>CAMGYJ010000004.1:49011714-51961275 GCA_946122785.1 Linum tenue | reverse complement strand
GGGACACCTCGCGCCATTATTAGTGATAGAGGAACCCATTTTCAGGGGCAATTCACTAAACTCCTCTCTCGCTATGGCGTTAAGCATCAGGTGTCGGTGGCCTATCATCCCCAGTCAAATGGGCAGGCCGAGCTGACGAACCGGGAGTTAAAACGTATAATTGAAAAGACGGTGGATCAGTCCCGCAAGGATTGGTCCACCAAGCTCGATGATGCTCTCTGGGCGTATAGGACTGCCTATAAGAACCCGATTGGCACTTCTCCCTATAGGCTTGTCTATGGGAAGGCGTGCCATTTGCCGGTAGAGCTAGAGCACAAGGCCTTCTGGGCCATTAAGCTGCTAAACATGGATTTGAGTGTTGCAGGTACAGAACGTAAGTTGCAGCTGCTGGAGTTGGAGGAGTGGCGTTACCACGCCTACGAGAACACCCTGCTCTACAAAGAGCGCACCAAGCGTCTCCACGACGCTAGGTTGAGGGGCCCGAAGGAGTTTCAGGTAGGTGATCGTGTTCTGCTCTTTAATGCACGCCTGAAACTCTTTCCGGGCAAGCTCCGTTCTAGGTGGTCGGGTCCCTTCACGGTGACCCAAGTTTTCCCGCATGGTGCGGTGGAGATCAGCAATGCTCAAACCGAGCCATTCAAGGTGAATGGCCACCTCCTAAAGTTGTACTTGGGAGGTGCTGTCGAGCGCGCAGAGCTGCTGATCAAGCTCGAGGACCCTTAGTTCCTCTACTGGCGTCCAGCTAAACGACGGTAAAGAAGCGCTTGTGGGGAGGCAACCCCACCGAGGTTTGCATTTTCTTACTCTTTTTCCTTTGATTTTGTGTGTTTTTGAGTCTTGAGACGTTGATCCAGAGTTACGTGTCGTTTTTGAGTGAAAACAGGTTGATTTCGGGACCCCAGCAAGTCGCACGGCCAGAACCTCAGCTTGCACGGCCGTGCGGGTACCCCCCCTGGCCGTGCGAGCTCTCGGCCACAAGCGCACGGCCAAAAGAGCATATTGCACGGCCGTGCGCTCGTCCTGGCCTGGCCGTGCGCCTTGCACGAGCATTGCATGGCATTGCACGGCCGTGCGTTATGCCTGGCCTGGCCGTGCGTGCTCTCGGCCCAAAGTGCACGGCCAAATGTGCCTTGTGCACGGCCGTGCGCTCTCCTCGGCCAGGCCGTGTCGGCCTGCACGGGCAAAACCAAAGTGCACGGCCGTGCGCCTCTGCCCGTGCAGCCGAGGCACGGGCTATATAAATGGCCGTGCACGGCCATAGTGGTCAGAAAATCAAAACCACTCGCCGGAAACCTCTCCCCTCGCCGGAAAACCGCGCAAAACCCACCCTTTTTCGATTTTTTCGGCCACTTTGGGTAATTTTTTCACCAAACCAACACCAAACCCACTCTTTCTACACCCAAAGCGGCCTATCCCTCGAGTTTGAGCGAGTTTGGGCGACGTTTGTCGCCGGAGGCGATTTCCGGCGAGAATCCGGCGAGGCTCCGACGAGCATTTCCGGCCAGTTTTTCGGCGTTTCGTCGATTCCTTGTCTTCCCCTCTCATCCCCTACACCTCTACTTGAGTCTCCAGGTTTGATTTTGTCCCTAACTATGTTAATTTGGAGAATTGAGTGTGTAGGGTGTATGTTAGAGAACCTTATTGAATCATGCGATTTGTGTGAAATTGATTGAGGGGAATGCATGGGATGTGATTGAATTATGTTGGGCAAAGTCCCATTTGCTTGTTTGAGCCCTTGTGTGCAAGAATTTGGCCAATTTCATGCTTAACTTAATAGTGCACACAAGGTGTTCGATGAAATGCCTGTTTTCCATGCCATGTTGTGGCCACCGGTTGGGGCCCTTAATGATGTAGTTTGAGGGTGTATTTGATATGGATGTGAACCTTGAGTTGCCTACTTTCTTGTGAATGTGCACCCCCACCCAGATTATGCTTGATTTATCGAGTTTTTGACCCCCGAACTATGGATGAAACCATGGTTCGGCTGCTTTCTGTTCTTAAGTGTGGGGGTGGGCTTGACCTTTTCTTTGGCTCTTTTGGTTCCACGTTGGGTTGTTGTTTTGCAGGGCAATGGCGAAACCTAATCTCCAGCACCCGTTCATCCGGGATCTCAGGAGGGGCCCCACCGCAGAGCGCTTCAAGGCGGTCGCGGAAACCCCGTTTGGCGCCCACCATTGCTGGTCCAAACGGGAGTTTCGGCGATTGCACTGCTACGAGCAGCTCTCCGCCGTGGTCGCCAACACCGCATGGCGCCGTCTGCTCCAGATCTGCGAGAAGGTCTACTACGAGCCGGTGTGGGAGTTCTACACGACTTTCAAGCACAACTCCACGACTAGTTGCCATGACAGTACAGCCGTCCAATTCAGGCTGGGCGGTGTCCCCCGGTCCTTGAGCTACCACGAGCTGGCCGAGGCTCTCGACCTCGACCTCGACGACAGTGCGGACTACGTCACCGAGGTTACTGAGCCACCGGAGGTGGACTTCGGGAGGCTGTACACCAGCCTGGCTCGGCCAGGCCAGACGCGTCCTTTCAAGTCGGGAGGACGAAGGCATCTACCCTGCAGATCGAGTACCGACTTCTCCACCACCTGCTGGCGAAGTCTTACACTCCTGCATCTGACAGCGCCGGCGCCATCACGAAGAGGCCCCTGTACTTCCTCCATTCGATCCGCCAGCGCCGCCATCCTCTCCACCTGGGTTCGGTGGTGGCCAAGACATTCGAGAAGACGGCCACAGAGCTGAAGAGCCTCCACTGCGCCCCCCTCATCACCCGCCTGGTCACCTTCTTTGGCCTTTCACTGCAGGGGTGCACCGAGGAGGGGGACACCCTCATCTTTGGCAGCGCGACGATCGGGAAGATGCTGCTGTTGCGAGAGAGGAACGGTGTTCAGTGGGTCGATGGATTTCCGGAGCCTCCTATCCCCGCGGAGCCCGTACCAGAGGAGGAGGCTGCCGATGAGGTGGATCCCGAGGAGGTGGATGCTGCTGCTGATGCTGCTGATGATCCCCCACAGACTGACTTCCATTTCGGGGGTAGCAGCTCCACTTTCCAGGGCCAGGATTACTTCGCCCAGCAGTTCGAGCAGCTGAGGATCCAGAACCAGCTGATCCTCGACCAGCAGATGCAGTTCCATCAGCAGTACGCGGCAGATCAGGCCGAGTACCGGAACAGGATGGATGCTTATGACGTGCGGCTGAACACGATCCAGACTCAGCAGGACGTGACTCTCGCCCACATCGAGCGGGAGAAGCGCCGTTCCCGGCGCATGCAGGAGGTTCAGCAGCACCTGCTTCAGCTGATTCCGGGCGATCCACCTGTCTGGAGGACTCCCTGGGATGACTCCCCTCCACATGACGGTGCTGCTGGCGCTGCTGATGATGATGCGTTCATGAACGACATCGATCTCGACGATCTTGGCGACGAGTAGGCTGTACTCGTTGCCCGTCTCAGTGTGTTTGTTTTTTTTTTCTTTTTAGACTTTTGTGTGTTTGCTCCATGTGTGCGGAGCTTGAACTTAGTGTCGTTTTTTGTTTTTGGTTTTTCCTTTGGGGTTTGATGTAGCCGTCTGGGCTAACACTTATCCCTAACGCACAGTGTGCTAGTGTGTTTCTGGTGTTCGATTTGTGCAGCATTGTCCACTTCCCGTTCGTTTCTCGCTGACTGGTCCACTTCCAGTCCCCCAGCAGTGTTCTTACCCGGTAACATCGTTCCCCTTATCTTTCCCTCTACTCCATTGAGGGCAATGTCGTGCTTAAGTGTGGGGGGGTGCTTTGTATCG
Source organism: Linum tenue (assembly GCA_946122785.1). Lineage (NCBI taxonomy): Eukaryota > Viridiplantae > Streptophyta > Magnoliopsida > Malpighiales > Linaceae > Linum > Linum tenue. The sequence goes on along the minus strand of CAMGYJ010000004.1, from coordinate 51,957,496 downwards.
GTTGGAATATTTATGATGGTGCTTGGAGCCTAGTCCGCTGTCCGAATCTTACGATTTGAGGGCTCCAAGTACTGCTGTTTGATCATATTGGCACTGTGTTTTGATGGATGAATTGATTGGTTTTCGGATTAATGCATGACAACTTGTTTGCGACTAGGACAACCTATGATGAGGACTGAGATGTGCAGTAGAACGATGTAGGGGTTCAGTTTTTCAACTGTTTGCTTGCCAACTGTGACTTGATCTGATTACTTGTTCTTGACAGTCGTTTATGCATCTAGTTCAGGGTATCAGAATGTGAGATAGAGCATATAGGTAGCCATGTGAGATTTGAGCCTGCTCGTTTCTTTCTTGTGCGATAGATCCCTCTTCCATGATGTGTAGCATTCACGTTGTCACTAGCTAAGATGATGGGGGCATAGGATTAGCCCACGCCCAAAACTGACTGTCCTGATGTGTCATATCCCCTAGTCAGCCCCTTTGAGCCGTGTGTTATCCTTTCTTTTGGTCTATAATGAAAAAAATCACCCTTGTTGCATCTTTTAGAAGGTTCCACAGAGTGGTTTTTATATATTCTCTGCTGTTTCTGCTAAAGTCTATGTGAGTGTTGGAGGTAGTGCTTAAAAGTTGGGCAGGTGTTTGAAATGTATGCAGAAGTGGTGGCTCTCTTAGGAAATGAAAAAAAAAATGAAAGTGAAAAAAGAAAAAAATTGAAAGCAAAAGAGAGCCACGGTGCAAAAATCTGAATAATGCCCAGTAAGCAGTGTTTCTTAGCAGTCTGGCTTGGAAATGCTGATGTTTATGCCTCCTTCGCTCTTGTGCTCTTAAGATATTGAGTAATGCAGAATAGCAGAAAGAAAATACCGGTTGTTTGACTGTGATTGTGTGTTTGGAAAATGTGGAACCTTTTGCTATGAATACTTCCACCACCTAAAAGGCCTTTTCCCCATGTCCAAGACCCTAGCCAGTCATTTGAACCTGTGTCTAAGACCTCCTGATTAGTTAGTGGTGACACCCCATATGTGAACTCTAGCATTTAGAGGCTGCCATCATGGTGAAGAGATGATAGGTATTGAGAGAATAGCATGCGCATCTTTCGCATCAAATTGTCCTGACCCCACTGGTCGAGAGTGAGTGATTCATTTTCATTTTCTATATGCTCTTGTACCCCGGTGAGGACCTAGATTGCTCGGTCTCTATTCTGATGTCTTGAGTTGGATGCATGAGTTGACTGTTTTGAGTAAGTGGTTGAATCAAGTCTAGGTTGGCCAGTGAACAGAAGGGAGACTCTTCCTTTACTCGATTTGCTGCACTCGAATGTCCTTTGTGGTGGTTGTCCAGGTTGTTATTGAGGTTGTGCATGTATTGATGTTTGAAAACCAGTGCGATTCACGTGTTCTGTGCCTTTATGACTTGTCCCCAATGTTGGTTGATTGAAATATGTAAGCTTACCTAGTGTCTGACTTGGTTTGCTTGGGGACAAGCAAACGGTTAAGTGTGGGGGAGTTTGATAGACCGTCATTTACACATGTTTTTACCCCGTTCTTACACCGTTTGAGGTGTTGATTCTCGTGTTTTAGGCCGATTTCACGCTAGGTTGTGCTTGTTTGTGATGTTTCAGGTCCTAGTACGTGAATGAAGGCTTAGGAGCGAGTCTGGGGTCGATTGGACGAAGAACGGACGAATGGCGAGGTTTTTGGGGAGCTGCACGGGCAGACCAGGGAGGCTGCACGGCCGCGCGAAGTGCAACTGGCCGTGCGCCTTATGCCGAGGAGTTGCACGGGCAGACCCTGAAGATTGCACGGCCGTGCACCCTGGCCGTGCAAGATGGCTGAAGTCGACTTAATGGATACGCTGCGTTTTGGAGTGCACGGCCAGAATGGTGATATGCACGGCCGTGCACCCTGGCCGCGCGAGTCGGGAAAACTTGGTTTTAGAGCCTATTCCGAGCCAGAAGGGGAGAATCGTGTTTTCAGAGCAAAAACAGAGCCCTAGAGAGAGAAAGTATGAAGAACACACCCTAGAAGCTGTCTTAGAGCTGGATTTCATCGAATCGAGCTGGAGATCGTCATAGGAGTGAAAATCATCGTCCCGGAGCAGATTATCCTCATCGTTATGAGTATGACTAATCCGATTCTTGTTTTCTCTTCTCTCTCTATGGAGTAGAACCCTTCTCTCACTTGGGTATGAAGAACCCTAGTTCCTTGTGTTAGGGATTTGATTGTAATGACTTGGGATGATATTACTGTTTGATTTTAATCGAATGACGCATGTTTATTGAATTGATTTGAGTCTGATCAGCTTGTCTCAATTTCTGCTGCAACCTGAGATAGATAGAATCTGATTAGGTTGTTAGAGCCTCTTCATTCGATAGTAGGAGATTGGCTATACGAGAGTTAGCCAGTTTACTTGCTTTGTACTGGTGTTCTTGGCGCCAGTAGTGGAGTTCTGTATTCATAGCCTCAGCTTTCTATCCCGGTGAAGACTAGTCGTCCGCCGGGTAGTTAGACTGAGAGGGCTTGGTCAGCTTAAGAGATTCCAAGCTACTGTCGGATCTTCCGCAATCTAATCAACAGTAAATCAACGGCTTAATTGCAAGTTTGGTCACTCGAATTGCTATAAAATTTCATGTTTGCCACTCAAAATGATTTATTCCATTTATAGTCACTCGAATTAGTTGAACAGTTCAAGTTCGGTCACTCTCCGTTAACCTCCGTTAACTTTGACTGACGTGGCGGTCAACTCTGACAGTTGACCGTTAAATGTGTGACGTGGCAAATAAAAAATAATTAAAAAATAAAAATTAAATTTTTAGAAATTACACATCATTATCACAAAAAATTATAATTATAAAAAATGAAAAAAAAATTCCTTCCACGTAATTATCACAAAAACAAACAACTCAAACTCCAAGAATGAGCGGAGGGGAAGAAGAGAATCGCCGTCGTCGACACCGAAATGAGCGGCTTGCTCGCCTGCAAGCAACCAACGGAAATAATAACAATAATAATTTTTTGTGATAATTATTAACATGAATTGGGTGGTATCGACTGCGGAAGGGGTGGTGGTCTGTTTACACATTTCCAATAAACACCTCAATAATAACAATAATAATAATCGCCACCGCCATTCACAATACCATAAACAAAATCCGCCACTAGAATAAGAGATCACACAATAATGGCGGTGAACAAGAAAGCAATCGGAATAGGAGTCTCCATCATCCTGGTGGTCGGAGTCTGCATCGGCGTGATCGCCAGCGTCTCCAAGACCCACGGCAAGGGTCCTATAAATATCATAAGAGAAGAGAAGAGAGGTGTTAGCGTTTTTAGTAGTTTCGTTCTCCTCCGTCCTCTAACCACACGACACAACACATCGTCAAAGAGAATATCTATCGATGGCGCAGCAGCCGGAGGAGATAGGTATCGATGCAGAGTCACAGGCGCCGCCGCAGCCGCAGCCGCAGGTCTTCTCGTCCGTTTTCATGGACGCCAATCGCAACGTCACCCTCAAGGTACGTACGTAACTCAGCTCATGGCTCAGGTACACATAGTGAAGAAGCAAAAAAGAAAACCCCTAATTATATTTTTTTTTCTTTGTGGTAAATTAGTTCGAGGATGTTGTTTACAAGGTGAAGCTACCAAAACCCAAGTCGTCATCATCACCGTCCGAGAAGGTTATCCTAAAGGGTGTGACCGGAATAGTCCATCCCGGCGAGATGCTAGCAATGCTGGGGCCCTCCGGGAGCGGCAAGACGACACTCCTCTCGGCGCTGGGAGGTAAACTGAGATCCGGCGAGGTAAACGAGAACTCGAACACGTTCGGGTCGAGCCCCATTTTCGTTGGGTGCTTGCAGGCGAGCAAGCCGCTCATTTCGGCGCCGACGACGGTGATTCTCTTCTTCCCCTCCGCTCATTCTGGGAGTTTGTGTTGTTTGTTTTTGTGATAATTACGTGGAAGGAATTTGTTTTTTCATTTTTTATAATTATAATTTTTTGTGATAATGATGTGTAATTTCTAAAAATTTAATTTTTATTTTTTAATTATTTTTTATTTGCCACGTCACACATTTAACGGTCAACTGTCAGAGTTGACCGCCACGTCAGTCAAAGTTAACGGAGGTTAACGGAGAGTGACCGAACTTGAACTGTTCAACTAATTCGAGTGACTATAAATGGAATAAATCATTTTGAGTGGCAAACATGAAATTTTATAGTAATTCGAGTGACCAAACTTGCAATTAAGCCGTAAATCAACCCAGGGAATTGCAATTGAACCTAACTAAGGGGCTAGGGGACTCAATCCCGAGTGACTCTTGCCTGCTTTAGAAACCCGAACAATTTACTGCTTTCTTGTTGCTTTTACTTTTCACAACAATCACTCGAACTAGTTTGCTAGATAATAGAGAATCACGGAGTAAGCAGTAGATCTAGACCCCGTGTTGATAATTAAACTTGCCTGTTACTGCATTCCCGGACTGCGATTACACTTGGTCGCAGTTTGGTGTTGTGTTTTGGCGTGTCAATGCTCTTATGTGTTATCTGGATACTAATTATGTGTTGTTTGGATACTATTCTGTGTTGTCTTGATATTAGTTTGTGAATCTGGAATAATAGTTGATTCATGGTGGATATCAGTTAGCAAACTTTGAATACTAATATGTGCTCTCTAGATACTTTAGTACTTGGATATTAGTTCATGTATTTTGAATATTAGTTAGTATCTGCTAACGAATCTTCAAGTTAGCATATTAACTTTCCCCTGTCTTTTGATAGCAAGCAAGCAGGAAAGTGGGAGGGAATTTGGGAGAGGTCGGCTAGCAGACGATAGACAGAGTAGGTTTAGGCAATTGTTTATTTCATAACAATTTCTGTAATTGCTTATTATCATAAAATATTCTCAATCAACCCAAATCCCATAAAATCCCAAGAAATACTCCAAATAACAATAATAATTATCAATATAATAACTAATAAACCAATAATATAATTATTCATCCGTATATTGTCTTAGGATAAGTCATTTAATTTTTTATCAAAAAATTTGGTTAAAACTGGCATGAACTGGCGCAAGAACTAGTTGTACCATGGTAGAACCATTCCACTTACAAAATCGGCGTACCGGCATAAACCGGTTTGACAACCTTGGACTAGGGCGAGCCTTAGAGATAGGGGTGGGCAACGGAAAACCAACCGGAAACGAATATTACTCTATTACCCATATTCAGTTTTTTAATGTTATGGATACTCAAATACCTCTAATATTTATTACGGGATGGGATAAGTTTTTAACATTCAGTACCAGTGGGTTACCCGTTAATACTCGTTTGGATAGTATGGGTACCTGTAATTACGATTTATCCACTATACAAAGACAATAGTCAATAGAGATTATGATGTTCATCTTGTGCACACCAAATTCGAACCATGTCCAATTTCCTCATTTTATTCTTTTATTATGTTGTGTTAAACAGTGGCGGCTTTCTTTGAATCCTTTTACTTTTATGGAGGTTATGTTGTTTGGATACTATTCTGTGTTGTCTTGATATTAGTTTGTGAATCTGGAATAATAGTTGATTCATGGTGGATATCAGTTAGCAAACTTTGAATACTAATATGTGCTCTCTAGATACTTTAGTACTTGGATATTAGTTCATGTATTTTGAATATTAGTTAGTATCTGCTAACGAATCTTCAAATTAGCATATTAACTTTCCCCTGTCTTTTGATAGCAAGCACGCAGGAAAGTGGGAGGGAATTTGGGAGAGGTCGGCTAGCAGACGATAGACAGAGTAGGTTTAGGCAATTGTTTATTTCATAACAATTTCTGTAATTGCTTATTATCATAAAATATTCTCAATCAACCCAAATCCCATAAAATCCCAAGAAATACTCCAAATAACAATAATAATTATCAATATAATAACTAATAAACCAATAATATAATTATTCATCCGTATATTGTCTTAGGATAAGTCATTTAATTTTTTATCAAAAAATTTGGTTAAAACTGGCATGAACTGGCGCAAGAACTAGTTGTACCATGGTAGAACCATTCCACTTACAAAATCGGCGTACCGGCATAAACCGGTTTGACAACCTTGGACTAGGGCGAGCCTTAGAGATAGGGGTGGGCAACGGAAAACCAACCGGAAACGAATATTACTCTATTACCCATATTCAGTTTTTTTAATGTTATGGATACTCAAATACCTCTAATATTTATTACGGGATGGGATTAAGTTTTTAACATTCAGTACCAGTGGGTTACCTGTTAATACTCGTTTGGATAGTATGGGTACCTGTAATTACGATTTATCCACTATACAAAGACAATAGTCAATAGAGATTATGATGTTCATCTTGTGCACACCAAATTCGAACCATGTCCAATTTCCTCATTTTATTCTTTTATTATGTTGTGTTAAACAGTGGCGGCTTTCTTTGAATCCTTTTACTTTTATGGAGGTTATCCTCTATAGTAATATTGACTTTGGAGGGGAGTTTTATTCTTTTGTGTGTTGTTGGCGTGTTGTCCGTTAATGACTAGAGGAGGCCTTAAGCCTTTAAGCATACAGTGACGGCTTCCTTTCATGCATACTGCTCATTTTTTTGGTTGCTCATTTAAGCATCTGTTGATGACCAGTTAAGTATGCATACTCCTCGTTTAAGCATCTTCATTTTATTCATCTCATGTTGGACGGTATATACGGGTAGTTTGGGTACCCGTTATCTATCCCGTACGACAGTATGGGTAATGGCTACCTATTAACCCGTACGGGTTTGGAATATTGGATGAAGTTTTCTTTTCAAATGAGAGTGGGTACCCGTTGTCCACCCCTACCTTGAGATGAGATATTCAGTGGTTTGGAAGTTGTTGTGTTTTGTGAATTGTTTCTTCTCTTTTTTTTACTAACAACCTGTGAGAACTTTGTTAATCAGAAAGAGAGGTTACCTCATTATAACCTCACCAGCTCGCACTTCTTTATCGTCCCTCTTCCATGTGTCGGTGTTAAACCTTAACCCAACCTTCTTGTGGTCTCGTCCAAACCTCTCGCTGCGGTGGTGTCTAAACCTCACCAGCTCTCTCCTGGTTTTGTTGGTATTCATCTAAAAGAGACATTGCCTGCATAATGATCTCTTCCTCTGGCCACTTACTCTAATTATACAGTTGTGCGTATCGTTTTTTCCATAGTGCCCATAGTAGCATCGCCCACTTCTACAACATCTCATTATTTAACTCTTTGACTAACTAGGTGACCCGTGCCAAACAATCTGGAATCCTTTGCATCATGAATGCGTCTTGCAAGGGGGCTCTCCAAATACGACAGCTCCAACTAGGGATGGCAACAAAACCCGAACCCACGGGTATCCACCCTACCCAATCCGGTCAACGCGGGTAAAATTCGTGTTGACGGGTTTTGGGCAGGGTTTGGGTTTAAACCCGTTCACTATTTATCGGGTTGGGTTGGGTTTGGGTTTAGGTAAACTCGCCCCATGGGTACCCGCCCACACCCATATAATTAATTTTCTCGGTATATTTAATATTCTAAACAACTAATCTTATTTATGTTTGTGGAGACATGTCTAATTTTTATTTCTAATTGTGTAGAATGAAGTTGATGTTATCGAGTGGAGAGTGAAGAAAATTAATTGAAAGGAAGAAGTTTTGAATTAATCATGTTATTTATGGATAATTTGTGATTTGCTTCAATTTTCTTGAGTTTTCTAGATTGGTGTTGAACAATTTGTATAGTTAATTTGTGATTTGCTTGAATTTTCTAGAATGGTGTTTTATATATGGATAATTTGTATTGGGAGATTGATATTTGACTTTAATTTTGATAGGAACTTGTTAATGAAAATTTTTTACGACAAAAACCCGTGGGTACCCATGAACCCGCGGATACCCAGCGGCAAAGCAGTCAAAATCGGGATTTTATGTAAAATCGAAAATGAGGGTAAAATCGGAATCGTAAAATCGTAGGATTTTAAGATCCATAAAAAATCAAGACGGAATAATATTAGTAAGGAAAATCATGAATAACACAAAGCACATAACACTTACAATGATAATTTTTCAAGGTTAATGTTCCAATTTATCAAGATTAATGTTAAGAGGTGGTGAATTGATGAGATTAATACGTTGATGTGAATTGATTATAGTCCATGGTGGTTAGTGTGAGAGAACTAGATGATGTTGGTGGAGGAGAAAAAAAGAGGCATAATTTTGCAAATTCTAGGGAAAATAAGTAAAATTGACTCAAAGATTTGAATAGTAAAATCGTGAGATTTTAAAGATTTTAAGGATTTAAATCGTGAATAGTGTAGGATTTTATGGTCCATAGATTTTATAGTGAAATCAGAATCGGAATAGGTAAGTAAGATCGTAAAAGCGTAGGATTTTAGGATTTAAATCGGGATTTTAACTACTATGCCCAGCGGGTTGTGTTTGAGTTTTTCAAACCCAGTGGATTTTACCCCGGATTTATTCACAGATAAACCCATGGGTTTGGGTTGGGGTTTGACAAAATCCGACCCAACCTGACCCATTGCCATCTCTAGCTCCAAGCCTCCAACTGCATTCAAAGAATAAGTGTCATCGTGTCTCCTATTGATTACAAAAATGGCATACATCACTCCATCTTTTACTTTTACTGCTAACTTTAACCCCTGTTGGCAAAGCTTCTCGCGCAAAACACCACATAAGTTGTCTCCCATTTGGTGGGACATTCAGCGTCCATATTCCCTTTCGTAATCCTGCTTCCCCACTTCACATTATACGCTCCTTGATTTTAAAGTCTTCAAGCCATCTCTGGTATCCATCCTTGACTATGAGACATCCATTCTCATTATTCCAAACCATTTAGTTTGGTTTTGTATTACCTCTCAGCGGGATCGCTAGGATGGTTCCTATAATTGACAATGGAAAACAGCTATCCACCAATGGCACATCCCACTGATTCGCCTCCACATCTATAAGCTCGTGCACTACAGAATCAACCAACAGGCCCCTCGGGGCTGAATCAACGTATGTCGTAGGTTGATTTGGCAGCCATTTATCCCCTCTATATTCTTACTTGCGAACCATTCCTGATTCTTACTTGCAGGAGAATCTTATTTCATATGTAAATAAAATTATATCTCTCTTTTGGCACTCACCCTGATAATGCATATAACTACATCAATGCTTCCATGAAAACTCAAACCCGACTTCATCAATTTTCTTTTACTGTGGTTATTTTTTATTTAACCAAATAATTATGAATGATATATATGAGTAATTACTCTATAAGAAATTAAGTAAGTGAAATAATCTACAAAAATGGTTTCAAAAATGGTGTTTTTTTAACTCACCAATGGGTTCAATAATGTTGGATTATCAAGAGATTTAACCATTAATGGTTAACCGAACTAAAACTTTCAAAGAACTAGTCAATTATAATTTGCACAAACATATCATTTTTTATGGTAGTTCTAAATGATAATACTAAGTTAAGTATTCTACATCGGTTCTACTGATCAGTTGCTTATGCTTGCGATCGAGCTTTAAATTTATAAAGTCGAACCACACTCTCTATTCAATCCTAACTAAGCCAAGTATAACCTAGCTAGGGTTGTGGTAAAGTGGCTCGGTCGTATTTCAAGGGATCCCTAAGTGTACTATTACTTCGCTCCGAACTATTATCTAATCGGGTCGGAAGTTTGGTGAAGGGGTTGAACTAAATTAAACTACTTCTAAGGCAAAATAAACAACCAACCAAGTAGTTGGGAGGTCGCTAGAGATGAGATGGTTGCCTAGGGTCGAATCCTCTTAGCTAATGTTGTCAAGTAGGATTAATCAAATGTGGTGAGTGAGCTCTTTTCCGTGGGCTTTCGTTGTTATCCACACACACGCCTCCCCTAAACCTATATATAGCCACCTCGATCTAGGGTATCATATATGAGGCATTAAGCTTATGGCTCATTTCAATGGACACTACCACCGTCCACACCGAGGTTTTATCCCAGGTTCTATCTAGGAAGGCTAACCTACGACAAGGGTTCGGTCTCCTCGACCACCCTAGGTCCCTATTCATACATCTATCGTGTTTTGATTCATGAAGCATACCCGTCTAACCCTAGAATTCCATACCCAGCGGGAAAACATAAAGTAGGCTAATAGAGAAGATTGGGGCGTCATCCCACAAACACAATCCAAGATAGAATAACATTAAAATCAACTAGATAAACACATTCTTACATAACCCATTCATACACAAACTATAAACTAGGGTTCATCTTCCCTAAACAACCATTAGAGATTCAAGTCATTAGAGAGGAAGAAAATACAAACTAGAAGAGGGGAATGATGGAATCAAGCTTCTTCTCCTTGCTTGCACCTTCTCCTTGCTCCTTGGGTTGATTGGATCTTTAATGAAGCTCTCTCAAGGCGTTTCCCTCTCTAAAACACTCCAAAACCCTAATTTTCTCACTCTAAGGAGGCTCTCCCTTTTCTCTTCAGCAGCTCTACTTTTTATAGACGCTGGAAAACTGGCTAGTTCGCGAGTGTCGCGGGCGCGATCTTTTTCCTCAGTCAGGATCAACGTTGCCCGCGAAGAAAGGGGAAACTCTCTGTACTCCCAATGGCGCCTCCTTCCAGAGTTCACGACCAGTGTGCCCATCTTCGCGGTCGTGATCTTCTGACTTTGGTCTGCGATCTTCTGGCAGACTTCGCGACCCATCTTCGCGATTGGAAACTTGAGCCTTTCAGTTGCGATTTTTGCCTTGTCTGGTCCTTCTTCTTGTTTCTACACATTTTGGCCCATTTTCTCCCCGTCTTTGCTCGTAATGTCAAATGCATCCCAAAACAGTATAATAATAAAAAAGGAACGAAATATGCATGCAAATGATATTTTGTAAAACACTTTAAGATCATTTAACACAAATTCACCTAATAAATGCAAGGTAACACCATTTTGGTCTTATCATCTACACATTCAATTTTTTGACAAAATATAATCATATATTGATCAGAAAAAAAAGATATTTACATTCTGGAATTTAACCAGACCATAAAATCAAAGAAGCAACTCGTAGTCGGGTACAAATGAAGGGTCTTCCTAGCCATCAAATGGGCTACCCTATTACTACGCCGACCTACAAACCGTGGGGGTTGGGACGGGTGGAGAGAAAATCTTAGACAAAGAGGGGAAGTGGAGGGGGGTTTATATAGGCCACAAACTGTGGGGGTGGAGACGGTTACTGTGGGAACACAAATTGAAGACCGTGAGAGTAGGGGGCAGTTTTCAATTTTCAAACATAAACAGTGCTGGGGGTGCGGTTTTTCACAGGGGACACGGATCGCTAAGTTGGCCGCCGGACAACCGTCAGATCGTGGGAGATATGACCACCACGTCCACATGGTTAGTGGGTGAAAGAAACGCAAACCGTGACTGCCCCTACGATCTGCGTCTAACCGTGACCCCATGCGGTTTGTATTTAATTTTGGTATAATTGGAATTATTATTATAAAATTGGTATTTTTGGAATTACTTAGTTTAGAGTGGTATTTCTGGAAAAAATCGTAATTCTTTCGGTTATGAAGGGGATTGCTATTCATCGCCCTAAAAATCCTTATTCGTCGTCCTAATCATGTTAATTTCACTTTAATGTTCTTAGTTATTTATTTGCCTTCTGAACACAGCGTCACCGGAGAGCTTGGATAGGTCGGCAACCCGTCTTCAGCGAGTATCGGGGGGGGGGGGGGGGGAAGCAGCAGCGGGCGGCGGGCGGGGGGAACGGGAGCGGCGTATTGGAGAATCGACTTTTTAAAAACTAGAGGGCAATGGCTATCCACTACAACAAAACTCATATATAGTGGCTAAGAGATTTTGTCTCTATAAGTCTATTATTTGCCTCTGTATATATTTAGAGGCAGATAATACATTTGCCTCAAATACTCCAGTGGCTATAGCTCTGTAGAGGCAAATATAGCAGCATATATTATCTGTTCCTAGTTAAGGATTTTGTGACTAATATTTTAGCCGCTAATGTCACTTTTATTATGCCTTCATATCCAATATTATCTGCCCCTAGAAGGATCTTTAGCGGCTATTAAAATTGCCTCCAATATTATCTATAGAAGCATATATTTTTGTTTCTAAACTTAGCTAATGAGGCTATCAAATTTGCCTCTAATATTATTTGTGGAGGCATATAGTTTTGCTTGTGAAATTATTTTAAAGGCTAATAGATATACTTTTGTATTGATTTATTGGATTGATTTATTGTAAAAAAATTGATTCAGAAATATTAATATATTGTACAACATTCTATTGATTCCATTAATATGATAATTGAACTATAGAGTAATGAGTGTACATAAAGATCGAAGAAGAGGGAAATTAGAGTGCAAAAGTGGGGAAAGTAGATGACGCCTAGCATTAGTGCTAATACACTAAATACATGTGCCTTCAATGATATGTCCTCTCCTGTATGAGTCTAGCGTTCAGTCAGATTTTCCTTCTCTTGTTCATGCTCCCTTCAATGAAACCACCATAGCAATATAGCCAAGTCGTCGGTTTAGAGCTCGCCCTCACAAATCTTAGCACTTCACTCCAGATCTGGGCAGTAGAGGTCTCGTGTGTGATAATCAATCGCCGCCCTTCTTTTTGCGAATTCGAGTGAAGGTTATCTGCAGGTAAGAAAAACAACAAAACAAATCACACACAAACGAGTACCAGCATAAACAAGAAAAGAAAAGCAACATCGTTCAGGCTACAAGCGAAGAGGGATGCAGACTCCAGTGAATTTGGGGTCTTCGTCGGGTGTGGAGGCGACAAGAGGCTGGTGGTAATAGAAGATCTGTCATCACTGCAAGTATCCCTCTCGTCACCATAAGCTCCCACCCGGGCGAAGATACTTCCTGGGAGTGCGAGTACAGTAGTTCAAACGGTGCGATTAGGGATTTGGAATATGTCACGTATTTTGATGGATTTGGCAGAGTAGTTTTCAAATATAGAGATCCAAATGAATCTAGAATCAAGACAGAGCTCATCGTAGATGGGTCTCAAGGATCATAAAGTTTTGTAGATCTAGCGAGGCTTCAGGGTTTGGTCTACTTAACGCCAACGATGGGGTGCAGGAGAGGGGGAGAATGACTCCGATGGTGAGGAAGACTCGGTGGTGGTGACGGAGATGACGCCAACGCCGGATTAGAGGAAGACGACATCGCCGGAGAAGATAACAGAGGCCCTTAGAATGTCAACTAGTAGAGGCATCAGAAGCGTAAGCGGCGTCGGAATCGAGGAGTGGGAAGCGGGGCGACAACGACGAGGAGGTGGAAGCTGAGCAACGATGGTGAGGGAGGAGGATCTGGCTGGATAAGGAAAAGAGGGTCGTTTTTGGTTAAGTGAAGAAAGAAAAGATTGGGACTTGGGATTGGGAGGGATCAGACATACGAGGGTGATGGGGGACAGAGATAAAGAGTAAAGTAAGAAAGAGAGTATTTGGGAGGATATTTGACATTTGAATAATAATTTGGGGGAGAGATTGAGCGGGTCAGGAGAGATCAGAGGGAAAATTGACGCCTCTCAAAAATTGGAAACTTTGAGGTTGGAGCCAAAAATTAACTATCTCAAATAAAATTACCAAATTTGTTATATATTGATAAAAAGGCTTGTAAACTATCAATTTGATAGTTAATTATTATTTATCAAAGGCTTGTACTTTTTTTTTTTTTTTGCAACAGGGGAGGCTTCACAGCCAAAGCAAAAAGAAATACAGGGGAGGGGAGATTAGAGAGTAGGATGTTCCCAGGAGAACGAACAACGTTCCTGGGGAAGGATTGACCTCTACAATCATCACCAATAATGATTTGAAGGGCTTGAGGAGGTGCTTCTAGATCGTACTTTGCCGTAGGGATAGACGAGACTGTGCTTCGAGAGCCAGTCCGCGACTCTATTCCCTTCTCGGTAAGTATGAACTAGACGCACCACCCAATCTTGAGCGATTCTCCGTCTGATAGCCGTAAGCAGGGTCACCATCGGATGAATGGGATCTGTCCTCTTCTCGATGAGTTGGAGAGCTAATTGTGAATCCGTTTCTAGGACCAACATTCTGCTGCCGAAATTCCACGCCATTCCAAGTCCGTGATAAATGCCCCAGAGTTCCGCATGCACAGCTGAGCAGGTACCTATCTTTGAGACAAAGCCTCGAATCCATCGGCCACTGCTGTCTCTCAGAACGCCGCCCGCTCCAGCCGGTCCTCGAGTTCCATTGGCCGCACCATCAACGTTGAGTTTGCTCCACCCCGGCGGAGGAGGAATCCAGCTGATCTCCCTAGTTATGCGCTCAACCAAATCTGTTCTTCGACCCAGGTTATCCTTTGGAGCCATCCAAGCTTGGTGCCAAAGATTGGCTTTAATTTTTATAGCTTGGACTAGCGAGGAAGGCGACAGCGTCTTGTTGGCTCCTTTAAAAAATCCCTTCGTTCCTGTTTTTTCCAAATGTTCCAAATAGCAATGCTGAAGAACGCATTCCAAGGCGTGTCAGCCACATGTTTCTCATCCTTCTGCAGATTCGCAACGATCCATTGGGGCAGAGAGCTGCTGAAAAAATCTTGCTGCTGCTCGGCTGGGATTGTACGAGCCCAGACAAAAGCTGTCGGAGGACAGTCTCTAAGGATATGTATCGTCGTCTCCACTTGGGCTTGTACTTTTTATTTAATATCGACAGTGGCTATTGTAAATCTACCTCCATAAATGATAAGGTGTTAAAATGAAAATAACAATTTCCAACGTAATATTATTTAGAGGCTTATGCTACTAGCTATAGGGGCAAATTTTAATCTGTTGTATATACAATAGTTTTAGTGGCAGCTAGTAATATCTATAGAGGCAATTGTACATTTGTTGTCTATGAAGAACTTTTAGAGGCATATAATTGTAGTTACAGAGGCAAATTTTATATATGTTGTATATAATGAATCTTTATAGGCAATTATAATATTTGCCTCAATATTTAGCCACTATAGGTAGGTTTTGTTGTAGTGATCAATAGATATTTAGGAACCACCATGAAAGTTTCAAAGAGAGCAGCGGCAAATTGGTTTTTGGCTGAATAGAAAAACCATAAAACAATGGCTATTTGGCTGGACGACATTTACTAATTAATGGATCATTACTAACCACCATGGGTATTTGGCTGAACGACAACACTTGCTAATCTCCTCAACAACAACAGTAAGTCAGGGGTTGGGTGAACGGCAGCATCGGCCGGTATTGGTATTTGGCTGTTGGGAAAGTTAGGGATTAGGGATTGCAAATGGAAATAGGAGTATAAACGTCAATGTAGTATGGTTTAGGGTAAATTTTTTATAATTTTAAGACGACGAATAGCGATTCAAATAAAGTACCCTTTTACTGTAAAAACACCACAACAAAAAAACATCTAAATATAGTTGCTGTGATATAAATGTTGAATTGTTGATGCAGCGTGCGTGGGTGAGGGTAGAGGTTCAGGTCTGCTCGAGGCGCCGGGTGGTGCTTTTAAATTGCTAACGCCACGTCGGGCTAATTGTCTCTCGACCTGTGTTGCCCGTTGTTGTGCTTCCGCGACGTTCACATGGATCAAACATATTCAGTACGTCCTGCAGCTGTAGGCGCAGCCCACCAATATATCGGGAGACCAGTTGTAGAGGAGACTCATTAGTATCGACCCACGCCAGGAAAGAGTAGAATTCCGTCGAATATTCGTCTACCTTGTGAGTACCCTGGCGAAGATTCTGGAATCGCTGGTATAATTCCCGATCAAAATTATAAGGCAAAAATGCTGCCCTCAAGTGCTTCCTGAACTTGCTCCAGCACGTAATCTTTGCCTTGCCTTGTCGTGTTCTGGTGAGTTTCAACTGCTGCCACCATGCCTGTCCGCGGCCGTGTAATCGGATCGTGACCAAAGAAACGCGCCGATCATCGGGAACTTCTTTGAAGTCCAGAATTTCCTCAACCTGAGATAGCCAGTTGATTACTTCCTCCGGCTTCATGTTGCCATCGAACTGGGGAATTTCTACCCTAAAGCCCTGTTCCCACCGGTGGTTAGGGCGTTCAGGTGACTGATTCCGCAAGTCTAGTGAAGGGGTTTTCGTCGATGATAATAACGTCATCATATTGGCGTTGCATCCGTACGGCTTCGTCCATTCGCTGTGTCAAAATCTACACCTGGGCGTCGCAGCTCGTCGTTGTCGCGGCAAACTTCGGCATTCTCACGTCGCAAATCAGCAAAGTCAGCATCCTTCGCGGTCGCAGCTCACGCCGTTCTGTGGGACGGCATCCCTCAAGATCAACCGGGCTCTCGATACCAATCTGACGCAGCTTGCGTGGGTGAGGGTAGAGTTTTACCGTAGCTCGTTGATTCCACGAATACCCGAGAGAGACGATATTTGCGAGGAACAAACTCCTCTTTTCTTATTTTATTCCAAATCCGAAAAAACTACCTCCAAACACAAAGACAGACCGCCTTTATAGAGAAGGCTAACAAGAATCCTAGTCCAACGTAAACAAAGAAAAGGTACCGACGAAAATCGAAAAATTACGTAATGGTCGTCAATAATAAAAAAAAGACAAAACAAACTTGTTACGTTGCATGGCTGCCGTTCCCATTATGGACGTCCTCGACGTCCTCATCAATTGTTGATGAAGGCGGCAAGCGGTCGTCACAGGTGAGCCTGTTGTTGAAGTTGGTCCTGTCAGTCAATAATAACATTTCCATCAGAAAACGTGAAGGATTTTTTTCTACTTTGGTTGTTGATAGGGGCCAAGGAAGCAGAACGCATATTAGAGAAATTTTACTTACTTCGGACACAAACAACGCATGGAATCCATTCGGAACCCTGTTGGGCAATTCAATAACTGCGACAGGATCAGCAGACATGGTCTTGGCATTTACAACAATTGTTGACGACTTTCTGCATAATATATATCACAGGGGGTTCACACTTACACTTACACAGTGAGAGACGAGAAGGACGGAAATGAATTTCGGTTAATTTGGGGCTTACCCGGTCAATTCATCGTGCATAAAGCATATCAGGTAGCCATCATCTTCCTCAGAAGTGACCCCAGGCACCCTAGGAACAAATACTGCTTCTGAACCATATCGTCCAGGTCCCAGCTCGAATATGCCTTGAACATTTCCTCCAACTTCAAGATTAGTCTTTCCCTGCTCCGGTTTCGCGTAAAGATCGAACTTGATGATCCCTGTGATCTTGGCAAAGCTGTTGATGGCTCCATACACATATCTCTGTTTCCTGCCAGTGTAGCTCTCATTTATCCTGGGGAAATCGACAGCTGATGCAGCCAGTTTCCTCTGTGAAGCAAGTCCGCTTTTCATGTTGAATCTCATCTCATGCCTGCTTGCAGCCAAAACAAGCAAACATTGAAAAAGCAGACGACTTGGAGCTTTCCAGGAGAATCATGAGATGAGAGCATGTCACTGAATTATTCTTACAGCTCGGTTGTGAAACTGTCAACTTTTTCTTTCGTACTGCTATTCATCATGTCCAAATCCATGTTTCCAATACGGCAAGTGATGAGCACAATATCATCTCCTTCCTCCCAAGCATTGGCTAGTCAATAAGAGAGAGATAGTAAACTGAGGCAGAGACAGACTAGAGAAGATAATGAGCCAAAGTGCACCATGGAAACCTCATCAGCGGTTTAAAAGAGTTGGCATACATACCATTATGGAATATAAAGCAGTTTGGCAGCTCAAACCATCTAATCAGAAGTTCATCCTTGGCATATCTTGGGAGAATCCCGAAGCGAGAACTTTTCATAGCATCGAAATGTAAAATGAAGCCCCTTTCTGTCAGCAGTCTCTGGTGGAAAAGCAAAATTGTATGCGATTTTAGCTGTCTAGCTACTTCAGTGCTCTCTTCCGAGGCAGCAAACCAAAAGAAATGAGTGTACCTTTGGTCGGAAACACAAAGGAAGATCCATAAAAATTGCATAATTCTCAGTGATAGCGAAGTCATGCATCATGATGGGCTCTGGTATGGTTATTGGTACAGGATCGTGCATGAAACCATCTTTTGAAATGACTCTGTAGGTGATATATGGTGGCTCAGTTGCATAGCCGAAAGCGAACATTTCTCCTGTATTTAGCAGGACATTGAGTGAGAAAAGGCTTTCCTTTCAAAAAAAAGTCAGTTAAGCAGGATGTCACCTGTGAATGGATCTACTTTGGGATGAGCAGTGAAAGCGTGTCCGAGTCTCTTGTCATAATCTAGCAAACCAAGGGTTTGCAGATCTCCATCTTCCATGACTTGAACCACATCTGCAGCATGCAATAAGTGAGATTGTCAACCCTACCGAAGAAAAAGAGAGCATCAAATAAATGGTTCTCCCAAGGAAGTCATTTGCTTTTCATCCAGTAAATATCAAAGGCAGACTGAACATGAAGCTTACAGGGTTTATCAGCCTCTTGAAGGGCCAGGAGCCTGCCATGGTGATAAACCAGAGCTGTATTAGCTGGAAGAGGGTATAAGAGAAGGTTAGTTCCGTTGTATTGCATGAATAATAAAGCATCAAGTATGAAACTCAAACCTGTAAGCCACAAGAGCATAATGTGCCATGACTGTGAAGAAACTTACCAGTCCCAAGTCCATACGACATGTCCAAGACTTTCAACTTCTCTCTCAGCATACGCAAGCCATAGGCGAACAGGCCAAAATAACCTTTAAGGTCACCTAACTGCAATTAAATAAAACACACGTATGATTGGCTTGCAACTGGTAGCTAAGCATGAAGGGACAACAGACCAAGACAAGATCCCACCTTGAGAAATTTGGCACCTCCATAAAACTCTTCCTGTTTGAGATGTGATGTCTTCACGTAGCGGCAAACATATGTTGCCTTTCCATCTTTGATGCGCAACCCATGAATCATTCTGCAAATTTATCCGCAGAACAAAAATCAGGGGGTGGGGTTGGGGATCTCATAAAACCCGTATGAGCATAACAGCTACTCATCTTCACAACATACCCATCCCCATCAAACCTGCACCAGACAGTAAAGAAAGAGTTAGGTAATCATATAATCTCTGTAGAAGACAATGCCTCAGAAGCATATGAACAGAAGTACAAAGCAAAAGATACGCATGCTGCAGCTAGAAGAAGACATACCAATGGTAGCCAGCTATAGGGGGGAACTTGGGATTAGGGCCAACCCTTACAAATTCGCCATTGAGGCAATCCTAAAGCATCAAAAGGGACATCAGTATTCAGAGAAACACGAAAAGAGAGGAGGGCAAGTTCAGAGTTGCGCCATGGGTCTGTTTTCATGTTCAAAATGTTAAAACTCTCAAGGCCAGTGAGGAGTGAACACAACAAGCAGAAGCAATTACTGATCTTCTCTACTTCACACAAATGCGAACTAAAAATCTCTAGCTTCATGTTCACGGTTCAAAATATAGAGGGAACTCTGCATGTTCCCAAATGGCGGCCACTTCATCCAGATTCTCAATGATCAACGTTGTTCTGGTCAAGTTAAAGCTAGTCCCAAAACCAACGGGGTGGAGGAATTAGATAAACAATAATTGATAACATCAAAGACTAGGGAGACAGCAGACACCGTAAGCGGAATCATTAGTTAGAAAACAGCGACTTATTCTAAATTAGAGGCTCACAGGGAGGTTTCCTTTAACGGGAAGATCAGCGGCAGGAGGCGTCTCATCGAGGACGGGAGCGAAAAGGCCGGCGAGGTAGTGAAGAGGCTGAGGCGAATCGTGGGCGAGCTTCACCGCCAATTTCTCCGCCAAGTCGATGGCTGTGGAAGCCAATCCGCTTCGGGGCTTAGGATTAACCTCCACTATCGCCGGGCCGCCTTGTCGATCATTCTTCTTCTCTGCCCCATCTTCCGACTGCTTCCCCATTCCACTTTGAGTGAAGACGACTGCTAGAGCCAGTGATGTAGCAATACCAGCAAGGAAGAGAGGATTTTCTGTTCTTAAAAAAAAAAAAAAAGCCATTCCCATATAGCTACTCTGTTCATAAAAGGACAAGTTATCTAGAGCAGGGGCGGAGCTAGTTGGGCTCCGGCGCCTCGGCGGCACCGGCCTCGTTCGCCATTTTGGAGCTAGTTAAACTTCGGTGAATTTTGGCAAATTACTATAAATTAAATACTGCATTTGAAACGTGAGATCGTTTATGTCTTATTGGTGAAGTTGTTCAGCTCCACCAACCCGGGTTCCGCATTTTCCCCCAAACACACATAAAATAAAATAAAAATTCTAAACTACCACATTTATAATTTTTTTTTTCCAAAATACCTAAGTTTGGAGTGATGGAGTGATTCGTGTTTAGGAACCCGAACTACTAACTGGTTCGAGTGTAGTAGACTCGATCTAGACGTAGATTGATGATGTGAGTCCTCGAACCATGTTGAGCTGAAGTGTTTCGAGTTTAGTGAACTCGAACTACTCTTTTAAAATATCCAACAACCTTAACTTTGTGCTCGGTTATCCGATCGTAACAATATTTTTTTTTTCATTTCGCACGTAACTTTTCGAGAACTACAACTTTTATAATAGAAATAATTTCAGAATATATGTGGAAATGTGAAAATTAAAATTAAAGTTATTCCCAAAACCCCTTATATTAAAAAGTATTCCTTTTTTGAAAATTTATTCCTAGTAAATGTTGTAGTACTAAAAAATTTATGCAAAATAAAAAAAAACTTTGCGACGTTTGGATTGCAGAGCATAAAGTTATGATCCTCCAAAGTTTGACAAATTCGAAAATTTGCTCGTTTATGGGTAGCAAATGACGTTTTCTCGGAAGATGGTCATCCAAAAATTGCTCGTTTGGAAAAATATTGCTCATCTGGCAGAAATTCCCTATGTATAAAAAAAATTCTCGTGCCTTTGCCCCGAGAAAACGTCATTTGTTACCCCTAAACGAGCAATTTTCGAGTTTGCCATACTTTGCAGGATCGTAACTTTGTCCTCCGCAATCCGAATTTGTTGTTGATTAACTTGCTTCATTAAGACACTCATTATCCTTGAGAGAGCAGATTTTTGGATTCACCTTGCGACAATTTCAGGTACAAACTTTGATCAGATTGAGATCGAAATTGCCAGATTCATTAACGATATAGTTAGCGCATCCTTGAAGCATTATGCTTAAAAAGAGCATTAAAAACAAGATAACTCTTGTAAGATAGTATAGTGGTAATGAGATAGCATCCAACAAATGTATGTGCGAGATCTTTCATCCTCTCGTTACATTACCGAGGTACAATTTCCTTGTACTACATCTTAACCCATCTCTCAAAGACATAACATTATGATGTGTCTAATTTCAGTATGATCCACTCTTCCCTTGATTTCGTCCCCACCCTCTCTTGATTCACTGCTTATTCAGTAACTTACAGCTTTGCTTGTTCTTGAAGTTGGTCCTGTACATAAAATAATAATCAATCAAGTTTCCAGTGGAACCGAAAGCAAGATGCAGATTCTCCATCAAGGTGTGCTGCTCGGAAAATTGAAAGCCAGAGGATGAAAGAGTTCAATAATAATTTGCTCGGAGTTCTTAATCCTTACCTCTGTGACAAACAAGGCATGGAATCCATAGGGAACTCTATGGGGCAATTCCACAACTGCAACTGGATCCGATGACATGGTTTTCGCATCAATAACAATCACAGCTGATTTTCTGCATGTCAAAGACCAAATAGGAGTGATGTAAAGTCTCCAGAGTTCGCATTCTCCAATGGCAGATGCTGAACTTCAAATGAATTAGCATGCAGAAAAAGTGAAAGGTATGAAGAACTAATCATATGAGCGCAAATACTAAGGTTACCCGGTAGTTTCGTCATGGGAAAAGAATATCAAGTAGCCATCATCTTCCTCACAAGTGATGCCAGGCTCCCTAGGAACAAATACTGCTTCTGAACCAAACCTACCCGGTCCGAGGTCAAAGATGCCTACAATGTTTCCTCCAACTTCCAGCTTTGTTTTCTCTGGCTGAGGTTCATTCAGGAGATCAACTTTGATGATTCCCGTGACCTTTGCGATGCTATCTAGAGTGGTACCATACACGAATCTCTGTTTCCTAGACAAAACCAGGGGGAAAAATAGAGTTCCAAACTTGATGAGCATTTGCGGTGAGAAGATATGAACTACTTATGCAACAATTCAACGACATACCTGCCAGTGTAACTCTCGTTGATCCTGGGGAAGTCAACAGCAGATGCTGATAGTTTCTTCTGTGAAGCCACCCCAGTTTTCATGTCGAACCTCATTTCATATCTGTTTAGGAAAGCAAAAGTTAACAACAAGATAGGACAAGGGCCTGACACAGGAAGGAAAGAACTAAGTCACATTTTGCCTACAGTTCATTTGAAAAGTTCTCAAGCTTTTCCTTGACAGTTCCATTAACCATATCCAAGTCTGGATTTTCAAGGCGGCAAGTAATCAAAACAACTTCATCCCCTTCCTCCCAAGCGTTGGCTGCTCATGGAAGAGAACGCATAAAAATCAGATGACTGCATAGGGCGGAGACAACCTCTAAAATGAAGCAAGTAAAAACTAAAGAATCCATGAAGGACCTTCATTTCAGGTTTCGTTTCTGTTCAAAGGAGCAATCATTGACACAAAGTAATGCCAGGACTAGCCAACCATAATTAAAGCAATTTTGAACAGTGCTCCAACATCCAAAGCAAAGTTAAGTAGGTGGCGCACCATTGTGAAATATGAAGCAATTAGGAAGCTCAAACCATTTGATCAAAAGGTCATCCTTTGCATATCGAGGCAGGACACCAAAACGAGCCTTTTTGGTTGCATCAAAAGCAAAAATGAACTTCTTTTCTTTCACCATTTCCTGAAAGAACATAATAAACATATTGCTTTCAGTTATATGAACAGCTTCTTGCTAATTAAACAAATACATCCAAAGCTAACCTTGACAAAGTACTCATCCTTGATACAAATAAGACAATAACAAGAAACTAACATTTACCTTTGGTCTGAAGTACAGAGGAAGATCCATAAAGATTGCATAATTCTCTGTAATTGCAAAGTCATGCATCATGATAGACTCTGATATTGTTATTGGTACAGGTTCATGCATGACACCATCCTTTGAAATTACTCGATATGTGACATATGGTGGCTCATGCGAATATCCAAAGGTGAACATTTCTCCTGCATGCATTGCACCGATCACACTTGTCAATACCGTTTGGTTGAT
Organism: Linum tenue; assembly: GCA_946122785.1. Lineage (NCBI taxonomy): Eukaryota > Viridiplantae > Streptophyta > Magnoliopsida > Malpighiales > Linaceae > Linum > Linum tenue. Next base: position 51,934,270 of record CAMGYJ010000004.1, on the reverse strand, counting down.
AAGATTGAAGTGTTTTAGCTTTGAAGGACGAGCGCTACCTGTGAATGGATCAACCTTTGGGTGAGCAGTGAAAGAATGTTTGAGCCTCTTGTCATAATCAAGCAAGCCGACAGTCTGCAGATCCCCATCTTCCATTATTTTAACCACATCTGCAAGATGGAATCTTCATTTAGTTACAGCTTCAGAATTACAGAGGCGACAATGCAGAACTGGGCTGATCAAGAATGTGTTAAGATACAGATAGGGTGCCGCAGACTTACAGGGTTTATCACCTTCTTGAAGTGCTAGGAGCTTCCCGTGGTGATAAATAAGAGCAGTATTAGCTGTAAGGTCGATACAAGGAATTAGTCCTTTCAAAGAATTATTTTGTGCCAAAGTTATTAGATGGGAGCTCCTTTGAAGCAGTCTGAAATGAAGACTTGTGACATTAGATGCAGAACATTTCAGGTTCCAAACTCTTCGAAGGAGAGAAAATGAGGGGGCATATTAATATTCCGGCTGCGGAAGAGTTAAACTTATGATGCTACCTGAGCACTTCATGTTCACCAAGTCATAGACTGCCGCAGTAAAAAAGAAAATGGTCCAACACCTCTCGACTATACCACAATGAAGCATTCATGAAACGACTTAACATCATCAAGCTAAGAATCTAATAGGAAATGTTCATTTTTTGCATTGAAGAAAGGTAGGAAACCTACCTGTCCCGTTTCCATATGTCAAATCCAATATTTTCAATTTCGCTCTCAAGGACTGTATGTTAACCATAAACAATCCAAAAAACCCCTTGAGATCCCCAATCTGCAAAACAGAATTCCAAAAGCATCGAGTTAAAGAAACTCCACTGGCCTAGGCATGAAGGCAACCAGAATTAAATAAAATGTTAAAAGACGAAATGTTAACAAAAGAAGAGAAACTAAGCCAACTTCATCACTTCTAACTTGGGGGAAATTTCACTTTAAGTTATTTGTTAATCACACCATCACAATGAAAGGTAATGGAATGTTGATAAAGGGACAACCAAACACCAAACTATAGAAAAAACGCATTGCCATAAACCATTACCTTCATGAATTTGGGACCTCCATAAAATTGTTCTTGCTGAAGGCGTGATGTTTTGACATAACGGCTGACATATGTTGCCTTTCCATTTTTTATACGCATACCATGGATCATTCTGTACATGGAATAGATCATATAAGCATATAATACATATCTATCTGTCAAACCATATGCAAAGTACATGAAGAATATTGAATTCATCAAAAGAAACTGCAACGGGAGCGTACCCATCTCCATCGAACCTGCAAAAATAGACAGAAAATCAATGACAATCATTCGGATGGAGTGAATATCAAAGAGAATTCGCTCCCAGAAATCCTATGAAGGCATCAAAACAAATAAGGACGACATACCAGTGGTATCCAGCAACGGGTGAAAACTTAGGATTTGGACCCACTCTCACAAACTCCCCATTCAAGCATTCCTGTCATGCCAACCAACAGAAACCAAGTGGAAACAAGTGTCAAATTGGAAAATTCCATCCTCCTCTAAACAACAACGCAGCAGTCGATCGTTTCCAGGAAAACTTTTAAAGTCACAACTTAACAAGTAGCTTGGTTGCTTGCTTGAGCACCAATCAAGGAACTAAAACACAGAGATGGCTCCCAATTTTAGCTGGGAAAAAAAATTTCGCTACTGAATAATCTCGATGGCGATATTGTAGCAACTCATCAAGTAGCCACTTCTAAGTTCAAATCAACATAAGCAGTACCATTTAATCAGCAGAGCTATAAAGGATGATGGGTGCGGAATCAAAGCCATCGATGTAGACCGGAAGCAGATTACTTACCGGCAGATAGCCTTTGACGGGAAGGTCTTTGGCTGGGGGAGACTCGTCAGCTGGAGCGAAATTGCCGGAGAGATAGTGAAGAGGCAGAGAGGAGTCGTAGCCGAATTTCACGATCAACTTCTCCAGGAAATCGACTAGCCTGGAGGGAAACCCAGTTTTGGGCTTGGGATTCACGGCGACGATACCGGGACCGCCGTTGTTGCCATGCTTCTTCTCCTCAACCCGCTCCTGCATTTTCTCCGCCATTTCTTTGTCCGCTTCCACTTTGTTCACTGCTGCAGAAATGAGTGGAGAGAGTGCCAAGACATGGTGGGGTTTATATTTCTGCCGTCTGCTGGAGACTGGAGGATGCTCCGCCACGTGTCACGCGGACGAATTGCGGATTTCGTGGGCGTCCTGGAATTAGCGCTGGAAGTTGATACCAATATACCGATCAAGCAAGTGGGTTGTGGTTAGTGCTAGAAGCTTGGTACCGATATTTGAGATATACCGAATATAGTATTGAATTTGTTTATATTTGGTATTATCGAATACACGTATTATTTCTTGGGATTGAGATTCAGATTGAATTTTAATTGTAATTGGTATTAGAGATTACGGGATTGGGATCGGTATATACTGAACTACTGATCAATACCGAGATATAAGATAGTGTGTTTTTTATCCTCTCAACTAGACTTTCTCATTCACTACTACACGACCCTCGACCACCAAGAGTGTAATTTAATTATTCATAGATCATTCGATCTCTATTTCACAACTCAGAAATACCCATCCAACTCAAATTTGACTTTCCAATTTAAGTAACTCTCGTCTCTCACGTAATCACTTGTTATTTTCATAAGGCAAAATTCATCTGTATAGCCAAAACTTTGACGTTTGTGACAATAATAGCCACTTTTGGGGAAATACCAATAATAGCCAGAAATTTGAAAGTTTCTTGACAAATATAGCCATTTCCGTTACAAACTTTAACGATGTTAGAAACTCCGTCAGTTAAGTTAACGTTAAACTGACTAGGATGCCAAATCACCACACACGTCAGCGACAAGTCATCAATATCATTGCCACATCATTTTGATTTATCTTTCAACAATTCCATGTGGATAAATGAAAAAAAATATTTGTTTTCAAATAATCTTTTTTATCTGAACTAATTTTTTTATTTAAGAAAACTAAAAAAAAAAAATAAAAAAAATTATCTCACGTCCCTCTCTTCTCTCTACGCAGCCAGCAAAGCACCCCCTTCTTCTCAATTCTTTCTTTCAATTCCTCCCCAAATTGTCTCCCCCTAATCCCTACTCTAGATCAAATAACCAATCGATATTTATCTTCCTCTTCCTCTTCGAGCTTCTCGCTCTCCATCGTTCTCCGCCGGATATCTCGAGTACAGCCTACCAGGACCGCCGGAGAAGAAGATAGAGAAGGCGACGGCGGGGGATATCCACCCGCATCGACGACCGGCGACAGCTTTCCCAAGTGGAAGGATCCTGTATTTAGTCGATTTGGGTCAAATTTCAACACCCAGAAGGAAGGACGTGGGTGTTGTCATCACCATCGCCACCAAATCCCTAATCCCCAAATCCTTGCCATCGTCACCATCGCCACCATCACCATCGATCGACAGTGGAGCTGTGATTCTGGGTTGTTTTTGCTTGTTCTGGGGTTTTCATTTGGAAGAGACAGATGGATTCATTGGATTGAGGCGGAAGAAGAACCCCAAATCGAGTTCTCTGGTTCATCCAAAACCCCTAAACTGAAGGGACGAGGTCGGTGGTGCGGCGGAGTATTGGCATCTAAATCGTTCAAATCAGAAAACGCAGAGGAGAAACAATAAAAAGGGAAATCTTCTACCGATTATGAAAGCCGAAGATCTCCATCCACTGAAGGAGGGGAACGATTGTGGATCCCGCGGCCGCGGTGGTCAACGGAGCCAGGAACGATGTCGTGGTCTTCGAGTAAAGGGGCAGCAGCAACTATACCATCGGTGACCATCAGATTTTTCCGGAATGAGTGCTTCAGCCTTCAGTGGTAGTGTGAAAATGGCGCTGCGGGGATGTAAAATGCCCTGGGTGTTTGTCGGTGATGGATGTGGAGAAAGGCGGAGGGAAATCAGAAGAGTGAGTAGGTTGGAAGGAGAGAAGTTTATTTTATTTTATTTATTTTATTTTCCATAAATCAAAAGACCAACTATTTGAAAATATAAAATTTTAATTATTTTTTTTATTATTAAATCCACGTAGGAAATATGGACAGGTCAAAAATCGCCACGTTGGACGATTCGTTAGTCCAGTCAGCACGTTAACTAACACCGTCAAACAATTGGACGGAAGTGGCTATTTTTGGTATTTCGTCAAAAGTGGCTATATTTGGCCAAATCGTCAAAGTTTTGGCTATACAAGTGTATTTTGCCTTTTCATAACACCAAAAAGCAAACACTAGTATTAGTCATCTCTCGGCCTCCAATTCGTCAAATCAAAGATTACCAATGACAAGAGCTTGAGATGCTACCTCTCCTCCATTCTCCCTATCCATATCCTAGCTCTAGGCAAACTCAAGACTCTTTGCTTAGTCTCTTTTCCCTAAATTAAAGAATCAAATCTAATTTATATATTTAATTGTCAATTGCAAAGGTAATTAATTTCATGTTTGATAATACCGATTGAGATATCGAAGTACCGATTGGGATAACGAAATATTGAGGGATTGAGATTGGGATACCGAAATTATTTAGGGATTGGAATTGGAATTGATTTTAGGTGTAATTCGATATTCGAGATTTTGGTATTTGGTATTGGGATACCGATATCGTACCGATTTCCACCCCTAGTGTTGGTTGATGGTGTGGTCACTTTAGTACAGTTTAGCTTGGATATATAAAAAAATGTTATTATATTGTTAATATATTTAAAATTATATAAAATCTTATCTTACATATGAATAATAACATATAATAGAAGTGGCTAGCATGCTAACACTTTTTTTGTTAGCATGGTGCTAACACTTGCTCCATTCAATACGAACATTTCGTTTGGATGTCTTTTCCATTTAAATGAGTTGACCAAAAATTAATGAGGGAGAAGTGAAAAGAGGGGCACGATTGGTATTATGAAAAATTGGGGACGGGGATGAGGAACCAGTCATCCTTTTTGCATTAAATGGAAGGAAGAGAGGGGTGCCACTGAAGCATGTCAGGACCTCCTCAAAGCATGTCAGAACCTCAAAGCATGTCAGAACCACAAAACATGCCAAAACCTTAAAGCATGTCAGAACCTCAAAGTAGGCCAGAACCTCAATGCATGCCAGAAGTTTTTCAAAGCTTACCAGGAGTTTCTTAGTAGTGAAACTGTTTGCAATTTTGAAAAAGTTTAGGTACCAAAATGTAAGGGGGAAAAGTAGGTACTAAAATGTATGAGCTGACCCAACAACTAAAGAGAGCATCAATGGAGCCAAAGAATGGACTGGTTTCATCCTTGTTTGTTTGTGAAGTATGTGGAGAAGAAGGGCTTGAAGGATTCGACTACTATAGCCAAGAAGGGCGAGGACATGCATATGTCAATTATATAAATCAAGGCTATCAATTGAGATCTCAACAAGGGAGTTATCATCCTTATCAAAGATTCAACCAACCTCGCATACTGTATGGTCAACGACCTGCTAAAGGAGGGAAGAAGCCCAAGGACTACCCCAGAATCACCTCTTCCAATGGAACCTATGTTCATGAAGCACAATGGCTGAAGAAGTAAGATTCACCATGATTAGCAATCCACCTCAATGCAAGATGCAAGGAGAAGGTATCTCCAATCAGCAACCTACCATATTTGAGAAGCTGGAGGCAACAGTGATAGGACTGCAAACGAACTACAAGAATATCAAAAGACAACTTGGACTCCTCATTGATGCCCAACCTCAAAATCCTCAAAGCAAACTCCCGAGCAACACAAAGAATAATCTAAATAAGGAGAAGTCAATGTCATCTCGACAAGGATGGGAGCATCCAGAGTTTTCTGAGCATGAAAAAGGAAGAAGATAAGAAATGAGTTGAGAATCCATCAATCTTCATGAATCTGATAGAATCTTTTGGAGAAGCAGAAGTGACAGTGGCAATATTGGAGAAGATGATTTCCAAGGAGAATCTTAAAGGGAAGCTCGAGATTTTCATTGAGAAAGATGACAGGGTCGAAGATAAGGAGACCAAAATCAAGAAAACCTTTGGGGTTACAAAGAATTCATCCTAGTTAATGAAGTAAAGAAAGATCTCATGCACATCGTCATCAAATGTCTTATGGATCATCATCAAGTGGAAAAAGGTGTAGTTGAACTTGGCTCAAGTGTCAACATTCTACCACTACATAAATATGAAGAGATGGGATTAGTCAATATGGAGTATGTCAACGTAGAAATCACGCTAGCCAACAGTACCCCTTACTGAGCTCTTGGAGTTGTTCTAGGTTTAAGCACCCAAGTTGGCCTATTCATTTTATTCCTCGACTACCTTGTGATCGACATGAAGACAAGCAAAGAGTATTCGACCCTCTTAAGAAGATCATTCCTTGCCACTGATGGAGAACTAATTGATGATGTCAACGGAGAAGTAGCCCTACATGCATGAAAGTTCTTGTATAAAGTAGACAGGCGAATAAAAAGAAGTGACAAAATCGAGGAGTATCCAGACAATGAGATCAAATTTTCATTTGGCTCTCATCTTGGGGATTCGGCAAATATAATACTTCATCACCATGACCAAGACCCAAAGTATAGAGAAGAGTTGAACAAGGTTTCCCCAATTCTTGTTCTGAGGATAGCTCAAATGACACTAAGGATAGTCAGTACAAGACCAAAGATGATGCTAGAGAGGATCGAGGAGCTGGAGTACAAGACACCAGCGGATTATCAGGAGTTCATCAATTTTCATTAACCTAATGGATTCAAATATGTCAAATCCTTACAACGGGATGCAAAGATGAAGATGAAGTGAAACCTGACAGTGAAATCAATAATAAGGGCACCTCCCTGAGTCTAGCTCAAAGGCATAAAAGAGAGTGATCCATGGGAAACAGCCCATGTCTGGCGTCAAACTTAATTACTTTAAATAAAAGTGCTACTACGGAGAAAGCACGAATTTCTCTTTCCTAGATTAAATTTTAAATTTTGAAGCTAGTTTTTTGCTTGAAATTTTGAGTTACTCATTGGAGGAAAACATTGCATCCATTGGATAGGTGTTACATTCGGAGCAGAATTTTGATCTTATGATGAGAATGGAAGATTTAAAAACGTGAAAAATCGTATGAAAGCAGCTTTCGTACTATCGAGGTAAGTGTTCTTACGTGAAAATGCTGAAAACCATAGTAGAACACGAAGGGAAGTTGCGGCGGCCACCTTTGCCCGTACCTCCGCCGCTGCCCTAGCCACTATTAAAGGCCATTGTTTGGCCACCAATACCACACACCCCTCAATTTTCACTTTCCCTTCTTTCTTTTAGCCGAAAATCCTCTTCCTTCTCTCTAGGATTCAAATTTTCTCTGACTCGTTCTAACTACAACATCCCAATCGGAAGTCAAGTATAACCGGTGACCGGGTGTAACATAGGGCAAGCAAGCAATAAGAATTTATCATCCCGCGTGGATCTAGGCTTACCCTACTTCAGGTTAGAGTTCGTCCATAGGCCAAGAAGCCCAACCCACAAAAAAGGGCGATGGTCCCAACTGATGCCCTACCATCGCTTGTGCCCTAAGCTTCTGGAAGCCTTTTTTGAGAAGTTACTTCGCCCATAAGGAGTAGAAAACCCTTTCCTAGTTTGTTTAGGAGAGTTTTAGTTGAGTTCTTCCCCTATAAATAGAGGCCATGACACATTAATTCATTAAGGCTGCACAACTACACTCAAACTTTTGTATACTTTGATTGAGTTATAACTTAGATTTAGTAGGAGGTTGCAGCTAAAGGGGTGAACAAATACAATCGCAAACCAACCCACCCGTCCAACCTGACCCAACCCACCCGTATTTATAACTAAAACGACGGTTTTGGGTTGGGTGAGGGTTTTCTTTTCTACAACCCGCCTCTTTTGGGTTGGGTTTGAATTTTGGATTACACAACCCGTAGGACCCGACCCAACCCGTGTTCCAATTATTAGTATGAGTTCGTATCGAAAAAAATATTTATGACGTATATAGCCATACTTATGAGAAAATTAAGATATTTCGCCTTGTTTTCCCCTCATGGTCTCCCTAATCTAATGCATTCTTCGGCTTAAAGTTTAGACATAAATTTAATATAACTATGATTGCGTCTATGATTCACGCAATCCTTTTTCTTGTGTACAATTTTAATAGACATATTATGGATGTGTTCATTTATAACCTTTTTAGCCTATTTCAACAAATATCGTGAAAAAAACTAGACATAAGTTGAAGTAAATCAAATTTTATTAAAATTCAAACAACATTTGTGAATTTTGATACCTTTCACCTCGTTTATTCTTTTTAAATTTTAATTAGTTATAAAATATTTTTATGGTTAGAATAATTACATATTTTGTATTGGGTTGGGTTTTTACTTAAAAATATCGTCAACCCGACCCAACCCAATTAGAAACAAACCGTAGGGTTTTAATTTTTTTGGATGAGTTTGGGTTTAATATTTCTCAAACCGTAGTGCATGGGTCGGGTGATTAAAATGGTTAAACCCGGATCACCCGACCCATGTACACCCCTAAGTGATACCTCATTGATGCTAGATGAGCATAGATGGAATGATTAACCATATATACCTCTAGTAGTAATAATGCTTGATTGTTAGATTATCGATGCTATAGACCATCGATTATGCTCATAAAGGCCCATACTTAATCATGTAGTATTGTAACATCCTTGTTCTGCATTAATTAGGTAATGGCATGAAGCAAAAGTGCACATTATCTAGCTAAATATGGCCTTAGATGAAGGGATAAAGTGATGCTATAAATGAGTCATTGATGCATGAAGTGATTGAGCTTTAGCATGCATGATGCTATTCAAGATTCACTTTCTTACACAATAACGTATCTTTAATATTATGCATCTATAATAAAAGCTCCTAAATGCTTCTATTATTTTCTTTTAGATGGCATGGTGTGATTAGTTATGCATTAGAATTCCTTGTGAAATTCGACCCTAGGGCGTCCTAGGATTATAAATTCCATCTTTTGTATCAAGTGGCTCCTATTGAAGCTCCTCCTTTGAATTGAGATAGTTGATACTCTAGTGGGTCCTCACCTTCATGCTCCATTTAAGGTTGATCATCATTGTTCTCCTCCATGATCTCTTGTTCAATGTTATGTTCCAAGGATTTCATAAAACTTTGAATAAGACGTGTAGGGGGATCATCATACTCGCTCTCTCCCTCTTGTATGTCTCCAATGGTTGTTTATGCCTTGGTAGGTGGATAACTCTAAGATGAAGATTGAAGAAGGTGTAAGACGTATTGGAAGCCCTCGACGAGTGTAAAGCCTTTGACATCTTCCCATGATTCCATGAAAGTTTGGATCTGTGTAACTTCTTTTGTTGCATCCTTCTTCCTCCATTGCTACTTCTAGGGGTGGTATCTCGTCCTCTCCTTCCTAAGATTCAGTTGTAAGATCATCTTCTTATTCGTTGGCCCTTAGATGATCTTCCTGTTGAGGTTCCTCGTTAGGTTGATCATTCTTCATCCTTGGATAGGTTAAAGATTCTCGATCATGGATTCCATTATTGGTATGATGCTTTCATCATGTTGTGAGTAGATTCTTTCATCCTTCACATATTCCTAGGGGGTCTCTTGCCTTCTTCTAAAGATTGAGTTATAAACCCACCTTCTTCATCATCAAATTCGTTGGCCTCATGATGACCCTCCTCTCCATGGTCTACGATCTCTCCATCTTCTTCTTCGTCAACTGGGTATGCCTTGATATGATCTTTCTCCTCCCTACGGTCCATGAATTATTCATGCTCCATAAACCCTTCGTGGCTGATGATCTCTCAAAATACTTCATGCATCTCAATGGACTGTCCTTTATTGGCTTCAGGATGTTCCTTGATGATTTGAACATCTTCTTGCAGTTGCTTTAGCTCTTTATCACTGATGCTAGCATTGATGCTCGTAGGAGGTTCTGAATTGATCTTGCCTCTTGCATCAAGAACTTTGAAAGCTTGCTCCATGTCCTCTATAGTGGGGTAATCTCCACAAGTCACTCTTAGTAGCATCAAGTCTTCTATATGCATTCTCTTACTGTTTCGTTGACATGAATCCTTTTTTCATAGTAATGTAGTGTAGGATTGATGTTCCTTTCCTCGATATTTGAAGCATTTGTCCTAAAGTACTCGAATAGATATAGGAAGCTCACCTTTCTTCGAGTAACGCTCCTTCTCTTTGGTATATCCTTGTATGGATTGTTATGGCTTTCTCGAGTTTGAATCCTGCAATACTGATGACACGTATAATTATCTATTCTAGATCCCCGTATTATAATCCAAAGTTCATACATTTCCTATCATTGTTGTCATAATATCTTTAATTTGTGCTATGATTGCTTCTAATGTGTTTTAGCGACCCTATGATTGTTCTTCCTATAAGAACCTACACCATCTTCCTTCCATAGTCACGAATTCATTCACTACAAAGACATGAAAGTTGAGTTGATGATCAGGAGGAAAACCAGCTCTTCTGACCCCGAGGGGAATACTTGATTTCTTATTAGACTTTTTTCAAATCATATAACATAACTCATTTTTTGTTGTGTGTTTCCTAAATAGAATAAAAGAGGTAAGATTGTTGATGTCTCATTATTAGCATTACTAAATTTGTCGCTTGAACTTTCATTATTTTTCAGCTTTCCAAGGGGGAAAATAATTCATTTTCGCCAATTAATCTGCTTGTAATAGCAACACAGCAATGCTAAATTATTTAAATATATGCATTGATTTATTAAACTTTAACCAAAATAATTAGGTACAAGCCACCAATAGTAGAAAATTAAACATAACTAAATCAAATTATAAATAGTTTGTAGACTAAAAAAATTATCCGTTTCTCATGTCCAATTTATTTTAGGGGTCGTTTGGAAGTTGCGATAGTTTTGTTGAGATTGTCATTATGCATGTATTGTTTACAATGCATCATTTTTTTATTTTTTTTAGCAGAAACAATACATGGATTGTTTCTGTGATGTGACAGAAACTATCACTCATTTTGAGTGATTGTTATATCTCAACTTTTAGTTGTGATTGTTGAGATAGTTGAGTTGAGATTGTTTTGTCTCAGCTTTTAGCTGATGCGACATACACAATCACACATACCAAACGTTGTATTCTACAATGCATCAAATTCGACAATACATGTATAATATTATACATGCATTCTCAACAAATACATCTATTTAACAATCGCAACTTCCAAACGACTTACTCTATTATTTGATTATACTATTTGATACTTCTAAAATTATTTTCATCTTCTACTCAATTAAGTTCTAATTACATATTCAGGTGAGTCTAGTTAATTAATTTATCAATTTAGTTATTATTTTGATTCTTTGATTTGGATTTTTTTTATTCATTCTCTAAAGTAATTGATTTTTTATAACAACTTACTATTTAAACAATTGTCACTCTTTATTTCAAATCATATTAGATAGATATTATTTTTAAATAATGTCATGATTTCATTAATGTTTTGTTTATATTTTATTAGATTTTTTAGGAAAAATAATTTGAATAACATTTTTAAATAACAGGGTCCCCAAAATCTTATAACCAACCCTGCATCTGGTTGTATACGGACTAACATAAAGTATTTGAGTCGGTCTTATATTCATGTCGAGTCTATATCTCATGTCTTTATACTTTCTTTCCGTTGAATCATGCCTTTGTGCTTGATGGAAAAAAGTTACCACTTAGTCCAACACAGAATTTTTGGAGGCCAAAAGAAATTACTTTTCCACTTTTCCTCTTCCATGTTCCTTCTTGTTTCAGAGTCCTTGGTTCATTAGTAGTTCTTTGTTTCTTTCTTTTCAGTGGAGTTACACCGAAGTCAAACACAATTAACACGAAATTAAGACCGGCTACATTGCACTAACACTTGTCACCTAATTTCTTCCATAAATTGCTTACCGAAATCACCTCGCCCCATTAAGATGTCTTTTCTTGCAGTAAATTAAACGCAAAGACGTTCTTATTTGAGTAATTACTCATTCCTCTTTTATTGAAGACCTTTTGGTATTTTGTTGTTTCATTAATTAGTTGTTCACTAAGTGTCTCCTTACTAAACATAACTTCTATCTAGTATGTATTAAGGGTGTTCAAACAGAGTGGTTGCCATGATAATTGTTTTAATAGATAGTATTAGTATAATCTAATTTGGTTAATTTGAATAATTAGTTTGATTTGATTAAATCTTTTAGCTTATTTGGTTTATGTAATTTGGTTTGATTTGAGATACTCCTAACTACTAAAACTAAATTAAGCAGTTAAGTAATTAGCTATATATAATATATTATACAAACATAATAATTTGTTTCCACCACAAGAGAGAAAAAAAACGTAATAACTTGCATAACAACTCAACAACCAAACATTTCTCCTTTTAGATTCATGAAAAATAAAGTTCAATACTGTTCCTATGTTGTATTTTTGTATTTGTAGAATGTAGACTACGACTATGTACGCCTAATCTAGATAAAACTCATACATTATATTCGATGAAAATTTGAAAGTTAGGTCTTTTTCAACCTATGATAATTTCTAAGGCTGAGTCCAATGGGCACCTCATTTATGGGGGAATCTGCAAAAATGAAGGAGGAGATGGTCCAATGGGGAGGTTTGGGCCTCCAAAAATGGAGGATCCTGCAAATGGAACTCCAAATTTGGGGATGGAAATGGGGGATCCCCCAAATATAGAGACTCACCAAAGCCCGCCACGTGGCTTTTCTTTTTCTTTTTAAGATTTTAGGGGTTAATTGGGATTTTAATTAGGGGATTAGTTAAGAATTTAATTAGATCAATCATTTTCAAGTGTTGTGTGTAAACCCAAATTAGGTACATAATTTTTTGCCAAAAAAATTCGGACTCGGAATTTAACAAAATTCTATCGAAAAATTTGTATTTAAAAATGATGACGAACTATACAAAAATTAACATGAATAAATTATATTAATGCTACGATAAGTACATTTATAAGTAAATGGAAAAACTAGAAAAATGAAAATCCCCAAATATGGAGATTGAAGCATTGGAGCAAAAGAGGGAAAATGGGGATCAATCCCCAAATTTGGGGATGAAGGCCCCCAAATTTGGGGTTTTGCATTGGACTTGGCCTAAGAGACTAAGTCAATTCACACAAACACAACAATTCATTAACCCCATGATATACCATTGTATTAGTTGTATGTGTTTATGTTAAAGATTAATTATAAATATGTGTGGATTGTTATATTTTATTCATGATATAAATTTCAAATTGACACATTAACCAGAAATTTTTCTCGCTTAACGAGAATGTGATGTTATATTGGTTAATCTGGTTAACCAAACTGATTAAGCTTTAGTTTGGTTAATTTGGTTATGATATTAGTTTGGACGGTTTGGTTATAATATTATATTTCATGGTTAATAAAATTTAGACTTATTTAATTTGATAATTACCATGATAACCATATTAGTTAGGGCCTGTTTACTTTCATTTCTGTTTCCTGTTTTTTAGAAAACAGATATTGAAAACAGGTGAAAACAACACTTTGTCGTTTCCGAAAACAGCAGGAAGTTGCCACTTTTTGTTTTCATAGTTGGAAACGAATAGAAAACAAAATGAAATATAAACAAGTTTTAAACTTGTTTCGATTGCCAAATTTATGACATGTAAACAGAAAACAGGAAACAAAAATGAAAGTGAAATCAGAAAACAGGAAACAAAAATAAAAGTGAATAGGGATTAAAAAGAAACGTACATCAGTTGTTTGCTTGTATACATTACCCAATAAATTCAATTCTACGAAAGCAATTAAGATTTAAGGCATACAGTAAGTTAATTAACTACGTTTAATTTATCTATACATTTCAATCAAATTTTGAAGCTATAGAAAGTCGGCGGCTAGCCAACCAACGGATTAATTCATACCTTTAGACCGTAATTAATTCCTATATAAAACCTAATCACTCTGTTTTTTTTTTATTGAATCACTTTGTTGTTCATTCTCAACTGATACTTTTCTTTCGTTTTAACTCAAATTTTAGGTTTTTTAGCATATGAAAATTGGACTAATTTATGATCTACAAAATAACATCTTTTGATATATTTTGAAAATAAAATACTTCGGTGGTATAAAATTTATAGCATGGTGGTACGAAGTATAATATTACGTACATATGCTATATATACATGGAGGCAGAGAGGAGATAAGTAGATAACAGCTCTAGTTTTGTTATGGTTTTAACACTAATCAGTAGTAAATAAGAAACCATAATTAGGTAAAATTTTCTCCATTATTATTTTATAAAGTCACATTCCTATTGATTTTAATTCGGATTTCAAATATTTGTGCACATAAAATTTAAATCAATTACAATCTAATTATAGTATTCATTCACTAGTTATTGATATGCATCATTGAATCTCAACTATTTTATATATATATATATATAGTTATATACCCGTTACTTAAAATTTGATGGTCAAATGTGGATAAGAAACTTCTGTGAGCTAGCTACAACTCAATTGGGTCTCAAATTCCAGGTTAAAAGTAAAACCTAAACACTGCCTCCAATGATCACCCATTTTGTGTGTGTGCAATTTTTGTCCAAAGCCAATGGCTAATGCAAGTGCATTCCTCCAAACCTTAGTCAAATTTCTGCCTGCCAACTGCAAAGAGGAACTTCCCCCAACTTTTTCAGTGTGTATATATATCGTCTCCAGACCACATTAAACTTGGTAAACATCTCCCTCACAAAATCATATCTCTTGCCTGTTGTTTCTCTTTGAAAACTCACAGCAAATATTTATATAAAAAAACAATGTTACCAAACCCACTAGGATTTTGGGTTCCAGCTGCTTTCTGCCTCATTTTAGCCTCTTCTTCTTTCCCTTTGGTTTCCTGTTTTGGCTTGTACCCTCAGAACAGCCAATTGTATGCTTCAAGCAGGAGACCTGTGAGAGTGAAGATTGTTAACGTAGATAGATTTGGAGCCAAAGGTGATGGAAGGTGGGATGACACTCAGGTAATATCAAATAAACATCTCTAGCTAGCTAACTAGCTAGGTCCTTTTTTTTCTTCTTCTTAAAAAAAAAGAAGAACTTGGGTGAATTACGGTTGGTTCTGAATGAATTTGAGTTGGTGGGTTTTTGGTTAGGCATTTGAAAAGGCTTGGAAGGCAGCTTGTTCATCTACAGGGCCAACTACTGTATTTGCGGTTCCTAAGAAGAAGATTTACCTACTCAAACCCATCACATTTGCAGGGCCTTGCCGAGCTAATAATATCATGTTTCAGGTTTCACCACAATTCATTTACTGAGAATTATAGACGACGAAGTCGCGCTCTTTTTTTTCTTCTTCTTTTTTTCCTGATCGCAAAATTACGTACACGTGTGGTTCAGATTTTCGGCACGATTAAGGCGTCTAGAGACATGAAAGACTACGAAAATGACAGAAGACACTGGATAAAGTTTGAGAGCCTCCAAAATTTCAGAGTTAAGGGTGGTGGAACTATCGACGGGAATGGCCAGATTTGGTGGCAAAACTCTTGCAAAGTCAATACAAGACTTGTAAGTTACAACTTTATTAATGTCACCCCTATCTCTCTCTCTATTTTACTTATTGCCCTTTAGTGTTAATATATGTATATCATAACGTTCCATATAAGTCAACAGTCCAATGGACTACCCATATAAAAAGAAGATATTTACACTAATTAATTTCTGAACGTTTCTTTGAATTCACTGCAGCCCTGCAAAGATGCACCAAATGTGAGTACCACCACCCTTGCCTTGTTTGGTTTAACACTTTACAATGAGATAATGACATATTGTGTTCATATACATATCTGATTTGTGGGCAGGCGGTCACGTTCTACGAGTGCAACAATATAATCGTATCGAACTTAAAGTTTCGGAACTCACAGAAGATGCACGTCTCGTTTGATAAATGCGCGGACGTGAAAGTCGTGCGGCTGTTCGTGGCCGCTCCAGAAAACAGCCCTAACACCGATGGCATCCACGTCACCGCCACTCAAAATATTCAAATCAGCCGATGTGTCATCAAAACGGGTTTAATTCCATTTTTCCTTCCTACCAACACATGATTGCTTACTTGGACCCTACTAATCTAAGCAAATGATAGATTTAGTACACTATATATATACTACTAGTCCACTATTGGTCAAACCCTAATGTTGGTTTGTTTTGTTTTGCGTCAAATACAGGCGATGACTGTATCTCAATAGTAAGCGGGTCCAGAAACGTTAAAGCCACGGACATAACTTGCGGACCTGGTCACGGAATAAGGTTGGATACTACAAATCAAACTGAACTGAATTCCTACCAAACTGAACGATACATACATACATATAGTGAAACTACTTTCTTCCTTTTGTTTTTATGGAAAGTATTGGGAGCTTAGGAGCTGGAAATTCAGGAGCTCAGGTCTCAGATGTGGTAGTAAATAGAGCAATCCTTACAGGAACGAGCAACGGGGTCAGGATCAAGACTTGGCAGGTAAACCGCATCCTACCTACTCACTCTCTCCTTTTTTTCCCATCTGCCCAATAGAAAGAATAATATGAACTATCCACCAATAGTTCATGAACTTAATTAGCTAGTTATCTTACCTCCTTTAATATATAGGACACCAATTGTTGATCCTGTAATTATTTAGTTTTGCTCAATCCTTATATCACATGTCATATAAGCTATATTGTATCATGATGGTATACAAAATTATAGCGTAGTGGTCGATACAGATACAACTGTGGTGGTTAACTAGTCCAAACGTACATGTTTTACAAAATAAATATTATTTTATAAAACAATGAAATACTTTTTGTCATGGTGAGATGATAGTATGAAGTCTTAACACAATATTCTCACTTCTTGTCTTTACGTATATTTTTTTTACAGTCCATATTAAAAGACTATAATAAACTGTAGATTCATGATTGTGTAGGATTATGTATATCCGAGTTATTCACTAGCTAGGTCTACTTCCATATTTGTTTGTTTGTTAAATCTTTTTTAGTGAACAGTTACCTTGTTTAATAAGATGAATGAAAATAAGTGGATTGATTTTTTTATTATTATGAGCATAGTTTTAGGAATGTATTTTATTCCAAAGTACCAAAAGTTTGGACAATTTATTAAATAAATGTTGGACTACTTTTCCTTATACAAGTTGATATAAAATTCAAACCGTCCATTCATCGATGACTATTGGGAAATTTACCAAATCTTCATCTTCTTTTCACTTTGCCAAAACCCTTCGATATATATTTTTTTTCTTCTTTACTTGTTGAGAATGGCCCTTTAATTTTCCAAAGATAGATTCTCACAAAGTTTTAGGCTCAAATAAGGAATAACACACATGAACACGGTTTTGTGTGTAGATTTCCTCACTTTCTTATATCTTATTACTGTGTGGCAGGGAGGATCAGGTTATGCAAGAAACATACAGTTCCAAAACATAGCGATGAACAACGTGACCAATCCCATTATCATAGATCAAAATTACTGCGATCGAGACGAACCATGTCACGAACAGGTACCCAATCGACTACAAATTAAGAGAGCAAAAAAAAGTCGTGTTTAATAAGATAAAATGTGGTGTTTTTATTGTGAGCAGGCATCAGCTGTGCGAGTGAGCAATGTGATGTACAAGAACATAAAGGGAACAAGCGCTTCAAAGGTGGCAATAAATTTGGAGTGCAGCAAGAGTGTGCGGTGCCATGAGATAGTGATGCAGGATGTTTCGCTAGCAAGTCAACGGCCTGAGTATGTGGAAGCTTCTTGTGTGAGCGTGGACTTAACTAGAAGAGGGATAGTTACTCCCCTGTGCTCTCCCAATTGACTGGAAAGTATTATGATCCTGTGATCATTTTCATTTTGTTGGTTAGCTTATTGATGAATCAATTTTGTTATTGTATAATGTAGTTCTCGAATGTTTGATTATGGGGTAAAAGTCCTGGTATTATGGGGGGGCTTGTTTTCTACTCATTAAGGTCCATTAGTAGACGTGTATGTTGTGATACACTAGCCCAAATCCAATTGGCTTTGATTCTCTCTCTCTTTTCCTATTTATCTTGTATGTGGGATGACACTACTAGGTGTGGGTCTTACTCGGCAGGCGAGACAGTTATTATGAACCCAGTTAAGGATATTCTTATGGTTAATGGAATTCAATTTCCGTTAATTGATGACCCTATGGTGGTCGAATTGCTCGTGCTCCGAGAGGCTATTTTATGGTGTCTGGGCCACGGTTTCACGGAAATAAGGTTTGAAGGCGATGCCAAAGTGATCATCGACAAGATTAATCGGGCTAATACCAACGATAACCGGATGGGGGCTATTCTTGAAGAAATCATGCATTACTTTGCCATCCATTCTCGGTTTAGTGTTCGATTTGTAGGTCGGCGTAGTAATAGGGTAGCTCATGTGGTGGCTAAAAAGATATTTTCTTTGTACCCGACTACGATTCGTTTCTTTGATTTCCAGATCTGGCAGAATTCCAGGATGTAGCTATCTATTTTTTGAATCAATATATGATTATCTTTTGAAAACAAACACAAGAATTTCAGCTTGTTGTTAACTAATGTTAGGTAAAAAAAGGTTTTTCTTTTGGTGAGATAAAAAAAAGGTTCTAATATGATTTTTGGAGGTATATGTGGTTTTTTTTTCTTTACATATGAAATACTTATGATGGAAGCCAAGACTTGACCGCTGTGCTACATCGCCTGACTAAGTTACACTTGACCTAATTAGAGGAGTAGGAGGATAGTTAGCATCGAGCTTTTCATAGCTCATTGCAACATCTCAAGTTCTTGGCACCTTGGTCGGGATTGGTAAGAATTGAGTTAAAATCTTTAATTGATTGGTAAAATCTTGAATATTAGTTATAAAATTGGAAGGTCTTATATCCATAGAGGTCAAAAAATCATAAATCTAACCTCCTATAAATATGAAAACAAGTCTCAAATTAAGTAGACATAAGACTTATTTAATAAGGACTAAAACTAGAGCACTTCTACTATGTTATATAGCATTGGTGCTTTAATGTACAACTTAAAGCTATACCATAACATTAAATGTATAAGTTTAGGTTGTACCATAAAGCAATTTGTATCATTATGTTATGGTACAACTTTACAACTTGAAGTTGTACCATCACATAAGATACAACTTTAAGTTGTACCATAAAAGAATCTGTACAAAAAATATGGGTTAATTGCATGGTTGGTCACTGAGATTACAAAACCGGTTCAAGTTTGGTCACTAGAAATATTTAAATCCATTGGTGGTACTTCAGTTTACTGAAACCGTTCATGTTTGGTCACTCTCCGTCCAACTCCATTAACTTTTGCTGATGTGGCAGTCAACTCTAAAAGTTGACCGTTAACTTAGTGACGTGGCAACTAAAAAATTATTAAAAATAAAAAAATAAATTTTTATATTTTTCACCTCATTATTACATTCATTAAAAAATAAAAAAAACCTAATTTCTTTATTTTTTTAGAAAACGAGACTTGCGGGAAGCAGACCACGATCCTCCCGTCGCCGCCATCGCGGACGACGTTGCGGAGGGCTTCCACGACGAAGAACGCGGCGGCGTCGTGGCCTCGTCCAGGCAGAGCACCCGTGTAGACCGGCAGGCTTTCGGGTCCTTCAATACTGCAACCGAGCAGCTTAACGAGGTTCTTGTGTTGAATTCCGCTGATCAAATTCACCTCGTTAAAGAACTCCTCCACCCATTGGCTTGTGTTGAAGATCAGCCGCTTCATTGCCACGGTTTGGTTATTGGGAAGAGATCCAATGAAAACGGTGCCAGCTCCTCCTTGGCCTAGCTTCTTCGACAGGCTGAAGTAATCAGTGGCTTTTTCTAAAGTTTCATACTTGAAGTCCATGCTTAACCTATTGAAGCTTATCGATACCTTGCCCAGATTTCTGCGTGCTGTGACAATTTCTAGTAAGTGGGGGAGCTAAAAAATGGAGTAGCTCTTGTAGTTTGTGGAGATGGTTTTTGGGTATGTACCTTGTTTAGCCTTTAGGCGTTTGAGATGGACAGCGTATGCTGCGAAGAGTGTGAGCATGGCGAATGCTGCTGATGCTAAGGCAATCGCCATTATCACTCCCAGTGTTGAATCCCCTGAAAATTCAGAACAGAGCCGTGGCAACTCAAAATCAATGCTCAATTTTGCAAGAAACCCTAATTAAGTTATTCAAGATCGTTTCCCCCTTCTTCGTGTTTCTTTTCCGTCGCTTTCCCTCTGATTTCTCAGCAAACAAACAAAACCTAGAAAATTATATATAAATTTTAAAAAACAAAGACTCAAAGAGTCTGAAATTACCGCGACGATGCACTCTAACACCTCCGTCGCCGTAGAATTTATGATCGGAGTACTTCAAATAGCAACCGGCATTCAGCGCTCTCCCTTCCCTCCTCGGCAGACATCTTCCGACCACCGCGGCGGCGGCTTTACCCAAACACTCCCAGCAACCATCTCTCCCGACGCTCTCCCAGCACTGCGCCAGTGCATAAGCCCTTCCTCCAACCTCCGCCACTCCGAAAAACCCACTCACTCCCTCCGACACCGCCGCGTTCCTCGTCACATTCGCCACCGCGTACCTCACACTCTGCGTCTCTGCGCATACTCGAATTCCGCTCCGGCGGCGGCGGCGCCTCCGCATGTGAAGTTGTCGATGGTGGGGGAGACGGATTCTGCATAGAAGCTGTAATTCTCGTAGCGGAGGAAGCAGCCGCCGAGGTAGATCCGACGTCGAGCTAGAAGTCATACAAGAAATTAGGTTTTTTTTATTTATTTTTTAATGAATGTAATAATGAGGTGGAAAAAAAAGTTTATTTTTTTATTTTTAATAATTTTTTAGTTGCCACATCACTAAGTTAACGGTCAATTTTTAGAGTTGACTGCCACATCAGCAAAAGTTAACGGAGTTGGACGGAGAGTGACCAAACATGAACGGCTTCAGTAAACTGAAGTACCACCAATGGATTTAAATATTTCAAGTGACCAAACTTGAACGGTTTTTGTAATCTCGGTGACCAACCATGCAATTAACCCCAAAAAATATTGGTACAATCTGAAGTTGTACCATAATATTAAAGGTACAATTTCAAATTGTACCATAAAGAAAAAACTTATACCACCATTGCTATATAGCATTGTAAAATTCCCCTAAAACTATCAATTAAACTCCAAAATAACCAAATAAAAATACTAATAAATACTCCGTGCAAACAAACGTCTACTTCTAGCATTTACCGCTTTAACATCATCTGACCTGATGTAATCCCGCAATGGCTATTTTATCTATATGAGGCTTGTTGCAGACCCATCCTGATTGTAACAGGGCTCACAATCGTCCTGGTTCTCAGCTGCTTCAGTGTTCGTTTGTTCGTCTTCGAGGCTGTAATAGTTCATATCCAAGAAAATGCAGCTCTCCGTTGTAGAGCCGGCCGCTTCCCAATCTTCTGCCGGAATCAAGTCGCCATGATTGTCAACAAGTCCAGATGTGTTTTCGTCTGTTTCTCGAGTTGAAGGAACTTCAATGTCCACATCACCAAACCCAGACAAAAGTGATTGCAGAGGAGACCCTCCATTTAATCCCTCTCCACTTGCAAATTTCACCTCCAGTATGGGCTTCTCATAATCAACTACTGAAGAAGAGGTACGCGAGAAATGAATGATCTCCAGTGCATCTTGGTTCGAGTCTTGTTCGTTATCTGGCGTGAAACCAGATACTTTACGCAATGCAGCAACTTGAGATGGATCGCTGTGGTTAGTCTGTTCTTTGGATGCCTCTTCTAGCATCTCAGTTGGCTGGACAATAGCAGCATTGCTTGTTGGATCTTCAGCCTCTTCCTGCTGTAGTTCAACGTCCTGTGTATCACCTTCACACCCTTCACCATCTTGCCACTGCCCAATAGGTGTTCTTTCCATGTACGGGAAGCCTTCAGCATCTAGTGATCCAATCACATTCTTATTACAGGGCATAGATAAAACTGAAGCTGTAAAGCCATCTGCCCCACAAGTTTCGTTGACAGGAGCTGAAAGGCCTGTGGTCTTTTCTGGATGCAACTTTGAGAGACCTGGAATCTCATCATTATTTAGAGGATCCATTGGAGTTTGTGACTGTATTTTTGGTGAAGAGGTCGTATCATCGTCATTTTCGTCTTCATCTTCATTGAGAAAGTCGGGAGCTCTCGTGGCTAGAGTTTGAGAATACTTGTCCTGGCATTGTGATAAAGTGGAAGACAAGAAGCCAGCAAATGCTGAAGCCAAAGCATCATCAATTGATACAGAATGTTTCTGCTCAGACTTGAGAGGTTCTGGAACTGGTTCCATTGCGAGATTTTGTTCCTCCTCGGCATTATCAAACTCAGGGGTACTGACTACCAGACTGGGCTGTACCAGATTGACATTTTCTTCAGGAGGGATAGATGATGCAGCTGAGGCTGGGTCCTTCTTCGTATCCTCACAAGCCATACAACTGAGATCTAAACTTCCACTGTTATATAACGAGTTGGCTTCTGCTTCACCGCATGCAAATTCAGGAGCTGAGATTCTAGTACCAGGGTTATGGCTTTTCTTTGCAATCACTTCAAGCTGCTGCTCTACTCGCTGGAGCCTCTTATCAATACTGTTTATGGGTTCGAGAATACTTCCCTCAAACCTCAATATCAAATCTTCTATTCTGTTGACCCGAGATACAAGGTGATCAAGAACACTCCCCGTGCAATTTTGTGATGACCTGGCTCTGTATTCTGTTTCAAAAGAACTAGCGGGGATCTGACTATGGACTGCATCTGGCAACTTGATTCCTTCTTGAAAAGATGGAAGATCTTTTTCTTCATGCTGTACTTTATCTTCTGTACTAACTGAATCAGGTATTACTGGGCTCACTTCCCCAGACTTGTGTTCTTCTCGAGACTGAGTATCATAAGGACCCAGTTCCTCACTTACGTTTCTTGTCCCCATTGCATCAGTAATCGTTAGACACGTTTCAACAGATACTTGTTGGTCACTTCTGTCAATGTTGAGCTTTTCTTGTTCCCGGCCAACACCATGAGTTCTAGACAATTGAAAAAAGGTTGGAATAAGCATAGCCATGAGCGAGCTTCCAGAAGAACATTCTGCTGAAATGGGTTGAGTTTCCTGGGTAGCTGCATCAATGGGGAAAGCAAACACGTAGACTTGATCAATGCATACACAACCTTTGTTCTGAAGTGACAGAAGTCTGATCGTAAGTGATTTGCAAGGATCCGTGTCACTAATCTCTGCAGTAGCTTCATATAGATCCTGAAGATTTAGAAACATCAATTCATTACAACTCAGAAGTACACATACACCTTGGAGCAAGTCAGTACTAAGAATTCGCTAAACAGCCTGAAAATCCTTATCCAAAAGCAACCTTCCAAGATACCTACTATTGATCTGGTTTCTAAAAACACTCAAAGAGGCAAAGCAGCACAGATAGCTGTGTTATAACCATATAGGTAACACCTCTGCATCCCATTTAATTTATCAAAGTCTCGTTATCACCACTAGTCTTCCAAAACCTAAGAACAAACTTTGGTGAATCTCCTAGCCAAGCAAAATTCATGACTCCAATGGAGTACAAATGGAAAGGATGAAAATATATAGATCTGATCCTAATTAGAAAACAAGATATATTGTTATTACCTGTGAGCTGCACCCTGCATCTGTGTCCGAATTTGATGACATGGAACCATTTTCCTTAGAGGGCAGAGAATTACGAAGAGCCTTGACATCAACCCAGTCATCTTCACTGCCAGTTGGGCTAGCACCATTTCTAAATTTTCCTTTAGCTAAATCATTACTAGAGCCCATTTGATGAACCAGTACAGCTTCTTCTATATTAGTTGCATGAAGCACTTCTTCATCCCTAACAGCAACACAACAACGAACAGTACACAGATACTCCGCACTGCTCTCCGATTCAGGGGCACAATATATTTCAAAGACTCGGGCTGTGCTTCTAACATAGACCTGCCTCACCTCTTGCTTCTGCGGGAAGGTCACTGTGGAAATAAACTCTTGAAGATTAGAAGAGATGACTAAGTAGAGGTTCACAGATGCATAACAATGGCTCAATATGATTGATACCCGTTCAGTGCGGAAGCATCCATTTACATGGATTCAGTGAATCTCACATAGAGTTAACATATGCCATGTTTGTTGATCGAGGAAATTAGTTCTCTCATCTAACCAATCTCTCAACTCGAAATGAACTAGTCAAGAAACAAAACCGTCCTATGAAAAGGAAAATAACATAAAAACTACGTGCTAACTGATATTCATTCAATGTCCGAAACTGGAAAAGCTTCAAGCTACAATAATCAAATTTTCGTCGGGTTTATAGACAAACAAACAGGATCCGAGATCTAGCAATTTCATTTATCCCCAAGCTAATTTGGATAGAAGCAAGGAATTGGTGAACATACGTGTGATCTCGCAGGAAAAGGAATCAGGAGAAGGAGGGTAGAGGATGAGAGGAGACTCCGATTTTGAATTTGAATCGTCGACCGGTTCCTGACCGCAATTGTCACCGCTGTCGCAGTCCTGGTCGTCAATGAAAGAAAGAGGGGACTCGAACGTGACGGAGTTCTTGAGAGAGCCACCGGCGACGGTCCAGTTGGCGGCGGAAGTGCAAGAAGCAGCGCCGGAAGGAGCCGTGTCCGAAAATTCCATTTAAATTCAGTAGTGAAGCTTGAGCTCTCGCGAACAGAAGCGATTCTCTGTGGCTCTCAAGTCTCAGCAGCAGCGTAGGAAGAATTGCAGTGAGGCACGGTGATGGCAATGAGTCAATCCGGTCGGGTTTTTAGACCCCAACCCAATCAAAAGGGTATAACTTATAAGCCTGTGACACCCTAGAGGCCTAGACCGATAGTCCACTACTTTTACCCAAATACTATTGATATTAGTCAAATAGTAAATGCATAGAAGTAACATAAAGATCATTCCAAAATACAAGGGGAAAAATCCATCTTAAAAGTATTCAAACATAATTCTCATTAAGTCTTAAGCCCGCCAACAATTAATGAATAAATTTAAATAAGTTCCGCCGGAAGGTCTTCAGACCACTAATCCTTGTGATAACATCTTGGGCAGCTGCTATGTCCATGGCCCTGCGATTGATATGGATGCTTCTGATTCCCTGCAGCTCCTAAGCGCGAGCGTTGGGGTCAATCTCAATCCTAGTTTCGCTTTAATGGTGAAAAAACTCATAATTACATACTTGAATGAATGAATAAATAAATAAATATACTCATGCAATGTCTCATGCTTAAATTTAGTATTCTTATCACTCTTTATGAAAGGGGACGCTACCTAACGTGATATAACGTGAACTTCCACCTGACGGGAAGATATAACATGAGCGTAACTTCTACCTGATGAGAAGTACGCCAGCATAACATGAATGTTGACTTCCACTTGGCAGGAAGCAACATAATCCTAAGTGTAATTTCGACCTGATAGGAAGTACGCTATCATAACATGAATGTAACTTCCACCCAGCGGGAAGTAACATAATCATGAACGTGACGTCCATCTGACTAGAAGTAGGGTAGCGTGCATAGCTAGTTAATGAGTGGTTAAAAACGTGTTCTTATTTGATAACTTGGTAACTTGTAACGTAAGTCATAAACCTGCTTAAAACGTATACTTGTATCTTCTTGCTTTAAAACATCACTTCATGATGAAATGCATTGACATGCTTACTGAACATAAATAAACTTATATAAAACGTAAATATAAAGCTACAACGTAAATAAATCACTTAATTAAATGTCACAATTAGACAACTATAGCGAAATACTAACTAACCCCTTTAAACTAACCACTTTATTAATTCAAGAAGTTTACAATGTGAAGGTTGGTGCCCTTGACTTGGTTGATTTGCCTCTTGGCCTTATGGCGAAATTCGAAGTTAGATTGTTTGAGTTTTGGGTTCTTAGTGACGGCTTTCTCGACTTGTGACTACTTTGCAAGATGTGCAAAGTATGGTATATTTATGTATCAGTTAATTTAACATGATCATAACTCAAATCTAATATTTAAGGTCTTAGTCAATCTAAGTCATTGGAAAACTAATTGTGCTAAAATAAACCTATCTATGTGGTTTAATTCAAGATTCGATGAGCATATCATAAGGTATATTAACCAAATTAATAAACTAATAAATTTACTCATTGAAAAAATCATATCAATTTAAATAACTAATCAAATTAATGTATTACGTGCTAGCAAAATTAATCATGCTATTTTGAAAGTTTGATGACTTAATCGTAGGGGTGGCTATACGGTCCAGTCAAGTTAAATTGGCCTAGATTGATTCGGTCACGGTATGGTCTTTTTGAGAATATCAAGACCGAAGATTTGATTATATAGTTCGATTTGACCGTGTCCGGTCTTGACTCGGTCTAGACCCAATCTGGTCTTGATTTTAGATTGAGCTTATGAGGGTTTGAGTGGGCTGAGGCCAAAAAGGGTGAGGAGTTGGTTAGGTTTTGGGTGTTAGGCTATCTTATCCGGTCTATAATTCGTTTCCAGTCCGGTCCCGGGCAATTTTTTGCCTCAAATCTAAACCTGAAAACGGGATTGATTGATTGTTTGCTATCCGGTCCCGGTCCAGATTATACGGTCCGGTTTTGGGTAAAATAAAAAAACCCGGACTAAATAGCCACCCCTACTTAATCGACCGTCTAACAAACTCTAAGGATCTGTTTGCAAAGAAACATAACTATGTGGACTTATTTGCAAGGAATAAAATACTCTGCAATATCTTTAGCAACAGTCAGATCAACGGTCACTAAAGCTCCGCGAATTCGACACTAAAAGCCTGTAAAACCGCCGCTAAATTCACAGAATTTGACAAACACGTATCACTTTGAGTTTCTTTACCAAGTATGCGGGCCTAGATCTAGATTTGATTCATTAGGGTCGTTGTTCATTGATCTAATCGTCTTTCGATCACCCCGAGATTGTCGTCCTCGTCGTCACCGTCAAAACTATGGTTCACAATAGTTGAGTTGGTTAGCTATCAATGGATTTGAGCTTAGAAATGGGATGGTTTCGTGATCCTTGCATAGTGGATATGAGACGATGAACTGGAGTTGTGGAGAGTGGTGACATCGTACGAGGAAAGGATCGGATAACCTTTAATGTGGTTTCTGGTGAGCCGAGCGTGTTGGCGACTTGATTGGTGTCGCTCGTTGTACTTTCCAGGTGATAGCTAGTGACAAATTCACATCCTCATTAATATCCAGTATCACGAAATCAACAGGATAAGTAAATAACCCAACATTAACAAGCAAATCATTTACAATTCCCCTAGGATGCACGATCGATCTATAAACTAACTGATACTTATCTTAGTGGCATTGTGTTCACATAGGTCTATCTTCTTAAACAGTTTATAGGGCATGACATTTATGCTAGCACCTAAGTCAGCCAAGGAATTTTCTATATGGATGATACCAATGATCAAAGGGATAGAGAAACTTCATGGGTCTTTGCACTTTTCTGGTTGTTTGTTCTGCAAGATGACATATCGTTCTTCATTGAGCATCACCATCGATAGTTACCCAAGCTTCCTTTTGTTGGTGAGGAGGTCCTTCATGAAATATGAATACTTGGGCATCTTATATGATCACAATTGGCCCACTCTACAAGTTTTTATGTCTTGATCAAGAAGCAATCTCACAAAACCATAAGAACCCTAAAAATTGGCTAAGTGTTTTGTCTATTTGAGGGTACCTACTTTGCAAGTTTGGTCAAAACTGAGGAGAGGGTTTAGAATTGAAGGACAAGTGTTTCTCTATGTGTTTGAAGGCTTGGAGTATCAGGGACAAGTCATTAAAGCCATTTTCAAAGCTCCTCAAGTTGCTATGCCAAAACTGAGAGTCTGCCAATTTTTGGCCAAGTATGGAAGTTAGTCTGGATACCCAACTTTGGAGCCTTATCCGAGAAGATTGGTTGAGAGTCGATCCAGAATCTTTGTGCCACATGAAAGTATGCATGTTCTTCTACAAACATAAGGGATTGGCTGATCAAATACTTACCTTGAAGGCTTCAAACAAACCCTTGCAAGATTGTATGAAGGCCTATCAGTCTGTCTTGCAAATCCGAATCCTTCTCGGATTAGGATTACTTTCCTTTTCTGTTTTAAGCTTTGATTCCGAGTTAGATTGTGTTTAGACTTATTTTCCTTGTTTTTTTTACCTAGCTTAGCTCTATTTAAACCTTTCCATTGCATTGTAATAGGTAGATTTCATTCAATTGAATACAAACCAGAGTTCGATTCATCTAGCTTTGATGCGTGAGTTGATTGAAAAAATTAGGAGTTCTAGGTTATTTTGAGATCTTCAATCGATCACATACCACCCTGTTTGTGGCCAATCATTGACCTATAATCTTCGAACCTCTTTTGTGAAAGTTGCACGAGATTCCCATCCAAAACGCACAAAGTCCTCCTTGTTTTGGTGCGAATTCTTGATTCAATTTGATTGAATTGAGAAGGCTACCTACTCTGATAAAAAGATACCCATCTAGGGCTCATCAAGTGCTATCATAGCCTGGTTCACCATAGTGGCAACAACGAAGAAGAAGAGCTTACATGTCGCTGCAAGTACGAGGCATAGAGATCCGATTGGACTGCGGAAACTAGAGGAATCCGAGTCTGACGACGAGGTTCAATCGAACGATCAATCAGTGGAGGGACAACATATAAATTGGAGGAGTTGTTAGCCTAGATTGATGCGAGATTCCAGGCTCAGTTGGAGAAATTCAAGCGGAGATTGACAAGAGGTTTGATGCAATCTCAGTGCCGGAAAACGGTGTCAGAACAGGGGCAGTTCTCGGCCAGGGAAACCCAGCTGGAAATCCCAAATTGCTGGGAAGAATTGAGAAACTGGATCGATGATTAGTTGTGGTAGAGCCTCATCACGATCGTCAGCCACGAGAGCAACGTGATCATCGTGAAGCAGAGCCAGCAATTCCCCTTGGAATCTAACATTTGATTCCGGCGTTTCAGGGCACGACGAATCCAATAGCTTTCCCTGGATTGGGAACAAAAATTGATCCTCTCCTTCACCACTTTTTATGGCTTAGGAGCAGACACTTCTTTCTGCTTCTCAATTTCTTATTCATCTCCTGGAAGTGCTGAAACATGCCTCTCTTCTTCTTGTCTGCCTGGACATGAGTCTCAGCACTCATCTTCCTGCTTTGAGAGTAATGGCCTTGCAGTGGGCATCCAGATCTCACGAGTTAGGCATAGTGTGGGCAGGTAAGGTACACGACGCTCTTTGTGCCACGGATTGAGCCACACTCCCGAGTTGGGTCTGGACATCCTATAAAATAGCCTATTGGTCCCTCTGGCCAGCTTTAAAGTTCCTCTGGCCAGCTTCAAACTCTATGATTCTCGGCTGACAGTTTGGTGAACTATTCCATTTTACTGAACTTCTGGGTGTTGATGACAGGATAGATGAAGGTGCATCGAACTGCTAGTACTGTCGTTGCTGCTGTTGAGGCTACTGTTATAGTGGGAAGGACGGTGCCTAGGGAGGCAGACCTTTTTGAATGCAGCTTGGGAATCAAAGTCTTGGATGAAATCCACTTCCAGTTCCGACTTCGGATCCTCTTCCACTCCCAAAGCTCGTGAAAGCTCATTATAGCTCATGACCCAAGGTGTTACCACCCAAGAAGAAGTTGACTCAGGGTTCACGACAACCGGAAGGATCCTTCTATTGATTGATGGTGAAGGTGCTGAAGAACTCGATGCAGAGTTCCGCGAAGATGTCTTCCTCAATCTCAAGAAACTGGCGTCATTGTTATCATGGTCTCCACCACATTATCACATTTTGGAGACCGTGATAATATGATTAAAACCATGATGTCATGAAATTAAAGCATTTTCTACAACTCTTAAGATTAAATCCAATCAACCATGCCCCTACCTCGATCACAAAACATCCAAAGCTTCCAAACACACGACACTGGCATGATGATACTTCCGCTTCTTTACAAGAAGCCCCTTGATATACTTAGGCATACCTTGGCATGTACGCCATTTCTCTAGGAATGGAATTACGATATTGTGCTTCTTGAGCATCTCCATGAATTTGCCACATCCGCCTCCAAATGGTCCTTGTGCACCCTTGTAAGGAAAGGCACTAGGGGTGGCGTTGGCGATGCCTTCTTAGCCTCTTAATCATCTCCTTCTGAGAGTTCTTGTTGATCGACCTTTGGAGGGGCTTCCTCCTCTTCAATTATCTCTTTAGCAACAACTTCTGGAGTTACCTTCCCGCTCGTCAAGAGAATAACATTCAACCTGGCATTTTGATCCTTGGATTGGAAACAGTTTGAGAAGGTAGGGCTCCTCTAGGTCTTTCGGTGAGGATTCCGGAAAGATTGTCGATTTGCATCTCCAATTTTTGAAGACTAGCTTGATGACTTCTTATACCCGCTCAACAGAAGTAAACTTTTTTGTCGCTACCTCCATGAATTTCTCAATCTTCTCGAACTTCTAAGAACTTGTACTCACGAAGGTGGTGACTAGTTCTTCTAGTTTTGTGAACCTGTCGGGTTGTTGTTGTTGGAACCCTTGACCACCTTGCAGTTGAAATTGCTGTTGTTGGAAGTTTGAGCCTTGAATTATGATCTTTGTTGAATGAAAGGAGGCCTTGGTTGATAATTTCCCGTTGGTCCTTGGAAATCGGGAGGTCTTGGAATGCTTGAGGAAGACCATGAAAAGTTGGGACGATTGTGCCAACCCGGATTGTAAGTGTTGCTATAGGGGTTGTTGTTGTTGTTGTTGTTGTTGTTGTTGTTGTTGACCCATCTAGCGTTAGCAATGAAGCTCACTTTGTCTTCCGGAGTGCTTGCTTCCTTCATCAATTGGCATTCCTCAACCTCGTGGGGACTTGAAAACCAATCACACACCATCACCGGCTTCTTGCCTTGCTTCTTATCTTATAGAAGCGCCGATATCAACTCATCAATCTTGGTATTGAGCGGATGATTCGCCTTCGTGGAGTGTTCTCCCTTCTCAACTGCCCTTCTTCCATGTCTCGTCAATCCCCAATCATACCCCTTTGTGGCCATATCCTCAAAAAAAGCATTTATCTCGGGTGGAGTCGTGTTCATCATGTTCCCTTCACACAAGGAGTCCATGAGAATTTGTTCTTCTAGGTGAAGACCATTGTATAAAGTTTCAATCCGGAACTGCTCTCCAAACCCGTGGTGTTCACATTGGAGGAAAAAGTCAAAGTACCTCTCCCATGCATCCCTCAAAGTCTTGTCCTCCTCTTAGGCGAAGTGAGTGATCTTCTTACACAACTCCTCCATCTTGAAGGGTGGATAATACCCGGTCATGAACTTGTTGAGAAAGTCACTCCATGAAGTAATCGAGAGGGGCGACCAATTGTTCAACCATTGGAGTGCTTTCCCTACAAGAGAGTAGGAGAAAAGCCTAAATCGAAGAGCTTCTTTGGACACCCCATTGATCTTCAAACTCCCCGCTATCTCAAGGAATTTCTGCACATGCTCCCTTATAGACTCATCCTTAAGCCCATGGAACTGAATGTTGTTGTGACGAGGCTGGGCATAATCTCGAAGTTGTTGGCAACCACGGGTGGATGCAAGATGCTTGATTGAATATCTGCCACCCGTGGAGCCATGTAGTAGCCCATGGTCCTCGGTTCTTCATTCTCCTCTTGGTCATTTTGATTCTTCGCCATCTCAACCTCAACTCTTCTTTCGATTCAACTTCCTCCTCTATTCCAACTTTAACTTCTTCGACGGTATCAACATGTGGTTGTCCCCGATTCACCAATGCTTCCCTCAACTCCCTCTCCCGAGCCAAGAGTCGGAGAGTTCGGTTGATGTTATCGTCAAGTGGCTCCAAAGGTGTTGGGTCACTTCGGGTCATACACCTCGTGCACAAACTTCAAAAAACACAACTCTAGCCAAGACAAACAAGATTCACAATCAACAATGTAAAAATTAAAGGCTAGATTAACACCAAACAACTTTTTCAGAATGTAATCTTTCCCCGACAACGGCGCCAAAAACTTGACTCAATCCAACTAACACAATAAAATCTCGACCAGATCCCAAGTATAAACTCTAGTAGGGTGCAGTGTAGGCAAGCATTTTAAAATATCAACCTGAACCGGTCCATGTACTCCTAATACAACCGTTCAAAACGTTATCTAGCAATCGATTTTGAGTGAAAACTAAGGACTAAAATTTAAACAAGCAAGAAGGTAAATGGTTTTAGAATCTATATGAGAAAGCTTCACCCATGTATTGCTCCCCTAGCTATATATCAAGATCGGCTGAATAGAATGCCAATGTGTAGGAATGTGCTCATACATCGTAAGGAGGGCGCAACTAGTGAAGAAACTTCACTCTCTTGGGTGATAGGCTACTCGACCAAGGGTTGCTAAGGCTACTCCCTCTTAAAGCCTCTAGCAAACAAGGGGGATTCTCTCCACCTAGGTCAATTTGGCATGTAATGAGAAATGAAAAACACAACTCAAGAATTCTGAAAATATCTCAAACTTTGCATTAAACACAAACTCACACACATAGCATTCAATCCATACAATCTATCACATATCTAAAGCTAGGGTTTACAATACCCAAGTGAAAAAGAGTACTACTCCGTAGCTAAACTAGGGATTACAACAAAGAGAAGAGTAACAACCTTGGTGTTGTGTATGACTTCCTTCCTTGTTATAGAAATCACCCTTGGAAGATGAAAATCCCCAATCCTCAATCTTTGAGAAAACCCTAGACCTTTTGTTCTCTCTTGGTTTGTCAGTTTCTCTCTCTAAAATCCAAAGAAAAAGATAGTCTCTCACTAGGATCAATTCAGTCAAAATCGGTATTTTGATCGTAAAATCGTTAAGAATTCTGATCCTTATTTTACTATAAAATTGGTGGACCTTAAAATCATTTAAAATCGTTAAAATCGTAAAATCGTACCAAAATCCGGATTTTGATCCTATGTGAACAAAATAGGGAGCTTGAGCCAATTCAAAAGAAGTAGAACTGTTTCGCTGAAAAATGACAATGACGGGGATCTTCTCGGATATTTTTTCTATTAAAAGAACAATTGAAAAGAAAAAAATCTAATAAGGGTTCGGTCAACCCCTTTCCCTTCCCCTTGTTTAACTCATCGGTAAAACAATTGTCATAATATTGTAAGTACGTAAGAATTAACATCATTATTAATAAATTAATTAATTAATGAATATATTTGTACCAAACCAATGACATTAATTATTTTATTGGAGTTCACTTATTCTTAGTTTTAAATCATGCTTAGTAGACGATGTCGGAATACGAATTTGAGTTAAACTACATTGACACAACATGAAAAACAAGAGCCAAACCGCATGAGCTCTATCCCTTCCTCATAAATTATATTGAGATACGCATTAAATAACAATTAAAATGATGATTTTGGAACATTAATATTGAAAATTATCTCTTTAAATGTTATATGTCTTTGTATTATTAATATTTTGTCTTATTAATATTATTATATGTTAATTTCTATATGGTACTTAAAATCTTACGATTCTACGATTCGATTTTATCCCAATTTTCGATTTTAGGTAAAATCCCGATTTTGACTGCTTTGACTAGGATCTTCTTTCAATTTTTCAGCTCCATCCTCCTTTTATACCCATATTGCGCGCTCATCATGGTCGAATATCACGGTCGTGATCTCGGTCAAAAGTGCACCGTTTCATTTAAGGTCTTCACGGTCACAGATGGATAATACGGTATGGTGATTATGATATCGTTTAGGCCTACGAGGCGTAAAAACTCTTCTGGTTTCCTCGAACATCACGGTCTGGTGTCCATCTTCACGGTCGGCTGACGGAGATCCTGCGGATTGAACCGTGATCTTCCTCTTTTAGCTCCTTTAAACCCGCTTTCGCCCTCTTTCGTTCAACTTTCGCTGCCAAGGCCAATATCACCTGCTAGAACCCGAAACATGCTGGAAACATGCACAACCTAGCGTAAAATCGAACCCAAGCGATGTAAACGCCTCAAACACTACAAGAACATGGGATGAAAACATGTGCAATTAGACCCAAACATGGAGTCAATTGTTGGTCTGACTGCCGCCGAGGACTGAGAGGACAGAGGGTGGCGGCAGCGGTGTCGTCGTCCTCAAGAACCCTTAGCTGCTCGAGTTGAGGAGCGCTGCACAGCAGCTTGTGGAGACAGGCCACCTTGTGGGTCGAATGACCGGACCAGACGAGCTAATGCTTGGCCCAGTGGAAAGAAAAGGGGCTCGAGTTTGGTCTAGGTCGCCTATTGGTGGGCTAACTGATCATCTCTTGTATGGATTTGGGTTGAGGTCAACTAGCCGATTTGCGGAGGTCGGGCATTAAAATTTATCGAGCACATAGCAAAATTTATGGAGAAATGCATTAAAATTTTAAGGTAGCCAATGATGCAGGGCATTAGGAAGAACAGTTATTCGACTTTAATTCTGTGGACTTTGAAAAAGAAAAGGAACAATTGTTTGGCTATGGAGGACGTGACATGTATCACTTGGCTAGAGAAGCATCGAGAGACATTGGAGTTGCTAAAGCATAATTTAATCGTGAGCTTGAGCACAAATGAAAACGAAGAAAGCGAAAGGTCAAGAAGGCGAAGTTGACTACGACTTTGAGAACAAGGTCGCTTTATGGGGGTAGATTGTTAGAAACTCAACTTTTGTAGGATTCTCTTATTGTTTATGGTAGATAATTATTAGGAATATCAATAACTGGGAGTTAAGTTTGGGTTTATTATCAGGTTTATTCAAGTATTTCCTATAAATATGTATTCATCCATTCAATTACGATTATGCACCAATTAATAGAAGATATTACCCCCAACCCTATTCTATTCTCTCTCAATCTCGTCTATCCTTCTTCTCCAAAGGCTTAGACCGTTCGTCCCCAAATTTCCATAGTCCTCAAATCCCTAATTCTTCTTCTAATCCCCGATTCCATTCTAAATCCCCAATTACCATCCATCAATTCTCAATTACACAAACACCGTTTATTAGGAACTCAAGAAAAAAGTTTCTAACACAGAACGGTACGCGATAAACGCGACCCTGGTTTCCTAATTGCATTAGACAATCCTTTCCCAACATACCTCTCGTAGAATCTATACGGAGACACGTGGGTTTTCGTCCATTTAACATTTTCAGCTACACAACAGCCGAGGCCGAGCAGCTGCATTCCCGGAGTTTCCATGTTACGTTTTCTAAAAATCTCTCCGTGGCTGTGCTTCCCCAGATGTCCGATAAGAAATCTCAGCTATGGATACATGATTTTTGTTTGGATCGAGTTTAGAACCTGGATCCTCTAGGCATTGCAGATTTGCAGTGGGTGACGAAACACTCATCATTCATGGCTCTGTCGCGTGAGCTAAACCATTGGCAGGTCATTCCCCTGCCTGCTGCGATTTCTTGATCCTTTGCAGCTTTGGATGAATGGACTGGAAGTTTGTGCAATCGAAGCAAGACACAAGCAAAGTGCAAAGGCTGCCCGATGCTCTCCGTTGGGGTTTCCACTCGCTACATTTACGCCACCACCTACAATAAAATCTAGGGGTGGGTATCGGTGCGGTTCGGACCGCATCGCACCGCAATGATATAAACCGCACCGCACCGCATTGATATAAACCGCACCGCATTTCGACCGCTAAGTTATCGGTGCGGTCAAACCAAACCGCATAAATTAACGGTTTGATACGGTTTAAACCGCACCGCATCTTGACCGCAATTCATTATGGTTTGTACATAATTAAATAAAAATTACTCAGTTTCCTGCCACCAAAACATATCATGCAATGCAATCAAGAAAGAAGTTGAATGAGTTAATGTGGACAGCCTGCCGAATCTACAAGAACTTCATTGTACAGTTTGCTGTATTGTACAGTGGGGGAAAAAAAAGAGGACCAATTTTTGCTGGACGTGGTCCAGTTGCCACAGTGCATAATGAGCAGCAGACCACCCCATCAATTTTATCTCAGTTTCAAATTTCAATGGCAATCAAAATCCAGCATGCTTTGGGTTGATTCCAAAATCCAGAGACCCAATGAAAAGTGTATTTAGCTAGCTGTCATGAAAAGTGCAGAACTTTGAGCTTATAATAACCACATCAATGTCAATCTTTTGTTAGAATCATGAACAATCCTTAACATCAGTCAACAGAAACCAATACTTGAGCATCAAACATGCGGCGAAGGAACAACAACATGATTGAAGGCCTTAAACAAACTACCAGAGTTATCATTCTCGAAAACTACACTAGCAAGTGTTGGAACTTCCCAACTAACAAGCCATCCACAATGATCATATAAGCCAATTCTTTCCTTATAGCTGCTTGATCAAACTTCCAACCCCCTAACACAGATCCATCCCCCTCATCTAACTCACCTCTAATAGTATTCAATAGTTGTTGAGCCTTACCTTTTCCATCACCGCACGGTTTACTCATATGATTGCGGAGTGCACTAGTTCCATTTCTGGGTGATTTAGATGCATAAGTCTTCCCGCATTTGATGCATGATGCCTTGAATAAGCCGTCTTTCTTATACCTCATGAATTGGACCCAAACTTTTGATCTAAGCCGCCTCCCTTTTGGCATTGGTGACTCAATATCAGTCGAAGCTGAACCAATATGATCACTAGCAGCCACCTTGCTCGTACTTGCATCATTTTCGATTTCCATCTCTTCCCCACTTGAGGAATCCATTCCAGCATCATCACACTCGACCTAAACAACAACAGAGTAAATGAAAACAGGACATAAAAGCAACCAAACTAGAGCATATCTTACATGATTCAACAGAGTAAATGAAAACAGGACATAAAAGCAGAAAATGAGAATTAGTGTTAGTTGATCAGTAGCTTCAGCCTTCAATAGTTTGAACTGCAGTTACTTTCTAAGCATATCTTACATGGTTCAACAGAGTAAATGGAAACAGGACATAAAAGCAGAAAAGGAGAATTAGTGTTAGTTGATCAGTAGCTTCAGCCTTCAATAGTTCGGACTGCAGTTACTTTCTAAGCTATCTTAGATGGTTCAGCAACCAAACTAGAGCATCCAGTTATAGCATCAGATCAGAAACAGAATTCCCAACATGCAAACAAACATTGGAAAACCAGTCTCTGAAGTAACAGAATTCTCAATTTCAAAGATACAAAAGCTATCAAGGAGATCCACCCCAAAGTTATAGCATCAGAAAGAGATTCAACACTAGTGCATATTGGCAAGTATCATCCATAGAAAATAACAAGAAAGAAACAAAAACCTACTGCTTGGTTGGAACCATACACAAAAGTACAGATCAGTAGCTAACCATAGTAAAGGAACTCACATCGGAACTAAGCACATTGTTGATAGATATCGGTGCTTGAGCTCGTTTTCCCTTAGAGCCTTTTGATTTCATTTTTGCCGATAAAAGTATCTTCTTTTTCCCTACTACTTGATATCAAATTCACAGATTCATTACAGCCCTACAAGCATATGAAAGAAAATAGTTAGAACATTGTGATTGGTAAAACTATAAACCAAATGAAATAATAAAGCAATTCACAAATGAAATAAACATTTTCTGCTACTGATGTTTCCAGTATTTGTGAGTTTGTGAAGCAAAAACGACTTCCCAAGTATTTGTACTACAGCTGTATAAGGTTATATAGCGGCCTAGAAAGTTCAGAATAGTGAAACTTTGACAGAACTGTTAAGTGAAATGGTTAATTGGAAACCTGTAAGTAACTGGGTAGCCACCTCCTCACATGCTCTAAGCCTACACTAGCACCTTATGTCATTGTTTTCATACCATGATTTAGAATGGAGAGAAATTTCGATTTTTTCAGGGGAATGAGCAGCAAATGAATCAATCCAACACGCCCATTCAAACTTATTATAACCAGTTGGGCAAAATCATCAGTGAGGATAAATCTTGTGTCTATGGTAGTTCATCAGACCTTATAGTTGACAACGAGCGAGTGGTAATTCCAGAGACTGCTGAACTTTGAATTGGAAAGGCGTTTGGAATTTGTTTACTGTGTGATTTCTAGACTACCCTAGACACCATTCAAGACGAATCAGGAGAAAAGAGTAAAGAGATTCTAGACTACCCTAGATCAACAACCCTAGATCCATACCCAATGACTCTAATAAACCCACCAAGCATACCTAATATCTAGTATCTATGCGTAGTATAAAACCCACGAAGGGGCAAAGGGCTCGGTGGGTGGTCGCCTCTTGGCGGAGGTGCGACGGTAACACAACTAAGAGAGCTAAGGTTGAGGGAGGGAGAGAGTACCAGCCGCTGAGAAACTGGACGTCCGGCTGCGGGAAGTCGGGGAGGCCTTCGATCCGCCAAAGCACCGTAGCTCCGACAATAGGATAGATTGAGATGCCTCCGATCTAGAAAGCGTCGTCGCCGATACTGTGTAAACACAATAACTCCGAGAATAGGGTAGACCGAGATGCTGGAGAAGGTCGAAGGCGGAAGAACGGGTAGCGAGAGAAGTCGGATCTGCCGCTGCCGCCGCCGTGAGGATAGCTCGCCGTGTGGTGACTGGTGAGAAGATGCGTATGGGTGATGGATCTGGATCTCCGCAAATCTGCTCGAGTCGTGGTGATAGATTAGGAATTAGCAGTTTGCGGTTTTGAACCGCTATCGTGCGGTTTCGGTCAACCCAAACCGCTAACCGCTTATCGATTAAACCGCAAATGAAACCGCTAGCTTAATGGTGCGGTTTGGATTGACCGCACAAGCGGTTTGGAGCGGTTTGGAGCGGTTTGGTCAAACCAATGCCCACCCCTAAATGAATGTGTTGGTGTTCATTCACAACTCAAACTCGAGCATGATATATCAGCACAACGTAAGAAAAAAAGTTCATAATCACATCCCTTGATTTATTTCAACCAAACCCAATGCACATAGATTTGTAGCCCAACCCACCATCTTCCTCAAAAACAAAAATAAGTTGAATTTTGAAGAACAAATTGAGTTCTCTAAGTACCCAAGCTCGGTTCTCCACTCCGATTCTTCCATTGGGACACAAGAAGTTCCAACGATTTCGTGGAAGATCCCTCTTCACTCATGGCATTCTTCGCTGCTTCCTTCAACACATTCATCTTGTTCCTCACGGCTAACCCTTCTTCTCCCACCATCAAATCCCTTACCACTTTCGATATCTCTTCTCGTCTGATCAACCCGTCTTCCCCCGCAATCGGCCTCAATGCAATCTTCAGATGCTCCACCAACTGCACCGCCACCATTTTCTGGTCTCCATGCAGAGGCCATGAAATGAGAGGCACACCATTGAGGATGCTCTCCAGCGTCGAGTTCCAACCACAGTGATTTAAGAACCCACCGGTTGCTCTATGACTGAGAACTTGAATCTGTGGGGCCCACGATGGCACCAATAAGGCTCGTCCTTTAGTCCTGCCTAGAAACCCTTCCGGCAAGTAATCAAATGGGTTGGAATTGCTCTGTGGGCCGATGTAGGAGGCGTTTGTGTCTCTGGTGGTATTTGGGCTTCTTACTACCCACAGAAATTGTTGATGGCTCATCTCCAAGCCCAACGCCAGTTCAGTCAATTGCTCCTGTGATAGAGTTCCGCCGCTCCCAAATGAAACGAACAGCACAGAAGCTGGTGGTTGACTGTCTAGCCATTCCAAACATTCGTTTTGTCTTGTTGCCCTGGATTTTATAACGAGAGTTTTGTCATAGATTTGCTAATTAAAAATCTTGGGATTTATTAGAGATTTTGTGCATTATGGATTTGAGGAAATCCTTTGTTTGTTGAGTTATTTTTATCATGGATTTGATGGTTTTTCAGTTTGTCTCCAAATCTCATGGTATGAGGTGAGATTTATAAAATCGTGGGGCCCATGGATTTGGAGCAAAAAAAAACCCAAATTCGTGGGGGCCACAGATTTATCAAATATTTTTTGACAAAGCAAACAACGGATTGTGTGTAAATCCATAATGGTTGGTTTTTTTTGTAACAAATCCATGATGCAAATCTTTGAAGCAAACGACCTCTTAATTTTAGGCAAAATTAACTACCTACTATTTACCTTCCATCGTCAGTAATAGTGGATTGAATGATGGGCCCAATAGGGAAGATGGGCCTTCCATTGGCGAACTCTTCCCCCCTCAAAGCCTCTATAATCTCGCCCTCAACTTCCATAAAGGTGTTGACTATAAACCCGTCCGCCAAACGCTGCCGTTTGGCGTGGCGAAGGATCCGCTCGTACGCGTCGCTCTTCCGGTCCAAAATCGAGGGATGCAGGTCTCCGACGGGGAACGCAAACCGGCACCCGGGTAGCCGGATCGGCTCGGCCAGCTGGCGGTAGTCGCCGGAAACCTCGGCGTCCAGCTTGGGCATGTAGCTGCAGAGCGCAAGCGTCAGCGCGTTGGAGGGAACCGCAAAGTAGGCCGCGAGGTTGAATTCTCTGGCGACGTCGAACGCGTCGGTGCCGAATATGTCGGCGACGAGGGCCGCCAGCGGGAATCTGCGGGCGAGGGCGGCGATGGCGCCGCGGAGGTGCGGGATGGAGCGATCGACGGTGAGGAAGAGCTTGGCGTCGGTGGAGACGTGGGCCAGGTCGGTGGGGTCCACGGGCGGGAGGAGCACGTGGGAGACAGCTGGCGGGAGGGTTTGGAGGAGTTGGGCCTGGGCTTCCGGCGGCGGGCCCAGCGAGGGGATGATGATGGTGGCGGTGCACTCGTGGGGGTGGAGGAGGACCAGTTTTCTGGAGAACTCGACCAGTGGGATGATGTGGCCCATCCCGGGGGAGGAGAATATTGCCACGTGGACTTTCTTCCCCATGCTTTGTTGCATATATATATAATTTAAATCTTGCTGAATGCTTATGTCTGTGCCCATGAGATGAGATGATAATATATATAGTATTTGCTTGCAGATGCAATCATGGGGTTGACACCTAAACCTACCATTGTCATTACAATTAGCCTTGGATAGATAACGCTTATTGGGTAATTAGACAACAACCAATGTTTAATTAATGCAGAAGATATAGATGGGAAGAAATCTTTCGCTCCCTTTCTTTATGAACAGAAGAAATCTTCGGAATTTATGAGTTTTTGAAATATAATAACTGCATTTATTTTGGTCTTGATTTTTCCCTCAGTAATTTTGTAGATCCAATAGAGCACAATGAACTGGTTCCTTCTGTGTAAATTTTTTTCAAAATTCTAGTGAAAAACGAATGTGATACTATGTGGTAACGAGTGGTATGGAATTCTTTTCTCGAAATATATTGAAAATGAATCTCATTTTTTCAATCACAACAAACGCGTTCCATCTGTACAAATCTTTTGAAATTCTAATGATAACGAAGAAGATAAAATTCGATTTAGAAAACTCTTTAATCTCATCTCTTAGATCTAAGCCCTTCTGGCTCCACTTAAAACCAAAGGCCAAGATCTAATTATGCAAATGTTTGTGCGGAGTTCATTAATAATCAGTGTTCTATAATTATCACTTAATAATGAGATGACAACTCATAATTTTTTCCCAATCTAATTTGATGGGCTATATCTCTTTTATTTTTAGTCGGCATTCCAAACTATTTGTGTGAGAAAATTATTAATAATTATTTTCAAAATGACAACCACTTTTTTACATTTTTAGAAGAAAAACATTTGTAACATATATTACCAGTCTATATTATGATGGTAATGTTTGGTCGTACACAAGATTGTATCATGTGTACCTCTCATCGACCGACCTGCCCTGACCCGCCCCATTCTCAACTCATTATTGCCTAAATTACATGTAATCTTAGTCAAATTACTTAGAATTTTCCTCTTATTATATCATATTTTAGCTATAATAAAGTTGTAAATAAGTGAAAACCTCAATTTCTCCAATAATTTAACTACATTTAATCATACTATGGTTTCTTTCTTGGTCTTTTAATGAAAATAACAAATATTTCTAATGTTTGTCGCATAAATTACATACCCACTAGATCAACCTGCCCCGACCCACGCCCCATTATAAATTACTCGCCCTGAACCCGACTTGCAATGGGACGGGTATGGATATCGAAATACCCGCCCGGACCTACCTCATTGCCATTCCTAGTTATGCGCCCAACCTAGTTTAGTTAGTTGGTTGCAAGGGAGCATATATGTCAATAACTAGTAGCTGCATAATTATTTCTTCATTAAAATTTAGCAAAACATCTTATTTTTCTTATAACGGTTTAAAAAAAAATTCCATAGAAAGTCAGATTAATTATATTCTAAAACATAGCATACACTTTGAAATATTTTAAAATAATTAAGTATATTTGTTAAGATTTTTTTTACCATAGTATATCATGATATATACCATTATGGTGTAGAAAAGTAGGATTCATAATACTCTATAACACTTTGATATATTTTGAAATAAAAAGATTATACCATAATATACCATGATAGTAAAAAAGATTATACCATGATCTAGGAAGTGACAGAAATTTATCATAATCGTAGGATCATAGTAGCCGGTGATACAAGTGGTGAAATTTATCACAAGTCAGTCATGCGCTTGACTTTACAATTTCCGCAGGAAAACAACAAAAGCCCATCGA
This sequence comes from Linum tenue, assembly GCA_946122785.1. NCBI lineage: Eukaryota > Viridiplantae > Streptophyta > Magnoliopsida > Malpighiales > Linaceae > Linum > Linum tenue. Next base: position 51,891,518 of record CAMGYJ010000004.1, on the reverse strand, counting down.
TCAGAGGGTTCCGGCACGTAATTTTCAACTGCTAAAAACAGTTCCAAAATGAAATCCGTAACAAATAAATATCGCCGCATAACGATCAACCTAGGCTTCATTTACGTTGTCTTTGTATCCCGATCCATCGAGCATAATCAACCCACCTGTTAATCGCATAAGCCAGAAACGGTAATCATTTGTTTCAGACCAACAGTATAGGAAATGTCTGAAGATATGACAACCAAATGGTACTTGACTTGCAAACTTACATTAATGATCCCAAGAATGTGTTTCCGGTTCGAAACACGAAGCAGATTGCACTCAGTAACACCTTCTGTTCATGCAGCAAAGGCTCCAGGATTCGCTGTTCTATAACCCCCGCTAGAACTTGGTACCTGCAGCAGGAACGGTCAAAGGAACGATTACGCGAATAACGTGTTCACAGCCCGAAATGCTTGAAGCTGGTCGTATCGGAGATATAGAAAGAGTACCTCAAGTTGCTAGAGACGGACATATAGACACCGTAGGCAGCACTAGTTGATAGGATTGGCATGTCCTCTGCTTCACCAGCGAAAGACTTGTCCACCGCTTTCCGGAGATTGATCAATGTGTTTGTTACACCTACACCAATCTGAAGCAAAGAAGGATATACTCTCACTGTCAGCCAAATAGCATACAAAATGAAGTTTGAGTCGCTTTTCTATTTCCCCCCCCTGCAAAATTCACATAGAGACTGGAACAACAGAAGCTTCTCAGTTCGTGCGAAGAATTAGCATGAGCGTGTACCAGAGATGCACTAGTCCCAACCAGAAAGAGCTTCGCTCCATTCCGCTGCAAAACAAAAGAACAACAATAATTTCTCCATTGCAGAATGAGAAGTACAAAGTCTTCCATCCCACAAAGACACTAGGGTCTCAGCTAATCCAAGCAATGAACATACCACAATTGCACCTAATCTCTGCACAAGTGAATACGATGTACCAGCTAAAGCCACCTGCAGGCAACATTGAGGAGTATCATTTTGTTTATTCGAAATTTCGAACACTACTTAAACTCATTTGTAAAAAAAAAAAAACAATTTACCTGAAAGGCATTGTCAGGACAGCTGTAGAAGAACGTGGAAATCGCTCCAGCACTAACTGCCAGGGGAGGACGTAGAGCAACAGTTGGTGCAGGAAGCCACACAAGCATAAAATCTGCTATGATGGCCATTACCTAACAAGGCAAGAAAACGAACTGCATCAGAGTTCAAAAAGAATTCATGGATGTAGGAGAATACAGAGCAGCCAATAAAACAGCTAGCATAAACATACCACATCGGCGAAGACAAAATCCAGTTCCTTGCTGAAATTTTCTCTACGTTTTTCCAGCTCTGCAGCTGTCTGAGAGGTCAAGATTCATCAGTCGGAAGATATGCAACGGGAGAACTATGCCATTTGACTTGATCATGCGGAAAATAAAGCCCTCTACACTTCTAAAGCAACTACTGCGTGGTTAGTGTTCCAAAGTTTCAACAAAACAACTCAGATAAAGCTCCTGGAATTCATTCTTCACCATCATAGCAAGTACACAGTAGTAGACTCCAAATGACCAGAAATGAAAAATCTCACTGTATGTACCAGGACCGAGTTTGTACTAGACTCATATCCTAATTTGTTTCACCATTTCTAACGACAATCACATGAGTCCAGGAACACTGTTTTTGTGCCTCCTCCCAACTGTTCTAAGCCAATCAAAGTAATACATCGTGAAATTTCTCTCCCTTAACCAAATTCAAGCATTTCCAATTCTACTTATGCTGAGTGCCACAGACCACAACAGGTTATCAACCAACAACAAAGGCAGGATTGCTGAACTAACCAAATGGGAAAACCAACATTTCCAGCCAGGGCCAATAACATTATCAGAAGGAAAGCTGTTACCCACAGGAGCACCCTCCATCTATAGTTCTATAGAAATAGCAAGTGAAGAACTTAACCTGAACAATACCCAATCAATCTAACAACGGCACCAAACTAGGTTCAGAAGGCAAATTGCAAACAGAAACCAACCTTGGTAAAGATACCAACGCCACACTCCATTGCAACCTTTGCCAAGAACAAGTCATCAGCAAGCAGACGTTCCTTGAATCCTCCAAACTGAAGCAACCACCGGAGGATTGGCGACTTCTCAAGCTCAAAGAACCTTCGGACAATAGCCCCCGGCACCCTCCCTGCCTCAATTGCAGCAGCCAGGTCCTTGGGCAAGCTCTCCAGCGTCCTATCCGCCTAACATCTCAGCCAAGCAAATTCGCTTCAGAAAAAAAAAATCACAACCCTCTTCTCATACAAACTATAAGTTTCAGAAAGCCTTTTTTTTAGATACCTCAGCCAATGCGAGAAGAGACTCGGCCTGGTTCCGGGATCCAGCGTCATCACCGCCTCCCCCGCCGCCAGAACCATCTCCTCCTCCACCACGGCCGCCGCTTCCAATGCCACCGCCACGAGCAGGGGACGAGAAAAGGAAGGGAGTTAGAAATGGGTAGAAAGAAAGTTTTCTCCGGGAGAGATTGGAAGCGTAGAGCTTCGAACTGGGAGTGGCGGGAGTAGTGGAGACACGGCGGGTGATGGGTTGGTGATGATGGGAGTGGTAAGTGGGGGTATGGAAATGGAAGGAGCGGGTGGGGATGTGGGAGGAGAATGCCGCCATTGCCATTGCTTCTCCTGGTCAAATTTACAAGATCATGGTAAGAAAAAATCTTATTTTTTTGGTGGCGGAGATTTGAAGAAGAATGAGGTGTGCCGTTGAGGAGAGGAGAGAGCTCGGTCGGTCAGTGATTGCTTACGCTTGCTGGAGTGGACCCCATTTCTACCTTTTGTTTCCATTTTTATTTTTCTTCCTCGTTCTAAAATTAAAACTACTAATTTTTCGGTTTCTCGCGATAATAGGGATGACAAAGGATTTACTATATAACTAGTTGTACCGTATAGTAGAATTAGTTGTTATCACGGAAAGATGAAATAATTTATTTTTTCCTAATGAATAGTGAAAATGTCTTGTGCTTTTAATTATATGGTCTAATAATAAAGTTAAAGTTTTAGAAACTAACATATGATTAAACTATTATGTCAAAATGAACTAACCTTGCAGAACCTTTGCATAATGCGAATTGATGACGTGTTAAATAGTTTATTAAAAATAATAAAATTTTGATTAATAAAAAATTAAAATTTAGAAAGTAACATATGATTAAACTGTTATATCAAAGTTAACTAATCTTGCGAAACATTTGCATAATGTGAATTGATGATATGCTAAATATTTTAATTAACAATCATATAATTTTAGTTAATAATAAAGGAATAAATCAATATTTTTCCTATTATTATGGAGAGAAAAAACTTATAGTAGAATTTGGAGAAAAAAGACTTATCATAGAATTGATTGTATGAATAAAATTCCATTGTAAACAGTACAACGGAGAGAGAAAATAGTATAATTTTTCTTGATGGGCAATGAAAAGTGCTTGTGCTTTTAATTATATAATCTTTGAAACAAAGTATGGAGGAATGTAAAATGAAATACCAAAAAAATTCATGTAGATTTAAAGAAAAACTCATCTACATCATCTCTAAATAATTATATATAAAGTTATTGATGGAAAGTAGGAGGAGTGGGTAGGATACAAGGAGATCCTGAAAACTCACTTCACACAAAAACCTTTTCCCAAAAATGCACTCCCATCCCTAAACACGATCTATGGCGACTGACCTAAGTTAACGATGGGTTGCCTCACATGTCAGATAATCCAGAACGGAGGTCTCTCAACTAAAGCAGAAGAACGTCTATTCTCAATCAAGTCACGTGAAGAGGAGAGGTGTTTAAGGAAAGATGGAAGGTAGTAGATGAAGGTTGGATACTAGAAAACTATCCGAATTTCTCCCAACAGATCTTCAAAGCGCACACCAGTTATAGATAAACCATTTGACAGATTTGCTAAACACTTTGTCGGGTTGCCACAACACGTGAGACACTTAGTTTTTTTTCATTTAAAGCACATTCAAATCCGGAGCACCTTTTGTAACTTTTCGAGTCCAAAAAGCGGAGAGAGTCCAACACATATGTCATTTCCTCAATACTCACCAGTGTCAACAAACCAAAGAGGAAGCGGAGGCAAAATTTCTCATGTACCGACTTCCCTCCCTAGAATGCACACCATTACAGTATCCAACAAGTTAAAACACAATGAGTAGGAATCATGCACGGGAAAATGTGTTTGGAACCCTCAAACTTGAAAATTTGGGCATATAATCTTGGTTCCAAACACTCTCAATTTAGGCCAAAAATCACTCATTCATCCACGTGTGCTTGGAGCCTTCAAATTTGAGAATTTGGGCAAAAATCAAGACTCCGCACACTCAAGAGGTAGGCCAAGCATTCATTCACTCGCACTTAATCACATGCCATTCACAAGCATACATTCAAACACGTCCTCGCACTAAAACACGAGATTGTCCTTAATAGAGGAAAGATAGGGATGGAACAAAGTTATAGAACACAACAAGTGATGAGTTGGACTGGAGATGGGACAAGTATCAGTAGAAAGAATAATGGCAAGAGACAAACACAAACACACTCACTAGGGTGATTATTACACAACAAAATATCATTATTCAAAGTCTAAGTTCAAAACAAAAGAAAAGATAGCAAACCACACACACATAGTTCAAACACATGAGTCAATGGAAGAAGGAGAGTAGAGGAGTAGTACTCAAGATAACGAACTACTGCCCCCCACCCCCCATCATGTCGACGTCTGGGAGCGCTGCCAACCTGAGGCAGAGGGGTCTAGACCATAAAAGGTTATCAAATGCTCCTCAATAAAGTGAGAGTGGCGTCTAAATTCCCTCTCCCAGTCAAAGGTTTTCTCAAAATGCCCGTACTGGCCCTCCAAGGTGGGAGCCTATATCAATAAAGGAGGAGGAAGGATCAGCTACATCTGAGGAAGGGTGAAAAAGTGGCTCCTCGTCTCTAGGATGTGGAGGTTGATGAGGCCCCCTGAGTGGAGACTAGCAATGCAACGGATGTGCCCCTCCACTCGTAACACTCCCATGCGGGTTAGGGTGTCATCAAGCATGAGTTGAGAGGCGTTATGTCTGGTGCAGATGTTGAGATCGACTTTGAAGTCTAAGTCGATCATGGTGATGATGTGGCTGGTGTAACCCCGTGCATGTTATTAATTCATTTGCACAACTTGGATTAACTAACCCATCTTGAGCCAAGTATAATTCAAGATGGCGTTGTTCAATCCACTATTGCAGGTCATCATCAAGGGTTGAGATTGAAGATCAAGGGGAAGAACTCATTCCCCAAGGATGATTTCTCTTCTTTAATTTGTGTTAGTCTCTCTTTCTCTCGCTATGGAGCTACCCAATCTCACTTGGGTGTTATAGAACTCTAGCTATGTATGTTAAATTTGATGGTTGGATGATTCCTTTGCTTGTTTAAACTCTTGATTATATATAAAATTGATGTATTTCATGGAATTGGTTTGATATTAATCAAACTCTCCAATTATTGCTATTAACAAAAGGTAGAGAATATCCAATTAGGTTAATTAGAGCAATTTCTCAATTCTTCATTGTGGATCGAGCGTGATATTAGACTTCAATGTCATATTGGATCATTATTTGGGAGTCCAAATTGCATGTGCTTGGTGCTCTATTTTGTCGGATGTCAAAAATCTCCCTACATATAGTCCATCCTAGGTGAGACTGGATAACTCGAGAGGAAGTTCAAGCAAGTTTACGAATCTTGATAACACCTAAAATTGGTGCTATGTTGCCCTTAATTAATAGGTGTTTTCATGCAATAATCATCATTCTTGGCTAGTTGAGATCGATTTCGTGCTATAATTGATTCCTATTGTCAAAATCCCAAGATTTAGCATGTTTCTTTCATTACTTAGCTATTCGGTATGAATTTTTTTCATTATCATCCTTTACTTATATAGGTTGTGTTTTCTTCTTAATTCCTTATCCTAGTTTGATAAGGAAGAGGCACGTCAAGTTTTGTGTCAATCGGAGGTCGTTTGAGGGGCGAAAAGAAGGTGGAAAGCAAGGCCTGCCAAACTTAACGGCTTGGGGGCACAAGATCACCGCCGGGAACTTCTCCCCATGCATTCGAACTCCGAGAGGGTTTCCACGATGAGTACAAAAGGTCTCGCAAACCGCCATGCGACCACGATGAATTGGACCATAAGAAAAGTTCACGGGCGAGACTAATAGATCGCGGGGTACAAACTTTTGTTCAAGGCTGCGAACTTCCCCCATGAGTTCACAACCTGGAGAAGAAAAGATCTAGACCGAAAATTCTTGGGTCGAGGATGAGATCTTCCCCTTCCCAAGAGTTCACGACCTCCTGTCAAAGTTCACGACCACGAACTCTAGGCCTCAAATTTTGACCTATGCGGGTCCATAAATAGAAGGGAGTTGTTTAGAGCAAAGGGGGCATCCTAGAGAGAAAAAATAGAGTATGAGAAGATGTAGAGTGAGAGTGACGAGCTTGGAGAGGTTTTGGGTGATTTCTTCTTCATCTTAAGCATAAAACCTCCCAAGATTCAAGAAGGGTGATCAAAGCAAGAAGGAGAGAAGAACCTAGCCATGAATTTGTCATCTTCTTCCCATTTGAACACTCTTACTCTCTCTATGTTTTAGCTTCTCTATTTGTTTAGGAAGATGAATCGTAACTTGTAGATTGTTATGGTCATGTGTAAGAATGATTGTGAACATATATATATCTATGTCTAATTGATGTCTATTCATGTGAATCTCTTGCTTTACTATGAGTAATCTTTGTTTGATCTTGACCAAGGCGAGTAGAGGGAAAGAGGGAAAAAATCCAAAAGTACCACTGTTTAAAAAAAAATTCAAAAATACCACCCAACCCCAAAAAATTCCAAAAAATACCACCTTTTTCAAAAACCGCCACCCTACCCTGCGGTTTACACGAAAACCACTGGGCGGGGGCGCAGTTTTCTATGCAAACCGCTGGGCTAAGGGGAGGTTATAAAAACCGTTGGGTGGGGCGGCGGTTTTGGGCCAAACCGCCACCCCACCCAGTGGTTTGGTCCAAATTTTTTTTTTTCCGATCAACTCTTAACCCCGAAACTTCAAACGAACGTAACTTTGCACTCGGGTATCCGATCGTAGTGATTTTTTTTTAATCCGAATAACTTTTCGGGATCTTGCAAGCTACAAACTTTGCTACCCCGAACGGGCCTTTTTTTTATTTCGTCAAACTTTGGGCGGCCTTAACTTTGTGCTCCAAAATCCGAACGTCATGAATTTTTTTTTGATTCCGCATAACTTTTCAAGATCTACAACTTTTAAGATAATCATATATTCGAAATGTACATGGATTTGTGAAAAGTAAAGGTAAAGTTATTCCCAAAGTCCCGTATATCCACAACTAATTCCTGTTTTGAAAATTTCATCCTAGTAAAAGTTGTAGATCTCGAAAAGTTATTCGAATTCAAAAAAATCGCTACGATTGGATACCCAAGTGCAAATTTACGTTCGTTTGAAGTTTCGGCCGAAGTTAGGAGTTGATCGAAAATAAAAAATAAAAAAAAAATTGGACCAAACCGCCGGGTGGGGTGGCGGTTTGGCCCAAAACCGCCGCCCCACCCAGCGGTTTTATTAGGTTTTTATAACCGCCCCTTAGCCCAGCGGTTTTCGTGTAAACCGCAGGGTGGGGTGGCGGTTTTTGAAAAAGGGTGGTATTTTTGGAATTTTTTGGAGTTGAATGGTATTTTTGGAATTTATTTTTAAACAGTGGTATTTCTGGAAAAAGTTCGGGAAAGGGAAGGTTGGGTGTTTTTGGTGGAAATAAAATGCGAGAAAGTAATTGGAAGAGAAGAAGAATCCTAAAAAGGAAAAGTGGGTGAATTTTGAAATTGGGTGGGCCTGCTATTCTCGACAGTGAGGATTGGCCACGCCAAGTAGGGCTGGCTATTTGGACCGGGACCGGATGAAAAACCGGAAACCGGACCGTATAACCCGGACCGAGACCGGACCGGGACCGGATAGTAAACAATCCAATCCAATCTTTGGGCTTAGATTTGAGGTAAAAAAACCGGATAAAGACCGGATAAGAGAGCTCAACACCCAAAACTTAAGGGTAATTTGCATAAACGGTCACAAACCTTTGCACTTAGTACAAAACTTAACTAACTCCTCACCCTTTTAGGCCTTAGGCCACTCAAATTCCCACAATCTCAATATAAAATCAAGACCGAATTGGGACCGGACCGGGTCAAGACCGGACCGGATCAAGACCGGACTGTATCCAATCCAATCTTCGGTCCTTATATTCTCAAAAAACCCGGACTGGACCGGATCAATTTGGGCCAATTTAACCGGACCGGACCGTATAGCCACCCCTAACGCCAAGCCGGTGCGATACTCTCCTCCCCTCATATGCCCACACCATTCTTCCCCCACCCTCGTATAGCGACTCGCCCGACGTAGATAGTCATCCTGTTGTGTGAGACTGTGAGTATATACTCGTTACTCACAAATTACTATGTGAGCAGCATAGTTTAATTGTCTTTTTCCCTAGGCTAATTTTAGGGGCGTTCAAACGGTGTGGTTACTATGATAACCAGTTTAACGATTGTATTCGGATAATATGGTTTGATTAATTTGGATAATTGGTTTGGTTTGGTTCAACTCTTTAGCTTGTTTGGTTTAGACTCATATATTCAACCCTTCTAACCAATGAAATCAATTAACCAATTAGTCATATATTTAACGTAGTATATACTCATACTTAATACTTTGCATAACCATTTAATAGTCAATCGTTCCTTCCTTTTGGACCCATCAACAAAATAAAACTCATTATTGTTCATAAATATATTTGTTCTTATAGATTGTAGACAACAGTATATGACACCTAACTAGATAAATCTCGTACATAATGTTTGATGAAAAGTTGAAAGGGAAAGTTTTTTTATCCTCTGATAATTCTAAAAGACTAAGACAATTCACACAAACACACTCAATTCATTCACCTCATATTCTTAGCATATGTTATTGCTAGGTGGCTATTTCTAATGACTCTAAAATAATTTTGTTAGGTGCATGTATTGATGTTAAGAGTTAACATATGCTGATTGTTATGTTTAATCGATTATATAAATTATGTATTGATGCATTAATAGAAGATTTTTTCTCATGTAATAATAGTGTTACCTTATATTGGTTAATTCGGTTAACCAATTAATCAAACCGATTAAACTTTAGTTTTGTTAATTTGGTTGTTGTATTAGTTTGGTCGGTTGATTATTATATTTTATTTCATGTTTAATAGAATTTAGGCTTATTTGGTTTGATAATGATCATGGTAACCATTTGAAGACCCCTTGCTAGTTTTGTATTTGAATTTATTTTTAGGGTAAATACAATATATTAGCAAGAACTATTAAGCAACGGGAATTATAGTCACAACTATCGAAATACAAAAAATTTGCCAACCATTAAATCTCTGTTAACACTTCTGTTAGATGATGGTGAGTTGACAGATGGTATGTTGATGTGGCAATCAAACTTAACCTATTTATTAACTAATTATTAAAAAACTAAAAACAAACAATAATTTCTTCGCTTCTCCACTCGCTCAGAGGAGCTGCTAGGGATCTGGCTAGAAACAGAATCCGGCGCAACGATTTTCTCCCTTTTCTCAAACCTCGTTTCCATCGCAACGGTCTTGAAGCTAGAAACAGAATCCGGCGCCACTACCCTTCTCTCATCCGACCCAAATCTCTTCAAACTTTCTCAATTCTTGACCGACATCAAAAACCTTCACCGGGATTTCGAGAAATAGGGAGGGTACAACTTGAGATCCATCCTCCATCGCCGAATCGCCGCTTACAAAATCTACTAACTCGCGAATCCGACACCACAGTGGGGGTAGCCAGGATTTTATGTAAGGGGTGCAATTTTTTTAAAAGTAAATATATCTTATATGAAAAATTATTGATTATTTGCACTGACTCAACGTCTTTTATACTCGAATAAAACTTTTAAATATATATTATTCATATAAACTACCAATGACTTATTGTCAATATATCCTACCAAGTACTAGTAACCATTCAAATTTGTGTCGTTAAAGTCGGTCAAGTAATCATGTATAGCCGAGGACCGACGGTTGGAATGGGATGGTAGAGGCGAGCGACTTTGCAACCTTGTTTGAGGGTAATTAGACACTAACCTAATAAATTGGCATAGTGGTATTATAAGAGAATGAGAGTCGTAACACATTGGAGCTATAACAATTGAAGATTTAAAGATTGTGTTTTTCGCATGTAGTTTTGATTTGTTTTAATCTATGATTAAAGATAATTTAAATGTATGATATTAATTGTAGTTTGCTATTAGAAATACTAGTAATAAGAATAGGTTTGTTATTGTAATTAAACTAATATACCTTAATCTTGTTATTGTTCCAATTCAAGGGTGTGCACTGAAACACCCTATCAAGGCACTGCCTTTGCCCCTGGGCACCACTACCCCAAGCGCAAAGTTTAAACCCTTGAAGAACGGGTGGGTCTTCACGTCGGCGGCTCCCCGCTTCGACTCGAGCTGGTCGTTCGACTGGGAGATTCTCCCAAACCCCCTCCGCTACTAATTTCAAACCCAATTCCAAACCTAGCTTACCATCCGCCATGCATAGGTTTCGAGGGATGCAATGTCGGCGACCGTGGTGTCCTTCACAAAGGCGAACAAGGGAAGGAATAACCCAGATCCCCAAGTCGTCTTTCGAATCCAGCGAGTCCATCAGGTTGAGGCTTTTGGGTCTTATCCTCCAATGAATATAAGACCATTGAAATCATCTCCTGGGGACGGCTTGCAATGCGTAATTGAGGAGAAGCAGCGACTATCTCTCTCTTCTCCGTTTCAATCATCATCACTGGCAAGATTCAGTGAGAGCGGCGGTCGCGAGGTTCAAGTTTCGCCACGACTGTCGGTGCTGTGCTGCAAAAAGTGGAGGATCCAGAGAGGGTCAGAGCTTGAGGACAATGAAGGATTTTTTTCCCTTCGTGGCTTTGCAGAGGAAGAAGATGAAGGGGAGAAGGAAATGAGAGAAAGCAGGGAAGAAGAACGATGACCCTCCAATTTAGGTTTTTATTTTTGTTTTAAAAGTATTAATCAAAAGTCATCTGATGTGGTGGGTGACGTGACTGTCTTCGTTACAAACTAATGACATTAACAGATTGTTAGCCATATTTTGATTTGCTATTATAGTTGTGACTAATAATTTATATTTGTATAATGATAACTATAATTTCCGCTTCTTAATAGTTGTGGCTAATATATTGTATTTACCCTTCTTTTTATTATTGTTAACTTAATATTGGATCTGTCATCTATGATCTATCCATAGGCCCTAAGAGTGAACTCTTATCTCCATTTCGAAGTTCTTATGGATAGACTCCCGTAGATATCAATCCAGAAAAGAAACTCTTTCTCCCTCCCCAATCTGCAAAGTTGAGTGCTTTTAATCCGCGGAAGAAAAGAAAGACAGCACAGACAGGATAGAGCAAAACCCTTCACAAGAAATAGGAAATGGCTACAGCATGTAGCACGCCAACATCATCTCTGATGTTACCTTACGCCGCCTCCGCCACGCACCCACAAGACCTCACTCAGTCCCTTATCTGGTTCAAGCCCAAAGCTCCTTGTTTCTGCCCCTTGGCTTTGAGTTCTTGTGCCGTTGGGAGGAGAAAATCAGGCAAACGGGTCAATTTCGATGCTCGCAGAGAGGCCAAATTCGGAGGTCTCCGACTAGTTGTGGCCGCTGTGGCCGCGGAGGCGGAGGTGGCTGAAGGAGCGGGGGCAGAGGCTGAGGTGGCGGGAGAGGGAACTGGTGGTGTGCCAATTCCCACTGTGGCTCCTGCGAAGCCCAAGACAGGAAAGGCTGCATTGCCTTTGAAGAGAGACAGAGTAGGATCCCGTATACCCTGATATTTCGTCTGCAAATCTTTGTCCCTATGCCAAAAGACTCGTCCATGAAGTTTGGAAATTCTTGGAGTTTGGTGGAATTTGAGTTGTGATCTTCAGCTGGAGTTACTCTCTGGTTTTGTTATATAATTGGGTTAAGTGAATTGAGTACATGGATGTTGTCTCTGTGTAGGACTGGTTTCCCACTTCACTGCTGTTTGTTTTATCAGAGTGTTAGATTGTTGGGGTTAGAACACGTTGCTGTCAAAACTGCTTGAAATTCGTTGTTTGATCCAGTTGGTACTTGGTAATGGTTGCGGGTTGGTGTCTTTTATTTTTGTTCTTCTTTTCTTTGCTTTCAGTATGTGACATGACACCCTTTTGTTGGAAACTGCAGACGAGGTCTAAAAGGTTCTTGGAAATTCAGAAACTGAGGGAGAATAAACAGGAGTATGATGTGAAAACAGCAGTATCTTTGCTGAAGCAAATGACGAAAACAAAATTTGTAGAAACAGCTGAAGCACATTTTCGGCTCAACATTGATCCAAAATACAATGATCAACAGCTAAGGGCAACAGTAAGCTTTATTGCCTCTGGATACAGTTATTTGATCTCAGACTTATAGAATGAGTAAATATTGGTTCAGCTTATAACTCCACTGTTCCTCTTCCTGTGCAGGTAAACTTGCCTAAAGGAACTGGACAGCCTGTGAAAGTTGCTGTTCTTACACAAGGTTGGTATTCCACTCAGCTCTATGAATTAATCTGAAACTTAACGTTGTGTTATAAGCGGGATTTGTCTTTATCGGAGGTTCCTAGGAACTATTGGATTGGACTGTGAAGGAGAGAATGGTCAACAATCGAATCAGTTTTGTTAATCAATACCATATTATTGACACTTGACAGTAGTGCTCTATGCATTTGCCTGTGATGTTGTGGACTGAGTTATCATGAGGTATTTCAATTTTACTTCTTGACTTGGCTATCAAAGTCTTGAGTTGCTTTATGGTATCTAGTTGGCTATTTGAGGTAACGGAAGATTAGTCTGGACACTTTCAAGTACATTGTGTTAGCAGGTCTTGGTGCCATATCCCCACATCGACCTCCATACCCCAGATGAAGTGATTAGTGTTTAAAGCAATTTGTTTTTGTGGAGCTCATATATCACGTGTAACTTAAACTGTCTGCAGGTGAGAAGTTCGATGAAGCAAAAAATGCAGGAGCGGATTTAGTTGGTGGGGAAGATTTGATAGAACAAATCAAAGGAGGATTTATGGAATTTGACAAATTGATAGCATCTCCAGATATGATGCCTAAGGTTATGTATTCGAGGATGAATATAGTTTACTTGATGTTGTTTAAATCTAGGCTATTCCCTCAGTTCACTGTATGTCGTGTTATCTTGTCTTGTTCCTTATCACCACTACTACTTGCATCAGGTTGCTAGCCTTGGTAGGATCCTGGGACCTAGAGGACTCATGCCAAACCCAAAAGCTGGTACTGTCAGCACCAACATACCCCAGGTAAACTTCGAGATCCACTTAGTATGCTTGTCCTTAGGTTCTGAACTGTGTCCAACCCATTTGATGTTCTTCTCTAACTTGTACAAAAGGTAATATAATAAAAGAATAATTGGATGAACCCTAGATATCTGCTCGTCATCGTCGACTGGCCACTGGGTACCTAGTGACCTTATATGCTGGAATTTATTCAGGCAATAGCTGAATTCAAGAAAGGGAAAGTGGAATATCGAGCAGATAAAACTGGGATTGTTCACATACCATTTGGAAAAGCAGATTTCTCCGAAGACGACCTCCTCGTTAACTTGCTTTCTGCTATTGTACGTCCCATGATCTCATCCGCATTTCCCCCCCCCCCCCCCCCCCTTCCATGCAATTTTTTCTTCTTCTTCTTCTCATGGGTTCTTTTTGAGGGGTTGACTAATCTCTACGTCAACCATCTTTTTGCCAGAAATCTGTAGAAGCAAACAAGCCGTCGGGTGCGAAAGGAGTGTACTGGAAGAGTGCTCACATATGCTCATCAATGGGTCCTTCCATCAAATTGAACATACGGGACATGCTTGATTACAAGCTTCCATCGAGCATCTGATTACTGTCAGACACCTGTAAATGATGCGATGCAAATATCTCTTTATGGGGCTTGAGCCTTGCCAGTTAATCTTTCGTAGAGATGGTAGGTTAGATAGGGAAGTGAGGCTAGGCATGCAAAGTAAACGAACAGTTCACTAAAAGAAAGCGTCTACTTAGAGGCTTATATATGTGTCTTCACCATGCTCTGATTGTTAGTCGCTACTCGCTTTCAATCTGTCCAGTAGCGAGAGAGCCTGTTGCTAGGCATATAGGTTATCTGTACTTTATGCACTGCGGTTCTTTTCGTGTTGTGCTCCTTCAGATTGATCTCCATTTTCATGACCTCGTGGAGAAAGTTTTTGTCATTTATTTTCTATATTATTATTTTTCATTTTTAACATTTTTAAGTTACTAATTACATTAAAATAAAACTAAGGATTAATACCCTAGTTTGGTTCGAAGTTTAGCATAAGTGACAGTTCTGGCCCCAATTTTCAAATAAGACATTTATGACCTACTTTTGAAATTATTGGACAAATTTGACCTATAACTATAAGACATTTGACAGTCAAAATTGATAATCAACCATTTTTCCCATCATTGACTCGACATTCGTCGCTATGCAACATAGAAGCTCAAACTGTAATCATTTCAGTTGCTTAACTAATAGAATAAAATCTATTTGGTGCAATTGATCACAACAAGATTAATACTCATGTTATAGAAAATGTATAACGCATAACATTTTATTTTTATTTGAGGGTTGACTTCTGTATATTACTCATAAAAATTATCATGGATAAAATGTTGTATTCCATTTTTTAGCAATGATAGAAAATCATTAACAATTGACAATGAGATATTTTTAATTTTCAGTTTATAATATGTTTGATTATTTTTAATAATTTTTTAAAATAATTAAAATTCAAATAGCATGAATTTAGTTCGTACAAAATTCTAAACTGTTACATAATTTTACATGTGTTTTTGTTTTAAAATATAAAAAATGAAAAAGCAAAGAATAATTTTCTTTCGTATTTTAAAACACGAAGAATTTAATATTTTGTTTGTACAAACTATAATAAATATGTGGATCAATAAAGTTTTATGTTGAAATTTGTAAGAAAAAAACTACTATAAATATCTGAACTAATACACAGTTACCACGATGTACTAGAAAAATAAAATAAAAATTGTGTGCTTACTAGATTATCAAGAGATAATAGCATGGTGTAAAAATGATGATTCTCTAAGGTAAAAACATAGTCATAATCAATGAAGTTAAAAACGCAATTCTATCTAGAAGCAAAAAAAGGAGTAACATCGTGTTACCTATATCTATTTAGCATATTTATGCTTGTTATCCGGTATATTACGATATTAATTTGGAATGGTACCCTAATGTTGCCAACCCAGTTATTCTGCTAACCGCATAAGTTAAAAGTATATACTAACTAATATCCAAAATGTATGAACTAGTATCCAAGTCTGCTGATTTTACTAAAGTATCTAGATAGCACATACTAGTATTCAAAACATCACAAACTAGTATCCAGATAGCAGATACCAACTAATATCTACAATCAACCAACTAGTATTCAATATGGATACTCTTATGTGTTATTTGGATATTAATTATGTGTTGTATGGAAACTATTCTCTGCTGTCTAGATATTAGTTTGTGAATTTGGGATAATAGTTGATTCATGGTGGATATCAGTTAGCAAACCTTTAATACTAGTCTGTGCTCTCTAGATACTTTAGTACTTGGATACTAGTTCATGTATTTTGGATATCAGTTAGTATCTGCTAACGAAGCTTCAAGTTAGCAGATTAACTTTCCCCCTAATGTTGCATGTATGGTTTTTTTACAAAACGGTTAACTATGGTTGTACCACAAAAGACCATACCACAAATGAGTCTGGTATGACCACCGGTATAATTTCACAAACCATGAAAATTTTATGTTACTCATGTTTATTTTGGGAGCGAGATTCAATTAAGGAACTCCCTGTAAATGCCATCATTTATACCACTAAGTTAAATGCAACTACATGCTTTATGTATAATACTTTTGGATATATATAGTTACAAGTGCTAAATGGTCTCTTCAATGAGGTTTTTAGGAAATTGCTATTTTGTGTGGTATGTTTAAATTAATTAAGTAGATTCTTCTATTAATTTTGACAAAAAAATGTTGTTAACATTTTCTAATGAGTTATCTAAAAGTGATATCTTACATCTTGACGTTTATCAACTTAGATGCTTATATATTTGATACGAAGACAATTGAGAGGTAGGGGTAGTCTTCAAAGTTCAAACCTTTGGCGGAGGTGGATTTGTGGTGGTGGTGGTGGTGGTGGAGGACTAATGGTGAAGGGGATCTTAGTCTATCGTAGGGGTGGAAGTTTGGTTTGCGGATTGTGGATAATCCGCAAACCGCACCAAACCGCATACTTTGTGGGTAACCACACCCACAATTTGTGGATAGTGGGTTGGGTGTGGGTAGGAAAATATAAATTTTTATGGTTAGTGATTAACCACTATCCACAAAACCCACAATAACCACACTAAGTATATTTATTAATAATAATTTGTAATATTAAAGTATGTGAAAAGTAGAATGCTACAAATTAAAGTAACCTCCAAAATCGAATATGTACTTATTTTATAAAACAAAACCAAGTCAATACATCGTGTTCGTATGAGATAATACTTTCATTAAATAAGCATTGTCGACGTGGTATGTGTTTATTTTATAACAAAACAAAGTCAATAAATATGGTTTATAGTTTATTTAACACTTTATTAAATTTCTTTTATGTAGGTTTTGTTTTTGTGTAAGAAGACGCTAATTCCATAACTTTGGAGAGAATTCCATTTATCCCTAAAAAATTCGAATAAAAAAGCAAATGAGTCATGCCACTGATAAAGATGCTATGTATATTTAGATTAGATCCCCTCCAACCCATACTTGTTATCAATATGCATTTCCTAGAATCAATTGATTCTTGGCTTACGCACTAAAGAGAGGAATAAAAAAAAAAACCCCTCTCGTTCTCTCTCTGGCGTGGGGAGTGGGTACGAAGAACTCGCCGTCGTGCGACCTGCCGGCAACGGCCACTCCACCATCGTGCCCCGCCGGAAACGGCCAGCGGTATGATGGGGGTTATAAAGCCAGTGATCTGGGCTATGCGATCTCATTCGCCGATTCGATTTCCTGCTTCTCTTGACTGTCGATTTTTGATAAACATCTCGCTGCCCTACTCTCGCTCGTCCATAATGGAAGGGGTGAATGCGGTGGTTTTTGGTGATGAAGATATTGTGGCCGGGGCACAGCGAAACGATCTGTCATTACTGGGGAGGGTAGTTGGTCCTATGCCTTCTATTCGACACCTCCAATCCACCATGGGTCGCCTCTGGAACTGTCGGGGAGCAATCTCCATCCTCCCAGCATCCGACGGGCTGCTGCAATTCGTCTTCCCCACGGAGGAGGATATGGCTCGGGTCCTGGGTGAGACTCCATGGTTCTTGCCCAAATTCCTTGTTCATCTGGCACCGTGGGTGGAGGTCTCGCCGGAGGTAGCGGAGCAGTTATGGCGTATCCCATTGCAACTGCAATTTTGGGCTGTCCCCCCTCCATTCTGCACCTCCAAGATGGGCACCCTCCTGGGTTCGGCCTTGGGGAAAAGCGATTCATCAACGGTTCACAGGGTAACTTCCACAGGTGAGGTTTACCTCCACGCCAAAGTCTGGATTGATGGTAGGCTTCCTCTCCCAGTCTCTGTCCCTGCTTCCCATGAGAAGTTCGGTAAGGGCGGTTTCACTGCGATTATCAAATACAAGAGGCTTTCTCAGTTCTGCTACCTCTGTGGCGTGCTCGGTCACATCGGCCAGCATTGTCCTCGCCGTTCTGAATTGGCTGGAACTGTCACTCCCTACAGCAAGGATCTGGTCTCGAAGAAGTCTGGTCCGAAGGTCAACGAGCGATCGCTGTTGACCCGTAAACAGTACACATGGGTGCGCAATGAATCAGCCTCGGCCTCTCCAACTGACAGCCCAGCCATTCGTGGTGCAACTTCGGGCAAGCTGATCAGGGACAGGGAGCTGGAGCCTGGTGCTTTGGAGGAGGGAGCTTTGACGAAGAAGGGGAAGATGACTACTATGGCGTTGGTCGCCAGCAATGAATCTGCTTCTGTGGTGGAGGAAACCAGCCCGAACTGGTCCCACCTACCCAAATGAGCATTCTGATATGGAACTGTCGAGGCCTTGGCTCTCCTCTGACAGTTCCATCGCTGTTCGGAGCCGTGTGTCGCTTCTCCCCACCGCTAGTCTTTCTTAGCGAGACAAAGCGGGAGGATGAGTTTGTTTATAAGAAGTTACTGCGTCTGGGATTTCCTTTTGTTCATTGTGTTTCCCCTGTTGGTAGGGCTGGTGGTCTAGTGGTTGCAAGTGCAGCCAATGTTCAATGTCGAGTCATAGACGAATCTGATTTCTTTGTATTTGTCGAATGCAGTCATGTAGTTTGGGGATCATTGGCTGTGTTGTTTGTGCATCTTAGTTGTGATGTAAATATTTGTTCTTCTCAGTTTAATGAACTACTAGAATTGCTTTCGTCTTGTGTTTTTCCGAAAGTGGTGATTGGTGATTTCAATTGCATACTACATGCCTCTGAGAAGCAAGGAGGCAGACCTCCATCTTTCCAGGTGATGGAGTCTTTTCGTGAGTTTGTTGATGTTGCAGGGCTGCTGGACGTGGGGTTTAAAGGGCCTCCCTTTACATGGTCGAACCGCCAAGAATTATCCACTCATATACTTGAACGTTTGGATAGAGGGCTGGTCACTGACTCTGTCCTTTCGTTGTGGCCTAATGTGCAGATTTCTCATCTTTCAGATCTTGGCTCGGACCATCGCATGCTCTTACTGCAATTCGTACCAGGTGCTGGGAGGGGGAAACCTCGGTTTCACTTTGACATCCGGTGGTGTTCTAATGAGGATGCACGGCAGATTATAGCGCGAGAATGGCAAGTAGTAGTTCCTGGCACTCTACAATTCCAGCTGTTTACACTCTTCAAAGCTGTGCGGCATCAACTGGTACAGTGGGCGCGCCTTGGCACAACTAATGCAGCCCGGATGATCCGTGAATTGCGAGATGCCATTGAGATGGAACGGGAGAAGGCATTACTGGATTGGGAGATCATTAAAGGGTTGGAGAGTCAGCTGTCCGCAGCTTATTTGCAGGAGGAAGCATATTGGAACCAAAAATCTAGAGTGACTTGGCTCCACAAAGGGGACGCCAATACGAAGTACTTTCATACGACCACTACCCAACGTCGGCGGCACAATACTATAGAGGCTCTTCGAGATGATGCTGGGGTGGTACATTACGATGAAGCCGGGAAGGGAAATGTCTCCGTGGGGTACTTCCAGTCTCTCTTTCTGTCTAATGGGAACCCTCACCATTTTCTTGTGAATGCTCTAGGTCTGCCGCACAAAATCACAGCAGCGATGAACTTCTTTCTGACCGCCCCGGTATCGAGAGAGGAGATCCGAAAGGCAGCTTTCAGCATAGGGCCCGGCCAGGCACCCGGATCAGATGGTCTAACTGGAGCTTTCTTTCAAACTTACTGGGATATCATTGGGGATGCTGTTTGCAAGGCGGCTTTGTCATTTTTCAGAACTGGCAGGCTACTGAGGAGCTTCAATCACACCATCATTACCCTCATTCCTAAATGTCCGAATGCAGAGTCGATGCGACAAATGAGACCGATTAGTCTATGCCAGGTATTCTACAAGATAATTTCTAAGATACTAACCTCGAGACTGAGTTCTATTCTTCCTGCAGTGATCTCTGATTCTCAGAACGGATTTATCAAAGGGAGGGACATCTCCGACAACATCCTTATCGCTCAGGAAGTAATGCAGTTCTTAAAGACAAAAACTAATGGCAGGGATAAATGGATGGCGCTCAAACTGGATATGGAAAAAGCGTACGACAGGGTAGAATGGGGTTTTTATTTGCAGTGATGGAAGCACTTGGATTTGATGAGCAATGGATGAAATGGATCAGAACCTGTAACTTCAGTCTCCTTTATTGTCCTTCTGAATGGTAATGAACATGGCTATTTCCATCCCCAGCGAGGTATCAGGCAAGGCGATCCACTATCTCCTCTACTGTTTGCGATTTATACGGAGGCATTTTCCACATTGCTACACAATGCCCTTCTTTCACAACAGTTGCACGGGCCGAAGATACATCGACTGGCTCCTACCCTTTCACATTTGTTTTTCGCAGACGATACTTACCTATTCTTGAGAGCGACCAGTTCGGAGTGTGCGCATCTTCTCCATTTATTGCGGCTGTTCGAGGAAGCTAGTGGACAGCGGATTAATTTGCAAAAATCCTCGGTATGCTTCAGTGCTAATTTGGGGGCGCAAGAAGCGGTACACTTAGCCACGACCCTTGGAATTTCTTCTATTGGTCCTCTTGACAAGTATCTTGGTCTCCCGGCTCAAATTCAGCGGTCCAAAGTGCAAACGTTCAGGTTTGTGGAGGACAATCTTGCTGGCCGTATTCAGAACTGGCGCTCCAAGGCTTTGTCACTAGCGGCCAAGGAGGTTGTGATCAAGGCAGTTGGCTCTGCGGCCCCGGTATATACAATGTACTCGTTTAGGCTCCCATCCACTACTTGTAGGCGTCTTAACAGCCAACTTGCTCGATTCTGGTGGGCGGGGCAGGACAAGGTTCGGGGAATGCATTGGATTTCTTGGTCCGCTATCTGTGTCAGCAAATTCCATGGGGGTCTTGGATTTCGCGATTTTGATCTATTCAACATCGCAATGTTGGCTAAGCAAGCCTGGAAGATTTTGGAAGCGCCGGATTCTCTTCTTGCCAGGCTGTACAAAGCGCGGTATCACCCTCATTGTCACTTCCTGGTTGCTCCTATTGGCTCCCGTCCGTCGTGGGCTTGGCAGGGGGTCCTGGAAGGGCGCAATTTGCTGGCAAAAGGATTACGTTGGCAGGTGGGTTGTGGGAGCGCAATCCGAATCCTGGATGATGCTTGGCTGCCGTCTTCGCCGCCATCTTCACCAACGCTGCTGCCGGGTGTTTCGCTTGGGTCTCCATTTGTCTCTTCCCTCATTCATCCGATCACAAGGACCTGGAATGGAGAGTTGGTAAGGGCGTCTTTCACAACAGGTAGTGTGAATCTGATTTTGTCCATCCCTCTTCCTTCGGCACCTCAACCGGACAAATTGATTTGGCACTACTCGCCCACGGGACAGTACACAGTTAAAACAGGATACCAATTACTGTCCTCGACGCGGCAACTTGAGTTTGATCAGCTCCCTCCTCACCTGGATTCGAAGTTCTGGAAATTATTATGGAGCATTCCTATCCCTCCGAAACTTAGAGTCTTCCTGTGGCGGGTTGTGAGGGGTTTTTTGCCTTTGAAAGCTATACTCCATGCGAGGCGGCTGTGTGATTCGAATGAATGTCCAGTTTGCTCTGCTCATGCTGAAACCGTCACTCACTGCCTTTTCTCTTGCAGGGTTGCCTGTGAAGTTTGGTCTCTTGCAGGGAAGGATGATCTCCGGGAGGCAGTCGAGCATATGTCTTCTGATATGGCGTGGCATTCTATATTTTTTACCTTGCAGCTATCGAAAGTGGAGATAGCAGAGGCTGTCTTCATCGCATGGCGGGTCTGGAAAGGCCGCTGCTGGTCGGCTTATGATGGCATCCAATATCTCCCTGGGCCTCTCCATCGGCAGTACATGAAGCAGGTGGAAGAGTGGCGAGAGGCACAGGCGACCCCCCAGAGCAGCCCGTCCATCCCGCGGCAACCAAGGGCACCCCCGCCCGCGCCGAGTTGTCCACCAGGGGGCATTCTTATTCGCTTTGATGGTGCAACTCGCCGGGGAGTAGGCGGCAGCATTGGTTTTGTTTGCATCTCGCAGGAACGAATTATCGAGTACGCGTTTGGTAAGTTCTATGATGGCTTATTTGATCCTTTCCTTTTGGAACTCTTAGCTTTGAGAGATGCAATGAATTGGAGCTTACGCAATGGTTTCTCTTCTGTTTGTTTCTGTGGTGACTCGCAACTGGTCATAAGCCGAGCGTTGGAGAATGATGCAAACCATGATCGGGGAGGAGCGGTGCTTGAGGAAGTGAGGTTGTTAAAGACGTCTTTCACATGTGTTTCTTTTGTCTTTGCTCCCCGTAGTACTAACAGGGCTGCCCATTGTGTGGCACAAAAGGCCCTTGCATCGGTAGCAACCCATTTGGTTGACTACCGCTATTTATTTTCCCGTGCATTGTAACTTTCTATCTATTACGAACTATCTATGACAAAAAAAAAATATGCATTTCCTAGAGAAAGTGAAGTGACCTGTAAGCGAGTGAAGTGAACCGAGGAGAGGGAGGGAGGTTGACTGCTTAGGAGGTTTCGAATACGGGATTCTTGCTCGTTCCATGTCTTGGGCTTCTTTACTTATTTTTAACTCAATGTGTGTTTTTTTTTTCCGTCACTTGACCGATAGATTTATCATATACGAATCCGAAGGATGAAGGGTGAAGGAACGATATTTTTTGTGGGTATCTACATCCAACCCGCACCAACCCGCAGTGGTTAGTGGTTAACCACTACCCACTGCGGGGCGGGTTGTGGGTAGCATAATTCTTGCGGGTAACCACACCCACCCAATTTCCACTCCTAGTCTATCGTAGGAGGGGAGGGTTATTGGTAGGGTGTTGGGTGGGTCTAAAAAATTGAGAAACAAAAGATATTAAAAAAATTATGTATTCTTAAGAGGCACGTCGGGCAGACACATCATTGATGATTTGTCTATCCATTAAGTACTAACTATGAACATTGGCCACTAGTAAAAAAAATAATTATTACTAGGATTGTCATACGAATACTTGTGAACGAAGTAGCATTTTCTCATAGTTGGGGTGTTGTAGTAGAATTGATCATTTTTCTAATTTAGGACCTATCCAAATAAAATTTTTGGTTACGTTACTGCTTTCTCCTATCAATTTCTCAATGGGCCACCACAAGAAGTTATTTATAAAAAAACATATTGTACTTTGAATTTCAGATTTTATCATTATAATTTCTTTTATTTATGAACTCTATTGTCATCGTTTTAATTTCAGTTTTAACTAAGTATTTTGTTTCTACTTACAGTAAGTTATTCACTTTTAGACTTTCAAGTGTCAACTAATTACAAATTTCAGTTTCGGTTTCAATTTCATTAAAATTTCTTAGGATTGCATTACCAAAAAGATTGATTTTATGCCAATTAATCACCAATATCCGATAAATCTTAAATCTCTCGCTAATCCGTTCATGTTTGTTTGACCATTAACCGGCTTACTCCCCATGTTTGTTTACAAGGTGAAAAGCTTTGGCCAACACCACCTACTGCTATTGCGCCAATTGCAGTAGACTTATAGAAGAGGCGTCATGTACCTCCGTAGTTCTGCTAAAAAAAACAGGCCATTCAAGTTACAAGACTGTACATAGTCGTGGTCAAAAGTATCCATCGGGATTTACATTAAGGATCACAGTTGATTCAGGTCAAGTTGTCAATCAACTCGTATGATGCCTACACAAAAACAGAAACAGTAGCAGCATTCATATTTATCCTTCAGCCAGAGCTTTCTTTCCTTAAAGAATACCCAGCCATCTCCACATGGCCGACGGGCTGCTGCTGTGGCTTTAACACTTGACTTCACACTACGCATCTCACAGCACTCCAACAGTCGCCACTGCTCCATACTGGATCAACCAACAAAGGAATATTAAAACGAAACGATCATCTACCAGTCAAGACTTCACAAACAATACTCACAGAAACAGACCCAGAGTTGCATTGGATTGTTATTTCCTTTTTGTTTTACCTTTTGAAGGTTGTTCAATCCAAGGTCCATTCATTATGTTCAAAATGCTGCATGCCTCACTGTATTCAAGGTCCGGCAGCAATTTCGGGGTCAGCAGAAAACACCTGGCCAACATCCATGCAAAGCAAAACCAAATTGCTAGTTACCACTTGCGGTCATCTTCATACAACATAGAGCAAGTTATCCAGAGGGCAAGAGAAACATTTACTTACTGCGGTGTATTTGGTTGGCTGGCAGCCCTCACCAGCTGTTGAAACATCTTTCTCTCGTTTATTGGGTCCATTCCTGGAGGCAAACGTAAGAAAACAAGGATTAAAAATTTTAATTTATTCTTTGATAAATAACTGTCTCAAGCTGGCAGCAAGCAGAGAGAAACAGAGAGCATCATACACAAACCTTGATTGATCTCGTCCACCACCCTGAATGGGCAGTTTGTAAGGTCTTGAAGTGAAACAAGATACAGAATTGTTGAAACAGAGCGTTCCTACAGATTGAGATTTCAGCCATGAATTATTAACATGATAATAGCTATCCTGTTGAAGAGGTGAATGGAATTTAGTTGATTAGTTACCCCTCCAGATTGATGATGAGCACTGAGGACCTTCAGTTCTCCGGCTTGCCTGAGATGCAATGTAATTATGCTTCATCAGAAATAGATCAGCTACGTAGAGCATACTTAGCTTGACAGAACTATTGATTGCAAATAAATTATCCAACATATGACCAAAAGGAAGAAAACTTATCCAACAGTTAGTACTCAAAAGTTTCAGTCGCGATCTCAGCCGGACCCCACAAGTGAAAAAGGACTTCCTTGCAGTTCAGTTAATTAAATATTTTAAATAGCCAGTCCCATGTGAAAAAGGGCTTCCTATAAATTGCCATCACCTGAACTTCACTTTTATTAGTATTCCATATTGATCAAAGTCCTTATCGTGCTCATCTGTGAAGAAGCAGAATCAGCGAGAGAAATAGACAATGTAATCACAATTGCGTGAACTTTTATAAGGAAAAGCAGAAGAAACTAGCTCAATATCTTCTTACCCAAGGAAACTTCCCCTGCAACAGCCATCTCCTGGAAGTTCCGGCTGAAAGTGTCATTTATCTGAGCAACCAGATTTCTCAACGTTGGAAGCCATCTTGCCTGTGGAGATTTGTAGAAGCACATCTAATATCAATCAACATGTTTGGAAGCACCAGAAGAGAAAACCCAAAACGAAAGCTAGTTCAATGGGCAATAAAGTCCCTGAAACTTGTGCTGGTCATTATAACCATAGCACTTGTTAGAGTTGAAAATTTTGATAAGACAAGGTGCCTAAAGCGTTGCAATTCGTCTGTATTTACTTCTGCAGACAATTCAACAGTCAATACCAATGTAAGTTCATTGGATAGGAATTCCTGGAACTACTTCCTACTTCAACAGTAACCTTTTGTACCAATAGTATGTAGCATAGCCTATGGAGTAGCACGAAACCCAAGCAAGAAACTTACAAGTTAATGTACCAAAATAAAGTGTCATGCGTCTATCACAGTAGAGCAAGTAAATATTAGTCAACATAAAAGTAGGTTCATAATTCAATAAATAAACAGCTAAACTCACTTTCAGTTCATCTATTTCTTCGAGACACCTCCTCTGCTTCTCAACATCTTCTTCGAGCTTGCTTTCCATGTTTCCTATCTGCGAGTTACTAGCCATTATAGATGATATTTTGCTAGTTATAGAAGTTCAGGACGAATGAAGAAATAAAAATCCAACCTGCAACTGACGATGTTCATATTCTTCCAACACATTTTGGTTCAGAAAAAGGATGGAATTAGCTTGGGAAGTGTTATCCTGAATAGCAGCTCTCAATTCTTCAATAGTTGTGGGCATCTGCAAACAATGATGCAAAACTATTATCTTCTTTTGCAAGTAAAAAGAGCCACAATTTCACATGACAGAATTCTCTCATCACACAAGAAACTTCAGAATTACATTATAAACGGACCAGAATATCACGGATCATTGGAAACTGCTCTAGTTTCCAGAAAATACTAATTTTGGCCATTATATTAAATAGACGAGCTACACAGAATATTTAACAGAAGCAGTCTTGTACAAATTCACAGTCAAACTATCATAATACTTGGGTATGACAAATCGAACTTCCAGGTCAAACTTTTAATCCAATATAGAACGAAAAGAAACCTCAAGAAATGCCTGCTCAAGTTCTGGAGTGATCACTGCAATTGATTCAGCATGCTTCTTGGCAACTATGAGTTGTTTCCGCTGTTGTTCTACTTCCTCCTTACCTAAATATATAAAACACATGAGTCAGGAACAATTATGCAATATTCAGCAACTAACTGTTAAGGTAATCAACAATATTGGTCACAGTCCTGTATAGAGAAGGGATGATTCAGCCCATGTGAAAAAAGCATTCCAAAGTGGAATTTTTAGTTAGATACTCTTGTTTGTGGAAGCTACAGCATGAATAGCAAAATTAATTATCCCATGTTCACGTCTAGAGATTGAGACTGATAAACCAAGCAGAGCCAAATGTGTTGATACTAAAAAGCTACGACGGAAATGTGATTGCTAGCGTCATCTAGGTACTAAGAAATGTGATTGCTACGAAATGTGATTCCAGTAGAGAGCTCCCTTCACTTCTTTCTACAGATACCTATTCAAAATCCATGATAACCTAAAGCAACACATGTGGCTCATCCAAGATGAACAGAAATCAAATACACTTACTGTAGACCAACCCCTAGACATCTCTACATGTTAAGTTTTCCTTTTAAGATAGTACAAGGTTAACCCTGCTACTGGAATGACATTAAGTATAGAGGAAAACACTCAACAGTTTTGAAGTTGTGCTGCTGCGTCCTCTGCGATCTTTTTGTGCTCCTTCAGATTGATCTCCATTTCTCTGAGCTAAAAGTTGCAAGAACATCAAGGACAAAGTTAAACATGATAACTAAGTAAATAAATGAAAGATTTCAAATATGATGACCAAGTGCACAGACTTCCTTGCAAACAGACGAAACTAGAGAAATGAAACCAAAAGCAAAATTTGTTCCAATAAGAAACAATAGTAGCACAAAAATATTCAGATTCCAGCACAAGATTTCGAGTATGCATATTAGTGTATTAGCACATTGTACTAGGAGGTATTACACTCCTTGCTAAACAGAATTATCCAAGTTATCCCATGGTCTGAAAAGAGGCTTTCATATCCAAGCTCTGGCTAAAGGTTATCCACTGATTCCAAAGTTTGGGACCAAGAACCAGTCGAAGTAATGACATTAAGGAAACATCAGAATATTGATGCAATTTAACATGGTAAAGGCAATACTTCATTTCGGGCAGAGATCACACATTTGTTACCAAAATAGAAAAGAGATTAAACTTTTGAACCATTGACCATCAGGAATAAATTATCACAAAAGATACCTTTGCATCAAACTCAATGGAGGACATGTGTAGTGAAGCAGAATTCCACTTGCACGAAATTGCATCAAGAAGCACATTCTGTCAAAAAGATGTACTGATAATTCAATCACAAAATGCAGTCAAAGAATCTTCCCGCTTAAGTTATCTAGCCATCACAAAAACCTGAATATTAGTATCAAGGACAACATTTGGCTTGCAGAATAGTACCAAAACCGCACCCCAAAACCTTTAGCAGAAGTCAATTTACCTTCAAATTCATTGCGCATTGTAATCGCTGAATGTTAATCTTTCTTGCATCATCAATAAGATATGCAATTTGCCTACTAAAGTCGCTCCTGCTCTTCAGAGATGCTAAATCTTTTTTCCTTCGGTCTAACCAACGGCAAATAATTAGAATCCAATCATACATGTGTCAAGTAACACCTTGACAAATAAAGAGAAATTATGCACTAACCAATTTTAGTTTGCAAGTCATGGAGTTTTCTCTTCTCAAGCTGGGCCTCATTGTTAATTCCTTCCTAAAATCATAGAGTACCAGAGTTTTCCATGATCAAAATATTATTTTATCTAGCAGATTAATTAACAAGATAAGCATACACATCACAGAGGCTCAAGCAGGTAGCACAAAGCCACCTCTCTTCTGTCCTCTCAACATACCCTTTTTTTATTTAATTCGGCTTCTCGGTCCTCTAACAACCTTAGCTCCTTCTGAAAGGACTTGAAACTTTCATCTAATTTATCAACTTCTCGCTGTAGCTCACGTTTTCTTTCAGCCAGTTCCTCTATTTCTCCAGAGCCTAAGCCTACAAATGCATATGGTAAACACTAGCAAGTTCGCTAAAACATATGGGGCCATGTGGTGCTTAGAGACAAACTTGAGAAAACATACTCCCATTGAAAAGACGTGAACGGCTAATTGGCTCAACAATCGCAGTCACGTGATCACTGTATCTAGATTTCTTCCAGTGGTAGTGACCTTCTGGGGTCCACAGATCATTGATTTTCAACTCTGGGACCTTATCAGCCCTCTCCGCAGATCTGTTGGATCCAATGTACTGTTTGCAGAAGATATGCACGCTAGTTAATTTTCCAACAGAAAGCAGGCCATTGAAGGCATCCTTTACAGCACATAATAAAGCATTAAAAAGAGTTCAGAAATCATACAGCAGCGTCCAGGCCAAACTGGCCAACCAAAACTTCCTTTACAATGTCAGGAGCATCAAAAACTTGATCAAGTCGTGAGTAGATCCCAAGTTCATGCATCTGATAGAAGAGGAAAAGCAAATAAAGACAGCTGAGTCTCACTCTAATGCATTATATAGTTATGGACGCAGCAAGATCATATATACCTCTCTAGATACTTCAAATGACTGTTGGCCATGACTTCCATTTTTCACGTAGTTCAAAATGGGAACATCAAATCCCTTAAGTTTTTTTACCAGAAAATCACGATCACTGGGGTCCTGAGTGATGAAAGCCTGGGAAACAATAAACAAAAATTAAATGAAACAGCTATCCACCAACTCCAGAACAGAAATCACATGCAGCAATAACCAAAAACATTTTTTGGTATAAGATTTTTAGGATTAAAATCTCCACTAACTCAATTTCTTCATTAGTTTATTCTTAGTATGACTTGTAATGAAGTTTTCATATCAGTGATAACAATTTATCATAAAAAGAAAGTACATAGGAAGCAACTGAGAAGAAGAAAAAGTACCGTCCATATGTACTTTGGTACACGACCTTCTAAGAAGTCGGCATGGTCTTGTATTGAGACATTAACCTGGTTGCAATTTGAGACAGCCATGACAGTGGGTAGGGAAAGCGATTATAAAATTCTTCAGTACAAACATTAAACCTATAATAAACTATCTTACCTCAAGTGCAACTGGACCATAGACATGCTTCTTCAGCTCGTGTTGATGCTGTCGCACCAAGTTATAAGCATCAACAATCTTCTCAGTTCCAGAGGTCTTTAACGCATACAAAATCTTATTATTGCTATTCTCCATTTCATTCAACCTGACAATGAGTAATTACATGAACGAGCTGGTCAATAAAAAATTTAATGCTTAACAGGAATGCAAGATAACTTTTCATGTTCGAATCTTGCCTTTCTACATGCTGCTGTAGAGCTGCTTTCTTTTTAGACAGATTTTTCTCCTTCACCAATTTCTCTGCCTTTTTTCCATTGATAGCAACTTTTAGTTCTGAAATTTGAGTGGCCAATATACCCTGCAAAGGAAGCAGCATGGATAGGGAGTAATTCACACCACTATTGTAGCATCAGGGAATGCTCAGGAATGGATTTGAACAACAGGAGCTTCTTTGTCACAGCATACAGGTATGTTGTATGTATTTTTTACTTTTAAGGAATTTTTTCCAAGATTTATTTAAACAAGATGCAATCCAAAATATTCATTCACTAGCACCCAAGTATGATGAAGTCTTTCTAACGTCAAGAAAGTGCTACTTGATGCAGAGAAATTCAAATCTTACAAGCACGTCCTTTGGAGGTTCAAAAATAGGGCAGTTTTGAAGCTCAATTTCAGCAGCAGCAAGACTCTCCTCGGCTTTTAGTATTTTTTGTTGATGGGAGGCCTCTTCTTGACTCAGGTCTTCCATTTCATGAAATTTTCCTTGTAATTTCACCTCCTACAGGGATGTATGCAAACAAAATGCAGCAGCAAATCTCAATATAGAAATAGAGGAGCAGGAGGAGACGGAGACCACAACTATCACATACCAAACGGTTTGCCTCATCCTGAAGCTCACCCCGCGATTTGGCATTAGCCTTCATAATCTCGTCAGCCTTTCTACACTGATTATCCAAAAGAACTTTCTCGTTCTTTTTCTTCCTGCAAAAGTGAATTATTAGACAAGATCATAAAATTAAATCATGTCCTTTTGCCTTATCTTGACTTGCAAAACATTTATTCTTTAAAACGCAAAACATTTTCTCATTTGCTACTAATTGTAGATAATATGGGACAAAATTGGTGGAACACAGACAATGTATATTCTATCAATTATTGGCAAGCGGTAACTGAAGAACTAAATACTATCCTTCTCAGTCAATCAACCTTCAACACTGGACGTGAAACTGTGAATTACTAAAATCTGTAACAGTTCCAACACATGTGACCAATTTTCATTGGAGCAGAATATTATTAAGAAACTTAGCATGAGAGATGAGGACGATACTCAATGGGCTCACTGAAATGCCTCAGATTTTTGGCAGTGTCCTTCAACTTCTTCTCTGCATCCTTTTCTAGATTTTTAGCTTTCTTGTATTCATCTTGTTGCATATCATACTCCAGCCATGGCAATTTCTTCTTCATCAATTCCGCCTGGAATGAAAGCATGAAGTAGTCAGGAAAATAACTAGGAGGGACGGGATAAGAGAGGAGGTGGGATTGCAGCTAGGCCACTCCCAGTATGCAGACCTTTGCTAGAAGTTCATCTCTCTGTCTGACACGCTCAACATCTTTTTCAAGTTCCGCATTCATGGCCCTTAACTGGTGAAGAGTTTCTCCGTTTTTTTTGACAGCCTAGCATCAATACATCTTAAGAATCTTTTTTTTTTTTTTTCATATAATCCACATCTTAAGAATCTGGATAAAAGGGCATTATGACTATTTCCAAGAAATAATTTCTTCAACTAACCAGTTCAATTTTTTTGAGTTCACGGCTTTTCTCGACAAGAGCACAGTGTTGGATTGGAAGTTGGGGATCACCAACAGCCTTTTCAGTCTCTTCTAGAAGTTGTACAGGGCTTAGCTTCGCAAATTCACAGACTCTGTCTTGGGGCAAGAACTGGAACCCAAATGTAACCCCAATAAGAAAAACAGAGTTGCTCGATACACAATAAAACCAAGATTAATGCAGACAGAAAGAGCAAAATGATTGCCTTGCACTTCAGCCAAATATAGACAGAAAATTGTCATGGTTAGTGGTATGATTTCACAGGAAAGAACACTAAGATCAGAAAATACAGAATTATATTCTAACTAATGACTAGGAGGACTCGAGTATACTTATTTATCGGACTTGCATTAACAGGGCTGCATTCATACCAAACACAATCTTCAGTACTTACTTGAGTCAAATTGTTAACTTGGATGTTGAACCTTTGAATTATTTGAGAAACTTCCTTCTTAGATACTACCTTTCCTGAAATTGCCAAATGATGGATTAACTACAACAGAATACATTAAAAGCATTATTGAATGAAAGATGACATAACGTGAATTGCTCAATCCATCAATCATAAAAGTATTGCCACATAAGCTTCTGTAATAATAAGAGAAGATGAGCTAATTTCATATGCTACATGCATGAAATGGCAAAAAAACTGCATTACTAGGCCAATTGAGAAATAAAACTGAGATCATGAAAATGAGGGAATATTTGCTTACACAGTTGCTGGAAGACAACTGAAAATGAGAAAGGTTCTATTAAGGGGGAAAATCAAGGGAAAACCATAAACTAGTTTTGAATGTTCAACTTGGTAAAAAAAATTGGCCATGTTCAAGGCAAATGGTTCAAAATTAATTCAATCGCTTCTATGGCAACCATCAGACTCTATCCAAAACAAAAGTTAATTAGCCAGGCTGATTACTGAAGCAAAAAAATCTGAGGTCAAAATATAGATTAAATATCTAACCATTAAATAGCCACTCTGACTTGTTACGGGCATCAATCTTCCTTGTGATGGTAATTTTCTCATCATTTGTGCTTCCCTTTAAAGATATCTTGATGTACCCAGAGTCTTCTCCGCGCTTGACATATGCACCTACACTAGTTGCTCTGCCCAAGAGCTGAAGATAGGGTGTTACAAAGTTGAAAAAGTACAATACTTTTCTAACTTCACATGGCATACTATCAAAATGACTCTGACGCCCAAGTATAAACTCCAGAACTTCAACTAACCTGAGGCTCGCCGCAAAGACCAAGAGCAATGGCACACACGATGGAGCTTTTACCCGACCCGTTGGGTCCAATTACAAGGTTCAGGCGTGGCGCTGGCTTGCAGAACAAATAGTCATATGTCATGAAGTTCGAAAGCTCCATCTCAATGATACTCCCGGGCATGTAACCATCTTCCCCTCTGCAAAGTAAGAGAAAGAAGAGCATTTCATCAAAATGTGAATTGCTTCAAGAATATATCTGTCATGGGCAGGTCCTTATAATACACACTGCCAAACACACTTTTCATTCGATAAAATGTGCTTCATACACGAGGACTAATGCCTTTGCATTCCCGAATCGGCAGTTAAGCAGGAAAACGGCATTGCATTGTCAAGCGAAACCCTAAAACTTATCAGTGAAGGAACCAGTGGAAATAAGATGCTGCATTCAACCCCACTCTCCTCCAGCACACACAAATCTGTTAAAATCAGAACGTTTGCTCCCTGAATTTCGCAACTCCAGGCCCCGGCCGTCAACCCTACGCTAAAAAAATGCCTAAGCACGAGTTGGGAGTTTGGGAAGCGAACCTGACGGGCGCGGTGGGTTTGCTTCGTTTCGACGGCGGCTCGTCCACCGGCGGGAGCCGCTCCATTTCCACTTTACGCTGAGAAGTCCCTGCCATCGGGAAGAGCGTGAAATTCTCGGGGACGAACGAGAGAGGAAGAGAAATAGGGTTCTTGAGTAGAGAGAGAAGCAACTGAGCCTCGAGGAAGGAGAATTGGCGCGAAACCTAAGAGAGATTATTAGAAGAGATTTAAGAGGGAGGCAACTCGGGCAGGTTGGGCCCGTATCAATTGATTCCGACGGAGTGGGGCCCAATATGTGTGGGGTTTATTTATTTTATATTTATTGAGCTATTATTTCGTGAGCCGAGATATTTTGGTTATTCGGGTGTTCTCGATAAAGTCCGCTTATCATCTGGCTGTATCTCTAGATAGGAGGAGGGGGCGATGGAAGGCGTCAGCTAGTTGGATGGATAGATCTAGTTGGATCAGGTTATGGGAGGCGAATATTCCCCCGAAGCTGAAAATTTTTGTGTGGCAAATCCTCAATCGAGTTCTCCCCACTTCGGAGGCCCTCATTGAGCGCAGGGTCCCTGTCCTTCCTCGTTGCCCGGTCTGTTGGGGTGGCCAGGAGACAATGGAGCATCTGTTCCTGGATTGCCTAGTGGCGCGTGAGCTCTGGGGGCTAGCTGGGTTAGAGTACCTAGGGGAGGGTTTGCCACGCCAGACTTTCCCTCTGTTTCTGAAACGCTTACTGGCCTTAATTCAGCAACCGGAGCTCCTCATGGCAGTAGTCTCTGTCCTGTGGCGCGTCTGGCGGTCGCGAAATTGGGTAGTGTTTGAGGGTAAGCAGTTTGGGTTCCCCGCGTTAATGAGGCAGTTCTCCCAGCAGTATGAGGAATGGGTGGGGTTGCCGGTGGATGTGCCTTGCGTGCCTTCTACCCCGGCGGTTCCACGGTCAGGTGGGTCGGATCAGGCTGTAGGGTTTATTTGCCAGTGGGATGGGGCTACTAGGAAGGGGTCGCATTCAGCAGGTGGCATGGTTCTTCTGGCTCCCTCGGGGGATGTTCTTATGGCTCACGGGATTCAGTTTCGGGGGGTTGATGACCCGATGGTCGTGGAGTTGCTTGTGCTCCGGGAGGCCATTACTTGGTGTGTGGGTCAGGGTTTCACGGGGGTGCGATTCGAAGGGGATGCGAAGGTCATCATTGATAAAATCAACTGCAAGGATGCTAGGGATAACCGGATGGGGGCTGTGCTGGATGAAGTCTTACACTATTTTGTTAGTTGCCCTGGGTTTAGTGTGCGATTTATAGGTCGGAGTAGTAATAGGGTAGCCCATTTGGTGGCTAGGAAAGCCCTCTCTTTGTACCCGACTATGAGTCGTTCTTTTGATTTTCAGACCTGGCTTCGATCCAGGGTGTAACTATCTATATTTTGGTATCAATATATGATTATCTTTTGTCAAAAAAAAAAAAAAGACACTGACCTAGTGAGAAAAGTGGGTCGCACGCGTCGGGTCGACCGCTACAATGTATCGGGTTGGAGGTTAAATTGTGTTTTTTTTCTTTGTTTTGCGAAATGCGCTTATTTATCGATTTTTCTTTTTGCCTAACTCAATCTTTGGAATCCTAAGTTGAACATTCGAATATTAATGTTATATAAGTGTGTGTGAATTTTCACTAGATGTTGAATCTAAGTACGACATGTTATTTTGGTGTAATATTATATGTTATAACTCATATGTTAGATGAGATTTGTTATAATTTATCAGGATAAGTACAATATAATGATGCTTTCCATATTTCCGGGCTAAAACGGATGAACCATTAATCCTTGACCCACTAGGTCAACCCGCGGGTTGAAAACCTTGGTTCCGCCCAATTTCCCACCAAAATATGAAGACAAATTTCACCGACTAACCCATCATCCTTTTCAGGAAGGATTTCTGGAAAGGGTTTATTATTCTCCACTACTTTTCACTCTCCATGGCAATCGCCACCGGCCCACCACTACCGCAATTTGCTCATCAACCTTACTTCACTCTCCCGCCACTATCTTCCCATCCGCGACCACACAATAAGCACTTCCCGTAAGCTCGTTCTTGAAGCTGTATCAAATTTGTCGATATTTCGTATTATCAAATACACGTACTATTTGATGAGATTGATATTTAGATTGAAATTGAATTTTAAATGTTATTTGATATTAGGGATTAAGATATTGGGATCGATATAACCGATCACAATGATCGATACCGAGATATAAGCTAGTGTGTATATTATCCCTCCCAACTAGACTCCTTCACTCACTACTATCAAACTCTTAACTTCCAAGATGGTCACTTAATTATACATAGTTCATTCCCTCGCTATTTGACAACTCATACCAAGCTCATTTTGTTATTTCTAATATGTTTATGGGTTGCTTAGTCGTCCCATGTTTCAATTTGTTAATGTGCTTCTTAGGCACCACATTTTTTAGTTTGTTGTTATTATACTTTAGAAATTTTCACATTTATTTTGCACGAGTTTTGGCACCATTGTTTGTTTTCTTTATTTTGAGAATGATTTGTGGAGCTGCTGACATATGAATTTGCGGTTGTATATTTGATTTGTAATTTGTAGGGAATTATTTGATATTTGGTATATACTCATACCAAACAATATATTAGAGATTTTTTCTATGAATGGCAACAGTACTGGCAACAAACTCCTCTGCCAACTAAGAATGACATTTACTATGTAACTCTACTATAATCTATCTATCGAAAAGCAAAATCATGAGGGAATACAAAACAGTTGCCTTCTTTCACATTTTCCGGAACTTGGCATACAAATCACCGCGTACCATCGAGCCACTTCGTTTTTTATCTGAAAGATCATCCCGTCAACCCCCCTTCCAGCTCCACCATACATAATCTTGCATCTCTCTCGTCACAACCAACTCACCAAGGAGCACCAGACCACCTTCCCCACTTGAGTTGTCACTTCCCGTCCTTTCAGACTGCGTACAAGCCACCTCAGTTCCCCTTCCAAAGTTTGAGCAGAGGTATGGCCAAATCTGTGGGAAAACATAAAAGCAAAAAGTTGACAGTAAATAGGGCAAGAAGCAAAGATGTAATCCCCGGTTTCCAGAGCATGACCACAAAACATGTAGAAACGTGTGAAACCAGTTTGTACATATGTTTATTGTTGAAGGACCTTTTAGCATTTTGTGCTCCTAACCCTATTATCTCACGTCGAGTATAATAGGAGGGTAGGGTTTTCGTTTGATGTAAGCAGAAAGAACAATAGAGCTGCGGCCAATAACAATCCTGAGAACTCACGTTCTCCGTGGAGTAGTCTCGTTCATATTGAACGGGGAAACCACGTAAATCCGGTGTCTCGTGTTATCGTCTACTTTCGTTATTAAATTTTACATGGTATCAGAGCGGTGATCGGTCACTAGCTTGAAACTTTCATCATGGGCGACGAAGACAATAAGCTCGGCAAGGGAGCTATGACTTCATCCTCAGACGACGTGATACAGCTCACGTCTCCTCTCTATCTTCATCCGTCGGAGAATCCTGGCCAGTTGTTTGGGAGTGATTTGCTCACGGATTTGAACTACAGTGAATGGGTTAACGACATGACGGAAACCCTAATCGCCAAAAATAAGATGGCATTTGTCGATGGGTCTCTTCCCCGTTCCAAGGCGGGTTCTGGGATTCGTGATGAGGCGTAGTGTCGCTGCGACGCTACCGTCAAGGGTTGGCTGAAAACTGCCATGAGTAAGGAGGTGCGAAATAGTGTGAGGGCTGCTTGCACTGCCTGAGAAATTTGGTCTGACTTGCAGCAGCGTTTCGGCTCCGGCTCGGCCACGCGAGCTTACGACCTGCGGAGGAATCTCAGATCTTTGCGCCAAGAGAAGCTCAGCGTCTCGGCATTCTATACCAAGCTGCGCACGCAATGGGATGAGTTGAGCGCAGTTACAATCAATCCCCGCTGCACTTGCGGCCTTTGTACGTGTGACATGGCTAAACAAACGCGCGAGAAGGAAGAAGTAGAGCATTTGTTTGACTTTTTACTCGGCCTTGATGACGCGTTCGCCGTCATTCGTTCGCAAATCCTTAGTATGAAGCCTATTCCTACTACTGCCGAAGCTTATCAACTAGTGGCGGCGGAGGAACAGCAACGGCAGATCACAGGTGCTCGTTGTCCCGTCGTGGAAGCTGCTGCCTTCCAAGCGCACAAGGACAAAGACGATGAGGATGATCGTGTGCGTTGCAACCACTGTAACAGGATTGGACACACCAAAGAGACTTGTTACAAAATTATTGGCTAACCTGGTGATCAAAACAAGTCTCGGCAAGGAGAACGTGGTGCGCGTGGTCATCTTTCCCAGGATCGCAGCACTGGTGCTGATTGTAGGCAGCGCAGAGAAGGGAAGCCAAGCCCGCGAGCTGCCAACGTCGAGAACGAAGAAAGCCCCATTCCTGGTCTTTCAGCAGCTCAATTTGCGCACCTGAAACAGTTCCTTTCTTCCACACCGACCTCATCCAGCAAGCCGACAGCCCACATGGCGGGTAATTCAACTGAACTTTACGAGTGGCTCATCGATTTCGGTTGTAACGAACATACAATTCGTGATTCTACTTGGTTAAAAACAATTGATAGGACTGGTTCTCTCTCTCCAGTTCGCATTCCTAATGGTGCTAGTATTCGGGTACAGGGAGTTGGTTCTTTGATTTTGAATGATCGTCTCACTCTTGATCGTGTTCTTCATGTGCCGTCATTCAAATGCAACTTGCTCTCTGTTAGTCGTCTGACCAAAGACCAGGATATGTCTTTACTCTTCTTGGCTGATTTCTGTATTATCCAGGACTTACGCTCCAGGACTATGATTGGACTGGGCCAGCTCCGTGATGGTTTATACTATCTCCATCGAGTCGGGGACATCGAGCGTCCACATGGCAGGGTACCTTCTGTGTTTGCGATAGCTGGGAAGGGTTCCATGGATTTGTGGCATGCTCGCTTGGGACATCCGTCTATGGAAAAGTTATCGGTTTTACGAGATCGTTTGCAAATTTCTGGTTTTAGGCGGGATTCTCATCACTGTGATTCTTGTTTGCGAGCTAAACAAACAAGAGCACCTTTTGTTTCACATTCTATTAAGACTCGCATGTGTTTCGAGTTAATTCATGTGGATATTTGGGGAGGTTATCGCACCCCTTCTATGGATGGTTCTCGTTATTTCTTGACAGTGGTGGATGATTTTAGTCGAGCCACATGGGTTTATTTACTCAAGTTTAAATCGGATGTCGAAAGGTATCTTCGCCAGTTTTGTCAGATGGTGCACACACAGTTTAATTCTCAGGTTCGGCGCGTGCAAGCCGATAACGGTCTAGAGTTCCAGACCACTAGTTTACGAGATTATTATGAGACGCATGGAATTATTCTTCAAACTACCTGCGTCGATACTCCCCAGCAGAACGGAGTCGTTGAGCGCAAGCACAAGCACCTCCTCGAGACAGCTCGAGCTCTGCGTTTTCACTTGGGTCTCCCTGTTAAGTTCTGGGGTGAATGTGTTGTCACAACCAGCTATCTAATTAATCGGATGCCCTCCAGTGTCCTCGGAAATCGTACTCCTTTTGAAGTTCTCCTCGGCCGTCAACCATCTTATGCTCACCTTCACAGCTTCGTGTGCCTAGTGTATGCAAAAGATACTCGTCATGGCCTCGACGGGGGAGACCTTGTGTGTTTGTTGGATACCCGGCCTCTCAAAAGAGTTTCCGGGTGTACGATCTTCATTCTCGACGAATTTATTCGTCCCGGGATGTCCATTTTGTTGAAAATGTATTCCCTTTTCAGGAACAAGGGACGACGAGCTCAGGTGGGACCAAGAGGCAAATCTCGATGAATCCAAGTGAGCACGAGGAAATAGCTGAAGCCGAGTCACCTGTGCGTCCAGATCATGATGAAGATGATGAGCTAGCCAGCCAACATGGAGATAGTGAGGGTCTCGATGCCCATATGGAACATTCCCATGAAGAGATTAATGCATAAACAGGTGAGGAATATAACAATGAAGGCCAAGAGAACGAGGAAACCCCTCAACCGGAAGAAGTCGGCTCCCCCGAGCAGCCTCCTTTGAGGCGCGGAGACAGGGTACGTCGACCACCACCTTCGTTGAAAGACATTTATGATGTTGAATTTCCAGGTCAGTCTCGAGGCAATGCAGCAGCCTCGTACCCCATGGCGAATCACGTGAGTTATGAGCACTTCTCACCCAACATCGCGCATACCTGGCCGCAATCACCAAAATTGAAGAGCCCAAAATTTTGAGGAAACAGTTAAGCATGCTTTCTGGAGAGAAGCCATGTTACGAGAACTGCGAGCCTTAGAAGCAAATGGGACGTGGACTTTAGAGTCACTTCCAAAAGGCATGAAGGCAATAGGTGCAAAGTGGGTTTACAAGGTAAAATACAGGCCTGATGGTACTGTAGAGAGGTACAAAGCTAGGCTGGTAGCGAAAGGATTCACACAGCTTGAAGGAGTTGACTTTCACGATACTTTCGCACCGGTAGCCAAGGTGGTTACTGTGCGAGCTCTTCTGACAATGGCAATCAAGCGAGGCTGGGACTTACACCAGCTAGACGTGAATAACGCCTTCTTGCACGGTGATTTGGAAGAAGAGGTGTATATGCAGGTTCCACAAGGTTTTGCTAGAGTAGGGGACAACAGAGTGTGCAGGTTGAGAAAATCCATTTATGGACTAAAGCAAGCCTCACGAAACTGGTACTAGAAGTTCACTGCCTCACTTTCTGAGCTAGGCTTCAAGCCATCTCGTGCGGATCATTCGTTGTTAATCTACAAGCAGGGTGAAGACTTTGTTGTAGCATTAATATATGTGGACGATGTGATTCTTACAGGAAACAACGTTGCCTTCATAAACAAGGTAAAGAGCTTTCTAGATCAGCGTTTCAGCATCAAGGATTTGGGAAGTTTGAAATATTTCCTGGGGATAGAAGTGGCAAAAGTTGCAGATGGAGTTGTACTCAGCCAGAGAAAATATACCTTAGACATTCTAAGGGATGCCGGAGTGACAGGAGCACGCCCGAGTAGTTTTCCAATGGAACAAAATCATGGTCTCACACGCCCGAGTGAGGAAGTCGCGGATGACATCAAGGGATACCGGCGCCTAGTTGGTCGGCTCCTATATCTGACGGTAACGAGACCTGACATTTCTTATTAGTTAATATATTGTCACAGTTTGTTCATCGTCCAGGTCCAGAACATGTAGCAGCAGCAAATCGTGTCTTACGATACTTGAAGAAGTCACCTGGTCAAGGCCTATTCTTTCCTAAGTCTGGAGACTTGGAGCTGGTGGCATACTGCTATGCAGATTGGGCAGGATGCCAAACAACCAGGCGCTCAACTACTGGATATTATATACAGTTAGGGGGAGCGCCCGTGTCGTGGAGAACAAAGAAACAGAAGGTTGTCTCGAGGTCTTCTGCTGAAGCAGAATACCGAGCCATGGCGAGCACTGTTAGCGAAGTCCTTTGGCTGCGGTTCCTTCTTGATGAGCTAGGTGTTCGGCAACAGGGTTCCATGCCGCTTTACTGCGATAATCAAGCTGCATTACACATTGCAGCCAATCCCGTTTTCCATGAGAGAACGAAGCATGTAGAAATGGACTGTTACTTCGTTCGTGAGCAAGTTGCGTCAAAGGAGATTGAGCCAAAGAAGATTGGAACCGCGGCGCAGCAAGCAGACATTTTTACAAAGGCATTGGGAAATGAACAGTTTCACACGCTGCTATCCAAGTTGGGTGTTCGGGATCTTCACGCTCCAACTTGAGGGGGAGTGTAGAAACGTGTGAAACCAGTTTGTACATATGTTTATTGTTGAAGGACCTTTTAGCATTTTGTGCTCCTAACCCTATTAGCTCACGTCGAGTATAATAGGAGGGTAGGGTTTTCGTTTGATGTAAGCAGAAAGAACAATAGAGTTGCGGCCAATAATAATCCTGATAACTCACGTTCTCCGTGGAGTAGTCTCGTTCATATTGAACGGGGAAACCACGTAAATCCGGTGTCTCGTGTTATCGTCTACTTTCGTTATTAGATTTTACAAAACACATAGGAAACATCTCCATTATACCCCCATCGGATCATCTTGTCTCTTGTCTACATGCGAGTTTGAGCCATCAACCAAACTATAAATATGTTCCTGAGAATGTTTTTGCCTTTCCATAGCAGCCAAAACCACTGCACCTTATGCTTAGAAGGTCTCAAGTGCTCCCAGACCTGCTCAATTTTATATCTAGGCATCACTGGACTAACTACCAAGATGCTTATCACTTTGTCTTTAATCTTCATCATCTTATCCCAGTTCCATGATCCGGCAGAACCCTTAAACGTCCAAACATCCCTCTACTTAAGTCGAAATTCTTTTGACCATGCCACCCACAGTGATCCATGTTGTAATTACATCATCCAGAGGTATCTAGCAA
This sequence comes from Linum tenue, assembly GCA_946122785.1. Classification (NCBI taxonomy): domain Eukaryota; kingdom Viridiplantae; phylum Streptophyta; class Magnoliopsida; order Malpighiales; family Linaceae; genus Linum; species Linum tenue. The sequence goes on along the minus strand of CAMGYJ010000004.1, from coordinate 51,850,148 downwards.
TACAAGTCTAGTTCCATGACACCAAGTCCCTAACACCAAATTGTCCTTCAACCTTAAGGTAGGCAAGCTACGACCAAGCCACCACTACTTTCAGCCTTGTCCCATTATGGACTCCGATCCCCACAAAAAGTCACTACATCTTCTTCAACCTCACTTATCACTATTTTTTGGAGAACAAAAACCGAAAGCCAGAACTGGTGTTATGCTATAGACAACAGAAGATTTGTTCAAGCCTCCCTGCATAACTCAAAGCCTTTACCTTCCACCCGGATATACTGGTCGTAATCTTATCAAGTAATGGTTTACACGCCTTGACTGACAACTTACCAGCAATTAAAGACACTCCTAAGCACCAAACTAGCAACTTCCCCGGTTTATACCCATCTGTTCTGCCATTATAGTTTGAAGCTATGTTGGCAAATCTCCACAAAAATTTCACATTTCCTCGGATTTGTCTTCATCCCAGACAACAAATAGAATTCAACCAACACCTTTTGCACATATTGCACTCCATAATTTGATCCATAAGTGAAAATTAGGGGGTTATAGGTAATATATGCCCCTCTACTATGACGATTTATCAAACATGCCCCTCAATTATTTTTTACATCAAACATGCCTCTGTAGTTTGAAAAAATTATCAAACATGCCCTTTTGTTAAAATTTTAATCCAAAAACCGTTAACCAACGCCGAACTTTGATTTAGGTGACACAAATGTCTAAAATATCCCTAATAATTTCACTTTAGAATTTGTTTGGTTCTTTTGTATAGCCAAATAATTCAAATAATCTCATTTTGAAGAGCCCCAGAGAAATAAAACGGGAGACAAAACTGACATTTTCACTCCCATTTGCAGATGTCGGGTCGTCTAAATCTCGGTTCAACCATGATTGACGGTCTTTTCAATGGAAAGTTTAACATAAGGACATGTTTGATAAATTTTTTTCGAAGTATAGGGGCATGTTTGATGTAAAAAATAGTAGAGAGGCATGTTTAATAAAACGTCATAATAGAGGGGCATATTATACCTATAACCCAAAATTAGGAGATCGTTAGCGAAACAGAGATGAGTAAGCTGAATCCTCTTACACATAGGTTGATACGGTAGAGAGTTCTTTTGCGTTGCTACATCAAGAAGGTGAGATAAGACTTCCATTAAGATGGCAAACAAGTATCGGGACAGGCCCCCCCTGTCTAAGCCCCTTTCTTGCTCGGGAAGTATCCTACCAACCCACCATTCAAACTCACACTAAACATGGTAGTGGACATACACAACCAGTTGATAAAGACAGGCGAAAGTTCATTGCAACTAATATTTTAAAAAGAAATCCTCAATCAACCGAGTTGAATGACTTCACGAGATCGAGCTTCAGCGTACTTCTCTGTGATATATTCTTCCTATTATAGTTATGAACTAACTCATGGGCCAGCAAGATAGTCTCTCCAAGTAAACGACCCGCGGTTTGATTCTTACTTATTACATAAGGTAAACAGGAACTTAATTGATATGCTAGTATTTTGGCAATTCACTTATAAATAGTCGAACAACAGGAGATAGGTCTATAAAATAGTCCTTCAGATTTATGCTCTTCCACCTCGATCTCATCATGCCAATCACTAAATTCTGCCATAGGACTAGAAAAATCAGGACTATTTAAAGCCTCGTGAGGACCTCTTTGATATGAGTTGGGTTCAAGAGATTCAAACTCGCTCAACAATCGAAATACACAGCACTCCAATTTTGGGGTTTTCTAGGGGTTTCTTCAAGAACACGAAAAGTAAACACAGAACCGATCAAATATCTCGAACCTGTGGGAAGGGTCAATTGGTATAGTCTATGCTCTCCACGACCAGATGTGATTTTCTGATTGATAAGAGACACGTACAATCCTCCGGAATCCTCTACTGAGAGTTTGCACAGACGTTAAATACTTGAACTAAAAAAAACTTTCGATTTCTTTCATGAATAAAACTTGGTTGAATGTCTCATACGGAAGAACTCAAATCCTTTTATAGTAGGAGAAAAATAAACCTAAAAACCTGTACAAAACGACATTTAACAAAAATTAACCTGAATCCAAACGTAAAACAGAAAAACAGCCGCCAGAACACGTCTTCCCAATCCCCGGTCAGTCTCCCTCTGATCCTCAATCAGGGGTGTTTCTGCTCGTGGCCATGGGCCCTTCTGGATGAGATCCTCGGTCGTGAAAGTGAATCCCCGGCCGAGGATATTCCCTAGCCAGCCTAATACCTCCCCACGAGCCTTCGTCTTCGGTCCACGCGAGGTATACATCGTGGTAATGGCTTGCTCCTCAAACAAGCGGGAACATGAGTAAAAACGTTAAGCGTAAAAGTGTAAGTTTTTTACTCTAATTAATCTTCAACAAATTATCTGTCCCATTTAAAAAATTCACTACTCATGTAGATAAACTAATTTAAATTTTTTTAATAGTTTATCAAACGTACAAATAAACCAACAATTCAATAAGGAAATAATGAGGTTTCTTCATTCATAGAAAAATACAACCAATTAACAACTACACCTCATTATGGCTGTTTTGTTTCAATTTAGATGTCAAATTAAACTTGATTATTGAGAATTCTTTTATTATGAGGTTCTTCATCCATTGAATGTGAGGAATCAGATTATTAATAAATATTAATCACTTAAGTCGCACATCAAACAATAAAGTAATCACTTGATGAAGTTATGGTGTAACATCGGAGTCCCTCTTGAACATGTCATATGCCATGCTTACATCAAGGTGATGACATTCCAATATTTGGAAAAATATCTGGCACTTCATCCATAGAACCTCACATTCATGGCCAAATATCTGGCACTTGATCTAACCATTTGGTTCGTCTTTATGATGTCTATTGGCGTGGAATGAAGTCTGCTGTGATGAATTGGGTTGTTGCCTGTGATGTTTGCCAGCATTGCAAAACAGAAACATTTGCTTCACTGGGATTACTGCAACCTCTCCATATTCCTATTCGTGCTTGGCATGATATTAACATGGATTTTGTGGAAGGACTACCTACCTCTCATGGTAAGCAGGTTCTTCTGGTAGTGGTGGATCGGTTTACTAAAGCAGCTCATTTTCCAGTCTTAAACATCCTTATACAGCATCTGAGGTGGCCCAAATCTTATTCGATGGAGTTTTTCAATACCATGGTATGCCCCTCCACCATCGTTTGTGACAGAGATGCGACATTCACCAGCCATTTTTGGATAGAGTTTGACTCACTCCTACTGTCACTCTAGAAAATGGCCAAGTGTAACCACTTCCTAAAGCGTAGTATAGCGGGTTTGGGTTTTATTGTCAACCCGGGTCCTAGATGTGATGACTACTCGGTGAATTCTCGTTATCTAGCAGTGAACTTTTAGTGCAAATTCAAGCAAACAAAAACACAAAGCAAGTAAACCGTTGTTGTTAAGTCAAGAGAGGTCACCCGGATATGGTTCCCCCTAGACTGCAGTTAAGTCGAATTGCAATTACCAAGTTCAGTTTTCATGAAAGTTATACTGCGGAAGGTTCTTAATTAGCCTGAAGTCTCGACTAAAGGTCTCCAGACCCTCTCAATCTGAGTCTCTAGCGGGCGACTAACCACCACCGGAGTAAACAGATTGAGGCCCTAACGAACCAAACCTCCACTACCGAATTGAATTCGGTACAGAATAGTGAATTGGCTCCTCGACTAAAGTCACCAATTCACTACCTTCGATTAAGGATACTCTATCAACCTAGGCAGATATTATCATTCTAGGTCAAAGCAGAAACAACAGGAATTTGATCAGGATTCAAGTCATTCAATCATTCAAACCTCAATCGAATATAATCAATTCACAAACTCTGTACTTGGGTTCATACAATCAGACCTAACATACAAATCTAGGGTTCCCCATACCCAGATGAATGGGGGAACTACGCCATAGAGATAGAAGCAAAAGCAGATTCAGACGCGGAAATCATACTGTGAAGATGGATTTCTGCTCCTGGACGTTTAATCGCACTTCTCCAAGCTCAAGTCGGGCTCCAATGGTGATGAAGATCGATCTATGGCGCTTGGGAACTCTGGTTCGTCGCTTTCTCTCTCTAGGTATCGCTTTCTCTCTAAAAAACTCGGAACCCTTTGAAAGTTGGCCTTTTTTCCTTTTATCAGCTGCCATCGCGATACCCGGTCGAAATACCCGGTCGGGTATTCTGGGGTTCGACCGGGTATTATCCAAAATGCGCGCATCAACAAAGAGAAAATCCCCGGTCTGCCTCTGTAATCCCCGACCGGGGATTTTGGCATTCTGCCCGGGCCCCTCTCTGTTTCTCGGGCGCCCAAAACAGCGAATACCCGGTCGGGTATTTGGCCACCTGACCGAGTATTTTCCTCCTGCAGCTCACTTCGTCCCAACTTCGCTCCTTTCGACCCAGAACTCGTTTCTCCGCCTCGATTTCAAAGCCGGGACCTGAAATATGACATAAACACACACCCTAGCGTGAAATCGGCTTAAAACACTAGAATCCACATCTCAAACGACTTCAGAATGGGGTGAAAACATGTGTAATTATTGGTCTATCAAACTCCCCCACACTTAACCGTTTGCTTGTCCCCAAGCAAACCTAACTCAAACCAATGCAGCTCTCCAGACCTCTATAGCGACAAACAACCTCGATCGTAGGTAGAGGACTTCCTAGATCATTTAGCAACTTACGAGGTCAACCGACGCACAAGTCATCTCATAGCTTCTTCGGCGAGAGCACTAGTCTCGAGTCGGCATCATGGCAAATAGTGAACAGAGGACAAATGAATCGTGGATGAAGAAACTCTCAAAAACAAAGATCATGGACTCACATTAATTCAAGGTGCTCGATTTTCTTTTTGAAGCTGGTTGGAACCCTTTTCTTTCTTCTTTTTGCTTGTTTTTCTGTTTTTTCTTCTTTTCACGGGTTCCAACCTGTTTCTGCAGAAAACGGGGGCTCCCACCTAGCAAAGGTTTTACGGGAGCCCGGCTCTTACCGGCCATGCCAGGAGCGGGTGTCTCGAGCCTCGTGCGGGGGAAAGACATGTAAGGGGGCTGGAGGTAGTAGGTGGAAATTGGGAACGGATTCCCGTCTCCCCTTACACCCTTTCGCCCTATTCGCACGGGAGACGTTATTTTAAAGCACATTTCGAGCACCTGTTACTTTCAAAACATGATACAAGAGTCCATGACAAGCAGAGAGTCCACAACAACACACAATTCAAGGGTCCTAAGATCACTAATTCACTCAATCAACCAACACAATATGAAGAAGAAATAAGACTTCTTAAATGCATCAACATCCTCCATAGTGCTACACTACCTCCCTAGGTTGCAAATCACTACAGAGACTGTCAATTCAAAGCATACTGAGCAGGCAATTGCAAGGAACACGTACTTGGAGCCCTCAAATTTAAAAATTTGGACAGTGGACTAGGCTCCAAGCACACAAACAGAGCTAATGCAGTCAAAAGATAAACATCCCCCCCACACTTAAGATCGACATTGCCCTCAATGGAGAAGAGGGAAGGAAAGGGGAACGATGTTACCGGAGTGCACAGACTGCAGGAGACTGGAAATGGACTAGTCGGCATGAAACGGACCAGAGAGAGGACCAGTCGGGAACACAGGCAGAGCTAAAAGAAACCAAAAAGCTCAACACAATACGTTAGGTCCAATGGTCAGCCCAATAGTACATCATCCAAAATGAAAAGAAAGCAAACCAAAACCAAACTGGATTACAATCTGACTCAAAACACAAGAAAGAAAGTCAAACCGTGGTGGGGTTGCCTCCCCACAAGCGCTTCTTTACCGTCTTTTAGCTGGACGCCCATGGTGGATACCTAGGGAGGTGCAGGAACAGGTGCCTCCAAGAGCGGATCCACGTTGCTCTTGAGGTACAGCTTCAGGTTGTGGCCATGCACCCGACGGATGCGACCACCATCATCGGTCAGCTGGACCTGGCCATCCGGCAAGATGCAGGCGAGTGAGAACCCGGACGGCCAGGGTGGTCGTGGTGCAGGGGGCGGGACCAGCTCGTAGTGGTCTCCACCCTTCTTCCGTGCAGGCTTAGCAACCTGCTGCTTCGGCCGCCACTCCTCCTTGAGTTTTTTGTTCGGAGGCGAGGCTGGATGGAGTGGCGGCGAAGGAATGATAGGCGGGTCCTGCAAAATAAGAGGTGCAGAAGGATACACGATAGGCTCGTGTACCTGATCAGAAATAGCATGCACAGGTGATACAGAAATCATAGCACAATGATCAAACTCAGTCACAGAAAAAGTAGCCTGTTCATTCCCAGCACGCAGAATCAGTTTACCATCATGCATATCAATCAATGACTTGGCGGTGGCAAGAAATGGTCTACCCAGAATCAAAGGCACATCCACATCATCATTTATGTCTAGGATAACAAAATCAACAGGATATGTGAATGCACCAACATTAACAAGCAGATCCTCTATGATACCCCTAGGATGCACAACGGAACGATCAGCTAGCTGAATGCTCATCCTAGTAGGGCTAAGTTCACCTAGGTCTAGCTTTTTGAACAGTTTATATGGCATGACATTAATGCTAGCGCCTAGGTCCGCCAAGGACTTTCCTACATGCATGCTGCCAATAGTAAGAGGGATAGTAAAACTCCCTGGGTCTTTGCGCTTTTCGGGCAGCTTGTTCTGCAGGATAGCAGAACATTCCTCGCTCAGCAGCACTGTCGAGAGATCCCCAAGTTTCTTCGTGTTGGTGAGGAGATCTTTCATGAACTTTGCGTACTTGGGCATCTTCGACAGTGCCTCCACAAAAGGCACGCTGATGTTGAGCTGCTTCAACATTGCCATGAACTTGGCAAACTCAGTCTCCAGCTTGTCTTTGTGTAGGCGAGTGGGGAAGGGGAGCTGGGGTACGTGCTCCTTAACCACTGGTTGTGGCTTGGGAACAGGGGCTTCCTTCTCCACCCGCACCTCTGCATCACCGGCTGGAAGTGCTGAAGCAGGTAGTGGTTCCTCCTGCCTGGTCGGGGCAGGATCAACCGATGTAGGCCCGCCGCTCCTGGTGAAGATGGCATCCAGTTGCTCGTGCGGGTCCCGTGGATTAGGGATGGTGGTGGCAGGTAGAGTCCCCGGGGCCCGATAGTAATCTGGCGAGCTATGGCACCAACCTGGTTCTGTAAATCTTGGAGAATGGCACCCTGGTTCCTCTGTCCTGCCTCCAGAGAGGCTATGCTCTGGTCCACCCTCGTGAAATTCGCCTGGCTGGTGGTCATGAATGCCGCCAAAATGTTCTTCAGCTCGATCATTTGATTATCGGGAGCTGGCGCTGCTGCTGGCTCGACATACTGACGCTGGGGCTGCTGGAATGGCTGCCCCTGTCTAGGCTGGAAAGGTTGCCTCAGCTGAAAACCACATGCTGGTGCCGGGAAACCAGGTGGTTTAGTGGTGGTGCTACTCCAAGTGAAGTTGGGATGCTGGCGCCACCCCTCATTGTATGTGTTACTGTATGGATCGAGGCGCCGAGCATTGGCGATGAAGGCCAACTGTTCTTGGGGAGTAGAGGACTCCAGCATAGCCTGGCAGTCCTCCACCAGATGGTTCGGACTCTCACACCACTGACACTGAGCAGCTGGAGGCGTAGCTACACCTCTGCCCGGAAGGAGACTGTTGGGCTGCTTCAATGTCTGCACCAACTCAGCCACCTGCTGCTCTAACCCGGACCTGGCCTCCATAGCATGCACACCACGGTCCCGGGAATGTCTGCCTCTGCTGCTCTGCCCCCAGGAATGATCGCGGGCAACCAAGGTACTGATCATCTGGTTCAGCTCGGGTGGAGTCTTAGTGAGAATATCCCCTCCTGGGCATAGAGACTCGATCACCCTCTGGCTGTCTAGGGTGAGGGCACTGTAGAAGTTCCCCACTGTGAAAGCATCATTGAAGCCATGATGGGGACACTGCCAGAAGTATCCCATGTACCGCTCCCATGCATCACGAAGGGACTCATCTGGCTCTTGGCGGAAGTGAGTAATCTCCCGCTGAATCTCCGTGGTCTTCGATGCCGGATAATACCTGTGCACGAACTTGTCTGCCAGATCGTCCGAAGAAGTGATGGATAATGGGGGCTGGGTCTCCAACCACCTCTTAGCATTCCCCGCCAGAGAATGGGGGAAGAGGTGAAGGCGGATTGCGTCATCCGGAACACCATTCAGCTTGAACCCGTTCGTCAGCTGCAGAAAACGGGAAAGATGTGCCCGGGCTTCCTCATCCTTCAAACCATGGAACTGGATAGATGATGTAATGAGTTGAATCCAGCATGGCTTGATCTCGAGGTTGTTTGCTGGGATGGGTGGATAGAGGATGACCGGGCGGATGTCAGCAATCTGTGGAGTGTAGTAGTACTCCAAGGTGGAGCTTGTCGAGCATTCCCCGGTTGTGGGATGTCTTCGCCCTCCATCTCGTGTTCGTCCTCGGATTCGCTGCTCAATTGGCCGTCTCTGTACTCCACCGTAGCCAGTCTAGCTCGCTGTTGTCTCCGAAGTTGGTTGCAGGTGCGTTCAATCTCTGGATCCAACGGCAGTAAACCTCCCGACTGGCTACGGGTCATGCACTATCTGCACACAATCAAGCAATGCAAATCCGTGAAGGCACAAGTGGGAAAGAGGAAAAACTCAATGCGAAAATGAAAATGCTAGAGTAACAGAAATCACTTTTCTTCAACAACCTAGCCGTCCCCGGCAACGGCGCCAAAAACTTGACTCACTCCTACTGTCACTCTAGAAAACGGCCCAAGTGTAACCACTTCCTAAAGCGTAGTATAGCGGGTTTGGGTTTTATTGTCAACCCGGGTCCTAGATGTGATGACTACTCGGTGAATTCTTGTTATCTAGCAGTGAACTTTTAGTGCAAATTCAAGCAAACAAAAACACAAAGCAAGTAAACGGTTGTTGTCAAGTCAAGAGAGGTCACCCGGATATGGTTCCCCCTAGACTGCAGTTAAGTCGAATTGCAATTACCGAATTGAATTCGGTACAGAATAGTGAATTGGCTCCTCGACTAAAGTCACCAATTCACTACCTTCGATTAAGGATACTCTATCAACCTAGGCAGATATTATCATTCTAGGTCAAAGCAGAAACAACAGGAATTTGATCAGGATTCAAGTCATTCAATCATTCAAACCTCAATCGAATATAATCAATTCACAAACTCTATACTTGGGTTCATACAATCAGACCTAACATACAAATCTAGGGTTCCCCATACCCAGATGAATGGAGGAACTACTCCATAGAGAAAGAAGCAAAAGCAGATTCAGACACGGAAATCATAATGTGAAGATGGATTTCTGCTCCTGGACGTTTAATCGCCCTTCTCCAAGCTCAAGTCGGGCTCCAATGGTGATGAAGATCGATCTATGGCGCTTGGGAACTCTGGTTCGTCGCTTTCTCTCTCTAGGTATCGCTTTCTCTCTCAAAAACTCGGAACCCTTTGAAAGTTAGCCTTCTTTTCCTTTTATCAGCTGCCATCGCGATACCCGGTCGAAATACCCGGTCGGGTATTCTGGGGTTCGACCGGGTATTATCCAAAACGCGGGCATCAACAAAGAGAAAATCCCCGGTCTGCCTGTGTAATCCCCGACCGGGGATTTTGGCATTCTGCCCGGGCCCCTCTCTGTTTCTCGGGCGCCCAAAACAGCGAATACCCGGTCGGGTATTTGGCCACCTGACCGGGTATTTTCCTCCTGCAGCTCACTTCGTCCCAACTTCGCTCCTTTCGACCCAGAACTCGTTTCTCCGCCTCGATTTCAACGCCGGGACCTGGAATATGACATAAACACACACCCTAGCGTGAAATCGGCTTAAAACACTAGAATCCACATCTCAAACGACTTCAGAATGGTGTGAAAACATGTGTAATTATTGGTCTATCAGAGTTCTTAAGGCTATACAACATACTGACCTCCACTATTCCATTGCCTACCATCCACAGACAGATGGCCAAACTGAGAGGGTTAATCGCTGCTTGGAAGACTACTTACGTTGTATGACTTTTCACAGACCTCGGGGCTGGATGGAATGGCTTACCTTGGCGGAATGGTGTTACAATACTCACTATCACCTTAGCCTGCAGATGTCACCCTTTGAGGCTCTATATGGGTTCCCTCCAACTCTTTTTGGTTTGGCTCCTAATTCATCCACTTCAGTGGGCGCTCTGGAGAAGCGGATATTGAAGCATTAACAGCTAGTCCAATTCCTAACCCACAACATCACGAGGGCGCAGAACTGACAGAAACAGTATGATGTATGCCGATCGTCGACGTTCCGAAAGGGTATTGCAGGTGCGTGCATGACTGGGTTTACCTTTGTCCACAACCTTATCGCCAGGGTTCAGTTGTGGTGCGCCATGGAAATAAGTTGGAAGCTCGATCGTTACTTTGGCCCATATCAAGTTCTGGACAAGATTCGTGTCGTGGCATACAAGCTGTCATTACCACCAAGTTCCAAGATACACCTAGTGTTCTATGTTTCTCAGTTGAAGCTTTGCAAATCAACTATGCCTCCTGTTGCATTGCAACCTCCGGAACAAGATACCAATGGTTTCTTAAAGCTTGCTCCAACTCGCATCTTGGCCAAAAGGTTTGTCAATCACGATAACCGAGCTCTGACACAGGTCCTAGTGCAGTGGACACACTAGCATCCTAAGGAGGCTACATAGGATAGGAGTGGGCAACGGGACGGGACGGGATACCCCTCCCGTTTGAAACGGGTACCCAATCCCATTTGGAGAGCAATGTTCATCCCATGTCCCAAACCCATACGGGTTAACGGGTACCCATTACCTGTACGGGACGGATAACGGGTACCCATACTACCCGTAAATACCCGTCCAATACATACATCTTTGTTGCTTGCTCTTTCACTTTGCATTTTTTATGTCAGCTCTGTCACATTATGCAATGTCGAATGAATTTTCCATTAGTACTAGTTGAAGGAGAACTCACCAGGACCTTAAATGTTTCAGCCTCAACAGCCTATCCACAGCGACTGATGATTTTTTGTCCTGCTATAACAATTAACTTGGTTTCTGAGTAGTTTTTATGGTGGTTAACTAGTCATTTCTCAATGCATTCAAGTTTTTTGGTTTGGTTATGAATGAGGTTTGGCCGTTTGGGAAATTGAATGGCGCAGCAATAGGCAAGCTAGGGGATTGAACTGGGCTTGCATATTTGGATTAATGGGTTTATCGGGTAACCCGCGGGTACCCAAAGTAGCAATTTTTTATCCAAAGTCCCATCCCGTTAAAAAAATTACGGGTATTTGGGTACCCGTAACCCTAAAAAAACGGGACGGGTACGGCTATACCCAAATACCCGTTTCCCATTGTCCGCCCCTAACATGGGAGGACTTGCACGTTTTCAAGAGGCAATTTCCCGCCTTTCCAGCTTAGTTTCAGTTTGAGGACAAGTTGTGTTTGAAGGAGAAGGGTTTGTAACAACCTGTGACAGCTGGCCAGTGATAACGTGTAAAGTAGGCACCAAAGTATAAATAGAGAAAGACGATGAGACTATTGGTCATGTCTTAACCAATAAGCTCAATTGTAACTACTTTACTTGTATCATCTTCTACCATCTCTTCAATACAGCTCGCCAGATTCTTCTCAAACGATCCTTACAAATGCCCTTCACTACACCAGAACAATTTTGTGTCTGTCGGTGCTGCAAGGATCGTCTCCCACCAAGCTTACACCATTGTCCATCCGAGTGACGACTTGATCTCTTTCAACGCTTCACTGCACTGGAGGGACACCAAAACAAGAAACTCAGTAGCAAAAGTAGTTTTTCGATGCCGGCGGGGACAGAGGTTAGATATGGAAGTTAGCATCGCGTTTGAGAGTTTTGGAGAGTGGGACGGACACCAACTAGGATTACTATAATACTCTTATTATTATTGCTGGTAGAGTGCTAAGTGCTAACACTATCCGATCCTGTACAAAAAATATTTTTTGAATTTGGATAAAATGTAAAATTTTGTTATAATTTTTTATTGTTTATGTGGCTTCCACGTCAATCAACATACTAACTCACTAACGATATTGAATATCTAATTTGACGAAGATATACTGGCCGAACCAAATTAATCGGGTTAATTGCAATGTTAGTCACTAGAATTACTAAAAACGTTCATGTTTAGTCACTAAAAATATTTAATTCCACTAATGGTCACTAAGATAAGTTAAACATTCCAAGTTTGATCACTCTCCGTCAGCCTCCATCAGCACCGTCAGTTTTTTTGCTGACGTGGCTAACAAAGATGCTGAGTCACCAAAATTTCATTTAAAAAAAAGTAAAATCAACCACCACGTCATAATATCCGCCAAGTCATAAGACCCAACCTGCAAATTAAACCCATCAATTAAACTACCTAAACCCATCAAACCCACGCCATTAAACCACCAACAATGAATAAAAACCCAACCTATGGCCCTGTTCACTTCCATTTTCATTTTCTGTTTCCATGTTATAAATTTGACAACCGAAACGGGAAAACTTGTTTACTTTTCATTCCTTTTTCTATTCGTTTCCAACTATGAAAACAGAAAGTGGCAACTTTCTGCTGTTTTCGGAAACGACAAAATGTTGTTTTCACCTGTTTTCAACATCTGTTTTCTCAAAAACAGGAAACAGAAATGAAAGTAAACAGGTCCATCGTTCTCCTCTAGAAAATTTGGCGCCGACCTAAACCTCGACCCTGCCCACCACCATCCCACGCCCGACCTCTCTAGATCAATGAACCCACCACCATTTCTCTTCAATGGCACATGCAAGAGGAAGATGCAGAAAATATTCGCGACGCTCATCGGGCTGGCATAGTAGCTCATGGCATTCATCTTCACCCCACGTCGAATCCAGATCTGACGATGATACCTGCATAGCAGATGTAGAGTGGAAGGACGGTAGGTGCTGCAATTCCGAATGTTTGCGTTTGAAAATGTGACGAGGGGAAGAGTAGGGAAGATGAAGAGGAGGGAATCACGGATGCTGGTTAGACGCCGTTCGCGGAGGGAATTCATATCTCGATTTCAAGGGGGGTTTCAGTTGTGGTTCGAGGTGGAAAGTTTACAGTCAACTGATGGATTTAGATCTGACGAATTGGAGGGGAGAGCGAAGCCCAGTTCGTGCTTCTGCACTTTGGTTGAGCGGGGAAGAAGAAGACATCGCCGGAGAGGTGGCATTCGCGGACGGCTAGAAGACGGAGGACGTTTGGAGAGGCATGCCTTCTTGATAATCTCCTCGCAGAAATCTTGCGCGTCAATGGTGACGACACCATCCATAATCTGCTTCTATCATCTTCTTATGCTACTCTAGAACCCCAATTCCTATTCAATATTCCAATTCAGAATTCCATATTCCAATTTGGAGGTAGAGGAGGAAGCGACAATGAATTTCAATTCCAAAACCAAGCCATCAACGAATGATATGCTTTCCCCTACACAACTCAACTCCTTTTTCCTTTAATGACGTGGCGGGTTGAGTTTCTAATTTTTTGGGTTAATTTTGACTGAATTGACACTTATGTTAGCCACGTTAGCAAAAAACTGACAGTGTTGACGGAGGCTGACGGAGACTAACGGAGAGTGATCAAATTTGGAATGTTTAACTAATCCTAGTGACCATGAATGAAATTAAATATTTTCAGTGACTAAACATGAACGTTTTTAGTAATCTCAGTGACCAACCTTGCAACTATTCGTCGCCCTAAAAATCTTTATTCGTCTCCCTAATTATGTTAAATTTAATCTAATGTCCTTAGTTTAATTTTTTGCTTTTCGAACACTGAGATAACCAAATGATAAAAAAAAACAAAATTCGATTTTACAGATAAATCCAAAAACAAAAGTAGTACCCTGATCAGATTACAATTGTTCTTCTGAGACAATAAGAAATGACGAAATACATACACACTACAAATAATAACTAAATACAGACTAATCAAATGGGTGGGAAAACAATCCATCTCTCCTTCTTCTTCAATTACTCGTTCATGAACAGATGGGAAGATCCTCAAGAGGTAGTTTCATTCGGACGGGCTGAACGACTCGATTGTGCCCGGGACGGCCTTCTTCCCCGAATTAGGACAGGCGGCACCGTCACCGGCGCTCTTGGATGGGTTCCTGACCTGAGAAGAAAACCCTCAAAAGAACCTCCTGCCTTTGCAGACTCCAATTCTCCAAACTTCTCCATTTCCAGAGTTCTGTTCCATTCCTATTACCTAGAGAAACCCATCAAACAAACCATGAAAATTTCCCCCTCGCCTTGTTTCTAACCCTCGCCGCCGCCGCCCTTCAGAACTATTCCGGACACCAATTCTGAACTGCGACGCCTTTGACGAGCTCACCCCGTCCCTGGAGTTCCTCTACACAGATCATTTCTGCCCAGATGTAGGGGTGGGGGGTTGGGTTTGGCGTGAGATGAGACTTAAGGATTGTTTGTGTAGTGTTCAGTTAGAAATTAAGACTAGGGATAAATGTATAAATTGAATGAATTTAAGCGATATAATTTAAATTTTAGGGCTACAACTAGGGGATTAACAAATTAATCTATACGCTGAGTAGTTTAAGGGGTCGTTTGGATGAGTTTTTTAGATGAGTTATTTGGGTCTAAATAACTCACAATGAGTTATTTGAATCCAAATAATCCGTTTGGCTCCACAAAACTGAGATGAGTTATTTGGGCCCAGAGTTATTCTCAAATAACGCAAAATGCGTTATTATCAATACCACCCACCCCCGTGTTATTTAGAAATAACGCATAAGGCGTTTTTTGTTCCCCTTTCTGACCCTGCCTCTTTCATCTCTTTCTTTTCCCCCCCTCTTTTATGCTCCTCTCTCCTCGCTCTTTCTTCATTTCCATTTGCAGATCCCCTTTCATATTTCCCAGCGAACTCTCCTCTTTCTCTCTTTGATTTGTTGCTTGCTTTCATTAATAAAAAAATTGTTGATTTTTTCTGCTTTAATTGAACCTCTGAACCCCACGATTGGTTTAGTAGAGAGAGACTGAGGAGAGAATCCGCCATGGTTGAGGTTTCAGATTTGTGGAGGTTTCGACTTTGTTGTTTCTGGGCTCTTGGCGACTGAATTCTCGGCGACGGGTACTTCAGATTTGTGGGGGATTCGATTTCTGCGTCTAGAGCGCCATCGAAGGAGAAGGGGAGAAGCAACGTTGAATCACCGGGAAAAGCAATAGCGAACCGCCATCTGGGTCTGCTCTGTTCTGATAGCGACGGAGGCAACGAACGATGATGATGGCGGGTCGGCGGCTTATGTTTGCTGGGAATTGATTTTGTTGTATCTTCCCCCAATTTTCATTGTCTTGTTCTTATGGATTGATTGCCTTCTTATGATAATTGAATGTGGCTTATATTTGTCTCTTCGATTTGTATTCTTGCATAAAGAGGTCCTGGCATCCATGACTATTGTCTTGTTCTTGGCAATTGGCATCCATGGTTGTTTGTCGGTTGAATAGAATGGTAGGGAAGAAGGGTAGGGACAAGGATATATTTGTAATTTAAGTTTATGTTGTTGAATAACACACTCCAAATAACTCTTCCAGCCAAACAAGATATTTTAACACAAATAACACTTCAATACCACACAAATATCCAATTGATAAAAAATGAGTTATTTGTTCACAAATACCACACCCTAATTCATAACTCATCCAAACGACCCCTAAGACTTGAGACCAGAATGTTCAATTCAAAACCACGACCAAAGTATTGGGGCGCTAGTGAAAACAAAAACAAAGCGAACAACTGAGACAAATTGTAGGACATCCATGTGCTATCTGGCCGGTGCTTGTTTGACCTCATCCCTCGTCATTTTCTGCTCCATCTCTATAACATATGATCCTCCCTAATTGAGGGGAATTCTTCACTTCACTTCCCATCCCAGTTTCCGTCAGCTGTGGCTCAGGGAACCCACCATGTCCAATCGCAGCCCACTGCTCTTCTTCACTACTCTGTCAGTCATATCGATTTTGTTGCTCCAATCCCCAGCAAGTTTCGCGAGCTATGGGGGAAGAGATGCTATACAGGCTCTAGCTACCCGTCTGGATTCTCAAAGGTTTTCTTCATCTGTTCAAGAAACTGCAGCTTATGGTGTCCTGAGAAGATTGCTTCCCCTTCCTGCCTACCAAAGCAGCTTTGTCTTCAAGATTGTCTCTAAGGTAATAGAACAAAGAGATTCATTTGTTTTTGCAGTCTTCTTTTGCTTGATAGTCGGTCTTGTTTCAACTGGATTTTGGATTCAATTCCTTTTGTCTGACGAGGGGGGTTCGATTCAGTTGTTGTCAAACATCCTGAAGTGAAGTATCGGATAGGAGTGAATTTTAGGTTGCTGAGAGAGTTAGTTAATGTACATAGTAGGACAGCGGCCATTTTTGTTATGCTGATCGATTTCCCTCGGGCATATCAGGATTCTTGCGGTGGAAAGAGTTGCTTTATGATAAGCAATCGTCTCAAGTCCAGCCGGAGTGGGGCCGAGATAATGTATGTGGTAGGCTTGTTGTAGGTACGGTAGTTGAGTTGAGGTTTGGCAAGCTTTTAATTATTCTGACATGGTTTCCTAACGCGGAACTGTCAACATTTGGGGTCGTTGCTCATTCTTCCAGCATTAAAGGAACCACAGCAGTGGACATCGTATCAGGCTTGCATTGGTACATAAAGTATAGTTGTGGCGCTCATGTTTCATGGGATAAGACTGGTGGCATTCAAATTGCTTCAATTCCCAAGCCTGGATCACTGCCTCGTGTGAAAGATGATGGGGTAATGATTCAGAGGCCTGTTCCTTGGAACTACTACCAAAACGTTGTTACATCAAGTTGTAAGTCATGAATTTCTCCAACTCCAACCATCTATCCTAGGAATTTTTATTGATGTATGCTATCATTTCCCATGTAATTGATGATACAAGCATCTAAATTATCTTCGTCATTCTGGCATTGTAAGTATACTGTACTTCTAGGCCTTAAGCAGCAACCAACTTATGTTTCATCAAGTTCCTGTAAGGAACAAATACCATTAACTTTCAGGGGTATTCTAAAACCTTGCTAGAAACCACTACATGTTTAGTGACGGGTAGAGTAATGTATTTAACATGAAAGTATGCATATAAATGTGATATCTAATATGAGCCTCCTCGTTCCAGATTCCTATGTATGGTGGAACTGGGAGAGATGGGAGAACGAGATAGACTGGATGGCTCTCCAGGGTGTTAATCTGCCTTTGGCATTCACTGGACAAGAAGCAATTTGGCAGAAAGTCTTCATGGTTAGTTGTTGTTGTATGTCTTGACATGAGACACGTCGGATCTAGGCTAAACAACTTCTTTCCTCTGTGTGCTTGTAACTGAAATCTTCTGATTATAAACTCGAACAAGAGCATCCTTAACCTGTCAATGATGTGGATGGAGAGAAGTAATGCACCTGTGTCGTATATGGTATATTTGACAAGTAGAAATAAGAATATGGGGTAGCAGCTACAGTGACTGACATGCAATCAACTATGTTGCCGATTTAGATTCCTGTATTGAATGTGACCACTGTATGTTTTGTTGACATATCCTAAAGTTTTGCATAAGTATATTCTGTTTGTCGTTGATTACTCTACTCATCTATCATCTTGGGTTGCAGAACTTCAACATCACTGCGCATGATTTAGATGGTTTCTTTGGTGGACCTGCTTTCCTTGCATGGGCTCGCATGGGAAATTTACACGGGTAGGTATGTAGGTGTTTTCACCTCACCTTGGAGGTTACCATGAATGCAATGCTCAATTATGTTCTTAGTATATACGAACGACGGGTTGGTCTAGTGGTAAAACCACTTGGTTTGAACTTGAAGGTCCCAGGTTTGAATCCCTTAAGCAGTACCCAATCACAAAAAAGTAAAAAACCTTGTATCACCCTTATCTATAAAAAAATATGTTCTTAGTATATCTGCTATGTTTTCTGAGCATAAAATTTTAGATTTTCGCACACAATCTACCATGAGACGATGTGGGAAATACAAACCTTGATGTTTGACATCACATTAGCAGAAGTAGAAAATTGTCTTCCATGAGTGAGTCATTATTTCTGCCTGCGTCTATTTTTCATACATTACTATCTTAAAACAGCTGGGGTGGTCCTTTATCACAATCATGGATGGATGAACAGTTGGTCTTACAGAAACAGATACTCACTCGGATGCAAGAACTGGGCATGACCCCAGGTGCTATTCTATGCTTTGATGAACCTGTTGTTAGATTGGTTAATCTTAAGGTTTCTGGATTTGTGAATTGCTCTCCACAAAGAAAAATATGGGTTTCGCTTTTCAGATATTCAGCATCAGATAAAAGATATACAAGTTCGTTATCAACTAACTGACAAACACCATTGCTACTCTTGGACAGTGCTGCCATCGTTTTCTGGAAATGTGCCGGCTGCTTTGAGCAAGATTTTCCCTTCAGCTAAGATAACGAGGCTGGGAGACTGGTACCCCACTTGTGTTATGATTGCTTCTTCCCTATAGATATTTCATCAGTAGGAATCTCCAAATGGTTCACTTTGTTGAGTCTTTCATGGTCCATCTATTCCTAGTATCTAATATTTATGTTATCTTATAATTTTGACAAAACCTAGTTTTTATGTTAATCACATTTTTTGTCTGAAGATACATCTTATCATCATATGTGGGTGTCTTGTTACTCATTTGGGAGATTCAATGTAGAATTCATCGGGGTTTTCTTATTCATGTTAGGAACACTGTGAACAAAAACCCACGTTGGTGCTGCACATACCTTCTTGATCCTTCCGATCCTCTGTTCATTGAAATTGGAAGGGCTTTTATACATCAACAGTTTAAAGGTATATTTACTTGCAAGTTTGTATTCCTCATGTGAATGTGATAGAACATTACGTCGGAGGTGTCATCTTCCTCTCTTTCCTTGGCATTGCTGTCCAAGATAGGGAGCTAATTTCAGTTTTTCATTCTACTGTAAGCTGATTTGTTTCACTCACAATTGATTGTCTTTCTCAATTTATCTTGTGATTATTGTTCCAGAATATGGAGATGTAACCGACATCTACAGCTGGTGAGTCCTTTGTTTCTTTGATGATATAATGTCTTGCCATCATAGGTTCATGCTAAGTAGCTTGGCAGCTTATTAACATCTTAGCCCGAAATCTTTTTAACAGCCGTGTATATATAGTTTAAAATCCCACCTTTTAGTTTTTATCACTCAGATTAATTGAAGGAGAAAAGCTGATGATGCACGAACTGGATGACACGCTTCTTGAGGAACCTTTTCTAGATAATTGTTGGCCTCTAGGTTATAATTCGGGAGTGTAATGGATGTTATCATCCTCGTATTACTAATAGATGAACCTCTGGGATTTACTTCTCGAGGAACTTAAGATCTCTTCTATCCATTTCTTTTGACAAGTGGAATACTGTTAAACTTGTGCAGAAAACTTCCAGATTTTCACCAAGCTTGTAATGGCCATTAATGGCGTAAGCATTGATCCAAGCTTCCGTTTTTTGATTGATTTGAGTATTCTTTTGCAGCGATACCTTCAATGAAAATTCCCCACCTACAGATGACCCAGAATATATAAATTCTTTAGGTGCTGCTGTCTACCAAGCAATGTCTGCTGGTGACAAGTATGCTGTGTGGTTAATGCAAGTACGTTGTCCATCTTATCTTGAAGTTTTCCATTAACCATCTTCTGCTATTCAACATTGAACTTAAATTCCTCTTAATGTCTTCAAGGGCATGACCATATTGCAATCTGTGTATCCTATTTTTCCTTTGAGACTAAATTCTCTTCATCTACTCTGTGTATGAGTTTTCCTTGTCTTTCATCCTGTCCCATCTGTAATATCATCTTGTCTGCCTGTGCGCAGGGCTGGCTTTTCTATTCTGACTCCGCATTTTGGAAGCAACCTCAAATGGAGGTAAAGTAAACGGAAGCCAATTTTGTAGTAACATTAATTGTATTGGAATCAGAAACGTTTTCAGAGATACAAGTCATTAAGGTGCAGCTTTTAGGGCTCAATGATCAATAGACCTCAAATATTAGGAAGATAGGGAGAAAAGAATCACAAGCTCAATTATTTCTTCTGATACTCCATCTACTGTTGAATTTGTCTGTCAAGAATCCTGCACTTGCCACCTTTGCTCCGCTGTTAGAATGAAACCTGGTTTTCTTTTAACTCCGTTTATGCAGGCACTTCTACATTCCGTCCCGTTTGGCAAAATGATTGTACTCGACCTGTTTGCTGAGGCCAAGCCAATCTGGGAAAGTTCCTCTCAGTTCTATGACACCCCATATGTCTGGTAACTTCAATTTTTTTTTTTTTTTGTATACAATGAAAAGTCCCATCATATGTGTAAATAGGCTTTTGAACGATGGTTCAATATACGATTGATCTGTGCATCTGGCTTTGACTCAGGTGCATGCTGCATAATTTTGGTGGAAACATAGAAATGTATGGCATATTGGACTCAATAGCTTCAGGTCCTGTAGATGCCCGTGTCAGCAAAAATTCAACCATGGTACTCATTTGGATTTTTATTCAACTTGCTGTCACCTTAACCAGTTTATTTATAGGTGCCTCACATTCTTTCTTCTGGCCCTGATTCAACAAGAAATTGCATTTTAGGTTGGTGTCGGCTTATGCATGGAAGGAATAGAGCAAAACCCAGTTGTCTATGAGCTAATGTCCGAAATGGCATTCCGGAAAGAAAAAGTTAAAATTTTGGTTAGTTCCCTTTGGTGATCATCATGGAGTGTTAATGTAATTAGCAGTTGGAATCGGAACATGACAATTGTTTTGACATTGATGCTATTGCAGGAATGGCTGAAGACTTATGCTCGCAGACGATATGGTAAAGCAGTTCCTGAGATTGAGGCAGCTTGGAACATTCTCTATCACACTGTTTACAACTGCACAGACGGAATTGCTGTACATTCCCAGTCTTACCATGGTTACCTCACTACGTATTATTTGACATTACTTTATCATAAATGGACTTGATAAATGTCTTTGCAGGACCATAACACAGACTTCATAGTAAAATTTCCAGACTGGGATCCATCGGTGAATCCTAGGCACATCATATCTAAACAGGATGAGCTACATACGCTCTTTGGAGGGGGGAGATACTTGTTCCAACAGCAGAGGAGTTCCGATTTCCCTGAGGCACACTTGTGGTACTCGAACCATGATACAGTGAAAGCTTTGCAACTATTTCTTGAAGGGGGAGATATAGTTAATGGCAGTCTCACTTACAGGTTATTGTTTTGGAGCCTCATGTCCTATGCATCTTGCAACCACTAGCCATGTTTCTGTACTTACTCATAGAGTACATTGCTACAGATATGACTTAGTGGACTTAACCCGTCAAGTTCTGTCCAAGATCTCAAACGAAGAATACACCAACGCCATTCTTGCTTTCCGTAAGAAAGATATTAGTGCTCTGAAACATCACAGCAGGAGATTCCTAGGGCTGATCAAGGACATTGATGTACTTCTTGCTTCCGATGACAATTTTCTACTTGGGACGTGGCTTGAAACCTCAAAGGCACTGGCTTCAAATCCAATCGACAGTAAGCTGGTAAGATTTTCAGCGAATATCAGAATTGGTGTCATAGTCAATTATGCAACCAGTGATGTGGCTATATTTGTTTGTTTTGTTTAGAATGAGTGGAATGCGAGAACACAAGTGACTATGTGGTATGATACAACAGCAGCTCTTCAGAGCAAGCTTCATGACTATGGTAATGCTATTATGTAACTATGAAACTCTTAACCTTCCTTTTCTACATCGATATTCGAAATTTTAGCCTTGACACTAAACTTTATTTTCCCTTAATCTGTGACACAGCCAACAAGTTTTGGAGTGGGTTGCTGGAAGACTATTATCTTCCCCGAGCTTCGACTTTCTTTGGCCATCTGATAAACAGCTTGGAGAAGAATGAACAGTTCAAGATGGTGGATTGGAGGGTAGAATGGATAGCATTATCAAACAAATGGCAAGCAGGTTCAAAGCTCTATCCAGTGAAAGCGCAAGGGGATGCTCTTTCTATCGCTAGAGGGTTGTATGAAAAGTATTTGAGAAATTGAGATGATAACCAACTGAACTGGTAGACATGTTGTAAAATACAGAAGCCAACCAAATAAACTAATATGAACACTTCTGACAGACTTTTGATTCTTGCACGGGCAAAGTTTCATGTTCTTTCAATATATCAAGACTTCTAAACTAGACCAATTTGGATGAAATTACTAATCAGAACCCCGATCGAGGCTGTTCTACTTGTGAACTAAAGTTGGAGCTTGCTCACCGCTTGATCTTTCAGAAACAAAATTTGAAGTTAAAGATTCAGAAAGATAAGAAATTTCTTCAATATTAGACGTAATGAACTTGTTAAGTTCTATGCATAATGAACAAGTAACCGAGTACAAATATGATCCATCTTTAATACCTCTGAGGGGCGCTATATCTACATTTTAGGGTTTTCATAACAAGATGTCGAACTACAGCAGCCCTAAAACAGCTTCCCAAAGCCCCAAGTACCAAAACCAACTTCGTCGGAACGACAATTCAGCAGAGGCAAGCAAGCATTGATTTACAAGCGACTACTCACTTTGTTATCTGATAGGCATTAAGTTTGTGAAGTGTTTTCGAAGCATCCCAACACTTGTGGCTGTGGCTTATCCATCTCGCTCGTAATGTTAAAAAAGATGATAGAAGCATTTCAAAGTTTTAAATCATTTTGAAAAGTTTCACCCTATTTGTTTTGAGACTTGTGTATGGTTAGTTGTTCATAATTGAGTTTAGTATCTTATCATTCATATAGAGCTCTCTCATGCTATTGTTGACCTTGTAAGTTCACTTATGATCCAACACCGAATATCGACGGTTGAGTGATTATTCTTAGTATTCGTTGAGTTGTATGATTGCGAGTAGTGTTGCTTGGGCACAAACACTGTTCAAGTGTGGGGTATTTATGATAATGCTCAAATTATAGTGTTTTATCGCTTACTAATTACTATATTTGACACATTTTCCCTTCCATCAATTCTTATTTAGTACATTGCACAAAATAGTTAATAGCTTGATATAGCCATCCTTACTTGTATGTGTTATTGTCTTACATGTATCCATGCTTGTATGAGTTTAATGCTTGATACCCTAGATAATCAATGTTATAGACCATTGTTATGGTTCACAGAGGCCCTAAATAGTTAATAGCTATCCTTACTTTCTTCTTTGATTGATTAGTTAATTGCACAAAGAGAAAGCACACATTTGCTAGTTGTAGTTCCTTATACATTTGGCGAAAGCTCGATTAGGAATGCTTCAATGGAAGGGATATGGTAACAGGATAGAAGATGCATCAATGCATATCATTATTGAGATTGAGATGTATGATCGTTTAGAATAAACTTTCTTATCAATTGTGTCTCTTTACTTGTCTTGTTATTGCTTTATTTATCTATATTTTGAAAGCCAACAAAATATAGGAAACCTAAACCCATCGATGTTCGTAATTGTCGTGTCTTTTTTTTTTTCCCGTTGAATCAGTTGCTTTTATTCCAAGTAAACCGACACAACGAAGCGAGACGAATCTCGAGTACAGCAACAATCTCTACCGTATCAAGCTACTAACAACTATGCAACTGTCGGGGAACAGGGAAAGAACCAAAAAGTGAACCTTTCTACAAGTATCCCAACTCTTCTAGTATATCTCTGTAACTCCTATTGCCATAAGCTATAAATTGCAAGTCATCACGAATCAGGTCTGCCACCTGAGCAGGAGCACGACGCTGAGACCCATGAATCACACCACATCTTTCTTTCCATGTATAAGTCACCATCAAGCACCACATCAGACCATGCCACAGTCTTGTTCTTGATGTCCCAACCTTCTCCATCGCCCTCAACATCTGCTCCCAGTCATTTCGCAGCAGCATTGTACACTGCAGTTCACCTGCAAGCTGTTTCCAATAAGAACAATGAACAAACAAGTGATCTCTGCTCTCAATTGAAGAGCTGCAAAGCTGGCATGAAGCATCACTAATTTTCCCCCATCTCTGCAACTTATCTCTCGTAACAATAGCCTTCTTGACAATTAACCATACTATCAGACTACAACGCGGGGGACAATTCTTGCCCCAAACCAAACTGTACCAGGCAACTTTGGGAGCCTTATGTCGCAAGGTTTCCCATACCCTCTTAGTAGAATAGACCATCATTACTTTCGAGTCCCAGTAAACAGTACCATTCTGATTCTTCATCCAGGGATAGATGATAGACCTTAACTTTAGCAGTTTTCTCCAACCCCATGAACTACTAGCTTGCACCCTTACTGACCACAAGTCCAAATCCCTGCATTTATACGTTTTCATCCATGCTACCCACAAGGTCCCAGAATTCATAAGAAACAGCCATAGTAACCTTACACAACAAGCCTGATTCCAAGCTCCTAAGTCCTTCACCCCTAAACCCCCTTCCTGCTTAGGCAGAGAAATAAATTCCCAAGCCACTTTCGCCCTGCCTTCAGCAACACCATGCCATAAGAACTGCGAGCAGACTTTCTGAATCCGTTTCAAAGCTAGTTTAGGAATGACAAACAATTGCATCCAGAACTGAACTATACTAAGGAGCACTGAGTTCAGGAGCTGTAACCTCCCTGCATATGTGAGCTTTTTAGCTCGCCACGTTTTAATGCGCTTTGTGATTTTATCCACCAAATTATCAATCTCTGAGGAAGAAAGTTTACCTGCCAGTAGAGGCAGTCCCAGGTATCTGACAGGTAAGGCCCCTTCCTGGAACCCTGAAAGCTCCAGTGCATTGGTTTTGTACTGAACTGACTCACCCCCAAAATATATTTCGCATTTAGCAGGATTGCACTTTAGACCTGACACCCTATAGAAATGGTTGAGAACTTCCCTTACCTGAACAATTGCTTGAGCAGAACCTTTAGTAAAAATGAGGAGATCATCCGCAAAGCATAAGTGATTTAACTCGACTTTCTTACACAGAGGGTGAAAAGGCACTGCTCCTGATAGACTTGCCTCCTTCAAGAGTGTGGATAAGCCTTCCATGGCTATGGTGAACAGGTAGGGTGACAAGGGGTCACCCTGCCGAACTCCCTTCTTAGCTCGAAAAAAGCCACAAAGACTACCATTTATGTTAAAACTGTAGTGAGCAGTCTGTAGGCAGGTTCTAATCCATAACAGAAACTTCTCAGGGAATCCAATAGTCTTCATCATAATGAACAGATACCTCCAATTTACAGAGTCAAATGCCTTCATTATGTCCACTTTTATTGCACAGCGAGATGAGAGATGTTTTCTATTATAACCACTTACTAACTCCTGAGCTAACAGAATGTTATCCATAATGCTTCTACCTTTAATAAAAGCAGATTGGGAGCTGCTTATGATTAAAGGCATTACTTCACGGATTCTAGTTGTTAAGATTTTAGCTATAACCTTGTATAGGATGTTAAGGCAGGAGATAGGTCTAAAGTTTCTAAGAGTATCAGCATTAGTAACTTTAGGCAACAAGGACACAGCAGCAGAGTTGATGCCACTAGGAAGCATACCTGTAATGAAGAAGCACTGAATACCCTTGACTACATCTTCTCCAATAACAGCCCATGCCTTCTTGAAAAAACCAGCAGAGAATCCGTCTGGTCCTGGGGCCTTCTGTGCATTCATACTAAACACTGCAGCCTTGATCTCATCAGTGGTAACATGCTTAATCAAACCTGCACATTCTTCTTGGGGGAGCTTGTGTCTAACCAGCTTTTGAATAGCCTCAATACATGGTTTAATTTCTTCATTGGTTTCCCCTAGGAGCCTTTTGTAGAAACCTAGCACTTCATCTACTATCTCCTCCATTTTATAGACTTCCTCCCCTGACTCTTTAACCAATTTTCTTATTGCTCTTTTAGAATTCCTTATTTTTACAGCCTGGTAGAAGAAGTTGGAACACTTATCACCCACTGTCAGCCAAGATACTCTTGACTTCTGCCAGCAGAAGCTTTCATATGCTTTTGATACTTGAATAAAGTGATCCTTGGCCTGCACAACTTTCTCAAAACTGTCTGCAGAAGGATCAGAATAGGCTTGAGCATTAGCACTTTGATATGCCTCTGCAGCCACCTTAACCTGATCCTGTAGATTCCCATAAACTTCTCTGTTGAACTTTTTGAGAGCCTGCTTCACCTCTTTCATTTTCTTCTGCAAGATCTGCCATGGATTCCCAGAAGCTTCCACCTGCCAAGCAGCCTCAACCACATCTAGAAACTTGGGATGCTCTGACCAGAACTCGAAATACTTAAACGGTTTAGGCATGGTTTTAATTGGAGCAGCTGTACTAACCTGTATCCCACAGTGATCAGAAAAGTTGCCTGGAATCACCTCTACTACACAGTTCTGAAACTTCTCAATCCATTCTAAATTAACCAACGCACGATCTAACTTCCTTGCAATAGGGTTACTAACTTGTCTGTTAGTCCAAGTAAACTGTGGCCCTACTGTTCTATGATCTAGTAATTCCATGTCCCCAATCCATTCATTAAAATCACCCATACTGCTAGTTAGTTGCTTCTGATTTGATGTTTCCTCAGGACTTCTTACAGTGTTAAAGTCACCCCCAATAATCCAAGGAAGCCCCACAACTTTATACTTGGCAATCTCTCTGTACGTTGCCTGTCTCTCAGCTTCATCATTCGATGCATATACTGCCGTCAAAAAGACCCTATCCTTGTTTACATCCTCCACCACACAATGCACAAAATTTTTACTAGGCTTAATCACATGAATCTTGACCTCTGGAACCCAGAACAACCAAACCCTTCCCAAACTAGAATCCACACATTCAATACATCTCTCCCATCCTGCAAAAATTTCTTCCACAACATCTTTAGCTTTCTCTGCTCTAATTCTAGTCTCTAATACTGCAACCACGTCTACTTTGTTTCTATGAAGGACTTGCATCAAGTCCTTCTGTTTGGAGGTTTTATTAAACCCCCTCACATTCCAAAACAATACAATCATCTAGAAGTTGAGGGTTTCCCCCCACCTCCCTTCCACTGATCCCTTTTCACCTCTTTCTTCTTTGGGGCTTCCATAACCTTACCTGATTCCTTGTCTCCTAGCTGGCTTAACACATTGAAAGAAGAGGGTGAGGCTTGGATAGTACCACCTGTTTTATCTGGCTTCCAGACTCTCGGTTTAGCTCCATTCACAACTCTTTGGAATTCATCTTCAGTTGGCAATTTTGGTGAAGCAGTTCCAGCCACAGCCGCAAAGGACCTCTCCAAATTTTGTGGAGCAATCCTGCCCCCATCTAGTGAAGGGCTTGCAAAAATAGCCTGTAGCTGCGGATCAACACTTTCCTGTAACCCCTTCCCCTTAGCACTCTCTGTAGTAGCCACTGCCTTCTCCTGTGCCTCCACTGTAGTAACCACTGTATTCTCTGTAATAACCACTGCATTCTCCTTTGCAACCACTGGCACCCACTGTTTCCCCTGATGAGCAACACACGCCCCTGATACACCAAATATCTTGCATACTGAACAGACTGGAGGCAAATTACAATAGGAGACACCAATCCTGATGGATGAATCATCATCTGGCCACAGCAGAACATGATCAGGACAGGCACTGTCTACAGTTAATTCGACTAGAACCTTAGCAAAACCATGACGATTCCCCACCCTAGTTGTGTGATCAACTCCCAGTGGAACTCCCACCCAACTAGCAATCCGGCTCAAACCCTGAAAATCGTTGTATTCCAACGGAACATTCGACAAATGAACCCAAATTGGGAGGGCTTTTCTCCCCAAATCTTCAACACTGATCCCAGGCACCCATGGACGAAGATAGAGCAAATTGTTGAACCAGAACCAAGGACCATTCTCCAAGATCCAGTCACACACCTGTTGATTCGGGAGCTGAATCAACAACATTTTATCATAAAGAAGAGAAACCCTAACCAGACCGTCTCTTCCCCACAGCTTGTTGGCCCAGCGCCTCAGGACATAGAGCGACGGCGGATCCTGTAAGAATTGCCCAACCAAGCAATTCTTCCAACGAGCTGCCCCCGCATCGCGAACCGCCTTAGGCATTCTTAGTCCACCGTTAATCACTTCCGGAGGGATATACATCAGGCGATTCGCTTCCGAGATGCCGAACAGCGATGCCCAGGGCTTCGTCGGAACGCCCCGAACATCGCCACTCGATTCCTCTGATGCGGGTGAGGGATCAACAGCACTCTCTCCACTCATAAGAAAAGAAGAAGAGGGGAACAGAAGCTGCTCCGGCGCAGATGCCGGAGCTGGCCACAGGCAACGATGAACGGGAAAACCTAGTGCACCAGAACGCTCACTCTCTCTCTACTCTCTCTCTACTCTCTCTCTCCCTCTCCTATTAAATGTGTACTAGGTTTGTGGAGTACAACCCTAGACATATTTAGAAATTTCATCCATTACTACATGCACATATGTCAGTATTCCAATTAGAGCAGGGTAGGGTTTAAACAATAGTGACATCGCTTCTTCCTTGAAAACGAGTTAGGCTCTCAATAAAGCCAACTTGTTAATAGGCAGAGGGTCATTTTGAAGAAGACTCTCCCGTCCATGACCTAGATGACTATACTAAGGCAGCCTTGCTCACCCCCAACACTCCTTCCAAATCACCTCTAACTTTCCAACCACCATCTTTGCCTTGTGTTCTTCCCAAGAATAAAAAAATCGTACCGTATTGGCGCTTGAACCGCAAATATATATACTGAAGCCAAATATGGAATGGTACAAGCAACAATTGTAAGAAACCCGTGTCAGTCAGGTTTAGAGGTTGAACCTATGAGCTGTGGTATTCTTAAAGGTTCTAACCATGTTAAACAGCTAAAAAAAATTACAAAATTTTTGCAACCTCAAAACGACCTTATTTTGAGAGAAAGTTAGCCAAAAAAAAAATGAAAATCAAGCAGAGTCCTCCTCTCCAACACAACCCCTAATTCTTTAAATTCTCATCCCTATTGAACAAGATCTCTCTCTCTCAATGGTTTGGATTCGTCCTAGTGATGCCGATAAACAACGATGTTGGAGTTTTTCTTGTATTGTTTTGACTTGCGAAGGGACAAGAGAGACAAGTTAACTTGAGGGGAGAAAGGTTTTCTTTCACCCGCTATATGCATTAGATTGCGGATCTAGGTATGTAGGGATAAGGGATTCACAAGTTGGGATAAAAAGTAATGTTTGCACTTTGAAATTGGGTTTAGTTGTAAGTTTTATTAAAATCTTCTTTAGTGCCTTAGTTCCTCATGTTTAGTTAGTTAGTATTGGACCCATTGTTATCCTGTACATATTTTTTCGGTACGTTATTTTA
Source organism: Linum tenue (assembly GCA_946122785.1). Taxonomy (NCBI): domain Eukaryota; kingdom Viridiplantae; phylum Streptophyta; class Magnoliopsida; order Malpighiales; family Linaceae; genus Linum; species Linum tenue. The sequence goes on along the minus strand of CAMGYJ010000004.1, from coordinate 51,820,692 downwards.
ATAAAACTATATTATTTTATTTCAAAAATGGTATATTAGCAGTATGAAATGGTTGAAACACGATCTTACCACAAAATACCTTACCATAGAATAATATGGTACAACATCTGGTACGATTTTTCAATTTTTGGTTCTTCCACCATCACAAAAAATATGATATTGTTATACCACACTAATTCAACTTGTATTTGCTTACCAAGTGCATGAATATGCATGTTGTAGTCTCTAGGTCTGTTCTACGCATTTTATTTCTTTTTGGGTATTATCTTGCTATTTTTAGGCAAAGGCAAACTTAAGGACCCAAGATTATTTGTATAATGATTTAGTGATAATATATTATGATTGAGTTGTTTTCTCTTTTATTGTATTTTCAAATATGGATTAAATTTTTATAATTTTCCATGATTGATTTAACGAAATATCCGACACTTTAGCTTTTATCATATCTTATATCCTACCAATTATATAAGGAGGTTCTCGGTGAGAACTGTCACGGACATAGACTACCGAAGCCTGTGCGGCGTCTTGAGGTGCACTCATTCCTCAAGACCAGCCTCTCTGCACACGCATGTCAACTGGTTTCGCCCTGCCTTGGGCTCATCAGGGAGACGACAATAGCCTCCGACCAGCTGTGCCTTCTCTTGCAACGATACCCTTCATAGCCACATCCTAACTCGACCAGATGCGATGCACAGGCAGACAACACCTTATCGCTAATGTCGCCCCCTTTACCCTTCTCATGGCAAGACAACCAGATGGCAGAGTTCTTCAGACGATCAACACGGTCATGACATTTCGGGTCGTGACATTCTCCACCACTCATAATGCAGCACGTCCTCGTGCTGGTGAAGAATGCTTCTCTCCGCAGCATGTATTGCAACTCTCGAACCGATTGTGGGCGTCTGCCAACGAGATCTTGCAAGCAATGAAGCTAAGGCAAGGGAGGTGTCTGCCAAAGAGCCACGACGAGGGCGTCGTGGATTGATTGGAGGAGAATGTCACCAACGAGGCTCAAGAGTCGAGAGAGCTGCTCGAGATCGATGGAGGCATTTCGTAGCAAGGACGCGACGAGGGCATCGCGAAAATAGGTGGGGGAGAATGTCACGCGTGATGGGTGACATGGCGAGTGATGTGGCGGATCATGACCAAGTCAAGCACGTGTGGCGTTATAGAAGACCTAGTAGCATAGGATGCTCCTAGGATTCTCCATCTTGAATATGAGCTTAATGGTGCACATAAAGAGCCACATTATGAGGTGGTATAATGGTGTGCATTATGGGGGGAACTTAATAGGGTGTAGTAATGGGGAGGGACCATTATGAGGGGCATTGATGCCTTGTATGAGGAGAGGCCTATATAAGGAGCCATCTCCCTCATTTGTAACTCATCCATCATTTTTGTGAGCAATACAACTATAAAGTTTCTCCCATCTTCTTGTGTCTTCTTCTTGTGAGTTGAGTGAGTTGGAGAGCTTGTGAGAAGGCTGCCTAGCATCTCTAACGGAATTGAGAGCTAGGGCCGCACGACCAAGAGTAAGGCCGTGACAAGTGGTATCAGAGCCTGGTTAGGCTGAAGAGCCTAGTTCCTCTCTCAGTACGACATAGGTCGTGTATGGGCCGACCCTATGCCCGAATGAGAGGCAGTCCTGGGTGTGCATATCAGGTGGTCCGGACGCATATACACATGTGTTGCGCCGTTGTGGGGTACCTTGACAGGCTGAAGATGCAGCGGTCGAGAATGCCGTTCAACCGAGGAACTAATGCTAGCGGGAGCGTAGGGTGAAGGTCGATTGAGGTACAAACGCTGGGAGTAGCGTAGGGTGAAGGTCGACTGAGGTACTAGCGCAACAGAAGCAAAGAGTGAAGGTTGATGTCGAGGGGCGAAGCGGTATGTGCACGGGGCACAGCAGGCTAGCGCGAGGACGCGACCAGAGCCTGTCCATCAGAGGATGGTATCGTATGCGGACGCCGATAATCGGTTCGAGAGTTGCAATACATGCTGCGAAGAGAAGCATTCTTCACCAGCACGAGGACTTATTGATCGTCTGAAGAACGCTGCCATCTGTTTGTCTTGCCATGAGAAGGGTAAAGGGGGCGACATTAGTGATAAGGCGTTGTCTGCCTGTGCATCGCATCTGGTCGAGTCAGGATGTGGCTATGAAGGGATCGTTGCAAGAGAATGCACAACTGGTCGGAGGCTATTGCCGTCTCCCTGATAAGCCCAAGGCAGGGCGAAACCAGTTGGCATGCGTATGCAGAGAGACTGGTCTTGAGGAATGAGTGCACCTCAAGACGCCGCACGGATTTCGGAAGTCTATGTCCGTGACAGAACTCTCCCAATTCAATTTTTCTGGCCTATGCGCACAATACGGGAGGAGTATTTGGTCTTTTTATTGTTTGATTGTTTCGCTACTATTTGATGAGTTATTAGACAAATTAATAATTTGAGATACAAATAAAAAACTTATTAAATTCGGGATTGTCCTAAAAGACAACTGAAGCTCCAATTCTTGCAGAATCATTGTTTTTATTCAAGCTCCACTACTTAACTTAGCTGCCGCAATTCTAACTTATCCCTGCACAATTTATTACAAGATACGAATCGAGACAAGTCAACCCATATGTGTATGTAATTTAAAGTAAAAATAATAAAATGATTGTTTTTTATTAAAAAAAAGAAACAAACTGTATCATAATAAAATATAGTTAAGCTATTCAAGAAATTGATATTCTCGCTTACTAACAACTTTATTGTTGCCAAATTATAAGGCAGTAAAATAACATCTCAAGTAATCTAAGTAAAATTATATATAATTTTGACAAAAACGCATCGAAAATGGAGGATGCCAAAAAGAGTCAGGTCGAGAAGAGTATTCATACTCACCCGCCCTACATACAAAATATGCATTATCCACTTTAAAACATGTCAAAATAGATCGGATAAAATGAGTTAGGTCAAAGTTGCCATCTCTACAACAACAACAAATACTTATGGATGGATGGTTAGTTAAATTGTTATGAATTCCTTGCTATGTGATGTTTACTTATATTCTCCAAGGTGGGTTCTGCATGTTGAAGCAAATAGTTTCACACTACTATGCCCAAAAAAACGACAACACCAGATGTTCTCTCTCAATGATTTAGCCCCTAAATAAGTTTTTATCTCAATTATTGTTAAGATGATCCTATCAATTTTCTTATTATTTTGAGTAATTGTTTTTGGCAGCAAAGAAATATTGTCCTTGAAAATCATTCAATCAATCAAATAATGTTTCAATTCGATCTTAAAAAATCAAGGATAACCTCTTTATATTATTTGTAGGATGCTAGCATAATTCTATACATCAGGCAATATAATGTATGTTCATGCCACATGTTATTTATGAAAAAAGAGGATTGTTTCCATATCACCAGAAGGGTTGATTGATTATGATAAATTTCTTTTAAAAGTGTGTAATGATGCAAAGGAGCCAAATCATACAAAAAATATATAGTTGATAAAATGTATCCGGCCAACGGGTCAGGTCCGTTATCTAGTCGTTTTTAAGAGGATGCTTGACACTTTAGCTTTTATCCCCAAGTACACTCCAATATGATGACGTTTTTTGAGTACCACCTCTTGGTCTCTTTTTTCTTCTTTTTGTTAGTCTTTGTGTGCTTCTTGTTCTTTTAGGGTTTGGCCTCTTTCTTTATGAAGAGTCTTGTCGATATCTAGTAAAGAACAAAAAATGATATTTACTCACCCTAAAGGTTATGCATATTCATACTAGTTAACATTATTTTGTTATTGACAACCTACTCTCGTATTGTTCAACCAAACACAACAAAAAAAAGCCACTAAAATGCCAATTCGCAAAATTCATAGAAACAACCTAAAAAAGATATGGTATAGAGAAACCGTAACAAAATATATGACCTCTAACACATAATTTTATCTGTTACTCTCCACGAAATGCGGAGTGAAAAAATGTGAAAAATGTGAACCTAAAAAGGATTGAGTTACTCGGTTTGAAAACAAATTTAGAAAGAAGAGGGAGAAAATGAAAGAAGTTGACTGGTATCTCTATGTTGGGAAACCTAAAAAACTTACGGGAAAAGATTACCGCAGTTATAAAAGCATTTTCATTTTCTCTCCTAATTTGTGGGAATGTGTTTTTCTTTCTAGCGCAGGCATTTAAAGGCCCTCTTACTCCTTTTTCTTTTCCTTTCCCCTTCTTTTCCTTACCCTTTCCATTTTCCCTTTCTCTTTCTTGAAAATTAATAATTTCTTTTCAAGAAAGAGAATATATTAGTCATGGCTAAGTACATGGAGATCTTAGACGTTGGCATTAGGATCGTTGCAAGATTTCACTCTCATTGCCCTCAGACTGCTCGGCTGTACTACCACCCGCCCGTTGACAATCACCATGAGCAAGGTGGAGTTAGTATCAATTCTACTGGAGAGGCAACCATCAACAATAATTGCATCATCCGATCAGGTTCCTCTGCTATGTTGAAGGGGGCAAATAATGTTGGTGTGGACTTTAGAGAGTTTGTTTTTCATTGTTCTATTTAATTATAAGGAGAATTAAGGTAAAGGGAAAATGGGGAAAGGGAAAGTGGAGGAGAGAGAGTTCAATATGTATAATTGAGTTTTTACATATTGAAATAGGTTTTTTTAAGTCATCATGCGCTAGGGAATGCTATTATAATTTACTATGTAGGATCTATATGTTAAACATTGAGAAATTATATTTTAATGTAATTACTCATGTTTAATTATAACAAATTTAAAAAAGTAACATACAAAAGTTAAAATTGATTTAATTTAGAGAGTTGGCTTATTGTATTTTCTTTAGTCTCTTGAGTTGTGAAGACAAGGTAATATAAGAAATAATGCTTTTATTCACACCTTTTCCCTTATTAGGGTCTTCGAGCCACCTTCTTTTATAGTTGATTGAGAGAATTCCTATTTATTTCGAAATGCATTTTTAAGAGAAGCTTTATACACATGGCCAAATCTAGCGTAGGCATACCTAAGTATAGAGAGTGAGAGCAAAGATTTGTATTTGTTTATAAATTCTTCATGTGAATGGGTAGTAGCCAAAATAGACCGCCTTCAGTTCCGGATTTTATCCTTAGAATGGATGTTATCCTGTGTTCAGTAATGGAATGTAGAATTCTCCCCTATCTCGTTTAAGGCCGAATACGCAAAATTGAATCCCCTGATCGATAGTTCGATAATGATTTCTGATACTATGCAATTTGTGCGACCAGCCTGGCGTATAAATGCATGCTTCACATCTACCTGATATACTTCGACTAATCAGAAACTTTAGTTATTAGTTACACTAATCACGCCACTGGTTCACCCATTAGAGGTCAATGTATAATATCATACCTCAAACTCTAGTTAATTTATGGTCTAAATAGTGAAATTCATTGGGCATATGCAAAGGTTAGCGTATGCCAAGAGTACGCTAACATTTGTCATATATATTGTTTACTCATAAAAGTTTACCTTATACCATATTGTTTAATCACAAGGGATTTAAATGGGTTTATAGAGGGCTAAATTACACATTTGGTCACCCGAATTACATAAATCTTTCACGTTTGTCACTCGATTTTTTCCCCTTTCGTATTAACCACTAACTTTACGATTCGTTTCACTACTAGTCACCGGCCGTTAGTCTTTGTCAAACTCTGTTAACACCGTCAAATTTTTGATGATGTGGCAAACGAGAGTGCTGACTGGGTTGACAAAAAGGCTGAGTCATGCTATTTGACCTCCTAGTCAGCACAACCCAACCCAGAAAAAAAAACCCAAAAAAGCTATAAAAAAAAACCCCACCCAATGATATGTCTGCCTAAGTGCCAGAGCCATTTCTCTGAGGCCTAAGTTGGTGACCATCCCTTTGTGGCATCAATGGTTGGCGGTTCCTCTCCCTTGCATGGGAGGTCAACTAGTCTCAATAGGCTAGGTGTCAAAGTGTGTGTGTAACAAACCAGTTTGTATGAGACTGGGCTTTAAAGAAAGTCTGAAATCTAGATGGTGGCTACCTGACTGGGTTCCAAGCTGGCAAGGAGTCAGGTACAAACTAGGGGGTCGTCCTAAAACTAAGTATGGAAACCAAGTTAGAAAGGTAAAAGGGTACTAAACAAGGCCAAATGACTAGGTACTGAACTAACAAGGTGATAAGGTACCAATTAGGGAGTCATCCAAAAACTAAGTTTGGAGATCAAGCTGGCAAGTTGTAGGGTACCAAGTTGATAAGGGGACGAGGCAACAATGCAACATGACAGAGTACTAAGCCGGCAAGGCTACAAGGTACCAAAATAAGGGGTCTCCCAAAAACTAAGTATGGAGACCAAATTGGAAAAGTGAGATGGGATCAAGCCGACAAGATGGTACCATGTCGAGCTCTGATAGATATGTATGGAATATTGATGGGTAAAGGAACATGTACTTAAACATGGAAGGATTTAAATTATCATCCTACCAAGATGGATGACAAGGCCTAGATAGCAAGATGGATTCATCAGGTGGTTAGCAAGAAATAAGCTAATAATGGATCCATTGAAGGAACCAAAGGGGTTCTCAAGAAGTCATCATTGCGGAAAGACAAGGAGGCTTCAACCAAGTCTAGTTAGGCAACAAGACTTAGTGAAGCTCAATTCAACACCAATCCAACTCAATGTCAAGGCCATCAATTTGATACCAATTGTCATCAAGGCTACAGTAAGGGGTCCCCCGAGATGGCTGGGGCCGCAGACTAGCTAGTTGTTATCAAGGCAAGACGAGGGGTCCCCGAGGCAGTTGGAGCAATAAGCAAGCTAACGGTTACCAGGGTGGTTACACTTGATGGTTATATATAGTAGAAGCGAAGACAAGAGACAAGTTCCCAAGATAAACATTTGACACCACAGGTCAAACTTTTATTATTTTTTCTATAATGTAACCATAGTAATTGTCTTTAGTTTTCAGAGCTCTCACTGGACTTTGATAGAAATATAGTAACTTAAATTAGTCTTATTATCCATAAATAAACATAAAAATCCTCATTAGCACTTTGTTTGAAGAGGTGAATCATGATACTAATCATTGTCCAAAAAAGTCATAGGTGCAATTAGGGGTGGCAGTTCGGTTGTCGGTTAGCGGCTAACCGGTCGGTTAGACCGATAACCGCCGGTTAACGGCTAACCGAAAACCGACTGTACACAGCCTCGGTCGGTGGTCGGAGCAGCTGGTCGGAGCGTCGGCTAGCCGAGCAACCGAAATCAGTTAACCGAGCTAACCGGGGCTAACCGAGCGTTGAAAACCCTCACTCAAACGCTGTCGTCCTACCCTAAACGACCGACTATTTAATAACCCTTCTCCTTCGTCGACCTCGACCACTCCCTTCCCTCACCCGTCACCACCAGCAACCACCCTCCGTCGTCTCCACCATCCAATCCAGACGGCCAAATCCCCTCCGCCGACCAAATCCCCTTCGTCGACCAAATCCACTCCCTTCCCTCACCCGTCACCACCAGCAACCACCCTCCGCCGACCCCGCGCGACACCCCGACATCCCTGCTCCCAAATCCCCTTCCCTTCCTCCTCTTCCCAAAACCAAAAGTGAACAGAAAAAACCCCTCTCAATCCAACCCACACAAAAAAGAAGAAGAAGGAAAACCCAACACCCCCTGAATACTCTGTTCACGAAAATGGCCAACAAGAAATCATCAAACAAGCTCCCACAGACGGCCGTAATCAAGCAAATCCTCGAGATGCTCCAGCCTGGGAAAGTGCAACGGCTACCACGACGGCACCTGCGGCGGCCGCCAGCTCGACGTCCCCAAGTGGTCTAAGTTCATTCGCTAGTCCGCCATCTCCCTCCCTCGCCGGTCGCCGACTCGCAAGTTCGCCATCTCCCTCCCCCGCCGGTTCCAGCAATCCCCCACGGATCAATCATCGCCCACCGCCAATCGCCCACCGCGCAACCCCTGTCAAGTCTTTGAATTGGAGGCTGGTGGAACCGTGAGAAGTAGATAAGGATTGAGTGGTGGAGGAAGGTGAGAGAAGGAAGGAGATAATTTTAGGTTTGTGTGGTGGCTGGTGGTGTTTGAAAAAGTGGAAGCAGATAAGGATTGTGTGGTGGAGGAAGTCTCTGTGTTTTTTTTTTTTTTGTGAAAGTTTTTTTTTTAATTAGCTAAACGCTGACGTTTTAGAGGGAAGAGGTATTTTTTTTCGGCTATATGGTTAACCGAGCCTAAAACCGAAAACCGATCGGTCGGTGGTCGGTTGCCCGTGGCTCTCTCACGGTCGGTGGTCGGCAGCCGTGTTGGGTGTCTCGGTTTAACCGAAAACCGAGTTTTCGGTTTTTGGTTAAACCGAAACCGACCGGTTGCCACCCCTAGGTGCAATCCATTAATTTAAAACAAGTTTTCTCATTAAAAAAAATTCGGCACACATGGTGGGACAATTGTGTTTGATTTGATGGATCCAAAATAGAAACAAAAAGAAGTTGAACTTAACCTGGGTTAGTGAAGGAGTTGGTAGACAAGTTTGAACTTGGCCAAGCAACATAAAATGTTATCGGAAAGCAATGGCATGGTTGATGAATTACCCTAACGAAACCTTCATTCCAATTTATAGTGGAGGATAACAACCAAGGAATGGAAGAAAACCACAGGTTCATGGGGGAGGGTTTGGATGGAATTGTTAGAATTTCAGGACAGATAAGGCTCAAATTGGCTTCTCTTAACGAATTATTTGAACCTTTTAGTTATACAACAGATAAACATTTGAATCAATTATTTGAAGTGGTCAATATAAATAAAATTTATTTTGATAGATTTAGGAGGTTTTGACCACCCCAGGTGTGAAATCAAGAGATTTGTCAATAGGTGGCACAATTTCAAAAACTAACAACACTACTAGAAATGCAAATCTTTCTCTCGCCAATGGCTAAAATGGCCAACCACGACAAGGTAACTCATCGCATTCAGAGACTAACCAACCACCCACTCGACATGGAAGTTGTGGCGATATTTTTTACCCCAGGGTCACCACTCACATAGCGCTATCACTAGTGAAGGAATTAGTCAAGACAACTTCTTGGTGCTTATATCATGTGTTGTACCTTTTAATGGGAAGGCTGGTGAAGATCCATTCAATGTGAATCTGCACGCTCGTGAGTCGAGATTTGAATTTCTAAAGTTGAAGCGCACCTACTTTAACCCTAACAAAGAAAAGTATATCGATGCTAGGCCTGTAGTACAATGGCTATGTCGTATTCTAAGTGAACCTTAGGCTTACTATTACTTCGCTCCGAACTACTATCTAATCAAATTGGAAGGTTGGGGGTAGAACTAACCTAACCTAACTAAAAACAACCAACCAATTGGTTGGGAGACCGCTAGAGATGAGATGGATTTCTAGGTTCGATTCCCTCTAGCTTTAGGTTGATTAGGGCTACAATCTAACGCCATTTTGAGGTGCGGAGGTCACAAAGATGGGGATCGACTCAATGGTCATGCAATCGACCCCCCTCCTAGCTAGGTGCACCGGTACAATGTCACCTCAACTGGTCTACCCTACTAAGGATTTGGTTCTACCTCCTCTAAATGACTTATATCTGTCCGCACAAAAGTCGGGTAAGTTGATGGTCACACACTTACCCGACAAGTATCAACTAGGTGAGAATCTAACTAGAAGGAGATGTTCACCTCGACCTCTAGCTAGATCTCTAGGTGAACCAATCAAGGTAAGAAGCATTCACACACATCTAAACCTTGATTAGAAGCATTAAGCATCCTCTCGATTATACCATAAATTCATATGCAAGACAATGATAATTCTCATATCATCTAGGTTGCAACTAAGACAAATGCGATACACACAATCCCACACTAATTGATGTTTATGCTCATCTTGACCTAAAGGGATAGAACTCTCACCTAGGTTAAGAACAAACAAATCACAATCAAGAAAGATATTCTTATGCACAAACATCAATAGACATAGATAAATTAGTCCATATTCACGCTTACATATGACCCATACACAAACTATAATTTAGAGTTCATCTTCCCTAAACAACCATATGATTAAGTCATAGATAGAGAAAAGAAATATAAACTAAGATGAGGGGAAATCCTTAGAATCATCTTCTTCTTTTGGATTGCACCTTCATCCTTGATCCTTGGATGGATTTCACATTTCCCAAGCTCTCTTAAGGTGTTTCTCTCTCTCAAACCTACCCAAGAACCCTAATTTCTCAATTTAGGTCGGCTCCCCCTCATCAATAGCAGCAAAGGGGGGGGGGGTATTTATACAGTTCCAGTGAAGAATCACAGCCTCAATGGTGTGACCAGACCGTGACCAGGCTGTAATAGGCCAAAAAGGCGTCGAATCACCCGAAACTTTGCGATTTATCATTGTCTTCAAGTACCAAGATTGCAGCCTCCATCATGAGATCCCGACTGCAATTTCTATGTTGCGGTTGAAAAGCCCCTTGGCCTCGAGTCAGGTGTCGAGACTTTCTTCCCTCTTGTTGATTGCTTGCTGAAGTTTGTTGCCACTGTTCACGGCCGTGAACATGGTCACGCCCTGGTCATGGTCGTATGCCGCCGTGACTTGTGTTTTTTCTTCCCTTCTTGATTCTATGCAATGAAAATGTGCACGGGTGAACTCAAAATAGATTCTTGATCGATTGTTAATGAATATAAGGCCTGAAATTTCATTACAAACACCAAGAAAGCATAAAATATGACAAAGGGGGGTTGAAACTTTTTTATCTTGTGGTTATATGCTTTTGTCTATGTTAATTATGTCTAGACTTGTCTTCACGTGATTTTCATGGTTGCCTACCTAGGGTTTCCATGAGATGGTGTGGAATTGATTTGTTTGGCATGATTGGGTAGATGAATGATTTGGGGGACCTATTGGTGGACGAGGTGACCATCCCCGAGTACTAGCTGTTATCTCTGCTTTCTTAAGCTAGTATTTATCATTTGACCTCCAAAACAAACCTGAACAGATCGACAAGATAAAAACAAAGTGAAAAGTAGTCTAGGGTATCAAAACCTATGGAATACGACCTTTGTCGACCACTATAATATGCAATGCCGTCTTGAGTTATGCCTTTGCTCACATATCACATGGTTTATGACTCCAGTATAAAAAAAATCCATACTTCTCCATAATTATCTATTGTTTGTGGTAAAGCTGCTAAAGTATGTTTGCTTGCATCAGTATAACTCATATTTATGAATGCAATTGCAGAGTGTGGTGGAGGAGTATTGTTGTGTCTAGACAATGATGTTGTATTTTTCATTACCACTTTTCAACAAGTTCATTAATGCCTCTTATTCTTCTTTATGTAGGGTGATGCCTTCATTTTCATTTCCATAAGCATGTGTCATAGGAAAAAATCCCAAAATACCCTACCTATTAAAAAAAATTCCTCAAATACAAGACTTATAAAAAAATTTCCCAAAATACAGCAGTTTCACCATCACTGTCATTGTCCAAGACAGTGATGGTGTTCACCGTTTTGGTCCAAAACGGTGATAGTATCACCGCTTTAAACAACAATAGTGATGCTATCACCGTTTTTGACCAAAACGGTGAAGCTATCATCGCCTTCAACCAAAGCGGTGATCGATTGACCGTTGATACGAACAACGGTGAAGGTTTATCACCGTTGAGATAAAAAACGGTGAAGTTGGCGCGGATCGCTGACGTGGCGAGGAGCGGGGACTTCACCGCGTAAGACGAATTTGGATTTATTCTAACCAAATCGCATTTAGCTCATTTAAAAATTGCTTATATATGTACTTTTGCTTAATTAGGTGGATCGGAGCAAATACAAACGACCACCAGCCCGAGCACTCTTTACTGTTTTATCGTGCTGAATTTGATAAGCCTTGGTGGAACCAGGTAAAAATATTGAATGTCATGATTTTCAATTTATTAGGTGGAGTGGATATAATTTTTACTAATTCCATGAATTTTAATGATTGTAGGCGGTATGGGATCCATATCCAAATGAAGTGGTTGAGTTGCATCGTCTTAGACATCCCGAGGATCAAGAGACATGGTTGTGCAAGGTGCCCTTAATCTGCTGGCACATGGTGGAGTGGCACCTGCCCGATCGATCTTTGAGGCAATATCGATTGGAGCAACCAATTCCAGCATCCCCACCTCAAGGGTTCAGGGAGCTCCACGCCATTGACCTACGCTACAACAAAAAGGATTGGACCCGCAAGCATGAATTCTACATCAACATATGGGAGAATAGAAATCAGTGGGTGGTCCAAGGGGCGCCGGAGACAAGGCCAATGGGGTACCACGATGGCTACATGCGGTGGTATCGGAACTTCACGCTAAGATGGGTGTCAAAGCAAGGTGCTGTTTGGGGCGCAGTGGTAAGTGAATTCCATTTTGCCCTATTTTAGTTAATTTTTGTAGTATGATTACATGCCTATATTAGCTAGAATGTTAATTATCTATATTAGATTTAATGTTAGTTAATTTTTGGTGTATGATTACATGCCTATATTAGTTAGAATGTTAATTAACATTATTAGATTTAATGTTAGTTAATTTTTGTAGTATGATTACATGCCTATATTAGATGATAGAAATCATTATTAGATTTACTATTAGTTAATTTTGTACAACAATTTATTAGGTTGACGGTTTGGAGCATGCGAAGCACACCGTCGAGAGTGCACCCACCATGGATGAGCGGAAGACATCTTTTTTGCGCAGGCTTTTCAACAACTTGCTCTGTTGTACCAGAGAGCAAAGGAGGGATGTCATATTATACCCTCCAGTGCCTGCTCCGGCCCGACCTTCATTCCGTGCTGATGAGAGGATTGTGCCCCCACAAGAGCCCCCACGGAGGAGCAGAAGAAGGGTGAGAGAACACATTGAAGAGCTTCGTCCGTCTCAGCAAACTCAACTTCCTCAACCATGGCCACATTGTGAGTGGGCTACTAGTACTGAGGGAACCGGAGGGTCGTCAAGCTATGCCCCGACTCAGGAGCATGACATGTTCACCCAAGCCACCCCTCAGTTTCACCATCAGCAACAAACTACTCAGTATCAGACCCCGCAACAACAACATACATCATCGACTTTCTACCACGCTTCTGGTCCATCTCAGCAACCTCCCCCCCCACCACCTGTCTACACTCCGGTGGGTGGTCGGGTTAAGAGGAATCCGCGCGCAGTTGTCCAGCGGGCTCGTGAAGAAGGAGGAGGAGGTAGAGAGGGAGGAAGAAGGGGCCGAGGAGGTCGTGGAGGAAGAGGAAGAGGAAGAGAAGGGGAAGTGGAGGGAAATGAAGACAACCAGTGAACTATCTATGTCGTTCTAATTTAGTTTCATCTTTTTTTGTTTTCCATGAACTATCCATGTCGTCTAAATTTGGTTTGGGTCTTGTGTTGTTTTCCATGAACTATCTATGTTTCTAAATTTGGCAATCGGATTGTGTTGTTTTCCATTAACTATCTATGTCGGAAAATTTGGCAATCGGATTGTGTTGTTTTCCATTAACTATCTATGTCGGCTAAATTTGGTTGGTTTTTACCCCCATGTTGAAACAAAATGAACAACAAACGCCCTTTATTACAATCACTCAACAAGATTAAAACAAGAAGTCCAAATTAAACATCACAACAACGAAAACTACTCAACAAGATTAAAACAAGGAAGTGAACAACAACAACATCAAGCTTGGTTCGAAATTGGCGCCGAATCTTGCTCTATAGGTGGACCTGGGCAACGCCTCTTGTCATGACCCGGTTGTCTGCACTTTGAGCAACGCTTTGGACCCCGTCGGGCACGTTGTGATTGGTCCATTTCATTGTGAATCCTTTCGGTCCTAGGACGACCTTTGGTGCGCTTTAAGTGTAACGGTGGGATAATCAACTTCCCATTGTCTACAGGCCAATAAGCTTCATCCGGCAGGGGGCTAAAACTTGACGAGTAGGAGTTCCTGATCGCCTGTTCCGTGTAGTAAGGACTAACCAAACTGTAAGCGCTGAGGGTTATCGACTTAGCTACTGCCATTGCATGTGAACAAGGTACTCTTCTGTTTTGATACTTTTGGCATGTACACTCTCCGGTGCGAGTTTCTACGTGTAGAGTAACGGATTGACGATTATGCCCACGTCTTCCTCCACCCCAGATACCTGTTTGCACAGCAAAAATACCTTCATTGCGGTTGAACAGGACAACTCTGTGCTTACTTGATTTCTCTTCGATCTTCTGCATGCCATCAAATATATGCTTAGCTATTGAATGACCAGCACGCTCCCTCCCTATAGCAGCATCCCGTCTCTTCACAAACCACTCGTTTACCTTCCAATATGTCATCTCCACTAGGACAGATACAGGCATTGCCCTAATGCCCTTGTAGACTCCATTTATGCTCTCCCCATGGTTGGTAGTTGCAATTCCGAATCTAGCCCCGTTGTCCATGTGAAATGTCCACATGTGCAGATCTTGACCTTCTGCCCATACTGCTCCCGCCCGGTGTATTTGACGGATCGTCTTCATCTTCTGCTCGTACTTTTTTGGTTGATGTGCAACCGCTACAAGACCGGATAATTAATAATTAATCCATAAGAAATTTCATTTGAACAATAAACCATGAACAAGCACTGAATTACATTATTACCTGCACTCCACAATTGATCTCTTATGTCTTTCTTCTTGCCAAATTTGTGTTGGAAATTGGCTAGGAAGTGACGAATACACCAACGCCATGTCCATCCCCATTCGTCCGGGAAACCACGGACGGCGTGTTTAATCCCGGCATGTCGATCCGATATAATTGTAATACCCATTCTTTGTGTGACGTGGGCGTGTAGCTGGTCAAAGAACCATGCCCAACTTAGGTTGTTCTCCCCTTCAACTAATGCAAATGCTAAGGGAAAAATACTTAAATTTCCATCAACCCCAGTGGCAATAAGAAGAGTTCCTTTATACTTCCCAGTAAGGAAAGTTCCATCAACCTGTTAAAATGAATAATGAGTTAATAAAAATTGAAATTAGTAAAGTAATGAAATAGTACAATATTTTGAGTCCGTAATATACCTGAATCACTGGCATGCAGAAGGGAAACCCGTCAATGCATGGCTTGAATGTCCAGAACAGACGATGAAACATCAACTCGTTCTGTACTCGAACTTGATCTTCAGTTTCTACGTTGTTGTACCAAGGCACGAAAACCGTCCCAGGGTTGGACTCCTCCATTGCGGACATTAGTCTGGGGAGTAAAGCATACGAGTCATCCCAATCACCGTAGACATCAGCCATGGCCTTCTGCTTCCCATGCCACGCCTTCTTATACCTTATGGTGTAGGAGTGTCGATCCTTCACCTCCGCCATGATAGCTTTTATCTTGATATCTGGTTGTGCCTCGATAAGGTGCTTAATGGTTCTTGCCACTTTTTTTGCTTTCAGTTGCCGGTGATCCTGTGAAAGTATGGTTGAGGAGCAACTGTGGTTGTTCTCTACTGTCCGCATGACCCAGACCCCCTTTCTCTTCATATATGCAGCACGAAGTTGCCACATACAACCCTCTCCAGCATTCTTACAAATGACATGCAGTTGTCCCTTGTCAGAATATTTTACCTTCCATTCGAAATTACGCCGCATGGCTTCTTCGCTAAAAGCGTCTTGCACATCGGCTTTCGAAGTGAACGCCATACCCACTTCCAAATTAGCAGTCGGATTATACACAGGCATGGGCCGAAAGTCAGGGGCATCGTTCTGACCATATAAAAATTGATCAGGAACCTCTGTGTAGTAAGGCGTTGGTGCCTGTCGGAACGCCACCTCACTGTCATCGATATCGTCGTTATCGTCCGTATCTTCCTCCTCACTGACTGATCTCAAATCTTCCTCACTTTCATCGTCACTGGAGGCGAATGGATAGGTCGGCGAAGGATGGTCATCGTTAGCAGCATAACCAGCATCGCCTTCTTGGTCATGCGAAGGACGCCCAGTTCGAAGGGTGTTTTCAATGTCACCCCACTCTGGACCCCAAGCAGGCCATTGATCACCGTCGGGCTGAACGATATCGACGGCAGTCTCACCACCATGTGGCAGGTATTCTTCCCACCCAACACCTCCTTCAGAACTACCTCCTCCGTAGTTGCTTGAAGTACCTCCCCAACCATACCCTCCGGCAGAAGAACCTGCTCCGTAGTTACTTGAACTACCACCCCAGCCATACCCTCCTGCAAAACCATCATCATAAGAATACTGGTGAGAATGAGTTTCACCGACCGGCTCGGTCTCGACATACACCTCTGCAAGCCGCACGCCGTTCTCAGATATGAAATGTGTCATCATGTTCGCGTCGTCATCATCATTTATGTCAACTTTTTCGTACATGACTCCGTCAGCACTCATGTTGGGATACCGGTAAGTAATTTGACGAACTCTCATTTGCCCGCCCGTACAAGTCCTTTCTGCACACCTGTCATGGAGTTCTTGCCACGAGGGCCTCGACTCAATTGTAAGCGTACTGGATTCGCCATCTTCATAGTCGATCCCCATGTTCGAGTTTGTCACCCGACCATTCCACCGAATAATAAGCCGAAACTTCTTAAATTTACCCATGTCTGCAATTTATAATAATTAAGTATTAGTATACAATTAGTACATTATGGATACAAAAACAAAACAAACCCATAATAAAATGCAACTAATTGATCTATTATGAGAAAACTAAACAAATTAATCTAATTCAGTACTAACTAACTAACATCTATCATATCATAATTAATCTAAATATATCATAACATATTTTCCAATAACTGCGATTCACTAAATACAGACATATTCATACTAACAGCTCAACATGTAAAAAATACATACTTATAACATACTCAATCCCGATCTATCATGAGAAAACTAAACAAATTAATCTAAATTCAGTACTAACTAACTAACATCTATCATATCATAATTAATCTATATATATAAACAAATTAATGTAAACAATACGTAATTCTAACATACCGAATCCCGACGAGTTTCTTGAGCAGTAAACCAACTCCAAACCAGCTGAGAAACCGACTAAAAAAAAAGGTTTGTTGTATTTGGTTGCTGTAAGGCAGCAGCAGGAAGGGAGTGGGCTTCGGTATATATAGGAAAAAATGGCTGCTAATCACCGCTTTGGACTTCGGCGGTGAACACATCATCGCTGTTGTCCAAAGCGGTGATAGCTAGGTCGCTGTGACCTAATTTTCCACCTACCAGGGTAGAAAAACGTGGTCAATTATCCCCGCTTTTCTCCACCGCGATGCTATCACCGTTTCACATAAACGCGGTGAAGAGATCGATTATCACCGTCGTTCTGAAAGGCGGGGATGCGATCACTGTTGTGGTCCAAAGCGGTGAAGCATTCACTGTCGTGGTCCGAGGCGGTGAAGCAATCACTGTCGTGGTCCGAGGCGGTGATGTTATCCCCGCTGTTCTCAAAAGCGGTGATACCTTCCCCGTTTTTAATCAAAGCGATGATTATTATCACTGTCTTGGACAAAGACAGTGATTGTGAAACTGCTGTATTTTGGGAAAAAAGTTTATAAGTATTGTATTTGAGGAATTTTTTTTAATAGGTAGAGTATTTTGGGATTTTTTCCTGTGTCATACCGCTAGCAACATTTTCTTTGTTGATATTTCGTTATCAAGCTGCCACCTTTTGGAGTCATGCTTGGTAACCAGTCATACTAATGAGTTATGGTAGCAAGTGTCTTCTATAAGACCTTGCATTTTATGGTAAGTGCATAAGGATCTTTGGCAGTGGCGGACCCAGAAATTTTTTATAGGGGTGTCCTCTTTTAAAAATAAATTAAATAAAAATAATTAATAAAAATAAAATCGTAAATTTGAAAATACTTACTCGTACATGTTAAAAAAGTCTGTGATTTATTTTCATATTCGGAAATAATTGTAGAATACCCTTGATGTCTATAGTGTTAAAAAAATTGTCTCTATATACCCTACTAGACAATCATTCACGAACTTATCGCATATTCGATTTGTAAACTTGTTTTCGATGTAACCCAAAGCTGAAAGACTCTTTCAATACTTGCCGTATTAAGGGTAGCTTGAAATTAGTTTAATTGTTAGGTTTTTAAAATAATTAGAGATAGGAAATGATATTTTACTATTATATTTTTCAAAATCGAACAACAAATGAGTTGTAGGTCAATGAAAATTAAGTTTATTAATAAGAATAATGTTCTAGATTTGAATTACCCAATTTATCACTTATATTCCTATACACAAATGACAATAGAATAATCATGTTTTGAAATTTCAGGGGTGTCCCTCACTATCAATTATATTTTTTTTTTGTCCATACATAAATTACCACCGAGGGTTGAATAATCGTATTCCAAAATTTAGGGGTGTCCGGGGACACCCCTAAAACCCCCTGGGTCCGCCCCTGATCTTTGGTTACCTACTAACCCTGCTCCTACCACTACCTCTCATGTAACTGGTAAGATTTCTATTCCATTCACGTTTTGACTGATTTGGAACCCTTAATCCCAATGATTGTAAAGCCAAAGCTAAATATTCAACAATTTTACCCTTGTTTTGTGGGGTTCCAATGTTTTGCCTTACATGTTGTACTATTTTGTAAAACACTTTCTCCATGATAGGTAATGGATCTAAGAATAAGACATGTGATCTAGGTGTGTTGCAATTCTCATTCAGCCCATGAAGAAAAGGCACAAGCAGGTTGGTCTCTTGGGAATATTTGACAGTGGTAATCACCTTACGTGTGCTTAGTGTCACTACAAATGCATGTTGTTGTACTTTGATAATTCTTTAATTCTTCCCATATGGTAATCATATGAGTAGGGTATTCAGACAAGCTTCTACTTCCTTTCTTCATATTATAGAGTTTTTCTCGTAGTTCAATGATTCTAATCAAGTCACATTATGCACACCCAAGTTTGAAGGTTTTCCATACATCTACTAGAAGTTGGGTGCTTCAAACACTCTTCCCAATCACTTCATCAACAGATTTTAGAATGCATCTTTACCCCATATTATTGCAGCTTGTCCAAGGCCAAGCCATAGCATCACCTTCTTCTAGATTAGTGATGCTTCTATCGATGAACCCTAGCTTGTTCTTTTATGCAAGTGTGTCGATCATGACTTAACTTTAGTCATTGTGATTGGTTGATGTGATTTTTTGAGGAACCAGAACTTTCATGTGGTATTCTAACCCATGGATATACAATGTGTGTGATAGTGAGTATTATATAGCTAGACGATTGGTGTATCTAGAATCACCTCCATCGTTAGCTTCATAGTAGGATATAATCATGGTGTTGGACTTGATCCGCCATGGTTGATAGATCTTAGAAGGAGGAGGTAAAATGAAATAGGAAAAATAATGAGGAAAGGGTAAGAACCCCAACCAAGCTCTCATATCATAACAAAAAAAATGATGAAATAGGGTTGTAGAGTTTCAACCTACTCTCTTCCTCTTCTCATTGATCATATATAGCTCAGCTACAATGCAAACATCCCGTTATTGCTAGTGAAAAACGTTTATGGTCTACATTGTTAGAAATAGAACATTCCTATGGTTGAGTTGTCCGACAAGTGAACCACACGTGACGCCTAGACCCTTCTCAACAGTCGGCGAAACAACGACGGTTGATTTAGCGATGATATATTCCTGCCTCCATTCGAAAAAACAGTTCGAGTCTGTTGAATGAGGAAAGAAAAAACCGTGGTGATTTCTTATGTTAACAAGGCCCCCAAGATCAATTGGATGACCCTAAACCTGAATATAGAAATTGTAGAATTAGCTCTTCAATAGCCAAATCTAATCTGGCGATGGAACTTTTCATAAACAAAGTCACTCAACTTTCACTTTTTTCCTAACCAAATAATTCATGCCAGCTACCGTTAGTTTGTTGCCATTTCATGTGGAGTGAGTTACTGTTTCCCAATTTGGAGATCCAGCAACCAAAATAGAGCAACTAAAAGAGCCTTACACCGTTACACGGAAGGGGAGACGATCGACTATAATTTCTTTCTATCTATGTGCTTGAAAATGCTCAACAATTAACTCTCAGTCACACCCTGCATTCAAACATTGAGCTCGACAATCGAACGACCATAAATGCAAAACCTTTATCATGGGAATGTAGCTCGTCCCATAAGATCGAGCCAGTTAGATCTTAACCAGCACAGGCTAAAATAGGTTGGAATGATCGATTCCTGAGAACCAGAAAGCTAGCGCCAGTCTACGTTAGTTGAGAAAGAAAGGTGATGAGTCTCACTTAACGACGCTAAGACTGAACACTGATAACACATGCAGTATAATGAAACTGTTCCAAAGAGAGCGGGAAATACAAAACTCGGAGTGAGCTTCTGTTCATTGCCCAACAGAGAGTAAGCGCTGCCGAGCACATAAAACTAGCCACATTTTTTTAGTGATCCCCTGAGTGCGGCTTACGAGCCAAGAAGAAGAACATTGGTGTGAATATCTCTTTCCTGCGATCAAGAAGGAAAACGAAACGATTGAGTTTGTGATTTGGGTACAGCGGGATTCAGTTTGTTTGAAAGGGGGTTGACACAGAAACATAACGCAGCCACGTCTTCCAATTCACCCGACCATTGTATGCAGGGATGAACAACATGTAACTAAAGATGTGTCATGAGTGTATAGTAATGTTGTAAACAAGATAAAAGGTCAGCTTACTTTCCACCATCGACCAATCCCTCAGCAGCCTTCTCAAGAAAATCTTGAACCCTTTGACTTCCTTTTGGAGCAAGTCCTACATACTCGAGGGCCTTCACCTACAAGGTGAAATAGCATCCGTCGTTAGTAAGCGATGTGAACAGCTGAAGGATTGATGGTGAATGCACATCTTAGTTCAGGACGAACCACCATGTTTTGTAGATAGAAAGAAATAACAACACCACAGAAGAGAGGAGAATTCAAATTCGAGTAACGCTGACCAGATTTTTAGTGAAGAATCTTCCGGCAGCAGTCAAACGGAAGCTGCTCAGCGAGAAGTGACTTTTGTCCAAGGGCAAGTACCACGGTATAGGTGAGTCTTTTGCAAGATCCTTTGACCATATAACCTTCACATAGATAGAAGTTCCATAACTCAATCAGAGGACCTCCAGAAGGACATTCGCCATACAGAAGCAAAAAGAGGGAGAATGGTTTTGGGAGGGGAGGGAAGGTCTATGACTTGCCTCAAAACCAGCCTTTTGCAGCGCCTCGATGCACTGTGTCGTTGACCTAATGTCAGGAAGGCCATCACCAATCTCTATTTCTGCCTGTGAGCACCACAATCTCCATCATCAGACAAGAGTTTTATGGTTAGGATTCGCATTAGAGATGGAGCCAATGTCTACCTTAATTTTGTTGTGTTCTTTGTTTTCTGAATTATAAGCATCCGTCATGCACCATTCATAAGCAGCAAAACACTGGCCAGGTTTCAATACTCTGTAAATCTCGCTGTAGCATCCATACTGCTCGAAACAAAAACAAACATTCAAACAATAAATGGAGGATGGAAGTCATAAATAAAAACAAAACGGAAGGATGAAAACTGCTATTTTGGCAAGTCGAACATCCTTGAAGCGAATGGTTTCTTGTGCATACCGCATCAGGTGCATGGCAGGTGGCTTCAATTGCATACACTGCGTCGTAGCTGTTATCTGGGATTGGCATTTTCATGAAGTCAGCCTGTATGTACAACCAAGAGAGAAGAGCGTTAGGATTCTCGGGGACAAATATTGTTTTAGATATGAAGAGGGTAGGTAATGGAGGAAGAAACAGCAACAGACCTTAACAAAATCACATGTCTTGTCCACTCCTGCAATGCGGTTTAGTTCCTAAAAGGCAGAGGCAGCAGATAAATTCCCACTTATCAAGTCAAAAAGCGTGCTGGCGAAATGGCAGATGTTTTCAAGACAAGAAGAGGTCTGTAATCACCTTTCCTCGTGATATCTGATATTCATTGTTGTTCAACCCTGTCACTGATACTAAGCTGCAACAAAATTGCACCAAGAGCTTATAACACCCTCTAAACATGGAAGAGCCAGGAGATAAACTAAACCAGCGCATTTGCCACTAACCTGAACCTAGCAATTTCTCTCAGTGGTCCACCAATTCCACATCCAACATCCAACACCTAACGCCAATGGGGGAGAAATAAACAACCAAGACCAATTAAATGAACGAAATCGGATATTCTATGTTCCTTGCATAGTTAAGAACAGAAGAAAAAAAAGAACAAGGTAGGCAACCTTTTGTCCAGGTTTCAAGCCAAGTTGCAGGCCAAGGAAGTGCTCATGCCGCTTGATGCTCTCCCGAAGAGATTCACCATTGAACCTGAAATATGTGAGTTTCAGTCTTAGGCAATGAAATTATGCATGGCTGAGCATGAAGGACAGAGAATGAAGAAAAGAAATCAACCTGTGGGCAAAATGGAAAGATTCTCCCCAGCCAAACTCGTAAAAGCTAGTTGCAAGGTCATAATATTTATTAACCTGGAAGTCAAGTAATATAATATTAATAATTCAATACACAATTAACATGGCTAGATCAAGGAAACCCTTATGCTAAGAATTAGATTCACACTTTACCATGTCAGTGTAGTTAGATTTCCTGTCCTCATTAGCACCTCCATACAAGTTGTGGTACTTCTCATACCTGAACCACAAAGGCAGGGTAGCGGTTGTTAGGGGGAAAAAAAGAAAACCAAATATCTGTAATTGGTCGGTCCGGTCCAACCTAATCACAACAACCACTTGCCCATGCCCACGGCATACAAAGCTGTAAAGAGAAAAATACAAGTTCAAAGGGGACCATGAAACACAGAAACCATAGAAAGAAAAACAAAGAGCACAATGGACATGGCAAGTGCTCTCGCTTTGCCTTCCCATTTTGACACCACAGTTACTGAAATGGTATTTTTCTTATATGGCCCACTCCCATCTCACCTTTTTAATCAACAATCAAGCCAACCATTTTTGCACTACAAGAAACCCCTCCAGGCATCCTGTAGAGACCTTTGTCAAATTTTAGGTAGAGGAACAAAGAAAGAACAAAAGCAGGTAGCCAAATCTACAGTAGCCAAGTTTCCAACTGAACAGTCAAGGCCATCTCTTCTCTCAGTTACCCAAAAAGAAAAACACATGTTCTCATCAATAATAGGCAGGCGAGAGAGGCCTTTGTTGTCACTACTAGACTACCAAAAAGAGTCATCAGATCTCGCACTTAACACTATCAATACCATACACACAAAGAGGCTTTAGAGACCAAACAATTGAAGTAAAGATGAATTGAAGTGTGATTGATTTGATGCAGATAGATATTGGGTACTAGATCCATTTGAGAGAGACATACGTGGGAATGGAAGCATGTAGAAGTAAGTAGAACCCAATTGAATTCTTGCAAAAACAAAGTTGAGCAGAGAGCAATCATGCAAGCTAGCATTATCACCAAGGAAGGGCAGCAGAGTGAGAAGACGGTGAATTCCTAGACAGAGAGAGAGAGAGAGAGAGAGAGAGAGAGAGAGAGAGAGAGAGGAAATTAAGAAATCCAAGTAGTATAGTATGCATTGACCGGGACCATTTCACCTTCAGTAAAGGCACGAAACTATTCATCAGATACAGAGTGACTGAACAGAGTTTGGGATCCAAAACAACCATCTGCAGTGGGACACAGACTGAAGGAATAAAAGAAAGAAAGAAAGAAGCATTGTTTTGGGTTAAGCCCATCAAGTGATCAGAACTAAAAAGACCCACATTGCCCTACTGTAATAGGACCCATGCATGAAAGGAACAAATAATCAAAGAGAGAAAGGGAAGAAAGAAGACGGCATACTGCTCGACGGCGGAAAGAACTTCCTTCTTCTCGATCTTCCCACCGAGACCGGAAGCAAGATCCAATGCACCAGCTTTCGACATCTTCGTTTCCCCCGAAAAAAAAAGAAAACACGCTTTTAACTTCTCCTTCCTCTGCTTTTGGATCACAGAAACAAAAAATTAATATCAGACTAAACCCAGGAGAGAGATCTCCAGAAACCCAGATTCAGAATCCAAGACACTTTCCAACTCCTCCAACAAAGAGGAGGACCTGGAAAGTGGGTGAGCGTAAAGATGCGAGCTTTTGCGTTGATTCGGATTAACAATGCAGTAATGGCAGAGTGATTGACGATGGTGATTACATGAGAAACAGAGAGAGGTATCACTATGCCGGGGAAGAGGAATCTTGTTGTGGGCAAGGAAAGTGGAGATGGCGATTGGCGAGCCTAGTGCGAGGCCGTCGGTAGTATATAGTATAATGGGAGTGCGATTTGGATGCGAATCCTTGTCTTTTTTGAACCCAGTGGAAGAGAGAGAGAGGGATATGCGGAATTTTGGTAGGGAACGGAAACGGACAGAGAGAGAGCGAGAGGCAAACGAAGAGAAAGAGAGGAACAGGTAGGACGGCTGGACGGACAAAAACGGAGCTGGCTAATTTGGCCCTACCTCGGAGATTTTTATTTTATTTTTCTTTAGCAAATTAGAGGTCGTTTGCTTGTAGTATTCTAAAAAATCAAGGATTTGTGTAAAACCCTGGATTGTATCATATATGCATTATGTGGGATTTTGTCATTTTGGATTTATGTTGGATTTGCAAAAGTGCTTGTTTGCTTGTTGGATTTTGTATTGGATTTATGTCCTTAGAATTGATTAGTTAAAGGTTGAATTTACAATTTTATCCTTATTGAATACCATCTCCAAGAGAAGAACAAAAACCCCTGCCCTCTGCCATTACCTTCTCCATCTCGATCCAAGTTTATTTTACAATTTAATCCGCCAACACTTATTCGTTGTGGCCAGCTAACTAAATTTGTATGGATTAAACAAAAAATTGCAGCACCTTACACAAACTTGCAGCAGCTACTAGAAGAAACCTCAAACGTGTTCAAAACTTAAAATGATGACAATTTTCAGCAAGTAACGCAAACTTGCAGCAGCTAATAGAAATTTGCAGCGGCTGCTAATAGAAATTTACAATAATGACAACAGAAATTGGTAGCAGCTACTTCATAACAAGAACATGTCCAAAGTTGCAGCAACTTCTTACAACATAAATTTGCATCAGCTTACATACATTAATGACTTCCAAATACCAGAACACATATCCAGAATGGTATGGAAACTACCAAAAAACCAGTGTTGCACATATGCTAGGATCACTAATAGCAAATCGAACAGAAGCTACTAGCGAGATTTGCTCAAAAAAAAGTTCCTACTCCATTCCACATGTGTTTTTTGAGAAGCAGATACTATACATGAGCTTCTCATCCTAAGTCCTACATCCTACATGTGACCACCTGGCATTAACGTAGCAAATTCATGATGAAGTACTTCCGATCTTCTTCATTTTTCATAGCATAGAAGAGTCTTGTCTTGCGATCATTGTCAACCAAAGCCATTGCAGCATCAACCACCTGACAGCGAGTTAGCCCTTCAATTTTGCCTATCTCTGCTATCAATGCATCTTCATCATAACTGGTATCCTCACGTTCACCTAAGATGGTTCCAAGAGCTTCAAGTGCCTTGGAAATGACAGGCTTTAACCCACCAATTTCAGCAGCAACAGTTGCAATGTCTTCATCACCTTGTTCCTTTTTAATTACTTTGGCCTTTTTCTTAGCAATAGGGTTGCTGCCCCCTACATGCTTCGAATCACTTCCATGGCCCTTTACTAATGGAACGGTATCATGAGACAGAGGAGTGAAAGTCCTTTGAGACATCTCTATGCCCTCTACTAGCTGCTTTCTTCACTCGAGAATAGAAGACAGAGGCGGCTGCGTACGGTGCACAAACTGGAATGGGCTGGAGGCTGCTTGTCAAACCCTACAAATAATAATGAGGGCAACATCGGAATATTGGAAATATATAAGGTTGCTTTTGTCATTTGCTTTCATGGATTATGGCTCTCCCCAAAATTCCAGCTAAAGAGGTAGGATTTTATAATCCGTGGACCCCACGGATTTTGATCCCACTATAATCCCTTATGCATGGGTCCCACAAGAACTAATTCAACATAATTTTTGTAACAAACATGGACTTTCTCCATAATCCCATAAGTGTGGGTTTTTAACCCAAAATCCTTGATCAAAATCCCAATAGCAAACGACCTCTTAGTTGTCATGCCGATGGTATTCTAGCCTCTGCAAGACTACAATCAGGTTTAACTATGTGTCGATTTAAAACCGGCTGGAATGCTCTCGGTATGTCCGTCATGATTGATTTTGGATAGTTAAATTAATTGGTGTTATTAGGATGAAATTAATTATTAAAAAATTAATGTTGATTTGTTTTTTGAATTTGAAAGTTAAATGTTGATGTTATTTGTTGGATTCAAGTATAGAAGTTAAGATATTTATATTATTTATTTGATTCAAAAATTGTGGATCTTGGCATTAAATGTGTGTATTTAAATATGATGATTTTTTATTTTGTTTTGATTTTTCCATTTTATTTAAATATAAATTTAGATTTTAGAGAGATTATATTCAAATATGTCATATATACAATTGAAAATCATCATTATTGCGAAAACTTCTCCGACTTTCTCGGAGGATGGAATTGGCCGACTAGGGTTTTGACGGTTTTTCAAGTTTAAACAATAGCGGCGACTATCTCGTCTCTTACTCTGCCTGAGCGGGGGAAGGGAAACTCATAGAAACTGCTCGTTGGAGCCTATCGGCCACACGAAGCTACTTCATCACCGGATGAGAGGAAAGAGAGGGAGGCCATACACCCAAAAAAATAGGTCATAGCATTCAATTAACAAATAACAAGTACATATGACAATGGTGAGGTACTCATTGAGGATGTGACGGGGGAGGAAAATCTGCAGCAAGATCCGCGGTCCAACACACAAAAAATAACAATCTCCGAAGACCATGACGTGGAGTGAGGGGAAGAAAAAGCTTTTCAGTGAGGTGGTGAAGACAACTGACTGATACGTAGAGGAATAGACTCTGAGGATGTAGTTGAAGCAATGAGAGAGGACGACAAGTATGAACCTATCCTGGACAATGATCTTTGATACTCAACGATTATGTTTTCAGTGGCGGAGTTAAGAGAACTCCGTCAAGAATGGTGATCGGCATTAATAGTGGTCAAAGTTCGTGGAAGGTCTTTCCCGTACCCAGCGATAGCGAAACAGTTGAACATGATGTTGGCTAAGTTTGCTACCACCAGATTACAAAAAAAAATCCCATGGATATTACTTCGTCCGATTCACAAACAAAACAAATTACGGATGTGCCCTTACCAGCGGGGGGCTCGGGATGATTGGGAATCACTATCTCACTATGCAAAAGTGGAAGAAAGTATTCAATATGAAAACTTATGCAATAAAGTCAACATTGGTGTGGATGCGACTCCCTAAATTGCCAATAGAGTTTTTTCATCCATATATCATGTTAAGGATAGTAAAGAGGGTGGGGGTTCCAATAAGTTTTGATGGTGCTATGGAATTGAGTGCATATGGAAAAATATTAAAATATGCACGAGTTTGCCTTGAGGTTGATCTCACCAAATTTTTACTATTTCAGTTGAAGATCGAGGGCGTAGAGTATGACATTAGTTGTGAAGGCATAACCAATATCTTCTTAGAATGCAACACTTATATGGGCACTCCAAGGTAAATTGTCCCATGATACATAAGTCGTCGAATGTTGAAGAAGAGTCAACTCGAAAAAGTACAACTCGTAAGCGAACAAAGTCATACGGAGAGTGGATGGTGGCAAAGCGCCGCGAGAGGCAACCCAACAGTAGAATGAACCAACTCGGTGGAGCTGATACTAATAATGATGAAGTTAAAAGAGGCACAAGGATGAGCGGTTCCAGGTTTCTGGTCTTAGCAAGATCAGCAAGTGATTCATTCCCATGGAGCAGAGGGCGAACCAAAGAAAAAGAAAGCTCCATGCCGACTAACGAGGCCAACCCAATTCAACAATGGGTCGAGAAGCAGCAAAGTTATAAGCAATGGTATGTATACATAACTTGAGTCTATTGGCAAGTAGTGACGAGAGAGAGAGGCAACATGAAGACAACAAAACTCATCATTCCATGCAACACCCTTTGTCAGCGAGCAGCAGAAGGAGGGGTGCATGAAAACTCGTGTGGCGGTGATCAAGTTGAGAAGCCAGACAAGAGTGTGTAAAACCAACCAAACAAACAAACAAAATAATTCAGGAGTCGTTTGAAAGTTGAGATTCTTCAAATATATGTATTTATGAATACATGTATTGTAAATATAAATACTGTAAGATTAGATGATTGGAAGAATGTCTTGTTTGTTTGTAGCCATTCAAAAATTTAAAGAAAAAAACCACTTTATGAGCTAAAAGTGGAACAAATTAAAGTCAACAATCTCAGAGGAAGAATCTCACCTTTTTGTTGAGATTTAAAATTAGTGATTGTGGGTGATATGAGATTTGATGGCCCACCTCAAATGCATGCATTGAATAAAATTATGGAACAAAAAACCATGGATTCTCCAGAATACATGAATTCAAAGAATCATTCATCTAGAATCATAACTTCCAAACGACCCATTAGCCAAATCAAACTAAGTATTCAAATTAACCAAATCAAATTATTCAAATACTATTGAATAAAATGGTTACACAATAAGTCAATAACCACTCCGTTGGAACACCAAAAATGTTTCAGAGATGTTTCTTCTTTTGATTTTCTTTTACGCAGCCTACAAGATCAATTCAATGAATGATTGTCCATGGATATTGTTGGGCATATGACTCGGGCCTAGCCGCGTCAAGGAACAAGTCGGGCTCAGCCACGTCAAGGAACAGGGCGCGACTAAATATACCCTGACGTAGCAGCGCGAAGACCCCGAACGCGACACCTCATCATAGTTAACCACGTCCTGGCGCGAAGAGCTTAGGCGCGGAATGGGCTACATGCGCTAAGGGAGAGCATAGCGTAGGCTAAACCAAGGGAGGAGGAAAGCGTAGCTTTCCTCCCCAGAAGGTAGTCACATCAGGGCCATGGACAGGTCTCTGACACGTCCTAGGTAGAGGGATGGCCTGGACATGGCCTAAAATCCTTAGTATGCTAGTGGTCACATCATTGTATCCCAGAAGTCACATCATTGTATCCCCACATGAGTCAACCACTCACCCACCAACATGAAGCCTATAAATATGGCATTTACTACGGTGGGTGAGGGAATCGCATTTTTCGGGCATTCTCTCTCTATAGCAACAACTTCTCTCTCTAAAACTGGGACTCTCTTTCCCGTCAAACTCTCCAATTCTCCTCCCTCCATCAATCCCCACGTTTGCGTTCTTCTTGACCCCAAACTCTCACCCGAATCTAACTCCTACACTCAGTTAGGTTCAAACAATTGGCGCCCACCGTGGGGCCAAGAAGAAACGCAGAAGAAAATCCACCGATGGCTGAACGCAACCACGACCAACCTGACGAAGCAACGCCAATCAAGGCAATGACCGACCCGAGGGCGTTCGCAGAAGCCAGCGACCTCAACGCGGTGCTCATCGGAGATGAAGAGCCCGAGCTGACCGCCAAGGAAATGAGGGAGCTCGTGACGAAGCAAAACAACACCATAGCTGACATGCAGAAACAAATGAGCCAAGTCATTGCGCTCATGTTGAGCAGGGAGGCCGCGCCGACAGTAGACGCGACGGCGGTCGCGCCTCTACAAGATTTGGGAGAGGCGTCAGGAACCGCCCAACTGCCACTACAAGCGCCAGCGGAATTCCCCGCGTGCGAAACGCAGGGAATTGAGTCACCAGGGCGGGCGGACCTCAGCTTTTTAGAGCAACACTTGTCTCCACAATACCGACCCAACCCGCCTAAGAGGCTCCTCCACCAGCCGTTGAGCGCGCAAATAATGGCGGAGCACCTAAGCGGGGCGCCACCCACCCTACCAACATACAACGGCACAACCGACCCAGAAGACCACGTGAGCACCTTCTGCTTGCGCATGCAACTCCAAACCAACTCCAACGCAGCGCTGTGCAGAACCTTCCCATCGACGTTCTCCGGAATATGCCTCGACTGGTACAACCGGCTCCCGAACGGAATCATCCGCTCGTTCGAGGAGTTCATACTTCTGTTCACAACAAAGTTCGCGTCCCAGAAGCGGCGTCCTCTACACCTCAAGGCCCTGATAGATATCAGGCAAAAGGACGGGGAAAGCCTGAGGGCTTTCTACGCTAGGTGGTCCAGGGTGGCCATGGCCGTCCGCGACCTTACCCCCGAAACCGCCGCCCATCACCTCATGGAGGCCACCAGCAACATGGAGCTCAAGCGGGCGCTAGCAAAAAGGCCCGTGACGCTATCAACAGAGTTGGAGATGAAGATTGAAAAAGCAATCACGTTAGAAGAAACCCTGGGGGCAGGATCCGTCAGACGCTTCGAACCAGCAAAAGTGCCACGAGAGGAACAGGGGCGTCGGCAGCCCCCAACCCCAATCCCACGAGATCAATTGCTGCATATGCACAGTGGCCCAAAGCGCCTCCCTCCTCCTCCTCCAGAGCAAGTTCAGCGCGGGCGATCGCCGGACAGGCGCGCGTCCAACGCTTACACTCCCCTTAACGACTCCGTGAGAAACGTATTCCACGTTCTCCGCGAG
This sequence comes from Linum tenue, assembly GCA_946122785.1. NCBI lineage: Eukaryota > Viridiplantae > Streptophyta > Magnoliopsida > Malpighiales > Linaceae > Linum > Linum tenue. The sequence continues at coordinate 51,790,024 of CAMGYJ010000004.1, read as the reverse complement.
AAAGGCTACAGGCTCAATTGGCCTGCACCGTTGAAGTCATTACCCCACATGCGCGATCCAAAGAAGCATTGTGACTTCCACAGAGCAACGGGGCACCAGACGGAAGACTGCTGAGAGCTACGGTACGAGATAGAAGGCTTCGTGCGACGAGGATTGCTGACCGAGTTCGTTCACGTAAAGAAAGAGCAAGTTGGGGGCCCGCAACACCCGCCGCCACCCCCACAAGCCGACTACGATGATGACGCTGGCGCGTATGTGGTGCGCAAAGAAATCGGGGTGGTGACAGTTGAAGGAGATCGCCCCAAGAAAAAAACCAAGCGTGAGCGCGCGACGGAGTGCGCGGCCGTCGACGCATGGACAAGATTCAATCTGAGCTTCGACGACGCGGAGTTCCCACAAGGGGTCCCGTCAGAAGAGCCACTCATCGTCACCGCGCTAATTGCCGCCTGCAAGACCCACCGCCTGCTGATAGATGGGGGTAGCGCAGCTGACATCCTCTTCCAAAGCACCATTAACAAAATGGACATAGACCCGCGCCTAATCAGGCGCGTGCAAGGCAACCTGGTCGGTTTCTCCGGAACCCGAGTCCCGGTAATTGGAGTGGTCACCCTCCCAGTAGTGATTGGAGACCAGGAGCCGCGCGTCTCCAAGCAAGTAGAGTTCACAATCGTCGATTGTGAGTCGGCGCACAACGGCATCCTAGGCCGACCTTTCCTTGCGAAGTTCATGGCCCTCCCGTCAACGTGCCACCAGAAACTCAAATTTCCCACACAGAGAGGAGTTGGGGAAGCACGAGGAACGACATGGGAAGACCGCGAGGAGGTGCGCCGAACCAACATCGTCGACACAAGAGCAGAAGAGCCCCGACCGGAATCCATGGATTCCGATTTCGAGGTCGCGCTGGACCCCGCCGAGCCAACTAAGAAAATACGCATCTCCACTCATGTCAGCAGTGACGCAATCGAACCACTCGTGGCGCTGCTGAAGGAGTACAAGGAGCTGTTCGCGTGGTGCACCGAAGACATGCCAGGAGTGCCCAGGGAGGTAGCTCAACATAGCCTTGCGGTCCCAACCAACGCGGAACCAAGGCAGCAAGGGCGGAGGACGTTCACTGGTGATAAACTGAAGGCGATAGAAGAAGAGGTAGCGCGTCTACTAGCAGCAGGCTTGATCCGCCCCGTGAAATACCCAAAGTGGCTGGCAAACGTGGTCTTGGTCAAGAAATCGTCAGGAGCCTGGCGGATGTGCGTCGAATACACCACGATCAACAAAGTATGCCCGGGAGACCCTTATCCCCTACCGCGCATCGACCAGCTGATCGACGCGACCGCCGACCATGAGACCTTGTCTTTCCTCGACATGTTCTCAGGGTACCACCAAATCCCAATGTCCATTGAAGATGAAGAAAAAACGGCTTTCATGACGTCGTTCGGAAACTTTTGCTTCGTGGGGATGTCGTTCGGATTGAAAAACGCGGGCGCAACGTACCAGAGAATGATTGACACGGTTTTCTCACGACAGATCGGGCGGAACATCGAGGCATATGTGGACGACCTCATTGTCAAAACGAAGGCGGGCAAGTCACACCTGGAGGACCTGCGCGAGACCTTCGAAGCCCTCCGCAAGCACAGCCTTCGCCTCAACCCACTAAAGTGCGTTTTTGGAGCGGAAGCAGGGAAATTTCTAGGGTTCATGATAACCAAGCGCGGCATAGAGGTCGACCCGAAGCAAATCACCGCGGTCCAACAACTACGGGCTCCCCGGAACGCGTTGGAAATCCAATCTCTGAACGGCAAGATAGCGGCACTAGGGAGGTTCATACCAAGGTCCGCCGACAAATGTGCGCCCTTCTTCCAGACACTCAAGAATGGCGCGCGTTTCGCATGGTCCAAGGAGTGCGAAGCAGCATTCCAGGAACTAAAAGCATACCTTGTATCCCCCCCTGTACTAACCGCCCCCAAGATCAATGAAAAACTCTTCTTGTACCTCGCTGTGTCGACAAGGGCTGTAAGCGCAGTGCTGATATCCAGAAGGGATGACAAGACTGAGCAACCGGTGTATTACACTTCGCGTACGCTCGTTAGTGCGGAAACAAGATACTCCTCGATAGAAAAGGCTGCCCTGGCTCTGGTAAGCGCGTCACAGAAATTGCGCTCATACTTCCAAGCGCATCAAATTACTGTCCTGACAAATCTTCCGCTAAAGAAGATCCTGACCTCAATGGAAGTGTCGGGGCGCATGGTCAAATGGGCGGTCGAGCTTTCGGAGTACGACATCCAATATGCGCCACGACCAGCAATAAAGGTCCAAATCCTAGCAGATTTCATCGCCGAGGGAGTAACCCTGGAAACAGCGCCAGAGGGTGTGTGGGAAGTTTACGTCGACGGGGCAGCAAGCAAATACGGCGCCGGCGCAGGTGTGGTGGTGCGCACCCCCACCGGCGTGGTACACGAAATAGCGATAAGGTTCAGGGCGCTGAAGACAAATAATGCCGCCGAGTATGAGGCCATCTTGGCGGGAATGACAGCCGCCCACGACTTGGGCGCCAGAACGATTCGAGTACTCTCTGACTCCTCCCTGGCAGTCAACCAGTTAAACGGGGCATTTGACGCAAAGGAAGACACACTGGCGCACTATATGGAGCGCGTCAGGGCGCGGGCCACTAACTTCGAAGTGGTGACGTACGCGCAAATACCAAGGGAAGAAAACGCGCACGCCGACGCATTGTCCAAATTGGCAACGGCTACCGACTTCGAATCCACGCGCCTAGTGTCTGTTCAGAAGGAGGAGGAGGAAACCCGCCCAGAAGCAGCAATCAACACGACCCAGCTCGCCGACAACGAAGACTGGAGACACCCAATCGTGAAATACCTGCAAGACGGCTCAGTGCCAGAGGACGCTAAGGAGGCATGGACTCTAAGGCAAAAGGCGGCCCGATGTACTCATCGAAGGACAACTGTACCGAAGGTCGTACTCGGGCGTCTACCTCAAATGCATCGGGCAAGAGGAGGCGCGCGACTTGGTGCGCGAGCTGCACGAGGGGCTGTGTGCAATGCATGCCGGCCCACGCAGCATGGAACGCACCATCCTGTTGCACGGATACTACTGGCCGCAAATAAAAAAAGACACAAAGAGCTACGCAGATCAGTGCCACAAATGCCAACTCAACGCGCGTCAACATCACCTGCCAGCCACCGAGCTTCAGGGCAACTTGAGCCCATGGCCCTTCGCGCAGTGGGGCATGGATCTCTTGGGCCCCTTCCCAACGGCAAAAGGGAAACGCAAGTACATCATCGTGGCAGTAGACTACTTCACCAAGTGGATCGAAGCCGAAGCACTGGCATCCATAACGGCGCAACAGGTAACGCGCTTCTTGCGCAACAATATTTTGTCGCGTTTTGGAGTACCAAATGCACTCATTTTCGATCACGGGAAGCAATTTGACTGCGCGGAAGTGATAGACTTCTGCGACGAAGTAGGAACCATTGCAAGATTCGCATCGGTGGCTTACCCCCAAACCAACGGTCAGGCAGAATCCTCTAACAAGGCGATCTTGCACGGCCTCCACACCCGCCTGAACGACGCCAAGGGTAATTGGGCGGACGAGCTCAACACTGTGCTGTGGGCGCACCGCACCACATACAAAGTGGCAACGGGCGAAACCCCCTTCGCTCTCACATACGGCACGGACGCGGTAATCCCCATCGAGACAACAGCCCCGACCTATCGAATCACAGGATACAACGAAGAAGCAAACGAAGAAGAGCGCCTGTTGGAACTCGAGTTGTCACAGGAAAGGCGCGAGTTGGCAGCCATCAGGCTGGCCGCAATGAAGGAGCAGGTAGCCAAGTACCATAATGCGAAGTTGGTCCCACACAAGTTGATCCTTGGCGACCAGGTGCTACGACGAAACTTTCGCCCCGACCCTAAGCACGGGAAGCTCGCCTCAGTGTGGGAGGGTCCATACCTAATCCGCGAAGTGATCGGCGCCAACACGTTCAAGCTCAGCGAGTTGGGGGGCAACAAAATCCCAAGAACGTGGAATGCGCAAAACCTCAGGAAGTACCACCAAGCAACCTAGCATGTATCACATTCGCAATAGCGCATTTGCGCACGGAATAAAAGGACACGGTTCGAAAGAACAAAAATTAGCAATAGTCCAGCACTATCTGCGCTCACTCAGTTCCACAGAACAAAAATTAGCAATAGTCCAGCACTATCTGCGCTCACTCAGTTCCACGGAACAAAAATTAGCAATAGTCTAGCACTATTCGCGCCCAGTTCGAAAGAACAAAAATTAGCAATAGTCCAGCACTATCTGCGCTCACTCAGTTCCACGGAACAAAAATTAGCAATAGTCCAGCACTATCTGCGCTCACTCAGTTCCACAGAACAAAAATTAGCAATAGTCCAGCACTATCTGCGCCCATTCAGTTCGAAAGAACAAAAATTAGCAATAGTCCAGCACTATCTGCGCTCACTCAGTTCGCGCCCACTCAGCCCGCAAAAGGCAAGAACCGTTCGCGCACCCTCGGTGTGAGGAAACAAAACAAGAGCGGTAGTCATCGCCCATTCGCGCACACAAAGTTCCAATGAACAAAACAGATAAACAACACAATCAAGGACTCCTTGGCATAATCAAAGAGGGAGCAATAACGTTGTTCGCGATTACACATAAGAGGATAACAAAAACAGAACACGAGGAGCCAACAAAACAACTAGGGCTCGTTGGAAAACATCCCATCGCAACAACACTTAAGCAGAACCAGTGTTAGGCTGCTCATCCTCCCGACTCAGCTTGCGACGCAACAAGGGACGCTCCTCTTCTTCGTCCTCGTCTTCCTCTTCCTCAGCCACCTCGCCGTCCCTTCTGGCGCCCGTAGCTTCCCCCGTGATTGGACGCTCTGCTTCCTCCCGGCGCTCCTCTTCTTCCTCTTCCTCATCTTCTTCTGACTCGGAGTCAGATTCCAAAGGACGCTTCTCACCGATCCACCTCTTGACGTGCTGGACCATATCGCGAGTGTCCCAGCGCACCCCGGGGTTCTCAGGACGAACCTTCTTTCCGACCGCCATCACGGCCTTGGTCATGGCGTCCGCCAGGATCTTCCCGAAAGAGGGGGAAGACTTGAACTGGCGGACGGCCGCATCCTCGGCCGCGCGAACAGCCTCTGCCTTCGCGATGATATGAAGGCGGACTAAGTCCTCCTTCTCCTTCTGTAGCTCTTCGCGAGCCTCCTTCTCCTTCTGTAGCTCTTCGCGAGCCTGTCGCAACTTCTCAGCAAAGGAAGCCTCCAGCTGCTCCCGGATGGCGGTGCGCTCCTCGTTTCGCACCTGCTCCTTAGCCGCCTCTACGTCGGCGGCCAATTTGCTCTGCAAAACGCCGAGCGACTCCAACGCCTCGTTGGCTTGGGTCGTCGCTTTGTCGGCGTGGTTGTTCGCCCCGAGTACCTTCCCTTCCAGCTGAACAATCTGCGCCTCGTCGGCCTTAACCTTGGCGCGCAGCGTGGCGCGCTCTTGTTGGGCTCGGAAAGTTGCCGACAGACCCTACAACGCCACGAGCCTTAGCAAATACAACAGACAAAGAAGCAAAGGCAGAGAGGAAAGAGCAAGGAAATAAACCCAAACTGTATGGACCCAACTCGGTCTTACCGCGAAGTGGATCTGCGCCAGGTCATGTAGAGGATCAGTCTTTTCCACTCGCGGAGGAACGCTGAGAACGGGCCCAATCGCCCGGAGAGCATGGTTGGCGGACACCAAATTGCACGCCGCCGCGGTGTGAATCCTCACGTCGCGGACTTGGTGGACGCCAGTTGTGGCGGGAGCAGTGTTGACAGGGGCGGCAGTGGTGGAGGTCCCCCCAAACCCAGTCATCTGAGGCAACCTTTGCTGAATGGTTGCCCCGGACGAGCTGCCCGCTACATCCCCCTCGCGACGAGCGGGCCTGGTCACCGCCGCCTCTGGCTCCGAAAGCGCCAAAAACAGCTGCTGCGCGGCAGACAACTGCTTCGCCGCCCGAGCAGTTGGCTCCACTAAACGAACCGTCTTGCGGGGCCTTTCGACAGCTTGCGGCTGCGGCTGTTCAATCTCCTTCCGCTTCGAAACCTTTGGCGCCGCGCCAACCTTCTTCTTCTTCTTCTTGTCAGCGGGTGGCGCGACGTCGTCCACCGACATCATGCTGACAAGGCTGGAGAAGTCAACACCTGCGCCAATAAATCGTAAGAGAGCGGTTAATAAGATAGAATGCAAAAGAAAAGAAATTTAACTAACCATCTCCAAAAAGCTCCTCCAAGCAGGCTTCGCGGACACCCCGCGTGTATAAGTTCATGCGATGAGGCATGCAAGCCTCATATTCATCGTTGAGCCCGTCATAGAGTCCGGCGTCCGACTCGAACCCGAGCGTACTGCCCTTCTTCCAGGAGGTGGGCTCCGCCATGGATCCGCTCGCCCATTCCCCGGGAGTGGGTTTAACATAGAAAAATTGCTCGAACCAAGTCTTCTTCAACTTGGGCGATCCATACACAAAGCCATCGGGGCGGTTGTCGCGACGCTGGATAGAAAGACAGTCGCTCCGCGTCGTGGCCTCCTTGATTTTGTACATCTTCCTAAATAGGCCATAGGTGGGCTCGATATTAAGCCTTTTGCACGCGAGACGGAGACAGCTCGCGTGCATGATGACCGATGGGGAGAGCCGCCCGACGGAGCACTTAAGGTGCTCATATATAGCGCACAGCAACGGGTCGATGGGGAATTTGAACCCCATCACCCAGTATTCCGCATAGACGCCGAACCACCCCGGGGGGCAATTGCCCACCATGCTGCGCACCGACGGAGCAGCGTATTCCCAATTGGGGGGCAAACCCAGCCCGCGGACCAACTCCTCCACATCGTCCATGTCATATGTAGAGGAGTGCTCGGGCCCGCGCTTGAGGTTGTCCGACGGCGCCGGCTGGTCACCCCACATCTCGGCCCACTCAATCACGCGATACGCAGCGCCGACGACTTGCGGCCCCAGGCGGGCCATGGCCTCGGTAACGCGCTCAACGGCGCGAGGCGCGAATTGCGCACCAAAGTCCCCTTGCGCCATCTCGTCGGCGACTTCATCATCGTCAGCGACTTCATCGTCGGCGACTTCATCGTCGGCGACTTCATCGTCGGCAACTTCGTCGTCAACGTCCGGCCTACCATCCTGATTACGCCGGATGATCAGTACCCCCCGAGCTTGCCCCATCGCTTCCCCACTCCCGGAGGCGACCATACCCACATCAGAGGAGCTCCCGACCCCATCGCCTGACCTAGCGTCGAACGACGGCGTCGCCGGAATCCCACCGTCACCACCGCCGTCTCCGCCGTCAGATCCGCCATTCCAATCCCCAGAACCACCGTTCCCGTCACCGGAACGGTCAGAAGAAGTGTGCGAGAGAGGGGAGAAATTACCTTCTTCGCCTTGCACAACCCCGGCCTCATTGTTGTTGATGCTAGACATGATATCGACTCGAAACTTAGCAGCAGCAGAAAAGGATTGAGGTTGCAAAAGGAGGAGAGAAATCTCAGGGAAAGAAAGTGAGGCAATAATCGACAGAAACAAGTGAGCCCTCCCTCCCCACAACAATCCTATATTTATAGTCGGTCAGGGGGAAAGCAAAGGGCCAAAGTCGGCCAGCGGAATGCGAAGGGTTAAAGCCACATAGGGATCCGTAACCGTCAGATCCCACCAAATCCCACCAAATCTTTTCGAAATTCAAAAATCCCCGCCCAAGGAGCCTAATCACACAGTGACACGTGGATACCTACCATCATAGGCACTAGTCGGCGACGCCACAAGTGCCGTGCACCGCCTGGGGGGCACGACATACCCGCGAGGAAAGAAAAACAGGAAAACAACCCCATACGCGCATCGCCGGCTCAAAGTATCGCGCGCAGCGAACAAAACCCTACTACAAGCGCGGGGAAAAGCCCAACAACGAGCGCGCGATCCCGCGCCATCAGTACAACGCGTCGCCGGTTCAAAACATCGCGCGCGGTGAACTACAAGCGCGGTAAAAAGCCCAACAGCGAGCGTGCGATCGCGCGCCATCAGCACAACGTGTCGCCGGTTCAACGTATCGCGCGCGGTGAAGAACCCGACCGCGAGCGCACGTAGGAGTCAACCAATTGCGACAAGCGGAGTAAACAAGCGGAATAAGCCCAAAAGACTCGCCTCACGGAGATCACACAGGCCCGAGTCTGTCAAGAAGAAATCCAAACAGGGGGCGTTCACAAAACACCCCCTGATGGGGGGCAATTGTTGGGCATATGACTCGGGCCTAGCCGCGCCAAGGAACAAGTCGGGCTCAGCCACGTCAAGGAACAGGGCGCGACTAAATATACCCTGACGTAGCAGCGCGAAGACCCCGAACGCGACACCTCATCATAGTTAACCACGTCCTGGCGCGAAGAGCTTAGGCGCGGAATGGGTTACATGCGCTAAGGGAGAGCATAGCGTAAGCTAAACCAGGCCCAGAAGGTAGTCACATCAGGGCCATGGACAGGTCTCTGACACGTCCTAGGTAGAGGGATGGCCTGGACATGGCCTAAAATCCTTAGTATGCTAGTGGTCACATCATTGTATCCCAGAAGTCACATCATTGTATCCCCACATGAGTCAACCACTCACCCACCAACATGAAGCCTATAAATATGGCATTTACTACGGTGGGTGAGGGGATCGCATTTTTCGGGCATTCTCTCTCTATAGCAACAACTTCTCTCTCTAAAACTGGGACTCTCTTTCCCGTCAAACTCTCCAATTCTCCTCCCTCCGATCAATCCCCACGTTTGCGTTCTTCTTGACCCCAAACTCTCACCCGAATCTAACTCCTACACTCAGTTAGGTTCAAACAGATATAATAAGCTTGTTGACTTGATTGGACTCATTTTGGGCGAGAGAGGTTCCCATACATAGCTGGTGTATAAGTGCATCTCCATCAATGTAATTGAAAAAAAAATTACATTTGTGTTTTTTATTGTCAACTCAAATTTTTTGCAATCCACATCACATTCATTTCATTCACCTACATCAATGCAATCAACTTGCAATTAGAAATGTAATTAATATTATATTTAAATTATAGAAAATTATGTAAAAGACAAAAGAAAACAATATACAATAAAAAGTCCCCATTTTTTTAGGCTTTTTTGACTTGCATATGCAATTGCATTTGTTGCAAGTTTGCATATATGTAATTGGTAGCCACATCAATGTAATTGATTTTGCAATTGCAAACACCTATGTCATGTCATTTTGCAATTGAGAATGCAATACCAATGTGGATGCTCTAAAGTATAAACATGCGTAACCCATACTTACCATTTATGGAAGGCTAGTAACTTCCCCCAATAAATAATATGCTATAATTCTTTTGTTTTAAGTCAAAATTTAAAAAATTGCACAGAAAAATCAAATTAATTATGTTTTTTAAAATGATATCCACTTTGATATATTTTGAAACAAAAAATGTTTGAGACTTTTATTACGAATCCATACCATGTGGTACTACTTGGTACGTACACAAAATTATACCACTAGGTATGGAAGTGTATATGAACACACAAGAGTGTAAAATGACAGCATACATGATAGTAGAAATATATTATCCGTCATTTACCACTTTTCATCAACGTAAACCACCTGTTACCAGTGGTTCTTTTTGTCGTGAAAAATTTCCCCCCATAAATTTGTTGATATAATAGATCACAACAAACTCGTTCATTTTGAGCAAAATTTTTCAAAATTCGAGTTAAAAACGAAGGTGGTACCAAGCGATACCGGGTGTTATAAATTTTTTTGCTCAAATATTGAAAATAAATATAATTTTGTAGATCAAAACGAACCTATTTCATCTATGTAATTTTTTTTGAAATACAAGTTAGATTAAAAAAAATCCAATTAAAAAGTATGAAAAAATAAAATTGTCATAATTCTCATGCTTTACATCCGATTTCACTTAACATACGGTTTGGTATAAACGAATTCCATAAGTTTTGAGAAATTCATTTTGAAATTAATTTTTTTATGTTTGGTATTTAAAAAAATTCATTTTCAATTCTAAATTTTGAATTCTACGAAATTGGAACTAGTTATAGCAATTCCGAGGAATTGAGATAGAATTTTCAAATGAATTTCACAAGTATTTACTAATTATAATAAAATGACATAATTATCCTTATTTATTAACTAAATTACTTCTACATATATTATTTGAGCCCAACTCATGCGGTATGAGGAACATCGACAAGAATTTGATTGCAATTCTAGTAGCATATGTTGGTTATTTGATATTTCTGCTTCGATTGTATCAGTTCGTTGAGAAGCTACAACTAGAGTGCAGGGTTCATCGAAAAAATATTAGAAAAGAACTAATCAATAGAATTGAAGCACATAAGATCACTTTTGATATTCTACTTATGGGACCAAAGGCGTTTTTTAGAAGATGAATTTCAATGAATATTGTTTCTGCCGGAAATTAATAAGGGTGGTGTAGTTGGAAACTTTTAGTTTGATTCAATTCTAAATGTATGCCAAACATGATTTGGGAATTCAATTCATTTTATTTATAAAGATTTGAATATAACATACCAAACAAAGGAATTTATTTGAAAATGAATTCTACACGATAATTCATTTTAAAATAAAATGAATTCTCGATTCATTTGATACCAAACACTTTTTAAAATGAAATAAATTCTCGGTTTATTTTATACCAAACACTATGGGTTGATATTTGGTTATACATACAAGTGTTTAGGTGTCGTTTGCTTCAAGGATTTGGTACATGGATTTGGTACCAAAAAACCAACTATCAAGGATTTAGGTACAATCCTTTGTTTGCTTGCACTTTTTTTGGAGACCAAATCCGTGGGGCCCACGAATTTTAAGGGTCCAAATCCGTGGACCCCATGGACTTATAAATCCCACATATTGATATGGGATTTGGTATATGGCATAAATCCTTGATGAGATTTTACCCATATACCCTCATGCACTTTTAATATTCCAAGGTTGCCCTCAAATTTAACTATTATACATTATAATTAACAATAAATGAATAATATAAACGTTCATTTAATGTGCAAACATGAGTTAGATTTTTTATATCATTTCTTGTGTTCTAGTTTTCTTTGACCTTTTCATGGAACGTGTAATTCTTTGTTCTCCCGATTCTAATATATGTTGTTATATGTCACTTTTGAAAAGGAGGACAAAGAATTGGTAATTGATTATGTTACGTTAAAAGTTAAAAGTTAAAACAGAATTTTCTCGTTTATTATTATTGTCCATGTGGCAACATTATGCTTATTAGTATGTATTGTCCTTGTTTTGTGTACATATCATAAACATGTCAAACATATAGAAAGTGATAGTAAGGTAAATTTGAAGTTTTGTCCTTGTTTTGTGTACATATCATAAACATGTCAAACATATAGAAAAGGGCAGTAATGTAATTTTTGACTTCAAGTAGTAAATCCCACACCTTTAAATCCATGATAAAAACATCCCAACAAACAAAGGATTGTTACAAATCCATGATGCCTCAAATCCTTGATAAATCCTTGAGTTTTTAAATTACAAAACCCTCATTTTTAAATCCATGAAGCAAACGACCCCTTAATTACGCATCCTATGACCTATATACCTTCTGGGCTGCTCCATCTGGGCTGGGATAAATTGGAATGTTGATACTCTTGCCGGAGCTGGGCCAATCCTCTGGGCCTTAAAGAAAGCTAGGGTTAGGTGGGCCAAGAAAATGTCGAGTTGTGTTCTTTTTTTTTTCGGCCACCAGCCGCCGACGTCGCCGCCGTGAGCTGTTCGTAATTCTACAAATTTAGTTCAACCCATTGTTTTTATGTAAATCGGAGAAAAGAGGTTGACGGGGGAGAGAAGAAGAGGAAATCGTTGGTTCGGAGAACTTTGTTATCTGGAAGCGAACCTTCAGAACCACCAAAGAAGATTTAGACGGCGATTGTTTGGAGACGGCGGAGATGTTGCAAAGCAAAACGTTCAGCAAGAAGACCAGAGGCGGCAAAGTCCAAAAGGTTTTTCTTTTTGTCCGTCTGTATTTCAATCCTGTCTCGGCTTCTAGGACCACTATCAATGGCTTAATTTCTTGTGTTGGAGTGTTACTAACCGTCTTGTTCTTGTGCTCTCCGGCGAGCAGCTTGTCAGAGAAGTGTACCTGAGGGACGATATCTACTGCGGAGCTTCTTTTTGTAAAGTATGTGATACTGCTTCTGCTCCCCTTACTGCTTCTGCCTCTACAATCCTCGTCCTCGACACGAACGTCGTTCTCAATCAGGTGTTTCCTTTCTCCCCCTGCTTTTTCCCCCTTTCGTTTGTTCTGTTAACTATCTTCATTCTTCTAGGGATCCTTAGAAACTTTTTGAAGCAACTGCTTTTCAATGCTTCCAGATTGATTTGCTTGAGAATCCGGCTATTGAGGATGTGGTTGTGCTCTCCATTGTTCTCCAAGAGGTTAAGAACAAGAACACTTCCGTGCACAATAGAATTAGAGCCCTCTGCAGTAATCCTGCTAGGAAATTCTTCGTTTTCTCTAATGAGTTCCACAGGTATTTTGTCTCCGTGTCCTGCTTCGTTCTTGGTTTGCCTTTGTATTGTCACTTCATTTCTCGCTGCTCTCTTACCACGTAGGGACACTTATGTTCAGACCATGTCTGGAGAAACTCCAAATGACCGAAACGATCGAGGTTTTCCCCTTAGCTTCTTCGCTATTGCTATTGTATATCGGGTTGTTAAGGAAAAAGGGGCTGATATTATTTATCCCACTAATCTCTCTTAAGCTTCTCTGGTTTCTGTTCTTACAATTCAATTGTATTTCAGCAATTAGGGTGGCCACCAGGTGGTATCAAAAACATCTCGGTGATGTAGCGAAGGTTTTACTTATTACTAACGATAAAGAGAATAAGAGAAAAGCTAGCGAAGAGGGTGTTTCTGCTGAGACGAGTACGTTCACAACCTTATATGGACTGAGGAAGTTCCTTCATTTGCGAGTGTTTGCCATTTCTTTGAGAATCAGATAGGGCTTATCTTTGAACTGAGCTCATTTCTGAAAATTTTGTTTGCTTTTTAGTTGAATCATATGTGCAATCTCTTGGCCAGCCGGCATTGCTTGACCTGCTTGTTCAACCAGCATCAGAAGATGTAGCCATGGATGAAGCAGAAGATCTGAGACCTTCGAAGAGGAAAGTCGTCTACCCAGAGGTACTTTTTTAGATTTATGTATAAGTAGCCTGCAAGTTACACCATGGTTTCTAAGTTTTGGGCATGTCATGTCTTCTTCAGCATAAGCCCATGTCAGAAATTACTTCTGGTCTGACCAGTGGAATATACCATCAAGGAAAGCTTCGGGTGAACCGTTACAATCCCTTTGAAGCATATGTTGGAAGTGAAAGCATTGGTGATGAAATAGTTATTTATGGACGTGGGAATATGAATAGGGCTTTTGATGGTGATGTGGTGGCTGTTGAATTACTTCCCCGGGATCAGTGGCATGAAGAAAAATCTTTATCAATAGTGGATGAAGGTAACTCAGTCATAAGACTTTTTAGACTCCTTCACATGTACTGGTCATTTAGTTGACTCCTGATAGTGGATAAACACGATTCCATCACTCTTGGCATTACCTGTATATAGGTCAGTTACCTCAATAGTTGGCACGATATTAATAGTATGAAAAGGGAACAGGACATGTCTGGGTGACCGGTCGTCTGACCTACAGTACACGAGAAGAGTTTCATGTTAAATTCTGGTTTCACAACATTGATAAGGAATTGTTGCTTAACTTATTATCGTACCGCTATATTATCCGTCTCTAAAATATGGACATAGGAAATATTCTTATGGAGAGTGTTCCAGAGTGTTATCCATTTAGTAACTAGATACTATGTCAGTTCGTGGTTTTCACAATCTTTGCCCACTATAGCTCTATTGAAAGACTTTCTGAACCATAACAAATTATAATTTCTGTGGTGAAGAGGATGAGGATGAAGATGTTCATTTGGTCCCAAGCAGTGCTGATGATGCTCCTCGACCTACAAAAGCTGTGTCAGGTTCTGCATTGAATGACAACTCTCTTACCTCCCGTCCATCTGGTCGCATCATCGGTATCATCAAACGGAATTGGCATTCGTGAGTGTTCTTAAATATCTTTATATGTGCATATGGTAATTAGAAACACTAAACCTTGAATAATGTGGTGAAACGAGGCTAGTGATGTGAGGAGATGAGGTGATTCATATGGGGTGGCACTCTATCTAATATGGATGTGCTCCATTTTGTTTTGTTAATTGATGAAATTTTTTGTGGTTGCATAAGGTCCATCCTTCCATACATTCAAGTGTACATAAATGGTGATAAGTGTTTAAGGCAACTTCATTATTTGTTATGACATGCAGCTATTGTGGATCTTTGGAGCCTATGCCAATGCCTGCTGGAAGTGGCAGCCTGGTTCATGCGCTGTTTGTTTCTAAAGATCGCAGGATTCCTAAAATCCGAATTCAGACTCGGCAAGTTGAGAATCTGTTGGACAAGAGAATTATTGTGGCAGTTGATTCTTGGGACCGTCAATCACGGTATCCTTCTGGACACTATGTACGAAGTATAGGAGAGATAGGGGATAGAGACACTGAAACTGAGGTGTGTAAGATCCATTCTTTGTATGAATGTGTGCTATATATTTGTGCGACAGGGAATTCATATTGATAAATTGGAGGTGCTTATGGTTCCGAATTTTTAGTAACTCATCTAAATGCTGGATAAGCAAGATCTAGTATGGTCATGTAAGTAATGTAATTTACCTTTTTGAATCCTGCAGGTTGTCTTGATAGAAAATGATATAGATGCCCGTCCATTTTCTACTCAAATTTTAGCATGTTTACCACCCTTGCCCTGGTCAGTTTCTGCAGAGGATTTGGCTAATCCTAGCAGAATGGACTTGCGTCATTTGCGCGTCTTTAGCGTTGATCCACCAGGTTCTAATTCTACTATGTTTTTAATTTCCTGTTATATCCTCTCAATCACAAAAAATTATAGAAGTATGCTGGCAATGTTTGTTTCCAATATCTTGAAAATGATTTGGTGGTGTAAACTCGTGCAGGATGTAGGGATATTGACGATGCACTGCACTGTATGATGCTTCCAAACGGGAATTTTGAAGTTGGAGTCCGTATCCTCTAATGTGCTTTAAGCAGGAAATGGCAGTTTGAAGTCTATTTCTTGGTCTGAAACCGTTCAGCTGAGCATAATTTTGGTGCTAGTTTCTATTAATATTTCTTATGGACTCCCTTGGTAGCTACCTTACTCTGCAGTGTCACACTCTGCAATTATTTCTTAGTTGTGGAAATAAGAAATGTCAATGTTTAGCTTCACTGCTATTAAAATAGACATCGCTGATGTTACAAACTTCGTTCACCCTGGCACCCCACTTGATGATGAGGCTACACAAAGAGGCACCTCTGTCTACCTTGTTGAGCGTCGTATTGACATGCTCCCTAAACCTTTAACAGAAGGTAATTCCTGAGTGTGGTATACATACTTGATTGTTCGTTGAGGGTAGGGTGCCTTTCCTGTCCTAACTTTTATATCTTTATGTGTAGATATATGTTCTCTTCGAGCTGAAGTAGAAAGACTAGCTTTCTCTGTGTTGTGGGTAAGTGCTTCAGATGAGAACTACTTCAAGCCGTTGACACTAGTGCTTCGCTTTCATTCGTTCAAATTTACTTTTCAACTTAGTTGAACATGTGGTCCATAAATTTCTGTTTTGTGCCTATTAACTTTCATAATCTCGGTGAACAGACATGTACAGAACTGGGTTATTACCATGTGACCTCTATCATTAGAAACCTAGCTTTTGCACCCTTGGACCAGCTAAACCAGATATTTGTTTCTTTGATCATTGATCACATGCAGGAAATGACACCCGGGGCTGAGATTATTTCTACAAAATATACAAAGAGTGTAATTAAGTCATGTGCAGCGTTGTCCTATGTTGAAGCTCAGGCTAGGATGGATGATAGGTATAATATTTTATGCCGTGTTTGTCAACTAAACTTGAATATTGTTGATCCTCTGGGCCTTTGGATATTACCTCCTATTGGTTTTAACATCACAAATTGATTGTTCTTATTCTTCTAATCTGATAATAGAACCCCTGCTAAGCATATTCTTCTTAAATCAGCTAGAAGTAAGAATACTTGTTAGTCTCAGTTTTACTAATCAGATAGGTATACAGTTTGTTACTAGCTTCCAGAACTAAATGTCAAATAAGTAACAAGCATTCAACTTAAGAACTGTGGTATTCTTTTTTTTTTTTTTTGACAACTAAGAACTGTGGTATTCTTACTTCAATAAGCTCATTAGCAATCTTGATCTGCATCCGACACAGACTGCTGTCTGATATGGAGCCCGGTTGAATAGTTCTGGATTGTGGGGTTGCTCTAGTTCAAGGATAAATAAATCTTATTAAAACAGAATATCTGTATGTAAGAAAGAGCACATGAGAATCTGTATATCATCAACTTTTGAAATCGTTTGTCAAATTGGAACTAACCAGTTGAAAATGCCGAGGGAAAAAATATCAGCTTGTGGGTTGCTCTATAAGATAAGCTGTCCGAGGATATTGTTTTATTTTATCCATATATCAGTAGGCTATCTAGTCACTACTTTGCACATTCACTGCCTATCTTCCAGATTTCAGAACTGCAGTATCGAGCTTCCCTTACCTGTTAATGTTCATCTTGTACTCTGTCACGGTCTTGATCAATCTTCTTGCTGTGTTCAGTCGATTGATGGATCCAGTAACTCAAGACTTAAGAAACATGAATACTCTGGCAAAGGTATGCAAAGCTAGTTAGCAGGTCACTCCAAACATGTTAATAAATCACAAAATCCTAGCATTGTACATCTATAATGCCTATGAGAACTTCACTTTAATACATGATTCTGTAGACAATGAGACAAAGGCGAATTGCAAGAGGAGCACTAACTCTTGCTTCAGCAGAGGTCAAATTTCAGATTGATACTGAGACTCATGACCCTCTTGATATTGGTAAGTGTCAACAGACGACTACCTTTTGTCTTGCTAAATTGCACTTTCACTGAAGTTAATTAACATCCATGGCTTAAATGAGTCATCTCCAAGTAGATTCTTCTGTACCCGACTTTGACTTGTTATATGCTCTCTTTGGATAAAGTTTATGTTGACTTCTTGAATTCCTTCTACCAAGCTGGGTCTTTTTTGGTGCACCTGTTGCTAGCGCTTTGTTCCTGGACTACCAAATGGTCATTTCATTCATACTTGTCTTGTTGTAGGAATGTACCAGATTCGCGAGGCAAACCAAATGGTAGAAGAGTTCATGCTTGCTGCTAATGTTTCAGTAGCTGACCAAATCCTTAAACATTTTTCCGACTGTTCACTGCTAAGGTCAAATTGCATTTCCAAGTTTTCATTTTTAACATCTAGTGTAGGAGATCATATGTCAGGGAATCTTTGTCTGTTGCCAATGTTTGAAAGTGACTTCAAAGTTGCTGTTGCGGAGCAGCATTACAAATTGAGCATACTAATGGAGTTCTTAGAAAAGCATTCATTTGGTGAGGTTGGGTTGCCTCCTGAAGGAACTTTTCTGTTTGCAGGCGTCATCCTACTCCCACTAAAGATATGCTGGAACCTTTGTTGCGCACAGCTACTGCAATTGGTTTGAACTTGGATGTGTCATCATCGAAAGCACTAGCTGATTCACTTGACCATGCTGTGGTGAGTCTTTCATAAATAAAAAATTTACTTTCAGCACTCTTCGTGCATCAATTTGATTCCACAAAACTTAACACAGACCATATTAGAAGATACATTTTCAAGAAACGTAGAAGGTTCTTTTGTAGATAAACGTCTTTCCCCCCCATGTGCATTGGCCCCACTTTCAATTTCCATTTCCCCCCTGTTGATTACTTGTGCAATGCTGTCTGCCCAGAGCGATGATCCATATTTCAACAAGCTCATTCGTATTTTGGCAACCAGATGTATGTCACAGGTAGTGCTGGCTTCTCATGTTTCAGGTTTGTTTGTTTGTTTTTCTTAGCAATTATATTACCAGTCCTGACTCCAGACTTGACTATGTATGCAGGCGGTGTACTTCTGCAGTGGTGATCTGAGCCCACCTGAGTTCTATCATTATGGTCTTGCAGCCCCTCTGTACACTCATTTCACATCACCTATTAGGAGATACGCAGGTTTGTGGACTATTTGTGGTGGGTTCTGGTTCGCTCATCCTTTCATTTAGTTGTGAAAGTAAGCAAGCACATCTTTCTTTGGTTGAAGATGTCGTGGTGCATAGGTTGCTGGCTGCATCTTTAGGGATATATACGCTCCCAATAGTATTCCGTGACCGGCCACAGTTAACCAGTATTGCTGATAGTAAGATACTCTTCTCTACAATGCCCCTGATCCACATTTTTAATTGAAGAGAAGGTTGCTGATTTTGGTGTTGGTTCAGATTTGAATTACCGGCATAGGAATGCCCAGATGGCAAGCAGAGGTTCCGTCGAGCTCCACACACTAATATACTTCAGAAAGCGGTGTGCAATCTCTTTCTCTCTATTTGCATGAACATTCAATGAATGAAACCCGGCCATGATACTGGGGTGTCTTTCCTCCTAATATTTGGTTTTACCTGCCGTTGTAGCCCTACTGAGACGGAGGCCAGGATTGTGAAGATAAGATCCAATGGTTTTATCGTCTTTGTGCCCAAGTATGCATCTGCATGATTCCATACTGCAAGTATATATTATATCTAGTGTACTGTACATCGATTGGGTAGTTATTAACAGCCTGGTCTGTAACGAATGTGCAGATACGGCATAGAAGGGCCGGTTTACCTGACCCCTAAGGGCGAGAAAGGCGGGAGCAGTGGGGGGGAGTGGTTTGTGGATGAGCAGCAGCAGAAGATCAAGAAGATGGACGGAAGTGTTTCTTATGGGATTCTGCAGGCCGTGAAGATCCAGTTGGAGGTTGCAGAGCCTCAACCGAACCGACCTAAACTCCAGCTTACCCTTGTCTCCTAAACCTTTTCCCTTGCCTTTCTCCTAGCTTAGTAAAAGCAGCCTTCATTCAGGTGGGAATGCAAATGGGAAACTGGTAACCTTTTAATTCTGAAACATGTTGGGAGGTGAAATTTCAGGAATTTATTTATTCACAAGGACAAATTTATGAGTAAGAATACGTTGATTAGTCGTAATTTAGGTTATATCGTCGCATGAAATGTACGTCAATCTATTCAGGATAAGCTCGTAGTGTAGTACAGTGGTGCAATGTCACAATCTTGAGGATTTAGTGTCCTATTGCTCAACTTGGAATTTGGTTTGAACATTAGCTAAACAATTTGAACAAAGAAATTCTTAGCCCAAGTGATTGGCAATGACTAGCTAATAGCTTGCTCATCAGTCTCGCTGAACACCGACTTTAGCTTATCCTCACCACTCCCATGAGACTATCAACAGTAGTCAGTCACACATAAAGATTCTGTTTTGGTCTCAAGATTTCTGATTCTGGATTCCATTTATCATCCCATATTCTCATCTCATCTGCTTTCCATTCCCGCCCCGCCAACGCCTACTATGTTGCCATTAAACAAAGAGCATTGCTATTCGTCGCCCTAAAACATCTTATTCGTCGCCCTAATTTTTATTGAAATGACTCAAATATCCTTAGCTTAATTATTGTACAATGTACATCAAACCCGCCGACCGTCGCTGGAAGCACCAGAAGGGTTAAAAACCCGTCTCCGGCGAGTTGGGACAGGTGGGAACCTCGTACCTCTTCAAACTACCATCACCAGTGGGTCATTCCGACGACGAGCCTGTGGCGGTATCGGAGAAAGGCGCTCCATCTCTGCTCAAGATGTTCGGAAGGAGCGCACCTAGCTGCGAACGACGACACACTCTGTCTCTGTTCCCGATGTCATATGCGATTGATTTAGATTCTACCAGACCGGCACATCTCAGCTTGTCGGGATTCCAATTAGAAAGGGTTTCGATCTGGGTTTTTAGGGTTTCAATGTCTAGAAGGGTTTTATTCGTGTTGTGGTTGTGGTTGTTATTTTGATTTCTGGGTTTCAGGATTCATCCCTTCCGTTCCCAGTTCAATTTGTGCAGAGTGGCAATTCATCTTCTCGAAGTCATCATATATAGTGAGGTCAAGATTTCTAAGCTTCTTCTTCGTCTTCTTCCTCCGGCAATAAAAGTAAATCACCAGCGACGCTCAAGTTGAGGTGGGCATATGCCGGATAAAAGAATCCACAGCGATAGCACCGTCCGTGTTGAGGTCGGCGGCGGCTGGGCAGGGTAACGTAAGGAATTTTTTGTTTAGTGTTTTGGTTTGAAATTGGAGTTAGAGGGCAAGATCGTCAATTTGGTGCATTTTAGGGCGATAAAATTTGAATTTTAGGGCGATGAATAGCGATTCAGTAAACAAATCAAGAAGACCATTAAAGACACATTTGGTCATTGAGATTACTAAATTGGGACATATTTGGTCACTACAATTACTAAAACTGGACACATTTAGTCACTCGCCGTTAGTTGTCGTCCAACTCCGTTAAAAGAGTCCGTTAAAAGAGTCCGTTATGTGCTGACGTGGCTAACGTAAGCGTCTAATCAGCGTCGTTTTGGGTCGGAAATGGTCAAACCCGACCCGCCACGTCACTAAACCCAACCCAATCCATTGACCCGACCCAGAAATAAACCCTAACCCACCTAACCATACCAGATCCCACTTAAAAAAAAAACAAAACTGATTTGTTTCCATTTCAGACCAAAAACACTTCTCCTTCCTCGAGAGCTCTTCCCCTTCGTGTGCCTCACTGCCCTCCCGGAGGACATCCTCCCCCACATCCTGATCGCCGCCGATCTGGACCTAAAAACCACCGCCCAAACCTCCGTTTTGTCCCGCCGCTGGCGCCACCTCTGGCGATCCGCCCTCCGCGAAATCTGCCTCGAAACCCCGCGCCGCCGCGACACCATCGTGAGAAACCGCCACCTATTCACCGATTTCGTTGACAACCTGCTGGCGGCTCGCGAGCCCCGATCGGAGCTCGCACTCATCTCCATCACCGTCAACGAAGCCTTCGACCCGAAGTACGCGGACCTCTTGGGCCGGATCTACGAGTACGGGTCGGCCGACAGGGCCCCCGCCTTCCGGCAGACCATCCCGACCCGGCTTCGGACGATCGTCGAATCGTTTCCCCACGGTTTCATCCACCTTTGTCAGTCCCTCCAAGATCTCGACCTCTCCCTCCTCAGCTTCGATTTCGACGAGCTCTGCCACCGGTCCTCCAACTTTGTGTGCCTCACTGCCTCCGCCTCTACGGCAAGGGGGTAGCATTAATGGCTCAATCTCTCCCTGCTCTCTGCTCTAGGATTAGTTTGTTCGAAAATGGCGAAAGGGGAAGAGCTCTCGAGGATGGAGAAGGGTTTATGGGTCTGAAAATGGCGAAAGGATCAGTTTTTTTTTAAGTGGGATCTGGTATGGTCAATGCAGTCAAAATCACGCTTTAAAACTTAAAAATTTACGATTTTACGCTTTTAGGTCACCAAAACGCTTTCGTTTCCATATAAAAACTTAAGTGTATAAAATCAGACTAAATTGCGCTTTAAAGCTTAAAAGCTTACGGTTTTACGCTTCTAGTTCTCCAAAACGCTTTACGTTTTTACGCTTTTAGTTCACTAAATGAGTATTCTTTTCATGAAATTAATTATGAAAAGTATATTTTAAAAGTAAATCACCAACAATATGATACATTTGAGATTAGAAGATACATATAAGTAGGGGTGGCTATACGGTCCGGTTAAATTGGCCCAAATTGATCCGGTCCAGTCCGGTTTTTTTGAAAATATAAGGACCAAAGATTGGATTGGATACAGTCCGGTCTTGATCCGGTCCGGTCTTGATCCGGTCCGGTCTTAACCCGGTCCGGTCCCAATTCGGTCTTGATTTTATATTGAGATTGTGGGAATTTGAGTGCCTAAGGCCTAAAAGGGTGAGGAGTTGGTTAAGTTTTGTACTAAGTGCAAAGGTTTGTGACCGTTTATGCAAATTACCCTTAAGTTTTGGGTGTTGAGCTCTCTTATCCGGTCTTTATCCGGTTTTTTACCTCAAATCTAAGCCCAAAGATTGGATTGGATTGTTTACGATCCGGTCCCGGTCCGGTCTCGGTCCGGGTTATACGGTCCGGTTTCCGGTTTTTCATCCGGTCCCGGTCCAAATAGCCAGCCCTACATATAAGGTACTTGGATTGGATGCATTCTCAACTTCGATAGAGTAATCTAATTCACCCGTTAGGCTTTTCCCAAATTCATTAGCATAGTGGGAAAAGTGGCTTATTGTTAAAATTTATGTTTACAAACTTATTATTAAGATGCTATAAGTTGTTCTACTTTAGGCATGAATCGCATGTATTTATTGACTTATCTAAATTCTGTGCATTCATATTTTGCATAGCATATGTCCTACTTAATACATTTTCAGTTATTTTTTCAGTATGCGTAAAAAACTTACGCTTTGGTTCTACGCTTTACGATTTTACCCCTTTTCCACTTCTAGGTAGAATCGCGCTTTTGACGGCATTGGGTATGGTTAGGTGGGTTAGGGTTTATTTCTGGGTCGGGTTGGGTTAATGGATTGGGTTGGGTTTAATACGTGGCGGGTTTAGTGACGTGGCGGGTCGGGTTTGACCATTTCCGGCCCAGAATGGCACTGACTAGGCGCTCACGTTAGCCACGTCAGCACATAACGGACTCTTTTAACGGAGTTGGATGGTAACTAACGACGAGTGACTAAATGTGTCCAGTTTTAGTAATTATGGTGACCAAATTTGATATTAACTTTTTCTAGTGACTAAACATGTCCCGATTCTGTAATCTCAGTGACCAGATGTGTCTTTTAACCCTTTTGTATATATATGGATGTTCTTCAAGGAGCCATACTTTCTCAGCAACTATTCTGTTAAATAGGAATATTAGTTTAAGTTGTTATGCTGTATACTAATAATGCCCATGGTCTTCAAGGAGTACTTTTGCCAAATCATGGTACGTCCGTCGTTTCAGATAACTAGTACTCCAATCAGCTCTAACATTTTTACGGTCTCAGACTGGCTCTAAATTTTGCTCCTCTTAAAAGACACTCTCTTCCGGTTCAACGATCACTTATTCAGGGAAATAGCTCAAGAAACAAACTTACAGCATCTCCATCGCCCACTCTTTCCCAATTGCAATGCCACGTATTTTAATGCTATTTAAATACCCAAATATATTTGAGAAATGGCTATTTATTTTTATATGCAATTGCAAATTAATTGCACCAATATAGGTACAACGAAATGGAAACATGTCTGCGGGCTGCTCTGCAGTGGCAATTTTGCGCGGAGCGATGTCACAAGACTGAAAACGTTCCCGCACAAAATAACAATCCATCTCTACGTGCTTGGTGCGTTCATGGAAAACCGGTTTAGCAGCTATGTGCAAAGCTGCCTGATTGTCACAAAATAATGGAGTAGGAGCTGAAATGGAAACACCAAGATCACGAAGTAACCAACGCAGCCAGAGGACCTCACTAACTGTGTTTGCCATGGACCGATACTCAGCTTCGGCTGAAGAACGAGCAACCACAGTTTGCTTCTTACTGCGCCATGAAATGGGAGAAGCACCAAGAGAGATGAAATAGCCAGTCGTCGAACGACGAGTCACGGGACAACCCCCCAATGTGCATCACAAAAGGCTGTAAGAGTAAGTGATGAAGAGGCGGGGAAGAAAAGGCCACGGCCAGGAGTGGATTTCAAGTAACGGAGGACACAAACAGCAGCATCCTCATGCGCCTTTGTGGGCGCTTTCATGGTCTGACTAAGAACGTTGACTGCATAGGTGATATCAGGGCGTGTAACAGTGAAATAGAGTAAACGCCCTACTAGCCGGCGATAAGCACCAGGGTCAACAGCTGGAGGAGAATCGAGATGACCGATGTGATGTTGCTGCTCAATAGGAGTAGAACTAGAACGAGCCGCCTCAAGAACTGTATCTGCTAGATTGTCCAAGACATATTTGCGCTGATTCAAGACAATACCACGGGGTGATCGAGCAACCTCGATACCGAGAAAATAGTTCAACGGACCCAGATCCTTAATAGTGAACTTCTCATGAAGGAAGTCCTTGACGTGAGCTATGAAAGCCAAATCCGTACCAGCCAGGATAACATCGTCGACGTAAATAAGGGCAGCAACATAAGTGGAAGCACGCCGATAAATAAATAGGGCATGATCGGCCCTGCTCTGAACAAAACCAAGAGTGAGGAGGGCCTGGGTAAACTTCTGATACTAGTTGCGCGAGGCCTAGCGCAAACCATAAATAGACTTGTGTAACCGACAGACACGAGTCTCCCGAGGCTGAGCAAAACCTTGAGGTATCGCCATGTAAACCTCCTCATCGAGATCGCCCTGGAGGAAAGCATTATTTACATCAAGCTGATGAATAAGCCAATCACGAGTCACGCCGACTGCAAGGAGACAGCGAACAGTAATAAGTTTGGCCATGGGAGCAAACGTGTCATGAAAGTCAATCCCTTCAATCTGAGTATAACCATTGGCAACGAGACGAGCTTTGTGGCGCTCGACCGAACCATCAGGATTGAACTTCACTTTGAAGACCCACTTACATAAAATCCGACATTTGTCGGGAGGAAGTTGAACAAGTGATAGACCGTTATTTACACATGTTTTTACCCCTGCTCTTACTCCGTTTGAGGTATTGATTCTCGTGTTTTAGGCCGATTTCACGCTAGGTTGTGCTTGTTTATGATATTTCAGGTCCTAGTACGTGAATGGAGGCTTGGGAGCGAGTTTGAGGTCGATTGGACAAGGATCGGACGCATGGCGAGGTTCTGAGGAAGTCGCACGGGCACATCCACAACCCGCACGGCCGTGCAAGTGACCAGTTTGGCCGTGCGGGATTGTGCGTGGGCACCCACGGGCACAAGTGAAATCCGCACGGCCGTGCAAGGTGCAATCCTGGCCGTGCGAGTTGGCTGAGGTTCGACTTAATGATACGGCGCATTTTGAGTTGCACGGCCAGAATGGTGATGTGCACGGCCGTGCACCCTGGCCGTGCAAGTCGGGAAACCCTGTTTTAGAGCCTATTCCGAGCCAGAAGTGGGAGAATCGTGTTTTCAGAGCAAAAACAGAGTCCTAGAGAGAGAAAGTGCGAAGAACACATCCTAGAAGCTGTCCTAGAGCTGGATTTTATCGAATCGAGCCTGGAGATCGTCATAGGAGTGGAAATCATCGTCCCGGAGCAGATTATCCTTATCGTTATGAGTATGACTAATCCGATTCTTGTTTTCTCTTCTTTCTCTATGGAGTAGAACCCTTCTCTCACTTGGGTATGAAGAACCCTAGTTCCTTGTGTTAGGGAATCGATTGTAATGACTTGGGATGATATTACTGGTTGATTTTAATCGAATGACGCATGTTTAATGAATTGATTTGAGTCTGATCAGCTTGTCTCAATTTCTGCTTCAACCTAAGATAGATAGAATCTGATTAGGTTGTTAGAGCCTCTTCATTCGATAGTAGGAGATTGGCTATACGAGAGTTAGCCAGTTTACTGCTTTGTACTGGTGTTCTTGGCGCCAGTAGTGGAGTTCTGTGTTCATAGCCTCAGCTTTCTATCCCGGTGAAGACTAGTCGTCTGCCGGGTAGTTAGACTGAGAGGGCTTGGTCAGCTTAAGAGATTCCAAGCTACTGTCGGATCTTCCGCAGTCTAATCAACAGTAAATCAACCCAGGGAATTGCAATTGAACCTAACTAAGGGGCTAGGGGGACTCACTCCCGAGTGACTCTTACCTGCTTTTGAAAACTGAACCATTTACTGCTTTCTTACTGCTTTTGCTTTAAACAACAATCACTCGAATTAGTTTGCTAGATAATAGAGAATCACGGAGTAAGCAGTAGATCTAGACCCCGGGTTGATAATTAAACTTGCCTGTTACTGCATTCCCGGACTGCGATTCCACTTGGTCGCAGTTTGGTGTTGTGTTTTGGCGTGTCAAGTTTTTTGGCGCCGTTGCCGGGGACCCTCTAGGTTATTCGGGAAACGTGAGAATTTGTTACTCTAGCTTTTTATTTATTGCATTTTTTTTCTTTTCCACCCTTGCTTTTCACTTGGGTGTTATGTTTTTGTTGGTGCAGCTCTGAAACATGGATCCTCATGGCTTCTCCAACCATTGGGGGTATCAACCACCATCCGTGTGGTATTACCCCGAGACTTCCTGGAGCAATCAAGGAGGAGAAGACTATGGATTCGGATGTCAGTACCAACCCCCCTACTATGGAGAACAACCAAACCCTTGGGAACCTCAAGAACAATATCCTTTTCAAGAAGAGTTCCTGCCACAACCAGCAGAGCCATGCTACACTTCACTGGAAGATCCGAACAAACAATTAAGGCTTCTCGTGGAGCAGTTTACTCGAGACACTGAGAGAGCATGCTCCAAGATGGATCTTCAAATCCAAGCCCTTGACTCTTCCGATCCCTCATTGCTCCACGACATGGAGCAGACTGTTCAGTGCTCAGCGAAGCAAACAGAATGGGTGAAGCAAATTTGCTCACATCCTGCTCAAGATCACCTTTCTGCTGCTACGCTAGAAGAGGCGGAGTATGACAAGGGCAGCGGGGGCGTTGAGGAGCCTACAGAAGTTATCACAGAGAAATCCCATAATGATCATGATCAGGAAATTCCTCTGGTGGCAGATCACACCGTTCTTCATTTATGCTCTAGCATGCTGGGCCTGTGCGAGGAGAGGCAAGATGATCCCATTGAAGAAATTGCTTGGTGACTTGCTCTCCAATCTGTTTTGGAAGAAGAAGAGCGAGCAAGGATGAGGAAGGAAGTTGTGGAGGATGAGGAAGGAAGTAAAGACGAGGTAGTTCTTGATCTTTTCCAAGGGGAGAGACCACATTTTGAAGAAGGTAGGGGGGTTGTGGAGGCAATTGGCGTCCAGGCTGAGGATGAAGTTGAGGTGGAAGAGGCTTGCACCGAGCCTATGTTACACTTGATATCTCCACCAAACTTCGAGGATCTGCTTGGCAAGGACCCATTTGCAGTGTCTCTTTGCCCAACTAAGACCACATCAACATCAATCCCTCTTGGTGGATACGATGGTGGTCAATCGAATATATCTTATCTGGTTTGGGGCAATGAGACAAGAGCAGATGCGAAGGAGAGGTCTCGTGAGTGGAGACTTCATCTTCCTCAAGGTCACGAGCCGTCTTCATCACCTATCACTTCACTTGCTTGTGACTTGAGACTCCACATCATCGATGAGAACCTCAACTTCAAGGAGGTTTTGGGGTGGACCGAAACTTAGGAGCCACCGTCTAGCTAAGACGTAAAAGAAGCGCTTGTGGGGAGGCAACCCCACCAAGGTTTGTTTTTCTTTTGTTTGTTTTTGTCGGTTTATCCACTTGGAACTATGGTTTCTATCACCCAGTGTGTTTTGCTGATGCTAGCCCCGCTGACTGGTCCACTTCCAGTCTCCCCAGCAGTGTTTTAATCCGGTAACATCGTTCCCCTTCTCTTTCCCTCTACTCCATTGAGGGCAATGTCGTGCTTAAGTGTGGGGGGATGCTTTGTATCGGGTGGAATATTTATGATGGTGCTTGGAGCCTAGTCCGCTGTCCGAATCTTACGATTTGAGGGCTCCAAGTACTGCTGTTTGATCATATTGGCACTGTGTTTTGATGGATGAATTGATTGGTTTTCGGATTAATGCATGACAACTTGTTTGCGACTAGGACAACCTATGATGAGGACTGAGATGTGCAGTAGAACGATTTAGAGGTTCAGTTTTCCAACTGTTTGCTTGCCAACTGTGACTTGATCTGATTACTTGTTCTTGACAGTCGTTTATGCATCTAGTTCAGGGTATCAGAATGTGAGATAGAGCATATAGGTAGCCATGTGAGATTTGAGCCTGCTCGATTCTTTTTTGTGCGATAGATCCCTCTTCCATGATGTGTAGCATTCACGTTGTCACTAGCTAAGATGATGGGGGCATAGGATTAGCCCACGCCCAAAAACTGACTGTCCTGATGTGTCATATCCCCTAGTCAGCCCCTTTGAGCCGTGTGTTATCCTTTCTTTTGGTCTATAATGAAAAAAATCACCCTTGTTGCATCTTTTAGAAGGTTCCACAAAGTGGTTTTTATATATTCTCTGCTGTTTCTGCTAAAGTCTATGTGAGTGTTGGAGGTAGTGCTTAAAAGTTGGGCAGGTGTTTGAAATTTATGCAGAAGTGGTGGCTCTCTTAAGAAATGAAAAGAAAAATTAAAGAAAAACAAAGAAAAATTGAAAGCAAAAGAGAGCCACTACCAAAAATCTGAATAATGTCCAGTAAGCAGTGTTTCTGCACCCTGGCCGTGCGAGTCGGGAATTGCTGTTTAAAACCCGATTTTCAGCCAAAGGAAGGGAGAGAGCTGGGTTTTGGATCCCAAACACCCAAGGGACGAACCCTAGAGAGAGAGAGCGACTTGGGAACATTCTTGGAGCTTTTTTGGAGGATTTCTTCGCCATTGGAGCTCGGGAATCAAGCTTGGAGATGGAGATTGAAGATCTAGATCAGATTTCTGCAGTCTCTCTCTTCTCTATGGAGT
Source organism: Linum tenue (assembly GCA_946122785.1). NCBI lineage: Eukaryota > Viridiplantae > Streptophyta > Magnoliopsida > Malpighiales > Linaceae > Linum > Linum tenue. The sequence continues at coordinate 51,761,283 of CAMGYJ010000004.1, read as the reverse complement.
AACTTCCCTTCACTTAGGTTTTGAGGAACCCTAGCTATGTTTGTTTGATTGGATGATTGTATGAGTACTCTGACTTGATAATCTTGAGTTCATATTCAATCTATGCATGTTTTCACGATTCAGTTCTGCTTTAGTCGAGATTATTGATTCTGCTTTGATCCTATGAGAGCGAATACCTGATTAGGTCAATAGAGCACCATAGATTGATAGTAGTGGATCGATTGCTTTAGTCGGGGGTTGATTCCCTGCTTTGTATCGATTGAGAACCTCATTCGATAGAGGGAGTCTAGTTCAGAACGCCTTGATCGATTGTTCTAGAGAAGGATACGTCCCTCTAGGCAATTGACTCAAGAGGGCCTTGTTCCTTTAGTCGAGACTCAAGGTCTAGTCAAGGATTCTCCGCATTGTGAATGAAGTGAAACAAGTTAGAAATCATCGATCGTTAATCTGGCTAGTGGCTAGGGGGAATCATACCTAAGTGAGTTCCCAACCTGTAATTAGATTAACTTTAACTGTAGTTTGCTAGAGTAGTTTTAGTTCTTTCATCTTGATTTGTTTTGCTAGATAATGAACTGAACCTGAGTAATAGTAACTCTAGAGACCCGTGGATTCGATATTTATTACTTGAGCCACTATACTGCAGTCCCTTTCATTGGTTACACTTGGCCATTGTTAGGAGTTGTGTTTTAGCGAGTCAACAAGCGACCAAGTACCATTGGCAATCAACGCATCGATCTCTCGCTGCATGGCGTCACGCCTATGTTTATGTCGAACCGCCTAAGCAAAGGTGGTTAGCTCTTCAACAAAAGTAACAGCCGCAACAAACGCATGGTGCACAGAGGAGAGACGATCGTAGCTAAGAAAATCCTCAAGAGGATACTGAACTTAAGCTGAGTTTGCAGCGCCAGGAAGCTCAACATCATAACCATGGAGCCGAGTTGAGCAAGTGCGGACCCGATCACTCCTATGGAGAATGGGATCAGGCTGCAATGGAGGATCGGCCTCCATAGATGGGACGGTGCCCAGAGCGGGAGAAGGCGAAGGAGAATGCTCTGCTTCTTCCTTGTCGTCAACTAGAGGAGCAGGGGAGCTGAGCCGCGGAGGAGAGCTGCTCGTCTCTGCATGCAGCTCATGCAACATGGGAGAAGGAGACGCAGCTTCTTGGGAGTCACACACGTCCGCAGCACCGGAAGGAGTAGAAGGAGAACGTACAGGAGCAGCTTCCTCGATAACAGGAGGAGAAAGACCAAAATGAGGACGAGAAACCACCTCTTTAGTGAGTGATGCAACCTGGCCAAGCTCACGATAAGGAAAGGCCTCTTCCAAAAACCGAACATCCCGAGAAGGGCCTGGGCAGTATCTAAAAGATGACGATGCTTGCGCTCGACTACTCCATTTTGCTGTGGAGTATCAGTGCAGGAGGTCTGCAAAACAATGTTGTACTCCTCATAATATGCAGTCAAGGTGGCAGTGGAAAACTCCGGACCATTGTCGGCCTGGATACGACAAACCTGTTTAGCAAACTGAGTGGGAACAAGGTTGCAGAAGTACAGTAAGTAGCGACCAACGTCTGACTTATGACGCATCAAGAAAACCCAAACAGCGCGACTATAGTCATCAACGATGGTTAAGAAATAGTGTGCACCAGAAGTAGAAGCTGTCTTATAACTGCCCCAAATATCAATGTGAATAAGCTCAAAAACCGATTTGGTTTTAATAGTACTAGATTCAAAAGAATTCCGAGTTTTCTTAGCCCGCAAACAAGACCGACAAGGCTCACGTGACTGAATAAAAGAACAATCAACTAATCGCTCCAAAATGTTAAGCTTCGCTGATGATGGATGACCCAACCACGCATGCCACAACTCCGTATCACTGAGAGAACGACGAACAGAATGCGCCACCGGATGCGCGCCATCAAGCAACTTAAGGTAGTACAACCCATCAACATGCTTACCCATCCCAATTATCCTCTTTGAGGGTAAGTCCTGAATCACATAGAAGTCATTCAAGAAGATTAAGGCAACCTGAAGATCCGCTGTCAGACGACTGACTGAGAGCAAGTTACACCGAAAATCAGGAACATGTAGAACACGACCCAAGGATAAATCATGAGATAATTTGCTAGTTCCAATATGATGAACCTTAACCCCTGTGCCGTTAGGAATCTTAACTTGTAAATTCGGAGACGAGTCCAACTCGGCATCCAAAAGAGAATAATTATTAACTATGTGTTCCGTACAACCGGAATCAATGACCCAAGTAGAAGAGCCACCAGAGAACTTACCCGCCATGTTCGAGGAAGGCTCAAGGGGGTGGAAGCTTGCTTCAAATCACTCAGCATGAGCGACCGGAGTTGGGAGAATTGAGCTGTGGAGAGGCCCGGCAGAGGGTTGCTGTCCGAGTCGACCTGCGTTGCTTGCGGGTCTGGTCGAGCCCCCTTCTCGTTGCGACGCTTCGACGGCTCCCCTTTGTCACCAGTCTTCGACGGGAAACCAATGAGACGATAACACGTCTCGCGAAGATTCCCAGTCCACAAACAGTGTGTGCAGCGGGGCTTACCATCCGGATCACGATCGCCACGATCACGTTCACTCGAAGGAGAGGAACCAGCAGCATGTCTCTCCCCCTGAGCTTGGAACACCGCAGCTTCAGAACGCGGACGACGGCTGTGAGAGATTTGGCGTTGCTGCTCGTCGTTAATGACAAGTTGGTATGCTTCGCCAAGTGTAGGAACTGGCTTCATGGCAAGGATTTGAGACTTGATCGTGCTGAAAACATCATCCAAACCCATCAAAAAATCAAAGAGTTGCTCCCCTTCACGAACCTCACGTTGCCGACGCTTCACGTCGCAATGACAGCCCGCGCAGGTACAATCAAACGAAGGTTGAATAGACTGAATTTCATCCCAATGACCTCGGAGTTTGGTATAAAATGCCGATACTGACATCTTTTCTTGCTGAAGACTGATAATGGTGTGCTTGAGCTCATAAAGGCGAGATGCGCTACCTTGTCCAACCTGAGATTGCAAATCCACCCAAATTTCACGTGCGGTATTTGCTAAACGAACACTATTACGTACCTCTTTAGACATAGGCGTCTTAAGCCAGCCCTTAACCATGGCGTTGCAACGTCGCAAATCCTCTCGCTCACCCGAAGTGACAGCCGGCGGCAGAGTACCATCAACAAAGCAGATTTTGTTCTTTGCGACGAGCGAATCCGTGATATCAACCACCCACTCGCCATAATTAACATAGGTAAGTAGTTCCCCAACAAAGAGATTATTAGGGCTCTCAGATTGGTGAATCTGAAGATGGGACGGGAGACTAGCCTGATCATCAGCGGCCGACTTCAACTGGGAAGACTCAACGGCCGACTTGGATTTGCTAGGAGAATCATCGTCCGAATCAACCATAATTAGAAACTGTGGATCTCTTCACAGCTCTGATACCATGTAAAAAACGATAAACTCGGAAGCAAAACACAATCACAACACCAACATTTACATGGTGTCCCCGTACGAATCGTACGAGACTAATCCATGGAGAGGCTGTACCTCTCGGCTGAAGTTTCACTAATCTGGGAGTTCCCTCTCTTAGGGTTACAGCCGAACACAATAAAGGCTATTTATAGCCAGCTTCCCTTCACAAGCTACGTGGGAAACAAAACAGCAACAATAACAAAATGGTCCTTGATAAAAGTAAAGAGTACAGAAGAGAAGAGGACTCCAACAGGATCGTTACTCATTTATTTAATAACTCGAGATAAATACATATATACTATATGCAATCTAGCATAAAAGGTGACGACCAGGGGCGGACCTACGGGTGTTTGGGGTGTCCCGGGACACCCCTAAATTTTGGGAAAACGATTATCCAATCCCGGGTGGTAATTTACGTATTGACAACAAAATTATAATTGATAGTCGGGGACACCGCTGAAATTTAAAAAAGTGATTATCCTACTTTCATCTTTTAGTTTGAGTATGAGAATACAAGTGGTAGTTTGGGTAATTCAAACCTAGGACACTTTTATTATTGATAAACATCATTTCCATTAGGCTACAACTCATATGTTATTCGATTTTAAACACTGTGTAATAGTAAAATGTCATTCTCTATCTCTAATTATTTTCAAAATCTAACAATTAAACAAATTTCAAGCTACCCTTAATTTGTATTGATTTTATGGTTGTACGACAAGTGTTGAAAAAGTCTTTTTAGCTTTGGATTACATCAAGAACAAGTTTAGAAATCGAATATGTGATCAGTTCGTGAATGATTGTCTAATATGATATAGAGAGACAATTTTTTTGAACAGTGTAGACCTCAAGTGTGTCCTACAATCATTTTCGAATATGAAAACATATCGTGAATTTTTTAAGTTGTATGAGTAAGGTATTTCTTATTTAAATATTATTTATTAATTATTAATTATTTGTATTTAATTTATTTTTTAAAAGAGAACACCCCTATGTAAAATTTCTGGGTCCGCCACTGGTGACGACTATCTAGCTGGTGGAATTGTATAGGCTTATTCATTGAAAATAAATTGTAGGCTATTGTGGATTGATTGAGTTTAAATTATTTTATACAGAATTAGAAAGATAATTTACGAGGAGGATCATCTCGCTGCTGCTGCGAAGCACGGGCTACTTAGTATAATTTAAGTCGGTCACATAATAATTCAAATGGTGTCGGAGCATTTTATTGATGTGCTCACCTGCCCATTATTTTCCACATGCAGGGAGGGCCGACCAAGGATAGATACAACCTAACCCGAGTATAGCTTAGCTGCTACCGACTTTCCTGCTTTTTTCATCAATAATATTATATACATTTTTTTTTTTTTTGCTTGTTCAGAAAATGACCTTAATTTTATTTCTATTTCTCCTTGTCGGTTTTCTGGCTATAAAATAACACACAAGTACCGCTTCCCCCATGCGCTGCTGCACACACTGCCAACTTCATTTTCCCTTTCTGGTTGATAAAAGATAAAATCAGGAAAGGAACGACGACAAGCTTGAAATAGGGTGAACAATGGCTACCGCCCAGCTGTGTATATCACTTGTACTTTTGCTGCTCTGCTTCAATGGCTCTGCTCTCGCTGCCAAATACTTGGATCGTAAGTTCTTTCAACTTCCATGACCACACCTCAAGGATCTGCTATTTGCGCACCACCTGTTTGCTGTTTTGCCTGAACCCTTCCCTTCCCTTTGCTTTGCTTTGCTTTGCTTGAGATCTGTTAGTTTTTGGCTCATAACACCAACACCTTCTGCGAGATGTTGTGTGCTAATAATAAGGCTTTCCATGGCCACATTCTGTTCCGCAGCTCAAAGATCTGATATTTGCACACCACCTTTTTGCTGTTTTGCCTGAACCTTTCCCCCTTCCCTTTGCGTTGCTTTGCTTGAGATCTGTTGGTTTTTCGCTCATAACCAACACCTGCTGCGCACATTTACCTCACTACTCTTCCATTTAATTGGGTAGTTATGATACTTGCTTTTTCTCCCCCCACAGGTCTGCTGAACAATGGAAACTTCGAGCAGAGCCCAAAGCCTGGTGGCTTGAAGAAAACGGTTATCCAGGGCAACAAGGCGCTCCCCGGGTGGGAAACCAATGGGCTGGTGGAGTACATCTCTGGAGGGCCACAGCCGGGAGGGATGTACTTCGCAGTGGCTCATGGTGTTCATGCCGTCAGGCTTGGGAATGAGGCCTCCATCTCCCAGACCATAGCAGTGAAGCCTGGCTCTCTTTATGCGCTCACCTTTGGTGCCTCCAGAACCTGTGCTCAGAACGAGGTGCTGAGGGTTTCAGTACCCCCGCAGACCGGAGATCTGCCCCTCCAGACCTTGTACAGCAGCAATGGCGGAGACACTTATGCTTGGGGGTTTAGGGCCAAGGGCCGTGTTGTCAAGGTGACTTTCCATAACCCTGGTGTTCAAGAAGACCCTGCTTGTGGCCCTCTCATCGATGCTGTCGCCATTAAGGAGCTCTTCCCTCCATTCCCCACCAGAGGTAAATACATATTAATTGCTATTATAGATGAAAATTGGGTCCAACTTTGTATGTTGCCATTGGAAGGAGAAGCTCCAGTTTGTTATTCTAAACTGTTTTTGGGGGGGACTTCTTTTGCAGATAACTTGGTGAAGAACCCTGGATTCGAGGAAGGACCTCACAGGCTGCTCAACACGTCGAGCGGAGTTCTCCTCCCTCCGAAGCAAGAGGACGCCACATCCCCTCTCCCCGGCTGGATAATCGAGTCGCTGAAAGCCGTCAAGTTCATCGATGCGAAGCACTTCAATGTCCCTTCTGGGCTCGCAGCGGTTGAGCTGGTGGCGGGCAGGGAGAGTGCGATTGCACAGATCATTAGGACCATTCCGAAAGCAACATACAGCCTGACGTTCTCCGTTGGAGATGCCAAGAACGGGTGCCATGGGTCCATGATGGTTGAGGCATTTGCTGCCAAGGACACATTCAAAGCTCCCTTTGTCTCGGAAGGGAAGGGGAAGTTCAAGACAGTGAGCTTCAAGTTCACAGCCATGGAAGCGAGGACGAGAATCACTTTCTACAGCTCGTACTATCATACTAGGATTGATGATTTCGGGTCGCTCTGTGGACCTGTTATCGATCAAGTCAGAGTTATTCCAATTAAGGCTTGATTAAGCGCCATGTTTGTAGTAAGTTTGTGTCTGCTAGATCGTATTATTCCATTTGCAGGCAGGCGCACCTCAGGGATAGTGATGTTAAAGAGTATCTATCTATAATCTTATTAAAAAAAAAGATGGTTGTGAAATTTATTGGCAGCAACTGATCAGATGTGTTGTGCTCCTTTTGTCTTGATTTTAAAGGATTGTCTCCTAAAGCTCTGTTTACACTTTGCATCGTGGGGTATCTATCGTATCGGCAAAGCCTAATTATTCGCGGTCTGATTAAAATTTCCATGCTTGATTGGCGCTCCACAGTTATCTGGATCATGTTCCGGTCCAGCTGTGTTCCCCTCTCCTTAACTTTGTCATGTGAGTAGATTTGGTTAGTAACTCATATAATTAGTGCTTTGTCAAAAAAAAAAAAAAAACTCATAATTAGTGTGTTACTTTCCAATCTACATAATTATTTTCTCATTCAAATTTATGGATTATATTTGTTTTGATTTAATTGATTTAAAATTTCTTTGAAAAAATCATATATACTAATATGTTTTAAAATATACATAGTAATTGAGTCGTTTTGACGGTAGTGGAAATAGAGTTTTAGAGTTATGCCTTATAATATCAATATATATCATTTACTCTGCATTTTTACCAAACACGTATTTATACTATTTTTTATATCAAACATGTCCCTTTATTTTGGAAAACGATAAATTGCAAGGTTTGTCACTGAATCTACTAAAAAGTTTCATGTTTGGTCATTAATTTTTTTTATTCATTCATGGTCACTAACTTTATACACTCGTTTCATAAATGGTCACTTACCGTCGGCGTCCATTTCCGTTAACTTTGTTGACAGTCAAATTTCGTAGTTGACCGTTAAATGTATGACGTGGCAATTAGAAAAACTTTTTAAAATAATTTTAAAATTTCCATCACAATCATTAAAAACATTTAAAAAAACCGTTTCCCCATACGCTACCCGCTGGCGCTTCCACCTCCCACTCCCACCACGTTTCAATTTACATATATTCAATCCTCAAATAAAATATGAACGATATCAAATTTTCATATTTACAAATAGGGCTGGGAAACGGTGTGGTCTGGTACAGGTCGGACCATATATATTGTCTACGGTCCAGACCGAGAGACTAAACCACAGACCAGACCACAGACTATACGATCCAGACCATACCACGTCTGTGCAGTGTGGTCCGGTACGGTCTGATCTAGATAGACCACGCGGAACGGAAAATGAACAATTTGATTAGTCAACCACACAAAAAATTGAAACAATAGCCAAGGAAAAAATGTTTTTTTGCCTTAAACATAAATTCCAACAGGCATGGATAATTTTGACACAATAAATCTCAGTAAATAACAAAGATACAAAGTCAAAACATCCCGACTTCCACTATAACGTCATAAACATTAATATAATGTCATATGGAGACACAATCTTCTTTACTCTCTAGTGAAATGTGATTGTGAATGAATGAGGGGACGAGATTCTCAAAATTAAGATTGAGACTTGGGTATCGTTGTGGGAGTTGGGAAAGTGGTTGAGTGGAATGCTAACTCGTATTGAGAAGTCGGCTGGGTACACGGTTTGGTCCGATAAACCGCGGTTAGACCAATTCAAAACACCATATAATGCAAACCATGAACCAGACCATACTTAACTGTCTACGGTCGTGACCAAACTCTGCGGTACGATTTAGATCATGATTTTTCATACGGTCTGATATATTTTCCCAGCCCTATTTACAAACTAGCTTTTTACCCCCGTTGAGCGAATGTTTTAATCTTCTTTGGCATTTTTTCATATTTTCAAATAATTTGGGCATTCTCAATAGTTCATTAAGAATGAATTAATCTTCTTTGTCATTTTTTCATATTTTCAAATAATTTAGGCATTTTCAATAGTTTATTAAGGGATCAAAAGTAACTTTATCACTTGATAATTGTGACATTGAAGGAGAACGGGTATCCTAAATTACTAATTTCTGTATATATTTCATATTAAAAAATTGCAATACTTATTGTTAGCATACATTTCTTAAAAGTATTTTTTCATACCAGTATTAATAACTTGTTTATCTATTAAAATTTAAATCCAAACAGAACTAATACAATTCTACATTAAAATAGTAATTAGAAACTTCAAGCGACCAATTGGTACATATTCATTGACCAACGAGTACATTTTTTTTATTGTTTTCTTCACTTTATTGCAAAATGTGTTTCCTCGATTCTTATTTAGCTGCTTAGATGTTCCTATTCATCAAATGAGAGCTAGGTCAGTAATATTTTGGGTTAGTGTACTTTACATGTTAGCTTATCCTCTTTTACAATCACTTATTTAGCTGCTTAGATGTTCCTATTCATCAAATGAGAGCTAGGTCAGTAATATTTTGGGTTAGTGTACTTTACATGTTAGCTTATCCTCTCTTACAATCACATGTAACCTTTCACATTACTCGGTTTACGCTAAACGCAGCCATCATATCTAGTATAACCAAAAGGATCTAATCGTGAACTTCGTTTCCCTCCACATGCCTTATCTTAACAACTACAACATAATGGGAGGTAACTAGAACGTGGAGCGAGAGCGGGAGCAAGAGCGAGAGCGTCGAGGTTTTTTTTTTTACGGTAACCTGAATTCATTAAATATCAAGAGGAGAATTACATCGGGCCCAAAGGGGTCTGGCCCAGATCAGCCTCAAGCAGTAAAAGCAAAGAAGACGGTGGATTATCCACCCAAACCACCTGACGCTCCCAAACTCCAAGCGAGTGGGCCAACCAATGAGCAACTCCATTATTCTTTCGCGATGAGAATTTCCACACCACGCTTTCCTGACAAACTCGAATTAATCTCATCCAATTTCCAAATCTCCTCACACCATCTGCCCAGCTCAGTTCGATCTCCCTCCTTCCTAAGCTTCTGAATAAGTATCTGGCAATCTGATTCCACAATAAGGGGGCTCAATCCTCTTCTATTAGCCTCACGCAATCCCATCCAAATCGCCCTCGCCTCAGCTTCAATCGGCCTACAGACTCCCTTCTCCTTCATCGTCGTAGCCCCTCTAAACTCTCCCCTCCAGTCCCGAAGTATACAACCCAGACTAGTTCCTGCTTGCTGCAAAATCCTCGCATCCGAGTTTAATTTGAAGACACCCTCAGGCGGTGGCACCCATCTGGAGGTCGACGGAGGTCTGCCAGCCGGAGTCGAAAGGGGATTGATGACTCGATATTTGCACATGTTTTCCCCTTTGTTTCTTGATCGTTTAAGCTTGCATTATCGCTTCTTTGGCCTATTTTACGCTAGGATGTGTTCCTTTGTTACATTTCAGTTCCTAGCACATAAAGTGAAGCATAGGCGCAAGTTTCAAGTCAATCAGAGATCAATTGGCGATTCGGGAGAAGAAACTCGGGCATGACCTGAAGAAGAATGGATTTCTACCTCACTTTATAGACAAATAATCATGCAAGCTTGTCATTAAAAGAAAGAGGACGAGACTACGAGCGTCTGGGAACAAACGGCGACTGATTCGGAGTCCGGACGAGGGAGAAACGAAGCATTGAATATAGGGGAACAGGTTCGGCAGTAAAAACACGGGCGCGCCTAAATCAAAACACGGCCGTGCCCATATTTAGGCACGACCGTGTTTTGGCCGACGCGCGCGGGCGTGTTTTTAACACGGGGCAAAACACGGGCGGACAAAAGCAAAACACGGCCGTGCCCTCGACCGTGTTTTGCCCAGAATCGGGTTTTTTAACCCAAATTCGAGCCAAAGGAGAGGGAGAGCTGGGTTTTGGATCCCAAACACCCAAGGGACGAACCAAAGAGAGAGAGGGCGATTTGAGGGCATTCTTGGAGTGGAATTGGAGGATTTCTTCGCTTTGGAAGCTCGAGGAACAAGCCCGGACTTGAAGACCGATCATCTGAAGATTCTTACTGCATTCTCTCTCTTCTCTATGGAGTAACTTCCCTTCACTTAGGTTTTGAGGAACCCTAGCTATGTTTGTTTGATTGGATGATTGTATGAGTACTCTTACTTGATAATCTTGAGTTCATATTCGATCTATGCATGTTTTCATGATTCAATTCTGCTTTAGTCGATATTATTGATTCTGCTTTGATCCTATGAGAGCGAATACCTGATTAGGTCAATAGAGCACCATAGATTGATAGTATTGGATCGATTGCTTTAGTCGAGGGTTGATTCAATGCTTTGTATCGATTGAGAACCTCATTCGATAGAGGGAATCTAGTTTTGAATGCCTTGATCGGTTGTTCTAGAGAAGGATACGTCCCTCTAGGCAATTGACTCAAGAGGGCCTTGTTCCTTTAGTCGAGACTCAAGGTCTAGTCAAGGATTCTCCGCATTGTGAATGAAAGTGAAACAAGTTAGAAACCATCAATCGTTAGTCTGGCTAGTGGCTAGGGGGAATCATACCTAAGTGAGTTCCCAACCTGTAATTAGATTAACTTTAACTATAGTTTGCTAGAGTAGTTTTAGTTCTTTCATCTTAATATGGTTTGCTAAATAATAAACTGAAGCTGAGTAATAGTAACTTTAGAGACCCGTGGATTCGATATTTATTACTTGAGCCACTATACTGCAGTCCCTTTCATTGGTTACACTTGGCCATTGTTAGGAGTTAGCGAGTCAAGTTTTTGGCTCAACCTTTGTGAAATTTTGTGTGGTGTTTGTGGTCTGACCACTCTCTCCTCATGGAATGCACCGCCTGCCTCGTCCACCATCATTCACCCTTGATTTGGTAACTTCGTTCTACCCTCCTTATCTTTCCTCCATTGAGGACAATGTCGTGCTTAAGTGTGGGGGGATGTTAGATTATGTATGCGGGTGAATGTTGACTGTTTGTGTGCTTGGAGCCTAGTCCACTGTCCAAATTTTTAAATTTGAGGGCTCCAAGTACGTGTTCCTTGCAATTGCCTGCTCAGTATGCTTTGAATTGACAGTCTCTATAGTAATGTGCAACCTAGGGAGGTAGTATAGCACTATGAAGGATGTTGAAGTATAAGATTTTTCCTATCTAGCTCTCTGTTGTGCCAGTTGATTTTGTGAATTAGTGTAGCTAAGACCGTTGAATTCATGTGGTAATGGTGACTCTATTTGGATTGTGTTATGGACTCGTGTATCGAACAGGGTGCTCATGTGGAAAATGAAAAATGCAGTTGGTCCTCCATGTCAAAATCATTAAATCTTAAACATGGGGTAAGCCCAACGTGTGCGGCACCGTTCATTGCACAAAATCGGGTTTGGGAAGAGATTTTAGTGATCCTTAGTGGGGTACTCCTACAAGGTGAAGCTAAGTTGTCTCTAGTACAAGTAAAACTTCCACCCGTTGAATGGTTTGCCTACTTGAGGATGTGTTTTTAAGGGCACGGATAGAGCTTCCAGCCCCCCTTAATTTCATTGACCCTCCACACGAGTTGAGGAAAAGGAGTTAAAAGAAGTACTCTGGCGAGCGCCAGATGTACAGAAATTGCTCTTGCTCGACTAATAAGGGTCGACCATGCAAAAGACTGCAGTTGGAACCCCCGCCAAGTGAATGAAAAAGAAAAAAAAAGTAAAATGAAAGTGAAAAAGGGGTTCCAACGGTGAAATGAAGTGAAAGAGCACCTCGGTACAACGAGTCCTTGGTTGTGAATGGTGTGAGTCCCTTTATCCATGAACTGACTGTCTTACTTCTACTTCTTCTCATGGTCCTGGCTTGAGTCTAGTACTCGCATTGAGAGAGATAGGGAACGTCTTAGAAGACCAGTTGACCTCGTAAGCTGCTATATGATCTAGGAAATCCTCTACCGATGATCGGGGTTGTATGTTTCTATGGAGGTCTGGAGAGCTGCATTGGTTTGAGTTAGGTTTGCTTGGGGACAAGCAAACAGTTAAGTGTGGGGGGATTTGATGACTCGATATTTGCACATGTTTTCCCCTTTGTTTCTTGATCGTTTAAGCTTGCATTATCGCTTCTTTGGCCTATTTTACTCTAGGTTGTGTTCCTTTGTTACATTTCAGTTCCTAGCACATAAAGTGAAGCATAGGCGCAAGTTCCAAGTCAATCAGAGATCAATTGGCGATTCGGGAGAAGAAACTCGGGCATGACCTGAAGAAGAATGGATTTCTACCTCACTTTATAGACAAAGAATCATGCAAGCTTGTCATTAAAAGAAAGAGGACGAGACTATGAGCGTCTGGGATCAAACGGCGACTGATTCGGAGTCCGGACGAGGGAGAAACGAAGCATTGAATATAGGGGAACAGGTTCGGCAGTAAAAACACGGGCGCGCCTAAATCAAAACACGGCCGTGCCCATATTTAGGCACGACCGTGTTTTGGCCGACGCGCGCGGGCGTGTTTTTAACACGGGGCAAAACACGGGCGGACAAAAGCAAAACACGGCCGTGCCCTCGACCGTGTTTTGCCCAGAATCGGGTTTTTTAACCCAAATTCGAGCCAAAGGAGAGGGAGAGCTGGGTTTTGGATCCCAAACACCCAAGGGACGAACCAAAGAGAGAGAGGGCGATTTGAGGGCATTCTTGGAGTGGAATTGGAGGATTTCTTCGCTTTGGAAGCTCGAGGAACAAGCCCGGACTTGAAGACCGATCATCTGAAGATTCTTACTGCATTCTCTCTCTTCTCTATGGAGTAACTTCCCTTCACTTAGGTTTTGAGGAACCCTAGCTATGTTTGTTTGATTGGATGATTGTATGAGTACTCTTACTTGATAATCTTGAGTTCATATTCGATCTATGCATGTTTTCATGATTCAATTCTGCTTTAGTCGAGATTATTGATTCTGTTTTGATCCTATGAGAGCGAATACCTGATTAGGTCAATAGAGCACCATAGATTGATAGTATTGGATCGATTGCTTTAGTCGAGGGTTGATTCAATGCTTTGTATCGATTGAGAACCTCATTCGATAGAGGGAATCTAGTTTTGAATGCCTTGATCGGTTGTTCTAAAGAAGGATACGTCCCTCTAGGCAATTGACTCAAGAGGGCCTTGTTCCTTTAGTCGAGACTCAAGGTCTAGTCAAGGATTCTCCGCATTGTGAATGAAAGTGAAACAAGTTAGAAATCATCAATCGTTAGTCTGGCTAGTGGCTAGGGGGAATCATACCTAAGTGAGTTCCCAACCTGTAATTAGATTAACTTTAACTATAGTTTGCTAGAGTAGTTTTAGTTCTTTCATCTTAATATGGTTTGCTAAATAATAAACTGAAGCTGAGTAATAGTAACTTTAGAGACCCGTGGATTCGATATTTATTACTTGAGCCACTATACTGCAGTCCCTTTCATTGGTTACACTTGGCCATTGTTAGGAGTTAGCGAGTCAGGGATCCCGGGAATCATGAGCCTCCAGAAAGGAGTCCATCCAAGACAGAGCCCTGGGAATAATCTCTTCTTCAACAAGCTTATGGTTGTTGTTCGGCTAGTTGCATCTTTCTTTCCAAAGGTACCACATCACTGCACTTAACTGTTGGATTTCCTTAATTTCAAACTTCTTCCATACCTCCTTCAACCAATCGAGACAATATTTCCCCTCCCCAGCCTCATAAAGTTTTTCCCCTTCCCATCTGTTCCTAATCCAATTGCATTCACACAGAGCATGCATTTGGTTTTCCGGGAGGCCACAAAAAGGACAGTCTGGGCAAGCATCTTCAACCCACTCAACAATGTTGCAGCCCACAGGTAAGATATTTCTCCCAGCTCTCCATAGGAATGATCAGACTTTTGGTGGAACATTGAGTTTCAAGAGTCCCTTCCATAGCTCCATATCCTCGTCCGAGGGAATATAATGACGGAAATGATAGTCTTGCTGTTGTTCCCGAATTCTGCGATAAGCCGTTTTAACAGAGTATATTAAAGACACGTGAGTTTGGAAGAATTCAATATTTAGAGCATGAACAAAGCGTTGATATTATATTATAATTAATTACTTTTATAGAAATATTTAGACAAAATATAATTTTTTTATTATGAAAAATAGAAAAATACAATCAATAAATCCTCCAATAATATATAGTAAAATTTTGTCTACTTTTCTCTATTTCAAATTTCCTGCAACGATAGTGAAAGTAGGAAGGGAATTTTTGTCTTTATAATTAATTATTTATTCCATATAAAATATCAATATTAAGATTTGAACTTGAGTCTCTTCAAACAAATACATCAATTGCAACCAATTACACTAAACAAATTTTTTACCTTTTTTAATACAAAACACACGAAGTGACACTCTAAAAATCGGAGGACTTTTTCATCATGATTAGCAAGCCCACTAAGTCTATCTTATGTATTTTTATTGTGCTTGATATTGCAATTTTCATAGCAGAGTTTCATGTAGTTTCTCAATTCTAAAATCACTGCTCTCTCAATTTTTGCAAAGATAAATTGGTAATTGGCCAACATGGAAGAAACTAATACTATTACTACATGTTGAGTCCTTGCATTTTTCAATTAATATTTAAATTTGTACTTTTTTTTATCTTTGTTCTTATCTCTTTCTAACTCCCTCTGAAATTCCCTCCATCGTGCAATAGTTTGCGCCCCATTCACTTCACAGTACAAGCCGCCTTTGAAAATCAAGCTTCCGGTCTCTTGGCACTACAATTTTATTCTTGGGATTAAAATTAGGCAAGTAAAAGATTTCAACTGGGATATCAATCCATGGCGAATAGAATGAAGTTCAATAAATAAAGGTGCAGAAGGAAGATTAAAAATTGATTTTTTGGTTGAAACATACGCCTCTTGAGATTGAAAATAGAGTGGATGCAAATTTTATTGTACAACGGAGAGTGGTGTGGCTATTGGATCTTTAGGTATATGATTTTTGAAGCTATCGCAACCTAATTCTATCTTAAAACGATGAATTATCGATTGATTTACTGAAGTAGGTCGACCGATTCTTTATTCAACCTACTGAAACTGATAGTAGAGAAGTGTCTAATTTTGTTCTTTATTACTTTGATCGAGTCTATTAGTATATTGGAGGTAACCCTAATTTTGGTGTTTGCTCTCAAGTTGTGATGATCCCCTATTAGCTGAGTTGTTAGCTTATAGTTTATTTGAATCAACAACTCTCCATTTCTTTTATATTAGTGGCATATTCTTCCTAAAAGGAGATCATTGGAGCCCTTATGTATAGGATCGCGAGGTTTAAGATTTAGTTTCAAACTATTTATAGTTTGTAAGGAAATTTTAGTGAATTTTTATACTCTATCTTTCTTGACATTCAACTAACCAATAGCATTTTGCTGGAACTTAATTATCATTATGAAAACTCGTAACAGCTGAAGTCCACTTTTTTTTTCAACACTTACGAATGGTTTACGCATTGGGGGAGAGAACTCGTAGCAGTTGAAGTCCACTTTTTTTTCGCACAGACGAGTTTTGTCAACGCATCTGTTCTCTGTTGAAAATATCTAGCACAGGGAACTACTACTACAACTGTGTGAATACTGAATACTGAATACTGAATACAACTCCAAGACAATGTACTGGAACAAGGAAACGAGTGTTGTGTTTCCTACCCAGTTCGGGACCAAACAATCTTCTCTTAGGCATCACTTCCGTCGAACTCACTGTCGAAGTCGTAATCCTCCTCTGTAGCTGGTTCCTCGTCACTCTCAGAATCGCTCACCACGTACGCCGCCTGACGGCGGTTGCCTCTCTGCGGCCGAGCTCTTGCCGCCGGCTGAACATTTTCAGCAGCAGCCTCTGATGATGCAGAAGCCGGTGAAATTTCGTCAATTGCACTCAGCGAAGCTTCATTAGCAACAGCCTTGCCCAACACGGAACCACTCTTCTTGTTGAAAGGCGATTCCCTCATCTTCCTCACCTTCTTCTCTGGCGATATTCCTTCACCCTCCGCAGGCTTGAACATGTCAGGCAGAAGCTTCTGTTGGGCCTGCTTTCCCGCAGGACCTCTCTTCTTTGCGGGCGCTTTGGTTGCTTTTGCATTTGCAGCTGCTGCAGGCTTCCTTCCTCCTTTCTTGGCTGGTGCAACTGCCACCACCTGTTCATCAGAGTCATCATCCAGGTCTACCACCTTGTCCGCCACAGCAACCTTCCTAGCTCCGCCTCTTTTCTTGGGCTCTTTCTCTGTTGCTGCCGGTACATCAGCGTCCATGGCTGCAGGGGGAGGGTGTAACCAGCATGCATTAGCACTAACCAAACTAGCATACATCTAAAGAAGTCCCCTTTAGATTGCAGGCTGAACACAAATTATTAGCTCACCCGAAGAGTTTTCTGGGGAGGAATCAAGCCTGTAAGCTTTCAAGCGATCCTTTAACGACTCTACATCATCCTCGTCACTGTCATCTGCTGCTGGTTGTTTTCCCTGTTGTTGACATAGAACCAGCTCAATATTATCAGAGAAAAGTCATTGTGGAGGATATACATACTGTATGTGTATGGCCTAGTAGTGTGGCATGAAAGAGCAAAGTTTACCTTCTTAGCAGGAGCTTTCTTTGTGGCTGCCTTTGCTTTTGGTTTCACGACCGGAACAGATTCATCTGACAAAATAATAAACACGGTAAGAATTAGTTTTGAGTACCAGCTGCAACGGAGAAATCAGAGGCAGTTCCAATGTATTTATCCCACCTGGCTGCTTACTTGTATCCATTGCGGAACTCGACAGTTTCAGCCTTTCCAGATCTTCTTCCACACTCTTAGGCTTTGGGTTGTTCTTTACTATCTTCCTTGCCCCGACTTTTGGGGCAACAACACGGGTCTGTTTCGCCCGAGGTCTTAGCTTTCTGTCCATATCTTCTTGTGCCTCGAGCTCCTGAACATTTATATATATATATATATATATATATATATATATATATATATATATATATATATATATATATATCACACCCAAAAGTCACAGGAAAGGTACAACGAGATCAGAAAGAAATTTAAATGCTTGTGTTGCCAAGAAACTTACGTTGAGTTGCTTGTCAAAAGCATCTAGGTCATGTATCCACAAGTCCTTCACTGACATCTTTCGCAGCATATCAACTTCGCCTTTGAGTTTGTCTCTGTCTTCAAGTAGCTTCTGTACCTTCTCATATGTCAAGGTTGCAATAGCCATTGACAATAAGTAGTCATAATCACTTGCTCGGATTCCAGAAGCATTCACAGGATCAGTGTCGTCATTTTCCTCATTTTCTTCACTTGTCTCTGAAGCCGCAGCTGATTTAGACTTCACAGGCATTGGAGTGAAACCTTTCTGGTGCAGCTCTGCTATCAGCCCAGCTTTCTTCCTATTGTTCACTACGATCTCACCACTCACCACTGCCAGAATAAACCTGACCTTATTTTCCAGTCGCAGTAACTCCATCTCAAGAGCTGCCAACTTTGCTTTCTGCATTCGTAACAAATGAGCAACAGTTGTTAAGCAGACCAAGAACTGAGCCGTTATTAATTCTCCTGGGTAGGAGAGGCCCTATAGAAGCTGTTAAGGATGCAATTTTACCTTCCTCTTGTCGTAGTAATCAAGTCTCAAGTGGAAGAATTCCTCAATCACTGTGGACAGTGAAACAAGCAAAGAATCATGTGAGATCATATTTGTACTATAGGAAGAAGAAATTCACCCAAAACAGGAATTATAGGATTCAAAACCTTGTTCAGGATTATCGTATTTCTTGATTTTGCCTGCGGGGTCGAAAAGGTGCATGTTACTCGTATTTATAGAGCTTGTCAATTTAAATTTCTTCAGCAAACCCTCATTCCTGGCAAGTTGCATCTTCTCTTCGGAAAGTGTAATGTCAAACTCAAATGCATAGTCATCGCCCTGCTCCTTGAATCCCTGGCACCAACCACGTCACTAGGGATTAGCAACCAGAAACGGAACAGAATAAGATGTTCTCAGCTCAAAGAACACAAACCTTTATCAGCGGTTCCTTGGGAAGGTTTCCGTTCTCATCTTTAAGCCCTTCTGTGACTGATTTCAGAAACTCCCTGAAATTCTCGGTCCAGGTACGGATTGGCAACTCTGTTACTCTGACCGTTGTTTCATCAATCTCTTCAACGACTCCATTAGATGTGTAGCTGACCCCATTATCCTTTGCTGAACCTCTTACAATTGTGCCTCTGAATCCTTTGTACCAAGGCTCCATGGGCTCCATCATTTCATCATTCAACAACCTCCTTATATTGGCCACGATATCTCTGGGATTATAATTAGGGATGAAGGTGCTCCACCCAGTGCCAATTCCTTCACTTCCGTTCACCAGAACCATAGGCAATATCGGCATGTACCTGAAAGAAAGGTGTCAGCAAGCTTATATGGGGTCATCTATTTTTGTCGCGTTCACTTGTCTGCATGATAGACGCAGAGATTTACCATGTTGGTTCAATGGATTGTCCATCGTCTTCCAGGTAGTCGAGAATGCAATCGTCGTCCTTGGGGAAAAGGAACCTTGTTATAATTGAAAGGCAAGTATGGATGTACCTTGCACTTGCAGCATTCTTCCCACCCTGTGAAGACACATGAAAAACTTGGTTGGCTATAACTGAGGGTAACTAGTTCCATTTAGCTTAATCCCAACTTTGATATGGACGAAATGACTTACATTGGCTCGAGTACCAAAATTTCCTGCTGGTACGAATAGGTTGATGTTGTTGCTGCCAACAAAATTCTGTGCCATTCCAACAATCGTACTGCAGAGACTTTGCTCCCCATGATGGTAAGCGCTTTGCTCAGATACGTAACCAATAAACTGTGAAAGCTTTAATTCTTTGACAAGATTCTTCTTGAAAGCAGCATAAAGGATCTTCCTTTGCCCTGGCTTCAGGCCATCAACCATTGAAGGGATAGACCTTTGAAGATCGGCAACAGAAAACAAAATAAGCTCTTTGTTAATGAAATCACTGTACTTTATGAGCTGGGCTGTCTGATCAAGGTGAGTTCCAGGCTGCAAAAGAATACCACATCATGAACAGGCGGGAAGATAAAAGAAAATTGCACGAAAATGACAGGGAAGGAAAAGCTGCAAGTCAGCACAACTAATATGCACGGAAGTCCAACCTCATATTGCCTAATCCAGTCTTTCCTGGCTTCAATCTTCTTCTTGCTGAACGCAAGCTCTATAGCATTTCCATCATCGTCATCCACCCACCTAAAATCCTTCTTGTGCTTACCAAGATCACTGAAGTACTCCTTTCCTTCCTTATCCGTACTGGTCCCCAGCCCCTGTAACCAATAGCAGCATGAATGAAGCAGAACGAGAAGATTCTATGAGGCATGCAACTTAAGGAAGCCAAGTAGTGGACCTTATAATACTTAATGCTCCAGCTGCTTTTTGCAGCTCCAAGGTTCTCAGCCCAGGACTTGTACTCAGGCATCGTATAGAAGCACAAAACCTGGCCTCTTTTGCTAGTTGCCTGCATGAATAGATAGACTGATCGTCAAGAATATGTAAGAGGGAAAAGAAAACAAAAATCTCCTACTAAACGGCATGCATGCTCTTTGTTTATACTCGACCCACCTTCACAATGGGAGTTATAAACTCAACCATGAAGGAAGGAACTCTAAGCAATGACGGCCAGAAAGAATGTATGAAGTTGATCAGCAAGCCTTTAATATGAGAACCATCATGATCCTGTACAACAAAAGGTAAACAGGTAAACCTCTTGTCAGCAAGTGACAGCTGTAAGCATCTCCAAACCTGGCCAGCTGATGAAGATACAAATAATTAATAATTAACTATAGAAAATGGACAATGCGGCACTACACCTGATCTGTCATAATCATCATATGACCGTATCTCAACGACTTGACATCCTCATATTGTTTATCCTGTCTCAACCCCAGTATCTTCTTTAGGTGCTGAATTTCCTTGTTTTCATTCAGCTGTTTAACGGTGGCTTCCCGCACATTGAGCAACTTGCCCCGTAATGGAAACACACCGTAGTAGTCCCGACCCACTATAGAGAGTCCAGCAACCTGAATCAATGCAGAACTGTTAAAAAAAAAAAAGAGGTTCACTCATCCAAACTAAATCACAGACTAAATCAAAACTTACGGCCAAGCCCTTTGCTGAATCTCCTTCTGTCAAGATTAGTGTACACTTATGGGAGTTCTTCCCACCAGCCTCATTAGCATCTTCTAGCTTTGGAACATTGATCCGAGATGTTTTAGCTCCGTCAGTTTTCTTCAGCTCTTTTTGCTGCTTAAACTGCGCCCAGCTGAGGAGATTCTCCACAATCTCAGACTTCACCACTGAAAGAAGTGAATCAAACCAGACATATAATTAGCTAACACAGCAGGAGGATGAGCAAAAAGTAATTGTGAAATGTGGCATCAACAACGAACCCTTCTTTAAAAGGTCTTCAGAAACCAAACAAGTAGACCCGAAACTGCTCTGGCGCAACGTTAGAGTTTCCTTAGTTTGAGAGTCAAAGGCAGGATTGTCAATGAGAGCATTCACGAAGACCCATAGATAGTTCTTCACATTATGGGCTTTAACGTTAGCATTCTTGTGCTTCTTATTTACAACTTCGGTCACATATCCTGTGATCTGATTAGTGACACAATCAACATGGGTACCGCCCTTGATTGTGGCAATAGAATTGACGAAGCTGACCTGAACAGAACGACCAGAATAATGAGATTACCAAAAGCACCAATGTAGGATAGATGATAATTCTGGGAATCGATCATTGTTAAAAACTGAGTACACATCCAAAGAAGCATAATTTATGATGTGGCAATAACCTGCTGAAATTGCCCCTCGGTAATGCTGACACAAAACTCCCACCTGTCTCCACTCTTCTCATAGAAGCTGCAAGAAGTTGGCCGCATATTAGTCTAATCGAAAATCAAAAAACATGTATATGAGATAAATAGGCTGCAATCTAGATCATATTAAGCATGAGATATGTAGAGGATCACCATTGACGACGTGTTCCAGATTCAGAGACAGAATCAAGATAGAGATTGACGTAGTCCTGAAATGACTTCACCGGAATTAGGCTGTCATTTAACTCAACCTTCACGCCTTTTCCCAGGCAGCCAGCCATATCAACTACCCTTTTCATCATCAGTGCAACCACGTCATCTTCGAGATGGCTCATGTTAAACTTGGCTAAATCCGGCTTGAATGAAACCTTTGTCCAATTTTCGCCTGCCTTGCACTTGGTTATTTCAGGCTCCGATTTCGTGCCCATGTTGTCAGAGAAAACCTACACATTCAGGAGAAACGCAAAGATGAAGAAAACAACTACCCAATCAAGTAAGAACTAGCTTAGTTTATTACTGCTAAAGGGTACCCAAAACCCTAACTCTCGACCCACAACACATGAGATTTCTACTAACGCAAATCCCAGATTAGACAGGAAATTTTTTTAACAATCAACAGAAATCAGTAAAACGACGAACCTGCTTATACTTCTTCAGCCTCTTCCCATCGGCTGTCTCAATAACGAACTCGGTGGAGAATATATTTGTTAGCTTAGCTCCATATCCATTTCTCCCACCAGTCGTCTTCTTCTCCGTGTCATCGTAGTTGCTGCTAGTCAACAAGTGGCCAAAAATCAGCTCCGGCACATACACACCTTCCTCTTTGTGAACCTCTACGGGAACACCGTCCCCATTGTTGTAAACGCTGACAAGGTTATTCTCCACGTCAATCGCGACCTTCAAGGAGTTCATCTTGGGATCCCTTTGCTTGTTATCCGCCGCATTAACCAAGATCTCATCGAAGATCTTGTACAGCCCAGGCACGTAAGAGACAGAGCGATTCACCATGCGTCCGTCCTCATAGACCCAGAGAGTCTGGGTGTGCTTCTCGATTGACCCGATGTAGGTGTCCGGCCGGAGGAGGATGTGCTCCAATTGCGTCTTCTTCTGATACATTTCCTCGATGGTCTTCTGCGGGCCGTTGACCGACGGATCCGCGGCGAGATTCGCATTGTTGCTGGTCATCAGCGGCCCCTTCTTGCTCCCCGCCATGATTCCGGATCCCTAAGGAGATTTTAGGGTTTGGTGAGAACCGAATAGCTGAAGAGGATAAGATCTGCAGTCTCTGGGGTTATTTAGGGTTGGAAGAGTGATGAGATTAAAGGGTTTCGATTGGAGCTTGGAGGGGAGGGGATTAGTAGAGAGATTAGAGTAGAGACACAGAGATAGTGTCCATGTAGAAAGGCAAGACGAGAAATCAAGGTAGACATATAAAGGGGAAGGAATGGGGAACGGTCAAGATGAATGGCGACTGGAATTATTTTTTGAATTTGAACAGTTGAGCGGGAACACTGAAATTTCAAATGAACGGTGGAGATGTTGATCGGGTGGTTTAGGACTCTCTTGTACTTGGATTGGGGCCGGCCACTAGCGGTGGGCATTCGGTCGGTTCGGTTTCGATCTAACCAAAATTATGAATACCGGGTTTCCGAATTCTCCCAAATCTCAAACCGAATTCGGTTTTTCACACAAAACCAAATTTGTGAAGCTACTTGTATTTTCTCACTTTTAAATTATTTTTCACCCCTAATATAAACAATAAATATCAATTATATGCATCATCAATGATAAAACCAAACTTTTCAACACATAAATCTTAAAATATTTCAAATATTTAAGTCTAAAAACAACTACAAACATAAAAATCCACCACTTGGAGCTTACAATTATAGTATTTCGGTTTTTCGGTCAGAAAAATTCGGTTCGGTTGAAAGAATCCTGATTTCCGAACTATCTATATTTTCCTTCCGAATTCCGAACCGAATAGCATTAATTCGGTTTCGATTCGGTTTAATTCGGTTTCGGTTCGGTTCGGCCCGAACCGTTTGCCCACCCCTACCGGCCACTACGGGTGACAAGTAGGAAGTGTGGTTAATAGTTAAGTAAATACTCCGTTTATTAAACGTATATGTACTCATACGTATTTTATTCGTTTAAAATTTTTGTATCCGTATTATTGTCAAACCGTTTCATTTTTATTAGTTCATTTGATGGCTCCCATATGAAACAAGTATAAAACTCATATAACACGTTTAATATCTGTATTTAATGAATTAAATTATTAACTTCACCATTATTTGTATATATATTTATTTTTAAAATAATTAATTTTATATATTTATGACTATTAACGTACTATTAAGCGTAATATTAGCATAGAGACAAAGTAAAATATCTTTACATATTTTATACGTAACTTTCTCATATCGTATTTTACTAGTTATGGTGGTTATCACAGGGCTGGAAGTTTGGTACCGGTATTTGGGATATACCGAATATTGTACCGAATTTATCATTATTTGCTATTACCGAATACTGGTTTATGTTTTAGGGATTGAAATTGTGATTCATTTCGGAGTGCTATTCGGTATTCAGGATAACGAGATTGGGATCGGTATATACCAAAATACCGAGAAATATAAAAAATTAAAAATTAATGAAATATAATACACAACCTTTGGTCATTCCTTACTCTTTCACAACTTAGAAGCTCACATCCAACTCAATTTTGACTTTTCCAGTTTAAGCCACTCTCATCCCTCACCTAATCTCTTGTTATTTTCATAACACAAAAAAGCAAACACTAGTATTAGTTGTATCTTAGCCTACAATTCGTCAAATTAAGATTACGAATCACAAGAATTTGAGATGTCACCTCTCGTTCATTCTTCTTATCCATATCCTAGCTCTAGGCAAACTCAAGACTCTTTGCTTAGTCTCTTTGCCCTAAATTAAACAATGAAATCTCATTTATATATTTAATAATTAATGGCAAGTGTATTTAATTTCGTATTCGATAATACAGATTGGGATACCGAAGTACCGATTGGGATAACGAAATATTTAGGGATTGAGATTGGGATACCGAAATTATTTAGGGATTGAGATTGTGATTGATTTTAGAGTGTAATTCGGTATTTAGGTATTTGGTATTATGATACGAATACCGTACCGATTTTCAACCCTAGTTTTCAAGCCGGTTACTCGAACCTAATTTAATTGTTGTCGGTCATGAAATATGCATGATCAAATTACGGCCTTTAAATAAAAGGGTTAATACTTAATACCTTTTTATGGTCCGAACTAAATTTATATAATCAACTTTGGTCAATGATTTTATAAATTGCTATCCTAACCTCAACTATACACCATATAGACTCAATTGACCTAATTCGAGAATTTCCGTCAAATTAGACGATCAACATCATTGACAGTTAGTGAATCAACATATTATGCTGACGTGGATGTCACGTAGAAAATATAAATTTAATAATAAAATAAAAAGATAAACGGAAAATAAAATAAAAAACACCTTTTCTTTCCCCACTCGCCAAATCGATCCCCAATAAATCCAAGTCGAGTACAAGACTTGGAACATCGTCAAAACACCACACAAGTATAAAATTCGAAAAATTGGATAATTTCCCAATGACAAACTCATAGCAACCTAGCTCATGCTAAAACTCATGGTTTGATGATAAGAATGCATTTTAGCATAAATTGGACTACATTGTGGCCCAACACATGATGATTTAGCACACAAATACCATGGAGGCTAAGAGGTCGTTTGGAAGTTGTGATTTCAAATGGTGTATTGATCTAATTCATGTATTTGTGAGATTAAGTCGTTTTTTTGGTTTATATAGAACTAGAATACATGCATTTACTTTTTGGAGGCCCCACCACAATCACTCAATATTGAGGGATTTACAATCTCTACTTTTTGTTGAGATTCTTCGCAATCACTCAATACTAACTTTTTTACCTTTGGAACAAAACACGGTCGTTTGGTAGTTGTGATTCTTCAAATTGATGTATTAGGTCAATTAGTGTATTATCATTTGATGTATTGATTCAATGCATGTATTAGGAAAATACTTTGTTTGGAAGGGCAATGATGAAACAAAAAGTAGGTAGACAATCCCTCATTAACAATCTCACCTTTTAGTAGAGATTTATAATCATTCATTTTGAGTGATTGTAGGTGGGCCCAACAAAAAGGTAATGCATGCATTCTAACTCAAAGTGAACCAAAAAAACGACTTAATCTTATCATTACATGTATTTGCTAAATACCTCACTTCAAATCTCAACCTCCAAACAAGATATTTACCTAATACATCAATTGATTCAATCCATCAAATGATAATACACTTATAATTGTCCCAATACATCAATTTAAAGAATCACAACTTCCAAACAACCCCTAAATAACACAACTTTAGCTGTTATAAAGTAACCGCTTTCTCTTTTCGAAAGAAAAGGTCAAAAAATGTGTTCGTAACGATCTATTATTTGATGTTAATAATGTGAATCGTATCGGTACTCTAGAAGAGATTCCTAAATCAATTAATTGCTTAAAGAAAAAATTGAAATAAAGGAATAAGATGATCATTGTGGATAAGGAAGGTAACCAAAACATAGGATGACATTCACTGGATCAATCAATCGCAGACTATAGGCAACCAAAACATGCAAAATGAGGTTTCTGGAAAAGCTGAAGATGAGAAGAAGCACCTATTGAGAAATCACATTGAACTTGAATAAAATGGAAGCAAAAGAGCTGGAAAAGGTTGTTTCTATGTTTGTTTCACTTGTTGCCCTTTCAAACGAACTGCTTTCATCCGATTCATTCACTGCTAATCAACATAGCGAGAAAAGATAAATTGCAGATTCTGTACAGGTTACAGTTAGCAGGAGGGCGGAAGGAAAAGCAAGAAAGACTAGTGAATTGGAAAAGACCAAACATACCTGCTACATCTTCAAATTAAAGCTAAGCTACTACAGCCACTTGGCGTCAGCATGCTACACAATTCCAACAAGCCAAGTTCATCCATCTCTAAACAGTTCTGCCTTCCTTCTCTTTTTTCCTGTGATCATTGATACTGCAAACCTTGGCCGCAAACACTCTGCTGCTTCATTCATCACATGGCAAGATTCCGTTTGGTAGCTTCCATTTTCAACAGTAGGTCCTTGATATCCGCTTCCATCCTCATCTTCATGCCAAAATACTCCCTGTGGGACCTTTCTAGCGTCTGGAATTCCTGGAGCTTCTGCTTGCGCAATTCTTCAGTCTCAATGACCCGCAGTTTGGCAATCCTGCTTGCATACTCCCCTTCAATCTTTTCATTCTTTGCAGTAGCGATCCGTCTCAAGCCGTCAGCTTCTCTTCTTGCATCATCTGCTCTAGCTTGGAACATTTGTGCTTCTGCTTGTTTTATTCTCACTATGCCTTCCAGCTCATCAAAACCTGGCTCTTTCAAGCTACTACTTCTTCGCAACTCGGAAGTCTCAAGTGGGCGTTTATCATTCAAATCAGCAGGAAAAGTAGTAGGAAGCAGAAGACTAGAGGATCTCTCCAGTTTAGGACCATTCTCCAAAGTTGACTTTCGCCAATGTCCATCCTGATTAGGCCCAGCACTACTACTTCCACTCCCTTGTTCCTTACTAGTAGTTGTATAAACAGCAGCACTTGTGAACTTGGAAGAATCACCATCTGAGATCACCAAATCAGAAAAGATATGGTCAGCAAGAACTAAGAGTGAAAATAGAAAGGTTTTACTAATATTGCAGCAAGTCCACCACCTACCATTTAGGAAGGCTGTGATATAGCTATGAACTTGTCGAAGGTTAGCCTTGTTTGCCATTTTTGCCAGCATCTGATCGGCAATCTCATGGAGCCGTCTCCCTCTCACATCCTTGCTACCACTAAAAATTCTTTTCACATACTCGAGCTCCTTGCACAATGTTTCTGCAGTCCATTCTTTGGCAAAGTTCTGAAATACCTCCTTCACGAAACCAAACATCTCGGATGGATGATCACAAGCAACACAGTGGAACTGCATCTCGGTAGTCTCCCCTCGAACTTCCCCAATTGTAGGGCTCCTTCCATTTCTAATGTAAGACTCACGCAATGCACAGTCAGCATGACACCAATGAAGACAAACATCACAACCAACCCAGCTACAAGTATTTGATGCCATGTCAAACTTTAAGCATACCAGACACATGCAAGTGCTGCAAAACCCATTCTTCTTTGAACAAATTTTGCAGTCACACTCGTCTACAGGTAAAGGACTCCTACAGGTGATATTTCGGCATCTTAGGTTCAAGAAAACCTCGGCCAAATCAGACGATGAAACAACACCATTGTCCACTTTAAGATATTCCACATGTCCAGTTTTCAAAGCAACCAGGATCTCCAGCTGTGCCTTATGGCACTTTAATAGGGTATCCAATGTCAAGTCTGATCTGTTGTGGAGAGCGGACTGAAATGCACATAACTGGCCCTGCCTATCAGCATTAAGCATGATCTCACAGATGCTCTCCTTCAAACAAGATGCAGACTGTGCTGTCATTTCATGGAACTTTCTGGCCATAACATGGATGGGATCAGACACTATCCTGCTGATGACAGTCTCCACAAAATCAGCACCACCTATCAAAAAACGTTCTTCTTTCTGACTATTACTCCTGTACATGCTACTGGAATGCTTTCCCCTTGCAGCTTGCTTCTTGTCATAGCTATAGGTAGGGGCCATATCTTGAGAAGCGAGGCTCTGGGACTGGGATCTAGTGTCATCATAGTTCCTTGCCGAGACCCCAGATAACTGCTTATGCAAACTCATCTGTCGTCCAAGACCATTTCCATCTGACGTTTTAAAGCTTCCATTCACTGCTTGACCATTCGGCACACTCTGATGTAGAGATCCATTACCATTGATCAAAATTTTCTGGTACAACGAACTCTCCTTGTTCTTTGAATCATTTTGATTCTGGGCCTGCCAATCAATTCCCTGAAATAGGGGACGGCTGTGAACAGATTGTTCATAATTGTCGAGATCCAATGAATTATGAGTTAGTGAACAGCTTGGGTTGTGAAAAAACGACTGTGATCCAGAACAAGACATTGATGCAGTAAATCCATCAGAGTTTGTCCGGAATGTGCTGAAAGACTGAAAACTTCTTGTCTGGCTAGGAGAGCAAGGGGCTTGTGTAGTATCTTTGGAAGCTCCAATTGGTAACAGTACATTGGGTAAGCTGAGAGAGAGATCGAGTGGCTCTAAAACGAGCCTTTCATCTTTCTGTTTGCTAGCACCAGAGTGCTCCTCTTTCTCCACTCTCCTAATAGGAGAGTTACTGAACAGCTCAAATCCCCGAATACTCGGTCCCTCCATATCATCGTCCCTACCCCCAAAAGAAGGGGCACTTAGTTCTGTTTCTGTCCACGGAGCATCAGTCACATGTGCAGTTGAAACAACCACATTCTTACCTTTACTTTTCAAGTTCTGAGCCAAATTCTGAGTGACAAAAATGGCATTAAGTTCAGCCCCTGCATTGTCCCCAACCACTTCAACTTTTGACTCTTGTACATCAGCTTCCGCCATCTTAGCCTCAAGATTGAATACATTCCCCTCTGTACTCTTTCTATTCAAGTCCACAGCTTCCTTCATAGACTTAGCTTGACCACTCCCCTCCTTGCATTCACTCTGCTGCTCCAAATTCATGACATCCTCAGTTCCTTCAGAAACCTCACCTTTGAGCCCATCAACATAAAGGCTGTTTTCCTTCTTCACATTGCTCTCGTGATTTGACATCTTGACACCTGCCTTATCCACATCATTCATCTCAGGCATACTAGCTTTCTGTGGCTCATCAGTTTTGGCTACTTCATCCTCTCGTTCATTCACTCCAGTGTCAACCTCCACATCCGACTTGGCATCATTTACTCGTAGCTTTTCAACTCCATTCTCATCTTCATGTACAACCTCCTGATTCGAGTCACGCTCTGGCTCAAGCTCACCTTCCTCCATCTCAGTGCTGCTGCGAGTCTGGATACTCTTTACCTCCATTTCAACATTCCACCTCTCCACTTCAACACTCCGTGTTCCAACTTCAGCACTTATTGCCTCAACTTCAACACTCTTCTTCCCCGCCTCCACACTTTTTGATTGTTCACTGCCTGACTCTTTTGACCATGTAGGGGATGACCTCGACTTAGAAGTTGAAGACCTGCCCTTTCCTTCATCCCTATCGCTGCCCCTGAATATCTTTGACTGCTCGCTACCTGAGTCTCGAGACCAAGTTGGCGACTTGATCTCCCTCAAACCTTTAGGAGAAAACCTAGCTGCAGAAGCCATTCTCTCCTCATTCCCAATTCTGCTCCCTCTGCCCTCCCCAAAATCCTTGCTCTCACTGCCAAACCTCCTCCATGAAGACACACTCCCTTCTCTTCGGGAGCGGTCCCTCTCTGACCTAAATCCTTTGGGGAACTCCCTCCGGGACCCTGAGAAACTCTCTGATCGATGAATGGTTCGATCAGCACTAACTCCACAACTACTGCTACCACCTCCTCCACTGTTGTAGCCTTCTCTACCTGCATACCTATCAAACCCAGAACCCAATCCTTTCCTTCTATCGAAGCTATCATAATCGTAATCAGTACGCTTGCGTACCAACCTCAAGTTGTCTCGACCATCGGCATCAATAGATTTATCCTGATCATACCTGCTGGAGGGAGATGAAGTTGTCACTAACCGCTTCCTCACACCATCAGGTTTGTAATAATCGCTTCGCGAAGAGGATCGACTCATGCTCAAATCTTTAAGGGGGCTCTTTTCACAGTAGAAATCAAGATAATCACTTGATCTTAGGCTCCGTCGTGAAAGACTCCTTTCCTCCCCGAGATGAAAGAGCAGGTATGGCTTCCACAACAATGACAAAAACTTAAAACAGGAAGTGTAGAGTTTGAAACCCTAAAAACCGGGGCCAAGTTTTCCAATAATATCCTTATTACGAAGGTTTCAATGAAGCCCGAACTTAAGGTCTTGAGGAACAGGATGAATTATTGGAATGACTACAAGTCTAGAACTACAACAACAACAACAACAACGCCGTTGCCACAACCAACAACCATGTACATACTACATAGGACAAAGGCTAGGGTTTTGAAATTGCAACCAATTTGGGATCTGGAAATAGGGCAGACTCAATCCCATGTGGAATTTAGAGAAACTAAGGTACAAAAGCTGCTGCTCCACGGATCCCTTTAAACAAAGACAACTGAAAGAAGATAACCCGCCAAATCCTCAAGCAAAGCAGACGCTTTTTGCCCAACACTTCTCATCAATAAATTTACAGATTCAAACAACCCGACGTCAAAAGCAGGCGACTGCTTTACTCACACAAAGCCCGACAAGGTAAATCTGCTGCTATGTTTCGAACAAGACCATAGAAGGAAAGCCACGACTTCGAGCTTAGGACCCAGAGCAGGAATTGGACAATACCAGGCAAGACGGTGAGTGAAGGAGAAGGAGCCTGCAGGCGTGGCGGGTGAAGGAGAAGGGGTGGAGATTGGGAGGAGGAACAAGGAAGAACGGAGAAAAGATGAGTTTATGGTTGGGAGGAAACGGAAGGAAGGAATAGATTGGATGTGTTGTTCCTTCTAGTCAACGATGTTATTCAAAGATAATAGAAAATTATTATTCCTTTCTCTTTTCTTTTGACAATTTTTTTTCTTCTCCTTTCTCTATGAGTCTAGTGCATCCGTCCGGATTGGAACAAACCGGAGTGCGGTCCAATAATAAATCAATTTGGTACGATTTAAATGTCAAATTGGTTTATATTTCTTAGGTATTTTTAGAATGGGTTAGTATCATACTACCAAAAAAAAAAAAAAAAGAATGGGTTAGTATCTTAGTTTGGCCCGAACTATACACATACTTTCTATTTTGGTTCGTGGTATTGGAAATTGTTGTTCTGTCCTTAACTATATAGCAAACTTCCTCATTTGGCCTGGAGGCGGGGTTGACCGTTAGTCAATGTACACCTCACTTGCCACGTCAGTGAGCAGAGAAATAAAAAAATTATTTTTTTAAATTCTTTATTTTTTCCCCTTTCTTATAATATAACAATAATAAATGAAAAACAATAATTATAAAAAAATAAATAAATGAAAAACAATAGTAAATGAAAAAAATAAAAGCCCCCAAATAACTTTCCTCCACTCGCATCCATCTTCACCCAGCAAAATTGAAAAGAGTAACCACCATCCACCATGTCCCCAACCCTACAGAACCACCAGAGCTCGCCCTCCGCCGCTCACAAATCCATCGCCAAAAACGTCGCCGCCACGACCACTAGCTCGACAACCTTCGATTGGATCTCTGAGTCAATCAATGGCGGATCCCTCCGCCCACGTGAACCTCGAGATCAGACCAACGGCTGGGCTTCACCCCTAGGTAACCTATTCTCCTTCCGCTCCACCAATTACTTCACCAAGAAATCGAAATCCCGCGGCGGCGACTACCTTCTCCACCCCTGGCGGCGACTACCTCCTTCGTCCTCACCGTGAACCTCCCCGGGAAGGAGCCGCAGAACGTCGTCTTCTACTTCGCCTCCCCAGATCAGCTCCTCCAGGGGAGCCTGCTCGAAAATTTGTTCAACGACGACGAGGAGTACCGGAACCAGCGGTTCAAGATCGTGAATCGGATAGTTAAGATGGTGGAGAATCACAGCGCGTGCTTGCTGGGGAAGGCACTCACCTGCAATTACCACAAGGGGCGAACTATCTGCAGATAGACGACGACATCGGGAGCTCTGCCATCGCCACCGCGGTCCTGCACCTCGCGCTGGGGTGCGTGACGAGTGTGACCATTTGGGGGTTTTGGTGGAGGCGCAGGGGAGGGGAGGTGATATATTGGGGGCTTTATTTAATTTTTTTTGTTTATTAATGTTATTATAAGAAAGGAAAAAGAAAACAGAATTTCAAAAAATAATTTTTTTATTTCCTGCTCGCTGACGTGGCAGGTGAGGTGTACATTGACTAACGGTCAATAGGTTTGACCGTCTAATTTGACGGTCAAGCCCGCCTCCAGGCCAAATGAGGAAGTTTGCTACATAGTTCAGACCAGAATAGCAATTTCCAATACCACGGGCCAAAGTAGAAAGTATGTGTATAGTTCAGGCCAAACTAAGGTATTAACCCTTTTAAAATTTATACAACCAAGAACCATATTAGATTATATTTATTTTGGTATGATCGATCCAATACAAATCAAACTGTTGCACACTCCCAATTGTGCGTCTCCTCATAATTATTAATTGTCGTATTTTTCCGTAAAAATGTATTTAAATTATGTTCAATCTTTATTAGAATATATAATGTTCCAATACGGCTATGGTTCCACCAATATATTCTATTAGTACATCATCAAATGGTCATTGGAGATCATATTCAATAAGCTTTTTTGGACGATTTGGATTTAATGGCTCCCTTAAGTGATGGATAAGGGAAAAGGGAAGACTCGGCTCAGCCTAGGGCGATAAGCTTGCCCCTAGATACCCACTAACCTGCCTTGACCTGACCCGACCTTGAAAGTTAGACTGGCTCGGTTTGTCAACAGGGTCAGCTTAGGATTAGATCAACTTAGGGTTAGGTCATGATTCGTTCCTAACTACTATCCCAACAGAAGGCCAAGTATAACCATCGATCGGGTGTAGTATAGCGGAGGTAAGCTTTAGTTATTGATCACGACTATTGTGCTTGTCTTAAATGCACGGGGCTGAACTAACTACCCCATCTTGAGCCAAGTATAACTCAAAATGGCGTTGCTAGTACAGTGGGTGACCAATGTCGTATTCCATGGGTTCTCGATATCTTAGGTCACTTTTCACTCGGTTGTTATCTAGTCAATGAGGTTTTGGGTTGGTTGGAAAACAATTGGTAATGGCAATGAAAGCAAAAATAAGAAAGCAGGTACCCGGGGTACCGGCCTCGCCCTAGTTACTAGGTATGTCATTCAAAAGATTAGAATTGTCGGTTTATGGGAAATGAAGCATGAGAATCACTAATATAAGAGCTAGCTCAATGATCATGAGACTAACCCCCTCCTAATTTGATCCATAGACCCAATCTTAACTCATTGAGATTCACGAATTAGGGATACACTATATTCCTTTTCAATGGGTTGCACCCATTTTCACAATAGGTCGATATGTCGATGGTCATGCACATACCATTCTGGCATCACCTAGGTGGGCGTCCAAGTTGGCAGGGGATGATCACCTTGTCCACCAACTAGTTCCTAAATAATCATTTGCGCAAATCATGCCAAGATCGCTCAATCCACAACACCTTCAATCAAATCCTAACTAGGCAATCAAAGATAACATATGGAGACACAAGTACAAAGCATCATATATAGATGCATAAAAACACTACGCAAACACATTCCATTCATAAAATCAAGCAAAAATTCCTCTTACATTACAAAACCTAAAACTAGGGTTTGGAGGAAAAATGCCCCTAGTACCTTGAGTGACTACCCCATAAAGGGGAGAAGAAAATACATGAAAGACTAGGAAAGAAGAATCGAGATGGGGAACTTCTTGGGGAGAATCCCTTTTTTTTCTTCTTCTTCTCCTTCCTTCAGGTTCTCTCACTAAACTCTCTCTACAAACCAAAAATGGATCAAGTGTCTAAACTCTCTTTGTAATAGAGGAGAGGTCGTCTATTCATAGACTTCGGGAGCATGCACAAGTTCGCGGGCAAAAGCTCAGAGATCGCGGGCGTGATCTTCAATGAAGAGGTCACAATCTGGAAATGACATCGTTCTGCTTTTGCTGATTTGGGAGATCGTGGGTTGAACTCACAGTCGCAATTCGGAAGCAGCACCCGCGATCTTTATCACAGTCTCGAATGAGGAAGGTTGTGATTCGACTGTCGAAACCTCATATCCCTGCTTGGCTGCTACTTCTCCTAGTTCATGGTCGAGCCCTCCAAGAACGCGGTTATGATCTTTCTCCAGAGGCCGCGATCTTTGGTTGAAGTTTGAAAGCTCCTCTTCTCGGCCATGATCTTTGGCCTTCTGTCGTGATCTCCCTGTTTAGTTCTGAATCTTACACTTGTGCCCTGTTTTGGTGCCTAAAATGCAAGTATTGCTTAATGCACCCTAATACGACATGAAATGCTTTGAAGAATGAATTTGAGATGCGATTCACAATATATTAACTATGAAGTCCAAAGAATGACTTGAAAACACCTAGAATATGGAGGCTAAATAACACCAACTTGGTTGTTATCAATTATCAACACACGCTGCAAATCTACCATTATTTCATGAACTATTTGTTATCTAGCAAATTGAGTTTTGGTTTTAACTAATCAACTAACATGCAAAGCAAGTAAAGATTGGTTGAAATCTATTGAGAGAAAGTCACTCAAGAATGCTTCCATCTAGCCACAAATTAGACCGAACTGATGAACCTTGCTTGCCACTCGAGATTTATACCACGAAGACTCTTACATCCGCTTGAACTCCCTATTCGAGTTATCAAAGCTTACGTTTGATGAACTATCTAGAGGGAGAGTTTCCACATCCGGAAAAATAGAACGCCTAAGGTATGCAATTTAGACTCCCACTAAAGGATAATGATCAAATACGACATTCTAGTCCAATATCACGCTTGATCAATCGACCCACAATGAAGAATTGAGAAATTACTCTAATCAACCTAATCGGATATTCTCTACCTTAGGTTAATAGCTGAAATTTGAGAGTTTGATCAATACCCAAACCAATTCCATGAAATACCTCAATTCAATATATAATAAACTAATCAAGAGTGCAAATAAGCATAGAAATCATTCATTCATCTAATCTAAACATACATAGCTAGAGTTATACACACCCAAGTGAATATGGGTCTACACCATAGTAAGAGAAAGAGGAAGAATAAAAAAACTCAAGAAGAAAAATATTAATAGGATGATTTCTTCTTCTAGAGTTCCAATCTTCACTCCTTGGGTGGAATTTTTGCCTCCGATTGGGAATTGAACCCTGTGACTCACCACCTAAGGCTCCATGTTCGCCACCTCTCTCTCTCTCTCTAGAAGGTTGCTACTGCTTTCTCTCGCTAAACATCATCCTCTTTCAACCGTGACATTGACAAGTAAACCGTGACGACTACCAGAAGTGCGCCTTTCATTTACACAACTCACGGTTTTAGTGTAAATGTCACGGTTAGAACTGTGACTTCTTCTAGCTCCCACGACCTGTAGCTTGGCTCCTGAAACCTTGTAATTTTCACGGCCTCTTCATGCAACTCATGGTCTGGCCGTAACTTTCTGATGTGAACTGTGACTTTTGCACTTTCTTCACTTTGTCACAATTTTGACTCCAAATGGCCAGACAATCTTTCATTTTGCCATATTCACCTGCCAAAAACCTTATGCATAGAACAACAAGCAAGTAATAAATCCTAGAAGTGCCTAGGGTCATATTACACAAGTTCTTTTGGTAGTACCTACTCAAAACTAATGTTTGTGTTCAAATAAGAGAATGAAATCGAAAGTAAAAACAATGGGTTGAGGTGCCCTTGGTCGAATTCTATCCTACCAGAATAAATAAAGGGAGCAAAGCAAGTAAGTAAGACTATTTTTTAGGTAGTGTTATCTAGATAATGATGCATACAATCTCATCAACAAAATGCTTCAATGCATCATATATTATGATACCCTATCCCTTACACTAATGCATTCCTAACCAAGTTGTTGCTTCATGCGAAAGGAACAATAACTAGCTAATGCATGCTTTCACTTCATGCCATCACATAGCTAATTAAGGAAAAGGATGTAAGGTTAACATATAGTTAAGTATGGGTGTCTTGAGCCATAACAATGGTATATAGCATTGATCTCCTATATACATGCATAATTGCATCCAACTAAGAAAGCATACATGAGTCAATATATCACAAGAAAGTAGTGTCCTAACATCCTATATGGTATTATAAAAATGCATATAGTAGCACATATAGAGATAAAAGTATTGATGGTTAAAGCATAGAATGACATAGGGCATCAATGATATAAATAATAGATGCACAAAGCATTGTGAATACAATATAGAATCTAAAGATACAAGCATTGATGGACTAGAGTGATGAATGAAATAAACATCTCATTAAATCATATAAAGATATGTGATCATCACAAAACTCACACCCCTAAACACTAAAGAGCTAGCACATTACAAGAGAGAAGGAATACATCACCAATGATACATAATAGATGGTGGCGCTTCCTCCGGCAGAACTTCCCCTCTCTAATCCAAACTAACTCGTGCCTAATGGAACATAGTGTTTGTAAAAGGTAAATGTAAATCTCTAGCCTATGCCTCTATTTATAGTACATGATAGTGGGCGTATTCTAGGGGTTTTCCTCCAACAAGTCGACCAAAACCTTCTTTGTACGAGTGAGACTCAAACTTTTTGCCTTGGGGATGAAGTAAGTCCTTCTAGAAGCTTTTATGGGCTTTGACTCTCAAAGGCAGTCCTACGGCAACACCCACCACCATCCTTTGCTTCTTAGACTAGGTTGCTTGTAGACCAAGTAACTTCTCCTGCTAATTTGGGCAGGACTCGATCATCTTTGGGTTTGCGGCGGTTGGACTCATTCTGAGGATGCTATCAATTCATTCTCTGGTTTGGGTTGAGTTTCCTCCAATAAGCGTCCTTTGGGCTTAAATAGAGACTCACTAGGCTTTTCCTACATTGGGCTTCATCTAATAGGTAAAAAACCCCTTGATCTTCTCAAATATGCTCCATTGATCCTCCATTATTATCCAAGTATCGATCTAAACCATACTATGTTGTATTTTACCTTGAAAAGCACAAAAACATAACAAAAAGGCACGAAAGATAGAAAAATGCAATATAGGTATAATAATAGCTCATTGATCAAATATTTATGATATTCATATGAATTCAAGTAGAAACTCCTAAAGATGAATTTCTAGAAGGGGAAAATGTATCAAATATGGGACTGGTAAACACTATAATCTAAGTGTCATCACCTTCATGAAGTAGTCATAAAAGCCCAAGAGGAGTCCCACTCGAGAAATTTCAGCCCAAGCATGCGTATAAACGCACAACGGCCTTGTGAAGGTGCCAACCACCACTTGGCTAAACCGGTGAGTGGTGCAGAATTTCAAGGTACGAGTTACTTATGGGCCAAGCAAGCCGAATTTGGAGGAAAACCTATGACGGTGGTGACCACCACTAGGCTGCTGCTGGCCAAGCCTACAAAATCTTCTGGAATATGCTTTAATTTATCCTCAAGTGAAGCACTTCGAGTCCCACTAGTACCTGGATGCTTTTGGCCGTGTTTTAGGAGGAAAATACCTATAAACCCCTTATTTCGCCCACTATAATAGAGGGCGGGGTTAAGGGATTCGGTATGCCATGAATATTCACTAAAATCACTCTGTATAAATTTAGAAAGGAGTCACTCAACTCGAGGGAGGCCGGGGTAGAATTCATAGGAGGGTGCAACTAAGGAGATGCATTCATCATCGATGGTGGTACCATCCTTCTCTTCTATGTATTGTTAGTTCAAATTCATTGTTAATGATGTGAATTCTATTGATGCTTTATGAATCTCCTTTCTATGATATAATGAGATGCTTTGGGCACTGTTTATCTATATTATTTGATGTTTTATGCCATTAGATGCCTTAGTCATGTGATGCTTATACTATTGGATGCTTTAGTCATGTGATGCTTATGTTATTCGAGTATCTTAGTTTTATGATGCCTTAATCATGGGTTGCCTTCATCATCTATTATGTGCTACTATAATATTTTTTATAATATCATATTAAGTTGCCAGGAAGCTACATCTTGTGTGATATGCCATTGTCTTAGGCGTGTATCGAATGAAATGATCAACCATCTATGTTGGCTATGTACAATGCTTGATACCCTAGATCATCAATCATATAGACCATAACTATGGTTCGCAGACGCCCTAGATAGCTATTGCGTTACCCATACTTCCTTGTTTGATTCATTAGTCTAGTGGCATGAAGCGAAAGCACACATTAGCTAATCATAATTCCTTCTACATGTAACGAAAGACCGATTAGGCGGGCCTTAGCAAAAGGGATAGTGTTAGATGATAGAAGATACATGGATGTTTATCATTGTTGAGATTGAGATGTATGATCATATAGAATAAATTTCTTATCAATCACGTATCCTTTATTTCTTGTCATTTAAATTATGTTTTACTTTATGATGCATCTCGAAAAATACTAAACATAGAGAACTTCAACCCATCAATTTCTGTTGAGTGTTTGTTTGAGCATTAGATGATTTGATGTTAGTAGTTGCTGTTAGAAAGCCTTGTGGAATACAACCATAGACATTTCTAGGATTTTTTTATAACTTCAATTGCATTAATATCACTACATGAATTGCATTCAAGGAGTTTTGTTGTATACACTAGTATTATAGTTTGTTTTTATCCTTTTCTAGCTTGTGTTATGACTTTTGTGTGCTTGTTTGGTGGTCTTTTTTATGAGATTAATCATTTATAATAACAAACCGCAATTACTCATATTTGTCCCAAAACTGTCACCCAATTCTAAAAGTTTATATCACATACAAAAAATATGGATAAAATTGTTCTTATAAAAACCAAGATTGTACAAATATAGATAACATCTAACAAACTAATCATTGACTCTTGTCCATTGAATGCTTGTTGACAGCCTATTCAACAAGTCTCCACTTACGCATTTTCTCTAGTGCTTTCTCAAGTCCACCTTTTGGTCTCATAATCCATTTCAGAAGCATCAGGAGTCATCTCGTCTGGTTGAAGGGATTTTATGGATGCATTGTAGAGTATATAGTTTGGTTTAGTAGACTTGTGGTATGCATGCATTTGTTTTTGGTATGCATAAGGAGAATTTCTAGAATATGTATTCTAGAGTTTATGGTGTTTATTTGGAAAGTTGTGGTATGCCTTGTACCATTTCTGGACTGCTTTAGGGTATTTATGGAATGCATTCAAGAATTTCAGGCATGTTTTTATAGGGTGACTTCTGGTATGCACTGTAGAGTATCTGGTTTGCTCTAGAAGACTTGTGGTATGCGTACATGGATTTACGGTCTATTTAGGGGGACTTCTAGTATGCATTGTAGAGTTTTGGTATGGTTTTGACAAAATACCATTGACAATCAATAATATTTAAAAGGGCAAATACCACTACAACATCCGAACTATCCTAAAAATGTCACTTGTGTCCTATAATATTCAATATTCCATTTATATTCTGAATTATTTTTCTGTTAGTGTTGACCAACGTTGACCATTAGTATTTAACAAAACGTCTAGTTAGCGTTGATGTGACTGTGACATCTGACATATAATTTTTAAATAATAAAAAATAAAATCATAACTCATCTACCCGATTTAATATCAAACGTTTAATTTTGGAAATAATTAAATTAATAAACGCTCCAAACAAACAAACTCATCTCCTTCCCAGTTACCACCACCGCCTCCCAATCTCTTCCCAACTCAATATGCCTCCACCTCCTCACTCCACCTTCTCCCCCTTGTCAAAATCCACTCTCACTTCAAGCAAAAAATCACACCCGGAGGCAGGAGGATGATCGAGAGTCGAAAGTAAAGGATAAAAGGCTATCATAATTAGGATTTTGGTGGGAGATTGAGAAGATCTAGAATATGAGAGTGCATAGAACTGGGTTGGGTCGGATTTTGGATTAGTGCTGGAGGTGGGCTCGTCTCGCAGCGGCTTGAAGAGCTGGGTCTGAGTATTGAATTGGATTTGGTCTCGCTTGATAAGGCTACAGTCGACCGTACCGCCACCGTCGGGTTGTTGCCGATGCCGAAGCTATTGACGATTATAACTGACCTTGCCTTGCCGTGAACTTCCCCTCTCCGCTGGCTTCCTCTGTTTCTCATCTCAGTCATTGTCGTTCCAAACAATCATCACTACCGTCGACTTATCAGCCATCGTCGGCCCAAGCGATTTCGACTACCATCATTTGACTTGGGCACATCTATAGATTGATGCGGCGGTGTGAGATTCAGAGATCGACATGGTGGTGGAATTGAAGAAGCGGGTTGAACTTTCCTGGGTCATTGTCGATATGAAATTTCTGGTTCCTTCTGAAGTGACAAAGAGAAGGAAGTAGGTCAAACAATGAATTTTTTGGGTTCTCTATTCGAAGGAGACAAGAGACGGAAGTGGGTAAACAATAGAATTTTCTGGTTCTCCTTAGCCTCCTTCTATTGACGATATTATCAATGGGAAGTATGGAATTTCGGCAGGGGAGAAGGGGTTGGGGTGATTAGCTTTTCCCCCAATTTTTAATTCTATTTTTCATTAATTTTATTTTAGAATAAAAATAATTTTATGTGTCGAATGACGTGGCATCAATGTGGCAATTATATTTTTGCCACAGTCAGCAAAAGTCAACATTGATTTGACCTCCATCTAGTCAACCATTATCTTTAACGGTCAACAAAGATGCTTCATACTATCTTACCACTGTTTTATCAACATCATATCATTATGGTAAGACTTCATAATATTATCTTACCACTGTAATAAGATACTATCATGAAATGGTAGTGGTATGACAATTTTTTTTCAAAAAGATAATATTCATATTATTTTACTACTGTCATAAAACCATCATACCACTATGATAAGATTTCATAGAACCATCTTACTACTTTCATATCATGATCTTACCACAATACCATCATACCACTGTCATATCATGATATGACATTGGTAAGATGACGTGAAAAAGTTTTTCTTCAAAAATATTAAAATAGGTATCATCTTGTAGAGCACCAAAGTTTGATATTTCTACGCAAAATTTTTAAAACCCAATGTAAAAAGAATGAGTTATAGTCTGTTGAATTTTCAAAAAAGATTTTGAAAAGTGCTTTAACAGCACATATAAGAATCCACGCTAGTACAAAAATGTTTGGTCAGTTACCAATAAAATCTGGTTAGCTCTCCCATAAATCCCTCATTCCTTCCTTATCCTTTGATGATATTGAGCATTAGATATCTTCTTCACAAATCTGATTTTGTAGTACTACAAATATAATGGATTTTGTATTAGCACTTTTTCCATAAAAATATAAAATTTTCTGAAATTGCATGGCTTTGTTCATCCTTACTTATTCTTTGTTGCTTTCTTGCAAGCCTAGGGAGCGGAAGAAGGAAGCCACGAGGTTCCTTCTTCTACCTTTTTCTTTCCCTCCTTTTGATAGAGTGAGTAGGATAACATCATCATCTTTTTCTACTTTTCTTCTTCTTTAATTTTGTTCTACTTATAACTAGAAAAAAACAAAACCCTAAATCCTCAAATTGAGACAAGGATGCCAATGTGTGTTATTTCCTCTCATATCAATTCATTGAACGTTAATTTCCAACTAAAGCAGATGGCGTTGTCACAACAGCAACAAAATTTGAAAGCAACCATACATGCCGCCCAAAATTTGCAACACCAGCAAAACTACATTGTGGGTAAATAAAATTCTTTTGGATTTGTTTTGTTGGGTCGAGTGCAAAAGAGAATCCTATTTGGGGTGGGCCAACCAAACTGGGTCTGGTTTGCAAATTGATTAGGTGAGTTATCTTTTATTGTACGGGTTGGGTTTATTTTGGTATGGTTAAATTTGAGAGTTGAGCAACTCGCAACCAATTCAACATCTCTATTTTTCATGTCATAAAAAAGAAGTTGTTAACAGAGTTTAACAGAAGTTGACAACCAATGACATAAAAATGAAATAAAGATTTAATTAGTTAGAATGATCACAAGTGCAATTAAATATATTTTTCAGTTGTAAACATGAAACAATTGGTAAACCCGATGACCAGACAAGTCATTTAGCCTTTGTTCTTTCTTTAGTTTTTCATTTTCAAGTTTTTTAGTTTATTGCGTTATCGTTTGTGAGTATATGCATGAAAAAATATGTGTAAGAGTAGGTATGACAATGAAGGTATCGAGTGAGGTAGCTTTTTAAATACCCCCTAAACATACAACTTCTTGTACGAGAGGAGGTTTGAGAGCTGCTATAGTAGCTAAAAGTTAGCATGGTTATCATGCTATCAGGTAAAGCTTTCTTATAAGAAACGAACAAACATACTTTACTACGGATGACATTCAATAGTGGGTAGTAATGATAAGGTTTGATACGGTTAAACTACTTATCAAGAATATGCCATTAATAGAGACTATCGAGACACAAACTAAAGTATCAAATGTACATTTGCCTATACTAGCTATTTGGTTTGCAAGAAACTAAATATTCTTAAAAAAGTGTTCTATACATACATAATGATATTTCATTCAAATTATACAAACTCAAATTCATGTACCTTTAGTTTTCTCCTTCATTAAATTTCTCTGAAAAATCAAGGAGCTAAGGATCCAAATGACTTTATAATTTGCCACTTGAAGCACCAAACACAAAAAGGAGACACACATTTCTTACGGGTAAATTGCAAGTTTGGTCACTTGAATTATTAGTAAAGTTCACGTTATCCACTAGAATTACTTTATTCCATCCGTTGTCACTTAAATTAGGTTAATAGTCCAAGTTTGGTCACTGGCCGTTAGTCTCCGTTAACTTTTGCTGGTGTGGCGGTCAACTCTAATAGTTGACCGTTAAATGAGTGACATGGCAATTTAAAAAAAATTAACTATTTTTATTTTCAACCTCATTATCAAAATTATAAAAAAATAAAAAATAAAACCTAATTATCTTCATCCCTATCTACTGAAGCGAAAGAGGAAGGAGAAGAAGAGGGAGATTGCGACGGCGAGGAGATCGTGGGGTGGTCGCCAATTAATTTCCGTTGGCCGGCGAAGAAGAGGGGTTTTTTTTTGTAATCCCTATACACCTAAACCTAACCCAGTCTTCCTCTACCACCTCCACCTCATTCCAATTGTCGCTACTATTGGTACCGCCGACACTGCAGCAAAAAGGCAATGCTACTGCAGCGGTAACTACGAATTGATGATCTTGGGGCGGAAAGATAATGAATGATCTGATGGGGTTTAGAAGTGTGTTTTGTGTCCAAGACTCTGCCCAAATCGCTGCTTCTACTGTAGCTCCTCTGCTGTTGATGTTGGCTGAGGCTTGATCTCATTCTCCACCTTCTAGCTTCCCACTCTGTCTTCACTTCTTCTCTTACAAAACATGATGATGGGTTCCCCAGATCGTACGTCTTAGCTCCTGTGGCGATATTCTTCCTCAAGGATGGTAAAGGTAGCAGTGAATGCAAGAG
This sequence comes from Linum tenue, assembly GCA_946122785.1. Taxonomy (NCBI): domain Eukaryota; kingdom Viridiplantae; phylum Streptophyta; class Magnoliopsida; order Malpighiales; family Linaceae; genus Linum; species Linum tenue. Next base: position 51,717,517 of record CAMGYJ010000004.1, on the reverse strand, counting down.
AAGAGGGTGTCATGCTCCCAAATCATGTCGGAGAATGACAAGCAAATAGGGTGTCAATTATACTAATGCCAATTCTCTTCACTATAAATTTCTGCAGTCCCGGCCTTCCACAAACCATCCACTAAATCTTTCCCTCCTCCCAAATCATAGCCTCTGCCAAACTCGCACCAATCGCTCTCCTTTTCACTATCTTCAACCTCATGATCAACACTTCCCACTCTGTTTCTCCAACCTCAAGCCCAGCTCTCGCCCCTACTCCGACCGTCGTCCAAGCTCCATCAGCCGCGCCGCGACCATCCAACCCCTCACCGCCAGGAATAATCAGAGCAGCCTACTAGGAATCCTTCTCCGATTTCCCTCCCTCCGCCATCAACACCTCCCACTTCACTCATGTCTACTACGCCTTCATCCACAACAACAAATTCGGCCTATTAGGACAAATTTTTTATTTTGTCATTTTTTGTTTGTTACAATAGGTACGGTTATATGACAAAAATAATATATGTCCTATTTGGTATGCCTAATGTGACAAAAAAATTGTTATCAGAATAAGTCGTCATTTCAAGTGAGTAATGTGATAAATATTTCGTGTCAGAATTAAGTTTGTCACAATAGGCATCCCATATCGGGATGCAATAGACACAAAAGTGACAAATTATATCGTCGAAGTAGCTTTTGTCATATTGTGCCTTCCTGAATTGTTAAAATGACAAAATATTTTGTCACAATAGATAACAATAACCCCACAGCGAGCTGACAAAAGGGTATGTCTGTCACAATATAGTGGTTACGGCTTTGACAAAATGCATGTTCGTCATAATATAGTGGTTTTGTTTTTGACAAAAGGCATTTACATCATATTTGCCTGTGTACAACATAAAAACAAACAAACAAAATTCACCATAAAAAAAACTCAAATTTCAGTCCTGCCCAATTTTCAATCCCTCCCAATTTTCAGCCCCAAAAGTTGAATCCCCTCTCCCCCAATAAATGAAAAAAAATTTGGCGTTTCCCACCATAAAGAAAAATAACTTGCTTAATTTATTTATGTTTCCTCCCCTCTCCCCTGCCGATTTTTCCCCACCACTTTGTTGGTTCTCGCCATCGCTGATTCCTTATCCAACACTATCTTCTTAGAAACCCTCTCACCCTTCCACCGCCGCAACCCGTTTAAGGGTGCTCTAATTCGACATGCAATCCTCGGTTCCCTTGCCACCATCTCTACCACTTCAGATCTGAATTGTTCTCGATATCTCTCTCCAGATTTTGCATTGTTCCCGCATGTCATTTCGCTTCTTCATCACCGTCCACCCTGGCGTACCTCACTTCTCAATCGCAAGCTCCGATGGTCACCTCTCTCGGAAGATCCAAACCACCATTCCAGTTATCGCAGTCTAGGGAGTTGATTTGTTATGAGGCTAGCCAAGCAAAGAAAGGGTTTTGTCCACCTCTCTTCTGGACCCACCAAATCGCTCACAGCTCCTTGCTGCTTCAAGCTGACTTCAGGTCTCCCACCACTACCATTGCTCATCACCGTCCCCAAAATCCTCTCTCCATTTGGTGTGGTGCCTCCCATTTTTTTAGAAGTTTGGGATTGATTGATTAGTGGTCGTAAATTGCTTTTATGTTCTTTTTTTTAGAGTAGCAGTCCCTGGACAACACCAATTGTGAGAGCTCTTGGAGGTATAAATAATGGACATAATTTACACTGAAGGGTATCCAGTAGGTGTTTTGATGGAGATTTTCCACCAATGCTAGTAGGTATAATCAAGCTTCCGCATTTTCTTTGTCCTGGCGGAGCTATAAAGTTGTGGATTTTTATATCAAGCTTGTTTTTCCTTCTTTTATTTTGTGAGACCTATAATTGATATCAATATCATGCTTGTTTTTCTTTTGTTATTTTCCAGATTACTTTTTGCTTTCACTAGTCGGGAACAACCAAAAGTAATGCTTTTTCTTATACCGAAAATGGTCATTTGGTGTAAGAGAAGCAGATCGAGTGAAGAAGATTAATCATTTGTTGTAAGTTGTCTTGTCTAATGGTTTCTTGTAGCTAGGTAACCCCACAAGAACAAATCACTAAACTAATGTCTGGCCCAGAACAGTGAAGAAGGAAAATGGCTAAGGTAGCCTTTATAACTTCTGGCAATCATAAGCCATCATTTTAAATTAATAATAAACTCTACTTTTTCCATTATAGACAGGTAGCCATGTAAGAATAGATTACCAACTCCTTTTATGATGTCTCAATTGGCAGTAAGTGAGATTCAACCCTGATTGCTCTGTTTTGTTGGCTAATTGATTCAAGCTCCTTTCTTTTTGTTTTCTTATGTAGATTAACACTGCCCTTCATTTACTTGTCTAATCACTTACTGAAAAATCCTCAACGGTACAAGTTACTAACCAAGCTCTTAGATATGAAGTATTTTATTACTTTTTTGTTTTAGTTTGATGAGTGAAATTTTCTTATAATGAAGTGTCAGCATACACCTATGGACTGATTTGACTATGTACATTCTTACTTGAAACGATTACCTTGTTATCTACAGTTTGTTGACTCTCACTTCTATTTGAACTACAGTTTTATGACTGATTTCTGTTACCAAGCACAAATTTGAGTTGTTGGTTTTGAGGCACCAATTGGTAATGGTCATCCATTACCTAGCTTTTATTTTCAAGTTTTGAATATTTTGATGAATCTTAGCACCAGTTGAATATTATTTGATTACTTCACAAATGTGTTACTGCTCACAGATGTATGATATGTGGAAACTGTGTGGGATCATTGTATTACTCAGTTGCTTTAATTTTTGGTTTGCTGCTGTTTTAATGTAGCTTTTCTGGTTTATTATGTCATGTACTATTTTTCTAGCTTCATTACAACTACTAATGATTGTTAATGTTCCTTATCTACTCGTTTACAAAGTCATTATTGTTTTCGTCACTTGTACAAATTGCTTAAGCTTCTTGGCTTATGTGATATCTACATTTTAGCTTTCCATTTGTCTTGCCATGATCAAATTTTCCTGGTATAGGAAAGAACTTTCAGAACCTGAAACTAAGAACATGGTTTACATTTTGACCTAAATTTTCCTGGCACATGATGGCGTTTTTCAAAGTGTGAAAACCAGGAGCATCAAAATCTAATCCAAGAAAATTCTTAGAGCAAATAGGTTCACAATTCTTGTTCGTTCGACCAAAGCTTCATTGTTCTCATGTGAAGTCAAAGGGTCGATCTCATCACCGTATCATCATTGACTTGAGGAGCCAGCCTCAGGTGGCTTTTGTTCGCTTCCTTGACTTGTATAAGGTATTCATGTCCCTCCTTCCTAAAAGAAAATTATAAAGAATTTCAACTCTGCTCTTTCTATAATATCTTGCTATTGGAACTCGATGTTGGATTGAAGAAGTCCAAAACAATGGGAATTGCAGCTTGGGAAGAAAGCAACTATTGAGAAAGAGCGTGATAGGATGTAAGTTTTCAACTTTTTATCCTTCACTGGTTTTTTCTTATTGTAGTTCATTGTGGTTAGTTGATAATGGATGCCACGTGATCATGGGCAATAGAGATGAGATAAATAGAGGATACTTTGTCGACGATCTGGATTCCTCTCCTGCAAAGATTCATAGCAGAGGATCTTCACTGTAAAGCCCGACAATACAGTCCAATTGGATAGAAGCAAAGGCAGAGGGGAAGCATGTACCAGGCCATGAGATTTTTTAGAAGGTCCTGATGAAAAGGTGAAGTATGGACCGAAGGAGAACCCATGATCCGCAAAGGAGTTAGAATGTTTTGTGTCATGGTGGACAACTTAGAATGTTTGGTTATGTTGAACAAGGAGTTAGTCTACTATCGAAATGGTTGTAAAGTTTTGGATCTTTGGTAATCTTTCCACTATTAGGTTGCAATGTAGGAAACAATTTCGAATTATGAAGTTTTTTAAGTAGGTCAAATGTGGCAACAAAGTCATGTCGTCACATTATGTACATTGCATGAAAAATTGTTCTCTTGTCATATTAGGCATGAGACAAATAAACCACATTTCCTGACAACCTATACTCGTCATAATAAGCAGTGTAGACACCACTTTTTGTCCGGGTTAAAACCTTTTTACTAAAATAAAATTTAGTTCCACTTTAAGGTTTGCAATAGGAAATCTTGAATGACCTAGCTAAAATATATTTGTAATGCTTGGGTTGGATTTTGTTTGTCATAAATCAATGAGATTAGGACTAGAAAATATATTTGTAATGCTTGGGTTGGATTTTGTTTGTCATAAATCAATGAGATTAGGACTAGCAAATCTCCGACGAATTGATATGTTTGGACAAAGTAAGCTTAAGTTCGATTTTGGTTGCCATGCGAGTTAATCGATTCTTGACTGGACCTTGATTTCCTAATAATGAAAGAGAATTCATAACAATTTTATTAAGATAAATAGAGTACTAATTAACCACTATCATGATTACAATACATAAAAAAAGGTTTCAAAATAAAGAATAAGATAATATTTTTATTAAAGTAAATAAATTACAAATACAAGTACAATGCTAAACAATAGTAATCGCATATTATTTTTACAATTATAAAATAAAAGTACAATTATGATCAAACAATGAATAGCAATTACAATGTACAAAGAAAAATAAATAAATAGACCCAATTAAATCTTGAAACAGCCCAACAAGCCCAAGGCCAAGTCAACCCTCAATAAAGTCAAACCGGTCAGAGATCAGGTCTGACCAAACCCATACCGGTCAGACCAAAAACCGACCCTATTGCAAACTTGGGGAACAATCTGCTTTTTCCTATAAAAACAACGCAGACACTTCCTTTCGGAGGGGGCTTTTCTTCTTCTTCCACTTCTTCTTCCTCCTAGTGACACTCCCTTCCTCCACTAAACACACGACCATAAATGAAGAACAGAGGGCGTTGCCCTCTCCACTTCTTCCTCCTCTTTTCTTGTCTAGAAACAGAAAGAAAACTCTGCAAAAACCAGACTTCCTTTCCCCCTCTGACGGGAGAGGACTTCTGTTCTTCTTTCTTCTTCCCCACCTTTCCTTCTCTGAACAAACAAACAGCGAAGAACAAAAACCCTGCAAAAATTCTCGGTTTCTTCTCAGCCACTAAAACACATACAAACAGAGGGCAAAAAGAGAACAGGCAGTGGAAAGAAAACCCTCCATGCTTCCTCCCTTTCAATAGATAAAAAAAATAAAACGATACCACTCAGACTTCTTCACCAATACAAACACAGAGAGCCAAATTATGTGAATTCCCCACCTCTCTTCCTTCCTTCTTCTTGCTTTAGCCACACACAAAACACAGCAACAACAAAGACAAGGAGAACTAAGAGGAAGCAAAGGCAGCATCAAAAAGCGGAAAAGATCTTCTACAAAGGTCAAAACCATCACCAACCATCAAATAATCAATGGTTGGTAACATGCAAACCCACTTATTATCGTTCATCATCATTTTATTGTCTCCACTTCAAGCTTTCTTTCACAAAGTAGTTCAAGAGAGAACTAATCTCAATCTACCCAGTATTAACGACTTTAATCAACCAAAATCAGATTTGTGATTCTTTTGTGATCTCCATTTATGCTTTACCATGCTAAAGGATATTATAACGAAAAACAGTTTTGGTTTCTTTCTTTGCTTGTTTTATTGCTCAAGTTAGTTTTAGGTTGTTCCATCTTATATTGCATTAAACTAACATCCCAAACCCCCTAGTTTTCCAAACCACAATTTGGCAAGCACTACAAACCAAGAATCATATGCAAAAACCTAAGTTGACTCACTAGACTTAACCAAAGGAAGGTATTAGAATAGCTAAGACTTCATAATCACAAGCAAAAGAAATAGCGGTGCTTATAAGTCAATCAATAAATTAATCTTTCCACCTTCAGTTTTGTAGTTTAAACCATTTCTGCAGTAATTCAGCTCTAAACCCTCGCTGTTTTGGTAATTACAAGTCCATCACACCCAAACGATCTCATACTCATTCGATTAATAACCAAACACACAATAAAAATTATCACCGAATTTCATATTTCAAAACCCCAAAATCCCAAAATAATGCCAAAATCAATCACAAACCGACATTAGCAAAAACTATCCTTGATTGCAAAAACAAAGATTCATAAACCGCCACCATAAACCCATAAACTTCCCAAACCGAATCTACCATGTACAAGAAAATTCCATATTCAAGCCCACCATGAACACCAGCCAATTTCCAGATTTAAACCCACGGCAAACAACTACAAATTTATGTCTAAGAACCTAGTAAAACGACTTAAAAAATAATCAGAAACCAAAACCTTACCATCAAACTAAAAATCAGTAAATCCCCAAATTTAGATCTGCAGCATACAACCATAAAATTTCCAAAACCATCACAATCACCACAAACCAATTAACATGAGTAAACCAACCATTAAAGCACAGATCAACAAATCCACAACTCTAATCAACCTATAGCCTAAACCACAAAAATCTTACAAAAAAACGGGATCTGTCTACCTGTCATCATAGTTCTCGCTGCTGGCAGTATTCTGGATTTGACCGGCAGCCGCTCCCCTGCCTCTCTTCCTCGTCAGCCATTTAAACCATAAAAATATCCACCAAGAGAATCTCTAAATTAGCAAAGCATAGACAAATTAGGTTTAAACGAAAACACAAACAAAGCCAGAATTTAACTTACCAGGGAAGAGGGGTCCAGAACGTCTCCTCGCAGCCCTCGGCCGCGCTGCGTCGTCTTACCTCCGCCGCTGCGACAACTCCCCCTGTCGCTCTTTCGCGCCGTGATTGTTCATCGTCGCGAGAGATAGGAGGGACCGGAGAGGCAATTAGAGAGATGGTTGGAACTAGTTTAGGGTTTGATTCGCTTTTCTGTTGTTGTTGGAGTTTCAGAGAGAAGAGAGTTCAGAAACGAGAGAGATGAGAAAATGAGGAAGAAGGGCGGCTAGAGTTTTTCTCATAGTATTTTATACCCGAGCAAAATGACCAAAATGCCCCTCTCCAAATTTTGGTTACTGATATGTATGGTTGGTGATTCGAACCCAATACCTCAGACTGACAGCGGGCAGAGAGCACTTAGTCTACTCGGACTCCATCATATTTCTTGCTACGTTAATTCTTTTGTTATATCTTATTTTAGAGTAAGATTAATACGCAAAATTTACATCGACCGATCGTGTTAAGACTTTTTTTTTGTTTTGACCAAGTTACGATTACTTCTAAGTATTTCAAAATATTAAAACCTTGATTAAATTTGGGCTTCATATTACATACACATATTTATTTTACCTAGAAATTCCCTTTAATACGAAAAATCATGGTCAATAGACCGCGATAACCGTCCACGGTGAAACCCTTTCAAAGGTCATTTATCACTCAATCACTAAATTGAAACATCATAAATACATTTCGTATAAACTCAATCATTATCTTAATCACGAATCAATAGAAACGTGTTAAGTTCCCCTTACCAAAAACCTCTCAACATATCGAACTACGTGGACTTTGATCCCGATTAAATCGGGTACGTAGGCAACCAATAGGTTCGAGTCCAACTAACCAAAAAACCTCTTTCTTTAATTTTGAGAATTATGTCAATAGACGTATGATCAAATATTAATAAATATCTAATTAATCAAATCATAAAATTAAATACATTAATAAAGCCACAAATAATAATACATCCAATTCTTAAAAAACTTATCGATTTAAGTAGTACCCATTTGGGGCGTTGTGGGGTGTGAATACACTTCCCCACACGTAATCGTACTCCCGAACTCATAAACCTAAAATTCGCAGACCAGATTTCTGGTTTTAACAAAAAAAATTAAAACCGGAAAATGGTGTTCGACCCACCCCAAAGCACGGTCGATGGCGACTCCGAGCACATCGCGACGGGTCCCCCGATTCGAAGGGGCGGTTGCGACAAGCAGTTATGACAAAATATATTCATTGTAATATTCAGTTATGACAAAATAATGTTGTCACAATAAACACTTGTGACAACATGTAGTCGTCACAATATACAGTTATGACAAAATTTTATCGTGTAATATGACGAACAATTCTCCCAAAATCACAAGATTATGACAATCGTAATGACAAAATATGTTGTCATAACATCTCTATTTGTCACAATAGACTACCCAGAACCACAGATATACTGAAAGCAAATGTGGCAACCTTGTTTTAAATTTTTGTCACATTTGACCTATCCTGACGACGATAAAATGATAAACCTTTGTGACAACACCTTTTGTCATATTATTCCTAATATGACAAAATGAGTATCTAATATGACAAAAATGGCTCGTCATAATAGGTCGAATTTGTTGTAGTGATCTTACGCGAACCCACCACATACAAGCTCAATGTCACTCCATCCAACAAATAATTGCTACCCCCAATTCACCTCTGCCCTCTCCGGGAAAAACCCACCAATGAAAACTCTGGTCTCAATCAGCGGCGCGTTCCCTCCTTCTGTCTCCCAGGTGTTCGCCGAAATGTCCCAATCACGCAAGGAGAACGACAAGCAGCGGCGGGGCCTAGTGTTTGCAGCGGAGGTTAGATTAGAAAAAGTTATTTTTTATTTTAATTTTGTAATAGTTGCAATAATGAGGAGGAAATTTTAGATAACTAAATTAAATTTTATTTTAATTTTTTAACCGCAACGTCACTCATTTAACGGTCAACTATGAGAGTTGACCGCCACATCAGCAAAAGTTAACGGAGACTAACGGCCGGTGACCAAACTTGGACGGTTAACCTAATTTAAGTGACTAAGGATGGAATAAAGTAATTCCAGTGGCTAAAATGAACTTAACTAGTAATTCAAATGACCAAACTTGCAATTTAGCCCATTTCTTACAATAACCAAATGAATGATAGCTTTATATTAGTCAAGGTGCACATTTCTTACACATAACATTTAAAGAAACCACTTCCCTTCTAAATCATGCCATTATTATATCAAGTCAAGCTTATTACTCTGACGTTAGTCGGCATTATCGATTTCATCAAAACGACACCTGATTGTCAATCTGCAATCAATAATGACTATTGATTCTCTTAAGGAGCAATCTCTTCCCATAAGGATGCATCTTTTCTTCATTTCCCTATTGATATCAACACAACCTTTTGGTAGTTTACAAAGATGCTCTTGCGTATGTCTATAGCGTTATCTCGAAGCATCATTTCTGGTGGTTCCGCAACTTTATCTGATGCATGCATTCTTTGAGTCTTTAACATCCAGCGGCCTTAAGAAAATTATCATATGGATTAGATGCTGGCAAGTGGAAGTATTGGTGATGTTGATACTCAGTTCCACAAAGCATTGTGCCACTTGCACTAGATGCATGTTGCAAATCTTCAAAGAAGTTTTGGTTGATGAATGGGTTTCCACTCTGCATTTGAAGAAGTTTACAAGGTAAGATTGAAGTTCTAGTGAGTTAAAATCTCGTAAGTTATCTACAAATTTATCACCCTTACATCTCTAGTTTCCCACTATAAGAGAAAACAAAAATAGGTCTAAAATAGGAGCCACCATCCATGGAAAAAGAAGGTCAGGAGAGAAGACCTGTTCAATGGGAAGATCAAATGGATTATGTTTGGGCTTGTTTTGCTCAACGACCGATATTTTTACCAAGCTTTCTTGCCTCTGATGGACGGCCAATACAATAGACATCTTTTGCTGCTTTCCGGTAGAAAGAGCTTCACAATGGCCAGCCATTTCCATGTAAGGTATGTGAGGTGGTGTTGAGACTGATGATCTACCAACTTGATTTGTTGTTTCAGACACCTGCATTTTCAAAATGAGTAATTTTAATAATATGATTTTTGTTCTGCATGTTAACCTACTTGCAATGTTCCTAATGCTTACTGCAGTTATAAGGTCAACTACACTAATGAGGCTCGGGATTTCAGTAGCTTGTTGCTTATCAACTTCTGCTTGACCCTCTGTTGTTGATGGTGCATTGTCATCAATTGTGAACAATGGTGATGCCTCCTACATAAAATAAATAAATGAAAGTATCATCACAAACCAAGTGCTGATATATGTGAAATCAACTGAAATTGAAAATAAGTATGTACCTTGTCAGATTGTTCATTTTTTGTTTCTTTTGGTATCGACTTGCTTTCTTGTACATCCATGAACAATTCAGCTCCCAGAGGACATGAATCGTGTGGAATAAAATCACTAAGTAACTGTTGTCGCATGGAGGGCTCTTCCTATGCAAGACTTCAATGTTAGCATGGAATTTTCATGATTAAATGCAAGTTTTGATTGGAAATTTTTTTGTTGACGAGGAGTACATTGGATGGTAGTCTAATAAACTTTATTATCATAGATGTCAATGCTTCTTTAGATTGACTCTCTGATGTTACGATCGCTGAAAGTGACCTCTTTGCTTGCTCATCATCTTCCTTGGAGCCATAAGCTTTATTTGGTTGATTTATATCCATGTTACCCGCTTGTAACTTGCTATCATCAACCAAATGGAGAAATGGGTCGGCCTATAAAATAGTATTCAAAATAATAAAAGATACATAAAGGAAAGTAAATGTCTTGTTCTAAGAGTTCGATTCTATGCTCTACTAAATCTTAATTCCAATTATGGAATGAAAGATACATGAAGAATGTTTAAAAGATGTAAAATCTACAATGGATCTCATATGAAATAGATAGAAGTGAGAGATAGGCTAAAGAGATACCGTTTTCTCTGTCATTGCAGCTTTAGTGGTGGAAACAAGTGGAGGAATGTTGTAGGCTTTGGATGTAAAAATAATCATAGATGATGCTAGGGTAAACAATGATCTACGACGTGATGGCTTTAATCTCCCTACAATGATGCAAAATCCTTTGTCAGCCATGAAGATGAAATACTTGTCAAAAATCAATTGTCCCCAATTACTCGAGTTGTTGGGAGAGGTCCATGTATGGACCTTCATCACTTCCTTACACGCCCCCCTCAAATGAAAGCCAACTGATGTGCATGAAATTTGCACATGCCTCATATGCCATGTGCTTTAAGGCAATGATTAATATTGGGGGCCGTGAGGACTAGAACATGTGACATCAATGACAAATAGACTTTGAAACTTAATCACGTTCTTACAATACTAAGCTACCTTAAGTAATAGACATGTTGTTTAAACAGACATAGACTATATGTAGGATGACTTAGGAGATATCTCTGTTCATATATAAACATTGAGAGTAAGTCTTACCTCCTTCTCCTGCAAGTGAAAAGCTCTTTAGAGAGAATGCAAGCTGGAAACTCCGAATTAGAGTCTCATTCGAGGAGTTCTGCATGACATAATTTTTAAGTGAACCCAAAAAATTAATTTGAAACATCATTAAACATTTAAGTTTACATCATAAACAATAATGAAAAGTCAATACAAAATTTCATCAAATGGGAAACAAATATGTGTTTTCTCATATTGCCTTAGAAAACATTAATGATGTATATGACATGAGTATCCATAGGGAAGAGCATAGCTAACCTTAGTTCTTGCAAATAACAATGTCAGGCTATAAGTATGAGCAATGGCTTCATAATTTGCAGGCGTGTTAAGAGGTGAGAGGGATTGTGCCCAAATTGATGAAAGTAGAAGTCCTATCTGCCGACTACTCAACCTAAGGGATACTATCTATCATGAACTCATTCCACAAAAGAAATTGGGTTAGATGAAAGAAAAAATCTAACTGAACTTTTTAATGCCAAGAATATAAAGCCTTACCTGTTCTTTCTCTGTAACACTCATAGTACTCAAATCTCCTGGCAGTGGTGGAGTAGGCTCCTGTATGCTATAAGCTCGACTATATGAGGACTTCAATCTACTCATCATAGAAGGAGAATTCTTCATAGGACCATCATAACAGTCCATAAATTTATCCTTGCTTTCATCTTTGGTATTTTTTATAGAGGAATTTGATTCTCGTTTTAGCTTTTCGAAGAGTGCAGCTGAGGAAGAAAATACAGACACTGTTCTTGAAAGCATTCTTTGGATATCTGCTGATTTGTTTGCTATTATAGAACCATTTCCGGTACGAGGACATACAGAGGATGGGACAAGGACAACAGAGAATACACGATGTGCACCCACCCGCGTTTCGTGATCATCATAGACCATCGCTCGAAGTAACTGGAAAAATAATGCTTCGGGAAATGCCTACACATTTCAAGGGAAAATATCAAGTCAATGAAACATGGAAAAATTATTCAAGTCAATCAACAAAGAAGTAAATAATGAAGTTAAATGTTGCCTTATCATGATAGGATAAATTTGGAATGGCTGCAACAATCTGAGCAGTACGATAAACAGTTGCAATTAAGGTTCTTGCCATGACTGTAATGGTTGACATGTTCTCCAACATTCCAGCCATCACATCAAGAATAGGATCTGCATCTCCAACCTGTCATTGGAAAGCATCAATGTGATTAGAAACAAAAATCTTATTTTAGTGGGAGCGGCACACGCGCACACACATATGTTTGGTGACTTCTATTGTACACCAGGAAAAAGCTGGTGTATGTCGTACACCAGGCAATCTCCACCATACGCGTCCATCTCAACGGTCAGCAGGCAATCTCCACCGTACGACATACACTGATTTTTTCCTGGTGTACGATAGAACCATATTTATATATAGTAACTTCTATCGTACACCATACATATATTAGGGTATGTCGTACACCAGCAAATCTCCATCGTCCATGTCCATCTCAACGGCCAGCATTAATGCAGGTTCTTTTTTTAGAATAAAAAATAAATTACCTCATTTACGCTGGCCGTTGAGATGGACGCGGATGGTGGAGATTGCCTGGCGTATGATAGAACCATATATATATATATATATATATATATATATATATATATATATATATATATATATATATATGACCCATATATGGTAAAGACTAGTATGCTCCAGGAGTATAGTATGCTCCAGGAGTATAGTATACTCCTCATGATCTAGTCGTTAGATGTACTTTTTTGAGCTCTGGCCAATCTCAACGGTCAATTATAAAATTCCATTTAATTGAACTTCGGGTTTGAGTTTAGAGAATCGGGGCCTGAGATTTATCCATTAGAGGTTAGGGTACAGTATCATAGCCCAAACTTAGTTAAAATCATGGTCTAGATAGAGATATCTCACTAAGAGTACATGGAGTAGTATACTCTAGGAGTACACCAGTCTGACCCATACATTGAGTAAGAAAACACATACCTTGAGTAAGAAAATGCTATCCAGAACTTGAATTGACTGATCTTTCAGACATGATACTATACTCTAACCCTTAAAGATCAAAATCTAGGTCTTAATTCTCTAAATCTTATACCCCAAGATTAATTTAATTAGAAACAATAATCGACAGTTATGATTCGTCCAAATATAGGCAAAAAAATCAATGCACCATCTTAGGGGTTATAGTTTATGATTTAGATAATTAGGACATAGGGTTCATTGCTAATTCGAGATCTAGATAGCGTTTTCATACTCAAGGTATGTGGTACCCTGGATTTCACCCGGCATACCGTAGAAGGCACCATATATATATATGGGTGGTCCTATCAAACCTCGGGTAAAATCAAAGATATGACATACATTGAGTAAGAAAATGATACATGGACCTTGAATTGACCAGAGTTTGGCATCTAGTACTATTCCCAAACACTTAAGATCAAAATCTAGGTCTTAATTCTATAAATCTCATATACTAAGATCAATTTAATTAGAAATAAAAATCAACGGTTATGATTCGTCAAAATTTATGCAACAAACTCCATGCACAATCTTAGGGGTTAGGCTCTATGATTTAGAAAACTAAGACCTAGGGTTCACTCATCAATGGTTGGTGTATAGTATCATGTCCCAAAATCTAGTTAATTCGAGATCTAGATAGCGTTTTCTTACTGAGGGATGTCGTACCCTAGATTTTACCCACGACACAATAGAAGCCACCATATATATATATATGGTTCAGGCTAGCATACGCCTTAGCGTACGCCCCATTGAGTTTTGCTATATAGATCATGAATTAATCGGAGTTTGGGGCATGATACTATACCCTAACCTCTAATGGGTGAACCCCAGTTCCTAATTTTCTAACCCAAACCATGAGGTTCGTTTAATCTTAAAATGAAAACCAATGAAAATTTTGACGAATTAGAATCGTTGATTTTCATTTTTAAGATTAAACGAATCTCATGCTTTGGTTAGTGAATTGGGGACTGGGATTCACCCATTAGGGGTTAGGGTATAGTATCATGTCCCAAAATCCGATTAATTCTTTGTCAAAATAGCAAAACTCAATGGGGCGTATGGTAGGCTAGCGTACGCCCGGACGTACGCTAGCCTTTGCCACACACACACACACATATATATATATATATGGGGAGTTCTACGGTACCCAGGGTGAAATCCGGGGTACCGCATACCTTGAGTAAGAAAGCGCTATCCAGAACTTGAATTGACTGATCTTTCGGACATGGTACTATAATCTAACTCTTAAAGATAAAAATCTAGGTCTTCATTCCCTAAATCTTGTACCCCGAGATCAATTTTATTAGAATTAATAATCGACGGTTATGATTCGTCCAAATATAGGCAAAAAACAATGCACCATCTTAGGGTTTATAGTTTATGATTTAGATAATTAGGACCTAGGGTTCACTCATTAAGGGTTATGGTATAGTATCATGCCCAAAAATCCTGCTAATTCGAGGTCTAGATAGCGTTTTTATACTCAAGGTATGCGGTACCCCGATTTCACCCAGGGTACCGTAGAAGGCACCATATATATATATATATATATATATATATACTGGTGTACTCTTGCAGTATACCATACTCCAAGTGATTAGGTCGTTGGATGTGCTTGGATGAGTGTTCAACGAATAAGAATCATCGATAATAATATTTTATTAAATTGAACTTGGGGTTTGGGTTCTGAGATTACGGGCTTGGGTTTCATTCATTAGAATCCAGTGTATAGTACCATACTCGAAGCTCGATTTTATTCATGGTCTAGATAGAGATATCTCACTAAAGATCCTAAAGTATTGTATACTTCGGGAGCATAGTAGCCTAACCCATTTAATGTACATGCATATATATATATATATATATATATATATATATATATATCCTTTAATGGACTCACTAATGTTTAACCAAGTTTTATTATGAAGACGGGGTTAATTACCTTTTGTGATAATTGTACAAGGCACTCGTCCACTGCCTCTTGAAATTTACGATTCCACTCTATTACCTCATTCCCCAGAGCAGAATCATCTAGGGAGCAGTGTATGCTTTTTCTAAGGTGCCTCATCATGTCACTCAATGCGCCAACAATAGCTAAAGACTGTTGGGGCTTGGTTGCTTGAGCAAGAGAAGTGGAAATACTAACAATGTCGAGTTGCATGGTAGGCTTCTTCAGAACATTCTTGTGATCAAGATGCTTGATTAGGATGGCCAAAACAAAATGTGTGTTATGTCCTGCAAATGGTTCTAAAACAATTTAGCTTCAATAGGAGGACATATTTTAGATGATGTTAGTAGTGGATCAGGTAATACCAGAATTCTCAATTATTGATTGCATATCCAATAGTACAGAGAGGGCAAGACCATCATCAGGAGCCCATAAATCACCACTGTCAAAGTAGCGAAACAAAGATTCAAGAACACGTCGCATAGTCGTAGCTTCCTTTGCTAGTTGAGCCATGTTCCGCAAACAAACTCTGGACCAAAATGAGGGAGCTTGGGACTCCTCCCTTCATTTTTTTAAAATGACAAGGAATTATGATGAAGAAAGAGTCAAGCCAAACTAGATAAGAGCAAGAAGTTAGAATAATGTGAAAGAGTAATTACAGAGATATGTTAATTAGTTCTCCATTCTCACTAACAATGCTTCTCCACGAGGGGATGGTTGTCACAGAGTTGGGAGAAGGGGAACTTTGTTCAACGTTTGTGTTCATCATTTCATTATTTGATCCTTTTTGTGCTTCATAATTTTCCAAGACAACAGAGACAACCTGGGCATCAGAAAGAAGTAAGCATGTGAGGTAATGAAATAAGTCTATGGTATATATGAGCTAAAAAATATTTATATATAATAGCTGAGTGTTTACTTCACAACCTTGAATTCTAGCATAAAAATATATCATGGTTTACAAATCCCTTTGATTCTTTCAAGGAACAACCACAACACATAAACCAGTTGGCTATAAGATATGAGGCATCGATTAAATTCACTTACATTGTCAAAATCTGCTGAAATATGAGAGAATTCACCCATGAACCACACCTATTATATGAAACCAAATGTTATATTTCAACTTATTGTGCTAAATATGAGAGAAGGGTACTACCATTTCCAATTAGATACCATAACTAGCTATGAGTGACCTTATTATAGTAGCTAGAATGGATGCATTACCATGGCTGAAAGAGCCTGAAGCCCTGATGACCGAAGTTCATTTATCTTCTCATCCTCCCCCATCTCCTGTACTAAAGCACACAGTTTTGGAACTAAACCATCTAAATTGAAGACATATGTGCCATCTATCTGTAAAAATAAATTTGATACCCAATTAGCTAGGAATGATCCTTCATTTTAGGACTCCATGCAATCTCAGTAAATACCCCTACCTGGTTATTTACAAAGTCAAATAGAGCATGGCATCCTAATTTTCGTATCTCATTATGGCGTGTTTGATCCAATAGAATGTGAACAATTCCGAGTAAGCTACTTGCAAACAATGGCCTGCCAAATCATGAAAATCACGTAATCCAGAATTCCAATTACATAACATTTCTTTTTGATAAATCAAGGCTTGATTTGTTAGCATAACTATGTCCACTCTTTTCCACTTCCATAAGGTTAGCAAAATCTTGTTAATTATTTAACAAAATCCATTACATATAGGAATTATCAATGATGGGTTAATTTTTGGAACATGCCGTTATGAGCTTTACGCCATTATAAGAATATGCATTATGCATCAAGTATAATGAACTTTCTTTCTGTACATAGTTTTATGTGCAAAATCCTGAAGATTAAACAAGCAAATCCTTCAACCGGAAATTGTTACAAAAGTTGATCTAATGCAATGCAATGAAAGGTAACTCACATCTGCTCCCTACAAGAAATCAATAATTTCCTGTATATGCATAGAACGACTTTCACTGAGTGAAATTGCTCATTTCTCAGATCCTTGTAACATCTTTGCTCCAACGAAGTCGTGATCTATTAAAAAAAATTAATACGTACTTAGAAAAGCCACATTATGCATACGCCAAAAATATTTTACTTCCAAAGTGAAGCAAACCAAGGCAAATAGAGGACCATATTATTAAAATAGGAAATTCTAACTATGATGCATATTTTGGAAATCGGAAATCCAAAGAACCCATTATCATTCCTCTTCTTACTAGATTCCAATTATATGACTTTTATTATGTGTCACACACTAATAAAATACTTATAATATGTGTGTTTTACTAACTAGTTAGCTTTCAACACACGAATCAAACAAAATGAAGAAGCTCACAATTTTTCACATGACTTTTCTTCTGTTTCCAAGTAAAAAACACATTGAATTATTTTATTTTTCCACATTATGGAAATAAGCATGTACCTTTGGGATTCGAAGAGGATTTTTAGAAGCATATTCGCATAATTTACCAATCTTTCTATCATTTGGTTGCTCATCCTGCCAAAATATGTGAGATAATCTTCATTAGGTTTATTTACCCTCACCTATTTAATGTGGCTAGCCACAAATCTAACTATAAAGAATCCAATGCTCAAATGGGGATACCAAAAAATATAAAATTTCAGGAAAAATGAGAGTAACTTACTGGGGATCGAGGAAATATATCAGAAAGCAAGTTCTTGTAGCGTTTAAGAGGGTGTCTGGACCTTGCCCTCAATGAAGGACAGAAGAAACACAAGCTTTCACATGCAGGAAAAATAGTCCTCGAAATTGCCCCCATCTTTCAATAAATCTATATAAGAATTTAAACGAACCTTATTAAGAAAAAAATTGAGTTAAAAATTTTTTGTTTCCTTCTTTTGTATATAAAATATAATATCCATCCCCCTCCCAAATATCAAGAAAGTTTTAGCCAAAACCTACACTTTTCTGTAAAATTTGAGTTTCGGCTTGTCTCTTGCAACTGCTTCTCTAACCATTAAAATAAGGTTAGAAAAAATTATGAATGTCTACAACTATATACATTACAAGCGACATAAACGTGCATCTTCTGAAAAAATCCCTAAACAACCAGTAATAATTTATATTCTTTAACCTACAATTGTCTGCAAAAATAAAAATGCATTGCACTTTTACTCAAAACTTTACACGAAACCTGTAAATTCCCCCCCAAAAGAGCTTATCGAGAGGAAAAATAAAACAAAAGGGTATAAAGTAAATGAAGAGGGAGGCAATTGAAGGAAAAACAAGGATATTGTTGCTTCATGAATTAAGGAAGAGGTCAAGAAAAGGAAACAAAGTTATCAAATCCGTGGAGGAAAGAAAAAAATTGGATGATTTCTCCACGGATGATGATTCAAGGGAGAGAAGGATAGAAAACGAGAAAGAATGAAATTTTGTATTCATATTACAGAGTTTGAAAGAGAGAGAAAACTAAAAATGATGAGAAAATATTTTATATTTCTTAATAATGATAATTATTATGTTTCTCTTTTATTCTTGTTGTATTATGTTTCTATTTTTATTTACAAGCGTCTCGTCAGTTGTGTGCTCAACTCAGATCATTTGATGGGTTTACCCTCTGTCTAAACGAGCTAGTCAAACAATTGATGGAGAACATGATGTCCATAATCTATGATAGTTATAGATCACCATCATGCGACTAGTCTAGATATTTGCACTAGAGTTATTCCATTTCCAAGAAGTTAGACTTTGACTGCATTGCTTGATATAAGAATTCCCCTAACCCTAGGTAACAGTCAAATTATAAGAAATATAATGCATTTATCCCTAATTTCATATAATGCTGAGGAATCTTGAACTACCAATTGAATAAATGCTCATGTATTCAATGACTCTTCTAAATTCACAAATTGCCTCAATGATCATGCAACCAATTACACACCTAAAGAGCTAAATCTAGACTCCTCTAGCGTGTTTTATCCTAACCAAGTGAAATCACAACTCTATGGTCAAGTAATTGCAATCCAACACAAACAGAAGTGTGTTCACCTTGAGCTAATTGAATTTCTCGTTGTAAGGTAAGAAAAAAACACAGTATCCACCTCTTCATCAAGATAGATGGATAAAAAAGATGAAAAATCAATTAATAGAAATATGGTTGATGCATCCACAATAAGAAAATCAAGCTAAGGGTTCGGGTTAATTTTATCAATATGTCAAGAACTATAACTTTTGAAGGAGAGGGAGATCTCCTTCTTCTCTTCAATCTGCTTCTTCAAAAAATTCTTCGAATTCGAGGAGAGAAGCTTAGGAGAAGCACTCCTTCATGCTCCCTTTCAAAACTATTTCTCAAAATAAGCTTTATGTTTTTCTCTCTTTACGATATGATCTTCTGAAAAATGCCTCTTCTCCCTACTCTTTCTTTTCTCCTTGAAAGAAAAAGAAAATGATTGATTGTAATCTCATCTAGCTGGACCTTTCGCTTAATCCTTCTTAGAGAAATACTTCCCACATGGAAGCATGATAAGATAAAAGACCATATTGTAAGATTCAAGCAAGAGGATGGTGATGCCTGGGCTCGGTACAAGAAGCTACTTCAATCTTGCCCATATCATATGGATTATCTTGGAGCAACATGCACACTAGTTCCACAAGAGTTTAAAATCTCCAACGATTAAAAAACTTGACCAATTTGCAAACATAAATGTCCCTCAACTCACGACAGCTACAATAGAGTATTGAGCTTCCATGGCGCGCATGACTAAAACATTGGGGATCAGGCTAGCTCTTTAACCAGTGAAAGATGTTGAAAATCATACCACATTATTATATGAGCAAGAAGGGATGGCTAAGTAGTTAAAATCCCAGCTCTGTTGGCTTTGCTTACTCAAGCTTTTACAGAGCAGGTAAGTAGAAACATGCATACTAGTTTTTGCAGATTTTTAGTGTAACATGGCAAATCAACATCAACATACCCTTCAATGAATCCATTGAATAAATGCCACAATATGAACTATTCATGAAGGAAGTGTTGACTAACAGAAGAAATTGGTGGATGTTGCTTGTCCCACGTTGGTGTTGATATCCATGGTGTTAACATGGCATTAAGAATAATCTGACTCGTCCCCAGATGACTTTCTTGGATGACCTTGCTAATCTATAGCCAGTAACAAAGCTACTTTCTATCGAATTTGATGTTCCAAACCAATCTTCATGACAATCTTGACCTAGTATGCTTCAATATTCTATTTTGTAGAAGCAAGGAAAGAATGACATACATGAAGAAAAACACCATTTTTGGACCTAATCTAAAAATGATGGACTTCAGAGTAGCTAAAATTTGAAAACATGGAGAAAAGAGATTCCAGTCAATCAAAATCCAACAAAGAGTCTCCTAAGGGCCTTAGACAAGTCCTTGAGTCCTTTCTCAACAGAAACCTCGAGGGAACACCCTTTCACTAAGGAAAAAGGAAAAAGCATGAGAAATCTTTACAAAATATAGAAAAGGATTTTACTTCCTATATAAATATTCTCCTCCTAGTACTGAACTCTAAAAAAATTTAAAAAGAGGAGGAGGTCAAGGCTATTATGGAGAAGTAAGATGCCATTTCACACCATAATTTGTGTTTCTTAACTTTCATGGTTTATCACTTGATTGTAAGGTGCGTATGATTACTTTAGGAGCTTCAAAGCAGTTGTTTTTGTTTTGTTTCACACATTGTGATCTAACTAAATGTTTATTTGAAGTTTGATACATCATTTTGAATGCACATTATGCATGCTTTATTATTAATATGTTTGATAGTCAAATCTCTAAAGTGTGGGATAGCCACTGTGCATTCCATGAAAGGTTTGTTACTGCTCTTGTGCTTAACTCTACTAGGATAGGAAATTTCGTTATGCTAATACATGTATCCAAATCGAGGCATTCTATCTGTGTTGGATGATAGGGATTCTCCCTTTTTCCTATCTAGATGTGTTTGAATGGGTATGACTACTCTAGAGTCTTGTGCATCATACCAACATTTTGTGCCTAAATGAAAACAATTTAATGCTAAGTTTTGATTAAAATGGTTTAGCTAATAGTTTTGTATAGTTTGTTTATTTTGTTCCGACAAATGAGTGTCATATGGATGAATTGTAACAAGGAGAACTTCATGACTGATTGCACACCAAAATCAATGAAAGGCTTGGCAGCCAATACATGGGATAGGGTAATTGTGACAAGCATGACTGGTTGGCTGACCCACGTGTCACCCTAGTCCATCTTCAAATGAGACATCGACCAATATATGGTATGATATAGGAACATAGTGAGAGGAGGAATCCGTGTGAATTCCTTCAATAATCTTATATATATTTCGCATATCTTCCTTATACGTGTCGAAAGAAACTCTAGGGTGACCTTTGACTATCTTGATTTTGATCTTTTTACGGAAGAGCGCAAACTCAACTTCAATTCTCCTAAACTATCACATTGCATGCCTAGATCTGTCAATTTACAATATGAAACAATCCTAGGTTAAAATACAAGGTTAAGAATCAATTAAGCTCAATAAAGCCATGAAGAATCCTAGATATGGAATGCCAATAACCCATAATTTAGGTGTTATAAGGAAGAGATCACGTTGTAGAGAGTGGTCAAATTTCCCTAGGGTCTCCCCCAACCACTTACTAGGGGGGGCGAGGGACGAGTTCTGCAGTGTTAAATTGCGACTATGGAGGTTGATGCACTTCCGACCTCCGGGGTTGAAGTTTCCCTTGGTTTTACAAAATCAAAAGGAAAACAAGGCAGAAAAGTAAATCTATAGCTAGTGTCGAGTGGAAGAAGCAAAAGGACAACGTGTTGACCAAGAAAGCTCCCCCTAGAGTTCTTTAGACTCATAACATAAATCCCGACAATATACGAGTTTCTTGATGACACGTAAAAGTATATATTCTACACTCACGTATTATGACCCAAAGTGCATACATTTCCCATCATTATCGTCATAATACCTTGAAATTTTGCTATGATTGCTTCAAGTGTGTTTTAGCAACCATATTATTGCTTTTATAGGATTGATACACTTTTGGTAGTGTTTTGTGCATTTTCAAGTCTAAGCAGACTGGTGGACCACTTAGAAGCCGTAGGGGACATCGAAATCCAGTTTCTGGAGTTGGGATTCAAAGACATGACGCCTATAAGAAAGGATACCTAAAGCACTGTTTTGATGAAGAGAAACGATGGAAATGGCGGGGTTTTACTAAAGCCAACCACTATGTCAGAACGTCATCTTGAAACCTCCTAATTCACTAGTCACGTATTTGGAGCATCTTGATTGGCTTAATGATGATGGAGTTGTGGTTTTATCTCCTAGAAAGCCTAACAAAGAACTATAAATAGGTCTCTAGAGATAAGAAATATGGAGAGAGACGAGAGGTCAAGGAAGGTTCGTTACTGTGCCTACGGAACAACCCTCATAATTAGAACGAGACCAATCTACGAGGGAGAAACGGCACCAAAAACAATAACCTTGGGCCTGTTTTCTCTACCGTTGGCGCCATTTCCCGTGGGTGTTCGGGTGTCTTCGTTTCAATTGATGAACACCCAGGAACCCCTTCCCATGGCAGGCTTAGTAGCGTAGGTATGTAAACCTTAGCAGTTCATGTAAAACCCCACCCTAAAACTCTTGGGTTGAACCAATGGTTCACTCGCACAGTGGAATCTGTATCGGGGTAACACATACCAACATCGTTTTAATCCGACATCCAAAAAAATAAATTCTCAAATACTTATCATATACCAAAGATCAACTCGATCTAGTTCCTTTATTTCATTTAAGCCAAATCAAAGTGTCATTCACTACTATGCTCAATACGGTATCATCTACTATGCATACCCAAATCATCAACTCGTAAAACATAAATGAGAATCATTTCAAAATTTGGGAAAACTTCAAAACTGATCCTCCATCGATCATTGTGCATGCCAGAGTTTCTCTCAACTCCTTTGGACCCGTAAGAAACTGAACAGAATTGGGTCAACTACTAAGTTGGCGTGTGGATCTTTCCCACGACCTAGATTTGGGACCACAATCAACTAATCATGTAGTCATATTCAATCACAATTCAGTTGTTTAAATGCCATCCTAGGTCATCATATATGAATCATCAATCAATATACCAAATCCATCTGCTCATTTTCATCGAACCAATTTAACCAATATGATAATCACATAGTTTCACGAACACATTATCAATACATGATATGAAAATTCCGGTTAATTATTTATGGCGCCAAGGTCACCATAAACTTACCCGCGCCCGAGCAAATCATCATCTGTGGTTTTCATGCAACCACAACACTCAATCGCAGATGCGAGCTAAGTCTACCCAATCCCAAGGGTTGGGGGTAAGTGTAGGCCCTTTATACGTCTATGTAAATTAATATGACTACAAATCAACAATTTCCATTTCTCTTATCCATCACAAACCATCCGGAACAAATGCAGTCCCACTGAATAACTGGTCCATACAGATTTTCCGTTCGATTATCAACTCAACGTTTCTAGTAATCCCATCATCCAATATCAATTCACATAAATCCATCCACTAGTAAAGTTACTCATCAACTCAATATCATAATTCCTCATCCAAAATTCATCAACAATTTCACGAAATAACCTCGATGCAAATAACCTTAAATAAACCCGGTTTACGGTTAAAAATACTTTTAACTCCAATTTCACTTTCCTTCATTAAAATCATGACAAAATCCATGTAAATGAATTTATCGACACAATAATCCATTTAATTCAGTTCTGATAAAAAAATCTATTAAATAATAAAAGCTCTAAAAAATCTCGTATTAACCATAATTTTACGGTAACTTAAATTCGAATAAAACAAGGACAACAATATTAAATTAAGTCTTTACCGCAAAATCTCGTATTAAGCTCGTTTTCACTATTTCAGATATAAACTCCATCAACTGCCTAACCTCTCTTTTTAACACCAAAATTAATTTAACAATCCAAACTGGCCATTTAAAGTCATCAAAATCTTAATGATGCATAAAAATACGTTTTGACATATCTTTTCGTAAAATTCACCGTTATGCAGTTTTTAACCCAAAATCCATTTCCAAGTGAAACATTCACTAAATCTGACCAAACATTAATTTAAATATACAAAATCCCTCTCATCATTTTAAAACTAAATAACTCCAACTATCCATTTTTATGGTTTAACTTGTCAAGTACCAATATTTATATTGTAAAATCCAAAACAATAAAAAAATCATCAAATCAGCCAACACGTCATCACCTAGAGTAATCCATCCATCTAAATATGAAAATAAAGCATAAATAATCAATACAATAATTAAGGTCCGCTTAATCACCGACACACCTCAAGTTAGCCGATTCCAAGTTAGTAATTAAGTTCTAAAATTCCAATGAATGGCTCCTAAAAATCTTCTTCGTTCCCACGTTTGTGTAGATGGAAACGATTCATCATTTGGACGTCAAACGAAGAAACTACGATTCGATTATGATTATTGTGGAAAATTACTTAATGGTACCCTATTTTTTTGAACTGTCAGAAACAGTTCCAGAACTTATAAATCGTACAATTATAAGTGCGAACTTCTAAACCTCATTTCTCTCTCGTTTGAGCTCGGAATGCAATTCTAACGACTTTGTGATGTTCATTGAGATGAGTCCTACACATCGGTACCAAGCTTCTGAATTAACGTCGCGGTTAACGATGTCTATGCCAACGTCGAGATTACTCCGACGAAGCCTCAGTGAGCTCTATCGATCACCAAACTCGATTTTAATTCATAAGAATGATTTTCTGGGTGCCCTAATACCCCAGACCGACTCTCATAATTCTTTTCCTCCTTTCCCTCTCATTTCCCTTTTTCTTTCTTGACTTCCCTCATAGTGCAACCAAACGCACAAACGGAGGGATTAGAAGAGCAGAATCCTTATTGTCATATATTCTTTCCCCAGGGCTCCCTCTCCCATCCATTACTAACCAAACGACAACACTAATGGTGAAGGTCTCCTTTCAATCTGTTGTTTAGCCACGAGAAGAAAGGATCCAATTTTCAACGTCGCACTGCTTGAAAGACACACATCCAAAGCTTGGCTCGACGCTTCCTAGAAGTGATCGACATTATGTCAGGCTACTGCATCTTCAATTGAAACGACAACGTAACTGGCTGGTTGCGTACAGAAGGGACGTATTATTAATCATTAACTATGTTGGAGAGCTTGGTGCATACAAAAATGTGTGTGGCCTAGACGTTAAGCTTTATAATGCATATCCATGGTTCAAATCTTGGTTCTCTAATTTTTTCACAATTTCATTTCCTTTTAATTTTTAAATCATATATATACACATAATAATCAATTTCTTTGATTATTATTATTGCTTCTCGTTACATTTTATTTTGTCAACGATGCAAATTCCACGACATAGAATCTCCGTTGTAAATTTTGTAGAAGAATTTGATTTTCCCATTTTTAAATTTATTATATCTTATATTGGTTCGGGACGTTAAAAATCTCCCCTCTTAAAAGGATTTCGTCCCCGAAATCCTTCCATGGCTAATCTATGAGGGTTGAGAAAATCATCGAGTTTCTGACACTAGAATTTTTGTCGATAATAGAAGTAACGGTTTCCAAGTAAAGCTTGAGCAATTTCTCCTCAACTCCCACATATGTATCCCCTTGGTTCACAATTTACAATTTTCACTATCAACCCTAGCAAACCGTATCATTGGGTTTCTAGGTTGACTCCTCACCATAACACTTAGTGAGCTTTGTATATTGATACCAAAAGGGAACACGACCGGAATGGTACGACCCTTTGCGCTTGCACAAGACGTTGCAGGCTCGAGTTCCACTGAAGTCAGATTTCGAACTCTAACCATCTTATAATTTCCTTTATCTCCATGGGTTCTCAACGTGAAGTCTCTCCCCCCCCCCCTCTTTTGGCTTGCTCCGGGGAATTCAATCCTCAAGATCTCATTTGCTCATTGGGGTACACCCCCCGATGATTATTAGTAGATCAAAATGATCTCCCTTTCCCACCAGATATCTTTAAAAGATGACCTTTATAGGCAACTCTCTTTGCTAGCATCATCATATGTTCAACCAATTTATTCGTTAGTTTAGGTATCTCAATCCCCGAGATGACCGTTATTCCTTTTTCTTCTGAATATGTCATGGTTACCATATTGCTAATGAGCATAACTTCTTAGATAACTAATATCTTATTGGGAACGTATTAACCTCAAAAGGTTCTTGTATGTAATTTCTCCAGGCTAACCTTCACTACTTGCGACCCCTGACTTCATGACAAATCTAAAGCAATTGGTTTGGCTTTAGAGCATTCGTCCTTCATGTCAGTTCTTTCCCTGAGATCCCACCTTGTTAGTGGTCGACCATCACTCACCACCTTCCACCACGTATTAGGTGAAGGCATTCTCTTCACTACGTGGCATCAGTTATCCTCATATTCATTTCTCATACGAGAAATAAAGTATTGATGAAGCAATTATTGCATCCTCCTTCTTATTGACAATCACTAGTCCCACATCCTTTTTCCCCTGTCTCAGGACATCAAGTTCACTTGTGGGTTTCTTACTTTATCTAGCCCTATTAAAATGAAATTCAAGACTCCATCATTCCATCCGCAATCTCCTTAGGGGTTGCAGATGTTTCGCTCAACTCTTATAACTCTTACTTCCTTAATCTAGGAAGTTCCATCTCGATAAATGAGAGGAGACACTTTAACACTGATCAATCGATTTCACGATGAAAATGCTTCACTTTCAACTAAAAAATGAGTTCTCGCGTCTCATTTCCAAAGCTCTCTTAAATCAATTCATTTTTTCAAAATTCTTTTTAAAATAATCGAAATCTTTTGACCAAATGCAACTGACACTGAGTATGCAACACGTCATCACCTTTGATCTCAATTTCTGGCAAGTTCAATGCAAGTACAGGTATGGAGTACTCCCTTCCCTTTTGAGGGTGATCAGTCCTGAGTGAAAGTAACATAACCATAATGCAGAAAACAAACTAGCTCTGATACCACCTGTAACACCCCGCCCTAAAACTCATGTGTTGGACAAATGGTTAACCCACACAACGGAATCTCTACAGGGGGTTACGCTAAAAATCAACTCTTCACCACTAGTAACACATACCAACATCGTTTTAATATGAGAACCACAAAATTAATTCTCAATTACTTATCATATACCAATATACCAAAGATCAACTCGATCTAGTTCCTTTATTTCATTTAAACCAAATCAGAGTGTCATTCACTACCATGCTCAATACGCTATCATCTACTATGCATACCCAAATCATCAACTTGTAAAACATAAATGAGAATCATTTCAAAATCCCGAAAAACTTCAAAACAAATCCTCCATCGACCATTGTGTGTGCCAGAGTTTCTCTCAATTCCTTTGGGCCTATAAGAAGCTGAATAGAAGTGGGTCAACTACTAGCTGGTGTGTGGATCTTTCCCACGACCTAGTTTTGGGACCACAATAAGCAAATCATGTAGCAATATTCAATCACAATTCAGTAGTTTAGATGTCATCCTAGGTCATCATATATGAATCATCAATCAATATATCAAATCCATCAACTCGTTATCATCGAACCAATGTAACCAATATGATAATCACATAGTTTCCCTAACACATAATATGAAATTTTCAGTTAATTATTAATGTCTCCAAGATGATCATACACTTATGGCTTACCCCCGCTCGAGCAAATCATCATCAATCGTGGTTTTCATCCAACCACAACACTCATTCGTAGATGCGAGCTAAGTCTACCCAATCACGAATCAAACAATTTCCATTTCTCCTTTCCATCACAAACCATCCAGAATCAATGCAGTCCCACTGATTAACCGGTAGATACATATTTCCCTGCAATTATAAACTCGATGTTTTTCATAAACAACCATTCCATCACCCAATATCAAATCACACAAATCATCTCATCCTCCAGTAAAGTAACTCATCAGTTCCATATCATAATTCTTCGTCCAAAATTCATTAACAATTTCACAAAATAACCTCGATGCAAATAACCGTAAATAAACCTAATTTGGGGTTAAAAATACTTTTAACACTAAATTCACTTCCCTCCATTAAAATCATCACAAAATCCATGTAGGCGAATTTGTTGACACAAGAATCCATTTAATCCAGTTCCGATTATAAAAAGAGATTAAACAATAAAATCTAGAAAAATCTCATATTAACCATAATTTTTCGATAACTTAAATTCCAACAAAACGGTAACTCCAAAAATCTCACAAAAATATCAGAACGTCCATTTATCATCCTAAAATAGGTATGTCTAATTTTTATAGTTTCCAACAGCTCAAAACCAGGACAACAATATTACATTTGGTCTTTACCGCAAAATCTCGTATTAAGCTCGTTTTCACCATTTTAAGGATAAAAACTCCACCAGCTACCCAGTCTCTCATTTTAACACCAATATCAATTTAAAAATCCAAACTGGCTATTTAACAGTCATCAAAATCTTAATGATACATAAAAACACGTTTTGGCCGATATTTTTGTAAAATTCACTGTTATAAAGTTTTTAACCCAAAATCTATTTCCAAGTGAAATCTTCACTAAAATATGACCAAATATCAGTTTAAATATATAAAATTTCCTCTAATCAGTTTTAAGCTCATTAATCCCAACTATCCATTTTTAGTGTGTAACTTGTCAAATACCAATATGTATATCGTAAAATCCAAAACAATTAAGAAAAATTGTCCAATCCTCAAATCAGCCAACAAGTCATCACCCACAGTATTCCATCCATCTAAGTATCCAAATAACAGAAATAATCGATGCAAGAATAAAGATCCACTTAATTCGCTCAAACCTCAAGTTAGCCGATTCTTTCCCATAACCCCTCAAGTTAGTCGATTCCAAGTTGGGAATTAAGTTCTAAAATTCCAGTGAATGCCTCCTAAAAATCCTCCTCGTTCTCACGATCGTGTAGGCCCAAATGGTTTGCCATTTGGATGTCAACCGAAGAAATTGCGAGCCGACTACGATTAGTATGGAAAATTACAGAATGGTACCCTATATTTTTTAACTGTCAGAAATAATTCTAGAAGTAATAAACCGTACAATTACACATACGAACTTCCGAACCTCGTTTCTCCTTCATTTGAGCTCGGAATTCAGTTCTGTCGAATCCGTGATGTTCCTGGAGATGATCCCTACACATCGGTACCAAGCTTCCGAATTATTGTTGCAATTGATGATGCTGATGCCGACGTCGGGATGACTATGACGAAGCTACGATGAGCTATATAGATCACCTCACTCCCAGAGCGACTCTCAGAATTCTTTTCCCTTTTCCCTCTCATTCCCCTTTTTCTTTCTTGACTTTCCCTTTTAGTGCAACCAAACGCAGAAACGGAGGGATTAGGAAAGAGAAGAATCCTTATACGTCATAAATTCTGTCCCAAGGGCTCCCTCTCTCGTCCATTACTAAACAAACGACAACGCTAATGGTGAAGATCACCTTTCGATATGCAGTTTAGCCACGGGAAGAGAGGATCCAATTTCCAACATCTCACTGCTTGAAAGATACACATCCGAAGCTCGGCTCGACGCGTCAGGAAGTGTTTGGTGTTATGTTAAGATGCTGCCTCTTTAATTGAAACGATGACATAAAAGGTTAAGTCTAGTTGGTTGCTTACACAAGAGACGTAGTATTAATCATTAACTATGTCGGAGAGCTTTGTGCATACAAAAATATGTGTGGCCTAGCAGTTAATTTGTTGGGTTAAACTTAAAAAATGCAGATTCATGGTTCAAATCTAGGTTCTTTAATTTTTTCACAATTTCATTTCCTTTTAATTTTAAAGCATATATATACTCATAATAATCAATATCTATGATTATTATTATTGCTTCTCGTTACATCTTCTCTTGTCAACAACCTAAATTCCACGACATAGAATCTCCGTTGTAATTTTTGTAAAAGAACTTCATTTCCCCTTTTTAAATTTACAATTCTAACCATGTAAACTCGTTGTTTGGTTTAATACGATTGTGTTTATTTCATATGTGTGATGTTTGATTTCATCTATTTCTTTATTTTTCAATTCGATGAGATCTTAAGTCCATCTTGCACTCCTTCGAGGAGCAAGTATATAAATCCGAGTCGTTTTGGATGGGAATTGAAATAGCAGTCCTGCTCGATTTAACGACATGATGCCTCAAGGGAGAAATATGAAGGGTTCTTGTCTCCATCTAGTTTGGGTAAATGCTTCGACACAAGGTGGGATCTAATGAAATAAGAAATTGGCAGCTCGTATGTGCTAGAAGTCAAGGGTGTGATCCAAGGTTGCCAGATGATGCGCTTATACAATTTTGCCTAGTCGGGTATATTGGCATCTTTATTCGCCTACGCTGTACGTACATCGTTGTTCAATAATAATATGCGCATCAGGATTGTACAACGTGACACGTTGATTCAGGCACAATTGTACTTGTTTTCACCCCATGTTCTTGAGGAATTTGAGGTGTTTACGTCGCTTGAGGTTCGATTTTACGCTAGGTTGTGCATGTTTCCAGCATGTTTCAGGTTCTAGCAGGTGATATTGACTTTGGGAGCAAAATTTGAACAAAAGTGGGCGAAAGAGGATCGAAGGAAGTAAAAATCCGAGGATCACGGTGGAAGCACGATTATCACGGTCAGGCCGATTGTAATAAAGAGGCCCATACCGTGAAGTGCAAGGAGACTTGAGCAATTTTTGTGCCTCGCAGGCCTATATAACATCACGGTCGCGAGACTGTGATAACCTTGATAATCTACTAGAGACCGTGAAGACCTTTAATTAATAAAACGACAAAATTTTGTATGAGATCACGATCTGAACTTTTAGAAACAATCGTGCTCTGAGACCGTGACAAGCATGCGATCTGGGTATAAAAGGAGGATGGATCTGAAACCAAAGGGAGAGAGCCTATTGAGAGAATACATTTTCTTCCTCAGATTTTAGAGAGAGAAATGACAAACCAAGAGAGAAGAATCGTGATTATCACCTTCTAAGGTGATTTTTACAATAAGGAAGGAAGTCACAAGCCACACCCAATGTTCAAGAAGACGCTAGGCGTCAACTAGGCGGAGAGGCACCACCCAGCGCCCATGGCGATTAATCGTCGCCTAGACGAGATTAAACGTGGAAAAAAATCGAACTAAGAAGCCCTTAATCCACCATACTAATGCCTACAAATCTCCATCCAACATACCATTACCCCTTTTCCACTTAAATCAACAGCATACCCTACGACCCTTTATCATTAATTCATTATTCATCAACCCACCAAACGAGAGAGGGAAGGACGAGTGAGTCACAAACTTTCACCAACTAGATGATGATGATAGTGATGATAACTATGGAGAACGACGACGACAACTTTGGAGAAAGACTGTGCGATGGCGGCGAGGACGAGGCGCATCGTGATGGCGGAAAGGACAAGACGCACTGCAATGGCGGCGAGGATAGATGCTTGCGACGACAACCCAATGAGATGCCGGAGATGGAAGCGACAGTCTACTGGAGAGGAGGGACGATCGCGGCTGCTAGAGAGGAGGGAAAGCTACGACGCGTGACCGCTGTGGAGGAGGGAGAGGTGCTTGTCTGCTACCCGATTGGAAATGAAAGGGATTAGGATTTTTTCGGGCCAAACACAGCAACATCTCCTCCCCCTTCTCCTGTTCTAGGCGTCAGCCAATAGCTAGGAATTGTGACTTCGAGCTACTAATCAACGCCTCGGCGTTTTTCAATGTGATTCTGCATTTTGCATGCCCAACCACTTCGTCTAGGGCTAGACTCCATGATTTCCCCTTGCCCAGCGCCTAATCGCGCCTAGGCGCCCGCCTAGATACTGGCCACACCATGGTTCTTCTTCTTCTCTTTGTTGTAATCTCTAGTTTGACTATGGAGTAGTACTCTTTTTCACTTGGATATTGTAAACCCTAGCTTTAGATATGTGATAGATTGTATTGAATTGAATGCTATGTGTGTGGGTTTGTGTTTAATGCAAAGTTTGAGGTATTTTCAGAATGTTTGAGTTCAGTTCTTCATTTCTCATTACAATGCCAATTTGACCTAGGTGGAGATAAATCCCCTTGTTTACTAAGAGTCTTTGAAAAGTTGGGTTTATTGGACATTTGAGCATCCCATCTAGGGCAATTTTAGGCAAGCCTCAAGTTTTGATTTGGTTATTATCTTGTCGTCCGGATTAAGTTCCGAGGGAGTAGCCTTAGCAACCCTTGGTTGAGCGGCCAAGAGAGCTAGTTTGCTAGCTTTAATTGTTGTGCCTTGCCCTATCACCCAAGAGAGTGAAGTTTCTTCACTAGCTGCGCTCTCATCACGGTGTATGAGCACATTCCTACACATTGACCTTCTATTCGGTCGATCTTGATATATAGACAGAGGGAGCAATACCCGGGTGAAGCTTTCTTATCTAGATTCTAAACCAATTTATTTTCTTGCTTATTTCAATTGTAAACCTTAGTTACTAAAAATCGATTGCTAGATAATATTTTACACGATTGAAGTAGGGGTATATAGACCGACCGAGTTGACAATTAAAACACTTATCCAATACTACACCCTACTAGAATTTATACTTGGGCTCTATGTGGCTGCCAACAATTTCGAGATTAAGTCTGGCCTCGTTACAATGATCCAACACAACATTCAGTTCCATGGGCTTAAGGATGAATCTCCAAGGGAGCTTGTCTAGAGATCCTGTGAAATAGCAGGAAGTTTGAGGATCAATGGGGTGCCCGAAGAAGCTCTCAAATTGAGGCTTTTCCCCCCACTCTCTTGCTGGGAAAGCACTCAAATGGCTCAACAATAGGCCACCCCTCTCGATTTCCTCATGGAGCGACTTGCTCAACAAGTTCATGACCTGATATTGTCCACCTTTCAAGATGGCGAAATGGCGTAAGAAGAACCCCCACTTCACCCAAGAGGAGGAAGAGACTTTGAGGGATGCATGGGAGAAGTACTCTGACTTTTCCCTTCAATGTCCACATCACGGGTTTGGAGAGCATCTCCGGATTGAAACTTTTTACAACGGTCTTTATCGAGAAGATATGATCCTTATTGACTTTTTGTGTCAAGGGAACCTGATGAACAAGACTCCACCCGAGATGACCGCTTTGTTCGAGGATATGGCGGAAAAGGGGTATGATTGGGGTTTAACGAGACGTGGTAGAAGGGAAGCCGAGAAGGGAGTACACGCCATAGAGGCAAACCCTCCGCTTGTCGCAAAGATTGATGAGTTGATATCAGCGCTTCTACAAGATAAGAAGCAAGGCAGAGGTCGGTGATGGAGTGTGATTGGTGTTTGAGTCCCAACCACGAGATTACAGAGTGCCAATTGATGATGGAAGCAAGCACTTTGGAGGAACGATTGAGTTTTATCTATTTCGCACAACCTAATAGGGTTTCCTCATTGGAGGAGTTGGTAACCACCTTTGCCAGTTCTAGGTTCCGGAAATTTGAGAAGATAGAGAAGTTTATGGTAAAGGATGCGAAGAAGTTCTCATCCATCGAAGAAGGGTTGCAAAGTCATCAATCAATCTTGAAAACCTTGACCACCAGGATAGGGATCATCACGCAAGCTGCTCTTTCCGGGAGTCAAGTAGACGAAGCTGAGCAACGAGCTATATCACTTAGTAGTGAGAGAGAAACGAGAGAAGTGCCCATCCCAAAGAGGCCAACTGTGACAGCGGAGCGAGATGAGCCCACTACCACTCCCAAAAGGCACAAATGTGTCGGTGGAAGCATAGAATGACTCAACTTCTCGACCAGTACAACCAGTGGGGAAAGCAAACTCACCACTCCCCTACCTAGCAAAACTGCACAAGGATCGCATGCAGTGGAGTTTTCTCACTTCATGGAGTTGATGAATCAACTGCACCTCAACATTCCATTCGTTGAGGCTATCACCCAGATTTCGAATTATGCAAAATACTTGAAAGATCTTCTCACTAACAAGAAGAAACTGGGAGGTTTGGCACCATGACCTTAAACGAGGAATGCTCGACCATCTTGCAAAATCAGCTTCTCACGAAGCGAAAAGATCCATGGAGTTTCACTATCCCTTATTTTATTGGTGGTATGTGCATAGGTAAGTCCTTGGTGGACCTAGGACCTAGCATAAATGTGATGCCACATTGGTTGTTCAAAAAGTTAGACCTAGGTGAACCTAGTGCCACTAGGATGAATATTCAATTAGCAGACAAATCTGTTGTGCATCCTAGGGAGATCATTGAGGATCTACTTGTTAATTGATGTACACAGGTAAGATTGGTGTTGAGGGCAGGAGATGAAAAAGTAACATTCTCAATCGATGATAACATGAAGTATTCTAGCTTGCATGATGATGTGGACTATTGCGATGAGATGTCCAATTTTGTAACAGTGCTTGCACACGCGGGTGCCAGCTCTACTGATTTGCTTGAAGGGTGTTTTGTGATAGGGGCAGATGGCTTGGAGGAATGACAGGAGGAAGAGAACTTACCAAGAGAAGAGGTAGTCGCCGCTCCGGCAGTGGACTCGGAGATAGACCCCTTGCCTCCCACACCTAAGATCCCCACTTCCTTGGAGGAACCACCTGAATTAGAGTTGAAGCCATTACCTAGCCATATCGAGTATGCCTTCTTGAGGGAGGATGACAAGCTCCCTGTCATCATTAGCGCCAATCTCACTCCGGTAGAGAAGGCCGAACTGGTTGATGTCTTGAGGCGCCAACCTCAACGACGGGTGAACCCTAACCTTGAAGAAGTGGTGAAGGCTGAGGTAATCAAGCTTCTGTATGTTGGGATCGTTTACCCCATCTCTGACAATTCAATAATAATACGAGCATCAGGATTGTACGACGTGACACGTTGATTAGGGCACAATTGTACATGTTTTCACCCCACATTCTTGAGATTTTTGAGGCATTTACGTCGCTCGTGGTTCAATTTTATGCTAGGTTTTGCATGTTTCTAGCATGTTTAAGTTCTAGAAGGTGATATTGACCTTGGGAGCGAAAATTGAATGAAAGGGGGCGAAAGCGGATCAAAGGGAGCAAAAAAGCCAAGGACCACAGTGGAGAGAAACCCCCTTGTGTTGCTAGAGGCTTTGAAAAGCTGGGTTTCTTGGACATTTGAACCTCCGATCTAGGGCAAGCTTCAAGTTTTGAATTAACACTTTGATTTGGTTGTTATCTTGCCGTCCGGATTAAGTTCCGAGGGAGTTTGCTAGCTTCAATTGTTGTGCCTTGGCCTATCACACAAGAGAGTGAAGTTTCTTCACTAGTTGCGCTCTCCTCATGGTCTATGAGCACATTCCTACACATTGGCCTTCTATTCGGTCGATCTTGATATATAGCTAGGGGGAGCAATACCCGGGTGAAGCTTTCTCATCTAGATTCTAAACCAATTTACTTTCTTGCTTGTTTCAATTGTTGACTTTAGTTTTCACTATAAATCGATTGTTAGATAACGTTTTAAATTATTGAATTAGGGTTTCATGGACCGGCCCAGGTTGACAATTAAAACGCTTACCCTATACTGCACCCTACTAAAGTTTATACTTGGGCTCTACATGAGATTTTATTGTGGTAGTTGGAGAGAGTCACACGTATAACTTGAGAGATCGTTCCCTCGGGTGCACGATAAGCGGATTCTCTTTAGACAGACAAACATGACCGAGATCGTAATACATGGTTAGGAGATGAGTTAAGTATGTATGGAGTAGATGAGATTGATAGTCTGGGTTCAGTGAATCTTGGATTTGACGAAGATTGATTAATGAATTGAGAAAGCAATTTTTAGTAAATTGTGAAAGTTTTGATATATGATGAGTTGAGTTTTCAACATATCATAATTATGTGATGTGAGTTCAGTCGAGATTTTCAAAACGTAACCAATGAGTGATTTTCGCTGCGCTGTTGAACCAATAGTTCGACCTATGATTTTAGAGTGGGGGTGTTACACGCCTCTTTTCCGGTTTTCCTATTCACCTAACTCTACTTTTTTATTTTAAGTTGAACATTTGAATATCGATGTTATGTAAGTGTGTGAATTTTGACTATATGTTTTTATCAAAGTACAATCTGTTATTTTGGTGTCATATTGTATATTATTACTCATATAATAGATAAGATTTGATATAATTTATAAATGTATAAACAATATGACGATTTTTTTTTAATATATCCGAACTAAACCAAACTGAAACAGCCAGACCATAATCATAAACACACCTGACCTGACCGATCGGGCCAACCAACTAAAACATATTATCAACTTTGCTACCAAGTCCCAACTCTTCGATAGAAAATAGGGATGCCAATTTCGACCTGACCCGATTTACCCAACCTGTTTGGATTGTTTTGGGGCGGGTCAGACCCGCCCGTAGGCGGGGCGGGCATGGGTATCTCTCATCGACCCGACCTGCCCTGACCCGCCCCATTGTCAACCCGTTCTTGCCTAAATTACATATAATCTTAGTTAAATTATTTAGGATTTCCCTCTTATTACATTATATTTTAGCTATAATAAAGTTATAAATAAGTGACAATCTCCATTTCTTCAATAATTTAACTACATTTTATCATATTATGGTTTCTTTCTTGGTGTTTTAATGAAAATAACGAATATTTCTAATGTTTTTCGCATAAATTACATACCCATTAAGTTGACATGTCCGACCCGTGTCCCGTGATAAATTACCCGACCTGCTATGAGACGAATATGAGTATCGAGATACCCACCTGACCTGCCATTGCCATTGCCATTGCCATTGCCATTGCCTCCTAATGGAAAACACAATGTCTCGGGTGAAAGAGACTCCAATCCCCACACGAAACAGTTTAAATCCCCCCTAAACCTTCCGCCTAATTACAAGCTTGCTTATGGTTTTTTGCTATTTTACAACATGAAACCATAGGTTACCACACATTACCATATGGTAACAAACTAAATGACAGCAGGACTTATGGTTTTTTGCTATTTTACAACATGCAATCATAACTTACCACACATTACCATATGGTAACGAACAAAACACAGCAGGACTTATGGTTTTTCGCTATTTTAGAACATGCAATCTTAATTTACCACTCATTACCATATGGTAATGAAGCAAAACACAACAGATTCTACATCAGTTCAGCAACGCATGGAGAGTGACTGCGATACTGTTCTATTGTTCTGTGGATGGATTTCGAAGAAAGAAGTGAGGTTTTACCTTGATATTTTGTGCGAAAACGATTTTTGAGCCTCGTTGAAGTTGGAAACTCTTCGTTTTTCGACGAAGAAGCGAGAACAGTGTATCGTTGAATGATTCTTCGAAATCCTTTGCGAAAATCGTTCGATTTGAAGTTTTTTCTGGAAGTTTTTGCTGCGATTTTGGTGAGAGAATTGAGAATCGAGAGGAAGAATGGAGAGTTAGAGAGCAGAGAGGGAAGTGGAACTGTCGCTTGAAAGGTGAGAGGAAGAAGGAGAGAAGGCGGGACGGTTGTCGCTGTCACGTCTGCAATTCAAATTGTCAGAGACGAGATTACGTTTTTGCCCCCGCGTGTATTTTAAGTGGCCTGATCTGACGGCTGGGAAGATGGCGCGATGGACGGCCGGATCATCGGTTACTGACCGTTACTGATAGGTCGGTTACTGATAGGATCCGGACCCCAGTCCCCCTAGGAGAGAAGGATGGATACTTTCCAGTAGACTACTCTCTTATTAACTGCTTTACAATTGTGCACGATCCAATATTATATCAAAGTTTAATTTATACGTAATTTATTTTATCAACGATTGGATTTTGTACGAGATCTCGGAATTCTCGGGGGGGCCCGAGACACCACCTAGCTCCGCCCCTGCCGCCCGGACCTGCACATTGCCCTAATGGAAAACACAATGTGTCGGGTGAAAGAGACTCCAATCCCCACACGAAACAGTTTAAATCCCCACTAAACCTTCCGCCAAATTACAAGCTTGCTTAGATTAATTATTACTTTTATTTTTTATCGATCAATATTTATTTATTTTCGAGAGGTCTCATCTCATCCCGGCTTTCTGTCTACCGCTCTCCCTCCCTCCACCGAAAGCCCGACTCATCGCTCAACAACTAAACTCGCGTCGACAAAAAAACGATTTTTCTGCCCCCCAAAAAAAAAAATTGCCCCCAAATTTTTTTGCCCCCCCGCCTCCTCACTACTCACTGGCTCTTATGGCCTTTCACGTAGCTTGCCCAATTACATGGTCAGTCTCTTTGTTGTATTACTCCTGTTGACACTCTCCGGATTCCTTCCTTTCCTTCCTCTTTTGCTTCTCTATCCTCTAATCTCATCCGTCGCCCCCTCCGCTGGGCCTCTCTTTGTTTGCAGCCTTCGAATCTGCTCCTGCGAGCTAGGGTTTCCGCGGGATCTGCACGGGGAGGCATCGAAGTCCGATTTCCTGCTCGATGTATCCAGAATCGAGGAGCTATGGAGGGATCCCTCGCGAATTAGGGCTTCCAACGGGGCTACCGTTCAGGTTTTGGTTCCTAAGATTGTGCCTGCTCCTCCACCTCCTATCCCTGTTCCTGCTGCTCCCACACCGGTTTCGGTTCCCACTCTAGCTCCCCAGCTGGCGGGAGGCGATGGTGGGGATGTTGATCTTGGCGGGGAGGATTCCGCGGCTTTGTCCGCTTCCGTGCACACAAAGCGTGTGGCGCTTCAAAAGAAGGCTGCTGCTACTGTGGTTGCTGCTGAGGATTTCGCCCGAAGGTTCGAGTCTGGTGAAGCTGCGGTGAGTTATTATTTTGGAATTGGATTGTTGCTGGCTCCATCTGTGCCGCTTATACTTTTGCTACATGTCTAGAGTCTAGAGAGTCAACATTTCTAACCTTTAAGTGGTTTCCGTGAATTTGCAATTGTTATTGCTGAACGCAATGATTTTGAATTAGTGGCGAGATGTTTTGTGTTTGTTGAGTGGTGATGCTGCTTTGTTTATAGGCCCCTCAATGCCAGAAGGCATCTTGTTGTGAGATCTGTCATCATTAGAGTGCTTATTCTACATCTGGAGATGGGGGACATTGTGTGGCTGTTATATCATCTGTCTTTCTATCTTAGCAAAGGCCTCTGTCTTTGACAACCTTTTGTTTAGTTTGCTATGTTTTGATTGTCCTTAAATTTGACTCCCAGGTGGTCTCAAGAGACACTAATGGAGATGAGCAAGCACTTTCCAACACAAACACAAAGGTGATGTGTCGAATGTGCTTCTCTGGTGAAACAGATGGTAGCGACAGAGCAAAAAAGATGCTTTCTTGCAGAAGTTGTGGCAAGAAGTATCATAGGGGCTGTTTGAAAGCTTGGGCTCAACACAGAGGTACGACTCAAATTCTATTTTTCATGTTTGAACTCCTGCATTTTCTGATTTGATGCTATTTGCAGATTTATTTCACTGGAGTTCGTGGGCTTGTCCATCTTGCCGGACATGTGAGGTACTGCTTCCTTTCACTAGTTGGTTCCCGGTGTCAATCATATTTACTTCTGCATAGCACAGCCAAAGTGTCAATTATGTAGTAAAGTGATTCTGTATTCCTTTCTATTACCCCTGCATCTGTCCAAAAACATAGTTCAAACATCAGATTTTCGGAACCATAATTATTGGAACTCCCAGGTGTTCTAAGGTGCAAGGTGCTCGCATAGTGAACCTTGCAGCAGAAAGAGCTGATAGCTAATGCCAAATAACTTACACTATTTTTAGGGTTTTCCTGGACGGTTTGTGCAAAGGAAATACTTTAGACGGTAGAGAGATTAAATTTGGTAGATGTTCGAAGGTTCTTGGGGAAATGATTCATAAGAAACTGACTGTAATTTATCTATGATTCATAAGAAAGTTCTTGGAGAGATGAAAAATCGTCTTTATGGATTGGACATTTAAAAGGAACAAGTTGGTAGAGAGTGAGATTGGATTTGGTAGATGTTCAAAGGTTCAAAGGCGTGTGACTTTCTGATCTCCCTCAAATCACCATGATGATTTTGTTTTGGATTGGGTGTGCTTTGATAACTACTGTCGAGGTAAGCTATGTCATGCCTCCAAAAGAAGTTTGGTGATGTTTTTGTGCTTTATCTATTTCACTCAGATATGTCGAAGAACTGGAGATCCCAATAAGTTTATGTTCTGCAAAAGGTGTGATGGTGCTTACCATTGTTACTGCCAGCATCCGCCCCACAAGGTAATATTTTGTTTCTTATGTCTTGCAGATTGCAACAGCAGTATGAAATTAGTGATGCTATGTTTCTTTAACGGTGCAGAATGTCAGCTCAGGACCATATTTGTGCTCCAAACATACAAGGTGCCACAGTTGTGCATCCACTGTCCCTGGAAATGGTTTAAGTGTGAGGTAATGTAAGGGTTAAGTCTGCTTTCTTTGTGCACAGTTATGTCAAGTTCTATGCCGACATGACGCAGTTTCGCAATGATAAGTTTGACACATTATGGTAGATGTTTTCGGTAAGATGATGTTCCAGAGTACTGGTTTGCAGATGCATAAGTTCAGCTAAGATTTTACTTAATCTATTCCTGAAAAACAAAGTTGAGAGCCCTATCCAGAGAATATTGGAGTATTTCTTGGCAGCTATATGCTATATATGTTTGTGTTCCTATTTTCCAGCCGATCCTTGCAGTCTCCTTTAATCTCCCTTGAAATCCTTGCAGGTGGTTTCTGGGGTTCACATGCTGTGATGCTTGTGGACGATTGTTTGTCAAGGGGAATTATTGCCCAGTTTGTTTAAAGGTATATATCCCTATCAACTTTAGATTGATAGCTGGTTGATATTGCTGATTTGAAACTCTAGCAGCAGCTCTCTCTTGGGATAAAAATTCATTTGTGTTAAGTTTAGGTCCATTTACATGCTCGTTTACTGAAATTGCTCTTACTCTGCTACGTAATTCCAGAATCTGTGACTTATATTTGTGTGTTCTAGTTTTTGAGTTGAATTCTTTATGTGCTTTATCCTGTAGGTTTATAGAGATTCAGAATCAACACCAATGGTCTGTTGTGATATCTGCCAACGTTGGGTGCACTGTCATTGTGATGGCATAAGGTTTGTTTG
This sequence comes from Linum tenue, assembly GCA_946122785.1. Taxonomy (NCBI): domain Eukaryota; kingdom Viridiplantae; phylum Streptophyta; class Magnoliopsida; order Malpighiales; family Linaceae; genus Linum; species Linum tenue. Next base: position 51,676,124 of record CAMGYJ010000004.1, on the reverse strand, counting down.
TCATGGGTAGTTTAATTTCTAACAGTTCTTTGCAATTCTCTTTTCCTTTTCTTGGTCATTATAAACTGATTGATAAAAATTGCTTTTTGAGGCCATACTCATAGCTTCTTTTATTCGCTTGATATGGATATATAGCTTATGTATACGATATATGCATTTTGCAGTGATGAGAAGTATCTGCAGTATCAAGTTGATGGTAATCTCCAATATGTATGTGCAACGTGTCGCGGAGAGTGCTATCAGGTTTGTTTTCTACAACTAAACTTTTTAAAGCTTTAGTATTCCTGTAGTCTTGTCATTCCTGTATTTCCGTTTAACTCAAATCTATTATCAGGTTAAGGATCTCGAAGATGCTGTTCAAGAGCTGTGGAGAAGACGTGATGTAGCTGATCATGATTTGATTGTCAGCTTGAGGGCTGCTGCAGGATTGCCAACTCAAGAAGATACTTTCTCTATATCACCTTACTCCGAGGACGAAGATAATGGACCCATAACGTCAAAGAATGAGTTTGGGCGTTCTTTGAAGTTTTCCCTCAAAGGTGTTATGGATAACTCACCAAAGAAGAGCAAAGACTATGGAAAGAAGTATTTCAATAGAAAGTCGAGCAAAAATAAGAGCTCTGAGGTACACTTATTGAGTAAGATAGAAGCAGATGTGGACCGATATGAGACACAATCTTATGGACAGAGTTCTGATGAGAGAAAGCACTATGGGTCTCATTCTTATAAGAATGCTGGATTGGTTGCACATACTTCTCCTGTTGTTGGTGGTTTATGTCACGCTAATGCAACCAACTCTGTTGGTCAGCCAGGAGATCTAAAACAGAAGCCTATTGATGAGGTGATGGTTAATGATGGTGACAAGGGGGCAAGGATTGTTAAGATTAAGAGCAACAAGCCTCCTGATAGGGATAGTGGAGATGATAGTGATAAGCATGACAGCAAAATGAAATCTGTGAAAACCAAGAAGCTAGTGATAAACCTAGGTGCACGAAAGATAAATGTTACTAATTCCCCAAAGTCTGACGCTTCAAGTTGCCAAAAAGAGCAGGATTTGCCAAATTCAAAAGGTATGTGCATGTTTTGATGGAAATTTTTTATTGGCAATCATAATCCTGTGTGAAACTGTTGCGCTGACTAGTTTCCTTGATATTAATTAGGATGTGAAGATGCAGGCAATTCTAAAATAGGCGACAGTCTGATGGACAAAGAGAATGGAGATGCTAAACCTGGTAATGGTAAGATAATGGATTATGATCCATTTAAGATTAATTCAGTGCTTTCAATGTGCTCCAACAAGTCAATGCCTACAGTTATGAGGAAACTATAGCTACGTATACTAATATCTGTTTCATATTTACGATATGCAGGAGGCAGAGTTGACCAATCTGGCCAAGTAAGAATTCTGAAGTTTGCTCGAAGAGGGAGTAGTTTGATTAAACTTGGAAAAGTGAAAGGAGCACCTGAAGGGAATCCAAAACTCGAGCGAGATAATGGCTCACATACAAGTGCTTCATCACTTGGATGTGCAAGTGAAGTTCCAACATTAAAAAATGACAAGGCGCCACAGGGGAAACAATCTGAAAGGCCAGTTACAAATACTGAAACCAATGATGATTCTGGAGGTACAACTGCATCACTTTCTTTGCCCAAAGATTCAAAGTTCTCTCTGAAGTTAAAGATTAAGAAACCTAGCCTCGATAATCAAAGCTCTCAAAACCCCCTACCCGAAGAAAAGGCTACCATAAGAGGGCAGAGGTCCAAAAGGAAAAGATCATCAGCCTTTGCAGAGAAGGCACCACTAAATGAAGATAAAACTGTTGTGCAAGACAGTGAGATGTTGGAAGCTAGTTGGATATTGAAAAAGTTGGGTAATGATGCAATTGGGAAGCGAATTGAAGTCCATCAGCCATCCGAAAGCTCATGGTGAGTTAGTCATCTGTCTCCCACATCTCTTGGGCACCAGGAGGTGTTGAATTGACAGTAGACGTGCTACATAATGCTTATACTGGTCATACTGTTGTCATTTCCTGTCTTCAATTGAGCTTCTGCAACCATTGATACTCATCTTGTTGTGTGTTTCAAGTTTGGGGTCTAGATGAGTGATGTAATTGGTGGTACCTTAGTTATGTGGCTGCCTCTGTGCACCACTTGATAACTTTAGCAAGCATGTTAGTTTTTTCAACCAAGTTGCTTTGACTCCATTTGAGATTGCCTCATTTGTGTTTACATCGCTGTGAACCAGGAACAAGGGAGCAGTTTCCGACGTAATTGAAGGAACATCAAAGCTGTCTGTAACCTTGGATGATGGTAGAGTCCTCAGTGTTGAGCTTGGAAAGCAGGCTGTTCGATTTGTTCCACAAAAGCAAAAGAGGTGAATATGGAGCACCAAAGTCCTTTCAAAACGAGTTCTTGGTGGTCCAAGATGGAAATGGAGCGACTCTTCCTTATTATTTCCGAAGATGCCATCTCCGTTAGCCGGATCATAGAGATCGACTTTTCTTCTGGGTACCTGCCGAATCTTTTTCACGCTGTGGATAGGCTGTTCAGTCGCCAGGCTCTTCATTAATTGTTACCTTGTCCATATGCAGCTAGTGATGATCTCGATGACTTAACTTTGTAGCAAATAGTTCCTGTATTGGAATCAAAACGATAATACTCCATTTAGGAATCCAATGTCTGTAGTAGTAACACCCTCTGTCGTGTAATTTGTGTTTAGTAGTCAGGCACTGCTTGGAAGTTGAGTTATTTATTGAATTGAGCTCGAGGGCTCACATCTCATACACCACTCTTTCCTAAGCATATCTATTGCCGTTAGTACAATGTTTGCTAGCATAAGACTGCATTTCATTTTCATTTCCAAATTTTGAGAAACAGAAGTCAGGATCTGAAGGCCGCAAAATCATACAGGTGGGTGGCAAGTCTTAACAACAGCCAGAATCCAAGTCATCTGCACCCAGGATTCAGCTTCCGCTGTTGTAACGGGGATTTTATTAGGGGTGGGCATTGGTTTGACCAAACCGCTCCAAACCGCTCCAAACCGCTTGTGCGGTCAATCCAAACCGCACCATTAAGCTAGCGGTTTCATTTGCGGTTTAATCGATAAGCGGTTAGCGGTTCGCGGTTTGGGTTGACCGAAACCGCACGATAGCGGTTCAAAACCGCAAACTGCTAATTCCTAATCTATCACCACGACTCGAGCAGATTTGCGGAGATCCAGATCCATCACCCATACGCATCTTCTCACCAGTCACCACACGGCGAGCTATCCTCACGGCGGCGGCAGCGGCAGATCCGACTTCTCTCGCTACCCGTTCTTCCGCCTTCGACCTTCTCCAGCATCTCGGTCTACCCTATTCTCGGAGTTATTGTGTTTACACAGTATCGGCGACGACGCTTTCTAGATCGGAGGCATCTCAATCTATCCTATTGTCGGAGCTACGGTGCTTTGGCGGATCGAAGGCCTCCCCGACTTCCCGCAGCCGGACGTCCAGTTTCTCAGCGGCTGGTACTCTCTCCCTCCCTCAACCTTAGCTCTCTTCGTTGTGTTACCGTCGCACCTCCGCCAAGAGGCGACCACCCACCGAGCCCTTTGCCCCTTCGTGGGTTTTATACTACGCATAGATACTAGATATTAGGTATGCTTGGTGGGTTTATTAGAGTCATTGGGTATGGATCTAGGGTTGTTGATCTAGGGTAGTCTAGAATCTCTTTACTCTTTTCTCCTGATTCGTCTTGAATGGTGTCTAGGGTAGTCTAGAAATCACACAGTAAACAAATTCCAAACGCCTTTCCAATTCAAAGTTCAGCAGTCTCTGGAATTACCACTCGCTCGTTGTCAACTATAAGGTCTGATGAACTACCATAGACACAAGATTTATCCTCACTGATGATTTTGCCCAACTGGTTATAATAAGTTTGAATGGGCGTGTTGGATTGATTCATTTGCTGCTCATTCCCCTGAAAAAATCGAAATTTCTCTCCATTCTAAATCATGGTATGAAAACAATGACATAAGGTGCTAGTGTAGGCTTAGAGCATGTGAGGAGGTGGCTACCCAGTTACTTACAGGTTTCCAATTAACCATTTCACTTAACAGTTCTGTCAAAGTTTCACTATTCTGAACTTTCTAGGCCGCTATATAACCTTATACAGCTGTAGTACAAATACTTGGGAAGTCGTTTTTGCTTCACAAACTCACAAATACTGGAAACATCAGTAGCAGAAAATGTTTATTTCATTTGTGAATTGCTTTATTATTTCATTTGGTTTATAGTTTTACCAATCACAATGTTCTAACTATTTTCTTTCATATGCTTGTAGGGCTGTAATGAATCTGTGAATTTGATATCAAGTAGTAGGGAAAAAGAAGATACTTTTATCGGCAAAAATGAAATCAAAAGGCTCTAAGGGAAAACGAGCTCAAGCACCGATATCTATCAACAATGTGCTTAGTTCCGATGTGAGTTCCTTTACTATGGTTAGCTACTGATCTGTACTTTTGTGTATGGTTCCAACCAAGCAGTAGGTTTTTGTTTCTTTCTTGTTATTTTCTATGGATGATACTTGCCAATATGCACTAGTGTTGAATCTCTTTCTGATGCTATAACTTTGGGGTGGATCTCCTTGATAGCTTTTGTATCTTTGAAATTGAGAATTCTGTTACTTCAGAGACTGGTTTTCCAATGTTTGTTTGCATGTTGGGAATTCTGTTTCTGATCTGATGCTATAACTGGATGCTCTAGTTTGGTTGCTGAACCATCTAAGATAGCTTAGAAAGTAACTGCAGTCCGAACTATTGAAGGCTGAAGCTACTGATCAACTAACACTAATTCTCCTTTTCTGCTTTTATGTCTTGTTTCCATTTACTCTGTTGAACCATGTAAGATATGCTTAGAAAGTAACTGCAGTTCAAACTATTGAAGGCTGAAGCTACTGATCAACTAACACTAATTCTCATTTTCTGCTTTTATGTCCTGTTTTCATTTACTCTGTTGAATCATGTAAGATATGTTCTAGTTTGGTTGCTTTTATGTCCTGTTTTCATTTACTCTGTTGTTGTTTAGGTCGAGTGTGATGATGCTGGAATGGATTCCTCAAGTGGGGAAGAGATGGAAATCGAAAATGATGCAAGTACGAGCAAGGTGGCTGCTAGTGATCATATTGGTTCAGCTTCGACTGATATTGAGTCACCAATGCCAAAAGGGAGGCGGCTTAGATCAAAAGTTTGGGTCCAATTCAGGAGGTATAAGAAAGACGGCTTATTCAAGGCATCATGCATCAAATGCGGGAAGACTTATGCATCTAAATCACCCAGAAATGGAACTAGTGCACTCCGCAATCATATGAGTAAACCGTGCGGTGATGGAAAAGGTAAGGCTCAACAACTATTGAATACTATTAGAGGTGAATTAGATGAGGGGGATGGATCTGTGTTAGGGAGTTGGAAGTTTGATCAAGCAGCTATAAGGAAAGAATTGGCTTATATGATCATTGTGGATGGCTTGTTAGTTGGGAAGTTCCAACACTTGCTAGTGTAGTTTTCGAGAATGATAACTCTGGTAGTTTGTTTAAGGCCTTCAATCATGTTGTTGTTCCTTCGCCGCATGTTTGATGCTCAAGTATTGGTTTCTGTTGACTGATGTTAAGGATTGTTCATGATTCTAACAAAAGATTGACATTGATGTGGTTATTATAAGCTCAAAGTTCTGCACTTTTCATGACAGCTAGCTAAATACACTTTTCATTGGGTCTCTGGATTTTGGAATCAACCCAAAGCATGCTGGATTTTGATTGCCATTGAAATTTGAAACTGAGATAAAATTGATGGGGTGGTCTGCTGCTCATTATGCACTGTGGCAACTGGACCACGTCCAGCAAAAATTGGTCCTCTTTTTTTTCCCCCACTGTACAATACAGCAAACTGTACAATGAAGTTCTTGTAGATTCGGCAGGCTGTCCACATTAACTCGTTCAACTTCTTTCTTGATTGCATTGCATGATATGTTTTGGTGGCAGGAAACTGAGTAATTTTTATTTAATTATGTACAAACCATAATGAATTGCGGTCAAGATGCGGTGCGGTTTAAACCGTATCAAACCGTTAATTTATGCGGTTTGGTTTGACCGCACCGATAACTTAGCGGTCGAAATGCGGTGCGGTTTATATCAATGCGGTGCGGTGCGGTTTATATCATTGCGGTGCGATGCGGTCCGAACCGCACCGATACCCACCCCTACATTCATTAGGTAGTGAAACTATCGCGTTCATCGGCATTCAGCATTCTCAACCACCATGCTAACTCGTGTAGGCAATCTTGGCCTTATTCTAAGTTCTAACCTCTAGGCCTCAGTCTAGGCCTTGAGGACAAATTTCAATGTCTTAACTAAGCACTGGCGGATCCAAGGGGTGGCCACCCCAGGCCCCGGCCCAGCACTCCTCTGGATCCGTAGTTACTATAGTTCTTATGAAATTTTTGATTTTAGACATTCGACCTAGTGTTATTCTATGATAAGATTGGGTTTAACTAGAAAAATTATCAAGTTGAACATATTCAAATCACTATTCTAAATTTAGCCTAGAAATTTGAGCCCCAAAAATTATGCGTCTTAAAAAGACAATGAAATCTAAAATTCTAAAAAGTTTAAAACGTAAAAGACTAAAAGAAATATGAGGTTTGTTCCCTTACAAATTTACTAAAGCAGCTGGTGTGCAGGGATGGACACACAATGCAAATTGATTAGTCGATTGATTTATCTAGTGTTGATGCTGCTCGTTTCAACAGCTACTACGAAGAGAATCTTTTTAACAATGAAACATGTGAGAACTGATTTGCTCAACAAAATGAGCGATGGATTTCTCGCCCGATTGCTCAAGTATTTTATTTGAAACAGTGTATACTATTGGTATGGATGTAGACTTCATTATTGATGCATTCCCTAAATTAAAATACAGTCGTGTACAATTTACATTGCAAAAAACTATAATCATTATATTTTTTTACGGTTCTAATTTTCTAGTGAAATGCGGCCCAGTGCTCTTCTGTGTTTTGGATCCGCCGCTGTAACTAAGGATTCTCACTTCTCAGCATAGTTTAGACTCTCCATAAGGTTTTATATCAATTTATTCGATCTTTAGTTGATGATTTTGAGCATTTTATTCATAGCCACAACCAAGTTTTTCAACTTTTAGCTTAGACTGATTTATGATGTCTTAACTTATGTTATTGACTAAGAATGCATATATGAAAGACTTTATTGACAAATAATCAATCAACATTCACCGATAATGCATTTGGCCGAGGCACTTTAAATGTTTTTATGGGCCGTTGAATGGATTTGTGTTTGCACTGATGTACGTGTAGTAATAATGCATCAAAGTAATAAAATTCTGGATATGTCTAGGGTCACATATTGCAAAAGGTCTTCTAATTATAACTATTCATAACCAATCATTTTTCTCAAACAAAGACACAACAATAACATAAATCGATGGTTGAGGTTTGCTATGTTTAGTTGGTTTTCGAGATATAGATAAACGAAATCCCCATAACACCACTGGAATCGATGGAAATAACAGAGGAAATAGGGTCTAGGCCGCCGCTTCTGGGGTCGATTCCTCCCTTCTGGTTGGTTCCACTCTAGCTAGGTTAGGTGAGTCGCTATGTCGGCAGCGTACAGTGGTGTTATGATGATAAATATCAAAAGCAATCCTAGGGTTGTTGGAACACATTTGAAGCATTCATAACATGAATTCAAGGTATTATGATGATAAATATATGAAATGAATGCACTTTGAATAATAATTACGGGGTTTAAAATAGTTCGTTCTACGTGTCATCATTTTTCTTTTTAATTTAAGTTAATTAGAGCAAATCAAACCCTTAAAATTGTATTATAAATAATCTAGACTGGACTAGATTATGAGATCAATCTCTCTCGGCTCATGAGAGAAATCGGTTAGAGTGAATGTTTTAGGAAGATGGATCTTCAAAAAATTTATTAGATTTTACGAACTTCATTTTTTGCTTAGTAGGATTGTTTGGAATAACTATGACATTTGCGCTTTTAGAAGAGATTTTCAATGAGTACTAACAATGTTGTTTCTGATGGAAATAAGTAAGGGTATAGTTGAAATTTTTTAATTTATGTCAATTCTGAACTTACACCAAACATGATTTGAAAATTTAATTCAATTATTTATAAAGATTTGAATTTGACATTTCAAACATAGGAATTCATTAAGTAATGCGTTCTACACATAATTTATTTTAAAATAAAATGAATTTCTCAATTCATTTTATACCAAACGGTATGTTGGAATTTTTTTATGGCACTTTAAATAAAATTCATTTCCTTTTTTAAGTGACACTCTTCAATAAAAATGCATATTTCTGCCATAGTTATCTTTCAGTATGAAAAATAGTTAATTAATTGTTTAGCTATTTTATTTTATCAATTGAAAAATGATTTCATTTAGCATTAGGAGTTGTGAGACGATTCGATTAATTTTAGAATCGGATTAATAAGAGAGATACATACCCAATAATAAAGTAAAATCATTAGCATCACATAAAAATATCTTTAATCCAAGTCAATTTGGTCCATATTTTATTTTTATTTTTCACTCAATTCGATTGAGAAACTAAAAGAACTAGCTTTTAGTTGTTTTGACAATAAAACCACTCTCATGTCATCCATCCAGGGTTAATATTTTTCTTTCTTAAAATGAAAATTAAAAAAAAAAACCCGCTCTCTCACACTTTGTGATAACTGGCAATGTAATATTAACATTTTGCAATGACATTATCAACGTATGTGTAGCACTGGAGACCCTACTAGCCTCTTCACTGCATTTTATCTACCATGTAAAACATCCACGATCGTCCCTGTATCATTACAGCTTCTACAACCTTGTTCAGATCATTTCTTTTGTGGAACTTCTGCTTTGTTGTTGTTCGGAAGTATGTGCTGATATGTACAAGACGAATTTTCTTTTTGTCTAGGAGTGTGACTAGAGTTAAGGTTGGAAAACACTGACATTGGTTTGTGTCAGCTGAGATGGATTTCTGCAATATTTTCTTTTTCTTCATTACCTCCAGCATGCTGTTTTTTCTGTTGGGCTCTTAAGATTGGCATCATATGCAGATCAGCCACTTGGTTTTGTCCCATGGTGTATGAAAATTTATAGCTGAATCTTTTGGTGGTGACTACATTCGTATCATAAAGTATTTGATGGCTAGTTTGTTGCCGTTCCTGCCATGCTGCTGGCAAAGGCTCCGATCACTTTGAAGCTTGCAATGCCAGAGCTGTATTGATGAAGTAGTTACTGGGTTACGAACATTAGGACTAAAGATTTCCGCTAATCTGTTCTTCAGGTGTCTCTACTTCTTCTTCTTCAACAGCCCTAACAACTCCCAGCTCGACAACCACAACTGCCCCTACACAATTGGCTCTTGTGCCCTCCAGCAGTGGGTTCGTGCAGCTTGATGGACAACCTTTCTTTACCAGATCGAAGTGGCAAACGCGTGGTCGAGACTCAAGCTAGTTTGGAAAGAGAATTAGAGTTAATTGAGACTCATCAGCAAGAGGTATTTTCATCATTGATAGTCACATACTGCACTATTTTCAACATTGCGATGCAGATACATTCCATTCCGTTCGATTTTAGAACTGAAAGTTGAGCCATACTGGTACAAAGATATCAGACTGGAGGACTAAGTAATCACAATTGGCCGGTAATCTGCATTGTGGCGTTTGCCTTTGCAACAGTTTCCTTGATTTGAACTACAAGTTTCTACCAACAATGCGCCCCTTGTGCCCTTGCAACAACTACAATCAAGAGGGTGACAACAGCGAGCAGCAATGGCGACCCAATTCTCTGATCAGTGAGCAGCTGATCTGCCGAGTGTGGCGTCCCACCATCGTAGCTTCCCTTCCCCAAAGGGTGAGTCAGAACGTGCATTAGGCATTGCCATTTGTGGATGAGATCCGTAATCCTGGAAGCAATGTCCATTATCCACCTCACCAAATGCTGCGCCTCTTCCAACTCAGTTGCAGCTGCTTCCTTTTCGCAGCTTCGGAGCCTAAAGCTTTCAACTGCCATGCCACCCCCTTAATGAAATAAATTCCTCTGGCAAAAACACAGCAACAATTTTTTTTTTCTGGGTTTTTCCTTTTGCCAAGGGCGTAACTGAATCTACTTACCTGCAGCTTCGGGGCGGTGGTCTCGCAGTCTGTGAACCATTTCGTTCTTCTTAACAGCATCCCACACAGCCTTATCGGTTGCTAGAGCAGCCACCAGTTTCTGAGACACCCAACAAAAATGGTAAAATTACAACTTGAGAAAAAACGAAAATTTTGGTTGGGTGAATTGAACCCAGAAAAGAAGAACACAAAATAAGATGATGACCTGAATGGCTGGATCGGATTGCAGCAACTGGAAAGCTTCCTCAACTCTGGTGTGTCCATTAGATGATGCCCTCTGCTGTTTCAGTTGCGACATCTGAGTCATGAAACTGTTTTGACAAATTGTAGCGCGTTCTTGAGATTTTGAATCCGAAATTGAGCAGCCAAACATTTTTTTGCAGCATCGCAATAAGAGAGAGTAGAAAGATATATGGGAACAGTTGGGTTAGCTTGATTTTACTTACCCCTGAAGGGAGGCTATGGCGGATTCAACTTCTAGATGGGAAGGAACAGGTCCCAAGACAGCATCCATCGAAGGCCCAGAAGCAGGGGAGTTGTTGTCAGCTGATGGGTTGGGAAAGTCAACTCTCGAAGTGCTTCCTTGAACCAGAGGGAGGTTAGTGCTATGGCGAGGGTGACGATCCATGGCTCTCCTTCTTCTTCTTCTTCTTCTTCTTCCGCGAGGTTTCTGCTGCCTCACTCTCTCCGAGCTTCTTCAATCAAATCCAGTGGAGTTCAGTAGCGCTGCAGTTAACCATTTAGAAATGGGTAAAGTTACCATTAGCCAACCAGAATATAAACAGAAAGGGAATATGGACTATAGGTCGGGTTACCCAGAAGTTTGAAAACTTAGGGAAGAAGTAGAGAGAAAAGAAATGAAGAAATTGTGGGAAATTTGCTCATATTATACTAGTTTTTTACCGCGGTGTATTTTATTTGATTATTTATAATTTGTTATAATATTCTAGTTGTTGTTACTATATATGTTTGTTAAGGTAATATAAATGGAATTGTAAATTCCATTTACCTTATTTCAGATATTGTTTCATACCTTTATACCTTTTGTTTATTTATGAACATTTTAATTTTATTAACTGAGCTCTTTGTAGACTGTTCTTTATTGATTTAGAATTTCTTTTATCTAACTCGCCCTTTAAGATTATAAACATAAGAGTTATTCATTCTTTAGCACACAATTGTGATAAAGAAGTTAAAAATTTTACAGCCATAAAAGAAGAAGTTAGAATAAGAAAATATGCTTCAATTAATAAAAAAAATAAGCGAAGAGCTTTTTCCCCCTCTTTCTTCTCATATGTCGGTATATGATAATAGAGAATATTCTGATCTAAATCCCATGAATATCGTGTATTATCACTTACACATACAATTTTAGAATGCGGAAACTCATTAGCATCCACGTCCATCAATCTTCCATGTACTCGTTTAATTACTTTGAAATGTTCTAACAAAACCAACCACAAACAAAACTATCAGCTGTCACTAGCTTATTAAAGCAATATTTTCAGCAAATTAAACTGCATATACTTTACAACTCAACTCATTTTATCATGTAGATTCCTCATTTGTGAACTGAATATATGCATCAATCCAAATAGTAGTTTGTAAGAAAACAATCATGTCAAAATCAAGTTTTAGTTAGAGATTCAATGCGGAAAAATTCACCTTAATGAAACAAACAAATGTCACTGTAAACATGTAGAAATTATAAAAAAACATCGAAATAGACAACCGAGAAACCACCATTATCATTTCTTTCTTCTTCGCGACCTTTATAAAACCCTAATTATGTTCCCTTCTATTTATAACCTTTTTGCTACCTACTAATTACTAAAATACAGATCTGCTAGCTAGTAGCATGTCAATCATGAACATAAAATATAATAAACAACCATCACAACTCTGCTTTTCATTTCAACATTCAAGAAATCAGGTTGCAATAGACATTCAAGAAAAACGATCAATTATTCAACCAAAGGAGGTATGCCCTAAGTCCAACCAATTAACCCTTCTAATTATATTTTATATATTTAAATAAAAGTATATGACGACCCTTCTCCGTGAAAAACAAAGAAGAAATACATTCACTCATCGAGAGTGGGAAAATTTACCATCCAGCAGTCTTAATTTGGAAAAAAAAATAAGAAAAGAATGGGAAGAAGAGTATAACTTGGCCAGTCAACCGCAAACAATAACATATCGCTGAGAAAGTGAGACCAGTTACCAGCTTCAGATCAAGGAGGAAAAGGTAGCAGTCGACAACCCTCGGCTTGGTTCACCTCATCTTTACAACGATCATATGAACTTTTTTCGTTAACAGGCAAAAATATGTTACAACTGCTCAAAATTTGTCATCTCTTTATAGTTTGTTTAATTGAAAAAAAAAAGATTATTACTTATGTATGTGTTTGTTTGTTTAAATGTTTCCTATAAAATTAACTAATTTTAGTAAAAATGAATAGAATTATTAAAAGAAGAGAGAGATAGCTTCATAAATAGATCAATAAGTAGTTTTTTGTTTGTAAAAAAATTGTCCACCTTGGCAACTTGTGCATTCACCAAATGCTTATGTGGGAAGAAGTTATTTTTGAATAGCCATAATATTTAGTATAGATATAGAGATAGATAGATAGATACCGTAAAAATCAATAGCTAGCTAACAAATATGAAACGGTGCGTTGCAAGCCTCTGGCGTTTTGGCCTTCTTTCTCTGCATTCTGGCCTTAATCGAACTTCTTCATTTTTCCTTCGATATCACTTGTTGGGGTTAATTGCATAGGATGTCACTTAACTTCACTATTTGTAGCACGATAACCACCTAAGTAAGTTTTGTTGCAACTAAACCACTTATATTTAATTCCGGTAGCACTCTTACCATTTCCATCTCCATCGCTAACGGCATGTGCTAAAATGTAAATAACCATGCCAACTCAGCTACAAACTCTCCTATGGGCCACCAAATTCGATGGGCCCACTAAATCCAAAGTTTCCTTTTACGCAAGGGACACTTCTCGTTCTCGGAACCATTCTCCGGCAGCCGAACCGTCACCATCATTCCCTGCATAAAACAAAAACAATTGTCAAGGAGATTATACGAGCAAGACGACGATTGCGCGAAGAAGGAAGGAAAGCTTGCTGCAAAAAAACATCGGTATCTATTTCACCCTGTTGCTGCTCTACTCTGTTTCTTCATTCAATTAAGAAAGGAGTCGCGAAGAAGGAAGGAAAGCCGGTTATGGTTCCTCATCTACTTCTTTCCTTCTTATTGATAGGGATTTTAAAGGAGCAACGAAGATAGCTTGTTCATGAAATGATGGAGAAATAGGTGAGTGACTTCTGGTTTCTTTGAGCGCTCTGTTTTGGTGTTTGTTTTCCTTCTTTGTTGTTGGTTGATCAATGGGCGAAAATGTAGGGCACTCCACTTCAAGCACATGATCTCTTATTGTTTGAGTTTGAAGAGTCTGAAAGGAAGCGATAGAACAAGGATCCCTTTGACGAGAATGAATGAAGGAATAGCAACCAAGAAATTAAGGAAAAGAGCCTGAAATGGAAGTGCAATTATCTAGACATAGGACAAATGAAGCAGAAGAAGGAAAGAATTGAAAAAGAAGATTTTCTCTTGTTTGATAATAGGGGTTAGGGAAGGTTTGGGTGTGGAAAGGAAAGCAAGGAGGAAGGGGTCGATGGGTTTATTTGGGAGGAGGGATGAGTCCATTTATTGGACTTAAATGGGTTGAGGTAAATATGAGACAGGTGAGTCTGCAGCTGACGTGGCAGCTGAGTTGGCGTGGTTATTTATGTTTTAGCACCTGCTATTGGCGATGGAGACGGAAATGGTAACAGTGCTACCAGAATTAGATATAAGTGGTTTAGTTGCAACAATGCTTACTTAGGTGGTTATCGTGCAAAAAATGGTGAAGTTAAGTGGTATCCTGTGCAATTAACCCTCACGTGTGGCAACCGATCTTCCAAGAGCATGTTATGCACTATCATCTTCTTCAATCTTCATCATACATGCTCCTTTTCATTCTCCCACAAGATGACGAGTATAGATTGTATACACCGAGCTTTGGACAATAACATGGTAAAATGATCAATAGACAAACTCTTTGTGAATATGTTTGTCAGTTGAAGTTTTGTGAGTGTGTAACGCAATGTGATCAAACCTGATTGAACCCTTTCCTTTATGACGTGACAGTTGACTTCAATATCTTTGTCCTCTCGTGAAAAATTGGATTTTCTGCAATAAGAATTGCATACTTGTTGTCACAATAAATCATAACAGGTTGCTGATGATCTATACCAAAATATGAAAGTAAGGCACCCAGCCACTGTCCTTGACAACTCAAACTTGCCAATGCTCTATATTCTTGACTCGACTCTTACTACATATCCCAATCGATGGCCAAGTATAACAAAAAAAAAAGGGTGTAGCATAGGGTAAGCAAGTAATAAAATTTATCGTACCACAGGGATCTAGGCTTACCTTACTTGGGGTTTAGGGTTCGTTATCTAGCCACCCTAGAATAGTGATTAGGAAAACTAAACTAACTAACCTAGCTAACCACTAACCTAGCTAATTACAAGGGGTAGAGTTCTCTTAGCTTGAATCCCCCTAGTTCCATCATTTGGATCGATGTTGACTACTATCCTAACTTGATCGATTCACTACCCTACCTTTATGAGATCGACTCACTCGGGATTGGCCCGAAAAAGCAAAATGATGGATGGGAAGGTGCTCTAGTCAACCTAGTGATTCATATATTGTTAGGAGATCGATCAAATCAACTCCCTAGGGGATTACGTTGACGAAATATGATAGGAGTGATCCTAAGAGGCCAAAAGTGGGCTCTAAGTGGAATTTCTCCCTCTTAGGTGAAAAGCTCAATTGACATGTAGAACTCATGCAATTCATGAAAACATCCATCAAATAGATAATAAACTCAATCAAACATAGGATTTGTCACATACATCAACATTAAACCAAAATCTAAACCTAGGGTTCTTTAACCTAAGAGAAAGAGGTCTAGTTCATAGAGAAGAGAGAGATATTACAAAATAGCCCAAGATCTTCATCTTCTAGGCTTGATTCTTTTACTCAAAGATCAATTGAAGCCTCCAATTAAGCTCCAAGTTCTCTCAAGATCACTCTACCTCTCTCTAGAACTTCTCTTTGGTGCTTTGGATCGAAAACCTAGACGAAGAACCAAGTTCTCCTCCAAAAAATAGCTCTCTTCCTCTCTCCAAGCTACTGTCTTTATGTTTGCCCGACAGTGCCAACTTCACGGTCACTGTTCACAAGGGTTATAATAGCAAGCAAATGGCGATCTCGGCAAAAAATGCACCATTTTGGGATATTTTCATTGTCGCGGGGTGATTTTCACGATCACGAGACCGTGACAAATTTTAGGCCCGCGAGACGCACAATTGCTGCTAGAATTTGCAACCTTCACGATCTGGGGGTGATTTTCACCCCCTCAGGGCGTAACAAATGAGTGATGCCCATGAACATTGCACAACCTCCACTTTTTGGCTCGTTGTGACCTCCGAATGACCCGAAACTCATCCTAGACCTTTCCACATGTACAAGGACCTAAAATGTGACAAAAGAAGCACAACCTAGTGTAAAATAGGTCGAGGAATGACGATAACTGACACGCTACGACACAACATCAAACTGCGACCAAGTGTAATCGCATAATGGAAATGCAGAATAGTGGTAAGTTCAATTTATCAACCCGAGGACTAGATCTACTGCCAACTCTGTGAGTATCTACTATCTAGCAGGACTAAGTGTAATGAGAGTGATTGAAATGAAAAGCAGTAAGAAAGCAGGAAATTGATCGAAGTTCTTAAGCAAGGGAAGAGTCACTCGGGAATGAGTCCCCCTAGCTCCTTAGTTAGTTCAAAGTTGTAATTACCTTAGGTTGATTTACTGTTGATTAAACTGCGGAAGATCCGACAGTAGCTTGGAATCTCTTAAGCTGACCAAGCTCTCTCAGATAGACTACCCGACAGAGGACTAGTCTTCACCGGAATATACTGCCGAGGTAATAAACACCGAACTCCACTACTGGAATTGGATTCCAGTACAAAGCAATGAATCAATTAACTCTCGTATAACCAATTCACTACTACCGATTGATGAAGCTCTAACAACCTAATCAGATTCTATCTATCTCAGGTTGCAGCATAAATCAAGAAAAATTGATCAGGCTTCAATGGACTCAATGAATCATGCATCAATCGATTAAAATCAAGCAGTATAGCAATCCAAACGTCATTACAACAATGATCCTTAACACATGGAACTAGGGTTCTTCATACCCAAATGAGAGAGGGTTCTACTCCATAGAGAGAGAGGAAACAAAATACAAAGCAGTCATACTCATCATAATGGGAAGAATCTGCTCTGGGATGTCAATCTTCACTCCTGGGGATGCAATATGGGCTTCAATTGTGAGAAATCCACTCCAAATAGCTCCTAGGGTTTGTTCTTCGCACTTTCTCTCTCTAAGACTCTGTTTTTGCTCTGAAAAATTGTCTCCCCCAAAATATGAGCTCCTCTCCAATAAAACCCCCCACAGGTGCAAAACACGGCCTCTGACCCAAAAAACCCGGCCCTGTTTTTAATCAGAAGAGGCTGTGTTTCAAAATGACGATTCTATGAAGTGTAGAGAAAAACCCGGCCTCTGACACAAGGCCGTGTTTTTCACAACAGAGGCCGTGTTTGAGGGCGTGTTTTTCAGCAGCCCTGCTGCCCGGTTTTCACGAAACTTGTCCCAAGGCCATATTTACGTACTAGGACCTGAAATATGACAAAAGAACACAACCTAGCGTAGAATAGGCCAAGGAATGACCAATCACTAAGCTAAACGTCAAGAAATGAAGGAAAAAACATGTGCAAATACGGTGTTATCAATAACCACGTCAAACAATCAATATATGAGGGTGTAAAACATGTGTAATTATGCCCGAATCAATTCTGCTTCAGATGATGACCGTGAGATTGTACTTTGTTTCTTGCTTTCCAACTCAACAACCCTGTACCAAGGTAGGTATAGTATCTAGTGATATATTTTTAGTAATCACAGTGACCAATCTTGCATTTACCCATAAATAAGGTCATTGTTATTCGTCGCTCTAATTTTTATAAAAAATGACTCAAATATCCTTAGTTAGTTTTTGTCTCGGCTCTATTTCCTATTGTTCAGACGATTTTCCCAATTGACGTGTCCCCAACTTGCCAGAAACCCATCCCCAACTTGTCGGACAAGTCAAAAACCCGAATATCCTTAGTTTAGTAAATTACGACTGATCTAACCCATAATTTCTTTTTTTTTGTTTGAAATTCCTAACCCAGAATTTCAACGAACAATTAGAATGAGGAAAGGGAAAGTGTGGAAACCATAGAAAAATCTTGGGACTTGACTTGTTTAATTTGGCAAGGACTCGAACTTTTGGCCGCCGGCGGGAAACTGGAAATCAGTCTTTGTTCATTGCTCTGGTCTCCGAAGAAGGGTTCAAGGATGATTGGGTATAAGCTGTAAGCTGCTAATGGCTGCCTCTTTTCAAACGGGGAATAAATGGAGGATTGATTAATTAACTTAAAAAAATTACGGGTGATGTTTGTTAGAAATTGGGGCTGAGGGTAAAGGGGTCAATTAGGAGTATTTTAGGGCGACGAATAGCGATTCAGATAAAAATGAGTGTAAGTTGTAACGAGTAAAAAGTAAGCAACACAATGCGCTGACACAAACAACCCGCCCAAACCGTAACCCGCTGAACCCCCAACTGACCCTTAACCCGAGTAACCCATCAACCCGACAAACCCGAAACCTGACTAACCCATAATCCAACAAACCCAAAACCTGACTAACCCATAATCCAACAAACCCAAAACCTGACAAACCCATAACCCGATTGAACCCAATCCAAACCCGCCGATTGACCCCAGCGAAAGTGACATGGTTATGAAACTGTTGCTTTAAAGCATCAAGTTGACTCACACTTGATAAATCTGGTCATTCTATTTAGGCCGTCCGCCTCCTTCGGCGTTTCTAAGTATCATCCTAACTAGACGGGCACTTCCAAATACAATGACTAACTGGCCTAAGCACCCAAAATCCTGAGTGACATAAGACTTTTTGCCCGATCTGACTAACACACCAGTTTGCAAAATATTAAACACGAAATCATGCTGCTGCTGGAGTTCGCTATGTAAATGCTTCCCGCTGTTGTATTGGCAGTTCTAGATCACGTTCTCCATCTAACAAAGAAAAATACTGATCCACCATGCCTTCTGTCACCAGCCCTAACCTCGGAGGATTCCACTGCACAAACACAAGAGTTACTCACGCCATATGATTTCATTTCATGCTACCAAAATGCAAATCCCAACTCGGAGTGAAAGAAAGCTCGCACCTTTGGTGCCAAGTCTTTATCAACAAGCCGTGCACGGACACCCTGATGCAGGAAAATTAATACGAGGCAAGACTATTTAGAACTCGATTTGTCCAATTTCCACAGGAAATCTAGAAACAAACACGTACCTCACGCAAGTCCTGCTGGGCCATACCCTGTAGAGACATTCTATATTCACGGACTAAGCACTGATCAAGCGTTTGAAGTCTACCGTCCCTTATCTGAAACAGTAGATATGGCGGCTGAGATCATGCTATTACTATGTTACTAAGTCGAGTGTCTAACATTACTAGCTGCTATTAGGACTCACTGATCTCAAGGAAACCTTCAAACTCAGTGGGGAGCATTCATTTAGCCTTCTAAGAGTAGAGTTGCACCATGGATCATTTGTCTTTGAAGCCTCAGTTTCCTGACAGTGATTCAATACGTAGAATAGAGAAAATATTCATAGATTAAGCAATTTTTTTAAATTATGATAAAGAATGAAGCGATTAGACATGTCATTCTACCAAAGCGTCTATGATTTCTTCAACTGTGTCATGACTGAAACATTTGTCAACAGCTTCAATCCTGAAGAAAAACAAAAAGAAGAGCCAAAATGAAAATTGATAAATTCTGTCCTGTTTTACATAATTTATGGGGAAATTATTTGCAATCCATGCCATGTTTGAACTGAAAAAGAGTTCTGTGGATCACTACCAATTACAATGAACAAACCTGTGAATTACACTTGTGCTATCTGGATGGACGAGGTCACCATACTCTTCTAATGAAGTTTCAATGACAGAAGGATCATCAGTGATCAGATTCCCCAACCGCTCCTCAACTGACCGAAACTTCTGATAGATTAAGATAAAACAGTGATTTAAGCAAGAAGAAGAGAAAGCAGTGTGAAAGAAGAGAACATGTTAACAAAAATTAACTGTACTGTGAGTGTAGTGTGTAGCCAAGCCACAACCGATCATTTCAACTCCATTTAGTGTCTCCCCAGTAAGAGCCAGATATTCCCCTGTAAGCAGGAACGTATTTACGCCTTTTGAAGATGGAAATGAATGGTTCTTCTGTGTCTAAGGTGACTAGAAGGACCAGAAAACGAATCAGAGAACTGACGCAAACTGTAAACTACCTAAATGACCAGGTAAATGTGAAAGGTAGAAGGATGCACCAGCATCAGGGTGGAAACCAAGAAGGGTTTCAGGAGTAGCAAAAATCTGCAGATCAGCACGGCATATCTGGTTATTTTCTCCTTTGTTATTGACAAAGTACACAGACCATGATGCACCAGATCACCATGAGATCACTTGGAAAGGAAAAGCTTCAATGACTCAAAAGAGCATTGGAAATTAAAAATTCATAAGGTACTACTACTATCTGCATACAGTTCTTTCAGTTGCCAAACGAAATGTGCTAGGAATTGAAACTCCAGCACCACCACCCATGGTAACGCCATTCAGAAGGGCTACCTATAAGAAGTATCTTCAGAGCATCACCATCATTATAAAGATTCTATCCCAAAGTAGCCCAACCTAAATCAACGAAGTTTTCAAAAGATATACTCACCTGTGGCTTCAAATATGTACCTAGAAGGTAAATGAACTGGTATAATGTGGCGAAAAAGTCTTTACAAGCCTCCCGCTTCCCTGGGACATGAGGGTTAGGAATTTCAAGGGGAAGCAAGTATGCTGATAAAAACACCAACAAGCTTTCGTGTATGTCGATACCGAATCTGAAAGGCAATACGGCAAGTCTTATTGTTTACCCTGATTCAGAAGATGATAAACAGCAACCATATCCCCACCAGCACAAAATGCCCTGCCACTGCCCTTCAGTGTACATATACCACCATAGCCAAGAGCAAAACGCTTCTCAATCAGCCTTCCATGTCTTCAAAATGGCGCTGGGAGCAAATAAAACTTGGGAGAGAAGTGGTTACCTTCATCGCCACAAATCCAATATCCGGATCATCTTCCCAGGACGTGTACAAATTGTTCAATCTAGATCCCTAACCAAAATCCCCAAGATTCATTTCCCCTCATTAACCAATTCGGAGCGGAAGTGTTTTAGCAAACAACATAACGGGAGGGAACGAGAAAACACAGAATAGCAGAGAATCGAAAGAGTCACCATGTTCAAGTTGAGGGCATTGAGAACCGAAGGCCGGTTGAGAATGGCGGTCCTGAATTGCGCTTTGCCTTCCACCAGCACCTGTCGAGTAAATCACCCTCACCAAATAACAGTTAGTCGGTCGACGGAGAAATATGAATTCAAACGAAGTCAGAGAAGCTAGGGACAAGTTCTCGAAACCTGGCTTTGAAGATCATCGTCGTCGATAGGCTTACTGATACTACTCGCGAGAGAGCAGATGCCTCTGAAACTATCATGGTAGCGAGCAGGGGCGAAGCTACGGCCCTCCGCTTCGACGAGCCTGGCCAGCAAGCCGGCCGCCACCTTCAAGCCTTTCATTGGTGCGGAGGAGCGGCCTGATTTAGTGATTTTGGACCGCACGATAGACCGAGTAGGCACCCCTCGATGAGCCTTTCTCTATCAATTTGACTGCTTATAGAGTGGCATGCAAAAGCCTTTCTCTATCTTTTTTAACTAGCACCGGGCCCGGCCCCTTGGCCGGGAAAGTCTAGACAAAAAATATGTTCATATAACATGCTTACAATATAATAGGAAGATACGACATATCATTGAAAAAAGAAATATAATTGTTCAAAGAAGAAAAGAAAAACATACAAAATAATAGGTTTTCAATACTTAAAAATGGCAAATAGTTCAAGATTAGAGTTGTTTTTCCTAAAACATACATAATGAACCCTCAGAAGGAAAGAAAAAGATTGGTCTCTAACAGATTTTAGGAATGAGATCATTTGTAACCCTAATTAATGTCTAACAGATACACCCATATTATTCCTCTTCATAGAAAGTAGAATAAGGATCAGCTGGTTTGGAAGCATGCTAGTCGTAGTCCCCGAAGATGCCTAGAAAATAGTCCGGGTTCTCAAGAGAGCTTCAAACTTAAGGCTGAGTGCAACTAATTTTGAATTACATATGTTTGTCTTTGTCAGTGTTGCTGATACTTTCACTGACTACTTTGATTGGTAAGTTGACCATAAATAATAGGGATATACCTTATTTTGACCTTGAAGTTTGTCGTAAAAGCCAAACTTGACATGAACTTGCAAATAAGACAGTTTTTCAAAATTTTGAAAGAAATGGACAAATTTGGACTGAAATTTATGTTGTTCGTTAATATTAAAAGTTAAAAATTTCTTCATCCATTCAACATACAATGCTCAGGTGGTTGCGATTGCGATGTGGCTTCCATGTCATAGGGATGATACCTTATTTTGGCATGAACTTGATGTAAAAGACAATTTTGGCTCGAATTTTCAAATAAGATAGGTTTGTTTGCACTTTGAAAGAAATGAACAAATTTGGTCCGAAATTTGGGTTGACCTTTAATATTGACAGTTGTGATAGAGAGGTTTCGGTTGCGATGTGGCTTCCAAGTCATTTATTTATAAAGTCTAAAAAAGTGAATTTTTCAGAAGAAAAAAAGACCACAAAATAGGACCCTTAGTATATCCTAATATTTTCATATTTACTTGCATAAATCATATTAAAAGGAAAAAGAAATTGATTCAGGCCCCCAAAAATCCCAAAGCACGAAGCTATCTCTCTTTGTACCCCTCTCATCAATATTAACGGCAACCTAAATTTTGGGTCAAAGTTATTCATTTCTTTGAAAATTCGTACAAAACTGTCTTATTTGAAAGTGTAGGGCAAAATAGCATATTATACCTATGACGTGAAAGTCACACCACAGTCACCTTAACATTGTATGTTGAGTCATAAAAAAAAGAAATGTTTGACCCTCAATATTAATAACCGACCAAATTTGTTAATTTCTTTCAAATTCGGACAAAACTATCTTATTTGAATGTTCATGCCAAAATTGTTATTTACATCAAAGTTCAACACAAAATAGGATATTATCCCTAAATAATATAGGAGTACTAAAAATATTGGACTAATGAAGTTCAAAATGTTTCAAACAACATACAACCCTGATAAAACTGCAGTCCAACCAACTAACATTTAGAACAAATGACTTTCCAGCAGGATAACACAACTATAAGTATGAGTGGTTCTATCATATTTTGATTAAGAAAATGACATAAGGAAATGATATATAGACCTTGAATGATATACTCTGAGTATGAAAATGATGTCTAGTGGCCGGAGCTAGGGACATGGTACTATACCTTAAGCCCTTACAGATTAAAATCTAGGTCTTAATTCTATGAAGCTCATATACTAAGATCAATTTTATTAGAAACAATAATCGAAGGTCGTGTTTCATCAAAATACATCAAAAAAATTATGTGCATAATCTTAGTGTTTAGGGCAAGGATTGAAAACCCTTAACGTACCGGGGGTTCGACTAAACCAGTAGGCACTATGTAGTGTTGTGAAACGACTGAATCACGGTTAACCACAGTTTTCGCATAAAATACCCTCCTGCCGACTTTTTCGGTACAACCTCTGATGAGGTTTTATAATCCTTGGTTTAGGATCTATGATTTAAATAGTTAAGATCTAGAGTTCACTCGTCAAGGGTTAGAATATAGTGTCTCGTCTCGAAATCAGGTTAATTCAAAGTCTAGATTGCCATTTCTTACCAAGGGTATGAGTTACCTTTTGATTTTACTCAAAATATGATAGAAAACACTACACACACATACTGGTATACTACAGGAGTATAGTATACTGGTATACTCCAAGAGTATAGTATACTTCACATGATCTAGACATTAGATGTACTTTGTTGAGCTCCAATCAATCTCAATGGTCAATTATAATTTTCCATTAAATTAAACTTTGGGTTTGAGTTTAGAGAATCGGGGCCTGTGGTTTATCCATTAGAGGTTAGGGTAGAGTATCATACCCCAAACTCGGTTAAAAATCATGGTCTAGATAGAGATATCTCACGAAGAGTACCTGAAGTATAATATACTCCAGGAGTACACCAGTCTGACCCATATATATGTGGTTGTGTGTGCACATATATATTTAATATTGTAATTTGATATGCAATATTCGAATAAATGATATTTGGATTGCGGTTTTAAGATTATCCTCCATTTATAAGATAGATTACCATTATTATTGAAGTCAAAATAAAATAATAATAAATGATAATCAAAGATCCAACACTAAAAATGCTTAAGAAAGACTTAGTGGGGTAGCTAACTGTGCTGGAAAAGTCATTTGATTTTCAGAATTTTGCCTCTTGTATGTTTTTTTTATAAATAAATGCAACAAATTTGTTTAGTCTTATTGGTTATGACTCTTGTCCTTGTTAGAAGAGACCCGGGTTCAAATCTTGACACTGATATTTTTTTCAAATAAAAAAATAAACAATTGCAATGACGAAAGTACCCTTCCTACTTTCACTCTCGTTGCAGAAAATTTGAAATGGAAGAAAGTTGAGTCATGAATCTCCATCATATATCTTATAGAAGTTGAAATCATTTGATTTTTCCTTTGGCTAATATTATATTTGGGCTGGTTGGGTTCTTGTAGGGGTAAGGTGTTTCTTTGGATGGTTGTTTCTTTCTTGATATCACTTGGTTAAAAAAAAGTTGTCAAATCGGTTTATATCGTTACGTCTGTTTAGCAAAGTGATATGGTTTTACTGGTAGTACAATCGGTTTGTAGCAGTCCATTCCAGTTTAATAAAATATGAAAAATCATTAACAACGAAAAAAGTTAAGCATATATAAATCATATTTGAAGACAATTCACTTACGATCTATATTCATACTTAAATATAATATATCAATAAGTACTCACATTTAAATACAACATGTAATGTCTACATTAATCAAGACGAAGGTGGGGAAGATAGTGGTTCAATTTCAGGATGATGTTCAATTTTTTTGGCCTCAAGGTGTTTTTCAAATAGTGGCAATGCGAGATTGGGTCTTTTCGAAAGCCAGTGTTAAGAAGAGTGGATACTGCACGATTCATGTGGGAAGAGGGAGGAATCGACGATGTCATTTTCTTCAAATCTATGAACTGAGAAGAAAAGGCAAAATCTTCAAGATGTTGATCCCCCTTCTGAACTCTACCGCTTGTTGGGCACTGACTTTGCTTTTAAAAGATTTCATTAAGTTAGAAAGGGTTGCTAGAAGCGACCAGAGTTGTTCTCCTCTTTGGAGCCTCCCCGTTCTTTGTTTGTCGCTAAAGATCAATCCTTTGCCGATGTTCTTAGATATCATAGGCTCTATGGCGCTGGTCGATGTTCCATCAATTGGGCAGAGTGTGAGAAATTAATCAAAGTGGGAGACAAGGGAGTCAATGAATTTCTAGACCTCCTGGGAAGAAGTCTAGTTCTCGAATTCTCTTCATCGATCTCGAGCTCTTTCACGTCCAACTTGGTTCCAGATTTAGGAAATGGGTGAAAAAATTCTAGGTAATTGACGACAATTATGACTTCAAGCATCTCTCTTATGAAAAATGACTTCTCATTTGCCCGAGAGTCGTCGATGCTCTTCGGATTGAGCTTATAGACCATGCAAAGTTTCAAAATTTCTCTATCTCTATCTCGGTATGGGAAGCAAATTCTTGTCTCTCCAGGTCTGCTTCTCCTTGTGACCTTTGTATCTTTGTTTTCAGAATCCCTTTTCACTTAAAAAGTGTTGGCATTCTCAAAGCTCGGTGTATTTTGCATTTTTGCTACACATAAACGAACAAATGTTCGAATTTGTCAAACTTTGGAGGATCATAATTTTGTGCTCCGCAATCCAAATGTCGCAAAGTTTTTTTTATTTTGCATAATTGTTTGAGTACTACAACATTTACTAGGAATAAATTTTCAAAATAGGAATATTTTTTAATATAAGGGGTTTTGGGAGTAACTTTAACTTTAATTTTCACATTTCCACATATATTCTGAAAATGTTTCTATTATAAAAGTTGTAGTCCTTGAAAAGTTATGCGAAATGAATTTTTTTTTGCTACGATCGGATAACCGAGCACAAAGTTAAGGTTGTTGGAAATTTCAAAGGAGTGGTTCGAGTTCAGTGAACTCGAACCACTTCAGCCCCACATGGTTCGAGGCCTATATCATTGATCTACGACTAGATCGAGTCTCCTACACTCGAACCACTCCAAACTTAGGTATTTTGGGAAAATTTTTTATAAGTGTGGTAGTTTAGGAATTTCTTTTACTTTTATGTGTATTTAGGGAATTAATCCGGTTCTTGTAGGGGGTGAGGTGTTTCTTTGGATTGTTGTTTCTTTCTTGATCTCTCTCGGATAAAAAAAAAGGTTTTCAAATCGGTTTATATCGTTGCACCTGTTTAGCAAAGTGATATGGTTCTACTGGTAGTACAATTGGTTTGTATCAGTCCATTCCAGTTTAATAAAATATGAAAAACCATTAACAACGAATGAAGTTAAGCATATATAAATCATATTTGAAGACAATTCACTTACAATCTATATTCATACTTAAATATAATATATCAATAAGTACTCACATTTAAATACAACATTTAATGTCTACATTAATCAAGACGAAGGTGGGGAAGATAGTGGTTCATTTTTCAGGATGATGTTCAATTTGTTTGGCCTCAAGGTGTTTTTCAAACAGTGGCAATGCGAGATTGGGTCTTTTCGAAAGCCAGTGTTAAGAAGAGTGGATACCCCACGATTCATGTGGGAAGAGGGAGGAATCGACGAGGTCATTTTCTTCAAATCTATGAACTGACAAGAAAAGGCAAAATCTTAAAGATGTTGATCCCCCTTCCGAACTCTACCGCTTGTTAGGCGCTGACTTTGCTTTTGAAAGATTTCATTAAGTTAGAAAGGGTTGCTAGAAGCGACCAGAGTTGTTCTCCTCTTCAGAGCCTCCCCGTTCTCTGTTTGTCGCTAAAGATCGATCCTTTGCAGATGTTGTTAGATATCATAGGCTCTATGGCGCTAGTCGATGTTCCATCAATTGGGCAGGGTGTGAGAAATTAATCAAAATGGGAGACAAGGGAGTCAATGAATGTCTAGACCTCCTGGGAAGAAGTCTAGTTCTCGAATTCTCTTCGTCGATCTCGAGCTCTTTCACGTCCAACTTGGTTCCAGATTTAGAAAATGGGTGAAAAAATTCTGAGTAATTGACGACAATTATGACTTCAAGCATCTCTCTTATGAAAAATGGCTTCTCATTTGTCCGAGAGTCGTCGATGCTCTCCGGATTGAGCTTATGGACCATGCAAAGTTCCAAAATTTCTCTATCTCTATCTCGTTATGGGAAGCAAATTCTTGTCTCCCCAGGTCTGCTTCTCCTTGTGACCTTTGTATCTTTGTTTTCAGAACTCCTTTTCACTTAAGAAGTGTTGGCATTCTCAAAGCTATCAGTGTATTTTGCGGTAAATTTCTAGAGATCGACTAAAATTCTTGGAATTCTCTCATGGTGAGGATCAGGATCAAGGTTTCAATTGCTATCCTGGATGAAGTTTCGATCTGCTTTGGGAACAATATTTTTCTGGTAAAAGTGATTGTCGACCCACTTCTCAATTTGCCATTGGTCTGCAAGCATGCTGACTGATTGGCGGGATGGAAGGCAAAAGATTGATGGGTTGAATTTCCTCGAGAGTCTCTTGAGCCTCGTTGCATGGAGAGGCCTGTCACTCTCCCCAGTTGTCCATCGTCTAAGCTCCCCGTCTATTCTAGGGCTGAGCAACCGTCCTATGGCGAGCCTCGACTAAAGAGAGTGTGGGTGGCTAAAAAACCTAGCTCTTCTAGTGTTAGGTTTAATAATATTCTCTCTCATTCTTTAGTTGGGTCTGAGGCCCACGATTGGGTTGGTCCTTATGTGACTTCTAGTTGGGCCTCTTGTAGTCAGTCTGTCCATGTGACTCTCTTTTCTCTCTCTGTCTGGGCTCCGGGTTCTTGCAGAATCAGTTTCTCTTCCCTGGTGGGCTTGATGGCAACAAAACCCGAACCCATGGGTACCCACCCGACCCAACCCGGTCAATGCGGGTAAAACCCGTGTTGATGGGTTTTGGGCCGGGTTCGGGTTTTAACCCGCTACACTATTTACCGGGTTGGGTTTGGGTTTAGGTAAACCCGCCCCATGGGTACCCGCCCACACATATAATTACTTTCCCCAATATATTTAATATTCTAAATAATATATCTTCTTTAAACAACTAATATTATTTATGTTTGTGGAGACATGTATAATTTGTTCTTTCTAATTGTTTAGAATGAAGTTGATATTATTGAGTGGAGAGTGAAGAAACTTATTTGACGAGGAAGAAGATTTCAATTAATCTTGTTGTTTATAGATGTTTATCTTTAATTTTGAACAATTTGTAATGATCATTTGCGGTTTGCTTGTATGTTCAAGATTGATGTTTTTTGTATGAATAATTTGTATGAGAAAATTGATGTTAAATTTTTATTTTGAAAGAAATTTGTTATTGTAAATTTTTTACCACAAAAACCCACGGGTACCCATGAACCCGCGGATACCCAGCGGGTTGGGTTGGGTTTGAGTTTTTCAAACCCAGCGGGTTTTACCCCGGGTTTTTTTGGAGGATAAACCCATGAGTTTGGGTTTGGGTTTCACAAAACCCGAACCATTGCCATCCCTAGGCTTGATGTCCTGCTTTCTTTCCCTCTTCTACCCCCCTTCCCTCCCCTGCAATCTCTCTTCCTAATCTCCATTCACCTCTACCAAGATAAACTAAACACATTCTCCAACCTCATCTTTTCCTTTCCTCGGTCCAGCTTTATCCTTCACACCTATTCTCGTTCCTCTCCTACTCCTAATCTTCGGGCTCTTTCCTTCCATCCCTTGCTCCCCCCAATCTCGACATGTGACCCTTTGGGTTCACCTTCTCCTAGTTCTTGTCCCAATTATGACTCATTCCTTAGCTCGACATCACTTGATTTTGATTTTTCATCATCTTGCCCCTTCACACTGATAACCTTTTAATCGAACCTAACCTTCCTTCTCCTCCCTCATTCTTCCCCAACCCCTTTGTTCCCCTTTCTATTGTCTCGGTTTGTATCCCGACCCCTTTAGAGATATCTACCCCTCTCTCCCCATCCATTGTCTCCCCCATTTCCCAATCCTCTCTACGCACTTCGACCTCCATTCTCCCAATTTGACATATCCCTAATTGCCATCGTCCTCCTTGACTTTTTCTTCAAACTTTAATTTGGGGTGGGATTTTGACTCCTATCCTTTTGACATTTCTCCTCTTATTCACACAAGTTCGGAGGCTGGTCGCCTAATTACTCTTGAACATGAGGAGGGATATGAACAAGTTTACAAGATTATGCTTTTGAAGGCCTAGACTATCCACCCTTGGTCTAAACTTAAGATGGAGACTCGGAGGCTCGGTTTAGTGAGTGATCTACCGACGAGGCCAAGAATTCGCAGACCTAAAGGAAGTGGGATCTTCTTTGGTAAGCTTTAATGTGTGTATCTTTATTCATATGAAATGTTAGGGGCATCAGAGACCCAGATAAGAGAGCAAGAATGAAAAATTATTGGCAGAAGAAAGCCTTCAATCGTTAGGCTTGTGGAAACCAAATGGTCTATTTGCTCTGACTTCTTGGTTAACAATATTAGTGGTAACAGAGATGCAGGTGGCTCGCTAAAACAAAACTCCTAACAATGACTAAGTGTAACCAATGAAAGGGGCAACTCCTAATTGGCGAATTTTTAGGTTCAGTTCCTACTGGATGCACGCAATACCCTCCAATAAGTGGGTTGTGGGTTGGGTTTTACAGGATGCATGCATCGGACTTTGTGGTGGGAGTTGTTGCATCTTTGTATGATGGCTTCTTTGATCCTTTCCTAGTGGAGTTGCTTTCTCTAAGAGATGCAATTTGTTAATGCCTAGCTTGGAGATTATTGCCCATGGTAGTTGTGAATGGTGTTAAGATGGTTGTGGACAGGGTCCAGGAGCAATAATGGACTCATGTTTTTAGGAGGTATGGTTTTAGATGATATTAAAGATTTGCGAGGGAATTTTGAGCACTTGGAGGTTAGGTTATTGGTCATCATCATAGGCGGAGGCAGCCCAATTGGGCATTTTCCTGGGACATGGGTAAATTTTGGGGAAAAAAAATACTCCATATATGTTTATACGAAGGATGGAACACAACACCCAGTACAACGTATGTGTTACTATATCACAACTCATTATTTGATTATAAATTGACATAAAATTAATTTATTATACAATAAACGCAATCTCAATTGGAATAGACGATCTCTTTTCTTTATATGCCTATTCAATTATTTACCGAGCAATCTTGAAGCAGTCTAGTGGCAGCGCCGATTCTATTAGTTTTGACGGCAAGTGTAGATAAAATATTTTTAATTTTGAGCTATATCAAGAATGAACTTCGAAGTCGAACTCACGACCAGTTTGCTAATGGTTGTTTAGTGAGATCCATTGAAATGACTTACTTAAGAGTGTAGACAATGAATGTATTTTGTGTTTCTTTCGGAATATGAAAACTCGTCATGGTTGTTTATGAAAATACCTATTGTATTAGTCGTTATTTTTTATATATGAAAATAAATAATTTAGATACTATTAATTTAATTAGGCAAAATACAACTGTATATCCATAACTATCAGGTTTGTGACAAATATATCCACAACTATCGAAATACACTAAATATCCATTTCCGTCCACTCCGGCAGTTAACTTGATGACTAGACAGACGGTGGATGCTTAGTTGGCGTGATTCTGACCCCACTAAATGACGTGGATTAAAAGAGAAAAAAATAGGCAAAATATAGTTGTATATCCACAACTATCAGATTTGTGATAAATATATCCACAACTATCGAAATACACGAAATATCCAATAATTGGAAGATTGTGTGACAAATCTATCCACTTTCGTTTGAAACTATAACGACGTGTTAGACGACGTTAAATTGAATAATGGAATGTTGAATCGATGCCATCTCACCTTCCACATAAGCCAAAAAGCAACCAAACTTTACACTATTATCTGTTAGACCTCGCTGCTGCAGTCTTCTCTATTGGCGATTTGGTTGGATTCAAGCTTTTTTTTGTTTGAGATTCAAGCTTGGTATCACCATGGCGCCGACTACATGGAAGTCGTCGGAGTAAAAGGGAGGCAATGGTTGGGGATTGTGGTTGGAATCAAAATCTAGGCTTGGGGTAGGGTTATTTGGTGGTGGAGGCGTTGATCGGAGGAGGATCGGTGGTTATCGGGCGTGTATTTTGGTTGGATTTTTAGTCTCCCCGTCTGTGGTTTTTAGGATTTTTAAATTTTTTCTCTTTTAATCCACGTCATTCAGTGGAGCCAGAAACACGCCAACTAAGCATCCACCGTCTGTCCAGTCATCAAGTTAACTGACGGAGTTAACGGAGTGGACGGAAATCGATATTTCGATAGTTGTGGATATATTTGTCACAAACCTGATAGTGGTGGATATATCTGTCACAAACCTGATAGTTGTGGATATATGGCTGTATTTTGCCCTTATTCAACTAGCCTATTTGGCATCTACGTGTAAAGTTTGGTTGCGTTTTGGCTTATGTGGCAGGTGAGATGACATTGATTCAGCATTCCGTTAGTCAATTTAACGCCGTCTAACACGCCGTTATAGTTTCAGGCGGAAGTGGATAGATTTGTCACACAACCTTCCGATTTTTGGATATTTCGTGTATTTACATAGTTGTGGATATATTTGTCACAAACCTGATAATTGTGGATATACAGCTGTATTTTGCCATTTAATTATATTCATTAAATATTTACATATTTATAATACGAAAATAGGACATGGGTAATTTCAAATCCTGCCTCCACCACTGGTCATCATTATAATAGGGTTGTCCATTTGGTGGCACGAAAAGCCCATTCATTGTTCCCTTATTTGGTGGTTGTTTGATTTTGTTTCTTCGCTATTTTAGACCTCATGACATTTTTGTATCTAGCTGTTTCTTATGCAATACCAATGATCTCTTAGAAAAAGATGACAACATAAATATTGAAGTTACACATAACACTATTGTTCTGAACGGGAAAAAAAAGGACACAATTTTCACAGTTGTGTGAAGATCCAAATAAACTCAACTACATATCGTATCATCATTTCGTGATCCATATGTAATCCCTACGGATCTTACATCTTCTTCAAAGCAGCTAGAGAGACCACGATCGATGACATAAAATACACTGTGGGTTAGTTGTGTTGTGTGTTTTGGATAAAACGAACTTTACAGCTAGCTAGGTTCCTGCGCACTCTCTACGTACTTAACAAGTTGATGATCATGACCAGTTAATTATGTCGGAGTCCATATTGAATGGTTGCTCCTCGTCCGGCTGTGGTGCCATCAGTTGTTGTTGAGGCGCCGTTTCCAAAACCCTAGAAGACGACGACGAGGATGCTTGGAAACTCGCACCCAACTGATGGTGATCATGGCTCAGCATGGAATTATAGTCCGCGGCGGCGGCTTCTCTCTGTTGGTAATTCCTTAGCTGCATTGCCTTGAGAAGCAAGTTATTCACGGCGAGGTTGGAGGCGCCGCCGAGCAAGTTAGAAGCGGCAGCGGGCCACGGGAGGAGTGATGAGTTGAGCAGCAGCGACGACGACGACGGAGCTTGGTTTATGTGTAAGAGAGTATTGTTATTGTTATGGTGATGAAGATCGTGAATGTTGATGGCGGTGTGGTGGTGGTGGTAGTTAGCTGAGACGACGTCGTCGTTGTAGCCGCCGCCGCCGCCGTTTAGGTTGGAGAATTCCAAGTCTCCGAAGTGATCAATGTTGTTGTTGTTGTTGTTGGCGATGGAGTTCGTGTCGTCGTAGGATTGTTGGGATGATGATGTCAGCTGTGGTTTCTTGAGTGATGAGGTCTTTTGGAATATCCTACAAACCACCCATTCCTCCTGCATGCACCAACGTGACCAAAACTTGAAGGGACGTACGTATAATTAAGTTCTTGAATTTATATATAGTGCAATCTAACATCCAACATTGTTGTGAAACTAATTAAGTTTTATCTCATAATAATATGTGGGGGAAATAATAACATCCAACTTCAGGGACACTCATATTTCTGAAAGACTATTACTGGAAAATGATTAAATTTTATGATGATCTCTTCAAGATTGACAAGTTAAGACATTATTATACACCTAAAGAGACGATAACTTTTTGGCCGACTGTTTATTGGTTCATAGAGTCTTTGTCCTTTCAAATACATTTTTGTCTTAGTTTTAAAAAATTAAAAAATAAATAATTTTATATTTGAATTTAATAACAAATGGGTCCATAGCTCAGTGGTAGAGCATTTGACTGCAGATCAAGAGGTCATCGGTTCGAACCCGGTTGGGCCCTATCTTTTTACTTTGTTTTAAAACTCTTTTATGTTATTTAAAAAGGAAGATAATTAATTTAATATTTTTATCATTAAATAAAAAATTACCATACTAAAAGCTATATTGCCCCAATGTAAAAATAAAAATTACCATACTAAAAGCTATATTGCCCTAATATACATTGATTTTATCAAAAGTAAAATAAAAATTCAACTGTTGCCATGAGTTTGGACCTTCAAAATTTATCAACATACGAGTCAATTGGCAATCGACGGCCTGAGGGAAAAAAAAAAAGATTAGAGGGATACCTTGACGGATTTGTATCGATGTTTGTTCTCGAGCCGATACTCATGCATGACCCAGTTGCTCTTCTCCCCTCTGGGAGCTCTACCTTTGTAGAAAACCAGGGTTTTCTTCATCCCCACAAGAGCCCCCGACGTTGCAGAGAAGATCTCCTTGTCCTTCCCCGTCGTCTTCCAGTACCCAGCCTCCGTTGCCCGGTTGGTTCGCAACCCGGTCGGGTACTTCCTGTCTCTCAAGCTGAAGAAGTACCATTCCTTCTCCCCCATTGACGCTTTCCCTAGTGCACACCAAGTAATTAAGCAAACAAAGAGCAGAAGAAAAAAAAAATTAAGTAACAACCCAACCAAAAGGATTGATTCATCTTTTCAGGGATTTATCGTATTGGTGAGTTTAGTGATTGACAAGGTTTTGGTTCAGCTTCAACAATCAAGCAACCTGTTATGCCAAATGACATTCAGCCAAGCAAATTATAGCACATGTCAAGATATAGGTAGCTTTTGGTTCACTTTATGTGCTTAGCTTTATGAAAAAGAGTCTGGGAAATGTTTGTTTAATTATATATATATAAAAACCAAGTTGTTGCACCCTCTCCCTTCAAATCAATAAATAATAAGATATATATGTGTAGTTAATCAAAGTCGACTGCTTGTGTTTCAAGGAACTAGCTAGTAAGTCGACAAAACCGAGGTTGATACCTTCTTGTGAAAAAAGTTGAAAAAAATATTAATCATTTTAGATGAACTCAAAAGTAGCTTGGAAATTACTCCAACTTGCATGGACCAAAAAAGAAACACGGTTCATTTCTTATCGATTTCAACCTCAGTAAGTGGGATGATAATTCGATTTATCAGAAAACCTCTTGGTCATCAGATAAAATGCTACAACATCGTAACAAGAACCAATTTATCTTGATAAATCTAATCGTGTTTGAGAGAATTTAGG
This sequence comes from Linum tenue, assembly GCA_946122785.1. Lineage (NCBI taxonomy): Eukaryota > Viridiplantae > Streptophyta > Magnoliopsida > Malpighiales > Linaceae > Linum > Linum tenue. The sequence continues at coordinate 51,641,854 of CAMGYJ010000004.1, read as the reverse complement.
GATGTATGTATGTATACCTGGGAGATCCCAAGGCTCGTTCTTGTTGAGATCGACAGCAACAATGGCTTTGCAAGTGAAACTCGTGTCGGCGATCTTGTGAGTGAGATAGAAGGAGACGAGCTCGTCATCAGTGGGATGGAATCTGAACCCTGGAGGAAGACTTTCCTCCGCCATTGATGATCCTGCTGCTGCCGCTGAAGCAAAAAAAGGAAACAAAGAAAGAAGAAACACAGTAGTGAGAGGGCGAAGATCCAAACCCTAGCAAGCAGCTACTGGTTTCTTATAATGATGGTGGGGAAGAAAAGGAAGGGCAAGAGAGGTGTGCTTGTGAGATTTATCTACTAATTAATTAAATAACATACACATCACTCTTGAAGAAGAAGGCATAACCCCTACTTATATGCTTAATTACCTATTATTATTATTATTTAATTTTGCTGATTTGTCGGTTTTTGGTTGGGGTTTTTAATCCTGATAATTACAGCTAACACGTTGACAAAGATTGGTGCTTTGCCAGGAAATTAATTAGTCTGATGGCGCCAAGACTAATTTACCAAAGAATGCCACTCTCCATCAAGACTTTTGTTCTTCTTGGTGGCTCGGGTTTGAAGGAGAGCTAGTAGCTACACACGTAAACCGAAAACGACAGTGAGTGGGGGGGAAAATATAATGAAATGAAATCTTTGATAAAATTTTACTGAAAAGGGACCAATCTAATATTTGATTTAGAAGTAAAATTAAATAAATATAAATCTATAATAATAACCCTCAAGTATCGGTTCCTATAGATCTTCTTTGATTCATCAAACAGAAGCAGATCTGAAGTTCTGATCAGACCACAAAATGATGGGTACCAAATTGAAGTACTATCACCCGAATCTGGATATTGAAACCAGGATCTGATACCACTTTGTTGAGATGGAATAGTCCCTATTAGTATGATGGTGTTCACTAGCTTTGAGTCAAGTCGGACATCACAGATTGGCTCTTATGTAACTTCTGATCAAAAGGCCTCATTTTAATGAGGCTACATGGAATAAACTTATACACAATGATTCTTTTTCTTTATATTTCCAATATGGTACTTGGATTACGTACCTAAAAATCCTCCACTCGAGTACTCAATGACCACAAACTTCATGTCTTCGCCTCAATGATTATCTTGATCCACCCAAAACCATCTTATATCACTATACTTTTCGACAAAACAAATTACAAGATGATGATCTTTGTGTGATCCACCAAATAGAAGCTGAACTCAAATCCCGAGACCACGCCGAACGAGAGGGTCCACTAAACTGAAGTCCACCGTCCATAATACGAAACCAGGCTGTAATACCACTTGTAGAGTCCGAACATTTCTCATCATCAGTATGATATTGTTCGTTTTGTCGTAAACTCCGCGTGAATCTGCTAGCTCTTAGCTCTTATTAACACCTAGATGGACACTTATATACAGGTATCCTTCTTCTGATCATATTGTATTTAGATTGTAGGTTAGGTCTTTAACTCTCATATTGAACATCAAAGATGGTTGTAGCCATTGTAAAGTACACATAGCTATGTAAACAAAATGGTAAATGATTTTGGGAAGAGATGATTGAGTGCATGTTTACACCATGGAAAGGTTCTCTTTTAGATTTGGTTGGGTAATAATATTGTAAGATCCTGTCCAACCACCTTCACCCATTTCTACCCACTCCCAACTCCAACACCGGCCCAGTCACTCAGTTTCCCCCAATGATATTCCACTAATCTCCTCCCTTAATTCTCTCGTGAATGTAATAATAAACATGATTAAGAATACATGAACAGTACCACAATTCAACGCTAAGCTATATGATGATAATTTAATCAGTTTTTTTTTTATTTGGTTAATTAGTTTCCGTGTTTGAGGCATCAAATCTACACTTGACTCTCTTTTAATTAAATTTCCGGCAACAATTCCACACTGTTTCCTCCTTATTTTACAAATTAAGAATTAATTTATACAGGCGGCTGCTGAGTTTGACTAATTATATTCTAGAAAACAAAGAAGTTTAATATACTGGATAAAAACGCCGGTCCTGCTGCTTACAAATAGATACATTGAATATTCTTTCATTAGAGAAACATATATATATTGAAACAAGGATTAAATAGGTTTAACATATCATTATTTTTTTCTGAGATTAGAAATGTAAGATATTTCTCCATTCTGATTAAGTTTTCCAACAAATAAAACCAGTGCATGAGGACGTACATTCTAACCAGCCTATATTAATTATTCATCAGAGTATTTTTTTTTTACAAACAATTATGGCGTTATATTGTGAGTAAACGGTATAAAACTCGTAATTGAATCGGTTAGAATCAAAGGCGGTTCTTGACACGCGGTATTAGAGTTTTCAATAATCGGAATGTCTTGTGTTTGAATTTCAAATACGTCATTTGGTAAGTATTTGTACTTGATATTCGAACATTTGCAAACTTCAAGTTCACAAGTGGACTTTTATTATTTGAGAGGTCGTTTTGGTAAAGGATTTAAGATCCATGATTGAATATCTGTCAACTACTCGAGTTATTTGAATCACCATGCTATTGACACCGATTCTCTTAATCTCAAGGTTAAACTAAAGTCAAAGTTCCTTCGTTGAATTTGATAGTTACATACACGTGCATGCATGGCCCCTGTTCCGATACTGAAGATGGCTGACACATACATATATATCATTAATTGTACAAATTGTTATCAAAGATATTTTCGAAAGGAAATTAATAGCTAGATATGCCAACTCTTAACTCTTTTTAGACAATTGTCAAAAGATAAATTATAAGAGAAAGGGATGATGGTTGATAAATTTGAGTTACATTTAATTTCTTGATTTCAAAATTTTCCAATTTTTACACATTTGTTCGATTATTCGAATGGATCGTTATAGGCGGTGTATATATATTTTCTTCCCCTCGAAAGATATTTGTATTATCAAGAGATCAAAGATACACTCTTTTAGAAAGCGAGAAAACACCACAGGAATGAAAATCCAACTCCGCAACAAGTGAAAAAAGCGAAAGAGATGACTCTTTTTACTACACGACGAGCCACCCTACTATAGTCACGACCAATGAAACCGTCAAGAATGAAAATTTAAATTTCACAACAAAAGAGGAAGTTAACGAAACACAGTTTTGTAAGCTATATAGTGCGTATTAATAGTTATGTATGCGTATGTATTATTTGTTACGTGTGTGAATGTGATCAAGTGAAAGGAATTTTAAGACGGTGGTGATGATGCTGAGCAAGGGAGTATGTAAATAGAGTGGTTAAAGGGGCCACCAAACCACACGACTGCAACATTTGGCAGCCATTCTTGTTGGCTCTTTTTTCTTCTTCTTCTTCTTCTTCCTTATTGTCATCTCCCTCTCTCTCTTTACCTCTGACTTTGTCCCGATTTCCCTCATTTTCAATCCTACTACTGCTACTGCAACTCCACATTTCCTCTACTACGTATACGAATTGTGTTGGTCAAGTGTGATTCTTTGTGGGATGGACCTTCTAGAAAGAAAACCCTTTTTCCCCCCCAAAAATTCAGCCACAAGCTATATACCAAATGTGTGTGGTCGTCATATCCATTCGAAAACCCTAGCTAGGAAGAAATACAATGCAATCTATAGACTTGAAATTTGAGCAAATTCACCTACCATGTGCTACCGATTAATGTTGGAGAGTCTAAGAACTTTAACGTTTCACCTCAAAGACAAACCAACTCTGATACGTACTATATCATGAGTCATGAACTGGTTCCAATAATTCGAAATTGTTGAGAGAAATTGTATTAACCACTGTCTTAGGAGTGATATGATAGCAGAGTTTTCTTCCTTTTGTTAGTAAATGGTATATGATTCACGACTGAACATCTCTCAACAACTCGAGGTTATTGCGATCAACTGGGTTTTTTTACACGGGATCAGAGCCTTTTGTGACAGAAAGGTTTCGCGTTCGGGATCCGATGACCCACATCTGTTATGTTAAGCACATGACGTGTCTGGACCTGTGCAAATTTCAAGCCCATATATATGATTGCTTTCGTTTGAGGGGATGCGTTAGTAAGTGGTATATAGTTCACGATTGAATCTTTTTCATGGTTTTTTTTTCGAGGAATATTAGAGGAAAGAAATTTGTGCAATACTCTTCCTGTATAAGCATGATTCGTCTTTATCCATTGGCATATATATGATGATAATGTTAATTAACTGGCCGGGTTGGTAAGAAGATATATAGTGAAAGGATCGTTTTAGCTTAGCAACTATTTGGAGATACTTCCACACGCATACAGCCAGCCTTTTCCCAAGCTCCCTTCATCATTACATTACTACTGCTGCAAACCTGCAACTTCTCAATGAGGTTTCGAGCTCATTTTCACACATTTAAGCACATTAAGAAATACTCTAATTACAGATTAGAAGGTAGAGCAACTACAATTGATTAATTAATTAGTATTAATATAATGGGCTATAATATTAATATTAATATTAATATATATGATGCAGTGCTGGTACTGCATTCTGCTAGCTAGCTGGGCCAATGGGAGCTCACGACTCTAGTCGACTCGGTAAAACTAACGTCATCTCTCGCTTTCGTTGGTTTGGAAATTTGCGAAGCGTTTTCTCTAAATTTAATTTGGGTGTTTGTGACACAACAAACAAACAACAGTGGCACAAAAACGATGACATAGTTTGGCAGCCGGCAGGAAGAGGCGACCACAGAAATGTTTGGTTGGGCTTCAGAATTAGAATTCTCTTAGACTGAGCCCAAAAGCATTTGATAATGGACTATAAACAGACATACTGACGACGGGCAACATTAGGCTGGGCCCGCCTTATACCTACTCTTTTGGGCCTGCATTCCAACACCCGATCGGGCTTATGCCGCAACTACTGCGGTGCAATATATATGCGTGGCAGGGGAACCATTATTCGAGGATCGATTGGATCGTACATGTTATTCGAGAATATCGATCAATCAAATCCAGGGATATGAGAGTTAACTCATGATTTCATATAGATAGACGATGATATACTTCGAGAGTTCGTCTACAACTTTGCGACTTTGTTCCTTCGTAATATGTGGGGCTAGAGTGTTAGGGGTGGGTATTGGGGACCCACTTTGTATTGGGAGTAAAATTGGTAAATTAGGTATAATAATTAATGGAGAATAAAAATTATGGGGCATTTGATTAATAACCGGTTGGCCTTGCAAATGTTTGTTGTATAATTTATATATCTTTTATTGACATATTCAAAATTTTATAACGAGTTACGTACAAACAACAACGATGTGTACGATCCACTAAAAAACATAAGTGTACTTATTCAATATTAAGAACAAAATTTACACCAAATTTTAGCTAATTAGTAAAAAAAAACACTTTATTTCTACTTGGAGGAAGAGTGTCATGGTAAAAAAATGGCATATTTATATATAATAGTTAAATGATAATTCAAATTAATTAAGATACCATATATAATAAGCACATGATAATCAGGTTTGTGCTAATTTCAAGCCACATCAATTGGGTTTTACTTGACAAAGTGTGTTAGTAAATGTGATAACATCTATAAAAGAAACGAGGTTAGGAAAGAAAAAAAAAGGTTACATATGCGTATTAAGCTCTCACAAAAAAAAGAAAAATGCTCTTGAACTAAAACGGGAACACACAAAACGAGACTCAGAAAGCAATCATCATCAATCACGGTTTCCTCCAGGGAACCCTGAAGTGATGACGAAAGTAACCGCCGCCGGAACCGCTGACGGTGTGAACCCCGTCGTCCCTAACTTCCCAGCGGCCGGTCATGCTGGTATCTGGGTTCTCCCCATCGTACGCGTCGAACTTGAGCGTTCCCCTGCCGTCCGCCGACAGGTCGCACCAGAAAAACGTGTACCCGAAGACACGTGGCGGCCAGTTGGGCCAGAAGCTCCACTTGAACACTCCCCCGACGTCGAGGCGGTGGATGCCCATGTCGTCGTCTTTGGATCTGCAGTGCGCCGCCAGCACCCCGCTGCTCAGCTGGTTCACCACGCGAACCGTGTGCTGGAGCTGGACGGTGGGTTGCGCCATGATTGCTATCGTGGTCGCTAAAACTACGGCCGATAGCAAGGCCTTGCGGAAACCCAGCTGTTGCTGCTGCTGCTTCATTGTTGGTGGTGAGTGGTGACTATTTGTTTACTTCTTCGTGAGCACGGTGGCTATTTATAAAGCGACGCGGGATGTAGTGTATGGGATGAAATCAATATTGTCAGAACCGAACCATAACTCGGTAATGCGAACGGCTCGCATTTTAGCAGTCCAACCGACATTAGACCGTTTAAAAACAGTTAGAGAACCGACACCTAATAAACGTTATTAGTATAAATAGTGGACATTTCTTAATCAGAGCTCGTCTCTTTCCTTCGAAAGTGTAAAATGGAAATAAGGATTATTCAGTTTGGGAGCCCGACGTTTTCGGTTTATTTCAATTTTTAATTTTTTGCAAATTTTTTTAATTAAATTTAACGGCTGAATGGAAAAAATCGGACGAGCGGCTCGAGCGGTTAACCCCCTCGGCTGCTCGTCAACCGCTACATAAAACCGGAACGACTTTTAGACTATTCCGAGCCAATTTTGTAACCGGATGGCGGTTTTACCGGTCGGGTCGGGCCGAGCGGCTCGGCTCGGCTTTAATAACACTGAAACGATAAGGATTGAAATATCGTACCGGAAAAAGTTAGTTGTAGGGTATTTTATGGTGAAAATATGGTTCGGCTATTTTTCTGGTGTTCATTACCGCCTATTAGTGGCGGAGCCACTTCTTGAGGAGAGAGAGTCGTCCTAGGAACCCATTCGATCGGGATATACCGGGGGAAACAAAATCGTTTAGATACGTAGGGGTTTAGTATATATGATCGATCTTTCGAATTTAGGACTTCATATTCTCGTCGATGTTGGCTCATCTAAGGACCACCAATCAATGATCAAAAGTTCATTAGATAAACAGACTTTAGTGTTTAAAACATTTTGAAGGACCGGATCGCCCCATCAGTCAATTCAAAGTCTGGATACGCCACTACAAAATATCGATTTCACTTTTGATAGGAAGGTTTTTCCGGTCGATCTTTCGGTACAAGAAAGAGTTCATATTCATGATGAAGAGACATACACCTACGTGCGCACGGCTCTTGCATGTGTGATCTCGTTTTGTTTATTTTTCCATTTTATGGAAATTTCATTCCTCTCCCATTCTCTGACTGCTGTTCCCTTCTCTCTTATAAGTTATAAACAAGTTTACGTATAAGAGATGGCCTCAATTCGTAACAAATTAAATTGCAAAAAAAGAAAAAGAACAGGAATTATCATCATTCACTTATTTAGTAAGTACATATATGTGTATCCTCCTATATATAGGTTTTGGTTTACTGTCAAACTCAATAATTAACTTTGGATTTGATGATCAGCGAGCAGTGGTGGTGGACACGAAAACTCTATCAACGCCATTCGTGGATAAATCCAAAATAAACTCAAATTGGACCAAACCGATTCCACGATTATTTGACCTATTATTACTTAATCTATGTACATCTACAAATTTAGAGCCAAATTCATTTTCCTAATGCCGTCTAGTATGACTCTGATTTTAGTGTTGCCACTACGCCTTAGAGTGATTTTGTGGGCAGTTTTTCCTGTTTGTTCGATTTTTCGTCCTTGTAAAATCAACAATATGGTATGAGTCTCTTTCCTAGGATTAAACATCGGGTGACTATATAAGTAAGTGAATCTCAACCCTTTCACCTCATTAAAATTCAATGGATAAGATTAATCTAATTTAATGAAATACAATATAGTAATTACACAAGTTATTTATTTAATTATTAAAATAAAAATATGTTGGCCCACTAACAGAGCTGTCCCACTCGGTCGATTAATTCCCTCGGCGGAGAGAGATGATTTTCGACGAATTTTCCAGCGGGATTTTCCGGCGACAGCGGGTGTTATGTTATGTTTTCCGGACGATATTGTAATGTTTGTAAGTATGTTTTGTGATTTTGTATCAATTCGGGTTGTATCGTTTATCATTCTAGTTTGTCATTTTTATCAATTATGTTTGTAATGTTTATATGATTAATTTGTATACATTGTAAATTGTAATGTTTGTTTGTCTAGTTTGTATTTTTTTATGTTGTGATTTATATACTTTGTATTCATTGATTTGTTGATACAAGTTTACTGTTTTGTGTTGTAAGTAGTGACATTTTGTACTTTAGTATGTTTTGTAATGTTTATCGGTCTAGTTTGTATTGTTTGTATAGTTCGTATGTTTCGTATTGTTTGTAAATTGGTTTGTATGTTTTGTCGCTCTAGTTTGTATTGTTCGTATGTTTGTATGGTGTGTACTGTTTGTAAGTCTAGTTTGTATACTTCGTAATTTTTCCTAATACCCAAACTATCCCTATCGTTAATGAAAAATCCTTCTCACTTTTTAACCGTCAGATTGATATGTCCAGATCTAATAGCTGAGAGGGGCTTAGCCAAGTGACTAAACACCCTCTTAGTCACCATATCCTCCTCTCTCTTTTTTTTTTTTATGATATATATTAAAGGAAACCAAGCAAATACAACAAAAGTCTGAAGAACAAAACGAAAGGCAGGGGAACAGGCTCCCGCCACAAGGACAGCAGATAGTCAGGTAAACATCTTGCAGAAAAAACACTGCCTAAACTACTAAATCTCATCGCGCAACAGATCAGCGCATCAGCAACCCATTTCTATTATCTATAATGTTGAAAAATCCATAACCTCCCGCAACCAAGGAGACACATTGCGCTCAGCCAAGTGATCTGGGCATCATACTCTGATCGTCGTGGCACTGGTGATCTTGATTTCCATGTTGGCCTGACCTGGGGGGAATCAATCGGGTCTTCATCTCGCAGAGCCAGCTCTCAGCTGTTCTTCTATCTACTGCGCGGGCAGCAGTCAGCCAATGTGTTATCGCGCGTCCAATCCTGTAGGCTACAACTCGTGTCGTCGATTCGCTGTCTTTAAATGTCCTTGAATTTCTTTCGAACCAGATGTTCCAGCAAAACGCATGTAGGAGGGCATATGTGCACCATTGGGTCGGGTTATTTGGTTTATTGTGCATCCATCTTCTTATTCTGTCTTTCATGTCACCATCCCTGTCTGCCCTTCTTGCAATTGGTATGAATGTTCGGAGGATGCGCCAAACTTCAGATGAGAAGCTGCAGAATATAAACAGATGGTTGATCGCTTCTTCTCCTTCTTTGCACAACACACATCTGTTTGCAAGCTGAAGTCCTTTTCTCTTTAAGTTGTCAATGGTAAGGATTCTGCCATGATAGATTAACCACACAAACACACAGATCTTGCTCGGAATTATGTGTCTCCACACCGATTTGTAAGGGAAATCATCTTCCCCCCGGAAGAGTAGTTTCAACCAGCTTCTCGTAGGCTGAGTGTACCGAGAACCCAAATGAGGGGTTGGGGTTCCAGATAACTCTTCCTGGACCTGCAGAAAATTCAGAAACAGATAGATTTTCCAATAAACGAAAGTGTCGCTCCCTCTCCCTCTCTGCCCCACCCCGAAGAGAAAGTTTCAATGGAATTTCCCACACAATATTTTCGCCCACAAAGGATATATGGTCAGCAACACGAGCACTCGGGGATTCGGCGGCAGCAAGCACCCTTGGGAATTCTTTGGCGAGGCATTTTCCCTGTATCCAGTAGTCAAACCAGAAAGAAATCCAGTTTCCACTTCCTTGCTCTACTCGGGCCATCTTCCAAAAGTCATCTTTTAGCTTGAGAATTTGTAGCCAGGGACTGCAACCCAATCCTCCAGCACCATCTCCGCTGTTCCATTCAGAATTCGGATTTGAGTACTTAAGGGATAGAAGCTCTCTCCACCAGCTCTTCCTTTCATTTGCGAACCGCCACAGCCATTTGTATAATAATGCCTTGTTGTGCAGATGAATATCCCGAAGCCCCAGTCCGCCTCGACTCTTAGGAGTCTTGCATAATTCCCACGAAATCAAGTGGAACTTATTTTTATCTTGAGTTCCAGACCATAGAAATTCTCTTTGGGTCCTCTCCATCGTCTTAACTGTGCTCATAGGGACAAAGAACAAAGAACTCATATAACTGCTTTGACTAGCAAGAACTGCGTTAATCAGGACAATTCTTCCTCCAATTGAAAGATATTTCCCTTTCCAGCCATCTAGTTTGTTCTGCATTCTGATGACAACCCGATTCCAATTAGCAGGTGACGTCGGGTGAGCCCCAAGCGGCATTCCCAGGTAGAGAGTTGGAAGGAACCCCCAATCACATCCAAGAATCTTAGCTAGCCTGTCTATGTTTTGGACTTCGCCGATTGGAAAGATTCGGGTCTTCTCCAAGTTTATTCTGAGACCTGTAACAGTCTGAAAACATACCAGGGCAGCAAGTACATTCGTTACTTCATCCTCCGTGGCTTCGCAGAATATCACAGCATCATCAGCGTATAGAAGATGCGTTACTTCTCCTCGTCGTCCCACCTCATCAAAGCAGAATCCATTCAATAGGCCCGCCTCATTGATTTTCTTTAGCATAAAAGACAGCATGTCCATTCCCACACTAAACAGAAATGGAGAGAGTGGGTCACCTTGTTTGACACCCCTTTCCATACCGAAGAAGCCCGCTGCTTCGCCATTGACTAAAACTGACATTCTGGAAGATGACATAATGCCAGCCAGCCATTTTAGAAACCTATGGTGTAATCCAAAGCATGTGAGCGCCTTGAGGATGCATTTCCAGTTTATCGTGTCAAAAGCCTTCTCAATGTCAAGTTTTATGACTAGACCAGTTTTTCCGCTTCTCCTCCTACTATCGATGACTTCATTGGCGATAAGGCAGGTTTCATGTATTATTTTGCCTTTCTTCCCGCCGAACTGATGTTTTGAGATGACGTTGTTGATGAAGGGTTGGATTCGGTTGAAGAGTATCTTAGAGATGAGCTTGTTGAGGCTGCCCACTAGACTAAAGGGCCTGAAATCCGATGTTTCTTCCATTGCATCTTTCTTGGGAATTAGGCAAATGAATGAGTGTGCGATTGAGTGTGGTAGGCTTCCTGAGAGGTAAAAATAATCCATAGCTTTGATCATATCTACCTTGAGTATGTTCCAAGCTTTTTTGTAGAACGCAAGAGTATACCCGTCGGGTCCCGGGGCCTTGTCACCATCGCATTGCTTAACTGCTTGTAATATTTTAGCTTCGGTAAAGGGTTTGATTAGATTCTCATTTTCTTCTGCTGACAATAATGGGCGCGCATACTAGGTAGGAAAGGGCCTGTCCAAGATCTCCTCAGAAAACTTCTGTTGAAAAGCTTCCTTGAATGCAGCCTTGATCTCGTTACTGTCGTCTGTGAGTCTTCCATCAACCCTTAATCTTTTAATTAAATTCTTCCGACGATTAACCTTCGCCGCTCTGTGAAAGAAGGGTGTATTTTTATCCCCTGATTTGAGCCACAACTCCCTGGATTTCTGTCTCCACATAATTTCCTCCATAATCAACAGTTTTTCCAGTTCACCCTTTGCTAATGATCTTTCTGTTGCCAAAGTAAACCCAATCTCACATGCTTCTTCTTCATCATCAATGCTTTTGATTTTAGCCAGTAGTCCAGTAATCTTCCTGTCCACTCTACCGAAAATCTCGCGGTTCCACATTTTAATTAGAAGCTTGGTTTGTCTGCACTTCTGGCCAAACCTGAACAGGTGGCTGGTTCCATTTACGGGAACATTCCACCATCCTACCAGACTGGTGAGGAAGGTCTCCTCTTCAAGCCATGCGTTTTCGAATCTCCAAGGGTGTCGAATTTCCTCCTTCCCTCCCCATCGTAGAAGCATTGGATTATGATCTGATTCTATTCTGTCCAAGGCGATAAGAGCTTCAGGGGAAAATTCATCTTCGAAACTTGCGTTGATTAGAGCTCTGTCAATGCGAGATAATGTATTCTCAGTGCCTCCTCTGCTCCAGGTAAATTTTGCTTCTTGAAGTGGCAATTCAGCTAGATTGAACCTCCCAATGAAGCTGTTGAATTCATCTATGAGTTCAATATTTCGAGGTCTACCAATATAATCCTCATGCGATCTGACTAAGTTGAAGTCTCCCATTATACACATAGCCTCTGAATAGTTGATGCAGACGAGCTCAAGTTCCTTCAAAAAGTCCAGCTTGTCTTCCTTTTCCTGAGGGCCATATACAAACAGTATGGATATGATTTCTCCACTGTCAGTTGCCTTAAGTCTCACTGCCAACGAGTACTTCCCTTCCCATACCGATAAAGCTTCGTACATCCTGTAGTCCCAGTATATTGCAATACCTCCACTAGCACCCACTGAATCCTTGGCTGCCCAGTCCACTGATCTCGATCCGCTGATTGAGTATATAAGATGTTGTTCACACTTCTTCCATTTGGTTTCTATAAGGCCAACGATTGAAGGCTTCCACCTCTTGAGAATTGCCTTTATCTTTGCTCTTTTAGATGGGTTCCCCAAGCCTCTCACATTCCAAGCAATAACTGAGTGTAACATAAATTAATAGGGCCGTTGGCATTGAAGTTCTCCTCGGATCACTCTGTCGTGCGATTTCTGTTGCTGTCTTTCGCATACACAGACCTTTTCCGATACACAGACCTTTCGCATACACAGTCCTCCTCTCTTTTGCTAGGCATAATTATGGTTTGTTTGAAATCGTGCAAGTATTTTGTCCCTGAGATTCGCAATATATATGGTACATTTCATTATGGTAAAAAAATGTATTCCTACCAAATTAAATCGCATTTCATTACAAAATATCAAGTATTTTAACAGCATTTCAACGGTGGTGGGTTTCTTCCCTCGTGTGTAGGTGCAAATGAGCTGAGTGGAGTCGAGTTGTTTTATCCAAACTTGAGCTTGGCTCGTTAATAAATGAGTCGAGCTCGAGCTCAGCTTGTTTATTAACGAGCTGAGTCGAGTCGAGCTCGAGCTAGCTTGTTTATTAAAATCTTAAATTTTATTTGGTACTTCATTTTGTATATCATGATACATATGATTTATTTTGTTAGCTAATCTCATATTATACTTTGTTGGTATCATATTCATTTAGTTAATAAATTTTAACTGCTCCAAATCATGTTATTTCATAGTATCGAAGCAATCTATGATGCATAATTTCTTTTTAAAATAGAAAATAAGATATATTTGCTCACATACTCAACGTGTTAAACTTTATATATGGTGAGATATATAATTTAACAACCATATGAATTAAAATCATAAGATATAGATTGATTCATCCATAAGTTGGTAATCGAGTTGGCTCTCTAGCCACATGTTAAGACATATCATGAGCTCTAAACGAGCAAGCTCACGAGTTTAGCTCAACAAGCCACCGAGTCGAGTTAGCTCGCGAGCTTCACGAGCTGAACAAAGGTGAGCTCGTATTCCGTTCGTTTATTAACGAGTCGAATTTCGAACTACCTTTTCTCGAGTCGAACGTCGAGCCGCTCGCGAGCAGCTTGGCTCATTTGCAGCCCTACTCATGTGTACTCTGTTATGCTAGTTGGAGCTTTGGAGGATTGATGGTGCTTGCTTCTGTGCCGACGCGGTGGTGGTCGGCAGTGAAAGCTTCAATGGTGGTGGTCGGCGAGGCAGGCCTTGGATTGTTGGGTTGGGTGTTTTCGGGCTAGGGTTTCAGTGGGCCGGGACTATGTATCAGTACGTGGTGGTATGGACGTGTGTTGGTTTGGTTTAATGTGAGCTTGGTGTATATTTTCATATGTGTAGTTTTCTTTTGTCCGTTTTACAGTGGGTTTGATGGTTACTTTGCGTTTGCGCTCTCCAATATCTCTTGAACTTGTACTCTAGCCTAGTAGCCTTCCTCGACCGTGGTCCAAATTCTATAATTTATCTCTATTTTCTAACTAGCTTACATCTCTTAGCAGGACATAGTCTCGAAAATTGATTCTTTAATTCTAACTGATATTACTTGGTAACATGTATATAGCAATGTTCGGAGGTAGGTCAACAACATCATATATAATAATATTATGATACGTCATTATCCCATTGCATTACAAAAAAAATAAAGTAAAACATAAACATTATAATGGACAATCCAACCCAAAACATTAGTCTTAAATCTAGCCGCTATTGTCATGCACCATGATGCCCCTAAAGTGAACATGAAAAAATCAAAGGAATGCTTACCTGGCTCCAATTATCGATGGTAAAAATGGAAGCCACAAAGAGATTTCATAAGAAAAACCCAATCTGGATTGCCTTAGACCAAAAATCACAGTGACACCAAAGGCGATGAATCCCTAGCTGAGAAAACAAAAATCAACAATGTCCAAATCAAGTCGATGGAATGCGTCGGCTAGTTTTTTGTGATAAATAGTTTTATTGATTAAAATGTCAGGGAAAAAAAAGAAATACAAAGCATGCATTCTAATGTACAAATCTCATATACAAACAAAAGAAACATGCAAGCAATATATCCCTGGATCACCAACACATAATAACTTTTGTCAATATCCCTACCACTGTGAAATCCTACTAAATCACTCTGCTACACTAAACACACAAATGACTTACAGCTCTGTACTTTCTCTCTCTTCAATCTGTATAAGTCAATCATCATGAACCCTCCCCATTATCATGATTCTAATCCTTCTCGATAGCAAACACACTGATTGATCCACTTTTACTCCTTCGTGGAAGCTACATGACATTTTGCATCAATGCACATTAATTCAAACGACCATTCCTTGCTGCAATTTATGACTTGGGGTAATATCATTTCAGTCATAATACAAATTTACATGAAATGAAAGGAATGATCATTATAATAGCTTTGTAAAATCTAGAGTACCAATGGCGATTCCTCTCTTCTCCTCGGTGGCTTCGTCAATAAAATGAGATTGATGACTATCTCTACCAACGCATTCTATATTATCATAGTATGACCTTTTGTATAAACCATTTCTGCCTTACCCATTTTCGCATCGCAACTCCAAAAGCTAACTTGTTGGGGCTCTCCTCTAGGTAAACAACTTGTAATAACATCAGACATGAAAAGAAAAATTGATTTGGTTGAGATACTATCAGGATCTTGTGATACTCCGAAGAAGGCTAAACCGTTTCTCAGGCATTGTCAACCCCCAATCAAGATGTGGGTCATTGCTCTCTTACCATCTAAATTAAAGAGGAAGCTCAGGTTAGCCTCTTTTATAGCTTAACTTGATATATACTTGTTTAAAGGGGATACAATCACGATTCACAATTCTAGAACAACCATCTTGTATCTGTGATAGACCGATAATTACACATGTTTATACCCCTATTCTTGAGCCATTTGAGATGTTGATTCTCGCGTTTTAAGCCGATTTCACGCTAGGTTGTGTGTTTATGTCATATTTCAGGACCCGGCGTTGGAATCGGGTCGAAAGGAGCAAGTGAGGCTTGAAGTGTGCTGGAGAGCAAAAATACCCGGCCATGAGCAGAAATACCCGACCGGGTATTATCTGGCCATGGTCGGGGAGTTTTGGCTTTGGGCGTCTATGAGAAACAGAAGGGGGCCCGGGCAGGAGGCAGAAATCCCCGGTCGGGGATTATTGGAAGAGACCGGGGATTTTTCCTGAGGCAAAACGGCGCTTTTCCATTATACCCGGTCGAGACCCAAAATACCCGACCGGGTATTTCGACCGGGTATCGCGACAGGCAGAAGTTTTAAAGGAAAAGAGGCCTGAAAATCAAGGGTCTCGAGTTTTAGAGAGACAGAGCGATTCCTAGAGAGAGAAAGCGACGAACCAGAGTTCCCAATTGTCATAGCTTGATCTTCATCACCATTGGAGCCCGACTTGAGCTTGGAGAAGTGTCGATTGACAACCAGGAGCCGAAACTCATCCTTCACAGTATGATTTCCGCGTCTGACTCTGCTTTTGCTTCTCTCTCCATGGAGTAGTTTCCCCATTCATCTGGGTATGGGGAACCCCTAGATTTGTATGTTAGGTCTGATTGTATGAACCCGAGTACAGAGTTTATGATTTGATTATATTCGATTGAGGCTTGAATGATTGAATGACTTGAATCCTGACCAAATTCCTGTTTTTTCTGCTTTAACCTAGAATGAGAATATCTGCCTAGGTTGATAGAGCATTCTTAATTGAAGATAGTGAATTGGCGACTTTAGTCGAGGATCCAATTCGCTATTCTGTACCGAATTCAATTCGGTAGTGGAGGTTTGGTTCGTTAGGGCCTCAATCTGTTTACTCCGGTGGAGGTTAGTCGCCCGCTGGAGACTCAGATTGAGAGGGTCTGGAGACCTTTAGTCGAGACTTCAGACTGTTTAAGAACCTTCCGCAGTATAACTTTCATGAAAACTGAACTTGGTAAATTGCAATCCGGCTTAACTGCAGTCTAGGGGGAACCATATCCGGGTGACCTCTCTCGACTTGAAAACAACCGTTAACTTGCTTTGTTTGTTTGCTAATTTGGACTAGCACTAAAGTTTTACTGCTAGATAATAAGAATTCACTGAGTAGTCATCAAATCTAGGACCCGGGTTGACATTAAAACTCAAACCTACTATACTACGCTTTAGGAAGTGGTTATACTTGGCCAATTTCTAGAGTGACAGTAGGAGTGAGTCAATCTGCTTCAATTAGTTTAGTGTAACTGGTTATATTTCTTGTCTTTTCTCAAAGAGATCACAATTCAAATCCATCACTTATGTATTTTTCCTGTAAATAAGAAAATAATAAATGATAGTGAAGACGAATCTACCCTTCCTACTTTTGCTATGGATGCAAGGATTTTGTAATGGAGGAAGCACATTTCCCATTTCACTATTATATTAGGTGCATAGTTCTGTGTTTAATAACGCTCAATCTTTCCATATTTACCCCTCCAACAATTGCTCTAGCGTAACAATAGAAGTAGAGGAGGTTAGCCGGTTGTTGAGTCTGATGGGAAGTTTAGAGAGACGGCGATGGTTGAGCGTTTAGTGGGCTGGGGCACTATTTGGGTTCATTTACATCAGTAGTGTCTTTTCCATCCGTGTTCGGCAAACCTACATCACTCAACCTTTCCATATTTACCCCTCTTAAAGGCACATGTGCCCCATATTCACTCAAAAGTTCTGTGTTTAAAAATATCGTTATTTTATGGTAGTCATAATAAGGTTTAATACAGCTGCATAGCCATAACTATCACGATTTTGACAAATATAGCCAATTTTTGAAAAATACACAGACATAGCCATACTTTTAAAAAATTATTGACTAATATAGCCATTTCCCTCGAAACATCTAACGACGTTAGCGTCCCCGTCAGTTAAGTGAACGGATAGCTGATCTGTCCGCCACATGGGAGACACATCAGCGCCAACAAGACTGACTAAGCGACATTGACGTCACGTCAGATAATAAAAATAATATTAATTTTTTTATACATTTCTATCTCCACCAACGCGAGTGACTCAACATTTCATTTCCCTTCCCCCTCAATTTCTAGGGTTTCTCCTCTCCACTCCACCCCGTCGTCGATTTCTCCTCTCCATCCTGCCGTCGATTCCTTCTCTCTGTCGCCGACACCTCCTTCTGATTTCATATCTGAGGGCCCTTCTTCTCCAATAGGCACTCCCGACAGTAGCGACGGTGGCCATCTGAGGTATAATAGAAAAAAATTCTTCTTGTCGGCTTAGTGAATCGGCAAAGCGGCGTGACGCTTGCTTCCCTTCCATTTAGAATTCCATTGCGTTCTCCCTGAAATCTTTGGCGTCGCATCATTCTCCGGTCTTGGCTCGAGACAGATGAAATTGAGGCTCACATGCCCATTCTTTCTCTTGCCAAGTATAGATTATTTTGGGACAGAACTAAATAAGGAAGCAGACAAAGAGGGTAGGTGAAGTCTTCCACTTCTTTGCTCATTTGCACAGAAATGCAACAAAGTAGATATGGGTTTTTCGGGATAAAGCTCGAATATAAGATCTGGTTTTTTTTTTCATCAAGGTTCAAAAGAAGAAACGATTTATAATAGACAGAGTAGGATGCAAATCTTCCGAGCTCCGCCTATGGAACCAGCGGGAGCAAGGTGGTCGACGGGCGAAGTGGAAATGGTCGGCGAACGAAGTGGCCGGCGAACCTAGCTCTAGCTGTCTTCTTATTCCTTCTCTCTCCATTGTGTTTGTCGATTGAAAGAGAGAAGGCCCTGTATTTGGAAATCAAAATTGAATGAAGGAGGATTGGGGGAGGGATTTGGGGGATTTTTCCCATTGGTGGAAGAGAAAAGGAAGAAGAAGACAAGAAGTTAATTCGACAATGTAGATGGAATAGAAACGGAAGAAGAAAAAGTGACTTTTCATTTTCTTATTTTATTTATTTGGGTTTTTTCATGTAATTACAATAAAAGAGAACATTTCCACCTCACATTGATTTTGACAAAATGTCGCCACATCATCGAAAATCGTTTGTCTAGTCAGCAGTTATGACACTACTGTTAAACTTTTGGGCAGAATAGCTAAATCTGTGTGTTTTTAAAAATTTGGCTATGCAAGTGTATTAATCCTTATAATAATTAAGTTTATGTTAAGAATTCTACATCGCTTCTACTTATTCAATAGTGTGATTCGATATGCAATATTTGAATCAATGATATTTTTGTTGCTAACCGTGATGGAAAAGTCATTGGATTTTTCAAATTCAATCTTCTTGTATGTTTTTAATTGAAAAAGATCATAGAAATGTGTTTATTGTAACTTGTTATGTTTCTTATCTTTGTTCGAAGAGACCATGGTTCAAATCTCATTACAGATGTATTTTTTCTGTAAATAAAAAAATAATAAATGACTGTGAAGACGAACCCTTCCTACTTTCACTCTAGATTTTTGTAAATAAGGAAATAATAAATGGCCGTGAAGACGAACTCTTCCTACTTTCATTCTAGATGTAAGAAATTTGAAATGGGGTTTCAAGTTTTCTCATATGACTTTTATTTATTGTGTAGATGAAATTAGATTTTCATAAAATATAAATAAAATAAATCAGTAGTTCAGCGATATCCACATTCATGATTTGTTTTTTACTTGTTAGAAAACTCTTGCAAGCATTAATGTCATAACATATCTGCCCACACATATTTGTCATAACTAAGATACACGATATCGATGTCAAATTGTTGGTAGAGGTCCATGTATGAATATTAATCACTTCTTTACACACACCCTCAAACGAGAATCAACTTATGGGCTTGAAATATGTACAAGACCATGATACCATGTGCTTTCTAAAATCTAAATGAACAAATAATACTAGTTGTCGTGAGGACTTAAACATGCGACCTCAGGATCAAACTAGCTCTAATATTATGTCAAGAACCACTTAGTCCCAATAACTCAAATTGTAAATAAAAGTACAAATATCAGTTTTAACCATGCACCATGAACGCATGCATATAATCATATAAGTACCGAATATATCACAGTCCAAACACTTTTTCATTATATGTTAGCATTTATGAACATATGTTGATGGATAGAACCAAGAAGGATTGCAAGACTGATGATACACACTACTACACCTTTTGCTCACAGACAACATTCAACACACAACCTAGTATCCAAGTTTGGGTGCAAGAAAAGTAACCTCCACATACATATTATTATATCCTAAACTGAGGTATATACTTAATCAAATTGCAAAGTAATGAAGGAAATGATTATTATAATTCACAAAGCATCTTTGTGTAATTAGGTAGAGAGTAGAGACAAACCAAACTAATAAAGGGTCTAAATATAGATATAGCACTCAGCCTTAATTTGGCCAAGGTTACTTTGATGTCTGAGTACTACTTACACCCCAAATGAAGATTTTTTTTTATTGCTGATTTGTATGCCTTTCTTTCTCTAGGTGGTTTTCCAAATGAATAAGGCTAGCTTTTTCTAGTTAGTTCTTAGCTTGAAGAGACTGAGATCTTAGGTTCGGTTTGTTTTAATTGTTCTTTCTGCTCTTTTGGCCTTTCCCCTGATCTATTATGATACGAGGTTTCACATAGTAATCTCTTATGTAAGAGATATATGCATGAACGAGTTGTGTATATGTCTTGATGTTTGATTGCGTTGTATGGATTCTCTATGCTTTATTGGTGAAACTTCTCTTTTTGGTCACTTCTCAATATGATAGAATGTGAATAAAAGTCCACTTTGGGTATGACTGAAATTTATTGGGTGAGTTATACATCTTTTTAATTTTGGACTAAGGAATGATAGTCACTTTGTCTGTGTTACATTGTCCATCCAAAGTTTATATATCGACACATCAACTTGTTTAATTTAATATAAGGAAAACCATACATATAGATCTCTAGCTTCAATATCATTTAACTTCCTATAGGTAATTGGTCGATCAGGTTTCGGTGCATTGATCTTTTATCGATTATTAATTGAAAATCGGCAGTTAACTAATAACCAAAAATATGTAAACTGAAATCTTTGATAGTTTTTGGTTAGCCGACTAACCAATTTTTTGGTTTGGTTTTACGATTGACCGACTAACCGATAACCGACTACCACCCGATCAAATGCGTGGTCAAACCAAATTCATATTATATTATTTGACAACTTAATTGTATATCCCATCTAGCAATGATTGATTTACATGAGTTCATGATCATAATCATGCCAACCTTAAGATGTAGACCACATGTACTCATCTATATACAATCATCCATTAACTTCATCACTCCCCAAGTGGCAAAACTTCACAACATCAAAATATGACAACAAACACAAACTAAAAGAAGGATGTAATCGTCATTTCCCCCACTTGAAAAAGCAAACCCATATAAATGGAGAAGAAAAGGATTTTGATTATACATGAAAAAACAAAAAAAGACCCCCAAAAGAAAAGGGAAGAAGGGTATGAAGGCAAACTAAAGCAGAGCTTACCTTACCACACCACCTTTTCTTTCTGCCTTAGTGGGTTTTGCTCTTTGCTTAATTTGCTTTGCCTTTGCTTTAGTGAGAGAGGGTCTCAAAGTTGATAGGCGCACTCAAATCCATTTCCTCCTCTCTTTCGCAAAAAAAAAAATGCAACATTGTTCAAAAGAGAGGCTCGTTTGGCTGTTCTACAATGCCTCCAGCTTCTCCCTCCTCCTCTTCCTCTTCCTCTACTCCTCCATTTCTCTTCTCCTCACCTTCCTCAGCTTCATCGGCAGCTACCCGATCCTCTACAGGTCCTCCCTCACTGACCGCCATTAACATCATAACAAGTAGCTCTCCTTCTCTGCCCTTCATGGTTTCATTCTAACTTACAACTTCTGTCTTCCATGCAGAGATCCAACCGAAGAGTATGTCTTCACCTCCGACGAAGAGGAGGAGGAAGAAGAAGAAGTAGAAGAAAAAGAGGACCACAACGATGCCTACTACCACCAGAGCCGCAGCCCATTTGGGTTTACCGAGTTCCTGATCGACCCGACCCTGTTGCCCGAAGAGGAAGAAGAAGAAGACCAGGGGAGCAGCTATGGCAGTGGTACTAGTGATGAACTGTTCTCATCGGTCCTTGGCTCGTCACCAGGATCAGAATCCGGCGACGTCGAAGACGAAACACAGATTCACACGGCAGATAATCATCATGCTGATGCTCTCCCTGATTCTGTCCCGAATCGACAAGGACCCACATCACGGGTCACCATAAACCTCCAAGAAACCACCACCCATTCTGCTTTTCTTGACCCTGACGCAACCTACGCAGGTACCAAAATCCCGTCAGTTACACTACGTACAGATCTTCCGGGTCCGTCCTGTGTTTTTCAGCCTTTTGCCTGTTTGTTCTTTTGTTGTAACATTTGTGATTACGTTGCAGAGAAGCAAGACTCTAGGAAGAAGAACAAGGAGAAAGCAGAGGAGTTTCGTACCGAGGTGGAGGAGAAGTTTTTGGTCTTCGAGCCGACCCAGTTGGATTCCAGGAAGTTTGTTCATCAAGCAACTCAGTGGAAGGACATTATCGACGACGATGACCGCGACGACGAACGAGAGGAGATATTCGGGGATTCGTGTACCGTGGGTTCCACGTCAAAGAGCTCCACCGAGTGGAGAAGCTCGATCAAGGATTCGGGCACAGAAGACCCGTTCTCCTCTTCTTCCCGACGAAGCTGCCCCAAATGGGAATCCTACACCGTTTTCCAGAAGTACGACGAGGAAATGATCTTCCTCAACCGAATCAGCGCCCAGAAGCTTCAGGAAACAGGTAAATTCATTGCTGTTGCTGCTCAATCACTCTGTTTTACCCAATTCCCCCTGTTTTATGATTTATAGGATCAAAGTCTGGATCTTTTTCTTTTAAACCAGAGTCGCTGAGGTCGATAAAAGTGTGCCCGAGGTCGATTTCGGACAGGATAGTGCACAAGATTGCGACCATTAACAAGAAACCTTCCGAGTTACGGCAGAATCCTTATCACGAGCTGGAATCTGCTTACGTAGCTCAGATTTGCTTGACCTGGGAAGCGCTCAACTGGAACTACATCAGCTTCCTGCGCAAGAGAGCTACAGAGCGCGATTTCGATCCAGGCTGCCCGGCCCATATAGCGCAACAGTTCCAGCAGTTTCAAGTTCTTCTTCAGAGGTACGTCGAGAATGAGCCATATGAGCAAGGAAGGAGGCCTGAGGTTTATGCCAGGATGAGGCTTTTGGCACCCAAGTTGCTTCTCGTTCCAGAATACAGAGGTAAGCAGGTCACCCCTGTTTTTTTTTCTACCCCCTTTGTTTACAGCATTACTTACTGTTCAATTACTGACTTTTGGTTCTGTACATTTGTGTGTCAAAGATACCGAGGAAGATCAGAAGGATGAAGGGTTCAGCTCAAGAATCACATCAGCTGCATTCCTGATGATTATGGAAGACGGGATTCGGACATTCATGTGCTTTCTCAGGGCTGATAAGGAGAGGCCCTGCCAGATTATAGCATCATTCTTCAAGAGAAACAGAAGAGCCTTGGTCGATGCCGCACTCCTCAATCTGATGAAGAAAGTCAACAGAAAAGTAAAACAACAAAAAGTTCCAAATTCCGGTCAATATAATGTGCATGATCCTGGGCAATTTCACATTATTTAACTGAACTGTAACTTTTCTGCA
Source organism: Linum tenue (assembly GCA_946122785.1). Classification (NCBI taxonomy): domain Eukaryota; kingdom Viridiplantae; phylum Streptophyta; class Magnoliopsida; order Malpighiales; family Linaceae; genus Linum; species Linum tenue. The sequence goes on along the minus strand of CAMGYJ010000004.1, from coordinate 51,618,683 downwards.
ATATTGCAGAAGAAGATGAAGCTGAAGGATCTACGGCGGTCCGGGAAATGCCTAAGGAAGAGGAAACTGAAGGTGGAGGAAGAGATGGAGATACTGATGGGATTGATCGACCTCCAGGTGGTGTCGAGGGTACTGAGAACCAGCGATCTAAGCGAGCAGCAATTGCATTGGTGTGAAGAGAAGATGAGCAAAGTAAGAGTCATGGATGGGAAGCTCAAAAGAGATCCCTCGCCACTGTTCTTCCCAGCACATTAACAAAGAGAAGATTGAGACCCACCACAACAACAACAACAAACACCACCAAAATTTCTAAATGTTTACTTTATTTCCTCCCTTTTTGTTGCTTTGATGACTAGACTAGATTAGATTATGAATGTGCATGGGACTGCAGATGCACAGAAATGAATATCCCTCTCCTGCAACCTTTTGTATATACTGAAAGAGAGAAAAGGAAAAGTCACCCTAAAGTAGAGAGAGAGAGAGAGAGAAGGGAGCCTGTGATTGAAGTGACAACATGTGGGAAGTGACGTGGAATGAGAGGAGATTCAGATTTAGAGGACAGGAGTAATAAAGGAAGATGCATCATAATGCAATAGCAAGAAGCAAAGAATGAAAGTGAAAGAAGAAGAAGACCCAGAGACAAAGCAAGGAACATGAAGAAGATAGAGACAAGGATGGATAGCTTTACTTTAGTTTACTTTTGATTTTGGGTATTAGCTTTTTGGAAAGGAGAAAAGAGAGAATTAGGGCAGGGTTTATCTATCTACAAGCTGAAGGTAAAGCTGGTCGTTACACGTTTAGATGGCGGGAAGTAGGAATAATGATTTTTAAATCGAAATAAAAAGGGTAGTAGCAGACCTGGAGAAGGAAAGAACATTAGTTGGTTCAAGCAATAATAGGCCAAGAAGGTCGAGGTTTTGAATCTACCAGAAACCTATGAAGTCGAATATTTACCTCTGCAGCACTCTGACCAGGCAACTTTTTCCAATTCCCTTTTCCTCATCAATTTTCTCAACCTCGAAACATCTTCCGATCCCCCAGCATTTGCATTGACATGAAACATCATGACATAGGAAGTTACATCCTGACACTACAACAGAACATGAATGTAGCGCCGATTCTATCCGACGGTCAACAATGTCCGTCGGCGAATCTGTCGACACTAAATTTTTCCACGGCGGTTACTGACCGACGGTGAATGTAAACAACCGACGGTAAATCAAAAAATAAATCATCACCGAGTAATCGATGGTAAACAAAATGTAACCGACGCTAAATGGCTTTGATAGTGTCATCAGCCGATTGACCAATATCACCACTACTTTTAGTTATGCTTTTTAGTTAAAATGATTCAATCAATATAAACCAATCATAAAACGAAAAAAAAAATCATTCTTATACCATCTATGATTGATCAAAATAAATAAGTATTCCCTCTGTCACATTACAATCAAAATAAATCACTCTCAAACCAGCTTTGTTACTACTGCTACTGCTAAGTGCCACTGCTCATCAATGTAAGTCTTAGAAGAAAAGGAGACTTTACTACTAGCACTGGTAAGTCTCCGAAACTTCTTTCTTCTAGTTCTCCACTAATTCTCTACATGAGTTCTGTACCATTCATACCTTGTATTTTCTCCATTGAAAATCCTCTTGAGAAAAGGTTGCCTTTACTCCAAACAGATACATAAATAAATCAAAATCAGTAGGTACCTACTAAAGAAAATTAAACTTAAGAAACTGTTAGCAGCAGCCATCAATGTAATATCTTTTGTTTGTCTTACTGATGTAGCCCAAGTCATACTAAAAAGGAAAAATAGGGATTTAAGGAACTCTAAACCCTTGTTCATTTAGCAAATACTTAGTGGCCATATCATCAAGTTGCCACGTCGATTGATAATAGGACACATAATCGACATGAAACACGGAAGATTGCATACTCATCAATACAGAAACCCTAAAACCACAGATTTAGGAAGGAAATGTTCGATCAATAGTCTAACCAACCAGAGGACAAAGCTCAATAAGCTCGCCTGGGTTTGCGAAAAGCAACTTTCAGCCGCATATTTTGGAAAAGGCATTTGGAAAAGGATAAACTCCAAGAGCCATTTGGAAAAGGTATTCAAGAACAGAGAAGATATTGCTTCACTAATATCAACAATACTTATTGAAGAAGAAAGCTGATTTTAAGGTGACACCAACCTGATAAAATCCAGTCTCCATATGCAAGATAGTGAATGCCACTACTCAAGTCAGCCAGGACAACAGCTAGAAGACACGCCTTTTGCACATCAGACCATGGCACATAGCTCTGAAGCATAGAACAAGCAATAATAAATACAGATTAGTGATAAAGACTATAACATTAGTTATAGATTAGTGATTGCGTACACTAATTTAGCCTCATAAACTTATTACTTATAGATTAGTGATAAGTTACTGGTATTGAGAAGAGAATCACATTATTTGTCTCGCACCACTAGTAGAAGTCTTGACAGAATGCTGAGTGATACCATCACGATACTGAAATTAACATTAAAAATGACAAAGTTAAATCGATGAACCAAATATTATATTAGTTTCTTATATCAAATGTTCCAGACTTGACTTGGAAAAGACAACTCAAAAATCCAAATTCAAAGAAAGCAGATATTTCACCCCATAACCAAACTCGAAGGAAGTGTTTGCCAGGAGCAGCATAGTCAACTTGTTATCTCTGAAAGGCACATAAGAGCCTCCATTTGCGATTTACTCAACTACCATTTTTAGTGCTATGTTCCGTTGATTTATCTTTGTTGTCTGTTTATTCCATACGAAGCAAATCTCAAAACTCCCTTAAATTGACTTTACAATATATGAAGGCGACATTATTTTTACAATTAAAGCAACTTAGACTTGCCAACTTTACCTACCTTCATCTTAGCCTCAAACCCAGTTTGCCCAGCTTGGTCAATGTTTTCTGATCCTACCGTGTCTACAAGCATCAAACGACCTCCCACTGTTGGAACATCTAGTATAATCTATATGAAAGGAAAGATGAAGAGACACAAGTAATTTTTCCAAGTGAGAAAGGAACTAGGCAATTACATTCAATTTCATGAACTTTCGGAAAGAATTCATACATACCATGCTGTGACTTCTGGAACTTCTTTCATTAGAGAGAGTTCTCTTAACAATCCTCTTCTTCTCCACCTTTTGAACTTCTTTCAGAATCTTGATAGCTTCAGGCCTCGATATGAAAGTGTCATTTTTTGTCTTCTTTCTCATTACTCCGAGTCTGGCACGCAAAATTGACATTAACAACACAAGATCTGCTCATAATGAAATAATGAACACCTAGGAGTTCACTTGACAGGGAGTTAGACTAATACATCTAGCTGCCTCAGTAGTTCTCATGCAATAAAAGCAAGGAGAGTAAATATACAGAACATCCACCATGTTAGTTCAACTGAGAGGAACATGATTAACAACCCAGATTCTACTTATAAGCACAGAGTGATCCCTAGAGTTCACGTCAAATGCATCTAGCTACCACAGTGTTCTCACAGTAAAAGCAAGGAGACAGAGCAAAGAAGCTATCTACTATACTAGTTCCCCTGAATTTGATGGGAACAACAGCATACAATCATTTGGATACAAATTTACCCACAACATCAGAGGAACGTTCTACAATTATTACTAAACTATGAGTCTATGATGCCTAAAAACAATATCATGGCACTATTCAGCATTCACCATTCAGATTTTACCAAAAATATTCAAGATGTGTTCTTAAAAATGCACCTGGTATTATCTTAAGACAGAGAAACTTCCAATCACTGCATGCAAGCTCGGCTTTAGGATGATCCAAAAGTTATTTTACAGCGAAATCCCTTGTCTGCTTAGCAGTTAGCACAGAACAATGTGTTCAGACATGGCAGCATTCACAAGGCATAATCCCGATCAAACCACAAACCCTGACCAAATTAAATGAGAAAAGACATCAGAAAACCCTAACTATTTTTTTAAAAGTAAAGAAGATACACATAACCTGTTGGAACCATCAGCTAGCTTATTGTGTTGGCCATCTAGATTCTATCTAAAGGGCCATGAGATAAAATGAAAGAATCTTCTACATCTAAAGAAACTCAGGTGGCTGCTAGCACTTCCAGGATAGAGAAGTTGTAGCTACTAGCATATTAATATCTAAGTGGCTTATATTCCCAAGCCGAACTACCAATATTCTATTAGAGACTGCTTCGATAGCATTGGCTAACATGAAATTGCATCCATGTCGAGACACTTCTGCAATGAACCAATTGAGGGTTCCCAGAGGGCCAAAGTAAGTTCCGGGAAAATCTCACTCAGCAATATAAATGTCCTTCATAGAAGCATTTGATCAAACAGTTGGAGTGCGTACCTTTCCCTCACAAACCATTATCTGATGCAACGAGAGATTGAATGCGAAGTTTGCCCCCGGATGTAGAGCTTGTGCTAGTGAATTGATATCGAGAATTCAACTGAATGAAAAAACCCACCGAGTTAGATAGCAAAACGGGTTGTAAAATCCATCTCTGGAGCGCACAGGAAAACAGAAGGGAAGGTGAAAAAATTGGGTTGAAGATCCACCGCTAGGGTGGAAAGCCTTAACCGGGTGTGCTGGTAACAAGAAGGCCCGAAAGCCGTTCCCGTCCCTGTCAGGGGAGATGCCAACCATCTCTCCTTTCTACGAACACAGTTGCAGAGGCTGTGAATGGCAAATATGAAGCGAGTATTCTTTACACTGGTTTTCGATGTGGTAGTGGGCTAGTGGCAGCCATGTAAATTGGTTAACTACATATTTTTCTATAGTATGGGATTGAACACAATTGTAGTGACTTCCATTTCAAATCTCCCAACAAAAATGATACAGGGATTTGAATTAGCATCATTTCAGAATAAAGAAGGGTCGTAACAATCGCATAAAATAGATTTGCAAACACAAAACTAAAATCAGAAAATTCTAAGATTTTCCAACGGTAAGCTATCTCATTAAATATTCACTAAATATATTTTGACTTCATATTTTGATTATTTTTGTTGTAGTTTAATATTTAATTTAAATTTATCTTGTAAATAGTGTGACCTAGCAAACGGTTCTGTAAACCCGAACCGAAACCGAATTAATACTATTCGGTTTGGAATTCGGAAGGAAAATATGGATAGTTCGAAAATCAGGGTTCTTTCAACCGAACCGAATTTCCAAATTTTCCACCGAAAAACCGAAATACTATAATTGCAAACTCCAAATGGTGGATTTTTATGTTTGTAGTTGTTTTTAGACTTAAATATTTGATCTATAACATCTTGGCCCGAACTATACACCGAAATAAACAATTTGGCCAGATCCGACTTTTGACCGTTAACTTGGACGGTCAAACGCGTTGACCGTTAGTCAACGCGCCATGTGACTGCCAAGTCAGCATAAAATATTTAAAATAATTCACAATTTTCACACATTCTCTAATTTTAAATTATTATAAATTAAAAAAAATCATCTAATACCTTAGTTAAACCAAAAATAAAAAACAAAAAAAATTAAATATTTATCAAATCTTCTGACTTGGCAGTGACGTGGCGCGTTGACCGTTAGTCAACGCGTTTGACCGTCCAAGTTAACGGTCAAACATCGGGTTTGGCCAAATTGTTTATTTTGGTGTATAGTTCGGGCCAGAATGTTATAGATCGAAAAGATTGGCCAGGATGTTTATTTTTGTCAAAGTTCAGGCCATACGAAAATATTAACCCTTTTACATGCGAGTGAATTTAGATAAAAATTCTAGAAAATGAGAAAGACTTGCTGCCTAGTGAAGTGTGGTAATAGATAAATAGATTATTATGGATATAAAATTTAGGCCGTATGGATTTCTTTCGGAGGGAGGCTGATATGATCCCAATTGGATCAATCTTGAAGTTAGAATTGTTTTGTGAAGAAAACCCCAAATTCTCAACGTTTTGAGTTGTGAGTTGTTTTGGTTTTGGTTGCGATCAAAACTTGCTGAACTTTGGCCTATTGGTCGAGCAACCTCACTCGATCACTCGAAGGTAACCTTATAACGACTGTGCATCTTCCCAGGTGTGAGGATTCCCTCTCGTTTCCATTCCGCTTCATCACGAAACAAGCTTCCCAAGCTTGTTTAGTTGCCCTGTTTGTTCACCGTGAATCAAGAAGCTCAATTCTTTTGGGTTTGGGTTGCGTGACTCTGATCCAACGCTGCCTTTGGTGTTATCAAGTGGCTTCATCACCTGGTTCCACACAGAGGACAGAACGGAGGAAGGCGTGGCGGCAACCGCGCCGTGGACAAGATCGAAAGGGACTGCGTCAGCTGATCCTGCTCTCCGACGGAAGAAAACAGAACACGCGTCGAAGACCGAAAGCCAGGATCAACAGATCCAACAAGTCATGGCTGGACATCAATTCGACATGGAGGAGTTTTTGACCCAGATTGACGCGAGATTCCAGACGCAATTGGGTCAATTAAAGCGCGAAATCGATCAACGGTTTGACGCAATTGCGCCACCGGAAAACAGAGTTCCGGACAGGGAAGTTCGTGACGGTGAAATTCCCGACGGAAATCCAGCAGTATTGGATCGAATTGCGGAGCTTGAACGACGTCTGGTCGTAGCTTAACCCAACCTTGAGCGTCATGTGCGAGATCGTCGAGAAAATCGCGACGACGAGCCAGGAATTCCACCTGGGATTAAAATTTCTGTGCCGGCGTTTCAGGGTACGTTGAACGCATCGGCATACTTGGATTGGGAACGAAAGATCTTGTTATTCTTTCAATGTGGGCGCTATGGGCGCTACTCGGACCAACAGAAGGTAGCATTAGCTACCTACGAATTCACAGAGTACGCTGCTCAGTGGTGGGAGCAACTTCACGTTCGCCGCCGACAAAATGAGCAGGCTCCGGTAACAACTTGGGAGGAGCTGCGAGCCTTGATGCGAGGGCGGTTCGTTCCTGCGTACTATCAGCGCGAACTCCATGAAACACTATAGGGAATTCGACAGGGAACAAGGAGTGTTGAGGAGTATTATCGGGAGCTCGAGTTGCTTCTTATGCGAGCTGACGTCAGGGAAGACAGAGAGGCCACGATTGCCCGATTCCTCCATGGGCTGAGTCGAGAAATTCGAAATGAAGTGTAATTGCAGCCTTTTGTGGAATTGGAAGATGTACTTCATCTCACCATCAAAGTAGAGAAGCAGTTGAAACTGGGAACTGGCCGTCGCGTTTCTCCGGCAGCACCTCGACAGCAATTGACTTCTAAAAATCCACAAGCTGAAGCCCCTGCTTCGAATCGGCCAGCAACGTCAAAATCAGTCGTCCAAATTGGACAACAGGAGCGGCCAGGAGGAGGACTAAGCAAATTGGAGTGTTATAAGTGCCATGAAAGAGGGCACAAGTCCTTCCAATGCCCAAATCCTAAAGCACTCGTCCTCCGCGATGGTGAATACTACTCCGAGGATGACGAAATGGAGAAGGCAATAGCTAATAAGGACTCAGACGAGGAGGTGGATGAGAACCTCGAGATGGAACCTCCAAGAGGGCCTTTTCTCGTCAACAGGAGAGCCCTCACTATTGAAGCTGTCAACGAAACCCAACAACGTGATAACCTTTTCCACACTCGCTGCACCATCCAAGGAAGAACGGCGTCAATGGTAATTGACGGAGGAAGTTGTACAAATGCCATCAGCTTGGACACAGTAAGAAAACTTGGATTGCATACGAGCAAGCACCCTGAACCCTACAGCCTTCATTGGCTCAACGATCATGGCGCTGTAAAAGTGACGAAACGGGCTTGGGGTCGACTTCGAAATTGATCAATACCGTGACCAAATTCTCTGCGATGTCGTGCCAATGCACATTGCGCACATCCTGCTGGGCCGACCATGGCAATTTGATCGTGGAGTAACTCACCATGGACGCACCAATTGCTACACTTTTGAACATGGAGGGAAGAAGCTCAAGCTCACGCCGTTGTCCCCGGCGGAAGTCAGAGAAGACCAACGTCAGCTGGCCGCTAATCGAGCTAAAGAAGAAGGCGGGCCGCGAAGGGGAAGCAGTCTCCTCGATCGACGTCATGCATTAACCGCCTTGCTGCGCCCTATGGGGTTCCAAAGCCGACCAGCTTCCCCACTCTGTTGCTCGCCGACGGCAATACAAGGGAGGAGAGAGGGTCAATTGGGTGGAAGCCTGGGGAATTCGTCGATCCAATCCGATGGTGCTGAAACGTTCCATAAGGTTTCGGAAGCTCTCCCATAACTCAGGAAGAGTCGGATCAACCCAAATTGGTGGATCGAATTCGAGCTTCAACCCCTCTAAAAACGACCGAAGATGAACAAAATTCGAGCTTCTTGGTTAGGGAGTTCGGGCATGATTCGAACCAAGTGGCTGAAGTAAAATCGTTTGGAGGCACTCTGGGAAGCTCTGGGAACACGCAATTCAGTCCAGGGATGCTTGAATCAAAAAGCCCCAATTTTCGATTGAGGATTCTGGGTTTCGAAAATTTGAAAACGGCTGGCGGCGGGAAAGATGAAACTGAAGGTTTGTCGACAATGGTGATGATTCGAGACTGGGGGCAAGTCCAAACCTTCAATTGGAAACATGGCGAAGAGCTTGGAATCAATGAATTGGATTGGGAATGCTCCAATTCGAAATCCCCAATTTATTTGGCTGCATTCATGAGCAAAGGAGAACTCCGACGACGAACCTGCTACTCCGATCATTTTCCGGCAAAATTGGTCGACGAGATAGGTTTTTACCAGCCCAGGAGAGGTTCTCGACAGCCTTGCAAGTTTCGAAAGTGCTGGATCAGCTTGAAGCCGAATTCACAGCTGCAAATTTTCTGCCGAAGAATGTGTTTGAACAGCCCACTTTCGATCCTATTTGGGATCAATTATGTGCAAAATTTGAAAGGAAGAAAGATCAAGCTTTTAGGACAAAGTTTTTTCTACAGGGGGGGCCTGATATGATCCCAATTGGATCAATCTTGAAGTTAGAATTGTTTTGTGAAGAAAACCCCAAATTCTCAACGTTTTGAGTTGTGAGTTGTTTTGGTTTTGGTTGCGATCAAAACTTGTTGAACTTTGGCCTATTGGTCGAGCAACCTCACTCGATCACCCGAATGTAACCTTATAACGACTATGCATCCTCCCAGGTGTGAGGATTCCCTCTCGTTTCCATTCCGCTTCATCACGAAACAAGCTTCCCAAGCTTGTTTAGTTGACCTGTTTGTTCACCGTGAATCAAGAAGCTCAATTCTTTTGGGTTTGGGTTGCGTGACTCTGATCCAACGCTGCCTTTGGTGTTATCAAGTGGCTTCATCACCTGGTTCCTCACAGAGGACAGAACAGAGGAAGGCGTGGCGGCAACCGCGCCGTGGACGAGATCGAAAGGGACTGCGTCAGCTGATCCTGCTCTCCGACGGAAGAAAACAGAACACGCGTCGAAGACCGAAAGCCAGATCAACAGATCCAACAAGTCATGGCTGGACATCAATTCGACATGGGGGAGTTTTTGACCCGGATTGACGCGAGATTCCTGACGCAATTGGGTCAATTAAAGCGCGAAATCGATCAACGGTTTGACGCAATTGCGCCACCGGAAAACAGAGTTCCGGACAGGGAAGTTCGTGACGGTGAAATTCCCGACGGAAATCCAGCAGTATTGGATCGAATTGCGGAGCTTGAACGACGTCTGGTCGTAGCTTAACCCAACCTTGAGCGTCATGTGCGAGATCGTTGAGAAAATCGCGACGACGAGCCAGGAATTCCACCTGGGATTAAAATTTCTGTGCCGGCGTTTCAGGGTACGTTGAACGCATCGGCATACTTGGATTGGGAACGAAAGATCTTGTTATTCTTTCAATGTGGGCGCTATGGGCGCTACTCGGACCAACAGAAGGTAGCATTAGCTACCTACGAATTCACAGAGTACGCTGCTCAGTGGTGGGAGCAACTTCACGTTCGCCGCCGACAAAATGAGCAGGCTCCGGTAACAACTTGGGAGGAGCTGCGAGCCTTGATGCGAGGGCGGTTCGTTCCTGCGTACTATCAGCGCGAACTCCATGAAACACTACAGGGAATTCGACAGGGAACAAGGAGTGTTGAGGAGTATTATCGGGAGCTCGAGTTGCTTCTTATGCAAGCTGACGTCAGGGAAGACAGAGAGGCCACGATTGCCCGATTCCTCCATGGGCTGAGTCGAGAAATTCGAAATGAAGTGTAATTGCAGCCTTTTGTGGAATTGGAAGATGTACTTCATCTCACCATCAAAGTAGAGAAGCAGTTGAAACTGGGAACTGGCCGTCGCGTTTCTCCGGCAGCACCTCGACAGCAATTGACTTCTAAAAATCCACAAGCTGAAGCCCCTGCTTCGTATCGGCCAGCAACGTCAAAATCAGTCGTCCAAATTGGACAACAGGAGCGGCCAGGAGGAGGACTAAGCAAATTGGAGTGTAATAAGTGCCATGAAAGAGGGCACAAGTCCTTCCAATGCCCAAATCCTAAAGCACTCGTCCTCCGCGATGGTGAATACTACTCCGAGGATGACGAAATGGAGAAGGCAATAGCTAATAAGGACTCAGACGAGGAGGTGGATGAGAACCTCGAGATGGAACCTCCAAGAGGGCCTTTTCTCGTCAACAGGAGAGCCCTCACTGTTGAAGCTGTCAACGAAACCCAACAACGTGATAACCTTTTCCACACTCGCTGCACCATCCAAGGAAGAACTGCGTCAATGGTAATTGACAGAGGAAGTTGTACAAATGCCATCAGCTTGGACACAGTAAGAAAACTTGGATTGCATACGAGCAAGCACCCTGAACCCTACAGCCTTCATTGGCTCAACGATCATAGCGCTGTAAAAGTGACGAAACGGGCTTGGGTCGACTTCGAAATTGATCAATACCGTGACCAAATTCTCTGCAAGTCGTGCCAATGCACATTGCGCACATCCTGCTGGGCCGACCATGGCAATTTGATCGTGGAGTAACTCACCATGGACGCACCAATTGCTACACTTTTGAACATGGAGGGAAGAAGCTCAAGCTCACGCCGTTGTCCCCGGCGGAAGTCAGAGAAGACCAACGTCAGCTGGCCGCTAATCGAGCTAAAGAAGAAGGCGGGTCGCGAAGGGGAAGCAGTCTCCTCGATCGACGTCATGCATTAACCGCCTTGCTGCGCCCTATGGGGTTCCAAAGCCGACCAGCTTCCCCACTCTGTTGCTCGCCGACGGCAATACAAGGGAGGAGAGAGGGTCAATTGGGTGGAAGCCTGGGGAATTCGTCGATCCAATCCGATGGTGCTGAAACGTTCCACAAGGTTCCAGGAAGCTCTCCCATAACTCAGGAAGAGTCGGATCAACCCAAATTGGTGGATCGAATTCGAGCTTCAACCCCTCTAAAAACGACCGAAGATGAACAAAATTCGAGCTTCTTGGTTAGGGAGTTCGGGCATGATTCGAACCAAGTGGCTGAAGTAAAATCGTTTGGAGGCACTCTGGGAAGCTCTCGGAACACGCAATTCAGTCCAGGGATGCTTGAATCAAAAAGCCCCAATTTTCGATTGAGGATTCTGGGTTTCGAAAATTTGAAAACGGCTGGCGGCGGGAAAGATGAAACTGAAGGTTTGTCGACAATGGTGATGATTCGAGACTGGGGGCAAGTCCAAACCTTCAATTGGAAACATGGCGAAGAGCTTGGAATCAATGAATTGGATTGGGAATGCTCCAATTCGAAATCCCCAATTTATTTGGCTGCATTCATGAGCAAAGGAGAACTCCGACGACGAACCTGCTACTCCGATCATTTTCCGGCAAAATTGGTCGACGAGATAGGTTTTTACCAGCCCAGGAGAGGTTCTCGACAGCCTTGCAAATTTCGAAAGTGTTGGATCAGCTTGAAGCCGAATTCACAGCTGCAAATTTTCTGCCGAAGAATGTGTTTGAACAGCCCACTTTCGATCCTATTTGGGATCAATTATGTGCAAAATTTGAAAGGAAGAAAGATCAAGCTTTTAGGACAAAGTTTTTTCTACAGGGGGGGCCTGATATGATCCCAATTGGATCAATCTTGAAGTTAGAATTGTTTTGTGAAGAAAACCCCAAATTCTCAACGTTTTGAGTTGTGAGTTGTTTTGGTTTTGGTTGCGATCAAAACTTGCTGAACTTTGGCCTATTGGTCTAGCAACCTCACTCGATCACTCGAATGTAACCTTATAACGACTATGAATCCTCCCAGGTGTGAGGATTCCCTCTCGTTTCCATTCCGCTTCATCACGAAACAAGCTTCCCAAGCTTGTTTAGTTGCCCTGTTTGTTCACCGTGAATCAAGAAGCTCAATTCTTTTGGGTTTGGGTTGCGTGACTCTGATCCAACGCCGCCTTTGGTATTATCAGAGGCAGAGCAGAGCGGATTGTACAATGATATCCATGTCCGCTCCATTCTTATCACGGGTCGGGGCATGATCCGCTTTGTATTAGAACGGGTCGGATAAAATTCGTCCCATTATAGAGTAGATCGGATAAAATTCAACAGAGTGGATCTGAATTGCCATCCCTAGCACCAGTTATGGTCGCCATAGTTCCCTTTCTCCGATTGCTGAAACTGAAGGGGTTGGAGGAATATTGTTCGCCCACAGAGGGCTCAAGTTAGGGTGCAAACCCTTAGAGTGCTTAACATGAGTAACCAAATCTAGACCCTTCCTTTTAAGTGGGCTGCAGATCTAAGGATTGTTAATTAAAGACTTTGTATTTCCCCTATTTTTCTTAATCGGGTCATATCTTCTTCATTCTAACTTGGAGATTTTTTTTTTTTGCACAGATGAAACGAGTTCGTTGTGCTCTACAAAATGAGATCCATTTTCAATATTTTTTGAGAAAAAAAATTTCATACCTCTCGTTACCAACTCAATACAATATGGTATCTTCTTCGTTTTTAAGTCATTTTTAGAAATTTTTGCACAGAAGGAACGATTTAATCATGATCTATTGGATCCAAAAATTTATGGGTGATTTCATACCTCTCATTACCAACTCCATGGAATATTGGAATATGTTATGGAATTGGAATTTTTATTTATCTATTTGTAATGCACTGACTCTGGAAATTGGAATATGTTATGCGGTTATATTGAACTTATGTAATAATGTGGGTTGGAAAAGATGTGGGTGAATCTAATATATGGTTGTGCTTCGCTTTCTTTTCTTTTCCATTTTTTTTAAACAACATTTGTTTTCGTCCGTTGATCTTGCCAAAATGGTTCCAGTCAAGGTAGTGGCTCAATTTTATTTGAAAATCAACAAAAAAACATGTTGGAAACAATTCAACTAACTTATCACAGCTAAGCGCTAACAAATAGAAATCATTAATTAGTTGTTTAGTTTCGACCAACCCAAAGCAACTATAGTTACCCACCAGGCACACATCAAGACACATATATGTTTACGAAGTAATTTGAGATTATAGCACTATGGATAGAATGAAATGAGATCATAGACGTTAGTCGTTGGAATATTCTGTTTGAAGAAAGAAGATCATAGTCGTACGACCCATACTTTCCTCCACAAAATAACAAATGAGGCTACCAGCTGTGTACAAAAGGCTCTGTTTGAAACATTAAAAAAAGAGCTTGGTTTCTCAAATTACGGACCTCTTCTCACCTATAATTTTTTTTTTTCTGGTAGAAGACAGACGCGGAGGCGTCCTATATCATTTCATTAATATCACGACACATGGAAATCAGTGGCGTAGCCAGGATTTTATGTAAGGTGGATCCGAATTTTTTTTTATTGCAAGAAAAATTTGAGCCATTGCAGTGCCCCATAATGTGTTCTCATATATTGACGAACTTGAATTCATATGATATCGATGTCAGTATATCCTATATAATAATCATTCATAATTTTGTCACCTATTAGATACCAAAGAGTGTTTTCACGTGGCCAATTGAAATGTCATTTCAATACTTGCAGTGGAGCCTTAGTTAGTAACAACAATAAGTTACTTCTTTCAATTACCATGATTCGAAAAATAACTCCTAATTCTATATAGTTTTAGACAATAGCTAGCCTATATTCACGTCAAAGTATACATATAATAATCTAGTTGAGGTTTAAAACCTAATATATTGAATTTATTATTAGGATAAAAATAATATAGCGAGTTTCAACAAAAGAAAGTTTTTGCGATATATAATGAATAAACCTGAAATGGTTGAACCACAATTAAATCACGTTTTCAACATAAAATATTCTACCATTGACTTGTTCGATATAATTTTGGTACGATTTTTAATTATTATTATTTAGGCGTACATATTTTCTCCTGAGCCAAGGTGGGTCCCGCCACTGATGGAAACACTCATGTTGTCATACAAAAGCCAGTAGCACAAGTTCGGGTCTCTCACATCGAACGGATGTGTGCCAAAAGTAAGGGAATGACCCTTAGAAGCCAGGAAGTTAACTGCAAAATTATCCTCCCGAAACACATGGTTAATTTCAACAAACCACTCCCTAGCAAGAATGGTCTCAAAGAGCTTAGCAACGTGACCATGACAGTGATCACTATTACTCATATTCATAATGATAGCTAACGCAGTAGTAGAGTCAAGGTTGAACTCCACTCTTCTGTGACCAAGCTTCCAGGCCATTTCCAACCTTTTGCAGCTCCTTTCAATTCAGCTCGAGTGATGGTGCACCTCCCGAGATTGCTAGCAAACGTCTCCAGACATCTTCCCATATGGTCTCGAATGAGGCGCACTGCAACAGCATAACCAGAAGTTTGGATCACCGATCTGTCTGATTGAACCCGAATCCAACCTTCTCTTGGAGGTTCCAGGCAATCTCGAGACTGGATTTGGTCATGTACACAGGTGCGAGGCATTTCTGAGCATTAATCAGTGCTTGGCAAAATTTTTTGATCCAAGCATTCTCCCTCTGAACCAGACCAGCGTTCGAATGAGTTTTTCATCCCTTGCTTCTTCATTTTGTTGTTTCCACAAGTTCCAGCAGATTATGCCAAAATCAACTCTTGTATGCTGATCCATCATGTTCTTGATCAACCATGTCTAAAAGTCGATTATGTTGTCATCCACCTTAAGCTTGTTTCTGAAATGTCTCCATAGTTCAACAGTTTTCCCACACTTCCTGAGGATGTGATCTGTTGTTTCTTCTGTTGTTTTGCAGTGGTTGCACATTCCATCTTCAGTAAGCTTTCTCTTTTCTCATTCCTTGTTTGTGAGCAGCCTGTTATGGTTTGCTAGCCACAAGAAATGCTTGATACGGCTCGGACCCTGCCATCTTCACAGGTCTCTCCATGCATCAATTGGTGTGTTGTCCACTTCCCCAACCACCATTGAGTAGGCTAACTTGAGCTTGAATCTGTCATCTTTCTCGATCCCCCAGACTATTCTATGCTCTCCCAGCTCTGAATTAGGCGCATCAATCCCAATAAGGAGATCATCTCATCAGGGAGGTATAACCTCATCCTATCCCAATCCCACTCACCTGAAACATCAGTCCAACTAGAGACTAATGCACTCAGTTCTTCCTCAGTAAGCTCTTTCAAGGCAAACTCCTCAAGGATCAGGCCACTTTCAACTCAAGGATCAGGCCACGTACAAATCTTTTTGACCTCACGTTATTGTATTCAAAAGATGTCCTAAACCCCCAAAACTAGGAAAAAAGCCATTTAAAAGGCCAAGTTTGAGCTATAAGTGCTTAGCATTTTGTTGCACAAACCTCATACCGAATAATGTTCGATTTCTTAGACGCGACACAAATAATTCACTTTATCTTTTCAATAATTTATTCGGATAAGTAAAACATACACATTCGACAAGATGTTCATGATGTTTGCTAAATTTGTTCAAAATAAATTTATCCATACGATAACGAGTGACACAAATTGGTCATGATATATGATTTTTGTGTTTCTATAATAAATAGTTCATTGTAGAAAGATCTAATGTAAACATATTCAAATGATCGAGCATTTCTACTATGCTATATAGTATTGGTGCTTTAATGTACAATTTAAAGTTGTACCATAACATGAAATGTATAAGTTTAGATTGTACCATAAAAGAATTTGTATCATTATGTTATGGTACAACTTTACAACTTGAAGTTGTACCATCACATAAAGGTACAAGTTCAAGTTGTACCATAAAAGAATTTGTACAAATAGTATAGGTATAATCTAAAGTTGTACCATAACATTAAAGGTACAACTTCAAGTTGTACCATAAAGACAAAAACCTATAGCACCAATACTATATAGCATTGTAAAATTCCTCTCAAATGATCTCCATTATCCACACACACATTTTCTTTATCTGCTCTCTATCTTTTTTCTTTTTTTTTCTTCCATTCAAGTAATTAGTAGGGTATAATCAAAAAGGCAAAATAATTAGCTAGATTTTACTGAAAGCAATTAATAAAAGATAATTCCGGTTCTTTAATAACTCCATGCTAACTTTTTGGCGTGGACTGAAAATCAAAGGTGGTTATGCCAGGAATAATTAAATCAGACGACCGAACTTTTAGTCCTTTTCTGGAGTTTACAGTACACTCGGCCACACATGATCCTACACGTCATCTTCCTACCCCAACTTCATCTCTTCTCTTCTGGTTTTGCCATGAATAAATATTGAATCCACGTTGTTCCTTATCTCACTCTTACCCACTGCCCTCCTAACTGCAAGAATTTTTTTTTAATTCTCTGGAAAAAAAAATCTTACGTTGTTTTACTCGTCTAGTCTTCTTTGGTTTTTCTATTTCTTGCTGCTCTGCCCTGGAATCTCTCTCGTCCTTGTGTAGGAGCCTTTCTTTCTCTGTCTCTCTCACAGGTCTCTCAACTTTCACTCTCATCCGCTTCTTCTTGTTTTCTTCTTTTCCCCCTCTTCACCCTCTCCCAATAATAGAACGAGTAAATAAATACCCTTCGTCCAATTTCATCAGAGCATCTTCTACATCTTTCTTCTGGGTACTGGATTTGAAGTGGGTGGGTGATTGTGTTGGTTTAGTTAGCTACAGGAGGCAGCTGGTATTCGTGTCTATTTGTTTCTCGTGGGGGGGAGCGAGGATGAATCGATGTGGGTATGAGCAGAAGGCCGCCATGGCAGCAGCAGCTTGTGAGGAGAAGAGGGAATTGGGGATGGTGGTGATGATGGAGACTGTTATTTGTCCCAAGCCTCGTCGATTGGGAGCTTTGAATCCTTCTCTCGCTACCACCTCCTTCATATTTGTTCCTCCTTCCCCTCCTATGTAGGATTTGCTCATTTCTGAGATCTTCTTCCGTCGACGATAACTCTTTCCATTTCACCGTTCTGATAATTTTAAGGGAAAATTCTTTTTCGGTGCAGGCATCATTACCTAGCGGAGGCCGATGATTCAAAAGTTGGGGCAGAGCTTCTCGACATAATCCTCTCCAAGGTCGCTCTTTCTCCCTCTCTAATTGTCATTCGTTGCGTCAATTCCTTTGGTTGCGTTTAGATAGAGAGAATTTCAAGCGATCAATTGAGGGATCTGATGAAGGATTTGGGGGCATTTTTTTGTTTTTTTGTTTGACAGGGAGGATACCAAGTGGCGGCGTCGTCACCGCCATTCTATTGCGGGTCGCCGCCGAGCAGAGCGTCGAATCCCGTCATCCAAGATGCGGAATTCGGGAGCAAAAACAAAGCGGTGGTGGGTGCGTCGTTTTCGTCGGCCGCTTCCCCGTTGTCGCCATCCACGTCAGCCTCGCGTGGGTGTGTGAGATTGGGGCAGAAGCCGGCCACCGTGAGGATCGAAGGCTTCGATTGCCTCAACAGAGACGGCCGACAAAACTGTCGCATCTCTGCCGTCGCATAATTAATAAAAAAGAAGCCACTCCACATTTTGGTAGGTTTCCAAAACTACAATCAAATAAGTCAGAATTTTGATCTGGATAGAGAGTAAAAGCAAGTGACGTTTTCGAGCTCAAGGTTGGGCAATTATTTTCCTGTTCTTGTGTAAATACGGAGGGAGGGAGTACTATAAGTAGGATCAAGCCATTTCATTCCATTTTCCAAATAGTTGGCGCTTATGAGGCTACTGGGTTCGTTGTTCTTCACCTCTGTTTGATCCGCGACCTTTGCGATTACGTTAGAAGGATCGATTGTTGCGAAGAACAGATGAAGATGAAGCTACATCGGATGGTGTTGAGTTATGGAGGAAGTAATAAATAGCTCTAGCTAGGGTTTGGGGAGAGTTCCAAATGGTGTCTCTCCCCTCTTTTCCTTGGTGATGGTGATGATGAATAGGTACATTTTGTCAATAGATCAGATCAGTTTATATGTCCTCTGTTTCCATATGAGATGTTTTCCTAATTGTAGAACCTTTTTTCCCTTTAGTATGAGATATTTTGATTGGTCATTTGAGAAAATTGTAAGAAAGTTTTGAAATTTGTTGTGTTTTTGCAACAAACATGTTATGATTATATGTTCCCCCTAATCTGATTTTGATGATTCTGATGATAATGATACAACATTGTGGTTCCGTTCATTCATTACTTACATTACACAATTAATACTCCTGAATTTTGATTTCGTATAGTCTCGTGCAATGTTCACCAAACGGTAGATATCGCACTGGATATGTTAGGGAATGGAATCCAAGTGATATATCTCTTTATAATCAGTGTAATGTGAGTGAAAAGACACCAGATATACTGTGGGCTGCTAGTTTAACCGCGTTAAATTGCTTGGTTATGTATGTATATCATATCAGTTCAAATGACGATCTTCTTTCGTGATATGACACCCTTAACCATGCTTCATTGATAGTGATTAGTTCTATGAAATTGGAGCTAATGTACAAGTGGTAGATACAAGAAAGAAGGTCATTCCTCTGTATGGGAAAGTGGTTGTTCTTTATAGAATCCACTGATTCCGGTTTCCAACTATGGAAGAAGAAAATATTTCTGGCGCATTGTTTGTTCCAACGCCATGCCATTGTTGCCAAGCGTTGGGAACCAAAATTAGCGGGCGGCTATTGTGGTGGCAAAAGGCTTACCAAAAAAGGATGAGTATGGCGTGGAGAGAGACTGATGCTTTCTTTATATTCACTCGCAAAAAAAAAAAACGCTCCTTTATGAGTTAGGTGGTGAAGATTAGATGATTGACCTTGAAAGGGGAGGTTTAGACACACAAACAGTGTGAGAATGGAGGCAAAAAAATGCAATAGAGATGAACTGTGAACACATATCGATCGAACATTGTCACGGTGTTGTCTAAGTTCGGTGGTAGTTCTCGAAAACGTTCCAACGAATTTAGTGTTATTACTTGCAAGTTGCAACAACGTATCAAGAAAATATTAGTCTTGCCACACTTGCTTATCGTTTGAGTTTGTTAATTGTGTTTATGGTAACGTGGAACACCATACACCAAATACATTTTTTTTTTTTGACAAAGGATCTTTATTGCACTTTGAATAATTGGTTACAAAGAAAAAATAAAAACTTGACTTCAACACAAGATCAAGGAAACAATGGAACACAGGAGGATACCAAACCATGCTAAGAAAATACAACCAGTGGAAGCACAGCACAGAATGACATCACTCAAAACAAACAACCAAGTTCTTGAAGCAAAGGCAGAGCATTTATAATCCCTCTTTCTTCCAACCAACAAAGAGCAAGAAGATCAGAACAGCTTGTCCGATCACAGCGAGATCCATGGCATTGGACTTAGCAAGCCATTTGCCGTCTCCTGGGGAGTGCACAAAGTCATCCATCACAGTGAATCTCAAAGAGATTGCCCGACGGTGGAAGAGGCTGTGAAACAGAATGCTCCAAGCTGTGAAGGCAGAGGGGGCCAAGGTAGAGAGGATCGGTTCAAAGGGGAGCAAGCTTCCAAGTAGATCCACAGACCACCCCAAAAGAACCGACTTCCACCGCAGCAGACGGAGATGACTCACCTCTTCACGATCCGACAACCATCCAAGCAACAACACCACCTTGGGGAAGCCAGAGGGGGGAAGATGAGAATGGCTTCACCTTGCAGATGAGACCACCAACCTGGAAAGAACAACCATCACAAAGCAAAGGTCAAGCTTCCCAAGCTGCAACCTCCAGATCCTCAAACGAGCAAGCCTTGAATCTGCAAAATCCTAGATCTGGAATGCCAAAATGGCTGGAGAGACTGAAATCTTGAAGGTGAAAAGCCTAGAAGCAAAGGCCAGAAGATCGAAAGCAAGCAAGCAAGAAAAGCGATAAAAAAAGAGAAACTTGGGCTGCCGCCGGTCACCTGAAGTAGCCGGCGGCAGCCATTGAAGGCTGGAAAAGGAGGCTTTCTAGAGAGAAGGGAGAGTAAATTTGAAAAAGGTAAAGTTAGAGAGAGGTTGTTTTCTACCAATAGTCTCAATCATACACCAAATACATGAAGCAAAGAATTTTGGTAGGAAAAGGTAGAGTGTAGACTACACGCCTTATGAACAAAAAACATCCTCTCTAATGAAGTTGATTTCAAAGTCTTAAGTGATGGTGAATTTTATTCTCTTTTTTCTACTACTTCAGTTCTGAGACCTTTAAATTTTTCTACGTGGGTTAGGTCAATATTATTGCATCTCTTGATGGTCCCAGTGTTTTCATTCATCTCCTCTAAGAAAAACTTTTATTCGCCATGGTAGAAAATTGCAATGGAAAACTCATAAAACGAAATGATGTGTGTTCATACTTTCTTTCGTAGGTTGTTTTGTTATGCATTGTAACTGCGAGAAAACCCTATCTTGTTTACAGGAACACGAGGTACTCCTTTCTCACTATCGGAAAGCAATCCAAAAGTGTTTAGGAACAACTCTCTATACACATAACCAACTCCCACAACTCTCACTTTTGTACAATCAACACCGATGATAATCGTAAGCCATAAGGGTTTGAAGCAAACCTTAATTTGTCGTTCAGTCTATATGAAACTCTCAAGTTCTGAGAGGAGATCCTTTCACCCACCGCCTAATTATGGGTGATGTTGACATTCGATTTTGAGTGTTGAGAAGTAAATTGAGTTTATGTAAGGTGGACTCTATGAGCATCTCCATTACTCAGGGATAAAGGAGATCAAAATGATCTATCAAGTCTCAAGCAAGAGGCGGTTGATTCATCTAAAACAAAATAAGGGCAAATAACTAAATCATAGAAAGAGATTAGAGCTTCGCTTTGGGGGCGTTCTTGAAATTTATGTGAATGTAGCGAGATTTACGAAGATACTCCTTACCCTAATGTCACACAATTCACTTGATGGCTTGAATTGTAAAAGACAATTATGAATACAATAATGTAAGGTTATGAAATGTACAAGCTTAGAAATTTGTACATTGATAAATTTACATGTGATCTTTCACACCTCCCGGAAAAACAAAATTTACATCCTTTTCTAGCCAAATCTACAGACCAGATGAGACCAGTTCATGTTGCCTTCAACTTCACACTCCCCACCAATGTGGAGCAAATTATTACAAAGCTAAGAACCCTAACCCAAAAGAAATTAGGAAGCCTAGCAAAACTTTACACATTACATATGCCACAACCCAACCATAAGCATGTGCTCTACACTGCAATCCCCTAAAATGGTCAGGAAATGGGGTCAATCAGTAAATGATTTGGTGGTTAGTTGCTATCTTATTCCATTTTTATGCTCGCCGCGATCTGCTGGAACTCGCACTGCTCGGTCGTTGCAAGGAAGAGCTCCCACCGGAGGCACTGCTGCCTATAGTACTTTTCTTAACACCTGAAACAGGATCACAACAATAATCATATAGTAACAATGGTTCCTGATTTCGTACAAATCACATTCCTGAAATCTTATCACTAGATTCAGAACATGATTTACTTGTTGATCCTTTCAGAGGGTCTCTGGACACCGTCACCGTCGTCGACGGTCTAGCGTCCGACAGCTTCTGCAGGCTCCGGGCCTTCGTCATCCTAGCACCACGCCTGCTGCACCACAAAGACAACAATTAATGAACTCCCATATTGGAAATTGGAAAGAAGATTAAATTAACGGTAAAAATCTTACTTTTCTCCAGGCTTGTCGGCGAGTGGTTTCCCGGTATCCTCAGCGGTGGATTCCGGCTCCGTCCCAACAGAAGCTTCACCGTCGGAAACGTCACTGTGATCTGATGAAGCTGTAGTCTCCGTCAGCCCTAACCCTCTCTCCCCTGAAGCCGACTTCCTCGTGTGAAGCCTCGCCGGAGGCTTCTCCACAATGCTCGGGTGCCCTTTGAACACTTGCAGCCTCTCTATCTCTTCGTCCTTGTTCGCAATCGTGTCTTTCAAAGACGCCAACTACAAACAGAAATCCCCCCCTAGATTAACACATGCATTGATCACTGAATTCATAAGCTTATGGTGGAATTGTTAACCAAACCTGCTCCATTAGCTCTTTAACGTCTCTTCCCGGATTGCTCTTCGCCGCACCTAGCTCGATCCCTGTAACCCTTTCTGCAAACTTTAGGGTGCTTAGGCTCTCTGAATACGACGTCGCATCGGGGTTCAACTGGATGAACATCAAGGTCTTTGCTTGTCCACCTATGGCGACGACAATAATTAGGTCAAAGATAAACCCTTTGGCCTTTTCCACTGATCAAATTTGAAATCAAAGTTCTTACCGAGAGAGCTTTGGAGTAGCTGGGTGAGCTTGCTATTCCTGTAAGGAACATGGGTAGATTTCTGAGCAAGAGCGAAAATGACGTCTCCCAAAGCAGAGAGCGATTTGTTAATATGTTGAGCCTCCTTCAGCCGGTCTCCGGTGACTTCTGATCGGTCAACCCTCTCGCTTCCAGCCAAATCGACCAAATGGAGATTCCCAAATAGAGTAGTCCCGGCTTGCAAATCTTTCCCGCGAACGTGGACGCTGAGGACGCTGTGGGAGCGGCTGCTTCTCTCGTTCATCGCCGTCGCGCTGACGGTTCTATTGCTCAAGCCAATGTGCATCAAGTCCATCACGTCGGAAGTTGACGCGACCGGCAGCATCGTCGCGTCGGGGACGGCGATCCCGTTGCTTGATGGTGTAGTTAGGATCCCGAGCGTGTGGGGGGAAGAATTGAATCAAGGACCACAAACAAAATTGAGAAAGTAAATTAAAAATGAAGAATGCAGGGCAAAAAGAAGAAAAAAGAAGGATATTTCTTCTGGGCGTCATTGGTTAGCAAGTCTCTGACTTGCTCGTTGTAGATTTCCACCATCTGGACTCCAACCTCGTAAGAAATGGAGTCACTTCTGTTCTTTGACATGTTGAAGAGATCCTTTAGAGCTCTGTAGTTCACTCCCCATTCTTCTTCTTGTGCTCCATTTGGACCCAACTGCAGGTAAATCAAACCTCTGCATGTTAGCTTTTACTTACTAGATTGAATAAGCTAAGAGATTGAATGGAGAAGAAAGAACAAAAACCGGTATACCATTGTGTATGTTTTGCCAGACCCAGTCTGTCCATAGGCAAATATGCAGACATTGTAGCCATCTAATACAGATTGCACCAAGGGTTGTGTGTCCAAGTAAACCTCAGCTGCAATAGAGTTCAAGTTGAGTAAAGCAAAAAAGGAAGAGATGAAAGGGATATGTTTAGGGAAGAAGAAGAACCTTGAGTAGCTTGTGGGCCATATACTCTGTTAAACCTAAACATTTTGCGACCATCTTTTCCTGTTTTAGCAGGATTCCCTACTACTAATTCTCCTTTGTCACTGATGTGCTCAACCACAGACTTGTTTGCAGCTTGCCCTGGCAAGAACGGCCTTACTCGACAGTACACTCTAATGTTCCCTGCACAATCAAAACATGATATGATATGACAGATAATTATGAACAAATGAATTCGTTCATCGGATAGTTGAAGAATATCAGTACCTCTTAGATCCTGGAGCTCATTGAATAGCTTCCTGTTTTCAGCAAGAACCAGGTAATAGTTCTCACTTGCATCCACCAATGCCTTGAACTTCACTCCTAGGCTATGAAACTTCTCGGAATAGTCTTGCTGCACTTGTAAGACTTCTTCCTTGATGCTTGAGGAAGAAAATCTCATTTCCTATTATATTTGTTTTGATTTGTTCAGTGAGTGAAGTTCTCAATGAGAGCGAAAGGGAAAGGAAAGTAAAATGTAAGTAAAGAGCATACATGCAGTGCATGAAACTGAAAGTTGACAGATTTGAGAAAGGTGGTCTCTTTCTTGCTCCAACTCTGTTGTCTGGACTCCAATGTTGCTTTAAGACCTTTCAGCTCATTCCTTGAATCTTCTAGGAAAGTTTCAAGCTCTTTTACCCTCCTATCGAAACCAGCTGCTGCAGTTTTTGTCTCAGCTTCCAGTTCCAAGTACTTTTGTTCCTGTGCCTTGTTGGCTTCCTCTAGCTCTTGCAATGACATAGCGAGTTTCAGGTTAGCTTGTCCTTTCTCCTCTAACAAGCTAGCCATCTCATTTCGTGCTTTCCTCATTGAATTGAGTTCTCCTTCCAACTTCACTGCATTCTTATGTGCTTCTCTGATTGTCTCAAGTTCTTGCTGCAACGTTGAGAGTTGATCTTGACCTGCTTGGTCTTTCTCCTTCATTAATCTCCCCAATTCATCATGTTCTTGTCTTGTTGTTTCAAGTTCTTCCTTTAGTGATGAGATTTTGAAACTCATCTCGTCTTTCTCCTTCACCAATCTCACCACATCATCACCTTGTCCTTGTCTGGATTTTTCGAGTTCTTGCAGCAGAGTTGTGAGTTGAACACTAATTTGCTCTTTCTCCTTCATCAATCTAGCCTTATCATAATCGTGCCCTTTTCTTGTCTTTTCGAGTTCTTGCTTCAGTGTTGTGATTTCTTGACTCATTTGATCCTTCTCCTTCATTAATGTAGCCACCACATCACCATTTCCATCTCTCCTTGTTTCAACTTCTTGTTCAACAATTATTCCTCGTCCAGTTATTTCAGCAGTACTAGCTTCTCGGCCCACCTCATCATTTGACTTCATAGTTGCTTCTACTTCAAGTTTCCTTTGGTCCTTTTCCTTCACAGAAGTAACCACGTCGTTAAGTTCCTTCTTTGTTGCAGCTAGTTCTTGCTGCAAGGCTATGACCTCAGTGTTTGTCTTCTGTTCATGTTTCAGTTGGTCCTTTTCTTTTGTCGAATCAACCATATCATTAAGTTCCTTCTTTGTCACTGTTAGTTCTTGTTGCAAGGCTAAAATCTCAGCATTTGTCTTCTGTTCATACTTTATTTGTTGGTTCTCATCTCTCATTGAATGAACTAGGTGATTAAGTTCTTTCTTCCCTTCTACAAGTTCTTGTTGCAAAGATGAAACTTGAGTGTTCTTCGTCTCACAGTTGACATTTTCTTGTTGTGAAGACGATGAGGGTTGGTTGTATGCATGCTCCTTTTCTTTTAACAATTTGACCATGTCATCGTATACGGTCTTCGTTGTTTCGAGCTCCTCGCGTAGCCTAGCAAGTTCAAGACTTGCTTGTTCCTTTTCTTTCAACAGCTTCGCTATCTCGTCATTCACCTTGGTCTTCTCTTCTACCTTTAACTTGACACCCTACAAGGATTTTACTTAGCATTATGAAATCTGAACAGAAAACTTGAAATTAGAGGAGTTGAGAGAGTTGTACCTTAATGGGTGGAAGCTGATCCATGACAATCTGCAACAGAAATTTATACAAGCCAAGTTATGAACACAAATGAACGTGCTACCCAAATGCATGTATAGTTTTGTATCCTCAAACTATGTACCACACATTGTAAAATTGGTGAGCCTGGCATACCCCAGTATCTTCACCTGTCCCAGAAGCAAGCGTCTCAAGAACCCTAATCCTCGACTGATACTTCTCCTCACGTGCCTTGAATAGGTTGTTTTGCTAACACCATACCAAACAAAGATTCATCAGTAGGGAGAATGACAGAAGCCTTACTAGGGTTAACAATAAGAGAAATAAGGCCTTACTGTTCTCAGGTGTTCTGCTTGAGTGGATATCCGCCTTTCAATCTCCTGAACAACCTTTCTTAGCAGGCAAGCCACCCGCTGCTCAACCACAAAATGGGACACACCATTTAAACAACTATCCAGACATGTACTAATTGTATTGATATTATTTAAATCATGTTTACACATATACATTGATGTGTCATTTGCATACATGAGGGATTTCACCATTCTTTCTGTCGATGCTTTCGTCCAAGATCCCATTCACCACACTCAACAACGATTGAGTAGGAGCATTCTGCATAATAACATAACAACAAATCACAAATGACAACGATATGATGATAACATCATAATGTGTACATGATTAGTGACATCAACTAAATTGACTGCAGGAAGAAGCATTACATCCAAGCTGGTAGATTTCATCATCTCTGATATCTTCGAAGGCGATAGGTCAGCATAACGTCCTTGTCTGACTTGGAACACCTCATGGAACCGGTGTCCAGCGTGGTGCATCCACGCTGCAGATGAATCTACATCATCCCCAGAAAGATACACGCAGATTAAACAACAAGAAGAAGAAACAAGCTACAGTTTTAACTGTTTCTTCCAGTAGCTAGCTTGAATTTACCTGAAAGGGCAGGACTAGTACGCAAGAACTGCTGCAACTTGGAGTCAGAGGAGAGTGATTGCCTTTCTGCTCCAGGCGATGAGAGTGACGATGAGAATGGACCAAGATGAAGGCTCTGGTAAGGAGAGAACTCCCTTAGGCTCCCACTTCTGGTCATTCTGCCGCTCGTTGGAAAGCCATTGTTTCTTCCTGTTGGGTACCTTACTCTCAGTGATAGCAGGCAATCCACCACTCTCTTAAGAGAACCCTTTTACACATAGTAAATCCATAATTCATCTCTAGTTACCAATCATGGTACATTTACAGTAAAATTTTTTTAACTTGCTACATATAGTTTGAAGGTACCTTCTCCAAGTCTGCAATCTCAAACTTGGGGATCCCCCTTTCATTGATGTTGTCCAGAAATCGTTGAACATTCTGGTGAGGTGATGCTTTCCGACCCTCCAAACTTCCATCCTGCATTATTCGCAAGGCAGAAAATTTACCAACATGATCAGAAAAGGTAACTCCATAACTTGCCTGGTTATTCACTGCAATCCAAGTGACGAGATTTACATCTTCTGTGAAAGATCCTGGCCTAACTTTCTTCAAGATCTTCAGAAGAACAGTGCCATCACTAAGGCATTCTCTCAGCTCTTCAACTGAAGCTTTTGGTTGGAGTTTCAGATCAGGTAGAATGGTAGAAATCCACTCTATCAGCACAACTAGCTTCCTCTCTATTGAACAAGAAATGAATGATGAGATTTGATTAGCAGTGAGAAAGATTGATTAAGAAAGTGGTTAAGTAAAACAGCAATTATGTTTATTTGGTCTGATGTTGCTTGCTTGCTTACCCTCGGTGTCATGATCAGAATCGAGTAGTGGAGTTGGTTGAGAGAAATCCCAGTCAGTAGTTGGAAGTTGTTTGGCACTGTTGACTCTGCTGAATTGTCTCATTAGGTAATCTGATGAACTGGTAGTCATTACACGTTTCCTTGAGGCACATCTAGCTTGCCTTCACTCTCTAGCATTCACTAATTGAAACAAAGTAAAGGTTAAAAACAATGAGTTCGATGTAGGGACTATCATTGATGGAATGATAGATAGGCACTATAAATACAATCAGAGAGTTAGGTTCAATGTAACATCATGTTCAGAAAAGGAATATGGTACTTACTCGTGTTAAACAACCAATATTTACATAATATACCTTCTCTTTTATGTAATTTCATATTTAATTCACGCAAATAAAATCAAATTTGGAAGCTTGCAAATCATTTTCTAGACAATTTATCATTGATTTGCGTGAGTAAAATATCTATCATGTTCCAATTTTTTCACAATGGTTTGAAGATGTGACATAAGAGACAAAGATAGAGATTTATAATGAGCCAGAATTAGTTTTCAATAATTAACTCTATGTCCTTAAACTACAAGAAGAACTCCCCGTCTCAAGGGCAATCACTGTTCTAATCATAACATTAAGAAATGGAACTGCCATCACTAATTCATGTCAACTAAAGTACATTCTTTTACATGATTCATTTAGA
The DNA here is from genome assembly GCA_946122785.1 of Linum tenue. Classification (NCBI taxonomy): domain Eukaryota; kingdom Viridiplantae; phylum Streptophyta; class Magnoliopsida; order Malpighiales; family Linaceae; genus Linum; species Linum tenue. The sequence goes on along the minus strand of CAMGYJ010000004.1, from coordinate 51,590,592 downwards.
AAATAATTGCATTCATGATATCTTGTATATATACAACCTACTCATTTTTATTTTTGGCGACATTTTCTCGTCGAATATACAACTCTTGTTTAAGCAATCCAAAAAAATAAACCAACGACAAATGTGAAGGGACAAACAAAAATGGTTTTGTATACTGCTATGTAGGCAACTTCATATGGAGAACAAAAAAGTAATACACATTAGCATCCCGATTGTGCTAGCTACTATATTGGCGCAAAGGCTTACCCCATCAAACAACAACATTTTCTCATGTGCCTACGTCGTTATCTGATTCTAATTAATTTAACCATTTATGGTTCTAGATATTGAATGCCCTTTTTAACATTGTTTGTTTGAATGAGAAAGTAGATGAAACAAATATCAGGGGAACACAAATCGGCTCCAAAATAAGAAAGATGAAGATAATGAATTCCAGAGATGGGTGGGTGAAGAAGGAGAAGCTGACCTGAAGAAAGCGCAAGCTAGGACACAGATTCTGAAGACGATCGATAGATTGACAACTACCTTTCAACAACCAACAGATTGTGTTTCAGATTTTTTTTCTTTCCCCTTCTGCAGGTTCTGTTCTCTTATGAAATTTTTCGTTTATGGGGTTTCTCCAATTATTTTGACTTTGTGAGGATTGGTTTCTCTGATAATTTTCTATTGTGTGTAATCAATCAATGGAAAGGCGGAAGAAGGGATAGGGAAAGAGAAAGAGGGCGGGAACTTAGGAAGAAACAGAGAATTCTGTATGCATCTAAACTACTCTCCCGTCATCTACGCTCTACGATTGTATACGAATGGCTTCCGGTATTCGTGCTACATCTCCAATACATGTATTGCTATACGTATCCTCTCAATGTTATACGGCGTAATTAGTGTATTTTTTTATGTCACTAGTGAAACAAAACTTTCTCAAACCCATCAAATGCATGTTGCCTGTATGGTCAATGGCTACATTTGTCCCCCGTTGAAGTGCTAGGGTAAAATTACATATTTTGTGAACCATTTAGAACAGGGAATCAACATAGGTCGGTTGATCGGTTCAGTCATCGGGTCGAGCACAATGTACTAGTGGGTCGATCTATTTATTAAGTTGGGATAATTATTATAAACGGTCACAAATCATTACACTTAGTACAAAATGATCACGAGCCTTTAATTTGTAGGGATTCGACAACATATTTTTGAGTGGATATCAAAATGAACATTCCGTCATTTTTCATCCAAATTTATGTTAGATTTATCGAGTCAGCATTCCACCTCATCAATATGATTAATAAATAAATATAGTTTAGTATATGAAGCCTTTGAGGATTCATTCTCTGATAGAAGATGTAGCGGCCAGGAGAAAATGCAGCAGTGGGGACTCTCGGTTAGCGGCGGGGGTTGCTTGGGAGAAGAAGCGGCGGAAGGGATTGCCGATTTGGGGAGTTAATCTGGAGAGGCTAGAGGAAGGCAGTTGTTGGAGGTGGAGAGAAGTGAGGTCGAGTGTAGGGTTTCGAAGGGGAGGGGTTGGGGAGTCTTAGGGTTAAACGTAAAAATAAAAAAAGAAAAAATGAGGTCACCAGGTCTCGAAGACCAACCTCATTAAAGGCTTCCGCGAAAGACGAAAAAATGGAGAAAACCCCTCCTTTGATTTTTTGGAACCCACTTTTTTTTTCTTCAGACGACGCTTTTTTTCTTCCAATTAATTGTCACAAATGAAAAAATCAAAGTAAATACATTTTACCTTCTTCATTTTTTTCAAAATTTTGTTGTGGCAACAGTAAACAAAAATAAAAAATAAGAAATGAACGGGGCCTAAAGAGGATGTCTATAGGCAATTGTCAAATGAAAGAACTAACCTCCATCCCTAAACTGATATGCAAGGTTGTCAACCCGCGGGTCGACCCGCGGGTCGACCCGGATTAACCCGGACCCGGCCAAAAAAACGGGTCATACCAACCCATTTTCAAGTCAGCCCGGAAATAGTCAAACCCGGAGAAACCCGGTCAAACCCGGGTTGACCCGGCCGGTTAGCCCGTTGGAGCGGGTCAGCGGGTTGCTCTTTTCCATTATTTGCGACCCGAGCCTCTCCATTACCTTTAGTTCCCTGAGTCATAGTCATTTGGTAAGGGTTTGGGACTTGGTTCCAATAAATGGAACGAAAGATATATGTGATGTTTTGTGAATGATTTAAGTGTTGTTGAATTTTTACTATGTTGAATTTAAGTTGATGTTATTTAAGTGTGTTGGAGTTGAAGTAGTGTTGCATTTTTTTATGTTGGATTCAGGATAAGTATAATATAATTACATTTTCCATATTTCCGGGCTAAACCGGGCTAAACTGGGCTAAAACGGGTGACCCATTGACCCATGACCCACTAGCTCATCCGGGTCCGGGTCGACCCGCGGTTTGACAACCTTGCTGATATGCCATTTTAACCATTTGACAGAAAAATCACAGGGAAAAAAAAAACTAGCTCCATGGTGGATTGGAGCCTAGCTTAGCATCAAGAAAACAGACCCATGATGGATTGGAGCCCAGTATGACTTCCAATTTGAGCCTTAGACAACTCCCAATCAGGCTAGCAACTTATGGACTGGAAGACCGCAAAAGCCCATATATCTAATATCTAGAAAGCCCAACGTCCCCAACTTGGAGAACATCAGCCACCGGAGTAGCGAAGAGAGAGAGAGATTATCAGAGAGAGTTCACCCGCTGCGACCAGAAGCGCAAAGCTAACGGAGCGAGCGAGATCATCAACCTTCACCGCGCAAGGAAAGATTGACTGAAGGCAAAGAGACCATGGGGAGGAAGAAGGGCGTTGCCGAGTTCGAGGAATCGCCGCCGGATGACTTCGATCCGTCCAATCCGTACAAGGACCCGGTGGCGATGCTGGAGATGAGGGAGCACATCGTGAGGGAGAAGTGGATCGCCATTGAGAAGGCCAAGATTCTGAGGGAGAGGCTCCGCTGGTGCTATCGCGTCGAAGGTGTCAACCACCACCAGAAATGCCGCCACCTCGTCGAGCAGTACCTCGAGTCTACTCGTGGTATCGGCTGGGGAAAGGACCATCGCCCTCATTCTTTTCACGGTTTGACCCCTCTCTCTCTCTATCCCTCCGATCTTTGTTGTTTGGGATTTTGAGATTCTGATTTCCTGCGGTTTATTTCGTTTCCTTGAATTGAATTTTCCTGGCTTCGTCTTTTCATTTCTGGATTAGGTCCCAAGGTGGAAGCCGTGGAGTCAGAGGAGTAAAAGGGTTGCTTGGTCTCAAGGTAATCTTTTGGCCTTTGTATTCTGAATTTCTCTTTTTCAATTCGACTATTTCCCCTGTTGAGTTCTGATGATATGGGTAACTGTGCTTTGGGGAAATGTTGTTTCTTTAGTGGTAGAACAATTTCTGAATTTGAGTTGTGTGAGAAAAGTGAGCTCATTTTGATAGTTTGGTTGGGTGATTCTGGTTTGTAGTTTGAAATGTTGTTTCAGCAGTGGAGTCGCTTGAAGTGTTTGTTCGGTGGAAGTGCGGAATGGGTTAATGTGGTAGTGTAACCTTATGTGAAAAGAAAGGAAATTCATCTTTAGCCAATTTGAATTACTCCTAGGTTCTCTTCTAAAATTCGACTGTCCAATTTGAATGAGCTCAATGAACATGCTCTGAAGAATTTGTTGACAACACTAGGCTTATGATAGAGATTTTGAGGTGATATTTGGATGTGAATAATTATGGCCGTAAAGTCTCCATGAGTATTTATGTATTTGGGTATTATGTTGGAATCGAAACCAGACAGTGATCATGACTAGCAAGCCAATTGTTAGTTTTGACGTAAACTTGTCTTAGTGGTGGTGGATCATGCTGTTTATTTTGTTTAATGTGTGGCTAATCGAATCATTAATCGTCATCCTGTATGTATTGAGTTAGTCTGTTGATTGTGGAAAGTTTTTTGGTTTCTTTTAGAATTGATAGCAAGAGTTCACAATCGCTCTTAGACTTATCACAGTTGGTGGAAGGGCAAGTAAAGATAAATGTCTGCTTAATTAGTTAATTGTGAAGACCAATGTTAAAAGAATGTATTTAGATTCAGAAATCTCTATTCATGCTCGAGGAGGATAAATAAAGCATCCATGTTATGTAAACATGTTAACCTAAGAACTACTAATGGATGATGATGTTATGCATATTTCTAAAACATGAAACATTGTGCATTGTGGGCACACCAATAGATGACTCTACCCAGTCAACTTTTCAACTAGAAAAAAGTCAGGCTCATTTGAATGCTTCATATAGGGATTTTGTGCTATGAAAGGGTAGATACTCTGTAACTTGTTTGTATTGTCCTTGCCGTCTTTGAGCTCCTTGTTGTTAGAAGATGAAGAAACAAAAAAAACAAAAAGTTACCCAGATTTTGGTTTCACATAGAAATATAATAGTGCTGTTCTGCATTTTCTTGTAGATGTTATAAGAATGTGGTCTGCACATTAGTGGTCAACCCAATTTTATTTGTGCACTTTAGTCCAAGCCAAGTAACCCAGTTGATTAAGATGTACAATTTAATTATGCCTCGGAAAAATGCAATTCCCATCTTTTCTGAAACAGAAAAGAAGGTACATCCTCAAACAGGAGTGTGGATTATTATCATATCTAAATCGAATTTTTATTGAGCTAGTCAGGCATCAAAAGGGGGCAGGTTATTGGTCATGAGCCCCCATTACGAACATCGTGTTTTCTTTTGCTTTGGCTAAGAGATTTCTCCTGATTCTGTTTCGTGCCTGAGAAAAGAATGCTTCTGCAATTCTTCATGTTAGCATGCGATTGGTCGCGTTCTTCAAAATTTCCAGTCTCTCTTTTCTTTCCTTCTGATGCCTGCATGAGGGTGGCACAAGCTAGCTACTTTTGTGCATATGGTTATTTAGTATGAATGTTGTTTTATAAGGATGACATAAGTTCATATTTATAGTTAGGTCTTACTGAAGTGATTCTAACCTGTGAGGCTGGGACCTCCAGGTTCAAGACTAGAAGTATTACCACTAGGCTTAAACCCTTGCTCGCCTTAATCTGTATGAATGTTGCCACATATTAAAAAAAAATGTTGCATTGAGTGGGAAACTTGTGTTCTTTTTCTCCTATCTGAATGACAATGCATGTGAAGTTATTAACTCAGGGAATCAGACCTCGTTCTAATTTCTGAACCAGAGAAACTTAAGTCCTTGTTACTTTATTTCTCTTGCAGATGAGCCACATTGCTGGGAGATCAATGCTGGACACTGAAGGAATGCAATCCTTTACGATTTGAAGTTGTTAATGTTTTTTTTTGCTTCTCTTGGCCCTTGACTATATATCCACACAATCATTCCTCTCATATCTCCGTTGTGTACCGCTTGCCTTGAACTTCCAGGCTGGGATTCTGTCATAATGGGAATCACATGTTTTGTGTGGATAAACCTTCTCGATGAATGGATGTTGCTTTCGAAATGTTACTATGTTCTGCTAATCGTGCAAGGCGGGTATTACCCTCGTCGCCTGTGGAGGCTGAGATCTCAGTGACATCACATTTGCTGGATTGTAGGTGCTCGTCGAATTGAAAACTGATTGAACATGGCTTCTTTTCGTGGATTATAGGTGCTCGTCGAGGCAGTAACTGATCAGACATGACATCTTTTGGTAAACTAGTGTTAGCAGAATCAGTTCGGTTCGTGCTTCAACCTGTAATCCATCTGCAACTGCATCCATATCTACAAACGTTGAACTTGCAACGTATGGTGCAAAGTATGAAAGAATATGCGCCATTGGTTTGGACCATTTGCATAGGTAGGAAATGGAGTTCGTTGAGACTTGGGGTTGGGGAGGGGATTCAGTTGTGAAACTAACTAATTGACTCGAGCAAAACACGAACGAGTTTGCCAAATGGTAACCAAACCCAGCTGGTGGTGTGAAGAATGAATGAAAGCCAACCAACTTTCGTTGATGGCGTGTGACTTTGTGCTTAGGAAAGATTCATGAGCAGGAAAAAGCTTACACTGTCAGAATATATTCACTTGTTTGGACATTAAAGATTATGTACCTTCTTAGGTGTCATCACGTGAACCTACTTTTCACATGATTTGACCTCTCCATTTGTAATTTTTTTTAGTAAAATATTAATTTAATTCATATAAAATGTTTAGGTACATACTAAATGTTGCGGTTATTAGCAAATTCGATAAATATAATTTGTTGCGTTAGATAGATGTAAATATTCATAACATATTTAGATATTCATATAAATATCATCGTTTCGCTTGGTTTGATTTGGATTTCGATTATCAAAGATCTAAATGAAGATGGTGATGGATAGTGGCGGACCCAGGATTGTCGGAGAGGTGTGTCGCCGATAAAATACAATAATAATTAAATTAAAGTATTAAGTAGAAATTAAAAGAAATTAATTCATAAAGTTCACAATGTCATATTTACAACAAACCGCAACCACTTTTCATCTGCTGAAATGTCTCTAAAATACATTCATCACTTATTCTGCAAAGCAAATATTTTTCAATATACACAACTAAACAATCATTCATAAATTGGTCACTCAACCGATTTCGAAGATCGTTCTTGATTATCTTCATAACTAAAAATGTTCTTTCGCAGCTTGCAGTTGTAACAGGTAATGATGGGGAGTTAGTGGCCTCTTGGGCTATTGGGCATTAGGCCTGTGGTTTTTTCTCTCTTTTAATTATAGGCACATGCCAACACACATCACACATGTATATTGTATGAACTGAGATTTTTTTTAATAGGAATTTATAGGGTTATAATTTATGAGTTATTTTAAACAAAATTGAAAATGATTATAATTAAGATTGATTCATTTGGATAATAAATTCTTCGAGTATAATGAAGGTGTGTCGGCTATAATTACTGAAGGTGTGTCGGCTATCCCAAAATAAAAAAATTTGTACCAAAAATATGTAGATCCTTCGTGAAATTCTCGAGCGAGGGTGTGTCGGACAACACACCCTCCCTTGCCTTAGGTCCGCCACTGGACTGACGGAGTTAAAGGGAAAATTGACTTGTCCATGAAGGACTAGGTTTTAATTTCTTGTTCATTTTTTCCAATGGGCTAGTAGTGTCACTGTAACATTTAAGGTTAGGTTTGGTGATTTTCTACGCGTAGGGGTCGTTTGGATGAATCACTTGAAAAATGAGATAATTTGGTCAATTATCTCATTTTATAAAATGAGTCAATTCAAATTATCTGTCCCCACCCCGGACAATTAAAAATGTCTCAAAACGAGTCAATTCAAAATTTCCAAGCCAAATTGTTTCATCCAAATTTTATACCGTCAAATGTGTTAATTTGGCCCAATTATATCAAAACGAGACCATTGAATCAAATTAATGTGTTAAAATTCCTCACCCGTAATCAATTTACATGTTACGACCTTTTGGAATCTCCTTTTCTGATTATGCGAATAATGTAAGGAATTTAACACTCTCAAAATAATTGGGTAGACGTGGGGAGAATTACATTAGTTCAAATAAACTACCACATATTTTTAAGTATAATTTTTTTATGAAAATAATTGGACTGCCATTATTATCTCTTAATTATAAATTGTACGGACGGTGAAATCGTCAGATATAGAATAGGAGGGTCACATTCACTCATATAATTAAACAAATGAAGGTTTGCTTAAATGCAGAGAATCCAACTTAGTGGCCAACGTGATTGAGTTGAAAACGGTGATTTGGCCCTCTAATCATTCAATAGAATAGGAATCATTCAATAAAGTAAAAATTCCTTAAACGAATGATTTGACCCTCGAGAATAATTAATTACAGCCGTTAATTATTAATCAGCAGAAAGAGACCTACTGCTACTAGTTGATTCCCTTATATATATGGTATTGTTTTCGGTGCACTCACTTTTTTTTTTTTTTTGCATTCAGTGCACCCGCTTCATGATTGTCATTTTGAATAGGCGATTCATGTCAAAACGATATCCATCATTACTTTTGATATGATAGACATGAAACCCCATGAATTTACAAAAAAAAAATCAATAAATATTTACTTTGATTTGAAGGATTTAAGATTTATGGATTTAGGGTTTGGGTTAGAGTTCACATTTTGGGATTTTGGGTTAGTGTTTAAAATTGAAGGTTTAGGGGTTAAGATAATTGATTGATTAGTTGTGATAATTTATTATATCATCATATTATACTAATGCTTACAATTAAAATTCAAAATCTAATGTCTATACCTAACTTCAGAGTTTGGCGCATTCAATGCACCCAAAAAAGCGAGTGCACGAAGTAGCCATCATATATATATATATAAAAACAAATAATTAAGCGTAAGTACTACGACTTCCTTTTTAATTAGTTAATTAAAGACTTCCACTTGAAAACTCAACAAGGTAGGGATTACGTCCATCCATAGTAGCAGAGGAGAGGAAATGATATATAATAAATCCAGTCTTTATGAAATCGTACGGTATCGGTGATTCCACAGGAATCTACATTTATTTTAATGACATGTTTCAATCATTTACTAACGATAAGAAAATAAAATTTATATCACCAATTCACCATTATACATGTACAATACCTTATAATTAACCTTTTCAAGTACAATTACCGCCTGATACGTTATACAATTCTTTTATATATATATATATAACTAAATATGGCTGGAAGTGGAAGGTTTCTCAAACAAAGCTGGCAGCTCAATTATTATATTATTATTAATTGAACAAGAGAAGAGAGCACGTAGAAAGAAATGGGACGACGTGAGTTAGGGCTGGGAAGAACGTCTCTCTCAACCAACCCATTGGTCTCCGTCGCTGTCTCGCCAGTCGCCACTATTCCGCATGCGTAATCATCGATGCAATTTATTTAGCATAACATATTTCTTTTCTTTTCTTCTTTTTCCCCACAGGACATGAGTAATTGGTTCCCCCGCTAGTGTGCACTCATCAGAGCTCTCTCTCTGCCTATATATATACACAGTCCAGTCCTCCTCCTCCTTCATTCTCACATTCATCACCACCATCAATTAATTAATTCTCATCTCAGAAGCAAGCTGGCTGTAGCGCAAAAAAGGGGGAGCTCCCTTTAGTTCAATGAAGGGGGCAAAGAAGCGGCAAGAGCTGCCATCTCATGCATCTCCCGGCCATGCTAAATTAATTCAATCAAGGTGGGTGAAGCGTGGCCCAGGGTGCATGGGATTGGGGAGCAACTCCCTTCCGCTTTCGCTTTGCTCGCCTATTGGACTGAAGGGAGCTCCATTTCTCCACTCTCCCAACCTCTTTCCTTTCACCTTTCCCTTTCCAGCCTGCTGCATTTCTTTCCCGATGGATCTGTTTATATGTAATGTGATTTCTTTGCTGCTTCTGTGCAGGTAAGGATGGATTCTTCTGCGCGCGGCAGCACCAAGTTGGCTTCCTTCCTTCCTTCCTTCTTTTTTTCCTTCAATAATGTCGTCTTCTTCTTCCCTAGCTCAGTCGTCTTCCGTCTGCTTCGTGAGCTAATTAATTAATTATTACTGTTGTTTTGATTTTTTTTTTTTTTGAGAGATGTAAATAATTCTCTTTCTTTAAGGGAGTGCGGTGGCCGCCCCCTCCCATCTTGATAATGGAGGATGATGATTAATGAAAGGGTCTAGAGCATCCTTTATTATTATTATTTTTTTTTTATATACTAGTAGGCTGCTAGAATTTTTTTATTATGGAAGATTGGAGAAGAATTATGTTTGATTGATTGGGAAAAAAGTGATGAATTAAAGAGTATATTGCTCAGTATTTATAGTCTAGACTAATGAGGAGAGAGAGAGAGAGAGATTTATGAGCGGGAAAGCTTAATCCGTAACTCACACTAACTACTAACTAGCCTATGACTATTTACATTTTAATCATCTATCTGTTATAAGATTACATCCTGGTCTTATATTCTAATGCCCTCCCACGAGCTTAAACATGAATTGATTTTATGTTGGGCTTGGAAATCAGAGCAATGAAAAGTGTGTACACATAAAGCTTTTGTGAAAGGGTGTGTGAGCTGAAGTAGTGTTGTGGATAGGGATGGCAACAAAACTCGAACCCATGGGTACCCACCCGACCCAACTCGGTCAACGCGGGTAAAACCCGTGTTGACGGGTTTTGGCCGGGTTCGGGTTTAAACCCGCTACACTATTCACCGGGTTGGGTTGGGGTTGGGTTTAGGTAAACCCGCCCCATGGGTACCCGCTCACACATATAATTACTTTCCCGGTATATTTAATATTCTAAATAATATATTTTCTTTAAACAACTAATATTATTTATGTTTGTGGAGACATGTATAATTTGTTCTTTCTAATTATTTAGAATGAAGTTGATATTATGGAGTGGAGAGTGAAGAAACTTATTTGACGAGGAAGAAGATTTCAATTAATCTTGTTGTTTATAGATGTTTATCTTTAATTTTGAACAATTTGTATTGATCATTTGCGGTTTGCTTGTATGTTCTAGATTGGTATTTTTTGTATGAATAATTTGTATGAGAAAATTGATGTTAAACTTTTATTTTGAAAGAAATTTGTTATTGTAAATTTTTTACCACAAAAACCCACGGGTACCCATGAACCCGCGGATACCCAGCGGGTTGGGTAAACTCAAACCCAACGGGTTTTATCCCGGGTTTTTTTGGCGGATAAACCCATGGGTTTGGGTTTGGGTTTGACAAAACCCGCCCCAACCCGACCCATTGCCATCCCTAGTTGTGGAGATGGGTTGGACTTTTGACTTATTGACAAGGACTTGATCTCTTGTGAAATGACAATACACTTTTAATATGTTCAGTCCTTTCATCCTGATTGCTGAAAGGCTGTCACAGTAGATGAAGTAGGGCTGCTTAGGTTGGACTGCAGGTAGTTGCTGGAAGAGGTAGGTCATCCATTGAAGCTCCTGAGAAGTATCTTGCAAGTGCCAGTATTCTGCTTCTATTGATGACCTTGAAACCGTCTGCTATTTTTTGGACCTCCAGCTGATTAAAGATGAACCTAAAAAGATACAAAAACCAGTCACGAATTGTTGAGTATTAGGGCATCTTGCCTAATCTGAATAAGAAAAAGCAATTAACTTGATATTAGAGTTGGAAGGATAGATTAAGCCTTTAGCAGGGTTGGTTTTGATGTAACGTAGCAGTCTATGAGTAGTTATTTCATGACTAGTGGTAGGAGCATCAACGTATTGACTAAGTCAATTGACAGTATAGCATATGTCAGATCTGCACTCTTTAGAGGTGCAAGTATCAAAAATCCCCGACGTTTATGATGGGAGTAGAAATAACAATTCTACTCGATCGACCTTCATTTAATTTGATTGAACGGCGTGACGCCTTAAAGGAGAAATTTGAAGGGTTCTTGTTGCCAATTAGTTCGGGTAAAAGCTTTGACACAAGGTGGGATCTAAAGAATTAAGAAATCGGCAGGTCATATGCTACCAATCATCGAAGGACGCATGGTTAAGAGACCTAGTTGGAGCTTGCTTATGCAACACCTTAGATTTACTTTTATGCTCCGCTTTAATTTCCGAGCTCTTATTATGCAAAACAGGAGGCACTCAACCTCCTAAACCCGTCTCTTCTTCAATAGAATCGTACCTCGTTGCCGAAGTAAGGGTTTTGCAAGAGACCCTAGGGAAATATAATCCTAGCATTAGGGCCAGGTGGATTTGGTCTACACTACACGAAGGATCAAATTGTTGGGTCGTTATGGGGACATCTCTCAAACTTCAGAAAAGAGACAAGGTAGTTCTAAAATCCTTTTCTTTTCTATTCTATCGCGTCTATATTTTGAGTCGAGTCTAGTTAAGGCAGAACCTTAGCCTCGAGCGCAGTTTTCTTTCCCAAAATGGAGGCCAGGGCTACGAATTTTATCTCCTTGTAAATATCGTGCCTTTCAATTTTGTTCATTTTTATTGTGTGTTTCCCTCATAATTTTGTGTTTATATTTTATTTTGTGTCGTGTGTGTGGTTAGAGTCCACAGACCAGTTATAGTGATCTAAAAAATGATGGCTGGAGCGATATAAATCCTTCAAATTCCTGTCGTAGGTGGAGCCAATTTTTTAAGGGTTCGTTTTGCTTCCAAAATTCGACCTCTTTCCTCACGATCCAAGGCCAAGGAAAACCAAGCTCAAGCCATGGGAGAAGGACACTTACGCACCTTATCAGAGTTATTTTTGCCTAAATCAGTGCAGAGCTCATCCAAAATCACCTCAGTAGAAACCACGTATTCCAACCCTGAACTTAACAAAGAAATCTTAATGCTGGAATACGAGCGTCCCTTCTATGGTGAGGAGGCTGATGATCCAGTTAACTTCCTAAAATACTTCTTATTTGTCTCACACCATGTGATGCGTATAGAATTCTTCAGGAGCACTTTTAACCTAAAACTCTTCTCTTTCTCTCTGAAAGGTAGAGCACAGGATTGGCTGCAATCCCATCCAGCTGGGACCTTCAAAACATGGGGTTCATCTTGAACAAGCTTTCCTAGAGGAATATTCTCACTCGAGGAAGGATGACAAGATAAGGAACCACATTGTAAGGTTCAATCAAGCGGATGATGCAACACTTCATGGTGTTTGGCAGGGGTGATAACCAGTTTGGCAGTTAATGGTATAACCGGTTGTACTGTTAACCAACAGTGCTAGTTATACCGTTAACCGACAACACCTATTGACAGTAGCCAATCACAGGCCAAGCGGTATACCAGATCTTACCCGATAAATGATCGACCATTATTCGGTTTAGCGAATACCCGAGACACACTTACTCCCTTTCCCCTTTCTTGCAAATCCCCCTCAAAAACTCCTCTCGATTCAAAATAAAGAAGTCCTTGTCTTGAGTATTTTTTATTTTCTCCTTCATTCCACTTCCCCTCCCCCTCTATTTCTTCTCTCCTTCTTTCCAAACTAGGGATGACAATGGGGGCGGGTAGATGATAAGCTTCATAAACATATATGTATTCTGTGCATAAATGATTGATCTTTATGTATGTATGTGTTTAAATTGCTCTAAATTAGTTCATATTGACCATGGAATGGCCCTAGTGTCATTACCAAGACATGTAGCGATTTAACACAGATTGAAGCTAAGATTGTGAACAAAACAAAGTGCAGTGGCCGAATGCAGGTGCAGTGTCAAAATGCAGATGTGCAGAGGCAAACGTCCAGCAGGAGGCCAAACCGATGAAGACCCAAATCGAATTATTGTGGTTGGAATCTTCACTCAACTATCAGCAGCCCTCAGAAATTATTGGGATTTGATCATATTTCTTGAAGTGAGCAAATGGATTTGGTGGCTCACCAATAGAGAAAATTATGCAAGAATTTATTGCAAAGAGAGAGAGTTAAGCTGGCAGCAGCCTTCTCTTGGAAATGGGGTCTGCAATCTCCTTGGTTTGGGGGATAAAAATCTGCAGAGATGAACTTAAAAGGGGCAGCAACTAGGAGAGTGAGGAGACACTTTTTGGAGACTAGTTTTAGACAGAAAAATCAAAGGAGAGAGCTCACTTTGACACACTTTGGAGTTGAGCATTTTGAAGAGAGGAAGACTCTTGTGAGTTGTGGATTAACTTCAACACTTAGTACTTTCTCTACTCCTTTGTTTTGGTAGTTAGTCATCATGTTGAACATTAGCATGTTTATGTACTTTCTTTTCATCATGAACTAATCCCCCAATTTCTGGGGGAAACTTATGGATTTCATTATCTAGCCTCGATGTTTTAATCATGACTTGTTTTTCTTCCATTTTCTATTGTGTGGAATTGTTTAACGCTTTGTGTTGATTGGCCACCTTCACAATGATTTGTAGTTTTCTAGGTTAATAACGATAGTGAAAACCTAGTAACCGAACACATTTCACACGACATAATTGCCTATCGAAGCGATAGTGGATTAAATAGGGAATTATGCAGTCATTTCAGGGATATCGTTCTTAAGGCTAATTAATTAATTCAGTTAACTACGATAGTAGAAATTGTCTTAATTAGTTAGTACGTGGTAATTCTCGATAGAGATAGCTATCAAATTATAGGTATCCCGATTGTAGGAATATGGATTAAATCGATCGACAAGGGTAATTAAACTTACTGAGGTAAAATAGTAAAATCTTGTGTTTCCCCCGGAACTCTCCAATATCAATTTCTCCAAAATAGTTGATTTATCGAGTTACTAAATCTGTGCAATCTTTTCAAATCATCACTTGATTACAACCTTTGCAATTCCTATAGTTTCTTGAACTAAATTTGTTAATTATTGAGTTTCACCAATCCCCTAGAGAACGATAATTTTACTTACACTTTATTACTTGTACGACACTGTGCACTTGCAGTTTTTTCGCCACCAGTAGACCCGATGCTTGATTTCTCCCGTCGGTTTGAAGATCAGCGGCGGCTCTCCCTCGTTCCTCCAATCCATACGTCTCTTAGAGGAAGCCGACATTGCGAATCTCCCTCCGACGACTAGAATCTTTTCTTCCACCTTAACAAAGATTGTAACCTCCCATAGCAACTTCTCCCTCTATATGCACCTTCTTCCGGCTTAGCCTAGCTTATCCCTCCATCTCCTTCTCGACCTATCCTGACTTCATCAGCAGCATACACGATAAAATCCTGAGATGTCTTTCTTTCACCCTACACTCGACAGAAACAACAAGACGACAACCCCTTAGACAATCCTCTGCCTCCCTTCGACGGGGCGGTCCTGCGACGACGATCGTATCTACTGACAACAGAATCCCTCTGTCAACGAATCGATTGCATCGGCTTCTCCCTCCGCCAAGCTTCTTTCTTACGATCGACGAAGTCCCTGATGTGGCTAATTACCTTGAATGGGTGATCAATCAGTGAGATTTCTTTGCTGACAAAGTTAGGGTTCGGCCAGAAATGGTGATTTGGGTTCATTCGGGAAGATTTGAATTGATGTGCATGCTTTTTCAATTAAGGAGTCTTGAACAAGTGAATATTAGGGTTTGGTTTGAACTTTGGAGAAAGAAGATGGCATGAAAGCCACAGATGAATTAGAATCGAAAAAAGTTTAGATCTCTGGAGGGAGGAGTGAAGAAGAGATGGGAGGGAAAGTGGAAGTTTGGAAGGAGATTGAGTTTTGGTTGGAAGTTTTTGACTTCACAGGAGAAAGGGGAAAGTTATTAAAAACAAATAAATACCTTTTTGCGTACAAAATAATTAGAAAATAAATGAGGGTAAATAAGTAATTTCTGGTACTATTTAACGCTTAAATGAGGAAAATACTAACAGAAGGGTATATTTGTTACATGTTCTTAGTTAAGGACATGTTTGTGAAAAAATGTTATAAAGGGATATGTTTGTTTACTTGCCATAATAGAGTGGTATATAATCTTATTATCCTTTTTTTAAATTATGAGCTAATTTTTTGGCCAGCACTCCACCACGGTAAGAAACTGACGATTTATTTGAGATCAAATAATTCAAAAAATTATTCATATAAGATACCTACCTAAATTTCACATAGTGTATTACTCATTACGAATAACATATGTCATCTGTTTGTTGAAGTAATGTATAATAAATAACTATCCCTACATAAGGTTTCTGTAGATTTTAATCATTAAGGAAGACATACATTACATATTTGTTTAATTGATACATACAAAATGATAATATGTTCATAAGCTTTACTTAGTGTGTTAATCATTAAGGAAGACACATGTAATATCTTTGCTTATATAATAATTATCTTTTTATAAAATTAGTTTAACTAGTGTCTATAGATTTCACAAAATGAATTTGTAATTCATGTAAAGATTATACAATGTAAAAGGGATCGAATTGGAAGCTTTAGGGTTCGAGAAGAGAAGGCCAAAGAGGGAGGAGAGTAAAGCAGCAGGAGGAAATGGGAAGAAGATAGACAAGCAGACAGAGGCTTTCTATCTTTCTACTTCCACTGGGCTTTAGAGCATTAGGCCCAAAGACTAGTAAGTAGATAGAAGCTGGGACCGTGGGCTTTAGAGCATTAGGCCCAAAGACTAGTAAGTAGATAGAAGCTGGGACCGAGAGTTTGAAGAGGAAGAAGCCCAATTTAACTTATGGCTCTTCTTCCTTGTCGAGCAAAGCCTTGTACCTCAGCAATTGCCCAGAACCAAAGCAAAACAGAGACAAACAGAAATGCATAAACGAAATGGCAAAAAAGTAAAGAGGGACACAATGTTTTTTAATGTGGTTCACCCTTGTTCAATGGTTACTTCCACATCCCAGAGATCAGCATCTCCTGTTCTCCAGGAGTTTTTATTTGAGAAGATGAAAAGAAGAGAAGATGCTAAGGCACAGCCTTCTGTCGTGATTCCAAACCCAGAATCACCAGTACAACCTTGTTATTTCAGATCCTATACCTCTGATTTACACAAGCCCTTTGATCCCCAAAGCCCTTTGCCACTCTGGTTTTCAGCCTATCAAAGTTGATTCAAGAACAGAGAACAAGAGTCACTTATATAGACTCAATCATGAAGATGACCGTTGAAAATAGCTTCCTGTGATTTCGTGATTGCCGTCAAATCCGGATTCTGAACGTTGGAATTCTCTTGATCGGAGACCGCTTGGACTTTCCATATCAATCTCCAATTTCTTCCAACATACAGTGTTGTTTAGGTAACAGTTATAGAATGTTGTTACACAAATCTTTCATAATGTGTGTTCTAATAATAAAATCAAGTTATAGAAATTAACATTTGATGAATATGTAATTTATATATGTAACTGTTATAGAATGTTGTTAAATAAATCTTAAATGTGTGATCTAATAGTAAAATCAAATTTTAGAAAGTAATGTATGATTAAAACTGTTATATCAAAGTTAACTAACATTGCGGAACTTTCGCATCATGCAAATTGATGATATGTTAATTATTTTAGTTAACAATGATGGAATTTCAGTTAGTAATTTAATATTACTTATTATTTAGTAATAAATAGTGAAAATAAAGGAGTTTTACTTAATAATTAAATAACAATGAGCTTATAATAAACCGTGAAATTAAAGGAGTTTTAGTTAAATAACAATGAGATTATGATAAAATTGGATGTAGTAAATAAGAACTTCTTGTGAAGAGTACCTCCTACAAAAAAGGAGTAACATAAGGACTCTATCCTAGGTAATAACCCTCAAAGTGAAGTATAGGAGGGGTTCGGGATGAGCTGATGTCAGACGAGTCGTGGAGTGAAGATGCGGAGGACAATCCCTATTGTCCCACGATTCAGATTAAGAAGAAAACAGATGCTAGGGTTTGCCACCGTTTGTGAAGAGCAATCGCATTCATGATTCTCGATAAGCAGTTTCCATTTGCCTTGTTCAAATATTGGAGAATCAGCCTGAATCCAGAAGAACAGCTGCAACAACCATTAAACACTGCAATCCTGGTCAGCTTAGGATTGAAGATGGTCAGCAGGATTTGCACGATGGACTGAAATGGAGAAGGATAGAAGTTTGGAACTAATCTGGCATTTGTGCGTTTGTGTGTACGATGCCGTTTTACTTTCTTTTATTTGTTTAATCCTCTGTTTTGGATTAGTTGAGAATAAGCCAATTCCCACCAGCCAACTATCGGGCTTTGGTTAATGGAATTCAATTGGTTGTTAACACTGTTGATTAGCCGTTGGAGTTCCATATAAATACAAAACCCTAAAGAGAAGACAGCAGTTTTTCTGCTGCTCTTCCACCCAAATCTCATCTTCTTCCGTTTC
Organism: Linum tenue; assembly: GCA_946122785.1. NCBI lineage: Eukaryota > Viridiplantae > Streptophyta > Magnoliopsida > Malpighiales > Linaceae > Linum > Linum tenue. Next base: position 51,572,862 of record CAMGYJ010000004.1, on the reverse strand, counting down.
TCTTATGGTATCAGAGCATAGAACCGAAAGGTCATGGTTTCGAATCCTCATAACGACCCCCATTTCATGCAAATTCGTTTAGCACAAGGAATGGTATGTCCAACCTGTGCAAACTAAAGCCTCGTGGTTTGGCAGCACAAGGGTTCAACATGTGCAAACCGTAAAAATCCACAATTCGGCATCGGCTTTCGTTTGAGGGGGCGTATAAGAGGTTAAAAGGCTTAACTATCCAATTCCCAACCACTCGAGTTATTGGGACCAAGTGGTTAGTTCGCTAACGATGGATTCATATAATATGTGGGCTAAACTGAAGGCGTCAAAATGGGAGACATAGGAAATGAATATATACTTTGAAGAGATTTTCCAATTATGAACTCGACTAATAGAGCATTATACGGTGGACCATGAACGACCGATGAGAATTACATTATACCTAAGCCATGGAGACTGCACTTTGATCGAGATTATGATGTCAAGGGTTTAGAGTTTTTGTTTGATCTTAGAATATTATATTAGCACTTTTATTTTGGGATTAGAGTATGTTTTAGAACAGGGAGACAACTCAGAGTATTAAGAAGGGGCGCATGTGATTGATTGTATAAGAGGAGTTAGTAGTTTTGGTTCGGGACTTTTGTGGTGTTTTAGAAGGTTTTGGACTTCGACGATGATAGTTTTCAATAAATATTAGCTTGATGAAAAGCAACAAGCTTTATTGAATTCAAGAGGAAAGCAAAGTACAAACTTAAACTTGTAATTAACTGAGAAACACAAGTAAAAAGCAGATTCCCTCCATATAGGAAAATCAACTTAATTATTCTACATATATATAATATATATTATCCAAGACGAGTACGCACGTAGTCGCGATTGCGTTTTAGAGTTGCGAGAACGCTATGGAGCACTTGTGGGCGTAGTAAGCGTACCCCGTTGTAAATTTCCTGCACGGACTCAGATACTTTTTCACATTGGAAAGACAAGTCCAGCAATTAAATCCGGTGTAGCCAACGTAACAAGTCGCCGTACCGTTGGCCGCCTCGCTTCCGGCGGCGCTACCCGCCGGCCTTATCGACGTGTACGTCGTATCGCCTGTACCAGCGTCTGCGTATTGCTCCTGCGTGTTTTTAACCAGATCCTCAAGGACGGCATCGACGTACAAAGGGAAGTTGTTCTTGTCCTTTGGCCGGGTCTCGCCGCAATAGTCGTGGCTCGATCCGCCGCCCAAGTTTCCCACGACGAGAAGGACAACCATGAGAAAGGATTTGGGGAAGATGATGTAGCAACCCGCCATATGGATATTTGGTGGTGGTTAGTTGAGTTGATATGATATGATGATATGATTTTCCATTGGTGAAAAGCACCTTGATAACGCGTTTTTATAGCGACAGGGAAGGTTCCCATCGCCGGCGATCGGATTCCTTTTCGGAACCGCTGGAAGAGTTTGGTGGCATCTTTTACACGCCCGGCGGCCGGGCGTCGAAAGGATACGTGGGATGGAATGTTTAAACTCTAATTATTATTCATAAACAAGAAATGCTAATTAATGTAAGCTAGGGGCGTGTATTTAATTAGGGGGGGATCAAATATTGGCAACATTTTTAGTTTTAAAAGTTGTAATCATATATAATTTTAATATTTGACCAATGAAGTTGGTATAAGACGAAAGCAATTTTTTCAATACGAATTTTATTTTTCATCAATAACTACGATGTGTTCTCATATACATGTTGTGATAAAAAAAAATTAAAATATTGCTACCTACTAAATTTAAAATAAGCTTCATTATCTACACAGTCAACTCTTTTTTTAAGAGAAAATATAGATGATAGTGGTTTTTCATAGGCGATTGTGGGTTTCAAAATAGGTGAGTCGCCAAACAGTCCCAACATTTAATTTAAAGGGCTAATACCTTATTTTGACCTGAACCATGATCATATAATCAAATTTGACCCGTGGTATCAAAAATTAACATCCTGACCTCAACTATGTAACATATAGACTCAATTAGCCCGACACCTAGTTTGACCGTCAATTTGGATGGTCAACCCCGTTGACCGTTAGTCAACACGCCATGTCATTGCCTCGTTAGCCTAAAAATCATTAAAAAAAATTAAATTCAAATTATTTTTTTAATTTTTATTATTTATAATCAAATTTTTAAAATAAGTTATAAAAAAACTTAAAATAAATATTTTTTTAATTTGAAAATGATAAATTTTATAAATTAACCAAAAAATATCAAATTATTATTTTAGATATTTAACATTACCCAAAAATAAAATATATCATATTTTTTAAATTTATAAAATTTAATTTGATATTTTTTGGTTAATTTATAAAATTTGTCATTTTCAAATATCTAAAAAATAAAATATAAATTTTATTTTTGGTTAATTTGAAAATGATAAATAATATAAATTAGGGAAATAATTTGAATTTGATTTTTTAAATAATTTTTAAGCTGACGGGGCAATGACATGGCGTGTTGACTAACGGTCAACGTTGTTGACCATCCAAATTGACGGTCAAATCATGTTTCGGGCCAATTAAGTCTATATGCTGCATAGTTGAGGCCAGAATGTTGATTTCTGAAACCACGAGCCAAAATTAATTCTATGATCATAGTTCGAACCAAAATAAACTATTAACCCTAATTTAAACCCCCAAATCTACATATGTTATGGCTCTTGCTATCATTTATCGAAAAGAATTCCGCAAAGTCACCATAACCTACTTCCTCCAATTTTGAGGGAAAATTAATCTGTCGGATGTCTTTACTTATAATTTCTTCCTGATTTTTAATGTTTATCTTCTCGTGGTTGTTCATGAATCATGACACTTACCATAGTTGGAAACATTATCTTTTTAGTTCCTTCAAAATCATCTTCCCTCTACCATTCCTTCTTCATATCAATCCAAGTCCTCTGAAGTCGAAACTCAATTTTTCGTGCATGTTCAATATAATGTAGAAATTTCATTTCTGCTACATTATGTGAGCTTTTAAAAGATATCTTGTTGATCCGCCGAATTTGCCCACCCACACACCATCCGTAATTACGCAACCTGCTCACTAGTACATGATTAGTGAGCGTGGATCATTTCCTACATCATCCATTAAATAGTGGATGATTGTCCTATCAAATCCTCGCAAATCCACCTATTGCTTGCTTACCCTTACCTACAATTAGGAGTGGCTATACAGTCAGGTTCGACTGGTCCGAATTGATTCGGTTATGATCCGATCTTTTTTGGAATATGGGGATCAAAGACGGGGTCGAATTCCGATTTTGACCCAGTCCAGTCTTATCCAGTCTCATTCTCAACTCGGTTTTGACTCGGACTGACCCTGCGAGAAATTTCAGCAACATATACGCCCTATTCTTGGAATGTAGACAACCTGTTTGTACATAATTTATAGAAAAAAATTGTCCAATATAATTACCAACAAGCTGTGGATTACAAACCCAAAGTTTAATTCAAATTTCAAAGTTCAATATGCAGCAACTCATTGAATTAGTTTCCAAAAGCACATATATATTCTTAGTATAGACGAGCAGCTCATGTCATTTATCTCCACAAAATATGTAACATGTGTCTAGGATTGCAAATGAGCCGAGCCGAGTTTTACTCCAGCTTGAGCTTGGCTCGTTAATAAACGAGTTGAGCTCGAACTCGGCTCGTTTATTAACGAGTCGAGTTCGAGCTAGCTTGCTAACTAAAATCGTGACTAGTATTTGATATATTTATTTTGTATGTTATGTATGATACATGTGTTAATGTCAAGATAAAATTAAAAAAAATAGTTAAAGGTTCAATATTAAATCTCATGTTATACTTTGTATCATATTATTTAGTGAATAAATGTTAGCTAGTTAAAATTATGTTATTTCATAATATCAAAGCAATCTATAATACATAATTTCTTTTTAAAATTAAATAAGACATACTTGCTCACATAATCTACGTGTTAAACTTCATTTAGAGTGAGATATATAATTTAACAACTCTATGAATTATCAAACTCAAACTCATATAAATCAATTCGCTCATAAGTCAGTAATCGAGTTGCCTCTCTAGCCACAATGTTGAGAGTCGAGACATCTCATGAGCTCTAAACGAGCCAGCTCACGAGTTGAGCTCAACAAGCCACCGAGTCAAGCTAGCTCGCGAGCCGTAGAAGGCGTAGCTCAACCTCGACTCATTAGTAAACAAGCTGAGTTTCGAACGAATTTTTCCCGAATCGAACGCCAAATCGCGCGTGAGCAGCTCGGCTCATTTGCAGCTCGGTTTTAACTCAGACTGAATTTATCTGGGTTTTTAGTTATTCTTAGCATCAAAGACGAGATTGGATTGTTTTACATCCGATCTTGGTCTCAAATGGTCCGAAATTATACGATCCGGATTTGGGTTAAACGAGAAAACCTGGACTAAATAGTCAGCCCTACCTACAATCACTCCTCACAAAGATCGAAGAGTTATATTGTTTGTGTTGATCACTTTGTTGGATCACTAATCACAAACTAACGAAACCTAACATTGTTTTTGCAAATGAGAAAACAAAAGTTTTGGGAGAAGAGTTTCTCTTCCTTTAATCACTTGGTAGCAGTGCCAGATGAACTTGGGATTTGCTTTAATTTCTATATTGAACACCCTCATCCCATCTCAATCAAAGCTTTTCATTTCGTTACTTTATATGTAGTTGTATTTAGGTACACTTCAGCTTTGAACAATATATAACATATCTTTAAATCTATCATCAAAAGATGGACATTAAAGCTTTTCCCCAATTAGGTATGTTTGTTTCTACTTATTTATGGGTTAACCACTAATCGAACCATGAACCAGCTAAAACAAAACTACATAGTTTCACAGACCCAATCGGCCAAACCTAACTAGGTATATAGAGGGATACTTATATTTGTAGGGGACATTTCTAGTACATGGCATAGAAGAGAACAAAAGATGCACTCTCATGTACATATTGTAATAGAAATTTGCTACCAAATAGATTTAAAATACATTTTCATTATCTACATTCTACACAATCAACTCTTTTTCAAGGGAAAAATATAAATGATAACTGTCCAAATGAAGGGTGAGCACTGGGTGGCTTAACCCCCACAAATCCACCCACGTCAAATCATAATTAGGTTGTGGATGGTTTTCCATTAGGAGGAATTTTACAATACTATATAGCATTGGTGCTATAGGTTTTTGCCTTTATGGTACAACTTGAAGTTGTACCTTTAAGGTTATGGTACAACTTTAGATTGTACCTATATTTTTTGTACAAATTCTTTTATGGTACAACTTGAACTTGTACTTTTATGTGATGGTACAACTTCAAGTTGTAAAGTTGTACCATAACATAATGGTACAAATTCCTTTATGGTACAACCTAAACTTATACATTTAATGTTATGGTACAACTTCAAGTTGTACATTAAAGCACCAATACTATATAGCATGGTAGAAGTGCTCTTTCCATTAGACCATTACAAAAAATATAGTGATTAGTGATGACCCGTTTTTCGTCAGTATAGGTTTGATTCCGTAAAAAATGGTTATTATCAACGACATATAATTGTCGGTTGTCATTAGGAAAACTCTCACAGGTAATACATTATTTTTGACATGCTGTCAACAAAAAAATGTTATTATTAATACCAAAATCGTGTCAATAAACCAAAGAATGACGTCAAAAAATACATTACTCATGACTATGAATTTTTTCCCTTACAAGCTATGCATTCTTTTTTAGGGACAATAGTAGTTAGAAATACCATTATTAATATATACACATGATATTTTAATTGTATTAATATATATACATATTCTAGTTTTGAAAAAAAGTACGTGGTCATAAAAATACATTAAGTACCCAAAAAAGTACACATCTACATTTTCATTCACATAATAATCTATCTAAAGGGTAGATCAAATAGAAAACATCTATCAACATAACCACTACAAAAATTTATCATTCACCCTCCATTCCTTCTCTCATCTAATGTTTCAGAATAATCCCAACAAAAGAGGGGTGGACTGCTAATTCCGCCACCCCCGAATTTTTTTCTGACAACCCTGACATGGATCTAGAGAAGGGAAAATATTTTTTTTTTCTAATCTCCTATTTTTCTTAATCCGATCCTACAGAATTCATTTTAACTCTGAATTTAAAAAAAAAAATTGCTTATAAATAATGCACTAATTATGATATACACGCTGATATCCATTTTACTATATATTTAATAAAAAACAATGATCTCTTCAAAATACATGTCGAACGTAGTATTATCCTTGTCATATCAATCATATCATCATGATATGGCGGTGATATATGATGACTCATTTTCTTCATTTCAACTCAAAAAATGGAAAAAAAAAATTATATAGAAAGAACTCATTCATTAACATCTGCACAATGATATTTATTTTGTTATGTTTTGTCAAGCATAAGACATCATACCAACATGATATCACTGTCATACCAATATCCTACAATCATATCATCATGATATGATAGTGATGACTCCTCTTCTTTATTTCAACTCAAAATTAATAAATAATTTTATAGAAAGAACACATTCACTAATATATTCACAAGGCATATTTTTGCAACGAACTTATGCGAATTGATATGATATTTTATATGAACTGATATGATCTTGATATGAATTATATAGAACTACTATGAACTTGATATGAATGATATAGAACTACTATGAACTTGATATGAATGACATGAACCTGATATGATCTTGATATGAATGATATAGAACTACTATGAACTTGATATGAATGATATAGAACTACTACGAACTTGATATGAATGACGTTAAATGTCATGTTTAAATATGAGTATTTATAATTTTATTTGTAATATTGGCCGACATGAACCGGCACAAACCGGTATGTACCACCGGTCGAACCATTCCACTTGCTAAACCGGTACACTGGCATAAACCGGTTTGACAACCTTGATTGGGCTTAAACCCATAAACTTTTTGAGGCAAGTGATTCATTTATGAGCCTCTTTTATTGGGGAATGGGTTAGGGTGATTATTTTTGGCAACCTCTTTATATACCATTTGATTGATTATTTTTTCTTCTTTTTTAATCGTACGGTCAAGATTCTTTTAGGGTAATTTTGAAAATGAGAATATAACCACACCCGATTATTCTATATAATCTACCCAAACCCTAGTTCTACCCTCCCTCCAGCCAAACCTACCGTAGCCGCCTCCACCACTCCCGTCGCACTAATCCCTCCATGCCGGCCACCCTCGGCCACCGCAGCGACCTCCCACCCCTCCGGGCTCCGGCTACCCCCGACTCTCTCTCCGGTTGCTCTCTCTCTATCTCTCCCACTCTCTCTCTCTCGTTGGTCTCCCTCTCTTATCTCTCCTGCTCTCTCTCTCTCTCTCATCTATCCCGCTGCTCTCTCTCTTCCGCTGCTCTCTCCTTCCCTCCCTATTTCTATAACCATTTGTCTCCTGTAGATTTGGTAATTAGCATCTGGTAATTTTGTAATAGTATTAATTTATGAAATGGTATACTTTGTTTTGGTATTAGTTCATTGTTTTGTTGTATGAAATGGTAGTTGATTTATTTCTGCAATGGTATTGTTTTGATTCCACAATAGTAGTTGTATTGATTGATTTTGGTATTGGTAGTTTTAGTTTAATGATATTAATTTATTTGTGCAATGGTATTGTTTTGATTTCACAGTTGTAGTGGTATTGGTTGTTTTAGTATTTGTTTGACTTTTATAATGGTAGAGACTCTTTATATTGGTAGTTTTTCGTGTAATGGTATAGATTTATCTCTGCAATGGTATTGATGTTTTCAAATTGGTAGTGGTTGTCTAATGGATTGGTAGTGATTTCGTGTTTTTTATTTTGCAGAAAGATTGAGAAAAATATGGAAAGGAGATCTGGCTGGAGATTACGGAAGTGAGAAAAAGAGAGATAATTGTAATTAATAGATTTTTGTAACTATCTAAAATCTAATTTATTAAAAATATTAATTAATATAATTTATTTTTCATACCCAATTTACCCTTAGTAATCACCATAACAACTCCCTTTTTATTGTAGTGTGATGTTTCGGCTAACCATTACCATGCAGCTAAAAATATAATTATCACTAGCACCGGGCCCGGCCCCTTGGCCGGGAAAGTCTAGACAAAAAATATGTTCATATAACATGCTTACAATATAATAGGAAGATACGACATATCACTGAAAAAAGAAATATAATTGTTCAAAGAAGAAAAGAAAAACATACAAAATAATAGATTTTCAATACTTAAAAATGGCAAATAGTTCAAGATTAGAGTTGTTTTTCCTAAAACATACATAATGAACCCTCAGAAGGAAAGAAAAAGATTGGTCTCTAACAGATTTTAGGAATGAGATCATTTGTAACCCTAATTAATGTCTAACAGATACACCCATATTATTCCTCTTCATAGAAAGTAGAATAAGGATCAGCTGGTTTGGAAGCATGCTAGTCGTAGTCCCCGAAGATGCCTAGAAAATAGTCCGGGTTCTCAAGAGAGCTTCAAACTTAAGGCTGAGTGCAACTAATTTTGAATTACAAATGTTTGTCTTTGTCAGTGTTGCTGATACTTTCACTGACTACTTTGATTGGTAAGTTGACCATAAATAATAGGGATATACCTTATTTTGACCTTGAAGTTTGTCGTAAAAGCCAAACTTGACATGAACTTGCAAATAAGACAGTTTTTCAAAATTTTGAAAGAAATGGACAAATTTGGACTGAAATTTATGTTGTTCGTTAATATTAAAAGTTAAAAATTTCTTCATCCATTCAACATACAATGCTCAGGTGGTTGCGATTGCGATGTGGCTTCCATGTCATAGGGATGATACCTTATTTTGGCATGAACTTGATGTAAAAGACAATTTTGGCTCAAATTTTCAAATAAGATAGGTTTGTTTGCACTTTGAAAGAAATGAACAAATTTGGTCCGAAATTTGGGTTGACCTTTAATATTGACAGTTGTGATAGAGAGGTTTCGGTTGCGATGTGGCTTCCAAGTCATTTATTTATAAAGTCTAAAAAAGTGAATTTTTCAGAAGAAAAAAAGACCACAAAATAGGACCCTTAGTATATCCTAATATTTTCATATTTACTTGCATAAATCATATTAAAAGGAAAAAGAAATTGATTCAAGCCCCCAAAAATCCCAAAGCACGAAACTATCTCTCTTTGTACCCCTCTCATCAATATTAACGGCAACCTAAATTTTGGGTCAAAGTTATTCATTTCTTTGAAAATTCGTACAAAACTGTCTTATTTGAAAGTGTAGGGCAAAATAGCATATTATACCTATGACGTGAAAGTCACACCACATTCACCTTAACATTGTATGTTGAGTCATAAAAAAAAGAAATGTTTGACCCTCAATATTAATAACCGACCCAAATTTCGGGACAAATTTGTTAATTTCTTTCAAATTCGGACAAAACTATCTTATTTGAATGTTCATGCCAAAATTGTTATTTACATCAAAGTTCAACACAAAATAGGATATTATCCCTAAATAATATAGGAGTACTAAAAATATTGGACTAATGAAGTTCAAAATGTTTCAAACAACATACAACCCTGATAAAACTGCAGTCCAACCAACTAACATTTAGAACAAATGACTTTCCAGCAGGATAACACAACTATAAGTATGGGTGGTTCTATCATATTTTGATTAAGAAAATGACATAAGGAAATGATATGTAGACCTTGAATGATATACTCTGAGTATGAAAATGATGTCTAGTGGCCGGAGCTAGGGACATGGTACTATACCTTAAGCCCTTACAGATTAAAATCTAGGTCTTAATTCTATGAAGCTCATATACTAAGATCAATTTTATTAGAAACAATAATCGAAGGTCGTGTTTCATCAAAATACATCAAAAAAATTATGTGCATAATCTTAGTGTTTAGGGCAAGGATTGAAAACCCTTAACGTACCGGGGGTTCGACTAAACCAGTAGGCACTATGTAGTGTTGTGAAACGACTGAATCACGGTTAACCACAGTTTTCGCATAAAATACCCTCCTGCCGACTTTTTCGGTACAACCTCTGATGAGGTTTTATAATCCTTGGTTTAGGATCTATGATTTAAATAGTTAAGACCTAGAGTTCACTCGTCAAGGGTTAGAATATAGTGTCTCGTCTCGAAATCAGGTTAATTCAAAGTCTAGATTGCCATTTCTTACCAAGGGTATGAGTTACCTTTTGATTTTACTCAAAATATGATAGAAAACACTACACACACACATACTGGTATACTACAGGAGTATAGTATACTGGTATACTCCAAGAGTATAGTATACTCCACATGATCTAGACATTAGATGTACTTTGTTGAGCTCCAATCAATCTCAATGGTCATTTATAATTTTCCATTAAATTAAACTTTGGGTTTGAGTTTAGAGAATCGGGGCCTGGGGTTTATCCATTAGAGGTTAGGGTAGAGTATCATACCCCAAACTCGGTTAAAAATCATGGTCTAGATAGAGATATCTCACGAAGAGTACCTGAAGTATAATATACTCCAGGAGTACACCAGTCTGACCCATATATATGTGGTTGTGTGTGCACATATATATTTAATATTGTAATTTGATATGCAATATTCGAATAAATGATATTTGGATTGCGGTTTTAAGATTATCCTCCATTTATAAGATAGACTACCATTATTATTGAAGTCAAAATAAAATAATAATAAATGATAATCAAAGATCCAACACTAAAAATGCTTAAGAAAGACTTAGTGGGGTAGCTAACTGTGCTGGAAAAGTCATTTGATTTTCAGAATTTTGCCTCTTGTATGTTTTTTTTTTATAAATAAATGCAACAAATTTGTTTAGTCTTATTGGTTATGACTCTTGTCTTTGTTAGAAGAGACCCGGGTTCAAATCTTGACACTGATATTTTTTTCAAATAAAAAAATAAACAATTGCAATGACGAAAGTAGCCTTCCTACTTTCACTCTCGTTGCAGAAAATTTGAAATGGAAGAAAGTTGAGTCATGAATCTCCATCATATATCTTATAGATTCCTAAACAAGGAAGGCTAATTCATGTAAACTAGGGCATATATTTAATTCGGGTCATTTATTAGGGAAATTGTAGTATTAGAAATTGTAATTGTAATAACATATAAAATGAAAACGGCCGACCATATAATGATGGCAATAATACGGGCGGGGTGAATACTTACTCCATATCAATTGCGAGTCAGGTTGGGTAATACCTGTGTTACACGAAAAGAGGGTTCGACTCATCCATACATATTAGTTTGAATAAAAAAATATTGATATTTAGCTTTTTTATATAAGTGTGGTATATGTTTATTTTTTTAGTTTTTAGGTATTTTGGATTCAAACCTGTGACCTCCAAGTTAAGGCTAGTGGTATTACCACTAACTAAACCCTTCATAAATGAATGAGAAATGTAACATAAAGAATAATTAATTCTAAATAATTGAAAGATGAGTCCAAAATTTTCATTGAAATGAAAATATGATCTAGAAATGTCTATAGAAAAGACATACATGCTCGTACCTAGACGTAAGGTTATTAGCACGGGACTTTGTAGTCCCATGCCAAAGGACAGAACAAAAGACTTCCCAAGGATTTTATTTGACTTGACCTTGAATCTGTCTTTACAGTAAATACCACAGCAATCAGGTGTAATATTGAAATCCATTTCAACATTCTCGATTTTTCGAATGCCTTCATTTTACAATTCCAATAAATAACTGCATTCAGAGACAAATTCTTTCCACCAAGACAACCCCACAACCATTGCCTATCGCAGAAGCCTGAAGAAAATTGTCTTCCCAGGTTTGTTCTATGTACAACATTTTGTCTGCTGAGAAAAAATACAAGGAGAAGCCAGACCCATTGAAATAGCTAGCTGCAGACATTAAAACCACAGCAGTTTCTTTCTTCTCGTTGAATCTCGTTGCAGCAAACACCACCTGCTAAAACTTGGGAATGTCAGTTTAACTGAAGCTGGATTTTCTTTTTAAATTGATGAAAAGGGTTCTATTGAACAAATACCTGAGACTAGCTGCTTGAGCTACCCATATCGAAGTCCATGGTGTAGTCGTACTCTATGGTTGGTATAACCGAGGCCATGAATTTTAAGAAAAGGAAAAGATACCTGCAGAAAACAGATATGCGTCTCAGTTCGACACATATATAAGTAAAGTTCTGAGAATAGTTGAAGTCATTATGAGCGAAGGCACTGTAAAGTGAAGTTCTGAGAATAGTTGAAGACACTAATTCATTGTCGTAAGTCACAGATCGTCCATCAGATTTTTCTATGTCAGTAACAAGGAAGGCTAAAACTCACTTGTCAACTTCTGGTTCAACACCTCGAGACATTAGAACATCAATAATTTTCTTCATCACAGCCCCATGTTTGCATGGATGAACTGACGCATGCTTCCCAGGCAAATGAGGATGGTCTTCGATAGTAACTGTCTTACGTGCATGATCCTGACTAACATCTTCAAGCACTAATTCGGGTTGTAAAAGCATCCTGGACTGCAGGTTCACAATGTTACAGTCAACAGTGGACCCAAAGAGCATTTGGAATGCAGACAAAATTTGAACCAAATAACAGTAAGCTAGATCAACATTTCACTTTTACGGTCATTAACTCACTCTAATGGGTTAAATATGCAGTGATTATAGAGTGAAAAGTCAGAGACCGGGAAACTGTAAGAAGTTACAGTTTCTTAGGATACACAGAACAAACCTCATCGTATCCAGTAAGCCACACTCGAGGGGTCTGATAGTATTTGTCATAGCTGGAAATACATAACCAAAGAATAGTTATAACAATGGTCAACAAAAAAAATTGAACTTTCTATCTCAGCATACTTACGTGATGCTGACATCATATGTTCGAGTCCGCAAAATGTTATCGTCATCAGGTTCATTTGCCACAAGATAAGTAGTTTGAAGCGTTGCCTGAAACAATTTAGATATATCACATGTTCGTTTCCTTCTAGCAAGATCCCTACTTGCAGAATCGGTAAAAGAACTTACAGGATCTGCTTCAATGAGATTGTCAGGGTCATCATAGTCAGCCATGTCAGGGATATCATCTTCTTCTGGATCCCCAAAGTATGATGGAATTGGTTGGATAGGACCCTTTCTGCTGATTTCAAGGGCCTCCATAGAAGGCACATTGTCCTCTTCACCAGCTTTCGTCTCTAGAAACCAGAATGAAGAAGCATGAAAGTCAGATAATGAACCCCTTATTACAACGGCAACTTAGTTGTCGAGTTCAAAATTTCACCTTTCGGTGTTCCATGAGTGGCAACCCAGGCGTCGTTCTCATCGTCATCATTATCGAGTAAGACCTCACCCCCACTAGCTATGTAATCTTCCTCAATAGAGGCAGCTCTACGTAGACAAGGAACTGAAAAAGCAGGTTCAAAACTTGTCACGAAACTGGTGCACCGTAATGTGAAGAACCAAAGTAGGTGAATATAAAATCTAAACCCAATTACATATAAGAGCCCATCAGTAGCTCCTCCACATCAGAAGCATACAACAAGTTACAAGTTTGCTCAATATTTCAGTGGGAAAAGCAGGAGTAGCAGAACAACAAACCATAACAGATAAAAGGAAAATTTAACTAACAGCGCCTTACCATTTCGAGTAATTAGAAACTGCTTATCAGCTGGTAAGTAAGGCTTCCTCTTGCTGGGCTCACCTGATTCCCTATGGAACAGAAATTGACAGGAACGTTAATAGCAAACACCAGCTTATATAAAGTCAATACAAGCCCGAGAAAGCTCAAAACTTTTTGCTAGTGGGACTGTAGCAAAGTTCGCATCTTTTACAATCCCTTTGTTGGAATTGAACGAATTGACCCGATGAAAATCAAAACAACACAGACAGGAAGCAAATTTCAATCGGCCAAGCAAGGAAACAGCTCCAGATTCAACTTAGCAAGATTCCCCAAACCCTCCAAGGGGTCGTTTGGATGAGCTCACGATGACCAGGGGAAGATTGAAAATAGAGAAATTTACCATGACCAGGTAGGGCACTTGGAGACGAGATTGTCGCCGGCGAGAATGAACTCGCTGACGCTGAGGACGCCCTTCTCCTTGAAGGCGGAGACGGTGCGGGGACTCGTAATTCTCTCAACCGTGCCTTTGAAAGCGTCGTGAAGCTTCTGTTTCAGCACCATCGCTGAATTATCTTCTTGGGTGGAATTTCTTGGGAGGAAAAAAAACAAATCAAATTCCCAGGCCCGACGAACCCTAGAGTTTGAGAAGAAGGGAAGGAAGGACCAGAGCTGACCGTGTTTAACAAGGTAAAGCTAACCCCACTGATCAGACCAAAGTTGTCAATCGCCATATCCCCTCTGCCCGTTGCGTGTTCTTTCTCTCTCTCTCTCTCTGTTTTTTTATTTGTCCCTTTTCCAAGTCTTAGATTATGGGCTTCGGCCCGCCAAAAATGGGCGTTGGTTGCTCAATGGGCCTTCTCTTCTGAGCTATTATATATAATTTACTTTTATCTTTTTGTTGAACAATAGAAACAAAAAATCGCATAATTGGCTGTAAAAAGAAGGGCGTAAAGGACGAGGTCAGGGGAAACGTTGGCGGGTTTCCCTTCCCTCCAAACGTTTCTTCTGCCTATTCACTCACCGGCGGGTGTCAAGAAGGCAAGGGGAAGAAGGATTGAGCTTAGCTGTCTACTCCGGCTCGTCAATGGAGGGGAAGAAGAGCTGCTCCTGGGACGACTGGGTTGGGGAGGCATTGTCGAAGCTTCAATCCACCAAGCTGCTTCGGTCGTTGAGACCCATTACCCTTTCCACCGAACAACCTCTCCCATCAATGCTGGCTCCGTCTCTTGGCCACGATTACGAGGTGTTCGACGAAATGCAGCCGTGGGATCGGTCCTCCGTTGAGGTATCGGTTTCAGAGGCCACGTTTCGCAATTGGCTCCTTGAGGCTGCCAGTGTCGGTGAGTTTGTAAAACGGGGGTTATTTGTTCTTGTCCAAAATTGCACCAATGGGCGTTTTGGTTGGCGTATATGACTCATTTTGATAATATTGGGTTTGCAGGAGAAGATGATTCTTGCAGTGGTGGTGGTGTTGAGCAGCGAGCTGGGCAGTTCAAGAAGCTACTTCTGTTCTCTGGAAATGATTACTTGGGCTTGAGTTCGCATCCCTCTATTGGCAAAGCTGCTGCCAAGGTTTGTTTGATGTTTGCCCCTTTCATATCTCAAATGGTGTGGCTAATTACTTTACTAAGAGTGCACTGAACTCTATTGCTATAATCAGGCAGCTCAAGATCATGGAATGGGGCCGAGAGGTTCTGCTTTAATCTGTGGTTACACTAATTACCATAGACTGCTTGAATCTTGCTTGGCAGACTTGAAGAAAAAAGAGGTAAAATAATTTTATGTTCGTAACCTCACTGCATTGTTAACTATGACTTCTTAGGATCTTGTACTCCAATTCTCCAACCTTTAAGGTTGAAATCCTTGTAATTCAGTTTCTTAGTTTCTAGTACACTAAGTGCTGTGTAATATTATCCAACACCTACGGATTAGTCTGATATTCGGTTTTACATGGATAATCCTTTCTTTGCCTCCTAAACTGAAACCTTATACCTGCTATTGCATTATCTGCTGTAGGACTGCCTTCTTTGCCCTTCAGGGTTTTCAGCCAATATGGCCGTAATGGTATCTGTTGGAAGCATTGGCTCTCTTTTGGCCACGTCTCAGAAGAAACCTCAAATGGAAGAAAAGATTGCTGTTTTTTCAGATGCTCTGAACCATGCTTCAATAATTGATGGTATTCGTCTTGCTGAGCGACAACAGACAATTGAGGTCTATGTGTATAGGCATTGTGACATGTCCCACCTTAGTTCATTACTGTAAGCGCTTAACTTTACCTTCACCCTTACTCTTACACTATTTTGCTAGCATTCTGCTTTTATGGTACTCATCTCATTGTTGTACGAATTTGTTTTACAGCTCAAGCTGCTCTTTGAAGAAGAAGGTTGTTGTGACTGATAGGTTAGTCAACCTCTAAGTGCTACATTAACTTTGGTGGATTCGTATTAGCATGGTGGATAAAAACTTTCAGCTTCGTATGAAGTAGTTATGTGCCAGCTGTAGGGTTTTCTTGCATGTGGTGAGATACTAAATGGATGTTCTTTGGGGTTATATAGTTTGTTTAGTATGGATGGAGACTTTGCACCAATGGCTGAACTTGTGAATCTTCGGAAGAGGCATGGCTTTTTGTTGATCATCGATGATGTAAGTTTTTCCCGAAAGGCTGGGTGTATGTGCTTGGAGGAAAATGTTTTGAGAGCCAATGATCAACTAGCCTTCCATGGTACACACCTTGCTATAACTGTATAATGTCGATAATAAGAGACTAGTAACTCTGCCAAGAATTATTTTCAGGCCCATGGAACATTTGTTTGTGGCAAGGATGGTGGTGGAGTTGCTCAGGAGTTTAATTGTGAAAGAGATGTCGATATATGCGTTGGCACACTGAGTAAAGCTGCTGGTTGCCATGGGGGATTCATAGCATGCAGGTAATACAAATTAACTCAATTCATGAGTCTTTTATCTCTCAGTCCATGCAAAATTTCCCTTGCATATAAGTAACACTTGCAGTTGTGTGACAACCATTTGACAGTAAAAGATGGAAGCAACTCATACAATCAAGAGGCCGCTCATTTATATTCTCAACTGCTATACCAGTTCCTGTTGCAGCAGCTGCCCATGGTGAATTTTACTGCCATTCTTTTTCTTGTTTTGCATCTGTTTTCAGTTATTAACACTGTCTGCATAAACCACCAGCTGCTGTTATTGTGGCGGAAAAGGAAGCGTGGCGAAGAAGGGAAATTTGGAAGAGGGTCCAAGACTTTCGGATTCTTACTGGGATCCCTATCACCAGCCCTATTATCTCCCTTGTTGTAGGCAGTGAAGAGAAAGCCCTGCGAGCTAGCCGGTCTCTCGCTCCCTCTCTCTCTCTGTGCATGGATATGCATGAGTAGTTAGGAATTGCTGCAACAGCTTGTAACTGTGCTAGTTTCTGTGAATCAGGTACATGTTGGAATCTGGTTTTCACGTCACTGCAATCCGCCCTCCTACTGTGCCGTCCAACTCATGCAGGTATTCTGTGTGGCATAATATATACATGAACTATTGAAATCCAAATACTGCTTGGAGTAAGTTGTTAGCATTGGAGTTTGATGTAGAAGTTCAGTGATGCCATTCTGAAAGGGCCATCTGTAGTTGGAACTTTAGATTGAGCAGGTAGAGAAGACTAACTTGAATTGTTTCTCTCTCTCTCCTTTTTTAAACAGATTAAGAGTGACTCTTAGCGCGACACACTCAGTGGATGATTTGAAGAAACTGACGGCTGCACTATCCCGTTGCATCAGCCTTGAAGCTATCAGTAGCCACAACAACAACTTGAATGGATATGCCAGACTCTAGATTAATACAAATCCATGTAGAGAAACAAGATTAGCAGTAGGAAACAAAACTGGTGTACTGCTGTAGGGTTTTTCTTAATTTAGGCGAAGCTTCCTAAGGAAGGTATCTTCTGTAAACTGGTTGCTCAATGCTTTCCAGTACAGCTGAAACGCTCAGGTAATGGCGGATTACCAATTTTTTTTTGTTGTTGTAAAAGAATAGCTACCGTCATCTCTGTTGTAGTCTTGGTTAGGATACTCGGCTCTCACCTGAACCGAGAGACTGCTGTTCGAGTTCATGGTTTGTGATCACATTGATGATCATAATAGTAGTCTATTATATAAACAAACTCAAACAGATTGCAAAATGAAAACCCACTTAACCAGACATGAATGGTTCTTAATCACAGCTTATGTAATTATTAGCTCTAATGGTAAAGTTTTGGCCTGCGTATCAAAAATACTCTTCCCCTTAGCAATGACACTAAACTCAGAAGCAGTGGGAGCCCCTCTCCCCTTGTATTCCGACCATATTAGTCAATGGGCCAATTTGACTATGTAAGGAGATGGGGTTAAATTCATACCAGAATAATAACTGTTCTAATGTATAACTATAGTAGCATTTCTCCTAACTTAGCCTCGCTTGCAGTCCTTCTCCGACGACGGATTACCACCGCCGATAGCCAGCCATGTCTGTACTCCCAACGGAAGGCATGATGCAGCTGCCATCTGCCATTCCAACACACAGAGAGCAGTAAGATAGTAGAAAATTTGAAGTCTACGGTCTGTGTCAAAAACTCACAAACAATAACAAGTTCATGAGTGACAACTACTTACAGTTCCAGCACTGAAACTCTGATGATGGTTTCTTCTCTGGTAGGTGACTGGACCAGGGGAGACTTGAATCGGATTCTCAGTTCGGATTCTGGGAACTTCGTTGAGGTTGATCAGAGGAGTTCTAGGAGTAGCGCTGTTGTTTCTCCCCTGTCGACGGAGGATAGAAGGAACAGCAGAGGAAGAAGGTGGTGTGGTTAGAGCTATTGCGAATTCGGATGTCCTTTCAGCTACTGGCCTCATCAATGGGGAAGGAGAGTGCTGAGAGTCGGCGGAGGTGAGTGTAGTTATGGAGGAGGATAAGGAAGAGACAGAAGAAGGAGTTCTAGCGAGGAAGCCATCGAGGTGGACTGTTGGAGAGGAGGCTGTAGCCATGTCAGGCCACAGGAAAGTCCCCCCTGGCTTGCATATCCTGAACCCGCTTGATCTCAGCCTTTGTATTTTGGCTGCTCTGTCTTCCATTGGAGTCGGTGTAGTTGAGTTTTGGCTCCGGTTTCCTTCCTCAAAATGATGTTCCACCGATTGTGTGATCATGAGCTGTGTCATTGTTTCTTCTTCTAGTTGCTGCGGTCGTTCCAGTTGTTTCTCTTCTGCTCTATTTCTTGTGGCCATTGCTTCCTAATATGACACCATAAGTAGACATTATTAATGACCTAAATGTGATGTTAAGGAATTTGACTTTCATTCAATATAATACCTCCATGGTAAGTAAGGACTCAGAGATTTCGGTCAGTTGTTCTTCAATTTTAGCCTTCTTATTGGACAGATCGATGAACATCTCCTGCAAAGGTTACGCCTCCGATTAGAGGACTGACAATTAGAAGTCAGAAGAGTCGAGGAATTTCAGATATGTACCTTGAGTGGAGTAAGTAGGTTGTCATGTTCCATGCTTAAAGTGGTAAGTGATGAAGAAATTGGCATGGCTGCAATGGCTAGTTCTTCCTCCTGTTTCTTGGAAGCCAGGTCTTCCATGTCCCTGATTTCCAATTCATCATCAGTACACGAGTAGCAAAAGACCACAGCAGCTTAATAGGAATGAAAAGAGAAAAGATATCAAAGGAAAGGGCAGGATTACCTTTTCAGTTTCTCAACTTGCTCAGTTAGTTTCTTGATCTGGGTAGCGCATACAGGGTCCTGAGAGGGGTTATCACCAGGCTTCCAACCAGGTGGTGGAATCCAGTATGGATCTTGCACTCCAGCCTCCCTCCTTAAGTCTAGCAGATTGGCCTTCTCCAACCAATACTCCATTGAACCTTCTGCATTGTGCCGCCTCCGGAACCTTTCTTCACCTCCTGGCGCCACCTTCCCTGCCATATGCTTCAGCAAATGGTCCAACAGACCAGTATCTCCAATCAGCCTCCTCGCTTTTGCTCTCAATACTGGCCTTAACATTGGGTTCCCAAACAGTGCCTTCTCCTCTTTCATTATCTTCAACATGTTCACCTCAGCTAGTTGATACCTTCACAAACATAATAATCATTCCTTAAATACACATTAGTCAAACCATTAAGTAATTTACGAAGCATCAGGTTGATCATAGCACTTACCTTTCAGCAGACCATCTGTCAATCGTCTTTTTCACCACCTTCTTCTTCTTATTGATCTTCTGCCTGTAAACAACGATCTGATTCTTGTTCTTTCCACGTTTTGGCCTCTTCCTCAGCTGGATTGTAGAGGATGGTAACTGATTCTTCTTTCTTTTCAGATTCTCCCTGCATTCTCTCGTCTTAGCCTTCACAATCACCTCCTCTGTATCTTCTTCTTCCTCACATTCCTCTTCACCACTCGCCGGATCACTCTGGTCTTCTTCCCCATCACTCCCATCATCCTTATCATTTTTCTCCATCCAATCAGAAGGTTCTTCCTTATCCTCCACATGCCTGCCCATAAACCTAACTCTCCGGCGTTGACCCCAGTTGACTATCCCGGGAGTCTTGAGTTCCGACAAGAGTGAATCCTTGGTCAATGCACCACTGCCATTGTTCGTAGACGAGGAACCCTTTAGGCGGAGATTCGAGACCTTCTGGGAAGCAACAGAAGGAACTATCCAGAAGTTCCAGTCCCATTTTTTCTTCGCTACCTCGTCAGGCAGAATTCGCCGGTAAAGAGCCTCCCCTGCAACTTCAGAACCGATTACACATCTCTCGTCTAGCATCGGGATGTGCTTTACTTCCGGCCCAGAACACCCAGTACCGTCGTTGAAGTAAGCTCGGATAGAGTAAATGCTTGGGTACCTCAGCGAAACCCTCATCCTCGTTTTCTCATTCACCTGAAAAATCAGACAAACCCAGAGGCGGAAATGAGAAGAAGAAAAAACAGAGAAAGCTGAAGCAGAAACGTCTGGCAAACAGAGAAACAGGAAGAGGAAGGAAATTGGAGAAGAAGACGAAAGAGCTGGGTCCAAAAGAATTACCATGACAACTCGAACACTCTTGAGTTGATCAGGTGCTCTGTTAGGGAGCATGGAATGGTCGATTTCATATAAACAGTTCACTTTAATGTGCTCCGCTGGATCTGCAAGCGTGAAAGACGGTGGAGACGAACTCAGAGTTTGAACCAGAGAAGGAGAAAGCTGGGACGACATATCAACAATACTTGCGAATTGGAAGAGAAGATAAGGGCTAATCAGGAACGTCGCAGCCTCGCAGGAGAGGGGGAAAAAGGGGGCCGAGATATATATCGAGAGAAAAAGAGGGAGAGAGAAGATTGCTGGCTGCTGCTATAAGTGGAATGGGTTATACCTTGTACCCAAGTGTGTGAATATTCTAACACGGGCGCCAAAGGCAAACCCAACTCCGGTGCTTCCAAAAGAGGTCTTCTCGCGGCGGCGTAGTAGCAGTCCTCTGACGCCATTGGTGGTTCGTGGCCCTTTGAGTACATCATTGCCTGCATGTAAAAAAAAAAGTTCCAATTCCTCGTGTATCAGAGAAGAAGAAGAAAACATCATAGCCATTCCGTTTCATTTCGCCATCCTAATTTGGGGATTGTTATTCCCTTCTATCATCATTACTCTGCTATCTCAAATCGTATTTCTTTTTTTTTTTTTTCATTTCTTTTGCTGTTTGTTTAGAGGAGACATTCCCACGTAAAACTGAGGAATTCAGCAATTAATGCTGGTTTCCGCCATCGCGCAGCGCGTCACGCGCGTGACTGAGACAATGGCGGGAAGGGAAGAAAGAAATCCCAAGTGGGGCCACCTTTGCTCGCCCACAAGCGCGTGGAGACTGCATGTGGGATAACGAGCGTGGAGGGGTTTCAATTCTAGATGGCAAAAAGGAATAACAGAAAAAGCGAATCAAATTTTCGTCCCCGGAGAAAGAGCGTGTGTTTTGCAGAGAGCAAGAGAGAGAAAGGGAGAGCGAGAGTGACAGTGAGAGAGAGAGCAGCAGCAGCAGCTTACAGTCAGACTCCTTGCAGCAGCATCGTGAAGAAGCTCCATCGTCGATTTTGTTCCTGAAACGAAGAAACGACCGTAAATGAACTTATACAACAAGCGGGCGTCGGAAACACCGATCATCAACGAATGCAGATTTAGTTGAGAAGGAAGGAATAGTGAAATTCTGAACTGAGTGTTGAACCAATTCAGAAGCTCTATTGTGTGAATTGCTCCTGAACTAAACCGAAACCAGCTTAGTTAACTTCAGAAGGAAAATCCAGCACGGGCGACGGTGCTTTTAGCTCGAATCGGGGGAAAAAAAAACCAAAAGAACGCAGACACCTACTGTTCTATTCAAGTATTGCACTAAAAGAAAACGAAGCCAGAAGGCAGACTCGACGGGAGAAGAAGATGAACGATATAGTATCAAAACGGTAATTAATCTAACCAAACAAATACGCAGAAGGGAGATTCCAAACACGATTCTTCATTTTCCGATTCTTATTTCAATTTTGTTGAAAAGACCAACAATCAACGGAAACTCTGAAGAATTCGGAGAGGAGCAGAGGAAAAGAAGAACGAAGATCAATACCTTCTCCCTATATGCAGCTAGCACCGATTCAGAACGGAATCAACGAGACTGGGAACTACTGGAATCGACGAGCAGGAATCCACGAAGAAAATGGAAGATCGATGGAACTGGCTATGTCGATGAAGTCTGGATTCACTACATCCGGGGGGGAAAAACAGAGCAATTAATCGGTGAAAAGAGAAAGAAGGAGAGAAAAAAGCAGAGAGGAAAGAAATGATGCGGACCTGTTCGTTCTGGCTGGATTGGAGAGCAAGGAAACGAAAAGGGAGGAGGGAAACGAGAGGGAGAGTGAAGAGAGAAGCAAGCTAAGCAACAATGGCTGTGGGAGTGAGAGTGAGAGAAACGATCGTGTGGGATTTTGAAGAGAAAGAGAGAGACTGGTATTAATGGAAATTCCCCGCTGAACATCACGTGAGCTTGCTTTTCTCCTCCCTCCCAGTCACACACAAAGATAAAACGACCATGCTTTTCAAGTTAATTACATCCCTGCCATTCACCATATAGTTTCACAGTCAGGAATTCAACAGTCTGTTGAATTCAATTTTCAGGAAGAGACGAGTGCCTCTTTTTTCAAGGCCACACAGACCTAACTAACCAATAGAATTTCATGGGACTGTACTTTGGAAGTGAACCCACCTGTCAATCACTTCCGTCCAACCGAACCGCCCCTGCCTTTCTAATACTGACCTATTTTAGTAATTTTCCCTCGAGTAAGGGCCGGACTGCCAGAAGTTATTGGGCTTCACCAAGCCCAAAAACTTATTTTCTTGGTCTCAAAGTCTCAATCATACTCGTACAATAGTTCAGTTTCCCACTTCCCATTACATAAAACACATACTAGTTATGAAGGTTCTCAACCTCACGCACCAGTGGACTTGAGACTCACTCTCCTTCCTGGATGAAAATGCAGCCAAAGGCCTCAAGGGATCAATACAACAGAACCTGAGGTCTTGCGGCTCTCCAAGTCCGAGTGCGCCTTTGCCGCCTCGGATAAAGGGTACGTGTGGTTCACCCGAACTCGAAGCGCCCCTGATTCCATGTTGGCAAAGACATCGGCGGCAGTTTCCAGCAGCTCCTCTCGGGTTGTGGTGTACATCATGAGCGAGGGCCTCGTCAGGTACAAGCACTTTGGCGCTAGAGCGGACAGAGGAATCGGATCCGGTGTCCCTGATGACTGCCCAAACACCACCAAGTATCCGCGGATCTTCAAGCACGACAATGACCCCTGCGCGTTGAACAGCGTTGGATGAGTCTCTGCAACATGACGACATAACATATGGTGCGAGGAAGATGTTGGTGAAGGGAAAACATTATCTGTTACCTGAATTGTGTCCTTCCCCACAGAATCATAGACAACGTTGACCCCCTTGCCGGATGTTATCTCATTCACACGAGCTACAAAGTCTTCTTCTTTGTAATTGATGACATGGTGGCATCCGTCCTCAGTGGCTTGTGCAGCTTTCTCCTTGGTCGACACCGTTCCAATGACAGTGGCACCGAGTGACTTCCCCCACTGACACAAAAGAGACCCTACTCCACCAGCTGCTGCATGAACAAGGATGGTGTGACCAGGCTCGACCTGTAATATGCAGAAGAGAGAACTAAGCCACTTGAAAAGTAACTAGCTCTAAACCCTCGATGATTGCCGAATGGCAAAACCAAATTGTACATTCCTTTTGAAATGTGATTGAGCCTAAGAAACTCCGACCTTGAAACACCGGTGTAATAAAAACTGAGCAGTCATGCCTTTGAGCATGGCAGATGCTGCAACGACAGGGTCAATTGAAGGAGGAACAGGTACAGCTCTATCTACTGGAAGTATCTGCTCTTCTGCATATGCTCCCATCGGATTACCAGCATATCCAACAATATCGCCCACTTTAACGTCAGTTACTCCATTTCCCACAGCAATCACCTCACCAACAGCCTCCATTCCTGCAAAGCAGGAAACTAGTGGGATCAGCATGCAATAAGAACATAAAAGCTCACTACTTTCAGCATGAAAGTACTTCAAAATTGGATGAACAAGCTAGTTGGTCCGGTCCCTCTTGCTCCACAATACACAAAATCTACTCAGCGGCCAGCGCCAACAAATTAAACATCCTTCCCCTGAAGCAGCTTTCATATTGTACGATAGATAGCAAATGAAACAAGCAATAACAAGCTAAACCCAGAAGAGGAAAGCAATTCAAAAGAACAAGGACACCACCTGGAGTGAATGGCAATTTGGCAGGTTGGTAAACTCCTTTACGGAAATAGGTATCAATGAAGTTGAGCCCAATCGCTTTATTCTTTACCAGAATCTCGCCTTCCCCTGGCTGCCCGATCTCCACATCCTCCCACTTCAAAACCTGCACAATTTACCCCCCAAACGTTCACTAAAACTGGAAACTTTGATTTCCCTCAGAAATGAACGGAAATTCCCTCAACCTAGAGCTATCAGCACAGGAATCCAATTAGACTCTCGATTCCAGCTGCTGGGTTCCCTCCAAAATCAATTGAATTGTATCTACTAGCAATCGATTTTGACAATCATCTTACCTCAGGGCCACCCAGCTCATGAACCTTGATCGCTTTCACCATTTTCGTGATTGAATCAGAAGTTGACACCAGAGCCCTTACAGCCGATCTTCGATGGGTTGTTGAAGGAGACGAATATGAGAGAAGCGTTCTGCAATTACTGGTTAGCTTTCGGACAAAAGTTGCGCTACCAGAATAGTGTGGAAGAAGAGCTCGAGCCGTCAGAGTAGGCAGAGTTTGACTTAGCCACTTCACTCTCACCGAACCCATTCACCCCTCGCAGTTTAACCCACCCGCCGCCACGCATGCAGGGAACCGAAAAGCGGCAGCACTCACTGCCCCGTAAATCACTGAACACGAAACTGTATATCTTGAGGAACATTTTTGTGTGGGCTAGGACATGGGCCTTAAGCTCTTGGGCCTTGTGACTCCAAGCCCTCGAGAGTAAGAATAAGAACCAAACCGGCAAAGTGCAAACATTGCAGGATCTTCGTCCCCCATATTAGTGTATACTGTTTGTGGTCTACTTTTCTCCATTTCAAATTTACTGAAAGTGAAAGTAGGAAGGGTATTTTTGTCTTTATAATTAATTATTTATCTCACATTTCAAATTTACTGAAAGTGAAAGTAGGAAGGGTATTTTTATCTTTATAATTAATTATTTATCTCACATAAAAAATATGGTTAATACCCTAGTTTAGCCAGAAGTTTAGCGTAAGTGTCAGTTTAGGCCCGATTTTTTCAATAAGACATTTCTAACCTACTTTTCAATTTAATGGACAGATTTGGCCCAAAATTGATGTTGACTGTTAAAACTTACAGTCAATGTATTTTTCTGTTAGTGACTCAACATCTTATGCCGAGGTGGCTATGACATGGTTGCCGTGTCAATTACTTGCCAATAAAAACCCTCTCCGCCATTATTCTTCCCACTTCGCCTGTATTTCCTTGATTCCTTCTTGCGTCTTTGGTATCCCGGCAACGTCCGTCCCCCGAAAAGAATAGCAACAACGAGTGGCAATGACTCTAAAGGAGTCTTCATCTCTTCCATTTCCTTTTCCTGGAGAAGATTTTGAACTTTACCCAAATTGATTTTCCGGGACCAATCACTGAGCCGAAATGGGGATTTTGGATGTTTATAAGAAAAAAAAAGGGGATTTTGGATGAGAATTGATAAAGGTCGTCCTTAAAATTACTATTGATCGTCCTAAAAAATAACAAAGTTACACTTTTAACCTTTTGACATTTTTAGCAAACAAACATCACTTTAAGTAAAAAAAATAAAAAACACTCAATTTCCCACTCTCGAATTCATCGTTGACATTCTTGAGTTGTAATCGTTGAGAATACGTCCGAATCATGAGTAGCGACTACGATGAGGTAAAAATCTGATTTTTTTTTTTTAAAAAAAATTCCAAACCCTTCAACCGAAGCCAATTTTCGGTTATACCATGGCTCAACCTAAGGCAATTTTCGGTTGTACCATGGACCAACCGAAAATCATCTTCGGTTGTACCATGGCTCAACCTAAGGCAATTTTCGGTTGTACCATGGTGCAACCGAAGGTGATTTTCGGTTGGTCCATGGTACAACCGAAAATTGCCTTAGGTTGAGCCATGGTACAACCGAAAATTGGCTTCGGTTGAGGATTTTTGGTTTTTTTTTTGGATTTGTTTGGTTTATATCAATAATTTTCTATTCTTTTACTACGATTTATGGTTCGGTCCATAAGATAATTTGTTGGATTTTGGTTTATATTTTTTTTAGATTTATGGAAGGGGAGGGGTTGTTTGTTTTGTGTTTGATTTTGAAATTAAAAATGGGCAATTTGGTAAATTACATATTAAGTTAGGACGATGGTTAGTAATTTTTAGGACGACCTTTAACCATTCAGTTTTGGATCTGGTGTGTGTCCGGCGGCCAAGTCGATGGAGCAGAGGGAGGCGACGGAGTTGACGGAGCGGAGAGAGACGAAGGGTCGTGAAACAAATACCAACGTTGGGCTCAACATCGCCACACTCACCACCGCCATCATGACTCCCAGATCCAGTCGTCGCTTACTTGACCTAGAATAAGAAGGTCGAGAATCATGAACCTCTCCAGCGACCTGTCGATTGGATTCAGTCTGCTTTCTTTTCGCTTGAGATTGGATTTTTAGGGACGATGGCAACGGTGAGGGATGTTGTGGGTTGTCGTCGATTGGAGAGGGGAGGCGAAGAAGGAAGGCGGCAAGGGATGACAACGACGACGGATGGCAACAACGAGGGTTGCCGTGGACGGAGAAGGTGCAGTGGACGACGAGGAGAGAAGACGAAATCGTCGGCCTCAGATCCCTAACTGCTAGCTTCCCATCGCTTTCGATTTTACTCCAGATCGATTCGAAGGAGAAGATGAGGGAATCCGCCGATTTTGCTGACGAGGACGAAGTGGAATCTGAGGGGACGGCTACCGTGACGGATGGGGAAGGTAGAGGCGCTTGTGGACGGGAAATCCATAATTTTTATGCTATTTATTTTTGTTTTATTTGTTATTATTTAATTTTTTTTTTTAGCATAAATAAATGACATGGAACTCACATCACTGCCACTTCAGCCCTAGCGATTGAGTCACTAACGAAATAAGTGTTTGACTGTTAATATTAACGGTCAAAGAAAATTTCGGTCAAATTTGTCCAATAATTTCAAAAGTGGGTCACGAATGTCTTATTTGGAAAATAGGGCCAGAACTGTCACTAACGCTATACTTCGGGTCAAACTAGGGTATTAACCCTAAAAAATATCATCATCTGGATTTGAACTCGCGTCTGTTAAAACAAAGACAACAATCACAACCATTTACACTAAAAAAATTTGTTATGTCTTTGTGAATACAAAATATACACGAAGTTCAACTCTCTGAAAATCGCAGAACTTTCCATCATGATTAGCAAGCCCACTAAGTATACCGTATATATTTTTATGGTGCTTGATACTTCAATTTTCATTGTAGAGTTTCATGTCCCTTCTCAATTTTAAAATTCTTTCTCTCTCCTTAATTTTTGCTATAGGTAAATTGGTAATTGGCTAACATGGAAAAAACTAATTTTGTCACTACATATTGTGTCCTTGCATTTTTCAATTTAAATTTTATGGTTTTTATCTTTGTTCTCATCTCTTTCTAACTTCCTCAAAAATTCCCTCCATCGTACAATAGTTTGCACCCCTTTCACTTCCCAGTACAAGAACGCTTTTGAAAATCAATCATCCGGTATCTCTTGGCACGTCGGTTTTATTGTTGGGAATTTAAGTTGGGCATGTAAAAGAGTTTAATAAATAATGGAGTTGCAGAAGGAGGATTAGAAATTGAATTTTTGGTTGAAACATATGTCTCTTGAGATAAATATTTGGTTGTACAACGAAGAGTGGTGGCTATAGGATCTTTATATTTATGGTTTTTACATCTATCACAACCTATTTCTATCTTAAAACGAGGAATCATTGATTGATTTATTGAAGTATGTCGATTCTTTATTCAACGTACTGGAACTGGTAGACAAGGAGTGTCTAATTTTGTGTCTTATTACTTTGATTGAGTCTATTAGTATATTGGAGATAACCCTAATTTTGTCGTTTGCTCTCAAGTTTTGATGGTCCCCTCTTAGCTGAGTTGTTAGTATATAGTCGTCTTGATTTTGATTAGTGGCATATTATTCATAAAAGGAGCGCATTAAACCCTTATGTAGGATTGTGATGTTTAAAATTTAGTTTCAAACTATCTATGGGTCGTGTGGAATTTCACTGAGCTTTTATACCCTCTTTCTTGACAATCAACTAACCAATAGCATTTTAATGAGGGCTTAATTATCATTATGAAAACGAAACTAATGATACATTTTATATTTTATATTCTTAAATGATGATGGTATTTCTCCGAATGTTAGATCTATATATTCTTTCTTTATGTATCATCTCGATCGAAGAATTGTCAATAAAATTAAACTGGTTAATTAGTTTAAACGTAACATAAAAATATAAATAATCAAATATGAATATTCCGGTCAATGGGTCGGGTTATAAGCTAGTTGTCTAATATCACCATTTAATTACACAATCCTTTTTGTGGTAAACCCATTGGTTGCCACTTGCCACTTAAAATTTAACAACACGTTATATTTAGAAGGTCTTTAGAATGAGCATAGTAGAAAGTTGAACTTACACATAATAGCTCGACAACAATCGGGGTAACATTTGAGCTTCTATGTAATTTGGCGGGGTTTACCAATTGAGTAATTGTTGTTGGATCTCTTAATTATGATCTACTTCCTTAGTAAAATACTTAAATTTGATAGTAGAATGATGTTATTGTGTAGTTGTGTTGGATTTAGTTTGTTATAGATTGATATCTATGTTAAATTATATTTTGCAATGCAAAAACCTGTAAAAAGAACACATACGTATATAGAAAAAAGTCTACAAAAATGTACAATGTAAAAATGGAAGAGGTCTTCTGTTGGTAATTAGGTTACTAATCGATTATTTTGGTATAACCTTGCCGATTCACTTGCTTAACGGTTAACCGGTTAATCTACACGAGAAACGAAAATCGAATATATGGTTATGTTTAACCAACTAATATAAACGATGTGTTTAACGGTAAGCCGTAAGTGTTTAATAGTTAACCGATAACCGACCAAACGGTTTCGATTATAACCGAATAGATTGTCAGCCCTATGCGAAACTCAGAGAATGGATTTGTATAATTTCCTTAGGAAAATGCTATACATGATTCACGTGAATATAGTACAAAATTTTCTAAGTCTCCACTCGTAGTGTTTCTGAAGTTCTTGACTTGCCCTTTTAGATGACCAAATAAAATTTATCTATGAAACATTAGATACAATTATTAATTCATAACCGACCAATTCATGATACGCAAATAGTAATTACACAACCCATTATGACCACACATAACGCATTATAAATTTTCTAATACCCTCCCTCTATTAAATTCAAACCATTAGGTTGACTTCTTAATCTAAAGACTTTGACTTCTTGAGTAGGTTAGCACCTAATCAGATTGCGTGACCTAACTCCTGATACGTTATTAGGAGACCCATACTTGCTTGAGCTTAAGGATTCATGAACTAGTAGTATCAACTATCAAGTACAAATAGACGCTTGTATCCTATATTCCAATTTGACTAAGGCAGGTAGATAGTTACATTACATGGAACCACATACCCAGTTACATGTCCCAACGAGAATGGGAAGAACTGCATCACGGAATCAACACCACAGACCCAGTGGTCTTCCGGCTCTCCAAGTCCGCATGCGCCTTTGCAGCTTCAGATAAAGGGTACGTATGGTTAACCCGAACTCGCAGCACCCCTGACTCCATGTTGGCGAAAACATCAGCAGCCGTCGCTAGCAGCTCCTCCCGGGTTACGGTGTACATCATGAGAGAAGGTCTCGTCAAGTATAAGCACTTTGGCGCAAGAGCAGATAGAGGAACTGGGTTGGGAGTCCCTGACGACTGACCGAAGCTCACCATGTATCCTCTGATCTTTAAGCATGCCAGTGATCCCTGCTCGTAGACAGTAATGATTCCAAGTTAAGAGCCAAACCCAAATATAGAGAAGGATCTTAAAATGCATTTCAAGTACCTGAAACGTGTCCTTTCCCACGGAATCATAGGCCACATCGACCCCTTTCCCTGACGTTATCTCTGTGACCCGAGCTACGAAATCTTCTTCTTTGTAATTGATGACATGGTGGCATCCATCTTCCGTGGCTTGTGCAGCCTTCTCCTTGGTTGACACGGTTCCAATAATAGTCGCACCAAGGGACTTTGCCCACTGGCACAGTAGAGACCCTACTCCTCCTGCTGCTGCATGAACTAGGATAGTGTGCCCAGGTTCAACCTATACCATGTGAAGAGAGCATTTATAAGCAACTGAGTCGAGAGGTCGTTTCGACAAAACAATGAACCACGAGGTTCCTATTTGTTTTTCCACTGGTACAAAAATCAAACAGTAAGTGATACATGATAGCTGGGGATTTAACTTCTTAATGTGCAATTCAGCCGTACCAGAAAAACCCCACCTTGAAACATTGGCGTAATAGGAATCGAGCAGTCATGCCTTTTGACAAGACAGATGCTGCAACAATGGGGTCGATTGAAGGAGGAAGATGTATAGCCCTATCGGCAGGGAGAATCTGCTCTTCTGTATATGCTCCCATGGGGTTACCTGAATATCCAACAATATCACCCACTTTGACATCCGTTACCCCATTCCCCACAGCTATCACCTCTCCGGCAGCCTCCACGCCTAAAATACCAAAGACTTCCTTAGTTCAACATTCAATGATAACAACTCACAGACTCAACACTTAACTAATAGCCATTAGCCAATAATTGTCTACAAGCACATTATGACATAAACCCAGGTAAGTAGCCAGTGTTCAAATCATAGATGAAGAAAACAAACAACCTGGTGTGAATGGAAAATTGGGAGCTTTGTAGACTCCTTTGCGGAAGTAAGTATCAATGAAGTTGAGCCCGATCGCCTTGTTTTTAACCCTAATCTGCCCTTCCCCTGGCTCTCCTATCTCCACATCCTCCCATTTCAGTACCTAAATCGTTTACCAAAACTGATCACCACAACTCTGATCTCAAAAGAAAAGGAATTTTCGCAACATATAGCTAAAAATTAGCCTAATTTGCGTTTTCGGATTTCGATTTCGGCTGGTGGGTTCCTCACAATGGAGAATGAACTGAAATTACCTCAGGCCCGCCCAGCTCGTAAACCCTCATCGCTTTCACCATTTCGGGGATTTGAATCAGCCTCTGAATCCAAGCGCTCTGATTCCTGAAGGCCGATCGATCTTCGATGGTTCGCCTAGGCGGGAGAGACGAATACGAGATACGGGATTTGCAGTTTCAGAGACGATTGTGGGCGAGAAGCACAGTCGAGCCGTTAGGAAGAGTAGAGTAGAGCTCAGTTCGACTAACGGTCCAAACCGTAGCTGGCCAACCCACCATCAGAAATCCGAGCGACGGCGCGGCTAATATTTTCTTTTCTTATTGCGGCTTAACTGGGCCGCCTCCGCATTTCCTCCATAGTGGGCTGCGATAGATCCTTGAAAATTTCTGGGCTTTGGTGAGAACCCAGAGTTTCTATTGTTGTTGTTATTTTTTTTTTTTTACTTTTTCTTACGGCACTTCTTTCTTTGGGATATTCATTGGGGTTACGGGCCAAGGGCCCAAGGTAGGTCTTTTCCAGTAAAAAAAAATAATGTTTTCATGTAGATTTAACACAAGATCTCTTGTAAATAACCATATTTTGTGATTTATATTTAACTTCTCATTAATTAATATCTTAATAAGGATGGCAAGGGCGACTTTGCTAAACCAACTTCATTCTCATTTTCAAATATAGTTAGTAAATACTTCGTTTAATACATGTATACCTGTATGTACTTTATCCGTTTAAAATTTCTGTATCCATATTATTGTCAAGCCGTTTCATTAGTTTCCGTTCATTTGACGGCTACAGTACTAAACACGTATAAAACCTGTATAACACGTTTAATATCCGTATTTAATAAAATAAATTAATAACTTTACTATTTTTTACATGTTTATTTATTTATAAAAATAATTAATTTTATATACTTATGCCTATTAACGTACTATTAAACGTAACATTAGCTAAGAGACGAAGTACAATACCCGTACATATTTTATACGTAAATTTCCCATACCGTATTTTACTAACTATGTTTTCAAATACCCAAACTCATACCCGCCTCATACTCATACGATCAATGACGGATTCAAGAATTCTAAATAGTGGTGTCCTCTCTAAAAAATTAAATTAAATAATTATTAAATATGAAATATCTGACAAGTAAAAGTTATTTTAAAAGTTCAAACGAATTTCTTAAAATACATTCGGTGTCTATACTGCTCAACAAATATCTCTCGAAATATCCTACTAGATAAGGATATCTCATAATTGGGTTTAATCGGTAGATTTTGAAAATAATTTGTGATAAGAATAACATTTTACTATTATATTTGGATCTAAAACAAAATAACAAATGAGTTGTAGTGTAATTGAAAATATGTTTAGTAATAGTGGCAGTTAGGGTTGTCAGTCGGTTTCGGTTTAACCGAAAACCGATTTCTCGGTTATCGGTTAAACCGAGACCACGCTGACAGTCACCGGCCACCTAGCATGCTTCGGTTTTCCGCAAACCGACCGACCGGTTAACGGTTAAACCGCGGTTAATTGACTATCCGGAAAAAAATATTATTTACAATCATTAATTTATTATGTAATTATATGAAAACCTAAAAAAAACTAAAAAGAAAAAAAGAAAATGGAGATAGATGGAGACAGACAGTGAGACTCTTCATCTCTCCACTCTCCTCCCGTCATCTCTCCTCATCTCCTCATCTCTCCACTCTCCTCCCGTCGCAGTATCACACCCAGCCACCCACCAATCCCGTAGCCGCAAACAAAAGTCGGAGAAGGAGGAAGGACGGCGACGGCGACTCGCGGAGAGGAAGGACGGCGGCGACTCTTCATCCCCTCCGACCTATCTTCCCTCCACGGCTCCACTGGTCACTAATCCTCCCGCCGCACCCATCAATCCGTAGATCTAGAATCCAGATCCCCACCTTCTTCGTCGCGGTCCCTGCATGGCTGCATCTCCAACCAGATCGAAGAGATCTGACTTCTTCCCTCCTACATAGCCACCTGGGTTTTTTAGTTTCTGGGTTTTTGTTCTTGGGGGTGCGACAAGGAAAGGAAGAGGAAGGGGGCGAACGGCAGAGCAGAGGATCGGCGGACTGGAGATCCGTGGTTGTGGGGGCAAGTGGAAGAGAGGAAGGGCGGAGTGGCGGGTTCGTCGGAAGGAGAGGACGAGCGGAGTGACCGGGTCGGGGGACGGGAGACGGCGGCGGAACGAATGATTTTGGAGGGTGGAGGAGAGGCAGAGTCGAAGGAAAGTGACGGTTTTGGAGGGTGGAGGAGAGGCAGAGTCGTGATATTAGGTTTCGATTTTTGTGGGGGATTGGGCTAGAACGGTGTCGTTTGGCATTGATTTGGTTTAGCTCGGTTAGCCGCGGTTAATTATCACCGGTTACTCGGCTAGCCGAACAGCCACCCTTCCTTGCCGACCACCGACCGAGGTTATATTTCGTCGGTTTTTGGTTAGCCGCTAACCGACGGTTATCGGTTGAACCGACCGGTTAGCCGCTAACCGACAACCGAATTGCCACCCCTAGTGGCAGTGTCCCGAGTTTAAATCACATAGACTATTACTTAAATATTATTTGTACCAATACGTAAATTACTACTGGAGGTTGGATAATCCTTTTTCCAAATTTTAAGGGTGTCTCACTACCACTTAAACATTTTTTTGCTCATACGCAAACTACTATCGTAGTATGAATAATCGTGTTTCCAAATTTTAGGGGTGTCCCGGGATACCCCTAAACATGCATGTATCCGCCACTGCATGCGGTGTAAAGTTTTACAAACTCATCCTCATACCCCGCGATTTTTGGATGCCCATGGGTAATACCCGTTAGGGGTGGGCATTCGGTCGGTTCGATTTTGACCGAACCAAAATTATGAATACCGGGTCCCTGAATTCTCCAAAGCCTCAAACCAAATTCGATCCGAATTATAACTCGGTTCGGTCGGTTTAAACCAAATTATAATTTGGATCGGTTTTTTACACAAAACCGAATTGTGAGGCTACTTGTATCTTCTCACTTTTAGATTATATTTCACCTCAAATATAAACAATAAATATGCAATTATATGCATCATCAATGATGAAATCAAACTTTTTAATACATAAGTCATAAAACATTTCAAATATTTAAGTCTGAAAACAACTACAAACATAAAAATCCACCATTTGGATGTTGAAATTATAGTATTTCGGTTTTTTGGTCGGAAAATCGGAATTTCGGTTCGGTTGAAAGAACATTGATCTCTGAAATATCCATATTTTCCTTCCGAATTCCGAACCAAATAACAATATTTCGATTTTGGTTCGGTTCAGTTCGGGTTTACCGAACCGTTTGTCCACCCCTAATACCCGCCCCATCACCTGCTCACCATTAATATAAGAATATGGTGACAAATATGGATACTACCCGCCTAAGTTTGTGGAATAATACATAAGAGGATGAAATTACGTTTTAGTTGCCATCAATTACATTTTAACATTTTGTTTTTTTCTTTTAATTACCCTTCATTCCATTGACAAGTTACAATAGACTCCTTATATTTTATGTATATAACATAATACCCTTGGTGGGGCAGGTTTGGGTATGGGTATGAGAATGGGGCGGGGGAGTCCAAAACCATACCCGTCACATACCCATCAACCTTTTTGCGGGTTTTACCCATACCCAGTCAAAGCGGGGATTCCCTATATCTTATATAACTGAGTTTAATATAAATGAAAATTCAAGACTTAATGGGTTTGTTTTTTTTTTTTTTTTTTTTTTTTTTGCATAGCAGGAGGCAAAAGTCAAGAAAAAGAAAGATTACATGGGGGGATGAGAAGAAGAGGAGGTGTCATGGCGGGACACAATCCGCCGCTCAAAGGAGACCCCCTGAATATCGTCCTGGAGAATGGTTACAACCCCTGACGGCGGGTGTACAAGTTCATGTAACCCGTAGGGATAGACGAGGCTCTATTCCCTTCGCGATACACATGAACGATGGGCACCAACCAGTCCCGACTAATCCTCCTGCGAATAGCTGCTAACAAGGTGGCATAAGGATGAACCGGATCATGTCTGTCATTAATTAACTGGATGGCAAGCTGAGAGTCCGACTCGATCTCAATCTGACGGTGCCCTGACTTCCACGCGATATCCAAGCCATGAAAAAAGGCCCATAATTCTGCCAAAGCTGCGGAAGCTTCACCAATCATAGCCACGAAGCCGACAATCCAGTGCCCGACACCATCCCTCAGCACGCCTCCCGCCCCAGCCGGTCCCGGGTTTCCATTTGAAGCCCCATCAATGTTTAGCTTCACCCATCCGTCAGTAGGCGAGCTCCAAGCAATGTCCACCATCCTCCGAGGAGCAGGGGCCCTCCTTCCGCACGGCAGCAAGGACGGGGCATTCCAGGCTTCACTCCAGAGCTTCACTTTTGCAAGGATCGAGTGAGCCAAGGAAGGAGGAGTGAGAGTGGATGAGATACCTTTAAAACACATGTCATTTCGATTCTTCCACAGGAGCCAAGCGGTGATGCTGAAGAAAGTTGCCCACTCGACCCCCAGGTGCTTATCCCCGTCCACCATTAAGTTCATCTTCAGCCAAGGAACAGTATCTGCTGAGAAGAAAGCATGCTGCCTACTGTTGGGCACCTGTCTCGTCCAGAAATACGCCGCCGGGGGGGCAATCCTTGAGGATATGAAGAATAGACTCCACCTGTCCGTTACACCGAGGGCAGTAAGGTGCAGCGGCTATTCTCCTCGAGAAAAGGTGCGCATTGGTCGCGATTCTGCCAAGGCAAACCAGCCACATGAAACACCGGATCCTCTCCGGGACAGGAAGGCTCCAAATAATCTTCCAGAACTTGGCGTCAGGGTCAGGCTCCTGCGGAAGAAGATGCTGGTACGCCGTCTTCGTGGTGAACTTTCCCGTGGAAGATAAACACCAGAAAAGAGTGTCCTCATCGCTAGAGAGCTTGTCCACCGCCACCCCGATAATTTTTTGCTGAATCTCCTGGGGGAGGATGTCCTCGAACAGGTCGATGCGCCATTCTCCCTCCTCCGTCACCATGTCCGCCACAACCTCCTCGGTCCGCGAGCTAGGAATCTCTCCAACCACCAAATTCTTGAGAGGCTCCTGCACAATCCAAGAATCATTCCAAACCTTAGTGGTATTCCCGTTTTTTATATTCCAAGCACATCCTTCCTTCAAAAGGGAAGAAGCTTTGGTAGAACTTTTCCAGGTAAAGGAACTTCCCTGAACAGAGCGAAAGAGGTCCAGATTCTCTTTGTTCCGGCAGTACTTATCCCTGACCACCTGTGTCCAAAGCGTGTCCTTCTCTTTAAGGAGTCTCCAACCACTCTTGGCAAGCATGGCCAGGTTGGCATTCCGCACAGAGCGAAGGCCAACCCCTCCTTGGCTCTTGGGCAAGATCATCTTCTCCCAGCCAACAAGATGTAGTTTAGATCTTCCTTCCTCTTCTCCCCAGACAAAGTTCCTGTTAATGCGATCAATAGAAGCACAAACACCCTTAGGCAGTAACTCCGTGTGCATATGATATGTGGGAAGAGAGGAAATGATGGACCTGGAAACAATAAGACGGGCGGCCAGGGATAGTCGCTTAGCCTTCCATGGCGCCAGCTTCTTCTGGATGCGCAAGAGAAGGCCCTGATATCTCCCTGAGGTCACCCGGCCGTGAATTCCGTGAATGCCAAGATATCTCCCGAGCTCCGACTTCAGGGGAATCGCCGCCCGCTCGCTCAGCAGACGAGCCTTTGACCTGTCTACATTTGGCGACACATACATCAAGGACTTGGCATAGTTGACCCGCTGCCCGGAACTTGAGCAAATGTCTTCTAAACACTGCTTGATTATTCTGATCTGTCTTGTCTCGGCTTCCGCAAAGAGCAGAAGATCATCTGCGAAAAAAAGATGAGTGAGAGGCGGTCCATTCCTAGTGAGCCGAATGGGCTTCCAAAGCCCACTATGAACAGCCACATCAATTCTATGAGATAAACGTTCCATGCATAAAACGAAAAGATAAGGAGAAAGAGGGTCTCCCTGGCGAACTCCACGAGTAGGGGTGATGGGGGAGGACAAGGTGTTATCCCATAACACGCGCATTTTATTCTGCTCCACACAGTGCATGATGCATCGGATCCAAGAACTGGGGAGCCCCACCTCCTTCAGGGTGTCACGAAGGAAGTCCCAGCGGAGCATGTCATAAGCTTTCTCGAGGTCGATCTTCAGGATTAGACCCCCTTTCATTCCTTTCCTCTTTCTAAGGTGGAGAACCTCCTGCACCACAATCACATTATCCGTTGTCTGACGGCCCGGAATGAAGCTGCTTTGACGAGGGGAGATGAGCTTCCTCATGACCAGCTTCAGTCTACTCGTGATAGCTTTGGTAATAGCCTTGAGGCTCACATTATTAAGCGAGATAGGGCGAAGCTGGGTCACAAATTCCGGGTGATCGACTTTGGGAATGAGAACAACAGTTGACTCAGAGACCGCTTCAGGTAGGACTCCTGAATTGAAGAACTCAAGAGCCATATCCGTTAAGGCCTTCCCAACCACCCTCCAGGCCTGCTGGTAGAAGGCAGCATGAAAACCGTCTGGGCCCGGAGCTTGAAAAGGCTTTATCTCTAAGATCGCCTTATGGATGTCCATAGAGGTGAACGATCTCAGCAAAGAAAGGAGGTCGTCTTGAGCCATCCGGGGGAAGGCGTTCTTTGGCAACCTGTCTTCATACACAGAGCTATCCTGCAGGTAAAGGTTAGTATAAAAATCAAACACCATACAAGCCAAGGCTTGAGGGTCATCGATCCAAACTCCGGCCGGGTCCCGAAGCGAAGTAATCTTTTTCCTGCGTCTCTTGATGTTAGCCTGCTGATGAAAGTAGCTTGTGTTGCGTTCTCCAAACTTGACCCAGCTCTCCCTGGACCTCTGGTACCAAATAAGCTCCTCCTGCTCCAAGACCGTATC
The DNA here is from genome assembly GCA_946122785.1 of Linum tenue. Taxonomy (NCBI): domain Eukaryota; kingdom Viridiplantae; phylum Streptophyta; class Magnoliopsida; order Malpighiales; family Linaceae; genus Linum; species Linum tenue. Next base: position 51,534,323 of record CAMGYJ010000004.1, on the reverse strand, counting down.
CAGCTCTGCTTCGAGCTTGGAGTGAAGCTTAGCCAGCCCCGGGTGAAAAGCTTCAGAGAGGCGCATCTCAATTCCCCGGATACGCCCAAGTAACCTCCTCTTCCTCTGCTGCACATTCCCGAAGACATCCCTTTTCCAAGCCTGCAGCGCCGAACTAAGGTTTGAGAGCGCGTTTGGTAGGGAAACAGAGGAGTCCCAAGCACCTGCAATGGTAGATAGAAAAGTATTATTAGTAAGCCATGCCGCCTCAAACTTGAAGGTACGAGGGAGGTTAGAAGATTGCCCCTGGGAAGCAAAAGAGGTGAGAATGGGGTTGTGGTCAGAGTTCCACACGATGTTGCATAAGCTCCTGTCGATTCTGCTGGCCTTGTAGGTGCCCGTATCTTCTCCCCTCGACCAAGTGAAGTTAGGGCCAGAGAATCCGAGATCCACCAGATCAGCATCATTAATTCTCTCGTTAAAAACACGACATCTCCGCAGGGTAGCCACCGACGCAGCCCCGGATTTCTCTGCTGGGGATCTAATGGCGTTAAAGTCCCCAGTGAGGATCCAAGGAATATCGATGTTTCTGCTTTGAGCCGAGATGCTGTCCCGGAGAGGTCTCTGCCTGGCAGGGCGAGGGGAAGCATAAACCGCCGTGAGCATCCAATCAGCCATATTGCTTTGTGAAACTCGAATGGTGATGTGTTGGGAGCAGGCCGAATGACTTGGGTTTTGAAGCGACGAGCATCCCAAAAGATCCAAATTCCACCCTGCCTTCCCTCAGCTTCCACACGAATCACGTCCGGGAAGCCCATCCTGTCACAAACAGAGTTAGCCGCATTGCCACTGATCTGCTGCTCGAGAATAAAAACAAAATCAGGTTTATGGGTCTGGATAGTCAGCTTAAGAGCACGAGAGAAGGCTCTGCTCCCAGCGCCACCCACATTCCAAGCGAGGATGTTAAGACTATTTAAAGTAGGCACAGACATTAAAGGGAAATAAAAGCAAAGAAACTAAAGGGAGAGGGCTCGAGAACGAAATCACCGGGTTAACTCGACGTGGCAGGGGCAGCGACCGGGTCATCCACCAAAGCGGATTTCTCCGTTGGGGCTAAACAATTATCCCTAAGTTTCAGACTTGATTCGGCTTTGACCATCACTCCAGTCCAGGCGTTGATCTCTTGAAGAGTAAGAGACGCCATCCGAGCTTTGGCTTTGACCTTTCTATCTTTCACGGGGGACCAGACCTGCAGAGCCTTCGAAGCTTGAAGTTTCACTGGGGTAGTCCTCTTAGTCTGGCGCCGAGAGTTTTTCTTGTTTTTCGTTCGTTCCGCCGCCGATGGGGATCTGGTCTCGGTTTGTCGATTCTTCTTCGGGGATGATGGAACTGTAATAATTTGCATCTTAGTGCCATTTGACCCAACAACCATTTGGACAGGTGATTGTTTATTGGGCCCTGCCCCATTATCCGCCACAGGCCCATCGCCTTGAGGAGGGTCAAGCAGGTCTGACCGGGAAGACAATCCTTTAGGAGAAGTTGGAACTTGGGCCGACGAGGAAGCCTTGTTTGAATCAGGAGTGGGCTGAGGCCCCCCGATTTTGTTCAGTCCCTTCCCTGGGCCGGGACCCAAAAGTCCCTTACCCAGCTCCTTATCAGCCCGCATAACTTCCTTACCTTTAGAAGCCCCTTTGCCTGCAGTCGACGAAGATTCCCAGCCACTTCGAATAGTATTTCCTTTCCTTTCTTGTTCTTGTGCACGTTGGGAGGGATGATTCTTCGCCTCCGCAGAGGCAAACGGGAGAGCATCTCCATCTTTAATTCTGCCTCCTCCTTTCTCGTGCTTGTTTGCCTGTCCTTGATTTCCGTTTTCCATAGATTGCTCAGCCTTACCTTTCTTTGGCATATCCCTAGAATTACGGCGGCTTTTCTTGGAGACTAGCATCCAAGGCCCAAATCCCGGATGATCCTCCTCCCCAACGGTAACGGGGCTGGCCGGACTTTGCTCGCCGGCAACAGTCAGCTGAACAGAAGTTGTCGCCGGTCGGAGCAACGGGCAGTCGTCAGATTTGTGGCCAACCTTTCCACACTCGAAACAAACCTTCGGAAGGTTCTCATACACCACTTTCTGCCATTGGTCGTCCAAGAAGATGCGGGGAACGAGGTGTTTGGACATGTCAATTACCACAGCCAAGCGAGCGAATTTCCTGCGCTGTCGATTGATTGTATGATAGTCGAGCTTAATCGTGCGGCCAATGAGGTTTCCCAGGGAAGTAAGAATCTCACGGTGGTAAAAATGAACCTTAAGTGCTGGAAGCTGAACCCAAACTATCATGGTCTTCGGCAGGGGATCAAGGACCCCAAAATTCGGTGTCCACTGCTGAACTGCCAGATAGTGATCGTAGATAACCCAAGGTCCATCCGTGAGCACTTTAAAGTAATCCTGATCATTTGACAGCTGCACAAGGTAACAAGCTTCATCCAAATCCATAACCTCCATCGCTCCGGTGGGCCGCCATAGCCCTCGAAGCCGAGAGCAGAGAGTAGTGAAGTTTAAACGAAGCCCCAGAAGACGCACCACCAGGGTTTTTTGCCAAGGCGCGCAGAGTCGGCCTTTAAAACCAGCAGAGATACGAAGAGCAGGCTCTCCATTAACTTGGCCGGGGATCAGATCATGTTCCCCAACCGGGGTCCATTCTGGGATGGCTAAGGCCCCTTGCTGTTCCGCTCCGGCCACCGCTTTAGCATACGAGGTTGGAGGTTGCTTGGAGGGATTCAGATTAGCAGCTGCCTGATCATCTTTCGAGGCACTTTTGTCCACCGCCATTGGAGATGACTCTGTTGAGACATCAACCCCGGCTGGATCACTGACAGTTGGTACCACTGGAGGTGGAATCGTGGGGTCCGGTGGCCGGCCGGAGGGAGTGGGAGCCGTAGTCACCGGGGAAATTTCAGAGAAAACGAGAGAAGCCATCGAGCTCTTGAAAATAAACAAAAACAAACACAAGTCACTTAATGGGTTTGTTGTTATCAGTTTTTATTGCAAATGTTGAAAGAGCACTTACTGCGATGAATAAAGTGAAGAAACACTTCAGCATAAAATAATGAGTAATAAATTGATGAAAGATTTTGAGTGAGCACAATTAAGAATAAAATCCCTCATAATAACTTGCACATTCAACGTCACTACATAATTTTCATTCTCTTTGTAATGATTTAAGCTATTGGCTCTATTTTGACCAAAATGGAGTCCCAACTCCGGTATTTATTAATGGATTAAGGTTAACACCCTTTAAACAATATGTTTCTACAATTAGGGAAAAATAACACCCTTTAAACACTATGTTTTATACAATTAGGTAAAATAAGCGTTATGCTAAACATGTTCTTATGTTTTCTCTAATATCTATAAATTTTTTATTATATCGACACAACTAGGGGAAAATAAAAGTAATTGCACATAAGAACATGCGACCTCCAAGTTCAAGGTTAGTGATATTATCTCTAGACTAATCCCTTGTTCATACATACTTAGTATTATTAATAGCTAGTATTCAAATAAAAAGGAATAGAAAAAAAAAAAACAAATAGTATCCATCGAACATAGGGGCACGAGATTCTAAGATCATGCTCCACATCTTTGGTTGTCGAACTTCTAATCATAGTTTCTCGTCCAAACATCCTGCCCAAGGGCGGAGCCAGAATACAATTGGACCCAACTTGGCTCGGGAGATGACAATATATATATATGTATCATATTTGGGTGTTTGAAAAATCGACAAATAAACAAATAGGTATATATAGTACTCGGACTTTCAAAATATAATCAAGAAATTAAAGTTGTCTATATGGTTAGTATATTGTTTAATAAATGCAAGGTCCCAAGTTTAAATCTTATCTCATCTAAGTTTTATTCTTTTATAGTCAAATTAAACTCATTCCCTTTTTACTCTTCTAATTTAATAAAATTAATTTTTTATTCAAATTTTTTATTTGATTTTCTTTCCTTTCTTGTATTGATTTGTGTACTATCAATATTTGATCTTATCTCATGTAAGTTTTACTCTTTTATAGTCAAATTAAACTCATTCTCTTCTTACTTCAACTTTTCTAGTTTAATAACATTAATTTTTGTTCAACTTTTTTATTTGATTTTCTTTCCTTCCTTGTATTGATTTGTCTAATTTAAATTTACTCACACTTTAAATTTAAAAATTATTTTAATTAAATATTAATTATATATAAATATCTTTTTTTAATATTAATATTTTAATATTTTATAAATAGACTCACCTTAACTAATTTTCTGGCTACGCCCCTGCTCCTGCCTCTACAGCATCTCATTGTCAATTGTCTACTACTCAAATAGTTGCTTATGTCGTGCATCCATATATGCTCTTCAAGTTTGGGTCTCCTCTAACTCATCTTTGTGATCGTGCTTGTATGCATCTCATCTATACTCACTAGTCGAGTGGTAGAGGTCTATGTTCTCTTCTGCTTTGTTCATATTGAGAAGAAATTGTGAGATTTTGGTTTGAAAATGTGAAATGTAATAAAAGAGGAAGGGTAACGTGTCGGTCAACATAATTCTCAAAATATCAGAAGCATATCGAATTTAATGGACAATAAAGCATGGCATTGTGTTGTATTTTGTTTCTAACTATTTTCTTTTGGTGAAACAAAAAGAATAGGGTACTAAATCTAGCATCAATGAAGCAATGAAGCTCAAACCTTGACACATTAAAGGTGAGGAAAAAGAGTCGTACCACTTCAGTCACGTCCCCTTATATTATCCTTGTTGTTTAACTTATTAAATAATATATGTCATTGTGGTAATTAAGAAAGTGGATTTGTTCTCACTAACGGATTTTTCTTCTTGAAGTAAAAGTATTGAAACATATTAATGCAAGTGGTATATGATCTACGATCGAACCTCTCCCAACAACTCGAGTTAGTGGGAGCAACTGGTTCTTGACACTGTATACCTGAAGTTTACCATATTGATAAAGTGATTATTTAGCATGAACGGTTAGACCATCCCACACTAATCATGATGCATAAAGGTCATGCCAAAATTTCATGAAATGATCTCTCTTTACCAATTTCGAATATATCACTACAACAAAAAGTAGGTTTCGCGACCAAAATTTTTACAACCAAACTAAAATTGGTTGAGAAAAGGTTAGTATTTACAACCAATTAAATTTTGGTAGCCAAAATATTAACAATTTGGTTGCTTATTAAAACCAAAGTATCGATAACCAGATAACCAAATAAAACTAGAAGAGACCAAATAATTTGGTAGCAAAAGAATTTATACCTTTTCCCAACCAAATTATTTGGTAGCAAAAGTATTTATACTTTTTTCCAACCAAATAATTTTGGTAGCAAAATTATTTTTAGCTTTTCCAACCAAAAAATTTGGTAATATAATAATTTTTACTTTTATCCAACCAAATATAATTGGTTATGAGTTTAAATAAGAATTTTCAAAATTTTAAATAACTAAATAATTTGGTTGCAAATCCAATAAGAAAATTCAACAACTAAATTATTTGGTTGTCATTGTGTTGCTCTTGTATAAAAATGTAGGTACTGTGTGTAACTATTACTGAAACTTAGTGGCTGTAGTAATAGTTATGCATAAGAATCCATCTTTAGTCTTTACGCTTTTTTCCTCCTCTATCTCCTTCCTTCTTCCGCTTAACCTGAATTTTCGTCTTCAGTCTCCTCCTCCTCCTCCTCCTTCTCTTCTCAATTCCGATTCTGACTCCAATTTCTCATCTTCTCTCGTCTCCTCTTAATTTACATTCCTTATTTGCTTCATTGAGATCCGGCAATTCCAGTTTCCCAAAGATAGCTCCAGGCGCCGTCATCTTGATCCCCGATGACAAGATTGGCACTCTCGTCACCGCCGTCATTGAGAAAGTCATGGAGGCGAAGGAGCACGAGGTCGTCCCTGGCATCATTGTGAGATCACGAAAGAAGACCTATAGCTCGAGTCGCCCCTGGCATCATCGAGAGAACACGCAAGCCGAATACGCTGGAGCACGAGCGTCACTCCAATCCCTAGCCATGGAGTGCAATCCCTCACCAGCGCCGATGTGATTTTGATCTCGAGCACGGTCGCCGCCTCGGAACTGTGAGGCCTTCTCCTTTGTCTCTCTGATTTCTCTTTGCTGAGCTAGGGTTCTGGAAGCTCTTGTCGCAGGGGAATTGATCGCGAATAATCCCGCCTCCAACTCTGGCAAATTCCTTCTCCGCAGGTGAATTGGTATTTGCATCAAGTAAGAACTGATAGTTATCTGTTGAGGTTAATGTTCTAATTCTTACTTTGTTGTGATGCTTTGGTGTGATTTTTCGTTGTGGTTTTTCTGCATAACAAAGGTTTAATGGAAAATGAGTTCGAGGAGGTCGTTTGAGTGCTTCAGCAGGCGCCGTAGAAATCAGGTTAGGGGTTTTCTAAAATCTAACTTCTTCGTTCTTTGCTCTAGTTGTCCCGTCTTTGGTGTTAGTTCTTGATTGCAGCACTAGGTGAACATGATTATTGATACTTGGAGCTTTCAATTATGGCAGTGGTGAAACCGACTAAGATTGAGGTCACATCTGCACGAAGAAGCCATGAAGTTGACTCAAGCATTGTCAAGCCTCCTGCTTACTGTGAGATGAATGTGGCTCCAACTAAATGAGATGAAACTTCCTGTGATTCCTTCAAAAGCCGTGATATTGAGTACGTGAACAATAATGACTTGCATGAGATTGATTCTATCAACAAGAAGGCATTGAACAAGCTCTATATTACTGATAATGAATTAGCAGCAGGTGAATTACTTTGACAAAATCTCAATTTGTCCAGTCATCTGTCTTTTTTTGGGTTGCTGAAGATGATCAACCACGTTTGTAGAGGTTGCACAAAAGTAGACTTGTGCCAGATACCTTGTATCTGTCCGTTAAATACATTGATCGATATCTCTCCGGCAATGTGATGAACAAGCAAAGTTTGCAATTGCTTGGTGTTGCCTCCATGATGATTACTGCATAAGTAACAAGTTTCCAGGTTTCTTGTTGAGTGACGTTCCATTACTGGTAACTTGCATTCATCCATTGCACTGCCTTCTGCAGTTCTGCTTTTTCTTGGCTTCTGTGTGCTGACTTCTTGTTATCGTTGCATGGCCCTTGTTATGAAGACGATTTGTGAGAGCTGCTCAAGTAATCGATGAGGTCCCATCAATGCAGTTCGAATGCTTCTTAGTAAATTACATCAGTGAACTATCTCTGCTGGAGTACAACATGCTTTGCTACCCTCCATCAGTTGTTGCAGCTTCTGCCATTTTCTTGACCATGGGTAGGTCATAGATGATGAAACCATATATTACTAAGTTACTAAGGTAGTAATGTACAAAACTCACATAATATTTTCTCTATTTCTAAGTCGTGCATATGATAAATAAATTCATGTTTAATTCGTCCAAGAGATTGGAAATTCTCTCTGTCAATTTTGTTTCCAGTATATACTTTGTTAGCTTTTCTGCTTTTGTTCTCGCCTGATCTAATTGTATTATGTCTTTTTCTTTGGTTTAATTTTCTTCTTATCAGGATAGTTGAACTCACGAGCACATTCCATACAGGTCTGCCACTACTTTACCTACTAAGACCTAAATTGATTTGATTGGTTTCATGGGATGATTTCTTTGACACTACTATACTGCCATAGTAAATAGATTCGTGCACGTAACCACTATCGTTGGTAATGTTTCGTTCATAGTTCCCCTGCTTTGTTGATATATGCAGAATGCTAAAGCTATCAACTACCGTGTCTACAATTGGTGTCCTTTGTTTTTACATGATTTTCATTCGTTTTCTTATTCGGGTGGTATTGATTACTGAAGCTACTTTATGCATGCCAGTTCTGTTTAGTCTTCGTGTAGAATTTGGTTTAAATTTGATGATGGTAATTGATGATAGAACGTTGTGTCTAGTTTACTTCAATTAGTTGGAATGTTCTCGGAAGTAGATGTAGAGAATCTCATGATACCATAGATAAACTTTATTAGTTCAAGTGTTTTGATTTTGCTCTCATAAAGCTAGTTATGCGGATTCTTCGCCTCCTAGGATGGTGGAATATAGGTATTTTGATGTCCATGTTGCAGCGAAGAGGTTTCAAAGTGAACATGCAATGTCTTCTGCAATTTTACTTACCGTCACACTGCACCCTGAGCTTCATTAGCTACAGTTCAACCTGATTTTGATTTCGTTGAACTCCCTCAGTTAGTTAAGTTTTAGTTACCCTTTTCCTCCTTCCCCTGTTATGTTATACCATTTACTTCTCTCGTTGTTGCGGGGGAATCTTTTTATTTTATTTTATGGCACCAGATAAAGTTATCCATTTGCTCTATGTTCTTATTCTAAGTTGCTAATGCTCTTTAAAGTTGTGACTTGAATTGAAGTCATTGAAAATGAGACAAGATTACTGTGTCTTTTTTGTAGTCAGGATCGGGAAGTTAGGACTCATGCTAGCACATTGGTACTATTTCTCTTATTTTCCTATTTTCAATCTTTGTTAATGAACTGTCACCTAATTACTTTTATATTTTATACTTTGAAATGCTGCAGAAGTGAATGATGAATCTGGGAATCCAATGTGGAAGAAGTGAGCCTAAAGCTGGAAGGTTAACAAGAACAAGAAGAAGTGAAGAGTTGTAGAATTATGGATTGGGTTACTCAGGTATCTGTGAAATTAGACACTTAGAGATTGTTCTTTTTGAGATGTTCTGTTACTGCTAATCCTTACTTTATGTTATATATGAGATGCAAAATTATATTTGTATGGAATATTAGTTTCTACCGTTTTTATCTATTAACTAGCTTATTACCCGGCCCGTTGGCCGGATTACTGTATGTTACCCACTTGTGGAATGGGAGAGAAAGCAAGTGAGAGTGAAGGGATTGGGATTCCACTTGATTAGGACCGACCCACTAATCCAATTCTTCCCGACCTGCCCCAACCTACAGGGTCAGAAAGAGTCAATAAGAAAATACGAACGGGGAGGATTAGTCATATATCTTGACTCTTCAGAAGTGGGTCAAACAGGATCAAGGTTGGGTGAGGGCAATTTTTAGCGCTAAGCAGAGTTCTGGGTTGAATACATTTACTTAGGCTTAGAAATTGGTGTTGATGCAGACTTCAATTTTTATTATACCATCATCAATCATCATTGAATTAGTCCTGGGCATCCCTCCCCGTTGTCGGTCTGAATTCTAATGATGGCTTCATTCCTTGCACCAGCCATATCAGCGAGTTGCCATCTCAAGCATGATTTGCCTATGTACAAATAATACAATTAGAGTATGAAAATGAATTCAATGAAAAGGAAAAGAGAATTCTATCACATGCCAATAAATACACACATAATAGTTGAAGCTAAGTGAAAGTCATTACTCGCACATCAATTCTCAAAAATTACAGACTAAACATTGGCTAGAATGACATTGAAACTACCAAGAATCATGGATGAAACAACTTGTCAAATTAAAAAATCCTTATACTGAAACTACCTTCTAACTTGAAATAAGACATGATCACAGTTCATAGCTCTCTTCTCACTATGAATTGGTTGCAGCTCGTCCTTATCACTGCCTCTCAAGCTCAATTCAAACAGAATAGAGACCGTTATGTAAGATAACCATATTCTTACTGATCATAATTCCTTTCTTCACTCCATTTTTGTCGGAGAAAAGAGTTATCCCCCTCTCCTGCATTTCCCTTTCCCCCTCTCTTCTCCCTCTTCTTCACAAACCGATCCTTAAACCAGCAACAACAACACAAAAATAGCCTTCGCCTCTCCCGTCTCCATCTATTGAACGCGTTGGTGGCAAGACAGGACTGCAGAAGCAAAATTTTCTAAAATCAAACTAAATTTTTTGAAGCAGACTCAACCACGAAAAAAGAGTAAAGCAACAATGCAGTAGAACCCTAAATTTAACTACAATCAAGCACATATCAGCAAAATTTTCGATTTGTCTGAGAGTTAACTACACGAAGAGAACAATTGATGCATAATTGAAATGCTCCAAGCAAGTTGAAGGCAAACCATAACTTTAGAATTTGGTCATTATAATAACCTTCAAGTATTGATGCTTCTAAGAACTATCATGTCCAACCCCCACTTATACAACTACGTAGCCATAGTAATTAGTTGTATAATGAGAAATATTACAAAGAAAACTACATAAACAACCAATGTAAGTAAATATTAAAACTAACAACGGATAAAACTTAAAATCTCTCTATTGGTATAAATGTATCTATTAGTAACTACTATGCAATCGAGTATATATGATTTTTAGGCACTGAATAAGAAAAGTATAGATGGCTCACAAATGAAGACGTAGCAACTGAAGGTAGCACACAAAAAACCAAAAATAGAAAAAGAGATAAGAAAAAAGGCGAGAAAAAGTCAAACAAAGAAAAAACCCACATAGGAATACCTCGCTAGCTTTAGGGACTCTCTGCCACAACAAACAACCTTCTTAAAAATCTAACACCCTGAGACATCAAACAAACCTCCCACGACACTAATGTATGTCATTCCTATTGTCCAATAGGTTTGCCCAATTTAGACTTCTAAATAAATGGACTTTTCACCATTAAACCAAAACTCACAATCATTAACAGTTAATGCAAAGACATACATTTCTGAGGCCAATCACAGCATTTAAGCATAATTTTTAGTTGAAAAGAACAACTAAGTATTTAGCTAAATGATGTAGTAGAATGGACACAATCTGCTACCTACTAATGATATAAACGTGTACCGGTACCATCATTGTATCCTGACTTGCCATTTGCAACGGGCACTTTGAAAGACAGCTGCATTTTAGAGAATAAACACCCATAAGGGCGTTACGAAACCAAGCTTAATCCAAAATCTTCATATTCCACTTCGAACACTCCATTTTCAAAAATAAGAGAGTTTAACATGTCAAATCACTCATTTGAGAAATCTCAAACAACTATTAATCAATGCAATATAAAGGCACGTTCCAAATTATGTACTTGTAGGAATAATCCCAAATAATTATCAATTAATGCCCCAACTACCTAATGTGCAGAATAGCCCTGGAGCTGTGCTGTTGTTTGCGTTGGTCTACCTTCAAACATAACATAGTTGCATCACGAACCAAAGCAATTAAGCAAAAATCTTCATATTCCAAGTAGAATGACTCAATTCAATTTGGCCAACGCTTTATACATATTGTTTACCCCTGGACATGTTGCACTTGCGCCTTCAGATCTTCGTGAACACAATACAATTGCGGAGAGGAGGCTGTCAACGGAATAAAAATTGTTAATTAAGTGAATCACCATACAACTAAACAAACGCGCTCTTCTTGATTAGCTATCAAAATAGTGGGGGTCGCTACAATCCATCGGTTGCTCCCTCTGCGCCTAAGTTGTAGATATTAGGTTTCAGTGAGAACTTTGAGTACATGAGGAGATATTTTGTAGTGGAGGAGATGACCCGGCGAGTAGAATAGGAAGATTTGGAGAGGCTGCAATGGGCAAAGCAGTTAAAATCGAGATTTTACCTAAAATCGAAAACTGGGGTAAAATCAATATCGTATAATCGAATCGTAAAATCGTAGGAATTTAAGTACCATATAGAACATAGCATATAAGAATATTAATAAGGTAAATTATTAATATCACAAAGACACATAGCATTTAAAATGATAATTCAGAAGATTTTTTTTCCATAAGATAATTCTCAAGATTAATGTTCCAAAATTACTATTTTAATTGTTATTTAATGTGTAACTCAAAATAATTCATGATGAAGGGATATAGTTCATGGGTTTGGCTCTTATTTTCATGTTATGTCTAGGTTGTTTAACTCAAAGTAATATTTCGACATCGTCTACTAAGTATGATTTAAAACTAAAAATAATTGAACTCCAATAAAATAAGTAATGTTAGTGGCTTGGTACAAATATATTCATTATAAATTAATTAGTTAATAATGATGTTAGTTCTTACTTACTTCCAATATTAGGACAAGTGTTTTACCAATAAGTTAAATGGGGTGAAGGGAAAGAGATTAACCAAACCCTAATTTGGTTATTTTTATTATTTTTGAATATTTTTCTAATAGAAAAATATCTGAGAAGATTCCATTGCCCTTTCCGCTGAAACAGTTATACTTATTTTAAATTGGCTCAAACCACCTATTTTGTTCTCTTACGATCAAAATCCCGATTTCGGTACTATTTTACAATTTTAACGATTTTAGTCCCGATTTTAAACGATTTTAAGGTCCACCGATTTTATAGTAAAATCAAATCGGAATCCCTAAGTAAAATCGTAAAATCCTACGATTTTACGATCAAAATCCCGAATTTGACTGCATTGGCGATGGGTGCACGATTAGTGGGCCAAATAACAGTTTGGGCCCATTTAAATGAAAACATATTTTTACTTTCGTGCTCAACAGACCGACCGCACTGGCATCTTCTAAATTTACCCCTAAAAAATTGCTCTGTACGCATCAAATTTGAAATGGAATCCCTCTTTTCTCATTTCACATTTCACATTTATATGATGTGTAGATTGTGATGAGTGTAGATGTAGACCTGTCATTGTCCTACAAATTCATTAACACGCCAAAAAGTGGTGAAATGAGCCACCCTATTAAACACAATCTTGTATAATGATCATTGGATCCAATCATGCCAGATTATGAAGAAGTTTAAAATGTAGCGGTTATCCCGACTAAAACATTAAAAGAACCAGTCTCATATAGTTTGCACAAAGATATAATTTCTCCATAGTAATTATGAAAAATAATATTAATTTAAGAAGTCGATATTGCTTCTACATGTTTAATATTGCAATTCGATATGCAATATTCGAACCAGTGATATTTGGGCTGCAATTTTAGGGTTATTGTAAATTTATAAAATAGATAGAAATTTAAATTAAGTATTAAACTACAACTAAAATAATCAAAGTATTAAAACACCAAATAAGTACTTACGGGAGATTCAGTGGCCAACTAATCGTTAAAAAAGTCATATGATTTTCATAATTTAGGTTCGTATATGTTTGAATTTAAATAGATACAACAAATATACTTAGTGTGATTGGTTATGATCCTTGCTTGCCTTTAAAGAGACCAAGGTTCAAATCCCAGTGCATGCCTTTTTATGAATAAAAAAATAAGAAAATAAGCAATTGTGAAGACCAAAATGTCCTTCCTATAATCACTCTCGTTGCAGGAAATTTGAAATGGAGCAACAGTTTTCATCATTCGGCTTTTATTTATTATCTAGATATAATCACTTATTTTGGGTGGAATCTAAGACTAACTCCAACCCCAAAAGCTATATTTAGCCTCCCAAGCTCTCAAATGTGCATATTTGCCTCCCCAAAACACTTTTTTGCTCCAACCCTATAGGCTTCCAAATTTAGCTTCCCACATCTTTTTTTTTATTTAATTTCCATAATCCATACTTATTTACAATATCATTCTTGTAATTCACTTTAATTTTTTTATAGTTTGTTATTACTTGTGAAAACAAATTTTTTTATTGTCACTATATTACTTCTTTCAAAAAATATGACCGTTAAAACGCAAACACAGCCACACAAACTAAAACGCAAACACACCCACACAAATAAACCACACAAACAAAAATTGAAAAAAAAAGCAGCAGGGGACCCCGCGTGCGGCCCAGGCGCGCCTCCGCGGGTGGCCCTCGCCTGCACGCGGGGTCCCCTGCTGCAGCTGCTATTTTTGCCCATTTCCTCCATGGAGGCTGCTACCTATCCACCCCAACACTCCATTCTCCAAATTTGGAAGCAAAATTGAAGGTGGGTTGGAGATGAAAAAAGGCAAATTGTTGCCTTTCTCCAAATTTGCAAGCAAGGGTTGGAGTTAGTCTAAGTACTCTTTTGTACTATCTAACTAACAAAATTTCTCGGATTATAATCACAACTAGCTTATTACCCGGTCCGTTGGCCGGATTACTGTATGTTACTCACTTGTGGAATGGGAGAGAAAGCAAGTGAGAGTGAAGGGATTGGGATTCTACTTGATTAGGACCGACCCACTAATTCAATTCTTCCCGACCCGCCCCAACCTACAGGGTCAGAAAGAGTCAATAAGAAAATACGAACAGGGAGGATTAGTCATATATCTTGACTCTTCAGAAGTGGGTCAAACAGGATCAAGGTTGGGTGAGGGCAATTTTTAGCGCTAAGCAGAGTTCTGGGTTGAATACCTTTACTTAGGCCTAGAAATTGGTGCTGATGCAGACTGCAGTTTTTATTATACCATCATCAATCATCATTGAATTAGTCCTAGGCATCACTCCCCGTTGTCGGTCTGAATTCTAATGATGGCTTCATTCCTTGCACCAGCCATATCAGCGAGTTGCCATCTCGAGCATGATTTGCCTATGTACAAATAATACAATTAGAGTATGAAAATGAATTCAATGAAAAGGAAAAGAAAATTCTATCACATGCCAATAAATACACACATAATAGTTGAAGCTAAGTGAAAGTCATTACTCGCACATCAATTCTCAAAAATTACAGACTAAACATTGGCTAGAATGGCACTGAAACTACCAAGAATCATGGACGAAACAACTTGTCAAATTAAATAATCCTTATACTGAAACTACCTTCTAACTTGAAATAAGACATGATCACAGTTCATAGCTCTCTTCTCACTATGAATTGGTTGCAGCTCGTCCTTATCACTGCCTCTCAAGCTCAATTCAAACAGAATAGCGACCGTTATGTAAGATAACCATATTCTTACTGATCATAATTCCTTTCTTCACTCCATTTTTTGTCGGAGAAAAGAGTTATCCCCCTCTCCTGCATTTCCCTTTCCCCCTCTCTTCTCCCTCTTCTTCACAAACCGATCCCTAAACCAGCAACAACAATACAAAAATAGCCTTCGCCTCTCCCGTCTCCATCTATTGAACGCGTTGGTGGCAAGACAGGACTGCAGAAGCAAAATTTTCTAAAATCAAACTAAATTTTTTGAAGCAGACTCAACCACGAAAAAAGAGTAAAGCAATAATGCAGTAGAACCCTAAATTTAACTACAATCAAGCACATATCAGCAAGATTTTCGATTTGTCTGAGAGTTAACTACACGGAGAGAACAATTGATGCATAATTGAAATGCTCCAAGCAAGTTGAAGGCAAACCATAACTTTAGAATTTGGTCATTATAATAACATTCAAGTATTGATGCTTCTAAGAACTATCATGTCCAACCCCCACTTATACAACTACGTAGGCATAGTAATTAGTTGTATAATGAGAAATATTACAAAGAAAACTACATAAACAACCAATGTAAGTAAATATTAAAACTAACAACTGATAAAACTTAAAATCTCTCTATTGGTATAAATGTATCTATTAGTAACTACTATGCAATCGAGTATATATGATTTTTAGGCACTGAATAAGAAAAGTATAGATGGCTCACAAATGAAGACGTAGCAACTGAAGGTATCACACAAAAACCAAAAATAGAAAAAGAGATAAGAAAAAAGGCGAGAAAAAGTCAAACAAAGAAAAAGCCCACATAGGAATACCTCGCTAGCTTTAGGGACTCTCTGCCACAACAAACAACCTTCTTAAAAATCTAACATCCTGAGACATCAAACAAACCTCCCACGACACTAATGTATGTCATTCCTATTGTCCAATAGGTTTGCCCAATTTAGACTTCTAAATAAATGGACTTTTCACCATTAAACCAAAACTCACAATCATTAACAGTTAATGCAAAGACATACATTTATGAGGCCAATCACAGCATTTAAGCATAATTTTTAGTTGAAAAGAACAACTAAGTATTTAGCTAAATGATATAGTAGAATGGACACAATCTGCTACCTACTAATGATATAAACGTGTACCGGTACCATCGTTGTATCCTGACTTGCCATTTGCAACGGGCACTTTGAAAGACAGCTGCATTTTAGAGAATAAACACCCATAAGGGCGTTACGAAACCAAGCTTAATCCAAAATCTTCATATTCCACTTCGAAGACTCCATTTTCAAAAATAAGAGAGTTTAACATGTCAAATCACTCATTTGAAAAATCTCAAACAACTATTAATCAATGCGATATAATGGCACGTTCCAAATTATGTACTTGGAGGAATAATCCCAAATAATTATCAATTAATGCCCCAACTACCTAATGTGCAGAATAGCCCTGGAGCTGTGCTGTTGTTTGCGTTGGTCTACCTTCAAACATAACATAGTTGCATCACGAACCAAAGCAATTAAGCAAAAATCTTCATATTCAAAGTAGAATGACTCAATTCAATTTGGCCAACGCTTTATACATATTGTTTACCCCTGGACCTGTTGCACTTGCGCCTTCAGATCTTCGTGAACCCAATACAATTGCGGAGAGGAGGCTGTCAACGGAATAAAAATTGTTAATTAAGTGAATCACCATACAACTAAACAAACGCGCTCTTCTTGATTAGCTATCAAAATAGTGGGGGTCGCTACAATCCATCGGTTGCTCCCTCTGCGCCTAAGTTGTAGATATTAGGTTTCAGTGAGAACTTTGAGTACATGAGGAGATATTTTGTAGTGGAGGAGATGACCCGGCGAGTAGAGTAGGAAGATTTGGAGAGGCTGCGATGGGCAAAGCAGTTAAAATCGAGATTTTACCTAAAATCGAAAACTGGGGTAAAATCAAAATCGTATAATCGAATCGTAAAATCGTAGGATTTTAAGTACCATATAGAACATAGCATATAAGAATATTAATAAGGTAAATTATTAATATCACAAAGACACATAGCATTTAAAATGATAATTCGGAAGATTTTTTTCCATAAGATAATTCTCAAGATTAATGTTCCAAAATCACTATTTTAATTGTTATTTAATGTGTAACTCAAAATAATTCATGATGAAGGGATATAGTTCATGGGTTTGGCTCTTATTTTCATGTTATGCCTAAGTTGTTTAACTCAAAGTAATATTTCGACATCGTCTACTAAGTATGATTTAAAACTAAAAATAATTGAACTCCAATAAAATAAGTAATGTTAGTGGCTTGGTACAAATATATTCATTAATAAATTAATTAGTTAATAATGATGTTAGTTCTTACATACTTCCAATATTAGGACAGGTGTTTTACCAATAAGTTAAATGGGGTGAAGGGAAAGAGATTAACCGAACCCTAATTTGGTTATTTTTATTATTTTTGAATATTTTTCTAATAGAAAAATATCTAAGAAGATTCCATTGCCCTTTCCGCTGAAACAGTTATACTTATTTTAAATTGGCTCAAACCACCTATTTTGTTCTCTTACGATCAAAATCCCGATTTCGGTACTATTTTACGATTTTAACGATTTTAGTCCCGATTTTAAACGATTTTAAGGTCCACCGATTTTATAGTATAATCAAGATCGGAATCCCTAAGTAAAATCCTAAAATCCTACGATTTTACGATCAAAATCCCGAATTTGACTGCATTGACGATGGGTGCACGATTAGTGGGCCAAATAACAGTTTGGGCCCGTTTAAATGAAAACATATTTTTACTTTCGTGCTCAACAGACCGACCACACTGGCATCTTCTAAATTTACCCCTAAAAAATTGCTCTGTACGCATCAAATTTGAAATGGAATCCCTCTTTTCTCATTTCACATTTCACATTTATATGATGTGTAGATTGTGATGAGTGTAGATGTAGACCTGTCATTGTCCTACAAATTCATTAACACGTCAAAAAGTGGTGAAATGAGCCACCCTATTAAACACAATCTTGTATAATGATCATTGGATGCAATCATGCCAGATTATGAAGAAGTTTAAAATGTAGCGGTTATCCCGACTAAAACATTAAAAGAACCAGTAATTCTGAAAAATAATATTAATTTAAGAAGTCGATATTGCTTCTACATGTTTAATATTGCAATTCGATATGCAATATTCGAACCAGTGATATTTGGGCTGCAATTTTAGGGTTATTGTATATTTATAAAATAGATAGAAATTTAAATTAAGTATTAAACTACAACTAAAATAATCAAAGTATTAAAACACCAAATAAGTACTTACGGGAGATTCAGTGGCCAACTAATCGTTAAAAAAGTCATATGATTTTCATAATTTAGGTTCGTGTATGTTTGAATTTAAATAGATACAATAAATATACTTAGTGTGATTGGTTATGATCTTTGCTTGCCTTTAAAGAGACCAAGGTTCGAATCCCGGTGCATGCCTTTTTTATGAATAAATAAATAAGAAAATAAGCAATTGTGAAGACCAAAATGTCCTTCCTATAATCACTCTCGTTGCAGAAAATTTGAAATGGAGCAACAGTTTTCATCATTCGGCTTTTATTTATTATCTAGATTAGCTCAAGTTTGAACATAACACATTTTCAATACCATTGTGCATCGAAACAATACTGGGCGTATAAAATAATTAATTAATTGGTTAGGATACGAACTTTAAAACCAAATTTGGTGGTTGTGATAAATTCTGGCAACCAAAAATATTAGTCATTTTAACGGTTTTTATTGGTTGGTGTATGTACATTTCATGACCAAATTTTATAGTTGCCTTAAACTCTTACTACCAAAACGTTTTGTTGTTAATATGACAAAATTGGTTGATATATATGTTTTTCACGACCAAATTTCATGGTTGTGTTAAACTTTCATAACCAAGAAAATGGTCATCTTTAATGATTTAATTGGTGGGCGTATGTATTTTTCATGACCATAATTGTTCGTTGTGTATATACGTTCACTACCAAAAGGATTGGTAACTAAAAATAAAATTGGTAACTAAAAGTAAAATTTGTAACCAAATAAATTGGTCGTAGTCGGAACTATTACAACCAAAAAAAGGTTTTTTTTTTTTTTTGAAAGGTACAACCAAAAAAAGTTGGTAACTATATATTCCATATTTTTACCATTGATAATATTGGTTGCGATAGCCATTCTATCCACTACCAATCTCCTTTTTGGTCACCATAGGAATTGGTAACGCGCCTATAACGACCATTTCTGCTACCAAAATTATTTGGTCGTAGAAAAGTATCTGCAACCAATTTTGCACTTTCAACGACCAATTATAGCGGTTACGGAAGGCAGTTTTTCTTGTAGTGTATGATGCTCATTTCTTGAAGTTTTTGATGGATTATGTAAACTATATTGACTAATACTTGCATGCATGATTAGGATAAATGGTGGTACCATCCGATTTACATTTTGATTGTGTAACATTAATCTCATCCTAGCCAAGACATTTTCAATTTTTGCACTAAAAAAAAAACTTTCTCTTCGTTTCATGATGCGTTATTTTTGACAGTTTCTTTTTACGAACGACTTTACGATAGAGCTATAAATGTTACATCTATATTTTCTCGATAATCCAAGCCAAGACAACATATTTTGAGATGAGTACAACCATTAGTAGGCCTTACAGGCTTACAGTAGCATATAGAATTATGGATAAGTAGATATTATATTAATGTGACCAACCAGTGCACATGGCCGGTTGTCTCGTACTTGACTAAATTACCATCTTTAGCACGCACGAACATTAAACAACACAGGTACATATGTCCTTAATTAATTATTACTGATCGACCATTTTCTCTCAGTGGAAATTGACGAGCGACCGGTAAGTCGCGCCGGGCTGCCATCCGACGGGGATCACGTTATCGGCGACCAGCGTCTCTCCCGACAACCGGGAGGTCAGCTTGATGGAAAACGGAGGGCTCAGCTTCCCTCCGGCGTCCAGCTTCCACACCGCACCCCACGACTGCTGCATCGGCTGCCACTGGTCGTTGTTGTCGGAGTGCTGCCCCGCCGCCGTCGACGTGGAGGACTGCTTCAGCGCCACGGTGGCCAGGTCGCCGTCCCCGGCCTCGAACTCCACGACCACCGCGAGGTAGTCCTCGTTGGAGCCCGCGTCCACGTGGAATGTCACGGTTTTCCCTGAGTACTCGCATGGAACCCTGCACGTACGGGGTAAAAAAAAAAAAACAAGTCAGCAGGAATATCGCTTTAAAATTTAAAAACTTACGCTTTAACATTTCTAAGTCATCAAAATGGTTCTACGTCTCGTTCTTTTGAGTGACAAGTTTAGTCATGATCTACATTTTAAAGGTTAAAAAGCTTATGTGTTTATGCTTCAAAGTCATCAAAATGCTTCCACTAAAAATCACAATTTTGACTATTTTGATCGCAAAATCGTATGAGATGTTATTGTACCGAAAATGTCAATTTTATAGAGTAGTTTATGTTAAATCGTGGTTTAACCGGGATTTCATACATTTTTATTTATTTCGGCTGCCAACACGATATAATTTCACAAACACAGACTAACGACGAAAAAAATTCGGAGTCATGAGGGGCTAGAACACAAGACCTTGCGTACGAGATTTGAAGCACTCCGGCGTTGCGGAGCTTGCTTTCCTTGCCGGGGAGCGCCATGGCGCCGAAGGCGGTGCCGCTGAGGTCGAAATGCGCGGATTCGGACGCACAGTCGCCGCCGGGGCAGGAATCCGTTATCACGACGCGAACCGGGTGGCCGGAACACGACGGGTTGCCGGTGCATTTGATCTGATAGCAAGCTCCGCATTCCTTGCCGGAGTTGTAGAGCGACGGGCCCACCGCCGTCACCATGGAGGAGAAGGGCGGCTGTGACACGTCGTTCACGTACCCACACGCCCCGCCTAAGATAAAATACAGAAAAGAAAAATCATACATACAAAACTTGACACGTGTCACGTGGTGTGGGTTTTGACATTTAGGTAAGTATGAATCCTTCTAGTAGCATCTTATAACGAAAAACAAACTTATATCACCCTTATAAAAAAATACGTACGTACCGTCGCTTCCTGCACCGTCCGGGCTGCCGTACCAGGTGGCGCCGGCGGGTGACCACCGAGCGAGCTCGGCGTTGATGGACTGGTTGAAATGGCCGGTGGAGGACTTGAAGGGTCGGGAGCAAGAGGAGAGGTCAAAGTTGGAGAGCAAGACGAGGGAGCAACAGTAGAGGGTGAATACGAGGCGGAGAGTGGCCATTGGTGGAAGAGTGGAAGCTGAAAGCGACATTATTTTTTCTTAGTGCTAGTGAAGGGAGAGTATGTAGTTGTGTGGGGTGGTTTGCTTTCCATATCTCTGCCGGTATTTATAGAGTGAAATCAGAGTTTTGATTGAATCCATGTATAGGGTGGGAATTCGGTTGCGGTTTTGCGGTTAAACCGCTACTTGTAACGAAATCGCGTGCGGTTAGTGGTTAACTGCAAACCGAAAAAAATAGGGTATTTTGCGGTCGCGGTTAGCAATATTGCATGTTTGCGGTTAACAAGTAACCGCACTTTAATCGATTACTAATGCGGTTACCAACGGTTAACCGCGGTTAAACGTAACACAGTGACACAACTATAGACCAAAATGTCCTTAAATCATAAGAATGTTTAGTACTCTGCGGTTAGTGGATAACCGCAAACCATTTACGGTGCGGTCGCGATTGGCGTAAATTGCTACATTTCGGTTGCGGTTAACAGCAAACTGCAACGATTCCCAGCCCTATCCCATGTGCATGGTTCTTTGATTTCGTATGTGATATGGAAAATGGAGGGCCATATGTCCTTATTATAAGAAATTAAATAAGGTTTATTTGATATATCCAGTCCCAATTGTTTAATTGGTTGCTTGTTTCCGGAAGCTATGTTTATATAGCTAATAATTCATCAAATTATAATGTACTTAATTTATTAGATAGGAGTGTCAGTTAACAGTTGATGAAGTTCTCGCGCCACATGATCATCAACCAACCACCGAATTTCTGAAAGTATTGAATAATAATGTGTTATGTTATTTGTCATTTTATATTATTTTTTAGCTGAATATGTGTATGGTGAATCAATTTTTAATGTTTTCGCGAGTTTGAAGTTTACATAACTAACGGCTACAGTGTCCCCTGAGGAAATCCGGCGTAACGTCTTTCAGATAGGTGCTACGCAAGCCCCGGGATCGGATGGATTTACTGGTGTGTTTTTTCGACAGTTTTGGGACATTGTAGGACAGGACGTAATAGAGGCAGTCACTCACTTCTTTATTACGAGCTCTCTCCTTAAGAATTGTAATCATACTTGGCTTGTTCTTATTCCGAAGGTTGACAGAGTAGAACATATGCGGAATCTACGTCCTATTAGTCTTTGTCAATTTTCCTACAAAGTCATAGCCAAAATTTTGGCTGAACGGGTGGCCCGCTACTTACCGTCTATTGTGTCCCCGGGGCAGAATGGTTTTGTTCGTGGTAGGCAGATTGTGGATAATGTCTTGATCGAGCACGAGGTTATGCAGTACCTGAAGAATAAGAGGGTAGGTAAACAGAATTTCATGGCATTTAAGGTTGATATGGAGAAGGCATATAATCGGGTGGAATGGCCATTTTTATTCGCATTGCTTGAGAAACTTGGTTTCAGTGCGCAATGGATCAAATGACTACGGGCGTGTGTGTCTTCTCCGACATTTTCTGTTTTGATGAATGGAAAGCCTTCAGGGTATTTTAGTGCGACGAGAGGTCTTCGGCAGGGTGATCCCTTATCTCTGCTACTGTTTGCTATCTGCATCGAGGGTTTCGCTGCTTTGCTCCGGCAAGCGATCTCAAATCGTGTTTTGACCGGTCTTCGTATTAGCCCCCGGTGCCCTGTTGTCTCGCATATGACTCGCATTTGTTCCTACGAGCTTCACGATCTGAATGTGGACACCTTGTTGGGGTTCTGAAGCAGTATGAGGAGCTCAGTGGTCAAAAAGTCAATCTATCTAAGTCAGCGGTTTGTTTTAGCAGAAATACGTTAGCAGCTGATAGAGAAGAGATGGGGCGCTCTAAATATGATACCTATAGGTATATTGAGGAGCAAGTTATTCAACGCCTCCAGGTGTGGAAACAACGATGTTTATCATGGGCTGCTAAGGAAGTCCTTATTAAGTCTGTTGCTAATGCTTTGCCTATCTATGTAATGTCTTGCTTCCTTCTACCTCTGTCACTGTGTCGTTTGCTGGATAGGCATTTGGCTAGATTTTGGTAGGGAGTGAAACAGGGTGAGCGACGGATTCATTGGGTTTCTTGGAAATCGTTGTGCTTAAGTAAACATGAAGGAGGTTTGGGTTTTAGGCGTTTTGAGGAGTTTAATCAGGCTTTGTTGGAAAAGGTGGCGTGGCGAATTTGGAAAGAGCCTAATTCTCTGTTAGCTCGGGTGTTTAAGGGTAAGTACTTTCCCAACTCCTCTATTCTGGTGGCCAAGGCTGGATCTTTACCTTCTTGGGGCTGGCGGGGGGTGTTGCATGGACGTGATTTGCTGGTCCAAGGTCTGCGATGACAAGTTGGCTCGGGCGAGTCGATAGATGTGCTAACGGACAATTGGGTGCCAACGTTGCATCCATATCCCCCGACACCTCGTCCGGGGATCATTAGGGTCGAGAGATCAGTTGCATCTTTAATTTGCCCGAATCAAGGGGTTTGGAGGGTGGATTGCCTAAGTCAGATCTTTGAGTAGGATACTGTCTGAGCTATTCTGGCTATTCTGTTGCCTATTTCTCCGGTGTCTGATCGTATGGTTTGGAATGGGGAGCAATCAGGTCGCTATACGGTCAAGTCTGGCTATCACCTAGCAGTGGAGCTAATGAGGTATAAGGAGTTAAGGGTGAAGGCGAAAGTGCAGGTGTGAGATCGTAGTCTATGGAAAAGGGTTTGGTGGGCTCCCATACCTCCCAAGTTGCGGTATTTCATATGGCAGATGGTTCGCGGTGTCTTGCCAACTGGTGAGGCACTGAGTACTCGGGGGGTAGGGGGGCTGGAGCCATGTCCAGTCTGCGGGGAGGAGGGGGAATATCTTGAACATCTCTTCTTCCGCTGCAGAGTAGCGGTGGAGTTGTGGGAAGGGGCGGAGCTACTGGCCATTCACGATCGCTTCCCCCATTGCAATGTTGGGATCTTTTGGTGCAGGTTACTCGAGTGGCGGGAGCTTGATCAGGGGGCCATGATGCATATTGTCGCCCTTTTCTGGCGCATTTGGAAGGCCCATAATTGGGTGGTCTTTGAGTTGACTCAGTACATTGTTCCGGTGTTGTTATCTCAATTTCGTTTGCAGGTTGAAGAGTGGGATGACATACTTACCGGCCGAGGTGTTTGTCGTTACTCAGGGGGCTCGGGTGTCAGAGGCTGTGAGGATGTTCCGTTGGGAGAGTTCGTCATGTTCGTGGATGGAGCTACGGCGCCTGGTTCACATGGAGCGGGAGGTTGGGCTCTTCAGGATCCCACAGGCATGGTGGTGGCAGCATCAGCATCACTGTATGTGGGGATTTGGGAGCCGGCTCTTGTGGAATTACTGGCCTTCCGGGATGCGCTTCGATGGTGCTTGGCGTTTGGATTCCCACTGATGATTTTTGCAGGTGACGCCCAAGTGAACGTGGGGAAGATCCGGGATGGTGAGGTAGATGATGTTCATGGAGGGATGCTGTTGGAGGAGATTCGAAGTATGCGTGACTTGTTCCAGGAGTTTCGGGTTATTTTTGTGGGTCGGGAGTCTAATAGGGTTGCCTATTTGGTGGCAAGAAAAGCTCTTTCGTTGTCCTCTTCTTTGGTGGGGTTCAATTTTGTTTTTTGGCTGTTTTCAGCTATGTGACTATTTTGTATCTGACTGTTTTCTCGGTAATACGAGCGATCTTTTGGCATAAAAAAAAGAAGTTTACATAGTCTTTGTAATTTATGTATAAATCAATTGTTAATGTTTTCGAGATCATGATGATTCAAAAATAACTTCTAGTTTAAAGACAGTAAACCATATACCAAGAATCAATGAATCATATAACTAATAGCTCAGGTTGCGTTGGAACAAGTTTAAAAATAAAAATCTTATATTTGTCATAAACCAACTGGTCCCAATAACTCGAGTTGTTAGAAGAGACCAGGGGTGGACATACAGCTCATTGGGGGTGTCACGAGTAGGGATGGCAATGGGTCGGGTCGGGGGCGGATAGTGCATATCCGTTACCCTACCCAAAGTACTTCGGGTTTTACTCATACCCATACCCACATGTGAAACGGGTAGAAAATTAAAACCATGCCCATACCCGTTCGGGTTTCGGGTATCCACGGTTATCCATGGATATTAATTTCTCTTCATAACTCCAACCAATATGTTAACATTCACACGTACTCTTATATTAAGTAAGAGAAAAAGTACGACAAAAATTCACTAGAATGAAGAAAATTAACTAAAACAACACAATTTCATGAAAATGTTATATTTATATGCTAAATATAAAATATGTTAGAGAAAAATAATGATTATTTCTAGACAAAATACATATGCATGTGTATAATCGGGCGGGTTCGGGTCGGATAGTGAGAAATCCATGCCCACCCATTACCCGCAATAATCGGGTTCGGGTTTTACCCGTAACCACTAAATGTCCTTCGGGTTCGGGTTTTACCATACCCGACTAGGCCGGATTCGGGCGGATATCCACGGTTACGGATATTTTTGCCATCCCTAGTCACGAGACACCCCCTAAATTTTGGGAAAATGATTATCCTATCCCCGGTGGTAAATTACGTATGGACAAAAAAGTTATAATTGATAGTCAAGGACACCCCTGAAATTTGAAAAAATAATTATCATGCTCTCATCTTTTAGTTTGCTTATGGAAATATAAGTTATAGTTTGAGTAATTTAAATCTAGGACACTATATTATTAATAAAAATAATTTTCTTTAGACTACAACTCATTTGTTGTTCGATTTTAAACACTGTGTAATAGAGAAATGTTATTCCCTATCTCTAATTATTTTCAAAATATAACAATTAAACAAATTAATTTTAAACACCGTTGTAAGATGAGTGTGAAAGAGTCTTTTCAACTTTGGGTTACATCAAGAACAAGTGCAAAAATCGAATATGTAATCAATTCATGAATGATTCTAATAGGATATACAAAGATAAAAAAAATTTGAGCAGTGTAGACACCAAGTGTATTTACAGTTATTTTCGAATATGAAAACAAATCGTGGACTTTTTTAACTCGTACGATTCGGGTATTTTGTTATATAAGAATTATTTAATTTTTATTAATTATTTAAGAATTATTTTTATTTAATTTATTTTTTAAAAGAGGACATCCCTATGTAAAATTCATGAGTCCGTCATTGGGAGTAGGGGTGGAAATCGGTACGGTATCGGTATCCCAATACCAAATACCGAAATCCCGAATACCGAATTACACCCTGAAATCAATCCCAATCCCAATCCCTAAATAATTTCGGTATCCCAATCCCAATCCCTAAATATTTTGGTATCCCAATCGGTAACTCGGTATCCCAATCGGTATTATCAAATACAAAATTAATTACTTTTGCAATTAATAATTAAATATATAAATTAGATTTTATTGTTTAATTTAGGGCAAAGAGACTAAGCAAAGAGTCTTGAGTTTCCTAGAGCTAACATCTCAAGTTTTTGTAATTGGTAATCTTTAATTTGATGAATTTGAGGTTGAGAAACGACTAATACTAGTGTGAAATAGCTATATAATGATCTATGTATAATTAAATGACACTCTTGGTGGTTGAGGGTCGCGTAGTAGTGAATGAGAGAGTCTAGTTGAGAGGATAAAATACACACTAGCTTATATTTCGGTATTGATCGGTATTTCTGTATATACCGATCCCAATCCCGTAATCCCTAATACCGAATAACAATTGAAACTCAATCCCAATCCCAATCCCACAAAATAATACGTGTATTCGGTAATACCAAATATAGACAAATTCGGTACGATATTCGGTATATCCCAAATACCGGTACCAAACTTCCAGCCCTAATTGGGAGAGAACTTAACTGCTTCCTTACAATATTGCCCCTCGCAGGACCAATATTTTTGCTCCACGTTATGTCACTAGCGGGTCGTTTGCTTGAGGGTTTTGGTGATGGATTTGGTCATGGAAATATATCCATCATGGACTTGAACCGAAATCCATCGTTTGCCTTAGGGAATTAGGAAGATGGAATTTGTGGGGCCCACCTCTTTTGGAGTTCCAAATCCGTGGACCCCACGGACTTTGAAGTTCCACCTCTTGAGGTGGGATTTGGGTGATGGATTAAAATCCATGATGGTAAATTACCATTCTACTCTTAATTATTTCTTTAATAAAGTTTTCCTACTTTAATTCAATGGTCATGCAACTATAAACTTTTATAATTTCGTATTTTATAAATATGAGAATTTATCATTTCGTTTTGTAATATCGTATTTTATTTAAATATGAATGTATATGTGATTTGTTAGATTCACCTAAAAACACTTTATGCTCATCTTGTGCATTATTATTTGATTGACTGTCGGATTCCACATCGGTGTGTTAGCAAGAAGATGATGAGTTGTAGCAATAAAGCGAGCAATTGGTTGCAGTTGATACATAATAATGCGTACATTATTAGATGAATTGTTAATTAGTGCCAAATTGTAATACATTTCTATATTTGTAGTTGAATTATTAATCCACATAGTGGTAAAGAGTTTAAAATTTCTTTCTATGTTTTGGATTAGTTTTAAATGAAAGATTTGGATTATAATATAGAAATATAATTAAATAAGGATAACAAGGTAATTTGTATTTAATATCCACAAATCTAATCAAACAAAGTCCATAATCAAATCCATCAAGCAAACAATAGACTTGTTCAAATCCATAATACCACACAATCCATCATATATCCATGGTTTTCCAAAACCCAAGTTTTACCAAAACCCTCATTTTTCAAATCCATGAAGCAAACGACCCGTAGGTTCTTTGACAAGTGTGTTCATAGGGTTGGTGTAGTGAAATTTCACCACGTGAAATGAAATCAATCAATGGGGTCATGAGTCTTTAATTAAATCCCAATCCTCCAAAGAAGTTAAACAGGAGAAGCATGTGCAATGCCCGTGAAATTAGGGGAAG
Organism: Linum tenue; assembly: GCA_946122785.1. Lineage (NCBI taxonomy): Eukaryota > Viridiplantae > Streptophyta > Magnoliopsida > Malpighiales > Linaceae > Linum > Linum tenue. The sequence continues at coordinate 51,506,302 of CAMGYJ010000004.1, read as the reverse complement.
TTAACGGTAATCCTCGACTCTCTCTGATGACTCATCAGCCTATAATATAAATATAAATCCCCTTTATGCAGCAGAGAGAGAGAGAGACAAGATCTTCTTCTTTCTTCTTCAATCAGTCGGAAATTCTTCCAAAATATTCTCTAAAACTGCTTACGACAGTTTTGAAAAAGAAGGTGAATTTATACGGTGTGATATGTCGGTTTATCTTTGAAACCTTTGGCGGCCGGTTCTCATCAGATACGTCCAATTACAGTTAGTGGTCAATTCCATGGCGGGGACGACGACGACGGGAAAAATAAAATAAAATAATAATAACAAACAAACTGGGGAATTGAATTTTAATTCCCGGGAAACTGGCGTTGATCGTGTTGGTTAGTTAATTAAGTCATTAATCTCTCTGGGGAAAATCCTGATCCTGCAAATTTATTCAACCTTTTTTCCCCCCGCCAAAGTCTCTGCCATGATCTTCGAAGATCCAATATCCAGCCGATAGCTATGGCTGGAATTCAGAAAGTAATTAACCCAATTATCGAAGACTTGAAACTCTCTAATAGCATGTGTAGTAATGACGACGTGGATGGTGTTGAAGTGATGGGAGAGGCTATACGTACCTCTCTCAATTTTCTGGCCCATTGTATTGATGATCAAAGGCAATAGAAATGCTAAATCGGTTAGTTGTTCAATCTATTGGTTTAAACGGTTAGGATGAACCAAAGGGTTTTTATTTGTGCATCCTCTTCTTAGACGGCTGGGAATGATCGATCCACTAGTTCACTGTTTTTAACCACACCCAAAAAAACATCAAGAAAAGAAGGGGGGAAAAATGTAAATTAAGAGTCTAAGACAATCCCGCCTGAATTACTAATTTTATTTATGCATCCTTTTCTTGATTTCTCGAGTTCCTTTATTGGTGATGGCATGGGTGATGTGAAATTGACTTTAATAAAAAAATTTATGATTTCTTTTGTGAGATGAGTTGAATGATTTGTACGAAGTATTGGTGATGACAGGGGTGATATGGAATTGAAATTGTTTATGGATAGTAATAAATTTAGTCCTAAAATAGCTTATTATTTGTATTTTTTTTATGTCATAAGCGCATTAACGGTTCTATCAGCGATTAATTATTTAATTATAAATCACTAACTTTTCCGGTTCAAAGTTCGGTTCCCGTTCTCAAACTAGAGCTTACACCACAAGTACTGGGAAGAGTATGTAGACTGAGAATGGGCAGATAGATTTTGTTATCATTTGTGTGGTTATCGAACTTTAGTTCTAATTCGAAGCCTTTTATCTAAAACAATGGAGTCACAACAATTCTGTTATAATAATAATATTGTTAACCACGGATGGATATATAGTCCTAAACTAAAGATTAATTCAATCAGGACTACAACCCTATAACTAATAAATATGTCATCCTTGATGCGGAAATTTTCTCAAAGGACAACTCAATAGAGTTTATACCATGTGAATTATATATTTCCCTATTTAGAGTGAGGGATTTTTTTTGGTTCTAAGTTGTTTAGGGCAAATGTAGGGTGGGTTTAACGAGTCATATCACATGATTGATTCAACTGGACTCTTTGTCCCCTTTTTTTCTCCGGGTGCACATGGTGACATGCTGTTGACACTTTAACCCAACCGAAAGGTTGGAGGGGATTAGCTTAGGGTTTTGTTTTAATTTTCATAATGCCTAGTTGAAGAATTGCTTTTGCGGGTTAACCCGCGATCCAACCGCACTAATCCGCCACCCCCCAACCCAACCCGCATAAGTATGTGGGTGGATTGCGGGTCACATGTATTCAAACCAGCTAGTAAGCGGGTGGGTCAATTTTAGACCAAAATCCACCCAATCCACCTATTGCCCACCCCTCTCACATGATCATATGTACTCGAGAGTTCTAAACACAAACATAGAAACCATGAATTCAAATGTCTAACTCGCAACGGTGTTCAGAAAGAAAAATAGCCTGGATTCGATTCTCATAATACAGAACATAAACCATCAAAGACCTAACCTTCATGTCTCAATTAGTGCAGAGACCATCAAAGTGTTAAACAACTTAGGCAGAACGCCACCATTGATGCTCGATTCTTCATCTACGCAACTAGAGAATAGTGCAGAATATTAACATACCACAAAACAAGAAAATAGTTGAACGATTGCTCTTAAAATGTTGTTTCTTTTTTCGACAACAAGTTAAGAGATTGACAAGTCTCCCTACTCATTTCTTCCCAGCTAATCAGTCAATGTCTACCCTATTAATTAACATATTCATTAAGTAAATGAACCAGCAGGGAAACTTGGGGTATTCAGAGATATCAAACCAAATCCACAAGTTACACAACCCAGAAATGTCAAATACAGTAAAGTCAGCATTCCTTCTCGCTTTGGCAGCATAACACGTTGAAGAGAGCATCTTGGCCAACATGATGAACAACACCTGGGAGAGAAAGGAATAGAGCAAAACAGAGATCAGTTATCCCCCCACAACTAGAGAACCTCATAGAAACTACTGCACCCTCCATGAACAGAACCAACAAGAAAACAAACTAGAGAAAAACAAAGCAAAACCAGAGCTGCAGAAAATGTCATTCCTTTCATTTGTTCACTATAATTAGACAACTATAAGAATTAGCGAGACGAGGACTGAGGATGTGGAGCTACAACAAGAGAATCTACAACGCTAATACAACGGGGAACACAGATACTGAGTGGTGAACGGACTTACCAATAATAGCACAATGACAATACCCTCTGGAAGTCCATATCAACCAGTCTACATACAGTCCATCGCTGATTACAGGATGAGACAATCATTGAGCATTGAGTTGTTAAAAGGATGATAATAATGAGAAAAGCAAACACAGACAGACATGCATATGCAGTAACAAGTGTAAGAGTACAGGAAGAAGAAAGGAACTTACTGTAGTTGGCAGCAGGAGTAAAGGCATATAGAGGAATACGATTCCATAAGAAAGGATTTTCGTATAGTGTATGGGACAAGATCTCGCAGTCATAGCTTGATTCACCAAGGGTGGCAATATCATTGTCAGCATCCATGGCAGCAACATCAGAGTTCTGCCGCTGGCCTTCACACAACTTAAACTTACAGGCCAAGAGGTACTCAGTTACATTAGTACCTTGTAACCACAGAAAGAGACAAAACAAGTTATCATCATCAGGCAACAAACGCATCACCCACCCCGCACCTCCAATATAATCTGAGTATTTATCAGTCAGAAGTTTTTCCAGCTCTGGCAGAGCTGTCACAATCCTTTCGAGATATTCACGATGCTCTAGTTTTCCAAGGTACCTCTTCCCACTCAAATCCGTCAAGCTCGTAAACCCAACAAAGTGCATCAACTCAGAACCAGAGCTATCAACATGCACTACAAACAATTTATCCCTGGAAATATCATTCAAAGATCTCCAGAATCGATCAAGGGGCTCTAGAAAAGGACAATCTGCGCGTTCTTCTACTTCAGTCCACTCATGGGTCTTTATGTCGAAACAGAACAGACGTTGGTTATAATTCCATTGTCCAGCAGTAATCTGGATATAGAGACGATTCCCTACCACAGCATGAGATGTGGAATCGGGAGTAGAACCGTGAACATAACCATAGGTGTCGTCCCAAGGGGTAGAGATAGCTTTACATTTATACAGGCCACCGTTGTCTTCTGATGGGAGATCTAAAAGCTCACAATACGGACCCTTAACTGGTGGATCCCGACTATCTCCAAGTCGGGAACGACCAGTTGCAATGACTAAAATCTGCTTTGTTTCTGGGAACGGAATAACAATAGGAGATATCTTAGGTCCAATCAGCTGACCAGCCTTGCGAAATTCATAGGGCTGGCTCGCGTCGTTGAGATCACAGACAAAGAAATCTACAGATTCCACCTTAGCAAAATGACCAAAACCATACAGTTTCAAATCTACCAATGCGAAACCCATACCTCTGCTCATGCTTCTGTGCAAGGTCGCGACCCTTCTATCCATTAGACCCTCCTCGATATTCATCAGATCCACCGACGCATCTCGGTTATTTATATCAGAGAACACCATCCCAAAATCCCACCAATGCTCCTTCTGCTTCGACGGCTTCTGCATAGTGATCTCTTGCGGCGAAGATTCTGCAACATGATCGTGATCGATTAGGGTAGCAGCCAAGTTTTCTACGCGAGTCTCGGGGGAACGAATCATCGATCTTTCTGCCGCCTCAGTCCCGTCACATTCCCCCAAATCCACAGACATCCTGACCATAAATTAAACCCTTAAACCCCCAGCACGCAAGCAACCACGGCAGCAGACTGTCGAGTTCGTCGGCAACGGCGGCGACGCAGACGCAGTTGCCTTAGGACTTGGAAGTTGGAACTGGGCCTTTCTTTTCACCGTGCTGGGCTGCTGGCCTTCAGTTATCATACAAAAGAAAGTCTTCTCCTAGGCCTAAATGTATGGTGTATAATGTTTTGGGCCTTTTGAAGCCCAATACTTAGTGAAGTCCGGCCCGTAAATGATAATGATTTGTCAGGACAAAATTACTAAATTACGTCAGCCATAGAAAGGCAGGGTCTTGTTGGGCAAAGTGATTGACAGGTGGAGTTTTTTTTTAATAGCATTTTCTAGGTTATTACTATTTTAAATTAACAAATGTATTCATCTACTAAATTTTTGCACACCATACAATTTTACTATTAAAACGTAACGAATGTACCCTTCTGTCTAATTATTTGTTAAGTATCCGTTTAATAAACTGAGAAATGACCTAATTGCCCTCACTAATTTTTTTAATTATTTTATGTCTCAAATCAAATTAAAAATTAAGGGTAATGTCTATTTTTATCCAAATCTTTTCCAGAATTTTTTATATTATCCAAACATATTAAAATTTTATTAATTAGCTAAACCTTTCATAATGCATAAAATATTAGCCTTTACGTTATAGTTAATAATTTTATAACTCTTTTCTTAGTTAAAATACTAAAATTTTGGAATGTTGACCTTCATGTATCTCTTCCAAGTCATTATCGTGTTGCCAAGTCAATATTACTAACAAAATTGCTAATTGGAAGTAGGGATGTCAATCCAACCCGTAACCATGGGTACCCTACCCGACCGTAACCGGTCAACGATGGTAATTACCCGCTTTGACGGGTTAAGAGGCGGGTACGGGTAATACCCGGTTTCAAAATAAAGGGTAGGGTACGGGTGTGGTAATCGATAATACCCGCTCCGTTATACCCGCCCCGCTAACCAAAGGGTCAATTTCCCTTGAGAAATTTAGATTAGCTTGAGAAATTGAGTTTAGCTACCATTATTGATGATGAAGATGCAGACGATTATTATGTTTGTGTGGATTCTAGAAGCAAGAACAATTATTATGTGTTTTCTATTTTTATTTGTGTGGATTGTTGAAGCTCGAACAATTACAAGTATTTAGAATTTTTTTTTATAAAGAAGTATTGAGAATTTTTAATGGACAACAGTATGTATGTGCATATATGTGTATAAGTTCATAGTTTAGGATTCGTACTCATGGTACCCCGAATACCCGTGGTTATCCGGTGGGTAGGCCTTTTATTTCTCCGTGGTGATAAAATATATATGAAAAGGAAAAAATAATACTTCTTTTTATTGCTAAAAATAAAAAATATAACAATAAACTAATGCATGGTATCTAATGGGCTAACCGCTAACCATAAAATAAAAGAGTTGAATAGGTCTGACCTACACGGGATTTGGCCATCAAGTAAAACAAATGAACATCATTGGTTTGACATTCTAAAACAAGCTATTTTATCTGGCATAATATATATTATGTTATTATTTTATATCTTAGTGGCTAAAATATAATGTATTTTAAAGTTATTCAATGATTCAACCTCGACCAACCCAATTAGTCCAATTTTTATCATTTCAAATATATATTATATGACTATTTGATATCATAATGATCAAATTATAGTGTATTTTATAGGGAATCGTTTGATATTTGTTAGTAAAAAACTAAACAGAAAGATCTATTTGGTTATTTTCAACATTAAAACAATCCTAAACATTTTCAGTTTATTTTGAATTTCTATGGTTTTATTCCCGAATAAGTGATGTGCAAATGGCGAATTGCAGTAATCTCTTTTCTTTCACTATTTTTTATTTTCAAATAGAAAGTTTAAAAGTAAAGAATAATTAGAATTTGGCATGGGTCGGTCAAACATGCTGAATTTCAAGTTTTTGCCCGTTTGATCAAGTCTAATTTATAATCACATGGTTCCCCAATACCCGATAAAAATCTCAATCCAAACCAGTTTGGCAGGTGAGTCCGTGTTTACCACCATTTTCTAGGGATATGACAACGACGGTTCCTATCCCAAATTGTGTTGTTCGTTCTTGATTTCCTTAGATTTTATCATGGCCCGACAAAAACGAGAAAGCAATGACGACAAGATGAAAGTTTTATGAAGCAAATTAATCGGCCAACGGGCCGAGTAAAAGCTAGCAACGATTGTGAGATGCTCATTTCCCGAAAACCGACGGGATAAGCGATTTTTTATTCGATTTTCTGGAATTCGGTTTCTATAAAACTTACTCCACCTCATCATATTACCAGAAACCATATTGTTTCACAAGGTAACATGTACTTGATTTTGGTTCATAAAGCCAATTTTTTATTCTTTGCATCATTCATGTCTCTTTCCTACTTAAATTCACTATTTTTATCACGCATTTCCCAAAAAAAACTATACAACAATAAGCTATACATCCCATTACATTATCAAATTTCATACCTCACCTTCCTCCGGCCAACTGGCCGGGGCCACACTAGTATGTTTGGATAATATAAAAGAATCTGAAAAAGATTTGGATAAAAATAGACATTACTCTTAATTTTTAAATTGATTTGAGACATAAAATAATTTAAAAAATTAGTGAGGGGCAATTATGTCATTTCTCAGTTTATTAAACGGATACTTAACAAATAATTAGACAGAAGGGTACATTAATAGTAAAAGAGTATGATGTGCAAAAATTTAGTAGATGAATAAATTAATTTGTTAATTTGAAATCGTAAATTTGTAGAAAATGTTATTAAAAAAAACCTCCACCTGTCAATCACTTTGCCCAACAGGACCCTGCCTTTCTATGGCTGACGTAATATAATAAATTTGTCCCTCGATTATTGACAAATCATTATCATTTACGGGCCGGACTTCACTAAGTATTGGGCTTCAAAAGGCCCAAAACATTATACACCATACATTTAGGCCTAGGAGACGACTTTTGTGTTATGACTGAAGGCCAGCACGGTGAAAAGAAAGGCCCAGTTCCAACTTCCAAGTCCTAAGGCAACTGCGGTCGCGTCGCCGCCATTGCCGACGAACTCGACAGTCTGCTGCCGTGGTTGCTTGCGTGCTGTGGATTTGAGGGAATGTGACGGGACTGAGGCGGCAGAAAGATCGATGATTCGTTCCCCCGAGACTCGCGTAGAAAACTTGGCTGCTACCCTAATCGATCACGATCATGTTGCAGAATCTTCGCCGCAAGAGATCACTATGCAGGAGCCGTCGAAGCAGAAGGAGCATTGGTGGGATTTTGGGATGGTGCTCTCTGATATAAATAATGAAGATGCGTCGGTGGATCTGATGAATATCAAGGAGGGTCTAATGGATAGAAGGGTCGCGACCTTGCACAGAAGCATGAGCAGAGGTATGGGTTTCGCATTGGTAGATTTGAAACTGTATGGATTTGGTCATTTTGCTAAGGTGGAATCTGTAGATTTCTTTGTCTGTGATCTCAACGACGCGAGCCAGCCCTACGAATTTCGCAAGGCTGGTCAGCTGATTGGACCTAAGATATCTCCTATTGTCATTCCGTTCCCAGAAACAAAGCAGATTTTAGTCATTGCAACTGGTCGTTTGCGACTTGGAGATAGTCGGGATCCACCAGTTAAGGGTCCGTATTGTGAGCTGTTAGATCTCCCATCAGAGGACAACGGTGGCCTGTATAAATGTAAAGCTATCTCTACCCTTTGGGACGACACCTATGGTTATGTCGGTTGTACTCCCAATTCCACATCTCATGCTGTGGTAGGGAATCGTCTCTATATCCAGATTACTGCTGGACAATGGAATTATAACCAACGTCTGTTCTGTTTCGACATAAAGACCCATGAGTGGACTGAAGTAGAAGAACGCGCAGATTGTCCTTTTCTAGAGCCCCTTGATCGATTCTGGAGATATTTGAATGATATTTCCAGGGATAAATTGTTTGTAGTGCATGTTGATAGCTCTGGTTCCGAGTTGATGCACTTTGTTGGGTTTACGAGCTTGACGGATTTGAGTGGGAAGAGGTACCTTGGAAAACTAGAGCATCGTGAATATCTCGAAAGGATTGTGACAGCTCTGCCAGAGCTGGAAAAACTTCTGACTGATAAATACTCAGATTATATTGGAGGTGCGGGGTGGGTGATGCGTTTGTTGCCTGATGATGATAACTTGTTTTGTCTCTTTCTGTGGTTACTAGGTTCTAATGTAACTGAGTACCTCTTGGCCTGTAAGTTTAAGTTGTGTGAAGGCCAGCGGCAGAACTCTGATGTTGCTGCCATGGATGCTGACAATGATATTGCCACCCTTGGTGAATCAAGCTATGACTGCGAGATCTTGTCCCATACACTATACGAAAATCCTTTCTTAACGAATCGTATGCCTCTATATGTCTTTACTCCTGCTGCCAACTACGGTGAGTTCCTTTCTTCTTCCTGTACTCTTACACTTGTTACTGCATATGCATGTCTGTCTGTGTTTGCTTTTCTCATTATCATCCTTTTAACAACTCAATGCTCAATGATTGTCTCATCCTGTAATCAGCGATGGAATGTATGTAGACTGGTTGATATGGACTTCCAGAGGGTATTGTCATTGTGCTATTATTGGTAAGTCCGTTCGCCACTCAGTATCTGTGTTCCCCGTTGTATTAGCGTTGTAGATTCTCTTATTGTAGCTCCACATGATCAGTCCTCGTCTCGCTAATTCTTATAGTTGTCTAATTATAGTGAACAAATGAAAGGAATGGCATTTTCTGCAGCTCTGGTTTTGCTTTGTTTTTCTCTAGTTTGTTTTCTTGTTGGTTCTGTTCATGGAGGGTGCAGTTTCTATGAAGTTCTCTAGTCGGGGGGGGATAACTGATCTCTGTTTTGCTGTATTCCTTTCTCTCCCAGGTGTTGTTCATCATGTTGGCCAAGATGCTCTCTTCAACGTGTTATGCTGCCAAAGCGAGAAGGAATGCTGACTTTACTGTATTTGACATTTCTGGGTTCTGTAACTTGTGGATTTGGTTTGATATCTCTGAATACCCCAAGTTTCCCTGCTGGTTCATTTACTTAATGAATATGTTAATTAATAGGGTAGACATTGACTGATTAGCTGGGAAGAAATGAGTAGGGAGACTTGTCAATCTCTTAACTTGTTGTCGAAAAAAGAAACAACATTTTAAGAGCAATCGTTCAACTATTTTCTTGTTTTGTGGTATGTTAATATTCTGCACTATTCTCTAGTTGCGTAGATGAAGAATCGAGCATCAATGGTGGCGTTCTGCCTAAGTTGCTTAACACTTTGATGGTCTCTGCACTAATTGAGACATGAAGGTTAGGTCTTTGATGGTTTATGTTCTGTATTATGAGAATCGAATCCAGGCTATTTTTCTTTCTGAACACCGTTGCGAGTTAGACATTTGAATTCATGGTTTCTATGTTTGTATTTAGAACTCTCGAGTACATATGATCATGTGAGATAATGAAGAGGAGCAGAGAAAAAGAGAATTAGTAAATTACGCGAGATTGGTTCACTTGTCAAAAATTACTTTACTCCAATCCCTAAAATAAATTGAAGTACTAGTTTATTCTTCTTTGAAGAGATTCAAGCTTTGGCTAGGGATGGGGTTAACTGTAAGGGCGATCCCTCTTTTTTTTAATCCCAAACCCTAATCTGCTCGACTGAAGGAGAAACAAAATTGTGAAATTGAAAATGAGTTTTGTGTTTGTTTGATCAGAAGCAAAACATAACTTAAATGTAGAAATGATTATATGTGATATTGGACTAAAGGCCCAGTCTTTATTTTTCTCAAAGCTGGATTAAGCCCAGCTCCATTCTTCAATGCGACACCGTTTCCTCTGTCTCTTCCTGCTCGATCAAGCTTCCCTGTCAATACCAAGTCCTGCAAAACAGAGTGTTCCTGTAGAACCAAGAGTAACATGCAGAATTAGTGTGCCAGCAATTAAGTAAACTTGACACAAGGAATTTTTTTACGTGGTTTTCGATACTGAGAATTCAGTATCGACTAAAGGTACTCTGATTTGAGTCCTTTGACGTTGCACTATGGTAGTTGATCCGATTACAGATTACAAGCTTCAATCTCTCTGTGACTCCCCGTTCACAAGATCAGAATCCCTAATAGAACTTTGCTCCCTGTTCAGTTCACCTTGAGGATCAATCAAACTATCACTCTCGACAGTTCACACTTCCTTTCACTCAAAACTTAGACAATTCTCTCAATCTCCAAACTTTGAGTTTTTGCCTGAAAGGGTTGTTGTTCCAATCTGATTTGCTGGCTTATATGCTTTGAGTTTGATGGTCGTTGTCTGATTGATTTGGAAAATCAATTGTGGTCTCGTTGATGAGTCTGATTGATCGCCATATCATCTCTTTCCTTTTATTGTTTCCCCAGCTCCTCTGTTCTTCTTCTTTCCTTTATTTGTCATTGCCATTGACCAAGCTTCATCTAACAAACTCCCCCTAAGCTTGTCATTGGCTCCTTTTATCACCTGCACACACTTAACACACAGTTGGTGCAGCCTGTTCTAACAAATAAACCAAGGTTGTAACAACAATGTCTTATTTGGACAGCAAGAGGAAACATTCAGGAGAATTTCTTTTATTCATTATTAAAGCATAAGTAAATCACGAGACTCCACAGACACATCCAATAAACCAGAACTCAGCATGACTCAATCATCCTAATACATACTAAGACTCTTGAAACTCTCCCTACACAACTGACTTATTCCTAGAACTGATACTTTAGAGGAGACTCATACTCTGAGATGCTGTCTTCCTCATCAGGTTCTGAGTTAGAGCTCATGGGGTCATTAACTGCTCCGGATTCATACACAAACTTGGGCCACATCAAACTGTTGCCTAAGCAGTTTCAGAGTAGCAGTCTGTTTCCTTGAACCTGATGTTTCTCGTTTGATTACAGATACAACTGCATCAACCAAAGCACCAGCTAGGCGTTCAGATTGATAGGTCCCCGAACCTGAATATTGCGGGTAATGGGTGGGCATGGATTTCTCACTATCCGACCCGAACCCGCCCGATTATACACATGTATATGTATTTTGTCTAGAAATAATCATTATTTTTCTCTAACATATTTTATATTTAGCATATAAATATAACATTTTCATGAAATTGTGTTGTTTTAGTTAATTTTCTTCATTCTAGTGAATTCTTGCTGTACCTTTTCTCTTACTTAATATAAGAATACGTGTGAATGTTAACATATTGGTTGGAGTTATGAAGAGAGATTAATATCCATGGATAACCGTGGATACCCGAAATCCGAACGGGTATGGGCATGGTTTTGATTTTCTACCCATTTCACATGTGGGTATGGGTAAAACCCGAAGTACTTTGGGTAGGGTAACGGATATGCACTATCCGCCCCTGACCCGACCCATTGCCATCCCTAACCAGAGCATCAAGTTTAGCCAACACATGCTGCGATCGTAAGTCATCCAGGACATTGCATGTGGTGACTTTGTCACGCAGATCAATACCAAGCATGTATAGAAGTTTGGTGATCTGATGGCCAAAAGGTAGCGGACCATCAAAATACTCCAGGCCAAACTTAATCATGTGTTGAAACATGAGAGACGCATATTTGATTGTACAACCGGTTTTGGCATTGGAAATGATCCAGAGATCAGTGGAGTGAAGAATATCAGTGGTGGACAGATCACGAGGGAGGAAGCACCTAGTGATAAAGAAATGTAACACCTTTAGGTCATATGGGAGACGACCAGCTGCGAGTGGTGAGGGAAAGATCAAAGAACTGCCATATGTCACGAGTGTGTTGGGACCGAGAACCAAGTAGATCAAATCCATGAGCAGCAAACTCACTATCTGTGCCCGCCTGAAGTCCAGAGTGCGGACAATTGAGCAAGGCTGCGAGGAGGGTGGGAGTAACTGTGATCTCATAGTTAAAGACATATGTAGTGAAGAAGGATGGATCACACCCAGGACCACACTTGAGATTGACAAAGAACAATCAGACTGCCTCAGGACAGTGACTGAAGCGCATGTTGTTAACCAACGAGCTCCAGCCGAGGCCATCGACAAGTGATGGGATATCCATGTCATATTTGGAAAACCTAGAGGGTTGAATGGAAAAGGAAGGATAGATGGGACGATCGCGGAACCTGCGAAGGTATCTGGAGTAGGTGGCAACATTTCGAAAGCCTTTGTTGTTAAACACAACTGCAGGATGCAACTGAGCATTGTTGAAAGCCATTTGAACGAAGGTTGGAGTGAGATTTGTAGAGATGGCTGAAGATGGATATTTGACAGAACCCTAGAAGCTCATCTATATATAAGAAAAGATTGACACTAGCCAATATACGAGAAGAAGAAATGAGAAAAGATGAGATTTGACAAGAGATTTAATGTTCCTTAGGGAAGGCAAGTTTATATTCTCTAGATCCCAAGGATTCAATGTCAGACAAGGTAAATAAGCCAAGTTCCTGGTGAATGGGAAGAAATTTTTCTGCTCCTAGGGGTTTAGTGAAAATATCAGCCCATTGCATGTCAGTGCTAATGAACTCAAGATAGATTTTGCCTTCCTGCACTAGGTCACGAATGAAGTGAAATCTTACTTCAATGTGCTTTGTACGAGAGTGTTGAATCGAATTTTTAGCCATGTTAATAGCACTTGTATTATCACACAATACTGGTAATGAGCCTATATCTACCCCATAATCCTGAATTTGGTATTTAAGCCATAGTAACTGAGTGCAACTTAGTCCAGCAGCAATATACTCTGCCTCGGCAGTGGATAGTGCTACTGAGCTTTGTTTTTTACTAGCCCAAGAAATCAAAGAAGTCCCTAGGAAATGACAAGTACCATATGTACTTTTCCTATCAACAACGCAACCAACATAGTCTGAATCACTATAACTGATTAACTCTAGACTAGCATCACAGGAATACCATAATCCGAGGTGAGGGGTGTCAATAAGAGATCTGAAAATCCTTTTTACAACAGTCAGATGACTTACTTTAGGGCAACTGTGAAATCTTGCACATACATACACACTAAACATAATATCTGGTCTACTAGCTGTCAAGTACAGTAGTGACCCAATCAATATCATACCTCGATACATTCTGTCATCTACAGAAAGTCTGGTTTCATCTTTTGTTAATTTGACAGTTGATCCCATAGGAGTGACAACAGCTTTGAGATTATTAAGTTTAAATTTGTTAAGCATGTTTAGAAGATATTTAGTTTGACTAATGAAGATCCCCCTTTTTGATTGTTTAAATTGCAGTCCTAGGAAGAAGTTGAGTTCTTCCATGAGACTCATTTCAAAAGCTTTTTTCATGTCTTATTCAAATTCTTTGCATAGAGCACTACTGGATGACCCAAAGATAATGTCATCGACATATACCTGTACTAACAAGGTGTGAGTATTTTCAGTTTTAATGAACAAAATTTTGTCAACTGCTCCTCTATGAAACCCCTTCCCTAGCAGAAATGTACTCAACTTATCATACCAAGCTCTAGGAGCTTGCTTAAGTCCATAATAAGCCTTGTTAAGTTTGTATACATGATCTGGGAATTCATAATGGCGATCCCTCTTCTTTTTTATCTCAAACCCTAATCTGCTCGACTGAAGGAGAAACAAAATTGTGAAATTGAAAATGAGTTTTGTGTTTGTTTGATCAGAAGCAAAACATAACTTAAATGTAGAAATTATTATATGTAATATTGGACTAAAGGCCCAGTCTTTATTTTTCTCAACGCTGGATTAAGCCCAGATCTATTCTTCAATGCAACACTGTCACTTCTATTGGCTGGCCTTTTTTTGTGGAAGGGTAATTTGGTTCATGTCACAAACGCTGCCGTTTATATTTTATGGAAGGGTAATTTGGTTCATGTCACAAACGCTGCCGTTTATATTTCACTAACATCATACGACCAGCTTTGGTGGCCGCTCCTTTCCGTAACCCCTATGGCGTCCTCCTTAAACTCACGCCTGTTCATTGTCTTCTCTCCACCATAAGCATCAGACCCCCACTTTTGTTCGCACCTTCCGCTCCCGTGTTCAGCTGCAGCGTCAAGAGAAATGGTTTTAAATTAAAACCCCCAAAATCTCAACCTCTGTATGCGTCCGTTTCTGCCGAATTGCGTCATTGTCGCTGTCAACAGAATAAGGTAGGCTGTGACCTCGCTCCGTGGAGATTAATTGTTGTTTCTGTTAATTCTCCTCTGCCCGCATAAGCATCGAACCCCAACTTTTTCCGCCCTTTCCACTGCTACGTTCCGTCATCAGCAGCGACTGCAAGAGAAATGGTTCTTTATTGAAAAATCCCAAAGTCTTAGGCTTCGTACGTTGCTGCTGCAGTTCGTCATTTACAGTGTCAACAGAATAAGGTACTCCGCTCGCACATTCAGCCATCTCTATTGTCTGACGTGGGTCTTAATTGGTATTGAGTTTGCTCTCTTTTGCTGTACGGTAATCCTGCCTACGGCCAATTGTAATTTCTGGTGGTTTGTTCCTGCTCGACAGTGTCAAGTAGTCAATCGATTTAGGATTGTGCATTTCGCTGCTGCCAGGCCAAAAAGCTATATTGATGTTTGAGTGAGACAGGTGGGTCCGCCGACAAAAAATCGTCTGGTAGAACTACAGGCTTTGCAATGGCCCGTAAGCCTAGATCATCTCAGGCCTCCACTTCCCACTCAATCCCACCTGATACTCATCCAATTGGACAATGTACACTCCTCTTCACGTTCTTAATGCATTGCTTGAGATTGAGTTTATCATTTTCCCCCCTATCCCTAAATCCAATTGTGGGTGCAGGGGAGGGAAGAGCACTACTACGCCAGCCTCATCCACCGACAACAAATGAAATACCTCAAGAGAGACAACGACTTTCAGCAGGTAATTTCTTTCAGTAGTATTTTTCATTGCTGGTGAACTTTTTCTTATTTAACAAAATGGAAAACATCGTGCAGTTATAAAATCGTTAAAGGCTCAAGTGCAAGAAATTGATCGTGTGCTTGCTGCTTCCTCCGTGACCAGACGTCAATTAAAAAACTTACCATTGGGACAACAAAGAATCATATGTACTTATTCTTTGACTGATATTTTAATGTTATTCATATTCACAGCTCTTACCGTCGTTATGAAATTATCCACGTAATAACCGGGTTTCCACGGTATTCACTCTTTGTATCTTGACTTCTTTGTTTTGAAGCTCATGATATGGTTGTTGCTCGGCTGCGATCAAAACATGCAAGGGCATTGCGCCGTATTAGTATTTGTGAGAAACGCAAAATCACACATATGTTCAGAGACCCTTCTACCATCATTCAGGTATCTACAAAGAATATTACGCCTTTCACTATATGCCGCCCACGCCACCTGGAAGAACTATGCTATGGATGTATCTGACCCATTATTTAAAGGGTACCTAACATGTTAGATTTCCCATTTCAGGGTATCCATGTGTTCAGGCATACAACATTGGGGAACCGTCATGTATATGTGAATTTTGTGGTGCTGTTATGTGGAGGGAAGAAAGCATTTACCGAACTAGGAGCCAAGTCACTCCACAATTTTCATTATGCTGTAATGTCGGAAAAGTGAAGTTACCTCCTCGCCGCGAGCCTCCTGAATTCCTCAAGCAATTATTGGAATCAAACAATTCAGTTGCATGCCATTTCAAGGAATTCATTCGACCATACAATGGAATTTTCTGCTTCATATCTCTTGGAGGGAAGGTGAATCGAGCAATTAATGATGGTCGTGGTGTTTACGTCTACTCCATATCTGGCCAAATATACCATCGCATAGGAGGTTTAGTTCCGGTTCCAGGTGAGCGCCCCAAATTTGCACAGTTATACATTCACGACACTGAGAATGAGGTGCAGAACAGAATGAACTTCTTCCCAGTAGAGCGTGAGGCTAATCCATTGAGACAAGATATCATCGAAGGGCTAAAACAGGTTTTTGACAATAATAATATATTGGCTCAGACATTCCGTTCTGCTAGAGACAGAGTCACAGATCCAGATTTCGATCAGGTACGGGTCAAGCTATGTGCAAGGAGATCTGGCGACGGTAAAGAATATGACTTGCCTACAGGGCATGAGATTGCTGCACTAATAGTTGATGAAACAGGACAGGAATCATTTGAGCCAGATATCATCATTCAACACCAGACATCAGAACTTGAACGAGTCAGCTTATACCATCCCAGTTTGATGGCTTTACAGTATCCGATTTTGTTCCCTTATGGAGAGGATGGATGGCATCCAAATATTGAACAATGCTTGGACCTTGATGATGAGGATAAGCAGCCTTTAATAGTATCACAATGTGATTACTATAGCTACCGTCTACAGACAAGGTTTGACCAGTCAAATTCATTATTGTTGGCCGGCAAGTTATTGCAACAATACATGGTCAATGCATATGCCTTAGTAGAAGCTGAACGACTTGATTGGATAAGAAACAACCAATCAAAATTACGGCGACATTACTATAGTGGGCTGGTGGATTCATTTCTACGGGGTGATACAGATCTAAAGTTGTCTGGGAAGCATATAATCTTGGCAGCCACACATACCGGTAGCCCTCGATACAAATACGAAAACTTCCAAGATGCAATGGCAATCTGTCGCTGGACTGGATATCCTGATTTGTTCATCACGTTCACCTGCAATGCTAATTGGCCCGAAATCCAATTCATGGTGGATATAATCAATGCCAATGGCCGCAAAGATTATAATCGAGCAGATGTAACTGCACGTGTTTTTAGGCTAAAGCTAATTCAATTGATGTTCGAGATCAGAAAAAAAAAGATATTCGGGAAAACCTCTGCCTGTAAGTAATTTATATATCTACACTTAATCCATTCCAATTTTTGCAAAATTTACTGCTAACTGACCACTTTTCATATTGCAGATGTTCAAGCAATTGAGTTCCAAAAGCGCGGACTTCCTCATGCTCATATTTTTAGTGTTCTTGGCTGCGGAGAGTAAGATCACCACCCCGAGCGAGATTGATTCTGTTATCTCTGCCGAAATTCCTGATCAAAACCTCGACCCTGAAGGTTATAATGCTGTCACTTCTTTCATGATGCATGGTCCGTGTGGGAGTGCTTCTCCAACGGCACAATGTATGGAAAATGGCAACTGTAAAAAACACTTCCCCAAACAGTTTTGCAATCAGACCACGATCGACAAAAATGGTTTTGCTAAGTATCGGCGCCGCAACAATGGAACTGTGATTGTCAATGGTGTTGACTTAGACAATCGCTATGTAGTCCCTTATAATCGGTACTTGCTCCTACGTTTCCTTGCTCATATCAACGTGGAATTCTGTAACCGATCAAGGTACACATCTACATCCTGCCTCTTCAATTTATGCAAGGTTTTATCTTCAATCTTAGAATATATGTGCCTTTACATAGACACAAAGTTAGGACTTACAAAATCAGTGTGTCGTGAGGTACTTAACTGTTTTGCTTCCTCAAAGTCAAATAAGATTCACCTTTTCCAGTATGTCATCTATAGTTAAAAGTTAAAACAGGTATAGGTATAGAAAGATTGGGAAAGATTCTACAGTTAGTGAATTAGATGTCAATACGTGGTTTGCTTTCTCAAACCATAATTATCATTCAAGGACTGACGTTTTTGGTTAAAATGGTCAAATTCCACATCCACCACCTCTTTTCTTTTCAAATATACCTTTTATTAGCTTATATGCCTGCTCGGGGAAAAAATTGCTATTGAGCATTCACGTTGTTACAGTAAATCTGAGATGTATAGTTGTATATCAAACTTTCGTATAACATGGTTGTGATATGTTTATAGGGCTATCAAGTACTTATTTAAGTACATTAACAAGGCTGCAGATCGAGCTACAGCAACCTTAGTTGGGAATCAGATATCAAATATAAGTCCAGAAGGTTCAAGTACCTCTACAAATATAACTATCATTGATGAAGTCAAGGCATTCCTAGATTGTCGGTACATAACATCAGGTGAAGCATGCTGGAGACTTTTCAAGTTTGATATATACAATCAATTTCCTGCCGTTCTCAGAATGTCATTTCATCTTCCCGGTGAAAACACTGTTCACTCTAAGGATACCTCAAACATCGAAGATGTTCTTCATTCTAAGAAGGCAGAAACTTCGATGTTATTAGCATGGATGGCAATGAATTCAACTTCGCAGGAAGCACGCCAGTATACATTTGTAGATTTTCCACAATATTATGTTTGGAATGCACAAGACAGGAAATGGCAAAAGAGGAAATCACGATCATGTATAGGCCGACTGTACTATTCCTCTCCATCTACAAAGGAAAGATATTACCTACGCATGCTACTACATGTTGTCAAAGGCGCTCGAAGTTTTGAAGAAGTCCGAACGGTAAACGGAGTCACCCATGATTCTTTCCAGGAAGCATGCTATGCATATGGCTTATTAGCAGAGGACAACGAGTGGGATAATTGCATAACAGAGGTAGCATTCTGGGGTTCTGGAGCAAGACTAAGAAAGCTATTTGTCACCATCCTTATGCATTGCAGAGTTTCGAACATAGGTAAGTTCTGGGAAAACAATTGGAAGTTGTTAAGCGATGATTTGTTGCACTCGCGTCGAAAGGAGCTAAGGATGCCGAATCTTATTCTATGTGATGCTGATTTGAAAAACCTTTGCTTGGTTGAGATTGATAAATTACTTCAACGTCATTGGAAATCATTGGCTGATTTCCCAGGATTACCAACGCCAAATGGGTATAATGTTTCTACGGGTGGTAACAGGATGATTGCAGAGGAGTTGAATTACAGCCAAACTATCTGCCACAGCCAATTTGAGGAACTTTATCCTAAATTGAATCATCAACAAAAGATGGCTTTTGATGAAATCATAAAATCCGTAAATGAAGACCAAGGAAGATGCTTTTTCGTTGATGGATTCGGAGGAACAGGTAAGACATTCTTATGGCAACTACTATGTCTGAAATTGCGTTCGGAGAGAAAAATAGTACTATGTGTTGCATCATCTGGAATAGCAGCTTTGTTAATGGATGGAGGAAGAACGGCTCATTCAAGATTTCACATCCCCATAGATGCAGATTCAACGGCAACATGTCATATTGAACAAGGGTCTGAGTTAGCAGAACTAATTCAAGCGACTTCTCTTATCATTTGGGATGAAGCTACAATGGCACACAAACATTCCATCGAAGCATTGGATCGATCATTAAGGGATATACTGTCAACAAAATATCCAAATAATGATGACATTCCTTTTGGTGGAGTGACCGTAGTTTTCGGAGGAGATTTCCGCCAGACTCTGCCAATAATAGAGAAGGGTACGCGTTCCCAAATTATTGCGGCTTCTCTTAAAAGTTCATATTTGTGGCATGCTCTAACAGTTGTCAAGTTGACTGAAAACATGAGATTAGCTAAAGTGGGTTGTACCTCGGAAGAAGTGGAACAGATATATGACTTTGGGAAGTGGCTCCTCCAAATTGGAGATGGTCTACAATCAGATATTTTTGGGGAGTCTTTAATACCCATTCCTCCAGAGTTAAGGGTTGAAAGAGCAACAGACCCTATTCATGATATTGTTTCCTCAACATATCCCCACCTTACAAGTTCAGCAAGCGATAGCACATATTTGGTTGGCAGAGCTATTTTAGCACCCCACCACAATATGGTATCGAACATCAACACATATGTGCTACAAAAATTCCCTGGTGAAGAAGTGTCATATTACAGCTCCGACTCGATAGAAGTAGAACCTGGCAATGAGCATAACACCGAGTTTGATTACACAGTGGAGTTCTTAAATAGTCTGAAGATTGGTAACTTTCCTGATCATGAACTTAAGCTCAAAGTTGGATGCCCAGTTATTTTGTTGAGGAATATGGACCAGAGTACTGGTTTGTGCAACGGAACAAGAATGACAGTGACAAGATTGGGTACATGGTTTATAGAAGTACAAATTCTCACAGGCACACATATCGGTGATACAGTTTTCCTACCACGCCTCACTTTGGCAACATATTACCGGAGTTTGAATTTTACCCTCATCAGACGCCAATATCCTATAGCTTTGTGTTTTGCAATGACAGTAAACAAAAGCCAAGGTCAAACTCTTCAACATGTTGGATTATGCTTACAGAAACAGGTATTTGCACATGGTCAACTCTATGTCGCTCTCTCTAGAGTCACTACCAAGAGTGGGGTCAAGATCCTGAGCTCGGATGATAAAGGGGATGAACTTATGGCAATGCAGAACATAGTATACCAGGAAATATTAAATTGAGTTTGTATCTACTTTTTTGTGGGCTCCAGACTATTGATATTGAAACATTTTTTATATTCCATTCGACCAATTGTCATACTAATTGCCCACCTCCTGGGAACCTTCTTTTCGGGTATGGAGGATGTTTTACTATAATTCACCCTGGCAAAAGTTAGCGTACGTAGAATCATACACATTTATATATATATAGCTATGTAATAAATAGCAAAAATGTAAAAAATTCTAGAAACAAATAAAACAACAAAAGCACAAACCAAAATCCACTCGAGGTGGAGAATCAAAGGCCACAAGCAGACCACACAAAAGACCAGGCCAACTTTTACGATAACGACCAATAAATTAAATTATGAATATAGCTGACTTAACTTGCCCAGAGCAAACGTCGTGAATCTCAACCATCACATTCACTCAATATGCAATCGTTAGTCACTAATAACAAAATAAATATCAAATTTTAAAAAATCCCATTTATTAATACAATTTACAATAACTCTATCACTCTATTAATCATAGTTAGTAAGTACTACATTCAACATGCGTATATATTGATACGCATTTATCCTTATGAAACTCCTGTATTTGTATTATTGTCATGCGATATTGTTTTACCAATTCATTTCATGGCTCCTATATAGTATACTTATCAAACCCGCATAACATATTTAATATCACTATTAAATAAATTACAGACCTAACTAAACTCTTATTTATTAATTAATTCGTTTAAAAGATTGGTTTTATATATTTTATAAAAAATAACATCTAACAAACCTAGAAAAGCTCCAGCGGACCTTCGTCTCCCCATAGACCATTTTTAGACCCATTACTTTCTTTGGAGTCTATGAACGGATGGAACCTCCAATGATGTTCAGTTTCAGAAAGCAATTATTACTACAAATGGTTATCCACCATCGTGATCTTTGGCAGATACCAAACGATTCATCCACCACAACGATTATAAAGGCCAACCGTTACTTGGAATCTTTCGACTCCCTCCCGCCAGTCCTGCACAACTCGAACAGCCAACTTATACCAATCTATAAATAAGGTGAACAGATAATGAACATGTCGCAATTGTACCACTGTGAAATCCAACACCTTATTCAAAAATGGCATACCAACCGCTTCGAAGTCTCACACAGCAAAAGAGATCGAGTGCGCGAATCAGATGCAGAGTATCCAGACTTTGGGAAGCAATCAACACGAACAACGGCAAGCGACTGCATCTGGATATGATCCTCATCGACTCAGAGGTATATTCCCAATTTTAACTACAAAAAAAAACAACTTACACAATTAATTGCGTTCTCAAAAACTTTTACGCAGGGGACAGACATTTGGTGTCAAATACCTGCATCAAGCATCCACAGGTTTGAAACCCGCCTCCAAGAGCAGCAAGTGTATGAGTTCCAAGACTTCAACGTTTTGACACTGAGGGAGGACTTCAGGCCATGCAACAACCAGCTTTTCATTCAATTCGAACCAGATACAAGGGTAACCAACATTGGTGCTATAGATGACATCCCAGCGTTCAGATTCAACTTCATCAAACATGAAGAAATTGAACCCAGATGCAACCAAAAGAAGTGGTTAATAGGTAACTCCCCACATATACCCTTAACAACCATGACTAGGACAATACATACTTCATGACTTTGTGTTTAATAAAAAAAATTCCGGTCACAGATGCTGTAGGTCACTTGGTTCATTATTCGGGGATAAAGAAGACAACCTCCTTAATTCGAAAGACTAGGCGCAAGGAACTCCACGTCAAGCTGGCTGAGTTATATCTATTTTCCCAGTAACAATAAATGTTACACCACCTACCAGATTCCTTCATACTAATCCAACGAATTTGCAGGGGGGATCCAGTAAAAGTCACCTTATGGGGTACAACCATCAACCAATTTGATGAAATCATCAACGCTAATGGCGGCGCATCAATTATCCTGATCATCACATCAGTTTGGGTCAAAAGACAAGACGGTAATACAATAAGTAGCATTTATCCACCTATCCAATCACCTTTACCTCTTCAATAACACAAACACTAATATTCTTCAACAGGAGAAGCCATTTTGTCGGCAACTGGAGCAACGAAGCTATTTCCCAACATGAACATCCCAGAAGTTGTTGCACTCCAAAATGGGTAGAAATCATATTTCTTTAACACATAATTCTACAATAATGATACATACATATCACAACTAAATAATACAAGCATATTACTGCCCAGGAACATTGGAAACAATATCATACCTACCCCCACTCCAGAAGACCCACCGGAGGAAATTCCAATTGTCAAGATAGAAGACCTAGCGTCATTAGAAACTATGACTCAAAACATGGTACACCAGCTTCCTTCTTATACTAAACATTGTATTGTGAACTTCTAACCACTAACAACTACAAAATGGTTTACAAACACAGAACAAAGTCTTCTCAGTCCAATGCAAGGTGCTCGAAATAAAATCCAGCTGGTATTACATGGGATGTGCAACATGCCCAATCAAGGTGGAAGTAGACGTTCCGGAATACTACTGCTCCGAGTGCAAGACAACCCAATCCCAAACTGCTGCCAAGTAAGTAGTTCAAATAAACTTACTCTATTACTGCATTAAATCAGCGTAATTTTATACTATCTACCTATACGAGCACACTAAACTCTTCACATTGAACTACGCTGTGTAAAGATATCGAATCCAACTCATTGTTGACGATAAAACTGGGAAAGCAAATTTCGTGGTTTTGGAGGGTGAGGCCCACCGCTTCTTTGGAGTATCGGCCAACGAGCTCTACAATACTGTTGCAAATAACAAGGAAGAAGTGCCAAAGATTTTGCAGCAGGTGATTGATATGCAGCTCACCTTCCACATAAGATTGACGGACTACAACTACACATACTCCAACAGCAAATACACGGTGGTCAAAATCACCGACGCCCCGTTAAAGGTAAAGACATCATCTACTCAAACAATGTTACTCATCATAATATTTTCACCCTACTTACAGTGTGTTCGACACGGAAAAAAAACAGGAGACAGGCCCCCCGCCAACGACAACCACCACCCCCACTTCAAGCAATTTAAACCAAGACAACGTCACTGCATTAGACACAAAGGAGAAACCAGATATGGACCAAACTACCACTAACCTGGAGAATGCCCAATGCAAAGGACCACCCCCTTCAAACAACAAAAGGAAACACGGTGAAATCAACACTGCTGAGGAAAAGTGATCAACACTCAATAAATAGCAAACGACATACATGTTGTGTCCTTAGTAGTTGATATTCTAAACTACCTAAATAATGCTAGCTTTATGCAAAAATCTATTTAGAATATTGAAATAAAAAAACCACATGTGTTCTTCCTAGAAGACAGCATACAATATTTAAATAAAACCAGGAACTTCTGTTCTTTGGATGGAATGATGGCCAAGGACGGGTATGCACTCACCAGCGTTATTTAATAACACAATATAGGATAATAAACCGGCCAACGGGCCGGTAATAGGACTAGTATATATTATATACACATACTTAATACTTTGCATAACCATTCAAAAGTCAAATGTTGCTCCCTTTTAGACTTATAAAAAAATCAAGCTCAATATTGTCCATATATTGTATATTTGTATTTGAAGAGTGTAGACTATAGACCACAACATTTGAACGCCTAATTTAGTAATTTAGATAAAACTCATAAATTATATTGGATGAAAACTTGAAAGTGAGATCTTTTCCAGCCTATGATAATTGCTAAGAGACTAAGTCAATTCACACAAACATAACAGTTCATTAACCTTATACCATTTGCATATAATTTTGTTAAGGTGAATACTTCTATTGATCGTAAGACAATTGCATTAGTTAACTACAATTATGTGTGTATTGTTATGTTTTATTCACTAGTTGCGAATTGAAGTACTTTAGAGTAAATCCCTTGAAAAAGGTCTATCACCGGTCGAGCATTTAACCCCACAATGGAGTGGCTGGAGTTTTTCGTCGTCAACGATTTTGCGTCTCGGGGCAAAGAATGATAATACGAGTTTATATTGGTTAATATGATTAACCAATTAACCAAACCGATTAAACTTTAGTTTGGTTAATTTGGTTATTATATTAGTTTGTACGGTTTGGTGATAATATTATATTCTATGGTTAATAGAATTTAAACAAATTTGATTTGATAATTAGCATGGTAACTATTTTAAGTTTTCAATACTTTAGTGAGGAACCGTGGTAATCCTAATCCTAACACTACTATATGGAGTTTCTTGGCCACAACCCCCTTAATCCCCCTTTCCCTACTCTCTACGCAGTCAACGGAGGGAGATTTTGGTAATTTCTCTATGCATTGACTGCATACTTGGGCCGGGGACAATAAAGCACAGATAGTTCTATTAGCAATATAATTAATTAGGTAAACACAGTATGGGCCATACAAAGGAGAAAAGGGTTAAGTGGGCCAATTACACGTATGAAATTAATATATATAAATAATAGTTCAATTAGCAATATAATTAATTAAATACAAATATTAAACATGTTATGCGGTTTTATACGTGTTTAGTACGAAAGTCATCAAACGAACAAGAAAAAATGAAACGGGTTAACAAAAATACGAATACAAAAGTTATAAACGGATACAATTTTTACGGTCATATATATTGTATTAAACGAAGTATTTAATAACTATTCTGTCTTCTTCTCCACCTATCCGGTTCTTCCTAAGGCTTAGTTCCTCCAATAATGTATATAAAAATACGGTGGAGTGGCGTACATTGCTGACAGTTGATGAACATATATGAGCCGTACACAATATTAATTTCTATTTACTTATGTGACCACATTGAGTTAGTTAACAATAACTATGGTGTCTTATTATGTTGGTGGTCAGTTTGAGCCTCTAGGTGTTTCGGGTTGTAATAAGTGAAAAAATATTTTTACACTTTGAGAAATTACAAGTTATTCAGACAACAAACAATTTTAGATTTCAAAAAAATGCTTATCAAGTTCAAATCTTACCAAGGTTATTAATACTATGCATCTCAAATTATTTTATTTTATTTTTATTATAACAAATGAGATCAAACTCTTATAGTCAATTTGAGAATCATCTTCACTAAAGTTTATATTGCTCTTCTAAATAATGAATCTCAATTATTAGCATTTTTAATATTTAGGATCCAATTTAATTGAGGATACTACCCAATCAAGTAGTAACATTCTTATATTTAGGATCCAACTCGAGTTGTGAATACTATCAAATATGAGTTTGTTGTCTTGGATCATCAAGAAGTCAGGATATCTAAGAATTATTATTGAAAAGCTATTAAAAATAGTGGAAGAGTGATACCTCCTCTCCCTCATGTCTTATTAAACGAAGGAATGAAGTATTTAAAAAAAACAAGAAGAAGAAGAATTTCCACGTCGAGGTTTGGTGATTGCATAGCAAATTCCATAATCATTGATGGAATGAGGCAATTTTCTTAATTGTGAAGCACCTATGGATGATGAATGTAGCGGAGTTCATGATGAAGATTGTTGATTAAGAGGTGCTACCGATTATTTTTGCAACTATAATGAGGCAAATTCTTTTAGTAAAATTGATATCGTTATTTGTTAATTCGCATGACATTGACATATAATCCTAGCACAAATATAATGGAATTGGAGTTACTGAAGTTTAAACTTTGAAACTTTGTTAGTTAGTATCATTATACTGCAACCGGCCAGCGAACCGGGGTACAATCTAGTTTAGAGGAAGAGAGAGTAATATGAGGGCCGACATCATGGTCCACGTGCCATGCAGCTTGGAGGAGAACGGAAAATTGTTTGGGAAACCCCCAATTTTCTTAATAACACAATTGATTGGTGATTGTAATATTGTAAACGTTTCTAAGTAGTAAAACATGCAGGTATGATTAATAATAAAAAAAATTGAAGTAGAACAAAGTACATATTTATCGTACTAATTCCATAAATATAATAATAGCATTTTTGGTCCTTCTACTATGCACTTTTCTCAAACTTGCCCCTCGACTATATTTTACGTCAAAATTGTCCTTGTATTATGAAAAATTGTCAAACATGTCATTCCATTAGATTTTCCATAAAAAAACATTATGTTCGATCAAAACATGGTTTGAGCAATGTGAGATGACTAAAGTACCCCTATGTTAAATTTATAATTGAAGTTCATTTATAAGGCACACATCTTCGTTGCACACTTATTTCTGATTTTTTCCAAGTGGTTCAAAAAAAAAATTCTTCTCCAATTCACCATTATCCTAGAATCTAAAACCCTTAACTGTAGTTCGTTCTTTTCCTTCATCCACCCCCCTTCAAACTATCATCCACTTAAACCACCTAGTTGGGCGAGAGACCGAGACCAAAGCTCCAATACCAGAAAGGTGTTGTGTCGATTCCAACCGTGGATCAAGGGATACGTTGGTGCCACCGTTGTAACTACTCAAGCTATAAGAGATGGGAAGAGGGGGCAGGGAAGACGGTATGAAAGAGCAGAAGAATACGAAAGCGAGGTAGAGTTTGTTTGTCCAATCTGATTAACTTTATGTTAGTAGTTTGAAAGGATTGAGATATTAGGTTTGGAAATCGGGACATAAAAATCAAACTCTTCTCTCCTACAAGTTCTATTTTGTGCGTGGATGGAGGATACACGACACAAAATGATCCTCTAGAATAACAATATGACTATATTGAAACAAAGATTTTTATTTCAAATTCCGAGTAATTTTGTGGGTAGTTCAAGATGGAATAAAATTGTCGTTAGAGTAATTCGATTAAGAAAAGGGGTCGAGGTGACTGTTGGGGTATTTTAATTTTAATTTTTTACTTTACATTTTAATAAATATATAATTAGGGTAGTTTAGTAATTTAATGTTGCTCAAATCCGGGCTTGACCAAACTTAACGGTTATGATGAGAAATTTTACAAAATGGCATATCTGAGAATTTGTCAAATTAGAGGAGTACTTTTGACGTAAAATATAGTAGAGGGGGAAATATGTTATTTATCCTAACAATAATAACATGGCGCTAAGAAACGAAAGATGAATCATAAATCATGAATCGTCATATTTAACTACCATAGAAATTTAATTAGCATAGAATGTATCAATAGGTTTTTACTCGAAATATAAAATTATAATATTAGATAAATTAGCGCAAAAATAAGGGTAGAATGGGGAATTGGGTTCTTTCGCCAAACTCACACATGTTAAAATGGAGGCTACTTATAAGCCTTTGTCAAAAAGATATCTAGCTCCACCATCATTTGCTAATGGTAGATATATATTACAACTAAGCAACTCATAATTTGATATAACATGTATTTAAGTAACTGTATCTAATATTTCAACAACTATATTCCATATTATATATTTGTTTGTTATTTTACTTAGTTAATTTTTTGATAATTTTATGAATTACCCTTCACTTAATTCAACACTCACACAAAATAGTTCATTGTGTGTAAGACTAGAAGAAACATAAATAAACATAATGTAATAGTTTGAACACCATAATGTAACTAGTCATTATTTTGTTAGGGAGACTAACTACTTTAACTTTTACTCTCACTCAACAGTTCAATCTCAACCACAAACTCTAGTTGAGCATAGTAATTTAGCAAATGAACATATCCACGTACGTGTTCAACATGAATCAATCTCATCAATCTCTCCACCTGAGCATCTACTTTGGAATCCAAATCGTGAAACAATCGAAGAGAATACAATAAATATCTCATAGGAATAAATGGACAAGCTAAACAAAATATAAGTAGTTGTTCAAACTTATCCAAACTTTAAAGTTTTTTTCAAGCAGTAAACTCTTCCAATACATCAGTGATGAATTCCAAACGTTCATTCTGCTCTCACATCTTCACGCTCTTCCTGCAAATAATAGGGTAACGTTTAAAACAAATAAAACACAAAAACTCCCTCCTTCCCAAACAAACCAACAATGTCAATCAACCCAAAGCGAAAAGAAAGTAAACAAGTTACCACAAAAACAAAACAACAATGACAACCAACCCAAAGCCCAAAGACAGTAATCTAGTCCCCACAACTTAACCCGGCAACTAAAAACAAATGATCACTAATTAAATGGATTAAACTATTTACGTATTTAGAGTGCTGAACGATATTGCACATACAATCCAACATCTTGACTTCCATTTTACTTTCGTGAAAGTTCAAAAGAAACCCCCCCCCCTACACACACAAACAAAACAACAACTCGTCGACTAAATACAAATAATCACTAATTAAATGTATTAAACTATTTACATATTTAGCGTGCTCAAGGATATTGCACATGCAACCCAACATCTTGACATCCATTTTACTATGGTGAAAATTCAAATCCTCTACATCCCGATATATCGTCTTGACTTCCTCATCATATAGAGATAAATAAAAAGCTAAGCAAAATTTTAATGTTCAAACTTATACAAAACTTCAAAATTTCTTCAAACAGTAAATTCTTTCAATACATCGATGATAAACTCCAAACGATCTTTCTGCTCTTTCGAATCCTCGTGCACTTCCTGCAAATAATAGGCTAACATATAGAACACATAAAACACAAGAACCGCCCCCAAACAAAACTACAATCCATCGACTAAAAACAAATAATTACTAATTAAATGAATTAAATTACTTACATATGTAGCGTGCTTAAAAATATTACGCATGCAACCCAACAGTTTGACATTTATTTTACCTTTTTAAAGTTTACATCCTCTACATCTATATACATATTCTTGACATCTTCATTCCATTGCATATTCTTCACCTATCTTTGGTCCGTGGATATGTATGAATATTGAAAATCTTCTTTATCTCTTTGTACTCTGTTATTTTTGAATCCAAGTTGATATAGAAGTAGTACATTTTTATGATAATAAAATTCATCTTCTGTTGCTTCCAAAGGCATGGATGGTGGAAGATTAGTTCCTATCTCAGTATAGTAAACAAACCAAAATGTATTGAGCTGTGATGGTTTGACATATTTAAATGAAAACCGTAAAATAAGACCATAGGTGTCACTCAAAATAAACTTGAGTGGTGTGAATGTTGCCCACTCAAATTTGCTGAAGTGGAAGATGGATGGAAGATAGATCAACTTGTCTAGATATCATTGTAGATCTTATTTGTCACCAATTAACTCATTCACAATATTTGAAAGTTGTTTTTATATTTTCATTCTTGGCATCTTCCTTCTATTCGCATAGAAGATAGATACTAGTACAAAGGTGTTTAACCTTTGTCACCAACTAACTCATTAAGAACATTTGAAAGTTGTTTCATGTCTTCATTGTTGGTGTCTTGCTTCTATTCGCATAATCCGTGCTAGTATGAAGGTGTACATCTTAATGATATAGATGATCATGTTCTCTTTGTTTCTTTTTTGAAAAAGACTCACAAAAATGTGATTCTGATTAATGGAACTATGTGTTGAGGCACAACATTTTTGTGAAGGCTCCTCACTTTAGTGAATAAATATATAAAACAGAGGATGAAAGAATAAAGTATTCAGTATATAATAGATTTCACTGACAATTACTCATACACATAATTAAAGAGAATAAAAATTTAGTTTGATTGGAAATTTCAACACTACGTTTTTAGTTTCCATATGTCATTTTAAACAAACACAACCATACATGAGTAATAAAAGACTTACGATAGGAGAACGCGTCCAGCTTGTATCAAAAGTTGTTAATCCATCTCTAAGCATGTTTATTATAAATGAGAAATCTAAATTTTTACACTCATTTGGCCTCCAACCATGGTATCAAGGGTGTTAAACTTGAAAAGTTGGATGAGAAAGATGAAAATTTTGTAAATATAGGTAAGTATTGTGTTAGAAAATCTAAAGGAAAAAATCTAAGGTATTAGATTTTAGAGTTATATGATTGTAGTAAAAATGTGAATTTGGAATTGAGAAGTGGATATTCAAAAGAAAATGTAGTAGGTTTAATATGGCATGCTTGGAATTGGTCTTAGGGATTGATCTATTGCCTTTTGAAACAGAGGGGGTAAGTACCGTCTCCTCCTTTGCTTAAGTATCCATCTAAAGTCAGTGACAATCGTTGTGTACAAAAATTGATGCAAGAATAAAAACTATCGAGAAAGAAGAGGAAAAGTGCATTAACCACACTTAAATAATTTTTTTACAAGAATAAGAAAGCATATAACTATAGTCTTACAACTCTATTCTCGGTATTGTAGTGAATTAAGGTTAATAACTATGAAAATTACTTCTCGATCGAAGCTATATTTCTATTTATGGAGTTTGCTATTTAGAAATATGTTGACCTATAGATATACTATTTTATCAACGAGAACAATTTAATTTGCTTAAAGATCATATTGTATTGTAGAATATGAGGCCACGTAATCAACAAATGTCGTAGGATGAACACTCATGCATTATAAGAAGGTTGAGATCGATATAAGTGAAATAAAACATATGTTTTAATAGGTGGTGCACCAAATTCATTTGCTAGAAAAAAATTTAAAAAAATGTCGTCAATGTTTGTTTATTGCCAATGCAAAATACTCATAATAAAATTTCAAGTAAAACTGAGAAATAAATTATGTTATTTTTATAACTCTAAATCAAATTTCAAGTAGAACGAGAAAACATACTTTGTATGTTAATTTTTCCAAGGACTTGATGATCAACTCCCAATTTTGCAACTTTCATCCATAAACGTTTGATCTGCAGAACTATTTTTTGTCGGCAACTATGAGCAAGTCTTTTATAGTCAATTAATCCAATAAGATCTGAGGGGGAAATGATATATGTGACCTAGTTGGATTAATTTTTTTTAGAAAAAAACTGTGGCAGAACTCCGGGAAGATTGAACTTCAAACAATAAAGAAAACGCACACATGTAGTAATCAACCAAGTCTAATGAAATAAAGAAACAAAATATTGAAAATGAACAACTAAACCAATCTTAATCATTAAAAGGGGGAATGAGAGAGCATGTACAAAGAATGGTAGTGGATGTCACCAAAACTTGTGGACTAATTGAAGACAATAAAATGCAATTGGTGAACCAATCAATTGCATGATAATACTAACTCAATGGCTAAATGAAGATCATAGACATAGTGAAACATATATAAGACAATTTATAGAAGTCTTATAAACGTCTAATAAGAAAATCAATAAATCGGAGTGAAACTATCAACCAAGTACTCATTGACTTTTCCATTGTTCAAAATAAAATGATTGATGGACATATGTGTTTTTTCACAACCAAATTTTGCGATTGTATAAACCATCCATTTTTTTTTACAAAAGATAATCATATATTGATTCAACAAAAAGATAGTTACATCCTGGAATTCAGGCAGGTCTGGAAATCAAAGAAATGACTCATAGTCGGGTACAAAGAAAGGGTCTTTCTAGCCACAATATGGGCAACCCTATTTGTACACCGACCTACAAATCGAACACTAAAACCAGAATGGATGTTCAAATAATGCACAATTTCCTCAAGAATAGCACCCATCCAGTTATCTCTAGTGTCAGCCCGATTGATTTGGTCGATGATCGCTTTGGCATCGCCTTCGAATGCAATGTCCGTGAACCCGAGTTCCATACACCATAAAATAGCCTCTCGGAGTGCAAGCAATTCCACCACTATAGGATCATCAATAAACTAGAATTGCACCCCCTTAGCCATGAGGATCTCCCTAGCCGGGTTCAAAAGAACCATCCCGTCTACCGAATGAGACCCACTCCTAGTGGCCCCATCCCACATACAAACAAACCTAGTATCCCTCATTTGACCCAGTTGGTGTATAACATGTAGGGTGGTCTGAGGAACACGATTGGTCGGCAAACTAACTCATTCCTCATACTGTTGATTAAATTGTTGCATCAATGTAGGGATCCCGAACTGTTTGCCTTCAAAGACAACCCAGTTACGAGACCGCCAGATCCTCCAGAGGACGGCAACAACCACCATAAACAACGTCGGCTGATTAATCAAAGCCAACCTCTTAAGAAAAAAAGGAAAGGTATGTCGAGGCAACCCCTCCCCCAGATACTCCAGACCTGAATAATCCCAAAGGGCACGCACCACCGGGTAATAGAGAAATATATGTTCCATCGACTCAAAGCTATCCCAGCAAACCAGACACTGGGGATGCACCAAGACCTTCTTTTCAACGAGGCCTTTAGTAGTTCGAAGGGCTCAATTGAGGATCTAGACAAAAACTTTCAGGTTTGGGGGGATATCAGCCTCCCACAACCGAATCCAGCTAGCCTTATAAATCCAACTAGCCGTAGACTTCCAACTACCACTTCTCCTATCAAGTGAGACAACTAAATGGTAAGCCGACTTGACCGAGAAAACCCCATCACTTGTGTCATGCCAGATCAGCCTAAAAGTTAAATTGGTAAATAAATATACAATTGGTAACCAAATTAATTATGTGTCATCAGCTCTACAACAACCAAATAAAATTGAATTAGAATTAAAAGGGCATAGGAGCCCAAATGGACAAGATTACAAATAGAGGTAACCGATGGGTTTAAACTCAAACGATAGTGGGGTAGATTTGGCTTGGATTTTGAGTTTTTACTCTCTCAAAATATTATTAATCATGGTTACACAATCAGAGTTTATAAGCACATGCATACAACATAGAAGCACAAAAGGAGTTCAAGGACCAACCCAAATCAATTTGGTTTAGACGACCTGCATTAATTCTTCGAACCCAGCCAATCATCGAAAACTCACATAACCGTAAAATTAATGGGCATGTGGCCCATTTGTTGTCCTTTGCGGGATACAAAAAGGAGGCGATTAATTGGACGGACATAAATTAACTTGGACCAAGGGGGCATTCTTGAATTTTTTTGGACCAACTCTTTTGTCTTTAGCAAGGGGAATTGGAGATTTATTTGGACCGAGAGGGAGCTGGGAGAGGAATGAATAAAAGGAGGGGAAAAAAAGACGTAGAAAGGAGGAGGGGAATCACTTGGACAGACCAAACGAAGAAGACAATTCTCGAGGAGAAAGAATTGGAACGGGCAGCAGAAAGTTGGTGCGAACGAACCCTTCGTTCCATCGACTGCATTTTGGGTCCAATAATTCCAGGCGATCATCGGGAATCAGGGTTAGAGAAACAGGTTACTTTATTCGTAATTCTTTTTCCTATTTCTGGTGTGTCCAAGTAATTCCCCCCCCCCCCTTCTTTCTGAGTCCATTTTTTTTTCTTCCTTTTATTCATTCATCTCCCAGCTCCCTCTCGGTCCAAATAAATCTCCAATTCCCCTTGCTAAAGACAAAAGAGCTGGTCCAAAACAAATCCAAGAATGCCCCTTTGGTCCAAGTTAATTTCTTTCAGTCCAATTAATCACCTATGCCTCCTTTTCGTATCTTGCAAAGGACAACAAATGGGCGGCAGGCCCATTAATTTTACGGTTGTGTAGATTTTTGATGATTGGCTGGGTTCGGAGAATTAATGCAGGTCGTCTAAACCAAATTTATTTGGGTTGGTCCTTCAACTCTTTTTGTGCTTCCATGTCGTATGCCTGTGCTTCTAAACTCTATTTGTGCAACCACATTTTCTTGTTTTCCTCACCTAAAACACCCAAATGCATGGCACTCGGTGGTAATGGTTTTATGACCATTCCAAGGTCAATTGGCCTATAAACAAGCATTATATGTCTCAAGCATATTAAGAAATAATCACATTAAGCATAATATCAAAATGTGTTTGACAATTATCAATGTCTCATGTTTATACAAATGTCGGGCGATCGGAAGATGTTTCGAGGTTGAGACACCTGAAGAGGGAAAAGAGATTGAAAAAGCTGTATGGTCAGAGTGTTGTCGAGGCAAATTGTCGACTTCATAGGTTTCTAGTATATTCAAAACCTCGACCTTCTTGGCTTGCTGTGTGATCTAAAACGATAATTTACCCTCGGACACAAAAAAATGTTGTATTCATATTTCAAATATCCAAATATTGATCCATTCTTTTTCATTTTCTATGCATTACCTTTAAATGATTGTTACTGTTGTAGTCAATATGACTTTTCGGATTTGGACGACAACACAATTGCTGCCTTTGCTAGGAGACCCACGAAGAACTACTATCATGCTCCTTCAGCCACAGTCGTGCATTCTTCACCATTGCTGGATCAGTTGTGTCTTTTGACTTTCCAAAGTATTTTGCACTTGCTTCATGTTGATGTATCTCTCAAAGAAGGAAATCTCTGATCCATTTATGGGGGTATGTTAGTGAAAGTGGCAGAGAGGCAACAAGGACATGTCCTTTTTGGGGTAGAAAGGCCAAGCCCTTGTTTCTTTCACTACAGATCATAGTCAAGACAACGAAATGAAAAATATATGCAACTCCAGACTTTGTTATTCCCCCTTCCTTTTTTTTCTTCTTCTTTGTGATCCCTTGTTTAGTCGGTTGGTATATGTATCACAACCCCTCTCTATCTGTGACCCTGATATATGTATCACAATAAGCTCACTTCACCAGGTCAGACCCACTAAGTCCATCCAAGAGTCTAAGAAGCATAGTATACTATATTATATTCCCGTTGTAATCCATTTTGTAACACCTAACTAAACCGCACACATAGTATACTATATTCCGACTAACTCTAGTACCCTGCTGCTGAGCGCTGACTGTCTGTTAAAATATCATGTAAGGATTATGGTTTTTCTTTCAAATAGTACCCTTCCTCTTCTTTGTTTGAGTTGTTCAATTTAAAATGATCTTTCTGTGAATAAGATCGTATATGGGGAAACTCAAGCAAATCTTCATTGGAAAATATATAGTTACCAATTAGCACATTCCATTTTTACAAAGTTCCCCAATTTCTAGTTGTATTGTTTATTGCTCTTATCCTTTTCTGGAAGGAATTTGAGCTGTGATTTGGTAATTTGCCACCTTTCATTTCTCTAGAGTGGTGGATGTTCTCAAGACCTTATGGTATTTTAGTTACAATAGATGTGCATCAATTTGGTAGCCTAAATGTGCTTGGAGATTTGGACAACATGTTCTCAAAATCCTGATGTTTGTGATTGTGTTCTGCATCAGCTTATGACTTTTAAGATACTTTTGTTGAAGAAGTTAAAGATTCCTCAAAATCTTTCATCGACCATAACCATAGATTGACTGCAAGGAACAAGGTGTTCTTCCTGGCTTTGATCTTGTGATGATAAAAAAAAAAGTGAGTGGCACCTTAGACTTTTGATATGCATGATTCAGAATTTTGCAGTACTTACATATTTTGCATTATGCAATTGTGGGTTTATTTATCTGCAGTTGTCATTTCAGCCAAGGTCTAGTTTTATCTGTAGTTTTCTATCTTTTTTTTTTTTTTTTTGCTTCATATTCGAATTTGATTGATTAGTTTACCGTTTATGTGATTCTCAAGTTCAACTCTTTAAACACGTAAAATGGATTGAACTGCCTGAAGCATCAAAAGCCCTTCAAAGGTTAATCCTTTATGCGCTGAGATCCCAACTTGGCACAAGTATTAATGCAGAGAGATTGGTTGGCTTATATAAGATGATGATTTCCTTGTACGTAGTCGTTTGCATGAGAGTGTAAGGGTGAGAAAGTCTTTTCTCGAATCAGCCCACGTATAACCCTAGTAGTCCATGGAGAATAGGGTATATATTGATCTCTTCGTTGTAATCGGCCGTACATTGAATGAAAGCTTGAGAGAGCTAATCTTCTCCGTGGAGTAAGCTTAATTCACATTGAATGGGACGAACCACGTAAAACTCGTGTCTTGCGTTCTTTACTTTCTCGTACAAAAATCTTTTATGGTATCAGAGCCTAGAACCGAAAGGTCATGGTTTCGAATCCTCACGACGACTCCCATTTTCATCCATTTGTTTAGCACAAGGGATGGTAGGTCCAACCTGTGCAAACTAAAGCCTCGTGGTTTGGCAGCACAAGGGTTCAACCTGTGCAAACCGTAAAAATCCACAATTTGGCATCGGCTTTCATTTGAGGGGGCGTATTAGAGGTTAAAAGGCTTAACTATCACTTTCCCAACAACTCGAGTTATTGGGGCCAAGTGGTTAGTTCGCTAACATGGTATCAGAGCTCGTCTGGGGAGCATGACGATTCCTCGTCCCACCCGGCCTTGGTGGAGGAACCCACTCATGATTTGCGCCGTAGCTTGCGAGATCGGCGAGTTCCCAAATCTTTTGAACATTTTGACGTGGAACTACCTCCATCCAATGTGCCTTACCCTATGTCTAATTATGTGCGCTATGAAACTTTTTCAGCAGGCCATAGGAGTTTCTTGGCAGCCGTGTCAAGTCACAAATAATTGGCGTTATTTCGCGACGTTGTACATTACCATGAATGGCGAGTCGCCATGCAACGTGAGATCGATGCGCTGGTCGCAAATGGTACGTGGTCTCTCGTGGATTTGCCTCCCGGTAAGAAGGTTATCTCTTGTAAATGGGTTTACAATATTAAGTACAAACAGGATGGCAACATTGAGCGCTTCAAAGCCCATCTGGTGGCCAAGGGTTTTACTCAGACCGAGGGTATACATCAACTGTTCGGTGCCTCCTCGTCTTTGCAGTGCCTGGTGATTCCCGGGTTTGTCGCCTACACAAATCCATTTATGGACTGAAGCAAGCTTCTCGCAACTGGTATGCGAAGTTCACATCGACTCTTACAGGTCTTGGTTTTCAACATTCTCGTGCGGACTACTCTTTATTTGTTCGTCGTCGACAGGGTTCATATGTTGCTGCGCTCATTTATGTTGATGATGTCATCCTGGCGGGTGACGTTATGGACTTCATTCAGCAGGTTAAGGATAGGCTTCACAGCGAGTTTGGCATAAAAAATCTTGGGCCTCTGAAGTACTTTTTGGGTATTGAGGTAGCTCGGTCCCGTGCTGGTATTATGCTTTGCCAGCGAAAGTACACACTTGATCTCTTACAGGACAGTGGACTCTCTGGTGGGCGTCCTAGCATCTTTCCCATTGAACAACACCATCAACTTACGCGACCTCCTGATGATGAGTCTCCTCGCGTTTCTGATGACGATGCCGCTGCGTATCATCGCCTGGTCGGCCGTCTCCAGTATCTCACGGTAACCCGACCTGACATTGTTTATGCTGTTAACATCCTCAGTCGATACTAGGGATGGCAATCAAACCCATGGCCGCGGGTACCCGACCGCCCCCGACCCAGTCAACGCGGGGAATCCCCACTTTGACCGGGTATGGGGCGGGTATGGGTAAAACCCGCAAAAAGTTTGATGGGTATGGGGTGGGTATGGTTTTAGCCTCCTCCGCCCCATACCCATACCCGCCCCACCAAGAGAATTTCTTCACATATCAAAAAATATGTGGATTAAATTGTAATCTATCAATGATGATGATGATAACTCGAGAAAATAAATAGTAGAAATGCAATTGAGTAACCACCTTAATCAAAACCTAATTCATTTCCCTCAATTCTCCTTCCACTCTTTCACTTTCCCCCTTGTCGACAAGATTATGTTAGTTAGTTATTACTTAGTAAATGTATCAAGAGTTAGAGCATAATAATTTAAAAAATATTATAGTATATATTATGTATTAATGGATGTTTAGGATCATATTCTTTGAATCGTATTTAGAAAATGACCGTGTTTTGTTGACTTCATGTATAATAGGTTTGTTTATGGTTATAATTAAAACTTTTCTTGTAAGTTTTAGGTATAATAATGTTGGATGTACGGGGATGGGTATTACCCATGGGTACCCGAAACCCACGGGTATGGGGATGGGTTTGCAAAACATTACCCCGCATGGGTATGGGGCGGGTATGGGTTTGGGTATTTGAAGATGGGGATGGGGATGGTTTAGGCAAACCCGCCCCAAACCCGCCCCATTGTCATCCCTAGTCGATACGTGCATGCTCCCACTTCCGCTCATGTTGCTGCAGCTGAGCGCGTGCTTCGCTATCTGAAGAGTGCTCTTGGGCAGGGCATCTTACTTCCCTCTACTAGTCATTTGCATCTCACGGCCTACTGTGATGCTGACTGGGGCGATTGTCAGACTTCTCGACGATCAACCTCAGGCTATTTTGTTACATTGGGTGATGCCCCGGTCTCGTGGCGGACAAAGAAATAAGGGGTCGTTGCACGTTCTTCTGTGGAAGTCGAGTATCGCGCCATGGACAGTACCGTCAGTGAAGTTCTTTGGCTGCGAGCTCTTCTCTGCGATTTGGGAGTTCCTTCTACTGGTCCAACGGTTCTCCATTGTGATAATCAGGCTGCCATTCATATTGCAGCTAACCCTGTGTTCCACGAACGTACGAAGCACGTGGAAATGGACTGTTATTTTGTTCGAGAGCATGTCACCTCTGGTAAAATTCATCCGCAGAAAATCTCATCCCATGATCAACTTGCCGATCTATTCACTAAAGGGCTCACCGGTGACCGATTTCAGGAGTTATTATACAAGCTGAGTATTTGCAATCTTCATGCCTCAGCTTGTGGGGGAGTATAAGATGATGATTTCCTTGTACGTAGTCGTTTGCATGAGAGTGTAAGGGTGAGAAAGTCTTTTCTCGAATCAGCCCACGTATAACCCTAGTAGTCCATGGAGAATAGGGTATATATTGATCTCTTCGTTGTAATCGGCCGTACATTGAATGAAAGCTTGAAAGAACTAATCTTCTCAGTGGAGTAAGCCTAATTCACATTGAATGGGACTAACCACGTAAAACTCGTGTCTTGCGTTCTATACTTTCTCGTACATAAATCTTTCAGCTTATGATTCATGGCCATCACAGAGAGGCGAAGAAGGAAGCGACGAGGCCGGCAACGTAGAGGGAGGAAGTGAGCTGCATCTGGCTATCGAATTTGTAATAATTGCTGATTTTGGTACCCTATTTCATATTCGCGGAAGAACTTTTTTCAAGAATGACTCCGTTGAAGTCACTCCGCCTGAAATTCCAATGCCGTGGGCGAAGATGACACCTACCATGGTGGCCATCATACAAGAGAGAGCAACGAAAGGGGTGATCTTGCCGTACACTGCACTCCCTCCTGCTGGTTAATCCTCCTACGGTGGCCATGGATGATGAGCCAACTGCCATTGGTTACTTCCTAATGAGCTTGATCTTGAATATTTGTGAAGGAGTACTCTATAGTCTATACATATAGTTTCATTGGCTGCACTAAGCGAGGAGACAATGACCACTTTTTAAAATCTTTCTCAAGAAATTTCGGAGGGATTTACAATACATACTTTAAGCTGACTGATATGGTGCAGAGAAGGTTATTTCGTAGCTTGGGGCTAGGAAAGCTCTTCTACATAATAGACTCTCTTATTGAAAAAAGAAAGAGCTCATCGAGAGCAACGTCCGCGCAATTTCACTATCCGGAGACGGCTCATGGCGCAACTTTGGGAAATTTGATTACGCCAACTTTGTAACAAGCTATTTAGCTTCTTTGGGCCATTCGTTGCCATTGGGAGAGCACTTATGTGAAATATAACGTAACTCAGCTTGGTGTTGATTGTACTTTAATTAGTTCGAGGTTGAAACCTCGGTGTCGAAAGAGGGAATAAGAGTGTTGAAATCGTCGAAAACCAAAACGTTGAAAGTGTCAAAACCTCAAGATTCGTCAATGCACAAAGGATGGGAACACCTTGAAACATCGAAGAGTGAATAAGAGCGTTGAAAGCATCGAGAGTCCAAGATTCATCAATGCATAAAGGACTGGACCACCTTTAAAAATCCCATTTTCTTAAAAATATTAAATGAAATTTTGATATAATTAATATTTAAAATAAAGTCGGGATGGAAACTTGAAACAAAAATACTTTCTGCTAGTTTAGATTTCTGACAGAACAATATCTTAATACTTATTAAAGATATAATGTTGTTACTGTTGCATTAGAGATAGGTTAAAATGACAAGGAGCTTTAGTTGTTGTAGGTGAAAGCCACTTTTACATTCAACACGTGGCTATTATAAATTTTTTGTTTTGCATCTTTCTTCTTTGTCATAAGATTTCTTTTAGCTTTTGTAATTTGATTATGCTAATTTGTGTGGTGGGTCATTATGCTTGGGTCACAGTAATTGGTTTGTCTACTCTATTGCATGAGAATTTTGCTAATTTGATATTTGGGTATTTTGTTTGTTTTGGGTCACAGTTGGTTTTACGTCCCGATTTAGTCCGTTGTTAGACTTTTATTTTAATAGCTAGGAGATTGGTGTTATGTATTTTTGTTCATCAGAACTCACGGGTATTCATCAATCCGCAGATACTCAGTGGGTTGGGTTTGAGGTTTCCAAACTCATTTGATTTTACCTCGAGATTTTTTCTCCCGAGATATAATAATATATTCTATAAGTTGGGTTTGGATTTGACAGAAACCAACCTAACTCGACCCGTTGTTATCCCCATCTAAGGTAGTACCGGAAAAGTTAGCATTAGTGTATTTTCTGCTAAAATTGTAGTTCAACTATGGTTAAAATCAAACTTGACACGTTGCTTCAACATGAGCCTCGATTTATGTTCAGAAAAAAATAAAAAAAATATGAAACCATTGGAAAAGTTAGCATTAGGGTATTTTGTTCTATAATCGTAGTTCAATCGTGATTAAATCAACCTTGACGTGTTGATCCAATCCGAGCCTCGATGTATGTGCATAAAAAATAGACAATTGTAAAAGCATATCGAAGGTCATACCGAAGAAATTAGCATTAGTGCATTTTCTGCTAAAATTATAGTTCAATTGTGGTTAAATCATTTCATACCACTAAAATCACCTACCAATTAAGATTTTTTTAGGAGTTTCTCTATTGGATCGCTGCTAAGCACGGTCACAAATCAAATACGGGTTAGCAAATGATGCATCTTATCCTGTGAGACGCCGCAGCAAAGCGCGGCACAGAATCTACCTAGTTGTTATTATTAGTGTTTCACCTTGCTGGTTGTTTTGATTAATTTGCTCATTTTGAGATGGCAGCCTTGGGCTGTCAAGGTAGTTTTGAACTCAATGTAATTTTAATTTAATCACAATAGAAGTTTTTCAAAATTCACTTTATCATTATTGTTTATATAACAATATTACAACGATAACAACAATAAAAATGAAGGATTGAAAAACCGTACCGAAGGTTGTACCAAAAAAGTTAGTGATATAATATTTTATAATGAAATTGTAGTCTAATTGTGTTTCAACGATTTCATACCGCTAAATACCAGCTATCGAATTTTTTTCCCGATATGAGATTTTTATAATCGAACAGTCGGTACGCTACAATTTTTCAATTCTTGAATTAAAAAATGTTACTGAAAATGTGCTGATGAAAGTGAGAAAGAGGAGGGGCCGGCGAGTTTTTGATATTACCGGTTAAATTTGAGCCTAGTCGAATTGGGCCTGGATGTAAACTCATCTGAAGCCTATAACCTACCTTAGCCGCCTTTCTCTGGTTGCACGAGGAAAAGTGAAAATATAACATATACATCTGGAACTTGGAACTGGAATGAAAACAGTTTTTACCAAGTACGAGTTCCGCGAACGGGCGTGGGGATATTTCCTAAATTCGTTTCCCAAAGCCACAAGCCCTCAACACAATCTATCCCGCAATCTCACCAAAAACCCTAGCTCCTTCTGCTTTCTCCCTTCCTTTCTTCCATGGAATCCGTCGTCGAGGAAGCTACGAACCCACAGTTCCATCTCTCAGATCCCTCCCCTCCGCCGGAAAACCTGGCCCTGGACACTGCCGAGCCGCCTTCTCCTGAAAACCCGCCCCAATCTCACGACGCGTATCCCGCTGCCATAGGCAATAATGGCCAGATCGAGTTCCCGAAGCCTAGGCTCGACTTCACCAAGCCTCTCCTATCTGAGAATGGCCTCGCCAACACCAACAGCGGCGACAGGGACTTCTCCGGCGGTGAAGAGGAGACGACGAGCCGTCGCAAGCGGAGGAGCCGCTGGGACCCGCAGCCGGACGGCAGCGGGGGAAATCAGGCGGCGGATGGAGGCGGGAGCAATAACGGTAGCAGTAACAATAATAATAATGAAGCCGGGAGTGGCACTCGGAAGAGGAAGTCGAGGTGGGCGGATGATGAGCCCAAGCCTGTGATTCAGCTCCCAGATTTTATGAAGGATTTCACCGGAGGTATTGAATTCGACCCCGAAATCCAGGCTTTGAATGCTAGGCTTCTCGAGATTAGCAGGATGTTACAGTCTGGTACGTCTCAGTCTGGTTTGCCTTTGGATGATAGACCTGAAGGAGCTAGGTCTCCTTCTCCTGAACCAATTTATGATAACATGGGAATTAGGATTAATACTAGAGAGTATAGGGCCAGGGAGAGATTGAACAAAGAGAGGCAGGAGATCATTTCACAGATCATCAAGAAGAATCCTGCGTTTAAGCCTCCTGCTGACTACAGGCCCCCAAAGCTTCACAAGAAGCTCTACATCCCGATGAAGGAGTACCCAGGGTATAACTTTATTGGATTGATTATTGGACCTAGAGGCAACACGCAGAAAAGAATGGAGAGGGAAACCGGTGCTAAGATTGTAATTCGAGGGAAAGGGTCGGTGAAGGAGGGCAGGTTGCAGCAGAAGAGGGATTTAAAGCCGGATCCGTCTGAGAATGAAGATTTGCATGTTTTGGTTGAGGCAGATACTCAGGATGCCTTGGATGCTGCTGCTGGCATGGTCGAGAAGCTGTTGCAGCCGGTTGATGAGGTTCTGAATGAGCATAAGAGGCAGCAGCTTAGGGAACTAGCTGCTTTGAACGGGACAATTAGGGATGAAGAGTATTGCCGGTTGTGCGGTGAGCCTGGACACAGGCAGTATGCTTGTCCATCCCGGACTACAACATTTAAGAGTGATGTGCTCTGTAAGATTTGTGGTGATGGTGGACATCCTACTATTGATTGTCCTGTTAAGGGAACAACTGGGAAGAAAATGGACGATGAATACCAAAACTTCTTGGCGGAACTGGGTGGGACTATGCCTGAGTCCTCGAATAAACAAACTGCCACCTTGGCTTTGGGGTCAAGTGGATCTGGAAGCAATCCTCCATGGGCTAGCAACACTGGCGGTATTGGCAGTGCGAATCAAGCTGGACTAGGAGCCAGTGATGGTAAATCGACGAAGGAATATGATGATACCAATCTTTACATTGGCTACTTGCCTCCTACTTTTGATGATGATCGTTTGATCCAGTTATTCTCTGCATACGGTGAGATTGTAATGGCAA
The DNA here is from genome assembly GCA_946122785.1 of Linum tenue. Taxonomy (NCBI): domain Eukaryota; kingdom Viridiplantae; phylum Streptophyta; class Magnoliopsida; order Malpighiales; family Linaceae; genus Linum; species Linum tenue. Next base: position 51,462,403 of record CAMGYJ010000004.1, on the reverse strand, counting down.
AGGTAATCAAGGATCGGGTTACTGGGTTGAGTAAAGGGTATGGTTTTGTCAAGTATCGTGATGTTCAAATGGCTAATTCGGCAACTACTGGCATGAATGGAGCTCGTGTTGAAGGTCGGACCATTGCTGTGAGGGTTGCAGGTAAGCCTCCTCAGCCTAGTGTTCCTCCTGGCCCTCCTGCATCCAGCATGCCCACATACCCTGTCTCAAGTCAACCAGTTGGTGCCTATCCATCCCAGCAGTTCACCCCTGGTGGTCCTCTTCCACCTGCTCCTCCAGGAAACTATGCTGCTCCTCATCCAAGCTATGGAGGGCCTCCTGTTCCTTGGGGACCACCTGTTCCGTCTCCCTATGCTCATTATCCTCCACCTCCTCCTGGTTCAAACATGTATCCTCCTCCTCCACCTCCTCCTGGACACCCAATGGCACCTTATGGCATGCAATATCCTCCACCGGTGCCTCCGGCTCCTCCTAGTCCAACTGTGACTTCTGAAGCTCAACAAAGTTACCCACCAGGTGTCCCATCGGAGAACCACACTTCTGCTCCGCCACCTGCATCATCTAACATCTATGGGAATGTTCCACCAATGCAACCAGTTTACGCAACTGCTTCTCTAGGTTACTCATCATATTATAGTGCAGTTCCTCCTCCTCCGGCTGTGCCTATGCCAACAACTGATCACTCCCAGGGGATGAGCAATTTACCTTGGGCACCGAATCCACCACAACCACCACTTCCAGGAGCTTCCACTGGAGAGAAAACGAACTATGGAGCTGATGCTGAGTATGAAAAGTTCATGGCAGAGATGAAATGATGGGTCTTTTTGTGTTACTGGTACCTATTTGTCAAGAGGTATGTTCTCGTCTATAATTTTATGCGTGTTAAAATTAAAACATGTGCATCAGTGCATGTACCTGATAACTGTTCACTTGGAGATAGAATCACACTTTCCTGACCCTCCAAATGACTGCAGAAAGTAGACATGGAGTTAACCTAGTTATCATTTAACTCAAGTTAAAATTCTTTTTTTTTTTTTTTTGTATAACTGCAGCACAAACACCTGTCTTCTTATAGTTCTAGTGGTAAATTTATATCCTAAGTAGTCCCAGTGTGTGTAACAGATTAAATTTCAACTTCTCCATTCCTCGACTTTTCAAAAGAGGAAAATATAAAATTCTCTGAAGTTTTGTGGTAGTATTTAGTGGTTGTCATAGTGCCTCTGTCAGTGAAGAGATTGAGAATTGAGATGCTTCACATTGACTTGGTTTGCACAATGTTTGTGCTATAATGTTTTTATGCTTCTGTTGGACTTGGACTCTCGATTGACCGTACTATTGATTCGTAAAGGGAGCTCAGGACTTTTATTATATGAGTTTAGTGTACAACTGAGAATCGGTGAATTTTTGGTTAATGTTAGAAAACTTAGTTACACATTCTGTTAGCATGATAAATCATAATGCGGCTTCATATCTGCTTATTCCTCTCGGTCACATATATCACTATATGATTATATCGTCATAACATTTCACGCAATGTTCTTTCTTTTTACACTTCTTAACCATTTGCTTTTGTCGTTATTGGATAATTTTTTTCAGGCCTGATGTTTCTTGGAGCAACCTGATTTCTTACATCTTGCCATGACTTTGACGTTTGGGACTCACATCTTTAACCTTGCTGTACTGTTATGACATTTGCAGAGATTTGGGCTGCTAGTTCAATCCACAGCCTCCCATATCAGGGACCCATCGGAATTTTGTTGATGTTCCTCACTGTTTTTGTAGGACTTAATCGTTATATTCTAGTGGATAATGGTGCTTTGATATTATGTTTTCATTTGCTAATCTTTCCCTTAGTGCCTCATTTCAAAATTATTATGGAAATTGGAGACAGGTATCCTACTGTTGTGTTTTTGTCCTACAGGCTGTTTTCATTTGGACTCTGATCTGTGTCATACTTCCTGTGTTAAGCTCTCAATATTTTGTTTTCTTACTGCTCCCAACTTTTCTTGGGCTTTGCATTCCTTCGAGGCATTCGAAGGTATATAAGCATTCCCTGGAATGTGAAGTTATTTTGGGTAGGTTGGAGAAGCTGCTGCTGCTGCTACTGATATATATATATCTATGTCTTCATGTTATATTTGGTCATGGTGCGCTACCTTTGCATGGTACTTTCTTTCAATCTACACTGAGGATTCCTTACCGGAATGTTGAGGTGATTCTTATTTCGGTAGGTTCAAATGACACTGCTACAGGGGTGTTTGTGGTGTGTGTTATACTGGAACTCATTGTCTGGTGCATTCTCCTGAAACGTGTTAGACGAATTAGGTGTTTGTTTAGGTTAGTGATCAAGTTCTTTTGGGCAGAGCTTAAAGCTCTTTTTCTAGTCGGGGGTAACTTAACCTCGAGTTGCAGGTCCTTTCTCAGTGGATTCAGCCGTCAAAGAAGATGATGCAGCTTGGGAAAATATTGGGTCTTTGCGTTTTTTTCTTCTTGATATTTTCTGACCCTCTGTTCTAACCCCTTGTATATGTGAGCTGGTCAGGAATTGTTGAAAACGGGTGAGGTAATTTGTTGCCAGCAAAGACTTTCTCTGAACTTTGTCAAAGGAGATTCTGGTGTTGGCTATCGGCTATTAGTGTTATTCGTGAAATGTGTTGTCAAAGAGAGTTTAGGGTTCCTTTTCTCCAATGGAACACGGTAAATGACATTGGTGGCACTTATAAAATAGGATGATCACTGTGAACTGGAACTGCTGTAAATGTGTGTTCTTCATTTTGAATTGTCGTCCTACGATCTTAATCGAGTTATGAAATAGCCCTACTGTTCAAGGGTTTGGTACTGCCTTTTTGCTGGAACGTGAACTCGGTAGCATATGTGCCCTTGATTTGCTTGGTTTCTCATTTGCTTCTGTGTGTTTGATTGCGTTTACGCCTCTGGTGCTTGTGTTCGGATTGGCTTTGGTAGCTATTGCTACCTTGTGACCGAGTTAGTGTTTATGGTAACATCGAGTCGTATGCTTGATTTGTTCTCCCTTGTCGGACTACTTCAACTCGATCGAGTTCTCAAACATATCAGTTCGCCATAATCAAACAAGGTTTCTTACAACATCATAGACAATCCAAGTGTGTGGTCCAGATTCTAAGACAAGAGAAAGCTTCACTACACAAGTATACTTGGTGAATCATGAGGATGATACTAACTAGGGGAGGAAAATAAACCATAGGGAAATCGACCGTGCATAGTTCAACAAGTACAAAAACTTCAATGTGTATGTGATAACACAACAGATTAAGAGGTCGTTTTTACGAGTCGTATCTAATTTCTAACTAGAAAAATTGGTGATACATGGTTCAATGACTAATTGTCCCCCCTCCCAATTTATACAGGAAAAGCGTTCTCGTGTCTCTTGGTCTGTCATATATAAAGGGCATAAATCAACCACATCAAGATTCCATTTTTTTCACTTTGTCTAGCATAGTACTTCTACCGATCAGTATTAACAATGTAGGCAGAGAGTTCCCTGGATTGTTACTTGCATCTAGGGCTGGAAGTTTGGTACCGGTATTTGAGATATATCAAATACCGTACTGAATTTGTATATATTTGGTATTATCGAATACACGTATTATTTTGTGGGATTGGGATTGAATTTCAGTTGTTATTCGGTATTAGGGATTACGGGATTGGGATCGGTATATACCGAAATACTGATCAATACCGAAATATAAGCTAGTGTGTATTTTATCCTCTCAACTAAACTCTCTCATTCACTACTACGCGACCATCAACCGCCAAAAGTGTCATTTAATTATACATAGATCATTACATCACTATTTCACACTATTATTAGTCGTCTCTCAACCTCAAATTCGTCAAATTAAAGATTACCAATTACAAGAACTTGAGATGTTAGCTCTAGGCAACTCAAGACTATTTACTTAGTATCTTCGCTCTAAATTAAACAATAAAATCTAATTTATATATTTAATTATTAATTGCAAAGGTAATTAATTATGTATTCGATAATACCGATTGGGATACCGAAATTATTTATGGATTGGGATTGGGATACCGAAATTATTTAGGGATTGAGATTGGAATTGATTTTAGGGTGTAATTCGGTATTCGGAATTTCGGTATTTGGTATTGGGATACCGATACCGTACCGATTTCCACCCCTAGTTGCATCTGTCTCTCAATGACTAATTGTTAGAACCGTCCATGTACTAGTAACTAGCATAGGACGAAGAGGCAAGCGTGGAAATAAAGAAGGCAAATGGGAAACGAACGTAAGAGGAAGTACAAAAGTAAAACGAACTATGTTAGGTTAGTATTTCAGATTTTTGTGTATCATAAAAAAATTTAACTTTCGGTATTTTTTATTAAAATCACTTTTAGATTAGAGAGATTTTAGTCATTTGGCAACGAGCCATCTGGAATATTGTTAAACATTCAAACAAACCAAGTGATCCGTTACTGAAATTGATGGCTACTTCACTAGTCCGACCAACCCTTTTAGTTGGATTCTCAGAACACAGACTAGGAGCTAGCTATTTTATCAAGTATATACTTAGGAAAAGTTAGTATTAAATTATTTTCTTTCACGTACAATTTTCTTACAAAACTTCTGAAACAAATGATCCATCACATTACAATATTCGAATTGAGATATGGGAGAAAAGGTAAAAAAAAAAACCTTCTACATGTAGATGGTGTTGTTGCTGGACACACAAACTACGGGTAATTAGCATAAATGGTAACAAACCTTTGCACTTAGTACAAAATGGTCACAAACCTTTAATTTGTAACAATACGGTAACAAAACTTCGAAAGTATATAAAATGGTCACCGCTATTTAATTTATGACCGTTTTGTTTTAAGTGCAAAGGTTTATTACCGAATCGTTACAAATTAAATGTTTGTCATGTTTTGAGGTCGGGTAGTTTGTTCGTTAAGTATATGACACTAACCACTTGAACGACATATAAGATGTCAGGTCATGTGTTCATCGACATATTTGCTTTGCCGAATAAGAATGCCCTCAGTTGACCTTTCAATTTCGATACCAAGAAAGTAAGAAAGTAGACATAGTTTTTTCAACTAAAAAGCAAGTCTAGAACCCGTTTGTGAGCCATTGAATTCTCTCATTGTCATCCTAAACAACATAATATCATTCACATACATTAACAAAACCACCATACAACTAGAGTGAATTGTAACGGTGATTGAGCGTTCAAACTTTTGAACTTAATTTGTACAAAACGGTCACCAAAAGTCTAATTTGCAACGACACGGTAACAAAAGTTTGAACTAGTATGAAATGGTCACACTATTTAATTTGTGACTGTTTTGTTCTAAGTAAAAAAGTTTTGTTATCAAATGGTTACAAATTAAAGGTTTGTGACTGTTTTGTACTAAGTGCAAAGGTTTGTGACCATTTATGCTAATTACCCCACAAACTACTGAAATAGGGGTCGTTTGGAAGTTGCGATTGCTAAATAGATGTATTGTTGAGAATGCATGTATAATATTATACATGTATTGTCGAATTTGATGCATTGTAGAATACAACGTTTGGTATATGTTATTGTGTATGTCGCATCAGCTAAAAGCTGAGACAAAACAATCTCAACTCAACTATCTCAACAATCACAGCTAAAAGTTGAGATATAACAATCACTCAAAATGAGTGATAGTTTCTGTCACATCACAGAAACAATCCATGTATTGTTTCTGCTAAAAAAATAAAAAAACGATGCATTGTAAACAATACATGCATAATGACAATCTCAACAAAACTATCGCAACTTCCAAACGACCCCTAAGTACCATAACTGTCTAGAGTTTGACAAAGTTCTAAAGTAGCTCCGATTGCGCTAACTGTTTTCCTCAATCCAGAGATCGCAGGTTCGATCCCTAACTGTTCCATTTTCGCTCCATCTTTTTTCCCCGCCGCGATATCTTTTGCCTTCCGACCGAAATTCCACCGCCATGGATCACGACGATTCTCCGGCCAATCGCAGGAAGGTTAGCTCCGGCCAACTCTGCCATCAAATTTCTCAATCTATCCCGGAAAGAAACTCCTCGAGTTTTTCAAGCCAGCGGTTTCTTAGATCTGAAAATTTCTCACTTGCATCACTTTCATTCCCTCCGGCAGCTGAAGTTCGCCCCCAAGTCCGCTTCCCAGAGGAAGCCCCGCCTCGCCGCCCCCAAACCGTAATCCCCACTTCCTTTCCTCCTCGTTACCGACAATCTGAATTGTCACTGTTCAAATTTCTGATTTTCCATTTTTCTTTTGAGCGAACGAAATGCAGCAAGACCAGCTACGATGGCAGCAACGAAGACGAAGCTGCGAAAGCTCAGAAGCTGATGACCAGATTCAACGTAAGCCACTTCCCAATTCCTTTCTCAATTACGAAATTATCTCTTAAACTTTGGCGGTTAATATCTGTTTAGTGTTTTACCACTTCCCGCTTCCGTTCCGTTTCGGGTTCGGGTCAAATGCTAAGACTCGGTTGGACCTTAAACCGCGTTTAATTTCCTCCTTAATCTTCTTTTTAAAAGAGGGTGATGCTACCAATTCATTAAGTAGGGATTAGTATACCACCTTTGCTGCCAGACATGGCTTATGATGAATGGCAGAGTATTTTTCTATTGAAGTTCCAAACTTTAGCCTAGTTCATGACATTTTGGTCCAAATTGCAGCTACCAAGTTAAAGAACAAGTGAATCCCTAACTTCTTGTTTGTAGCTTGACTAGAACCCATCTCAAGTTGTTTTTGGTGGGTTTTCATTGTTGCAGGAGAATATCAAGAGACAGGCTACTAGAGCTGACAAGAAAGGTAGTTGAAGTTGTCATCTTTAACCTCAATGTTCTGATATCTGCAGGAGACTTTTGTGGTCTAGTATGAATCATGAATGCGTGATGGTGTGTTGCTATTATATATGCAGCTGCTCCAGTTGAAGTGACATTTGGTTCTGGAGCTTCACGGTCGCTATCGATTAGGAAATTTGGTTTCCCTAAGGCGGAGACTAGCAATGCCAAGGCATCAGCAGCTGGATGGGATTCGGATCCTGATGCTATGCAAATCGATGGTAAGGATGAAGGAGGAGGTCATGGTGCTGTTCATCCTATTCGTCAGCGAACCAGGAAGAAGTATAAAGAACCATTTGTAAGACCGAGATTCAATGTGTAGTGTTCTGTCTTCTGGTCTATTCTTACGGGGGGAAATCAGACCTCCTGATCTTTTTGTGTATGCAGGACTATGAGAGTTACTATCCGATTACTCTTCCCCTGAGGCAGCCTTTCTCCGGTGAACCAGGTATATAGATACACGTTTGTTATTGTCTGTCAACAGAAGTTCCAGTCTTGATATGTTCTTGCTACAGTTTAAGTTAGTTTTGCTGCTACCGTGTTGCCAGATGTTCTTAACGAGGAAGAGTTTGGGAAGGCTGCAATGAACTTGGAGTACGATGAGAACTCCATCAAACATGCTTCGGAACTTGGTTTATCGGTAAGCCTGTTATGAATATGAATATCATTGTCGATTGAAATAGTGTTCCTTGACGGATTTGTGAATTCAGATGTTGTCGAAATGATGATGATTATGATGATGACAGGATAAATCTGATGAAGCAAAGATGCTTCTCTTCAAGTTCCCTCCCAAGATGCCCTACATTAACCGGTCAATTAGTAGCACAAAAGGGAAAGAAACGGTTGGAAGTATCAGGAACAGCAGCAGCTCAAGCCAATCACAGAGCTCCAACTGTCTATCTCAGCTGCCTGAGGGATACATGGGCAAAATGGTGGTCTACAAGAGTGGAGCTGTCAAGTTTAAGATAGGAGACGTTCTGTACGATGTAAGTTGTTCTCGATATACCCCCTTTTTTCGCGTACTATACCCACTGGATCCACGCTTGAGCTCACTGATAAAATATGCCTGATGAATAAATTCTGCAGGTTGCACAAGGTTCAGATTGCACATTCCATCAACAAGTCATGGCAGTCAACACCGAGACAAAACAATGTAGTGATGTCGGGGAGATTGAAAAACATGCTGTCGTGTCTTTCGATGTTGATTCGATCTTGGATTCTGTGATTAACTTGGATTAGATCGAGTTTGCCAGAGTTGTTTGTTTGTACAGTTAGCAATGTATGTGCAGAGCGTTATTGGTGACAGCAAATGTAACACAACCCAGTATTAGATTAGTGTGGCAGAACAGAACAGTAGCAAACAGCCATAAACTTTGCTATCCTTTGCATCCTTCTGTGGGTAATAGGCTCTAATGAGTTTCATATATCAATGTCAGCTCTCACTAACAATGTTCCAATAATATCAAGATTCTAGATTACAACTAGAGCTTTCCACTTCATTACAGCTTAAATTGCAGCTAGAGTGCAGACTTTGCAACTACAGCATAGACATGTATATATGTGCTGCTCAATTTGATAAATGCTAAAAAGATTGCTCCTCTTGTCCTGCTTGCTACGGGACTATAATTTATAGTGATGTAATGGCAAGATGTATAGACCAAACAAGTTAAAGTTTCTTCTGTAACAGAGATGCAAAAGCAAAAAAAGGAAGACAATATCTTACGAGCGGAAGTTATTAGTTACCAGTTGGTGATTAATGCAGGGAGTTGCTGCTGCCCTGAACCAACCAGCTATAGCTTCTATTATAATTACGCTGCTACGGATCGGAAAATTGTTAGAATCGAGAAAGCAATAATATGAAAACGAGAATCGAAAATAGACACACGATTTACGTGGTTCACTGACACAATGTGTGTTAGAGGCTTAGAGCTAGTCCACAGGCAAGAGAGAGTCAGTTTTCACTATACTTCGAACAGATACAAATTACAGAGGAGTACGAGATTTATTTATAGTACTTCTCCTAGTTCTAATTCTATTCTAATCTAGTAAATGAAAAGAAATGATTTCATCGTAGTACCGATCCAAATCCCTAATACCCCACTCTTTCTGGTATTAGTTAATCCCTAATTCTTTAGTTAAACGGCAGTGGACCAGGTCCGTCGCTTAATTTATTCTCTTCAGTTCAAGTTTCAGGGCCGTAGAATATTGGCTTGCCATCCAAGGTTTGGGCCGTGTTTGGGCTTTTTATTTTCAGCCGTGTTTGGGAAACACTGTTTCTCTGTTTCTCAAGAAATCTAAGAAAGCAGATTTCTAATAAGGTAATACTTTCAGGCTTTCACACATCCAAACAAAACATCTAGCTAGTTGTTTGGAAAAGTTGCTACACTACAGTATCTTCACAAACAAAACTCGATATCAAAATGTGGTAATATATTCTCGAGCGGAAACACAGATTAAACTAATGGCGATCGATACATGAGTTTTTATGTAAAAGATAATCGCAGTACATGAACTGATATAATTGATCTTTAGCAAGCAAAAACATTATGTTTGATCGACGAATTTGAAGGTCAACCCTTTTGGGATCGGCTCACTACCACAACCAGCATCACAACGACAGATAACAATAACGAAGTCACAACCTTCCTTTCAAATGCTGCCATGCCCGCCGCTCCTTCCCCGACACGGCCACCACCATCTTCACCACGAGGCACGACCACCTTGTTCACCAGCTCCGATAAGCTCTCGATCAGCGCCACCACCCTCGCTTTCACATTGTCGAGGATCCACTTCACAAATTTGTTTCCAACGACGTCCTCGTCGCCATAACTCACAGTCTCGTCGTCGCTTGCACTCTCCTGGCTCATTGAATTCGTGTTGCTGTTTTCATCTGTGACAGAACAGAAAGAATCACCAATTTTCAGTAATCAAAATTCTAGCAACAGTAGCAGATGGAATGTAGCCGTCATTGCACACCAATTCCCCTGCTTCTTCTTTTCTTTGATTGCCTACCTCGATCATAAGCCTGTCTCAGCTCCCGAACCACCTCGTTGTTCATAACAGCATCCCATATGGCAGCATCAGAAGACAAAGAAGTCACCATTCTCTGCACAGAAACCCAACAGTAAAACGGTACAGATTTTACAGTGTCCTGTAGCAAATTGCATTTCCCCAATCAACCGAAACCCAGAGAAGAAACCCTAGTACTGACCTGAACGGATTGATCACTCTGCAGCAAATGGAATGCCCTGTAAACTGCATCAGTCCCATAATAAGGCCGAGAGATTCCGCTGAGGTTTGGAGATGGCTCCTTCCAGTCCAGCTCTAATCCAATTGAAGAAGAAGAAGAAGCAAACTTAGGGCTCCACCAAATCTCGTCGTCCATCCTCTCGTTCCCATACCTATCACGAATTAGACTCCTGTACCGTCCAGAACCAACAAACCTACGCAACACCAATTACGGGAAATCATCGAATCGAAGTATCAAACCCCATTATTGAATCGAGATGGGACAACGGTTTAACTAATTAAGATGTGTGTTTTGCGGAAACTGACTCGGAGAGTTCATCGACAGCTGTGTGAACTTCGTCCGCCGACGGCGGCGGGGCGAGTGCCAAGTACTCGTCGGTCAGCCCATAGATAACCTCCTTGTCGTCGGAAGAGCTCCCGTCGGCGGAAACCCACTCCCAATCCCTGCCGTACTCGTCGAACGGGGAGCCGTAGGGAGCAGCCAGAGCCGAAGTAGTCCAGCCAATCGGAAGCGCTCCGCCGGGACCGGCCGATAAAGTAAGACCCGACCCGGATCCGGATCCGGAAGCCGTCGGCTTCCGGGCCTGCCTGGAGGACGGGCTCGCCGCGGCCGCCGCTGGAGCAGGGGAATTGGGGGCGGACGTCGGTGAAATGGGGTCACCGGCCACTCCAGCCCGAGTAACCGCTCTCCCAAGACCTCTAATAATGTTCCCCCCGCCGCCGCCGCTAACTCCGCCGCCGCCAATCCCGCCCATCCCTCTGCCTCCGCCCAAAAACATGCTTATCGTTTCCCCCCTCAGCGCCGGTAACTGACCTCTCCCCCCTCTTATCTATTTCTCCGTAACATCAACTGCGTTTACAGTTCTTTTGTTTTATTGATAACCTATTTTCGGCAGTATTTATATACCCGGTTGTCTTTCTTATCCCCTTTGGAGTTTTGGAGAAGAGTTCCATGGTGATCTTCACGAGGCCACTCAAAGGGACGCACACAGAAATCCTTCTCTCGAAATGCCCGATTCCAGATTCGGGGGGGATCCGATTGGTTACAGTTTGCGGCACTTTTGGGGTTATCATGCAGCCGCAACCACCGCTTGGAGCAGGGCTGCAAATCAGCTAAATTGCTTACAAGTGGTAGTGAACGTTCGGTTCAGAAAAAACTCGTTTGATATTATGCTCATTTACTGGCTAGTCGAGGTTGAGCTTAGGCTTGTTTGGCTTGCGAGACTCGTGAGACATTTCGATTCGATGGCTTGTTGAGCTCAACTCGTGAGTTAGCTCGTTTTGAGCTATGAGCAGGCTCGACGATATACATGGTTAGCAAAGCCACACAAGCAATTTATGAGCGAATTGCCGAATTGATTAATTATCTATCATTGGCTTGTTGATAATTCATATATTGTTAGATTATATTAGTGACGGCAAAAATAACATTGATCGTGGATACCCGTCCGAATCCGATCCAATTGGGTAGGTAAAATCCGAACCTGAAATTTTTTAAATGAGTATGAATAAAACCATAACCTGAATGTTGCATGTGATGGAGTGGGCATGGTTTCTCAATATCCAACCCGATTCCGTTCAATTATATTTATAAACATATATATGTATTTTTTGTTTAAAAATAATCACTATTTTTCAATTGATTTAGGGGGTGGACACGTGGGTGGTTAATCCGCGAATTGATATTGATCCACCCGCAAATAACCCGACCCGCACGCATTGGGTGATTGATGTGGGTGGATTGCGGATTGTTAAATCTCCCACCCACACTTTTGTGGGTGGATTGCGGGTCACCCATATGACCCACGTCCTATATTTCCAAAGAAAAATGTTATTTCTTATCGGTATCGAATATTCATCATATTTTCGAACTGCACACAGTTTGACCATATACTTCAAAAGGTGGAAAATAAAGAATAGTTTTGACTACTATTATGGGTTATTGTGTTGTGCAATATCTATTGGATATTGGATATTGGTATGCAAATTATTGTTAATATCCATTAAATATTGGCATACAAACTATAAATTATTAATTATATCAAAATCACAAATTATTGATACAATCTTATTAATTTGCTATGAAGTTATTATAAATGTTTGTCAATTTTCTTAATGGCTAGTTGGAGAATTGCTTTTGCGGGTTAACCCACGATCCAACCGCACCCATCCGCCACCCACTCAACCCAACCCAACTCACATAAGTATGTGGGTGGATTGTGGGTCACATATATTCCAACCCGCTAGTAAGCAGGTGGGTCAATTTTAGACCAAAATCCACCCAACCCCGCCCATTGCCCACCCCTAAGTTGATTTCTGTCCAACATATATAATATTTATTATGAATTTTATTGTTGTAACTAATTTTTCAACTAAGTAATTTATTGTTTTAACTTTCACTTATCTTATTTAAGCATATGCGAAATTGTTAATATGTTGCTAGAAATCATAAAGAGAAAATATCATCTATAGTTAACGATAGATACGAAACTCGAACGGGCATGCACATAATTTTGATATTCTACTCGATTTTCTTATGAGATTGGATAAAACTCGAACTATTTTAGTAGGGCAGTGGAGATGCACTATCCGACCCAACCCTTGACCCATTGACATCCCTAGATTATATATCTCAGTTATATAATGTTTAAGAATTTGACCACATGATCAAATATGTCTCAGTTATAATTTAAAAGAGACTGATGTATCATAAACGGCTCAAATAATAATTACTATTAAATAACTTGGTATCAACAATTAAAATTTGTGAACAAAATAATATCATATTTGAGCTCGAGTCGATCGTGCAGCTAATTGATGAGTCAAAATCAAATAGAGCTCATTGACTTATTAACGAGCAGATCTCAAATCAAAGTCAAATCAAACACAAATCAAAGTTTTTGTAAACAAGTGGAATGTAAGTTAGGTCAAAACCCAACTCCGGTCAACTACTATTGAGAGGGTAGGCAACTATGGATGTCTATATGGTCAAGTCCTGTTAAATTGGCTCAAATTGATTCGGTCTAGTCTGACCTTTTTGAAAATATGAGGACCAAAGATTGGATTGGATACAGTTCGGTCTTGATCTGGTCCGACCCTAATTTGGTCTTGATTTTATATTGAGCTTGTGGGGATTTGAGTGGCCTAAGGCCTGAAAGGGTAAGGAGTTGGTTAAGCTTTGTATTAAGTAGGGGTGGCTATACGGTCCGGTTTGGTTAAATTGGACCAAATTGATCCGGTCCCAGTCCGGTCTTTTCGGGAATATAAGGACCAAAGATTGGGTTGGATATAGTCCGGTCTTGATTCGGTCCGGTCTTGACCCGGTCCGGTCCCAATTTGATCTTGATTTTAGGTGTTGGGGGTCTCTTATCCGGGGTTTTTACCTCAAATCTAAGCCCGAATATGAGATTGGATTGTTTGCTATCCGGTCCGGGTTATACGGTCCGGTTTTGGGTAAAACCAAACAGTCCGGGACCAAATAGCCAGCCCTAGTATTAAGTGCAAAGGTTTGTGACCGTTTATGCAAATTACCGTTAAGTTTTGGGTGTTGAGCTCTCTTATCTGGTCTTTATCTAGTTTTCGATCCGGTCCCGAACGAGTTTTTTACCTCAAATCTAAGCCCAAAATTGGATTGAATTGTTTACTATCCGATCCTGCTCCGGTCTCAGTCCAGGTTATACGGTCCGGTTTCAGATAAAACCAAAAAACCCGGACCAAATAGCCAGCCCTGTAGGCAACCATCATCTTCATGCTTGATTGGGCTCTGGGCCGTTATGTTAATAAACTGCAGTTTTAATAGGCCAGAAGCCCGTTAAGGATTTGGGCGGTCCATTTCACAGAAACCCTAATCGTAGATATATTTTCAATCTCTCGCCACCGTCACTCCCCTTTCTTCCCCAGCCGAACGAGCAACAGCAGGAGCAGCGCGCCGAGATGGGTGAGTCTTCGTTTTCTGTTCCCTCTCTCTCTCGCCTTCTTAGTTTCTCCGTTAAGTGCCTGATGATGTGAATCTTCTCCAATCCGATTGCCGTTTGTGGGAAATGTATAATAGGATCTGGTGGTTTTCTGGCGTTTTAGTGGAATATGTGCAGTTAGTTCTCTGTTGATGGAGATGGTGGGAAATTAACCTAGTGATTGGTTTTGATTTCTTCTCTGTGGGTGTGTGAAAATAGGGGCTTACAAGTACGTTTCGGAGCTATGGAGGAAGAAGCAGTCGGATGTGATGAGGTTTCTGCAGAGGGTTAGGTGCTGGGAGTATCGCCAGCATCCGTCGATCGTCCGAGTCACTCACCCGACTCGCCCTGACAAGGCTCGTCGCTTGGGTTACAAGGCCAAGCAGGTAACTTCATTTTTTTTGGGTCTCGGCTTTGTGTGTCGATGGCTGCTTTGCTTTATCTTCTGTTCGCCCTGCTTTGGTTTTGTGCAAATTTCGTGTGTCTCAGTAGTGGTTCTGTGAATTGATTGCAGGGTTACGTAGTTTATCGAGTGCGTGTGAGACGTGGCGGAAGGAAGAGGCCAGTTCCTAAGGGTATTGTGTATGGAAAGCCCACCAACCAGGGTGTGACTCAGCTCAAGTTCCAGCGTAGCAAGCGATCGGTCGCAGAGGAACGTGCTGGGCGGAAGCTAGGTGGACTCAAGGTTCTCAATTCCTACTGGATCAACGAGGTATGTCCAGTTGGACACTTACATTCAACTTCGTTGCGACTTCTATTCAACAGAACAATGAACTAGGTTCCCTGTTAGTTAGCTTATCTTGATTTGATCGCGCTCATTCATGGTGCCGTTTCAGAAAGCCTCTGTTGGGCTATATATGGTTATGAAATCTGCCTCTGCTTTACTCTATTTTGGTTTAGTTTTTATGTCCTTTCCTCACTATGGTTGAATGAATGCAGGATTCGACATACAAGTACTTTGAAGTGATCCTAGTTGATGCGGCACACAATGCAATCCGCAACGACCCGAGGATCAACTGGATATGCAACCCAGTCCACAAGCACAGGGAGCTTCGCGGTCTCACTTCTGCAGGAAAGAAGTACAGAGGTCTCAGAGGAAAGGGTCACTTGTACCACAAGAACAAGCCATCGAGGAGGGCAACCTGGAAGAGGAACAACACACTCTCTCTGCGCCGCTACCGTTGATCTTTGCTTTGCAGCGTTGTTTGTTGCCATATTTTTGTTCCTGACTGTAGGATCCTTTTGAGTTTTGAAACGCAGTGAGTGGTTTCGGGTCTGTGCTCCTTGGAGTTCTTTTGCTATGTCGAGTTATATGATTATGGTTTGCGGTTTCAATCCAAATATACTCAACTAGATCTTTCGCATATGTTTCTCGATTGTCAGATGTTTACTTAACTAATGGTCGATATCGTCTCTTTGGTGACATTGGTTACGTCAATTTCCTGCCAGAATAATTTGAATTGATCATTAAATAGAGCAGATGATATCTGCGCAGTGCGCACTAGTCAAGGTTGAGTAGAGCTTATTAGTTCATTAATAAATGCAGATCGTGTCAAATACGAATTAAGGATTTAATAAACAAGTGAAAGCTCAATTCGTTAATTGTCGAGTTGAATCCCCCTATGGTGTACATGTGTTTGCTAATCCACCCCTTGACTAGCGGTATTACTTCGAGATGATTACCTTGGCACTACTTTTGAACGCCGCGTTGCGATTCAAACTCCTTTTGAATCCCCTGTAAGGCTGTAACCCCCGCTTTTTTTTCCTCGGGTGCGACCTCCTAGCAATGCAAAAATATTGTCGAGTTGAATCTGGGGTAGGTGAAAACTTGTGATGGTGATTTTCCCTCGAATCGATAAAATTACCCAACTGAATTAGTTGAATTGATCATTGAATAGGGCACTTAAAGCGTACGAATTCAGATATTTGAGCAATTCGAACTTGAGAACTGATTGACGAGTTACAAACTAGAATAGAACTTATGAGCTCATTAATGACTAGGATCGAGTCAAACACGAACTAAAATTTGAATAAACATGTCGAGATCTAATTCGGGCTCAATTCGAGCTCAACTCATTTAATACTGAATTGAGAGTCTGAACTAGGTGAAAACTCAATTCTACTTGACTAATTTACCATCCATTTGTATATGGATGGGCTGGGCCGCAATCTCAGATACAGTAGGCCCGGTCCACGAAGAAGAATATTGTGCCGCTGCCGCACCGGGGGAGGGAAGAATCGTAACTTCTGACGGCGATTTCCTAGTTTCGACTCTCACGAAGCTCGACAGCAGCTACTGGATCGTGGAGAGAAGTTGTGAGTCGGAATTGTCAATCGGCAATTTCAGCTGGTGGCCGCGTCCTCCGCCATCTGTGTGTCTTTACAAAGGAGACGAATGCCGGAATGGGTTTACTAGCTGACGACTGCTGAGCGAAGCTGGAAGCTAGAGCCATCGAGAGCTCGATCGATCCCTGATAATAATGTCGACGGCGACGCCAGGCGACCCCAGTCTTTCTCGCACTTTCAAGTACTTACTAGGTCAGTGAGTTTCATCACTTGTCAGCTCACAGTTTTACTAATTCTGATTGAACCGTAATGTCTTCTGTCACTCATGAATTCTTCTCCAATGGTGGAATTGTAGCTACCCAGTTGTTGTCCAGAGGAATACCATTCATTTTCAATTCATGGATCGTGAGGTACCTGACTGCCGAGGACTATGCGGTATCATTCCTTTTCCTCCAATTCTCTCTGGTCTTCTTGTGTATTATTTCTCCTAGTCAATTGCTTTCACGGATCCTTCAAATTGAATATCCTTGCTGTATTTGAGCTGCAGATTTACGCAGTGCAGTTTCACCTTTTCGTCACCTGCGTCCTGTTTCTCAGCCGGGAGGGATTCCGGCGAGCCACCTTGAGGGCTGACGCTAAAGGGTTCGTCTTTTGCCTCACTTTAATTCAACCATTTTATGAAATTCTAGTCTGTGGTACTCTAATATGAAAGTATTCAATATTCATGATGGGCGTATTCTGCAGTGCTGAAACTTCAACAGAGGAATATGCAACCAAGATACTGAAAGTTGCTTGGATGACTCTTCCACTTGGAATTGTAATCACAATTGCAGCATCTGCTTTTGTCTTCTGGTGGCAAGGGCTACACTACACTGACCCATATGGACAAGCTATCTTGATCAATGGTGAGATTATGTTGCTTCTTTTTTCATGGTTGCTGTGCTATATATCTCCAGTGGACTTATCTCTTCCTTTCTTGGGATATCTGCTTCAGGCGGTGCATGTATGCTGGAGCTTTTGGCAGAGCCGTTATACATCCTGTCACAGAACTTACTGCTACTTGAACTGCGGTTAATTGTTGAATCTGCTGCCACGCTTTTACGCTGTCTGACTATGTACATACTGGTCGTCAAGCTCTCTAGCATGGTAAAATTTTATTAGTTTCATAATTTTGCTCATAAAGTCATATAATGCTTCAAAGCAGTGGCCATGATATGCTTGTTTGGTCAGTTGCACTGATAAAAGTTCTCCAACTCTTGTAGGACAAAAGGATTGTTTTTGCACTGTCTCAGACTGCATATGGAGCTTGCTTGTTTGTAGGATACTGGAGCTACTTTCTTCTGAGGCGTACATTTAGAAGTTTCAAACTATTACCATTCAGGTAATTGTAATGTTTTTTTTATGGTTGTTTAATACTCTTGTAAGTCATTTAAGAGAATATCTGTTGTCGTGTTGTCAGTGCATATTATATACGCCATGGATCTTATTAGTTACATAATGCTTCTCAGGATAGGAACACTGAGGGATTATGATAAGCAGCTCTCGAACATGTGTATGCTTTTTACTTTTCAATCCTTCCGGAAGTTAATCCTTCAAGAAGGCGAGAAGCTTGTCCTTGTGTGGCTGGATACACCATATAATCAAGCTGTATATGGAATAGTCGACAAATTAGGTTGGTTGGATAACTCTACATTTACCTCTCCATCGTGAGTATCTTGTCTTGTATTAATCTTCTTTGAGCAATATTGTAACATTATTAAAACTGTTGCACACAGGGAGCTTAGTAGTGAGACTGGTCTTTCTTCCTTTTGAAGAAAGCTCATATTCTACATTTGCCAGGTCTGCATCAGGTTTATATCTTTCCTTAGTTGTTGCCTTGACTGTACTTCCTTACAATTCCTATCAGATGACAGTCTTACACTTTGGTAACTTGGCAATTCAAACTTGACACTGTGCAAAAAGAATTATGCACAATTTGTTTATCCACTTGGTTTCTCGGATCGAAAACTTTAAGAAGGGTATACCTGGGCCATTTTTTGAAAGAAATGTTGAAAACGTGATGCATTCTTGCTATTCAGTTTTTACTCTATTGTTTCACCATCTTTCTTGTTAGTAACTAGGAATTTTCAATTTCTGTTTTGACAGGACAGTATCCTAACAAAAGCAAGAAGGTTGGGAGTTCTCTAACTGAGGCACTGAAGCTTGTATTACTAATTGGTAAACCTGCTCTGTTAGATTGTTCCTTTAATCTGTATCCATTCGTTCAATAAATCCCTCAGAACTGCCTGTGTGGTCATCCTTCTCTTTTTGGTCTCACTCAGAAAGAAAAAAAACATCCCTTTGATATGCATATGTATCAAGACCATAAGATGTTTCTCGTCTTTTGCAGGTCTTGTTTTCATGGCGTTTGGTCCTAGTTATTCCTACTCGCTCATTCGATTGCTATATGGCCAGAAATGGAGTGATGGAGAAGCTTCAATAGCCCTCCAGTATTATTGCGTATATGTAATCGTTTTAGCCATGAATGGTCAGTGCACCTTTTTCTCCTGGAATTTCATGACAATATAGAATGCGAGTAAAGTAGAGCTATCTAAAGAACTTTGATATTTGAACGGTTTAATTTTTGTCAGGCACTTCGGAAGCATTTCTACATGCTGTTGCTACAGAAAACCAGATTAAACGTTCAAATGACTCGTTGCTTCTGTTCTCCGTTATCTATGTGGTACTCAATGTCTTACTGATTCAGTCAGCTGGAGCAGTGGGCTTGATACTGGCCAATTCCTTAAGTATCCTACATTTTCTTCCATAAGTTTCTTAGGTTTTCGCTTCATATTAAGGTTTCTTGTCTGTGTGGAGATGCTTTATTACGTGAGATAAGGGAACTTGTTTGTCTTGACTAGTATAGATATGACCATGAGGATTATATACTCGGCAGTCTTCATCAAGGGTTATTTCCAGGTATGGCTATATTGTGACAGACATCTTCTCATGCTTGTACTGCCCTGACCCAAATTGAACTGACATTGCTTTTTGCTCGCTATAGGACTCCTCTGCGTTCTCCTTTTCCAGATGTTTGCCTTCTGGTTGGCCAGTGCTTCTGATTTCAGGGATAGTTACTCTCATTTCAGAGAGAGTATTCCTTGACCGCGAGAATTTCTGGTCGACATTCTTCATTCACTTTTCCATTGGAGTAGCTTGCCTCTCCATATCGTTGATCATCATGTGAGTACACTCTTTTCCATTAGCCAATATCCTGTTATGAGAAGAAATTGATGTTAAAGGTCCAAATATGTCAATAATTTCTCCTTTTTGTTCGGTCTTTGTAGATATCGCCGTGAAAGGTCCTTCATCAACAAAATTATTCGTTTCCGTGATCACGAAGACTGAACAAGAGTGGGACATTGTAGCAGCAAGTTCCCTGTACAAGAGATTTTCAGCCATTGCTGTAGAAATAGCGAAGATCGGTAAAATCAGAATCTTACCCTTCAAAATTGGAGCATCAATCTGATGAGTCATGCTCGAACATCCTCAATATTCCACCGTTTACGAAGCAGTTAGCATTCATGGTATACAATTAGCAACAATTTACATTGATCTCATAGAATCTGACAAGGATTTGCTTTCTTGTTTAGAAACAGTATAAAAGAAAGTCTGCAACAGAGCTGCTAAGCTACTTCAATGAACAAGAAGTGTGTTGCTTTGTTCATGTTGTATCTGAACAAGAAAAAGCCGTGACTTAACCATGTTAGTAACGAATGAGTTCCGAAGAATCATTGTTGTTCTAACCCTCTCTTCAGCGAAACCATCGGTTCACACTTTCTTGGGTAGGAACTAGGAACTCATCGTTTCCTGAACAACATGCTAAGTTTGTTTCTATGCCTTCCATTGCTCTCTGGCCTCTGGGAACCAATAACCATTGTTCATCCATTGCATAAAGAAAGAGGGCTTTCTAGTTCTTAGATAGACAAAGGCATCCAACTGTTGAGCAGTAATAACTAAACATTATGCTGGTTGCTGTTAGTCAAATTAAATGGCCCCTCATATGGCCATGGGAAATGGTATGCAGCATTACTATGATCTCAAAGCAACTTTAGAGTTGTGATCACTAATGCCTCCATTACTAACCAAAATGCAATGATTTCAGGGACACATTTACTTCAAATTCACCCAAACGAATGATTAGCAAAAGGGCTAGGTTGGTGGTGAAAATCTTGAGGTTTGAAAAGGTTGACAAAAGCAGAAAGTGGGAATAGCCATTGCCCTAAAGAAGAATTTTCTTGGTATGATTTGTGATGATTACAGATGTAGACTAGGGCTCTCAAACTTTTTTTCCCTCTCCTTGGAGTCGACACAGACAAGAGAATCCAACAAACGCATGGACTACTACTGCAAAGGTGGGCTTCCAGTAATCTTCTATAAACCAAATGATGAGAGTTTTTGAGTTTTGCTTGAAGGGTTAGACTCCTTTTAGTGGGATATCTGTGTGCCTTTTCCACCTCCTAGCTAGTGCCCTGATCTTGCTTCAAGTTGCAGGGATCTCTAGGATGACTACACCACTTGGAGTTTGCAACCATCATTTAAGGGGGGGAAATTGTACATTGTTCAGAATGCCTATACTTGTTTCAATTTGTCGTTATGATATCACAGTCTACCTATGCATCGTACGATGCTTCTGCAGTTACAGGGTTAATGCAATGTTGTTGTTCAACAGAATCATCCAACTCGCTCCAACTTATCGAGAGCATCGGTTGGAACTCTGAAGAGCATTCAAACGTGAAATCTCGATCAATTATCTCTCGTAATAAAAGTTGAATATGTGATCTCGATTCCAAAACAAGTATGTGCTTTTGGGTCCATCTCTTATTATGTTTGTGCTCCGCCAAATGTGACACATAGTGTCTACTGTCTTAATGTCGCTTTAGCCCTGAAAGAGTGTGAAGCTTTCCAGAAACATGCTCTGTTTTGCCTCCTTGGAATCTCGTAGCTTCAACATTTTGGGCCTGGAAACCTGCTTTTTTTGGGTGAAATAGAAACCTCTGCTTTAATCTCAAGAAGAGAACATTTTGGACCCAGAAATTCATTGTCTTTCCATTTTTTGACAAAAAGAAAAAGAAGCATATATAAAACATCAATCCCTTTGCTATAACCGTCACTGGTGCTTAATCTTCTCATCAAATCAAGTTAAGAACTTCTCTTGTTATGACATACACATTTGATTGTTTGAAGTGTCACACAGTGAAAATAAATTACCATGGTTGCTTATAACATTTTCATTTCACGATAGGTCATTAAAGTTTGATACAAGAAAATTCACTTGATTTTGAAGCGATTCTTCATTCGAGTAGATGGATGAATTCGTTCGGGTAAGTGGGTGACCATGGTTACATTTTTTCCCCTTTCATACTTTAAAGCAATGATTGAAAAACCGTAGTGTATCGACCGTCTGATCAGAAAAAACTTTCTCCCAGAAGTAAAATCAATAAAAGATATTTAGCGATATAATACGGTTGAACCACAATTAAACCATGATATCGGTATAAAATACTCTACAACTCACTCTGTATTTCAACCCTTCATTTAAAGTGAGCTTGTTATATATCTATTTGGACTATATTTAGGCAAGATCTTTGGAGTTAAAGCATGGTTCCCTTTGCTTTCCCCTTTTCAAGTTTGTTCCATCTCTTTGGTCTTTTGTTTTTTTTTCCTCCCCTCTTTGTTTAGGTGATAGATAGGAAAACATGAGATGGTAATGATTATGAGAAGGGACCCTATAATTTGTTTACAAATTGCAAAATGGCCCATCTTAAAGATCCATCAAACTAAGTAATCAAGTCGAAATCTGTTCCATCAACATTAAGCGATTCTGCTTTTGTTTTATGGAAAGGCATGAGTGATTACTGTAGCTAATACATATATCAAGTCTCATAGATCACATGCTTCCCCCTCATTAGTGACTCGTTTGACAAAACGCGTTTCAATGTTTAATTTTGTTGTTATTCACACTTTTCTGTATGTACCGTCACAAGTTATGAAATAATAAGTTGACCCTCTTGCATCAGTTAGGCCTCAGTATCTAATATGTTTCGGTTAAAAATGTTTTTATTTCTTTTTTCTAGGTATGATCAATGAAATCACAGGTAATAAATGTGACTAATTTGTTGCTTGCCAAGATACAACATGCATAACCACAAGAGACAAAATTAGTAGTGTATACTGTATAGAAGATCGTCCCTCGGATCAACAAAATCCAGACTAATATAATCATATTTGAGCATTGAAAAAATATATATTTTAAAATGCCTATCAGCTGTTAGGCATCACATGGCCATTTTGGGAGTAACCTTCTAAACCCTAATGATTTGGTTCTCCACTCAAACACATACACCCAGAATTACATTATAGAAATAGAATGACATGCTGCGGATCATTCAGAGAGAAGGAAAAGCTTACAGGTTGTTATAATTATAGTGATAGATGAGTCATGGTATATAGAGTGAAACAGAAGTCAATGGAGAGGACTGGCACAGCATATTATATATTATTATTATATATGCTGCAATTGGTTAATTGTTATGTAAAAGTTTTATTAATTCTTTTCTGGTTTTAGGGATGATAACTGTGCCACAATTGTGAATATTCGACTCTACTTGATCCAATCAATGAGGAGAATTTTTGTGTTAATTAGAGGACGCGAGTATGATTAATTCCCGTAAAAAACAGTTGGGATGGATCGAGGAGGAGCTTAGGTGTTTCTTCCCATTTTCATACTCATAATTAGAGATGACAATCAAACCCATGGCCGCGGGTACCCGACCGCCCCCGACCCAGTCAACGCGAGTAATCCCTGCTTTGATCATGTATAGGGCGAGTATGGTTTTAGCCTCCCCCGCCCCATACTCATACCCATATCCACCCCACCAAGAGATTTTCTTCACATATACAAAAATATGTGGATCAAATTGTAATCTATCAATGATGATGAGGATAACTCGAGGAAATAAATAGTAGAAATGCAATTGAGTGACCACCTTAATCAAAAACCTAATTCATTTCCCTCAATTCTCCTTTCACTCTTTCACTTTTCCCCTTGTCAACAAGATTATGTTAGTTAATTATTACTTAGGGGTCGTTTGGAAGTTGCGAATGTTAAATCGTTGCATTGTAATGAATCACCATAATATAAATGCATGTATTGATATAATGGATGCATTTTAACAATACATTGTTTGGTTGTTGAGATTCTACTTTATGCATTGATTTACATAAAGTTACTTTTACGTGAAAATGTCACATTTACCCTCAACTTTTAGAATAAGACAAAAACTATTGGGGATATAAATGGAAAGAAAAAGTTGACACAAATCTAAAACCAACAATCTCAACTTTTAGTTGAGATTGTATAATGCATCATTTTTTGTGATTGTTGGTGGGACCTACCTAAAACAATACATGCATTGTTTTACACTTTGACACTTCCAAACATTGTATTGTGCATTATACATGTATTCAACAAACACAACTCTAACAATCACAACTTCCAAACGACCTCTTAGTAGATGTATCAGAGTTAGAACATAATAATTTAAAAAATATTATATTCTATATTATGTATTAACAATTATTTTAGGATCATATTCTTTGAACCGTATTAAAAAATGATCGTGTTTTGTTGAATTCGTGATATAATAGGTACGTTTAGAGTTGTAGTTAAAACTTTTCTTGTAAATTTTAGGATAATAATGTTGGATGTATGGGTACGGATATTACCCATGGGTACCTAAAACCCACGGGTATGGGGATGGGTTTGCCAAACATTCCCCCGCATGGGTATGAGGCGGGTATGAGTTTGGATATTTGAAGATGAGGATGTGGATAGTTTAGACAAACCCGCTCCATTGCCATCCCTACTCATAACCGACTCTCATGTAATTCATATACCAGCTACACCCAATTACTTGTCATCCGATCTCATCATCCACCTTCCACTAAAATTTTAAAATAATATAATGTTCAAAACCTTAATTTGGCTTTTCCAATTCTATCAATACTTAGATGTCACCTTCTTTTTTTTTTTTTTTACAAAAGATAATCATGCATTGATTCAAAAAAATATGCAGTTACATCCTGGAGTTCAGCCAGGCCTGAAAATAAAAAAAGCGACTCGCAGTCGGGTACAAAGAAAGGGCCTTCCTAGCCACCAAATGGGCTACCCTATTACTACTCCGACCTACAAAACGCACACTAAAACCAGGGTAACTGGAGAAGCCCAGCACCACCTCCTCTAAAATCGCACCCACTCGGCTATCTCTCACATCAGCGCGGTTGACCTTGTCTATGATCACCTTGGCATCCCCTTCAAAATTCACCTCAGAGAACCCCTGCTCCAAGCACCACCTCAGGCCTTCACGAAGGACTAGCAGCTCCACCATCATGGGGTCATCCATATCCGGGAATTGGACCCCTTTAACCCGAAGGACCTCCCGAGTAGGGGACATGAGAACCAAACCACCTGCCGAATGAGACCCATACCTCGTAGCCCCATCCCACATACACACAACCCCGGTCAGCATTCCCGGAGCCAGCGGATGATGTAACGGGTGAGGAGCAACTAGGGAGATTTTATCCACCGGCAAGCGCACCCATTCCTCATACTGCTGGGAGAACTGGCGCATCAACGCAGGGATCCCAAATTGCTTCCCCTCAAAGACTACCCAGTTCCTGGATCGCCAGATCCTCCAAAGAACAGCAACCGCTGCCATGAAGAGCGTGGGCTGCTGAAGTAAGGCTATCAGCTACTTAAGGAATAGGGAAAGGTGTGCCGAGGAAGCCCCTCTCCCAGATACTCCAACCCCGTCTGCACCCATAACTCACGCGCCACCGGACAATCCAGAAACAGATGCTCCAACGTTTCTGGACTCTCCCAGCACACCGGGCAGCGAGGATGCACCTGGACTTTCCTACTAATGAGAGCTTCAGTTGTCGGCAATATGCGATTGAGGATCTGCCAAACGAACACTTTCAGCTTGGGGGGAATATTCGCTTCCCACAAACGAATCCAGCTCGCTCTATCCATCCAGTTGGCCGTAGCCTTCCAATGCCCCCTCCTTCGATCAAGAGAGACTGCCAAATGATAAGCCGACTTAACCGAAAACACCCCGTCAGCAGTCTCATGCCAAACAAGTCTATCCTCCACATTTTGGCGCGGGAGGGGAATAGCTCTAATAATGCGACGCGTGGGAGGGTCAAACCACTGACTAAGCTTGCTATCACACCAACGCCCCTCCTCCCCACAAATTAACTCAGCCACTGGGGGGTCACCACCAGCTGGCAAGACCATCGGATTATAACAAGGTGGATCCAAGTGAAGTTGAGGGATCCAGGGGGAACGCAACATCGAAGCCGATCGCCCATTCCCAATCTGCCATCTCAACCCCATCTGAAGCAGCTCGCGGCCAAACAGAATACTCTGCCACCCCCACGACGGGCGGGAACGTGCCTTAGCATGATGGAAATGCCCATGAGGAAAATACTTACCCTTGTAAACTTGGGCTAGCAGAGAATCAGGCTCAAAAAGAATACGCCACCCAATTTTGGCAAGAAGGGCCTGATTAAACTGCTCGAACCGACGAAACCCCAACCCACCCTCATGCTTGCTCCGACACAAATCCCGCCAAGCCATCCATCGAACTTTTGAGTGACCCTCATTCGCTCCCCACCAGAAGCGGGCGACATGTTTATCCAGGAGACGACACAGAGTCCGAGGCAGCTTAAAACATGACATTACATGCAACGGTAACGCCATGGCAATTGATTTGATCAGTGTTTCTTTTGCCGCCCAGGACAACGTCCTTCGTTTCCACACCTGAAGTCGCTCCAGCAATTTCTCCTCAAGGTAGCGGAATGTCTCCATTTTAGATCGAGCACCTTCTATCCCTAATTTTTCATAAGAATTAAAATTTTGTTATGTTTCTCACACTTTTTGACGAGTGCAATCATACCGGTATTAATGCATCGGATCCCATCAGAACTCTGAAGTTAAATGTGCCTGAGCGAGAGTAATACTAAGATGGATGAACCTCTTGGGAAGTCCTTATGTTGCATCCCTTTTCATTTATTTTTTTCGTGAATTTTCAGTCGTTAGACAGCGAACACACAAGGGGAGGCCGGGGAAGGCATTATTTTGGCAAATTTCTCGAAAAGTTAAGCGAGATGAGGGAAAAATTGTATCGATCGGATAACCGAGCGCAAAGTTATGATCGTACAAAGTGGGTAGCCCGACGGGTGCGATCATACCAACACTATTGCACCGGATCCTAATCAGAACTCCGATATATAATCTATGTTCAACGTTCTAGATCTAAAACCCTACATACCTTCCACCTAATTACATTAGTTTTATAATGAATTTGGTTCGAATTTGTGGAGAGGGTACTTTCCACGGGTGTTCGATAACCGCAGGGTGAGGACTTGGATAAGAAACTTCCACCCATACAATGATAAACAGGGTACGAGTTTATGAATAAAAAAATAATGAGGATGAAAATGGATTTAACATAATCCACAATCCTAAACCTGTCTCATTGTCATCCTTGGACTCCATTGTTCACTTATCTTGCTCTGTTATTTTTGTTTGCTTATTTTCCTTTCTTCTCTCCTCTAGTCGTGGAGGTTCAATTCTCTCATCATAATTCCTTACTTACTTATAGTGGAACCCTTTGCATGCCTCCCAACATTTGCTTCGTCTTTTCACGGTTACATCATCTCATACGGCTGCTCCTAGGACGGAAGGAAGGAAGGAAGGAACCATTGAAATGAATGGCGATAACGAAAAGGGAGAGGGAACCGCTTGATAGACATAACAAGCCTTATTATAAGCACATGAAAGGAATTACAGTACAGGTAAAAATTGAAGAAAGGCGCAAAGGAAAGGGGGGAAACTGAGGTTGTGCATATTTGCATGCAAGTCATAAAGTGCGCCCAAGGGAATAAACCAACCAAGGCATGCTATGCTATGCTGCATGAACAACACAAAGCGAAACATATCTATTATCACGACGCATAGGCGCTGAGATAACGCATTTAATGATCATTAGATCATACATACACACCCCGCTTTATTATCCATAAAACGATCAGTAAATCACAATAGAATTCTTTAACTGATGTGAGATTCCGAATGCACGATGGAATGCTTATAAATTACATTAGGACGCTCTTATTCAGAGTGAACGTTATGCGCGACTTACAACGACCGATAATATTTTTCTCAGTATTCTGTTTTTAAGGGCTGCAGCGTTCATACATGGATCTTTGTAATTCTAAAGTGGAAGAGAAAGTGGGCTGACACGCTGTGTGGGCTGAAGAAGATGAAGTGGGAGAACAGCAGCGGGCTGTTGGTTGTGGGTATTAAGGGGGACATACTGATTGGTCGATGGGCCCACTTATCACGATTGTTTCTGGGCCCTGGCCCCACCACCAATTCCTCTCTCTCTCGTTTTTTCACCCACTTACTGTAGTTTTTATCCACTCCACTCCTAAACCAAAAGGGAACAAAAGCCTGGTGGTGGCGAAGGCCGAAAAAGCAGACCCCAGCCGGCAGTAGGAAGATTGGGCGGTTTAGCCACCGTTCCTTCCTTACCCTTTTTTCTTGTCCCATTCCACTCCACTATTGAGTAATGGTTAGGGTGGTTATATGGTCCGGTCCGGTCCTGTCCGATTAAATTTATTCGAATTGCTCTGGTCCTAGTTTGGTATTTTCGAAAATATAAGGATCAAAAATTGGATTGGATATAACCTGGTCTTGATCTGGTTCGATCTCAAATTCGGTTTTTAATTTAGATTGAGCTTGTGGGGATTTGAGTGACCTGATGCCCGAAAGAGTGTGTAGTTGGTTAAGTTTTGGGTGTTGGGTTCTCTTATCCGGTCTTTATCCGATGTTCGATTCGGTCCCAAACGATTTTTTACCTCAAATCTAAGCCCGAAAATAAGATTGGATCGTTTGCTATTCGGTTTTGATCCGAGTCATATGGTCCGGTTTCGAATAAAATCAAAAAGGCTGGACCAAATAGCCACCCCTAGTACTGAGGAGGATACATAAAACAAAAAAAAAAAAAAAAACAATTATTAAATTTGAAAAACGGACCCAAAAAATGAGAAAAGTGGAGCGTGCAATGTGGGCATCTCGGCATGGCGGGAGTGCAGGGCACGCGCGCCTCACCCTCCCTCCACTTTGCTCCGATCGAAGGCGACCGGACGGTAACCTACCTTACCTAGCTCCCTTTCCTTTTTTTTATTTTCTCTTTATTATTGTTAAAGAGAAGAAACGGAAACGGTTGCATTAAGGGACAAAACGACGCCCGTTTCCTTGTACAATCCAATCATATGGTTAACGTGTGGATGGAAACTGAAAAAAACTGAGATCGTGATGACGAAACATTGTTGTGCCCCTCCTCTCTTCACGAATGAAACGAGGCTTGCTTCATCCAACAAACTCCATGCAATCACCCGTTTATCCCCCGCGCGCGCTGTTTGCTTGATTGGTTAGTGAGAAGATAGATACTACTCGAGGCCGGATATTGTGTTAACTCTGTAGGGACACAGCGCAATATTATACGAATTATGAGTTTAGTAGTTCGCGTTTGAAGTTGTAGTTGTACCTTTATAAAAACATAACTGATTAATTGAGATTTGAGAATAATGATTAATGACTATAATTGTGATGGCGTCGGACTTTAAGCTACCGCGAGAAGTATTATTTTAAAACATGCGGAAGTAATTATAATCAATGTCAAATAATTAGCATGCTAACAATGCACATGCTATATATATAATTAAGCTACCGAGTGCTAATCCGACGTAACTAGGTATTTTCGCTTCTAAGTCAGGATTTTATCATTGTAATTCCAACCTCATGATCATCACCTATGTATAGGATTGCATGCAAATTAAGCAAACTCCCACTACAAAGATAATGCGCTCATTCTTTTTAATACAAATAATAGATTATAGATTGATATAACTACGTACGGTGGCTTCCACAATGCACTCACAAGACAGAGTGTACATTATGCACTCAACTCTAAAATTAGTTAAAATACTTCAAATTGTGAATTTGACTTGATAAAATTAGTTTAGTATTATTATATAACATATAATCACGACTAATCAATGCATTAAACTAATTTCTAAACCTTCAATTATGAACCCTAATTCTAAATCGCAAATTGTAATCCCTAAGTCTTACAAATCAAAGTAAATCTTGTATAATTTTCTCCTAATTCATGTATTTTCTTGTTCATTATATCACAATCTATATACATTTTTTTTTACATTTATATCAAGGCAAAAGATGGCATTATCCCACATCACTAGTAAAGGTATTGGATTCCAAATTATGTAACTCTGATTTGCATTTTACTAATTTCATTGTAAAGAATGGCATTTAGAAGATTATCAATTACATCATACATCATGGATCGCCTATATATTATTATGATTGAATTCACCAACACAAATATTTTACTTAAAAGTTACCTCTTAAAGGTTAAAAAGTAAATGAGTACTAACAATTTAATCAAAGATATCATTCATCATAAAAAGTAAATAGTAACTAGCTTTTACCCGACCCGTTGGTCGAATGAATTTTGCTTTATTTCTTTTTTAGTATTTGATGTTAAATTCGTTTATATTCTTAAATGATTTGAAATTTTGTAAATAATTTATTGTCAATTAAAATTTTATTTTGTGTTATTTGTCAATTGTGATAATTAGTTATATATATTTGTGTTGATCAGGGCATCTTTAGATTAACAATGTTTATATTTTTATTTCTATTACATAAGAAATTTTGCACTTCTTATCGTCGACATAAATTGCTTAAAAAGTATTTCTTCATAATATTTTGCATTACTAACTTGCTTTGCATAACCATCACCTGAACAGAATCCTCACATCATCCAATCCAATATCAAAACCACCGCTTATTTGGAAAAGCAACAACTATGCAACAGTCCTGAAATATTCAATGATGTACTTGAATACCACCAAGTCGAGAAAGATGAGAAAGAAATGTCTCAAAAAGCATTTCCACTATCAACCCTACCAATATCGTTTCTCGACGACAATTCTTAAATATATGAGTTATTTCAAAAACCAACATGTGAATCATAAATTACCAAGAAAATAAAACATATGAATCTTACAGTTCCCAACACCGAAATTGTTATCCCAACAATGATTGGCGGCGCTCCAAAGAGTAGTGATGTAATTGGGTTAGGCAACTCTTTTTTTTTTTTTTTGACAAAACCTAATTTCATTAGGAAATAGGAATGTGTTACAGAGTTTGGACCAAGGTCCAGGAAGGATGAAAGACAATTCAAAGAAGAAAAGAAGCCCACAACCACCCACATACAAACCCACTACATAAAAGGAGCAAAGAAAGAAAGCAAAACAGATGAAATGAA
The DNA here is from genome assembly GCA_946122785.1 of Linum tenue. NCBI lineage: Eukaryota > Viridiplantae > Streptophyta > Magnoliopsida > Malpighiales > Linaceae > Linum > Linum tenue. The sequence continues at coordinate 51,431,580 of CAMGYJ010000004.1, read as the reverse complement.
GACCAGACCCCAAACCCACACAAGAAAAAACAAACGAAAAGCCCACACTAAAAATCACCGTCCAAACACAGCCCAAAGACAACCCTAGCCCAACAAAAAGTAAACATCAATACACCAAACACAACAAAATGCGCAGTCGCCACCAGCACCGTGTCGCACCGCCACCACAAAGCCATCGCCGCCGCCACCAACAAACAGGAATCGTCGCCCACCACCGCCAACAAGCAAAGCCGCCACCATCCCAACAACCCCACTGCCAACCACCACCACAGAACGCACACAACGGAACCACCACCGACGCAACTCTTCTTGAAGACACCCTTGCGACTGCGATGTTGGACTTGGACCCAAGCTTCAAAGGAAAAACTCACCATCCATCCTTATGCACACCATGTGAAAAAAGGAGTTGCGATTCGTCGAGAGGAGGTAGGGATGACAAAAATACCCGTAACCGTGGATATCCGCCAGTATACAATCTAATCGGATAGGGTAAAACCCAAACCTGAAAGACTTTTAGTGGGTACGGGTAAAACCCGAACCCGAATATTAGGGTAATGGGTGGGAATGATTTTCTCATTATCCAACCCGAACCCGCCCGATTATACGCTTGCATATGTATTGTCTAGATATAATCATTCATTTTCTCTAACATATTTTATATTTAGCATATAAATTTAATATTTTCATGAATTTGTGTTGTTTTAATTAACTTTCTCCGTTCTAGTGAATTATTGTCGTACTTTTTCCCTTATGTAATGTGAGAATACTTGTGAATGCTAACATATTGGTTAGAGTTATAAAGAGAAATTATTACCCATGAATAACCGTGGATACCCGAAATTCGAACGGGTTTGGGCATGATTTTGATTTTTTACCCGTTTCTTTTGTGGGTGAGAGTATGGGCAAAACCCGAACTACTTTGGGACTTGGGTATAGGGATGGCAATGGGTCGGGTCCGGGACGGATAGTGCATATCCGTTACCCTACCCAAAGTAGTTCGGGTTTTACCCATGCCCATACCCACATGTGAAACGGGTAGAAAATCAAAACCATGCCCATACCCGTTCGGGTTTCGGATATCCACGGTTATCCATGGGTAATAATTTCTCTTCATAACTCCAACCAATATGTTAACATTCATATGTATTCTCACATTACGTAAGAGGAAAAGTACGACAATACTTCACCGAAATGAAGAAAATTAATTAAAACAACAAAATTTCATGAAAATATTATATTTATATGATAAATATAAAATATGTTAGAGATAAATAATGATTATTTCTAGATAAAATACATGTGCATGTGTATAATCGGGCGGGTTCGGGTTGGATAGTGTTAAACCCATGCCCAACCATTACCCGCAATATTCGGGTTCGGGTTTTACCCATACCCACTACATGTCCTTCGGGTTCGGAATTTACCCTACCCGATTAGGCCGGATTCGGGCGGATATCCACGGTTACGGATATTTTTGCCATCCCTAGTTGGGTAGGGTAAAAATCCAAGGATATTAATCATAAAAAATAGCCAGATTTTCTCATATATATTACCACTATGTAAATTGTCTACAGATAATCATATATTGAAGAGGAACAGTTAAAATCCAAGGATATTAATCAAATTTCATCCTTTCTTTTAGCTTGGCAAAGTACCCGGTAGCAATAATCTGACTCACAACTATAACACAAAATAATGGGAAAACTAACTGATTCGTTGAACAATCTTATGCATAGATTAACAATATACTTGCTTGGTATAAAATGGGACAAACAAATTAAAACCATACTGCAGAAAGCAAGCTACAGTGAGCGAGCAAGGGAAAATACACCATAATCAAAAGCCTCAAACAGAGTTCATAAGCACTAAAATAATAACTTTTTGTGGTGGCTAAACAGAAGCTTATAACTATGAATCTTGATAATCATAGAGATTAGACAGATGGCAAAAAGATTAAGAACACACAGTTGACATCAACATATTAAAATGGGTCTGCTGTTCATTAGTTTCTCAATTCCACAAATCTTCTACAAGTGATGGTTCCCATCAGCTACAAACATAAATAATGGACGGAAAAGTTAAAATTTTAGGAGAAAGAAAGCAGGAAGAGAGGAACTCATCTGAGAATTAAAGAGTTGAAACTTCTTGGCAATGAGTTCCCTCTGCCTCAGATCTTCACCGTGGATCTTTGAATGGCTTACTCTGAATCTTCAACTTCCTAGTTCCTACCAAGACCATCCCTACTTCAGTGACCAAGCTGTTGAAAAGTCACCCTAACCAAACCAACGAATCATGTTCAGCAACTGAATATTGAACAACCTGAATAACGCTGAACAAAAAGACAAAATAAAAAGACCAAAATGGAAATACGACCAAATAAAAAGACCAACCTGAATAACGCTAAAATCCTTCTTCTACTATCACTCACCTCAAATCCAGCCTCCTCCTCTGCTGTCTTGCACTGCAGGAGATGAGAACACATAGATTTCTCATCGAAACTACACATTTCAAATATTTTGAAAAATTTAGGACTGTACAGTCTAAAACTTCTAAGGAAGTACTTGGTACTGTCCCCCTGCTCTCTCTATCAAATTTGGGTACCTATTTCCCTGCAAAAGAAAGTAAAACCTTCTTTTGGGGCTATACCAATTGCACAGTCCTGCTCCTGCCCTTCCCTCAACTTAAAAATGACAACAAAAACATCAACGCTTTCTAGTCTTTCACTTCCCTCCCCACCTTGCTTCCGTCCATAGAAACTTCTGCTAATAGGGTTCTCTCTTCTATGAGTAGTGAGTAGTTCCTTCCTTCCTTCCCCCACCACACAAAACAATACCGTCGTTTTCCATGTTGAAGAATCAGGACTTTACTGTCACAAAGTAAGAAGAAAAAGAATACTCAAAACAGGAGAGGAAAAACTATAATATATATGTATGGGTCAGGATGCTACTGAATTAGAAGTTGGAATAATTCCTAGACTCCAGCACGCATACGCAATTTACCAAGGCTGTGACTTTGCAACATGGTTTCAGTGCTACTGTTTTTCTTTCTTTTTGTTTGTTAATCCTTTGGTAAACTGTTAGGGACACATCATGTTGCAAAGAAATGAACAATTAAGTCCTGGCCAGAATACTGCTACCATTATATGCTCATGACCCGGCCAGAATCCTGGCCGCAAACATCACAACACATATCATCTGTCTTCTTCGAGCAGTAATGGCCGTCATTCTCACCCATCATCCACCACATTGTTTCTCTCTTTCTCACCCCAAAAAACAAACAGAATCATAACCCACAAACCAAATCAGAGTAAAGCAATCAAATTTCCACTCCCAACACGACTACAAATAAAATCGAGCAGCTCAATGTCTCCTCCTTCCCTCTCCTCGACTCCGTTGCTTTCACCCTCCAATGTCAAATTTTTCCATCCTCTCTCCAAACACAGGAGGCAGATTTCTAGCTTAGGCTTGCCTATCCCCCCAAATCCCCCTCTGCTTCTCCCCAGCTCCCTCCACAGCGAGCCGCACGGCGAAACGGTTGAGACAGAAAAAATCAGATTGGAAAAGAGGAAGGGAAAAATCAAAAAAACCCCTTTTGATCCCTAGAGAATCCAATCCACAGAATGAAGAGAGAAAGGTAAGAGAGCCTCAATCGAAAATCAACCTCTTCACCATGGGTTCGAGGGAGACGGTGGTGGCGGCGGCGGTTATTGTGCTTCTCGCCGGAGGGGACAACCTCAATCAAATCTGTAAAATGGTAAAAGGGTAAGAAACCTCCTCTTCCATTCCTTCCGCAGATCGATTCTGTAAAAGGGTAAGCAACCTCCTTCCTTCTCCTCCCTTTCACCTTTCCCCCTCTCTCTCTCTGTAATATGCCTGCAATTGCTCTTCCCTTTCCGTGACTTTCTTCTCTCTCTTAATAACCAGTAGAAAAGGTGGGCTTATTTCACCCAAACAAAAAATAAATGAATATTAAATGACAACGTGGGAAACGGAGAAAAGGTGGGTAGTGGACAGTTTGTTAGTTCTGCAATCAGGTGGGGACTCCTATTTTTTCCCGCTTAACACTCTGCCACATCAGCTTCCTAAAATCACTCTATGGGCAGGAAAATTTGAATGGGGGGTGCAGTTTTACTTTTCAACTATAAATGATATTGTAGACTACGTGTAAGAAATTAGACACTTAAGTACAAAATGCAAAAAACTGTTTCATGGAGGTATCCCAAAGTCCAGAACCAAACTCGATTTTAAACTTAATACAATAATAATTAATATTGTTAAAAATATGAAAAGAGATTGTTTTATCGCGTTTGGGCCTTTGGGGTAGGTTTGTCCTTACTTAGGAAATACTTAACCGAGGATTAGCGATAATAAAGCACAGTCTTTACTCTCCTCTTAAAAAAAATAGTAAATACTTACTCAGTAGTCCGTAACTTAGAGACAGTGAAATATTTTGCACTAAAAGTCCAATACAATACAAAAAAATTAATTAGCAAACGAGCAATAGTTTTACCAAGTTCGACTTAACTAGAAAACAAGTCAAGATCGAACTCAATTCGTTTACTAAAATTTTGGTTTAAGCATGGCTAGAGGTCAATTCAAAACGGCTTATTTATAAGCCCACAAGTTTCACTCGACTCATTAGTTAGCTCACAGACCAGACTTGTCTCATGTATGACTTTAAATGGTTTGAACATCTAAACTAAATGCTAAAATTATTTATTATTAATAATATACTATGATATTTGAATGTTATATATGATATATGTGATTGATGTTGTGATAAAAAAAATAGTGGTCAGTTTTTCACTAACTTATCTTTTTTTATATATAATTGGTCCGTATTAGTTCATAAGTTTGACTAGTTCCTATAGCTTAATATCTTCATTATTAATATCTCAGCAATCTATAATATGTATTTTGTCTGTCAAATTGTAAACAAGACATATTTGATCATTTACTAAAAGTTCTTAACCATCATATGTTGTGGTCTTGTGGAACCTCACGATTCATGAATTTATAAATTATCAACAAGCCTAGTTTATAAGTCTTAAATACATTCGTTAATTAACAGTTAGTCGAACTGGTTCACTAGTCACGAAGTCGAACAAGCTTATGAACTCAAAGTAAGACAACTCACGAATTGACCTTCACGAACCACTGAAACAAACTAATACCTAAGTCCCAAGTTTTTACTCAAACCTTTAATTCTCCCTTTTATACATGGATGGGATGAAGAATTGAAGTGGGCTTGTCTTGCATTAGACCCAATTCCAAAGTAATTATTTCCCTTTTATGGGTAATACGCCCCTGGGGGTGTATGTTATCAAAGTCACGCAGCTAACGACTCAATCGAAGAATCGATTGAGCTAGAATCAAGAACGAAGCGTTCTTAATACGAACTTGGATAAAACGGAACCAAAAGGACGATTCCACACCTGGGGAACGCTCAATTGGATTAAAAGGTAGATGCCCGACCACGATCAACGCGTTCTTGATCGATACAAGAGCTCAACGAGCTTGGAATCCACCAAAGCTCACACAAGTACGCAAACTTGCAAAAACCCAAAGGTTTCGATTTCTATTTAACAAAGTATAAGTTTAACAACGAAATAGAAAGCTTAAATAGGCCTAGCTAGGGTTACACACGTCCCATAAACTCCTAATTACAGTCTAATACGAAAAGGAATCAAAAACTACCAAAACAATGAAATCCTAACTAAACAAGAAAAGGAAAATCTGCCTTTAGCTCCAAGTAACCAAACAGCTTTGATGCCATCTTTGAGCCTCTCGATCAAAGCCTTCCAGGTAAGCTTCCAATCATCCAATGCCATGTCTTTGTAGTAGAACATACCTACTTTCATGTGGTATAAGCTTCTGGACTCGAATCTGATCCATGATTCTGGAATGGAGCTCCAAAGTAGGCTTCTTGAACACAGTTTCTGCCTTAACCAAATTCTGGCAGTTTTCCAGTTTTGAGGTAGCAACTTTGAGACTTTGAAAAACAACCTTAATGACTTCTTCTTGAGCAACCAAGCATACCAAGGTGTAGATAATCACTCCATGTTCAATACAAGCCATTAAACTTGAATTTCCATTGAGCCAATGGAGAGAAACGTACCTCCAAATTAGGCTACTTGAACACGGAAAATGACACTGACAGAAATGAATGTTCTTCAGGCAGCTTGAACTTGCTTCTTCGTCAAGTAATTCCAACTTGTAGAGTGACCTATTTGGGATCATATCAATGGGCCATCTCCATATCTCGTACAGGTTTAGTAAAATCACTATATCCGGAGGCTAAAAAAGAAAGAAGCATTCTAAGCAAATTAGCCACTGGGAATATTGGGATCATGGGCCTCTCTTGGATCCTGTGTGACACAATTGAGTACACTGTTACACATAGTTCTCTTTCTTTTTTCTTTTTTTGCTCATTTTCACAAAATTTTGTAATTTATTAAATGAAAATACAAAAAAATAAGAGAAAAAAGCACAATAAGGAATGATGAAAAAGTGGAAAATAGAACCAAAAAGAAAAGGAGGAGGGTGCCAAAACAGAAATCCAAACCAACAAACATAACCAAAAAAAAGTAAATAAAGGCAAATTCGTTAGATTGGAACAAAAGAAAACCAAAATAAAGTTAGCACCAAACATCAGCAGCAAAAAAAAAGTGCTCCCATTTTATTTTATTATTAATCCGAAAACTCCCTTAAATTCAAACAGAGCAGCAGAGCAGGAAGTGTAAAAAGAGAGAAGTGCTGTGTTGTTAGTAGACGAAGAAGATTGATGATGGCGACGATGATGATGATGGCGGCCAGACGAAGAACACCAACTTATTGCTCTCTCCAGTAGTTTCACCATCATCACCTTTTCCCTCCTCCTCGTCCCTTCTTCTTCCTTCTTCATAAAACCCTTTGAATCCAAAGCTCTCCACCATTAAACCCCCCCGGTTTCAATTACAGTCATCATCATGCTTCTTCCTGCACTCTCAAAAAGTACCATCATCACCTTCATCCTTCCGTTAAATCCACCTCCCTTCTTCTTCCACTCCTTATCAACTACTACCCACATCTCTTTCTCATAACCCCTTCCAAAGGCAGCCATGAATCTTCCTTCACTTCTCCTTCTTCTTCTTCTCCCCTTTCTCATTCTAATCCTCCCTGTTTCCCCTGCCACTCTGCCTCCCGAACTCCGAGCTCTCATTTCGATCAAATCCTCCCTCCAATCCGCTCCTCGCGCCTTCCGCGGCTGGGAAGTCGACAGCAACCCGGGCGTCTCCCAGGACCCGGTTTGGTGCTCGTGGACCGGGATCCGCTGCCGTGGCGGCCAGGTCACCAGCCTCGATCTCTCCCGCCGGAACCTCTCCGGCGCCATCCCCGCCGACATTCAGCTCCTCACCGGCTTGCTCCACCTGAATTTGAGTCGGAATTCCTTCGACGGCGTTTTCCCTTCCGCAATTTTCCGACTCACCAGCCTCAGGACGCTGGACATCAGCCACAACAACTTCAATTCCACTCTGCCGCCGGGGATTTCCAAGCTCAGGTTTCTCCGACTGTTCAATGCCTACAGCAACAGCTTCGCCGGCCCGCTGCCGAAGGAGTTCATGTACCTTCGATTCCTCGAGCAGCTGAATTTGGGCGGGAGCTACTTCGACGGAGAGATTCCCATCGGGTACGGAAGCTTCCCCCGCCTCAAGTTTCTTCATCTGGCTGGTAACGCTTTCGACGGCCCGTTGCCGCCGCAATTAGGGTTTCTGAGCCAGTTGGAGAGGATGGAAATTGGGTACAATATGTGGTCCGGCAGAGTTCCCGAGGAGTTTGCTCTGTTGAAGGAACTCCGGTACCTCGATATCTCCACTTGCAGTCTCTCCGGCGAGCTCGCGCCAGAGCTCGGGAATTTGACCCAGCTCGAGTCCTTGTTGCTCTTCAAGAACCAAATTACAGGGGAGATTCCAGAGAGTTTCGGGAACCTAAAAGCTCTGCAGGTTCTCGATTTGTCCGATAATGCTCTCACCGGAGCAATTCCAGAGGCAATCTCTTCTCTCCACGAGCTCACCAGGCTTAGCCTGATGGACAACCGGCTGACCGGCGAAATCCCGCAGGGAATCGGAGAGCTGTCGAATCTCGATACTTTGTCCGTATGGAACAACTCCCTCACCGGAGCTCTGCCGCGGAACCTCGGATCCAACGGGAAGCTGCTCTGGCTCGACGTCTCGTCGAATTACCTCAACGGAACGATTCCAGAGAGTCTCTGCTCGGGGAACAAGCTCTACAAGCTGATTCTCTTCTCCAACGGCTTCTCCGGCCCTCTGCCGGATTCGCTAGCGAACTGCACTTCTCTGTCGAGGTTCAGAATCCAGAACAACCAGCTCACCGGCCCGATCCCTTCCGGTTTCGGGACGCTGCCGAATCTGACCTTCGTCGACCTGAGCAAAAACAATTTCTCCGGCGCAATCCCGGCCGACATCGGGAACGCGCCCGTGCTGCAGTACCTCAACGTATCGGAGAACGGATTCGGGTCGGGTTTGCCCGTCAACATATGGACCGCCCCGAACCTGCAGATCTTCTCCGCGAGCAAGAGCGGAATTATCGGGAAAATCCCCGAATTCATCGGATGCAGCAGCGTCTACAAGATCGAATTGCACGGGAACTCGCTCAACGGGACAATCCCCTGGGATATCGGCCACTGCGAGAAGCTTCTCACCCTCAATTTAAGCCACAACGCGCTCACCGGAATAATCCCCTGGGAGATCTCCGCCTTACCTTCCATCACCGACGTCGACCTCTCCCACAACTTCCTCACCGGCACGATTCCGTCCAATTTCGGCAACTGCAGCACAATAGAGAGCTTCAACGTCTCCTACAACCTCCTCACCGGCCCAATCCCGGCCTCGGGCACAATTTTCCCCAACCTCCACCCTTCCTCGTTCTTCGGCAACGACGGCCTCTGCGGCGGCGCCCTCCCGAAGCCCTGCGCCGCCACCCCCGTGGCGGGGGCGATGGACGTGCGGAGGAGCCAGGAGCCGAGGCGAACCGCCGCGGGGGCGATCGTGTGGGTGATGGCCGCCGCGTTCGGGATCGGCCTGTTCGTCCTCGTCGCCACCACGCGGTGCTTCCACAACCGCCGCGCGGCAGGGCGGAGAGAAGAGCAGCGGCGGGAGATCGGCCCGTGGAAGTTGACCGCATTCCAGCGGCTCAATTTCACCGCCGACGACGTCCTGGAGTGCCTCGAGATGAGCAACAAGATCATCGGGATGGGATCCGCGGGGACCGTGTACAGAGCCGAGATGCCAGGTGGCGAGATCATAGCGGTGAAGAAGCTGTGGGGGAAGAACAAGAACAGCAGCGTGATCCGCCGGCGGAGGGGCGTGGTGGCCGAGGTGGAGGTGCTGGGAAACGTGAGGCACCGCAACATCGTCCGGCTGATCGGGTGCTGCAGCAACAGGGAATGCACGATGCTGCTCTACGAGTACATGCCCAACGGCAACCTGGACGATCTGCTCCACAGCAAGGACAAAACGCACAATCTGGGCGCGGATTGGATGACGCGGTACAACATCGCGCTCGGCGTGGCGCAGGGGATCTGCTACCTGCACCACGATTGCGACCCCGTCATCGTCCACCGCGACCTCAAGCCGTCCAACATACTGTTGGACGGCGAGATGGAGGCCAGGGTCGCAGACTTCGGTGTCGCGAAGTTGATTCAGAGCGACGAGTCCATGTCGGTCATCGCCGGGTCGTATGGCTACATTGCACCAGGTGCGTTACTGTGTCTGGTTTGACTAATTTTGACTTTTTTTAGACACTGTTTAATTTAGGGATTAATTAGCTCACGTCCTTGTCTGCTAAATTCTCTTTATTCTTTGGATCTCAATCCATTCTGCTGGGACACAGAGAGTGAAGTGGGACTGTCAATTTCGTTTTAGAGTTTTCTATTCTAGTATATGATTGAACTTTGAACCTTTGGCTTTATCTATGGAGCTTGCTTTTTGGGCCAATTTGGACCTGGGAAGCGCTATCGCAGTGGTGGCAGCTGGTAGTTGGACCGACGTCGTTTCACTGCTGCTTGAAAAAAAAAAAAGCCTGCTCAATTGGCGGGAACTGTTAACAGTGCTCATATCATACCGCACTACTGTTACGCGTGATTTTCAAGTCTCCCTTTTTTCAAAAATACAAATCATTCTGTTTTTTATTTTTTACAATTTCCTTTCGGTTATGCTTTTTCCATAATTTCCCTTCAGTATCAAAACTGCTGGGACCCACCACAAAAATTTCCCCTCCTCATGATCCTTCCACTCATTGCTGTTCTTGACTTCACTGCTCATAGCCTCATACTTTTTGAATTTTCATGCGAAATTGTTGAATTGGATAGGTGTTATCTGTTGTTTTCCGATCGATTTTTGTTTGAGAGTTGGATCGATTGCTATTCTTAATTGTAAATTAAACGATTGAGATGGTGTGCAAACGTTACGACGAAATGACGTTTAAAAAAAAAAAGTTATTTTTGCGTACGAATGTCTTTCTGTTCGAATTCTGATTTTAATTTTTGACAATGGTGCAGAGTACGCGTACACGCTACAGGTGGACGAGAAGAGCGACATATACAGCTTCGGGGTGGTGTTGATGGAGCTGCTGAGCGGGAAGAGGTCGGTGGACTCGGAGTTCGGGGAAGGGAACAGCATAGTGGACTGGGTGAGGTCGAAGATAAAGGGGAAAGAAGGGTTGAACGACGTGCTGGACAAGGACGCCGGCGGGTCGATCCCGTCGGTGAGGGAGGAGATGATGCAGATGCTCAGGATCGCGTTGCTGTGCACCAGCAGGAACCCGGCGGACCGGCCGTCGATGAGGGACGTGGTGTTGATGCTGCAGGAGGCCAAGCCGAAGCGGAAGTTGCCCGGCGGCGGCGGTGGCGGTGGCGGGGCGGGGAGTGTGGTAGTTAGTAGCGACGCCTGCGCGGCCGCCGGCGGTGATTGTGGAGGTGGGTGTGATATTAGTAGGATTACTACTAGTAGCTGCAGTGATGATGGCGTAATAGTACAGAAGGCTTAGAGGCAATTTCTTGTTAATAGCTGCAGTAATTTTTTCTTCACTGCTTTTTTTTTATCCTTTTTTATGATTTGGGTTTTTTTTTTTTAATATTCTTACTTTCGAGTGTGAGAAATGGGCGATTGGTATAGGAGAGGTGATTTTTTTTAATGGAATTTCCTTTGCTTGAGTTTCCAAATGGAATTTGCAAGAGTTTATTGCCTGTTGATTCAATTGGAGGTTACAATATGGGGAGGGGAGTTAATGGTAGGGTTTGTCATCATGAGGAATGTTAATCATAGATTTGGAGTGGTAATGATTCTTATTTCTTAGTGTGGATAGGTGTATGGTGGTTATGGGGTGGAATGTGGACCTTAGAGATCTTCCAATGGGATTCAAAGATCCTGTTGAAAGATAAAATAATAGAACCAAAACCCTAAGTCAAATGTACCATTATGAAAGGAAATGCCACTAAATATCTTACTAATGGATTGAAAATGCAATTAAACAAAAAAAAAAGTATGTTATTTATTACTAAAAAAGATAAGTGAGACGACTTCACAATTCACATGGCACAAAACATTAATAGATTGTCCTCTATTATGTGTGAAAGAGATGATTGAAATCGGTCGATGAGTGAACCCCTTCATTGTTTATTGTCTCACTGAGTAACGCTATATTCATATGGGAGCATTGCAAATAATCCAACTCCTAAATAAGAACGAATAAGATCTAGTATTTCATAATTAGAGGATTCAAATGACATTTTTTCTTAAAAAAAACAAATTTTAGGTAGAAAATTGTCAAATATAAAAAAATATATAGTTACTAAATGATAACTTGCCAAGAATTCATGGATCCACCAATCCAATTGGATTTGAATAAAATGAATTGGATTAGTTGAATTTTTAAATGGTTGGATTGTATTGGTGAATTAGATCATAAATTGTGTACAGCAAGTGATGCCTTAGTGGGGATCATGAACTAGATCGAAAAATCCTCCAGTACAAACGAATTAGTCAGGCACTCAGGCTAGTAAACCCGGGTTTGACATTAATGTCCACCAAATCACGAAAAATATAACATACATTCTTAATCAAGGCAAATTAATCTTTTAAATCTGTAGTATTTTGCTATCACATGATGATAAGACAGATTAGTTTCAAGTATGAACTATGTTACAATTAATAATTGTAAACCATGAAAGGTTCCGGGCTTGTTGAACAGAGCACCCATTTGGAAAAAGAGCTACAACAAGTCAACAACCACTTTAAGCAAGGCCAAATTTAGTGAAGTTCAAGAAGATGAATGATGAACCAACGGTTCGACATTTACTTGTAGTTTACAAGCGAGAGAAAGACGTTGGAGTCGATAAACCTTTAGTTTTATTATTCGGCGGGACGCAAGGGATAGTTGGATTGGGTCTGTTCTTGAGGAACTGATCATTCGGGTGTTCAGGCTTCATACTACGCTTAATGTTCCGCTTTGTAGGTCGGAGTAACAATAGAGTATTCCATTTGGTGGCTAGAAAGGCCCTCGCTTTGTATCCGACTATATGTCGATTTTTTGATTTCCAGGTCTGACTGATTTTCTGGATGTAATTATCTTTTTTTCAAGCAATATATCTGATTGTATTTTGTAAAAAAAAAAAACCAAACCACCGTTAAACTTACATATTTATAGAATAGAAAACCCAATACTCAAACCTAATACTACCTGAAAACCTAGTCCTACTCCGCTACCCCTTCCCTGCGGCATACAAACTCAAACCCAAAAGGAAACCGACTCACGACCCACTACCCCTAAGCCCAACCCGAAAATCCACTCATCAATGAAATAGTTAAGCTATGGAGCATAGGAAAGAATGGGGTTATCATTAGGGGTGTTCAAACGGTTTGGTTATCATGGTAACCATTTTAACCAGTAGTATTTGGCTAATTTGGTTTGGTTAATTTCGATAATTGGTTTGGTTAAAAAATTTAGCTTGTTTGGTTTAAGTGGTCTGGTTTGGTTTCAAGCACTCCTAACCAATCAAACCAAATTAACCAGTTAAGTAATTTGTCATATATCTAATATATATTATATACACATACTTAATACTTTGCATAACCACTCAAGAGTCAAACGTAAGATAATTATATTTGTTACATGTATTTACGTTAAGGGTTAACTATAATTATGTGGATTGTTATGTGTTATTCATTATATAAATTGCAAATTGATGCACTAACTGAAAATTTTCTCACTTAATGATAATGTGGTGTTATATTGGTTATTTTGGTTAACCAATTAACCAAACCGAATAAACTTTAGTTTGGTTAATTTGGTTGTTATATTAGTTTGGACAGTTTGGTTATGATATTGTATTCCATGGTTAATTAATTCTAGACTTATTTGGTTTGGTTATTACCATGGTAACCATTTGAACACCCCTAGTTATCATTGAAAGATATCAGACAGAAAGCTAATCGGTATGGCCAGCAAAGGAATCCCCTGCTCCTTTATTAGTTTCTTCTTCCCGAGTACCGTCCTGTAAAACAGAGTACAGTCGGCGACTGTTCAAGAATAAGCAATTTGCCCCTTTGGGGCCAACTCCGTTCAGTCTCTTTCGCACATGCATGGCAGTAGCTGCTGGCCTTAAAACTTTGTGACCCACAAAATAGGGGCGATAGGCGACTGTTTGGGTTCGGCTTTCGAGCTTAGCAGAGTAGCGACTCCGGCCTTTTCCTTACGTCCCATTCACTTGGTTCGTGTGTGTCTCTGTTTTTCTGCAAACAAAATGTGCAGAGCTTGGCTGTTTGTGATGACGTTTTCTGGGTTTGATGGACGATCGACCTCACATTTGACTTCGTCGAAGTGGGATTTTATTTTTTAGAAGGACGATTGATTATGAGAAGAAGAACAGTCTTTGAATTGGGACACGTTTAATTTCGGTCTCCTATTGTACTCTGTTTTGGTGACCCCTCAGACGCTTTGGCGTTGGGCCTTGGCCTTTAATGTTCACCATCACAAGGGTCAAGGGTACGTCTCTATGTCAGAACAGAAGCGTGGCAAACGATAATCCAAACCAACACGAACGAACACAAATTTAACGTGGTTCACTAATACAATGTGTGCTAGCTAATCCACGGACAGAGGAGACAAATTTCACTGATTTGAGGAGAGTACAGGTTACAAACCAAATTCCAAACGGACAAACCAAACAAACTAACCCCACTGACCTTTCTACAGACTAGGGTGATGAAGAGTATTTATAGAACTCTTCTACTAATCCCAAACAGAAAACCAAACACCTTTTCCCAAACATACAAGGAAAAGATCAAAACAAAACCCAATCACAAACCCAAACAGAATAGGCCTAAAACACAAAACAAACCCAAATTAAATTCAAGTCATATTCTAACAATCTCCACCTTGACTTGAATTCTCTCTCAAATACCAGATGTACCAGACGCAACCAAAGTTGCCAGATGTACCAAACGCAACCAAAGTTGCGAGATGTACCCAGACGCGTTACATATCGCCAGACGTATCCAAATGCGATCGAAACCGCCAAACTCAAACGCAATCAAGATTGCCAGACATATCCAAATGCGATTCATATCGCCAGAACAAACGCGATGCAAATCGCCAAACTCAGATGCAATCAAAATTGTCAGACGTACCAAACTCCTCCAAATCAGCTGTACCAGAATCTCCCCTGCCTCCAAATGCCCCTAAGGGCGATCAACAAATCAAAACATGCAGCAAGTCCAACCCATGTTGTGACTTGCCATCCATAACACCAATATCAAATTTACCTCTAATTCCAAACCTGCAGCTCCAAATTGACTTCTCAATCTTCATACTGATAGCAGTCATTCTTACTATCAAACAAACTCCAACCAAACTTCTCACCAAACAAGCGAGACCAAAACACAACTACCCAAAGTCAACTTCAAAGCGATTCCTCCACCGAACCAAGCTGAAGAATTGAAGGCTACCTCCACAAAGCAAAACTTCAGTCCAGAGCCAAATTCCCAAAACCGCATCCAACACCGATCCCAAAAACCGTAAAGACAAATTCAAATAGCCCAAAGATCAACCAGGCTTTGATACCACTTGTCAGAACAGAAGCGTGGCAAACGATAATCCAAACCAACACGAACGAACACAAATTTAACGTGGTTCACTAACACAATGTGTGCTAGCTAATCCACGGACAGAGGAGACAAATTTCACTGATTTGAGGAGAGTACAGGTTACAAACCAAATTCCAAACGGACAAACCAAACAAACTAACCCGACTGACCTTTCTACAGACTAGGGTGATGAAGAGTATTTATAGAACTCTTCTCCTAATCCCAAATAGAAAACCAAACACCTTTTCCCAAACATACAAGGAAAAGATCAAAACAAAATCCAATCACAAACACAAACAGAATAGGCCTAAAACACAAAACAAACCCAAATTAAATTCAAGTCATATTCTAACACTCTATATTCTATCTAGTGATTAGGGGTGTTAGTTGGTGCGGTTTCGGTTTAACCGCATCGAAATATTGGTTAACCGTAACCAAAATTGTCCCAAAATCGCTAATCGAAACCGATAGAGACTTCGGTTAACCGAAAACCGCAAATATCGGTTTCGGTTTTCCATTACGGTTAACCGAAACCACAGGTTTTGGTTCACTTTCTCAGTTTTCGTTCAGAAACCGACCACCCAAAACCGAATTTCAACAACCTTTTTTAATGATTCACCCTCAATTTTGAGTGGCCTGCTTTTGTTTCAGCCTCTATAATCACACACCATAAAGTCATCTAAATCAATTGAACATAAAGCCTAAAGCAGCCACACAATTCAACCACTACTCCACAACTTAAAGTCTACATGCCCACAATTCAACCACAAGTCACAATCACAACTAGACACAAATAACAAGTTCATTATCTCCAAATCATCAACCTAAATGATCCGAGGATCTCGCTCCAATTCATCTAGCCCATAGTCATCATTTACTCCAAGATCTTCATCTAGCCCATAGTCATCAACCTAAGGTTCACTCTATCGAGTGCAAAGGGGAGTTAGAGAGGGGTGACTTTCGAGTTCTAACTCTTAAAAACATTTGAGACTCTTGATGGAGGGTTGTTTGCAATATGTGAGAATTGGGATGTTTGGAATTGCGACTTTGATTAGTTTTGAATCTTACAACTTTTTCCCTTAGCCAAAGTAAAAAACCATGTAGTCACACTAGTAGGCGGTTATCGGTTAACCGCTAATCAAAATACTACTAACCGATTAATCGGTTAGCGGTTAACCACTAATCAAAATACTACTAACCGAAACCAATAAGAAAGTAGCGGTTATCGGTTAACCACTAACCGAATTTATCGGTTCGGTTATCGGTTAAAACCGCTAACCGACTAACCGTTTATCACCCCTACTAGTGATGCCGGTTCGGTAACCGAACCCAAAAAAAAAACAACGGGATTAGTCAATTGCCTACAAATGGAAATCAAAAGCGTTAATGGCTTATTGATAAGCACTTAACCATTTTGATTTTGGTTAAATTAAATCAAAAAATCAAAATCAAGTGCTTAAATGCGTTAAGGTTTATCGGTTTATTAATGATTTTCAATTTCAAAACAAACCACTTAGTGGGATTTATTAGTTTTTACCTGTTTAGTGATACTGATAAACCTTTGAGCCTGGTTCGATTTAGGTTTAAACAAAATTGAAACCGAACCGTCACCATTGCTCTGTCCCACCAAGACCTATTCAGTATTCACCACTCACCATATGCAGCAGTTCAACTCTAGCAGCTTCTTCTCCCTAGGGGCTAGGAGTGTTCGAATAGTTACCGTGGTAATAACCAAACCAATTAAACCTAAATTTCATTAATCATGGAATAATATATCTTAACCAAACCGTTCAAATTAACATGAAAACCAAATTAACCAAACCAAAGTTTAATTGATTTGGTTAATCGGATAATCGGATTAACCAAATAATATAACATGAAAATAATTATCATGTTAATGAATAAAACATAATCATATGTTATTACTATCATTATATATACGCATTAATAATATGACTAACCATCCATGATTCATATATATTAAATACATACCAATACCACTCATAAGGAAGTTAAAGCTCTCGTACAAAACACTTAAACTATACATAGTTTGAGGTGACTGTCATGGTATTGTACGTAGTCCTAAAGTGTAGTAGCTGTCCAAAATGTTTTGGTTTATTAAATAGGCAGACCAGTTTATTTTTTGACCCATAATGCTTTGGTTTGTTGTGCACATGGAAATAAAATAGGGAATCACAAAAGTTTGGTTTGGTTGGTTGCATGGAACTATAAATAATTTTGTATATTAGGTGTATCATTAATTGGTTAATTGGTTTCATTGGTTAGCAGTGTTGAAACCAAACCAAACCAAACCGCCTAAACCAAATAAGCTAAATTTTTTAACCAAACCAAACCAATTATCCAAATTAACCAAACCAAATTAACCGAATACTATCGGTTAATATGGTTACCACGGTAACCAATCCGTTTGAACACCCCTACTTCTCCCCCACACACTTATACAATAAATTCAGATAGTTACATACTACATATTATGATGGCTATACGGTCCGGCCCGGTTAAATTGGCCCAAATTAATCCGGTCCATTCTGGTCTTTTTGAAAATATAAGGACCAAAGATTAGATTGGATACAATCCGATCTTGACCCGGTCCGGTCCCAATTCGATCTTGATTTTATATTGAGCTTGTGGGGATTTGAGTGACCTAAGGCCTAAAAGGGCGAGGAGTTGGATTTCTTATGCAAAAAGAAAAAAAGAGGGGAAATCGTGAGATTGGAGAATGGGTTAGAACGATGGCGGTTGAGATGGGATTGAATGGTTGGTGATTAATTTACCCTGGTACATGGTAAAGGAAACCGGATCGTACCGACCGGTTGAACCGGTAAAACCGGAAATCAGAGTCTGGCCGATACGACAAGCGGTTTGTGGTGAAGAAGTCGTCCCGGCCGGTTTTACCGGTAAAACCGGTTCAACTCAGAAAGCCGCCCGGTTTTGGTCTGACCGGGGTCAGCTAACTGGAACGACACGGCGTCGTTTGTGGTGAAGGGAAAAAAAAAAATCGGCCGAAGCCTCAAAAGCAAAACCCTAAATCTTCTCGCCGCTTCGTCCTCCTTCGTTTGCTGCTGCTGGCGACCTCCCACTTCATTTCGAGCGACGACCAGCCCGGCGATCCTCCCTCCTCTTCCCGACCGGCGTATTCTTCTCGAGTGGCGACCCAGGGCCCGGCGATCCTCCCTCTTCTCGACCGGCGAGGCGGCGACCGGCGACCGGCACGCGACTCCCTCCCCTGCTCAAGGCTGCTCCGCCTCTGTTCCGCCACTACTCCGCCGCTGCTCTGGCACGCGTCTCCGGCACCGGCACGCGACTCCCCCCTGCTCAAGAAGACACGGCGGCAGCAGGTATGGTTGGACGGCGAACATCTTCCCCCATCTTTGAATGAATCGCAAAATTGGAATGAATATAGGCCAAAGAAGAGACGGAGCAGAACAATGGAGACTGAAGGGAATTAAGAGGGTTTCTTTTGTGGCTTTTTGTGGCTTTGGATTTCTATCGCTTGCAATTGCGTTTGTGTATGGTAGATCAATTGATGGTCCTGGTGCTTTGTGTTTGCATGGTGTGATTGTGAAGTTGTGTTTCAATTGATTGGATGTTTCAATTTAGCAAGTTGATTGGTTGTGGTTGTATGTACTGACTATGCTGGTTTTGGCAACTTGCTGAATGCAATCCTAGATCCAATCTTGATATTCCTTTGCAATTTTGGCATAGGGGGGCTGCAGTTGCTACTGTGATAACTGGTAGCCCATAAATAACAGTTTTGTGCAGCTATTAGTCCAATCTTGACATTCCTTTGCAATCTATTCTGATTGTGTTTCTGGTTCTCTACAGACTCAGATAAACAACAGTTCACGGTGAAGCATGTGCAGCTATGGAAGGTAGCATATCATATCACATCACCTAAATGGACTCACAACTACTATCTTGCGGCCATCTCTGTCCATTATGCCAAGTAATTCAGCTTACCTCTTTGTTGTTATTTTCGCTACTACAGTCTACATGGATGAACAACTTGCTGTAATTCTCTATTGCTACCTCCTCGTTACTTCTTTTTAAGAGGGTTCTTTGCTAAATTTTTGTGTAGGCACAAAATATGAAATACTGCAAGCTAACTCCATCTCCTGAAATAGTGTTTAGCCAATAATAGAGAAAGGAATTCACAGCAGCAGGTAAGCATTTTGTTTAATGGTTTCACCTTTGGGTTTTCTTTTTCATTTCTCCCTCTCTGCTTTGCCCACCCTTCCGAGAGTTCTCTCTAGAAGGCCAGCTTCAACTGGTGAAGTGCATTACATCAGATGCACATCTAAAAGGAAGTCTAGCATTTGTCTCACTTGTTTTATTTGATCATATTGAAGTTTGATCACAAGCAAATTAGTAGTCGAACTTGTAGATTTTGAAGAAACCAGTCACTGAAATAGATGTGTGAAATAAGGATTATAAGTTTTTTTGTTTCAATGTCCTTTTTTTGTTTCAAATTAGTCACTGAAGTAGATGGTTTAAGAATGTTGTTTGGTTGTTTTGTACTCGATCCTAAACATGCATTTGAACGATTATGTAGTTAATTCAGTAATGTTGCAGTTTGTTGAATTTTATATTAAATATGCTTATTTAGTTTATTCAGGTTTGTTATCCGGTATATTCCGGTTTTATTCCGGTATTATTCCGAAACGGTATCCCGAATCTGCCGGTACGGTTTTTTAACAAAAAAATATTATTTAATTACAAAAACGGTATTTTGCCGGTACACAACGATTGAACCACGGTAGTACCACAAAATACCCTACTACTGGCAGAGCCGGTATGACTTCCGGTACGGTTTCCTTTACCATGCCCTGGTAACGCCGATGGCACCTGCCCGCCACCAGCTTATGGTGTTCCTTGGTTTTGGATGGAGAAAAGAAATCAAGAAGCGGAAAATGAAAGGATGAACTAAAAGATTACTTATTTGTCATACTATTCACTGCCACGTTATCATTTATTTTCCAACTCAGCATTGCATTTGCCAACTTAGTCTTGACTAACGAAAATTTTAACAGAAACTTAACAGTTGGCTAATATTTTGAAATGGGGAAAATGTTTGACTAAAAAATAGTATTTACCCATTTCCTATTTTCCGGGGTTAAGGGTAGGTGTTTTGAAAGGATTCAATTATTAGAAATGAAAAGAACCGTAAATCGCTTATATGATGTGGATCATGTGGTCGTCCTGATGATGATGAAAAGGACGATGTTTGAAAAGAAACAGGTTGATTGCATTGTGGAGAGATCAACCTGTTACAGTTAATTAAGATATCTTCATATCTCAAGACAATATCGCAGAGAGTGCTACAAAGATAATGAACCCCCAAGATTTTACTACAAAGGTCGACTGATTAGCTGGAGTGGTTGACCTATTGATCTAGGTACGGTTATTGCACTAACAACTATCTTTAATATTATTGTTGGGATATGGATTAATATGCCTACAAGACTATAAACGGGTCCAAGCCCAACGCAAGGAGTCACGGGCCCAAGCCCACTTATGGAGTCTCAAACCTATATAAGGAGGCCAAAGCCTCCAAGTCATGGATGCTCTCTTCCCTTCTCACACTCTTACCCTAAGGTCTCTCTCTAAACTCTCTCTCTCTCTCTACATACCATAAACAGCTTCCTATATCGTACTAACTTGGGCGTCGGAGCGTAGATCCCGGGGGCCGCCCCCCGCCTCACAGGTCCTACCACTCCCGAGGAGATCGGACGAGGGAGTCCAAATCGGAGCCCCATAACCGCCTAGTACATTCTAGGCTCAAACAATTATCATATATTTTCTTCTTGAACAAACTATAAAGCCATAAGAAAGTTGTTTACGCGCTTTTTAGAGTGATAAACTAATTAATAACACATGTGGTTGTTCGTACATATTGATGTCGCTATTAACTCAGTTAAGTGGTAACAAAGTTCATTTGTAGTATTGAAACATTTATTATCACGGAATCACGTTTCAACAGTGATGATAAGGTAATGGCAAAACCGATTGACCATCTTGCTTTTTTTTATCAACTTTATTTTCGTTTACGATGATGCGGTTGTCTCAATAGACCGTTTTCATTTCTTCTTGAAAGATCCCTGCTCCTTTCATTTCTTCTTCCGTGTACTGTCCTATATAAGAGAAACAGTCGGCCCAACTCCGTTGGGGCCCAACTCCGTTCAGTCTCTTCCCCACATCCATGGCAGCTGCATCAATGTAATTTCGAGCTTAATTACGTCCCATTCACTCTTGTTTTTCCTGCAGAAAAATGTGCAGAGCTTGGCTGCTTGGGATGAAGTTTTCTGGTTTGATGGACTATATATCGACCCACTCAGATTCTTGGGCTTGGGCTTGGGCTTGGGCCTTGACCTTTACTGTCCACCATCATAAGGGCACAGCTCTTTGTTCCATCCCACCAGGACTTATCCACCATGCGCAACACTTGTACTCTCACGTTCTTCTCCCACTCCTGCAAGCAAGTCACAAATCGAGGGATTACTTCCTCGTCGGCCCAATTGTTTATTTGGGCTTGGGGAGGGGTTTGGGAAGTCCAGGCTTACCAGTAAGTGAGCCAGCATGGATACGATTTTGTCCATCTCTTGTAATCTCTCGTTTTGGTTCTCTACGCTGCTTGTTAGCTCCGTTAACAAGTACAGATTTCTCTCCAACTGTACCCAACGTGTAGTAAGAAATAATTAGTAACAACACTAATCAATTGATTACGAATAATAATACAAACATTAATCATCAGTGATTAACTAACCTGTGAGAAGAATTTGCTTAGCAGCTCTTGTATACCATCCATCACTCCCATTGCCTTACTTAAAGCTTCCCCTACCGACTCCACGTCGCCCTGTTCCCAACAACCATATAATAATTGTTTATTTTCTTAGGTTGGTAAATGGTAATTTTTGTTAGAGGTAATTGATAACTGAATCAGAATTGATGGTTAACGGTTATATTGATAATCGATTAAACAATAAATGGCCGGTTCCTCATAGTTAAAATCTAGCTAATTACTAACTGACGGTTAAATCCTTAACTGACTAACCAATTACGGTTATTCTCATAGTTAGGGCAGAAAATAATTGGCCTCACTGAGTCACATACATAGGCCAAAATAATGAGATGTTTGAAGTCCTACAAAATTCATTGTCAAACCTAGTTGTAATAGTGACTTAGGTTCAAATGATAATAATTTCAATGAAGGGCTTTATAAGAAGCACAATAAAAAGTTGGACTTTCGCATAAAAGTTTGACAATAATTAGTAACATTTAAGATTTCATGTAATTTGGTGGGGTTATGAGTTGAGTAATTGTTATTGACTCTCTTATTATTGTCTGCTTCTTTAATAAAATTTGACGGTATAATAATATTACTATGTACTTGTGTCGGATTTAGATGATTATGGATTTATATGTATATTAAATTATTTTATTTTCAATGATAGCAACTTAAAAATGAACCCATACGTATGCAACAAAAAACTATGAAAATGTAGGAATCTTCTGTTAGTTAGGTTACTGATAGGTTATTTTGTTACAACCTTGTCGAATCACTTGCTTAACGTTTATCCAGTAAACCGATAGAATAATCGAGAACTGACTATACAGTTACGATTAACTGTCTGATAAAAATGGTGCGGTTAACAGTAAGCGTAAAAGTGCTTAATGCAGTTGCGGATCCAGGGTGCGCCCCCGGGCCACAGCACAGCCCTCCGCTGGATTCAAAGTTAGTATAGCACTGGTAAATTTTTCAAATTTAGGTAATCGTTTCATTGTTCGTTGGGTTGCGGCTCAACCATTTTCGCCTCACTTTTTCCTCGATTAGCCGTTGTCTTAATAGTTAATCGAGATCCGACTAAAGAATTACGATTGTAATCTAACCATACCGATTGCCAACCATAAAAGTTTTTAAATAATTTATATCACAAATTTTTAATTTAATATAAATGCAGTTGACCTGATGCTTAGTCAACCGTTATGGTAGTTTGAACTTTGAAGAAGAAAGAAAAAACTATGGTGGTGCGTAGCGTACCTTGACGTCGTCATGCAAAGGAAGCTTGAGAGACAAGGCGGAGAGCTTCCGGGCCACCCGGCTCACCGCCTCGACGTTTTTGCCCTCCATTTTCCCCCACTCGCTTAGCAGGCCCAGCTGCGGGCCGAGCACCCGGCCCAGTTTCAGCCCATGCTTCAGCCTCTGAATCTCGAGCCGTTTCTCCAATACGCCCTTCCGCTTCTCCGCCACCTTCAGCCACACGTGGAAGATTTTCCCGCTCGCGGCTCGGCTCCGCGCCGCCATCACGGCCTCGGCTCGAGCGTTGGCGTATCTCCACTGAACCAGCCTGCTGTTCAGAACCCTAAACCCGTGGCGATCCTCGTCTTTCGCGGACGAGCCCTTCTTCTGCCGGAAGTAATTCAAAACCCCGCTCACCATCCCCACGCCTCCACTGGCGCGTCTCTTTTTCACTCCCGGCGATTCCGGCGGCGGCGGTGGCTGCGGCGCCCGGAAGTTATTGGGCCTTCCGGGGGATAAAGCCCATGCAGAAGGAGATATCCGGCCCAGCTTAGTATTGGGCCTGGTTGAGCTGGTGATGTAGTTACGTGGGCCGTCCCCGCGCTGGACGAACCTGACGAGCCCATCTCGACTCCCGCCACCGGCGGGACTCACATCTCCGCCGCGGCCGTGCTTCCTCCGGCAGGTGGACGGCAGCGATGACGTGGAGGTGTTCAGGCTGGTCTCGAATTTCGGGTCTCGGGATCTGGTGGTGGATCTCGATCGGTCTGCGGCATTGAGCCGCTGCTGGGACTCGGCGTTGTTGATTTCGGCACCGCTCTTGCTGCGGACGAGGCGGCCGGCCGGCGAGGGAGAGTGGTGGGGAGTTTGGGTGGGCGGAGGAGGGTGGTGGCGTTGCCGGCAGCGGGAGGAAGCGCGGTGTTCCATGTTTTTTTTTTTTTTTAGTTTCTGGATGTTGTTTGTTTGTTCTAATTAACGGGATTGGGAATTTTTGAGTTGGCTGTTAAATATAGATGGGCCGGGTTTTGGAGAGGAGGAGTTGATGATGGCACGTTGGGGTTGGTCGAGTCGTCGCCATGAGAATTTTGCGTCAAGCTCTCCACGAAGATGAGAGCGACAAATAATAGTAGTAATAGTTTGTCGTGTTTCAACTTTCAACCACCGGAACGGAACGGTCTGTCTCAGAATATTGGGTGGGTTTGGGGGGAGGGGTTGACCTTTTTTTGTTATGCGGTGTACTGTATGACATGCATAATGAACTATATGGGCCCGCCGGGGCTCCCACAGTTGTAACTTGTAATAAGTGTAACCAAGAGAATGTTTACTCAAGAAGACATTTGAGCGTAGATGGTGAAATGTCAGGCTGGTTGAATTTGGAATTCAATTTGGTGTTAGTCGTAAAATGAGTATCAATACTAATATTAATATATTATGATCGATAATTTGGTGTGATCGATTTATGACATGATGCAGTACTCGAAACTACCTGTCCTCTTTTTATGATATAAATATCTTATGTTTATTTAATTAATATTTATTTAATAAATATACTTAAAACTAATAATATCTAAATAATTCATTCATAGATAAAAAAAACTACTAATACAATCATTTTTTGGGTACTCCTACGGTGACATGCATGTCACGGTGACTTGCACTTTTCGGTCGGCCTCAGTTAGGATTAGGTCGACCTCATTTAGGATTAGGTCGACCTAATCTGTTGTTCCAGTGTAAAAACAGTTTCATGGTGTCTACTTTGAATATTCATATCATACAATTGGCTAGATGGAAATTGAAGATTAACGGCTTGTTTTGAAGTTGGAGTGTCCCTCTACATATTGAAGTGATTGAGAGCTCGATAGGAAGTCCAGAAGACCATTGGATCAAAAGGCTATGCCAAAACTGGGAAACTGTCTGAAAATGGCTAAGTCTGGAAACGTGTTTGTGAAGTCTACTTTGGAGCTCAATTCGAGAAGCATGAATGCGAGTTGAGTTCAGGGGCCTCTACCACGTTAAATTAGGTATGTTTTTATACAAATTCAAGGCATTGGATGAATGATTGGATATCTGTAAGGCTTCAAATAAAATGGTCGAAGTTGCTACGAAGGCTATTTTCTGGCAAACTTCGAGCACAAGCAAGCTGCCAGAAAAACAACATTGATGCTTCTCAAATTGAGCTCCAAAGTAGGCTTCACAAACACGTTTCAAGACTTGGCCATTTTTCAGGCAGTTTCCCAGTTTTGGCATAGCCTTTTGATCAGGTTCAAAAATGGTCTTCTGAACTTCCTGTCGAGCACCAAAGTACTTTAATGTGTAGAGGGACACTTCAGCTTCAAAACAAGCCATTAATCTCCAATTTCCATCTAGCCATTTGTAAGATATGAATATCCAAAGTAGGCACCATGAAACTGTTTTTACACTGAAACAACAGATTAGGTCGACCGAAGAGTGCATGTCACCATGGCACAGAGGCGGAGGCAAGGGTGTTTGCCCTTGTCCCGGGACAGGGGTAACTTTTCGGGTGGGGAAAAATAACCCCACATATATTTGTATGGATCAAATTCAATACTTACAAGTAAGTAGTAACATAAGAATGTTTTGACACTAAATCATAACTTATTACTTGTTCACTAATTCACAAAAAATAATTAATTTATTGATTTTATTCAATGACACTATTATTCGACAACAACTTGTTAGGTATTATCACTAGGGCTGGAAGTTTGGTACCGGTATTTGGGATATACCGAATACCGTACGGAATTTGTCTATATTTGGTATTACCGAATACACGTATTATTTCTTGGGATTGGGATTGAATTTCAATTGTAATTCGGTATTAGGGATTACGGGATTGAGATCGGTATATACCGAAATATAAGCTAATGTGTATTTTATCCTGTCAACTAGACTCTCTCATTCACTACTACACAACCCTCAACCACCAAGAGTGTCATTTAAGTATACATAGATCATTTCATCATTGTTTCACAACTCAAAAGTCAACATCCAACTCAATTTTGACTTTACAATTTAAGTCACTCTCATCTCTCCTAATAACTTGATATTTTCATAACACCAAAAAGCAAACACTTGTATTAGTCGACTCTCAGCCTTCAATTCATCAAATTAAAGATTACCAATGATAAGAACTTGAGATGTCACCTCTCCTTCATTCTCCTTATCCATATCCTAGCTCTAGGAAAACTCAAAACTCTTTGCTTAGTCTTTTTGCCCTAAATTAAACAATCAAATATAATTTCTATATTTAATTATTTATTTCAAATATAATTAATTTCGTATTCGATAATACCGATTGGGATACCGAAGTATCGATTGGGATACCAGAATATTTAGGGATTGGGATTGGGATACCGAAATTATTTAGGGATTGGGATTGGGATTGACTTTCGGGTATAATTCGATATTCAGAATTTCGGTATTCGGGATTGTGATACCGATACCATACCGATTTCCACCCCTAATTATCACGATATTATGGCTGATGAGAGATTTGTTGGGTTCAAAAGAATTAATGAATGATCTCGAGTAATGGTGGAGACAAAAGTGCATCAGTTATATTCGTAAGTTTATTTGCTTCTGAAACACGTTTTTATTCTACCAGTTGCAACTGTAAATGTAGATAGAGCATTTTTAGATTGAGCTATATTAAGACCAAACTTTAAAGTCGAATTGGCAATGAGTTTGTTAACGATTATTTTATGGGATACATTGTAAACGACTCACTTAAGAGTGTAAACAATGAATGTATTTTGCATTTCTTTCATTATATGAAAACTCGTCGTCGTTATTTATGCACACAATAAATGTATTAGTTAGTTTTTTGTTTCTCTATGAATGAATTATTTGGGTATTATTAATTTAATTATATTTATTAAATTTTAAATTTATATGTTTGTATTCTAAATAGAGGACAAGGGTAGTTTCAAATCCTGCATCCGCCACTGCCGTGACATGACATGCATGTCACCGTAGCATAGTCCTCATTTTTTTCATAAACAACCATGACGGGATTCCATATTGTGAAAGAAAAGCAAAAACAATCGTCGTCTATAGTCTGCACTATTAGGTAAGTCTCTTTCAATGTATACCACTCAACAATCATTAGTAATTTGATCGTCAATTCGACTTTGAAACTTGTTCTCAATATAACTGAAAATATTCTTTCTACCCTTGTTGTTACAATTGGTAGAATCAAAACTAGTGGAATTTTCGTTGTCACCAGACAATTTCAGGGTTGTTGGGAAAATAGCGAATTGGCATACGGAGAAAAGATATCCAATTAGGTCTTTATTGCAATCGAAATTTCGTTTATAGTATATTAAATTAATTGTATGTCAATTATGAACAAGTAATGAGTTGTGCAGTAATGAAAAAAATACTTTCATACCAAATACTAACAATAAGTATTGTATTCCACCATTAATATATATATATATATATATATATATATATCCCGGGACAAGGCCTAATAGCCCTGCCTACGCCTATTACCTCTAAGTAAAATGACGTCGTTTTAGTGAATTTAATTAATAAAAAGTTAATTTATTATTTTATGATAATTTAAAATTTAAATGTTGATGTTATTTGTTGGATTCAAGTATTAATATTTAATTTCATTACTGAAGTTAAATATTGTACTTAAATATGAGTGTTTGTTATTTTATTTGAAATGCCGTATTTTATTTAAATATGAATATGGATTGTAAGTAAATTGTCTCCAAATATATTTATATATGATTAAAATCATTTGATGTTAATATCTTTTTCCAAATTTCTTCATATTTTGTTAAACTGGCATGAACCGCACTAACTAGTTATACCACTGGTCAATCATTCCACTTGCTAAAACGACGCAACTGTATAAACTGGTTTGACAACCTTGGTATAGATCGACTCATATTAATACGCGACAAAAAAGATAAAGAACTCGAATTGTTTGAGATATGCATGGTTTTCTGTTTAGTATCTATGGCATTCCAATTAAATTAAGTAATAGACAAAGAGAAGACTAAATAAGCAAACTAACTGGCACAGTCCTTGATAACCCCTAAAAATATATGTGTTATCACTCTCTCTTATTTAGGTATTTTCATGTCATAATAGAGGTTAATTGAGCTCTAGATCTTATACTTTAGCCTGGGATTGCTTCATGTTATATATCTACATGTTCATGTATGAATGTGTTGGTTTAGATAAAATTGGATGGAGTTTAGGACAACTTGTGTATGAAGATGAAGAAGAGGAGTTACCGAGCTACAGGAGTCACGACTATGATGTTCCATCGTGATCTTGGAGTTCACGGTCAGGCCATGCGGTGAATCCCAGCAGCAGGGAAGAGTCGGAGGAACATAAGTTCTAGTCGAATTAGAGATCAAACAAAGAACAACACTGGATTTAACGTAGTATTCTCAACGAGTATTGTTGAGAGTAATCTATAGATCGGAGCCAATATATCCCACTAGAATGTTTAGTTACCTAAGAGGGCAGCCACACCTTTTATATACAACCTGCTGCATTCCAAGTCTCTTAACCCAATCACGTGAATATCACAATTACCATAATTGTACATGGTTAATTATGATTAACTCTTATAACTTCTAACACCCTCTTTCAAATTGATGGTGCTTACGCAACATCAATGTGTAAGCGAGAAACCAATGACGAGCTTTAGCTAGTGCCTTAGTCAACAAGTCCGCCGTCTGATCTTCAGATTTGATATAGGCGAGTTCCACATGCCCTTCGGTCACCAACTGTCGGATGTAGTGAACATGAATCTCAATATGCTTAGTTTGATCATGCAAAACCGGATTAGTCGCAATTCGAATAGCACTGGTATTATCTGCATATAAGCAGAGAACACCCTACGAACAACTGTCGGATGGTTAATTACGATTAACTCCTATAACTTATAACAGTTCTTGCGGTTGGACTCGTGGTCGTTCGAAGTAGACCATTAGAAAAAATTCATGACCATGAACCTCATGTTGTGATCTCTGAAGATACTCAGAACAAAACAACATCGCTCGAAGATCATGTGGCCTGTACCAAGTTCACATCAACGAACTTCATCGAATATCACCCATGTACTTGTCTGGATTATTCCGCTCATAAATAGAGGTCGAATCCCAATGGCAATAAAGAGCATATTTTCAAACACAAAGCACCAAAGACAGAGAGAAAGAAGTTGAGAGTTGTACTTTGAAGTTTGAAGAAGAGGAGGATCGAAGAATAAGATTATGGGCGTCTAAGACTAAGAACAATTTGAGTTGATTTCTTCAAACATCAAGAACTTCAAGTTGATAGTTTTTCTCTATTTCTCTTTGTTCTCCTTTTCTCACGCATGGGGTAACATCTCATGTATTTGGACTGGGGATTGCTAATTGTCGCCCTAAGTTTTACTGTAATCGCCCTATTTAAAAATGAAAATGACTTTTTTATCCTTTTCTTTTTAATTAACCCAAGATTTTACTGGCTTGAACGAGCGATTAAAAATGGTGGTAAACAGCCATGGACGCCGGAGAGCAGAGGAAGAAGTGCAATTTACATGATCCATGGCGAAGAGAAAATTCAACGAAACACCCATTTCTTAAAGAGCCTCACCCTTTTACTATCATTGCCATTAATCACAAACACCCATATCTCAACCTAGGAAGAAAATTACCTGCCTCTGTTAAGAAAAGCTTAGTCCAGCTTCTACCTGCCATTAATCACAAACACCCATATCTCAACCTAAGAAAAGCTTAGTCCAGCTTCTACCGACGGCAACAACGAAAACTTCTCCCTACTCCCTTGATTCCATTTTTTAGATTAATCTCAGTTTATTTTATTTTTTACCCCCACGGGCGGCATCGAGCTCAGCAACCTTGAATACTTCCTCGGTTGCTCTACTTCCACAACTTTTTTGGAGCCGCCGGCGATTTTGCAGGGAAAATCCTTCGAGCAAGTTGGTTGGTACCTTGGGTTCAAGGATTCTGTTGACACACCCTTTGTCGTCCAGTTTGGTCGGCGTTTGTCCACTTCCGTCGGGAGTCGAGGTTGCGGCTTCGTGCATTAGGAAGAATTCAACGACGGTGGAGAAGTAATGGCGGCGGATTGCAGTGGAGGAGGATGTTGAAAGAGGATTAAGGATTTGGGGTGTTTGTTTTGGAAATTACGTTGATTAATGAAGGGTAGTTCGGTAATTTTATGTGTTAATTTAGGGCGATAATAGTAAAATTAGGGCGAGGTTTAGTCATTCAGTTTGGACTAAGAACCCATAACCTATCTTAGGGTTGGAAGCAGATCCGGTGAGTAACCTTGTGGTGAGTAACCCCATGCATAACCCAATAAGAATCTGCCACATCAGCGCCTCCTCTCTCCTGAAAAAATCATTAATTTTCTTTCCCTTAATCTTTAACGGGCGATTTCTCACTCGTTTTAACTCGGAATTTAATTTTTTTTTCCACAGTTAGATCAAATTAATTGTGCTCTTCAAAATGATATCCACTTTGATATTTTTTGGAACAAAAAAAATTTGCCAGTTATTACCAGTCTATACCATATGGTATTGACTGGTATTAAATAACAGCATACCATATGGTATGAAAAATACCACCTCATACCAGGGTGGTATAGTATGGTATGGAGTTGGTAACGAGAAGTTTGAAATTTTTTCCCCCAGAAAATTTTGAAATCCAATAGATCATGATTAAATCGTTCCTTTTGTGCAAAAATTTCCGAAAATGACTAAACAACGAAGGAAATACCATATGGTATGGAGTTGGTAACGAGAGGGATGAAATTTTTTTCTCAAAAAATATTGAAAATGGATATCATTTTGTAGAGCACAACAAACTCGTTCCATCTGTGCAAAAAAAAATTGAAATCCGAGTTAGAATGAAGAAGATATGATCCAATTAAGAAAACTAGGGAAAGTAAATTCCTTTAATTCTCTACCCTTAGATCTGCAGTCACTTAAAAGAAGGGTCCAGATTTTGTTACTCATTGTTACTCACCTAAGGTTACTCACCCTATCTTGAGCCCTTAGGGTTTATATGTAATGGAATTATTGATTTGGTTATAGTTATAGTGCTATCTTGTCTATTTGATATGTGAAATATTGTATCCATATCTTGATTGCATGTGGACAATGACCTAGAAACTTGACCTAATGTAGGTGAGTAGCCACTTAGGTCAACTAGGCTATAATCAAATAGTGCAATTAAGGTAATTAGATGACTATTGGGCTACGTAATTGTTTGCTTATGGGTTCATTTTCAGTAAAGAGGATTAGGCATAGTCCTGACTATATGGTGGTCAATTGCACAATCATTGAGTTAATAACAATAGTTAGGATGACAATTGGGTGCATGATCATTGACCCAATTGTCTCATTAGGTATCATTGCATGTTGAAATGCTATAAGTGAGCCCTTAAATGCCCTTAAACAAAACCTACCTATGTCTTTGTTACCTTTTTTAGACTCTGAGCCCATAAGGCAGCAATAAAATACAGGTCTGATTATAAAAAAAAAAAAACAATAGTTAGGATGACAATTGGGTGCATGATCATTGACCCAATTGCCTCATTAGGTATCATTGCATGTTGAAATGCTATAATTGAGCCCTTAAATGTCCATTGTGTTGCGAACTCTATCAAGCTAGGCAAGAGAATCAAATCCCATGAATACTCTCCTTTTGATCTTTCTCTCTCTATTTAAGTTTATTTGTAGTTGGTAGCTTAAACAAAACCTACACTGTTGCTAAATAATAATTTTAATCACTTGAGTAGCGGTAGGGCTTCCATATCCTTAGAATACAACCTTTGTCACCAATATACTATGCCACCTAGACCTAGTCGAGTTATACTTGACTTGATTAGGTGTATAAAGTAGTAGAGCATCAAGCTTTAAAGTTTGGCGCGAGTCACTCCTCTAGGTTTCAGATCGTTTAACGACATATTATTATTTGAGTTACAATTACATCAAACCACTAATTCACTATGTCATTTGAGAGAGACAAACACATGCATTTTTTCTTCTTTTTAAGGAATGAAAGAATGTTATAAAAATGGAAAGGAAGATGATTCATAAATAATGGATGGTGAGACAATCATTTTAAAATTAAAAGTATAATAGCTCAAAACACCTTGCACTGTACATCTAGACTGTTTTTACTATTCATACAGACTCAAATTTCCTATTCACTGAGTTCTTATTGGTTGTTGAGCTGTGGTGGGTCCTTTGTGTCCTTTTACCGTCGTTTGTGGTCATGTGGTGTGTTCTTCCTTTCTTTTGTTAGGTGTGATCTGAAGTACGCTGGGTGAAAAATCGCTTTGGTCACAGGGATGCATTTGTGGGGCAGATGATTTTTGGGTGCTGGAGGGTTGCTAATGGATGCTCTGGTGGGTGGTGATGGGGATTTCTGTCACCATCGATGACTTTTAGTGGGAGATGGGATTTCAGTAAGCCTTTTCACCTTGCAGAGAGAAGAGAGAGAAAGAGTGTGCTAGCGAAGAGGGAAGTCTAATGGTGGCCAATAATGTCGAGTGTGGATGCATTGGATCTTCCCTTTTATCAATGAGGTTCAAAGCTAACTTTGAGTCTGTTTCCAGAATGAGGAACTGAGCTCCCTGTTTCCAAGCATAATCCAAGCCATGATAAATTCCCCAAAGTTCGGCTAGAAGAGCAGTACCTGAACCGATTTTACTGCAGAAGCCTCCTTTCCAGTCTCCGTAAGTATCTCTTAGGACTCCCCCTGCTGTTATTATTCTCGTACAGCCTTGAGCAGCCCCGTCCGTGTTCATCCTGAGCCATCCCGCAGTCGGCGGTTTCCAAACTTTTAGTTCATCCCTCCGCTGCCTGCCGGGTTGTCGAAGTAATCCACTGCTAGTTGTTTGAGTCGGCTCATTTGCTCTTTTTCCTCTTTCTCTCTCACTCCTTCAGTTTTTATATAGCCGCATTCAATTCCATCATCTCTGTTTGGGAGATAAGTGAATCTCGAGCGATCAGCTGGCCGATTTGGGAGGGCGAGGGAGAGGATTCGAAGAATCCCCTGATTTACACTTTCACAGGTTCTATTCCCGGTTCTTCCTTCTCTCTGTCGTTTCTCTGTCGTTCGTGATTTTTGTTGTCTTTTTTTTCGGTTCGTTCATAGTAAGGGTTTAATTTTATTACTTTTCAGCAGAGATTTCGCACGATGGCAATTGGAGATGGATAGATATCACTTTGCTACAACCAGTTCATTGATGGGCGACGGAAATAGTAGCTATACGGAGATGGGGATCACACAGTAAGGCAGGAAGCCTCGAAACAGAGAGCCCCAGGTGAGCTTTCTTGCGTTCTCTTCTTTGTTTTCTGTAGAGCAAATCAGTTATTAACGGTAAGTGAACAGTTTTTTTTTTGTGCGATACAACCTCATTCTCTTATCTCTGCTCTGTTGCTTGCTCGCACAGAGCTAGGAACTCAAACTGCCAAGCTCCTCAGCGGATACTGCTGTTTATACGAGAATCTCTTTATTCCGTTGCTGGTATATTATGGTGTGCTTTTGGGTTTTGATTGTGCTCAATTTTCCAATCGCTATCTCTAATATATGTCTCCTTTTCTCTCTTGATCTCTTTGTGAGCAGAAGATGCACTCAGAGAAGCTAGAAGATGCGACCTGCTAGTCGCTTTTTGTTTATATGGTGATTGGTAATCGTGGAATCAAAATAGTAAGCTCTTAGTCCTTGCTTTTCTTCCTTTGTTTGATTTTCTCAGATCCCCTTATTTTTTAGGATTTACTAGGGTTTTGAGAAGATTCAGAAACTAGGTTTATTTTGGTTTAATGAGATGATTACCCCCCCCCCCTCTCTCTCATGATTTTATGTTCTGTTTCTTCGATGCTGGCGATGCAAGCATGAGCTTCCAGTGGTCGAAGGTTGGTGATTATAGACGAGTAATCCCTTTTATCGTTTTGATTCGCGGCTCCTTGCTATGTTTGCTTTCTAAATATCCTCCCTTTGTTTCTGTTGTTTCTTGGTTTCTAGAATATGGGTTTCGGCTTATCAGAATGGGATTCGAACGCGCGACAAAAGTTGGGCGCTTCTCTTAATCCTCAACCAACTCTTCCTCACTTTGATATTGCTATCTTCTTTTTTTCTTCCCAAATTCAGAATAAAGATCCCCTAATATCATGTTTTCTTCCTATCAAACTCTAGGTTCATCAAGTTGTTGAAGCAGAGCATACTTGGAAGCTATAGAGAGGTGCGGAGAAGAGGCATATCTGCATATTTTGTACGAGGTAATTATTCTTCTATCTCAGCTTACTATTGATTTTTTCTTATTTTCTTACACGGGTTGGCTTGCTTTCTTCGTTTCTTTCAACTCTCTGACGGTTGTGGTTTTCCATTGTCGCAGCAGAATGGTAGGCACAGATTGTATAATTATATATTTGACCAAAAGGTAAAGGTGTTTCATGAGAGTTGTGCTGCTGATGAATATGTGCTGGAAAAAATGTGAACGGAGAACTGATCCCCAAGTTGGTTGTTTCCTGAATGTCTACGGAGTTCGTTAGACAAGCAAGCTGTAGGACATACTTGATCCACATAGATGTACCAAGATTATTTTGCAGCAAGGTAATTTAATTAATAATAATTTAACTTTGTGTTTGCAGTGTCTCACAAGTTGGGAATTCCGTATTTGGTCTGACCAAGAAGTCATAGCAAGCCAAGCCAGATAAGTAATTTGTGTGTCTGTAGGTGGTTTTTCATTCAACTATTAGCAATTGATTTTTTATAGCTCAGCCATTAGCAATTGTTAGTGTCTGTGTTCATGTAACTATTGTTCCGTGAGGTTATCCTTTGGGAAGTAAAGAGTGAATACATAACGATGTCTCATTTAGGTATAGAAAAGT
The DNA here is from genome assembly GCA_946122785.1 of Linum tenue. Classification (NCBI taxonomy): domain Eukaryota; kingdom Viridiplantae; phylum Streptophyta; class Magnoliopsida; order Malpighiales; family Linaceae; genus Linum; species Linum tenue. Next base: position 51,396,507 of record CAMGYJ010000004.1, on the reverse strand, counting down.
TTTAGTTCGTAGTTGAAACATGGTTAAACCATTTTGTACAAGACTTTGAATTGCTCTCATGAAGCATCATCACGTTGCCGCTATGTCTTGAAATTCAGATTGGTAAATGATACTTCTAGGTGCAACGTCAAAGTTAACAATCATATTTCATACATTTAGGGGATGTTCATATTGGAGTTCACTTGGTGACTCTTCTGTGTCTGTTCCTCTGGCTTGCTTTATGGATGATGTATTTACAGAGAATCATAAGAACAATTCCCAGTCTATTCCATTGGCCATTGAGGGTTGTGGATAAGACCCTTCCGTAAAATCCTGTATTCTTTGTGGCCATTTAATTTGCATCAAACACTACTATTTGTTTGTTTAAACTTGGTGATTATTGTCCTCTTGAAGATGGTTTAGGATGGCTCATCGTGTGGAATGCTGATGGTGGATATGTAATTTTAAGTTTGATGTAAATAGATGTTACGTTTATGGTTTCAATTCTCATCTTGGTGGTTTGGTGGTTTTTTTAGTGTGGGTTTCCTTGAGTTGCAACAGTTATGTCAGGGCCTCAAGGTTTTTGGAGTTTGTTTATGGATAGATGTTACGTAAGGGCCATGATCTATGAATTAGTGTTGACCAACGTGAATGAGAAAATTAAATGTATATATGTATTGGGAAGCTCTAACTGGTTTTTAAACTATGGATGACTTGCTGATTTTTACTGTTAATTTGTTCAGTTCCTTTTTATTTTATTAAAAAATTAGTTGGACATAAATCACACATACCACATTATAAGACTTTCTCTTTTGCAAATGTATCACAAATCCCGACGCGGAGCGCGTGTATAAAAACTAGTATTAACAACCAACGACTATAAAAAACACACAATCGAGAAAAAGACAAAGATCCACTTTGCTGTAACGAAAAAAGGTGTCGATATATATGTAAATGTTAGACTTCGGTGTCCACAAGATTAACCTTGTGTTTGGTTGTTAATTAACTATTAGAGTGCTTAACATGCTTATCCTCTAGTGACCACAACTTTAATTTCAGATTATATTTCTAAAAAATCTATTTCCTTTAAAGCAGGTGAGGCAAGGGCAAGTTTTCCTTTATTTTTGTGATTTCCTATCTCGAACTCCTAATTGATTGACTTTACTTCGTCACGTGGATGTAAATATAGAAGAAGCACTCACACATGATTTCTTTCCTTAATTCACCAACGACTACATGGATGTATTTGTACAAATTACTTTTTTTAGGATTGACCGAGGGAAAAATTGTAATTATATAGTGGTAAAAATACCAAAATATCATTAGTTGAGCGCATGTATTTGTATTGTGATCAAACTTGAAATGCTTGGCGGAATCTAATAATATCCTAAATGCAATCAAATACCTTTTAATTATCGAAGATTATTCATGATTGGCAAGCAATGACTTATCTCTCGCCACGGATGCACGAAACGAAACGATCCACAAAGTGAACAAAACACACCTTAATTAGTTTAAAACACCTCAACAAAGCATAACCCAAACGGACTACAACCTAACCCTAAACATGAACCGTATGTACCACTAAAGCACCAGAGATTCAAGGCACACTTAGAATGCGCACTAATAATAATGGAGAACAAAATAAAGAAAAACACCCAAAGGTTCCATCAATCTAACTCCACTGTAGCATCTCGAGTATGCGTAACTCCTTACAGGACAAACAGACAGAAACTTAAACTACCCCAAAATAATGACCAAATTACGGTAGTCAATTCGACTAATTACCCTCCACACACCAGTTGCATACAATGTTCAATTCACCAGCAAACATAACATAAAACTTAACCCCATCATCATCATCACAAATTCTTCTGCAGCCAGCAGCCAGTTTACTGCAACATCTATAGCTAATACTACACTATGACTCTCTGTATAACCTAATGAATGTTCTTGAAAATCACAGTACTGAAACTAAAGCTGCTTGTATAGAATAATAATGCACACAAAAGTATGATACAACTAAATGTTCATGACAAGGAAAAAAAAATAGCTCAACCCTAGAAAGACATGATCATCAGAATCGATAAACCTCGTCGCTTTCATCATCATCATTCCATCCATCTCGATCCAACGGGCTCGAGTTCAGATCTATCATCAACCTCCCACCTGGCGGCACCACCAATGGCCGGACCGGTTTACTACTCGCCTTCGTAGGAGGAGTACTCATCATCATCGGGACGTCGTCCTGGTGATGATGGTACGACGACGACATGTGTATTTTCTTGTGCCCACCGAGGGCTTGACCCGACTCGAACACCTTCCCACAAAACGAGCAAGGGAATTGCTTCCTGCTCATAATTACCCGACCCGCAGCAGCATTGCTGACCACGACTTCGTGGTGGCTAGTATTCGTAGCCACCACTACTTCCTGTTCCTGATTATGATCTTCCTCCTCCTCCTCTAGATAATCTTCTTCGTCGTCCTCGTCATCGTCCACGTCAGCAGCCAGGGATTTGGCGGAAGAGGAGGAGGAGGACTTGTTGTGGCTTGCCCGGTGTCCCCCCAGCAGTTTTAGTTCGTAGTTGAAACATGGTTAAACCATTTTGTACAAGACTTTGAATTGCTCTCATGAAGCATCATCACGTTGCCGCTATGTCTTGAAATTCAGATTGGTAAATGATACTTCTAGGTGCAACGTCAAAGTTAACAATCATATTTCATACATTTAGGGGATGTTCATATTGGAGTTCACTTGGTGACTCTTCTGTGTCTGTTCCTCTGGCTTGCTTTATGGATGATGTATTTACAGAGAATCATAAGAACAATTCCCAGTCTATTCCATTGGCCATTGAGGGTTGTGGATAAGACCCTTCCGTAAAATCCTGTATTCTTTGTGGCCATTTAATTTGCATCAAACACTACTATTTGTTTGTTTAAACTTGGTGATTATTGTCCTCTTGAAGATGGTTTAGGATGGCTCATCGTGTGGAATGCTGATGGTGGATATGTAATTTTAAGTTTGATGTAAATAGATGTTACGTTTATGGTTTCAATTCTCATCTTGGTGGTTTGGTGGGTTTTTAGTGTGGGTTTCCTTGAGTTGCAACAGTTATGTCAGGGCCTCAAGGTTTTTGGAGTTTGTTTATGGATAGATGTTACGTAAGGGCCATGATCTATGAATTAGTGTTGACGAACGTGAATGAGAAAATTAAATGTATATATGTATTGGGAAGCTCTAACTAGTTTTTAAACTATGGATGACTTGCTGATTTTTACTGTTAATTTGTTCAGTTCCTTTTTATTTTATTAAAAAATTAGTTGGACATAAATCACACATACCACATTATAAGACTTTCTCTTTTGCAAATGTATCACAAATCCCGACGCGGAGCGCGTGTATGAAAACTAGTATTAACAACCAACGACTATAAAAAACACACAATCGAGAAAAAGACAAAGATCCACTTTGCTGTAACGAAAAAAGGTGTCGATATATATGTAAATGTTAGACTTCGGTGTCCACAAGATTAACCTTGTGTTTGGTTGTTAATTAACTATTAGAGTGCTTAACATGCTTATCCTCTAGTGACCACAACTTTAATTTCAGATTATATTTCTAAAAAATCTATTTCCTTTAAAGCAGGTGAGGCAAGGGCAAGTTTTCCTTTATTTTTGTGATTTCCTATCTCGAACTCCTAATTGATTGACTTTACTTCGTCACGTGGATGTAAATATAGAAGAAGCACTCACACATGATTTCTTTCCTTAATTCACCAACGACTACATGGATGTATTTGTACAAATTACTTTTTTTAGGATTGACCGAGGGAAAAATTGTAATTATATAGTGGTAAAAATACCAAAATATCATTAGTTGAGCGCATGTATTTGTATTGTGATCAAACTTGAAATGCTTGGCGGAATCTAATAATATCCTAAATGCAATCAAATACCTTTTAATTATCGAAGATTATTCATGATTGGCAAGCAATGACTTATCTCTCGCCACGGATGCACGAAACGAAACGATCCACAAAGTGAACAAAACACACCTTAATTAGTTTAAAACACCTCAACAAAGCATAACCCAAACGGACTACAACCTAACCCTAAACATGAACCGTATGTACCACTAAAGCACCAGAGATTCAAGGCACACTTAGAATGCGCACTAATAATAATGGAGAACAAAATAAAGAAAAACACCCAAAGGTTCCATCAATCTAACTCCACTGTAGCATCTCGAGTATGCGTAACTCCTTACAGGACAAACAGACAGAAACTTAAACTACCCCAAAATAATGACCAAATTACGGTAGTCAATTCGACTAATTACCCTCCACACACCAGTTGCATACAATGTTCAATTCACCAGCAAACATAACATAAAACTTAACCCCATCATCATCATCACAAATTCTTCTGCAGCCAGCAGCCAGTTTACTGCAACATCTATAGCTAATACTACACTATGACTCTCTGTATAACCTAATGAATGTTCTTGAAAATCACAGTACTGAAACTAAAGCTGCTTGTATAGAATAATAATGCACACAAAAGTATGATACAACTAAATGTTCATGACAAGGAAAAAAAAATAGCTCAACCCTAGAAAGACATGATCATCAGAATCGATAAACCTCGTCGCTTTCATCATCATCATTCCATCCATCTCGATCCAACGGGCTCGAGTTCAGATCTATCATCAACCTCCCACCTGGCGGCACCACCAATGGCCGGACCGGTTTACTACTCGCCTTCGTAGGAGGAGTACTCATCATCATCGGGACGTCGTCCTGGTGATGATGGTACGACGACGACATGTGTATTTTCTTGTGCCCACCGAGGGCTTGACCCGACTCGAACACCTTCCCACAAAACGAGCAAGGGAATTGCTTCCTGCTCATAATTACCCGACCCGCAGCAGCATTGCTGACCACGACTTCGTGGTGGCTAGTATTCGTAGCCACCACTACTTCCTGTTCCTGATTATGATCTTCCTCCTCCTCCTCTAGATAATCTTCTTCGTCGTCCTCGTCATCGTCCACGTCAGCAGCCAGGGATTTGGCGGAAGAGGAGGAGGAGGACTTGTTGTGGCTTGCCCGGTGTCCCCCCAGCGCCTGGTAAGACCCGAACCCCTTGTTGCACGTCTCGCATCTGTACATCTTCTCCCCACGCGACTCGACGTCGTCGTTTTGGTGTCCGTAATAATCCGCAATCGGAGCTTTGCCATTGCGTTGTGGAGCTTTCTTCTTCTTCCATACGAAGTCGAGAAGCCGCGGGTCGCGAGAAAGCATCAAAAGACACGTAGCCACTTCCTCCTCGTCTGACCTAGCGATTTCCCGCTTGTTGCTCTCTGAGGCGGGGGATTGGTGGCGGCGCTTCCGCTTGGGTGTGGGAGGCGGCGGAGGCGGAGGCGGAGGAGGAGGAGCTGGACGGTGGAGGCGGCCATCGGAGGGAAGCTTGGAGATTGCTAAGTGAGATCTCATGTGACCGCCCATGGATTTTCCTGTGGGGAACCAGCGCTTGCAGATCTGGCAGAATCGAGGGTGCTCGTTGCTTAGCTTCGTCTTCTTGGTGATCATGATGGTACTTCTTAGTCCGATTGATTTCTCTGGAGAGGAAGAAGTAGGTAGGTAGCTGCTAGTAATACTGCTGCTTGCTTGGATTTTTGCTCTAACTAGCTAGGGTAATGGAGGTTTTAGAGAGAGATTGGGGGAGAATATTTTGTGAATTTATAGTAGAGATAGAGGCAATGTACAATTGTGCTTACCAAAATGGATTAGTATCGTGATTTAATTTTTTGGATTTGTTTTAACGTTTTTCTTTTCCTCCTTCCTTTCTCCTCCGAGGTTAGTTATGTAAATTGGTTAATCATCTGTGGTCCACAAGGTTCAGAAAGGAAGGGGAAAAACCAAGGTTGTCAGACCGGTTTATGTCGGTGTGTCGGTTTTGAAAGTGGAATAGTCTGACTGTGGTATAATCAGTATTCACGCCGGTTGTGCCGATTTTAATAAAATATATGAGACAAATGGAAATCCTCAATTTCAAATAAATTAGTCATCAAAAAGCAATTAGAAAAATTATTTCACACAAAATAATTTATAGCTAAGAATTGGTAACTAATACTAAACAATTAGATGCTTAAAAATAAAAGTATATAAAAAGAATTTTATTAATGTTTATAATGATTTGTGTTAAATTTAGTGTTAGATATATAATATATAAGGTTAATATATACAACAAAGTTGCTTGTAGCCTACTGGTGTATAAGAGAGTCTAAAATGAACATGAGGTACTTGGTTCAAATCCTAAGGAGGGTGTTCATTTTTGGATAAAATATGTGTAACATTGAATTCCGATTTCTGGTCTAACCGGCCGGAATTTCCGGAATTGACCTGGTCTGACCGACATTGACCAGATTTGACCACAATTAAATACCGGCCTCTTTCCAGCCGGTTTGGTGACCGGTACTGGTTGTACCCGGTTGAACCGGCCGGCATGAGACCGGTTTGAACATGAGGTACTTGGTTCAAATCCTAAGGAGGGTGTTCATTTTTGGATAAAATATGTGTAACATTGAATTTCGATTTCTGGTTGTACCCGGTTGTAGCCTACTGGTGTATAAGAGAGTCTAAAATGAACATGAGGTACTTGGTTCAAATCCTAAGGAGGGTGTTCATTTTTGGATAAAATATGTGTAACATTGAATTCCGATTTCTGGTCTAACCGGCCGGAATTTCCGGAATTGACCTGGTCTGACCGACATTGACCAGATTTGACCACAATTAAATACCGGCCTCTTTCCAGCCGGTTTGGTGACCGGTACTGGTTGTACCCGGTTGAACCGGCCGGCATGAGACCGGTTTGACAACCATGAAAAAACAGACGAAGCAATTGGTTAGTTGCCGTATTTTCGTCTTTCTTTAATAGGGGAGAGTGTTTATTTTTGGATAAAATATGTGAAAACATTGAATCCCGATTTCTGGTCTAACCGGCCGGAATTTCCGGAATTGACCGGGTCTGACCGACATTGACCATATTTGACCACAATTAAATACCGGCCTCTTTCCAGCCGGTTTGGTGACCGGTACTGGTTGTACCCGGTTGAATCGGCCGGCATGAGACCGGTTTGACAACCATGAAAAAAACAGACAAAGCAATTGGTTAGTTGCCGTATTTTCGTCTTTCTTTAATAGGGGAGGGTAAATATTTCGCAATTTTTTTTATTTTTATTTATAACATGAATTAGGCGGAGTTTAATTCATTATAGATTTAGAGGATATACTCTAGATTCTTTTTTTTGCCAAACATATCTTATGCATTAACAAGAAGCAAAGAGTTGCAATGATATATATAGTTTCTGAACGAAGTCATCCTTCAAAATCAAACTCATTACATTCAATAAATAAGAAACAAAGAAAGGGGCCTTTTTAGGCACTACATAGGCCACCCTATTATTGTGCCTACCCACAGATCGCACACTTGGTGTCCCGTTGTCGAAGCAAGCAAATGTCGAAGATCATCAAAGATAACTCATCCCATTGTGTTGAACTTATCAGTTACGATCTTAGCATCACCCTTCTATTATGACTTGTTGTATCCCAGCCTTAACGTACCACCTGACTGCATCGCGCATCGTCACCAATTCCACGAGCATTGGATCCGCCAGACCATCATAGATTACACCTTCGGCTGGAAAAACATTCTCCTGATAACAGACTAAATGGTCCAATACCAGGGTTAGTAAGTGGTATATATGATCAATAATTGAATCTCTCTCAATAACTCGAGTTATTGGGACCAATTTGTTATTGACATGACATCCGAGTCTTCTATGACGGAGATCTTCCGTTGAAATCCCAAATAGCCCTACATATTTTGTTAAGCACATAGTATTCAAATCTGTGCAAACTTCAAGCCCATATATGATGATTTTCGTTGAAGGGATGTTCTAATAAAAGTGGTATATGATTAATAATTGAATCTCTACTAACAACTCGGGTTATTGAGACTATTGAGAGTTTTTTTTATCTCGTTGTATTTCTATTATAAGTATCTAGCTAGTATCTCCATTTTAATAGGCGGTACCGTCTTATAATATCTTCTTTTACTTAATACAATTTATAAAAATAAAGTAGTGCTATTCGTAAGATTTTACATGTTATATTTTATTTCAAATTCACAGCTAGACTTTATGATTATCCAAGTTTGTGCAATAATTTTATAATCTAATGCGCATAGAAATGTACAGCTAGATTTGTAATTCCTTTCTTTTGTTTGGACGAGGTTTCTGTCTTCTGATGATAGTGACTTGTTAATAAGTAGTTTGGTGGATCAATTGGGATTTCTTGCACTATGCATTTTCTATAGTTTACTAGAGATCTTATGAAAGAGAATGATTCTTTGTAATTTATGGTTTTCCTTAGATTTCTCTTTTCTAGACTTAATAACTTACTCTGCAAGTTCTCTAATTTAAGAACTCAATAATCTGAACTTTTGTGTTCATCAGTATGACTAACTTGCATTGGTTAATACTTCAAATGGGTAAATATGTTTTGTCTATCTAGAACATTTTCATTCATGCACTTAGAATTTGATTAAGTTAGTAAAACCCTTTGTTTTAATAATAAGACGTTAAACCAAAAATTTAGTGTTTTATGGTTCAGTGGTTAATTGTTATAGCATTATTGGTTAATTGTTGATAAACCTTGTTATAAACGCGTTGCTCGGGATCGGGACTAAGCATGTGCAAGATCAGGTCTAGTGCATACCATAACGTACATCAAGCTACCTACTGCACTAGCATATGAGACTATCGACATGTACTCCTTCTCAGCCTCTGACTATGGTGCATAAGCTGAGGATAGATGAATATTTGAGGCACTAGGAGTATTTAAGGGCTTTAATGAAGACATGCCAAACCTCGACAGTATCTTCTGGATGTAGCTCTTCTATGACAAGAAAAGCTTCTTCTTCGACCTGTCCCTGTAAATCTCCATACCCAAGAACTTCTGAGCAGCTCCCAAATCCTTCATCTCAAACTCAGCACTGAGAAGCCCCTTTAACTTCTAGATATCAGATTTCGACCTCGCAGCTATGGGCATATCATCCACATACAGAACTAGATATATCATAGAACCATCCTCTTCCTCCAACTCTCCATGGAGGAAAGCTGTCTTCACGTCTAGCTGCTCGAGCTCCAAGTCATAATGCGCCACTATTGCTAGTAGCACCCCGATCGAAGTATGTCTGACCACTGGTGAGAAAATCTCATTATAGTCAACTCCTTCCCTCTGCGAGAAGCCTCGTGCAACCACCCGAGCTTTAAATTTAATGCCCTCTTCAGAACTGATTCCTTCATTCTTCTTGTAGATCTACTTGTTTGTCACAATCTTCCTTCCCTGTTGTCGTTTGACTAGCTTTTAAGTCTGATTCCTGTCATGGGATTCCATCTCATCTCCCATTGCCGCAAGCCGCTGATCAGCTTCACCACCCGAAACTGCTTCTCTATAGGACTGTGGCTCTCCTGCATTCACTTCTTCAACAACCTGAAATGAATACGCCACCATATCCTCGAAGCCATACCTCTGTGGAGGTACTCCTGCAGTCACTCTCTTCGGTCTACCGGAAGCCATAGACTGTTGACTCGTGCATTGGACTCTGAAGTTTCTGGCTCTGCAGAGGCATCTTCATCATGTTGATCTTCTCCACCTTGGTGCTCAAACTCACTCTCTTTGAGAGTTTGCAGCTCCACCTGTTTATCAACATTCCTGCTACCTTCAACAACAATAACCTTCAACATGGGGTTAAACATAGACTTCTTATTAGTGATGGCAATGGGGCGGGGCGGGTACCTCAATTCCCGTGCCCCGCCCCATGCTACTACGGGTCGGGTCGGGTAAAACCCGCGCGGGTACGGGGCGGGGCGGGTCGACCCACTCTTACATGTTGTTCAAAAAAATACAAGTAAATTTTACTTTTTACAATAAAACGTAGGGAAAGCACTTTAAGAATGAAAAATATTGATAATAGAATGGATAATTGAGCCTAACAAGTTAAAATATCGACTCTAACTAGTTGAAGAAAAGTCAAAATAGGAGAAATATGTATAGATATTGTAAGAAATTGAGATAAAATGAGTCTAGGGCGGCGCAGGACGGGTCGGAAGTAGATACCCATGCCCCACCCCACGCTACTGCGGGTCGGGTAATACCCGCCCCATCACGGGTCAGGTCGGGTAATACCCGCGGGGCAGGTTGAAATTGCCATCACTACTTCTCATCAAATATCACATTTCTACTGAGTACAACTCGATGCTCAGAAGGTGAACAGACTCAAAATAACTTAACTCTATCTCCGTAACCCACAAATACACCCTTCTTTGCCCTTGGGTTCAGCTTATCCTCATCCACATGATAATAAATAGGACACCCAAAAACTTTCAGTGAAGAGTAATCAGCAGGCTTACCATACCACACTTCATAAGGAGTCTTACACTCGATACCAGTGTGAGGTCCATGCTTGATCAGGAAGCACACCATGTTTACTACTTCTGCCCATAATCTTCTCTCTAGTCCAGCATTAGAGAGCATGCTCCGTGCTCTCTCCAACAATGTCTGGTTCATCCTTTCTGCAACGCCATTCTGCTGGGGCGTATCTCTAACGGTTCGATGACGGACAATCCCTTCATCCTTGCAGAATTCGTTGAACTCGGAATTGCAGAACTCGAGACCATTGTCCGTTCGCAGCTTCTTGATCTTCTTCCCGGTCTGATTCTCCACCAATGTCTTCCACTGCTAGAACTTCGTGAAAGCCTCACTTTTCTGCATCATCATGAAAATCCAAGTAAATCTCGAATAATCATCTATAATAGACAGAAAATACATGTTGCCTCCAATGGATTCAATTCGTGAAGGACCCCAACAGTCGAAGTGGAGGTCAGGGGCGGACGCACGGGGCTTTAGGGGTGTCCCGGGACACCCCTGAATTTTGGGAAAACGATTATTCAACCTACGGTGGTAATTTACGTATGGATAAAAAAATTATAATTGATAGAGAGGGACACCACTGCAATTTGAAAAAATGATTATTCTACTGTCATTTTTTAAATTTGTGTATGTGAATATAAGTGGTAGGTTAGGTAATTCAAACCTAGAGCACAATTATTATTAATAAACTTAATTTCCATTAAACTACAACTCATTTGTTGTTCGATTTTGAACACTGCATCATAGTAAAATGGCATTCCCTATCTCTAATTATTTTCAAAACCTAGTTATTAAACTAATTTCAACCTACTCTTAATCTGTATTGATTTTATGGTTGTACGACAAGTGTTGAAAGAGTCTTTCAGCTTTGGGTTACATCAAGAACAAGTTTACAAATCGAATATGCGATAAGTTCGTGAATGATTGTCTAGTAGGGTATATACAGACAATTTTTTTTAACAATTTAGACACCAAGTGTATTCTACAATTATTTGAGTATATGAAAATACATAATGGACTTTTTTACCATGTACGATTAAGGTATTTTCTTATTTATAATTTTATTTTATTATATTTTTATTAATTTTTTTCTTAAAATAGAATACCCCTATGAAAAATTACTGGGTCCACCACTGGTGGAGGTAATCTAGTATCCCCTTCGTCCGGTGGATACCCTTCTTGGGAAACTTGCCGCGATGTAGCTTCCCAAAGACACAATGCTCACAGAATTCCAAATTCTGCACCTTGTGCCCGCAAAGAATATCTTCCTGATGAACCTGAGATGATGCAATTGCAGCAGAACCAGACAACACAGACCCTTGTAATGCATACAAGGTCCCACGCTTCACGCCTTTGAGCACCTTCATTGAACCTTTGCAGACATACACAACTCCACCTTTTCCTTTGAAGCTGAAACCCTTGTTGTCGAGTAGACTAGGAATGGCAATGGAGCAGGTCCGGGGCGGGTATCATTATACCCATACCCGTCCCGTGGCAGGTCGGGTTCAAGTCGGGTAATTTATCATGGGTTGCGGGTCAGGGCAGGTCGTTCCAATTGGTATGCAATTTATATGGAAAACATTAGAAATATTTGTTGATTTCATTATAAGACCAAGAAAACAAATCATATTATGATAAATGTAGTTAAATTATTGGAGAAATTGAGGTTTTCACTAATTTACAACTTTGTTATAGCTAAAATATGATGTAATAAAAAAGAAATTCTAAATAATTTGACTAAGATTACATGTAATTTAGGCAAGAACGGGTAGAATGGGGCGGGTCAGGGCAGGTCGGGTCGATGTGAGTACCCATGCCCGCCCCACCCCAAAATAAGTCAAACAGGTCAGGTAAAACGGGTCAGGTCGAAATTGCCATCCCTGGAGTAGACTCAAGGAGATCAGGATCTTTGTCATTCGTGGAACATGCCTGACATCATTCACAGTACATAATGAACCATCATGTGTCCGAACCTTTATGGACCCGATTCCAGCAACCTTGCAGACAGCTCCATTAGCCATGACCACGTTACCACCATCTATCTGCTCGTAGGTTGTGAAGCAATCCCTATTCTGATACGAGGTTGCAGTATCCAAAAACCACACATCAGCACGATGTGCCTTATCATCTACAGCCAATGTGAGATCGTCTTCAGAACTGTTGTCCACTTCTGCCACGGCAACTGAACCGTGGTTCTTCTGTTGCCCTCTTCTCCTGGGACAATTATACTTCCAATACCCCACTTCCTTACAGTTGTGACAAGCATCACCTGGTTGTGGACGACCCTTGGAATTCCTGTTCGAATTCCCTTTACCAGATTTCTTCTTTCCCTTTCCACCTGTAACAGCCAAACCCGATGCTTCATCACCTATACCAGAACCAGACGCCTTATGCCTGATCTCTCTCGTGTGAAGAGCAGATCTGACATCCTCCAACGATAAGCTATCTTTACAAGCAATAAAAGAATCCACGAAATTATCATATGAGCTCGACAAAGACACAAGAAGGATCAGGGCAACATCTTCATCGTCAACCTTAACATCTATATTGCGTAAGTCAAGCAAAATATAATTAAGTTGTTCCAGATGATCCCTCAAAGGCGTACCTTCTCGCATCCTCAAGTTGAACAACCGTTGCTTGAGATGTAGCTTGTTGGTTAAGGACTTCGTCATATATAGACTCTCCAACTTTAACCACAAGCCAGCGACAGTCTTCTCAGCAGCGACTTCAATGATGACGCCATCAGACAGCGATAACATGATGGTCGAGTGAGCCTTCTCCTCCAGGGTACTCCACTCATCGTCATCGACCACTGCCTTCTTCTGTTTCGCAGACAGCGGTCCCACAGCCTTTGCTGTTTCAATAAAGCCTACATCTTGATCTGCCATATAGCGAAGCTGTTCTTCCCCGTGAAATTTTTGATCTTCATGTTCACCGACGTCATTCTTCTGAATCGAAAACCCTAGCCAGATTTTCCAGCCGCGGCTCTGATACCACTTATTATAAACGCCCTGCTATGGATCAGGAAATCGCTAGGATCAAGAAAGCAAGAATACGAAAGCGAGAATCAAAAACACGACACATGATTTACGTGGTTCACTAACACGATGTGTGTTAGCTAGTCCACGGGCGAGAGAGAGCTAGTTTCACTATATCGAGTAGATTACAGATTACAGAGGAGATGAGAAGTAATTATACTTCTCCATGTGGATTTAAACCTAATCCAATCTAGCAAATAAAACAGTTACAGACCAGGCCCAGAACCTGAACCCAAATAACATTAAGCCCATACACCGCGGGCCGGGGGGCGTTGCCCCTGGACCCCCGACTATTCCAGTCGTAGCGGCTGATAATCCGATTCAAGTCACATCAACAAACCTATTTATGAGTTATAACATAAAAGGTACATATGATACATTATTTTACGAATGAGTTTATCACTAACCGTAAACAATTTCAAATCCATGTTATTGATCTCAAAAAGTTCTAACAAATTATTCAAACTATCTAAAACAAGAAATCATATTTTTTTTTTTTGTCAAATTCAAGTTAGTAATAAGGGTGATATTCCATAGTGGATCACATAACGACGACAAAGAGGTTGGAAAATGAAGAGAAGGAAGGAGAAACAAAATTAGTAATTCAAGATGGGTGGATTTTTTGTTTGTTCGACAAATTGGGTGATTTTAGTTTACGCTAAATAATTTTTCTTAATTTTTTGGTGTTTGAAAATAGTGAACTATTGGACATATAAAATCGAGGTAGTTCATTATATTTCATGCCAAACCATTAAAAAACTGGATTACGTTCGTTCCATCCCTAACCGTCCAAATAAATGAACCGAACTACTATTGTGACTAGTTTGGTGGCTCTACAGTCTACTGGTTCGGGTGGTGATTCGGGACAATCAGACCACATTGACCTATTGGGAAGCTTAAAATTTGGATGAAACTATTTGGCTTGAGTAATTTCAAATTGACTTGTTTTGAAACAATTGCAATTGTTTGGGGTGACACAGGTAATTCGAATTGATTCGTTTTTTTATGCGAAATCAAAAAACTTGTATTAAGCTCCGGCAAACACCAAGGGAAATCCCTGATGTGCCTCTCAAACAATTAAGATAGAACCAAAAAACCTATCAAAGTATGCTAACTATATGCTCTAATTCTGCCTGGAGGACAGGGCTACTGGACACTCTATAAGAAACTTCAGCTAACACCTGCTTAGTTAATACATCAGGGAGCCTTATCCCTGTAGAACCATACATCCTATTGCATCGCTCACGCCAAACAAAACTGACTACCGAGCTCCATAGCAATCGACATAAACCATGCCTTGGAGTCACTTTGCCCCACTGCTGAGAACACCAGGACACCACTGTAGGCCAGTCCCCTTCCCCTGGAGGAGCCAGCTACTTCAAACAACACCTTAAAACCGACCTAGTATAGGAGCAAGAGACCAGGAGGTGGCTGCGAGTCTCTATACCACCTGGACAAAGAAGGCATAACCCAGAAACCTGTTTGCCCCAAGACAGGAGCTTATCCTGCATAATCAGTCTGTCATGCATAGCCATCCACAGAGTAAATCCATGTCTAGGGATGATTTCCTTAGACCAGACCAGCCGACGCCATGCCACAGCTTGCTGATGTTCCCTTATTGCCTCCCACACTCGCTTTACCGAGTATTTCTGCATCTTCTGCCCTTGCCATAACAGATTGGGAGGATTACCTGAAATATGAACAACAGCGAAACTTCGACACTTCAATAATTGCCGCCATATCCATGTCCCTGCAGATGAAATTGATATATCCCATAAGCTCCTCTGCTTCAATCTACACCGAGAAACCCAAGCTACCCAGAGTGAACCACCACTTGTTAGGATCTCCCAGACATGTCTGAACACACATGCTTTGTTCCAGAGGTTAAAATTTCTGATTCCCAGACCACCTTCACGCTTAGGCAGCGCAAGCTTATGCCAAGCCATAACAGCTTTCTTTCTTACACCCCCCTCTGCTGTGTCCCAGAGAAACTCATTGCACAATCTTTCTACTTCCTTAATTACATACTTAGGAAGCAGAAAGATGTTGAGCCAGTACTGCAATGTACTAGAGATGACAGATGAAATCAACTGTACTCTCCCTGCATATGTCAATAGGCGAGACCGCCAGCTTCTAAGTCTCTGAGTAATCTTATCAATCAACACCTGACAGTCATGCTTAGACAGCTTGCCAGTTATCAAAGGAACACCTAGGTATCTAACAGGAAGAGAGCCAAGAGGAAACTCAGTTATAGTAGAGATAAACTGCTGCTCTTCCTTTGATATACCAGCACAGAACAGCTGGCATTTAGCTGCATTACACTTCAAACCAGACATGATATAGAATTCATCCATCAGCCTCCTTATACCCGCCACCCCCCTCACTGACCCATTCGTGAAAACCATCAAATCGTCCGCAAAGCAAAGATGCGTAATCATTAATGGCTTACAACGTGGGTGGAAGGGGATCTGATTCTCCCTTGCTGCTTTTCGAGCAAGCCCATCCAGGACTTCCATTGCAATAGTAAATAGGTAGGGTGACAAAGGGTCACCCTGCCTTAAACCCTTTCTAGCCCGAACATTTCCACACAATCCCCCATTCAAAGAAACTTTGATTGTAGGAGTAGTAACACAAGCAGTAAGGAGCTTTAAAAAACCAGAGGGGAACCCCATTGCATCCATCACAGTAAACAAGAATTGCCAATTAACTGAATCGAAAGCTTTCATGATATCAATCTTGACCACACATCTAGGACTCAAATTTTTATAGTGGTAATTCCTAACTAGTTCTGAAACTAATAGGATGTTATCACTGATAGCCCTGCCTTTGATAAACGCAGTTTGAGACCTACTTATCACACTGGGAAGCACCTGAGCAAGCCTATTAGCCAAAATCTTTGAAATCCCTTTGTACAACGTGTTACAACACGAGATAGGACGAAAATCCTTCATGTGTTCAGCACAAGGAAACTTAGCAACCAATGTAAATATAGTGCTGTTCACTATAGCAGGCATAATTCCAGAGGAAAAGAAAGAAATTGTTACCTCTTCCACCTCTTTCCCAATGATGTCCCAATGAGCTCTGAAGAACTCTGCAGGAAAACCATCGGGGCCTGGGGCCTTGTCACGACCAAGGGAGAAGAAGACACTTTTTATTTCCTCTCTTGTAATTCCCCTCATTAGATACTCACCCTCCTCCTCAGACAGTTTATGCTGTAATAGAGCTTGATAGAAAGCTACTGGCTGCTGCTTAACCTGCGGATCCTCAGTCCCAATCAGTTTAGAATAAAAGTCCACAGCAACTGCACCTATCTCGTGAATATCCGAAACAACTGCTCCCTGATCATTCCTCATCCTGGTAATCTGCTGCTTTAGTGTCTTAACCTTGACCAGCTTGTAAAAGAAAGCTGTGTTAGAATCACCTTCCTGAATAACCTGAGACCTTGATTTTTGTTTATAATAGAGTTCTTCAGCCTTCCTTAACTCCCCATACTCCAATCCCAGTTGCTCTTCTACTTCAATATTCAACTCACCAGGATCATTCAGTACTTTTTCTTGTGCATGTTCAAGTGCAACAGCTGCCGCCTGAACTCGACAAGAAATATCAGAGTATACCACTCGATTTAACTGCCTCAGCTCCTTCTTCACTTGAGAAAGTTTACCATAGAAGACATAATAGGGGTAGCCCACAACCTTCTTCTTCCAAGCATTCCGGACAATATCAAGGTAACTGGGATGGGATTGCCAAAATACAAAGTATTTAAATGGCTTAGGGAGGGTTTTCAAATTTGGAGCAGTATCTACAATCAAACCACAGTGATCTGATACCCCAGGAGGGTTAGTATAAGCAGAACTATCTACAAATCTTTCCAACCATATATCATTAACAAGTATTCTATCAATTCTGTGAGCAATTGGATTGCTCTTCTGACGGTTCCACCAAGTAAACCAGCAGCAGTCGTCTTATGCTCAGTCAACTCCATACCTTGAATCCAACTTCGGAAATCCTGCATACTCTGAGTAACTACCTGGGAACTTGAAGTATCAGTAACTTCAGCTATGGCATTGAAATCACCCATATACACCCTTGGCAGTCCATTATCTTTTCCCCTAAACAGCTCCTGATATAGACTTCGACGCTCTTCTTCCTTGTTGGGGCTGTAAACAAACACCACACTAAACGGCTTAACATCATCAACCCGAATATGAATATAGTGCCTACCTTCATCAACCAAAGTTACTGGCAACCCTTCCCTCCAGAATATCCATACCCTACCATTTTCAGATTTAGCATAATTTGATAAATGCTTCCAGGCAGAAAAACAACCCTCTACTATAGTATTTTTATTTACTTCCTTTACTCTAGTCTCTAACAGACCTACAATATCTATATGCCTCACTCTCAGCTGCTGTAAAACTGCTGAGTGTTTATCAGGGGCATTGAAACCCCTGATATTCCAGCTTAAAATCTTCATTTGCGTTTCTTCCCTCTCCCTCTCCCTTTTGGAGGAGAAGGGGGAGGTGGCTGACAGGCAACCCGCACAGTCTTCCCATTGACCTGACCAGCAACAAGCTTGCTCGATAGACTTCTTGGCCCTTGAGAAATCGACCCTGACCCAATCCACACCTTGTTCTTCTTGTTAACAACCAAAGTAAACCCATCCGCATCAACCAAACTCCCTCGTGGGGGAGGAGTATTGGTATCTGCAGACTGAACAGCACATACAGGATCCTCAGTCAACACTGCCTTACCCTTATCAACCTCATCCACCACAGAGACTTCAGCATTCTCAACAACTAGAGCTTCCTTAGGTTCACTCTGCCCTGCACTGCCTTGATCCGAATTAGCTACCTGAACCTCACTAATTACTGGCACTTTCTTCTTCCATTCTAACTTCGTCCCTTCACCACCGTTACTGCAATTATGCCCAAACACACTGCATTTATCACACACCCTTGGCATATGACAATATTCGACTTCAATAAAGATCTCAGGCAGACCATCCGGCGTTACACTCAGCCTCGAAACCTTCTTTGAACTAGCCTTAACCTCGACACAGACTTGAGCAAACCCCACCTTCTTACCTCGTGTAGTGGACTTATTCATACAAAGTGGGCGACCCAGAGAACTTGCCACTCGCCCCAGCCCCTCCTTAGAAGTAAGCTCCGACGGCAGATGCGAGAGTTTTACCCAGATTGGCAGAGTCGAATTGTCCAGCTTCAAAGGACTAATCCCTGGTTCCTACTTACGCAGGAACAGAGGGTTCTCCCTGTGGTGCCAAGGCCCGCTTTCGAAAACACACTGACAGATCTCGGCATTGGGAAATTGAAAGAGAACGAGCCTGCGCCCCATGCTCGATGCTCGGACTTCCCCATCCTTCCCCCATAGCCAATTTGCCCAGTAACGGATAGCCGATAGCGACGCCGGGCGATCGATAAATTGCCCCACCAGGCTGTTCTCCCAACGTTTCGCCCCTTCTTCCACCACCTCTCTCGGGATCCTCAGCGAGCCATTAACATACTCCGGCTCATAGTAGTCCAGACGGTTATCTTCCGGAATCCCTAACAGCGATACCCACGACCGACCGTCACCGACGGCTGCCGCACCGTCAGTGACGGCCGCCATCGGTAGAAACTCGAATTTAGGGTTCAGAAAAAAGAGAGAGAAGAGAGAGAAGAGAGGAAATTTTCTAAATCTTCATTTCGAATTGATTCGTTTTAAATGACTCATTTTATAAAATTAAACAATTAGGCAATTGATCCATCCAATCCTAACAGGTTAATCCCATAACATTGGGCCCTTTAATAGACATCTAACATTTTTAGCCTAGCCCAGATTGACTTTAACCAATATGCAAGAAGGCCCAATCGGCGGTGAATAATTTTGGCGGCATGACTTGATGCAAAATCAACAACAGCCCCACGTAACTCCCGAGCGCATACAGTAATCCCCGTTTCCCGCCATTATCACACATCCCAGCCAAAAACCCCACTTCCGTTTCAGTTCCCTTGAAACTAGCGCACTCCTTCTCGTCTTCTCCGCTAGGGCTTCGCCGTCCGACGAGCAAGCTCGTTGTTTTCACACGACGATGGAGGAATCCGGGGGTTTCTCCGGTCCGGCGGGCACTCACACACCATCCGGGGCGGGGACCATCAAGAGGATCCGATTGGAGAATTTCATGTGCCACAGCAACCTTCAAATCGAGCTCGGTCCGCGGGTCAATTTCATCACCGGCCAGAATGGGAGTATGGCTTCTTTTCTCCCTTTTGTCTCGTCAGCGTCTCTCTGTGTGTATACTCGTTGCTCGAATCACTAGCATCGTTGCTATTAGGGTTCCGTTTCCGTTCTGTGGTGTAGTTAGTTCAATGACTCAGTGAACCGAAATTCGAGGCTAATACTTTGCAATGAGTTTATTAGGGTTGTCGAACTTTTGTACTGATTGGAAAAATGGTGTCTTCAAGTGGGATTGTGTTTGCTTTATATCCTTGTTAGGGGAGAATGATGTGTGTTGGACTGAGTTAATTGTCTTTGGGGATTTTGGGCGTTTTCAGGTGGTAAAAGTGCAATACTTACAGCGATTTGCGTAGCCTTCGGAAGCAGAGCTAAGGGGACGCAGAGGGCGTCCACACTGAAGGATTTCATCAAAACTGGTTGCAGGTTTGAGCTTCTATCCTGTTTAAACCAATACTTGTCGTTGGAGTTCCAGGATTGATATCTGACATTGTTTCTTTTACAGTCATGCTACTGTTGAAGTGGTGATAAAAAATGAAGGACATGATGCCTTTAAGCATGATATCTATGGCAATTCCATAATTTTAGAGCGTCGAATCAATCAGACGGCCGGCTCCATGACTTTAAAGGATCACCGAGGTCTGTGCTCCTTTACTATATTTAATTATATTAGGTGAATTTTAGTCCTGGCCAAGGCTTGAACCCAGGTGCAGTGGATATTCGGGCAAGCATTACTACAGTTATTAGGTCCGGGCCTTAGGTTACTAAAAACTGCAAAATTAAAAGTGTCTTTTTACTTTCTTCAACAAAGCTCGGGGGTGCTTAGGACCCAACGAGCTATGTTACTATTATGTTAATTGGTTATTGCTGGGTTTTCCTTTACTAGTCGTCTAGCA
Source organism: Linum tenue (assembly GCA_946122785.1). Taxonomy (NCBI): domain Eukaryota; kingdom Viridiplantae; phylum Streptophyta; class Magnoliopsida; order Malpighiales; family Linaceae; genus Linum; species Linum tenue. The sequence continues at coordinate 51,375,870 of CAMGYJ010000004.1, read as the reverse complement.
CACGTCGCTTCAAATGCTGAATCACAGCATAAGCTGGCCTAGTTTGAGCAAATTGGCTCACAAGAGCCATATGTCGTGAGAATGATTGCTCCGCCATATTATTCCACCCATGGGAAGCAAAGAGCTACATCAGAAGGATTAAATATATGTGGAAACTCAAGTACAACTTCTGCCCCCACTCTAGCCAGTTTGATTTGATGAATTATGTGGTAATTATCATTCTCAATACTGAAGTAGTGTGGACTGAGTGACTAAATAGTTATGAAATCATTAGTTTGCATTTGTATGCATTGGCAACTTTGAGCCATGGTGATCTCTCCCATAAGCAAGTCACATCATCCATTGATGGTTTGAGTGGCATGAACTTTTGTGGAAAGATCTAACTGTAGTCTCGTACATTGGAATTGTCTGTCTATTCAGCAATTTCAAATGTAACTCAACCTATAATCTTCAGTACTAAAGTCAAAGAGCCCAGTAATGTTAACACTATCCTATGTGATTATATATATATATATTTTTTTTTTTCCACCAAATATATTCGTTTCAACCAGCACAATCTACTGTATTAGGCAACTAGTTTTAGTTCCATGCATGTTTTGTGGGATTTACCTCTGGCTTACTCTGGATAAAATTAAAAACTTAAGATGAACTTCACTTTTGTCCTCTGCCATTTGGGAGAATTTTGAACTAACTTGTTTTTGTCTCTGGCATATATGATAGGAAGAAAAGTCGCAGGTCGGAAAGATGATCTTCAGGAACTCATAGATCATTTTAATGTGAGTTTTCCGAACACTGCTTTTGTGTCCTGTCCATCGTATATTCTTTCAACTGTGTGTTAGATTAGAACCATGGTGCTGTATTAACTGCCATTAAAATGTCAATCAACTGAAAAGGAACTGGAAACATGATAATTACTTCATACTCTTTGTTTATTTCGCCAAAAGTAACAATGACTGCTATAGGTTCTATTGTCGCTGTTTGCACTCTGTTTGAATGCCGAGATGGTGGTTCCTATTCTTTTGCTTTTCGTAAGTGTCTAATCTTAGGTATTGCATTGAACATGGTGCAGATTGATGTAGAGAATCCTTGTGTCGTGATGAGTCAAGACAAAAGTAGGGAGTTCCTGCATTCTGGGAACAAGAAAGACAAATTCAAGGTTATTCTGTTTTCTATTCTCCTTTTTTGGTATTCTTTGCTGGTCTGGTAAGGCCTGAGTAATGTCTGTAGTGCTCCCATGATCACTCTTTTTTGTTCAGTTTTTCTTCAAGGCTACTCTTCTTCAGCAAGTTAATGATACCTTACAAAGGAACACGGAAGGACTGAGGTCTGTAAGTGCAGCTGTTGAGGAAGACGAGGCTTCTATTAAACCAGTAGAGAAAGAACTTGCAGAGTTGCAGAGAAAAATTAGTAACATGGAGCATTTGGAAGAAATATCTCAGGAGGTTGAGGTTCTGACTAAGAAGCTAGCATGGGCATGGGTTTATGATGTAGACAAGCAAAAACAGGAGCACATTTCGATGATGGAGAAACTCAAACAACGTGTTCCTGCTTGCCAAAAAAAGATAGATGAAGAACTAGTGAGTGATTGAAGGGACTGACATTATTTAGTGCTGTTAGATTTTGCTTTGCTGTTAATTCATTATCCTGTCTTTCACTTGTATCTGGCTTTGTCTTGGCTGGAATGTTATGAAACTGCCATCTGTAAGATTTTCTGAGCTTGTCCTCTTTGTTTGATTCAAAGGCTAAGATGGAATCTTTGGAGGAAAAATCATCAAAGAAGAAAGGTCAAATTGCTCGCCTGATGGATAAAACATTGGAAGTGAAGAGTAAGCAGCAGGAATTCAAGGACTCTATTTCCATGGTAGTTTTCATTCCCTATTAGATGAAAAGTACTTAATGGAATTAGTAATCTTAGAATTTTAAATTCGTTGGTGGTGGATTATTCATATGCCTTTAGAGGTGTGAAAAAGTGTGACATGTAAAATTTGGTATCTTCCTGATTGAGTATGATGAGTATAGACAAAACAAGGTGGTTTTGGATCCTAAGTGCATGCCTTATGTTCATGCATGTCCGTTAAGTTCCAATCTTGTATGCCTTTTCAGGTGGTTTAGTGGTATCTATGAGAATATCACATCCTCTGATTCTTTATATGAAGTTGATTCTGTCTGCTCAGGAGGTTTGTTAGCTAGGTTCTTGTTGTATGGGCAATAACTCCACATGTACTGATTTGTATGTGAAATTGGTTAATTAGGCCACAAAGGAGAAGGTTGAATTACAAGAAAAGCGTAAGCGTGCGACTAAGCAGATTGACGACAAGGAGAAACAAGTAAAAGAATTGGAACGGCAAATTGAGGAAATTAATGATCAGCATCTTAGAAACACACAGGTTTTGTTTGCTGCCCTATGTTGAGTTTCTCTTTCTTCCCTTTATGCCCATCTTGGATTGTTCATTTTTGTGTCTAACGATGTGTTTTTGCGTATGAGAAACACAGTGAAGGTTTTTTTTGTAGTTTTCCCCATTTCTGTTTGTTTTAATATTAAGTTTCTTGTCACGTGCAATTTGTCGTGGTCCAGCAAGTCGTGATTTACAGTTCACTAGGCAACTGTCCAACCTGAAAATTGCAAGAACTGAGGCATACTGTTTGTTTCATTCATGCCTCTTTGGTGAAGGACATATGTCATTTATTTATTACTTTACATGCGTTAGTCTTGGACTTTGGTCATGACTTGCCTGAGATGTTACTAGAGATGTGGTACTATAGATGATCATATTGGCATCTGGTTTGCTTCCGAGGCTAAATACGGTTACTCGTTGTGTCTTACTGGTAAGTGTTATTCACTTCTGAAGTATTCTGTACCGCAGGCTGAAAATTCTGAAATGGAGGAAAAGGTCAAGGAACTTAAACGTGCAATAGATGATGCAAATGACTCATTCTTGAGGTGATCCATTTCATATGACCCTTGGGTTATCAGCACTCTATGACCTCTGCTTAGAGATTTATTTATACTACTGGCAACCCTGATAATCCAGGTTAGAGAATGAGGAACGTGGAACAACAGATTACGTGGATAAGATACAAGGTGAAATTAGTGAGATTGCTAAACAGGTACCAACCTCTGTAACTAAATAACTGGACCATAAAATAATGTTGCTTCAGTGAACTGCCTTATTTCCCCTTAACATTGGTTTGTAGTTAAATCCTCATAATGGTCGCATCAAATTATTGAGGGACTCGGTCTGTTAGCAGAAGAGATACAACTGTGTTCATTCTATTAATAGTAAAGAGCTCTTCCTTTATTGCTTGTACGTGGACGGAAGTCTTGAACTGGTGGTTGGCATCACCAGTTTACTTCTTAAGCTGCACGTTTGTTCTGTAACCAACTAGTTGAGTTATGTCTGTGTAGATTGCAGATAACGAGAGAAAGGAAAAAAATCATCGTTCAGCCATTAATGATCTTCAGAAGAACAGAAAAAACAAGGTATCTCCGGTCATTGTAGTCTTAGTGATCTAATGGGCTTAACAGTGTGATCTTAGCAATCCTTTATGTTGTCATGCCTTGATATTGATGTATTTCATAAGTGGATTTAATTATGTAAGTTGTCATTGTAATATCTGCATATCGGTTCAGGTCACAGCATTTGGAGGAGATAGAGTCCTTCGACTTCTGCGTGCAATTGAAAACCATCGTCATCAATTTAAAAGGCCACCAATAGGTCCAATTGGCGCTAATATTGTAAGTTGTCAGTCTCTAATAATTACATACACAAGCTCCATCTGTTTGAATGTTGGTTCTTTGAAAGTTGAAACTGATGTACCCTGAAATGCCAGATGCTTGGAATTTCGGAAAAAGAAAAAAAAAATTTAGTAGACTGTGATCTTTCAGTGGTTATGTTTCTAATGTATTACTTTTCAGGAGCTATTTGTTATTTTTAATTTCATAGCTCTTCTTTACTGCATGGTCAGCCATTTTGCTGTTCCATACCTTAGTTATGACACATTCTTTGATGTCTGACTCTGAAAGGCCTTAGCAAACGCTGATAGATGGGCTCTAGCTGTTGAGTATGCGCTTGGGAAGCTGTTCAATGCATTCATTGTGACAAATCATAGTGATTCTCTCCTTCTAAAAAAGTGTGCAAGAGAAGCAAATTATGGTGACCTGAAAATCTACATATATGACTTTGAACGACCAAGGTGTGTAGATGCCTAATTTTTCTGGTTCCTGATTGGTTTCTGATCCTGTGCGATCACATGTTTCCTGTTTGAGCTAAATCCTTGTTTTCTTTTCTTACCTTATGCTGTAGGTTAAACATACCTTCTGACAAGCTTCCCACAACACATCACCCAACTGTTCTATCTGTTATACAATCCAGCTATGATACAGTGCTAAATGTTCTGATAGATTTGGTAATCAGTGATTCATCATATTTAAATATATCAGCTAGCTTCCAGAATGCCATATGTTTTATATATTGTGTTTCTCTCCAGGGAAATGCAGAAAGGCAAGTCCTTGTCAAGGACTATGACACCGCTAAGGAAGTTGCTTTTGGACAAAGAACTCGAAATGTGCATGAGGTTTACACATCAGATGGATATAAAATGTGAGTGTGTATATACATTTTTGGGGGGTGCACAAGGCATGGTGTCCAGAGCAGTGAGTAATTCCCCTTTGCCATCGGTAGTCACTGTAGGTGGTAAACAGCTGGCCGTCGTATATATACCTATTTGATATTTAGACTGGAATGCTTAGTTGCTTAAGAGGGCCTAACGAAGGTGGTAAAAGATACAAATCTTGCTAACCCACTTCGATAAGTATTTTCATTTGTGTGAAACGACTTGGATAAGTAATATAGAGAAGTGGGCAGGATTTCATATTACCTTGATTTAGAAGCCAGCAGCCGTATTTCGTTCATCTTAATCTGAACTGGCAAACATACTTCTTAATTCTTATTCATAAAATATGGAAAGAATAACTATGGATGGTGTCCATAATTTCGTATAAAAGAAGTAAATTGGAGATAGTGCTTCCAATTTACTGTTGGTGTTTGCTAGCATGCTTGTGACTTGAGTTTTTTGTTAGGTTCTGTCGTGAGTCAGTGGAGACAGTGCTTCCGCCATCTAAGTGGCTTAGAGCAAACCGTCTGTGCGGTTCATTTGATGATCAAATCAGTGATCATGAGCAACAGGTCCATGTTCTTGCTAAAGAAACTGAACATTTAAGACGGAAGAAGTGGGACTCTGAGGGAACTCTTCGTAGTCTTGGAGAAACACTGCGGTTAGCAAAGGTGATAACTTCACCTATCAATTAGCTTAAAAACTTCCCAATCATCCTGTGTTCCTCCGTTTCTGGGACTTTACTGAAGAATGGAAGGCACTCTTCAGCTCAATGTTTGCACGTGCTGAATGCTATCATGGTTATGTAGATGCATATTTTGGGTAGATAATGCCTGGCTATGTCCTATGTCATACTGTTGTTAAACCTGTCTTATTCTGCAAGGATTTTGCTATTTCACATGTCCATTTTATTTGTGATAGATGTGGATTGTAGTTCTCTTTTTGCCCACATAGTCTTGCATTGCCTTTGAGCATCTCCCTTATGTTAACTGGAAATTTGGCCTTTGTTTGTGCTTCTGTATTTGACATTATATGCTGTCTTTTTTAACCGATTGTAGAAGAAACGCTCGGATGCTGAGCGGAAGTTGGCATCTATGGAACTAGAGCTGCAGGATTTGGAGCGATCAATTGACAATGCAAGCATGTCGCTGCCAACGTCAACTTTGGATGAACTTCGTGAAGAAATTTCTGTTTGTTCCAAGTTTCTGATGCTACTTTTTCTTCTGGATGCTTATCTACGGAATTGCTAATTTCCATGTAGTTTTTACTGGGATTCCTTCTCTAACTTAACTGCATCTTTTTTTCATGACTTGCGCAGAGGATAGAAGAAGATATAAAACACAAACAGGATACTCTAGAGACGCTCGAGGTTGGAATTGAAAAAGCTGAAGAAAAAGTTACGGCTCTGAAGATGTCATTTCAGAGTTTATGTGGTAGGACTAGTGTTGGTGGATTTCTCTTTTAGGAAAGAGATCGCCCTACCATTGATTTCTCGTTGCCTTAATTGGAAAACTGTAGATTCAGCAAAACAAGACTTCGAGACCCTGGAGGATGCTGAGACTGAGCTGATGAAGATTGAGACAGATCGGAAGAGTGCCGAGACGGTATTTTCCTTTGAGCTCAGTATATTTCTTGATCCACAACTTTCTGTCTTTTTTATTTTTAGTCCATAGGTGACTTTGGCCCTTTGTTTTGAACGTCGGTTGGTTGGATGTTTTTATACATCCATTACCGCTATCTCAACCCCTTGGAGTTGCTTGATTCCCCGCTTTCAAACTAACTCTTTCTGTTATCTAATTAAAGTATCAATTTCTCATCTCAGCAAAAAGCGTATTATGAGCGTATAATGGCTACTAAGGTCCTTGTCGACATAGAAAGTGCAAAGGAAAAGCATAGTAAGCTTGAAGATGAGCGGAAGGTAAATTTTCAAATGTCATATTACCACATCACATTGAGATCCCCAAAGCTTGTTTTCCTTTCTGAACAGCCCTCCAACGTGCTTGCTCTTATATTCTTGGTTTTCAATTTATAGCCTCTAATGATCATATCTTCTTATTGACCACATTCCATAATTTTTCTTTTTGCTTGATATTGCCAAATTGGTACGTGTTTGAAACTGAAGATGGCAAGTTTCCATGATCTTTGAGCTAACAGTATCATGGATTGTTAGATTTCTGCTCGGTGTTTTAAATGGGACTAATGGACCTGTGGGAAAGTAGGAAGTCAGTTCAGCATGGTTCCAGTGGCTCATGCTTACTCGTTTGAAGTGTAACATATCCATCTTCTGTTATCCAATTCTGTGCCCTGCCATGTTTTCTGTGACAAGACTTTGTGTCTTCAAGAATTTTATCTGCTATACATGTACCTGAAAAGAATTGCTTACGGCACTGGCATTTCTGAGATCATAATGTTTATGCTGAAAACGTGTTACTCTCGACCTCTCTTTGGTGGATGCAACGACTATTAAAAGTTAATTTAAAGCAACTGTTCTATCAACTGTAGAGCTTATTTGCAGTGTTTGATTTCAGGAAAGATGCAGGAAGGCTTCCATCATATGTCCTGAGAGTGAAGTTGAAAATTTAGGGGGATCATCAGATCGCAGCAGTCCAGAGCAACTTAGTGCCCATTTAAGTAGACTGAAGAAGAGGCTTCACAATGAGAGTCAGCAGTACGTGTTATATGCCGTGTTTGCCAACATTATATCCCTTTAATGAAATAAAGTGAAAAGGTCTTACGCACTTATCGTGGCAGGTTTTCAGAATCTATTGATGATCTGAGAATAATGTATGAGCAAAAAGAGAATAAAATTCAAAAGAGAAGACAATGGTGTAAAACATTCAGAGAAAAATTGGAGGTATGCTATACATCCCAATTTGGTTTCTTTATGTGAATATATATTCCCTTCACCTATTTGTCTGCGTTACTGTTCTTCATAATGGTTTCGCTTATCTATAATTTTCTATACCATTTTATCTGTAGGTCTGTGTGAAAGCATTAGACTTGCGGTGGCAAAAGTTCGAGAGTAATACAAATAACGCAAGGCGTGAATTAACTTGGAAGTACGTTTCTTCACTTGTGTTAGTGCTGATTCTGCAGCGTCTGCTCTGAAACTATAATTGATAATATTCATTTGTCTTTGCTCTTTCAGTTTCAATGGTCATTTGGGAAACAAAGGTATAAGCGGGAACATCAAAATTGATTACGAGGAAAAAAGCCTTGGAGTGGAGGTAAACACTTTTTTCCATAAAACGTTGCACATCTACACAATTTCTAGACTAACAGATGTGTGATTTCCTGCCTTTTACTTCTGTCTACAATGCTGAATTCTTTACCGCTTTAATGTTTTTTTCTTTTTTTTGCGTGGTTAAGGTGAAAATGCCCCAAGATGCATCAAATAGCTCAGTTCGTGATACAAGAGGACTTTCAGGTTCTCTCTATACTAGTTTATTTCGTGCATGCGACACAGGGTTTTAGCATCTAACTGCTGTTGCAAATTCATCCTTCTAATCTTTTATTAGTGCCGGGCCAAGACCTGGGATAGGCTTGCTTTTCAATCTTCCTTCTTGATAGGGTTTCTATTTCTCTTCCCATTGAATAAACGTAGCTCAAAACTATTTATCAGAATGTATCCAATGTAGCAGTGCAAGCAAGAGTATGATTCCTAAAGCTTCCTTACTGTTGTTGGCTTGTTGCTGCTGCTGCTATATTAATTAGGTGGGGAACGCTCCTTCTCAACTCTATGCTTTGCACTATCACTTCATCAGATGATAGAGTGTCCATTCCGAGCAATGGACGAGTTTGACGTATTTATGGTAAGAAGGATTTTGGATCTTATCACGTATGCTTTCAGTATTGGGGCTCCCATTGTCATGTTATGCTTCTGTTTTATGGTTATGACAAATGGATGCATCTTCCGCATCTGGATTCAGGATGCGGTGAGTCGAAAAATCAGCCTGGACACATTGGTCGATTTCGCGCTAAGTCACAAAGCTCAGTGGATATTTATCACTCCTCACGATATCAGGTTAACAACAAACGCTGCTTCTTACTTGAGAAAGTTTTGATCTTAACTCCGATCATCTCGGTAAAAAACGTTGTTGCTTGATCTGGTGTTTGTTTGAATGATGTTGGCAGCATGGTGAGACACGACGAGAATATAAAGAAGCAGCAAATGGCCGCACCTCGATCTTAGGCTTTTCCCGATGATGGTGCACTGCTGCGTCTCTTTCATGTTTTTGGCTGTGTGCATCTCTCGCCCGCTGGTTCGATCGCAGCGCTTGACGAACAGCTTCTGGAATTTGTCTTTTGCTTTTTGTGCATGCCTGCCGTCAAGGGTCAAAGTCTGTGTTGACTCTTCTTCTCCAACTTGCATGCATGCCATTTTGTGTACAGTAGGGTTTCTGGTGCATTGGGGTTCTTCCCTTGAAACTAATTTATGCCGCTGCGCCTGCGTCTTCCATCATATCACTGTCGCAGCTTTCTTGTAGCCCAAGCATCTCATTGTCTGGGCCAAGTATGCTAAAAAGACGAGAGTGTTGGACCGGGTTTCAGTTTCAACTTGGGCTTTTGGTAAAATAGGTTTTCGGCCGTCCTGGGCCTGGTGGTAGGGTCACTCTCTCCCTTTGCAAGTTTCGAATATCGAAACTCCCTGGGTCCCACCCACACACTGCAACGGCCCAAAACGGCTATTTCCTGCAACGGCTATTTGAAACTTCTGTCACCCACCATCCACCTCACTTTTTAAAACAGATTTTTATTGGTAATTTTTTTTAAATATTTTTAATCTGACGATAGAGAAATGCACAGCACTAAGCATTGCGTTGACCATTCCACCAACTGACCAACGGCATTAATGAATGAGGATCGACTGCTGTATCAGTATAAAGTATAAACTCATTATTAACTTATGAGTTCAATGCCAAAGTAACTCATCATTTATTTGTAAAAATAAATAACGTAAATAATGTTTTTCTGTTCCAATTTTATGAGTTACCATAGAAACTATCACAAACATGTGACTGTATTTTCCAACTAAAATGAAAAATTTCGACCGGAATTGAATTGTACATCCAAAAATAACTCTAAGAAGACACGATTCCAATGGATACTTGACATGTCCCTCGTCCCTCCTCCTTCCAGGTTATCCTATCGAATGAGAGCTATGATATTGAAGGATGGAGCCAGCAGCAGAGACAGGAAAACTGTGGCGAAGATGCAAACAAACAAAAAGAACAATACCCACTTGGTTAAAATCAATTTATATAAATTATAATCAATAAATACTATTTTGGCAACATGATTACTGAAAAAAGGGGGAAATTTTGGCAACATCTTTCTCAAATCTCCCGTTCTCTCTCTCTCTCTCTCTCAGTCCGTCTTCAAACTCTTCCATCCCCATTCCCCGCTCTTTCGCAATTCCCACAACCCGCGTCTTACCAGAGAAGCCAGGAGAAAGGTCCAGAGAGAGGTGTTAGATTGTAGAATAGAACAGGAAACAGAAGAAGTGAATCACAAAAAAATCCCATTTAGTGGCCGATTAGAGCTTGGAGAACGGTATCTCTTACCCGTTGAATCTACTCTCTGTTGTGGCATCTGAACCGCAGCAGAGAACATAGTCCCAAGCGGGAGAAACAAAAGATACCAGAGGCTGATTGGCATTTGCGAGGAATACCAGAGGCTGAGCAGAGAGGGAACCCAATCGGCGACGAAAAGCGGGGAAAACCATAGCCAACGGCCGGAGATGGCTTCTGTACGGGAGGCGAAATCGACGACGCCGGCGAAGAAAAAGAAGAGCAGGGGACAGGCGTGGACCGACCGATGGCTCAAAGGATCCGTCGCCAAGCCACTGAAACATGTCGTCTTCGCTATGCAACTCCCGTCTCTCTCTGGAGGAGGAGGTACGTTTTCCCCCAAAACTCCCAAGGTATCCCTTTCCAATTCCAAGCCGGCCTATCCGTCTCCGAAGCTATCCAAGGACAAGCTCCAGACATTCATAATCTCCAATCTATCCGACATTGTCGATCGAACCCGCCTCCTGAACGACGAAATCCTCCTCAAGATCCTGTCTTTCCTGCCGGACTCCCAGAGGAAATCCAACTGTCTCGTCTGCAAGCGCTGGCTCAATCTCCAAGGCCGCCTCGTTCGTTCGATCAAGATTCTCGATTGGGAGTTCCTCGAATCGGGTCGCTTGATCGCTAGGTTTCCTAATCTCGCGTACGTTGATTTGATCAATGGCTGTGTTGTTACCCCTGTGGATTCAAGTATTTACATGAACCATCGGCTTGTCTCCGCGCATTTGGACTCTAGGGTTTCTGGGTTCTCGCCCAATTGGCGAGTTTGCGAGGAGAATCTGTTGCCCGTCGAGATTGTTGATAGAGGGCTCACGGTTTTGGCCAATGGGTGCCCCAATCTGCGCCGGCTTGCTGTGATTGGTGCCACTCAACTCGGGCTGTTGAGCGTGGCTGAGGAATGCCCAACGTTGCAGGAGTTGGAGTTGCATCGCTGCAACGACAATGTACTTCGTGGGATCGCCGCTTGTTCCAATTTGCAGATACTGAAACTGGTGGGGAACGTGTATGGCCTTTATGGTTCTCTGGTTTCGGATGTTGGCTTGACGATTCTGGCTCAAGGGTGCAAGAGATTGGTGAAGCTTGAGCTCAGTGGATGCGAGGGTAGCTTTGATGGGATTAAGGCAATAGGGCAGTGCTGCCAGATGCTCGAGGAATTGACTGTGTGCGATCATAGGATGGATGATGGGTGGTTGGCTGCTCTTCCTTTCTGTGAAAATTTGAAGACTTTGAGGTTACTTTCGTGCAAGAGAATAGATCCGGTTCCCGGGCCAGATGAGTATCTGGGTTGTTGTTCTGCTCTTGAAACACTGCACTTGGAAAGGTGTCAGTTAAGAGATCAAAATGGGGTTAGAGCTTTGTTTAAGGCCTGTGAAACCGTGAGGGAAATCGTTGTCCATGACTGCTGGGGTTTGGATGATGAAGCGTTCAGCCTGGCTAGCACTTGCAGGTAATTGCTTGTTCTAGTTCTGTATGTGTTCTTCTCCGAGCTACTCTTGTCTTCCTGATACTGTAGTGTAAGTCATTTGTCTCCATGTTTTAGTGCCTTAGACTGAATAAATAAGGATTATTTGGTTCCATATATCCGTGTGTCTGCCTATGGCTTGGGTTTAGCTGTAGATAAGAAAAGATGATGAAAACCACATGAAGCTTTCTGTAAGTCTCAATGGCTTGCAGCTTAAGCCATATGATCCATTTCTTGTAGTACAGTCTGTTGATGGATGGGAATTCAGTACAATAACATGAAATGAAACCACATGATGCATTCTGTAAGTGTCAATGGCTTGCAGCTTAAGCCATATGATCCACTTCTTGTAGTCTGTTGATGGATGGGAATTCAGTACAATAACATGAAATGATGATGCCTGGTTGAATTGGTCTAGTTGCACATAAGTTTATTATAGTTTGATGAATGGTAAATCCTGTTGCAGGAGGGTAAAGTTGCTGTATCTAGAAGGATGTTCGTTGGTGACGACAGAAGGCCTCGAGTCTGTGCTTCTAAGCTGGAATGAGATTGAAAATGTTAAGATAGAGTCATGCAAGAACGTACACGACGCTGCCATTTCTCCTGAGCTTTCGAACTTGTTCTCTGGTCTCAAACAACTTAGATGGAGACCAGATTCCAAATCAGTCCTTGCTGCAGGTCTTACGGGCACTGGCATCGGAGAGAGGGGCCGGAAGTTCTTCAAGAAATCATGACACTTTGGTAACTCATCTTACTCGGTGTCGGTGTATATTCCATGACTGAGATGGCTATTGTAACTTGCAGAGGAGGGCCTTTTCTCAAGAGCAAGTTTTCAAATTCTACGTGAGAGTTTTAGCCTTCCTTTCCATGGATGGACTACAGATTAGTATAGGAATGCTACCCTTCTCCACAACGGGGATACATTGCGAAGAGAAGAACGTAACTCTGTCTACAAAATATATATTTAAGTCCCTTTCTTCCATTTTGTAAGTTAGACCCACATTGACAGCAGAAAGACTTCTGTAATCTGTGGTAGGCATCAGCTTATGTACTTTCCTCATTCATCATACTGTGAATATTTGTAGCAATTATCAATAAACTATTCTAGTTCTTCTGCAAGTTAATGAAGTTTACAAAGTTTCCTTTCGATTCTGTTCTTTATATTGCTTTCGATTTTGTTAGATTTGGTTTTGCGTGAAAGAGGGAGGTGGGGTTTTCCGCTCTTTCGTTTGATCTTGGTTTCCCAACCTGTTGCTTCTAATTCTAAAGGGTTTTCTTTGAAACAAGAAAACTCCAGCTATCTCCTTCACGCAAACCCTGTCTAACAAGATCGAAGCAATTCGAGGACAGATATATTGGAGATGTAAGAGTTGCAATTTATTAAGTACTATACAACATCGATAGTGGAGACGTGAGAGTAATGTAAAGCTTGCATGATGCGCATTGCATTGCTCTGTGGTTTGTTTGTAAAGTATAACCAATTAACCATTATCTTATATAAAAGGTAGGTACACTTTTTTGCCAAAGTTACTATTTCAATTTTTGTCTTTTAGTGAGAATGAAAGAACTTGCCATCTTACCCCATCCCTCACACACTCAAATATATTAAAAAAAAACTTTTATCATTTGGTCAAATATATTGTATGTATAACAAAGGGGAAGATTACTTTGTTTAGCCGAATCGAACCAAAAATAAATCCGAGTAAAATAATTTCCTTGAAAATGAACCGTTAAGAGGTTTAAACGGTTCAATTTGATTTCAATAAAATGAAACCCGAGGCTTAACCGGTTCAATTTGATTTCGAGAAAATAAAACCCGAGGCTTAATTGAATATTGAGTGTTTGTGTATTGGTTGGTATTTTATTTTTATTGTTTTCAGTTTTGACCAAACAAAAAACGCTAAGCACAAAAAATTTGGGACCGAAACCAAAAAACGATAAGAACACCTTAACTCTTCGTTTAGTTGAAATTCAAGAAATTGAATCCGAACTGATAGTCCTATGTATAGCACACTTTGCCATCTTTCATTTTGTTCTTCAGATTATCCAAAATCTTAATTAATTGATTTTTTCATTGTTGCTATGAGGGAAGTAAACATTGATAATGAATTCATTTTCTTTTTATTATAAATTAAGTCACGTGTCAACTACTCTCAGGAAAACTCTTTGTGTGGTTGGGTTAAGCCATTGAAAATCACGAATAGGATATCACAGACAAGGATATATTCAAGTTCTTTAGGTTTGATGAAAATGTAGTAAAGAATTAACTAAACTTTAGTGAGGATGAAAGGGTTTGTCATCTTACCCCATCCCTCACATACACTCAAATATATTAAAAGAAAAAGTCTTTATTATTTGATCAAAGCTGTTATATGTATGACTAGGATGGGAGATTGATTTGTGTAACTAAATCGAATCGAAAATAAAAAACGAAAAAATTTGAACAAGTAATATCCTTAAAAATGAACTATTAAGAGGCTTAAACGGTTCAATTTGATTTCAAAAAATGAAACCTGAATGAATTTAATAATGAGGAAAATTCATATGCTAATATGCGAATCGAAAATAAAAAACGAAAAAATTTGAACAAGTAATATCCTTAAAAATGAACTATTAAGAGGCTTAAACGGTTCAATTTGATTTCAAGAAAATGAAACCTGAATGAATTTAATAATAAGGAAAATTCATATGCTAATATATGTTGCTCACTGTGCACATCTTACTTTCTTTTTCCAATTTACAACGTGGTCTTATTGGTGGTTGTTGGTCATGAAACTTAGTGCTTTATATTGCTTTGGATTTGATCAATTTGTTCCTATGTTCAATTGTTAAGTTTTGCTACATATATAACTGATTGCTACAATTCTATCATTTTGCTGCCATCTTTACTTGATCGAATTTGTGTATCCAACGAGTTAACTGGTTGATAGAACTTGGATCCAACAAATTATATTATGAATGTTCTTTATTTTTTCTTAATAAATTGGACTTGCTAGAGACAACGATTGGTGGTGTCTTAAGTTGTATGGACAATGAGATTTTTTTTTAGTGAATTAGAGGTGAGGTGTTGTACATGTTAGGCTTATGAATAATAATCATATGTATGCGTTCACTTTTAGTGTTAAATTCGCTTATCATATGGATATGCAATCGCTCTATGTAGTAGTTAATTCATTGTATGTTTCATGATCCAAGTCAAAGTTGTGCTCGATCGATAACCTTCTAACTCTCTTCCTCACTCACAACAAGTTGAATGTTATCATTCAATGAATTTTTTTTTTGTTGAAATTTTACCTTTTTCTCTTAGAGTTTTTATTATATGAGTCCTGATGGTTAGGCGTAGCTTTCCTATTTATGCATTGTTCACTCAATATATGTTCATTCCCCCTTTTTATCAATTTTTAATTTGTTTTATGTTGTTTGACATCTATTGTGTACTTCATTGTTTTTCTTTCCTTTTGTTAGTTTTAAGGAAAGGAGACCAATAAAATGAACTATGATTAGGGGTGAGTTAGTTTTGAACCCTCTCAACCATCAAAAAACGATAAGAACACCTTAACTCTTCGTTTAGTTGAAATTCAAGAAATTGAATCCGAACTGATAGTCCTATGTATAGCACACTTTGCCATCTTTCATTTTGTTCTTCAGATTATCCAAAATCTTAATTAATTGATTTTTTCATTGTTGCTATGAGGGAAGTAAACATTGATAATGAATTCATTTTCTTTTTATTACAAATTAAGTCACGTGTCAACTACTCTCAGGAAAACTCTTTGTGTGGTTGGGTTAAGCCATTGAAAATCACGAATAGGATATCACAGACAGAGGATATATTCAAGTTCTTTAGGTTTGATGAAAATGTAGTAAAGAACTAACTAAACTTTAGTGAGGATGAAAGGGTTTGTCATCTTACCCCATCCCTCACATACACTCAAATATATTAAAAGAAAAAGTCTTTATTATTTGATCAAAGCTGTTATATGTATGACTAGGATGGGAAATTGATTTGTGTAACTAAATCGAATCGAAAATAAAAAACGAAAAAAATTTGAACAAGTAATATCCTTAAAAATGAACTATTAAGAGGCTTAAACGGCTCAATTTGATTTCAAAAAAATGAAACCTGAATGAATTTAATAATGAGGAAAATTCATATGCTAATATGCGAATCGAAAATAAAAAACGGAAAAATTTGAACAAGTAATATCCTTAAAAATGAACTATTAAGAGGCTTAAACGGTTCAATTTGATTTCAAGAAAATGAAACCTGAATGAATTTAATAATGAGAAAAATTCATATGCTAATATATGTTGCTCACTGTGCACATCTTACTTTCTTTTTCCAATTTACAACGTGGTCTTATTGGTGGTTGTTGGTCATGAAACTTAGTGCTTTATATTGCTTTGGATTGATCAATTTGTTCCTATGTTCAATTGTTAAGTTTTGCTACATATATAACTGATTGCTACAATTCTATCATTTTGCTGCCATCTTTACTTGATCGAATTTGTGTATCCAACGAGTTAACTGGTTGATAGAACTTGGATCCAACAAATTATATTATGAATGTTCTTTATTTTTTCTTAATAAATTGGACTTGCTAGAGACAACGATTAGTGGTGTCTTAAGTTGTATGGACAATGAGATTTTTTTTTAGTGAATTAGAGGTGAGGTGTTGTACATGTTAGGCTTATGAATAATAATCATATGTATGCGTTCACTTTTAGTGTTAAATTCGCTTATCATATGGATACGCAATCGCTCTATGTAGTAGTTAATTCATTGTATGTTTCATGATCCAAGTCAAAGTTGTGCTCGATCGATAACCTTCTAACTCTCTTCCTCACTCACAACAAGTTGAATGTTATCATTCAATGATTTTTTTTTGTTGAAATTTTACCTTTTTCTCCAAGAGTTTTTATTATATGAGTCCTGATGGTTAGGCGTAGCTTTCCTATTTATGCATTGTTCACTCAATATATGTTCATTCCCCCTTTTTATCCATTTTTAATTTGTTTTATGTTGTTTGACATCTATTGTGTACTTCATTGTTTTTCTTTCCTTTCGTTAGTTTTAAGGAAAGGAGACCAATAAAATGAACTATGATTAGGGGTGAGTTAGTTTTGAACCCTCTCAACCATGCAACTCATATGCCTCAGGTCAAGTGATGCACTACCCAAATCGAATTATATGACACATAAATCCATGTGTTTAAGGTGATGCGCGGGTCGAATTGGATTGATACTAGACATTTCTATACATTAACTAAATAGGGCTGAACCTCGGTTCATTTTATGTTAATCAAACCGAATTGGTTGGTTATCCAAAATTGAATTGCTGTCATTTTAGAAATTGTAATTGCTGTTGTTGCGGTTACTTGAGAACCAGATATTATGATTTTTTGTTATGTTGCAGTTAACTGCGTTCAACCAATTAACCTATTTGTCATTCTTTTTGGTTTAGGTTACCTAATGGGGTAGGCCATTTGGCTTTCGGGTAGTTTAATTTTGCGATTATTTGGGAATTTTGTTTTGCAGTTTGGTGTGCAGTTACACCAAACACCAAAGGTTATCTAAAACCAAATATGCAACTATTCTATTTCTTCATTTTATTATTCTCGATTAACTATTAATCGTAAAATTCGAATCAGACTTCGGTTAGCTTGCATGACCATAACCAAATTTTATGCCCTATAACCAAATACTCCCTGCGGCGTAGCCGCGGGTATTGATTCTAGTACACTCATAAAAAGGAAGATTTATTTATTAGGTTGTGTTGGGTCACGTAGTTTAGCGGATTGGGCTTTGAGGCCCAAAGAGAGGAAGTCAGTTTGCCTGGCCCAATGGGGCAACCGGCCCAGTAAGAGGGTTCGCGATGTGCGGTCCATACAGGACGGATGTGTTAGGCAGTTCTATCTCCTGCAAGGGTAGTTAGGCCGTCTGACATAAAGTGCTGATGGTGATAAGACCTACTAGTACACGTACCTCGATTTGAGTAAGACTAAACATTAATTAACCGTCGTAGGCAGTCTATGTAGGATAAGACATATTAGGAGCGCCTGACATGGCATTTAATGTCCGAAACATCATCCGAGCAGGTATAAATACCTCATAAGAGCATTGATGGTAAACTCAACTACTCTCTCTCTACATTAAACACATATACTCTACTTCTCACTCTAACTTAGACTTCAGAGGGTGTCCTGGGCAACCTCCCACAGACCCTTATTTCGCAGGGATCAGGAGTGCTTCCAAACATCAAGAATAGGCACCTCGCTCGTGCTTCCTAAGACGTCTAGTATCTTCTAGGCACAAACATATTGCATGATAAACATTGCATGTTGTCATTAGTATTAGACTACTTTTAGCTTGGATAGAAGAAATTAATAGGGGTTGATTGGGTGGAATTCTAATTCACTCGCTTATTAACGAATTGATACAATTGCGACTCGCTATCTATCTATGTTTTTTTTTTTGGTTGGGTTGCGATGGTTTAATGCGGTTGGATTGTAGGTTAATCCACAAAACAATTTCCCAACTAGTTAGTAGACAAGTTGACTATAATTTATATTAAATTCTTTGCATATTAGGAAGACACTACCAATTTACACACTTCTCACTTTGCCTATTGTGAATATATCTAGTACTTGTGACATGTATAGTTCTTTTATAACTCATACCAACTTTTTAGCTAATCACTTTAAATGAAAGTATTTGTTGATAAAGAAAACAAAATCATTAACCACATATTCCTAGAGACCAAGGCTCTATGTGTGTGTGGATTTCGATGTTTTGGCAAAGATCTCCAATATTTTGTTACTCCATCAATCAATTGTGTAGAGAAAATTGATGTTCTTTAAGATGATGATACAACTATCACTTTATAGTTTACATCCCAATATCAAATTGACATTACACAAAATAGTAACCAATAGTAGTAGTATGATTTATTTTTCGTCTTTAGATTCGATGGGCAGTTGCATGTGGCGCGGTTAGGAAATATGATAAATATTCGACAGTATAAATAAGAAATAATTCATTGACAGTGGAATGTTGGCCATTTGGGTGACCCACAACCCCACCCACCACTCACCCAATTAAGTGCGTGTAGAAATTTTTGGGGCTTGTTTGCTTGATGAATTTGGTGATGAATTTGGATTCATGATGAACTTTGTGCAAAATCCATTGTTTGCTTCAAGTATTTGGAGGTAACAAATCCGTGAGAACCATGGACTTTGAGGGTCCAAATCCGTAGGCCCCACGGACTTGAAAATCCCACCTCTTTTTTTTTTGATGAAGGTGATGAACTATATTACGAAAAGCGAGCCAAAGGTTCAATACAAAAAAAATTCACAGCTTCACGAGGAGTGAAAGCGATCACGCCTAGAGAAGGAAAAAAGAAAGCAGAACAAAGGAAGAAACGAGAGAAAACAAGAACCTGCAACCGAAGACTGCCCAAAAACAGAGCAATCCCCAAGACTACCCTACCCCATTCCCGCCAATGAAGCCTCAACCAACGAAGCCAAAGAATGAAACCCAGCAAGAACGGAAGCGAAGGCCTCCCAAAAAACCTTAACCATCCCCTAAAGCAGCAGAATCAGCCCTCCTGGCAGAGTACCAAGTCCTAAACCACTCAATGCACCGATCCTTGTCAACAGCGCCAGAAGCAGTAACCCACTCAAGAATGACCCTTATTATCTTGCCTGCAACGACATACACCGGGCAGCACTCTTGCTTGAAGATCCTGTGGTTCCTCTCCTTCCAAACCAGCCAGCAAACGGCGTGCAGAACACATTGAGAGAAGGCCCCGCTTATGCTCTCCATTGGTATCGAAGGCCAGTTATTGATGGTGTCGGCGATATCCCCCATAGGGAACCCAAGATTTCCTTCCGTCAGCAGCACGATCCTCCAAATTTCCTTGACGAAGCTGCAACCTATGAGCAAGTGGTTAACATTCTCTTCGCTGCGCCAGCATAGGACACACCTGCTGGCCAAAGCAAGACCTCGACGCTGCAAATTGTCTTGGGTGAGAATCCTCTTGTGCCATACGAGCCATATGAATCCGCACACCTTAGTGGGAATGAAAGCCCTCCAAACTTTGCTGCGAGGGAAGTCCGCCACACCCGGAAATCTGGTCTCCACCTGGAACCTGTAAAGATTTTTCACAGAAAAGGAGAGCTCCGGATTTGGAGACCAAACAACCCTACAAGGGCTACAATTAACTCTGTGCAAATTAGCCGAAACAACCTCTAAAAGATTCACCCTTTCCCTTTCAGCCCCCCCCCCCCCCACGAAGATTAATATTTAAAGGAATTTCACACACAGCAACCTCACCATTGAAAGTCACAAGATCAGAAATCCTGGCCATCGGAGTAACCGCGGCTGCAGCGATCCTTGGAAAAGAGTCCGCGAGTCGCCCTCCAGGGATCCAAACGTCCTGCCAAAAGGAAACATTCGCCCCTGATCCTGGTTCAATATATGCACCCTTCCAGAAAACCTCGCCGGCCCGAGAAATGTTTGCCCATACCGAGCTACCAAAACCACCAATCGGTTTTCTAGTTATCCATTCCGAGGCCTGCTCAGAATACTTAATAGCGATCAGCTGCCTCCACCAGCTGTCCCTTTCCACTGCGAATCTCCAGACCCATTTACCAAGGAGGGCGTTGTTGAAACTTTGGAAGTCAAAAACACCGATGCCACCCTTGTCCTTGTCAGCCTTGCAAAGCTCCCATCTAACAAGGTGAAATCTGTCTTTGTCCTCCGCGCCACTCTATAAGAATCTCCTCTGGATTCTTTCAAGTCTATCCACCGTCGATTTTGGGGCTTTCAACAAGGAAAACTGGTACACCGGCATGCTGTTCAAGGTGGAGCTGTTGAGAACCAGTCTAGCGCCGAAAGATAGTTGCTTATTCCTCCAGCCTTGAAGTCGAGTTTGGTACTTGTCAATGACTGGGTTCCAAAGGGAAACCCCATTCGGCTTGTCCCCCAACGGCAGCCCCAAGTACTTGGTTGGATCTTTGCTCCACCTACAACCAACAATACTAGCGAGATAGTCAGGTTCATGGACGTCACCAACCGTGTACATGACAGATTTATCGAGGTTGATCTTAAGACCCGTTACCGCCTGAAAACAAACCAGCATAGCAAGTATATTGACGACTTGGTCAGCAGAAGCTTCGCAGAAAATGAGCGAATCGTCGGCAAAGAGGAGGTGGGTAACTTCGCCCCTCCCCTGATGCTCGTCCATGAAGAAACCATTTATTCCACCTGCCTCCTTAATCTTTCCAACCATGAAAGAAAGAATGTCCATAACCAAGACAAAGAGTCCCGGAGAAAGCGGGTCCCCTTGTCTAACACCCTTCTCGGGTTTAAAAAAACCATAGGATTCCCCATTAACAAGCACCGATATCATTGGTGAGCAAATAGTGGCCTTGATCCATCGCTGCCATTGGTTCGGGAAGCCCATCCTGTCAAGCACATTGAGTAGGCAGCTCCAACTCACGTTATCAAAAGCCTTCTCGATGTCTAACTTGAACATAAGCCCCGGTCTTCTGCTTTTCCGTCTGCTGTCCACAAGCTCATTGGCGATGAGGGTAGCCTCGGAAATATGCCTACCCCTAACCGAGGCATGCTGGTTTGGAGATACAATGCCAGGAAGGGCATCCCTCATTCTGTTCATTAGAACGCTGCTGATGATCTTGTTAAAGCTGCTCATGAGGCAGATCGGCCTCAGATCCTTGATGCTCTCCACTGCGTCTAACTTCGGTACAAGGCAAATGAAAGAATGTGTGATGGTCTTGGGCAAAAAACACGTCATATGGAAATCATCAAAAGCATCCACGACATCTTTCTTGATAATCGACCAGCATCTCTTATAGAACTCGAGCGTGAAGCCATCAGGGCCCGGGGCTTTCGTCCCATCACTTAATCTGGTCATATCCCAAATTTCTTTCTCCGTGAAAGGTTGCACGAGAGCCTTACGCGTGATCTCATCAATCCTCCAATCGAAATAGTCACCCGGAAATGGTCTTCTGGTGTAAGGATCTTTGAACATCGCCTCATAATAGGTGGCGATAGACTGCCCTAACGCCTCTTGCCCTTCCACTGCCACTTCGTTAATATAGATCCTGTCAATGAAGTTAAGTTTGCGTCTGTAGTTCGCCATCTGGTGAAAATAGCCCGTGTTCTTCTCCCCCTTCTCCAGCCACAACTCTCTAGACTTCTGCCTCCAGGAGATCTCCTGCAGATCCAAAGCATTACCGAGATCGATTTTTAAGCCGGTTCTAGCGATCAGTTCTTCTTCTGAGAGATCCCTGGTTGCCTCCAAATCATCCCACCTTTTGATACCACTAATAAGATTGGCAATTCTCGTGTTGATATTCCCAAAAACGTTACGATTCCAGACCTTAATGTTTCCTTTCAATACTGCCAGCCTCTGAGACCAGCGGTAAACAACTCCTTTGCCAAAAACCGGTATTTTACACCACTCTTCAACCCCCTGGAAAAATCTGATATCCTCAGTCCACATGTTTTCAAACTTCCAGGGTCTACGAATGCGATGATTATCACCCCATTTAATCATCAGAGGATTGTGGTCAGATTCGACCCGATCAAGAGCAACCAGTGAACAATCAGGAAACAACGTATCAAAACTAACAGAGACGAAAGCTCGGTCGATGCGAGAAAGAGAGGCATTACTTCGCCCATTGCTCCATGTGAATCGACTGCCTCCAAGCGGGAGCTCAAGAATAGCAAGTTCATTAATGAAATCGTTGAACTCCTGCATAAGATCTGAATTCCTCACAGCCCCAGAGTAATCCTCATGATCTCTTACCATATTGAAGTCTCCCGTGATGCAGTAAGGAACCACCAAATCGGAACAGAAAGCCAGGAGATCCATCAAAAATTGAATTTTGTCAGCACGATTTTGGGGACCATAGACCACAACCAGATTCCAAACATTACCAGTGGAGATATCCCGAAAACCCACAGATAGGAAAAAAGTTCCCACGTAAGATAAGACGGCAGAGACATGGAGCTTATCCCAGTATACCACAATACCCCCTGAACTATCCACAGCATCTTTCGCAGCCCAACCATAGTCCGGACGGCCACCAATACTCCTGATCAGAGAGTCACTACAGCGGTTCCATTTAGTTTCCACAAGGCCAACGATGCTAGGTTTCCTTCTGCCAATAATTCCTTTTATTCGCCTTCTTTTGAGAACATCGCACACCCCCCTCACATTCCAAATAAATAGGCTAGATCCCATTCAGTTTAGTCCTTGTACCTCCGCAATCATTTCTCCTCAATTTGCTCCTCCTTGGTCCTTCCAGAACACACGAAACGGGACCAAGACGATGCGCCTCCATCTCCTGTTTAGTTCTGTGGACTCTTAATTTCCTGTCATGAGTGCTCTTGGCAGTTTCCCTAATCAAGGATTCAATTTGGTTGTCGTCGCCACTCAATTCTAGTCGAAACAACTTGCTTAATTCCAGGCTCCTAGCTTCCAAGGTGGAGAGGTCGAACGGGTAAGCCGATAAGTCCCAATTTCTTTCGAGACTATCCGCAACACAGGAGGGCGAGGGAAGATCCGAGGTCACACCGACCGAACCTGTTACCGGGCTGGTAGGGATAGGGGTGGATGAGGTTGGGCTTGAGGGGCTGTTGGGAGAGCTAATCGGAGAACAGGGGACGAAGTCCGGACCAGAGGAGCCCGGAAGGGTGAGAGAAAGGGTAGATGGTGTTGCGGGCAGGGATGAATCGAGGTTCGAAGTGGGTGGAAGGCGAAGGACGGAAGGTGTCCGAGAAAGAGTAGAAATGAAGTCGCAGAAAGGGAGATTAGAGCAGGATAAGGGTGTGAGAGAAAGGGCTGGGTTTGTGATGGTAAGGTTCAGGGAAACCAGCATGGAGAAAGCCGATGAGGTGGGCCACGAAGGAAGGATGGGATTAAGGGTAATAGCAAGGTTCAGCAGGCGGGCGGGCTTAGGCCTCGCAATGGGCCCAAAGGAGTCGGTCGGGAGGCCCACGGGATCAAGGGGTTTGGACCAGATTGGCCCAGCTTTGCGGATCCACTTCCGAATCAGCCTGCTCGACGTACCCGCCCCAGATAGTTGCATGGAAGAGGTACCCTCGTGGGCGGTACAGGCTGTCTTCTCCGAAGCCCTAGGACCTTCCAACCCCTCGGAGTTGCTGACAACATTGGGGGGATCCGAAAAACGACCCTTCCCCTTCCACAATTTCAAACGCTGATCGCCAGGCGAGATTGCCACCGGGATGACCGCCGGCGGCGCCATAATTTTCACCGGATAAACCTTGTCCTCAAAGCAAACTGGTACCTCAGACGGGATCGGCCCAAGGATTTGAATTCTCAATCTAACAACTGACGAGCACCAGGAAGACCAATCGATATCCAGGAATTTTCCGCAAAAATCTCCTATGGATTTGAAGAGGTTCACACTCTTGAGATGGAGTGGAATGCCGAACACCATCAGCCAAGTCTCTTTATCCGAGAGTCCTGCATCTCTACCAATGTCTGGATTTCACACGGAAAGTTTGAAACTAAAGCTTCGGAAACGGGAATGATGGAGCTCCCGAATCCTCAGAGCCTCCGCTACGCTAGGGCAAATTAACAGCCAGCTTCCGTCCGCCAGTTCCTCAAAACCATAGTTGTCGTCAATTGCCCACATCCGGCGTGCCCACCTGTTAAACTCTGGCAACAAGGGCTTCGAGAACACCTCCGAGTTGGATGTTGGCCTGACAACCAACCATCTCCCCAGGAGATTGAGCCTCTCTTCGACACCCTCTCTACAAACCTCGATAAACTTGTCCCGCCCTTGCTTTTTGATGGAGCAAAGTCCTCCTCCATAGAAACCACCATACTTAACCGCATCTGCAAAGGAGACACCGGGCTGAACATGTTTATGAGCTGAAAGGGAGCCACTACCACCATCGCTAACAGATAGTCGGGATTCCCTCCTTTCAAAAGCATAGAAATTCTGCAATAGGCGGATGATACGACCCCACCCGACCAAGCCATCCGCCTGAGGAATGATAATCTTGAACACCCTCCCCTGACCAGTCAACTCCGAAATATGCAAGTAGCTTCCCCTACGGTTCGACGCTTTCCCCACATGGATTGTACGTCTGTTCTTCTTAAACACACAATGCGTAGGAAAGGACCAGCCACGCATGGCAGCCGTTAGCAGCGTTCCCTGCAACCACGAGATCTGTTCACCGCACATCATGACGCTCCATCTTCTATTACCTTCTGCTACCTGTACTTTGTAACCAGGGCCTTGCCTCATGTTCACCTTCCATATCGACACTAGTTTGGATCCCATTCGGACGGAACACCGACTCTTTTCCAAAAAGGATCGACCGCTCGGAACTTCTGCATCCTGTGACCTGCAAAACAAAGAAGACAAACACTCCCCCAAGATAGGCCTCTCACTAGCTCTTCCGATATTCCTCACGCTCGATTCGCCTCTCACGCCAGAAACCTGACTGTTCCTCTCCCCTCTCATTTGACGGTCTGTTCCACAACTTTCTCTGAAAATCCCACCTCTTAGGTGAGAATTGATCATGGACTTTAAAGTCCATCATTTTTTACCAACCTACCCCTCATATTCTCTTTCTCTTCTTATATCATTAAGGGCAATAAAGGTAAATTACACTTTATACATACAAATTTAATTAACAAAATCCATCATGAAATCCATCAAACAAATAATGGTCTTTATCAAATCCATAATGAACCCAAAGCTCTCATATATCCATGATTTTTCAAAACCCAAATTATACCAAAACCCTCGTTGATCCACGAACCACTCACATGGGTAGAAATCAGTATGATATAGGTATGCCAGTACCAGATATCGAAATCACGAACACCAAATAATATCTTAAACTCCATCCCAATCTCAATCCCTAAATAAATTCTATAACCCAGTCCCAATCCCTGATATTTTATTCGGTATTGGTATATACCAAATTAATTCCCTTCAATACAAACCAAATATACAAAGGCAAAGACTTCTCATCAGCCATCAATTTCACAAACCATTCTCAATATATATAAAAACAAACAATGATGTCAACACTCGTGCAAAACAAATTGGAAAAATCTCAAGCATATTAACAACGAACAAGAAAAGTGTGATGTTCAAGAAACAAATCAACAAACTAAAACAATAAAATTGAAACGTGGGACGACTAAGCAACCCATAAACATACTTGAAATAACAAAATGAGCTTGATATGAGTTGTCAAATAGTGAGAGAATGAGTTATGTATAGTTAATGACCATCTTGGCGGGTGATGGTATGATAGTATTGAGTGAGGGAGCCTAGTTTTGGAGAGATAAAGTATACGCTAGCTTATGTTTCAGTATTGATAGGTATTTCTGTGGAAACCGATCTTAATTCCATAATCTCTAATACCAAAAAATACTTGAATTTCAATCCCAAGCCCAATCTCAATCCCATGCGTGTATTCGATAATAACAAATATCAACACAAAATAGCAATATCAAACTCCCAGCACCACATCAATCACACATCCACCACTGCACTTTGAATTATTTACGGATGGATCGATGTCACATTGCGGATTACTCACCCACTTCCTCCCCCTAGAAATAACGATTCCCAAATCGTCAAAACTAATGTTGCAGTAAACGGAAGTAGAAGAGTTGACTGGTTTGTTTACGGGTAAAAGTTGAGCTGTCACGACGATAATAGAATTAATATAGTGATTGTTTAGTTATTACGCAAAAATTTAGTGATTGACTTGATATTTGATCATCCCAGTCCCAGCCAAGGATAGATTTTGGTGGTGGTGGCCATCGTAGCTTGAGCTTAGAGAACGGTATCTCGGCGGCTCTGCCTAGAAAAACTACATTGCTCGTAGAGCGAACAACCCGCACAGACGCCGCCGTAAGTTCACCTTCTTCTACAGAACACAGACCCAGTTGACCCACCAGAGAGCATCGGTAATTGCACACAAGGTGCTTGCGGAAAAGTCCCAGCGGATAGAAATAATGGAAACAGAGGCGACGCGATGCGGCGGGCTGTAAGTTTTGGTGGTTACTAAAAGGCTGAGCTGAACGCAACCGGCGACGAGAAGAGAGAGAGAGAGAAAAAGGGGACCTACATCGGCCGCCGATTAACCTGAAACGAACTACCGAGGATGGCTTCTTTACAAGAGGAGGCACCGACAATTCCGACGAAGAGGAAGGAGAACGGGGTAGATACCTGGTCGGACCTCTGGCTCAAGACCACCGTCACCCAACCTTTGAAACATGGCGTCACGGCTGTGCAAGCCCCGTCTCTTTCCGGCGGAACTGTTTCCCCCAGAACTCCAAGCACCGCCACCGCTTCCGAACCAGCTACCCCGACATTCACCGACGCCCAAACCCTAATCTCCAATCCCGCCGACATTGTGGACCGCACCCGCCTCTTGAACGACGAAATCCTCCTCAAGGTCCTGTCCTCCTCGCCCGACTCTCAGAGGAAGTCCAACCGCCTCGTTTGCAAGCGTTGGCTCAATGTCCAAGGTCGTCTCTTTGGGTCTCTCAGGATTCTCGAGTGGGAGTTCCTAGAATCGGGTCGGTTGGCTGCTAGGTTTCCTGATCTCACCGACGTGGATTTGATCCATGGCTGCGTTGTGACCCCAGTGGGTTCCAGTATTTGCTTGCATCATCGGTTTATCTCCGCTCATTTGGACTCTGGAGTTTCTGCTTTCTCGCCCAGTTGGCGACCTTGCGAGGACAATTTGTTGCCAGCTGATGTTGTGGATAGAGGACTCAGAGTTTTAGCTAATGGGTGCCCCAATCTGCGTCGGCTTGCAGTGCTTGGTGCCAGTGAGCTAGGACTGATAAGCGTGGCTGAAGAATGTCCTACCTTGCAGGAACTGGAGCTGCACCGCTGCAATGACAATGTCCTGCTTGGGATTGCAGCCTGTTCCAATTTGCAGATATTGAAGCTTGTGGGAAACGTGTATGGGCTATATGGTTCAATAGTTTCAGATGTTGGTTTGACGATTCTGGCTCAAGGGTGCAGGAGACTACTGAAGCTTGATCTCACTGGATGCGAGGGTAGCTTTGATGGGATTAAGGCAATAGGGCACTGCTGCCAGATGCTCGAAGAATTGACAGTGTGTGATCATAGGATGGATGATGGATGGTTGGCTGCTCTTCCTTTCTGTGAAAATTTGAAGACTTTGAGGTTAATGTCGTGTAAGAGAATAGATTCAGTCCCGGGGCCAGACGAGTATCTGGGTCGTTGTTCTGCTCTTGAAACACTACATTTGGAGAGGTGCCAGTTACGGGACAAAAATGGTGTTAGAGCGTTGTTTAAGGTGTGTGAAACTGTGACAGAAATTGTTGTCCAGGATTGCTGGGGTTGGGATGATGAAGGTTTCAGCTTGGCTAGCACTTGCAGGTAATTGTTTTGTCCAGTTCTGTATATGTTCAACCAAACCACACCCCGTCTTCCTGTGATTGTCGAAAGCCAATCTATCTCCATGTTTTAGTATCTTAACTGAATTGGTAGTGGTTATTTGGCATGGATAATGCATATGTTAGTTTCAAATGGCTTATTTGCTTAAGCTAGATGATCCACCATAGCAGAGTTCCTACTTTGAACTCTGCTACTTACTAAGTCAGTCAGTTACTGAAGAGAAGTTAATACAATGAGATGAGATGAGATGAGATGAGATGAAATCATAGTACCAACTACCAAGGTTGAATTGGTTTACATGCTTAACTTGCTTCTAGTTAGATAATGCATAAACTGTTCTCTCTATTGCAGGGGGGTAAAGTTACTCTACCTGGAAGGATGCTCGTTGGTGACAACAGAAGGCCTCGAGTCTGTACTTCTAACCTGGAATGAGATTGAACAATTGAAGATAGAGTCTTGTAGGAAAATAAACGACGGTGAGATCTCCCCAGAGCTTTCCAACTTATTCTGTGGTCTCAAAGAGCTTAGATGGAGACCAGATTCCAAATCAATCCTTGCAGCAGGTCTTATGGAGACCGGCATCGGAGAGAAGGGCCGGAAGTTCTTCAGCAAATCATGAATACTGTAATAACTCATCTCACTCGCTCTATGATCCATGACTGGGTTGACTTTCGCAACTTTGGATCATCAAACTGCATCGTGCTCGCCTTCTCAAGAGCAAGTTGATGGATGCGAAGTTTTGGAAGTGTCTACCTGACAGTCTTTGCTTTCCTTTACGTGGATTGACTACAAATTAGTGTAGGAATGCAGTTCTTTCTTTGGATCCTCAGCTGGCAGCAGCCCCCTTCCACAACTGGTTAGACTGTAAAGAGAAGAGCAGAGCTCTCTGTGCACAATATCTATATTTAGTCCCTTATTCCCTTTTGTAAATTAGGTGCACATGACAGCAGAAAGACTCTCAGATAGGCTTCAGCTTATGTACTTTCCTTTCCTCATTCATCATACTGTTGATATATGTAGCAATCAGCAATAACTGTTCAACTTCACTTGCAATAATGAAGTTACAAAATTCCCTTCCGATCCTCTGCTTGCTATATCGAGGTGCTATTCCTGAGATTTCTGCGGCAGAAGTACCCTACAAGCACGACTATGATCTGATGTGAAACCCCATTTACAGTCCACATCAAGGATCGAATGGCATTCATTTTGTCGACTCGAGTTTGAAATTCCCACAAATTATATCATAGACTAGAATCAATACCCGCGGCTACGCCGCAGGGAGTATTTGGTTATAGGGCAGAAAATTTGGTTATGGTCATGCAAGCTAACCGAAGTCTTATTCGAATTTTACGATTAATAGTTAATCGAGAATAATAAAATGAAGAAATAGAATAGTTGCAGATTTGGTTTTAGATAACCTTTGGTGTTTGGTGTAACTGCACACCAAACTGCAAAACAAAATCCCCAAGTAATCGCAAAATTAAACTACCCCAAAGCCAAATGGCCTACCCCATTAGGTAACCTAAACCAAAAAGAATGACAAATAGGTTAATTGGTTGAACGCAGTTAACTGCAACATAACAAAAAATCATAATATCCGATTCTCAAGTAACCGCAACAACATCAATTACAATTTCTAAAATGACAGCAATTCGATTTTGGATAACCAACCAATTCGGTTTGATTAACATAAAATGAACCGAGGTTCAGCCCTATTTAGTTAATGTATAGACATGTCTAGTATCAATCCAATTCGACCCGCGCATCACCTTAAACACATGGATTTATGTGTCATATAATTCGATTTGGGTAGTGCATCACTTGACCTGAGGCATATGAGTTGCATGGTTGAGAGGGTTCAAAACTAACTCACCCCTAATCATAGTTCATTTTATTGGTCTCCTTTCCTTAAAACTAATGAAAGGAAAGAAAAACAATGAAGTACACAATAGATGTCAAACAACATAAAACAAATTAAAAATTGATAAAAAGGGGGAATGAACATATATTGAGTGAACAATGCATAAATAGGAAAGCTACGCCTAACCATCAGGACTCATATAATAAAAACTCTTGGAGAAAAAGGTAAAATTTCAAAAAAAAAAAAAATCAATGAATGATAACATTCAACTTGTTGTGAGTGAGGAAGAGAGTTAGAAGGTTATCGATCGAGCACAACTTTGACTTGGATCATGAAACATACAATGAATTAACTACTACATAGAGCGATTGCATATCCATATGATAAGCGAATTCAACACTAAAAGTGAACGCATACATATGATTATTATTCATAAGCCTAACATGTACAACACCTCACCTCTAATTCACTAAAAAAAATCTCATTGTCCATACAACTTAAGGCACCACTAATCGTTGTCTCTAGCAAGTCCAATTTATTAAGAAAAAATAAAGAACATTCATAATATAATTTGTTGGATCCAAGTTCTTTCAACCAGTTAACTCGTTGGATACATAAATCCGATCAAGTAAAAATGGCAGCAAAATGATAGAATTGTAGCAATCAGTTATATATGTAGCAAAATTTAACAATTGAACATAGGAACAAATTGATCAAATCCAAAGCAATATAAAGCACTAAGTTTCATGACCAACAACCACCAATAAGACCACGTTGTAAATTGGAAAAAGAAAGTAAGATGTGCACAGTGAGCAACATATATTAGCATATGAATTTTCCTCATTATTAAATTCATTCAGGTTTCATTTTCTTGAAATCAAATTGAACCGTTTAAGCCTCTTAATAGTTCATTTTTAAGGATATTACTTGTTCAAATTTTTCCGTTTTTTATTTTCGATTCGCATATTAGCATATGAATTTTCCTCATTATTAAATTCATTCAGGTTTCATTTTTTTGAAATCAAATTGAACCGTTTAAGCCTCTTAATAGTTCATTTTTAAGGATATTACTTGTTCAAATTTTTTCGTTATTTATTTTCGATTCGATTTAGTTACACAAATCAATCTCCCATCCTAGTCATACATATAACAGCTTTGATCAAATAATAAAGACTTTTTCTTTTAATATATTTGGGTGTATGTGAGGGATGGGGTAAGATGACAAACCCTTTCATCCTCACTAAAGTTTAGTTAATTCGTTACTACATTTTCATCAAACCTAAAGAACTTGAATATATCCTCTGTCTGTGGTATCCTATTCGTGATTTTCAATGGCTTAACCCAACCACACAAAGAGTTTTCCTGAGAGTAGTTGACACGTGACTTAATTTGTAATAAAAAGAAAATGAATTCATTATCAATGTTTACTTCCCTCATAGCAACAATGAAAAAATCAATTAATTAAGATTTTGGATAATCTGAAGAACAAAATGAAAGATGGCAAAGTGTGCTATACATAGGACTATCAGTTCGGATTCAATTTCTTGAATTTCAACTAAACGAAGAGTTAAGGTGTTCTTATCGTTTTTTGGTTTCGGTCCCAAACTTTTTGTGCTTAGCGTTTTTTGTTTGGTCAAAACTGAAAACAATAAAAATAAAATACCAACCAATACACAAACACTCAATATTCAATTAAGCCTCGGGTTTTATTTTCTTGAAATGAAATTGAACCGGTTAAGCCTCGGGTTTCATTTTATTGAAATCAAATTGAACCGTTTAAACCTCTTAACGGTTCATTTTCAAGGAAATTATTTTACTCGGTTTTATTTTTGGTTCGATTCGGCTAAACAAAGTAATCTTCCCCTTTGTTATACATACAATATCTTTGACCAAATGATAAAAGATTTTTTTTAATATATTTGAGTGTGTGAGGGATGGGGTAAGATGGCAAGTTCTTTCATTCTCACTAAAAGACAAAAATTAAAATAGTTACTTTGGCAAAAAAGTGTACCTAGCTTTCATTCTCACTAAAATCAAAGTGAACCGTTTAAGCCTCTTAATAGTTCATTTTTAAGGATATTACTTGTTCAAATTTTTTCGTTTTTTATTTTCGATTCGCATATTAGCATATGAATTTTCCTCATTATTAAATTCATTCAGGTTTCATTTTTTTGAAATCAAATTGAACCGTTTAAGCCTCTTAATAGTTCATTTTTAAGGATATTACTTGTTCAAATTTTTTCGTTATTTATTTTCTATTCGATTTAGTTACACAAATCAATCTCCCATCCTAGTCATACATATAACAACTTTGATCAAATAATAAAGACTTTTTCTTTTAATATATTTGGGTGTATGTGAGGGATGGGGTAAGATGACAAACCCTTTCATCCTCACTAAAGTTTAGTTAATTCGTTACTACATTTTCATCAAACCTAAAGAACTTGAATATATCCTCTGTCTGTGGTATCCTATTCGTGATTTTCAACGACTTAACCCAAACACACAAAGAGTTTTCCTGAGAGTAGTTGACACGTGACTTAATTTGTAATAAAAAGAAAATGAATTCATTATCAATGTTTACTTCCCTCATAGCAACAATGAAAAAATCAATTAATTAAGATTTTGGATAATCAGAAGAACAAAATGAAAGATGGCAAAGTGTGCTATACATAGGACTATCAGTTCGGATTCAATTTCTTGAATTTCAATTAAACGAAGAGTTAAGGTGTTCTTATCGTTTTTTGGTTTCGGTCCCAAACTTTTTGTGCTTAGCGTTTTTTGTTTGGTCAGAACTGAAAACAATAAAAATAAAATACCAACCAATACACAAACACTCAATATTCAATTAAGCCTCGGGTTTTATTTTCTTGAAATGAAATTGAACCGGTTAAACCTCGGGTTTCATTTTATTGAAATCAAATTGAACCGTTTAAACCTCTTAACGGTTCATTTTCAAGGAAATTATTTTACTCGGTTTTATTTTTGGTTCGATTCGGCTAAACAAAGTAATCTTCCCCTTTGTTATACATACAATATCTTTGACCAAATGATAAAAGATTTTTTTTAATATATTTGAGTGTGTGAGGGATGGGGTAAGATTAGGAATGGCAATGGGGCAGGTTCGGGGCGGGTTTCTTGGTACCCAGACCCGCCCCGTGGCAGGGCGGGTCCAGGTCGGGTAATTGATCACGGGTCGCGGGTCGGGGCAGGTCGACCCAATGGGTATGCAATTTATTTGAAAAACATTAGAAATATTCGTTATTTTTATTATAAAACTAAGAAAATAAACAATATAATGACAATTGTAGTTAAATTATTGAAGAAATTGAGGTTTTTACTAATTTACAACTTTATTATAGCTAAAATATGATGCGATAAAGGTAAAATTCAAAGTAATTTGACTTAGATTTCATGTAATTTAGACAAGAACGGGTCGAGAATGGGGCGGGTCAGGGCAGGTCGGGTCGATGAGACTACCCATGCCCGCCCCGCCCCAAAACAGGTCAAACAGGTCGGGTAAAACGGGTCAGGTCAAAATTGCCATCCCTAGGTAAGATGACAAGTTCTTTCATTCTCACTAAAAGACAAAAATTGAAATAGTTACTTTGGCAAAAAAGTGTACTTAGCTTTTATATATAAGATAATTACAAGGCTTAATACACTTGCATAGCCACAAATTTGCACTTTGTAACAATAATAGCCAGATTTTGAAAAATACACAGATATAGCCATTCCGTCTATAACTTTAACGGAATAGTAATAAATGCTTACTGGACTAACTTTTTTGTACTTACGTGGCAATTTTCATAGAAGACTATAACCAGGTGGAAATAGTTTCTCATTATAATAATTAATTATATGAAAAAAACTAAAAAAGTGAAAATTAAAAAGGGGATAAAAATCATTCGCTCTCACTTTACTCTTTCTCATCTCCTCCGACTCATTCCTTTTGAGAATGTACCGCTACTCCGGCGTGGCCGGGGGTGGCGCCACCAGCTCCGCCTCTAAACCAACCTACTCATGAAATCAATTGCCACAATCGCCGTCTCGCCGTCTCCCAGACCTCTCACCCCACCCCTTACATCTCTCTTTCTCACCCTCCCTGTTCCTTTCTTGCCTCTATGAACGATCACACACAAATCTTCACTGCAGCGACGCCGCCGCTGCCCAATACTCTTGCCGCACCGCTCGAGCTTCGATTAACAAGTCGGAGAAGAAGGATAAGAGTGGTGGTGGTCTGGAGCTGAAGAAGGTCGTCGATTTGTAGACGGAGACCATTCGAATCTCACCGCCGATGTAGCAGAGGAAGTTTTCCTCCCACCCCGCCTCTCCCGAGACCCCATTCACTGACCGCAAACACAAAGTAGAGACCGCTTTGGAATCCGACCACTGCTCGACCATCGTCCCTCCTTCAGCCGAGATTTATTACTCGAGACCAGTTCCGGGATGGATTACCTCGTGCCCTCGTCAATCTCCATTCTCGCTTTCTTCTACGCTAACGACCTCCCCGTGGATGCTTCTTCATTGGACGGACGAGGTAGAACGATGGCGACAATCGACTACTGGGGAATAGCGATTTGGGTTTATGATTTGGTGGCCATGTCGATTCTAGGTTTAGGGTATGGGTGTGATTTGGCTTATCACTTCCTCGACGGATGACGGCTTCGATGGTGAGAAACGAAACGGATTTATCAAATCAAGAAGAAGAAGGGCGCTGTTGTGGAGGGTTTTGGGAGATTCAGTTGGGAAAAAGAAGAAGAAGAAGAAGAAGAAGTAGGGGTGGCTGGATTTCAGATCCAGGGAGATGACGGAGGTAAGCTACAGAATATGGGTAATTTTTTTTTTGTGTGGTTAACACAATATGGGTAATTAGGGGAACTAATAAATCATGCAATAAATTTTGTTTCCCTCAAGAGTGGCGGAATGGTGGAATCCACATCAGCAATGACGGGAAAACGAGTCTATTTGGCTATGACATATTGTCCAGGTGGAGTCCACGTCAATGCCATGTACACATTATTGACGACATTTTTGACGCCGTCAAAGTTTGTAACGGAAATGGCTAAATTTGACAATAGAGTTTCAAAAATGTGGCTATATTTGTGTATTTTTCAAAATTTGGCTATTATTGTCACAAAACGAATAGTTATGGCTATGGACGTGTATTTTGCCTAATTACAAAGAGACATCTGGCTCGAAACTCGTAAAGGTGGTAACTTTATCATTGGGGTCGAAATGGGGTGTCATTTTCAGTGTAATTTTCGATATATAACCCGCGCTGAATTTACCACCACCACCCATTCCAAAAATAAGTAGGCTACTAAGGCGGAGGCGAAAATATAAAGGCAAAGAGCACATGCATCTGAGAGCAGCAGCAGTGGAGAAAAAAGATCGAATTTCTCGGATTCGGAGTGGAAGTAAGCAAGCTCGGTGATCGTGATTCGTGAATGCTTTCGCCGGAGAAACGGTGCAGCGGAGAAAGGAAGAATTGTGTGTGTGGAAGATGGGTAAAGGGAAGGAAGTGATGATTGAGCCTTCAAGCCCTAGCAGTCACCGCTACGGTGGCGAAGACGATTCCGATCAGCATCAATTCAAATCCTCCTCTCGCAATGCTGCCTCCAAATACGATTTTGTCAAGGTTCCCTCACTTCCCGCCGTTACTTTCAGTTTCTCTTCGTGTTTCTTCCCCTAAGGCGGCGCCTTGATTGTGGAAGTTGGTTTTTGATTCTTTTTTCAGGTGAAGGTTTGGTTGGGAGATAACGCGGATCATTATTACGTCCTTTCCAGATTCTTGCTCAGCCGAATGTTAACTGTTACAAAGGTCACAACATTGTAACTGAACTGTTCTGGTCTTCCTTCTCTTTTCCTTCTCATGGGCGATTGATAGGCACAGCACTGTTGCCTTCTTCGGTCACCTTTTTGAGCTATGTTCAGTATGAATTTTTTTACCGAATCATTGGATCATGAGCATGTGAAGGAAGGCATAGTCTTAACCTGAGTTGTGGGTTGTAAAATACAGTGGTTTCTGCTTTCAGATACCGAATCATGTAGCAGTTAAGATTGCTCTTGAACTCAAGAAGTTGCTGGTTGATAACAGTCTCCTTGACGTGTATGGATTTCCTGACCTTGCTTATTTCTGTGCGTTCTGATTCCCCAAGTACTCCCTGACTTCTGGGATAATGCTTTGGTGTTGCTTTTGCAGTTCTCAGTCAGATTTGGAGGCTAACCTATTTAAGGTATTTATGCCATCTCATTGACTTATCAGTGTCCTATACTACCTTTTGTCTTTGCCAATAATGGAGTAAATGCCAAGAACTGGAGCACCATAGAATCCTCTGAATTTGGATAACCTTCTCCGATTTGTAGCTTATGGAGAGACGAGGATACGGGGAAGACTACATTAATCGATACAAGATGATGACAAGGTGAGTGGTCTTTTTTTTTTTTTTTGATTGAGGGTGAGTGGTCTTTTTGATGTAGAGTCTGTATTTTATTTTTTTAATTTTTGCCCAAGACGATTACTTTAAGTGGTTAATTGTTATCGACTAGTGTAAGGATGGCATTTATGCGAACGTAAGCGGGTTAGTTCTATTTGTTACCTTTTAGATTCCACCATCAAAGGGTGCCACTGGTGATTCTTGTTTGTGGAACTGCTTGTGTTGGAAAGTCTACCATAGCTACCCAACTTGCTCAAAGGCTGAATTTGCCCAATGTCTTGCAGGTTCCAACCTTGCAGTTAGCTCTTTTCTTATGTCTTTGCTGCTAAACTTTATTATATATGAGACTCATCTCTGTTTTTTTTTTAATTACAGACAGAGATGGTTTATGAACTGCTGCGGACATCAACTGAGTACGCCATGCCTATGTTTTAGAATTGCCTTATCATTTACCATCACATCTGTTTTATCACACAGAGCTATGAGGAAAGATTATCTATTTAACAATGGATTCTTTATTCGTTTCAATATCACCTCCTCCCATTCAAGATCTTTGAACTTGAGACATTCCATTATGACCTCAAGTTTGTATGAGTTAGCCCTTTAGGATGATTGATGAGTGACCGTTACTCTTACTATATTGTTCATTCTCTCTGGAAGTTATTAGTTTCTTTTACTTTACTCCCAAGTCACATGCTTACAATTTTGAATTTTGTCATACTTCCTGTAGTTCGTTCTTTAGTTGACATGCCCTATTTTCTATGCTTCAGTGCGCCATTATCATCTACTCCTGTTTGGGCTCGGGATTTCAGCTCCCCTGAGGAGTTTATTACTGAGTTTAGTAGAGAATGCAGAATAGTTCGGAAAGGTAGTATATCTTACTTCTCTGCTTTGTGAAACTAAAATGTCAAAGTTTCTTGTTTCTTTGCCTCCTTTTCCCCCCATTATTAGAACTTCTAGTTGTGAATCTCCGGGACCTAGAACTTCTAGTTGTGAATCTCCGGGACCTGGAAGTTCGTCCTGAAATTTTAATAGTTCTCTTTGATTTTCCTGATATACGATTCTGAAACTCTTCGTTTACTAGGTTTGGCTGGTGACTTAAAGAAAGCAATGAAAGATGGAAAGCCAATCATAATTGAGGTATCTCTACTTGTTGAATAGTTGGTCAATGGTTTTGCTGCATAGCTCTTTTCAACACCCGTGGATTTTCCTGATGTCTTTTGCTACCATCCTATGTGCACACATTTGACTCAAATAATAACAGGGGATACATCTTGACCCAAGTATTTATTTGATGGATGAAGACAACAAGACACCAGCTTCTGCACCTGACAAAACTGGAGTGACAACTCCATTCTCTGTGGAAAAATCAACGTTAGGAGTTGATCCCTTGGGCAAAACGGAAGACAGTGGTCCTTCTGTTAGTGACATTCATGCCCACAGTATAAATGGCTCTCCTGAGAACGAAAATGCAGAAGAAGAAAAATCTGGTGACAAACACTTGGACTACAGGCAAAATGCTCAAGGTTCAAAAAGTATTCATGAAAATGAAGGTTATTCTAATTATCCCCCGAAGAATAATGTCTTCTTGCAGATAAATTCAAAACTTACGTCTGGAACTAATCTCTACTGTGACTTTGGCACTTTGCCATTTCACCTAAATGTTTTTCCCCACAGTTGGCTCTACTAAAGTTGCAGGAGAAGAGAAAAGCCTTTCTATTAAGAGAGCAAAATCTGGTGGAGATCCGATAATTATACCCATAGTTCTGAAGATGGCTGAGTTTGACCATAAGGTTTTTACCTTTCTTCTGAACCTTTGCAATTTGCTTTTGCTTTTTTTTGGGGTACTTTACTATCTCTTTGCTGAAGCTCTCCCCCGTCTCGGGCAGGCATTACTGGAGGAGTGGATCTCTGCTCGTATACCCAGTGATAGATACCAAGTTAAGGTATTAAAGATTCTTGTTTCTCAATATTGAACCCTGACCAAGGAATCACAAGAGTGAATTCACATGTAAATGACTTTTACCTGAAATATGCCCTTTCACTCATGAGGGAGGAGCTCAGAAAAAAAAAGAAAAGAGAAAAGGTCTCTTGGTTATATACGTCATCATGTTTGAACCAATAGTGTCAATAAAATTAGATTTCGGTTTCCCTTTGGTTCTTGTTTATCTTTGTCGTGGCTATTTCAGTGATCTATGCAAGTCTGTGTTATGCTAATGGTTTGACAGTGATTGTGCCTCTATTGTGCTCATACTATTGACATATTTCAGGATAAAGACAGGCTAATTGCCAATTTGAAAACTCTTCAGGACTATCTGTGCTCTTTCACTTCACAGGTTTGTTGATTGTCACGGTTATGCATCTCCAGTTGAAGCCGTTGGTAGCGTTTTAACAATTTTCCTCGTTTCTTCTCTAAACAGGGTTTGACCGTTGCTAATATATCTGCCACAACCTTTCCTCAAACACTGGATTGGCTCCACGGTTATCTTCTTCAGGTAACTTTACCGTTGCAAAATCTGATGTATCTGCTTCATAGCATGTTTTGCATTTTCAGCAACGCTTTGGACATACCTATTGGCTATTACTCTCATATTCTCAATGAATAGATATGCTTTTCTCTTAGTGACTAACTCATCCGTTTGCTAATTGATTCCACCTTCCAGTGTATCGAGCAAGGGATTTCACCAGTTTCCAGTGAAAATGACAGGCAAAGCAGCTGAAAATTGAAATACATGCAGAGCAGCTTGGCAGTAACAGGTATGAAGTTGGACCTCGTCGATTGGTTTGACTTTCGAGAGAAACCTTTCAACAATGCATCTCTGCTTGGCAGCCTGTATGAATGGCTTAGTCGTGTCGTTTCTCTTGTCCATTGAACTCTTGCGTCCCTTAAAAAATACTGTACTTTCTCCAACTGAGATGAACTTGTAGCTTTGTGGTCTCATGATTAGTGCATTAGCTTCTGCATTTCGCTCTTCGTGCTATTTCCCCCCCCTCGTTCTGCTCGTTTAAGCAATCAGGATTTCGAACTTATATCGCTTTAAAGGCACTTCTCACAAAACCTTTTTGCAGTCGATGAAGAGTGTTGAAGAAGAATGTCTTGCTGCAGGTGGCTTCCGAAGCAACTAAACCTTGCTCCGGAAGTTACAGGAAACATAATTGAAGAACATTACCCTCTGAAAGGACCCATTTAGCAACAGCCTGAAGTGCAAGAAGGGCTGTCAGTTGGGTGAAAAGCGGCGAAACGTGGTGGTATAATGCCTTGTGCAGCCTCTGCAGGCAAAACAAAGATACATTTTTTTTTTTGGGCGGGAAGAAGGGATCACTATATGTTCCGATTTCACTATGATCAAGTGAGGAGTAACAAATACTATATATATGTAGTTTTGTGTACAAATTGTGGCCAAGGATTGCGACTTTTCAGTCGCGAACTAGACCGTACTTGAGTCGACTCGAATACAAACAGATCAGTAATGGTGCCCCACTTGTTCTGTAACACCATCAAATCTCGTAATCCCACAGCTCTTCGAGCGACTTGTAGGGGCTGGTTGTGTCATTGACAAGGAACTCTCCTCTCATGATCTTCCACTCTTGCAGCCCGTCGATGTCGTCGATATCTCCGTCGTCGAGTTCCAGGTTGATCGCCTCCAAGTTCTCTCTAATCCTCCTCTGGTTGAAGCTCTTCACCACCACACTGACTCCCTTCGCGAGCCCCCACTGAAGGGCGACTTGGGCCGGTGTGGCGCCGTGTTTGTGGGCTATGGACTGGACTATTGGGCTTTCCACTACCGCCGTGGATCCCCATGCGTTTCCAGGCCCGCCCAGCGGTGAGTAGGCGCTCACGTGGATCTTGTGCTCCCCGCACACTTCCCTCAGCCTGCTTTGCCTCCACATCGGGTGCATTTCCACCTGTACACCCAAAAGAATATTAAATTTAAATTAATTATTATTTTAGGACGGTTTGACTTGGGACGTGTAAAGTTTCTAGGGCTTTGACTTTTTGAGAGAGGAAAAAAAAATTCTGAAGTCAATTGACCTTTTTTTTATTAATTTTTGATGGGATAATTTCTGATTTGGGGGGAGGTATCTTACCTGGTTAACAGCAGGAGGGATGGAGGCAAAATCGAGCAAGGCTTCGATTTTGGCGGTGGAGAAGTTGCTGACGCCGATGCTGCGGCAGAGGCCCAATTCGACGCACTGCTCCATTCCGGCCCAAGTGGACTCCAGGTCCAAGTCCTCGAACTCGCTCTCTTCGGGCATTGGGTTGCAGGCCCAAGGTTTGAGCTTCACTGGCCAGTGGACCAAGTACAGGTCCAGATACTCCATCCTCAAATTCCTACACAATCCCGAAAAAAGATATGAAAAGATTTCGAGGGGTTGATTCCGGGGATCAATTCCCCAGATGGCCACCGCAGAAAACAAGATTTGGTGAATATAATCGATGATCATCGGCAATTGTGTGATCGGAATTAAGCAATAATTAATAATGCTTAATTAATTACTTGAGAGTGCGGCGGAGGGCGGAGACAGGGTCGTGGTGGTCGCTGCCCCAGAGCTTGGAAGTGACGAAGACGTCGTCCCTCGCGACTTTCCCCTGGTGGAACGCGTCGGCGAGTGCGGCCCCGACGGCAGGCTCGGATCCGTATATCTTGGCCGTGTCGAAATGGCGGTAACCCATCTGCGTGGCGCGCGCCATGCAAATTTTGTTGTTGGTACCAAATCATGTTCACATGTATAAACAAATGCTTCATGCATGGGGAAAGAAAGATGCGTAGTACCTGAAGGGCGAGATGGATGGCCTGTTGGGTGGTGTAGGAGTCGTTTTGGTAGGAGTAAGTGCCGAGGCCGATGACCGGCATTCTCGTGCCGTTGTTCAGCCTCACCTCTCTCACTAAGCTGCTCCTCATGGTTTTTTTTTCTCTTTGTTTGTGTTTGCTCTCTTGTTGCTGTGGTGAAGAGAAGGGTAATGTTGGGAGGTGTATATATATAGGGAGCGGCGGCGGGGGGAAGGTAGGGACAGGCTCACACGTATGAGGTCAACTTGCTTTGTTTATTTTTGTGGGTTGGAGTTGTAGGGAGGAGAATAAACTAAAAAGTAAAAACTAAGTGAGTTTTTTGGGGTGGTGGAATATTAATTATCAGTTTAA
This sequence comes from Linum tenue, assembly GCA_946122785.1. Taxonomy (NCBI): domain Eukaryota; kingdom Viridiplantae; phylum Streptophyta; class Magnoliopsida; order Malpighiales; family Linaceae; genus Linum; species Linum tenue. Next base: position 51,334,319 of record CAMGYJ010000004.1, on the reverse strand, counting down.
ATATTAATAATGGGGATGGATATAGAAAGAAAGAGGAGTGATGAAGCAGGTGGTACAAGTATCAATGAGGAGGATCTTCCATGTCTCTTGGGATTTCATTGGGTTGGCCCCGCCCACCTCCGACCCGACCCGACACCCCACATTTCCTTTCCTTTCTTTCTTTCATCTCTTCTCAACACAAACCAGCTTCCTACTATGCATCCTCTCTCTCTATCTTTCTCTATCTCCTGGGAGAATGTGGATATGGTATACTATATAACAATGGATGCAATTACGAGTGATGTGACGCTAGCAAATTAATTTTGGAATGTCAAAATTGATTAGGCTAGCTAGTTATGAATATGCATTGAATTAACAAGAGAGTTTGACGCATGATATTATACTCCAACTGTTATTGATTACAATCTAGATCTTAATCCTATAAATTTTATACACTTAAGATCAGTTTAGTTAGAAATAATAATCAGCGATTATGATTCTTCATAATATAATCCAAAAAACTATATGCTCAATTTTAGTAATTGAGGTCTATGATTTAGATAATTAATTAAGACTTAGAGTTCACCCATCAAGGGTTAGAGTATATTTAGTAGCATCACCCCCAAAATTCAGTTAATTCGAGGTTTATATAGCATTTTCTTATCAAGAGTATGTGGTACCCCAGATTTACTCTGGGGTAACCGCTAGAAGGCACTATATACATGACTCTATCACACATTGAGTAAAATCAAAGGTATGCCATATTCATAAGTAGGAAAATGATACCTAAACCTTGAATTGACTGGAGTTTGGGACATGGTATTATACTCAACCCCTTATAGATTAAAATCTAGGTCTTAAGTTTATAATTCTCATACACTAAAATTAATTTAATTAGAAACAAAAATCGATGGTAATAATTAGAAACAAAAATCTCATACACAAGGTCTTAGTGTTTAATTAAGGTCTATGATTCATATAATTAAGACCTAGCTAGGTTCACTCATAGAGAGTTAAGGTATAGTATTATACCCAAAATTTATTAATCGAAGCCTAAACAATGTTTTCATGCTAAATGTATGTGGTGCCCTAAATTTTACCTAGGGTACGATATACTACACTATATATATGCCTCCTATATAGGTTAAGTAACTTGGCACTAAGTTATAGTTTTCATACAAGAGTGTCCTGAATCATGGTGGTGGAAAGGAATCGAAGGAGACTCCTAACTTCAAAGGGAGTTTTGGCAAGAAACCATGAATCAAATTCGAATCAAAACCCTAGCCTTACACATTTTTACAATTCCAACACCTCTCGATTCAACCAATTTTTTTATTATCTTTCTACAATAACACTAAAAGATTGACCTAATAATAATGTGAGAATGATACTGTTACTCGATTCCGCACCTTAACCCATTAAAACACATTAAATGTTGCACTACTAGTCACCAAAGCTCTCAATGTTCCTCTCACATTTGAATGGTTCAAACCACCTTCAACATATACATACACCAATTACATATATAATATATCACTTAAAAAAATGTTTGCACTACTTAAAAAAAAAATGAAAGGGAGCAAGGCTTGAACGTTTCTTCATATTCGATGGTGGTTTCTTTAATAGGGTTGAGTTGACTTATTATTGAGAGATAATTAAGTTGTGTGCGTATGGAAGATACACTCATTTAATAAGGTGGCCAGGGGCTGTTGACATGCTTCGTATAAGTCAAACCTGCAGCTAGGGTTTCAGTTTATTCCTATAGTTTAGGTAATGGAATGGTCATTAGCGTACCTTGTTTAGCATTACTCGATCGTTTTCTGTTGCTTTCATCTGTTATTTATTAGTTAATGCTAGCTCCGTGGACTTTTTGCAAAGAAGTTTGACTTTTTGTTTATGTGTATGTATCTACGAATTATAACTAGAACCGGAAGCCGTTGAGTATCCATCCTGTCATTCTCGTTGCTTCTGATGCACTGCATTTTGTTGTGCTTCGAGATTTGGTCGGCATATTCTCCTGTTAAATAAAAGCCAAACCGAAACTGGTTTTTTTTGGAAACGCCCCTTGAATTATATCAACCTTCTCAAGAAGAGGGCGATCTATAATTAATTATCGTATAAATTAAGAACAAAGCAACCGTATTTGTATATCCTCTGCAGTTGTAACTTAATATTAGACTCTTAACAAATTAAAATGTTAGTTTTCAGCATTTGTTTGATATTTAAGTTTTAGTTGTCAGAATTACCACTAATTTATGGACAGTTAATTACTAATAGATTTGACCTTATATGGCCAAAAACGTGAATTTTAGAAGTTGTATATATACCGAGCAAATTGAAAAAAAAAATAATAATAATAACACAGGTAAATCCTAAATGATTTTCAGTTTCTTGTTTGTTAACATATATTTAAAGACGAAAAAGGTCCTTTCGATGTGAACCAACTGACAATGACGATTATGAGAGTATTGACATCATTGCAATTGTATATTGGTCTCTTTAGGGGTCGTTTGCTTGAGGGTTTTGGTGATGGATTTGGTCATGGAAATATATCCATCATGGACTTGAACCGAAATCCATCGTTTGCCTTAGGGAATTAGGGAGATGGAATTTGTGGGGCCCACCACTTTTGGAGTTCCAAATCCGTGGACCCCACGGACTTGGAAGTTCCACCTCTTGAGGTGGGATTTGGGTGATGGATTAAAATCCATGATGGTAAATTACCTTTCTACCCTTAATTATTTCTTTGATTACAAATTTGTCCTACTTTAATTCAATGGTCATGCAACTGTAAACTTTTATAATTTCGTATTTTATAAATATGAGAATTTCATTGCACCTTCATTAACACAATGGACTTGCAATTCCATGTGATTAAAACTTGTATTTAAATGGCAAAAGACATAAAAGGGAACTGAAATGGAAAAAATGGAAAATCTCACTGCAGGAGCCTGCCATTCTCCATTTTTTAGTTACTTTGGCTTTCATATTCAACGACATTTGTTGCAAGATTGAAAATATTCTATGATTAATCATATAATTGCAATTAATTTTACAACTGCAAATATCCATGTCATATCATCTTGCAACTAGAAATGCAAGACCAATATGTAACACAATATTTTTTTTGGGCTTTGGGCACTTAATTTGTTAGAGAATGGTATAAGATCCAGCATAACCTTCTCCCAACAATTCGAGTTATTGGGAGCAACTGGTTCATGATATAATTATAGTTGTTGGATCTTTTTATATAAATAAGGTTAATATCACTAGAACATCCAAACTATCAACAAAAAGTCAATTATATCTATCCTGTTTCATTCAATATTAGATTCATATGATGAACTATTTTTCCAACCACGCATTGATTTTGGTTCAAATTTGTCGAAAATTGTATAAGCCTCTTTACGACGAACGAATACGAAGTATAGAGAAAAATGAGATAGGACCAAGTCAAAGATAGAAAAGTCAAGTAGAGATATATGGCCGGTGGCAGTGGCAGTGCCACAACCAACATACATGATATAGACACCAAATTCTGGGGACAGAAATGCTGGAACTGATATGATAATTCTGAAAGCCCAATGACATAAGAGTTTAGAGAAACGCGCCAGACATGTCCATCGATACAATAACAAGGACATATATACCTTTAAATCAAATTAGATGATTTTATTAGTATGTCCGAACCAGCTATGGAGACATGTTAAGATCAATTGAGGCTGTAACCCCCCTCGACTTTCAAATGTAGATAAGTTTATATGTAAAATTTCAAAAATAGATTAGTTTGTAAGGCACTAGATCTCTTCACCAACGACCATGGTTCGAATCTCTCACATGTAATTTTTTTTTTATAGCTCTCCTTGTTCATAGTCTTATGCAATCGAGAAGTCATGTGTGTTCGAATCACGACAACCCCATTTGTTTGTTAGTAAACGGTATATGATTCACGATTGAACCTCTCCCAGCAACTCGAGTTATTGGGATCAACTGGTTCTTGACATGGTATCAGAGCCTTCTGTGACCGAGAGGTCTTCTGTTCGAATGCCGACGACCCTCGTCCATTTCTGTCAAGCACATGGTGTCTATATGAGTGGCTTGAATTTGAGAGGGTGTGTGTTAGTAAAACGGTATATGATTTACGATTGAACCTCTCCCAACAGCTCGAGTTTTTGGGATCAACTGGTTCTTGACATTGTTAAATACGCACATGATTTTGAACACGTACGACAAACTTAAAACTTACACGAGTTGTTTTTTCATTCGAGAGAGTACAGGGTGTTACGAATTTCGTGATTAATATCCCCACATATAAATCAGATTATAGAGCAAATTAACAAGCTAGCTAATGAGAGAGCACCGCCCATAAATGGGGTGTCGAGATCTCAGGAATCCGGTGGCATGTGGTAGTGGAGATTTTGCTCTCATGTTCCCCCCCTCTTATCTCCCTACCCACCTCTCCCTCCTTTCAATTCAATTCGATTCGATTCCCGCGCTACTTCTGTATTTTATTAATACGATTTCTTTGTGTTATACTTTATGTTGGTACGGCGCAATCAGTTAATATTGCACCAAGATAATAATTCTTACTTAAAACTTAATCCATTGATTACCCATTACGTACGCCTGTCATGAACACCCTCTTCTCATCACCATATATCATATATAGTTTGACTTTTTCCATATCTTCCAACTAAAACTAATAAAATATATACGAGTCAATACTCAGAGATATATGTACAATCATATAGAATTAAATATTGTGTAAGTAATTAGTACGTATCAGAGATAATAAATGACAACTAGGGCAGAATATTTCCCTAAAGATTTCACCAGTTGTTTGTAGTACTAGACTACTAGTACTGGGGAAAGGACATCGAAACTGCACACTCCTCGATGTTACAGCACATACACGTAGGCACTTCTTTTGAATTTTTTTTTTGTTTATATTATATATTCAACTTCCTCTCGCCGTCACGACTGTACTGTGCAGAATTCTCTCGGCCCATCTGCTTGTGCGAGTACCGAAAGCCCACGCACGAGCCTATGTTTAGGAAAAAAAGCCCATAATTAAGACCAATCATGAGAGGTCCCCATCCGTTTTCTTTGATGGAGCCACAGAGAGCTTTTGGGACTGCTGCTTTTGTATTCCTTGATGCGACGGGGGATTTGGTAGCAGCTGAAGCTTCACGTTATGCTAACATTCATGATGCATATGTGTTGGAGGCTTTGGCTTTGAGGGATTGTTTGATTGCTCGTTTGCTTCGGGGCATTACGGAGGTCACAATTGCTGGGGATGCTACGGTATTGTATTGATTGACAAATGCAATGCAGGGGATGTGCTTGACGCAAAGTTCGGCTCAATTCTTAAATAAATCAACGAGCTTCTAGCGGAGGTGTCTGGTTCTAAGGTGGTGTTCGTTGGACGTGCTCAAAACAGAGTGGCTCACTGTGTGGCCCGATATGCTCTGTTGTTGTCGCCTCGTATGTTAAAGGGGTTTGATTTCGTTTCCTGGTATCATAGTAGATAATTGTTACTATTGTAAACGAATTTGTATCTTGGTTCTTTCCTCTTTTGTTAGAGTGATCGATTGGCAAAAAAAAAAAATTAAGACCAACAACTGCGGTGTAGGATTTTTTTTGGTAGAAAGATTGACGTCTTTGCATCTAGCTCGTATTAATAATAATCTCACGATCATGTGTAATGCCCATGATATCGTATAGCAACCAGTACCCAAGGTTCGGGTCGCATCCATTGAAGTGGCGTGTGCCAAAATTTACAGAATGACCCAAATTTGCTAAGAAATCAGTAGCAAAATTACCCTCTCTAAACACATGATCGATCTTAACTTCCCAATCACGGTTAAGAAGGACAAAAAATTGCCTAGCGAGGATCCCATGTCTGTGATCATCATCAAAAAATTGAAGCGGTGTAGGATTCTGGCCATCCCATACGTGAGCTAGGTTTTCAATTTTTCACACTTGTTTAGTGATAATTTTAGAAAAAAAAAATCCAAAATACACACGTTTGAAAAATTCTCAATCTACATATGTTTGAACATCACTACGGCAGACGAAAGCAGTGAATGCATCAGTGCGGTTGACGACCGCGGTGAATACCTGACCTAACACTGAAACTTCAAACGAATTGCGCTCGGTTATCGCATTATAGCGAATTTTTTTAGATTCCCCATAACTTTTCAAGATCTTTCAATCTTCAACAAGCCTTCATCCAAAAAAAAAAAAAAATGGTGTTTGCTACCCCAGACGAGCAATTTTTCAATTTTGTCAAACTTTGAAAGGCCATAACTTTTTGCTCCTCAATCAAAACGTCATAATTTTTTTGTAATTGTACAAAACTTTTTATGAACTTCAAATTTTACTAGGAACAAATTTTTTTAAAAAGAAATATTTTTGGATATACGAAATTTTGGGAATAATTTTGCCTTTACTTTTCACAAATCCACATACAAACAAAATTATGGTTATGATCAAAGTTGTAGTCTTTCAAAAGTTATGCGAAATAAAAAAAAAGTTTCATAACATTCGGATTAATTTATTTTTTTGCACAAAAGATTTAAATTCAACTTAAAATAAGAGAGATATAGCTCATAAAATTTAATTATAGAAAATTTATACATAATCAATAATAAAAAAGCTTATTATTCAACTTGTCTCACTGGATCCGCCCGCCTGGTGCTCAATGATATAATTTTTTCTTAGACAAGTTAAACTACAACTATATTCATAAAATACAACTGATTTTTTCTTAGACCACACTGATAAGAACACGAAATTAAAGAAGACAAACACCGAATTTACGTGGTTTCCCTGAGAATTAGGATTAGGCCACGGGAGAGATAGCACTCTCCAGAGTCAATGGTATTCAGCTTAGTTTTACAGAGTACACACATATATATATATATATATATGTATATATATATATATGTATGTATATATATATATATGTATGTATATGTTAAGGTTACGGAAGCAATGTAACCCTACTCCTACTTGGTTTAGGAACTCATGTAATAGACTAATTACTATAAGCCACCTAAACTAATAAAATACACAATTTCAACACCCTCCCGCAAATTGATGATGCTTACGCAACATCAATTTGTTAGACAGAAACCAATGATGGTTGGTCCCAACTGCCTTTGTCAACAAGTCTGCAGTCTGATCTTCTGTTGACAAGCAACTAAGCTGAATGACTCCCTCCGTCACAAGTTGCCTGATGTAATGGACATGCGTCTCAATGTGCTTCGTCCGGTCATGTAAAACAGGATTAATAGCTATATGGATGGCACTTGTATTATCTCCAAACAGCTTCATAGGCATACTGCACTCAACGCCAAGTTCACCTAGAAGCCGTTGTATCCAGACCAATTCAGAACTGACTTCTGACATGGACCTGTATTTCGCTTCTGTAGAGGATTTAGAGACCCTATCCTGCTTCTTACACCTCCACGAAACAAATGAGCTACCAAACCTTACACACCATCCTGACTTCGATCGACGTGTGTCAATACATCCTGCAAAATCAACATCTGCAAATGCTTCCAACACCGGCTCTCCTTTGACAGGAAAGAAGAGTCCAACATCCTGAGTGTTCTGAAGATACCTCAAAATCCTGTGAATAGCATCCAAATGCATAGTACGTGCCATATCCATAAACTGACTCACTACCTGTACTGCATAAGCAATGTACGGTCTAGTGGAGCTAAGGTACCTGAGTGATCCAACAATTGTCCGATACTGATTCTGATCATCCAGTAGGTCCCCACTGGTTCTGCTAAGCTTCAAGTTCTGCTCCATAGGAGTAGTACATGGTTTACAGTTTTCAAACTGGTGCTCTGACAACAAATCCCGGATATACTTCTGTTGACTAACCAGAATACCATGCTTCGTCCTCTCAATCTCAAGGCCCAGGAAATATGAAACATCACCAAGTTCTTTGAGCTTAAAAGCTTGATGAAGCGACTCAGTAAGTTCCTTAATTCCAGAGCTGTCATTACCTGAAATAATCATGTCATCTGCATACAGCAGTAAAACTGTAATGCCATCTACCGTATTCCGCAGAAACAAGGAGGGGTCATTCTGACTTTGAGTAAAGCCAGCCTGCACAATTGTGCGATGAAACTTCTCAAACTAAGCTCTAGGAGCTTGTTTGAGACCATACAGTGACCGTCTTAAACGACATACTGTATTTGCATTCCATTTCGTATATCCAGCCGGTCGAGCCATGTAAATTGTCTCCTTGAGGTCTCCATGTAGAAATGCATTTTTAACATCCAACTGCACAAGAGGCCACCCAAGCATTGCAGCGACTGCTAGCACACATCTAACAGTCCGAATTTTTGCAATCGGCGCAAACGTCTCTTCATAATCTATACCAAACTCCTGACTGAACCCTTGTGCTACTACCCGAGCTTTATGTCATTCAAGCGTACCATCTGGCTTCATCTTTACATTATAAACCCATTTACTTCCAATCACAGACATCTCGAGAGTTCTAGGAACTAGGTCCCAAGTCTGGTTTGCTTCTAAAGCATCAACCTCTTCCACCATTGCTGCATCCCATTCCGGAATTCCACAAGCTTGTCGATAATTAGACGGTATAAAAATAGGTTCTGTAGAATATCCAATATAGTCATTATACATCAAAGGAAGCTGCCCTTTTGTAGTACGATTTGAGCGCCGAGGTTGCAGCTGCTGGATATCACCTTCAGCGCTCTTCTCAACCCCTTCCGAATCATCATTTGCCAAGGACGAGTTGGTAGAGTTGCTAGTGGCAGAGGATGTCGATGGGCCAGCTGAAGGTGAAGACGACGAAGAGGATGAGTGCGACGCAGATGGGCCACCTGATGATGATGAAGAAGCCGACAATAATGAACTCGGCGACAAAGAATACAAGTCAGAATCAGCAAATGACTCACTGTCACTATCCCCCCTCCATGAGGCGAGCCAGTCGACGAGGGAAAAGAGGACAGGAAGGGCAAACTTTGGTCAAACGCAGTCCGGGCAGCGGAATCCTTGACTGAATAAAACGGAATAGTTTTCATAAACAAAACAAGGCAAGCAATACGGAGACGTCGCCCAACGGGATCATAGCACATATATCCCTTGTACCGATCACTATACTCGACAAAAACACAACGAATCGTCTTAGGTGCGAGCTTTTTGCGTTCGCGGCGGGGTAATAAGACAAAGCAGAGACACACAAAGACTCAAAGATGATCATATTTCGGATGCCGGGAGTAGAGTTATAGTAAGGGGAGTGACCCTCCAAGACAGGAGTGACTTGTCGATTAATGAGGTGTACAACTGCGTTGGAAGCCTCCACCCAAAAATGAGCCGGAACACCCGAACGAAATAGAAGAGCTCGAGTGAGCTCAAGAACATGGCGATTCTTGCGCTCCACTACCCCGTTCTGCTATGAGACGCCAGGACAAGACTGTTGTGAAACAATACCAGCTGATTTGTAAAAATGAAGAAGCTCATTCGAGCTAAATTCCCCTCCCGGATCAGATATGATGATCTTAACACTTTTCTGAAATTGTGTTTGGACCATCCGGACAAAATCCCGAGCATGCATCTGAAGTTCTGATTTTTCTTTAAGAAAATAGATCCACGTGCAGCGACTATAGTGATCAATGAATAAGGCAAAGTAGAGGAACCCAATACGAGACGGAGACGGAGCCGGTCCCCAAAGATTAGTATGCACCAGATTGAAGGGCGCAGTATATGTGGTAGTGCTGGGAGAGAAAGAAATCTGAGACGCCTTAGCTTCAATACAACTCAAGCATGTGGGAGGAGAAAATGAGCTAGTACGAAACTTCACAGGAAGCAAATTATTCTGAAACATCTGTAACAACCGAGCAGAATGAGGATGCCCCAAACGACAGTGCCATAAATCCCAAACAGAATCCCTTACATCAGTATGATTCCTAACCAAAAAACTAGAAAGCAAAGACTGTGAAGGGACATCCGGAGTTGCACATGAATCCCCACTACTCGGCGCACCAAAGACTTCACGACCAGGAGCTTCATGCAGTGGCGACAGTCGAGATTGAAGAGAATCCAGCACATACACACGACCTTGTTTATGCCCCCGGCCGAATTCCTTCCCCGTCATCAGATCCTGCATCATACAACCAGTATTATTAAACCGAACTTCACACCCATCTTCAGCAAGTTGCCCCACAGAAATAAGATTGGGCACTAAACTAGGAACATGCAGAGTACTGGTGAGCAGTAACTGGGGCTCAGAAACAGAGCCAATGCCTGTAACAGGAAGGACAACACCATTGGCAACCTGTAACTGCTGGGTGACAGGACGGAGGGAACGAAAAGAATGAAGGTGGCTGGTCATGTGATTGAAAGCAGCCGAGTCAAGAAGCCAAGTCCGAGAATTACCTGCAGAGTTCCCAGTTGCAAATGCAGAACTCATCACCTCCCGAAGAGCTTCATGAAGAAGCTTGGTGATTTCAGCCTTGGACACACCAACAGAGGAAGAAGAGCCAACCTCCGGACGAGCAGGAGCAGCAGGAGTAGTGACAGCAAAAGCTGGAGCAGGAGGCGGCGGACCAGAGTGGCGTGAGGAAGGCCGACGAGAACGCTGGCGACACTCACTAAGAATATGACCAGTCTGTTTGCAGTAGTTGCACTAGTTGCGTTTCTTGCAAAATGGTTGGATGTGACCTGGCTCTCGACAGTAATGACAAATACGAGCAGTTGGAGGACCCTGGCCATCAGAAGTAGAGGTGAACCGGGGCCGATATGAGGAGGCAGCAAAGGCAGCCGAATTATCCACTCCACTCGACGTCTGAGAATCAACCTGAGCTTGACTTTTAAGGCGGGTTTCTTCCCTGTAGAGCTCCGCAAGAATGGAATCCAAATCGGTAACATTACGATGAAGAATGGATGCCCGTACAGGTTCAAAATCACGCCATAACTTCATGAGAAAAGTCATAGTCCGGGAGTGAGTACGCTCAACCACCGTTTGAGCCGAAGGAGGAGTAACTGAGAGTGAGGCAGCAAGAAGATCAGACTCGGTCCACAGGTGCATAGCCTCTTGATAGTAGGAACGAATATCCCTATCACCCTGGGCCAAGTTGGACAACGCCAATTCCAATTCAAATTGACGAGAAGCATCCACTTGATAGTTCGTGGAGAGGAGATGCTTCCACATATCACTCGCCAGCTCAAATCGGCGCAAACTCAAACCTGTGGGAACATCCATAGCTGCAAGAAGCCAATAAATCACTTGAGCATTCTCAGTTTCCCAATCACCCAGAGCCTTTTCATCCGTCTCAGGAGGCTTGGACTTCTTGCCGGTCAGAATCGGGAGAAGACGCTTCCCCTGAACAAATGTTCGGAACTGAAACCATAGCAGAAAACCATAGCAGAAAATCACCAAGCAAGAACCAAGAGATCACACAAGCAGCCGACCGAAACCGAAACCCTAAGAGTTCCAGAAATCAAGCCACGAATCCTGAAGCAGCCGAGAAAGAAACCGATCGCACAACCAAGGAAACAGAAGCAGCCGAAAGCCTTAGACAAGAGGCTCTGATACCATGATAAGAACACGAAATTAAAGAAGATAAACACCGAATTTACGTGGTTTCCCCGAGAATCAGGACTAGTCCACGGGAGAGATAGCACTCTCCAGAGTCAATGGTATTCAGCTTAGTTTTACAGAATACATATGGGAGATATATATATGTTAAGGTTACGGCAGCAATGTAAAAATACACAATTTCAACACATGTAAGCCACCTAAACTAAGTAAAATACACAGTTTCAACACACACCACGGAAAGATCCATAATAATTATGATTATAGGTTCCTCATCAAAAAATTATGATTATAGGTTGTCTTATAGACGTCAGCACGACATATATTAGAATACTAATATTGATATATATATTTCTAAGTTCAATAATAAGACGACAAGAAGACAAAATACGTAAAAATTCAAACCAACATCCAACGAAAATAAACACAAACAATCACACCGCGTACACTCGCAAAACGCGTAGTTCGCGGGTGTTTATTACAACAAAAAAGTGCCAAATCAAACCACAACATCAACATGTGACATACGATCACTCCATCGTCAAAGTCCATCCATCGCCTCTTCATCCCTCCTGGCCTGGTGGTGGATGACGATAATTTCCTCCGTGTGGGCAATCCACTGAATCATCATCAGTACGTACAGAAACAAACAACAGTTCAAGAAGAAATTTTAGCTTCGTAAATTTAGCTCATCATCATGAAAAATGAGGTCTCGAGAAAGGTAGAGTTAATTACCAGCATCTGGTTTTGCTACAACCTCCAGCAGGAGGACTCTGGAAGCCATTGCTGGAGGCAATAATAAGAGAACCAGCAGGAACATGATCATCATCAGAACTCCAATAACAATGGTGTTCTTAGGAACCATACTTGATCGATTTCTTATACTTGGGCTTGCATGTCTCTCCAAGTTCTGTCTCTTATTGTATATATTTATAGAGGTTTATTTTAAGTACTCTTTCTACTCAACTGCGTGTAATGTGTTCATTGTTATGCTTTCGGCTGGCTGCTTTGAGTTGCAAGTGGCAACCCATATATATCTAGGACGCGTTTTCAATTGGTGGTTCTCTTTCGTTCCAGGCTTCAAACTCTATGATATATAGGTGTATCAAAAGTCGTCAGTTTACGCCCTAATAAGAAATAGGGTTGAAAATTGGCCCGAACCGCTTTTATCCTGTTCTGGTCCTGACTGACCCGCTTTTGAAGTGTCAAGATATATAACTGACCCGCCTCGATCCTGTTTTTTTCATGACTCTGTCTAACCCTTTAGGGTCGGGAGGGGTTAGGAAGGGTCGGGTTAGTGGGTCAACCCTAATAAATACACTATTTTTCAAAAAATTACAATTTGGTACCCGAATTTATTTTTCTTACATTTTTCGTACCTAAATTTTATTTTTTTTTACAAATAATGGATGGTAAAATTATATTTTGGTACCCAATTTTTTTTTTGCAATTTAGTACCTAAACTTTTAAAAATTTACAAATAGGTCCAACGTGTTTGAATGATACTAAAGGTCATAGGGTCAAAAAGTGACCCGACCCTAAATTGACCCGACCCTATCTGACTCGGACCTGACGCTAAGCTGACAATATCCTAAGCTGACAATATCCTAAGCTGACCCTGTAGACAAACTTACACCCCTGCTAAGAAACAACACTAGTGGTTGACTCGATGATCCAACTGTATTATTTTTTTCCCATGTAAATATGTGATCCCTGTGTGTGTATTATATGGTTACAAACGGTTGCAGTTTAGCTTCATCAGCTGGTGATGGCGATGGAGCTTTTTCAAGACATAAAAGCCTGCAAGTGAAGAGATGATGAAGAATGCAAGGGGAGATCGAAGAAGTACAAAGGCAGCTGGAGCTGCTACTTGATGAAGAAATAAGACTGACGAAACCAGTCTATCGTTACCCTTATTGTTCTCATCCCCATTGTGGCATTGTCCATTAGATTAGCAATATCCAAGGCAAACTTTTGACAATTCTGCCAAAAGAGGACTCTACTCCATTAGCTTATTATTATCTTACTAAAACTTTCATTTTTCATATATATGAAGTAAACGACCCGCTGATTTGGAGACGATCTTCTCACAGCAAGGGATTTCCCCGGCCCATCCATTTGTGCGAGCGCAGCGAGCACATAAAAGGGCTTCCGATAAAAGAAAAAGCCCATTAATAACAAGACCAACAACGCAAGCTCAGGTAAGATTCGAATTAGGGTGGAGAAACGGTGCAGTCTGGTCCAGACCGGATCATATATACGGTCTACAGTCTAGATCGAGAGGTTGGAGTATATACCACAGACCAGATTATAGACTATACGGTCTAGACCAGACCACGCTTATGCGGTCTGGTCCAGATAGACCATACTTAACCACAAATTAACAATTTGATTAGTCAACCGCAAAAAAAAAAAAAAAAAAGAGAACCAATAGCCAAGAAAAGATTGTTTTTTTTCCCTTCAAACATATATTCCAATACGCATGAATAATTTTGACACCATAAATCTAAGTAAATAATAAAGATACAAAGTCAAAGCATCCCAACTTGTGCCATAACGTCATAAACATAATTTACATAATGTCATATAGAGACACGATCGTCTCTAAACTTTGGTGCAATGTGGTTGTGAATGAAGGAGGGGGACGAGATTCTCAAAATTAAGATTGAGACTTGGGTATCCTTGTGGGAGTTGGGAGAGTGGTCGAGTGACCTGCTAACAAGTATTGAGAAGTCGGCAGGGTCCACGGTTTGGTCCAGTAAACCGCGGTCTAGACCAAGAAATCAAAACATCATATAGTACAGACCATGAACTAGACCAGACCATACTTAACTAGGGGTGGCTATACGGTCCGGTCCGGTTAAATTGGCCCAAATTGATCCGGTCCAGTCCGGTCTTTTTGAAGATATAAGGACCGAAGATTGGATTGGATACAGTCCGGTCTTGATCCGGTCCGGTTTTGATCCGGTCCGGTCCCAATTCGGTCTTGATTTTATATTGAGATTGTGGGATTTGAGTGGCCTAAGGCCTTAAAGGGTGAGGAGTTGGTTAAGTTTTGTACTAAGTGCAAAGGTTTGTGACCGTTTATGCAAATTACCCTTAAGTTTTGGTGTTGAGCTCTCTTATCCGGTCTTTATCCGGTTTTTTACCTCAAATCTAAGCCCAAAGATTGGATTGGATTGTTTACTATCCGGTCCCGGTCCGGTCTCGGTCCGGGTTATACGGTCCGGTTTCCGGTTTTTAATCCGGTCCCGGTCCAAATAGCCACCCCTATACTTAACGGTCTACAGTTCGAATCAAACTGTATGATCCGATCTGGACCATAATTTTTCAAACGATCTAGTCTATTTTTCCAGCCCTAATTCAGACGACGATTCGGCGGCCATGCAGTGCAGTACGTAATTACCTCAGTTTTTTTAAGGACTTGCCGAGTTGTTTGTTTGAGTAAATTGTAAACCCAAAATGGCTATATATATATATATATATATATGGTGGCGTCTTCGCTGCACTCACTTTTTAGGGTGCGTTCAGTGCACTCGCTTCATAACCATCATTTTAAACATGCGATTTATGTAAAAATGATGTCAATCATCACTTATGATATGATGAACAATAACGCACATGAATTTGCACAAAAACCATTGAAGTTTTACTTTAATTTGAAGGATTTAGAGTTTAGAGATTTAGGGTTAGGGTTAGGGTTTACAATTTGGAGTTTAGGCATAGAACTCAAAATTGGAGGTCTAAGGCTTAGTGTAATTGGCTAATTAGTTGTTATCATACGTTATATCATCATATTACACTGATTCTACAAATTAAAATTCAACATCCGACACCTTAAGACTAGTTTTTGAGTTGGGTGCATTGAACGCACCCATTTTTGTGAGTGCACCGAAGTAGTCACCATATATATATGGTCTAAAGGAAAGGTAATAAGAAATGACCGAGCAGTTCTACTAGCAGCGAGTTTGGGAGTGTTTGATCAAGATAAACCCGGACCCACATCACCGTGGGTATCTAAATAAATGCAAATCAATTTGAATGGAGAAATATCGAATCACTACAACAAAAACTGAACCAAATAAATTAGTCTTTAAAAGTTAAAAATTGGTTACTAATACTGTTTCGCGACCAAATTATTTTGGTAGCAGATTTGGTCGCTATAGCTGCGTTACTAATTCCTAGCGCAACCAAAATACTGTTTGGTCGCGAGAAAAAGAGCTATCGCGACCAATTTTGCCAACGATAAAAGTCTTGATTTTTCGCGACCATATTTATTTGGCTGTCATAGTTCAAAATATTGGTTGAGAATTCTAAGCTATTGGTCGCCACAAATACTAATGACAACCAATTCGTGTGACTTTTGGTAACCAATTATATTTGGATGCAAAATATTATAATTAAACTGTTAAAAGGTGACCATCCAATTTGGTTGAGAAATTAATATATGTCGACCAATAGTATCATTATGACAACCAATTATTTTGGTTATCAAATTTTAACACAACCATAAAATTTGGTTGTGAATAATACATATGCCAACCAATTATATTATTTTGGACAACTATTTATTTTTGTTATAGAAGTTTTACATAACCGTGAAATTTGGTTGTGAAAAACACATACCACGACCAATTACATCAATTAGGCGACCTATTGTTTTAGTTATGGAAGTTTTACACAACCATAGAAATTGGTTGCGAAAAACACATAAGCCGACCAAATAAAATAATTTCATATTACTAATATGACCAATTCTGTCCATGAGAATTTGATCATTAAAATGAAAAATATTAAATTAAATTAGATTATAATAAAATAATTTCACATTATATCTCATATATAAAAAAATTGTTTAGTAACTAAAATCGCAATTACAAAATGCTATCAGTAGGGAAGCCCACTATTTAAAAAATCACAACTACACAAATAACTATGCCGTCCTTCACCTGGTACTTCTCCATTTTGGTTGGTATACCTTCAGCTTTTGAGGAGCATCAAGAAACACGAATTCCTATTAACAAAAGCAAAGTTGCTCAGTCTGCTGATATAGCTCACTTCAACTTAAAGACCCTCTTAAAAAGATTCAACCTTTAGTATCATGGCACCGGAAGTGAAGAGCACTGGATAATATCATCACACCCGCCCACATGTACTCGCTGGCAGATAGCATGGACTCTTCTTCATTCGATCCACTGCGATCATATATGGTAGAACATGATACTGTTAGCCATGCTTCTCTTTATAGTTGGCCTCAAGGTAGAGTCAAAGAAAGCAAAGAGAAGTATGATTATGAAGTACAAAAATAAGAAGGCAAAACGTGTAAATGTAATTGATACCCTGACACAACCATTACAACACCAATAGCTACAAGCAAGCAGCCAGCCATTAGGCCGTATGAGTACCTTGAAACAGAAACAGCCATCAGCGAGCTTATGCCACTGAAAATCACTGCCAAGAGAACTGATACCGCTGAACTGAACCTCAATGACTCTGCAGAATACAAGAAACACAAAGCACCTCCGAACATTCAGGATCGAGCTTCCAAGACCTTTGGAAGGAACATGAAAGAAGGATTCAAAGATGAACAACCCACCAACCTGATTGAACAGGACCAAAGGAAGCATAACAAAAACCACAACCAGAGAGTGCAAAAGCTCGAGTATTCAGCTATGAAACCCCAAACCATTATTACAGTACTCCCAAATGCTGCTCCGTCCCTGACAACACATCCCCTGAAGAAACAACCAGAAAGTTAAATTTCCCCAAGCCTTCAATCAACTCGTAAAATGCATTCTTCTGATTAGTTCATAACCAGCCTGAAGATAAATTCAAAATATGACTAGGGAAAGACCACAAGAATCACAACATGCTCAGCTAATTCTAATAATTAGAGAAAGGCTTTGATCTCAAGCTTACTGATGATCAAGTAAATGATCAAGCACCCAAGATTAGTAATCAAGACACAAATCTGGACCTCCACGGATCCGAACCCGCCAAAGGCCTCCCTCATAACCCGTAACCCCTGCATATGTCGAATAAAATTAATATTATAAAAGCTTCAAGTTATACGACCCTAAGTGAATAGACTCACCATAAGAACAAGAATAGACTCACTGCAATCAGCTCCAACTTGCCAAATTCAGGACGAATTCAACCAGTGAACTCATTGTCATTTAGTTGCCTGCAATTTAGCAGCAGCTAGAATGACTTAACCACATACATTGACCATTCCACACTAGGTGAAGTTGAGTTCCAGCAATTAATTGAACAAGCTGAAGTTGAGTTCCAGGAAACAGTCTATACTTCAATCAACTTACAGGCATCCCGATGTACACTATTCTCTCGTGAAACAACAAGGCAAGCCCGGCAGATGCTTTCTTGGCCTGTGTTTGTTGTAAGAAACTGACGTCTCCACCTAATTCCGCCAACAATCACAATCAGGAACCGAACCAAACTAGAACCACTCGGTACTGTAAGATCTCAAGAACTAGGAACGCCGACGCGAGCTTACTTGAGCGGGGGTCACCATGAGCTTGCACAAGTCAAAGACAGATAGGCTGACATGGCCAGAGCTGGTGGCCGGATCAGTTCCCCGGCGACTAGAAATTCAAGAACCCTAACTCAGTAAGGAAAGAGAGATGGGACAGACGAAGGAGAAATTCATTCCACGAGGCGGCGTCGCGTCGGTGAAAGTATTCGCGATCAAAATTTGCCCTACCTTGTCAAATCGAATCCGCAATGAAATCCAGTTCAAATCCGAAATCAAGTTATGCCAACCCGCGACCAATTCAAATCTACAACGGAGATTCAAATATAAGATCGGAATCGGATAGGAATTTGACTCATTCCAGAAAATTGAGAACAGGAAACAGAACGGATTTGACTTACCCCAGCTTGGAGAGAATCAGAAATCGGACCTATATGAAGTTACATACAGAGAATCGACGACGAGGAAAGATCGAACGAAGTGGCCGAACTCTTTTCTGGTTCAGAATCGCTTCCTTTGGGGACTCGAGCAACTGGATCTCGATTGGTAGCTGAGTGAGGTTGAACGAAGCAAATGGAGAATGGAGCTTGATTTTATCAAATCTCGATGATTTAGAGCAGCAATCAGGGAATGATGAAGAAGAAGAAGAAGAAGATGAAGAAGAAGTTGGTGATGGAATTTGGATATGACTCTGATCTTTTCTCAGTAGAAGGTCTTTGGGAGGAAGGAGAAAAAAGAGTAAAGGTGGAGTGAATACATTTTTTGTTTCCATTATAATCCGCAAGGGAGTAAGGAAGAAGTAATTGAACATTTATTGAGTAAATGAATTATTTAGTTATTACAACCAAATAATTTAGTTGTTTGAAACTTTATCTTTGCAACCAAATAATTTAGTTACGTAAAGTTTTTTTAAAATTGGTAACCAATAATATTTGGTTGGAGAAATTAAAAAACATTATGCAACCAAATTAATTAGTTAGGAAAAGTAAAAATCATTTTGCTACCAAATTATTAGGTTGAAAATAGTAAAAATCATTTTACAACCAAATTATTTGGTTTTCCTAATTTTTATTTGGTTATCAATATGTTGATTTTAATAGTCAACCAAATTGTTAATATTTTAGCAACCAAAATATAATTGGTTATGAATGCTACACTTTTCGCAACCATTTTGGATTTGGTTGTAAAACTTTTGGTTGCAAATCCTACTTTTTCTTGTAGTGAATGATTATTATTTTGAGTGATTTTTCGTCGAACTCGATAAAAAGGATGATGGTTTGGTGCGAGTTTGGTATTTTAAGTATCCACATTGAATATATCTAAATATGTATCTAAATATGTGCAGCAACTACTATATATGGTAACAATTAAGTTCTCCATATCTCTCAAGTATTATAACTAAACTATCTCTCAGGAAAAAAACTGGCTCATTTCCCCTCACTTTTATATGAACAAAATAAAAGTATCATCGACACTCCCATTATAAAAAAAAAGTATCATCGACATCTAACAAAAATTTCACTTTATATGAAAAACTTTATACATGATTATCTGAGAAATGGTACAGATGAGTTTTTCCCAAACCACACACAATTAGATTTGTGTATATCTTTTTACATTTCCAACTACTTTTGATTTCGAGGTGTTTGATTTTAAAACTTCAGAGAATATTGTATATAGAAAAATCGATCACATCGCGGTTATTTCCATGTTCTACTACATGCACCGAACGTTTATAGATCGGGAAATTGAAGGTTGGTATTAGTTATAATCACAAGTCGTTGGTGAATAATACCATATAGATGCATGGTGGTACGAACTTAGTTGAATACAGGGGCGGACTCACCGTGTGTCAAACAACACACCTCCATTCAAAATTTGTGTGAGAGATACAGATTTTGACGGTATAAAAATTTAAAGACGGGAGTACGGAACTTCTTACACACTTTCGACAATTGTAACCAACACATTTCTATTATGTTACCAAATTTTTTGTTGTCTTGAAGTTATTAAAATATGTGAATATATAAGTTATTAGCCTTTCAACTAGATAGTTAATTAGTTGGTTGTACGCTACTTAGTACATAATGAGTATACACAGAGATAACTATCACCTTATAGATAACAATTAATTAATAAATGGATGGAGTCAAGTAATTGGATAATGAATTCTAGGTCGTCTTTCTCCATAGCTTCTTTTCGTAGATTTTTCTTATTGTTAATTTTCAACTTGTTTTCAGGTTTAGTTATTGTGTCACATTTAATGTATACAAAATCGCTTTTTTCTTTTCAGTTTGTAAATTTTATTCATTAAATTTATAGTTGTGCTTGTTAACGTGGCGCGGTAATATACTTATCTTTCTTACTCGATCGGTAATTTGCATACATAAAAATATGTTTGATGATATGAAATCTTTTATAATATGAAAATTCATAGTAACTCATTGTAAAAAACTATGAACTTGTGAAGTTTATGGATACAGTTTTTATGCTAATTTTTATTAATTAATTTTTATCTGTCGACACACCTATTCAATAATTCTGAGTCCGCCACTGATTGAATAAGAGTGATGGTCTACATTTATAGGTTGGACAAATTAACACATTAAACAAAACAAAAAGTACATCAAAATAAACACAACTCGCATAACACATAGTTTGTGGGATTTATTACAACAAAAGTGACAAAAAAAAAAAAAAACAAACAACAACAACAACATCAACTTGCGATATATATGTGGTAACAGCATCTATATATCCTCCGCCTCTTCAATCCTTCTGGCCATGCGGACGAAAACCTCCTCCGTGCGGCCAATCCCCTGATAAATGATAATCATGAGTTAAGAGTTGCACCAGAAGGTTGGATTATGAATCATATATCGATTTTAAGTTTTCACATATCTAAATATCATGTGCTTTAAATTTAGGATCTTCAAAATTTAAACAGAAAATCTTTCAATTACAAAAGGCTCTAATACCATGTTAAGAATCCGTTAGTTTCAATAGCTCAAGTTGTTGGAAGATGTTAAGTTATGAATCATATGCTACCACTCAAACAAAAAGCACACCATATATATGTGCTGAAAATTTGCGCGGATCCGAAATACCATGTATAATGAGAGATTTGATCAGATGACCTTTGAGTCAGAGAAGGCTCCGATTCATATCGTTGTGAGAAGTTTAAATTATGAATCATATATCACTGAATAATGATCCTCACGCATTAAAATGAGGAAACACGAGCAATCATGCGGTCGATTGAGAATGGTTATATATATATAGAGACTTACCACCATCTGGTTTGACGGCTCCAATGACTCTGGAAGCCGTCGCCGTGGGCAATGAGAGAGCTATGAACACGATCATCACCGCCACTGCCACCACCAGTTTCCACTTCCAGCCAACCATGGCACTGTTCTTACTAGACATCATATACACTTTGATCGATCGGTCGCTTATACTTATGATTGGGATTATGATATATGATCAATAGGGCTTATGCTACCTTCATTTTATAAACGGTTTTTTAAGTCTTTCTAGTCAACTATACAAGTTCATTATACCATTCTTTCCATATCTAGCTAGCTTTGACTTGCAAGTGGTAGTTAAGTGGCCATACATATAGACGCGTTATTGATTGGTGGGTTGTCGTTCATTCCATGCCCACTCATGCATGCCTCTATGATAGGTGTACCAAAAGTCATCAATTGCACGTACTAGGAAACAAAAGTGATTGACTCAGTTTATGTAAATATATACATATTCTTTCCCTCTGAATATCTTGTTGGCGGGGTTACGATTCAGGATAGGCTTGTCCGGCATCGTGAAGTCTCTGGTTCCTACACTGCTCGGTGTCAATCAAACCACGGAAATCATGTAAAGAAGACGATGCACACAGGATTTACGTGGTTTCCCTGTTCGTGATGCACAGGACTAGTCCACGGAGAGTGACGAGCTCTCAGTTAATAATATTATCACCGAAAAATCCTTACTCCCTATGATGGCCGAACACACACACACACACATATATATATATATATATATATATATATATATAGGGAGTTCTACGGTACCCCGGGTGAAATCCGGGGTACCGCATACCTTGAGTATGAAAACGCTATCTAGACCTCGAATTAGCAGGATTTTTGGGCATGATACTATACCCTAACCCATAAAGATCAAAATCTAGGTCTTAATTCTCTAAATCTTATACCCCAAGATCAATTTAATTAGTAACAATAATCGACGGTTATGATTCGTCCAAATATAGGCAAAAAAAGTAATGCAGCATCTTAGGGTTTATAGGTAATGATTAAGATAATTAGGACCCAGGGTTCACTCATTAAGGGTTAGGGTATAGTATCATGTCCAAAAATCCTGCTAATGCGAGGTCTAGATAGCGTTTTCATACTCAAGGTATGTGGTACCCCGGATTTCACCCGGGGTACTGTAGAAGGCACCATATATATATATATATAGGGTTCTATGCGGCCAACCCTAGCTCTACTACTATAATACATATTTACATATATAACCTCGTCACATACATTAACAGCCCCCCAAATTGATGAGCGGTACGCATCATCAATTTGCCAGACAGAAACCAATGACGAGACCAGGAGACTGCTTTAGTGAGCACATCCGCAGTCTGGTCTTCAGAAGTAATGTAGTAGAGCTTGAGACATCCATCAGCTACAAGTTCCCGGATGTAATGCATATGTACCTCTATGTGTTTTATTCGGTCATGAAGAACAGGGTTATTGGCGATCTGGATAGCACTAGTATTGTCGCCGTAGAGCTTCATAGGGAGAGAAATCTGATACCATGTTATAAACCAGTTGGTCCCAATAACTCGAGTTGTTGGGAGAGGCCCATGTATGATACTTAACCACTTTCTTACACGCCCCCTCAAACGAAAGCCAACTCGTGGGCTTGAAGTTCGCACAGGCCCGCCATACCATGTACTTGAAGACAACGGTTAATATTGGAGGTCGTGAGGACTTGAACACGTGACCTCAATGACAAACCAGACTCTGATACCATGTCAATCAAACCACGAAAATCATGTAAAGAAGACGATGCACACAGGATTTACGTGGTTTCCCTGTTCGTGACGAACAGGACTAGTCCACGGAGAGTGACGAGCTCTAAGTCAATAATATTATCACCGAAAAATCCTTACCCCCTATGATGGCCGAACACACATATATATAGGGTTCTATGCGGCCAACCCTAGCTCTACTACTATAATACATATTTACATATATAACCCTGTCACATACATTAACACTCGGTCAGGATATCACCTAGCTTCGGACCTTAGACGGGGTCGGAATGTTCATACTAAGCAAGGGCCTATGATTTGGGATTCAGTCCTGTGCGGTAAGGTCTGAGGTGCCTCGGTGCCACCTAAGTTTCAATCCTTTCTTTGGCAGTTGTTGAGGAGAGTGGTTCCCACTGGTGAAGCACTATCGGGGAGGGGAGTGGAAGGAGGTACTTTTGTGCCCTACGTGTTTATGGGAAGAGGAATCAACTGAGCATTTATTCTTTCATTGTAGATTGGCTTAGGGTTGTTGGGGCTGCTTATGAGGGTGATTTCTCTCTTTTGACGCATATGGAAAGCTCGAAACTGGGTGGTCTTTGACTCCACGCTGTTCACGCCCTCTGTGTTGCTCTCTCAGTTCAATAGACAGTTAGCGGAGTGGGAGGCGGTGCCTGCGGGCCCGGGCAGTGGGTCTACGCCTTTCCTTGCTCCCGGGGACAGGCTGAGGGAGGGCCAGGGTGGGGTGCAGGGTAGGGAGGGGATGGTATGGTATGGGTGTTCAAGGAAGGGGCCGTTCGTTCGGGTTCCCATGGCGCAGGTGGCTGGGTTCTGGAAGACTCCTCAGGTACGCTGCTTGGTGCTGATGCTTCTTTGTACCTGGATGTGCAAGATCCTTTTTTGGTGGAGCTATTGGCATTGAGAGATGGGATCCGATGGGAGCTTGAGATGGGCGTGCAAGATGTTGTGTTCGCCGGCGATGCTCAGGTGGTGTTAGACAAGGTTAAAGAGGACTCGTGTTTGGATGCTCGTGGTGGGGCGATATGGAGTGAGATTAAGATGATGAGGCAGTGATTCCATCAGTTTAGTGTGTGTGTTTGTTGGTCGTGCTCGTAATAGGGTGGCCTATATGGTGGTCAAAAAAGCCCTTTCATTGTTCCCTAGTTTTATAGGATTCGATTTTAGTTTCTGGCTCTGATCGGCCAGCTGACTCTAGTGTATCTCGATTTTTCGTTCAATACTAAGTATATTTTGAAAAGAAAAAAAAATATTGTTGGCGGATTGAGTATGTTAATTAATGGGCCAACATGTAATAGTGTATCTAGTGATTGATTGGCCCAACGTAACTCATGCAGCACCACTCGTGTAGAAGCTAGGGTTTGCATAGGATATTTATTTTCCTTGTACTCCATTGAGAACCCTAAAGCATCTTAGTTCGATTTTCAGATTGCAGAGCTACATTCTCCCGTGGATTAGTCTTGGCATTCCAGGGATACCGCGTTAAATATGTGTGTTCGGTTCTTT
This sequence comes from Linum tenue, assembly GCA_946122785.1. Lineage (NCBI taxonomy): Eukaryota > Viridiplantae > Streptophyta > Magnoliopsida > Malpighiales > Linaceae > Linum > Linum tenue. The sequence goes on along the minus strand of CAMGYJ010000004.1, from coordinate 51,309,701 downwards.
GTGTTTTCATTTGATTGGATTTGTTAACATGGCATCAGAGCCTTCAGCAACAGAACCCGAAAGGCTGACGATCAATCTCAATCCAAAGAACTATATGTTTGTTGGGAAGAAAAATGCTACTTATTTTATTTCATCAAAAGGTAAAATTTACACTGTTCGTGATACAATATATACAGCTGTAAACAAGTAAAATAACAAAACAGTACTTAAATATAAACAAACATTACAACAAGGTACTTAAACTAAGTCTACTTTACAATATAGTCCAACACCCCCCCTCAAGCTGGAGCATGAATATCCAGAGTGCCCAGCTTGGACTGCAAAACAGAAAACACTGCAGTAGGCAAAGACTTTGTAAAGAGATCAGCAACCTGGTTAGTAGTCGAAATATGCAGCACTTTAATTAAACCAGAAGCTATCTTATCACGAGTTAGATGGCAATCTAACTCTATGTGCTTGGTACGTTCATGTGCAACTGGGTTTTCAGCAATGCGTATAGCCGACTGACTATCAGAGTAGAATACTAGGGGCAGAAAACGAAACACCCAAAGCAGCAAACAAGTAATGTAACCATTGAATTTCACAAGTTAAATCTGCCAAGGCTCTATACTCAGCCTCAGTGGAAGACCGAGAAATGGTTTTCTGTTTCTTGGAACGCCAAGCAATTAACGAGTTACCTAAAAACACACAGAAGCCTGTTGTGGAACGGCGAGAATCAGGGCATCCAGCCCAATCACTGTCTGAAAAAGCCTTTAGAGTCAGTTCTGAATTACTAGGAAAAAATAAACCAAGACCTGGATTTCCTTTCAGATAATGAAGAACACGATAAGCAGCTTGCAAATGTACATCAGTGGGTGCACTCATGAACTGAGTCAACTGATGTACAGCAAATGCTATATCAGGACGTGTGTTACACAGGTATAATAAACGTCCTACCAAACGACGATAGACCGAAGCATCATCAAGTAAAGTACCCGTCTTACTAGACAGCCTAATTCCTGGATTACAAGGTGTGCTAACAGGTTTAGCAGCCAACAAACCAGAATCAGACAAGAGATCCAAGACATACTTTCTTTGGCATAGAGAAATTCCAGTGGATTTACGCGCAATTTCCAGTCCAAGAAAGTATTTAACATGTCCTAAATCTTTGATTTTGAATGCATCATCTAAACCTTTCTTAAGATTTTCTATTTCAGACAAGTAATCACCAGCCAAAATTATATCATCTACATAAACAAGCAAAGCTAAAAACTGACCATCCTTGTGTTTTGTAAACAATGAATAATCAGATTTTGACTGTTGATAACCAGTATTCAAAAGAAATTCTGTTAACTTGTGATTCCACTGCCTACTAGCCTGTTTTAGACCATAAAGTGATTTATTCAATTTGCATACAACATCACCAGAATTGGGAGGAAGATTTAAACCTAAGGGAACTTTCATGTACACATCTTCATCTAGTTCACCATGCAAAAAAGCATTATTTACATCTAGCTGATGTAAATGCCATCCTTTAATTGAAGCTAAAGCAAGTAAAGCCCTAACCGTTGTTAATTTAGCAACTGGTGAAAAAGTATCTAAATAATCTATACCTTCTGTTTGAGTATATCCTTTTGCAACTAATCGAGCTTTAAAGCGCTCAATAGTTCCATCAGGATGAAATTTTACCTTAAAGACCCATTTATTGCCAATGGGTTTGACTCCTGGTGGACGTAGGACAATAGTCCATGTTTTTGTTCTGATCAGTGCATCCAGTTCAGTGTTGACTGCAACATTCCATCGTTCATCCTTTGCTGCCTCATGATAGCTAGTAGGTTCTGAAATAGAACTTACTGCATTAACAAAACTAGAATGACCATTAGCAAGGTTAGTGTCAGAAATAACCGAGGATAATGGATATGGAACAGAGGAGCTCACTGCAGAGTTACAGACATAATCTTGCAAACGAGTAGGACGTTGTCTATTTCTAGCAGGTCTGCCAGAAGGTTCAGAATCAAAAATAGGAGGATACTCAGGAGGTGGGGCTCCATCATCGTTGTCAGAAACAGTAGAAGAAGAAGGAACTTCTATATGTTGGTCGGGATTTAATGAATGAACTACACCATCCACTGTGTTTGCACCATGAGGTGTAACCGCAGCAGAAGGCGAAACCTGAATGACAGGAAATGCAAACTCAACTGAATCCAGATTTTGACTTTTAGAAAAGAAGGGAAAAATAGACTCGTGAAAGACCACATCTCTAGACTCAAAAACAGTATTGGTAGCTAAGTTATAAAGCTTATAACCTTTAGTGGCAAAAGGAAATCCTAGGAAAACACAAGGATCTGCTCTAGGTTGAAACTTGGGACGATTATGAGACAAGGTAGACGCATAAGCCAAGCAACCAAACACACGAAAACTATTGTAATCTGGAACAGAATCATGAAGCAGTTCATAGGGAGACCTATCACCTAAGACTGGACTAGGAACTCGATTAATAAAAAAAGTGGCATGTAACACAGCATGACCCCAAAAACGTGAAGAAAGAGAAGACTGAAACATAAGAGCTCGAGCAACAGCAATGATGTGCTGCTGCTTGCGCTCCACCCGACCATTTTGTTGAGAAGACTCTACACAAGTTGTCTGATGCACAATACCCAAGGAATCAAAAAATGCACGCATCTGAAACTCCTGACCATTATCTGACCTAAGTGTCTTTATTCTAACATTGTATTGGTTTTGAACATGAGCAACAAAATTCTGAATTAAAGGTCGAGCTTCAGATTTCTTATGCATAAGATAAACCCATGTATTACGTGAAAAATCATCTACTATGGTAAAAAAAAAACGATGACCCTCAAAAGTAGGAACACTATAAGGACCCCAAATATCTGTATGCACGAGATCAAACATATGCTCAGCTTGGGACTCACTTACCATAAAGGGAAGACGCTTCTGTTTGGCCAGTGGGCAAACAGAACAGTGTTTTGTACATTTAGAATCAATACCCCTTATTCTAGATGCTAGAGTTTGTAAACGAGACAAAGATACATGACCTAGGCGAAAGTGCCAAAGATCAAAATCATGAACAGTCTTATCAAACAACACTGAAAAAGCAGAAGAATCTGGACAGGGTGAAGACATTGGTAGAGGCAGAGGAGCTGAGGTGTGCACTTTTTCTGAAAAACAGTAAAGTCCACCGCTCTCTCTAGCTATACCAATCATCTTGTGGGAAGCCAGATCCTGTAGTAAGCAATGATCAGTAAAAAACGTCAAGGAACATGACGAATCTTTGCTTAATTTGCTAACTGAGATCAAGTTAAAACCAAAGTGAGGTATTAAAAGAACTCTCTTCAGAATTAACTGGTCATTTAACCTAACCGAACCTATATGAGTAACAGGAACTCGAGAACCATTCGGTAATGACACAAACACATCACACACAGCAACAGGTGATAACAAACAAGCAATATCAGACACCACATGATCAGAAGCACCACTGTCTAAAATCCATTTAGATGTGTTAACAACCACAGAATTGGCAAGAACAAACTTACCTCCATCCTGGCTTGAGGAAGCACCTGAGGAAGAAGCCAGGAATGCAGAGTGTGATGGATAAGACTGCTCGACACAACCTCCAGTGGTGATAGAGTTCACAGTAGGGACTGGAGGAGGAAGAGCCTGAGGGTGACTCTGAGCAAACAATGCTCTATACTGCTGCTGTGTCAAGACAACAGAATCGGAAGGAACACTTCCGTTCTCACTAGAACTAGAACTGTTAGTATCAACAGACTCACTAACCACAGCATTGACTCTAGGACGTGGCTTATATCCTGGTGGATAACCATGTTTCTTGTAGCAACGATCAACAGTATGCCCAGTCAAGCCACAAAACGAACAAACAGGCCTTTTCGACTGGTTATTTCCCCTATGAGGACCAGACTGAACAGCACAGGCCATAGGATTGACAGGTTTAGGGTTGGGGTTCCTAATCTGACGCTCATGCTGGGCTATCATAGAGAAGACCTTGTTAATGGGAGGCAGAGGATCCATTAACAGTATCGAACACCTAACAGACTCAAAATCCTCATTCAGACCTCTCAAGAACCTAATAACCTGATCTACTCTCATGTACTCAGCACAAGAACAGCGAGGAACACATGCACAAGATCGCACAGGACGGTAAGTCATCAACTCATCCCAAAGAACCCTAAATCTGGTGAAGAACGCACTTACAGACAGATCGCCTTGTTTGAGACCGTAGATCTCATCCTGTAGATCAGCGACGCGAACTAGATCTGCGATGCTGAAGCGCTCCTGGAGATCACGCCAAACTTCGACCGCAGTGTTGAGCCAGAGAACGCTCTGTGCAATCTCCGGCGAGAGCGACCGGAGAATCCACCCGAGGACGAGCGTGTCACACATCTGCCAGGCCTGGAAGAGCGGATCGCCAGCAGGAGGCGTCGGGACGGAAGGATCGACGAAGGAGATCTTGTTCTTCGACAGAAGACCAAATCGCATGGATCTGACCCAGGAATGGTAATTCGGCCTGGTGAGGACGACGGAGACGAGCTGCGCCGTGGACGAATCGCCAGAACTGATGAAGTACGGGTGATTTGGTGCGAGCGTCGCCGAGATCGGCAACGGTGGCTGGAACGAAGAGGCGGAAGAAGTCGCCATGGAAAGAAAACGCGGAAGCAAGAAAAGAGATGAAACGTCAAGAACTCTCTAGAAACGGATTCGCTCTGATACAATATATACAGCTGTAAACAAGTAAAATAACAAAACAGTACTTAAATATAAACAAACATTACAACAAGGTACTTAAACTAAGTCTACTTTACAATATAGTCCAACAATGTTGTGGGAGTTTGAGTTTCGTGTTTTTCGTAGAAGGGAAATGACTCGTCGAGGTTCTTGATGGTACGGTGCCAAAGCCTGTGTCTCCGGCTACTGAAGAACAGATTAATTGATGGAATCTGCAAGATGCCAAAGTAAGATCATGGATCTTAGGCTTAGTTGAACCTAATCTTTTCTAGGGACTTCACATGCACAAAACCACTAATGAGATGTCGGAAAAATTAGCTGCTACTTACTCAACTGCTAGTGCTGCACGACAATATGACTAATGACTACTGGATTCGTCCTGCATCAACCATATGACTATTGACTAATGATCCCGATAAACTTAAGAATATTAAACCTGTTACTAATATGGCCCTGTGTGTAGCTAATGTTGATAATTTAGTAGTTAAGGGCCCGGGACGCGTTCGACAGCCTAAAATTGACCAACCGGAAACCTTACATGTACCTATCTAGTTTTCGTTGGACAGCTTAGTACTCACGTTGTATATACAGAGCACTTCTATTATGCTATAAAGCATGGGTGCTTTAATGTACAATTTAAAGTTGAACCATAACGTAAAATGTATAAGTTTGGGTTGTACCATAAAGGAATTTGTACTCTTATGTTTTGGTACAACTTCACAACTTTAAGTTGTACCATCACATAAAGGAACAAGTTCAAGTTGTACCATAAAAGAATTTATAAAATAGCATAGGTACAAGATGAAGTTATACCATAACGTTAAAAGTACAACATGAAAGCAAAACCCTATAGTACGTACCAATGCTACATAGCATTGTAAAATTTCTCGCACCGAACGTTTGTAATTTGGGGAAATTGAAGCTCAGTATTTGTCATAATCACAAGTGGTTGGTGAATAATATTGCAGATGCATGCTGGCACGACTTATTACAATAACAGTGATGTTACAAGATGAAGCCGACGTAGCAATCCAACGAATTAGGTTTGCGTATTTTTAGTTAATTATTCATACTTAGTTATTGTTTTTGAATTACTAGCTAAATGGCCCGCGCTTCGCTGCGGGTGTCCTTTCATGTCTCATAGTGTACGCTTTTCTTTTCTTTTCGTTTCACTTTCACCACACACGGCAATGGATCTTCTGACTTTAGTCAATATGCACCTTTAATTTTTCAAAAGCAAAATGACGAATGTTTCATGAATTCTAATTGATAATGCGATTTATGTAGTAGCTCATTACTTGAAGTTGACGCATAAAAAGTGAAGAAATGTGGCACACTCAACAGACGATATAATTTCTAAAGCTTATGAATTCATAGAACAATCAAAGCAGTATCACACTCCATAGATTTGTTCACACCAATCTTCGAAATCATGTAAGTAGCAAAGTATTTGTAGCTCTGATTCCATCTATGAATTTAATAACCCATAAACCATTATTAGTGGTTAAATTAATTTAACACAACCAATTTAAATCATATAAGTCCCAATTTTTCAATTTCAGATATATAGGTGTAAAAGTATTTTAACAACTCTTGTTAAAGTAAAGTGATTTTGAAATGAAGTTAAATTGTTACCTCGGAGAAATGAAACCATTAGGCCTATGGCAACAATGACAGGGGAGGTTTAAACAACAGATGCTAATTCCTTTTCTATAAGGTTGTTGGTAGGCTAAGTTCACCATAAAGAAATTGATAAGGTTGTACCTCTTTTATGGGATGGATTCATAATGACAGCAAGGGAAACAAAGGTTCAAATAACTAACTGAATAAGAATATCTTTCGTTTTTCAGTGTTAATATTTGCTTGGTGGTGTCTCCATTGCACGTAGTTAGGTGTTCTCTCGAGCTGATACAGCTGAGCCAACCAATAACATCTAGTTTTGAGCAGATGACCAATATTTATTCCAGGAATTAAAGAAAAGCAAATATAAAACAGATCTCACCCGTTAATAGTTCCATGAGAAAATAAATAGTCAGTACCGAGTTCAGGAATTAAAGGCCCGTCAATAGTTCCTTAGACCATGCACGTTGTCCCAATGTTTTAAAAATTGCAGAACTCAAAGCTTTCAGAGCAAAAATCCAAAGAGGAGGTAGTGACATCTTCAAACTCAATACTGGGAGTGATAGAGATGGATTACTATTTTTGCATGGCTGGTAAGTTTGTTTAGCTTTCTGGATTATGAATTTTTGAATTCTGTACACAGACCCGACAGAGAGCTTACTCTCAAGCTCAATCATACCCACAATACCTTCCCACAGCATAGCCACATCCCCGAGAATGCTTACGTCATGAGATCGAGTGTTTGGCTGCTTATGATCCTAATTGAATCCTTGCTAGCCTGATTTACTCGTGAGATTGAGTTCCCCGTTACCAATTTTGAGTCAGAATACTGAAATCAAACTCTAAAACGTGTACTGTAAACATATACAATTTGCTAATTTTATTGGCATGATCACCACATGGCTATCAATCTCTTATCTATTCAAGTAGTATAATCTTGGAATTATATATGTAACTTGTAAAAACAAAAGCTAGCAAATCATACAACCCTAAGAACATCAAGAGTGCCTTTTGAAATCATAAGACAAATAGCGTGAGAGAGTCAAAGCTAAAGGAAGAACTTCAAAGCACAACAATCAAATTGAAAAACAGCAAGCTGGTGCTCAAAATTGCAGCCTATTCATGCTACATGCTTCAGAAGCTGCACCATGCATCTGGCTACCTCATCGTTTGAATTAAATCAAGCTTCTTTTGCTCCTTTGTGCCATATGAAGATTCTCCAAGGGGAATCATAATCAACAACAATGTAAAGTAAGGCTATGCCTTTCTTGATCAAACAAAAATTCAATGAGCTAACACGCTACTGCCAAAGAAACTACAGAACCAAGGCCATGAACTATCAAAATGGTTGGCCTGATAGCAACTGTGACACTAACATTGATGGAATTTCACCAAACGGAGTCAGCAACTTGATCCCACATATCAATTCCACAGTCAAATTGTCACAACTAATACATCAAAAAGGAACATGGCTATGCCAAGAAGGCCCAAGTAAAGCAATTCACAAAGAACTCAGATTGAGTGAAAAAACAATTCTATGTTGTGGGATTTGACATTATCAATTTATCTTTTCTTATACTCTCGGCTAACTAATGATCAAGAACTTCATCTATCAATCCCCACTATTGGCTTCAGCTGGTCTATAGGTTTATATAAATATATGGCATGGGGGAATCAACCGAGGTGGGGATGACGCAACGAAATGAGACATGCGGGAATCAAGTGAGGCGGAGACTTGGACCGAAGTGGGAGAAGGAGATCTCAGTCGATTTCTTCAGCAATCGATCCCTAAAAATCCCATCTTCCCCTTTCCTATTTGGTTCAATTGAATACGACCAAGGTTCGTGAACTTACCTAGCCTCCATCCAAACGCCGTGGGGGAGCCAGGAGGAGGGGAGAAGGTCGGCCATCGGCTTGGCTGATTGAGGTGAAGACTGCGATCGGAGTGTGGAGAAGGAGATCTCAGCCGACAGTAAATGATCCCTCGAAATCCCAGCTTACCCTTTCATCTTTGCCATCCATCGTCGTGACTCGTGAGGGGATGGGAAAGTGGTGGATCGGAGAAATACAGGAGGAGAGAAGAAGGTGACGCCACGCGTGAAGAAGGAGAAAGGCCTTGAATCGATGGCAGATATGGAGTCTTATAATACATGGACGGTGATGCGCGTAGGCTGCAGGTTACTTACGGTAGACCAACCCACTTCCCACTGGACCCCTTATACCAATTAGGCGCTATTTATATTATAATTTGTGGTTAATATTAATGATCATAATTGTTCTAGTTTGAATAGAATTTGTAGTTATTTTAGTACTAAAGCCCAGGAAAGAGACTTGGTTCTGCAACTATATAAATATATGGTTTGTTCATGAGTAATAACATGAGAAGATTGAAATCCAATTTATGTTTTGTTTGCTTTGAACTATTTCTTCGCTTGGTTTAATAGTTCCATAGTTCTTTTTGAGTTTGTTCTCGTCATTAAAAAAGATCATCTCATCTACTCAAGAGCGCATCAAGCAATATCGTATACCCTAAATTCCGAAGATCACAAATTTCGACACGTAAAATTCCGCCCCAAAGCGCTAACATAGGTTGGAGAATAACACGATGAACAAAACAAAAGGGTAGATGGAAATAAACCCAACTAATTAATAACCACACTCGCAAACACACACAGTGCGGGATTTATTACAACAGAAACAACATCATCAACATTGCGATATATATGTGATAGCAGCATGCATGCAGCAAGCTGCCTATGTGCGAGCATTAAGAGAGCATTATCTGATCTATATATCCTCCGCCTCTTCAATCCTTCTGGGCTGGCGGATGATAACCTCCTCCGTGCGGCCAATCCCCTGATAATTAATCATCAGTATTAGTTAAGAGTTGCAGCAGAAGGTTGGATTATAACGAATTGAAGTTTGTACTTGTCTGAATATCGTATGCTTTAAATATGAGATTTTCGAAATTTGTATAGAATACCTCTCGATCACGAAAGACTTATACCATGTCACAAACAAATTATTCTCATACCTCGAGCTGTTGGGAAATGTTCAATTATGAATCATATATATATGCTACTTACTAACACATGACTCACTCAAACAAAAAACCACCATATATATGGACCGGAAGTTTGTACTGGTCCGAAATATCACGTGCTTAACCGCTTCGAGATTGTCGAGATTTGATAAGATGATGACCTTTGACTCAGATAAGACTCCAATCCATGTCAGGAACCAGTTGGTACCCAATAACTCGAGTTGTTGGGAAAAGTTCGATTATGGATCGTATTTCCACTAACCAACAATCCGCAAGCATAAAATACAGAAACACGTAGCAACAATCATGCGGTCGATTGAGAAGGGTAGAGACTTACCACCATCTGGTTTGACGGCTCCAATGACTCTGGAAGCCGTCGCCGTGGGCAATGAGAGAGTTATGAACACGATCATCACCGCCACTGCCACCACCAGTTTCCAGCCAACAATGGTACTGTTCTTAGTAGACACCATACTTTGATCGATTGGGAGTTTGATATATGATCAGTAGGGCTTATGCTACCTTCATTTTATAGAGGGTTTTTGAAGTCTTTCTAGTCAACTGTACAAGTTCATTATCATTCATTCTTTCCATATCTAGCTAGCTTTGACTTGCAAGTGGTAGTTAAGTGGCCATACATATAGACGCGTTATTGATTGGTGGGTTGTCGTTCGTTCATTCCATGCCCAATTGCCCACTCATGCCTCTTTGATATAGGTGTACCAAAAGTCATCAATTGCGCCTACTAAGAAACAAATTAAGGTGATTGACTCAGTTTATGTGTATATACATATATTTCCCTTTGAATATCTGATCTGTGTGTATTGTTTAATTATTATGGTTACAAACCCCACCCAGAATGAATGAATGAATGAATGAGACTAGCTATCTATGGAGCCCTGAGAACCAATACCTACGTTCTAATTCGTTAGGTGGATACAAGTTATTTTTCTCAACGATTGTCTTGATATGCTTGACATGACCTTGTTATTGAGGGTCTATCGTCTGGACACTACAATAAAAAAGGCCTTTTGCAACCAATTTTTATTGGTCGCTAAAGGTCTAAAATTGGTTATAAATACTTTTTTGTAATCAACATATTTTTGGTTACCGATTTGGTCGCTATAGCCGCGATATGAATACCTAACGCAACCAAAATAGTGATTGGCAGCAAAAAAATAAAGCTATCGCAACCAATTTCGTCAAAGGTAAAAAAAACCTTAATTTTTTGCGACCATTTTAAGTTGGTTGTCAATTTGTCATAGTCTAACCTAATGGTTGGGAAATGTAGTTGATTGGTCGCCAAAAATATAAATGACAACCAATTTGATTTGAATATTAGTAACCTATTTTTTTTGGATGCAAATAGAATTTATTTACGTGTTATAGGTGACCATTCAATTTGGTCGGGAAATTAACATATGTCAACCATGAAATTTGGTTGTAAAAAACACATATGCCGACCAATTATATCATTTCAGACGACTAATTATATTTGTTATAAAATTTTAACACAGTCATTAAATTTGGTCGTGAACAATATGTACCGCAACCAATTAAATCATTTAGGAGACCTATTATTTTAGTTATGGAGGTTTATCACAACCAAAGAAATTGGGTTAATTGCAAGGTTGGTCACTGACACTACCAAAAACGTTCACGTTTGGTCACTAAAAATATTTAATTCCATTTTTGGTCACTAAAATTAGTTAAATATTTCAAATTTGGTCACTCTCCGTCCAATTCCGTTAACTTTGACTGACGTGGCAGTCAACTCTTGGAGTTGACCGTTAAATACGTGATGTGGCAAATAAAAAATAATAAAATAAATAAAATTTAATTTTAAAAATTTTCCAGCACATTTCTAACTACTAAAAAGATAAAAAGAAATTATAAACTATGAAATGTAATAAAAAAAAATGGTGAATCCACCTCCTCGCGCCTACGTCTGTTTTCACCGCCGCGCTGCGTTCTCCTTTCTCACTTCCGATTCTCAATCCGACTTCCCTTGTTTGGCGGTGGTTTCCTTCACTCCAGTCTCTCCCTCCCCTTGCCTATTCGCGTCAATGATGGATTTGGAGCCGCCGATTCCAATCTCCGATTTCATAGTCGCTAACTCTCGACTCGTCGAACTATGAGTACATTTTGCTGCTGATTCTTCCATTGAAAATTGAAGAAATGATTAAATCCTCCTTCTTTCTATTGACGCCTTCCAGTCTTTCATTTCTAGGGTTCTTCCATTCAATTTGCGGCCAGAAATGGGAGACCTCAACTAGGCCATTTAATCCTCTTTGCCCTAATGATGTAGCGGCTCTCACTCTACCTTCTCCTCTGCTGCGTCACAGCGGTGTCGCTTTGGACAGGCTTGGCCGGCGTCGGAGATATCGATTGTCGATTTTGGCGGCGGCGGAGACGGGAAGAAGGTCAACCGTTTAATTATAGGAAAGTAAGTTTATTTTTATTTTTTAATAGTTGTGAAATGAGGTGGAAAATTTAAAAGATTAAATTTAATCCTTTAAATTTTCAACGCACATTCCCCTCTTGTTGATGGGTGGTTAACCTTTTTGAGGGGCGAATCTCTTCCTTTCAAAGCCTATATGTTTTTGTTCTTCATTTGTAGGATGTAAATGTTTTTTTTTTCTTCCTTCTATAGGTAGTATACTTGTTGCGGCTACTTTGGACAACGGATTATGGCTTCGCCGGGTTGATTATTCGGGTTTTCATTTGGATCTTTGGAAGACTTCTGCAACTTTAGCTGCTATGGTGGACTTTGCTCATTGCATGGGTTAGGTTGTTCGGGTTGTTTTTAGAGGTGCCATAGTTTGTACTTTTCTAGGTTCGATGGTTTGTGTTCCATGGTTACAGAGCGGCTCATTTGGTGGCCACTTAGGCTCTGTTCTTGTCGCCGCATTTGTTTGAGGTTCGACTTTGTTTCTTTGTTTCGAAGTAGGCATGATTCTGTTGTATGTCTATGGATCTTTGTTTGTTCCTCTTATTGAAGAGTGTGATCTAATGTGGGAAACAAAAATTCCGAAACTCGGGCCTCGAGATCCGAGTTCAATAACACATTCTTTCTCGACACGTCACGATGAGTCATCGCTGGAACAACGTCGTGGTTCATGTACGACATAGCGTCGACGAGGCCTCTAACGCTGTCTCGAGTTCTCGATCCCTCATTTCCTCCTCAATTCTCTCCTAAGGAGCTAAGATGAGATTTTGTCACTCCCGCCATTTAAAAACAAAACTAATAATTTATTTTCTAAATTTATCAGTCTCGAAACATAATAATTACCACACTCGCAAAAACACATAGTTCGTGAAATTTATTACAACAAAAGCAACTAGAACAACATCAACCAATCGATACCACCGTGGAACGCAGCTTTTGCTAAATCGGTTTTCTTAATAAAAGATCAATATGTGATATTATATATTATCACTGACGGCCGCCGTTAACTAATCAGCAGCATGCAGCTTTAAGAGTGCAATATTATCCATCGCCCCTTCATTCTTTCTGGGCTCATGGATCATATTGATAACCTCCTCCATGCGGCGAATCACCCCTCACCTTCCCTACAACCATAAAAAAAAAAACTCTGGTGACATTTTTCAACTGTAAAAATTCAATGAAAAAAAAAATAAAATGTTATTCTTACGTGTTTTTGTAGATATCATTTTAAACAACTTTTTCCCAACATTGTCCCAACAATAAAATAAATGAGACTAATAATATCAACGTTGTCAACCAGCCTGCTGATATTAGATCTCTCTTTAATCTAAACATGAATTACAAACCATACCCAACATCTATGAGGGAATTGTGCCTTTCCTTTATGCTCTTCATCTTAAATACATATCTTTAGCTTTTTTTGCCGATGTTTATTTACTTGTCTGTACTTGTTTTTCTCTCAACTTTCCGGTTTTCCCTGGTGACTAAGGATCGAGATGTGTGGATTTTCAACCAAGTCTTGATGTCATTTATTATGGGTAATGTATATTTTTTTATCCAAATATTTTCAGATTATTTTTTATCAGCCAAACTTATCGAAATATCAGGAATTAGCTAAATGTTAACTTTCAGTTAACAATTTTGTTAGTAATATTGACTTGGCAACATGATACTAACTTGGAAGAGACAAATGAACGTCAACATTCCAAAATTTTAGTATTTTAACTAAGAAAAGAGTTACATGTTATTAACGATAACATAAAAATGACTAATCTTTTGATGCATTATGAAAGATTTAGCTAATTAATAGCATTTTAATAGGACTAGATAATGTAAAAGAATCTGAAAAAAGTTTGAATAAAAAATAAACATTATCCTTTTTTTAATTCCAAATTGAAGTGTACATACAGATCAGAAGCAAAAGGGGGAAGCTCGATTGTCTCAGATTATTTATTATACTGCACACCTTTTTTTTCTTCTTCATTGAATCAGTTTCCTTTTACTATTAAGTAAATCGAAATTGCAATTCGCAATTCGCAAAACCAATACAACGAAAGAGCGCTGCCATTGTAGTTACCCTGAAGAAAGAACAAAAGAGAAAGATCCAACAACAGGTAATTTCATAAATGAATAAAGCTATTTGACCTATTATTACTGTGAGACTGAGCCCTCAACAAGTTATTCAGCACGTCAATCTAGTATGTTAAAAAAAAAAAAAAGCATACTCATATCAAAACAGGAAGAAAAAAATTTGATTTAATAAGAAAATATTTGAATCACACTAAATTTGATGGATAGAGAAAATTCGGTAACAAGTAAATTTTAATATATGAGTGATCTGCAGATTAAGCAGATTAAAAAAAAATTCAGTTATCACAAAATAATGGGAGTAAATGACTTGAAAGAAGATATGAATTATGTTTATAGATATCGCAATAAACTAGTAAAAAATGTCACAAAAAAGTGTTCACCAACATTTAAATTAAATGTCACAGAAGAATCCAACAACAGGTGATAAAACGACGCTTAAGTGACATACATTAAAAACGCTGGTGCAAGTCTAATACGCATGGTCCATTAAACCGTACCGTACCGACGGTTCAACCACGAAATACCAGTATTGGAGGCTAAACCGATAGACGGTATTTAACGATCTAACGGTTGAAATACGATTAAACCACGATTTTATCATAAAATATCATATTGTTGACTTTTCCGATACGATATCCGGTACGGTTTCATGGACCATGCTAATACGACGTTTTATTGTATTTTTTTGATTCAGACGTCTCAACAAAGTCAAAATACAGGAAACATAAACAATCACGAGGTCGATCGAGATGAGTAGAGGCTTACGAAAATCTATTTTGACGACTCCAATCTCCGGCAGGACTCTTGAAGCCGTCGCCGGGGGTAATAAGAGAGCAATGAACACCGCCATCACCGCCACTGCCACCACCAGTTTCCACCAGCCAACCATAGTACTGTTCTTACTAGACACCATGGTTTAATTTGAGCTCAATGTCTGATATATGATCAGAAGTGCTTATGCCACCTTTTTATAGAGGGCTTTAAGTCTTTCTAGTCAAAGGTACATGTCCATTAATATTCCTTCTTCCTAGCTGCTCTGACTTGCAAGTGGTAACCAGATATGGATGGGTTATCAATTGGTGGCTGTACCGAAAACTCAGAGTCACGTCTATTATGAGCATCCACATCAATTACGAATTTCGCTGTGTTTGTGAACGAAAAAGATGTGCCTCTATAAGTAGATGACTCGTTCTGTCATTTGTAAAATTCGGGAGAAAGAAAATAAATAATTTCGAGAGGAGACGAAGCAATGACATGGAAAACAAATCATAAAAAAAGAATGATATATATATAGAAGTGTGTTTACATTAAAGAGGTAAGGATATACTTGAAATTTTTGGACTAAATAAAGAGTCATTCGGCCATTTCGTACGAACGAAAATGACTTGTATATTTTTCTATCACCAACGAGTCAGTCATTTATATGAGTTATTTGGTAGAAAACGACTCAAGCAAACGATCATATCCCTAATTTTCAAAAATCAAGTCTTATCAAAACCCTTGATGAAGCAAACCCTTTTATGTGGAAATCTATTAGCTTTTTCAACCTTTGTTGGATTCAAGTATAAATGTTTAGGTATTGATGTTAAATGTCATGTTTAAATATGAGTATTTATAATTTTATTTGAAATAATAATGACCGACATGAACCGGCACAAACCGGTATGTGCCACCGATTGAACCATTTCACTTGCTAAACTGGCACACTGGCATAAACCGCGGTTTGACAACCTTGGTTCTAGGGACTTATTGCAACAAAAGTACGTACGCATGCACGCGACCAAATCGACCTCACATCTACTTGCAGCAAGCCTCTTCAGTCCAGTATTCGCAACAATATAAAATAGTTTAACGACATGAAAATATCCTATCACTGACTTATCCAGTACCATTTTACAATTCTAATTCAGTCTCCACCTGGATAATGGCCTCCGTGAGGCTGGTCATCTGTGATCGTGGATTAGGAAAGTAGTTAGTGGTGACAAAAATGGAGGTTGAATTTTAGCAAGAGATCACTTTAGGGTAGAGGTGGCAATTTCAATCCAATCCACCAATCCAATCCATCAATCCATTAAAAATATCCACCTAATCCAATCCATTTAAATCCAATCCATTTGATCCAAATCCAATTGGATTGGTGGATTCATGGATTGGATCCATGGATCATTGGTAAATTACGGTTTAGTACCTGTAATTTTTATTTTTTACATTTTGGTACCTAAAATTTAATTTTTATACGAAAAATATTATTGGAAAATTACGTTTTGGTACCTAAAATTTTTCATTGTAACATTTTAGTACCTAAACTTTTTACATTTTACATATTGGTCTTTGGTTGAGGATGTCATTTGGATTCATGCATAATCCACCAATCCACTTGATCCAATCCATGAATCCACCAATCCATTAGATCCAATTCATTTGATCCATGGATCCACCAATCCAATCCACCAATCCACCAATCCAATCCATTTGCCACCTCTACTTTAGGGTGACTACTTGTTCACTCACAAAAGTTTTGTGAGAGCATTCTACCCAAATCTAACAATAGTTTTAAGAAGTCAAATTTTGAGTCTTAATTGATATAATTAGTTAATATGATGATATAACATAGGATCACACCTAATTAAATGCATTACTCTTATCCTTAGACCTTCAATTTTGAATCCTAACAATAAAACCCTAACTCTAAATTTCTAGCTAAACCCCGATATCCTTCAAGTCAAAGTAAATATTGAGATGTTTTTGTACAAATTCATATATTTTATTGTACATCGCATCACAAGTGATGATTGACATGTATTGCCAACTTATTGAGTCTTAGGTCTCCCTAGTCCCTACTGATCAATTGCCTTCATGAATTTAATTGCTTTCCCTTTCGTCTGCAACAAACCACAGTACCCAGTTTGAAACGGTATTGCTCGTTCCTTGCATCCACACATACATCTGCAGACTGTACACGATTTGATATGTGCACCAAAAGTCATCATCATGACTTGAGAAACTTTTGACGATTTCAAAGTCTTGATCATATGGGTGAATAAATGAGATTTTGAAATCCCTCGAGACCCAAAGACGACTCAGCACATGTATAAAATTTCCAAGTAGACAGATCTCTAAATGCACTTTAGTACTGATTTAACATGCTAACCAACTACTTGTTCCAAGTACAAGATCAACATTCAGCAGAAGCAAGTAACCTATCGCATCACGGGGCGATGACTGCAAGTCGGGTTCTTTATTTGGGCAGTAAATTGGATTAATATATTTGTAGGGCCCGAACTTTTCACATATTAAACTGTTGATTATATTTAATATAGACACCAATATATAATTATGTAATTAGGGTTTGTGTTAGCAAACCTATATATACTCGGCTGTATGATACGTTGAAAGTTAACGAAATATAATACTAAAACCTGAGAGGGAGATCCTCTCCGTAGACTAGGGTCATAACTGACGATACCACGTTAAAAATCTCTAAGTGTTATTTACGTTTTAGCTTGTTTGATTGAGTGTTTGTCATGGTATCAGAGCCTACGGACTAATCTTCTTCGTTGGCTAGGTTTGCAGCTGTGGTTTTTGAGCCGACAGCTTTGGATTATTCATCAGGTCTACTGCTAGGGTTTATATGTCCTGGCTTCGCTTTTGTTCTCAGGATTGGTTGCTGATTTGGCTTTGTCTCCAACCTGCTTTACTTCTCTGCGGGTCTTTGTTTTCTTCCAATCATCATCAGGTTTGCTTGTTGTTCGCTATGGATTCTAGGAAGGTAGATATGTTAACGACCAAGCTGGACGGACGAACTTCCCTCTCTGGGAGTTTCAGTTCCGTAGCTTCGTGGTTGGGCGGCGCTTACTCTCGATTCTGGATGGGACTCGTCCCAAGCCTGGGACCGATGCTGCCGCAAAGGATGTGGAAGATTGGGATGCTGGGTAGTAAGATTGAATATCCCTATCCCCTGCTGAAACAAGGATAATTCAGTCTCCAGTTCAAATTGGCGGGCAGAATCGGTCCCAGGTTTGGGAACTGCACAAACAGGAGATATTCATTTGGCCAATACATTATATGTTCCCCAATTAGTTCCTAGTCTGGTGTATGTTGGACAGTTGATCGAGGATGGTTGCGCAGTGACTTTTAATGATAACGAATGTATTGTGCATGATCAGAACACCGGGAAGGTTCTGGGAACGAGTAGGAAGGTTCCGGGTTGTATTGCAAAAGAAATTGCATTTGTGTTTTTAATTGTCAACTCAAATTTTTTGCAATCCACATCACATTCATTTCATTCACCTACATCAATGCAATTAACTTGCAATTGCAAATGTAATTAAATATTATGTTTAAATTATAGAAAATTAAGTAAAAGATAAAATAAAATAATAAAAAATCCCCATTTTTTAAGGCTTTTTTTACTTGCATATGGAATTGCATTTGTTGCAAGCTTGCAAATATGCAATTGGTAGCCACATCAATGCAATTGGTTTTGGAATTGCAAACACCTATGCCATGTCATTTTGCAATTGAGAATGCAATACCAATGTGGATGCTCTTAGCTGTATTGAAGCTAAAGCTACTCAATCCTCGTTCACTAGAAGTGAGACGCAGTATGACTCACCATTTGATTTTGTTCACACTGATCTCTGGGGCCCCTCACCTGTTACTTCGGATGGGTTTTCGCTACTTCGCTTTGTTCGTGGACCATAAGACTCGCTATGCCTCGATATATTTTATGCGCAAGAAATTGGAGTTGGTAGATCATGCCAAATCATTTGTGCAGATGATAGAGACTCAATTTGGACTAGTGAAGGTTATTCGATCTGATCCTGGTGGGGAATTTATTGCCTCCCCTTTACACGAGTTCTATGTATCCTGAGGTATTCTGCCTTAACAATCATGTCCTGGCGTATCTTAGCAGAACGAACTTGTAGAGAGGAAGCATCATCATGTTCTTGAATTGACGCGTGCTATTTTGTTTCAATCGCATGTCCCGAATGGTTTTTGGGTTGAAGTTGTGAGTATTGTTGTCTATCTCATCAATCGTCAGATCACATAAGTTCTTGGCGATCGATCACCTTATCATTGTCTATACTCTAAGCTGCCTGATTACTCATGTCTTCGCGTCCTTGGTTGTGTGTGATTCGTCTTACTTCCCAAGAAGACACGACATAAGCTAGCTCCCAAGGTTGCTCAGTTTGTTTTCGTGGGTTACAGTAATCAACATAAAGGGTACTTATATTATGATCTTGTTGAACAAAGAATGCGCTTTTCCTGCCATGTAACTTTTTTGGAACATGCCATGTATTATCAAGAATCAGCTGCCACGTCCCTCTCCTCACTCGATTTCCTGGTGCCACTTCATGCCTTTGATTCTTCTAATGCTTCTTCAAATGTTGGCACTGCACCGGGTGTTAACCCACTGGGAGGGAATAAGGGGAATGATAATTACATTGTAACGCCTCCTGGAACTCCATCTGGTCACTCTGCCTCAACTTCCTCTACGGGTTCAACATCTCCTTTAATTGGGTCTTATTCAAGTGGGTCGACGCATGGGGCTTCTTCAAGTGGTACTTCTTCAAGTAGCAACTCCTCTTCCTACACTACATCTGATGGTACTCAAGAAATGGAACTCACACCGCCTCCCTTGCCTGTCCCGCGTCGCTCCAATCGAGCAAATATTGGACAACCACCACTACGTCTCCAGGACTATGTGGGATACTCTACTGAGCACGGTATCTCAATTCCTACTTATTATCAGTATGCTAAGGATGATCCATGATGGAATGCAGTCATGGATACTGAGATTGATGCTCTAGAAGCTCAGCACATGTGGGATATTATCCCGCGTCCTCCGGGTATTACTATTATCGGTAGTCGTTGGGTTATGCTATTAAGATGCACTGGATGGATAAATTGAATGCTTTAAGGCTAGAGTGGTAGCTCAAGGTTTCAAACAGGAATATGGGATTAATTTTGATGAGACTTTTGCTCCGGTTGCTAAAATCCAAACTGTTCGGAGTTTGTTTGCTGTTGCAGCTATGAAGCAGTGGCCTACTATTCAGTTTGATGTGAAGAATGCCTTTCTGCATGGGGATTTGAAGGAAACTATTTATATGGAATGTCCTGAGGGGTATTCAAAAGGCGGGGCAGATGTGGTTTGCAAGCTTCGACGCTCGTTATACGACTAGAAACAGGTTCCTCGAGCCTGGTTTGAGAAATTTCATGGGACTATTCTTCAGGCTGGTTTTCTACAGAGTCAAAATGATTTGTCTATGTTCATTTGTCATACTATTTATGGCATGATTGTCTTACTTCTCTATGTTGATGACATGATAGTAACGGGTAGCGATGGTGAAGGAATTGGTGAGCTGACTGCTTCGCTACATTCAGCGTTTAATTTGAAGGAACTAGGAGATGTATCTTATTTTCTGGGATTGGAGGTGACTCGGACTAAGGCAGGATTATTTGTCAGGCAGAAGAAGTATATTCAGGACTTGTTGGCGGCCACTAATTATGATGCGGGTCGATCAGGTAACACTCCCATGGAACAAAAGTTAAAGATGAAGAGGGATGACGGTGAGATGTTAGAGGATCAAACTTTCTATCGCAGTGTTGAGGGCAGCTTGATCTACCTAACTCACACTCGTTCTGATATTGCCTATGCAGTACAAGTCGTTAGTCAATTTATGGGAGCTGCTCGAACCGCTCATCTTGATGCTGTGACAGATTACTTCGCTATCTAAAGCGTACTGCAGAAGTTGAATTATTCTTTCCTAGCGATGGAACCCCCTTCTATTGAAGCTTTCGTTGACGCCGACTTTGCAGGATGTCAAGTTAAAGTTTGGGCTATCGTTTCTATCATGGAGATGCAGGAAGCAAGATAAAGTTTCTAAATCATCTATAGAAGCTGAGTATAGATCGATGTCAGAAGTAAGTTCTGAAATGGTGTGGCTGCCACGGCTATTTCAAGAACTAGGTGTGGAGTGTGAAAAGAATGCATGTATATGGAGACAACACCAGTGCTATTCAAATAGCAAATAATCCAGTACTACATGATCGGACAAAGCATATTGAGGTACTTGTCCATTACATCAGGCAATTAGTTGCCGAGGGAGTGATTCAGCTAAGCTATTTGAAGACAGGAACAGACTGTTGATTTGTTGACAAAGGCTGTTTCCTCTAGTAGACATTGGTACCTATCTTCCACATTGATGTTGCGTACCCAACATCAATTTGAGGGAGGGTGTTGATTATATTTAATATATGTACCAATATGTAATTATGTAGTTAGGGTTTGTGTTAGCAAACCTATATATACCCAGCTGTATGCTACGTTGAAAGTTAACGAAATATAATACTAAAACCTGAGAGGGAGATCCTCTCCATGGACTGGGGTCATAACTGACGATACCAAGTTAAAATCTCGAGTGTTATTTACGTTTTAGCTTGTTTGATTGAATGTTTGTCTAAACATCATGGTCAATATTTTCGATCTATAACATTGTGGCCTCAATTATGCATCAAAGTTATCAAATTGGCAAAACCCGAGATTTGACCGTTATCTTGGGCAGTCAAACGCGTTGACTAACAATCAACCCGCCACGTCACCGCCCAATAAACACAATAAATATTAAATAATTCAGAAAAGCCACATAATCTCCAATTGTGAATTATTTAAATTAAGTTAAAAATAAATATTAAAAAGGATAAATTAACAAAAGATAAAAAAAACATTGTGATCGAAATAAAAATATGCTAAATTTCACATATTCTCTTGAAATAAAAAATATCTCCCCCTAAATATTTCATTCAAGATCGTTTCATTCAAGACTAAACTTCCCAAAAGCTGGCATATTGATTAATGTAAATAGATAAGATAAAATACACCACACATTACATTCCAATATTGGTACCAACAATCGTCCTACTATCTTTAAGAACATTCAAATTAAAATATCTGTCGCAGGTGTACAATCACTCAACATTCCCCCGCTGGCTACAACTGCCTTTCAAGGAGTCTCGAAACGTTTCGCATGCTCGGCCGCAACTCCGGGCTAGTCACGATACAAGAAACGCCGATTTTGAAAACCAGCGCCAATTTCGTCCAGAGCTTTTCCTCTTCCCCGCCCGGAATCGGCAGCCGTTCATCTGCTATATCTTCCAGCTGGATCCCCCGGCCGCCGGCCGACGAATTCAAACGCGTCAGAAGCTCCCCTGGATGCTTCCCCATCACCACTTCCAGCACCAGAACGCCGAAACTGTACACGTCGCACTTCTCACTCACCGCCATCGTGTACGCCAGCTCTGCATTCACATACAAACAATGAAGTCAAAATCGTAATTCAACGTAGAAACGTTTCTGTAACCTAAAAGAGTAAAAACATAAAATTTTAACTTTTAAACAACAGATTTTGACTAGTGAAAAGTATGATTAGCTGTAAAAGTATTTTAATTACCTAAAATATAAAAACATAAACTTTTAAAACACAATTTTCACTGCATGCAATAAAAAACAACAAATTAAACCACCCACGAAAGCCATGCATGCCCGAGTAGGAAAAAAGCTGAGCCCAGTTAATTGGGCTTTTGGGCTTTTTGGTTTAAAATTACCTGGGGCCGCATATCCGTAAGTCCCGGCAAACGCGGTCCAGTTGGAGGAATCGGGCTTGAGAAACTTGGCGGTCCCGAAGTCCGAAACCCGGGCCTCGAGATCCGAGTTCAGCAGCACGTTCTTGCTCGACACGTCCCGATGGATCACCGCGGGAACGACGTCGTGGTGCATGTGCGACAAGGCGTCGGCGACGCCTCTGACGATCTCGATCCGCTTCTCCCAATCGAGATCCGCCGCCGCGCCGTCGCTCCTCAGCACATCCGCCAAGCTCCCCTTCTCCATGAACTCGTACACCAGGAACGTGTGGTCGCCGCCGGTGGAGAATCCGTACAGCTTGACGATGTTGCGGTGGCGCAGCTCCGTCAGCGCCGCCACTTCGCTGGCGAAGCTCTTCAGTTCCTCCTCCGTGTTTCCCGCCGTCGGCGGGGGGGAGGAAGGGTTTAGCTTCTTGACGGCCAGGACTCGGCGGCTCTCGGGAGTCGCCGCCTTGTAAACTTTCCCGGTGGCTCCTTCCCCGATGCAGTAGCTCTCGTCGAAGTTCTTCGTGGACTGGATGATGTCGTCGTATGTGATTTTGCCGGTGAAGTAGCAGACCGAAATTGGATCTTCGTCGGTGAATCTGCTTGTTTCCTCTCTCACTGCGGATTCTGAACTCCGGCTGCGGAGAAATGCTAGGATTCCAATTACGGCGAGCAGAAGGAACAGCGCGCCTGCGGGGGCGCCGATGATTATTGCTGTTCTGTTTCTCCTGTTCGAACGATTGGAGCTGCTGCCCGTGGAAACGGTGGAATCGCAGGCTCTCAATCCTTGCGATTGGCCGCACACGCCTTTGTTGTTGGAATAAGCATTCGATGGAGCTGAAAGGAAGGCGTCGCTATCGGGAATCGGCCCTTCCAAGTCGTTGTTGGAGAGATCGAGAGAGACCAAGCTCAGCATTTCCCTCATTGAACGAGGGATTGAACCAGAGAGACTGTTGTGGGAGAGGTTCAAGTTTTCTAGCCTGGTAAGCTTGCTGAACTGAGAAGGTATTTCCCCTGTCAACGAATTGTAACTCAAATCAAGCAAATCCTGTAGAGCTTCTAGATTGCCAATCTCATATGGAATGCTCCCACTGAGATTGTTGCTGCTGAGTCCCAGTTGCTGCAACCGAGAGCAGTCTCCAAGTTGAGATGGAATTGAGCCGCTTAACATGTTCGTTGAAAGGTCTAGAGACTGCAAGCTTGACAATGTTCCTATCCCAACTGGAATCTGACCTGAAATCCTGTTTCCCTTTAGGCTTAAACTCGCCAATCGGGTTAAGTTTCCGATCTCATCTGGGATCTCTCCTGAAATTTGATTCTCAGAGATGTCAAGAACTACCAGCTTGCTGAGTTGAAGAATCTCATTTGGGATTTCCCCACTCAAGAAGTTCCCAGCAAGTGCTAGATACGTCAGGTTTTGGCTTTCTGCCCATTTGGGAGAGACTTGACCTGTCAAGTTGTTGTAGCTCAGATCCATGTAAGTGAGATTAGGGTATATCCCAAGGTCTTCCTCCAAAACGCCTTCTAGTTGATTGTACTCGAGACGGACTCTGAACAAGGGAGGACAGTTTCGGAGACTTCTCGGGATTGGACCAGAGAAATTGTTGTATGCAGCACTGATATTCACCAGCTTCCCGTCATTACAGACTTCCGGTGGCAAATGGCCGGTGAAGTTGTTCTCTGCTAAGTGTAGGATTATCAAGGAAGAATGGTTCCCTAACTCTGAAGGTACTATACCAGACAATTGGTTCCTGAACAAGCGGACATCAGTCAGCTTGGTCAAGAATGCTAAACCTGGCGGTATTGATCCCGAGAGTTGATTGGAGTTGAGGCGAAGGATGGTTAACTCTGTCAAGTTGCCCATAGAAGTAGGGATAGGACCAGAAAACTGGTTCTCATCAAACGCTATGAGGGAAAGATTCTTCAGGTTTCCTATTTCCTCTGGGATTCTGCCACCTAAGCCAGTGGTTTGGAGAAGAAAATTTCTCAGGCTAACAAGGCCAGTTCTGGCGAAGAAGCGGGGGTCCAGAGTTCCGGTTATGTTATTTCTAGAAAGGTCAAGCTCATAAACCCGAGTGAGGTTGGAAATAGAGAGTGGGATAGTGCCATTGAGGGAATTTGTGGAGAGATCAAGGAACTGGAGCTTGGAAAGCAAGCCAATGGTGGGTGGGATGGTGCCAGTGAACTGGTTGTATTTAAGATCGAGTCGAAGAAGATTTGGGAACGAAGAGAAGTTGAGGTTCTGCAAGGTACCTGTCATGTCAAGGTACGACAAGTTAATCTCTGTCACGCTTCCTGATTCGTCACAGGCTATTCCAAACCACCGGCAGGGACTAGCAGCAGAGGAATTCGAACTTCGGTTTGCTGGGATAGCCCATGAGCTGAGGATGGATTGGTTCCTGAGACCCTCTTTCCATTTCAGCAGAGCTCGGACTTCGTCTGCAGTGGAAGCCAAGGTTGATTGAAGGCAAGACAACAGGAGAAAGGAAGTGAGAAAGAGTGGCACTACTTGGTTTTTGTCAAGCTTTGCCATTGAAACTGGTAAAAGGTAACAGCTTTTGCTTCTCTCCCAGTGTGTTTGGCTCTTATGGTTACTGCGCTTATAACCAGATAACACAATGATAAGTACTTTGCATCTATGACTCTTCATGAGGGTGTCATGATTGTCAAAGTGAGATACTTGGATGACATTGATCGTTGGACAAGTTGCAGTAAGAGGCTGAAGAATAAGAAGCTGCCAATATAGCAAATAGGACAATGTGAGTGCTGTTTGATTCCCCTCCCAAATGTTCTTAAATAACGGCGCTTGACTTTGATAAATTTTTGTGTTTTGGGTTGGCGGATTGGTTCATTTGTATCAGTTGACTTGAGCTTGGAGTTGCAGTCTTGTAAGGCAAAGAGTTTACTTTATTGATGGGGTTATGATGCGGCTCGTCCATACAAATTATTGAATGGCATTTCGAAATAGATAGCTCTTTTAATGTTTAGTTGAATATGGACTCTTTTTTTTTATGTAATGGCCGTTTGAATTGTGCTGATAGGGTGATGAAGATATCACGATGTCTTAATAAGGTAAGTCTGCCCTTGTTTTTTTGGGAAAAATCCCAAAGTACACTACTTCTTAAACAAAATTCCCAAAATACATAAGTTATAAAAAAATTTCCAAAGTACACATGTTTGGCATTCACCGTTTTTGACAAACGCAGTGAAGAATATCACCGCGTTTGACAAAGACGGTGAATATTTCACCGTTTAAAATAAAAACGGTGACGTATTCACCGTATAAATCTAAAACAGTAATATATTCACCGCGTTTGATCAGAACGGTGACTATATCACCGTTTTAGTTAAAAACGGTGAACACATCACCGTTTTAGGGCAACACGGTGAATACATTCACCGTTGTAGGTTAAGACGGTGATCTTTTCCCACGTTTCCCACCCCTGGTAGGTGAAAATTAGGTCACAGCTACCTATTATTCACCGTTTGACACAAACGCGGTGATGGTTTCACCGTGTTCGACAAAAACGGTGAATAGTAGGCAGATTTTCCTATAAATACCACACCACCAGCAGTTGTAAAAACATAACCACTCCCCCTTATTCAAATTTCAGCAACCAAAACCGAGCATAATACACAAAACAGGAATTTTCGGTATGTTGAGACTTTTCGTATTATAGTCTAATGATGTTTTTAGTAGTTATAGTATGATTTAATTTTCGTATTATAGCCTAATGATGTTTTTAGTAGTTATATTGTTATGTTATGAATTACTTATCGTAGCAAATATGTTTTGTTAGTTAGGGAATTTATGTTGTTGTTAGTTAGTTGAATTTATGTTACGTTAGTTATGAGATGGATAATATTAGTTGTACAATATGGTTTTGTTTAATTTTACTATCGTTAAGCTAATAGATACTTATTGTAAATTGTAGATATGGTAAATTCAAGAAGTTTCGACTTATTATTCGGTGGAATGGAAGGGTGACAAACTCTGACATAGGCATTGATTATGAGGACGGCGAATCCACTATGCTGAAAATTGAGTCGCGATTCAATTTTCAAGAACTCTGTGATATTTGTGCAGACAGGGTTTGTATGAGCGGACAGACGAGACTTGGCAAAATTACTTACCGGTATCCAGACATGAGTGCTGGCGGGGTCGTGTACCAAGAAGTTGTCATAAACGATGATGACGCGGTTACGATGATGTTACAGTTCCTAAGCGATAACAAAGTGCGGCTTGCATAGGTGTATGTTGAGACCGAGGCGGTCGGTGAATCTCATTCTCAACAGTATTCTTATGATGATGGTTTTGCAGGAGGGTACAAATGGGGTGGCAGTTCGAGCAACTACGAAGGCGGTGGTTATACAGGAGGTTACGGAGAGGGTGGTAGTTCAAGCAACTATGGTGGAGGTAGTAGTGCAGGATGGGTGTCATCGGAAGAATACTCGCAACGGGATCAACCAGCCCCATTTGTTGAGGCCGATGGTGTCAATGGCCTGCTTGGGGGCCAGAGTGGTCTGAAATCGAGAATACCATTCGATCAGGGCGTACTTCACATGAGCGAGAAGACAATGTTGGTGATCGTGGTCATGTTGATCCTTCGTGGGGGCTCAACCGGGGGCACAATGGGCTCATCATCACCGAATGAGGGTCGTGCCGGGGCAGGAATGGGAGGATAGGCCACGACATCCCTCCTTTGCTCTCTGGTACAACTCAGGAGGTTGTTCATAAGTCGGGTCAACCAAGAAGTCTTCCGCTCATCCATGGTTGGAGCACTTTCGAGAGTGTACTTGGCGTGTTCCAAACCATCAACCTAAGGAAAGCACAAAATATATCAAATTAACTAAACCTTAAAATAAATTTATTTTAGAATGAGGGAGATTAGGATGACTTACCAACGAACCCATCACAGCACCTTGCTTTGACACCCATCTCATGGTGAACTTTCGATACCACTGCATGTACCCATCATGGTATCTCATCGGTCTCGTCTCCGGAATCCCTTGCACCACCCATGTCCCTCGATTCTCCCAGATGTTGATGTAGAACTGATGCTTTAGGAGCCAGTTCTTTGCAGCGTGCCGGAGGTCGATAGCATGAAGCTCCCTGAAACCTTGAGGCGGGTCTTGTGGAATTGGTTGCTCCATTCGATATTGCCTCAAGGATCGATCGGGTAGGTGCCACTCCAAGATGTGCCAGCAGATCAATGACACCTTGCATAACCACGTCTCGTGATCCAGAGGGTGTCTAAGATGATGCAGCTCAACCACTTCACGTGGATATGGATCCCATATAACCTATATTCATTCAAAATTCGGAATTAACGACCATTTACATTGAAAAAATTTAACTTGTTCAAATATGGACAAAACATGATTACCTGATTCCACCAAGGTTTTTATCTAACTCAGAACGATAAAATAGCAATGAATGCTCAGGTTGATGGTCATTCGTATTTGCTCCTATCCACCTTGTAAGTAAAAGTACGGAATCAATTTAATTGAAATATAGCTAAGCATGTAATAAATTTAATATGGGCTAAGTACGGAATAAATTCAAATTAAATCTAGCTAAGCATATAATAAATTAAATTAGTCTAAGTACGGAATAAATTCAATTTAAATCTAGCTAAGCATGTAATAAAATTTAAATTGGGCTAAGTACGGAATAAACTTACTTGACACCGTAGGGGGAATGTTGCAGAAAGTTTAGCTCATCATCGTTTCTCCGGTATGGACGTGAGTCGAGAGGTGCGAACATTGGAAGATGCTCCCATACCCACAGTTGTAGGATGAACATTGCAGCACCAGCTTGCTTTGCTCCCACTTTCGAGCAAGTACACAGCTCCCGGTATACGTCCGCTAGCACGGCCGATCCCCAACTCTTTTGCCCGATTGCATCCTAGTCACCAGTGAGCAATTCCAACCATATGCCTTGAATCCACCGGTTCGACTTGTCGGGGAACAGAAATCCACCCACCAAACCAATGAGGTAGATGCGGGCGTAGCGCTCCACTTGTTCTTCCGGAGTCTCGTCATTGATTTCCACCTCAACCTGGATGTGAGTTACCAGCCACGGGACCGACACTTGCCCCGCATTCAACGGTGGATGCCCCCGTCCTTGAATTGGTGTGGTGGTCGGCATGTCCAAGCCCAAACGATCACGAATGAGCGGCCCCCAACCTCCTTCGGGTTTGGTAGTGGAACCAATGATGGCATCTCTAGAAATAGGCAGCCCGGTGAAGATCGCCACGTCTTTGAGGGTGATCGTCATTTCCCCCTCCGCAAGGTGGAACATATGGGTTTCGGGACGCCATCGCTCCGCCATTGCCGTAAGCAGATCGTTATCGATTTCGATCCGCATGAAATGGCGCAACATTCCCAAACCGGTCCTCTCTATATAAGGCGCCAACCTTGGATGCCAAGCGGGCAAGTTCGTGGTCCCTTTATGAACCACGGGAACAAGTGATTCCTACAAAAAAAAAATAGGAAAAACATCAATTTATTAGATTAAATAAAGCAAAATAAAACCTTATAAAATAATAAAATAAAGCAAATAAATCATCAAATTACCGGATTGTTATCCCAAATAGCACGGGAGCGATGAGCTTCTTGATCGGTTAAGAGTCTCGCATCCCTTGGGCCATAATGGATATACAATCGAGGATGTATATCTCGGCACCCATCTATAAAAGGGTAATGAAATCAGAGATTGTTTTGATAAAAAAAAACACAAAATCAAATTGTTTCGATTAAAAAAATCAAAAAAATAAACCAAAAACCTACACGAAGAGCCTCTTCGTCCATTTTTTGGCGGAAGCCGGACAGAGGTTCGACGGGTTGAGGTTTGTAAGGGACGGGAACTTAGCGGGACGGGGGCTTTAGGGTCAAACTCTAATAATTCTTTCTGATGTGGAAGATTGGACTTAGCCGCAACCACAGAGCATACTTAGAAAGAGACTAGACCGGATAAATTGAGGGAGAAAGAATGTACTGGTTGTGGTGTGATTTGTAAGTGGGGGAAGGGTTCTATTTATAGTGGGGAAGGGATCCAGCCGAAATTAAGCCAGCGCATTTGTTAGCCCATACCAATTGTGTTTGGGATCAAGATGAAACATGGATGGATAGGCTACCAATTTTCCTAGTACCTTTGTTAGCACTTAAAAAAAACACTTATATTAGGGTTAGGTCAACCTTCTTAAAAAACGACCGAAGAAACCCGATTGGGTTTCATGTTTAATTAAACATTTAGGTTTCTAGTGCCGTCTGATGGTGATAATATATATAAAAAATCTGAATAGGGTTATTACTTATTCGGGCTTAAAAAAAATGGAACTGGTAAGACCTAATCTGATCCGGATGAAGTTTAAAATCATTAACATGTTCAAACTCTGACCTAAACTGTCTACATGTTAAAATAATTTGGATGAGCTTAGGTCGAGTTTCGAAATATAAAAATACCAATAGGTTCAATTTTCAACACTGAAACTTGACCATGCCAAATTAGTAGCAACTATAGAGGTCAAACAGACTTGGAAAGGGTAAAACCCAAGCATTTTGGAGGATAAATTATTCATAAACCAAATGGTTTTCAATAATTCGAGTTGTTGGGAGAGGGCCATGCATGATATTTAATCACTTACGCATACGCCCACTCAAACGAAAACCGACTCATGGGCTTGAAGTTTGCACAGTCCCGCCATACCACGTGCTTGAAGACAACGATTAATATTTGTCAAACGGACTTGGAAAGGGTAAAACCCAAGCATTTTGGAGGATACATTTGTCATAAACCAATTGGTCCCAATAACTCGAATTGTTGGGAGATGCCATGTATGGTATCTAACCACTTCCTTACACGCTGACTCATGGGCTTGAAGTTTGCACAGGCCCGCCATACCATGTGTTTGAAGACAACGGTTAATATTCTGAATCGCTATTCGTCGCCCTAAAATTTAAATTTTATCGCCCTAAAATGCATCAAATTGACAATCTTACCCCTCATACCCCATTTCTTTTGCTGCCGCAGCCGCCGCATCTTCTTGGCAGACTTCCTCTTCATTGAAAAGCTTGGCTCCATTTGTGGCAGAGGCCCAGAACCGCCACCGTCGATTGCACCATCGCCACCACCTAGGTCGAAAACCACCGCGGCCGCTACATCAATACGGCAGTCGTCGTTCCAGTGTCGGTACGACCCGCTCAGCTACTCGCTTAACTTCGGCCGGAGCCTGCTCAACGACGACGAGGAGTTCTGCGCCTTCTCCTCATGATTCGTCGCCAACCCCAGCAGAAACTCCATCACCGTTGCAACGTAACCGGACTGAAACAGGGCATCGTTAACTTGATATGAAATGTTGCTCTGTCTCTTGTAAATGTCACAAAATCAATCCCTGAGTTCTGGCATTATGTGGAGATGACTGCAACTATAGTTATGAAATGATGGAGTGGGAAGCAGCATGTTATGTTCTCTTTTTTCTCCTTTCTGTTATTTATAAATTCCACTTTCATGTGTTGTTCATAATCTTCTTGAGTAATGTCTAAGTAAGAAAGCTTCGGTCTTCTAATGAGAGATGGCATTCTGTTTTTCGCCGTATTCATAACATGTTGAAAGAACTTCTAGAGAAAGCTTTAGTTTTCTCATTTGGGTTGCTCTGTTATTTGCTATGAGTATTAAGGTAAAATTAATTTATTTAGGGCGACGAATAAGAAATTTTAGGGCGACGAATAGCAACCCCCAATGAGAATTTGAACACGAGACCTCAATGACAAACCAGCTCTGATACCATGTCATCAACCAACTGGTCTCAATAACTCGAGTTGTTGGGAGAGGCCCATGTATGCTATTTTACCACTTCCTTACATTTAGATGTGAAATGTACCTTTGAATGCACGAATAATTGGTCTATAAGTATATAAGTGGCAAGACGATTACTTTCCTGTAAGTAACGTAAAATATGTAAATATATAAAATTAATTAATTTAAAATATGTAAATAATGTTTAATCAATTAATTCAATTCATTAAATAAGGATATCAAATGTGTTATACGAGTTTTATACGGGAGCTGCCAAATATAGACAGAAAAATAAAATGATTTGGCAATAGTGTTGGGATTTTTAGTGGTGTGAATGGAAATAAAAGGGGAAAGTTTCAAGAGAGTCTCTTGAAGTACCATGTTGGTAAGATGTGAGAAGGCATGGCCTCGAATTCGATCGATTTGATGTAATATGTGGTTAGTTGGTTAAATTGGTTTGTGTAACCAAATGAACCAAACCGAGTTGAACCAAATCGAACCGAATCGATGTGGCGGTTGGAATAACCAAACCGGTCCAACTTCCATGAGGCCGAACCAATGCAATGGTTGAAATATTTTAAACGAACCAATGCAATGGTTGGGGTGTAACCACCCATATGAAGAGTTGCCTCCCTTCAATGCATCCCTTCATTTTCTATAAATAGCACCATACGCCCTCTTGTTTTAACTACGAGATATACATGGATTTTTCCGGTACCAAAATTCTGCCAAAATCCAAAACTAGTTTTCTGCATTCTTTTCAAAGAGAAAATAGAGTCAAGTGTGGTTCTCGCCGTTTCGCTGCGTTCGATGGTGTTTCCGGGGTTTGAGGTACCGCTACGCCGGAAAAGGTACGTCCTTTCTATCCTGGGAGGAATCATTCCACAACCTTGGGTACTTGAGGGGAATAAGATTCTTTAAGGAGAGATAGTGAATTCTATCGGCTAGGACGCTTGCATGTGTCTTTACATGTTTTCCTTAATCTTATGTGTTTGCTTGTGTTGCAAGAAAATAGTATACGTGAACAATTTCCCCAACAAATAGTACATAAACAAAAAGTCTTAAATTAATTGAATTAAATGGATTCATGGATGGATTAGATTCTTAGGTTGAACTAAATCTGTAAAATTTGTCACATGTATATATGATTTCTGATAATTGGCAGCTATCTCAATAATACAAATCTCGCCCCATAACATGTAATTAATTATACAGAGTCTAAGAATAAGAGTAGGAAACGCAAGATGCAAGTGATTCATCATCGTAGAAAGGTCTATGAACCCTAATTTAGAAGGGGAAAAAAAGAAGCATCCGCCTTTCCACTTTCCAGAACAGGGCACACCATGGCTACATAACTTCGAACCAATCAAGCTAAGTAGTATTTAGCGTTTGTGGATTGGAGATACATAGTTTCCATTGTGAGGGTCATCGCTTCTTGAAGATACCCTCAGTATCCTATTCCTACGAGCCTTCGTCTTCATCTCCATCATCATCGTCAACAGTCTTCCATCTGAAACTTAAAACATCTCATCATGTCTTAATTAAACTCAAAGTCTCACTGCATGCTTACGAGAAAATAAGATTCAGGAGAAACAGAGGAGCACACTTATGAGGAAAGAAACCCTACCCATCAATGGCCGTTCTGCTGCTACCTGATTCTGATGATGTGAGTTATTATAAGCTAACAGAAGCATGGAGACGAAGAGGAGGATCAGAAGCAGCCAAGCTTTGATACTGCTAATGGATATTCCCTTCAAAGCCATCAATGCATGCTTAATTTGTATGGATCGATATATGGAGCTCTATATACAGAGCTAATGATGGTAGTTAAATGTAATCAATAATCCCCATGAAAGTAACAGTTTGACGAGATCAACTTATATCGTATTAATTTTTTGTATAGTACAGGGTGACAGAGTCATATACGTACAATATGGCTCCAAATTGTTAATTATTTGTCCATATATGATTAGAGTCAATCTGTTCATACGAAGACTAGATGTAACTTTCAAAATTATCGGGGTCTGCCCACTAGAGCAGTTATAGTTTCGTCAATGGTTTATTAAATATGTCGGAATTCGGCCTTAGAAACATCAATTCAACTGTTTGACAGAATGACGTGGACGCCAAACCTAACTCTTAAGAGGTCCTTAGACCTTGAAAATTGTATAAATATGTCGGAATTATTAAATGAGTTTTCTCGAATCATTAATCATACGCATACGTGCTGCAGTATTATGTTTGGTTTGTGGCTAAGGAGGCTAAGTTTGTTTGCAAATTTGAGGGGGTAATGGGAGAGAGTGTAAATTGGTGGGAGTGTAAGTGGAGGAAAAATTGTTGTTTGGAACGAAAAAGTAAAGGGTGCGAATAGTTTGAAAAGTAATGAAGTAAATTGTATTATTAAATATATAAAATAAATATAAAATAAAATAAAAATAAATAATATTCATAAATATACTTTAATAAATAATATCAAAATAATAATATCAAAATTAACTATAAATCAAATTGTTGGATACATAAAAATCATAATTGGTCGAGCAACCTCGAATAAGTATGTTGCTCAAAGCCCAATCCGTGGACAAGACATATAGCTACTAGCTAGCTCATGTCTCCCACGTGGGCGTTGATTTGTCAAAATGATGGTTAAATCGGAGTAAATAAAGCGGACATTATCAAATCAATTTTAACCATAAATGGTCATCCTATATGGTTCTCGTGCCAAGTTTACTATAAATTGGAGATGGTCGAACTTAATCAAACACGTTCGAACATGTAAGTTTCAACTATTTGATTAGATTATCTGAGCCAATCAACATATATCTCTCGATTCGAAGTATACAAACCTTTAGCCTTCAAAATCGATTTGCCTTATGGTTTTATTTTTTTTAACAAAAGATAATCATATATTGATTAAAAAAAATAGATAATTACATCCTAGAGTTCAGTCAACTTTGCAAATCAAAGAAACGGCTCATTATTTTATCTTATACGAGAAGGACAAGTTCAAAATTTAGCAACCTCAACATCCGTGAGAGTGCCGCACTGGCCAAAGAGCTCTTTATTAATGTCTACAACGTAACGTACAGTTAGAGAGCATGGCAAATTGAGCACGAAGAGCTTTCTCTTCTGATTCGCCACCTGGGTTTGCTCTGATTCGGTTTCGGTCTCGGTCTCTTGATGTTGGGAGATTTGACTGCTGTGAGATTGAATGACATGGTCTGCGAGTGGATTGAATGTTTGAAGAGCGAGAAGAGGAAGGAAGAGGTAGAGGGTCGTGAACTGAGAAGAGGGACAGCCTTGTCTTCAGAGCTGCCGCCATTGTTTGTGATAGAAATAGAATGGATGTTACCGTAAAGCTGCGATATCCCTAAGAAAGGACGCGCTAGTAGAGCATAGACTCGTATGTATTCAGCGGAATAACGGAGGGGATAAAATCGACATTTCCATATTTTTGGCAAAATACACTTGTATAGGCAAAACTTTTCCATTTGTTTCAATAGTAGTCAAATCTGGAGAAATACCACTTATAGTTATAGCTACTTCCGTTCAATACTTCATTTGTGTCAATAATAGTCAAATCTGGAGAAATACCACTTATAGCTACTTCCGTTCAATACTTTAACGGTGTTCTCTGACAGACTGACTGTACTAACGGAAATGCTGATTTGGCGCAACATTACTGCCACAAATTAAGAAAGAATAAATGAAAAAAATTAATGAAAAAAAATTATTAAAAGAAATTCATTTAAAAAAAAACTCCACCACTCTCTCTCTCCCACCACTCAATTTTTTCTTTCTCTCTGTCGTTCAAATATCTTTCTCTTTCAGATATGAACGCTAATTGCGAGATCGGGTTTCGGGGGGAGATCGAGTATCCTCCTCCCAGGGCTTCCTCCTCGCCGTCACCCAACCTCTCTTTGGCGCCTCCTCGTCGTCTTTTCCCTCCGCTGCACTACCGCCGCCGCCACAGAGCTAACCATCGCAAAATGGCGATTCAAGCTCTCAAGACGGGGCCGACAAGGTGAAGGAGAAGTCGAGTTGCTCTGGGCTCCGGTCGTCTCTAGATGTGGCAGAGTGGAGAAAGAGATGATGCGTCGCAGGCAAAGCAGTTAAAATCGGGATTTTACCTAAAATCGAAAACTGGGGTAAAATCGGAATCGTAAAATCGAATCGTAGAATCGTAGGATTTTAAGTACCATATAGAAATTAACATATGATAATATTAATAAGGTAAATAATTAATAACACAAAGACTTATAACATTTAATGTGATAATTTTCAAGATTAATGTTTGAAAATCATCATTTTAATTGTTATTTAATGTGTAACTCAAAATAATTTATGAGGAAGGGATAGAGCTCATGGGGTTTGGCTCTTGTTTTTCATGTTGTGTCTAGATTGTTTAACTCAAATTAGTATTCGGACATCGTCTACTAAGCATGATTTAAAACTAAGAATAACTGAAATCCAATAAAATAATTAATGTCATTGATTTGGTACAAATATAATCATTAATAAAATAATTTGTTAATAATGTTGTTAATTCTTACGCACTAACAATATTCTCACAATTGTTTTACCGATGAGTTAAACAAGGAGAAGGGAAAGGGGTTGACCGAACCCTAATTAGTTTTTTTCTTCTTTTCAAATGTTCTTTTAATAGGAAGAATATATGAGAAGATCCCCGTCATTGCTCTTCCCACCGAAATAATTCTGCTTTTTTTTAATTGGCTCAAGCTCCCTATTTTGTTAACATAGGATCAAAATCCCGATTTTGGTACGATTTTACGATTTTAACGATTTTAATCCCAATTTTGAACGATTTTAAGGTCCATCGATTTTATAGTAAAATCAGGATCGGAATCCCTAAGTAAAATCCTAAAATCCTACGATTTTACGATCAAAATCCCGATTTTGACTGCATTGGTCGCAGGAGGTCGAATCTTAGGGGCTCGGGGTTCTCGACGATTTTGAATCTGAGGGGCGCACAAAGTGCTTCCGGAGAGGAAGGAGGTGATGTGACAGCGAAGATCTTCTCAAAGACGGAGATGGTGATTTCTGCAGCGATATTTCCAGCTCTCAACTTCCATGCAGTTACCCAATTTGAAGCTTTTCACAAAATCTACCCAGCGGGGAATTTGGGGGGAAATATGGGGAAAGCCACAAAATCTACCCTACTTCAAATCGGCGAGAAAATTTGGGGAAAAACTTCAAAATCTACCCAGCGAAAAATTTAGGGAGGAATCGCCGCTTCAATCGCCGGCAGGAAGGGGGCAAACCCAGTGATTTTGGGAAGCTTCAAAATCTACCTCGTGTCTATTTTTTGTTATTTGGGGGAAATTTCAAATTTGGGGAGGAATTGTTGCTTCAATCGCCGGCACGCAGGGGACAAACCCTAAAACGAAATCGGGGAAATGGGAGGAAAAATTAATATTTTTTTTACTAATTTATGATGTGTAAATATTAAATAATTAGTATGACATTTTCTCTCTCTCTTCTTTTCTCTCTCCTTTTCGCTCTCTGAAGGAAACCTAATCGGGCGATGGCAGCCTCGCCGTCGGCCACTCCGGCTGGCGAGGGCACTTCCTGGGCGAGCCCTTTTGCGGTGGCTCCTGATAAGAGGCTCACCTTCCGTCCCCCTGAGAAGGTCAAGGATGGTTTTCGCATCCCGAAGGAGGGTCTTGATTCATGCTGAGGAATCTTTCCTTCATAAAAAATCAAGGGAAACCTTGTTGAAAACTAGGGATATGAACTCATCTTATTTCCACATATCCATTCGTTCTAGGCAGAAGAGGAGTACCATAAGGGTTTTGAAGAATGAACAAGGGGATAAGATTCAGGAGGTTGAGGAGATGTCTCAAATTGCAGTGAGGTTTTATCAGCAATTATTTGGGGTGGCAGACCCTGAGGTGGAGAGTCAAACTGATGAGTACATAACTGGTGTGCTTAAATGGAAACTTGATGATGATCATATTGAAGGTATTTGTGATCCATTCACAGAGGAGCAGATTAAGGATGTTATCTTTGGCATGGATGGAGACAAAAGCCCTGGGCCAGATGGCTTCTCTGCAGCATTTTTTCAATATGCTTGGCCAGTTATTGGATCTGAGTTAACAACTGCTATTCAATTCTGTTTTGAGCAAGATAGGGTGCCTAGACCAGTCAATGCCATTATTCTTACTTTGATTCCTAAAACCCCAAACCCTGATGAAATGAAGAATTTCAGACCTATCTCCTATTGCAATATCTTATACAAGTGCATTTCTAAGCTCATAGCTAATAGGTTAAGTCCTTTGCTCCCTACTTTGATTAGTAAAAATCAAACAGCATTTTTTAAAGGAAGGCTAATTGATGAGAACATTTTAATGGGAAGGCTAATTGATGAGAACATTTTAATGGCTCATGAATTGGTTAGTAGATACTCACACAATAACATCTCCCCCAGATGTGCTTTAAAAATCGACCTGATGAAAGCTTTTGATTCAGTTGATTGACCTTTATATTTCAAGTTCTTAAGTGTATGGGGTTCCCAGAAAGATTTGTTACCTGGGTAAGGATGTGTGTTAGTACTCCTATGCTGAGTGTTTGCTTTAACGGAGGTTTGGTTGTTTACTTCCCAGCAAAAAAAGGATTTAGACAGGGGGATCCCCTGTCTCCTTATTTATTCTCAATTGCTATGGAGGTTTTTACCTGCCTGATTGATAAATCATCCTCTGCTGGTCGATTCCCCTATCATCCAATGTGTAAGGGAGTGAATCTTACTCACCTGTGCTTTGCTGACGACCTACTGGTCTTTATGGATGCATCAAATTTTGGGATCCAGGAGCTGTAGAGAATTCTTGATCAGTTTAGGAAAATTTCTTGATTGAAGTCTAACCCAAGTAAATGTGAAATTTTTTTTGGAGGGTTACCTCAAGAGGAGAGGGTAATTAAAGCAGAAAGGTATGAATATAGGCTGGGTGATTTCCCTGTCAGGTACTTAGGGGTTCCCCTAATATCTGGGAAGCGGAGTTATACTACTTGTAAGCCTCTTATTGAGAAGATAGTGGCTAGAATCACCTCTTGGAAAGCAAAATCTCTTTCTTATGCAGGGAGATTTGAATTGGTTGGTACTGTTCTGTACAGTTTAAGCCAATTCTGGATGTCTGTCTTTCTACTTCCCAAAGCTGTTATAAAGGAAGTTGAGAGAATATGTAGTAACTTCATCTGGGGGGTGGAAAGAAAGCAAATGTTGCCTGGAAGAAGCTTACTTTCCCTAAAAAGGAGGGTGGCTTGGGATTCAGAGATATGAATAGTTGGAATCAGACATGTGTGGTGAGGCATATATGGCAGATACTGCTGCATGAGGGGTCTCTGTGGGTGGCATGGATATGCAAATACAAGCTGAAAGGTAGATATTTCTAGACCTACACCTGCACATTAGGGTCCTGGAACTGGTCTAATATTCTGAAGCTCAAAAGTAGGGTCTCTTCCTTTATCTCAATCAGGGAGGGAGTCCTACTGCTTGATAACCTGGCTATGCCTGGATTCTCTATTAAAAGAGTGTGGCAGCTTCTCAGACCTACCCAGCAGAAGGTATATTGGTGGAAACTTCTCTGGAAAGGTAAGGCAATTCCTAGCAATCGGTTGATTACTTGGTTGGTAGTGAGAGGAAGTATACAAACTAAAGAAAAAATGCAGAAATGGGGATACTTGGGGTCGATGGACTGTGTGTTCTGTGGAGGGGTAGAGATCATAAATCACTTGTTTGTACACTGCCCCTTCACCAGGCAGCTCATTGATGAGCTGTTTAGCTCTATATGCAGGTTCCTCAAATCCACACTTGGGAGGAAATGGTATCATGGATGCTGCAGAAATATAGTCAGCAGACTGATGTTGCAAAAGCAGAAAGAATTTTATGGCAATCATGGGTAAGCCAGATTTGGAGGGAGCGTTGTCATCGAATGCATGGAGGTACTGCTCGTGGTTTCCAGGAACTGCTGTTTACCATCAAATCTGAAAATGTATATGTGCTATGAGTAGGAAGTGATAGGATGAACTTCTTCTGGAATGCTCAGAGTACTCTGTCTTAGTGGATTTTATCTGGGTTTTTTGTAGTTAAGGTTTTTATACATCCCCTAGCTAGCAAGGGTGTTGCTAGCAAACACACTTTTGATGAATAAAGATTCCAACGATTCATAAAAAAAATATTAAATAATTTTAATATATGACGTGTCACTTTCGGCTTATTTGGCGCTAGTCAGCAAACCGTCAAAAAAGTTGACGGTGTTAATAACACCGTTAAAGTATCTAACGAAAATGGCTATATTTGTCCTACATCAACTTAGAAGCTGGCTATATGTGGTATTTCTCTAAATTTGGCTATTATTGGCATCAATGCGAAAGTTTTGGTTATACAAGTGTATTTTGTCTTTCCCCTGTCATTTCCATATTTCCCCCGCTCTATTATCCTGTATATTATAACTAGCTCTTACGCGACCCTTGACCGAATGAGTTTTGTTTTATCCTTTACATTGATTAATTTATAACTATATTTAAAATATTTTGAATTTACCCATAAGTAAGTGAAGTAATTAACTTTAGAGGTGTTCTGCGACACAGAGGTTGGAGAATGATTGAAGTTGTTGCTCTTTGGGGGGGTCAGGACTAAAAGTGAATCGGACTGATTGACTCAACTAAGGGTGTCGTTATGGTCCCAAGGAAAAAACAATGACAAAAGTTGTTGAGTTGGACATGTCAAAGATGTATTTCACACTTATTTTTTAAAATTTTGGTTCCATCAAATTTTTCGATGAATCTCACTATCATGTAATCATAAACACAATCCAACAAAATCAAACTTATGATCGACCCAATTATTACACACGTCGTTAATAAATTTATCTCGTGACTTGGTTACTCATCCTTTTTTTTTTTTGTGAGATACTCGTCTTTAACAATTGGGAGGACGGTTAGCAGTTATTATGTCATTTGACCTATTAATTTAATTTTGCTACATAGGAAGAAGTTTTAAGTAAAAGAAGATTCGACCACATACAATCCCCAACCCAAAGAGCATTAGCACAATACTAAGTTTTATTATAGAATCTAACATAGCTAGACTTGAACTTTATCCAACATTGTTTCATTTATTTTCTCATAAACTTTAGCCACATGGAATTAACCTTTTGTCTTGAAATTATAATTTCACACTTAGTTTTGTAGCTTTATATTTTCACTAAGTTGTCAAATTGTATAAGTATGATATCTTTATAACTTTGAAATTTTATTACATTGTCATAAGGGTTAATACCTTGTTATGGCCTGAACTATGACCATGTAATCAACTTTGGCCAGTGGTTTGAGAAATTAACATCCTGGCCCGAACTATGCAGCATATAGACAAAATTGGCCTGGAGCGTGGTTTGACCGTTTGTTTGGACGGTCAACACCGTTGACCATTAGTCAACTGTCCAGGTCACTGCCATGTACACATAAAAAAATTATAATTTTATTTTTCTTTTTATTTCATTTACAAAATTGAATAATTAAAAAACAAAAACAAAAACTTTTGGCACACCCATCCCCACCTTATCCCCTCACCTTCTTTACTTTTCGATCAAACCCAAACAAACCCTATTCCATCTTCTTCCCCGATAACCCACCGCCTCCATTCTCATTCGCTGCACATTTCATTTCTGTCATTTTTTGTTGTTGTTTTTGTCTCGTGTCCTCTCTTTTCCGTTCCATTTCCTCTACCTTTCTTCTCTGTGAAGATGAGTTTTTGCTAGTAGCAGCTGACGAAGAAGAAGAAGACAGCGCCTTCGCATGGCGAGTCAACTCGGAGCTAAATCAACTCTGGGTTTCGCTATTTACCCTTAAGCTGGTCGTCAAGATCGCTGTCTCTCTCGCTCTGCCAGGTTCCTTAACTTTATCTTTCTTCCCACCCTTTTCCATTATTATGTCGTCTATCATTGTAATTGACAATTTCGGCGACTTCCCCAATCTGTGGGTATCCATTCCCATGGCAGAAACACTGCCAATTTTGATGCTACCGTCTTGGGCGACCGAAAGCTAGGGTTATATTTGATTTGTCTCCCTCTGAAATTGAGGAGTTTTCTGGTTTCAATTGAATTGGAGGCCTGTTCTGACTTAGGGTTTTTGCAATTGTCAATGATTCGGTGCATATTCGGATTCGAGTTCGTCCAATTCTGTGGCGGAGTTGGTAATTTGTGAATTTTGCGTCGTCATTGATATGGTTAATGATGTAGGGAGTTTTCATCTTGACAGCATTTTGTATAAAGTTTTCATCTTGACAGCATTTTGTTTGACCTCGTGGAAATTCAGGTTCCGGCATCGGAGATTGCTTCACTTTGGTATGGAGAACGAGGCACCGGATGCTATGAATCTCGATAACCTGCATTTGAAGTCGGAGAGAATGGAGGCGGCGGGTTATCGGGGAAG
The DNA here is from genome assembly GCA_946122785.1 of Linum tenue. Classification (NCBI taxonomy): domain Eukaryota; kingdom Viridiplantae; phylum Streptophyta; class Magnoliopsida; order Malpighiales; family Linaceae; genus Linum; species Linum tenue. Next base: position 51,267,878 of record CAMGYJ010000004.1, on the reverse strand, counting down.
AAGATGGAATAGGGTTTGTTTGTGTTTGATTGAAAAGGAAAGAAGGTGAGGGGATAAGGTGGGGATGGGTGGGCCAAAATTTTTTGTTTTTCTTTTTTTTTTTTAATTATTCAATTTTGTAAATGAAATAAAATGAAAAATGAAATTATAATTTTTTTTATGTTGACATGGCAGTGACCTGGACAGTTGACTAACGGTCAACGGTGTTGACCGTCCAAACAAACGGTCAAACCACGCTCCAAGCCAATTTTGTCTATATGCTGCATAGTTCGGGCCAGGATGTTAATTTCTCAAACCACTGACCAAAGTTGATTACATGGTCATAGTTCAGGCCATAACAATGTATTAACCCTTGTCATAAAGAGATGAATACATACAATTAACAAAAAAAAAAAAAGTTATCCGGCCAACCGGCCGGGGCCACAATCTAGTGGGAGGGGAGTTCGATGAAATTGGAAAGGGAGGTGCACGCCTGCACGGAGCTTGGCATGCTAGCCGTCAGACTGTATTCGGAGAAGAGACCGAAGGTAAAAATATAAAAAAAAAAAAAAAAACTAACTAATCGACTGAATTTACGGTGGTGCGCAGGTTACTTACAGTGTAGCTGCCCACATGTTAATGTACCCCTTAAGCCGATTATTTGAAATTTTTTGAATTAGGGAGTGAGGGAACGTGTGCAGAAGGTAGTGGCGCTAGTTTAACAGCCCTGCTCAACCGTCACTACTACACTACACATACCCTAGAGAGCCGCAATAAGAAAAGGAAGAGCAAATAAAAAAAAATAAATCCAAACCCAATCTCCGATTTCCGCACTCGATCTGCATTTTCCCGGGCGGTTGGAAGAATGTAGGCTCTCTGTTCCGTCCGATGAAGTAAGGAAGAGGTAGTCATCGGAGGAGAAGATAAACAGAGGAGGAGACCAATGGAAGCAGCGACGGGGAAGAAGAAGACGAAGAAGAGGAAGAAGGATGTGGAGAGTAGGGTAAGGAAAGGGACATGGAAAGCAGAGGAAGACCAAGTGCTGTTGAAGCACGTCGAGCAGTACGGACCTCGCGAGTGGAGCTCCATTCGATCCAAAGGCCTCCTGCAGCGCACCGGCAAGTCCTGCCGCCTCCGCTGGGTCAACAAGCTTCAACCCAACCTCAAAACGTACGGAGAATTTCTCATTCTTGATTACTGAGTAATCAAACGTGTAATTGAGAGTTGTTTTCCTTTTTGTTTGTTTTGTTTACTTGATTGGAACAGGGGATGCAAGTTTACAGAGGAGGAAGAGAGGGTGGTGATCGAGTTGCAGGCCCGGTACGGCAACAAATGGGCCAAGATCGCGGCCCATTTGACCGGCAGGACCGATAACGACGTCAAGAATTTCTGGAGCAGCCGCCAGAAGCGCCTCGCCAGGATCCTCCGCACCACTTCGTGTTCTTCCTCCCCTGCCTCTGCCTCTGCCTCTGCCTATGGGAATCTAATTTCCCTTCCAGAGGTCACTTCCATTCACTTCTTTCTTTCTTCCTTCTCAAGTAAACAATTAATAGTGAATTTGATACAATGATTGAATATAACAAATGGGTTTTTGGTTATGCAGCCGCCGATGTTGAGAACGTCGGAGACGCCAGTCGAGACAGGGGATCTGGTGACAGAGTCCAGTTCTTCGTTCCCGCCAAAAATCGAAGAGGACTTCATAGCGTTCTCGCCGGAGATGCTGGCCGGGCTGGGAGACGACCCTAATATCCTCTTCTTCGACGTATTTGGATCGGCGGCGGGAGATCCTGATGATCATCATCAGCTTGGGGAACAAAAGCTCTTGGAAAAAACCGGCAGCAAGCTTGGCGGCGGCGAGAATGAAGATGGAGACTTCCCTGCCGACGATGACGATGTGTTTGATGAGCTTGACGATCTTCCTAGCCCTTCTAAGTGGTGAATCAGGGATCGCCGTTGATTTAGGTTTAGCTAGCTAGTGCGAACTGTTTGTGTGATGATTGTTTTGCTACATTCATTGTTTTAGTCTCAAATTATATGCGTTAATTACCTTTAGTTTTTTGCCTTCCATGGGATATAGCTGAAATATTTTATGGAGAAAGTAATTATGTCACTATTTGAGACAAAAAAAAAAATGATAGATAGATTCACACAAATCTTATTCATACAAACCATAAGGCTCTTCCTCCTACAGTCCTACTACAGTTATCGAACGCCACTGGCGGAGGTTATTGATGGCAGCAACAGAGTCAGAGGAATGACGGAGTCACCTTCATCTTATAATTTGAACATGTCTTCTGATTTTATTTTATTTTGGTGAATTAGTTAATCTCTATCTATCTATCATCTATAAGATATATAATGAAGATTCATCTCTATATTTTCTCTGATTTCAAATTCCTTACAATGAGAGCGAAAGTATAAAGAGTACATTCGTCATTACAATTGTTTATTTCTTACTTAAAAAAAAATATATATCATATCTTAACTTGGGTCTCTTCTGATAAAATTAAGAATTATAACCAATTAAACTAAACAATTTTTTTTAATTAAAAGTATATAAGAAGCAAAAATCTGGAAAGCAGATGACGTTTTCAAGATGATTAGCTAGCACACTAAGTCTGCCTTAAGTATTTCTTTAGTGTTTGATAATTTCATTTTCATTTTTTAATTATTTTATTTTGAGTTTAATAATTAATTTAATTTATATCTATCTTATAAATGGAGGACCAAATACCATCTATTCGAATATTTCATATCAAATTACAGTATTAAATATGTAAAGAGATGAGGAACTCTTAACTTAGCATCAATTAATAATCATATTAAGTGAAATTTGAGTTTGTTTGGGAGAAGTTAGGGTGTTAACTTTATAGGGGGTTAGCACCATCCTAATTAACCTAAAAAGGATACATATTAGGGATAGAAGAAAAAAATATTAAAATTTTCATTTATTCCGTTATTCGTGATAGCAGCAGGATTTTGTGGGATCCATAGATAAAACGGTTTGTATTTTTTATAGGGAATTTTAGCCAATTTCCATTTTCTTCCTCGTCTTTTTCTTTCTATCCTCCTCTCTGATTCTGGGAAATTGTTTTATACTTTTATTCTCCATTTTTTTTATTTGTGATAGTGAACGGAGATGGTGTTTCCAGGAGGAATATTATATCGCCGAAGACGTTTACAACATAATCACTACATAAGAATCACTACTAATGTTAAATGTGAAGAACACTACAAGATTCTGTAAAAATGAGAAAGCACTATCAAAATAATACCCAAAAATAAAAAATAAACACTAAAACCATAGATCTTAAAACACTACAAACCCTACTACTTGCATAATCACTCCAAATGATAGATATGAAAAACACTTCTAGATCCTACAAAAATTGGAGAACACTACCAAAAAAAGCCCAAACAATAAAAAAACCATTGTAGATCTGAAAAACACAACTAAAAATAGAGAACACCGTGTAAATATTTCATTCAAAAGAATTACAGAACACTACTACAAAACAGCTGACAAATACTACTAAGTCTGATGAAACACTACTAATCTTTTAAAATATCTACCACTCTACAACTAACTAAACAGTGAGCGAGATATACCATATCTGAAATTCAAAACCATTTGAATGCCTCCAATGCAGAACTTCATGTCTCCCCATAGTTTAGTCGGCGTAGGCGAGACCGATGCAGACGACATAGGCGAGGCGGATGCAAACAACGACGACGCTGGTGAGGGCGGCGGAGGCAAAGGCGCCGCAGGTGAAACCGATGCAGACAACCACAAAGATGAGGTCAGCGGTGGCAAAGGGGGAGCATGCAACACCGATGCGGAGTACGGCGGCGCAGGAGATGTTGTTGCAGACGACGGCGGCGCGGGAGAGGGAGGCTGAGGATGGCTACGGCGAGGAGAGGGCGGAGATTGCGAGGGTTGAGAACAGAGAAATTGGCTCCGGATCGTGAGATAGTGAGAGAGAGAGAGAGAGAGAGAGAGAGAGAGAGAGAGAGAGAGGCTAGAGAGAAAAGGACGAGAAAGAAAAGGAAATTGGCTAAAAGGGAGGTGCAGTTATTGGGCTTCTCACCTAAAAAATCGTACACGTCTCTTTCAAGGATGTAATGTAATCACATATATATCTACCCAAAATAACCCTCCATCAAAAACACCCTTAGATTAGCGGAAATATAAACGAATGGTGATGGGGGTTATTACGGTACTAACCTATTAGGTGGTTAGCATCACATCCCATCCCAGTTTGTTTAGTTTTGTGATGAGAGGTAGTATTGACAAATTCTTCTTCGTACCAATGTCTATTATAGTCATTTATTGAAGCTCTTTGAAGGTATCAACAATCATATTTTTTGACAAGTTGCCTGCAAATGGAACTCTGGTTCAACTTTGGAGCGATTCTCCAATTCTGCTTCCAATATTTGCTTCTCCGTGCAATCTATAATTCATCATCGGTCAGCTCTCTTTGTTTTTTATATTTTTATTGTGGTCATTCTCAAGTTCTGAAGACACTACTCCAACCTCGAATTTGTCCCTCCCAACATCAATAGCTCCAAACGTTCATGTGTTTAGAGTTCTGCCATAACTAAATAATTCTAGAGAAAAAATTGTCCACAATTGCACTCTATATTAAACCCTTAAGTTGATGTAGTTCAATATATATAGTTAATCATAATAAAGATAGTTATTTGTCCACTACCATCTCAAATATGCATTGCTCAATTTATACTAGAGCAATGAATGCAAACGTCAAAGAACAATTATATGACAATGATTTATACACATTATTTAAAATAAAGAGTTAAATTCATTTAACTCATTTCTATTTAAAATGGTAACAAATTCAAAAATATATGTCAATATTCTTATATTATACGTTAATATATTCGTGCCATGATCAACAAAGAAGATAAAAATTGAAATAATATTTAATGGATACATTGAAATCCATCAAAGTACAATTGCTTTTTATGGAGAATACTAATTATGTATGTATCATTAGAAGCAACTCACATATGATTTATGGACTATTTATACAGGCAATACTTTGTTTGTAAACATATATGCTATTAGTTGGATTTCTTTGTTAGTAATTTTGTGTTTATCATGTTTTCAATATGTTCTAAGCATTCCCCTCAAAAAAATATGTCTAAGTATACTCGAAATAATTTGAGTATTTGCATAGATAGTTTATGGCAAAATATCAAGCAAAACACATACCATTAGTGTAAATGATCACTCCTAATTATAATTATATTTACATTGAAAGTTACTAATCTTTATTTATTCTATGAAGAGGGTTGGGAAGATATCAAACTATGTTTGTCCAAGATAGGAACTATGCAATTGGGAATTTTGGGGCATGGTCGGGATTGTCATTTAGTTTTCTTTGAACCTTGATATCTATCTGCTTTCTAAATCTTTAACTTTCGTGGAACGGTGAACTGGATGGGAATTGGGATTTATGACGTTGCCTGGGTGTTCGTTGATATCTAGGGTTAGAAAGAGCTGAACTAACAAATTTCAAAGATTTTTTATTGCACATTCAATATTTTGTGATAGTAGAGGTAAACTTTCTTCTTTTGCTATTTGAAAAGGAAAAATATTTTTCTTAGATGTATCTATTGTGTGCATCTTAATCTTTATTTTAGGTATTTACATGAACTTTGCTATTGATGTAGAAACTTTTAATGCCCATTTGAGGGCAATTATGAATTCATGTGAAGCTCTTGGTTGGTTCTCTCCTGAACTCTCATCTCTTCTTGTATGCTTCTCTTTTCTTTTTTACTTACTATGCATGTAAACATCTTGGTAGATACACGGCAGTTTGAAGATAATAAGCATATCTCATCATCAATAACTTTGTCCAAGCAAATGGCATTAAAGATCCTGAAGAAGTTATAATATTGTATGGGTTGAAGATCATGCTGAGAAATAGCAAGAAAAGGTTAGATGATTTACAAATGGAAATTGACAAAGCAATGCAAGATCCTTTTGGTAGGAGAGAAATGGGGATGAATATGAACCCGCTGGAAAACATTGAAGCTAACGAGGTTAGAAATCTCCAGAATTATCAACTCCTCAGTGCCTCACTATGGGTTTATCTCCAACCTCTTGAGAAGAGGTCTCTAAGAAAGTTAGACTTACATAGGATTTTGATGTCGCTCAGGTTGACATGTAATTATTGTACAGATTGAAGAAGCAACCAAGTGGTGGGTGTGGTAATCTCGATTTTGGATTCATTATATCCCTCATTCAACATTTAAGTGGACTTACCATTTTATGTTCGCCTACTGCGTTCGATATATGGGTTGTGATTTGTGATTCATGAGTCAATTGTCTAGTTATTGTTTTCCGGTGAAAAGGAAGTTCATGTAAATACTTAAAATAAAGATTAAGATACACACAAAAAACACATTACAGAAAAAGAATTTTCCTTTACAAATAGCAAAAGAAAGAAGTTTATCTCTACTATCACAATCCATTCTGCATTAGAATAAGCCTTGTCTCCTACTTACTTAGAGATAATCTGGAATCATTAACAATAGGTAAAAGAGTTCGGTCGTGCATAACGAGAAAAACTAATGTTATACGAACCATTTCAGAATGTGCATTGCAACAACATTTTGTGCCTCAAGTGTAATTGCAATATCAGATGCCTCCACAGTTGTTGCGAAAGGATAAATATAGGAATTAGAAAAGAGCTCAGCACAATAAGTCGATAACCAAAGGCACAAATTTACAAAACCAGAAGTATGACCAAAATGTACATATATGATCACCAAGAATATAGTTGATGAATGCATTATAAACATGCACATAGCCATATCTGAGTAATTCTCCTAAATCATCGGGTTCAGCTGATTCACAGCTTTATCAAACTCTATGTTGAAGTAGAATTTCCATATCTCAATGAGATTTGAATGATCCATTTTAGAAGATTGCCTGAATATACCCGAAACTGGAAAGGAGAGAAAGCAAGCAATTAATACTCAGGACTCGTAAATTGAGAGAAGGAACTCAAGAACAACGCTGATTTGATGAAAGCAAGTAAAACCTAATTAGTTGTTACAGAGAACCTGTGAATTGAGAAAAGGAATACAAGAACAAATCCTAATCTTATGGAATTAAGCAAGGAAACCTAATTACTTGTTATAGAGAATGCTTCAATTGATAGAAGGAATTCAAGAACCAAACCTAATATGATGGAATCAAGAAATGAAACCTAATAACTTTATGAGAACCCGTAAATTGAGAGAATGAATTCAAGAACCAAACCTAATTTGATGGAAGCAAGCAGGAACCGAACTACTTGTTGCAGAGCACTATAGATTGAAAGGAGGATTTCAACAACAATCAGCAAATTGAAGACTGGGGACTTGAGAACACGATCAGAAGATGTGCAAAAACAAGAAACGCGAATGCATGCAGCAATGGCGAAAAAGTGATCAATGAAGATAGTACGTTAACAATTCGTAGATTGCCAAACATCGATACTAGCAAACCCTAGAAGACTTGAAGCTTAATACAGCATGGATACTAGAAGACTCGTCACAAGACCTAAAATCAATTGTTCTAACCAAGAAATAGCAATGGGGAACGGACACGTACCTGGAAACGAAGTTCCAAAAGAGCACTTCTCGTGACGACGCCTAGAACTTCAGCGGCCAGGGGAGGAAAAGGTATGGAAATGAAGATGTGCAACAAACAAGAAACATGTTGCCAAAAAAGTAGAGGGAACGGGGGTGCTGAATGGAGTCAAATACTCCAATTTGTCAAACAACCCACAACAGACAATTGTCGCACACACCGACATACTAATTACCACCGACTTCTTTTAATTCAATCAGTTGCACTTTATTCCTACTAGCATGTACCTGGCTGATTGGCCGGAGTATTTGAGTTCATTATTTAATAAAAGATTTTAATTTAGGTTTTTCTCAACGGTTCTTAATTGAATATTTAATCCATAAAATTGTCTAAGTCTTTGACCATACTATGAGTATGTTTATCAATCATTATATTCATAAGATTTTTAACTTTGAAGTTCTTTTATATGTGGTTTATGTCATGATATTCTCACCACTCCAAAGCAATAAAGAAAAGAAAACATCCCATAATTTGTACCATTTAAACTCCTTAATTAGATCCAAAGATTATGAGTAAGTTATACACGCCTTCAGAAACACAGACTATGCTCCTAAATAACTTATATTGACTTTCCATCCCATGATATATGATAAAGAATTTGACTTTCCATCCCATGATATATGATAAAGAATTTGAATGCGTAACTCAAACTTATGCTTTTTTCTTTTTCAAAAATTGTATCATCTTTATGTCACATTATTTTAAGTGTGTTCTATTAGTATACAGAGAAAATCCAGCAAAAACTTAATCCATGCCCTTTCACTTGTTAAGGTTTAGAATTAACCCTCTGTCACTAAATCAACAAAGCATTCAACTTTGTATTGTCTTAAACATAAAAAATCCTCAAATACTAAATCATTAAATTGTCAATGTTAAAATCAAAAGGCTGCATCCTATATTCCAATTCTATAAATGGAATAATAATTAAAACACAATTTGATTTTTGTATTAATCATTTAGAATTATTAAAAATCAATGAAATTAAACACTAAAACAAAATTACTAAACCGATAATAGGAACTAAAAACGGGGCTGTTTAACCAAGAATCTATGCTAAATTGAAAATGAATTAGATAAAACTAAGAAGATTAAAAAACAGTTATTCAATACCACTCTCGCCACTATAGGTATGGGTCGTGGGTGGGCGTATGGCAAAAGAATAACCAACTTTCAATATATAACACGTGGGGTTTTACTTTTTCATGGGTGGGAATAAAAAGAAAAAAAATGAAATGTAATTACTATTATGCCGTGGCCGAAATTTAAGGAGAGCCCTGCAAATTTGAAACTGAGAAAACTTCATAAAACTTTATTATATTGTATTGGAGGATTGATCAACTTGCAATCGCCGTAGTCAAACAGGAGCGAAAACCGTTTGTCTTCAGGACTTACTTAATCGAGTAAAAGAAAAGTAATTTGAAAATAAATGAAATGAATTAGAATATAGGTTAATCAACCAACTAGAATTTACACTTTATCCCTATTGATAAACTTGCGGTCGCCGCAGTCAAACAGGAGCGAAGACCGTTGATCGTCTTGACTTGCTTAATCTAGTAAAAAATGTGATTTAAAAATAAATAAACCAAAATAGAATACAAATTAATCAACCAACTGAAATTTTCCACATAGATAAACATGAGTGATTAATGGAGGCGCCAAGAGGATAATGAAACATAGTCGAGCAATTTAGTTAAAAGAACGCCAAGCAGAAAGAAGATGAGACAAGATGGGCGTCTTTTGGACTAAATTGCTCGAGTCGATTCATTAACACCCCTAGCCATGGTTTTGCCGAGAGCTTTACTAAGGTGGAAGGACAGAATTTTCGTAATAAGAAGAAGAAGTCTTCCCCTATGCATCCTGACTAAGGTCTCACAAGCATACACTTCCCTTATGCATCCAGAAGAAAAAGAAGGGGAGAGAGAGAGAGAGAGAGAGAGAGAGAGAGAGAGAGAGAGAGAGAGAGAGAGCCCAGTGTCTGTTTATATAGGGAATTTTGGATGTCGGGTCACTGGTGAGAACTTCGTGGGGTTTTGGTTTGAGATTTGACGTGGGTGTTGATAAAAGGAAATGGATGAACTAGTATCTGTTAAATTATAGGTATCAAAATGTAATTGTAATTAGGGTTTGTTATAGCAAACTTATAAATATCGTTGTAACCTGTATCAGACGATTAACAAAATAATAAGCCATAAAACCTGAGAAGGAGATCCTCTCCGTGGACTAGTGTCATACTGGCGATACCACGTTAAAAAACTCTTGTGTTCATCGATCGTTTAAGAATTTTGGCATGGTATCAGAGCCTATGCTCCGAGTTCGGGCTTCCGTTATTCTTCGCTCAGGATAGGGTTTTCTTAACCGTTTGTGTGGTTGTTGGCTGGTTTTCCGCTGGGTTTGATGTTATTAGGGTTCTCCTCCGCCGTCGTTTCTGCTAGCGTGCGGCTCCTGCTTCTACTCTTGGTTTCGTCTTTTATCAGGGTTCTCCTCCTCCGTCGTTTTGCTTGCTTGAGGATTCTATTTCTGATTTGGGTTTCCTCTACAATTTGGTTTCCTTTTGTTTTCCTTGGATTTGTGCTCGGCTGTTGTGGTGTGTTTTTGTTGCTATGGATACTAGCAAGCTTGAGACTACTAGCATCAAGTTTGATGGTAAAAACTTTGCTTTGTGGGAGTTCAACTTCCTTAATTTTGTTGAGGGGCGTCGTCTTCTTCCGATACTCACGGGTCAATTTCCTCGGCCTGCTGCGACGAGTCCTGCCAATTGTTGGGTTGGTCCAACTCATATGGTGGTTGGATTAACCGGTTTGAGTTTGAGTTTTTGGTTGGTTTCTAGAAGATCCTCTATTTTCAAAATAGAGAGTTATTGTCTAGTTAAAAGTGAAAAGAGGTGACAACCTTTAATTTTTAGAGAGAGAATCAAGAAAAGAGAAGAGATAAGGAAAAAGAGAGAAGAGAGGAAGAGCTGTAGTTTTTCGTTTATGCAGCAGGGCAGCCTGTTCAAGTGAGTGTTCTGGAAGATTGAACCGTTGGATCGTCCTGAAATTTGGACAGTGGGTTCGCAATTGTCTGGGATTCATTCTGACCGAAGGGATCGTCATTCTAAGGTCTAGTTCGCCGGTAATGGCATGTGGACAGAAGGTGTACGAATCTGTTTTTGGGTATCTCTCAACCTCTCTTTGTCTTGCTCTTGTTCTTGTTATCCACCATGTTGGTGAGAGCTATTATGGTTGATTGTTGATCCAAGAAGGGTGTTCTTGAGGTATTTGTAATCCTCTAGCTAGTCTAGAGAGGACTTGTAATCCCACCAAAGTCTAGTGGAGTTGTGGCTTGGACAAAGGTCCCGTGGTTTTTCCCGATTTGGGTTTTCCACGTAAAAATCGTGTGTCTTGTGCATTCTATTCTTGCTTGTGGTTGCTGCCCGTACTCTCAACAGTGGTATCAGAGCATTAGGTTGTTTGGGAGCTGTGTTTGGTGAATGGCAAGAATGGATAACTCAAGTGGAGCAATGATTAAGTTGACATCATCCAACTACTCTATTTGGAAGCCACGGATGGAGGATATTCTGTTTTGCAAAGATCTCTATGAGCCAATTGAAAATGGCAGCGAGAAGCCGGAAGACAAGACTGAGAAGCAATGGGAGGTCTTGCATAGAAAGGCGGTGGCAATCATTCGACAATGGATTGACCAAAGCATCTTTCATCATGTTGCAAAAGATACAAGAGCAGATGAATTGTGGCAGAAATTGGAGTCCATGTATGAGAGGCAATCGGCTCAAAATAAAGCCTCACTCATTCGAAGAATTGTGAACTTGAAGTACAAGGATGGGCATAGTGTCTCGAAGCATTTGAGTGACTTTCAAGGGCTTGTGAACCAGCTAACTACTATGAAGTTAGCACTTGATGATGAAGTGCAAGCATTGTTACTTCTTAGTTCTTTGCCGGATAGTTGGGAGACTTTGGTGGTCTCACTTAGCAACTCAGCACCTAATGGCAAGTTGACGATGGACATTGTCAAGGATAGCATGCTGAATGAAGAGGCAAGGAGAAAAGAGTTGGGGATTACATCAGAGTCACATGCTTTGGTGGCGGATAATTCTGGAAGTCGTGGAAGAAGTAGAAATCGGAATTTCAACTTGAAGAACTCTCAGAATCGAAGTAACAGCCGAGGGAGATCAAAATCATTGTCAATACCAAGAGGAGAAATCACATGTTATCATTGCAACCAGCCCGGACACATGAAGAGAGAGTGCAGAATCTTGAAACGGGAACAAGCTAGAGGAAAAGGTGTGGAAAACCGAGAAAAATATGATACTACTGCTGCTGCCACAGATGGTGATGTAGCCATTGTTTGTGATGCCGGTTTTGTTAACCTTGCTTGTCAAGAGAGTACATGGGTTGTTGACTCGGGTGCCTCATTCCATGTGACCTCACGGGTTGATTTTTTCTCTTCCTACACAAACGGTAACTATGGTTGTGTGAGGATGGGAAATGATGGCGCATCAAAGATTGTTGGCATGGGTGATATTCATCTAGAGACCAACACCGGTTGCAAGCTAGTCTTGAAGAATGTGAGACATGTTCCTGACATGAGGCTGAATTTGATATCCACGGGAAAGCTTGACGATGATGGTTATACCAACTATTTTGGAGAAGGAAAATGGAAGCTCTCAAGAGGTTCTCTTGTGGTGGCCAAAGGCAAGAAGGAAAGTACGCTCTACATGACAAATGCAAAGCATAGCAAGGGAGGAATCAATGTTGCTGAGAAAGATTCTTCTATTGAGCTTTGGCATAAGAGACTCGGTCATTTGAGCGAGAAGGGGCTGCAAATACTCTCCAAGAAACAACTCTTGCCCGGAGCTAAAGGTACTCTTCTTAAAACTTGTGTTGATTGCTTAGCCGGAAAAACTCATAGAGTTGCATTTCATAGATTTACACCTTCTAGAAGGAGTAAGGTACTTGATCTAATTCACACCGATGTTTGTTTTATGCGAGATAAAACTCTTGGTGGTGCAAGCTATTATGTTACCTTCATCGATGATCACTCAAGGAAGGTGTGGACATATGCTTTGAAAACGAAGGATCAAGTGCTAGATGTTTTCAAGCAATTTCATGCTGAAGTGGAAAGGAAACCGGCCTCAAGTTGAAGTGTGTAAGGGCTGATAACGGGGGAGAGTATAGAGGTCCATTCGAAAGCTACTGCAGATTGCACGGAATTAAACTGCAGAAAACTGTACCCAAGACTCCACAACAAAACGGTGTCGCCGAGAGGATGAATAGAACAAATTGTGAGAGAATCAAGTGTATGCTCTCACATGCCAAGCTACCTAAATCATTTTGGGGAGAAGCAATGCGGACAGCCGTTGATCTAATCAACCTTTCACCATCGGTCCCTTTGGAGGGTGATGTGCCTCAACGAGTATGGACGAGAAAGGAAGTCTCATATGAACACTTGCGAGTGTTTGGTTGCAAAGCCTATGTTCATGTTCCAAAAGATGAGAGAGCAAAGCTTGATGACAAAGCAAAGCCATGTATATTCATGGGCTATGGGCGTGAAGAGTTTGGGTACAGATTATGGGATCCAATTGCAAGGAAAATTGTTCGGAGCCGGGATGTGATTTTTCTTGAAGACAAGACAAGTGAAGATGTCGAAAGGGGTGAAAACAAGAAAAATACAGCAGCTGGTCCGGTTAATTTGGAGCATATATCTCCATCCCAAATGCATGAAAATGTTGAGGAAGTAGGGCATGATGAGCCCCAAGGTGCACTAGATCAAGAAGTGCAAGGAGAAGAGCAATTGGAGCAAGAAGAACAAGTTGAAGAAGAGAAACCTCTACCCGAACCAAGAAAGTCAACAAGAGATCGCAAAGCTTCCACTTGGTACTCCCCTCATGAGTACCTATTGTTGACTGATGGGGGAGAACCCGAATATTATCAAGAAGCCATGTCTCATGAAGACAAGGAGGAGTGGAACAAAGCAATGCAAGAAGAGATGAAATCTTTGCAAGAGAATCACACCTATGATTTGGTGAAGCTACCCAAAGGGAAAAGATCACTTAAGAACAAGTGGGTTTACAAGTTAAAGACGGAGGAAACTAGTTCAAAGCCTCGGTTTAGGGCGCGACTAGTTGTGAAGGGCTTCAACCAAAAGAAAGGTGTTGACTTTGAAGAAATTTTCTCTCCCAAGGTGAAGATGTCTTCTATCCGAGTTGTGCTTGGGTTGGCTGCAAGTTTGGACTTGGAAGTTGAACAACTCGATGTGAAGACGACGTTTCTTCATGGTGACTTAGAGGAAGAGATATACATGGATCAGCCGGAAGGTTTCGAGGTTAGAGGCAAAGAAGATCTTGTATGCAGATTGAGAAAGAGCTTATATGGGTTGAAGCAAGCACCAAGGCAATGGTACAAGAAATTTGACTCATTCATGGTCAAAAACGGGTATGCAAGAACTACCTCCGATCATTGTGTGTTTGTGAAATACTTTGCTGAAAATGATTTCATCATTCTCTTGCTTTACGTGGATGACATGTTGATCGTGGGTCGGAATGTTGGAGAGATTGATAGATTGAAAAAGGAGTTGAGTAAATCCTTTGCCATGAAGGACTTAGGACCAGTGAAACAAATTTTAGGGATGAGAATCTCTAGGGATCGAAAGAATGGAAAAATTTGGTTGTCTCAAGAAAGGTATATTGAAAGAGTTCTTGAGCGGTTCAACATGAGCAAGGCTAAGGCGGTTAGTACTCCACTTGGAGGACATTTCATATTGAGTTCGAAACATTGTCCAACAAGTGAGGAAGAGAAAGAAGCAATGAAGAATGTGCCTTATGCATCAGCTGTTGGGAGCTTGATATATGTTATGGTTTGCACAAGGCCAGATATTGCTCATTCCGTTGGGATTGTCAGTCGGTTTCTTTCCAATCCGGGGAAAGAACATTGGACAGCAGTGAAGTGGATTCTTCGCTACTTGAGAGGTACTTCTAGAGTGTGTCTATGCTTTGGTAATGGCAAGACCATACTTGATGGATATACCGATGCTAACAGGGCAGATATTGTGGACTCTAGAAAGTCGACTTCTGGATACATGATGACTTTTGCAGGTGCTGTAGTTTCATGGCAATCTAAACTGCAAAAATGTGTTGCATTATCAACAACAGAAGCCGAGTACATAGTCGTGACAGAAGCTTGCAAAGAGATGCTATGGTTGAAGAAGTTTCTTCAAGAGTTGGGCATCAAGCAAGAGAGGTATGTGCTCTATTGTGACAGTCAAAGTGCAATTCATCTTTGCAAGAATCCAACTTTCCACTCAAGGTCGAAACACATAGATGTTCGATATCATTGGATTCGTGATGTTTTGGAAGAGAAGTTGTTGGAGCTCAACAAAGTGCATACGGATGACAATGGTTCGGACATGATGACTAAGTCTCTACCAAGTGGAAAACATATCTTCTGTCGAGATGAAGCAGGTTTGGTGCTACCCCCCATATGAGCTGGAGGGGGAGATTTGTTGGGTTGATCCAACTCATATGGTGGTTGGATTAACCGGTTTGAGTTTGAGTTTTTGGTTGGTTTCTAGAAGATCCTCTATTTTCAAAATAGAGAGTTATTGTCTAGTTAAAAGTGAAAAGAGGTGACAACCTTTCATTTTTAGAGAGAGAATCAAGAAAAGAGAAGAGATAAGGAAAAAGAGAGAAGAGAGGAAGAGCTGCAGTTTTTTGTTTATGCAGCAGGGCAGCCTGTTCAAGTGAACGTTCTAGAAGATTGAACCGATGGATTGTCCAGAAATTTGGACAGTGGGTTCGCAATTGTCTGGGATTCATTCTGACCGAAGGGATCGTCATTCTGAGGTCTAGTTCGCCGGCAATCGCTGGTGGAAAGAAGGTGTACGAATCTGTTTTTGGGTATCTCTCAACCTCTCTTTGTCTTGCTCTTGTTCTTGTTATCAACCATGTTGGTGAGAGCTATTATGGTTGATTGTTGATCCAAGAAGGATGTTCTTGATGTATTTTTAATCCTCTAGCTAGTCTAGAGAGGACTTGTAATCCCACCAAAGTCTAGTGGAGTTGTGGCTTGGACAAAGGTCCCGTGGTTTTTCCCGATTTGGGTTTTCCACGTAAAAATCGTGTGTCTTGTGCATTCTATTCTTGATTGTGGTTGCTGCCCGGTTTCTCAACACCAATGACATTGAAGATTTGGTTATGGGCAATGCCAACATCATCACCTGGCTTTTGAGTTCCGTAGATCCCATCACTTCCCTCAGCCTTCGTCGGTTCTCCTCTGCTGCCGAGATGTGAAAGCATCTCATTGCCACTTATTCTCAAGCGAACGCCTCCCGTCAATTTCAGTTGGAGTGCGAGCTTGCTCTCTTTGAGTAGGGTGATCGAGACGTCCGTGTTTACTACCAGGAGTTGCTCTCTATGTGGACCGAGCATGATATGCTCACCGCATCTCTTTCTACTTGTGCCATGTCGTCCGATGTTCTCCAAGACAGGTCTCGATCTCGTTTGCTCCAATTCCTTATGAAGCTACGTCCGGACTTTGAGCCCATTTGGGCCTCTCTTATTCATCATAATGTGAAGTCCATTGATGAGGCCTTTGTCGAGCTGGTACGTGAAGAAACTCGGTTAAAGAGTCAGGCTCAGCTTGATCGCCATCGTTCTGAGGCTGTTTTTGCTGTTAGTCGTCCCGGGTCGCAGCGCTCGGTTAAACCTCAGTTCGAGCAAGGTAACACCACTACTCTGACTTGTCATTTCTGCCGGGAAGTTGTACATATTCAGCCTCACTGCAAACGTAAGAATTTCTGCATCGACTGCAAGCAATTAGGTCACATCATCTTAGAGTGTAAACAACTTGCTAAGAAGGGACGCTCTCATTTCCCTCCTGGTTCCTCTAGCTCGTCCCGGTCTAGCTATGTTGTTGAGGTTGCTAACTCACCCGTTGTTATGGGTTCTTCATCAGTCAGCCCTGGTCTAGACCCTTCTCTTGTGCGGCGACTGGTTGCTGAGGCCATACAAGAGGCTCTTCCCTCTGTGTTGAATTCGGCCTTCTCTACTGGTGCTGCGTCAGGTAATTCCTCTCGGTGGTTATTAGACTCAGCTGCCTTCAATCACATGACCCCTAATCGTCATTATTTTACATCCTGGTACTTCCATGAGTTTACATGTTGCTAATGGTGATCATGTTTCTGTTAATGGGGTGGGCACAACTTCCAATTCTTATGTTTGTCTACCTAATACGTTATATGTTCCGAAATTGGTGCCTAATCTTGTGTCTGTGGGAAAGTTGACTAAAGAAGGGTGTGATATTGTTTTTTCCTCTGACGGATGTATGGTGCAGGACCCAAAAATAGAGAGGGTGATCGGAAGGAGTAGACGGGATGGCCGAGTGTTCCTACTAGATGAGTTTCGCCAAGGTTCTGGAGCTGATCGGCGGATGGATGCTCAAGCTAGTAGTTTAGATTTTTCAGAATTTGAACATTCGGATTGTGCTAAGAGTTTGGATTTTGAGAATTCTTTGAAGGCTTTCAGTTTGGATAATTCCTTTGGTTATTCTGTTATACAGTCTGGCAGTATGGATTTTACAGTTCAGTCTTCTGTATGGGATTTATGGCATAATCGGCTTGGCCATCCCCATACAGTACGGTTGTTGTCTATGTTCAAGAATAAATTACTGTCTGCGAAGCTTGATTCTCATTTTCCCTCTCCACCTCCTTGTGTTAGTTGTATTGAGGCCAAGGCGTCACAATCTTCGTTTCATTCTAGTGACACGGCCTATGCCGAGCCTTTTGATTTGGTTCACTCGGATCTATGGGGTCCTTCTCCTATCACTTCCAGGTTGGGGTATCGCTACTTTGCCCTGTTCATTAATCACGTGACACGGTTTACTTGGATCTTTTTCCTTCATAAGAAATCTAAGCTCATTACCCATGCTAAGGACTTCATCCAATTCATCCGCACTCAATTTTGGAAGACCGTCAAGATTATCCGTTCAGATCCTGGGGGTGAATTCATCTCCACCCCTCTCCCGGAGTTTTATGCCGAACACGGCATCTTGTCCCAGCTATCTTGTCTTGGTGTGTCTCAACAAAATGGCGTTGTCGAGCGAAAGCACCGCCACGTGCTTGAGCTTACCCGTGCTTTACTTCATCATTCTCGTATTCCCACTGGTTTTTGGGCTAAAGCGGTTAGTACTGTTGTGTATTTGATCAATAGACAGGTTACACCTATCCTGGATGGGCGATCTCCTTAACAAAGTCTCTACTCCACGATGTCGGACTGTTCCTTCCTACAGGTCTTTGGTTGTGTGTGTTTCGTTCTCTTGCCCAAACGTGAACGTCATAAACTGGAGCCGAAGACAACCCGTTGTGTCTTCGTTGGATACAGTCCTCGGCAAAAGGGGTATCTATGCTATGATCCTCAGGAGCGTCAAATGAGATTCTCGTGTCATGTGATATTTTTAGAACAACAAATGTACTATCCTATGGGTTCTCATGACTTGGAGGAAGAGGCGGCATTTTTAGATTCCCCGCGTGTGGTGCTTGATCCGCCAACTCCTCCTCTTGTTCAAGGACGTGGTGATGATGGTCATGATGGGGATCAGGGAGGGAATGACCACCTTCACTTGGATCACACTCCACCAGCTACACCAAGTGGTTCCGTCCATACTACTTCCTCCTCGTCGAGCCCAAGTGCTTCCTCTCCTGGCAGCAACTTGTCGGACAACATAGGACATCAACAACTTCATTTTTCATCATCTGAGTCGGCTTCATATTCTACTTCGAACGAAGCATCATCCTCACGTTCCACTGAATTCGAGGAATCTATAGGCGGATCACCACTCCCGTTGCCCGTCCTTTGGCGATCATCCAGAACAACGATGGGACAGCCTCCGATTCGTATGCATGACTATGTGGGTTTCTCAGCTGAACCAATTCCTATTCCCACTCATTATAGGTTTTCAAAAGACGACCCTCATTGGAATGCAGCCATGCAAGATGAATTTGAGGCATTGGAGGCGAATGATACTTGGGAAGTGGTTCCACGAGTTCCTGGCTTACAGGTGACAGGAAATCGTTGGGTTTATACCGTGAAGATGAAACCAGATGGGAATATAGAAAGATTTCGGGCGAGATTAGTAGCACAAGGCTTCCGTCAGGAGTATGGGATAGACTATGAAGAAACCTTCGCTCCTCCGGCAAAAATGTAGACGGTTCGAAGTTTGTTTGCTGTTACAGCTATGCAAAATTGGGAAGTGATACAATTTGATGTGAATAATGCTTTCTTACATGGTGATTTGAAAGAAACTATTTATATGGAGTGTCCATACGGGTATACAAAAGGTGGGACATGTATGGTTTGCAAACTGAAACGTTCATTATATGGGTTAAAACAGGCTCCACGAGCATGGTTCGAGAAATTTCACAGCACTATACTGCAGGCAGGATTCAAACAGAGTCATAATGATCCCTCAATGTTTACTCGATAGACAGTGGATGGCATTGTAGTGTTGCTATTATATGTAGATGACATGGTGGTTACAGGGAGTTATCGAGACGGGATTCAGGAACTAACCGCATCCTTACGTGATGCCTTTAATCTCAAGGAATAGGACCAGTTTCATACTTTCTTGGATTGGAGGTTGTGAGGTCAAATGCGGGATATTTTATTAATTAGAAGAAGTATATTCCAGATCTCTTGTCTACATCAGAGTTTTCAAATTGTCGACCATGCTCTACACCAATGGAACAAAATCTGAAGCTGAGCAGAGAAAGTGGAGAATTATTGGAAGATCAAACGTTTTATCGAAGTGTTGTAGGGAGTCTAATTTATTTGACCATACTCGGCCGGATATATCTTATGTCGTGCAGGTTGTGAGTCAGTTTGTGGGGATTGCAAGAACTAGTCATCATGATGCAGTTAACAGGATATTAAGATATTTGAAGCATACTTCTGATGTTGGTCTATTCTTTCCTTCAACGAGTGAATCAACTATAGAAGCATTTGCAGATGCAGATTATGTAGGTTGTCTGGATACACGTCGATCTACTTATGGTTGGTGTATTCAGATTGGACAATCTTTTGTGTCTTGGCGTTGCAGGAAACAAGACAAGGTCTCGAAGTCTTCTACAGAAGCGGAGTACAGGTCGATGTCAGAAGTAAGCTCGGAGATGGTCTGGCTTCAGAGACTGCTAGAAGAGCTGGGTGTTTCATGTCATGTGCCGATGAGACTATATGGTGACAATACGAGGTACATATTCACTATATACGGCAGTTAGTAGCAGAAGGGTTTATTCAGACTAGTTACTTATCTACTGAAGATCAGACAACAGATATTCTGACGAAGGCAGTTAGTTCGAGTCGACACTCGTACCAATCTAGCAAATTGATGTTACGATCCCGACATCAATTTGAGGGAGGGTGTTAAATTATAGGTACCAAAGTGTAATTGTAGTTAGGGTTTGTTATAGCAAACCTATAAATATCGTTGTAACCTGTATCAGACGATTAACAAAATAATAAGCCATAAAACCTGAGAGGGAGATCCTCTCCGTGGACTATTGCCATACTGGCGATACCACGTTAAAAAAAACTCTTGTGTTCATCGATCGTTTAAGTATTTTGACAATATCAAGTACAGGTGAAACGTTTACATATCCGGTTAAATGAAATGGGACAATGCCCTTATTTTTGTTTAAGCCACCGTGTTAGAAACGATTTATATCGGGTTTCTATATTTATTATTATAATCATTATTAGGGTAATTCTTACTATGATTAGTAGTCTTTTAGTAGAATTAGGTTTATCATTAGAGTTTTCTAGTATTTCCCTATATATATGTACTTTGGGTCATTCGTCAGATTAAGTAGAAGTTAATAAAAGAATTATCTCCTAAATCCCTCTCCCTATCCTCTCAATTCTTCACCTCAATCCCTCTAAAGGCCTAGGCCGATTCTCTTCTATTCTTCCCCAAATTCTCCTCAAATCCCTAAATCTCCAATTCTATTCTATAAACCCTAAATTCTCAATCTCTAGATTTGATCTAGAAACCCGTTAGAAATTTTTTTTCTAACATCTGGTATCAGAGCCTGGTTCTAACCGGTGAGTTTTTTCATAACTCTCTCAGGGACAGCTTCCTGCCAGGTGAATTACCAATGAGCTCAATGGAGAAATCAGAGCAGACGTGGGCTCAGAAGGAAGAAAAGATGTGGCAAATCGTGGGCTATTGGAAGGAGCGGGCGTCACGCGGCGCCGCGGCGGGGAAGGAGAACGACGGCTCAACAGGGGCGGAGCTAGCGGCCACCGTGGTCGAAAATCTGATTTCCTCACAACGCTCAATCGGGGACAACTACGGACGAGAGGTCTGAAAGATGGTCGCCGCTATTTTGTGGAGAGAGAAAGCTCTGCAATGATGCCCACATACGAGAAGATATGGAGGCGTTGTCAACTTCCCAGCTAGACCAATTGGGGAAGTCGTCGGGTACAACGGGCAATGAAGACGAGACGTTGACAAGAAATGGAGCACGATTGGAAGAAACGGAAGCGCAAGAAATGGAGTAGTCAGCGTGCACATTGCGTGAGAAGGAGGGAGGAGTGGGTCAAGTGGGTCAACCTTGAGGGAAATGTTGGTCTGAAGGGGGAGGAGATGTTAGAAACCGATTTATATCGGGTTTCTATATTTATTATTATAATCATCATTAGGGTAATTCTTATTATGGTTAGTAGTCTTTTAGTATAATTAGGTTTATCATTAGAGTTTTCTAGTATTTCCCTATATATATAGGTGACTACTTCGGTGCACTCACAAAAATGAGTGCGTTCAATGCACCCTACTCAAAACTAGTCTTAAGGTGTGGGATTTTGAATTTTAATTTGTAGAATTAGTGTAATATGATGATATAACATATGATAACAACTAATTAGCGGATTACCCTAAGCCTTAGACCTCCAATTTTGGATTCTATCCCTAAACCCCAAATTGTAAACTCTAACCCTAACCCTAAATCTCTAAACTCTAAATCCTTCAAATTAAAATAAATCTTCAATGGTTTTTGTGCAAATTCATGTGTGTTATTGTCCATCACATCATAAGTGATGATTGACATCATTTTGACATAAAATCGCATGTTTAAAATGACGGTTATGAAGCGAGTGCACTGAATGCACCCAAAAAAGTGAGTGCACCGAAGACGCCACCAAACATATATATACTTTGGGTCATTCGTCAAATTAAGCAGAAGTTAATAAAAGAATTATCTTCGTAATCCCTCTCCCTATCCTCTCAATTCTTGACCTCAATCCCTCTAAAGGCCTATGCCGATTCTCTTTTATTCTTCCTCAAATTCTCCTCAAATCCCCAATTCTATTCTATAAACCCTAAATTCTCAATCTCTAGATTTGATCTAGAAACCCGTTAGAAACTTTGTTTCTAACACACCGCTAAGGTTGCTTAAGCAGGCTCTGATACTATAATGAAAGTTTGGTGGGGAGAAAATGAAATCCTAGTTTTTGGGTATTTCTCATTCGTCTTTAGATTTAAATAAGTAAAGCTTTACACTACAAGTCAACATGTGCAAGCTTGTATTTGAAGACATAACAAAGATAAAACATAACAACTCAAAATAAAGTATAAAAACTAATCATTGACATTAAACTAAAACTGATGATGATAATTATGTTCAATCCTCATTTTATCGTCGGTTTGAGTATTGACAATAATTTGTAATATCTCAAGTAGGGGTGTCAGTTCGGGTCGGGTTTGGTTACCCAAAAAAATCCAAAAATCCGAAACCGAAAATCACCAAAACCAAACCTGAACCCGATAAGGACTTGCGGGTTCCTGTTACCCGAAACCCGAAAATTCCTTATCGAGTTCGATTAAAGCAAAACCGAAACCCGAAAACCTGAACGCCTAAGAATACGGGCTGAGTTTTATTCATTGGAGGTGTTTAGACGGAACTCAAAAAACCGATAAGCAAAACCAAACCCGAAACCGAAAAACCCGAAACCCAAAACGAACCCCAACCCGAAAACCCAAAAATGTATATAATCGGGTCGGTTTCGGGTAAACCCGACACCCCTAATCTCAAGATAGATCATCATCAGCTTAGGAACGCGGCGCCACAAGATGAGCTCTTGAACCCATCCGGCTTCAAGGGGACTAGATACTATAACAACACTCCTTTTGTTGTTATTGTAACAACACTAGTCTCCAACCAATAGGAAGCTAGGATTGTGATGACTTTTTATTAGATGAGTTGACCTAGTGTAAAATCAAAGCAGGGGTATAATTGTCATTATGAAAAATATATTTAAATAATAATAAAATAAAATAAAAATATATTTTTTATTTTCGGCCCAAAATTTTGGTCGCCGGAATCTGGTCGCCGGTCACCGGAATATGCTTTTTTGTCGCCGGAATATGCTTTTTTGTCATCGGAATATGCCACCGTCGCCGGAATATGCTCACCGCGGTCGGAATATGCTTACCGGAATCGAAATCTAGTCATCGGGGCCGGAATATGCCTATCGGCGTCGGAATCTGCTAACTGACGGTCACCGGAGTTCGGTCAACGGTCTTCGTTGACCGGTCAACGGTCAACGACCACCGGTTGTTATGGTCTGCATTGTGAGATTTATGGTTTGGTTTCTCATATTTTTGTATGCCTTTTGTGGTTTGCTTTATCGTGTTTGTGGTTTGCATTAAGAAGTTTCTGGTTTGCTTTATCGTGTTTGTGGTTTGCATTGAGAAGTTTCTGGTTTGCTTTCAAAAATTTTGTGGTTTGCATTGATGGGTTTCTGGTTTGTTTTAATATATTTGTGGTCTGCATTAGGACGTTTATGGTTTGTTTTTTTGTGGTTTGATTTATTGTGTTTGTGGTTTGCATTATGAGGTTTCTGGTTTGCTTTCGAAAATTTTGTGGTTTGCATTGTGAGGTTTCTGGTTTGTTTTAGGAGATTTGTGGTATGCATTCGGAGGTTTCTGGTTTGCATTAAGAAGTTTCTGGTGTGCTTTCGAAACTATTATGGTTTGCTTTGCGAGGTTTCTGGTTTGTTTTAATATATTTGTGGTTTGCTTTGCGAGGTTTCTGGTTTGTTTTAATATATTTGTGGTCTGCATTGGGACGTTTTTGGTTTGCTTTTTTGTGGTTTTATTTACTGTGTTTGTGATTTGCATTAGAAGGTTTCTGGTGTGCTTTCGCAAATGTTGTGGTTTGCTTTGTGGGGTTTGTGGTTTGTTTTAGAGGATTTGTGGTCTCCATTAAGAGGTTTTTGGTTTGCTTTTCTGTGGTTTTTTTTATCACGTGTGTGTGGTCTGCATTAGGATGTTTCTGGTGTACTTATAAAAGACTTGTGGTTTGCTTTACCGTATTTGTGGTTTGCTTTAGGAGGTTTCTGGTGTGTTTTCGCAAATGTTGTGGTTTGCTTTGTAAAGTTTGTGGTTTGTTTTAGGGAATTTATGGTCTGCACTAGGAGGTTTCTGATGTGTTTATTAAAGAGTAATGATCTGCATACCAATAACTCCTAAATGCATATAATAAACACAATAATATACTAAAATAGATTAAACCCCCTTCACAAGTATATACAAAACTTCAATTTATATCAACCAAAATATTACATATCACCGCACCCTCCTCATTCGGCCAGATTAGATGCCATTGTAGGGATATAAAACAAAAGAGTCGATTTTGAGCCTATGCGTACTACAATCTCTTGGATCCTCAATTCTGTCCCAATTTCCCCCTACAAACAAATCCCTAATCCCCTCACCACTTTGTATTCTCTATTCTATATAACATAATCTAGAATCCCGACCCAACTCCCCCACTATACGCAGCTCGCCCGTCACTCTGCCCCGCCGTCGCAAAAAAAAACAAAAAATGTTGAATTAGACAAAACATTGAGCAATAAGAGTTGAGGCCTTCAAACAATCCAAATGATTTGAGAATCAGAAGGAACCTTGAAATGCATACTTGGAACATTGGAGTAATGCCAGTGCCTCCAGCTAGCATTCTGAATGCTTTCACTTGGTTGGGTTGATATTTGAAGCGCCCCTGAACGTTCAAGAATGTTAAAACCTGTTATGTTCACTATCAAGACATCAAAGGCGTGGCCTTAAACATAACGAGCAAATGCCTAGTTTAAGTAGTAATTCTTCTACCAAAGTGCAACGAGACACTTCTCACTTCATACTGAAAATGCAACCACATACAAACTGGCAATACTTATACCAGGATCCACTCAACATAGGTTCCACAATGTTTAATCAGGGTAAATAGAAAAGCCATTGCAACTCGAATGAGACTTGATTATTGTGTTGTAGCTTAATCACGGGGAAAAGCTAAGCAACCTATTAAAGACGAATCCATGCCAGACACCGAAAACTTCATCGCAAGGAATGGAAAGATCATTTACCTTAGCCGCTTTCACAGCCAAGTAATCACCTTCTGCAGCTATCGGAAGTGGTGAGACATTCGTCCTTGTGGATACATCTGTTGTTCATAGGATTCTAGAATCAGGAACGGAATACAGAACAAAGACAATGCTAATGAAGCAAAGCCTTAAAAATGCTCCGAGTTTAGAGACAACCTTAAATGATGCAGAAAACCTGCAGGAGGCGCCGTCGTACAATCACCACCAGAAAGTGGGCGGCGGCGGGAACGAGACGAAAATTGTTGTTGCGATTCCGACGGAGGATGATGTAAACGACGGAGAGACGAGATCTGTCAGGAACCCGATTTTGCGGCGCCACCGCTACAGTTATTGTGGAGATTTGCAGTCGCTGACCTGCGAGGCGCCGCCATCACCAGATCTACAACGACAGAGGTTATCGGCGCCGACAGGAGTGTGAAGGAGTGGCTGCGACTCGTTTGAATCGGCGCCGGCGCCGGAAGGAGAAAAAAACATCAGGAGGACTGGCGACCCGGCGTCGGAAGAAAGAAGAATGGCGTGGGATGAGAGGAGATCCACAGGGAGGAGAGGGGATTGAGATTTACGGATTAGAAAATTAATTTTTTAATTTTATTTTGTTAATTCCCCTTTTTACCCCTGTGATTACTATAAGTCTATAACAACACTTATTGTGTTGTTATTCTATCCGCACCCGGCTTCAAGCTGCTGACAATGACGATGTGTTTGATAAGCTTGACGATCTTCCTAGCCCTTCTAAGTGGGTGACTCATCGATCCCCGTTGATTTAGGTTAGCTAGCTAGTGCAAATTGTTTGATGTTGTTTTTAGTCTCAAATTAATTGTTTTTAGTCTCAAATTAAATTCCCTCTCCTTTGCGCCTTCCAAGCAAACCAAGCGGGCAGTGATTCAACATTGCCACGAGTTCTTCCACAGACTACTAGGGATCATGCAACTGTTTTTGACAGTTCGACTTCGACAGGTTCATTAATTACCGTATCCGGGAATCCATCAACGACCTAATGACTTGCCGAGCCAGCAACCAATGGTTCGTATTCGATACACATCCGAATAGTCCTAATCCTCAGTGTACCAAGTCTGTTTGCAGACAACTATATGGTTAAGTAAGGTGTCAGATACCAACTTGTCCGATACCAATATCATACGTTACAGAAGACAGCTGAAAGCGTTGGTCCAGTGGTTTCTTCAGCAGCTTCAACCTTGTAATTTCAGGAACCGAAAATCAAACCGTACAAGTTAGGAAGTAACTCACAGGAAAACAATAAGCTGTTGTCTTCACACGAGGGAAAGAATCATCGGTTTAATATTATGCAGCTGCAAGATGTAAGCATTTGAACCAGCTGGCAGCTTACCAGCAATCGTCACTCGCTTTGCTTGGCAGCAGCAGTCACCTGGACAGTGGACACTCCATCCACGAACTTAGTCCGGAAAATAACATTGGCGTTGTTGAACATGCCTTCTTTTAGAGAAACCACAATGAACTGCAGCATATAGTTTTGGAGGAAAAATAAAGCATCAGACTTAAGGAACTAGTACTGGTAAGCGCAAAAGAATGAGTAAAGCCGGGGGGGAATATAAACAACATTAGAAGAATGGTAGGACCTGAGATTGCGGGAATTGAGCTTTGATCATTTTTCCAATGTTCTGGGTATGACTTAGATCCAGAGCTGCATCAACCTACCAACCACAAAGCAAAAAATCTTGGATATTACTTCAGCTAAAAAATAATAGCAGTGACAGATCAAGTCAAACTGATGTGATGCAATATAGACACTTAAGATAATAAGTAAAACACAGACCTCGTCTAGGATATAGAGAGGAGCTGGCTTGAAGCGCAGAAGTGCGAGTATTAAAGACAGAGCTATCAGCGACCGTTGACCTCCACTAAGTTCCGACAATGACTGTTTCCATACACTGCCGAATGCAACTCGAACCTCCAGACCATCCAAGAAGCTACAACCTTCTGGCGGTTCTAGCTTTGCCATGGTGCCCGGTAATAGTAAAGAGAAGATGGCTCCAAAGTCGCTGAATATATTTGACAATGTCAGTAATTATGATAACAATTGATGTGAAAGAACACAATGTGTAACATAAAACCCCCCATATAACTTGCCTGTTAACTTTCACCCAGGTAACTTCCAGTGTTTCTTTCTTCTTCTCATCGAGCTCCTCGATCACTTTGTTAATTTTGGATTTGTCATTCTAAGGTAAACACAGAGTCAGTAACACGTTTAATGCCCAACTAACTGGGGGCGAAAATCATTAGTAGCATGATGAGGATAGCCACCTCGATAATTTTTTTCTTGGACATCAAGCCATTGTATTCGTCCTCTGCTTTCTCAAACATCGCCATAACTTTCTTGTTCACCCTTTTCTCCAATCTACAGTAGGTTCATATAAGAAAACAATAGCAAGCTACAAGCAATACTAGGTAATAGAACATGCAATCTAAAGTCTGCAGAAAAGCATGTGTTGCACAAAACAGAAGGCTAGTTATACTTATGCAGAAAGGTAGGTAAAAAATTGCATGCTTTCACATTCATAGCCCTGAGGTTAAATAATAGAATGCACTGTCACAATAACCCTCTACTCACCCTGATTGCTCTGCTTCTAACTTCTCCAGTTCCGCCTTAGCCCTATGAGGATCACGTGATTCAAAGTCATAATCAGTTCCACTTCTTCCAAATAACTGTTTCTCAGTTACAATCCAGGCATGCTTCTCCAGCAGTTTTTCAACTCTAGTAGAGCAATCCTTGTGTTCCATTTCCATTCTTTTCACCTATTACAGAATGGTAAAATATCATGTTTTAGATCATTGAGCATGCAAAGTACTAGTGCAAAACCACAAATTTACCTCATTTTCCAACTTCTTTCTCTCAAGCTTGATCTCAGTAATTTTGTGCTGCCGCTTTTGCTGTTCCTTGACGATGCTACTAATTTGGGTATCACACTCTTTCATCTTATGGCGGACAGAATCAAGCTCAGATTGAGCACTATCACAATTCACACGTATGGATGCTACCTGCAACAGTAGCCTTGTTCAAGTACTCCTGCAATTACGTGCATAATACATGTAACAGAACCAGAACCAGGTCTAGATATTACCTTGGCTTTTTGTTCTTGTACTTCAACACCAAGACTATTGATTTGTGCCATCAAGGAGGCTAATTGACTCTCTAATGATGCATGCTCTTTGATGACTGCTTCACGTTCCAAAACCATCCTCTCTCTTTCATGCTCATGCTCCTATTAACAAGACAAAACATGTTAACAACTCAATGCAGTTATTCAGTTAGAGAACTCTTAGCATTTCACAGTATCAAACTTTTGGTGGGTACAAGTTAACAATGCAATAGCAATCCGGCAAAAAAAAAGAAAGCGTTCCTGACCTTGAGATTCTTTGAAGCTGACTGCATTTGGGCCTTTATCTTCTTAACCTTTTTCTCTAGATCCTTTAGCCTTGTTTCCCGACTATTGTCATGCTCCTTTATTGACTTCTCCAGCTGTGCAACAGAGCTGACACACTGATCATACAAAGTCTGTTTTTCTTCTGCCGCAACTTTTGCATCGTCAAGATCTTGCTCAATCTTCTTCACCAATTCACCAAGCTATGACACAATGGAGTGAGATAAGACACAGCATGAGTCTCAATGAAAAGTATGTTACTGATGAAAAGAGTTAGATATACAACCTTATGATGCTCATTTTGTTCAGCCCTCCCTTGAAATAGTGAAAGATCATACATCTTGAGCTCTAACTGTTTCCTGAGATCCACAAACTTTCTGTAAAGAGGCAAGAGCTCCTTGATCTGCATTGAAGATGCACAAACAGACAACTCGCTACAGTAAGAACATCATTTGATGGAAGCTAGGAACAATGAACAGAACCCAGATCCAAAGAGTACTGTATTATATTCCAAGAAGCTTAGACCATTTAGAAAAGCAGAGAAGGAAAGGATGCAGAAAAACGGAAAAGGAGAACTGAGCCGCAAGAAAGTACTACACCCCCTAAAGACAAGCACTCAATGAAATATATGATCTGCTCAATGCTATGCCAGATAAACGGACACATACTGTTTACTCGAAATAGATTGTGTAACTATTCAGTACATGAGAAAAAAGAAACTGCCATGATTTTACAAAAGAGTTTCCTGAATCTACCTTGGCATCAATCTCAGACAACCTTTCCTGATGCAGTCTAAGCTTTGATTCAGCTTCTGCCAATTCATAGAGTTGCCTTAATAAATCACCTCCACCTCTGTGACAGAATTCACAGCCATATTAACAATTCCCCTCAAAATTTTATATATAATGCATTCATAAATGAATTAAGTTTATATACGATACTTGAGGGATAAAGAAATAATATAACTTGGCAAATCTGATGGCACACACCCTCTAAGAATTACAAGACCTTGGGTGTTCAAGAACAATCAAGGACTAAAGGATGACTATTTAACACTTTCTGAAAGCAACTGCAACTCCATGTGCAATACTAAAGCATATGAGCAACCAACCTGCGGCTACCACCAGTTAAAAGGCCACTCGGTTGAAATATGTCACCTTCTAGGGTAACACTTGGTGTCCGAATTTCTCGACTAAAAGCAACCTGCAACATACTCCATGACAGATGTAAGTCAGATGAGAATCATACTCTGGTAACCAATTGATAGAACGACCTCATGGTTCAAAAAGTAACGATAACAAAGAGAAAAGGCTGACCTCCTTTGCAGCATCAATATTTTTGCAGACAAAGGTTGATCCAAACACATATTCCATAGCATTCTGCAACAAAAATAAAGTTCAGAACGAGCAGTATCACAGGCAACAGGTTTTTGGAGTAACAGAATAGATATTTGAAGAAGACATACAAACACGTCACAGATTGAACATTGTACAGTCTAGTAAATAGCCACAAGTTTAAGTTCAGAAAGAAACCCTCAAAGTTGGAACTGGGACGATGCACAGAACCAGTACATCCCAGAAATTATCTTCAAGATGGGTGAGTACAATACCTTTAATTCCTCATCATAACCCACAAGAGAAAGTGCCAATTCTGCATTCTCTTTTCCGACCTAAAAAATCAACAATTTTTTTTTTTTTATGAATGTGAACGATATATTAAAGGGAAACCGGAAAAGGAAGATCAAGTTCAACAGAGGAAAGAGTAAAGGCAGAAAAAACTCCTTCACCAGAGGTGAAGAAGACACCAAAACCGAACACAAAGAAAAGAAAGAAAACAGAGACCCAAGAAGGGGAAGGGGAGACAGACACAAAAAGCCCAGAAACACAGCAGGCGCAGATAAACGCGCCAAAAAACAGACCAACAATCCTAACCAAAGAGGAAACGAGCTCTGTCTTCAATCCACCTGGACCTTTCCTCCTTACGAATCTTCCCAAGAGCGACAACCCAATCAGGGGTATTTAGAAATCACTAACCAACTTAGCAGCAGCCTGCTGAACTCTGGGCGGTACTCGGTGAGCTTGAATTTTATTTAGAGGAATAATTGTCACTCTTCTGCGAAGTTCGCCATTTTGAAGAAGTTGCTTTCCAGTATTTTCAGTGTCCACAACAACATTATACAACTTTCCACCAGCAGTAACCTGCTAGCAAGCACAATGTAAGAACACATACAAGTTTGTTAAAGCACCACATACAAATTGAATACACAGTTTCCTTACCTCTAAGGCAGTCATTGCTGATTTATCCTTCACTTCAATAAGCTTTGCTACTACCCCTTTTACTTTGGTCCGATCAAAGTTTTTCGCAGGATCACGATAAGTGAACTGAACGTTTGATAAATGTGCCGAGTGAGCTCTTGTTTCATCTTTTAGCTTCTGCACTAGCTCCATCTCGGACGCACGATCCTAAAGAAGGAAAGTTATAGAAAGGCATTTAGGTGAAAAGGACTCAAAACTAAGTCCATCTTGAACGACAATGTAGGCCAGAGACACAGTATATGAACCTTTTCTAAAGCTTCCATCTGGCCCTCTTTATATGGAAGAGATTCTAATGCTGATTTAACATTATCCAGATCTTCTTTCCTAGCATTCAGTTCATTCTCCACCGAAACTGCTTCTTGACGCTTCGAATTCAATTGCTTCCTTTTGTCATTGAGCTCCTTCTCACAATGGCTAATTTTTGTTTTCAATTGCTTTAGTTCTGTTTCTGCATTGCCAACGGCACCTTTAGCTTCACTTAATTGATCTTCAAGGCATTTTTCCTCATTCCCACTGCTCTTGCCAGCTAGCACACCCTATCGACACCACTTTCATGAGCATTTGGAAATATGAAAAGCAAAACATTTCTCAGTACCACGAATAAAAATAGTCAACTTGCTACGCTTACTTGATATTCTTTCTCGTAGTCTTCCAAGCTCTTTGAAAGTTGCTCAGCCCTTTGCTTGACATCAGCTGCTCCATCTTCGCATCTTTTTACAGCAGTGGCCTTGTCTTCTATGGACTGCTTCAGGTCTTCAATATTGTGGACAATCTAATGAATCAAAAGATTTTCAGAGTAAGGAACAGAGAGAAAACAGAAAATATAATAATTGAAGGACAGCAAAACTCCAAACAAACAACAACAGTCAATAAGATCAGATCATGACACCTTTTCAGCATTTTGACTTTCACCCTGAAGAGTATCCTCTTTATTACTCAACACAGACACTTCGCGTACAAGGTCCTGAGAGAGCGCATCAACTTTATCCGACAAGACTTTTACTTCTCCACCCATTCTGGCTTCTTTTTCGGCTGTCAACTTCGAGACCTCAGTCTCCATCTCCTTTATCTCAACCTGCATCTTTTCAGTATTATCATCAATCTCTCTAATCTTGCCTTTAATTTCCTCCACCTCGCCAACTGCAGTGTCTCTTATCCTCTCAGCTTGAACATACTCATAGGCAATGCAGAACCTCTTCAGCCGATCCAATTCCGCGTTGCCATTAGCCCATTGCATATACTGCATTCGTTCCTTTCTCAACTTTTCCAAAGCAGGTAGTATTTCATGGTCAAGAAGCTTATTAATCTCATCAACCTTACCCTGCTTCTTCTCAAGCGTTTTCAATGCAGAATCCTTCTTGGTCTCGTACATTCTTGTTCCAGCAGCCTCCTCAAGCATAGATAAGATCTCGGGAGGTTTCATGTTTAGGACCTTCGTAATGCGGCCTTGCATAATTAGAAAATGCGGATTGTTGACATTTAGCTGCACCGAATGAAATAAGTTCTGGACTTGACTGGGTTGGGCAAGCTTCCCATTTATCAGATACTTGTTCCTTCCTCCAACCACAATCTGCAAATTACCCATAAAAATTGGTCTCTCGAAGCAATATAGAAGTTGAGCAATGTCATACATAGCATATACCGAAATCCCTACATTAGCTACCAAAATGCTACAAGGACAACAAAAAAAAAAATCTCCCTCGAACCAAATTACGGATAAAAGAAAAGAGAATCTACGCTATAAAGCACACTGTAACAAACCTGTCTAGTAACGGTGATTTCAGAATGGTCTTCATACCCAAGCGGGCTCCTACTCCGATCCGAATTATCAAACACAACAGAGACTGTGGCTTTGGTAATTCCTGCTTGGCCTTGTTTGTAGACGAGCTCCTGGAGATTTGAAGCACGAACCTGCTGCAAATTGGTAATTCCCAGCACGAAGCAAATGGAATCGAGAATATTCGATTTGCCAGAACCGTTCAGCCCAGTTATAGCATTGAAGCACTTATCGAATCCCTTCACCACCGTCCTGGTGGCATAAGATTTGAACCCCTCCAAGCTTACCTCCTTGATGTGCATTTCTCCTTTGAATTTCAAACAAGAAACCCTAACAGATACTAAGAAGGTGCTTCAAGGATAACGAAGAGCGGGAAATTATACCGGTGGTTGAAGAGGGCTAACTACAGGGCTTTCCGAGTTAGAAAGCCATCAACCACTGATGACTGAACTGAGCCCGGAATTTCAAAGTGGAAGATGCAGAACGAGTTCAGAAGCTTTGGCGGGAGAGGAACTCGCTCATTTTTTTTTTGAAGTTTTGGGATGACGCGCTCTCTCTTCTCCAAGACAAAAAGCGGGAAAATGAACTTTCTGCATTAGTCTCTTTTGCCCCTTTTTCAAAGGGCCGAAACGAGCCCATATATGGTCTTGTTGGGCTTCGATGAAGTCCCAAGGCCACTTTTCTTCTTCTGTTTTTTATTATGCCCCAAGGCCTTGATTTCGGTATTGTATTTTCCTTTTATTCTACCGGCGGGAAAAGAATTTCGATAACTCCACTGCATCAAATTCACAAAATCTGCAATGCAAATTACCTTCGGTTTTGAAGTTCAGTGATGATATCCTTCAATTTGAAGGGTACACAACATGTAAAGGAATAAACAATAGTACAACATTGCATGATAAGATCATTTCCGCACAGAATTATACATACACGAAGCATTGTACCGTCGTCAAAAGCATATGTACAAGACAATATAACAAACCAAAACCCATCATCTAATAGTACCATTTGGGTCTTGATTCCTCTTCTTTGTCTGTTAATTCTCTATATTGGTACCTCTCTGCACCGGCCTTGCCCACTGGCAGTGGAGGCCTAACAAAGATCTCAACAGGTTTCGGGACATGAACAACGAAATGCAGCTCTTTTGCAGACTCTTCTAGCTGCAGATCAGAGCTCTGAGGTGTCAGCGATTTCCTAACAGGCTCAACAGCAATCCATCCCAGGCCGGATATTGCTATATCACTTGCAGGCCTATCCCAGAACGTAATGAACGGATTCAGTTTAGAGTTCAAAGGAGGGGAGAAACGGCTTCTGATAACTAGAAATGAGCAAAGTACCTATGTGCTTCTTCAAATTTTATGCATAGTTGTCGCTGGATTTCAAGTCCTTTCCAGCTTTCTGCTTTGTCCTTTCCAGTTGGAGGTGTTAATGAAACTCCAACTTCATTCTGCAGCACAGCATATAAATGAGAAAGGGATCAGTGAACATTTCCTTGCAAGAAAATAAGCATAATGCATGTGACTATTACTACAGAAGTCTTGATGTACCTGATAGTATTCATCAGCTTTATCAGAGTGCACTATATGAATCTTCAATGCTTTTGGACCATAGAATGTCAAGGATGTCTCAGGGAGAACCTAAAGGGACCAGGAAAGGAAGTAATTCAGTTCATAAAATACATGGATTAGTAGTTCATGAAGGGAATCAAGAGTTCCAAAGAAAGACACCTTTAACACATCAATGCGGACAAGACCTCCCCAAAATATTGTGAAACTATTCAGGCCATCAGATTCCAATTTCTCTGCAATCCCATTTTCTCCAGCGACAATTGCATTCTGATAACACCAAAATCCAAATTCTCAGCGTAACACTCAACCCAAAACAGATCTTTACCTGAAGTTGTTGTGAGGAGAACTTACAGGAAAGACCTGTGCCTTTAGACGACTCCTTGGAGCAAGGATTGGTAGATCTTCTGAATGTACAACTGCAGCTTGCCTATGGTGCAGGTGAACTCCAGGTGTGTCAAACAATTTCTGTTAAAAAGAACAAGAGATACATACTTCAGAAGGAACTTTCCGAAGAAATTAAATAACTGAATCACTGGTGGGCTGCCAAAATCAGTATACCGCTCCTCCAAGGAATGCATCAATCTGAATTGGACCTAGTGTAGTTCCTGGAACAGCAGATTGTATCGGTTTATATTTCCGAGCAGCTGCAGCAGCTGGATCCCGCTCAGCCATCATTTCTAGAGTATCACATTACAAAAGAATCAATACATCAGATGGCTGCTTTAATCAATTCCAATATTCACACCTAGAAGTGATGTGGAGCAAATTCAGTGACCAGCGACAAATAGTCAACTACTCCCCAAATGGACAAAAGATTCAAGAATTATTTGTTTTATCTATTAATACCACATATCTTAGGTCAACTTGGACTTACTCAGTAATGCATTGATGAAAGCCGACTTCCCAACATTTGCTGAACCCTAAAGCATAAAAAGTATGTGAAGTCAGTTGACCTGGAATTTGAACTCGTATAGAGGTACTCATGATACAGTGAACTATAGTGCAAATGTTTCTTCATATCTTTCAGTTCGTCATGATACTTACAAGAATGTACACATCCCGACCCTGCATTATAAGAATACGGGGCAAACATTATTAGTTGATGAAAACAATTAAAGCTCAGCCAAGACATCATTCATAAAGTGGAGCAGAATGGTACCTTCTTCTCCTTCTGAATTTCTGCTATAACTCCTGTTATTCCAACTAATGATTTTGAGCTTGTGAGATGGACACTCAAAACACTAGAAGCAAAGAAGATGGGTATATCAATACAATGAGATTTGGTGATACCAAAACACAGTATGTATTTCAGGAAGAACAAGCCAGTGATGAGACGACAAACTTTAGCTTCTTTTTTGTAGTAGCCTCCACAACCCAATCACCAATACAGTTAAAATCAGTCTCTTTTGGAAGGAGATCAATCTGTCGGTGTAAGCAGGCATGAAGTTCAGAAATTGTGCATAATCTCTATACTTCCAATCAAAGTCAGAAGGCTGCATATAGAATGGAAGGTACTTACCTTGGTTATCACTAATATTATCGGATTTGCGCCTGCGAGGTCACGCACACGAGCCAAGAAGCTGCCATTGAAGTCGACAATGTCAACCTACCTCGCAGAAATATTCATCCAATAATCAACAATCTTTACCCAAATGCCAGGGCAAATTTTTCAGTTGTTCAATAGAGACGAAATTTCAGTGGACTTGCTCACCAGTTTGACAATTAAAGCCTTCTCATTGCGCAAATGAGACAGCTTTTCCCGGAGCTCATCCGCAGTAACGAACTGCTTCCCACCGGAATATCCTCCATTCCCACCAACTGCAGTGATCATGTGTCCATGAGACAAGAGCTTGCACCTTCCACAAAGCACAGTCCTAAGCTGGCGATGCTTCTTCTTCTGCGACCCGAACCGAA
This sequence comes from Linum tenue, assembly GCA_946122785.1. Lineage (NCBI taxonomy): Eukaryota > Viridiplantae > Streptophyta > Magnoliopsida > Malpighiales > Linaceae > Linum > Linum tenue. The sequence continues at coordinate 51,231,842 of CAMGYJ010000004.1, read as the reverse complement.
ACAGAAAAATAAGAATTCGGACTTCTCAGAGTCAATTTCACAAACAGTTGGAACGCACCAATCTATGAACCTACCAACTCATAAGTATCGACCGCCACATAACCAGGAGCATCAAGCTCCGAGGTCTGCAACGGAGCTCCGCAACCATAACAGCAAGCCACCGCCGTATTCACCTTCAAGGTTTTAACTCTATCGTTCTTCCTTTTCTTCTTGGCCTCTTTCATCACCAGCTTCGCTGCCTCGAATGCTCTCTGCCGCTCAAGGAACCGTTCACCTCGACCCGGAGCAGCTGCCCCTCTTCCCCCGTGTTCCGGTACAGAAACCGGCACTTCGACTTCGTCGTCGGAGACAGGCAATTCGTGTTGGGTCTTCGATTGCGCGACATTACAGATTGCGGGATAGCTCTTCGATTTAATCCGGATGAATTGTGGGTTAACACACGTCAGACGGTGGTGCGGTAGAGATATCGGCGACAGATATGCAGAGAAAACTCCCGGCGCCATAGAATGCTGAGGAATGTTCTATAGCTCGGAAGAGCCTGTGAAGTTGTAACTGTGCAGTCTTGCAGTTGCAGGGCACAAAACTTATCTCGATTGCTTCGAAGTTCAAAGTTCTGCACCGCTGGATACGTTTCTTTTTTCTCTTTATTCTGGAGATTCTAAAACGGCTGTTCGTATTATTTTGCTTGGTCAATTACAGAAACGATCCCTAGAGTTTGGATTCACTCAGTAACTAATCCTAAATATAATTAATAAATATAAACATGGTTTAGTGATAGTTTTTTACTAATAAAATCTATATCATCATTATCAAAAAAAAGAATGAGAAAAAAAATTATAAAATAATAGACAGAAAAAACGGGGAAATATTACAAACAGGTCCCAAACAGAATTACAAAAGAATCAAACGCCGACGGCATCGGAAACCCCTCTAATGGAAACCGCCGGGACTTCAGGCGGGAACACAACGTTATCATAAACAAGCCCCGCAACGCCCGCTCCGATCAACGGCCCGACCCAGTAAACCGCCTGGTTCTTCAACTTCCCGGCGATGACGGCCGACCCGAAAGCACAAGCCGGGTTCATCGACCCGCCCGAGAACGGCCCAGCCGACAACACACCCGCTCCAGCCGTGAGCCCAATCACCAGCGGCCCAATCGCGACCAACGGCCCACGTCTCGGGTCACTGCAAGCGTAGACCGTGTACACCAACACAAATGTCAAAAGCCCTTCCAGCATCGACGCCCCAAATCCCGTCATTTCCTCCGCAATCGCGTACGTCGGAACACGCTGCGACAAAAACAGAGGAAGACCCAATTAGGTCAAAAACTGAAATTGATGGGTACCGAAAAGAATGAAACTGATAGGGATTACTTGGGAAACAGTCATGACTCGGAGGACGAGGGAAGCGAAGACGGAGGCCAACATCTGGGACAGCCAGTAGAAGAGTGCGGTGGGGACGCTGATGTGGCCGCCGACGGCCATTCCGAACGTCACGGCGGGGTTGACGTGACCGCCGGAGGCTCCGGCGGCGATGTAGACGGCGGAGGAGAGCGCGAAGGTGTTGGCGATGGCTACGGTTACTAGACTTGACGGGTCGCCCTCTGCTTCAGGGGTCAATTTCTCTGTTTTTTTTTTCCCAAACACGAAAAATCAGACCGTAATCAGAACCCAGATGAAGAAATACGGTTGTCAATTGATGAAAGGAGATAGAGAAGAACACGTTAGACTTACTCGACGCCATGGAAGAGCCGACGACAGCGAACACGAAGAAGAAGGTGGAGATGAATTCGGCGAGATACGATCGGAGTGCATCTGGCGTGATGGATTGCCGGAAACGGGAGGAGAGGGCGAGAGGAGGCATTTTCCTGATCAACATGAAATCACAAAAAACAACGCTGAATTGTGGCACAAAGGCAGTTTCTTTCTTGATTTTACTTTAACAGTTAGTTATGGTGATTGTTGTAGGAAGAAAACAACACACAGGGATGAGTTATGATTTTATTTTAGAATCATAATACAGAGTAGAGCAGTCTTGCATGTATATATAATCGTTTGAAGGGTTGCGACCGTTGGCTCCAAGAGGCTCTGTGATTTGAAAATCCAACCGCCAAATTTTGATTTGTGCCAGATGGTGGTTTTCCATAATCCATCGAAGATTAAATAAACTAACGAATTGAACTTTTAGTAATAACTAGCTACATCATAAACCAAAAACCACTCCTTGTATGGACAGTAACCACATGAGAATAACCCACAAGCAAAAAGTCTGCAGCTTTTCCTGTAGGACACTGCAGAAAAGTTTCTTCTGAATCAGGCAACAAATAAGTTCCCTTCAAGCAAATTTGGTTGAGAGCCACCATTAAATTCCATATTTCCTTGATCCTAAAAGCAATAACAAAAAAAAAACACATTTGTACAGTAGAAAGTCTGAAACTTTCAACTTGGTAACTGCCATATTGCAGTGATTTAAAGTCCCCAAAAACCTAACCACAGAGACAGATTGCTTTTCTTTTTTCCCCATCTCCAAAATTACACACAAACGAACTTCTGCGGGAGACTATATGCATATTGGGTTTTTTCTTCAGTCCTTGATGGTGAGCTTCAGCAGTCGAGGTGGTTTGGGTTTCACCACCGGCCGGACCTCCGTCTTGAACAGAAGAAAACAGAGGTTGTCCACCGAGAAATACACGAACCCGCCGTTGGCATGGGTCACGAACGACCCGAAACTCTTCCCCGCTATGCAGTGCCACGCCGGCCCGTACGCTCCATCAAACTCCTGATCACCCCAGAAAAAAAACAATCAAATCAAGTAAAGGCAGTCGATTTTGAGTCAACGGAGCTTAATTAGACAAGAAAAGTCTTTCATTGCGGTTGTTGGGTTAAAGCGGAATGGGAAAAGGGAACTTTTTTGGGTACCAAAAACAGAGTTGGGCCAGAAAAAAAACAGAGGAATGAACTCTCTGTCACAGACCTTCTTCAAACACATGGCGAGACGGGTGGGATTGGGGCGCTTATCGGGGCAAGCATCGAGGAAAGCTCTGGTGGAACGGAAGGCGCGCTCCTGCATCGTCCCCGGCATGTCGGCGGATCTCAGCCGGACGTTGAAGTCGACGGCGATTGCCGCAAGCTTCACCTCGTGATTCGCTGCAGCTCGCCTCACCACGGCCGGGACAGCAAGCAATCTCGGAGGCCTTGGTGGTGGTGGTTGGAAGTACTGTACCATTGCTCCGTTGTTGTGCTTCTCCAGCGTCGTGCTTTTTTCCCTCTTCTCTTCTCTCCCGCCGGTTTCTGCCCGAAGCTCTTCCATGGAAGCCCCTCGACAGAGAGAGAGAGAGTGGAGGTAGAGAGAGAGAGAGAGAGAGAGAGAGAGTTGAGAGATGCGTGTTATATGGGCAAAAGCTGAAATGGGTTTGAAAGCGTTTGAACAAGAGGTTTGACTGAAATCCCAGGGGAGAAGGAAAAAGACGGATTAAATAAAAAGAAAGAAATTGGAAATGTCGGTATTGGCTTGGGCGCTTGGCAAGTTTTCTGATCTGTTCTGGAAACAGACAAAAGGAAGAGCTTCCCTTTGCTGTTTGGTGTTTTCCACGTAAAGTATAATATAGTAGGGATTAAGGGGTGGTTTGGCGGGCATGCATGTTTAGACTTTAGAGTACATGGATTTCAAGATTCTATGGATTATGCAAGTAGGATTGTAAAAATTCATGCAATGTCATATGATACAATATGTGGTTAATACGATTTCTTGAAAATTGTATGATTGTTCGATAGTTTCATGAGAAAAAATCATGGGCAAACTACTATATACTTTTTTCATTCCATATAAAGAAAATATTTATGTATTACAAATACATTATTTAAATTTTTATTGGCTTCAAAATGATAATTATATAATTAATTTGCATTACGAAAAAGTTTATAACATAAGTTAAATTTTACATAATTTTTTGGATGAAAATTCTAAAACTAGACTAAATTGTTGACCATCTAATTAATTTGCATTACACAAGAGTTTTGTAAGATCAGTTATCTTTCTCATGACAATTTAATCAAATGTGGTACTTTTGTAACTTAATTCACTTATTATTAGCTAAATTTTCTTTACTGTTATCTGAGATATTCACAATTATGCAAAAGTTCCGTAAGATAAGTTTAATTTTTATTCATATAGCCATTTCATCATAAATACTTTCTCTCATATAATCAATTGTTTCGATAAAAAAAATTCATCTCCAACGCCCTATTTCACTATTAGCTATTTCTCCCCTATAAACAACTATGTATGCACTTTTTTAATTCACAATATGAAAAGTTCAGTAATTAAAATTTTTACATGTAAAACTTATTATTAACTACAATTTTCATCATCTCATCAATTATTATTACGGAAAAGCTTTGTAATGTAATTTACGTTTACATAGTGGTTTAATTAAATGTAATACGTTCTCTACTTGATTTTATTATTAGATCACACATTGTAAAATATTTATATAACAAATATGTTACATAAAGCTTACAAAGGATAATTATTCCTTATGTATCAATTAAGTAGAACATATTACATAAGACTTTCGTAATAGTAAAGAAACAATATAAAGCTTATTGAGGGATCAGTTATGTATCAATTATGTATCAATTAAGTAGAACATATTATCCTCTGTTTGTTTCTGTGGGGACTCCCAAACGGTGATTCTGCGAGCTGCGGAGGCGCGACAAGACCACAATCGTGGGGGAGCGATACTGGAAGAAGTCCGGCAGATGAAAGAATCCTTCGCGTTTATTCGTTTTGTATTTTCTCCTCGTAGAACTAACAGGGCTGCCCATTGCGTGGCGAAAACAGCTCTTGCATCGGCTAATCAGCGTTTGGCTGATTTCCGCTATTTATTTTTTAACGATCTGTAATTCCCTATCTAATACATACTACCTTTGCCAAAAAAAAAATGAAATACATGTAATATGTAAGTCGTATGTTATATAAAAATTTGAATGAAATTTCTAAATTTTAACTAAATTGTTGACCATCTCAACAATTTACATTACACAAAGTAGGGCTGTCACCCGGTCGGTTTCGGTTTAACCGAAAACCGAATTCTCGGTTTTCGGTTAAACCGCGACCTGACCAGGCACCACCGGCCACCGACCGACCCAGGGGCATCGGTTATCCGTAAACCGACCGGGCGGTTTCGGTTAAGGCACGGTTAAACCGGCAAAACCGAAAAGGGAAGGCCGGTTCGGTCTGCTGGCCTAAAAATGGGGAGAATGGATTCATATGGGAAGGGAAAGATCACTACATGAACAAAACCTTCTCGACAAATCTCAATTTCAATCCACACCCTCCTACTCAAAATCATCACCACATCAAATCGCAAGGTTGTTCAAAATCATCACCAAACACCAATCCACCAAAAATCATTATACAATCGGCACCAAAATCATCACCACAGCAAATCGCAAGGTTGTTCAAAAATCAAAATCATCACCAAACACCAATCAGACATAAATCCACCAAAAGTCCAAAACCACCATTCCAATCGGCACAAATCATTCGACATACATTTGGAGGGCGACGTCGCTGCTGCTGCTTCTGGAGGGCGGCGGGGCGACGAGAAGGAGGGCGGCGGGGCGAGCGGCGGGGCACCGTCGAGGTGGAGGAGGGCGGCGGGGCGACGAGAAGGAGGGCGGCGGGGCGACGTCGAGGTGGAGGCGACGTCGAGGGAGGAAGGCGGCGTTCGTGAGCGGACTTCGGAGGGCTGGGGCCTGGGAGCCTGGGACTGGGACTGTCGAAGGGAAAGGTGAAGGAAGGGGTCGGAGGGAAAAGGCGACCGGCGGGGGAAGGAAGGGGTCGGCGGGGGAAGGGCCCGTCTGTGGGGGGAGAGTGGCGGATGGAAGTGCGAAGCGAAGAGGGTCTAGGGTTGGGGATGGGGGTCGACTTCTCTTGTCCAAAACGGCGTCGTTTCAATCGCTCGGTTAGAGCCGGTTAGCCGGTTAACCGGCTACGATTACTCGGCTAACCGCCTGCCCATACCCAGCTTCCGTAAACCGACCGTGCATGAATTTTCCCGGTTTTCGGTTAGCCGCTAACCGGCGGTTAACGGTTAGACCGGCCGGTTAGCCGCTAACCGGAAACCGAAATGACACCCCTAACACAAAGGTTTTGTAAAGTCAGTTAGTGTGATCTTTTCGTAACTTAATTTACTTATATTACTAAATAAAATTCCTTCACTATTACCTACAACATTCACTATCTCATTAATATGTATGATGCAAAGGTTTCTTAAGTTAAATTGATTTTGCATAATAGTTTAATCAAATATGAGAGTTATTCGTAACTTCATTTTATTATTAGTTTATTAACGCTGCGAACTAGTGTAATTGAAAAATCATGTATTATGAAAGTCAGGGGCCCAATGCTAGAAAGGTAATTTATGCTCGTTATTGCCAAGCATCAAGGTCTAGTAGAATCTTTCAATTAGGAGAGATTTTGTAGTATGGTCAACGAAAGAGTGAACAATAATTACAACACAATCTCGGACAATACGTGGTGTAATACGATCAATGATGATGAAGTATAAAGATGTCGACATGTGGACAACCCATATAAGAACAAACATATAATACCAAATTTTTGGTAATAAGTGTGTTGAACTAAAACAATTACAATGGGTGGATTCTTATTAGGTGTTTCCCACTGAAGTGGTCGATATCTAGAAATGGAAGACGGGGTAGTTATGCTTTTGACAGTATACGGAAATGCAAGAATCTCACCCCAGAGTCCCAGACAATAATGAACTTGTACGAGACAGAGGGTAAAAGATTTGGCAGCAGGGACATGCAGTACAGTTTACAAAGCTGCACAGAACTATAATAAAGAATGGACAAGTCAGTAATTTAATACGGGGAACGTGGCTCAAACTTTTGTACTCAGGAAATCCATATGCCAGAATTCCCCTTCTTCTTCCCTCATATTTTTCTGGTCCCAGCACATGTATTCATGGAAAGAAAGCACAGCTCCCAGCCGGCCATTGCATCAAGCCATAGATGAAGATGAACTTTTTTCAGGGAGAGAGAGAGAGAGGGAGACAGAGAGGGTGATCAATCGTTTCCAAGGACTATGGAATTCACTCTACAAAAGGGGGGTGCCACCAAAGGCGATAAGTATGTAGTTCAAGTTTGATTTTTGTTCTAAAGCGAAATCGAGGACAATGAACAATAATCTCGCATGACCCAACTGTGTTTCACTAATGGAGGTGGTTTGCTTCTATAGAACCTGCATTTCCAACTGAGCTGGACCCTTATCTGATGAAGATGGAGCTGCATGATCATGGTTTTCGGCGGTGGAGGTCTCTGCTGCTGACATCTCTTGGACGGGAGGGGGGTTCACAATGGTCATCGGCATGACGAAGTTATCTGAGAGGCGGCCCTTCATTTCCCTGTGCTCCTGGCAGAGAGCGCACCAGTGCATGCAGCAGTGCACCATGCATGGGTCGCATGGAGCGTTCTGCAAAAACCCGATTGAGAGGTATTAGTCATAATAATTGAAAGCTTCATGCTCTTATGAGTTCAAAAGGACAATTCGCTTAAGAACAGGATGATACACCAATTAGGCATGATTGATGCAGGCGGCATGCTAGGAATTAAAGTGGTCTAAGCCTGAAGAGTTCACATACAGATGCATCTCTAACACCAAGGAGTGGCCAGAAATTTCATCACAAACTATTGAACCACAAACAAGGCCAGCAGCAGTGTCATCCCAAGGCTAGAAATCCAAGATCATACAATCTCCTCGAAGAGTTTTGTTTACAGATCAGTGAAACCAGTAAGAATTACCAATCAGAACGCATAGCACTCCCAGCATATACTAGTGCACATGCTTTGCAAATGAACGCAGCCAGGGTCCAACGATCAAGTTAAAGAACTGAAGACAGTAGCAAAAACTCGGAGAAACAGAAGAAAAAAATTACCTTCAGATGATACTTCTTCTGCAAAGACTGCCTCGCCAGACCGGTGTAAATACCACACATCCACCAAGCAAACAACAGACCCTCGCATATAAGGAACGATGTATTTGGATCCACTATGACCCCATGGGAGAGAGCCGTCACTGCAGCAAGAGCAATACCACCTTCAATGCATGCAGCGTGACAGAGGCATGGTGTAGTCCATGGTGTATCATCTCTCATCCTCTCGACATTCCGCCCAAACAAGACACAGGGACAGAATAGCCCTGTCCAACCTGCAGAACAGCCATAATAGTGCAAGAACAGCATCACTCAATACTCCGGAAACCATGATGAACATCTCATTTCTCCCAGTAAAGGAGGAGATTATATCCTAATATTTCACAGGCTTCTCACACAAATGTGCGGAATTTCGTTTACCCGCCCTCCCGAGGCATTTACCCTTCATCATTGAAAACAATCCCAATAGAACAGGCATCAAAGGATCAGATATCAACTGCACATTAGCCATGATAAGATCTCAAAACGGAGCCTTGCTTCATCCATCAACGATCATAGAGCATTTTAGATGCGAAAATCTGAATAGGAACTTACAGCTTTCAGAATCTTCAGCACATCCAAAGATCCCAGTACTCCAAGGCTCGTCGGCCGCCGGCTCAAAGTCCTCCGGCAACGGCTGCCCACACTCATTGCACTTACGAACAGTCAACTGCCACAAGACATTTATCCACCAATTAACGACAGGATCTCACAGAGACAACGCCGCCAACCCAAATTTCACGGCAAATCGGACAGACTCCGCCTGCCTCGATTACAAAGTGGGACATCAAAACATCACAAAGAAAGGGTCTCGGAAGAATTCCGAACCTGAGGGACATCGATGGGCTGATTGAGCTCGCCGGGCTTAATCTCGAGTGGGGCTTGCTCTTTGGTCAGCTTGACATAACGCGAATTCGTGCCTGCTTCCGCCATCTCCGGAAACCCCCAGATTGCCGCAGAGAGAAGGAACCCCCGACTGGTGTAGGGTTTAACCCAGGCAGATCCAAAATGCGAGGAGAAAGCACGAATGAGATCGGACACGGAGTATCTAAAGAGGTAATGGCGAGGAACTCGGCGAGGATCCAGAAAACCTCCCCGGAAACTGGACGAGAGAAAATTGGTCGTTGGCGAGGTCAATCTCGTGGGGGAAAAGACGGTTTGGTGGTGGGGTACTGTATTGTGGTTTCTTTAAAACCCAGGTTTATGTCTATCCAAAAAAAAAAAAAAACCCCAGGTTTATGACACCGCTAAGGCAAGTAATTTGGTCCGGCTCGGCCGGCAAGCGGGTTAGACGGTGCGTTCGAAGTCAATGAACGTGTTTGTAAAACTTGTTTATATAGGATGAGTTTAGTAAGTGTTGACTTAATAAATTTGTAAATCATAAAAATTATTGGTAATCAAAAGGTAACAACTCTACATTTTTTAAGTGTTGACTTGTGAGTGAACCCGTACATCCAACCGCACCATCTACGCGATCCAACCCAACCTGAAATTAAGTGTGGGTGGATGATGGGTGGAAAATTATTAATTCATTGAAGAGTGAATTAATTAATTTTATGATCAAAATCCATCCGATTTGTCCGTTGCCCACCCTTAAATGCAAGAATAAAAGCAAATTTGTAGAAACTAAAATGTAATTCGCCAATCTCTTACATGATGTTTTCCAATGTACACTATAAGGGGTCATTTGCTTGTGGGATTTGGGTGATGGATTTGGAACCCAAATCCCAAGCATCATGGAGTTGACACAAATCCTTTGGGGTCGTTTGCTTCATGGATTTAAAAATGAGGGTTTTGTAATTTAAAAACCCAAGGATTTATCAAGGATTTGAGGCATCATGGATTTGTTACAATCCTTTGTTTGTTGGGATGTTTTTATCATGGATTTAAAGGTGTGGGATTTACTACTTAAAGTCAAAAATTACATTACTGCCCCTTTTCTATATGTTTGACATGTTTATGATATGTACACAAAACAAGGACAAAACTTCAAAATTACCTTACTATCATTTTCTATATATTTGACATGTTTATGATATGTACACAAAACAAGAACAATACATACTAATAAGCATAATGTTGCCACATGGACAATAATAATAAACGAGAAAATTCCGTTTTAACTTTTAACGTAACATAATCAATTACCAATTCTTTGTTCTCCTTTTCAAAAGTGACATATAACAACATATATTAGAATCGGGAGAACAAAGAATTACACGTTCCATGAAAAGGTTAAAGAAAACAAGAACACAATAAATTATATAAAAAAATCTAACTCTTGTTTGCACATTAATTGAACGTTTATATTATTCATTTATTGTTAATTATAATGTATAATAGTTAAATTTGAGGGCAACATTGGAATGTTAAAAGTGCATGAGGGTATATGGGTAAAATCTCATCAAGGATTTATGCCATATTCCAAATCCCACATCAACATGTGGGATTTATAAGTCTGTGGGGTCCACAGATTTGGACCCTTAAAATCCGTGAGCCCCACGGATTTGGTCTCCAAAAAAGGTGCAAGCAAACAACGGATTGTACCTAAATCCTTGATAGTTGGTTTTTTTGTACCAAATCCATGTACCAAATCCTTGAAGCAAACGACCCCTTTGTTTGTTGAGGGACACAAATCCGTGGGGTCCACGGATTTGGACCCCTTTTTTAGATCCAAATCCGTGGACCCCACGGAATTGTAAATCCCACATTTCATTTGGGATTTGACAATAGAAGGAAAAAATGTGAGACAAATCCATCACAAATCCATGATAAAAAATCAACTAAACAAATAATGTACTCTTCCAAATCCATGATGCAACAAATCCATCATAAATTCAAAGGTTTTTAAAACTCAAAACCTTCATTTTCAAATCCAACAAGCTTTCCATGGGTGTTTACATCATCCAGGTGCAAATTTGTGTGCGATGAAGGAAAATCTCACATCTTCAAGCTGCAAACTATTACAACATGAGTTTATAATCTTAGTTTGTTGCGTCTCTCGGGGTTCGTTTGAGATTGTTATTATGTTTGTATTGTTTAGAATACATCGTAATTTTTTTTTTATTTTTTAGCATATACAATACATGAATTGTTTCCGTGATGTGACATAAACTATCTTTCAAAATGAGTGATTGTTGTATCTCGGGTTTTTATTTAGATGGTTGAGTTGAGATTGTTTTATCTCAATTTTAGTTGATGTAACATTCACAATCACACATACCAAACACTGTATTTTGCAATGCATCAACATGTATGATAGTATACATGTATTTAAAACAATATATCTGTTTAACAAATATTATACATGTATTTACAACAATATATCTATTTAACAATTGCAACTTCCAAACAACCTCTCATTTTCTCATTTACCTGAGTCTCAAAATACATATGCACAAATCGACTTTTTCCCTCTTACGAAGCCCATCATCTATTGAAACGACCTGTCCCTTTTAAACAAACCAAAATACACGTGGCTCCGGAGCCGACTTAAAACAACCTCAAAATTTCATTAAAATAAATATAACTGAATACTTTTCAAAAGAAATGCCCTAAACATTTGGGCAACCTCAATCAATAGTCAATAAAACCACCTAAATTATGAACTTTGAACCCCCAGTATATACTCATAATCATGAATCATAAAATAACTAACTATATCTAACTCTAGTTCCTTGCTGAGCTCCCCTCAATCTCGTCCACTCTTGTGCATCTTCTCGCATTGCCTTGCCTCTTCTCAAAATCCACCTTTGATAACCCTTTCTCAACCTGGTGAGTGAGAGAGGTTCAGGCTCGTCGTTACTTTCTAAGGTCTTTACCCTAAGCAAACTCCTTACTAAACACGTTATTAGCGGATTTCCTTTGCTAGAAGAAAGTCGTTCTTCAAAGGATTTTTCAGTATTTTCCTCATCGCTCTCTCTAACTTTAGCCTTCAATCTTCTACTTTCAGGGACTGTCGCCGACTACTTTGACGACCGTGACAACTCCATCCTCTTTATTTGCTCTTTTCTTTTCCTTGTCATGATCTCTTGTCTTTGATCAAGACTTTATTCTCCCAGATTTTTCAATATTTTTTATTCTCTAGCCTATGTGGCCTTCCATTTTCTTCCTCACCAATGGAACTTTTGCTCTTTGTTCGGTTATTGGGTCTTCTATTCTAGGCTTGCTCTTCTTGGGACTTGGGAGCAGGCAACAGTTTGGAAGTTTCGTTCCAATCTGTGGGGCGGTGGTTTTTCTCGATTTGGTGGCTCATCGTTTTTTTTTTTTGGAAGAAGCTCATCGCTTATGATGTAGCCATTCTCTACTCCCCCCTCCAACTTCCTCTTGGTATGCTGCTTGGTAGGTCGTCAAATCGTGGAGGGTAGAGTCTTGTTCAGTCGGTTTGGTTGATCTACATGGTGTTTTCCTTGGATTTTGGGGGCTCGGTTCAGACCTTCTGCTCTCTTGGACCTGTTAAAGGACGTTAGTGTCGTTAACGACAAATTTCCTGAGGACTAAACTATAAACCAGAAAGTTGGTTTCATGACCCAATCCTACTTTGTGTCAATGTTTAGGAAACTCTATCGGCTCGCCGATCCAACTGGAAATACCGAATACCATATCCAAAATGATAGACAGTTTTCGTGGTAAAAAATGGTTGAACTGTAATTAAATTACGATTTTACTATAAAATACCCTACTATTGACTTTTCCGATATGGTTTCACTAATATTTGCTTTGTGTGCAACCATCAATCCACAAACCCAACCCTCGTCCTCGGTCCTGCACAAAGTGCTACTCTTCTTCCACGCACTACTAGCCCCCCACCCCCACCGTCTTCTTCCTCCCTTCCGCGCCGGGACAACCACCATAAACCCTAGAAATCCCGTTCGTGAACCCTCTCTCTTTCCCGTTGGACCTCGGTTGCTTCCCTCCTCTTCGCGCCAAAAAAATCCCTGCACCGTGGCGTCATGGACCTCCAGAGAGCAATGTTGGACGAGCTCATGGGCGCAGGTAAACACTTCTGCGATTGATTGTGAGTGGTTGTTGGATACGTTGATTCCATTCGTGCTGATTTTGATTTGCCATTTCCGGTTTGGGGTTTGGTTGTTAGATCGTAATTTGACGGAGGACGAGAGGAAGGATTACAAGGAAATAACATGGGATTCCAAGGAAGTATGTCCGTACTACATGGCTCGATTCTGCCCTCATGACCTCTTTGTCAACACTAAGAGCGATCTCGGTGAGTTTCTGTGTGTGTTTTTTTTTTTTTTTTTTGGGTTCAGCTTTAGTAGTAGTAATGGTTTATAAATTCGACGACTGTTCGTAAGTTGGTAGGTTCGTGGCTTATTGGGAATTCTGCTAGTTTTGTAAACTGATACACCTTTGGTCATTTGCTTATATTCGCAAATTTGATTTCTCCTCAATGACAGGGGCATGTGATAGAGTCCACGATCCGAAGCTCAAGGAAAGGTAGTGTTGGGGTATCACATTCTCGGTAGTGTGTTGTGATGATTTGTTTCTGCTTTGGTATTGTACATTACCATACCATGGTCTGATCCATTTGATTGGTACTGTTCATCTGAGAATTTAGCTTTGAGAAGTCTCCGAGGCATGACAAGTTCTTGCTCAAATTCGAGTCCGAGCTTGCTCAGCGGTGTGATAAATTGGTAAACCTTCTCTATGCCCGTAGGGGTTTCTATTTCTTGTTGTGGATCGAGTGATACATGATGTTTATTGAGACTCTGCTGGTGTGATCTGTTTGTAGGTGATGGATTTGGATAGAAGAGTTAGACGTGGTCGCGAACGTCTTGCTCAAGATGAAGAACCTGTACCGCCTCCTCCACTATCAGCTGAGAAGTCTGAACAATTAGCTGTGGTTGAAGAGAAGATAAAGAATTTGCTGGGGCAAGTGGAGGCCCTTGGTGAGGCTGGGAAAGTTGATGAAGCTCAAGCTCTTATGAAAAAGGTGAGCTTTAGTTTAACTGGGAACATGATCATATTCCTGCGAGTTTCTTGGGTCTATGGCTTGCTACACAGCATGGTTCATTTACCTCGTTTTTTACGGCTGTGGAAACATTTTTGAGCATGTTTGTGTTGCGTTTTTCTCAGGTAGATGAATTGAATGTGGAGAAAGTGCTGATTCAAGCACAGGGTGACAAATTGCCGCTGGTCCTTCCGGAGAAAAAGATGGCCTTGTGTGAGATCTGTGGTTCTTTTCTGGTTGCAAATGATGCTGCAGAGAGGACACAATCTCATATAACAGGGAAGCAGCACCTGGGCTATGGCTTAGTTCGAGATTTCATCAGTGAGTACAAGGTAAGTGACAACTTTTTCCAACAGCAACATACATAATCATCATCTTGTTTCTCTAGTTTTTAGTTGGTAATCTGAAAATTTGGAATACACACTCTCCAGGAAGCTAGGGAAAAGGCAAAGGAAGAGGAAAGATTAGCAAAGGAGAAAGAAGCTGAAGAACGAAGGAAGCAACAGGAGAAGGAACCTGACAGGAGTCGAAGGAGTGTATCGGGTGAAAGGGATCGCTATCAGGACCGAGACAGGGACAGAGAGCGGGACAGATACCGTGACAATGGAAGGTCAAGGGAAAGGAATGGTAGAAATCGGGATGGTGGAAAGGGTTCCAGGAACGGAAGGGATAGGTACTATGATCGGAGCCGGTCACGGTCCCCTGGGAGGCACAGTGGTAGAAGGAGGTCCTCGAGAAGTCCTGCTCGTCCGTATTAGTGGGTTCAGTAGATAGATGTCTGAGCTTTTAGCTATCCCATGAGGTAGTCATTTTCAATCTCAAGTCTTCTGAACCAGTGCTTTGGAGTCCTACAGCTAAATCATCATCTTGGATGCCAAAATTTTCTTTCTTTCTATATCACAGCTTTAATGAGACTGTACCCCACTTTCATCAGTACTCTTAAGAGGAGAACTTGGTTGAGGTAGGTATAACTTGAAATTTGTGCTACTCGTGTGTTTACCTGAAGCTTGGATGAACTTTATGCCATTACGGAACATCGATGTTAGAGGTATTCTCCTTCATTTCTCTTTCTGTGTCATTTGATGACAGATCTGTTCTGAATTCTGATGGGGCGGACTCAAGATTATGTTGTTGAATGTCACTACTGCTATAGAATGATGATATATTACATGTCTTAGTTTAAAGGTAACAAATTAATATCATCTTTCTTTCATGACCATGACAGTGAATTTTCTTGGTCCTCATATCGTGGATTTTGTATGTCAACTCAGCTAGAGTGGAGGTAACATTATTTTGAACTGCTAGTTCGTTTCCAGGAATCTCAAATACCCCTTGTTAATGCAAGTTTGAAGTCATCTAATAGCAAGTTCGTGATCACATATTAGTGATTGTTAAGCCTGGTTGAACATAGGTTTGCTGGATGGTCATAGGTGTAATGGCTTCTTTGCCATTTTCTTGTTTCAACACCACAATGGTCTCAATGGCTTAATGTCCAGGCATATGAGCTGGTTATGGGGTAACTACTTTCTCTTAGCTGGGTGAAGTTTCATTTCAACGTTTTGTAGCTATGCCTTGGAACAACTGTTAATCCATAGTATTGGTTTCAACATGCTTTGAAATCTACTTCAGTGGTACCAGAACCTGCTAAAAAGGTTAAACCAGCTTACGGACTAGCACCGGTGTGGATATGCGTGAGGTAAACTTAAATGCACCTATGATATGTCTGCAGAATGGCTGTACTTGTATACTAGCTTGCAGGAAAGATAAGCGCTTGGGTGAAAAAGCTGGATGAAAGGTTGATAGGAAGACGACTCTGGCTTATTTGATCCGACCTTCTGTTCTGTAGTATAAGTGTGATGGAATAGAACCCTAATGAACTTGGCTATTTGTACTGCCTTGGCCATCAATACAATGTGAGAGTCTAATTTAGTGAGAACCAGTCATGAATGGGAGGATTCACCTTCGTTATCTATTTCGCTTACTGTGACGAAATTTGTTGTCAAAGACTGCAGCAATTTGCTAATGTTCAATACACTGCTTACAATGTGGTATGAAAAGCGAAACTTGATCAAAAGTAAAAAAGAGTAGAGTGTTGGATAACACAAGTAAGATCGCACGAGAATCAGAAGCCGAATTGCAATATTATGCAAGAATTTTCTCTAGTCTGTAAATTGTAGCAATACAATTTCTTTGTTCTAATCTAAGCTGACACGCCGAATCTTACAAACAAGATTTGCCGTGGGGAAGTCGAGTTGGGTCTCAGATTTCACAAGGTTCCTCAGTTGGTCTCTAGGCGTTGAGAGACATGTCTGAAACGTTGCAAGAGCAGGAGGGACCTCCATTGACAAAGCCGAAAGCACATTGCTCAAGTACTCGATATCGACTGCTAGTTGCTGAGCTCCCTTGTCAGTTATATATTGAATTCCTCTCAACTGCTCTATGTAAAGAGCAGTCGCCCCCTCTGCAACCTGCGAAAGCGAAGGAACCCTGAATCAACAATAATTTTCGAAATAGAGTTGGCATCAACCAAACATATAGGATAAATGTTGCATACCTTGAACATCCATTCGGCTGCAAAGAACTGGGCTTCGTCATTGTTGGAATCACTATTTGAAATGCCCTCGGCAAGTGGCTCCATCTGCTGGGGTAAAGTGAGTAGGTACTCCCCAATGCTGGTGACGTAGGCTTGTGGGTAGGCACTGAAGGTTGGGAGATGGAATGCGCTCTGCTCTTCAACTGCCGACCAGATAGGCAAACGCGATACGTCGCTCAGGCGTTGCCTTACCTTAGATATGAGGACATCGTACACAAGTTCATTGACCGTATCAGCGAATCCCGCAACTCTCTGTGATGCGTGGGGAAGAGCGTGAAATCTCGGGTCCTTAGACTGCAAATGCATGTGAATGATTATTTAGGAATCAGCGAGGTGAGCAGATGATAACAATGTATTTGTTTTGGATGAAAAACTAAGTAACTTCAGAAAAAGTTGGGATCTGAAAGTGATCGCAACATAAGTAAAATCGTGTACCTGATCCAATAGGTTAAATAGTTTCCGGGCCTTCTCAGGAACATCGACGAGACGTACAGCTGCCACGTCCAAAGCAGCTCTTCCACCCAAAGAAGGTTCTCCATCTCCATCATTATTTCCCCCATGCGAATAGTTGTGGTCCAAACTTGATCCAAACACAGAAAATGACAGACTCGTGCTTATTCTAGCTAGAGCAGCTCTCAAGGATGCTTCAAACACAGAGGATCTGCTTGTCAAACAGTCTGCAACTGTAAGTATTTGAAGGGCACCCTGGACAATTGACCATTCCTCTTCGTTTGAGGACAAGTCAGCTTTCCGTGTACTTTGACTCCCTTCCTTGGGATCAATAGTATTATTATCCACTCCACAGACAGCCCTTAATGATCTGAGGGTTTCTTGAAGAGAAGAGATGTACTGGAGCATTATATCATCGAGTGCAAGAAGCAGTTCGTCCACCTCAGACCCACCAGTAAAGCTGAGGCATCTCTCAACAGAAGCTTCTAAAAGAACAATTACTTGTGGGATAGACTCTTCCATCCTTCGTACTGTTTCACTCAGTTCAATTCCTTGGGCTCCCACACCACGAGTAACCGCTCCTCTTAGATCAACCCCAGCAATCTCAGACGACAGGATGGCACGCTCCATCTGTCCATACCTACAAGCGTGTAATTTCAATAATAGGCCAGCCAAATGAGATAGTCACTTGGTTTCTGGAGCTGGGGAATACAAGAAGTTCATTGAACTAGAGAATAACAGATCTATTGTGCTAAAAACTCAAACATAGAAGTATTGAACACAGGGGAGACCCCTTCATTTCAGTCAACAATAGCTCACCTCTGTTTGTACGATTCATAGGGCAGGTAAACAGCCTTCAGTGTATCCATGAGAACTCGAAGATCAGATTCTGAAAATAAGTGCTGGATATTCCTTGCAAAGGTACCAGTTGTATTGTGCAATTCGATTAGTGCTTCCAGGTGCTTAGTCTGAATCTTGATGCCTTTTGGCATATCTCCCGACAAAATATCCAGTATGCCTGAAATGTTAAATGGAGATATGAACTTCAACAGGCGAGTAAAATAAGAAAAGGAAGAATCTGAAAAGACATAACTACCTTGCTTCTATTGGGGAACTGAGCAATAGCTCAGTTTTTAGGAACAATAATCGTCTAATGGAAACCATTATATATATAGTAAACTAGTTATTGGATCGACAGAAAAACATAAGAAATCTGACAATGAGGAAGGTAAATGATGATTGGATAGACCTTTTGAAAGTGCTTTAGTTTCAGGAAGGACTTCTCCAGTGGCAAGGTTAAGACGAGAGACAAAACTTGCTCCTACAGCTGCCATTGTCTCAACTAGTAGCTTCGGTAGCAGCATCTTATAATCATCAGGGAACGCAACCATGCACCTGTAACAGTAATTTAAGACTCTGGTTTGAAAGATGAGATAGAACTAGCACAAAAAGCATGTAGGTAGACATAATTCACTGACTTCTGATGTTTACTACCCAAGACATTTATTACAACGACAGCAAACAGGCCTAACAATACAGCATATGACTTCAACAGTATAACAGAGAATGTGTATCAACTTGTTTGTCCCCAATGACATTCTTTGAAGGCCAAGGTTGTTGCACAATCTGAAAACTAATGCTCAGATGAAGGACCAAACTTTTTAAAATCTAACATATATATTTGTTTGAGCCTGAAAAAGATACCATCTAGTCTACCTAGCAAGTCATTGTTCCTTAATAACTGGAAAGATTGCCTGCCATGTCAAATAGGATTAACTAGCGAAGTCTTCTCCTCAGTTCTAAATGGCCGTCACAGCTTATAATAGCTTAGCTGGAAGATAGAATTTTCCCCTTTTACAGAAACCAGTTGAGATTGAAATTTTGGGGAACCAAGGAAGAAGAAAATACCACTTCCATTCCTGTTCAAGATACATCAGCAGTTCATCATAGAAGCTCGGCAACCAACTTGAGAACGGAACTGTTGGCAAATCATTGTTGCCTGATGTCCTTTCGAACTCATTCCTCCCATTTGCTTGCTTGGCAGCTTGCTGCCTTGTATCAAAATCTTCCCACAACTGCTTGATGGGCTTCAAATGAACTTTAGTATAATGCATCTCCAGAGACTTAAACCTGCCAATTCTCATCAGAATTCCACGCAAGTCCTGTGCAACGTCAACCTGTACAACAGTAGGCATTTGAGTGAAACCCCCCAACAAACAGAAATGCAAAAAACAAAACTAAACTAAAGGAAGAACAAGTTCTCCAGGATCATGGGTAACCTTGCGGTTTGATAATGCGTCGGTTAGACGAGGCTGCACCATGGAATCAAGCCTATCCTCTAAGACCTCAAGTTGCTTTCTCACATTAGCAAATTCAGCAACCTAAAGCAGAGAGAGTTGATAAAAGAATGAGCAATTGAGTTAGCACTATCAGCAACATGAAAACATAAAACAAGGATGGTAGATCAACGGCACTTGATAATAACCTCGCCAACAGCAGATAAGCAGTGTCTCATATTGGCCAATGTTTCCGCAGCACGAGGAAGATCACCACTGGCAAACACATCCTCCACTGTAGAACTTAATTGGGTTAACCCCGCTGCATCCTGCCATGAAATGCATCAATAAATAAGTAATCAATTCATCATCCAGATACATAACAATCGGTAAATTGCGTTCTTTCCGTTAATTTTCAGAAATGAATACCTGTAGAGTCTCGTATGCAGCTTCCATTCTCTGCTTTACGGTATCAACTTTAGCAAGAGCCGCTATAGATTCAGCCGAAGATCCCTCCGCCTACACAGATCAAACCAAAACGCAGCAGAATTATCAAATCTCCAGCTAATTTGCTTCACTCCCACACTACAACAGTGCACAGATCTCCATTCAATGAAATCCAAAAGAGGAAAACCTTTTTGAGCTTCTGAAGGATTGCGGAGATCGAGCTGCGCAGCGAAACGGCATCATCGCGGAGGCGAACAACGTCACGAGTCGCGCGAGGGACGCGGAGGAGCGCGGCGGCGCTTTGCTCCTCCAGCGACGCCGCGATCTCCTCGGACATCATCTGCAGCTTCATTTCCATATCGACGAGGTGGTCGTCGAGGGATTCCTGCGGGTGCCGGGACTGGCAAGCGGCGTTGATCCATTTCTTGGGGTCGAATTTCTCGTCGGAGAACGGACCTAGATCCAGCATCATCTTCCCCGCTTGAGTTATCGATTACTTTACCTCCGTTTCCTCAGGATTCAAGATTCATCCGCTACAAACTTCCTCAGTCCATTACTCCGCTGAGCTAATTTTATCAATGGCCAGTCCGCAACTGCTTCAAATATTGAAATTTGATAAACTATTGGGCAAGGTTGTTAACCCGCGGTTGACTCGAGGGTCGACCCACTTTGACCCTGACCCGATGAAAAAAACGGGTCGCACGCACTCGCCGGGTCGACCGTTACAAGTTACCGGGTTGAAGGTCCAATTGTGTCATTTTTTTCTTTGATTTCCGAAATGCACCTATTTTCCGATTTTTCTTTTCGCCTAACTCAATCTTTGGAATCCTAAGTTGAATATTTGAATATTGATGTTATATAATTGTGTGTGAATTTTCACTTTATGTTGGATCTAAGTACGATATGTTATTTTTGTGTAATATTTTATGTTAGAACTCATATGTATGATAAGATTTGATATAATTTATAAGAATAAGTACAATATAATGACTTTTTCATATTTCCGGGCCAAACCGGGCTAAAACGGTTGACCCATTAACCCTTGATCCACTAGCTCGACCGGGTCCGGGTCAACCCGCGGGTTGACAACCTTGCTATTGGGTTTTGATCTTGATGAAATTCTTAATTCTTGTGAGTTAAATGTTATCTTTGAAAGTATATGTGCTATTCTGACGTACCAATATATTTATAGGGATTATTATTGTAGTACTTAAAGTTGAAGGAGTTCACAAATGAGATAGGAAACTGAAGGTATTAAAGTGAAAATTACTAATTCTTGGAAAGCAAGTAGGACGGGCTGAGGTGGCAAATCTAGAATTATCCATCACTCACAGGATTTCCAGAACTTTCTCACTCTTTCTCTTCTGTGCTTCGTCCACCGTCTCTAGCACCTTCGAAATCCCCTTATAAATTCCATCCCAGACCTTTCAGCAAAGTCGATAGCTATCGGGAAGAGTCTCAAACGGTTGCATTTTCTAGATTTCTGCTTTCCAATCGAAGCTCTGCAACAATGGCGTCCTCACTTGCTCTGAAGAAGCTCGTCTCCTCATCTCTGCTTCCCAGCTCTCTTCGCATGGTTCGCCCGATGGGAGCCGCCGCCGCTCCGTCAGCCTCCCGTCTCTTCAACACCAACGCCGTCCGCAATTACGACGAAGACGGAGACGAACGCCAGATGGATGTAGATCGTCGCTCTCGCCGCCCGTTCCCGCGCGGCCGCGACGATTTCCTCTCAGGTAGTCGTCTTCTAGATCATCGCTGCACTTTTCCCCCAATTCGTCCCTTACTTAATCGCAATTCCGCCACGAAATCCGTGCTTAATTTGATATGTAATTGGAAATCGCAGAGGTGTTCGATCCGTTCTCGCCGACGAGGAGCTTGAGCCAGGTGCTGAACCTGATGGACCAGTTCATGGAGAATCCCCTGCTCTCCCCGGCACGCAGCGCCGGAGGCGGCGGAGTCCGGCGGGGCTGGGACGCTCGGGAGACGGACGAGGATCTGCAGCTGCGCGTGGACATGCCTGGGCTGGGGAAAGAAGATGTGAAGGTCTTGGTGGAGCAGAACACCCTGGTGATCAGGGGCGAAGGAGGGAAGGAATCGGACGACGAGGAGAGCGTCAGGAGGTACTCGAGCCGGATCGATCTGCCGGAGAAGATCTACAGGACGGATCAGGTCAAGGCGGAGATGAAGAACGGAGTGCTGAAGGTGACGGTGCCGAAGGTGAAGGAGGAGGAGAGGAAGGATGTGATTAATGTCAGCGTTGATTGATTACCGCGCGCTGGTGTTTTTCTTTTTCCAGAGTGTGCACTTTCAAGGGTTTAGGGTTTTGTCCGAATAAACGAAGCTGTGAATGTTGACTTCTAGCAGTGTTTTGGATGGAAATGTGATTTAGTGTTCATCTTCGTAGACGCAATTAAAGTTTAAAGACCGTCACCGGAGTTCTTCATTCATACTTCAGTTTGTAACACATCCAAATTGAAGAGCAGAAACAACAAAAGGTACAAATTAGATCAATTAGAGAGAAGAAATGGAACGTTTTTAAGTGGTGAGACGTGAATGGTACTTTCTGAACCACATGGAGCAATCCCTGAGCTGGACGGCGCCACGGATGGGATTGTCGTCGCAATTGCCGGATTTGAACTTGTTCTTCGCAACGAGGAGGCACCCCCAGCAATCGAGATTGCCGAGCTGCTTGTCGCACGTTGCCCCGCCGGTGGCGCGGGTGCCGGAGTGGCAATTAGCCGGGAAGTCACGAGTGTACCTGTAGTCTTCGTCATCGCCACGCTCCCTGTGCACCTTCCTCGTCTCGTCCACCAGCTTGTCGATGAGGTTCGCCACGTTTTTGCTGTACAGCTTGTTCTCCGTCCACCCCGAGCAGGTCGGCCCTCGGACGACGGTTGAGTTGCCGTGCCTGGCTTCTGCGAAGCTCGAAAGGCCGACGAAGAGGAGAACTGCCAGCACTGCCAGTTTCGACATGTCACGATCCATTTTGGGCAATTGCGCACTTTTCTTCTTCACCCCCGCTGTCTGGTGGTGGTGTTTCAGTTGTGTGTGTGATGTTGGTGAGAAATCATGGAGAGTTGGCTCACCATTTATAGCTCGTCCGGCCGTTTGATATGTTGGATTTTGCACCGTCCAATTTTGGGAACAACATTGAAGTTGAGAAACTGAATTATTCTGCTCGATCGGTTGGTCATGCCATATGTGGGCATTTGTACATGTTTTGGGGACGTTTTTTGGTATTTCCGTGTGAACGAGGAGTTATTTCCCAAATTGGCAAATTCTCTCCCCAACAGTTTGCTGATAATTTCGGGGAGCGCGGACTTGAAAGAGGCATGCCATGTGCCCAGTGATGATTTGTGAATTTTCTGGGCCCAAGTTTGGGCCTGAAAGATGGGCTTTGGGAGGACTATCCTGCCGCCGAAGGGCTGATCGGCCTATTGATGCTCGTGAAAGGGAGAACTCTGTGGAGTGTTCCATGGGCCAAGTGGATATTGGGGCATAAGGGTTTTTTTTTTTGGTAAAAGGACAGGCGCGAAAGCGCCTAAACTCGTATTAATCGTAATAAGACGTTCGTGGGTAGTACCCATTACATCATGGTAAAGCCATTGACCAAGATCATGGTCGTACACATCGAAGAGATGTGTACCAAAATTACAGAAGTGGCCTTCCTTTGCAAGAAAGTCGGAGGCAAAATTCGCTTCTCTAAACACATGAGAGACAATAACATCCCAATCCCGATTCATGAGGTTTCTAAGTTGCATAGCAATGTTACCATGACGATGATAATCATTCGGGCTCCCTTTAATGACAGAGATAGCCGTAGCAGAGTCAAGGTTGAGATGCACTTTGCGAAAACCTTTGTCCCAAGCCATCTTCAGGCCCTCAGCAGCCCCTTTCAACTCAGCTGCTGTGATGGAGCAAATGCCCAGGTTGCTGATGAAGGCACCCTTACATCTACCCAGGTGGTCTCTAAGCAGACCCCCAGCCGCGGCATTCCCATTCTGTGAAAAAACAGAGCCATCAGATTGGACTTGGATCCAACCCTACTGAGGTGGCTCCCATCCCACCTGTGCACAATTCCTGAAAGTCTGTGTTCCCGCCTTAATTTTCTGGTCATTTTGGTGGGCATTCCACACAATACAGAACCAAGCATTAATCCTTGAGATGAGGCCAGCCTTCGAGAAGACGCGGCCATCCAGCACCTCCTCGTTCCTCTGCTTCCACAGGTGCCAACAAATGATTCCGAACTCGATACCAGTTCGTCCATCCCTGAGATTATTCATCAACCACACATCCAAAGGGCCATCCATGTTCTTATCAGCCAGCTTGCTGGACAAATCATCCCAGATTAATCTAGCTTTCTGGCAGCTCCTAATAATGTGATCAATAGATTCTTCTTCAAAGTGACAATGGTTGCAGAGGCTGTCTTCAGTCATTCCTCTTCTTGCTCTTTCTTTGTTGGTAAAAAGGCGGCCGTGAAGCACCAACCACAGGAAGTGTTTCACTCTGTTTGGCCCTCTCCACTTCCAGAGATCTGTCCAAGGTTGGTTGCTAGGAGACTCGGCCAAATCAGCAGCCAGCTTGTAAGCCGATTTGAGTCTAAATCTCCCATCTCTCTCCAAGCCCCAGATTGTGATATCTTCCCCCAAGTCATGCTTTGGTGCTTCCATTCCTGCAATTAAGTCCAAAATATCCTTAGGGAGGACCTCATTCAACTTCTGCCAGTCCCATTCTTCATCCTCAGTTGTCCAGTCAGCAACAAAAGAACCATCCACATGGTTGGAGATGTCCACCAGAGCGAAATCTTCCAGAATGAGTCCGTTTTCCAGCCAGGATTGCGACCAAAACTTGGTTGATTTCCCGTCACGAATGCTCCAGCAGGTTGCATCCTTCATCAGATTCATTCCCTTCAGAATTGCTCTCCACAGGCTGGAATGGTTTGTCTTCTTCATTGAGACAATGTTGCCTTCCTTGTGCTTGAAGTATTTGCTTTGCAGTACCTGCACCCATAAGTCAGAGGCTTTATTCAGCATGTGCCAACCGAGCTTAACCATGTAGGCAAGATTCATACAACGAGCAGACTTAAGCCCCAAACCCCCCTGCTCCTTAGGTAGACAGATTCTATCCCAGGAAACCAGGTGTGGTTTCTTCCTCCCTTCCCCAGACCCCCACACAAAGGATCTCACTTTCCTATCAATGGACTCACACACAGACACAGGAAGGAGAGTGGTTTGCATAACGTAGTTGGGGAGAGCGTTTAAAACAGAAATTGCCATGGTCACTCTCCCTGCAAGGGAAAGGGTCTTAGCTTTCCAGCAAGACAACTTGGTATCCATTCTGTCCAGAAAAAACTTGTAAGTATTTTTAGTGATTCTACCATGTAAAACTGGGACACCTAGGTATCTACCAAGGTCAAGAGTTTCCTGGATACCAAGCTTTCCGCAGACATCAAAACGAGTATGGTTCTTAACGTTCCTAGAGAAGAAAACCCTAGATTTATCTTTACTGACAGCTTCCCCTGAGGTCAGACAAAAGGAATCCAAGCATTTAAGCACAACCTCAGCCTGACAGAAGGAAGCTTCAGCAAATAAAACAAGGTCATCCGCGAAAAACAGATGGGAGAGGGCTGGTCCCCCAGGAGAAAGGATCATAGGCTTCCAGTTCCCTAAGGTTACTTCTTCAAAGATACAGTGACTCAGTCTTTCAACACAAAGCGTAAATAGATAGGGAG
This sequence comes from Linum tenue, assembly GCA_946122785.1. Taxonomy (NCBI): domain Eukaryota; kingdom Viridiplantae; phylum Streptophyta; class Magnoliopsida; order Malpighiales; family Linaceae; genus Linum; species Linum tenue. The sequence continues at coordinate 51,206,378 of CAMGYJ010000004.1, read as the reverse complement.
AGAGAGGGCATCCCTTTCTAAGGCCGCGAGAAGGTCTGAAACTCTCTGTCTCCCCTCCATTCCACAACACTTGGAAGCTAGAAGTGGTGACACACTCCATAACAAGCCTGATGAACCTGTCTGGGAGTCTGGCAGCAATCAGAGTATCCTCGAGGAAGTTCCAGTTGATCCTATCATAGGCTTTGGCGAGGTCAACTTTCAGAAGCATGGTCCCCTTCTTCCCAGACTTTTTGGACATAGTATGGATAGTTTCCTGCAAAATGATAACATTATCAGTAATGTGTCTGTTGGGGATAAAGCTTGACTGGTTATTCTTGACAAGAGTGGGCATGAGAGGTTTTAACCAGTTGGCCAGAATCTTAGTCACAACTTTATACCCGACATTACACAAACTAATTGGTCTAAATTGGTTCATGGATGTAGGGTTTTCCACTTTAGGTATCAGGGTCAGGAGGGTCTCATTCAAAGACTGAATTTTACTAGGGGAAACAAAACAGGAGCAAATGAAGCTAGCAAAATCAGCACCAATCAAAGACCAACACTTCTGGTAAAAGATGGCTTTGAAACCATCTTTCCCAGGTGCCTTGAGTCCATTCATAGCCATAACCGTGGCTCTGATTTCCTCACAGGAGGGGATCTGGTTCAGTCTGTTGAGAAGGCAAGTATCAAGCACAGGGAAGACAGCAGGCACACAACAAGACACAACATCAACATCTTTAGAAAACAAGGTAAGGAAGTACTCCCTGGCCAAGTTTTGTAGAGAGTCTTCATCAACCACCCATTTCCCTTGATCATCCTTAAGGGCAGTGATTTTATTCCTTCTTCTCCTGCTGAGGCAGCTGTTGTGAAAGAATCTGGTGTTCATATCTCCTCTTAACACCCAGTTGGCTCTGGCTTTTTGGATCCACAGCAGCTCTTCTTCCCACAACGTGTGCTCCAAGGAAACTCTGACCTCCTGCTCTCTTGCCAGAGAGCTTCTAGAAGGCCTTCTTTCGTTGAGCATTTCCAGGGACTTCAGATCATTCAGGAGTTGCTTCTTTCTCCTGAAGATGTTGCCATAAACCTCTTTATTCCACTTTTTGAGGGCTTCAGAGATACTCTGCAAAGCAGAAGGGAAATCACTGCCCCCTTTCCAACAAGATTCGAGGAAGGGAAAAAAATTATCATGAGAAAGCCATGAAGCAAAGAAATGGAAACGTCTCACCAGATTCTTTTGCTGAGGTTCCTCCGAAGTGTAAGTGAGGATAGGTCTATGATCAGACTTCAGCTTTGGAAGGTGGAGAGTGGTGGTCATAGGGAACTGTTGTTGCCAGTCAATGTTGCACAGGCTACGATCCATCCTCTCCTTAATCCTAGAGCCTTTAGTAAACCAAGTGAATTTAGGGCCAGAGAACCCCAAATCAATCAAACCACAGTCCTCAATACAGCTGTTAAAAGCTCGGGCTTTGGCAAAACAGAAACCAGCCCCCCCTTGCTTTTCCCATGAGCGAGAGATGGAGTTGAAATCCCCTGTGATAAGCCACGGCATGTTATTTCTTCTTTCCATGCATCTTAATTCCTCCCAGAGCTGCCCTCTTTCGTGTTCATTGGGGCTAGCATACACTGCCGTGAGTTGGAAGCAATCCTTGTTAGCCATGGAACACTTAAGATTCAGAAACTGTTTATGCTTATCCAACTCTTCCATCTGCAAGTAGCTACTATTCCAGAGGACCCAAATACCGCCACTAAATCCAACTGCATCAGAGACCAACCACTTGTCATACCCCATCTGTTTAATGACAGTAAGGGCATCATCACCACTAATCCTAGGTTCAACAATACACACAATGTCTGGCTTATGGTTCACCGCATAAAGCTTAAAAGTAGACAAAAACTTGGGGTCTTTGGCACCCCTACAGTTCCACGAGAAGACTTTAACCATTGGAAAGTGATTAAGGGAGCTTCCCTGGAGGACCCCACGGTCGAGATCAACAATTCTCAATGGCCATGGCCGTCACCTCACCCCCTGCTAGCTCCACAAAGCCAGATTCGGAGTGTTGCACATTCTCTGGTGCACGAGTTGCAGTCTCCAGGTTGGTCTTGAAGTCAAGCTTCCTGGTGATGGTTCCTCCATTATCCGGGAGTTCTTGTTAGTGCTCCACTTCCCTGTTCTTTGCAGGAGAGATGGATGCTCTCATCTTTGGCTGGTGGCCTGTTTTGGCATCTTTGCCAGTTCCCTTGGCATTCCCTGATTTGCTGGCATTGGTGGTAGGCGTGGATCCACCTTGTTTCACAGGAACCAAGGATCGAGGAGAATGGCTTACCATTTTCCCTGGTTGAGGCTTGGGCAAATTCTGGTTGGCAGAGGGGGGTTCCCTCTTCTCTTGGACGCTGGCCTTAGTTTTTTGCTTGATCATTTCGGGAGAGACTTTCTGGTTATCCTTCTTCAATTGGATTTTCTGGGATATATTTTTCTCGGCTGATTTCTCCTTCCCCTTCATAATGCCCTTCTGTTTTTCCCCCTTGGGATTCTTCTTTTCCTCCTGTTTGGATTGACCCTTAGTTGTTTGTGGAGCTAATGTAGCGTCTAGCGTGCATAAGCTGATGTCTTGTTTGTGGGAGAAAGAAAATCAACTATCTGCCACCTACCTCCAAGAGGAGATATTTCGGACTAAATATTGTACCTCATTGTTTGTCAGATTTCTGATTAATTCCTCTTTGCTTGATTGAGAGAATGAAAAACAATCTTACATTGTTCAGCCAGAGTAGCTGGCTTTTATACTCTATCTACAAAACAGAAGAAATTAGTTACGAGTCTCTAACTAACCTAACTAAATTACACAATAGTATCTAACCTAATTACATTCTATCTACACAAGTTTGTACCTATTACAAATTGATACATAATATCTCTAATACCCCCCCTCTCCCCCTTCAAGCTAAACGTGAATGGATTTCATGTTAAGCTTGGAGATAAGGTCAACAAAAGTATGAACTGGTAGAGCTTTTGTGAAAGGATATGCTAACTGCAAAGTTGTAGAAATGTGCTGCACTTTCAACTTGTTAGCAAGAACCTGGTCTCTAGTGAAATGGCAGTCGACTTCTATATGTTTTGTGAGTTCATGTTGCACTGGATTCTGTGTCATCTTTACTGCAGAAAGGCTGTCACAGTAAATGGTGTGTGGTTGCTGTGGTTGAACAGGTAGCTGGGTGAACATGGCTGTCATCCACTGGAGTTCTTGAGATGTATCGGCTAAAGCTCTGTACTCTGCCTCGGCTGAAGATCTGGAAATGGTTTGCTGCTTCTTGGAATGCCAGCTGATGAGGGAATTGCCTAAAAAAACACAGAAGCCTGTTACTGATCTGCGAGTATCAGGGCAGCCAGTCCAATCAGAATCTGAAAAGCAGTCAAACGAAGAGAAGAATTGGAGGGGAAGAACAATCCACACGCAGGAGTGGTTTTGAGATATCGCAACAATCCATGAGTAGCTTGTTCATGGACTGTAGTGGGAGAATCAACAAATTGACTAAGTTGATTAACAGTGTAGCAAATGTCAGGTCGTGTAGTGCATAGATACTGAAAACGACCAATCAGAGTTCTGTAACTACTGTGATCTGTTTCATTTAATGGAGTTCCATCTTTAGCAGATAAATGTGTGCCAAGGATAGATGGTGTAGTAGTTGGTTTGGATGCTAAGAAACCAGTATCAGACAATAAATCGAGTGTGTATTTCCTTTGACACAAGTGAATGCCACTGCCAGACCTGGAAACTTCCATACCAAGGAAGTATTTGAGAGGTCCAAGGTCTTTAATTGTAAAAGCAAGATCTAACTGATGGTTTACATGCTTTATTTCTGCCATGTCATTTCCAGTTAGGATGATATCATCAACATAGACAAGAAGGGCAATAAAGGATTTGTTGTGTTGTTTTGTAAACAAAGAGTAATCACAGTGTGATTTTTGATAACCTAGGTCCTCTAATGTGGCTGCAAGTTTAGCAAACCATTGTCTGCTAACTTGCTTGAGGCCATAGAGGGACTTAGTTAACTTGCACACTTTGTTTTTGTCTGCAGGAGCAACTGGAAGACCAGGTGGTAATTTCATGTAGACCTCTTCATTGAGATCTCCATGAAGGAAGGCTGTGTTTACATCTAGTTGTTCTAGATGCCATTTGTATATAGCTGCAAGGGCTAAAATAATCCTAACGGTTGTCATTTTAACCATAGGGGACAAAGTATCCAAATAATCAACTCCAAGTGTTTGTGTGTAGCCTTTGGCTACTAACCTAGCTTTGTATTTGTCAATTGAACCATCCTGTTTAAACTTCAATCGAAAAACCCATTTGTTTCCAATAATGGGAACATTGGGAGGAGGATCTACAAGAACTCAGGTTTTGGTTTTTTCCAAGGAAGCAAACTCAGAGTTGACAGCTTTTAACCATTCAGATGATTGAGCAGCCTCTTTGTATGTTCTAGGTTCTCTGAGCTGTGAAATTGCTAAAGCAAATCTTTTTTGTGAAGTACTAAGAGAGCTATAAGAAAGCATTGCCTGTATTGGATACCTAGTTTTAGAAAACAAGGTTGCTTGACTAGCCAGATTGCATTTATAATCTTTATATTTGACTGGCTTGGTAATTTGTCTACTTGATCTCCTTAATGGAGGCAGATCAGGAGGAACTATGGAAGGGGAAGCAAGAACCTGATTTGGTGAAACCACCCCAGGAACTGGTTGAGACATAGGTAGTGAAGAAGGAATGAAAGGCTGAGATGACTCAGTGGTGAACTCAGTATGATCTTTTACAAAATCTAAGTCTGAAGAAATTGTTGGAAAAACATGTAATGGAGATGTATGATCTGTCATTTGACTTGGATTTTGAAATGGAAAGATGGTTTCATGAAATGAAACATCTCTAGATATGAGAATGTTATGAGTCTTTAAACTTTATAACCTAAAGCCCTTTTTTCCATGTGGATGGCCAAGAAAAACACATGGTTGAGCCCAAGGGCGGAGCCAGGATTTCGAGACCCAGGGGGGGGGGGGGGCGAAAAATAATTAAATAAAAAATTAAGATAATATTTTATAATTATTTAAGAAGTACACGACGTTCTTTGAGATCATTGAAATCACTCAAAATAGCATCTAAACTAAAACTTTTAGCTATCACTCTTTCAATATAAATAACTAAACTATCAGCAAGAAATTCATCATTCATCTTGTTTCGCAGTCTATTCTTCACTATCTTCATAGCCGAAAATGCACGTTCACCTGTAGCAGTAGAAACTGGAAGAGTGAGGAGAAGACGAATCAGCCTGTCAACAAGATAGAAGTCCTTTGACAACTCTGTCTTTGTTAATCCCTGACATAACTCAGAAATAGACGATAGCTTCAGCAAAGAAGAATGGTTAGGAATTTCAATTCGAAAAAGCCCCAACTGGAACTCTAATGTATCCATTTCCTCTTCTGAAAAATCAAGAGGATAATACTCCTTTGCAAGCTTACAGATAGCAGCAATGTCGAACGTCTTATACCCATCTTTAGGAACCAAACTTGAGCTCAACTTCAGTAGTTCCACCACTCTATCATTAAACCTTGACTCTAGTGGTAATGAATGCATTGAATACATCATAATGGTAATGATGTTCATTTGTAACATCTCCCTTTCGAATAGATCGACCTCTGAAAAATGGAGCACTAAGATCAGGAGCCTCAATATCATGTTGCTTGCAAAATGCATTGACATCAGCAAGCAAAGAATCCCACTCTTTCTCCCTAACTTCGGTCAAGAGTTTTTTTGTGGAGTCCACCAATCTAATTGCATTGAGAATATCTTGAGACTTACGTTGCAAAGCTACACAAAGCATGTCAGTGATGCCCAATATTTTCTTCATCATAAACAAATTGAAGACGAAATCGAATGACTTCATTCTTTCTAAAGCTGTAGTAGCATCCCATTTGATTTTGGAGCTACTTCCGTCATTCATTATGTTCTCCAAAACTTTACAAGTTGAACCATACAACCTGATACGATTAGATATAGATCTCAAATGTGAACTCCAACGGGTATCACTAGGTCGTTGTAAAGTACTAACCTGATTAGCACCTTTTCCTGTCTCAATTTCACCTGTCGCTAGCTAAAGTGCAATTTTAGATGCTTCTGCAGCTTCTAACTGACCTTGGCGCTTACAAGATACAGTAACAACAGTTACGATGCTTGATAAGAATGTGAAAAACTCATGAACCCAAAATACATCTTTAGCAGCTGCAACTAATGATAACTGAAGACGGTAAGCCATACAGTGTACATAATATGCTTGAGGAGATTCCTTCAAAAATAATGCCTGCAATCCATTCCACTCACCATGCATGCTACTAGACCATCATATCCTTGTCCACGAAGATTTTGAATTGGGAACTTATAGAAAGAAAGAGCTGAGCGGATTGCAGAATACAAAGTCTTTGATGTTGTATCTTCCACATGAACAATATCAAAGAAGCGCTCTTGTATCAACCCTTTAGCATCAATGAAGCGAAGAACAATCGCCATTTGTTCATGATTGCTTTCATCACTTGCCTCATCCACAATTATTGAAAATTTAGAATCTCCAACTTCTTCAAATATATGGGTCCTTACCTTCTCAGCCAAGACATGCAGAATTTGCTTCTGAATCTCAGGCGATATGTACTTCGCATTTGGTGGAGCATTATCCAATACCACACTATCTATTTCTTCATTGTTATCGGCTAAAAATTGAAGATGCTCGATAAAGTTGCCCCGATTAGTTGACTCAATAGACTCATCATGGCCTCTAAAAGCATGCCCTTGCAACGCTAACAAACGACCAACCTGTATTGAAGATTTCACCCGAAGTATATTCTTCTTCACTTCTTCAGAGGTTTGTCTCTCCATCGCTTTGTCAATGTGCCCAGATTGTTCTAGCAAAGCATCACGTTTTCTCACAACATTATTGTGATGAGAATTCGGTTTGTCCCCAATATGTTTTTGGAAAGAACAATCCTTTCCATGAACCTTTTTCCAATTTCGAAAACCTCCATTCGTAAATACATCCCAACCAGATTCAGCGATCGGCTTTTCCGCAAAGAGATAACATGGTAGACAATAAACAGCGTCTTTTGTTTCTGAATATTCAATCCAAGGAAATTCTTTGTACCATGAGGCTTGAAAGCTGCGAAGATGATCACCAAATCGAGTCTTGGGAAATTTTGGAAGTCGAACTTGGTGAGGACCGGATGTCAAATATGCTCGCCTAATCTCGTCCTATTTGCCATGAGGATATGTCCAAATTGGATTTCGCAAACCGGGATCTCGTTCCACTATAACAAAAGATGGATCCTTAACTCTTGAACTAGGGATTTCTTCTTGCTCCTCCTCTTCTTCCACTTCTTCTTCCACATTTTTTACTTGTTCGCTTTGTAAAAGATTTTCAGCTTGTAACACTTCCTTTTTCTTATAAAAAGAATCAATCGTATTTTGCTTCCTCTTCATATTCACTGAAAAACATAAGATGCTATTATTATATAGAGAATAACATTTGAAAAGATTACACAAATTGGAGCCGAAAGCAAAACAGTAACAAAATAGTAAAAGAAAAAAAATCAGAACTATATTGTATTGTTAAAAAAAAAACCGGAGAAGAATTATATTGTATTTGTATGCCAAAACATAAAAAAAACAGAACAAAATCATACTTGTTTAAACTTACACTTACCCAACTTATTAATGATTTTGGAGAAAAGTGGACTGTAAAAGCTGCAGCTAAGGACAAAGTATTGGCTTCTTATTCACGTTGATTTGGAGATGATATACTTCTTTTTCACATACCCCAATTGCTAATTGGCCCGCTTGTAGGTTGTAGCAGAGGTAGAAAGACAACAGTAATACGAACGAGAGAGGAGACTAAGGGGTCGTTTGCTTCAAGGATTTGGTACATGGATTTGGTACCAAAAAACCAACTATCAAGGATTTAGGTACAATCCGTTGTTTGTTTGCACCTTTTTTGGAGACCAAATCCGTGGGGCCCACGGATTTTAAGGGTCCAAATCTGTGGACCCCACGGACTTATAAATCCCACATGTTGATGTGGGATTTTGAATATGGCATAAATCCTTGATGAGATTTTACACATATACCCTCATGCACTTTTAATATTCCAAGGTTGCCCTCAAATTTAACTATTATACATTATAATTAACAATAAATGAATAATATAAACATTCAATTAATGTGCAAACATGAGTTCGAATTTTTATATCATTTCTTGTGTTCTAGTTTTCTTTGACTTTTTCATGGAACGTGTAATTCTTTGTTCTCCCGATTCTAAAATATGTTGTTATATGTCACTTTTGAAAAGGAGGACAAAAAATTGGTAATTGATTATGTTATGTTAAAAGTTAAAACGGAATTTTCTCGTTTATTATTATTGTCCATGTGGCAACATTATGCTTATTAGTATGTATTGTCCTTGTTTTGTGTACATATCATAAACATGTCAAACATATAGAAAATGATAGTAAGATAATTTTGAAGTTTTGTCCTTGTTTTGTGTACATATCATAAACATGTCAAACATATAGAAAAGGGCAGTAATGTAATTTTTGACTTCAAGTAGTAAATCCCACACCTTTAAATCCATGATAAAAACATCCCAATAAACAAAGGATTGTTACAAATCCATGATGCCTCAAATCCTTGATAAATACTTGGGTTTTTAAATTACAAAACCCTCATTTTTAAATCCATGAAGCAAACGACCCCTAACAGACTAGGGTTAGGCTTTTTAGGTTGGATAATAAATAAGGATTTGTTTTTCCATTTCAAGTTGGGACTTGGAATTATTAAAGTAATAAATGGGGGATGGGATTTCCGTTTGATTTGGGGACATGGGAGATGGAGATTAAGTTGGGACTTGGAATTATTAAAGTAATAAATGGGGCATGGGATTTCCGTTAATGAAAGTTAATGAAGTATAAAAACTGAGTTAAGCAAAATATATATGGTAGATGGGAATCGAACCCATGTGAGTTAATATACAAAGTCAAGGTTTGTTACCATTAGACCAGAAGCTATAACTTAACAAAGTTTACAGAACAAGCTGTACTTATAAAAGTTTCACTAAATATACTTAAGGTACTAGGGTCAGGGACCAATCCCGGGGGGCCGGGGCCCACCCTACCTCCAATGTACCTCCGCCCCTGGTTGAGCCCTAGGATCAAGCTTACTTCGAGTTGCCTGAATGGTTGCTGCATAAGTGAGACAACCAAAGACCTTAAGATGCGCCAAACTTGGTGGCACACCATGTAAATTTTCATATGGAGTAGTGTTCTGAATAAGAGTAGAAGGAGTTCTGTTTATAAGATGAACTGCATGCATTGCAGCAAAATTCCAGAACTGAGCAGGTAAGGAAGCCTGAAAAAGTAAAGCCCGAGTAACAACTAAGATGTGCTGATGTTTTCTTTCCACTATACCATTCTGTTGTGAGGTATAGACACAAGTAGTTTGGTGAATGACACATTTGGAAGAATAGAATTCTGGAATGTGGAATTCAAGACCATTATCAGTACGAATTGTTTTAATTTTAGCCTTGAACTGTGTTTCTATGAAGGCAAAGAAATTAATAAGGGTTGGCCGAGCTTCTGATTTGTGTTTCACGGTGAAAATCCATGTATGACGAGTGAAGTCGTCCACAATGGTAAGAAAATAAGCATGACCTTGAAAAGACAGAACATGGGCATTTCCCCATATATCCACATGTATGAGATCAAAAGGAGCTGAAGTTTTACTTGTACTAATAGCAAAAGGAAGGCGTTTTTGCTTTGCCATAGGACAGACAGTACAATGAAAACCAGACAGTGAAGAGATGTTACTATCAATGGTTCTAAACTGAGAGAGTTTACAGTCTGGCACATGGCCAAGGCGATAATGCCAAATATCTATGCTAGGCTGAGAGGAAGAATATGCAATTCTGGAAGGGTAGGCAGGTTTTGTGTTGAGCTGGAGATTATGTTGAAGTTGTTTGGTCTGAGATGGAAGATGGAGTAAGTAAAGGCCATCAACCAAACTAGTTGTTCCAATCATAGTCAAACTGGGGTAAGCCTGTATAAAGCACAAGGAATAGTGAAACCATAAGCAGATGGTTGTACTTCTGACTAGTTTACTCACATAAACCAGATTGAAACTAAAAGATGGGACTAACAGAACATCAGTCAAAATAAGATGTTCTGAGTATTGAACAACACCTATAGCAGTCAAAGCTACTTTACTATCATTAGGCATATGGACAAAACCATTAGAAACAGGTTGAGAATGCAAAAAATGAGCAGGAGAACAGATGATGTGATCTGTTGCTCCTGTATCTAAGATCCATTTGTTCTGAATATGGCAGTTAACAGTAGAGGCATAGTGAAGTGTACCTGTAGAGTCAGGGACTTCAAAAGCATGAGAAGCAACAGAGTTAGCTCTACTGACACTGTTGTGCTGTCCAGAACCCTCACTTTCGTTGGAGACTGAATAGTGAGAAGGATTATTAACCTTGTAGGCATCAGAAAAAGCAGCTGGAGCTGGGACATAATGCTGCTGAACAGAAAATTGATTCTGTTGAGGAGGAAACTGATTCTGAGAAGATAGGCTCAGGAGTGCTCTGATACCATGTCAGATTTCTGATTAATTCCTCTTTGCTTGATTGAGAGAATGAAAAACAATCTTACATTGTTCGGCCAGAGTAGTTGACTTTTATACTCTATCTACAAAGCAGAAGAAATTAGTTACGAGTCTCTAACTAACCTAACTAAATTACACAATAGTACCTAACCTAATTACATTCTATCTACATAAGTTTGTACCTATTACAAATTGATACATAATATCTCTAATATTGTTGTCGGTTTATACATCCAGGTTACAGTTCCGAGTAATGTGGACAATTGCAAAGATTTAATTTTTGTTTAGTGTATTTAGTGATGGAGATAATAACAATTTGAGAAAAGTAAGAGACGGTTGATAGGGAAATAAATTTCAATGATAAAGAGAAGTGAATATAATGTTCATTGATTGGATAAGATAAATTCTAATAAGTGAAAATTATTTTTTATATGAATTTGCGATTTTTCAATACTTAAATAATTTAGGCTCTTTTCTGATAGCAAATAAAATGTCATTTCTTCAAATAATTATTATTATGACATTAATAAAATATATCTGGCCAACGGGTCGGACCCAAATATAGTACAAAACTATAAATAAAGCGTGATGGTCATTCAACCAAGAACAATTTAAATTTCTAATCCTCTAAATAAGAAATATAAAAAAAATCTAGTGGTTAGAGTAACAGATCATTTCAAAGGCTTTTCTTCTAAAATATTTTTATCTCACTAAAATCAAGTATGTTTATGTGAAAAAAATGTATGTTTTCACTTATATTGTTTTGTTTGTTCTTAGCATGAAACTTTGAACCTGTTTTTCATTCGTTTTTATGAAAGATTTACAACACTTACAAATACATAATGAATTAGCGTCACATCCTTAAACATTAAAATGACATATCGTCGCTCATTTCTAATCAGAAATAGACGAATCTAATATCACCCATGCATCATGATCCATGAACATGGCCGCAAAACTCAATCTCTTGTCAACCATGATCACTTTGAATTTTATTTCTTTTTAAAGCTAGGTACATACTATAGGAGTTTTAGAAAGAGTAACTTGTATTATTATGAAACCACAAATGGGTTTATATAGATTACAAAACTTGGAAAATAAGTAACAGAATCACAATACTAGAAGGACACTGAAATACTAAGAACTATACTAGAAGGACAAGGAAATATAAGATTATTCCTAATCTATCTCTAACACGTCCCCACAAGATGATGGTGTGAATAACAACATCAATCTTGACCGACATACACCAATCTTGAAGAACACTCCCCCGCAATGTAATGATATAGAATGTGATGCAAAATCGTCGAACTCTTGTGCTTGAAGAGCGAAGCCAACTAACCGTCATCTTGGAGAAGAAGAAATATTCAAACTCGCAATTCATATGTTGCAACCAAACTCACTCGTTGTAAAAAATTGACTAGAAACGAGATTGAACAATAATCAATTGGTTTTAACGATACCAATAAACGTAAACTGGTGTAGGACACGAAAAATTCATCCGAATGACCGTGATCGGAGAAACTTCCTTTGTTCCATACACACAAAGGAGAGATGGCTGGAAATTGAACGTGGACTCCATACCATACAAACTCTTGAGCAATCAACTGTAAAAAGCCGGAGCTTCATCTCCAATGTAAACGGCAATGTTTGATCTACAAAGCACAAAAAGTTAGTAGAATCGACGACAATGAAAAATAGCGATGAGTGATGATGGGGGTATGGCAACCGGAGTATTGGACTTTGCTGGGGACGAAATACAGGGATGGGGATCGGATTAGGGTATTGTTATTGAGAAAGAAAGAATAAATAAACTACTAAAGCTCAAGGCTACCGGAAATAATAATAATAATAATAATAATAATAATAATAAAAACAATATAAAGAAAGATGACAATGGAATTTGGTGAATGCCTGAATCAGGGGCGGAGGTACATTGGAGGTAGGGTGGGCCCCGGCCCCCGGGATTGGTCCCAGCCCTAGTACCTTAAGTATATTTAGTGAAAATTTTATAAGTACAGCTTGTTCTGTAAACTTTGTTAAGTAATAGTTTTTGGTCTAATGGTAACAAACCTTGTTCAATTCCCATCTACCATATATATTTTGCTTAACTCAGTTTTTATACTTCATTAACTTTCATTAACGAAAATCCCATGCCCATTTATTACTTTAATAATTCCAAGTCCCAACTTAATCTCCATCTCCCATGTCCCCAAATCAAACGGAAATCCCATCCCCCATTTATTACTTTAATAATTCCAAGTCCCAACTTGAAATGGAAAAACAAATCCTTATTTATTATCCAACCTAAAAAGCCTAACCCTAGTCTGTTAGTCTCCTCTCCCGTTCGTATTACTGTTGTCTTTCTTCCTCTGCTACAACCTACAAGTGGGCCAATTAGCAATTGGGGTATGTGAAAAAGAAGTATATCATCTCCAAATCAACGTGAATAAGAAGCCAATACTTTGTCCTTAACTGCAGCTTTTACAGTCCACTTTTCTCCAAAATCATTAATAAGTCAGGTAAGTGTAAGTTTAAACAAGTTCTGATTTTGTTATGTTTTTTTTATGTTCTGGCATACAAATACAATATAATTCTTCTCCAGTTTCTTTTTTTTACCAATACAATATAGTTCTGATTTTTTTTCTTTTACTGTTTTTGTTACGGTTTTGCTTTCGGCTCCAATTTGTGTAATCTTTTCAAATGTTATTCTCTATATAATAATAGCATCTTATGTTTTTCAGTGAATATGAAGAGGAAGCAAAATACGATTGATTCTTTTTATAAGAAAAAGGAAGTGTTACAAGCTGAAAATCTTTTACAAAGCGAACAAGTGAAAAATGTGGAAGAAGAAGTGGAAGAAGAGGAGGAGCAAGAAGAAATCCCTAGTTCAAGAGTTAAGGATCCATCTTTTGCTATAGTGGAACGAGATCCCGGTTTGCGAAATCCAATTTGGACATATCCGCATGGCAAACAGGACGAGATTAGGCGAGCATATTTGACATCCGGTCCTCACCAAGTTCGACTTCCAAAATTTCCCAAGACTCGATTTGGTGATCATCTTCGCAGCTTTCAAGCCTCATGGTACAAATAATTTCCTTGTATTGAATATTCAGAAACAAAAGACGCTGTTTATTGTCTACCATGTTATCTCTTTGCGGAAAAGCCGATCGCTGAATCTGGTTGGGATGTATTTACGAATGGAGGTTTTCGAAATTGGAAAAAAGGTTCATGGAAAGGATTGTTCTTTCCAAAAACATATTGGGGACAAACCGAATTCTCATCACAATAATGCTGTGAGAAAACGTGATGCTTTGCTAGAACAATCTGGGCACATTGACAAAGCGATGGAGAGACAAACCTCTGAAGAAGTGAAGAAGAATATACTTCGGGTGAAATCTTCAATACAGGTTGGTCGTTTGTTAGCGTTGCAAGGGCATGCTTTTAGAGGCCATGATGAGTCTATTGAGTCAACTAATCGGGGCAACTTTATCGAGCATCTTCAATTTTTAGCCGATAACAATGAAGAAATAGATAGTGTGGTATTGGATAATGCTCCACCAAATGCGAAGTACATATCACCTGAGATTCAGAAGCAAATTCTGCATGTCTTGGCTGAGAAGATAAGGACCCATATCTTTGAAGAAGTTGGAGATTCTAAATTTTCAATAATTGTGGATGAGGCAAGTGATGAAAGCAATCATGAACAAATGGCGATTGTTCTTCGCTTCGTTGATGCTAAAGGGTTGATACAAGAGCGCTTCTTTTTTTTTGGTGGAAAAGAGCGCTTCTTTGATATTGTTCATGTGGAAGATACAACATCAAAGACTTTGTATTCTGCAATCCGCTCAGCTCTTTCTTTCTATAAGTTCCCAATTCAAAATCTTCGTGGACAAGGATATGATGGTCTAGTAGCATGCATGGTGAGTGGAATGGATTGCAGGCATTATTTTTGAAGGAATCTCCTCAAGCATATTATGTACACTGTATGGCTTACCGTCTTCAGTTATCATTAGTTGCAGCTGCTAAAGATGTATTTTGGGTTCATGAGTTTTTCACATTCTTATCAAGCATCGTAACTGTTGTTACTGTATCTTGTAAGCGCCAAGGTCAGTTAGAAGCTGCAGAAGCATCTAAAATTGCACTTTAGCTAGCGACAGGTGAAATTGAGACAGGAAAAGGTGCTAATCAGGTTAGTACTTTACAACGACCTAGTGATACCCGTTGGAGTTCACATTTGAGATCTATATCTAATCGTATCAGGTTGTATGGTTCAACTTGTAAAGTTTTGGAGAACATAATGAATGACGGAAGTAGCTCCAAAATCAAATGGGATGCTACTACAGCTTTAGAAAGAATGAAGTCATTCGATTTCGTCTTCAATTTGTTTATGATGAAGAAAATATTGGGCATCACTGACATGCTTTGTGTAGCTTTGCAACGAAAGTCTCAAGATATTCTCAATGCAATTAGATTGGTGGACTCCACAAAAAAACTCTTGACCGAAGTTAGGGAGAAAGAGTGGGATTCTTTGCTTGCTGATGTCAATGCATTTTGCAAGCAACATGATATTGAGGCTCCTGATCTTAGTGCTCCATTTTTCAGAGGTCGATCTATTCGAAAGGGAGATGTTACAAATGAACATCATTACCATTATGATGTATTCAATGCATTCATTACCACTAGAGTCAAGGTTTAATGATAGAGTGGTGGAACTACTGAAGTTGAGCTCAAGTTTGGTTCCTAAAGATGGGTATAAGACGTTCGACATTGCTGCTATCTGTAAGCTTGCAAAGGAGTATTATCCTCTTGATTTTTCAGAAGAGGAAATGGATACATTAGAGTTCCAGTTGGGGCTTTTTCGAATTGAAATTCCTAACCATTCTTCTTTGCTGAAGCTATCGTCTATTTCTGAGTTATGTCAGGGATTAACAAAGACAGAGTTGTCAAAGGACTTCTATCTTGTTGACAGGCTGATTCGTCTTCTCCTCACTCTTCCAGTTTCTACTGCTACAGGTGAACGTGCATTTTCGGCTATGAAGATAGTGAAGAATAGACTGCGAAACAAGATGAATGATGAATTTCTTGCTGATAGTTTAGTTATTTATATTGAAAGAGTGATAGCTAAAAGTTTTAGTTTAGATGCTATTTTGAGTGATTTCAATGATCTCAAAGAACGTCGTGTACTTCTTAAATAATTATAAAATATTATCTTAATTTTTTATTTAATTATTTTTCGGCCTCCCGGTCTCGAAATCCTGGCTCCGCCCCTGGCCTGAATGGAGAATGCAGGGCATCAATCGGCGGAAGGAGAAACGGGACCAGGTGAGTGAGGACTCATCCTGCGCCGACGAAAGGAAATAAGGTTATAGGATTCCTAGATTAAGGCTGTTAAGCAAGAGGTTCTGATATCATATAGGAGTTTTAGAAAGAGTAACTTGTATTATTATGAAACCACAAAGGTGGTTTATATAGATTACAAAACTTGGACAATAAGTAAGAGAACCACAAGAACTATAAGGAAATATAAGATTATTATTCTTAATCTCTATCTCTAACACATACATAAGCTAGAGATGTTGTACGTCGGAACTCCATACGATCGACTATATATTATCATCAATCAATCTTCAGCAAGTATATTCGCAAGAGTAACATGACTTGCATTGACTTGTTTTGCAGCAGTTGCCGGGGCACTCATTACACTCGCTATCTTTCGTGCAAAGTGAATCGTCCCCGCAATAATCGAGATCATTGATTTCACGATCAGCGGAGGTCCGGTGGGTCGTCGTATTAGCTCCGCGAGAGTGCTTGGTGATGGTGGTGGTTTTCCCGCCGTGGTCGTGGAAGCTAGTCGTCGTGATGTTGCCGCCGGCAGCCTGCGGCGTGGGAGGAGGACTGCTCATAGTCGTCGCCGACTCGCCCAACAGCGGTTGACCTATAATGTCAAGCAACATTGGAAGCAAGATCGTCATAATAATGAATGCCTGCAACTTCGCCATATATATATGTATGTACGTGTATTGGCACTTGATTTGATGCCATGGAGTGCGCGCGGATAGTATTTATAGTGGTGAGTTCAGTTGATTCTTATTCCCTAGAGCCGGCTGCCTTGTAAGTTAGCTTTTGGAATGTGTCGTTCGATGAAGGTTCGTGGGATCGAGCGATGGTGATTTTGTTGGCCTTCCATCTATATCTTTTGTCCACTGCTTGAAATGAATCCAAAGATGGACGACATGCATATACAGTAATACTTTAATTAATGTGGTTACGTACGTACTCCACCATTAGAATTCCTTCCTCAAAAAATGGCCACCACCACCAACTATGAATAATTCTAGCCTATCCGGGCAAGTGCTCGGTTGGGCTTCAACTTGCAGCACTGCCTTTAAGCCACTTGAGACTGTTGCTGCTACTCCAGCCGATCACGATCGAACTTCACGTTGGCACTGAGGCTGGCTCCTCATGCGCGCTGATTAGCTCCTTTCACCTCACTACGGGAAAATGGACCTCTTGCAACTCCAAAAATGTGTTGCATAAAGCATTAAAAGATTTGCAATATCCTAGCGCAACACTTTTACTAGGGTTGCATATAGTGGGGGTTGCAAAAAGAATACGCAATTGTTTTTTTTTCATTTTTCGCAACCAAAATAAAAAGGGTTGTGTATCTTTATCTCTTATGCGGCTCAAGATAGGGTGCATAATCATGGGTTATGCACCCATTAATAACCAAATCTGGACCCTTTATTTAGAAAATTCAGATCTAAGGATGGAGAATTAAATGTCGTTTTTATTTTCCCTACCTTTCTTAATCGACTCATATCTTTTTCGTTTTAACTCAGATTTTTTTTTTTGCACAGATGGAACGAGTTCATCGTGTTCTACAAAATGAGATCAATTTTCAATATTTTTTGAGAAATTTTTTTTTACCTCTCGGTACCAACTGCATACCATATGGTATCTTATTCGTTTTTAATTCGTTTTTGAAAACGTTTGCACAGAAGGGACGAGTTCATCATGATCTATTGGATCTACAAATTTCTGGATGAACAAATTACAGGACCAAAAAATACCTCACAATACCATACAATACCACCCTGGTACGATGTGGTATCTTGTGGTACAGAATGTTAAAAGTCGTAAATGACAATTAATATACTTCTACTATCATGTATTCAACCATCCTACAGTCTTTGTTTGTTCATACCACCATGATACGCTTTTCAAACCATAGGTATGCTCTTATTTCAATATCAATCAATACCATATGGTATAGACTGGTAAAAAATATATCAAAGTGGATATCATTTTGAAGAACACAATTAATCTGATCTAACTGTGCAACAAAAATTAAATTTCGACTTAAAACGAGTGAAAAATCGTTCATCAAAGATTAAGGAGGGGAAAATTAAAGGCTTTACAGGAGAGAGATGATGTTGATGTCATGCTGATGTGGACGGGTTACTCATAGTTACTCACCGTAAGGTTACTGACCTGATCCGTTCCCCTCCTATGCAACACCACTTTAGGTAACATATTTCAAAATATTTGCATCACATTTTAGTACCATATGCAACATTTTTTACACTTATTTTGCAACAGTTAAATTTTATTCGTGACGAATATAAATAGTCACAAATGACATTTTTTGTGATGAATTAGTGTCGACATGGAAAAACAACGGTGACACTTTAATTGTCACAAATAGTTGCACGTGTGACCATAATTTTGTCACAAATGCACTTTTTGAAATTCAAAGTATGATCTAGAGATAGTATTTTCGTCACTGAAGTAACTATTTATGACGTATTATGTTGTCGTGACAACGTCAACAATATGACGTGCCACAAATTGTTGTTATTGGTGACCATCGTTGTATCACAACAGATAGGGTTTGGTGACAACTATGATTGTCATTAAAGTGCAGCATTAGTGATGCATACGAATTATTTTCTTCTGTGACAATAAAATTGTCGCAATTGTATGTTTTGGTGATAAGGATTGACAATGGAATTATGTGCATGAAGTAGCTTTAGTGACAAACAATCATAATAGAAATTGATGTTGGTGACAAGAATCATTATCAAAATAAAGAAATCTAATCCACTAGATAATTAATCAACTATCTTAAATTACTTATACAAAATAGTATTATTGAAACAATCAAAACCATAAATGGTACACAAGTGACACAACTATTCTCTCATATCTTCATATGAGTACGCAACACTTATTGAAGGACTTCTCGATTCTCATTTCTGAAGATATCTGCAATTAAACTCAAAGGATGTAAGTAAGTAAAAAATGTGATACAAATAATTTCAATTATAAATCATTAAGGGCTCAAATAAACGATTAGTCATTAGTCAATCGAATTACAGGTACACAATTGTTGTGAAAGATAACTAAAAAAATACTGCAAAATTGAAAAAGTGGTAGGGATACTTACGACTCTCTCTCTCGTCTACAACTCATAAGAAAATAAGGTAGTTTTTTTTAGAAGATAGTATATTTTTGAATGGAAAGAGTTGGACTTGGAATTAAAGTTACAGCCTTGGAAGTAACTGGGATAGATTCATTTTCTTATGTCAATACGCAATTGGCTTTGAATACAGTTATAGATTGGCCAACGCTAAATAAAAAAAATTCATATATACCTACTAAGGGATTACTCGTGCACGTACACCAGCCAACAAAATTATTCGTCCTATATTCTCATCTAAGGTAGAGCCTAGAATACAAATTACATTAAATTGATTGACACGAATGAGAAAAAGCAAAAGACATAGGGCAAGCAAACACAATAGCATTGCCAAAAAGCAAACTAAAGATTACATACCTTTGAGGGCTCCGAATCAATTTCAGAAGAAGATAATAATGGGATTTGCAAATTTTTTGTATTACTGACAGAAATACAAAAAACAATACCAGTTGACGGCGAGGAGCTTGTCCCGATGAAGATTGGCAAGAGGCTGGAAAGAGAAGAGGACGAGCGAGTGGTTGGGATTTCGTAATAGGGTTTTCTGGTTATGCGTGGAAAGCCCATGGGTTATGAAATAAATAGTACATATTATAGAGCTACCCTTAATGTCGTTAGATCTTTCAAAGATAATTCACTACGGCTTAATAGGTAAGTAAGGGATATATGGCAGCAAATCTTTTCAGTGTCATGATTATCTTTCTTTTTTAATTAGACTTTTTTCCTTCTCGGCAGTTGCATTTTATTAATTAGACTTTTAATTCGAATACAACATTTGCATGATTGCATCACAATTTGTTGAAGTGTTGCATAAATTATATAAATACACAACCCATTTATAATTTCTGGTATATGTGTTGCCTAATGTAGAGCAAATGCAACAGGTAATTATTTTGGGTTGCGTTAGATACCTAATACGCAACCTCAAACAGAAGTGTTACCATTATATAGTTTACGCAACACTTTCAAATAGTGTTGCAAACCAAGTGTTGCAAGAGACCCCTTTCCTGTAGTGCCTGGAACATGTTGCATGCACCTGCTCTAGTATAATTAGGGCTGCAAATGAGCCGAGCGGGCTCGACGTTCGACTCGAGAACTCGTTCGAAACTCGACTCGTTTATTAATGAGTCCAGCATGAGCTAAGCCTTGAACAGCTCGAAAAGCTCGCGAGCTAACTCGACTAGGTGGCTTGTTGAGCTCAACTCGTGAGCTGACTCTCGTTTAGAGCTCATGAGATGTCTCAATATTGTGGCTATAGAAAGCCAACTCGATTACCGACTTATTAGATAGTCGATATATATCTTATGAGTTGGATTTTGGTAATTCATAGGATTGTTAAATTATATATCTCACCCTATATGAAGTTTAACCGTGGTTGAATATGTGAGCAAATATGTTTTGTTTTTTATTTTGAAAAGAAATTATATATTAATATTGCTTTTATAGTATGAAATAACATGACTTGGAGGAGTCAAAATTTATTAGCTAAATAATATGATACCAACAATCACATGACTAGTTAATGCTAATGCTGAGCATTTGACTTATTTTTCTATCATGACATCAATCACATGTATCATATATGACATACAAAATGAATGTATCAAATACAAGCCAAGATTTTAGTAAACAAGTATAGTTCGAGCTCGGTTAGACTCAGCTTGTTAATAAATGAGTCGAGCTCGAGTTCAGCTTGTTTATTAACGAGCGAAGCTCAACCTCGGGTAAAATTCGGCTCGACTCAGCTCATTTGCAGCCTCAAATATAATGCATCTGGTTCTTGATCTTATGAATTTTATAAATAGTTAAATAATGAAGAAAATTATATGAATTGATATATGGACCAAACCAAACCGAATGGTGATATATTACTTTGTACAACGGGGTCGTTTGAAAGTTGCGAATGTTAAATCTTTGTATTGTAATAACGTATTGTTTATTGTATCACATACTTCTTTTTTATGCTTAAACAAATGGTATCTCCGCTACATAAAATATTAGTTTGATTCCGACTCGTTGGTTGAAATATCATTTGAATATAACGTATTTATGATGTACTTTATAAAGTTTTCAAAATATTTGAAATGTGCATTTCTACCTAGTAACTAAATTAATTTTTAAAATCAAATTAAATAATAAAAAATATGAAAATTGAAATATCAAACACCAACGAAATACTTATGAAACAGTTAGTGGGCTAGTTAATCGTAGTAAAAAGGTTATATGTTTTTAAGAATTTAGGTTTATGCATGTTTTTAGTTTTAAAAAAATATATCAAATTCCTTTACAGCCTGTTTGGATGGATAAAAACTCAGAAATTAGAATTCCATTTCCAATTCTATTTTATTATTCTATGTTTGGAAGTGTAAGAAGGTTGAGAAATGAATTCCATTTAATCCAAATTATGGAAACTAGAATTCCTATTAAAAGTGAACTATAATTAATAATATAATATGTTTGTTTTGTCTTGGAAAATGAACTATGAATGATAGAGAAAGAGAATAGAGTGATAGTTGATTAATAAAATAATAATAAATAATAATGGGACCCACTAATTCCATCTTCATAAACTCAATTCCTACCACTTTGATAGGAATTGTAATTCCAAAAATTTAGGCAAAATGGAATTCATTTCTCAACCTTCTTATCATTCTAAACATAAAATATGGAATTGAAATTGGAAATGAAATTCCAATTCTTGAGTTTTTTGCCCATCCAAACAGGCTGTAAAAGTTAGAATTGGAAATGAAATTCCATTTCCATTTCATAGGAATTGTATCCAAACATGTTGTTAGTGTAATTAGTAATGATGCATGTCTTTGTTTAAATATATAATGGTTCAAATTTCAGGATAGATGAATTTTTTTTTCCTATGAGTAAGACTAATAACTATAAGACAAATCTATATTTCCTACTTTCGCTCTCGTTAGAGGATATTTGAAATGATAAAAAACTACTCACAACTCTACTGTTATTTATTTGTAAATGTAGATTAGAAAAAATTTAAGTTAGACTAGTAATCTTCTTTGGCACTAGGGTTGATACTCGGTGTGGTTACGAATTAATTGAACCAAAAAATCGGTTAGCAAACATCAATAAGGAGGTGAAATCGGCAACCATCACCGACACCGATCGACAACATTGTCAGTTAGTCGATAACTACCATCGACGGTTTCGGTGTGAATAGTCGATTAGTCGAGAGGAACTGGAAATTGGGGAGGTCAGCAACAGAAGTTTCAGGAAGAGTCCCGTCAGGCGACAACAACGGCCGAGGACAACATATTACACTAAACGAGTTGGGGCGACAAGGTAGAGGAAGATGAGAGGTCGGGTAGAGGAATGAAGGAGTTGGGGCAGCGAGAGGTCAAAGGGATGCTTGGTCAGTTATAACGGTTAGCAACTGATTATTGTCGGTTAGCAACCGATAACCACTGGTTAGCGAATAACCCCAAAAGGGTCAACCAACCCCGAGACCGATGCCTTATTTGTCGGTTTGTGGTTAGCCAATTAACGAATTTTTCAGTTTGATTTTTTGGTTGACCGACTGACAGACCACCGATTATCACCCTTTATTCACACAATAATAAAATTCATTTTGTGACCAGACATCTAACACAACCTGTGATTTGTTACGATAATCCCATTTAACCAATCGATCGAACTGGAGAGGACAATTTCTTGCTGGATTAAAAACTTGTGGCTTAGATGAACTCCAATCAGAAGGAACTACAGGCTGTATATGGTTCGTTTACCATCATAGACGCATAAACAAAAAGAGGATATCACTTGATAGAGCCCTTTGTTTTCTTAGGACCCCCAAAAAAAGCAGTAGCAAAAGTTTCGTAAACTACACAATCAACCAATAAAAGCCAGCAGTAACCCTAAACTTCCAAAACCTTCTCGGCCTTGTATTTCATTTCATCACACCATTCCAAAAACACAGGGGGGGTCGTCGATTTCATTTTCCATAATCGACATTCAATTCTCCCCAATCCAAAGACGAACAAATTTGGATTTCAGTAGTACTACTACTACAACACATTTGTGGCTTTTAAGCTCGCCGTCTTTTTGTGTGAAGGAGACAACCTCTCGCCGGACGGCCAAAAGGCTCTCTCTCGCCACGTCGGACGCCACCTTTCGTAGCAAAAGCTCCACGAGTGGCGTCCACGTCACCCGGTTGCGTATTCCCACTAGGCGACTGTGGGTCCCCCGCGACATTAATTTCTGACCGACGAGGGTATATACGATTCCATTGGTAAAGCATAATTCCCGGGCATCGGCAACCAGATGCGAATATGCCTTTTTCATTTGAATAATTAAGCCGCCGGCGAAATGACGAGAGTGCCCCTGAGGGAACCGAGACAGTAATGGCCCCTATCCAGTATTAGAGGCCCGTAATTGAGCTGCCGAATTCCTGTTTTGCCCTCCCAAGTGAAACGCGGCGTACCGGTGACGAGAATGAAAGAAAAGCTGGATAGTCTCACGTACGTGGCAGTAAAAAGGATTGGCGGGAGCCGAGTCATCGTGCATGACCACGATTATTACCACGTTTTGAACGGGATTCTTACCGTATGCTCCGGACTTAGGTAACCAGTTCGTGGAGCGGGAGCGGGAGCGGGAGCGTGAACGGGAGCGCCAAAGCGTCAAATTTTTAAAGACTTAATATTAAAAGCGTGATGAGAGCGTTATTATTATATTATTATATTTATTTTGAATAATAAAAAATTACCGTTATTGCTCAATATAGCAACAAAATATAAAGTACATCACTTAATTAAACTTTCCCCTTTCCTTATCAGCTTTATGACGTAAGAATTTTGCTTCTATTAGTAGATGGCTTCTAATAGTTCCCAGCTTGCATTCTTCACCACAGATAATTCCCATGGCCCACTCTTATTTTAATGAATTTATAACATGCAATTCAAAGAAAAAAAACTGCTGAGCTGAAAGAGGGACTGGTTGAAGCATGGCGGGTGAAAGGAAACCTTAGGGTTTCAATCACACAGTTTGGCTTATTTGAGGTGGTGCTTCCTAGCGATGAAACAAGAGTGTGGGTCCTGAAGAGGACGCCCTGGATAGTCAACGACAGGATCTTCCATCTTCGGTCCTGGACACCATCCATTTCCAGACACACTTTTGATGAGTTGGCCTTGGCTCCCTTTCGTGTTCAACTCTGGAACGTGAAAGATGACTGCTGCACTAAGCAGTTTGGCCGGAAAATGTCAGCGGGAACTATCGGCCAGGTCCTGGAGGCAGATGTCTTTGCATCTAAGGAAACAGAGGAGTGCTTTGTAAAAGTGCTCGTCCTTATTGATTTTTCAAAGCCTCTGCGCTCCCAAATCATGGCAGTAAGCGCGGAGCTGGGACAATTCTGGGTCAATCTCAAGTACGAGTTCCTACCGACGGTTTGTTACCACTGTGGACGCGTGGGTCACTCCAAGCGGGACTGTGTGTTTGACCCCCCGCCGAGGAAAGAGCGCTTTGGCCCGCATATGTCCACAAAGAAGCTCGGGAGGAAGCTTTACATGGAGGAGGATAGCTTTCCTAAATTTCGAGATACAAGCAAGTCTGTGTGGGTGAACAGGAATATCCAAATGCCGAATGCTGGTAATGCTAGGAATGCTCGGGGGCGAGTGGAAGAGGGCTCACGGGTGCGTTCTGCGCCTGCTCAGGCTCCAGGAATGGTCCATGCTCGAGTTCCAGAACCAGAGGAGCCTGCCACCAGAAAGACTCAGCCTAGGCTGCGTGAGTCTGCCAATCAGCTGGCTGCAGATCGTACAAGCCCAAAAAGTTTCAACCTGAAGAAATCCCCTCGCGTGAAGATTGGTGGAGGGGTTCGGCAACCTCAGAAGAAGCAGTCGCCTAAAATACATGCTACTCTTCCTAAGAAGGAATCGAAGGGTCGTCAACAGCCGAGTAGGCGTATGAAGCAAGCCCCTCGGCCAAGGGTGGAGACAGTTCCTATGGAGAGGGTGCTTGAGGAAACCAGGAGGCGGCGGCTGATTTTACAGGATGAATCTGAGGAGGAAGAGAATGCGAAGGATGCTCCAACGGCTAAGGCCCAGTCAGGGGACTCGGTCCCGCGGGTTCGCCCACGATTGAGAAAAGGAGGTGTTAGAGTCAATCTGGATAGGACTAACCAGGTTGCTGACATTACCCCACCTGGTGCTATGAATAATCTGGTGGATAAGGAGTCTGGAGTCCCTCTTGAGATCCCAGACTCGATGCATCAACACCAAGGGTCTGACTCTGAGGTGGACCAATCGCCGGAGGAGGATAATGCTTTTGAAATCAAGCGCCGTTCACCCGCTGGTGCTTCCATGCAAACCTCCAAGGGCATGAAAGGACGGGTCCACCAAGTGGTGGAGGCCTTTGAAGCAGGGCTGACCATTGGGCAGGTGGAGATAATTCCCCGGAAAGGGGTGGGTTTGGGGCTGAATGAGTATGGGTCTAATCTGGTGGACCCACTCATGGAGAATCGTAAACGTGGGCTTGAGGAGGTGGGAGGAGATGTGGGTGACCCTCCTACTCCGAAGAAGCAGTTTGTGGAAGTGGCGGATGTTCTTGAGAAGGTGGAGGAAGCCAGCCTCGAATGGCCCCAAGTTGATAAATGAGGCTTCTGGCCTGGAATGTGAGAGGAATTGGGCCATCCCTCACTTTCCAAACTGCTTTAGGGCTTGTTCATTCTAATAAACCGGATGTAGTGTTTTTTTCGGAAACACGATCGTGCCGGCGTGTAGTTTCCCGCCGTATGCGGGGGTTAGGGTTTGATATTTCTCATTGTTTTTTTGTAGATGCAGTCGATGCATCGGGTGGGTTAGTGGTAGCTTGGGCCCCCGGGGTTGACACCTCGGTGTTTTGTCATTCCAATTTCTACATTTGTTCGCAAATTAATGAAGGAGATCTTTCTTATTTGGTGTTTTTTGTTTATATTAGTTGTAATGTTGCTGTTCGAGCCCTCCAATTGGCTCATCTGCGTGAGGTTTGCGCGTCTGTTCAACATCCCTTTGTTGTCCTAGGGGACTTTAACACTACCCTCCATGAGGGAGAAAAGGATGGGGGTCGTGCTTGGAATGCGGCTCAGGCCATTAGCCTTCGGGATTTTGTTCATGATTTCGGACTCCATGACCCTGGTTACCAGGGGGACCAATTTACTTGGACCAATAAACGTATGGGAGCGGCGTGCGTTCGTGAACGGCTGGACAGGGCTCTCTGTTCTCAGTCCTGGATAGATGCTTATCCTGAGACTTTGGTCAAACATTTCACGGATCAGGGGTCGGATCATCGTGCCCTTCTCCTTGCCGACAAGCCTTATACCCGGACCAGTCGGCCTCTCTTTCGGTTTGATGCTCGTTGGGCGGATAACCCGGAGGTTAGGGCAATGGTTCAGTATGTCTGGCAAGAGGATGTACAAGGTACCCCTATGTTTCGACTTTGGGAGCGCCTCAAGAAACTCCGGCACTTGCTATATGATTGGAGTCGAGCAGGCACCACAAATTCTCTGAGGAATATAAAGACTCTCCAGGCTGAGATTGACCGGGTCAAGTCAGTTCATCCGGTCAATTGGGATGAGATCAGGTCACTGGAGACAGAGCTGACTCGTCAGTGGGATGCAGAAGAGCTTTACTGGCAGCAAAAGTCCAGAGTCCGATGGTTAAAAAGAGGGGACCAGAATTCTGCTTATTTTCATACGGTTGCTCGCACTCGGCGGAAGAGGAATTTCGTCTCTGGGCTCCGGAATGAGGAGGGCGAATGGGTTACTGAGGAAAGTGGGAAGGCTGAGATAGCTACTAACTTTTACCAAGCCCTGTTTACTTCGGAGTCCCAGGTTCCAAATATGGCTGAGAGGGTTGCGAGTCTCCCTATTTCTCGTACTGTTACTCCCCAAATGAACGAGAGGCTGACGGCAGAGGTTTTCCCCGATGAGGTCCGGCAAACGGTATTTGCAATGGGGTCGAAACAGGCTCCGGGATCGGACGGTTTTACTGGCAAATTCTTCAAAGCTTTTTGGGATATTGTGGGGCCCTCGGTGGTTGATGCAGTTTGTTCTTTCTTTTCAACTAGTCGAATGCTGCGGAGTTTTAACCACACTTGGCTTACGTTGATTCCTAAGGTGGAATCTGTGGAAACAGTTCGCCAGCTGCGACCGATCAGTCTATGTCAATTTGTTTACAAAATCATAACCAAGATCATGGCTGAACGGCTTGCTGGTCTGCTTCCTCAGATTGTTTCTGAGGGCCAGAATGCGTTTATTCGAGACAGGCAAATCATTGATAACATCCTTCTCGGACATGAGTTAATGCACTATCTAAAGATAAAGAAGCAGGGGAAGAAGGGGTACATGGCTCTAAAGGTTGACATGGAAAAGGCCTATGATAGAGTCGAATGGCCCTTTCTTCTGGCAGTTTTGGATAAAATGGGTTTTAACTCGGTCTGGCGAGGATGGATACAGGAATGTCTCAAGTCCGCTTCTTTTTCAGTGCTAATGAATGGAACTCCCTCTGGCTATTTCAGCTCCTCTCGGGGACTCAGGCAGGGGGACCCGCTATCTCCCCTGTTGTTTGTGCTTTGCACGGAGGGGTTTGCGGCGCTTCTTCGGAAGGCGATTGAGGAGAAGAAGTTGGAGGGGGTGAAGGTGGCGCCGCGTGCTCCTCGGATCTCGCATTTGTTTTTCGCGGATGATTCCTATTTATTTCTGCGAGGTTCTCTCCAGGAGTGCGAAAATTTGATCGTGGTGCTGAATGAGTATGAAGAGCTGAGTGGGCAGCGGGTTAATCTGGAGAAGTCGGCAGTCTGCTTTAGTAAGAATGTGGCCTTACCTGATCAAGAGTTTTTGGCAGCAATTCTAGGGGTTGGTGCAGTAGGGGTCCATGATAAATATTTGGGTTTACCCACTTTGATTGCCCGCTCCAAAATGGCCACTTTCCGATATTTAGAAGAGAAACTGCTGGCGCGTCTGCAGGGGTGGAAGCAAAAGACATTGTCCTGGGCGGCGAAGGAGACTTTAATTAAGTCGATAGCTTTGGCCTTGCCCCTTCATGTAATGTCATGTTTCCGGATGCCTCTCTCTCTGTGTCGTTTGCTGGATAAACACGTGGCCCGGTTCTGGTGGGGAGCTGAGGAGGGCCATCCTAAGATTCGGTGGGTGTCATGGCGTAATCTGTGCCGGAGTAAGCATGATGGAGGGATGGGATTTCGTCGTTTTGAACATTTTAATCAGGCCTTATTGGCAAAGATAGGCTGGCGGATTCTCAATGAACCCCAGTCCCTCCTGGCGCAGGTTTACAAAGGGAAGTACTTTCCGCAGGGAACCTTTATGATGGCGACAGCTCGTTCCCGCCCTTCTTGGGGTTGGCAGAGCATCTTGTTTGGGCGCCAGTTGTTGGAGACGGGGTTACGATGGCAAATCGACGTGATTAGGCAAGGAGAAGGGCGGTGGGCCGAAGACAAGCTTAGTCAATGGTTTGATCCGGCTACCTGTCGGGCCATTATGACTATTCCATTGCCGCGGAGGAATGTTGAGGATAAGCTGATCTGGCATAGTACTCCTGACGGTGTGTTTTCGGTGAAGACGGCCTATCATTTGGCGGTTGAGCTAGATCGGAGGAAAGGTGAGTGGCGGGCTTCGGTAAGTTGGATGGATAGGCCGAGCTGGATCCGGCTGTGGGAAGCTAAGATTCCGCCTAAGCTGAAGGTCTTTGTCTGGCAAATTCTTCATCGGGCTTTGCCAACCACTGAGGCTCTTATCGAGAAGAAGGTTCCTGTGTTGCCCCGCTGTCCGGTTTGCTGGGATGGGCCCGAAACGATGGAGCACATGTTTCTATACTGTCCGGTAGCAAGGGCTCTCTGGGACTACTCAGGGTTGGACTATTTGGGGGAGGGTTTGCCTCGGCACACGTTTCCGTTGTTTCTCAAGCGGCTGCTTGCCCTTGTCCATCAGCCGACGATGTTTATGGCGGTGGTTGCCATCCTTTGGCGGATCTGGCGGTCGCGAAACTGGGTTGTCTTTGAAGGCAAGCAGTTTGGGATTCCGGCTTTAATGCGCCAATTTCACCAGCAGTATGAGGAGTGGGTGGGGTTGCCTGTCGACAGACCGCCAAGGTTGGCCTGCCCGTCCATTCAACCAGTGACCCTAATGGAGGATTCTCGGTTGGTGTGCCTTTGGGATGGGGCCACTAGGCGGGGGTCTCATTCGGCTGGGGGGATGGTTCTGTTTGATCAAGGGTGGACGCTCCTTCGGGCTAAGGGTGTGCAGTTTGCGCTAATTGATGAGCCACTGGTAGTGGAGTTGCTAGTGCTTCGTGAGGCTATCCTCTGGTGTCTGGAGTACGGCTTGTCTGATGTCAGGTTTGAGGGGGATGCGAAGGTCATTATTGACAAGATTAATCAGGCTGATACGCGCGACAGTCATCTGGGGGCTATACTTGAAGAGATTTGCCAGTATTTTTGGGCCCATCCAGGGTTTAGTGTGCGGTTTGTAGGTCGGGAGAACAATAGGGTAGCTCATTCGGTAGCTAGAAAGGCCCTCTCTTTGTACCCGTCTGTAAATCGCTCTTTTGATTTCAGGACCTGGCTGTTTTCCAGGATGTAACTATCTCTTTGTTTGGATCAATATATCCTATCTTTTGACAAAAAAAAAAAAAAAAAGAAAAAAAGAAAAAAAAATTAATACACGTGGTGGTGAGAGCATACAGGCACAACACCAAAGACCAATTAACCCTAGCAGCTACCGCTCTTCAATTCGTTTCCCTTTCCCTGTTCTTTTCCCTTCTTCAGTTCCTCTGTTCTGCTCAACCACGACCTCAGGATCCCTAACTATTTTGTACTTCTTTTCCCCATCTCGTCACTCTCGATGTTCAGTTAGTTCCTCCGATCTTATCGATGGTAGTTTGGGAGTATGGAATCTAGCGTTCCGTTTATGGGTTGATCTTCAGATCTTATTGATGGCACTTCGAATTTCTGGAGTTTCAGTGGTTAAATGTTCTTCTTTCTCCAATTGAATACAGGTGTCAGTCTTCTGCTTTTGCTCCTCTCCCAATTATGAAGAGGAAGCTGCAATCATCGTTGTCAATGGCAACTTGAAGCTTGCCTACTCCTATCCATTACCTTCCTTGATCTCCCACTCACCCACCGCTCACCATTCGGAAAATGGTTTTTTGGCTGTCGTAATATAAATTCACGCTCTAATAATCTGAAGTCGCGCTCCGCTAAATAATAATTCGCGAATTTTAAGCGGCTTGTAAAGAATCCGCGCTTTCAGCGCTCTGGAGCGGGGACGTGAGGCTTGACCCAACGAATTGGGTGATCTAACTCCGGACACGGGAGAGAAGGTGAATACAAGGAGATAGCTGTCATAAATCAGTTGGTTCCGATAATTCGAGTTGTTGGGAGATGTTAAATCGTGAATCATATATCATTCACTAACACACATCCTCAAACGAAAGTCAGTTATCTCATAAGGGCTTTTGTTTGCACATGTTTGAATACACGATACCACGTGCTTCACAAACGGGGTCACCGGGATTCAAATACAAGACCTTTCGGTCACATAAGGCTCTGATAACATGTGAAGAACCAGTTGATCCCAATAACTCGAGTTGTTGGGAGAAGGTTATTCTGGATCTTATACAGACCCATGTATGATACTTAACTTAACCACTTCGTTACACTAGCAGGGTAATTATTTTAAGGGGGTTCAACAAGTGAGTAGATATTGTTGCTCAGAAGAAAGATGTTTTTAGATTGGGAATCTCAACTGAATAAATTTTGCAACATGATGGAGCAATTTGGGTTCTGTATTTTTGAATTGATTCATTTCTAGAAAATTACAATTATCTGAGGTGTGTCACGTAATTTAAATTAACTCGTCATAAAGTAATTATTTTATAATTTTGAGATAATTACTAAAATGTATTGTTTATAAATGCAAATGAGCAACAAAGTATTAGAGTGAAAAAAGTTAGCAGTGTGATATTTTATGCTGAAACTGTTCAATCAAGTATTGTAAAACCGTACTAGACGTTGTACAAGAAAAGTCAACGATATAATGATATTTTATGCTGAAATTGTGGTTTAACCGTGGTTCAACTGTTTCGTACATCTAAATACCACCTACCAATATAATGTATTCTTGTCGAACGGTGTGATTAGATTTTTCAATTCTTGATTTCACTTCGTACGACAAGGAATCATGTGTATATGTGATCCTTAAGTTGGATATTCTTTGTTGACACACCTATCAGACAGGGTAAAGTGATTACCTAATTACAAAATGGACAAACTCGTCCAGTACTATCCAGTACATAACACATTCAAAAGGAAAAAAATGAAGGGGTCGTTTGGAAGTTGCGATTGTTAAATAGATGTATTGTTGAGAATACATGTATAATATTATACATGTATTGTCGAATTTGATGCATTGTAGAATACAACGTTTGGTATGTGTGATTGTGTATGTCGCATTAGCTAAAAGCTGAGACAAAACAATCTCAACTCAACTATCTCAACAATCACAACTAAAAGTTGAGATATAACAATCACTCAAAATGAGTGATAGTTTCTGTCACATCACAGAAACAATCCATGTATTGTTTCTACTTAAAAAACAAAAAAACGATGCATTGTAAACAATACATACATAATGACAATCTCAATAAAACTATCGCAACTTCCAAACAACCCCGAAATGAAAGAAGTGAATCTTTCCACACCCCCAATTTAGAGTGTCTATTTCTATACAGTTACATCTAAGTAAACAATTCAAAGATACCACCTACAGCAATGCGCCCACAAAATTGCGCAATTAGTTTACTTGGGTTCTCTTCTTGGTTTATGTGATGTTTTCTTGGATGGATATTCCGTAAATAGGAATATTCCAAGTTTGTTAGCCCCAAAAAAAAAAGGATCCGAGAATATTCCTGGAAGATTCTACTCGGTGACGTGGCTAATCCGAACGCCGTAACTGGGCTCGATAATTTTTAACTAATTTCCCGGCCGAGTGCCGACGACGTCAACAATGCGGGCATAGCTGTTATACACGTTCCGCCGGCCGTCAAGGGTATTCTCGACAATTCGTCACGAGTTTAAACCCCAAATTGAACTCCAGCCACTAATTAATGGGAAAGAGATTCTCCGAGGGTAAAATAGGCATTACGCGGAATAAAATAATATTAACGTCCTCCTTAAGAATCCGTCCCTTCCTTCTCGTCTCAGAATGACCGCTCTACAAGCGAGCCTTTTTCTAGCTTCCCCTCGTCAAACACTCCTTTCCCTTCCCCAAAGCAAAGAAAAAAAAAGGAAGTAAATTCCTACCCACCGTTTCCCCATTCTTCTTCCTTCTGTTTCCGATTCCAAACTTCCGTTTTCTCCTCTTCCGTTTCCCATTGGAACTCGGAACGGCTCGCCGAAGGACCAGTCATCCACCAGCTGCGGAAGGACTGAGAAAGCAGAGGGAGAGAAAGCTCTGCTAAGGCGGTGGTAATTACGCTCACCTTTTCTTTCCGTCTTATGCTTATGTGCTTTGGCAACAATGGGGTCTTAAAATTCTTCGTTTCACACGCTGATTAAGTGTGAAATTCGTTTGGGCGAATTCTTAATTTTTTTTGGATGTCTTCGTTTGCGGCGAAACGGTTGCTTGTTGACAGAGTATTCTTGTTTGCGCGTGTGAGTTTGTTCGCTGATTGGTTGAACAAAAAAAAGTTTATGCCTTTCCTACCTTGATCTTTCAGCCGTCTGCTTTTTCTTGTTGGGTTTTCGATTTCCTGTTCTGGGTTCACGAGATTTCTGGGCTTTTCTGCTTCTTTAACAAGTCCTATCTGCTCCCATTAGAATTGCTCCCTGCTTTCCTCTTCACAGTTTTGATCACTTTCCTTATATAGGTATATCTCTGGATTTCAGATAATTTACTCAAAATCCGTGAATTTCGTCCATGTTTAGTTCAATTGATCATTCTAACTCACTCTTCATTGAATTATTGTCGACTTAATTCGGATTGCAATCCTCTCTGATCATAGTCTAACAAATGTAAATTTTCTCTCATCCACAGATCGCTATAACTTCGCCTGACAGTGAATTGAACTTCGCCATAATTCATGGGCGAAATGCCAGAATCAGGGTACGAGACAACAGCTCAGAAAAAGCCCCTCGGAATCAGATTCCTCGAGTGGCTAAAAAAAGGCACTCTTTCCTACAAAACCTACCAAGTCATCGTCTTGATCGTAACATTTCTAGCATACGCCGCCTACCATGCCGCCAGGAAGACGACAAGCATTGTCAAGAGCGCTCTGGACCCTGCATCCTCGAAGCTCGGCTCGACAGCCAAACTATGGGAGATCAATTACGTGAGCCAGCCAACTGAAAGAAAACCCATCACGCTTCCATGGACGCTTGGTGATGGATGGGCGCCATTCGACGGCGCCAATGGAACTGGCTTGCTGGGAGAAGTCGATCTCGCGTTTCTAGCAGTATATGCTATGGGGATGTACTTCTCGGGGCATTTGGGTGACAGGATGAACTTGAGAATCTTCTTGACTATTGGAATGGTGGGCACTGGAGTGTTCACTTCACTCTTTGGAGCTGGATATTGGGCAGACATCCACAACTTCTATTACTTCCTGGCGGTTCAAATGCTCGCGGGGTTGTTCCAATCGACCGGTTGGCCTTCGGTTGTTGCAGTGGTGGGGAATTGGTGTGGGAAGAAGAAGAGAGGTTTGATCATGGGGATTTGGAATGCTCATACTTCGATTGGCAACATCTCAGGGTCTTTGATTGCTGCTGCTATGTTGAGCTATGGATGGGGTTGGTCGTTTGTTGTGCCTGGTTTTGTGATTGCCTTTGTTGGATTGCTTGTGTTTCTGTTCTTGCCGGTTAATCCTTCCTCGGTTGGAGCTGACCGAGTTGAGGAGGATGAATCGAGCTCTCCGAAGAAGAGTAATGGAGAGGAAGTGGGGCTCACTGAGCCTCTGCTGAGCTCGAGTTTCAAAGGTAAACAAGAAGCAGTTGGGTTCATTGAAGCTTGGAAGATCCCTGGAGTTGCTCCATTTGCACTATGCCTTTTCTTCTCCAAATTGGTTGCCTACACTTTCCTCTACTGGCTTCCTTTCTACATTAGCCACACAGGTAACCAATGAACCAAACAAGCTAACTTTGATCGTTCACTAATTTGCATACAAATTTTGGTGCTAACAATGCGATTGAATTTTGTGTTCTTTTGCAGCAATTGATGGGAAGTATCTCTCAAGTGGTACAGCAGGCAACTTGTCCACCCTGTTCGATGTGGGAGGTGTGGTTGGAGGGATCCTAGCCGGCCACATTTCGGACCGTCTCAATGCTAGAGCAATTACCGCCGCAGGATTCATGTACTGTGCAATTCCAGCACTCTACTTCTACCGCAGCTATGGCAATGTCTCGTTGACGATGAACATCGTCCTCATGTTGATTACCGGAATGTTTGTGAATGGACCTTATGCACTCATTACAACAGCAGTCTCGGCTGATCTCGGAACGCATAGCTCGTTGAAGGGGAATTCGAGAGCTCTGGCTACCGTGACAGCCATTATAGATGGAACAGGGTCAGTTGGGGCAGCAATTGGACCATTGCTGACAGGTTACATCTCCGCAACGAGCTGGAGTGCAGTTTTCACAATGCTGATGGGGGCAGCTTTCGTTGCCGGTCTGCTGCTGACTAAGCTTGTGATCGCCGAGGTGGGTGCCAAGATCGCCGAGTCCTCGAGGTCTCAGGGGAGCCCGAGCCAGTCGAGTCATCCAGTGGCCGAACTCGACGTTTGAAGTGGTTCTTAGGAGGACACAGCTCCAGATTGGAGTTTAGTTCAGTTCAGTTCTTTGTACATATGAAGGAAGAAACACATACCACAATAGAGAAAACAAAACCTCTCTCTATCTCTCTGTATTTGCCATTTGGCCATTCTTGGGGGATGGTTTTTAGTTTTCTTTTGGGAAATGTCTGGCCAAGAGAGAAGAGAAGGGGTGTGGTGGCGTGGGTGATTGTTGTCTGTCTCTGCAAATCTGCAATCCTTTTTTTGTAATAGTATACACCATTGAACTATATATTGTACGAGCTTTGTAAGCTTTCTTTGAAAGGGAAATTGCGGCATTGAGAGGGATAAGGGTGATGTAATAGTTCTTTGGCTTTGTACGGTGACTAGTTTTACTTGTGAACTGTGACACCGATTTCTTGGACTGTGACGATGCAGAATCACATGGTATGGTGACAGAATGGGGAAGAAGTGGCACGGACAGGGGAAGCAGCTGGCAGGACGGCAGTGGTGGCGAAGTTTGGAGCGGCCGGCCCGTGTTCTTGAACCTGGTTTTGCCAAATAACAATGCTAGGAAATATAAAAAAAGCATTACCCGTTCATTTCACCACCAGATCTGAGATGTGCAACTTCACTTGGTGTTGTGACTTGTGAGGGTACACAAAAGAAGAAGTTGCCTCTTAGGCAAAGCAATTGAACTTCAAGAGTGATGACACCATGGATCCAATTCTGGAAGCGTGTTGACAGGAATCAACGTGTGAGGTGTGCTATGATTTCAGTTTCTTCAAATATATATGTAGAAGTTATTTACATAAGTAGTACTGTGTATACATCAAACAAATGAAGATAGTTGTTTGGATTGAGTATTTGACAAACTTATTATTTGAGACCAATTACCACAAAAATACCACATAACATAAAGTTTATTATTTGGTATTTGATATTTGATTTCAAACCTGTTATTTGGCAAATAGCTGCATGCCCCTCCCAAGTATTTGACAAACAACACTTTTTGTGTTATTTGGTTTCAAATATGTTATTTGGCAAAACACCACATCCAAATAACACATCCCATTTTTCGTCAGCCAAACATGTTTATTTGACCCTAAATAACATCTCCAAATACTCAATCCGAATGACCCCTAAGTAAATTATGCAGTCATGAGATGCGTCATATCCATCTAACAAAACAATGTAAGAGAGTGATATATGATCCATAATTATTTTAATTCCCCCCTAACAAGTCGAGTTATTGAAACCAATTGATTTATAACGAATTTGTATCCAACTGTTTGGTTATCTACCAGGTGTTTCATAATAATTTTGAGATTTTACTGATTTTTTTTTGGGGAGTTTGGAGTAGCTTTGGTAATTATATTGGGCATAACAGAAGTAGCATAACCTAATTTTGAGTCTTTTTTTTTTTTGTATTCTCTAATTCTTGGAGGAGAAATGAGGAACCCAAATGAATAGAAGCTTAAGTAAATACTAAACCTAATTTCCTCCATCTCGTTGTTTCTCCTTCTTCCTCGAATCTTGCTCCATTCAACACAAAATCCCCATTAAATTCTGTCCTAATCACTCTTAGTTCTAAACAACCCTCGAAAGACCCTTCTATCGTCAGTGGGACCCTAGCATTAACGGGGGAAAACAAAACATGCATGGAAATGAATCTGCTTTTATGCACAATGAGAGAAAACGAGAGACATGAAATTCTTATCGATAATAATGACATATTCCTTTGATGATATCTGCTTCCTGCTGTAAGGCATAATAACCTTTGTATAGTTGGTTAAAATGTGAAAGCAGCAGCAATGACTTAAATCCGTTAATGAATTTGTGGGTGCGAAATCTTTGCCGCTGGGCCCCTTGCCTATTCTAAACCACCTCTTTTTCTTCCTTTTGGAAACTGACGAGTGATTGCACTCCTTTCTTCTGTCTTCCGTTTCGTTTTTATGTTATTTTGTCAAGACAGGTGCCAATGTGTGGCGAGCACCTAGGCATACATATCACACAGATATGACCTCTCCCAGCAAAAAAGTTCAATGCGAAAAGTCTATCCATTCCCGTCGCCGTCGTCGACGTACATTGATGCTTCCATGAACCTTCCTTTTTCCGTCGACGTGCCATTCCACTGTTTGTCGTGTAGTAACGTAACGCCACATTATTTGC
This sequence comes from Linum tenue, assembly GCA_946122785.1. Lineage (NCBI taxonomy): Eukaryota > Viridiplantae > Streptophyta > Magnoliopsida > Malpighiales > Linaceae > Linum > Linum tenue. The sequence goes on along the minus strand of CAMGYJ010000004.1, from coordinate 51,169,299 downwards.
TTCCTTTAGTTTGCCGATTAAGCTAGTAGTAATCGGCAATTATACATCCCTAGGGATTGGACTGTATGAAAGGCCAAAAGCGGTTATGATGACAATATTGTTCTTCGCCTAAAGAAACATGAGCTGGTTGGGCCTGCCGTGTCTTTTGCACCAACAGTTTCTTGCTAGAGATTCTAGAGAGTAGTTAAAAAAAAGGCCAAATTCACTTGTGTAGCCAAAACTTTGACGTTTGTGACAATAATAGCCACTTTCGGGGAAATACCAATAATAGCCAGAATTTTGAAAGTTTGATGACAAATATAGCCATTTCCGTTACATAATTTAACGGCGTCAGTGACACCGTTAGTCAATTTAACGGAAAGCTTACCTGGCTGCCAACTCACCGGACACATCATCGACAACTCAGCAACACTTGCCAAATGGATGCCATGTCATATTTTAATTTAAAAATAAATGAAAACAAAAAATGAAAAATCATAAAGGTACAATAATCAACCTTTGTCCCTGTATTCTTCCCTTCATCTCCATCTCATCGTCCACAGAACTCCTCGCCATCTTCACCCCCCTTTTCCCCTGTATTCCAATCAGCATAGATTCCCAAATTTTCCGATCAGAAAGCTTCTGATTTACCCCTAAATGGAGGTAGATGGGAGATAGATGGGGAAGAATAGAGATAGATGAGGAATAAAAAATTGGGAAGCCAAAGGATTCCCATTTTTCACAGCGATGCCGTAGAGTGACGAACTCGACGGCGGTGGCGAAATTGCCCAGAACCCGCCATTGTGCATCTCTCTCCCTTGCCATTTTTGGGACCCCAGGAGAAGCGATGTAGCCCATCCGGTCGACTGGAGCGGAGACCATAGAAGCAAAGGAGGAACACGAGCTTCGCCGACGCCGAACAAAGAACACGAGCTTCGCCGTCTGTTTCGTGCTGGAGGAGACGAAACAGAGCATCGTCATTGACAAGCACCAGATCGAGAATCGACAGCCGCGGAGGAGGATCTGGAGGAGACGACGACCGCGACGACGGCTGCGCAGATCCTACCGCCTCGCGTCGTGGAGAGGCTGGCCCGGAAGAAATCTGATGATGACCAACACCAACATCGATTCAAATGGGGGAGATTCTAGAGTTGGAATTGGCATTTTTGGCAGAGGGATTTTTTTGCAGGCGGCTCCTTCAAAACGCCGGCTCGATGAAGACCTTCAGCAGCTAGTGATGGACGAGATGTCGGTGAAACCCTAGCGAGGAAAGATGAGTGGCGGTTGGGGAACGGATGGGGAAAGAACCGAGAGTGGAGAGAGGAAATAAAAAATATTTGATTATTTTTTGTTTTTATTTTTCAGTTAATTCCAACTCATATTTTTATGACTAAAAGGTTGATATGTCAGTTTTTCCGTTAGTCCAGTCGTGCTTAACTAACACCGTCAAACAATTGGACGGAAGTGGCTATTTTTGGTATTTCACCAAAAGTGGCTATATTTGGCAAAATCGTCAAAGTTTTGGCTACACAAGTGTATTTGACCTAAAAAAAAGTCGAGTATACTGAATAACTATTAGAATTTAGAAGTACTTTATTTGTTGATGTGACTTGAATCGGACTATCAGCCGCTACGATTGGTAATCGGGGGGCTCAATGTTATTTGGGTTCGGGTTCTGGGCCTGGTCTGTAACCGTTTCCTTTGCCAGATTGGATTAGGTTTAGACCCACATGGAGAAGTACTATAAATACTTCTCATACTCCTCTGTAATCTGTAATCTCCTCGATATAGTGAAACTGGCTCTCTCTCGCCCGTGGACGTAGCTAACACACATCGTGTTAGTGAACCACGTAAATCGTGTGTCTGTGTTTTTTGATTCTCACTTTCATATTCTTGTTTTATCGATTCCGGCGATTTCCCGATCCGTAGCAGCGCGTTTATAACATTATTTTATATTATTTTCTAATTTTAATTTGAATTATATAAATGAATGAAACGTATATTTTGTGAAGACAAAATAAAATGATAAGGATAATTTATATTTTCAAAACAACCTTTTGCCTAAACTTCGAATCGAAGTTTTTGCTTTTGTATTATAAACAACACATTTCAACTTTTTAAAAAACCGAACTTTTGTAAATGTTTGATCCAAGTTAAATTTGTGAAGTATGAAATCATCTTTTAAAAATCCAGCCAAAAATACACAATAGTCTATAATTTGAGGAATTTTACAACGCTCTAAAGTATTGGTGCTTTAGTTTTTGCCTTTATAGTACAACTTGAAGTTGTACTTTTAACGTTATGATACAACTTTAGATTGTACCTATACTCTTTTGTGAAATCATTTTATGGTACAAAGTAAAGTTGTACATTTAAGTTATGGTACAACTTGAAAAGTTGAAGTTGTACCACAACATAAAAGTCAAATTCTCTTATGGTACAACTCTAACTTGTACCTTTAACGTTATAGTATAACTTCAAGTTGTACTTTAAAGCACCAATACTTTAAAGTAGTGTTGTTAAAATTGAGTCGAGCCAGACGGTCGGACCAGTAAAATTGGGACCGGACTATAAGCCCGGCTCAGATTAGTCGAAAAGCCGCCACGGGCGAACATATAGGTTGATGAAAGATTCGAATGGTTAACCGCTTGAGTTGTTCAAACCATCCTACCGGTTTTCAACATTCCACCCGCTCAGTAAAAACGAATCTGTCCACGTCGCCCTAGGGTTTGGAATCTTGACTGGAAATATGAAAACTCAAAACTGAAATAGAAAGAGAAGGGATGGTGAGAGTGGGGGTGGGCATTCGGTCGGTTCGGTTTCGACCGAATCGAAATTATGAATACCGGGTCCCCGAATTCTCCCAAACCTCAAACCGAATTCGAACTGAATTATAATTCGGTTCGGTTTTTCACACAAAACCGAATTTGTGAAGCTACTTGTATTTTCTCACTTTTAAATTATTTTCACCCCTAATATAAACAATAAATATCAATTATATGCATCATCAATGATAAAACCAAACTTTTCAACACATAAGTCATAAAACATTTCAAATATTTAAGTCTAAAAACAACTACAAACATAAAAATCCACCATTTGGAGCTTGCAATTATAGTATTTCAGTTTTTCGGTCGGAAATTCGGAAATTCGGTTCGGTTGAAAGAACCCTGATTTCCGAACTATCCATATTTTCCTTCCGAATTCCGAACCGAATAGCATTAATTCGTTTTTGGTTCGGTTTAATTCAGTTTCGGTTCGGTTCATCATATTATATGTTTATGTTTCTCAAATTATACTTAATATTCTTGTTTATTAGCTACGGTTATTAACGGCTTGTTAACGTTCTAACACCGATTAAATCAATAATGTGTGAACAGGTTACTTTATCGATTCGATTTTGACAACATTACTTTAAAATATAATAGAAGTGCCCCATAATTTTGCTCCCTTTAAAACAAGAACAGTGATGGTAAATCCACAGGCTTGCCTTGTGGGCTTGTGGCATGGTTCACGACTCTTGATCAAGGTTGTCAACCCGCGGGTTGACCCACGGTTCGACCCAATTTGACCCTGCCTCGGTGAGAAAAACGGGCCGTACGCACCCGTCGGGCCGACCGCTATAAGGTACCGGGTTGGAGGTCAAATTGTGTCATTTTTTTATTTAGTTTGCGAAATGCGCCTATTTTCCAATTTTTCTTTTCGCCTAACTCAATCTTTGGAATACTAAGGTGAACATTTGAATATTTATGTTATATAAGTGTGTGTGAATTTTCACTATATGTTGGATCTAAGTACAATATGTTATTTTGGTGTAATTATATATGTTATAACTCATATGTTAGATAAGATTTGATATAATTTATGAGAATAAGTACAATATAATGACTCTTTCTATATTTCCGGGCCAAACCGGACTAAAACGGTTGACCCATTAACCCTTGACCCACTAGCTCGACCGGGTCCGGGTCAACTCGCGGGTTGACAACCTTGCTCTGGACTAATTGCGGTTACATGGCCCGCCCTAGCTACCTAACCAAGAAAACGTAATATCCAAAACCCCGTTTACAGCGGCTTCTGGCAACCGCCAACATGAATTAACAATATTCAAATCCGCAATTCAGCAAGCCAATAAGGAAACGGTTTTCATGGTTGTAGTCTACTGCCAAACTTATGCATAGGAAATTTGGCAACTCGGGACCCGTTTAATTAATATTGTAGATGCTTCTTCCGGCTTTTTGTTTGTTCTTTTGTGGCATATTTGCCTTGAACTTGAAGGTACATCAAAATGTAAAAACCCACGATTCGTGAAACCGCAACAGTAGTTTTCATTAGAAATCGAGCAATTAAAATTAGCTCGTGAATTTTTGAAAACTAGATCACATTTAAAAAAAATAGTTCACGATACTGTCTCGTACTATGCATAATAGATCATCAACAGATTACTTCTGTGATAAAACAATCACTATTCTTCTCTTGATTTGTAGGAATATCATAATTATCTAAATAACACTTTTTTCGTGTTTCTGCTTTTTGAATAGTATATATATATATATATAGATAGAGTTAGCTATGAATTCTCAAAAGATAAAAATAAAATAGAGGGTATGCTATTTAGTATTTATAAAAGCGGTAAACTAAGAATATTCTCTTTCACAAGGACCAATTGCGGTTCAAGAAGAGAATTTTTTTCCTTAATTAACAAGATAATCATTCCACATTTAATTATACTTTCATTTTCCTTTTTCGTTTAAGAAAATGACACCAAATAATTAATTCAAAATTTCTCCAAAAATTATAATCTCAAGTCGACCAACCTAACTCACCCACCACTCTCTCGACCACTAATCTTACTGGTACGCTCTCGTGTGTGTATGGCTTGGACGTCGCTTCGATCCCTCCTCTTCCACCAAGAACTACACTCTTTGAAGAAACAAACCTATTCTTGAACACCTTTTGTAGGACTTGACTTACCGGCTGATGTTGAAGAATCAGCGGATGAGTTGTAATTAGGGGTAAAATGTCACTCGAACTCCGAGCTAGCTAGTTCTCCCTGAAATGCGCTGTTTCGATGCCTGCTATGATAGAAACGAGTTGAAAAAGAGCAGATATATAAAATCTTTCAACGAGATAGTGTTTTTTTCAAGTCTCTCAAAATAGAATCTATTCCAAACATATAGATGCCATGACGGAGTACAAATATCCAAATTTGATATTTTCTGATATATTTTCAGACCTATTAACGATACTAAGTAGCAATCAAAATTTTGAATTCATTTTTCACGATGTTATGCAGTATTCTTGAGACTTTATATCGAACTTCGAAACTATCCACCAATGCAGTCAAAAGCGCGATTCTACCTAGAAGCGGAAAAGGGGTAAAATCGTAAAGCGTAGAATCAAAGCGTAAAAGCGTAAGTTTTTGACGCATACTGAAAAATAACTAAAAATCTATTAAGTAGGACATATGCAATGCAAAATATGAATGCACAGAATTTAGATAAGTTAATAAATACATGCGATTCATGTTTAAAGTAGAGGAACTTATAGCATCTTAATAATAAGTTCGTAAAAATAAATTTTAACGATAAGTCACTTTTCCCTCTATGCTAATGAATTTGGGAAAACCCTAGCTGGTGAATTATATTACTCTATTGAAGTAGAATGCATCCAAGTACCTAGTATGTATCTTTTAATCTCAAATGTATCATATTGTTAGTGATTTACTTTAAAAATATACTTTTTATAATTAATTTCATTAAAAGAATACTCATTTAGTGAACTAAAAGCGTAAAAACGTAAAGCGTTTTGGTGAACTAGAACCGTAAAACCGTAAGTTTTTAAGCTTTAAAGCGCAATTTAGTCCGATTTTATACACTTAAGTTTTTATATGGAAACGAAAGCGTTTTGGTGACCCAAAAGCGTAAAATCGTAAGTTTTTAAGTTTTAAAACGCGATTTTGACTGCATTGCTATCCACCACTAAGGCACTAACAGTTCCAAGTATTATACTATACCACATAATAGAAAGAGCCGCAGTGACAGCACCTTAAAGGCATATCCTTAATGACGGTATCAGGGCAGTCCCTTATGGTATAAACTATAAAGGGCTAATTCTGAAGGTTTTTTTTTTTGTAGCGTGGGCTTGAAGGAAGGAACAATGGATATGTGACGACAGTGAAGGAACACCGTCGTTTTTTAGCTAACGTGTTGCACAAGGAAAAGGATCCTCTCCCTTTTCGTTCGATGGGTTATTGGGCTACTGCTGGACTGAAATATGGGCAGCCAGGCCTACTGAATTCTGAATTAAGTTAGAGCTCGCAATCAAACTTATGGGCTTCGGCCCTCTAAATGGCGGTCTATGTATTCCCCTAATTCATCTCAAGATATGAGCTTCATCCAAGTATCTTCGATGTCGAGCTCGAAGATGCTATGCTCCTGACTCCTGAGTCCTGCCTTTGCTCTGTATGATGATTGATGGCATAATAAGCATTTCAACCACATAAGGGAATGAAGATCAAGAGATGATTGATACAGATAGTATGGGAGAGCTAATTTACCAAGGGGAGATGTTGTGGCCTCCTATGTAGGGCACTTGATCTGCATCATTCATCAGTCCATCTTCACTACAAAGGACCACCCAAGCATTTTTGCAGACTCCCCCAGCTTCCCTTGCTACTTACTCGTTTTTGCTTTCCATGGGCATCAGACCAATTTCAGATTGCCAGCCGAGTCGAAAGATTTCAGATTAGCAATGTAGTCTAGATAAACCATTTATCTGATCTTATACCGAAGATCGGAGAATGGTCGATAGAGTATGATCTACCATCTTATATATGAACAGTAACCAAGTATCTATATGTTTTGAACTTTGAGCTGCCTTAAACTACTAGGAATGGTTCATTAAGGATGCCTATTGCACCACAAATCACACAAATGCGGGGAACTAGCCTACTTGCACCCTGTTCCAAGAAACCATTCTCAAAATCCAAGTGTCTTTCTCAAAACCAGCTTCTTGGCATTAACAACAGTGCACATTGCACACCCATTTCTGCCATCCATATTCAAGATTCAACACTGAACTAGACCATTCTTCTATACCCTAGTGGCTGAACAAGTTGCTCTGACTGGAAACAAGAACAACCACGCAAATAGATCCTACCCAGAGAGGAGAACCCATTGAAACAACTGCGACGCTATCACCCTTGCAACCAAGGCATTCACTCTGCAATATCTCGTTCAAATCATCAACAGAACTGCAGAAGCATCTCCTCTAATAGAATGGGTTTACTCACCATATCAAATTGGCCAATCTCATCAATAACAATTGCAAATGGCCAGCCGGCCAATCGAAGCTAGATGTAACAATTCAAGAACCATTCATTCACTCTGCAATATCTAGTTCGATTCATCAACAGAACTACAGAAGCAACTTCTCTAAAATAAGGGGTTTCACTCACCATATCAAATTGGCCAATGAGTCATGAATAACAATTGCAAGTCACCATCCGGCCAATCGATTCTAGATGTAACAATTCAAGAACCATTCATTCTTTAAACCTGGTAGAACCCAACAATACACCAAATCCGAATGAAGTTTCTACTAAGACTCACTTTGGAATTCTGTACTCATTCTCTCAAGTCTCAACGCAGAAAGTCATAAAAGTATGTAAATTGATTCTATTTATAGCCTATATGAGATCCGTTCTAGGGTTTCAATCACCACAATTAAAACCTAAAAAAATCAGTAAGAGCGTAAGCAGGGACCTCGGATGGGAGTTAAACGTCATCTTTATCACTCTTGGGCTTCCGGTACTTCTCCTCGACGACTTTGGCGGTGAAGAGGGCGGAGTGGACGACCTTCTTGATGTTAGGAACTTCGTAGTTTTGGGCGATGTAAACCCCACACGCCGTGCCGACGAGGAAGGAGAAATAGTTTCGAATTAATCCCATCGATCAGCAGCAGCCTGACGGATTATTGAAGAGAGAAGAGTAACGCAAGTTCAAATCGGCCGGCGGTATAAGATCCGAGCTTCTGTACGATGTCTACGGAGACACGGGAGCCTAGGTCGCTCGACGGTGATGACGGAGTCTCCGGCGAAGAACGAGCGGCGGAGAATATGAAGATGAGAGCTGGGGAATTGGGAATTAGTTACGGGCTATTCGAACTGGCCCGACTCCAGCGCGTATAACTGACGTGATCTTGGAACTAGGGTCAATTACAAAACTAGTCTTTTATTTTTACCACTTCCATAGATGGTCACTTAGCTTTACGAGTATCGATAAAATGATTACTAAACTTTTTTTTTATATTTAACGAAACAGTCACTTAACTTTTGCATTACTAGTAAAATGTTGATTTCATCAATTTTCTTTGAATTTCCATTTAGAGTGTAAAGGTATTGGAGGGTCAGCAAGGAGCTGACAGAAGAAGGACAGCAGCCACTACAGTTCTGCACTGCAATCCTGATCAGGCAAGGATTCAGTCTCAACACCAGAACGAAGGACTAAAATGGAGAAGAATGGAAGTTTGGAACTGACATCGAACTTTTATATGCGCTGCCGTTTTGTTCTTTATTCTTTGAGATTGTTTAGTGCAGTCTGTTGGTTAATAACGAATCCAAACCTGGCACGTGTTAAGCTTTGGTTAATGGATTTCGTATGACCGTTAATACTGTGTATTAGCCGTTGTGCACCAATATAAAATAGAAAACCCTAAAGAGAGGACTGCAGTTTTTCTGCTGCTCCTCCACCCAAACCTCAGATCTTCTTCCGCTTCTCTTATGGTATCAGAGCACGGCGCCATTCAGGCAGCCTGATCCAGGTTGGAGCAGCAGCTTTAGGTCACAATGAGTGGGAATGAAGAACAACCCAGTACTGGGTCAGCAGCACATTCAACTTCAAGTGCAGCGGCCACAGATTCCACACAAGTTGTTCAACCCTCTCCAGATTTCCAGTTCGGTAACCCCTTTTATCAAAACCCTAATGAGAATCTTTCTCAATCCATCGTGTCTGAAGTTCTAGATGGTAGTAATTACCAAATGTGGGCTAGATCTGTTCGGATTGCTCTCAAAACCAAGTATAAGCTTGGATTCATAGATGGTTCTGTTCAAATCCCTGATCCTAGGACAGATCCTAATGGTTATAGAGCATGGGATGCTTGCAATACTGTTGTGCTTTGCTGGATTATTAATTCTCTGCATAAGGACATTAAGCGAAGTGTCCAGAGTCATGAAGTTGCACAGAATCTGTGGGAAGAATTGAAAGACAGGTTTGGTCAAGCTAATGCTGTGAAATTGACCAATCTGGAAGATGATATTCATGCTTGTAAGCAGGGAAACATGACCATAACCCAGTATTATACACTGATGAAAGGGTTATGGGAGGAATACTCGAAGTTCAATCCAATAGTACCTTGTACTTGTGCTCCAGGACAGGTTCTCCCATGTCCAGCTGTTGAAGCCTTTAAGGCAAAACAAGAAACAGATTACCTTGTGAGATTTGTGAGAGGAGTCAGTCCTGCATATGATGTTGTGAAGACTCAGCTTCTCATGATGAAGCCTCTTCCAACTGTTGTGGCAGCATATGGGGACCTTCTCCAGCATGAGCAGAAACTGAAGTCTGATAAAGGAAGGAACACACAGTCAGTGGCACTTGCATCTTATGGGAGACAAGGAAATCAAGGGAATGAGAATGCTGCTGCAAGGCAGTCAGCAAAACAAGGAAGTGTGGAAGGAAGTGAAACAGGACTGTTCTGCAGATATTGTAAGAAAACAAATCACAATATAGCAGACTGCTGGAAGTTGAAGAGGAAGAACAAGGAACAAGGTGCTGGATCACACTTTGCTGGGGCAGTGAATGAATCTGAGGATGGTGTGCTTGAAACTCAATCAAGCAGTGGAAGTGGAAGTGTTAACTCTGGAGGAAGTGGCAACAACTCAGCCAACATTGTGAACCTTCAGTTGACTGGTGATGAAATGAATCGACTCAGACTCTTGCTTCAAGGAGTGACTACCAGTCCTTCACCCTCTCCATCACCACCACACTCACCAAACATTCGTCATGCAGCCTTTTCAGCAGCACAGCAGATGCCACATTTTCCAAATTCAGCTGGTAAATATGTTCTAACCTCATATGTTCATTGTTATTCGGCCTCACTTGTTCCAACATGGATTTTAGACACTGGTGCCTCAGACCATATCATTTGCTCTAAGAATTTCTTTACCACATATAAACCAATACAGGGAGTGTCAGTTTTCTTACCAAATAGTACCAAAGTCTCAGTTACACACATTGGATCAGTTAGGTTGCCATCAGGAATCCTGTTGAACAATGTTTTGTTAATTCCCAGTTTTACTTTCAATCTTGTGTCAGTTAGTAGATTGACACATGATTTACCAATTTCCCTCACCTTTCAATCTGACTCTTGTGTTGTCCAGGACCTAGTAACCAACAGGATGATTGGCTTGGCAAAGCAAAGTAGGGGTCTATACCATCTAATGTCCAGTTCAGAGAGTGAAATCACACCTTCAGTAGCTTCAGTCTACAATTTCCAACCTCAGAAGATTAACCTTTGGCACTGGCGTTTAGGGCATCCTAGTTCCAAGAAGATACAATTATTAAAGCTTTGTAATCCCATAGTTAGACATGAGACAGTGAAACATTGTGATGTTTGTCATTTTTCTAAACACAAGAGATTTACTTTGAGTGAACATAGAGCAAATGATGTCTTTGATTTGATCCATGTGGACATATGGGGGCCTTTGGCAGTTGAATCATATGATGGTTTTTCTTATTTTCTCACTGTGGTTGATGATCATTCTCGTGCTGTGTGGACTATTCTTATGAAACACAAATCAGAAACCAGGTCTTTTCTGCAGAATTTCTGTGTCATGGTGAAGAATCAGTTTTCTAAATCTGTAAAAACCATCAGAAGTGATCAAGGTAGGGAGTTTCATATGACTGAATTCTATGAAGAACAAGGAATAGAGCACCAAATGTCCTGTGTAGCCACCCCAGAACAGAATGGGAGAGTTGAAAGGAAACATCAGCATATATTGAATGTAGCAAGAGCTTTAAGGTTTCAATCTGGTATCCCTTTACAGTTTTGGAGTGATTGCATACTTCATGCAGTGCATCTGATTAATAGGTTGCCTACCCCTATCCTTGATAACAAAAGCCCTTTTGAATTACTATACAAACAGCCTCCTTCTCTTGATCACTTGAGGGTTTTTGGTTGCTTAATCTATGCTTCTACCTTGAGCAGTGGTAGAACTAAGTTTCAGCCCAGAGCAAGACAATGTCTGTTTCTGGGATATCCTTTTGGCATCAAAGGGTATAAACTCTTTGATCTGACTTCCCATGAAGTGTTTATGTCCAGGGATGTGACATTTTATGAAGATATTTTCCCTTTTTATGGGCTGGTTGATGATTCAGATGACACACCAGTCTTCCCTGACTTGCCTACAGTCACCTTTCCTGATGTTCAGGCTCATGGGGGCCAACCTACTTCATCTGTTCCACCTGCCCCTATTCCATCAACCTCAGTTGATGGATTTTCTTCTCCACAGACCTCATTAGGCACTGAGTTCAGTCCTCAATCTTCATCTCATCACACACCAGTAGAGGAAGACCACTCAACAGATGAAGACTTTGCTGATCCTGAGCCTGACTATCAGGAGGAATCTGATGATGAATTGCCACCAGGAGATGAACTGGATGACAATGATCTTCCCCCTAGAAACAGAAAGCCACCTGTTTGGCATAAGGACTATGTCACAACTATTAATCAGATTAGTCAATATTGCATGACTAATTATGTTTCTTATCATCAATTTACACCTCAACAAAAGAGGTATGCAATGAGCCTAGTTGCTTTTATGGATCCTCAGTCATACAAGGAAGCAGCTAAGGAACACCATTGGGTTAAAGCTATGGAAGAGGAGTTAAATGCCTTGACTGAAAACCACACTTGGGATCTGGTGACACTGCCATCAGGGAAGAGAACTATTGGCTGCAAGTGGGTGTTCAAAACCAAGCTTAAACCTGATGGATCTGTTGAAAGGTATAAAGCAAGGTTAGTTGCTAAAGGATTTACTCAGATCTATGGCATTGACTTCCTTGACACTTTTTCACCTGTTGCTAAAATCAATACAGTTAAGACACTGTTAGCTGTTGCAGCAGCTAGGAACTGGTGTTTACATCAAATGGATGTCTCCAATGCATTCTTGCATGGAGACTTGGAGGAAGAAGTCTATATGACTCCACCCCCTGGATTGGAGGGAAGTGAAGGTAAGGTCTGTAGGCTTAGGAAATCCTTGTATGGATTGAAACAGGCCAGTAGGCAGTGGTTTGCCAAACTGACCTCTTCACTACTGAAGAATGGTTTCTTTCAGTCATCTTCAGATTACTCCATGTTTACAAAGAAGGTACAAGGCAGGATGGTCATTCTACTTGTATATGTAGATGACATCATTTTGGCAGGAGAAAAGCTTGATGACCTTGAACTGGTGAAGCTTTATTTGAAAAGAAGTTTCAAAATCAAGGATCTGGGGACTTTGAAGTACTTCCTAGGACTTGAGATTGTGAGGAATGCTGATGGAATTGTTGTTAATCAGAGAAAGTACTGCACTGAATTGCTTGGGGACACTGGTTATGAGGATGCAAAGGAGACATTGACTCCTATTGATATGAAGGTGAGGCTGAGCTCAAGAGAGGGGACTCCTATTGATGATCCAAGGAGCTATAAGAGACTGATTGGAAGGTTACATTACTTAACCATAACCAGACCAGACATATGTTACACAGTGCAGCAGCTAAGTCAATTTCAGCGTAATCCTCTTGATACACATATGCAAGCAGCACAAAGGGTTTTAAGATACCTGAAGAAATCTCCAGGGCAAGGGATCCTGTTCAGCAGCAACACAGACTTCACCATCACTGGTTACAGTGATTCAGACTGGGCAGCATGCCCAGATACCAGGAGATCAATAACAGGTTTTTGCACTTACTTTGGAAATTCATTACTTACCTGGAAGAGCAAGAAGCAGACCACTGTGTCAAGGTCTTCTTCTGAAGCCGAATATAGAGCTTTGGCTCATTTGGTCTGTGAAATTCAATGGTTGAAGGGACTGTTATCAGAGTTGGCAGTTCAAGTGAAAACTCCTATTACTGTCTACTGTGACAACAGGTCAGCAATTCATATTGCTGAAAACCCTGTTTTTCATGAGAGAACAAAACATATCGAGATAGATATGCATGTTACTAGAGAGAGGGTTAAGACTGGCATGATTAGGCTGTGTCATTTGCACACTTCAGATCAACTTGCTGACATTTTTACTAAGGGAGTCAGCAAGTACAGGCTGCTGGAGTTGCTTGGCAAGATGGGAGTTATTGATGTTTACTCGCCATCTTGTGGGGGCCTATTGGAGGGTCAGCAAGGAGCTGACAGAAGAAGGACAGCAGCCACTACAGTTCTGCACTGCAATCCTGATCAGGCAAGGATTCAGTCTCAACACCAGAACGAAGGACTAAAATGGAGAAGAATGGAAGTTTGGAACTGACATCGAACTTTTATATGCGCTGCCGTTTTGTTCTTTATTCTTTGAGATTGTTTAGTGCAGTCTGTTGGTTAATAACGAATCCAAACCTGGCACGTGTTAAGCTTTGGTTAATGGATTTCGTATGACCGTTAATACTGTGTATTAGCCGTTGTGCACCAATATAAAATAGAAAACCCTAAAGAGAGGACTGCAGTTTTTCTGCTGCTCCTCCACCCAAACCTCAGATCTTCTTCCGCTTCTCTTAAAAGGAGAGAATGCCATTTCAAAATATGACAATCTATATATTCCAAAGCTTTTAGTCACAGTTGAGGTCACGGAAGCCATCCATTGGTGTGACAGCAAAGCACATAAAAATCAAACTCAAAATGACTCACTCACAGTTTTGATAATTTTCACGATCCATCAAGAAGAAAAATGTTGCTTCGTTCTTTGCTCAAGACCATTCATATTACTTTTCATCGAAGGGGAGGTTAAGATCTCCCAAAATTACAGGAAAAACAATCAACAAATGACACTTCCTTCAATCAACCAGTTTAACGTGTGTACAATGCTTAGTTCCAACTTCCAATCTAGGATAGTTTACTGACAAACTTTAATCTAACTAAATCTAATTTTCAGCTAATCTCCCCATCCGACCGGAAGAGATTTATTAGAATAAAGGAATAGACCATATTCCCTACATGCAAAATGTATAAGTTAACCCATGAGAACATGATAAGATAGCAGAATAACACTCTACAGTGTTGTTATAGTGGCAACATAAATATGAGCATAAGATAATATAATGGTACATATTTATCTTCTGTTTTCTATATAACTAATTCCATGAGCACTTCTATTATGCTATAAAGCATTGGTGCTGTAATGTACAATTTGAAGTTGTATCACAACGCTAAATGTATAAGTTCAGGTTGTACCATAAATGAATTTATATCATTATGTTATGGTACAACTTTACAACTTGAAGTTGTACCATGTCATAAAGGTACACGTTCAAGTTGTACCATAAGACAAATTGTATAAAAAGTATAGGTACAATCTGAAGTTGTACCATAACGTTAAATGTACAACTTCAAGTTGTACCATAAATACAAAAATCTATAGCACCAATACTATATAACATTGTAAAATTCCTCCTAATTCCATTAGTATTAACAGATCATATAATTTATTATTTTAATTTGGATTTTAATTTTTTATATAGAAAAATTATATTAATCATTATCTACAATATAAAATTCAAAATATTTTTTTTATAAAAAAATCAGTTCAGTCGATATTGGTATACACTCCTTAATTTTACTAGATGTGGGTCACGCCCGTTGGCCGGATACTTTTCATTAATACTAAACAATAGCAATATTTGATGGAATTACATTTGACATTTGATTTGGTATAGGAAAAGAGTCCAAATTATCTAATTATTGGAAAGTAAAAAACTCATATAAAATATAATTTTCTGTGAGTAGAGTTTATCTTATCCAAGTCATGAATATTATCATATATTCACTCTTTCTCTCTATCGTTGGAATTTATATCTCCAACATCAAAAGTCTCTTCTTTTTCTCAAATCGTTATGATCTCCATTACCAAATACTAAGCACAAATTAAATATTTTCAATTTTCTGCATAACTCAAAACTGGAACATGATCTTATAAACGGGCAGCAATGAGATAAAATGTTTAGCCGAAAACTAGATGTTTAGTGGGTACAAAGTTATTTTCTGATTGAATTTGAAGTTAAAAAAATGGAAGAGTAAAGGTAAAATTACATAGTGGGTGTTGTCTTTGATGTTTTAATAAATTCTCACATATACATGTCATAGCATTTGTTAATATTTTTTGTTAACAATTTTCAATTAATCTGATATGAAGAAGGAAATATAGTTAGTAGAAAATTTGTGAGAGATAAAAAATCCTTATTTGCAACGCTTGAGATTTGTGCTTAAATTAGAGTGGCTAATGCAAAAAAAAAAAAAAAAAAAAAAGAAGAAGAAGAAGAAGGGTATGTACCCAAATCGTAGCCTCATTTCTTAGTTTGACAATTTTGCATAGATATAGGTTGCCCTAAGTAATGGAGATACAGTAAGATATTAAATATTAACGAAACTGAGTTTTACCACCTCTCGAGCCTTTATTTTCGATTTATTTATCTTTCAATGTTTTCGTGGAGATTGATTTAATCTTTGACTCTTGTTAGAGAAGATGGTGCATCTCCATCACTTTTTTCGATCGATTATTATGAGATCATGATTTGTTAACTTGTGGAGACAAGGCAACATCTGTCATTTAAATCTCTGACCTCTTAAACAGAGGCATATTTGCTTCATCTCCTCCTTACTCTATGTTGGAACATATATCTTCAGGTTTTGCATTGGCTTGACTGCAAGTGATGGTTACTCAATCTTGCGGCAACCTTATTAAATGCATCTTCTCATAACTTGGCGGCCATGACTGGAGATGACCAGAGCTCGCCACCTCCACAAGTTTTGGCACTTAAAGGGAAGGCTTGAAGGTCCATATTAAGGTTAGTGAGTATGACTCCTCCCACCCTTCCAGCAAACTAATCATCTACAAAATTGTGAAACAACTTAACCTGTGAAATGCCTTGGACCGTTAATCCCTGCATGGAACTCCTTTCGGCGCAGCAAGTTATGGATATACATGGTTTTAATTAGGTCTCAGTTGTTCCAAACAGTTTGAGACAGAACGTAATGATTTGACCTGGTTTTGTAATCAGTCTATTGTAAAGTTTGCTCGTATAGCTCTTCTGCTAATTTTGTATGCATGCAATGTAAATCCAGAGAAAACCATGTGATTTGTTGCATGATAACATAAATACAGGAAACCACAGAATTTTACTTCCGTAACCTGCACAAGTTTATAGAGGAATATAAGCAGGCACAGAGAACCACTCTGTGACATGATTGAAAGCCCAACATTTTTTACTATGAAGAATAAAGGGGCAAGTAGGAGGCAAGCACAAATTCAAGTTCCTTTAGGTCCCTGGGTTACAAGCACTTGATGGTTGGCTTCTGTAGGCCGAATTCATATTCATCTATACAGAAACATATATGCTAGTTAGTTAGACAAGCATATTCCAGTCCTTTCAAGTACCTGAAATAACAAAGAACTTTTGTGCCAAAATCGTATTCATCTATCCTGACACACATGCTAGATGGAAACTGGTGTGTTCTTGGCATGTTTAGGGTTTGGGGTAAGGTTGATCTGATGGCTTCACGTTCTCCTGCTCAACTTTCACGTTCACTTCGTCCATTTGCATTGGAACCGTATTTAGAGGCTGCAATCCCAAGGGTCAATCAAAACATAAGAAGATGGGATGACAAGCATATCTTCTCACAAACAATGCCACATCAAGCAGACCTTGGCATGTTTTGTGTATCCTAGTTGTGCTTAAGTTGAAACATATTATACCTTCGCACTTGCAGTTTCATCGGCCATTGCCTCTGAACCTCTAGCATGCTCAGCAGCTCCTCTCTGGCCCTCCTGGACAAACCAAGATGGAACTCACTGTCAGAGAATGTGCAAAGATAATCCCCAATAACCTTGAATTTTTAATGCTTCGTTAGTGCTACTAATTAACAAGGACGTGCAACAATAGATGATTTAGAAGTCTTATCCAATATGTGTCTCTGGACCTGCAATTAAAATTTCAGATCCCTACTTCCTAAACTACACTGTTATAGCTGGACAACACTATTAACTTAATTTCTTAAAAAAAAAACTTAATGCTAAAATTTCAGATCCCTACTTCCTAATACATATAATTCCAAAAGCTCACTTATTGCTAAAATGTTCGAGAATTATCATCGGAATCATCACTTGTTTGGGTTTAAAGAGTTAAATTCATCAATACCATAGAAACATTAGGATATATTGTAGTCGCAAGAAAACCTACTCAATGTCTCAGTCTCAAAGACATGGTTAGGATCCAGTATCCACTACATAATAATGAGGACAAACCAGGGTGTGCAGATATACAGTTAGACAGTTGAGAGTCGAATGAATGCTGGCAAACAATTGGAAACTTGTGCTGGTGGGAATTACTGCACGTATACAAAAGAACATACCAACTCCTTTGGCTCAGCTTCAACTGCTTCTCTCTTAACCCTGCCGGACAGAAGCTTGCTGCAGAGATTTACAAATACAAAAAAGTGAACAATCATTAGCGACCAAATATGTGGGAGGCAATAATTGAAACTTGGTGCAAAAGAATATACCGATCATCATCAACATCCATGTTGAAATCTTCCCATCTCTCATCACCATCATCCTGATCTTCATCTGCCTGATTATTCCCAAACAATTTAAAAGACACATTTTAGCAACTATAGGTTCAAACAAAAATGAACCAAACTACACAGAACAGTCAATCTACTCTTTAAATTAGATAATTTTTCAGTGAAATGCAAATAATACAAAATTTCTTATAATTTTTTAAGTAAATGAAAAAGTTCACACTGAGCATTGGTTGTCCAATTTACATACAACTGATAGTCACATGGTGTTCAGCTGTATTAATGATGTCAGAAACGAAAACATCATACTTCATTTTGACACCAACATGCACCCAATAGGGAGGCTTTCGAATCAGCTTTGAGCTTTGTATTAGTTACATAGGAACTACAACACGCTCATTTTTGTACCTCAGATTACAAGTAATATATTATAAATATATCATATTTCGCTCTTCAAATTAAAATATCTTCTTAAGATCCCAATCAAATTAACAACATACGATCACTCTTATCCGTCATTCCGGAATCTGGACGAACATGTGAAGAAGATGAAAGGAAAGACAAACTGGTACACACATTCAGAAGAGTCGTCTATGATGCATGCTCATATACAGGATTGCAGAATAGCTTCAAACACCAAAGTTAAGACAATGCCATGCAACAAACAAAAGAAAAGATATATGAAACATCAACCAGAAGATAACAACTAGAGGAAATGTACATACTTCTGGGATCTCAGTATCAGGGGGTCTCTCCTGAAACTGAACACTTGGGGCATGTTGAAGCTTTGTGAGATAATCAAGAAGTCTACACTTTATCTCCTCAAGTAACTGACGAGAATTTTTATTCTCCATGTTACTAGGAGCAACGTGAAGAGTGTAGTCTGGCCCAAAGTACTCAAAATACTCGTGCTGTGGCATTTTGTCATCAACTTCGATCCCAAGTGCCACCCCTGTCTAACTTACAAAGAAGAAATCACTGGTCAAAATGGGAGAAATATTTGATGTTCACAGCATGGCAATGGAGGCGAAAATAGTTACGCAAAAATAACTTTCAAGAAGAAGAGAATCAGTACCTCATAGCACCAGCATCGTGCAACATTCCTAATTGTATAGCCACCTCCACCAAGCAGTAACAATGGGACATTGAAGGATCTCATAAATTTAACACACTCCGCGTGGCCCTTAATGGAGAGATTAAAGCACCCTAGACGATCCCCAGATAACGAGTCTGCCCCACATTGGAGAACCACAGCACCAGGCTTAAAGACTTCCATTACTTTTCCAATTAAGGGTTTAAACAAAAAATGATAGCTCTCATCATCAATTCCATCATCTAATGGCACATTAAGCGAATAGTATTTTCCTTTCCCGTATCCAATGTCACGTATGTCTCCTGTACCAGGAAAATAATCCCCGAACTTGTGAAATGAAACAGTCATGACCCTATCGGTTGTGTAAAAGGCCTCCTCTACCCCATCACCATGATGGATGTCAATGTCCACATAGAGAACTCGCTGCAAGCATATCAAGAAAAAGAAGAAGAGTTTATGAGCTGGGCTAAACATGATAATATGCTTAATAGACTATGTTGGGATCAATACACTTAAACCCAACACTAAGGATCCCAGACTTTCAAGTAACTAAGTTGTGTGGTAAGAAGCTAGTTCCTTATTTGGTTGAAATCTAATTAGATATGTTTGGTTTCTCTTTCAAGAGAATGAAATTGTACCTAGTGAGGATCGACCAGTACCAAAAAGAAATATTGATTTGGTTCATCCACACAATAGGATAGAGTTTCAGGATTCTGACACAGATAAAGAACAGTAGTCATATAATCTCATAATACAAATTTGCATCACTTGAAATTGAACTATCTAATAACAAATGAAATTAACACTTAACAAAATATGATCCCAGGATAGCTTTAAATTGGTATCTGATATCTACTGGTTGAACATTAGAACCTCAAATGACATCTGTAGGTGAAACTCTAGATTCACTGTTGCTATTATGAACTCAAATTGCGTGCTTATAACTATCCTCTATATTTGAAGAATAAGGTACATGTATGTGGATCTAGAAAAGTTTTGTACTTTGAACATATCATCAGTAGCTCGGAAGCTGTGTTGCTTACTCATAACATGTGTAACAATGTCAAGTAGCTGATATTTCATTGTGAAGTCCACACATGTTTACTTATTCTCACATGCCTCTTAACTCTTAAGATAACTGAATGGTGGTGACCAGATCAACAGCCTCGAAGATGACACGAGCATAACTAGAACTATATGAGCTGGAGATGAATAAATGCTATTTGAAATCTATATGGTGTAATAATACAACAGCATTCCTAAGACTGAAAGTTGTTCCAAAGATTAGCTTATACCCCAAGCAAACAGCAATTGAACACCAACAAATGAAGATAATTTCTCAAAAGAGTATTCAAAAGAGACATATAGAGACTAACCTCATGCGTTTTAAGAAGCTCCAAGATAGCAAGGACAATATCGTTGACATAGCAGAAACCAGAAGCCTCGCACTTCTTGGCATGATGGAGGCCACCCGCCCAATTGACAGCAATGTCACACAGGCCATGGTTCAACTTGACAGCCCCACCAACAGATCCACCGGCGTAGGTTTGGCAAAATGAAAAGAGACCATCAAAGACTGGGCAATCTTCCCCAACATTGAATCTCTTAAGTTGACGAAGCTGATCTTGTTGGGTTTCAGGGGTGATGCTCTTTAGGAAAGAGACATAATCATCGGCATGGAAGCGACAGAGATCCCTATCGCGGGCAGGAAAGGGCTTGAGGACTTGCATATGCTGAAGCAATCCATAGTGGGCGAGAAGAGCATGAGTCATGCGAATGCGATGGGGCTTCATGGGGTGACCTTGACCATAGTAGTAATTTCCCACTTCTGGGTCGTAGAAATAGCAAACCTTCCTCTTGACTGCATCAGACCCAGATGGGAGAGAATTTCCCCCCGTATCCATATCTGGGTTCCCCCCGCAAAGCTCTGTGCACTAGCGCTAACCTGTGAGGAAACCAGAAGCTTTGAACAGTTACCCACTTTGCTCGCCCGCGATATGAACAAAACAAAGGTTCATGCTTAAAAACAGGAGGATAGGGAAACCCTAGGAAAACGACTGCAACAAGCTGATAGGGGATTTTACTGCGTAATGGAAGAGACCCTTTTAAAAGTTTAGCTTCTCTTACCTAGTCGACTAGAAAACCTCCCGAAATGTCTTTCCCTCTTCTCCTGCTTCAACACACTTCTTCGTCTTGACCCGTTTCCTCGCTAATGCTTCCTCTGTAGATCGACCTTCCGCTTGCAATCGAATGAAGAGATCCAATCGCGTTCCTCCGCTCACTCCACCACTTCCGGCTGAATTCATGCCATTTTCGAGGCTTAGGTCTTGTATTAGGGTCTTGGGGACGGGCGGCTACTCCAACTTCCTATTACAAATTTCAACCAGCAACTACGAATCTACAATCTCCAAAACTCAGCCGCCAAGCTTACTCCCGATAATTCACGAGAACCCGACCGTTCAAAAGAAAAGGCTTAATCCAACGGGGAAGATGGACCGGTTCCAGCCGGGCCTCTTACTTACTTCCGGGTCCGGCCCACTCAGCAGTCTTCCCGGGAAACAATAACTGTTTGTTTTTCCTTTTTTCCCCTTAGTTCCCACGTCTCGTTTTCAATTATTTATTTATTTCGATTTCCCGCAAAAATTGATTTCCGTCCCCCTCTGTAAAAAAATAAAAAAAATTCGGGGGCGGCTTTATCTGATTTTTTTTTTAATTCTCTTCTTTACTTTTCTGATTCTCTCTCTGAATTCGGCACCGACGCCATGCCCTTTCCGTCATCGCCATCTTCTTCCTTCATCGTCTTCCGTCTCTTTCGCGGGGAATAATTAAGGTCATTCTCGTCCCCCTCTTCCATTCGTGTCTCTGCGTTGAATGATTTTCCCGGCGGGTTGTTTGTTTCCAGGGAAGAAAGAAAAGAACGGGAGATTCAAACTGCGGTGTGATTGATTATTTCTGTTTTTTTCCCCTTCTCCTGGGTGTATCGGGTACGCTTAGTTCGGTTTCGTTGTCCGGTTTTCTACGCTGAATTGCGATTTAGGGGTCGTGTTTCTTGACCGAGTTGCCGTGGTAGATTTCATCTGCAAATTCGGTTATAGATTCTTGTGTGGGAGCGAGATTGATCGAGCTGTGAAAATCAATGCGAGTTTGACTTTGGAACTGAATTCTGGGTGCTAATCACGGCGATTATTGATCTAGTTTGGATTGGCAGAGTAAATTTCCATCTCAATCGGGTCATGACACAAGTATCGCCAGCTTTTTTCGTGCTTCATCGTTCTGTTTCCAGCTCGTAGTTATCGTGAATGAACTCTTGATGGGCCCTTGGCGATGGTGGCTACTACTAATCGATGCTCATTACTCGTGTGTTTAATGCAGGAGTCTTTTTTGGATTTCTTTCTCTAGGAGAATTGGCGTTTCTTGGTTGTCTCTTGAGCTGAATATTTTGTACAATCTGGTCCACCATCATTGTAAGGTTGAAGCGAGGAACCCCTGCTGATGAAGTGTTTACACGAAAGTTGATGAATTGAGGTGTTCCAGTAGGGAGACTGTTCAGATTGCCTGATGGGTGTAAGCTATTTAGCGATTTCAGCAGTGTCGACTGCTTTGAGCTTTGTAGGTCTCCAGTATCAGGCAGAGTTTTCGTTGGATAAACTACGAGCCAATGGGTTAATTGGTGAGGATTCTGTTAATCTAGAGAATGCCAACGATGCCCTGGGGTTGCTATTGGGGTCTTATGCCACCACTGCATTGCTGGCAAATTTTCTGTTCAACGTGTTTATACTGCTCAACCTTTGCCTTAAGGTAAGCTTTTATTTGCCAACCCAGCACACAGCTATTAAAGTGGTTTAGTAATGTATGATTGGCTTGAGAGAGGCAGACTTGTTCATCCCTTATTTGTGATTGAATCGGGCATGTAGAAGTGGCTAAAGCATGCATGGAACATGAAATAATGTTTGTGTTGGTGGTGCTATGTTGCTGCATTTTTATCCTACTAAATGAGCAAACAATATGTGATCTTTAAGATGAAGTTTATAGTTTTCTTCCGAGTGGTCTCTGCGCATAACACAGTTGATCCCAATTTAATCTTGTACAGTGGAATGAGTTATGGTGAGAGTTCCACAACCTCTCAATTATAGTTTCTTTGTGGCATTTACAAACTTCAGATGTGATTCTTATATGATCTCTGATTACCTTTTGAAAGCACTTAAATTTGTTTATATATGACATTTTAAGCCTTTTGTCTTATTCTTACTTAAATATTCATGTGCTCCAATTTAATCAATGTGGCCTTAATATGAATACTATGACTTCACTCACCTGGCCTCATTGTCATGCTAAATATAATAGCTTTTGAAAGTTGCTGGATGAACTTGATGACTCTGGTTGGGTTAAAGGGGAATGCAACTCTTTCCTTATCCATGATGATTGAACATATGTTGTGGTTTTGATTTTGCATTGCAGAGTATCTTCTTTGCGGACTTGTACCCTTCTGAAACTCGGAAACTTGTAGAACGTCTTGTCAATTATGTTATTTACAAGGTAAGCTTAATTAATGGTTATTATTTGGTAATCTTTTACCATGATGGATGTGCTGCACTCTGAGTCAATACAGTACTCCTAACTGGCAAGTATTTCACATTGTGTCACAAATCAAGAATAAGCCTTCCACCACTCTCTTCTTTTTCCGCGTGCTTGAGAAATAGATAACTGTTTATCTTATGATATTTAGCTCATATTTATTTTTAGAAACGGAAGAAGGCGAATTTTGGTCAATTTGAGAGCTAAATATTATGGTAGACTAATTTGATCTTTCTTTATATGGTGTTCATAATGTTGAAATTTCTGTTCTTGTGTACCTTTTTGATGAATTATTAACAGGGAACCTTTCTACCTCTGGTTATTCCTCCCACTGTATTTCAAGTTGGGTTGTGGTTGATCTGGCTGACAATTATGTGTTCTTTGAAGGTAAAAGAAAAGTATTTTAGTTCAGACTGCTGTTTTAGGTTCATCATCCAAGTGTCGTTGTGTAATTGAAAGCTTCGTTACTTTTTTTTATGGTTGCAGATGTTTCAAGCTTTGGCTAGAGATCGGCTCGAACGGTTGAATGCCTCTCCTTCAGCTCAGCCATGGACGTACTTTCGCGTGTATTCAGCATTGTTGTTTGTACTCTCTGTTGACCTTTTCTGGTAATGCCCCCTTTATACAAAGAAAGGCCACTGAAGTGAAGCTTTCTAGCTCGTTGTCTCGATGCTAACATGCTTACACTTATTTCGTCATGGAGGCTGTGCTAATACTAGGAAAGTTAGGAATTGCTGAGCTGCAGAACAAACCCTTTCTCTTTTATTGTTTTAATATTTTATTTTCTGGTTTTAATTCATGCGTAGAACTTCATGAGTTGTCATTTCATAGCTAGTGTGATTTTGCTTCTGTTGACTTTCTTTGACCAATAGAACTCTGTTTAGTTGGATATCTGGCATTCATAATAATGGGTTAATGGTGAATTATTTTTAAGCTGGAAATGATATTTCTTTTCTCCAACTTCATAAGGCTGGACAATTTTTACTAGTTTGCCAACTGAACCCTGCTTGTCTGTGAGTTCTCAAGTTTTTGTCTTCCTTTTGCTTCTTGATTGAGTTTTCTGTTTACAACCTTCTTTTGGTGGTAACAGGATAAGGATATGCTTCGGGATTTATAAAACATTGGGTTCGCCCATGCTTCTGTTGCTGTTTTTTGAACCCCTCAGCATTGCTTTTGAGACATTGCAAGTAATGTTCTGGAAAGTGCTCATTTATCTATCTAGTGTTACTGTCTCACCTTTTAATTCATATGGAATTTTTTATCTGGATTGACGTGGTTATCTCCTTTCTCCAGGCTATGTTAGTCCACGGATTTCAATTGCTTGACATTTGGCTCCACCATTCTGCTGGTGACAGTGCTAACTGTCAAAGATTCAAGTTCTTTGATACCCTCAGAGCAGGTATACCTGTGCTAGTTGCCATCCACGAATTGATGTGTATTCTGATTGATCTGAACTGCCACTGGCTGATTGGCGTATGCTCCCTGTGACATTCTTTAATTTGCTTGCTATGGCTGCACTTTTCAGTTTCAGGTGTAATACTCGAGCTAAAACACCGAGTAAACTTGGAAACATTTCTTAAATGAATTTGATTTTAAATGGTCGTTTGCAGTCCTATTACTTCCCTATGAAAATTAATTTATATTTGCAAAATGAAATCCTTTGTATTAAGAAAGACTATTCTTTTTTCCAAGAGGTGCGATCAGAAGGTCCTAGGATTCCTGGAAATATTGATTTCCTTGATTTTCGTACATGTAGCTGTATTTAAAATCGTTTGTATTGGATTGCCGATTCTGCTGTTTTGACTGGGTGAGAAGCTCACTGCAGGTTCATTGTGGGAGTGGAAAGGCACTCTTACTCGAAATCTGGGGTTTGCCCTGGATATGGCTACACTGTTAATGGCACTTGGCCATTATGTGCACATATGGTGGCTCCATGGGGTGTCATTTCACCTTGTTGATGCAGTCTTGTTCCTAAATATAAGGGTAAACTTATCCAACTTCCTTCACATCAATGATTAGTAACTTGGTTGTTCTTTCAAATTTGTTAATTAGTCATGCATGGTTTGTTGCAGGCCTTGTTAAGTGCTATCATAAAGCGTGTAAAAGGATTCACCAAACTGAGAATGGCTCTAGGCGCTCTTCATGCAGCACTTCCTGATGCTACATCAGAGGAGCTACGGGCATACGATGATGAATGTGCCATTTGCAGGGTATGCTTGAGCTGTTATTCAATCAATGATGCATGCTACTGTAGATCATTCTGTGCTCTGAAGGTTTAACAATTTGGATAAAATGGCACAGGAACCCATGGCAAAAGCAAAAAGGCTTCACTGCAGTCACCTTTTTCATCTTCCATGCTTGCGATCTTGGTAGGTTATTGGAGTTGTCTAAATCTTGGCCTTTCTCTTGCATTGAGAAAGTCTTGAATGCTTACTGTGCAGTTTTCTGTGCTTCCAGGTTGGATCAAGGATTAAATGACATGTACTCCTGTCCTACTTGTAGAAAACCGCTGTTTCTGGGTCGAGCTGAAAATGAACCAAGTCCAATAAATAGAGAAGTGTTAAGCGATGAGCAGCTCGCTCGCGAGATAAGTGAGCGCCTTGATCGACCAAACAATGCGGGGAACAACTTTCCTGCTGGACCATTCCCTAACCAAACTCAGAACCCTATGGAGGGAAGTTCTTGGAGGTTCGGGTCATAGTCTCCCTCTTTTGAGTTGGTCCTAAGAGGCTTTGGATCATCTCCGTGCCTCTAAGCTTATTCACGTTCTTCTTTTATGTGTTGGTCTCAACAGAAGTGCAGGGCTTGATTCAAGTTGGTTGCCTCAATGGCCAAACCAGGGTGTAGATGGAGGAGCCGGCCCCTCAAACAATGCTATGAGATCAGCTGGGTTGGGGAGAGTTCAGATGATGATGAGACATCTTGCGTCAGTGGGAGAAACATATGCCCAGACTGCCCTCGAAGATGCTGCTTGGAGCCTATGGCCTATGAATCATCCTTCTCAGGGTATGGCATCTGGTTTGCCACCCATCCCACCAGATCCCACCACCGCGGGAAGATACCCGGGTGGGGTGAGTGGTGGAGGTTTACATATGAGGACTCCCTCACGCCCTGTAAACGACAACATGGCTAACTTGCTTGCTATGGCTGAGACAGTACGTGAAGTTTTGCCTCACATTCCAGATGAGTTAGTACTCGAGGTATACAGCCAACATATAACTTGTCTACTCATACTTGAACATAGATCTCAACTTCGGAAGCAAGTAAATGAGTATGGTGCCTTTTCTTTGCAGGACTTACAGCGAACAAACTCGGTTGCTGTTACTGTGAATAATCTTCTTCAAATGTGAGATCTTACGACAATGGCATGTTGGGGACGGAGCAATCTTCTAAGTGCAGAGTGAGCAAAGAACCTGTCCTCCTTTTTGTAGTATTACTTACCGAGGCAAAGCGACAGGTTCGCGCGAGTTCAGCTGAGCTCAGGGCGTTAGAAAAAAGAAAGCTTTTCAGTTTCTGATTACTACAATCACTTCTTTTTGGTTTTTCTCTTCAATTGCCTTCCTTCATATACCCAAATGCCTGGCGGTGTATATAGGTCTTGTGTATCTCAATAGAGAAGCGAGTTTGTGTCTGTTACTACATTGCTTCTGTTGAATAGGGAGCAAGAAAATCATAAAGGACCGAAGTAAATGACCATTTGGGAGGCAATAATAAGCATCAGGGGGAACACAACACAGGTGGCCCTTTTCTGGCCCCTCTCACTGTCTCTTGGTGTTTCGATACGAGCCCTCTGCGCGCCCTTGTGGTGTGCTTCGGCTGTCACTTCGGAGCTTTCCTTTCATGGCCAGTTGGAAGCAGGGCAGGTTCTTGATGTTATTCTATAGTACTTGCAAGATATGGTCTAATGGAATCCTGTTTTTCTTTTATCTCTCTTGTCGATGAATGTGTCGCGCAATTGGCCGTTTTCAAATCTTGTATGCGGGCATCTGGTTTGGTAATTTGGACCTGGCTTGTTTGATTCGAATGTTTTGGCCAGTCTAAGAATTTTCCTTTCCTTTCATTTCCCTCAGTCCTGCCTAGTCCTGGTGCGTTTTCGACCTGTGGTGTTCAATCTGACTTGACGATAAAGTGATGGTCTCATTTCTCGTATTGTTCGTGAATTGGTCGGCCTATTGTCGTTCGTATTTTGGAGTCAAGAAGTCCAAGTTCGTCTGTGCTCGAGATGAAATGTGTTTTAGGAGTCTGAGATATCTGTTTCACCCTAGTCGATTTGGTTATCATTCCCGCTTCTAATAACCACAGATTTGGTTCAAATGCACATGAGATGGTGGTCTACACGGACCATGGGGTGAAGATGATGGCTTTTACCATGTTCTACGCATTTGGGTTTGTGATAGACAGTGGTTAAAACTAGGAGTTAAAAAGGTGAAAAAGGGGGGATTAATGCGCAGTAACCGGGACACCGGGAACAACGGCGGGCGGGCGGACCGAAATTGCAGGGGTGATTTCAGACAACATAGGTTGGGTTCGGTTTGTTGGTGATCAGCGCCCATCCCAAGGCTTCCTGTCGTTCTCCTGCGCCCTCTGTCAAATATATACAAACTCGTACGTTGTTTTTTTTTTTTTTTACCTTTTACCCATTTTCACGTTGGCGTACGTGGAATGTGCATGGGGCCGGTCAAGCCAGCCATTGTTTGTTTCTGAGCTTTTTTCCTTTTTGGCTTTCCTCTACCGACTCTTCGATCTCTTTTTTGACTTGTGTTTACCTTTTCGCTTCCTGAAATTACTATATAGTTTGTTTATTTCAATGTGTCCCCCCATTGTCAACTGCGTTAGTTAACCAGAAACGCAACTCAAGAAAGTTGTTTAAAGGCGCGCATGCTAGAATTCTTGTTTTCTAGGGATGAAAATGGGTTGGTTTGGTTCGACTTTCTTTAAGTCCCCACAAAATCTGATTCAGGCGAGTGCACTCATTAAAAAAATAGTAAAATATCGATTGGATTTTAGAAGTGAAAATCCAATTCAATCTTACGAGTATTCATGAGTTCACGAATATAATCATACATATTTCTTTGAACACCCATTATCAAAAAAATTCCTGTAAATACAACATCCAAAAGTTTTCACATTATTCAGGTTAGATTCAAAATGACGGCATTTTGTTTTTATGGGTCTGGGTCGGATGGAAACCTACTTACTTTATCCAAGTGTTTCGAGCCCACCAATTTTAAAAACGTACCCGACTCAAAAAACCGCTAACATTGAGTTTTACCCAGTTTAACCAGATTGGGTACCCGTGAATTCGATCCATGGATTCAATTGCCATCCCTAAATGGTTTCCTCGATCACAGGCACAAATATTGTCCTTGTATTGAGATCTCCTTTAATTCCCCACCTAGATACGAGTGCACATACATCTCTCCCAATTTCTTATATAGTGAATGCCAGTCAGCTAGAGCTACCTATAGCTTATAATAAGAATGAGTATATAAAGATCCACCACCTCATAGCTAATTGCTCTCCCTCTCTCTCTATAGAACTTCTCATCATCTCCTCTTCCTTGATCCGGTTCAACCTGATCAAACCATCCATCGATCTTCATAAAACCAGTCATGTATTTCAAGCCCACAAGATTGTTGTTCTCGAGCATCATCATCACCACGCTACTGATCTTGTCGTGCCTCTCCATCCATGCAACCGAAGCTCGCCATTTCGGCGTAGTAGTCTTCAACAAGGTTCGTATTCTGGCTCCTGCGGGCCTAATTGTTCTGTGTTCAGATAAGTACTTGGAGTTTAAGATGGTGTTTTGCCCTTCATGCAGAATCATCAGAAGGACAACGTGGCGAGTTCACCAGTTCAAGCAGAAGGCAAGAGTGGTGTAATAATGGCGATGGAAGATGAAGGTGCGAAGGATGTTGGTAAGTCATTATTAGGCCGTGGAAATCCAGCAAAGGCGGATGATAAGGGGCGCACTGTTGTACATCCTGGGTTGGATCACCAGCAGCTGGACTATTCTCTTCCTAGAATGCGCACACCTTCTCACAATTAGCAAAAATGCATGTTATAGCTGTTGTTTGAGTTCTTGATGAGGATATTGATCAGTTCTTTATGTAATGTATATGAAAGGCAAATTTTGTTTCATGATAATTTTTTTTTTTTTTGGGATATGTATCTTTCTAATAACTAAGACAGAAACGAGAGAATTTAACTTAATTATTATGACGAGTTGGCATTTTCTTTATATATTATTGTAGCTCGAATGGCATCACCAAGTACTCGTAGTTTACTAAGAGATGTATGGAACATGCATGCAGGTAATGGCGGGATGGTTGAATCTGGTTTCGTTTTGGACCATCTTAAGTCGACAATTGTTGAGGTAAAAACAGTACACATTTGATGCCTAGCTTCTTCCTTTAGGTTGAATCGATCATATCAATAAACCTAAATGCTAAGAAACGCCACCTCGTTACTCTTACTGGAATTGATGGGAACTAAAAGGCTAAGGGAGAGACTTCATCAAAGGAATTAAGCTAGCTAATTGGGTATGAATAATCTAAGAGTGTGAATATTGGTGATTTAGTAGTTAATTATAACAAGTTGTGCGTTTGTAACTGTTGCGTAGGAGGGGTTATCATACACAAGGCGAGCATTGACATCGATGATAGAGTCCGAGAAGTCCAATAATCCCAATGTCGAACTCATAGAAGATTCCCACAACGACGAGGAAGGACGACAACAGCAGCAACATCAGGAAGTAGAGATAGATTATAACCCACCTAGCGAAACACCGCCCATACATAACTAGAGGTGTAGTAACAAACTATATATCTATAAGATATATGAAGCCAAAACAAGTGTTTAGTTTGCAGGGATTCAAATTTCCAGCCCGCAGAGGGTTTGTCGGAAGGGCACTTTAGTCAATTCACATTTAAATAAAACTGTGCGTTTCACCTCCAACACATTCTGCCGGTGGACCGGGCCAGTTTATTATATAGTCGGACCGGGCTGTTGCCCCCTGAAGTATCCGGCCCAAACTCTTCCCCCTTGACGTAGTCGGCCCAAAGACTGCTGGTGAAATGCTTCCATCGAAATCTCTCGGAACCCATATTCAGCTGCCGTGGCAGTCCATGCCGTGTTAATTTCTTTCTCCATATCGATTTCAGTCTCAAGCCCTGCACTTCAAGACTACATATGCAATTGTGAGGGACGCGTGGGCGGTGGGAGTTGCTACTCCTCCAATTGAATTCCCCAACTCCTCCTGGCGTATTTTGCAGGGTTCATGCGAGCTATATTCAACCCGCCAAAACCTCCTTCCAATCAACAAACCGCTAAGTAAACCTTTATTTTTGATCAATTAGAGCTTGCTGGTTCATGCTTAAGTGTGATTGCAATCAAGATAATGTCCGGAAATCAACAACCTGGTGGAAGCTCTTCAGTGCAAACCAGTGCTCCCAACCGTCGGAATTCAAAGGGCAAATGTAATTTGATTTCTTTGGTTTTTTCCATGTTCCACTGTTATTGTACGTATTCAAAATGGACACAACATATACCCGCTGCCTTAATTCTGTCGTATTTTGCAGGGTTCATGCGAGCTATATTCAACCCGCCAAAACCTCCTTCCAATCAACAAACCGCTGCTGAAAGGGATCGTCTTAATCAACGTAGTTCCGCGATTCATTTGTTGGTACATTAAATTAAAGTTTACTTTGGCACAAAATCAGGATAATTTGATTTGTATATTTCAATTGCAGAAATACTCACCCTTCAATCACAAGTTGAGCATATTGATCGCTTGATAGCTCAATCCTATCGAAAACGACGACGGGAGATCTTGAATGCGCGCTTGCGACGTACTGTTGAATATATTCCACATGGTAAGCTTAGTATCTTTTAAATGCGTTTCTTTATTTTGTAAGGTGTGTTCTAGACTATTTTGCATATGCATACCATAGTCCATATGTGCATTGCGTTGTATATGTCACGGAGCAGGATTCCATGTCGTCCTAATGGATTTAGTTCATGCATAATTAACTTTGTTACCACAGATTATAGTTAATGTATCTCCCACCTTCGGACAAAAAGGGCACGTTTAATGCGAGCGAGTCATTTGTACAAAAGGCGGATGGTTAATGCTGTACCGAGGGGGTTCTCCCGTTCTCATGGTTTGTGGCATCATATTTTATGTTTGTACATTGTAAATGCGTATTCATCATGTGTGAGTTATCTTATGTGACTACTTTGATTGTAGGATATCCTGTTGTGGAACTTTTTAGTCTGGGCGAGCCTACAAGCATTTGTCAATACTGTGCAGCAATTATGTGGGTGCAAGAAAGTACGGTTCCTACTAGGAGTCGTGTTAACCCCACTTTCTCATTGTGTTGCAAGGCTGGAAAGGTAAAACTACCCCCTAGACGTGCTCCACCAGAGTTTTTGAATGAATTGTTACATTCTTCTACACCTATGAGCCGTCATTTCCGGGAAGCCATTCGTAGATACAATGCTGTGTTTTGCTTTATCTCCCTGGGCGGGAAAGTGGATCGTGGTATAAATGATGGTCGAGGGGTGTATGTGTACTCTATAGGAGGACAAATTTATCACTCTATAGGCAGCTTATTACCCCCAGACGGTCAGCCACCGAGGTTTGCCCAATTATACATTCATGACTCAAGTTCTGAACTACAGAGTCGTTTGCATCTATTTCCAGTTGATGATGCCTCCAGTTCATTGCGATCAGATATTGTTGAAACGATTGCAAGAAATGTTTGATAGAAACAATGTTCTGGTTCAAACCTTTCGGATGGCTAGGCAAAAGATACAGGAAGGCAATGTGAAAGAGGTGAAGATCAAATTAATTGCCAAGCGTGCTCATGATGGGAGAGAATATGATTTACCGACGGGGAATGACATAGCAGCCTTGATTGTTGATGAAACAGGGCAAGATACATTTGAGCCAGATATTATTGTTCAGTATAAGAGTTCTGAATTGGAGAGAATTAATTATTATCATCCATCATTAATGGCTTTACAATACCCAATTTATTTCCTTATGGAGAGGATGGATGGCATCCGGACATAAGCTGTGATGATGATGATGATGATAATCTTTGGAATGACAAGACACTGTCCCAGTGTGATTATTATGCATACCGCCTACAGAGTAGATTTCAGGAGTCAAATTCGGTTTTATTATCTGGGAAATTATTTCAGCAGTATGTTGTGAATGCGTATGCATTAGTAGAGGCACAGCGGCTTGATTGGATCCGAAATAACCAAGCCAAACTTCGTTCCCATTATCTGAGTGGGTTAGTGGATGCATTCCTCCGTGGTGATTCTGATTTAGAAATGACTGGAAAACATGTTATTTTGGCTGCTTCCCACACAGGAAGTCCACGGTACAAGTATGAAAACTTCCAGGATGCTATGGCTATTTGTAGGTGGTTGGGCTACCCAGATTTATTTATTACCTTCACCTGTAATGCAAATTGGCCGGAAATCCAGTTTATGGTTGATTTGGTAACCGCAGATGGTCGGAAAGATGTCAATAGATCTGATATTATTGCTCGGGTCTTCAAGCTTAAACTGCAGCAATTAATGTTTGAGATAAGAGATAAGAAAATATTTGGGACTACCACTGGATGTAAGTCGTACATGCTCCATAATTGTTATTTTAGTTTGAGCAATACTTTTGTTTCATATGGTTGAATTATTTTAGTCAGGTTGTCCTTTACCTAATAAGGTTTTGGCAGGCTCCAACTTAATACATAGTGTATTTGTTTGCAGTTGTGCTGGCAATTGAGTTTCAAAAGCGTGGCCTTCCCCATGCTCATTTGCTGGTTTTCCTAGCTTCGGAATGTAAACTAACTGGGCCGACGGCCATTGATTCCGTCATATCCGCAGAAATTCCAAACTCTGATATTGATCCAGAAGGCTATAGGGCTGTAACTGCTTTTATGCTGCATGGTCCATGTGGTCTTTTGGGCCGTAATGCTCCTTGCACAGAAGGTGGTGTGTGTACTAAACATTTTCCAAAGCCGTTTTGTGAGCAAACGACGATTGATGATAATGGTTTTGCCAAGTATCGACGACGTGACAGTGGAATATCTTTTAAAGTTAACTCTGTGTCATTGGACAATCGTTTTGTCGTGCCGTACAATCGCTATTTATTATTGCGATTTGATGCACATATAAATGTTGAGTTCTGCAATAAATCCAGGTATCTTTTTCATACCACATATAATATTTATGCTCGACACTACTTTTTTATTCCCTTCCATGGAAAGTGCCAAATTTGGTAGCTTTTGGTGTGTTTTTTTTATTGGTTTAAACGTATCAGTTTGGTTGTTGCATTACTACTCATTAGTTTTGTTGTGTCCAATTTTTGTTTGACATGGTAGGGCAATCAAATATTTGTTCAAGTATATCAACAAACCACAAGATCGAGCAAAAGCTTCATTAGTTGACAATGAAACTAATACTGGAATTGAATCTGGTGCATCAAGTTCAAATCCCACACCACGGGTTGATGAGATAAAAGCATATCTTGATTGTCGGTATATCACATCTGGTGAAGCATGCTGGAGGTTGTTCAAGTTTGATGTCTACTCACAGTACCCATCAGTGTTGCGCATGTCTTATCATCTTCCTGGGCAGAATGTAGTTGTCTCAAGGCAGCATTCAAATCCTCAAGGTGTGCTCCAGTCTAAGCGTGCTCAAACCTCTATGCTGTTGGAATGGATGAAAATGAATAAGTTATTTCCAGAAGCAAGGAAATATACATTTGTAGAATTTCCGCAACATTATGTTTGGGATAAAACAAAGCAGGCGTGGCACAAGAGGAAATCCATGTTCAGTATTGGGCGGTTGTATTATTGTCATCCTTCGCCTACAAATGATAGGTTCTATCTGCGTATGCTTCTACATATTGTTTGTGGTGCTCAAAGTTTTGAGGACATCAGGACAGTGAATGGAGTTTTGCATAAATCTTTTAAGGAAGCATGTTATGCGCATGGTCTATTGGCAGAAGATAATGAATGGAATGACTGTTTGGCCGAAGCGGCTCTTTGGGCATCCGGTAAAAAGCTTAGAACTTTATTTGTTACTATCATCAGCCTCTGTCAAGTTTCAGACATTGGGAAACTATGGGAGCGGAATTGGGCACTGTTATCTGATGATATTTTGTATGCCCGTCGGAAGGAACTAAATATGCCTACTTTAGAAATGTCTGATCTCCAGTTACAGGAATGTTGTTTGCTGGAGATAGATAGATTGCTTGCAAGAAATTGCAAAACTCTATCTGATTTTCCTGGATTACCAGTTATTGATACTGGTAACATGTCATCTTCATCTAATCGATTGATCACTGCAGAACTTAATTACAATGTTCCAAGTCTTCGTGAGCAATTTGAAGGTATGATTTCCAAGCTCAATTCCCAAAAAAAAAAAAAGCTTTTGATGAAATTACTGAATCGGTGTATGCAGATAAGGGAAATGCATTCTTTATTGATGGATGTGGTGGGACAGGAAAGACCTTCTTATGGAAAGTCATTTGCTTGAAATTGCGATCGGAAAATAAGATTGTTCTATGTGTAGCTTCTTCTGGGATTGCGGCCCTTTTAATCGATGGGGGTCGAACAGCTCATTCTCGATTTCACATTCCAGTAGACCTTGATGGTAGATCGACATGTCATATTGACCAGGGTAGTGAATTAGCAGAGCTCATTCAACGTGCTTCATTGATTATTTGGGATGAAGTTGTTATGTCACACAAGCATGCAGTGGAAGCTGTAGATAAATCATTGCGGGATATTTTGCGGTTTCGGTATGAAAACAGTCAGGGTAAGCCCTTTGGAGGTCTTACAGTTGTTTTTGGAGGAGATTTCCGGCAAACTTTGCCTATAGTATTGAAAGCTTCACGAGGTGATATTGTGAACTCATCTATAAAGAGGTCCTACCTTTGGCCCCATTTGAGGGTAATTAAGTTAGTTGAAAATATGCGGCTAGCACGATCTAATTGCTCTCCGGAGGAAACTGTTGAGATAACTACTTTCCAGAACTGGCTCTTGCAAGTAGGAGACGGAGTAGATTCAGATGTGTTTGGTGAGTCTTTGATTCGCATACCTCAGGAATTAGTAATTCCTCGACAGAGTGATCCTGTCATTGATATTGTCGCCTCTATATACAGTGATATTAGTAGTCATGCAGGAGATCATAATTATTTAGTCAATCGAGCTATCTTGGCTCCACACCATGATATGGTTTCTGCAGTGAATGAGTATATTCTAAGTCAATTCCCAGGAGATGCAGTGGTATATTACAGCGCAGATTCTATTGAGATGGACCCTGGGAAGGAGGGAGTTGTGGATGCTGATTATTCAACCGAGTTTTTGAACAACCTCAGGATTGGAAACTTTCCAGACCATCAGTTGGAACTAAAAGTTGGGTGTCCAGTCATTCTATTACGGAATATGGATCAAACTGTTGGCCTTTGTAATGGTACTAAAATGGTTGTGAAGACTTTGGGTAAATGGTTCATTGAGGTGGAGATTTTGACAGGTACCAATATCGGTGATCGCGTCTTCCTTCCCAGATTGACATTATCAACCCATTACAAGAGTCTTAATTTCACCCTCATTAGAAGGCAATACCCTGTGGCTCTTTGTTTTGCCATGACTATTAACAAAAGTCAGGGTCAAACACTAGCCAATGTTGGTTTATGTCTTCAAAGACAAGTTTTTAGTCATGGTCAGCTATATGTTGCATTGTCAAGAGTTACTACAAGGCAAGGATTGAAGATTTTGAGTGGCAATGAGAATGGAGAGGAAGACACTTCAATGGTGAACATAGTATTCCCAGAAATATTTGATTGATTTATATGAACTTCAATTCAGGTTTAACTTATGATTACAGTTTATATTTTTTATGGACAACTGTTAGGCGTCATGTTTGGCTATTTATTTTTGTTAAGGCAATTTCCCTAGCAATGGACTATATGTTTTAATTCAAAGATAATTTCTGTATAGTTGTTCCAATTATGAATGTTGAACTCTTTCCCCGAATAGATTATTACTTGGCTGCTCCATCTATCTCCTGTGGTTTTTACCAATATGATGCTTATTATTATGTTCCAAATATTACAGCCCACTTATTAAATTTCATATATTCGTTTAAACATTTTAACTGAACAATTTGAAACTTAAATTGACCAAAAAATGAATTCGTTTTCATTTGATTTCATGTTCCAACGTTTGTCAAATGCGCCGCTTATGTTTAGTTTACCCGCCCAACGGGCCGGGCCCTGCGCTAGTACATATTTATGGGATATTGTAGTTTTGGTAAGTTTGGACATTGTTCCTTTGAGGGAATTATCTCGTTGATGTGAAATATGGGTGGTTGTTTGAGCCCTGAATGAGTGAATTTTATTGCAGTAATACTAAATATGTATCAATAGAATGATAGTCGTAAGTAAATGGTAGAATAGGAAAATATGAAGGAAAAAAAAAAACATTAGCCAGTAGTAAGTCTCAATTTCAATCTTGATGTAGAGCTTCAAGGGGCTGCAAAGAAATAGCTGTTTGGGATCCAAGTGAAATGAGGTGGAAGCTTCGTTTATATAGGCAAAACGCTAAACGAATAAGTAGTGAACAACACTTAATTCATCACCCCCAGGATCCTTGGCGCAATGGTAGCGCGTCTGACTCCAGATCAGAAGGTTGCGTGTTCGATTCACGTAGGGTTCAATCCCCCTATCCATAAGGGTTCCTTTTTGTTTTAATCCTAATTCGTTTCGGAATTTGTCTAATTAACCAAATCCTTAACCAAACCCTAACCTCTGTATAAATACAGCCAATCCCATGAACGCACATTCTAATCGCCAGAGCACTGGAAGAATGACAGAGGAGGAGCCATGGAAGCATCTCCATGAAGACGTTCTAATCGCTATAGCAATGCGGCTGCGCAACCTCATGGATCTTTGCTTATGCGGCGCCGTATGCAAGCCATGGCACTCTGCTCTGTCTCCGATTGTCAAATCGCCGCTGCCGCTCGGGTTCCCGATTCTCATCTTCGGACACCAGCCGGAGGAAAATAACAATATCAATGATAAGAAGAGGAAGAACAAGAAGAAAAAGAAAAAGAGGAAGAACGATTGTGGTTTCGGCCGTGCATCTTTTCTCAGCTTGTTAGACGGCCGAACTCACCCGGTTGAGTCAGCGGCGGAGGCGATGACGGGAAGGTCATGGATCGGCTTGTCGGACGGTTGGTTGCTGACGTGGATTCCGGGTTCGGATGCGAATCTGATTCACCCGTTTACCGGATTCAAAATCGACCTTCCCCCTCTATCCAGATGTGTTGATGACAACGACTCTGTTTCCCCTGAAGACCGTTTCATAAAGGCTCTCCTTGGATCGACGGATGCGTTAATCCTAATTGTGTTGTGGTGGCACTTGTGGGTTGGAACTCTGCTTTGTGGTCCTGTAAATTGGCAGATCTCGTCGTCGACGGTGATGGGAACAAGACGGAGAGGGTGAAGGCGGCGGGGAACTGCTGGAAAGAGGTGGATCCGACGAGGTTTGCATACGCCGACATTGCTTGTCACAAGGGGAATGTCTATGCTACGAGTTGGATTGGGAGAATTTACCACATTGACAACTACGGTGCTAGAGATGGTGATGATGGATTTGGTCAAAAAGGGAAGATGGTGTATGAGGGAGGCCATAATAAATGGGCTACAAGTTATCTGGTGAGCTCGATATCGGGAGATCTTTTGATTGTTGAGCGAAGCTATGGAGGCGAGTACTACTGTCGGGCGTGTGAGGACTGTGAGGATTCCAACGACGAAAACAGGTACGTGACGGTTGGATTCGTCGTGAGAAAATTGGTGGTGGTGGAGGAGGAGGGACGAGTGCTGCATCTTTACAGGTGTGAGAGGGTGCACGAGTTGAGGAGAGATGAAGCATTGTTTATAGGTCAGTGCTCCAGCTCATCCGTGTCGTTGGCCGACACGAAGGTATTGGGAGCCAGGAGAGCAATGTTGAAACCCAACTGTATTTACTTTACAGACGATTATTTTGAGTTTTTTCCGAGTCTTGGAGGAGGTCACGATTTGGGTGTTTTTTATTTGGCGGATTCAACAGTCACGTCATTTTACTGTTATACCGGGGAGAAAACTCTTTCCCACTCTTGTCCGCCCCTATGGTATATATGACGAGATGCGTACATCTGATCTTCTTCGTCATATGATGTAGTTTGAGAGAATCAATGAATGACAATGTCAAGGAGAGGAGTCAATAATGAAGCAAGAAAGCAAGTTGTCGAGAGAGGGAGAGAGTGTTTAATCCTTGATCAGCATGTAGTTAGAGTCTAATTGTGTTTATATTTATCCACTTTAAGTTTGGTGTTTGAAAAATATCATAGGTTAAATTTATTGAACGACTAAAATATCACCCTATCTTAGAGTAGACTATTGCAAAAATGTCCTTAATTGAACAAAATAAATTCAATAAAACAAAGATATACAGGAGGAGCTATTCAGACACAGTAAAGTCACGAATTAATAAACTCAACAGTAAAGTCACGGATCCTGCCATCGGAAAACTCCTCCCTTTTGTGTGTGTTGCCTGAAATCTGAATCACTCCACCGCCAAAATAAACTCCCAACCACGACTATATATAAATTGGATCGTTGTTCATCCCTAACAATAACACAGTGGTCATATATAACTTGGGTAAATAACAAGCTAATAACCTTTTCCTTATTCAACATCTATTAGCTAGATATTGTTTTTGTAAGTAAGTGGTTGAGTACTATCCATAGGCTTCTCCCAAAAAATCGAGTTATTGAGACCAGTTGGTTTATGATATGGTATCAGAGCTAGTTACGATCAACTAGACTCGTCCACTTCTTCTCTACTTTCTCTATTTCTTCTCTTCGTCAATATATCTGACAATTCTGGTTCAACGTTGTCGCCATCATCATCGGACGATTCAATCATCACGTTCAATCCAGCTGCGCAACTCCCTTGAAGCTGAATCCTACCAACTTCCATTCTTGGAGGTCTCAACTTAAAACACTTCTCATGGGGCTAGATCTGATCCAATACATTGATGGTGCTGCCGCAACTACATCAAAGACAGCCACCGCCGACAATGCCTCTGTTGCTCCCAATCTAGCGTATCGTCGTTGGTTTTGCCAAGATAAGCTAATTCTCCATACCCTTCGTTGTTCTATATCAGAATCCCTTTATTCATATGTCTCTGTTGTTGCCACTGCTCGTGAGGCTTGGTTAAACCTTGAAAAGTTATATGTTGGCAAAAATCAATCTCGTATTATTCATCTAAAAGGCAAACTGGCGAATGCTATCAATGGTGATAAAGATATCATCACATATGTAAATGATTTGAGGCTTACTGCAGCCGAGTTGGACCTTATTGAGGAACCCATCAAGGATATTGATTTGGTTGTCCAGTGTCTTCGAGGTCTCGACCCGGATTATAACCCTTTCTCTGCATCAGTTCGGGCTCGGGGTACCTATGTTTCTCTTGAAGAGCTTTTTGATTCTCTTGTTCAGTTTGAAGCTGATCTGAAGGCACAAGCTCATGTATCTTTTGTGCCAACTGCTTTTTATTCCCAGCATCAATCTCATTGTGGTGGTGGCAGAATTTCCAACGGTGGCAGTAGCTCCGGTAACAACTCTTACCGACGCGACCATCTCTTTCTCGGATTATCCCCGTCAACAGAAGGTTGTCATTCGCTGCCTGAGCACCCAGGGCACTCGGTTAGGCAGTGCTTTCAGCTTTTTCTCCAAGCACGGTAGGCCTACAACCAGGCTCGAGTTCCTCATGTTCATTATACTATTGCTGGGCCTTCCACTACTTGGTTACGACTGCTCCTCATCATGCTCCTCTTGATTTAGGCAATTTATCTTTGTATTCGGATTATTTGGGCCCCGATGATATACAAGTTGGTGATGGCACATGTTTGGCCATCTCTCATATTGTTTCCTCAACCATATCTTCTGGTTCTCATTTATTTCATTTAAATGATGTATTGTGTGTGTGCCAGCTATCAAGAAACATCTTATCTCGATGGCAAAATTATGCTAAACTAATCCTGTGTCGGTGGAATTTTTTGCCACTCATTTTCTTGTGAAGGATCTTCGCAAGGGGGGCGCAACTACTGAGTGGGGAAAACAACTGTGATCTCTACGAGTTACCTCACGAAGTGGGTACAATTCGCATGGCTCTGGTGTCTACTCGGATGTCTCCAATATTCCGGCATTCGGGACTTGGTCATCCTTCCCATTCATTCCTTACAAATATTATTCGGTCGTTTTCTCTTCGTGCTTCTTCTCCCATAGCTAGTTCGTCGTGTGACGCTTATCTTTCCAATAAAAGTCACAAACTTCCGTTTGTTGTTTCTTCTTTATCTAGTATTCGTCCTTTTGTTAATTTGTACATAGATGTTTGGGGACCCGCTCTTGTTTCTTCAATTGATGGTTTTTGTTATTATGTAATTATTGTTATCACTTCACTCGCTACACTCGGTACTATCCTTTGTGCAAAAAATCTGATGTTCTTCTAGTCTTTGTTACACATTCAAGAAAATTATTGAAAATTATTTTTCTACCACTATTCGTCGATTGTACACTAATGGCGGTGGTGGATTTCAAAAGTTGTGTTCTACTCTGACTGATCATGGCATTACTCATCTTCTTACTCCGTTCATACACCAGAGCACAATGGTCTTGCTGAACGAAAAAATCATCATTTGGTTGAAACTGGTATTACTCTTATTCATCACGCTAAACTCCCATTGTCCTTTTGGTCATATGTTTCTCCACGACCATTTTTCTCATCAGTCGTCTTTCTTCCTCTACCTTGTGTGGTAAAATTCCCTATTCTCTTCTTTTCAACTTAAACCCAAATTATCATAAACTTCGTGTTTTGGTTGTTTGTGTTATCCTTAGCTTCGTCCTTACTCCCCTACCAAACTTGATCATCATTCACGTCCGTGTATTTTTCTTGGTTATGGTCCTGAATGTTAGACCAAGCGGAGTCGGTAATGGATACTTTTGACGTAGTCAATGCACAAATTAATTCAAATTTTAATAGTGAGAGATTAGCACTAGCTTAATTGAGCAACACAAAATGGTTTGCCGAGAATCTCTCTTGAAACGATTAATTTGCTACGAACTTGTTCCAACTTATGTAACCTAATTCGCTGCTTGGTCATCGTCGCTCCCGCTTTGGAGCGTGGAAACGCAGATTGCCATGGGATCGCGTATAATTCACGAATTAGTTTTTCATGGAGCGTGAATTCTATTTTTGTGGAGCGCGAACCAGTGACGCTCCTTTACTCCTCAACAACTTCAACACCATGGTTGTCACGCCGGCCGGCGTGCCACTGGTTTATACCAGGTTCAACCGGTACAGGTCATAAAACCGGCGTGACACCACCGGTATGACCGGCATGATCGATATACGAATCTCTAAGTAAAATGACCTTATTTTAGAGAATTTAATTGATAAAAATTATTTTATTATTTATTTTATGAGTATAAAAGTTAAATATTGATGTTATTTAGGTATTGAATGTTTAGGTATTGACGTTAAATGTCATGTTTAAATATTTATGTTATTTAGAGAATTCAAATATAAATGTTTAGGTATTGACGTTAAATGTCATGTTTAAATATGAGTATTTGTAATTTTATTTGTAATATTGACCGGCATGAACCGGCACAAACCGATATGTGCCACCGGTTGAACCATTCCACTTGCTAAACCGGCACACTGGCATAAACCGGTTTGACAACCTTGTTCAACACCTTTCTTTCGCCCATCACTCGCATCCCCCTCTCCTTGTTGTCCGCCTGTGACTAAATACACTGTGCTCTCTTCTTGCTGCCTGCCTGCAATTAAATATTCCAACAGAGCTTGCGAGTTCGACTCTGCAGAGAACAAGCAACCACAGCTCCTTCCGCCTCCGAAGTACAATCGGCTTTAAGACTGTATCAACGGGATGGTGGACGATTAAGGTCGTTGAGGTTGTGGACTCTTCCACCTAGATCTACAAGATGGAAGAGACTAGAATTCAGCTCCAACGAGGCACGACAACAAAAGAGTAGTTCATAAATCGAGGGAAGTGAGAATTGGATATAGAAAGAACTTTTAGTGATTTTGACTTCAAAAGGAAGCAGAAGTCAGAAGGTGGAAGACGATATGAAGAATACTAAGTGAGAAGTTATTTGTCTATCACTTATCAAATCTAATGGGCTGTTATAGCTAAAAGCCCAAAGCAAAAAAGGATCAGAAAAGAATGAATTTAGCTTAGGCTGAGGACAACTCAAGCCCAATCTTTCTTCCTCGTTTGTACATAACCAGACCAACAACATTTATACTTGTTTTTGGCAACAACATTTACATTTCAAACTTCCATAATTAGGTAATTATAAACATGTATTGTAGGAACGTCTTTGGGATTGAAGTTTATTTGTTTATCCATCATAGAATTTTTACTTTGAACTTTTTAACGAGTCTTTGGTACACGTTTAATAGTATAATAATGACGCTTTCTTCATGCTCTCAATATTGAATTCTTCTAAAATTGACGCTCTCATGCTCTCGCGCCCGCTCCCGCTCTACGAACTGGTTACCTAAGTTCCAACTACGATAAAAGTTTTCACTTCTTTGAAATAATGAAAGGAAAAATATTAGAGGAAGTGTAAAGAGAAAGATGAGCCGGGACACGCGATTTTAACGTGGTTCGGCCAATATGGCTTTACATCCACGTCCTGGAGATAGTTACCACTATCTCACGAGAGACTCTAACTTTTAATATAATGAAAGACTCTCATCCTATGGAATAAAATCAACCTCGACATCTCGTGTCATGAACCAAATAGGTGCAACTCCACACCTATTCAACCCTTAGCTTAACCCAAGCTAAGCTACTATTTACACCTAAAAATAATTTGGGCGGAAGAATATATTATTGCGGCGTCGTGAGGTTAATGATGCCGCGAGCTAAATAGTATCGTTGTGAGTTAAACGATGTTGCGAGTTTGATGATGTCGCGAGGTCAGTAACGTTCAACAACGTCGCGAATCCAACCACTTCTTGAGCAAGTTTAACAAACTTCGTGGAATTTAGCGAGGTCGCGAGCTCAACGGCGTCACAATTCTCACGACCGTGCGAGTTCAACAATGTCGAAGAGCTCAACGAGGTTGTAAGGTTCGCGACGACATTGCGAGCTTAACAAAATTGCGGTGAGTAAAAATGCCTCCGATCTCAACAATGCCACGAGGTTGGTGATGCTGCGAGACCAACAATGTCGCGGGTCTTGCAATGGTGTGGTTTCAATTAAGGATGTGGCTCTGTTCATATTATTTTTTCGACTCAAATTCATTGCGATATTGAAACCATGAAATAAAATGTCGCGGTTCGAACCGCGATACCGATCATGGGCTTGGGTACTTGCATGTCTCACTTGGATAGAGGTGGAGATTGGAGATGCAATAATGTTGTAGTTCACAACGTTGCATCTAAGGTGGTTTCTTTCACGGGAGAGTCAC
Organism: Linum tenue; assembly: GCA_946122785.1. NCBI lineage: Eukaryota > Viridiplantae > Streptophyta > Magnoliopsida > Malpighiales > Linaceae > Linum > Linum tenue. The sequence goes on along the minus strand of CAMGYJ010000004.1, from coordinate 51,125,262 downwards.
ACTAACAAGAGTGAAGATGAGATCAAGGCTGTTGAGGCACATGGTAATTCGCAACGGAGTAGTTGAGGAAGCAGTTTCACAGAGCATAAAGACTATGAAGTTGATTTTAGATAAAATCAACCGTACAAGGAGAGAAAGGGGACAAACAAATCAACACAGAGCAACTCTGTCAAAACTTCATTTTCCTCTGCAACTCCTTCGCGGAGCTCACCTTCCAAGAAGGATCTTCATAGTCGTAGCCGTAGTCGTAGTCGCGGAGCTCTCCACAGGAATCTCCATAGGAGTTGTGGTAACGTAGATTCCCCAAAAAACTTAAACACCCTCGTTCGAACATTGTTTGGAGAGCTGTGAATCGAGTAATAATCGTCTTGGTTTTCAAAAGTCAGAGGTGCATAGATCAAATCAACACCGCCCGAAACAATTTGGCACGCTTGGCAGTGGATATTTGATGGTTCTGCAAAAGTTTCCACTGCGAAACAATCAAATCAACATCGCCTGAAATAATTTGTCAGGCCCAACGATGAATATTTGGTTTCGCGTGAAACAACTACCCACTCACTCAATCAAGCCAACACTCTTAGTTTGGCTTGATTGAAGAGTAATCCACCTAGTACAACTTCCAAGCAAGAATCCCCTCTTGCTCTTACACTAGTCCCAATTACACATACCCTTTCGACCCTAAAACACGACCTAGCTTGACTATCTCAACTTCCAAGATATCAAGTTATTCACAACACGAGATATGATCACACTATTTCGTATTACAAGGGAGAAGAGAACTTTGCAAAAGGTACTCTAGTCTACAAATGACTCTCTTATTTATAGTGAATGCAAGACTTCATTTCCTTTCATTTGTAGTCCTTTATGTGGCAAGTATCTTCTGGATTTGATACACTCTTCTCTTGATATGGTAACTTATTGGAGGGAAAACAATCACTTTGAATTCTTCCATTTTCCTAGCAAATCCTTTCATAGCCTTGATTGTGATATTTCTGCAGGGATTGTTAGTTCAACATAATAACACATATTCAAAGCAAGTTATCCTATGATAATAGAATCGCTAAGTGAAGCTCTTTGACTCTTATGATAATAGAATCGCTAAGGGAAGCTTGATTTAGCATGTTAGCATCCTATTGCAGCATATGCTTATCTGCAAAGCGAACGATTGAAATAACAATAAGCACATAATATATCTCAACATTCATTCAACCAAATCACAAATAAAAAGAAAACTAAAATAAAATAGATAACTTCATTTATCCTGAGTATAGCTCAGGGCATTATTAAGACATTCTCAAATGGTTTGACAAAAACAAAAACAAGTCGAAATACTTAGCAAATACTCCCACTACGAACCTTAACACAAACTCCCCCTAAGCTACTAAGCTACTGCTCTTAATTGTTCTGATTAAGATCATGGTTTTCATAAAAAAACCACTCCCTTGGATGCATTATTTTTTTTGAGGCGCTTAAGGGCCTTGTTAGAAGGGCGAGGTCCTTTGGCCTAGCGTTTGAGCTTGAAAGGACGAGTGGAAGTCGAAGCAGATGCAGCAACTCCCACGGACGCCCCACCTTCAGAACTCCCCTCTCCAATAGTTGCGTCGTTCGTGGATTCTCCCCATGATGTTAAATCAACGAAAGGGGGTAGTCCAACAGCCCCGAGAACGTCGTCGAGGGAGGGGCTAACAAAGTCAGTGGTGACAAAGACAAAGTCAGTATGAGAAACTCCCACACGCTGAAGCAACTGAGTAATCAAGCTGACAAAAAGCAAACCAACCGTGGGAGACTCATTTGCAACAACATCCACGATAGCACCAAACAACAGATGTGGATAACTGAGTGACGTATCTGAGACAACATGCGACATTATCGAGCAGTCAATGCAGTCAAAATCACGTTTTAAAACTTAAAATCGTACGATTTTACATTTATAAGTCACCATAAAACTTCTACGTAGAATCGTTATTTTCCCTTATAAATGTAGTCAAAGTCTACGCTTTAACACTTCAAAACTTACGGTTTTATGCTTCTAGGTAGAATCGCGCTTTTGACTGCATTGCCAGCAGTCATGGGGAAGAATGACATTCAAAGACTCTGTCCGTGGAAAATACACCGAGTGATGTAGTAGTGGAGGAGCTTGAGAGAATCATCCAACTCTGCAAAGGGACGATTCCTGGCTTCCTTGTGCAGATAAAACTTGTAGGACCAGAATTCCAATGGACTCATAAGTTTCTTGCCAAGACTTGGCAGGACCACAAATGGAGCAAGATCATCGATAGAGAAAGTGAGAAGATTACCGAAAACCAGAGTGGTGAACTTCCCCATTGCCGGTCCATCTGTTCGATGATTGGAGAAGAACGCCCGAACTGCCGCCAGACAGTAGATGCGAGGTGGGGAGTCCCCCATTGGAAGCCACCCAAGAATGTTGATGAGGGAAATTCGGTCCACAAAATCAATGAAGGCGAAGGTATAGGGATCCAGAGTGTAATTCGACAGGATGGGCTTCTCAGCAAAGGTTTGAACATGACGATGATGGTTCTGGCCAATGGGTTGGTGGTGCATCGCACCGGTGTAGGAACGAATCTTTTGCTAGCGGCGCAAGAGAGCATTGGTCATGACAAACGAGTCGTCAGAAGCAAAGCACATGGTTGTGGTGAGATATGCAGCCAGGAAAAAGATGAAGGGCGAAGGGTATGCGGTGAAATTGCAGTGAGGATTATGGCGGAGAAAGGGAGCATAATATATAGAAGAACACCGACGATTTCGTGGGACAGACTGTGAAGATCATAACTGACTATTGGAAAGGAAGGTAGTAAGAAGAAAAACTGAGATTTTTAGTAAGAAGAGATACAAGATCGGTGAAGATGATTTGATTGGAAATTAGGAGCGAAGAAGAAAAGAAAAGGGGAAACAGCGGAGTCTTCGAGAATAGTCAGGATGGAGGGTGATTTCTCGCGTAGTTGTTTTATTTTTTTATGTGTATTTTTAAGATATTTACTGACACATATTTTTATTAATTATTGCAGGTTGGGTTCTAAGCCAAACAAAGAGGAAAAATAATACAAATAGGAAGACACAAATAGGAAAAATAACAAATATGAACGGTAGGAATCAGAATCACATAGTTCGCTAGTTGAGTCTTTAACCATAGAGGTTGTTGACAACAACTTCCTGCGACAATATACTCAGCCTCGGTGGTGGAGAATGCTACAAAGTTTTGTTTCTTACTTAACCAAGAAATTAAGGAGCAACCATAAAATTGGCAAGTCCCAGAGGTACTTTTCCTATTCATTCTACAGCCGGCAAAGCCTGAATCATTAAACTCCATAAGATCAGAATTTGTTTCTCTAGGGTACTATAGTCCTCGAGTGGGTGTACCTTTCAAGTAGCGGAAGATGCGCTTAACTGCACTAAGATGGCTAGTGTAAGGAAGGAGGAAATGCAATGGTCTCCTCTCTCTGCCTCTTTCAGTAGGGATTCGTTATTGATAGTCTTAAGCTTATAGCTTGGGATTTGTCTATGATCGCATTTGGGTGGTTATGGATTGTTTGAGTTGTCATGGTTTATGTTTGGCCTTCTCTTGAGATTTGTTGTTAAGTACTAAATAGTGGTGATGGGTACTGCTTCATGGGACAGCTTACTAAGCTTCCAAGTTTGAGTTATCTGCGGAGGAGCACTTTGTAACCTCGTTCCTTGGTGGACTGTAGATTCAGCAGCCAATTCTAATGTCTAAACCTCTGTGTCTGTGGTTTCTTCTATAATAGCAGAGAACTCAAACTTATGATGTTATGGCTCTTTTACGGGATTTTTTGCACCCTTATTATGGTAGTTGAAGCGGTAGAAGAGGTGTGTAGTGGAGTTTAAATCAACTGGTAACTCTGACAGACTACCAATTTTATCTGACAATAGAGGAAGTTTTAGCTACCCAAACAAATATAAATAGAAGAAACAATGTTATGGGGAGGCTTAATACATCTCTATAGCCAAAATTTTCGCGTTTGTGACAATAATAACCAATTTTGAAGAAATACCACTTATAGCCAGATTTTGTAGTTGTTTAGGACAAATCTAGCCATTTTTGTTAAATTCTTTAATGGTATTAGTAATATCGTCAACTTCTTTGACTTTTTGCTGACTAGGCTCTCACTTATCGCACACATCAGCGCCAAATAAGCTACACATCATATATTAAATTTATTTAATAATTATACATAATAAATTAATCAAAACTTACTTCGCCTTAAAAAAAATTGAGATCTTTTTTTCCTCGGCATCACAACAATCCTCCCCACAACAACCCTGCACCGCCATTCCAATCTAGAAATCCATTTAGCGATTTCCATTCAATCTCATCCCCAAATGCATCTACAGTTCCACAGCTGCAATTAATCTCTGCCCAGCATCGGAGAATCTGGTAACGAGTGATCATCTTGCAATTATTCGATCATTCTCCATCTCTGGCCCCGCCGTCGCCTCCAGCACCACCCGGGAAGCGACCCGAGCTTCTGTCGTGGAAGTCAGATGGGTAAGTGGAGAGAAGCTCGGAGGGAGAGAATTTAACTGGGTTGGTTTATATTGAAGTGAGGACGAGAAGCTACTGCTCTTCTTGTGGATCTGAATCCGACCTACCGTTGCGGAATGACAGCGATGCCAAGAGACAGAGGACGGACAGGAGCACCGCCGGTTGTGGATCTAGATCTGGCAGAAGCGACGGAGCGAGTGGCATCCTGGATGTGTTTGGGGAAGTGCTTGGCTCTGGGAAAAATAGGAGAAAGTGAAATTTTTGGATGCAGATGAGGAGGTGGCAAAGCAATGGAGAATACAACAACCCCAGATCTCCACGACAAACGGAGAAGCGGAAATAAGAGTTTTTCAATTTTTATCCCCATATTTTCATTCCGTGGATATTTACCGACAAAATTAGAGATAAGAGTTTGCCACGTTAGTATTTCCGTTTGTACAGTCAGAGTTAACGCTAACACCGTTAAAGAATTGGACGAAAGTGGTTATAAGTGGTATTTTTCCAAAATTGACTAATATTGTCATAAACGCGAAAGTTTTGGCTATACAAGTGTATTTTACCTTACGTGGAAACAAAAACAAGACGATAGTTGTTATTTAGTACTAGCAATCATTACGGGGTGTACAGTGTACTTCCATATCTTCTCTCTTACGTTGGCTGAGAAATGAGAATTTGTCAGAAAGACTACCCCTACTTCCCACACACAACACAAGAGAACCAGGCTGGTCTCTTTTTAGTTTATAAATGTCCTACTTTTTTCCAAGCGGCTAATAGCCTCTCCCCCCTTCCAAGTTCCATGTAATAAATCATCAATGTCAATTTAACCTACCCCTAATTTTTTGGGTGATTTACATAAATATTGTAAAAAATAAAAAATAATACCACATATAAAATTGTAAAAAAAGTATTTGCAAGGATAATGTGATGAGGAGGCGAAAATGTGCGGTCATATGTGAGCTGAGCGAAAAGTAAATAAATTTAGCATAGAAGAAGAAGAAACCTGAAGTTTCGGTTATCAAATGTTTCGTTTCATTTTTTGTTAGGCTAAGGTCAAAACGTTATCGCTCTGCTTATTCGCGGTTAGCAAAACACTGTCTAGTTTGCTAAATGGCCAGTAATATGTGGACACGTGTTATGTTTCTGTTAAGCTCATTACTCGAGTATATAAGAAACAGAGGTCTCAGCTGCGGGCTGCCAATTCTGAGCTTCCTCTTCACAATTGCAAATTGTCAAGACACCAAAAATCATCTCATACGTGCGCGTCCTACAAGAATTAATTCAACACCATTTTACCAACAAATATGGATTTTATCTATAATCTCATGGGTGTTGATTTTATGACAAAATCCTAAGACAAACAATCCCTTAGCAGTGGCGAATCAGATTCAGAGGAAGACATCCCTGACCATGGTCCAGCCCTCTCTAGCTTCTCGGTCTTAATCTAGTGTAGCACTTATAAAATATTTGACGTATTTGGTCCAGTATTAGTGGAGTCACCGTCCAATCTTCTCTGCCTTCTTTCAAATGTGATCCAAAGTTTTACTATATCCTGAATCCGCAGCGACCATTTAGACTCCGATAAGCACATGGGAAGAAACCGTACCATTCCTTGTTATTCTCTCCAACTAATAAGGAGAAATAAATTGTAAGGAAGAAATAAATTGTTTCATTATTTTGGTACGGATCCCAAACCGACATGGAATTGGCTACTAAATAACCAAACCCTTACCCATTATATAAGCAATGCAATCCCAAGCACATTCCCATGCTACAGCTCTGATTTCGTTCCTTAGGATATATTACTCTAAACGATATATAGCAATGCACTCTGCCATGTCTCCAATTGTCGAATCGCCGCCGCCGCTCGGGTTCCCGATTATTATCTTCTCACACGAGCCGGAGGCGGAGAAGAAGGAAAATAATAATAATGGTAGTGATGATCAGAAGGAGGAGAAGGCGAAGAATGATTGTGGCGGCGTCGGCGGGGGTCGGGTATTCTTTTTCAGCTTGTTAGACGGTCGAACCTACTCTCCCGAGTTGGCCGCCGCCGAGGCGATAACGGGAAGGTCGATTTTGGGCATGTCGCACGGTTGGTTGCTAACGTGGATTCCCGGTTCGGTTGCGACTCTGGTTCGCCCGTTTACCGGACTCAAAATCGAGCTTCCTTCTCTATCCAGATGCCAATCCAATCGCAAGGGCTACAACATTCATTACAGCATCCCGCGTTACCCTCAACACTATCCCGTACGAAAGGCCGTGGTGACGGGCTCCCCTTGGATCGACGGCCGCATCAACCCTAATTGCGTTGTGGTTGCACTCGTTGGTTGGTACTCTGGGGTATGGTCCTGCAAATTGGCCGATTTCGAGACCGCGGAGGAGTGGACCGAGGTCGACCCGACGATGAGTATATACTCCGACATTGTTTATCACAAGGGGAAAGTCTATGCAACAAACTGGATCGGGAAAATTTACCACATCGAGAATTACGAAGCGAGAGATGGTGCGTTGAGCCAGGAAGGCAAGGTAGTGTATGAGTATGATGTGGTCAATAACCCGTTTGCTAGAAGTTATCTGGTGAGCTCGATATCAGGAGACATTCTGATCGTTGAGCGTATTTACGGAGGCAAATACTATTGTTCAGGACTTGTCGACGACGACGAAGACCACTACGTGACTGTAGGATTTGTGGTGAGAAAATTGGTGATGGTGGAGGAGGAGGAGGAGGAGGAGGAAGAAGAAGGACGTGTAAGAAATCGTTACGTGTGTGAGAGGGTGCACAACCTGAGGGAAGATGAGGCCTTGTTTGTAGGTCAATGCTCGAGCTCGTCTGTGTCGCTGGTCGCTGGAAGAGGATTGTTGAGACCCAACTGCATTTATTTTACGGACGACAATTCAGAGATCTTTCCAATGGCTGGAGGAGGTCGCGATGTGGGTGTTTTCGATTTGACGGATGCGACGGTTACGTCTTACTACACTTACACCGGGGAAAAGTCTATTTCCAAGTCTTGTCCTCCACTATGGTATATATAATGAGATGTGCCCTCTACTCTTATGTATTCTAGTTTGGGTAAAACTAGTAGCGAATGATATGCCGAGATGAAGCAGTGCAAGAAAGCAAGTCGTGGAGAGAGAGATATGTGGAAAGCATGTCAAGATAATAATGTTGTAGCAAGTTTAATAGTTATAGATAGATTGGATTCTCGTCGGTTATTTTATTGTAACGAATTGAGACGTTAAGCTAGTTTAGGAACATGAATTAAGTAGATCGTCCTGCTGTTAGGGTCTATTGGTCTTTATATTTACTAGTTTTGTGCCCACCCGATGGGCGTCGAGTTACATTTGTTTGTACCTTTACTTCTATTATATCTCATTTTTTAAAAGGTATCAGACTCCTAGTTTCCATATTTATTTATTATTGTAATCTATTATCCGTGTTTCATCATATATGAAGGGCGTTTTGAATAAAAAAAAGATATGAGGGGCGCTACATTTAATCAAGGTTTTAATCACGATCAACAATAATGTCAAACAACGTTGTAACTTCATCACTGCTTGGAAAATAGTATTCATACCATCTAAGCTTTGATTGACGTGCAATTTTCAACTTCATAAGTTGTACATGGTTTAAGCTAGCGTAAGCCACCTTACCGTACTCATTTCGAGTTTTGCTATTTAGACCATTAATTAACGGAGTTTGGGACATGATACTATACAATAGTCTCTAATGGGCGAACCCCATTCTCTAATTCTCAATCCAAATCGTAAGATTCATTTAATAGAAAAATAATAACCAAGGATTATTATTTGTCAAAATATATTAAAGAACAACTAATAGGTGTGAACGAAGGTGTATATTACACCTCGATTGTACGCTAGCCTTTTCTACCATTATATTAAAGTACAACCAAACTTGCTATGCTTCTATATTACCTTCAACATTTTATGAATGATATCAAATCGAAATGTTAGTTATAGAGACACTTTTTCTTCGCTTCACATTATCATCCAATATTAAATGTGTGACTAGTTGTAATTGGAATTGTGTGATAACTTAATACAAACATAAAGGCGCCATGTTGTGCAATTAGTACAATAGATGAATTTACAGGACATTGGTTAGGGTATGATCTTGCGTTGGTTTTATAGGACACTGGTTCGTGTATGTCCCGCACTGTTATACAGGATATCGGTCGGAGTATGATCCCGTAGTGGATTTACAGGACACCCGTCTAGGTACGATCCACGGTGGTGTACATTACATCTAATGTACTATCCGGGGAGTGTATGACTTGGCAAATTAAGAAGTAAAAAGCACTAAATCAACCTAATCATGCATGTGATTGAATTCTTCTGTAAAGATTACTTATGATGTGGTTAAGTGATGACTTCCTATGATGTGATATATGAAATGTGCATGTCGATGATGATGGTTATGTGATGGTTTTCTATGGTGTTTTAGACAATGATTTGCCATTAGATGGTGCGACGTTTCGCTATGTTGGGACGGGGTTAAATGGTAATGCCGATATGATGTGATACTTGATGCGTACATGTTTATACTGTGAGTTATCAAGAGGCTGGGTGATGGTCCTTATGTTGTTAATGTATGAATTATTTGAGTTTGAGATGATGAATGTGGTATGACATGTGGTGATGAATGGATGTTTATCTTGACAGTTAAGTTAAGCGAGTAAGGACTGAGAGGTGGGTGACGGGAAACTGAATACTCCATATTTTGCCATGGTCACTGGAAGGGACAATAAGTCCTTTCGAGTTGTACTTTTAAAGGTAACGGAGAAGAATTATATCAATATCTTATGAGTTGGGTTATCCGGCGAGTATAAATGGTTACTAAAAATAGAATAGTAATATATGTATTAGCGTGTCACATTAAAATAGTTATTTACATCTCAACCATTATATATATTAAGAATCATTTATAAATCTTTTTTAATTAAAATGCTATGCATCTGAAGATGACTAAGTTGCAAATCTACACTCTAGGAAAAAGAAAAGAATTAATGTCAAACAATAAAAAGAAAAAATTATAATTAGATAAGGAAAAAAAGTAAAGACAATGTGTTTTATAATTGTGCATGGAAGAAAATTCAATGACGTACGAAAATTTGAGAATAGAATGAAATTGGAATCGCATAAAAGAAAAGATAATTATATCATTTAATATGCGAGAAACGTAAAATTCATTCCCTAAAGATAACAAATACATATGTATATGTACATTACTTTTCTTGTAATTTCTTACCAATTGAGCACGAACATATCTTAACATATAACCATAATTCGGTTTCGAAAAAGATACAAAAAAATTGGTGACCTTTGGTGTTTGGATGAAATTGTTGTGTATCACTAAATTGAATTATGTTGATATATTTCATTAATCTTAAAATATAGGAATATCTCACATGAATTAGTTATTATGATCTGGTTTTGACTTAGAAAACCATCATTTTTACTTCAACTATTATCTCTTAATAATCTAGTAATCACACAAAAATGTTATTTTTCTAGTACAATGCGATAAGAGTGTATTAGCTCATATATTTATAGTAGCTATTTTCTAACAAATTGCAACATAACTGTATTGGTTCACATATTTATAGTAGTTCGTACAAAAAAATGTTAAATATTTCGTGTTCGAATACGAAAGAAGGTAATTCTTTGCTTTTTAGTTTTTCATTTTTAAAAAATCATATGTCAAATTATGTAAAATTTAATAATTGGGTACCAACTAAATTCATGCTTTTTGGATTTTTTAATTATTTTTCAAAAATTATAAAAATGATCAAACATATTATAAACTAAAAATTAAAATAGGTTATTTTTAGTTGTTAATGATTTCTATCGTTTCTTAAAAATAGAATACAAAATTTTAACCGTGATAGTTTTTATTGTGTATAAGTCAACCATTAAATAAAAATATAATTTTATGTGTTGTATATTTTTTTTTATAAAATGAGTATTAATCTTGTTGTGATTAATTCCATAAAATATATTTTTCCTATTGGTTAAACAACTTAAATGATTATAGTTTGAGCTCCTAGGTTGCATGATTAAATCTTAGTTATGGTGATTGATATACATGTTTTGTTGTGATCAATAACATCAAATATACTTTATCCTACTGGCTGAACACTTGAAATGATGATAGTTTGAGCTTGGAGGTCATAGGTTCAAATCTTGGTCATGATTATTAATACACATGTTTTTGTTTTTATTTTAATGTAATTAATAACTTAAAATGTTAAAATCGTAAATGACATGGAAAATTGTGGAGCTTTCTTTGTCCTACGTGGCAAAATCTTTCTCCACAACAACCATAATATATGTTAAGATAAGATAAGATATGTACTCGCTAAGGTCCGGAAAAAATCCAAAACTGCCACTGTTTAAAAAAAATTACAAAAATACCACCCATTCCCAACAATTTGCCGTAGAAGGGCGATCCTCCGTGCTATGCCGCCTCGGTGCCGTGGTAGATGGCCCCTCCGTGTGCGGTTGAGGGCTATCCACGCTCATACGGTGGGGAGTGGACTGCCATTGTTGTTGTGGTCGATGCAAAGGTGAGAAGTCTTGGTGGGGACTTGAGTATGAACCTTCGACCCAAGTAGCTGAGGATGTGGCGTCATGAAATGTATTTGGCCGTTGTTCATACTGAAAACTGGGCCGGAGATTGTATTGGAAACTCGACCGCGGATCATACTGGCTTCCGGGCGTGGTTTCGTAGTGGAAACTGGGCCAAGGATCATGTTGAGTAGTGGGGTCGTAGTGAAAACTCGACCAGGGATCATACTGAGTACTCCCCCCTTCACCGCTGCACACCTCCAAAGGAGTAGGCACCTTCCATGCCGAAATCGGCTTGATCTCCGGCACGTGAGGTTTTGTTTTGTGTCTTCGAAAGAGAGAGTAAGTATCTTCATAAGCAGTGGAGCTACAAGTAACAAGGTTTGGATGAAGGAATTATTGCCTGTTTACAGAAAAACATAGTATAAAGGTTAAAATCAGGAGAAATACATCATATACCACTAAAATATAAGAATTGTGAGAAAGATATCACCGAAGTGAAAATAAGGCACCGCGTACTATGAAAGTCATCAAATTTTACATCTATCCAAAATTCTGTCCATCTTCCCTTAGGAAAGAAAAATAAAATTATTTAATATTAAAAAATTTCAAATAAATAATTAGAGAAAGGAAAATTTAAATAATTAAAAAACTATTCTTGTAACATAGAGGTCTTAGAAAGGCTATAACCAACTTTTCGATAGCCTATCGCTCTTGGCGGCCTTTATCGGGATTTTTCCAGAAATAGCACCTTTAAAAAAATTACAAAAATAGCAGCCAGCCGAAAATATTTTCAAAAATAACACCCTTTTTATGGACGGTTTATTATCCTGGGCCAAAACCGCATCTTGGCCATGCGGTTTAAGGTCTGACCTACAAAAACCACATGGCCGAGGTGCGATTTTGGCCTGACCTAGCGAAACCGTACATTGGAGATGCGGTTTGTTTCTCTAAAACAAAACCGCATCCCCAAGGTGCGGTTTTACCACACAAACCGCACCCCCAAGTTGCGGTTTTGGGTCAAAATTATTTTCCGACATGCCATGCAGAATAACAGACGTGGGTCTGCATGGCAGACGAAAACCGCACCTCTAAGGTGCGGTTTTCATCAGTGATTTTGCCTATAAAAGACTTCCCGGAAAACCACTTCTCTTCACACCTCTCCTTCTCCCTTTTCAATTTTCTGTTGTAGCTCTATATTCCTTTAGTAGTTTTGCGATTAACATTAACTCGTAAGTTTATTTTATATTACTTTTTATTTTTATTTTTTATTTTTATGATATTAACTGAACTACGATTTTTTTGCAGATGGCATTCCAAAAGTTCACGCTTGGCTTACGGTGGAATGGTTACACGGAAGAGACTGGAAAGGGGGTCACCTACGTCGGTGGCAATTTTCAGAAGATAAAGGTCGCTACCAGACTGCTGCTTGAAGACCTCCATCAAATGTGCACTAACGTTACTTACATGGATGGCACGAGAAGAGTTGATCGTATGGTGTACCGATATCCAAACAGAGAAAGTGGGTCATCGTGGCATGAAGAATATCTCATAACCACTCATGATGAGGTAGATGCCATGCTCGAATTCTTGAGGTCCAACAATCTTTCCAAAGCCGAGATGTTCGTTTACACCGAGCCGGTCGTAGGCGTTGGAGGTCATTCTGGACACGGTCAAACATCTGGTATCCATGGTGGAGGTGAATTATATGGCGATCATCCCTACCAAATTTACCATGATCCTCATTCATATTTTCAGTACCAAGAGCAAGGTGAAGGTCATCATCAATCTTTCCCGTCATATGAAGAAGAAGTTCAATCGGACCTCCCCAACTAACCTCAGTACAACTTCCAATCAGGCAGCGGTAGTTTTCACAACTACCATCATGGAGCTGATGAAGGTGCCTTTCATGAGCTGGATCAGATGAAAGATGCCCTGCCAGCACCAGTCAGTGACCCCTCTGATGAAGAAGGAGAGAACAACGTCAGTGCAGACAGCTCCGACCCTCTTGAAGGTGATGATGATTCAGGACCAGAGTCAGACTCAGCTAATGATGATGAGGTGGCTCGTGACCGTGTACCAGTCCCCTACTACAATCACATTCCAGACGACAATTGGATGGTCGACAGCGACATGGAGCCGCCAGAGGTCCCAGTATGGGGTCCACTCACTGGGTTTATGAAGGGCCAACAATTTGGCTCGAAGAAGGAGGTGTGGCACGCCATTGAGACTGAAGCAATGACTCAGCATTTTGAATGGCACACAACTCATTCCAACACTAAAAGGCTCATAGTAAGATGCTGTAACCATTACGAGGGGCACAATGTTAGGATTCGGGCCATCAACAGCAAGAGACACGGCCACTGGGTCATATCCCGTGCGGTGAACACACACACATGTGTGTCATCCATAACTTCCCAAGGCCATCGAAAGTTGAAATCCAGGGTGGTTGCTGCGGCTATCAAGCATCTAATTGAGCAAGATCCGGACCTGAAGGTGAAAGTCATAATCGCTGACATTGCAAGTCGTTATGGTTATATGATTAACTATAAGAAGGCGTGGCATGGAAAGCAGAAAGCTCTGGCCGCCGTCTTTGGTGATTGGGAAGAATCATATGCATACATATTATCATAAAACAAACATCCTAAATTAATTAACATAATAACATTCTAAATGAATAATAATTTAAAGAGGTACATACATATTATCGTAAAACAAACATACTAAATAAATTAACATAAATAACATTATAAATGAATAATAATTTAAAGAGAAACATACATATTCAAATGTTTGAAATTAATAAAATTCATTTTGTACACATAAAAATAAATCGTATTGGTTGTTTGGTAAATAATTTAATCGTATTGGTGGTTTTAAATAATTTAATCGAATACAGAGCAACACTCGTTAGACTCTTAGAAGAGGTATACATCTTCTTAGAAACGCAGTATTTTTGACAGAAAAAGGGGGGATCCAAGGATCTCTTAATACCCGATTTTCCCAGGGAATGGGAGGATATGATAATTGCTTAAAACCTCATTTCCTTAGACGTGCATCTCTTTATAAAGAGTCGAAGTAAGTGGCGCTATGTATTTGATTAAATTATTGAAAACAACCAACAAGATTAAAAATTCAACATAAATTTATTTTATATTCCACTAAATACATTAGCAAAATAAAAGAAAGACAAATGGTGAAGAATTGTATGTACCGGGTGATCGTTCCAAACATCCCTTGACCGATGGTTGGGTTGGTCGTACAAGTCGTTTGGATCCAACGGTCCTTGCTCGAGATAATACCGTTGGTTGTATATATCCACGTCGTTCCCAACCTACGAGAAAATAACAACGAGGTTAGTACATAGATTAATTAAAAAGCTTATAACAACAACAAAAATTAAACCAGAATAATGAGTACGTACCGCTAGAAATTCATCAACATAAACTCCCTCTCCTTGCCACCAATCGGCCATTTTTTTCGGAAATTCGGACAGAGATTCGGCTCGGCTCGGTGGGTTTTGAGGAGAAAACCAAAATTCTGACAGAGATTCGGCTCGACGGGTTTTGAGGAAAAAACCTAAGAAATGTTTTCTGATTGCAGATCGAACTTAGCCGCAACCAACAGACCACTATTTCCTAGACTTTTGAGAGGGGAGGGGGAGGGGTTAGAGAACTAATTCTAGAGAGAGAGAGAGTGGAGAATGGTTGTGGTGTGAAGAAATGAGAGGGGGGAGGGGGTATTTATACCCATCATACCGCACCCTCCAGGGGCGGTCGGGTAATTTTGCCCCAGCCAAAACCGCAGCTTGCCGAGGCGGTTTGCGAGTCATAAGGCGTTGACCGCTCCTTGCAGGTGCGTTCCCCGATCCGTGGCACGGATCGCTCTGCTGGCGCGCGGTCTACCCTCCGATCGCTCCTCCATCCAACGGTCTTGAAGACCGTTCCGCAGAGAAAGCAAACCGCACTTTCCTAGTGCGGTTCACGTGCTGACGTGGCAATGAACGCACCCCTAAGGTGCGGTTTATAAGTAAAACGCACCTGTGGGGTGCGTTCCATTAAAATGGTGCTATTTATGTCAATTTTTTTGGCTAGGTGCTAGTTTTGTAATTTTTTTTAAACGTGCTATTATTGGAAAAATCCCCAAACATCCTCTCAATATCCATATATGTGTCCAGCAAGCACTTCAGAAGGGCGTCAAGTGGGAATCCTCCAAACTAAAGAATCCATTTCCCCTCTCATCTCCACACAATCTTCTCTTTCCAAGTCCAACTCAAAAAAAATTCATCCATCCTTAGAACTAGCTTGAACCCGGGCCGTTGGCCGGATAGTGTTAAATTATTTTGATATATTATTTAAATCAAATTATTTGTCGTTGGATTGTGTATACAGATGTATCTTATAGACACAGAAGCCGCTCTACTACAGTACCAGCTGCCGGAATTTGAAAGAAAAAAGTCACCGGCGGCCTGCAAATTGCTTGCTGTCACAACCCAGTTGACAGGCAGCAGCAGTAGCAAGAATAATAAGTCACGTAAAAGCGAAAAACTCACCATTCTTTAAATGATGCATCGATGGTGGAGTAAGTATCGCATTCCCACAGAGACAGACACATCGCTATCTCTATCTCACCCTCTTTGTATCCACATCATAAGCATATGAAATGCTGTAAAATACAGGGCGTATGCTACGTGAATACAACCTGCGTGATGACAGCAAGAACAAAACTCCAACCCACCATTACAGTACATTATATCATACACAACAAAAGTCTACCCAAACTTGACAAAACCCAAGAATTGTACCCACAAGTACTGATACGAAATACAGGACCACTAACACAAATACACCATATAATAAGATTGACCAAAAAGAGGCCAATATCCTTCATAAGAGCACAGAACATATATATATATATATATATATATATATATATGGGGAGTTCTATGGTACCCCGGGTGAAATCCGGGGTATCGCATACCTTGAGTAAGAAAACGCTATGTAGAACTTGAATTGACTAATCTTTTGGACATGATACTATACTCTAACCCTTAAAGATCAACATCTAGGTCTTAATTCTCTAAATCTTATACCCGAAGATCAATTTAATTAGAAACAATAATCGACGGTTATGATTCGTCCGAATACAGGTAAAAAAATCAATGCACCATCTTAGGGTTTATAGTTTATGATTTAGATAATTAGGACCTAGGGTTCACTCATTAAGGGTTAGGGTATAGTATCATGCCCAAAAATCATGGTAATTCGAGGTCTAGATAGCGTTTTTATACTCAAGGTATGCGGTACCCCGGATTTCACCCGGGGTACCGTAGAAGGCACCATATATATATATATATATCATCAAAGAACCCAAACAGTAGAATGTCTTCAAACAGGAAATGACATAGCCAGTAGCATAGTAAGTTAAGTCCAAATATAATAAGCAAACACATTCGTCCATTGTCAAATTTTGTAGAAGGTGAGATCCAAATACTTAGTCGACAAACCAATTATCTAGTCAACGACTCAGAGTAATTGATCCTGGCTCTTCCTCTTATAGTTCTTCTTTGCAGATGTTGCAGCTTCTCTGGCAGTATTCGGATCTTGATTTTCATCTCCTGCATCTGACACGACTCTAGCCTTCTCACAAATGGTTTCGACTCTCACTGTATCGATTCGGACCTCACTGTTGGGAGTAGGATTTTCAGAGGGCTCGACCGTAAGCAAATCAGTTACTTCATGGTCACTGCTCATGCTCCTGGCAATGGATTGGGATGATGAATTCGCTATATCAAGTGCGGAGAGAGATGGCTGCAACAAAATAGATCCATTGAGCCAAGTATAAGTACAGTCTCTTAATCTGTAGTCCCTACCCAGTCATGTATTGTGTATAGACATCAGCATACAGTAGAGCATCAAGACTTTCCAGAGCAGTGTTAACACATTGCAATATTGGTCCATTTCATTATCCACTGTATAGAAATGTATTTACTATGCTTACAAAGTAGAAGTCTTTGACAAACTCAATTCCCAAAATAGATAGCAATATAAGCATATACAAAAAAACAGCAGGATTAAAACATCCAAGGTTCACCAAAACCAATTGTGTATTGAAATTGGTTTATACCCAGATTATGGCTATATCTATAAGAGGCTTGAAATTGATTTATACCCAGATTGCCTGTAATTACCAAACAGACAAAAGTGCACAAATTACCGGCAGTAATGACCAGCAGTAATTGGTTGATCAAACACCCCTATTGAATATAAATCTACCATGACAGAGGTATAAAGTAGAGCAGAATTATCCCAACCAATTTAATTCAGGAGGAACATTTCAGGTTCAATACGTGAGGATATGAAGGACAACATACTGGTCAACATACAGACACCCTAACACTTTCCAAAGCATGAAGTTGTACCTTCTGAAACAATTCACCAAAAACTGAAAAAACTCACTAATAGAAAGTACATACCAAAATCAGTCCAGCGAGGATGAGAGCGAGACGGAAAGAGACGTAGTGGTGGTTGCCGAACTACCGATTACCAACTTGCGAGCTCGACGACCTTCTCGAATCACCAGTGGACAATGGCCGTATGGACTTGCAAGCTCACTGCCCTTCTCAAACAATGACGAATGGGGATGCACTGATCGGAGAAGAGGAAGAGCTGGAGGTGGACAGGCGACACGGAGAACACAAAGAGCTGACGGCTCATAAACTGACAGTGCACCGCAACTCATAAACTGACTTCTCTCGTTAGACTATCCATACATAACAACCATACACAGACTTAGAAATCAATATTTGCAGCTAAAATAAGAACACATTTTTCAATAACTTGAATCGCAATATGACGAAAAGGGCAACTCTACTGTAAACTGTCATGACAGAATTGAAATTGTAGGATTGTACTACTCAAGCTACAAAAACCTCAGATTGAGATTGAAAAGAGAAGAGGAATATGAATCAAGAAAGCATTTTTCTATAAGCTGAATCAACTCTTCCAAACCATTATCGTCCTACCTTGATCTGTATCATGTGAACAACTCAAAAGCTAAAAATCTAAATAACATTTACAACTGGGAGTTGAAAGCATTCAGATCCGAGAGCAATACACGTAGATACACACTGAAACAAAATTAAACAGGAAACTAATGGCTCATTTATTTCAATGCTCTACTTGACCATTAGTTAGAGTCAATCAAAATTCACAAATCACACCAGCAGCCTAGGCTAAGGCCAAGGCCAAGTCATGAAAACCAACTAATGAAACGGCCAAGTCCATTTTATCAATTTATGGTAAATTGTTCTGCATATGCCTCATAAGCATCAGGGGGCAAACCGTTTCAGCCTTGAAAACCAAGCGAAGAAAGCTCCGCTTTCCCTTTCATCTCCTTGGTAATTCTCGGCAAGCTACCGTTTCAGCCTTTTCTCCCTTGTCCTGCACGAACATAGAAAATGGCAAACCGAATTACAACGGGAGAGGGGCTAACAGATGCAGATGCAAAACAATTGAAAAGTGGTCTCCCGACAGAAAGAAAGATTGAACAATCAAAAGTGTGGAACAAACCTTCTGTGACGCCGAGAGCAGGTTCAATGAAAGACATGACGATTGGTAGGCGAAGAGGACCCAGCAAACTCTTATGGAAGGGATTCGGAGCGGATCGAGTAGAGTCGGGAAGTCACTGTCGAAGGCGAATCAACCACTGAATTCTCATTCTGCGAGGCTACGGAATTCGCCGGCCACTTGTATGCGGTGAGGAGGAAACAGACAAATAGCGGTTGCAGGGGGCGATTCACCGTGGCTGAGTTGCAGTTGGGGGAGAAGATGCACCGGTGGATTTCGTCGCTGGTATGCGTGATGAAGAAGAGAAAATGAGCGGTTGTGCGTCGCTGGAAAGAGGTGAAGACGAAGGGGTTTTGAGCAGTTGCTGGGATGTGTGTAGTGATTTTCCAAATAATAAAATAAGGCCGAAAGTGGAATAATTTACTTTCCACAATTGCCCCGAGCGACAATGCAGAAGAGGCCAAGGATTTCAAAATGGAGAAAATTAGCTGGAGAACGGCTATATATTATAGGAGGATTAAAACCTCTAATCCTCCTAGTTAGCTAGATACTTGAAAGAGGCTTGAATATCATAGTTTTGATTGAATGTGATTGGCTACTTTGCTTAGAATTACCGTGAAGAACTCATCGTTGGAGAGCTTATCGATGTATAATTTTCGACAGATACCCAGTTCCAATTATATGCTATTGAGTATAGAGAGCCGACGACGCAACCCAAATCTTTAGTGGTGGAACATAAAAAAATTTGCATAGGAATTCGGAGACTCGAAGTAACGTGCGTCCATTGTCGGAACTCAGAATAAGATCTACAAGCGCCCGAGGAGTTTAATTTGCATGCTAGGCAAAATATTTTAGTGCGAAAATTTTATTTTTAATTGAAGTTTACTTTTTTGTAATGTTTTATTTGAAAATTTTAAGATATTTTTTATTTTTGTTTAATGGTAGATGGGCGACATTTTGGACAGATGCAACTGCTATTTACCGCCCGTAAATTTACTATTTGCTGCCCATATTTTATCCAAAATTACATTTTTACCCTTTTTACACTTTGCACTTTGGAATTTGGAAACCCTATCCCCACAAACCACCTTACAGCCGCCGAATCTTACCTCCTTCACGCCGGCGAAGTACGTCCCCGACTGTAAGAGAAAACCTAGTAGGGTTTTGTGGAAGGTATGATCCTCAGCTTCTCCTGAGGTCATCCTCAGCATTTTATAGTTCAGCAGAAAAGTAAAGGACGAAATGGATTACAGAGCAATGCCACTTGGCTGCTTTCCATTCGTCTGTTTAAAGCTTAACAGTGTATTTAACGGCTAACTCCTATTACATAACTCAAATAGTAAAACGACACAACATCACTAAAATACTCCAGCAGATAATGAAAACGTTTCTTCCTTCTGTACGTTTCGTTCTTCATCGAGTTTCTTCTTCCTTCAGTCCTCGGGCAATCTGGACTACAACTCTGTCAGCCTCCCTCAAGTTGTGGCAGTCACTCTGACTCCCAACTTGACCAGCAAAGCCTGCATACGCGCTCTATCCAACCCTTTCGTGAACAAGTCTGCCAACTGATTGAATGTGCTTACATGGTGAAGCTTGATTAACCCAATTTTGATTCTGTCTCTATTCACATGCATATCTATTTCTATATGCTTTGTGCGTTCATGGAATACTGGGTTTTCTGCTATATGAATAGCAGACTTGTTGTCATAATAGATTGAGATAGGAATAGGTACCTTCACACTCAGTTCTGCTAGTAGCCCCTTTAGCCATTCCACTTCACAAACCAATAGAGCTAGAGCCCTGTATTCAGCCTCTGATGAAGACCTGGATACTGTGGTTTGCTTCTTGCTCTTCCATGTCAGTAGAGAACTTCCCAGAAAGGTGCAATACCCTGTAGTTGATCTTCTTGTGTCTGGGAAACTAGCCCAATCAGAATCTGTGAATCCCACTAGCTTCAAATCTGCTTTACTGCTAAAGTGTATACCTTGTCCAGGGCTGTTTTTCAGGTATCTCAGTACCCTATAAGCTGCCTGTAAGTGATCACTACATGGCTGTTTCTGAAACTGGCACAACTGTTGCACAATGTATGTCAGATCAGGCCTGGTGATTGTCACATAATGCAGTCTGCCAATCAACCTCCTATATACTTCCCCATCTTCCAGAGGTGTTCCCTGGTTTGCTGCTAGCTTAATTTTGGGATCTGATGGTGTCATACAACCCTTTGCTTCTAGGTATCCAGTATCCTTCAATAGCTCTAAGGCATATTTTCTTTGGCAAACACTAATGCCATCTGCAGTCCTGTTTACTTCCATTCCAAGGAAGTATTGTAGAGGTCCTAGCAGTTTTATCTTGAATTCTTTGCTCAATGCTTTCTTAATCTGCTCTATGTCCTTGGGTGCATCTCCCCCTATGATGATGTCATCTACATACACCAGGAGTACTACAATTCTGCCATGCACCCACTTGGTGAACAAGGAGTAGTCTGAAGCTGATTGAGCAAATCCATTCTTCATCAGGAAGCTAGTGAGCTTTGCAAACCACTGTCTTGAGGCCTGCTTAAGCCCATACAGTGATTTCTTCAATTTGCAAGCCATTCCTTTTGGATCCACACCCTGTAGGTCTAGTCCCAAAGGTATTTTCATGTATACCTCTTCTTCTAGGTCACCATGGAGAAAAGCATTTGAAACATCTAACTGCTCCAGTGTCCAGTTTTTGATTGCAGCTATTGCCAAAAGTGCCTTCACAGATTTTATCTTAGCTACTGGTGAAAAGGTGTCTAGGAAATCAATACCATAGACCTGGGTGTACCCTTTTGCAACCAATCTAGCTTTGAATCTCTATATGGATCCATCTGCTCTCCTCTTAATTTTGAAAACCCACTTGTATCCAATGGCCTTCTTTCCATCTGGCAGCTTCACTATATCCCAGGTCTGGTTCTGCTCCAAAGCTCCAAGTTCTTCTTGCACAGCCCTGTTCCATACTTCTGACTGCATTGCCTCATAATAAGTGGCTGGTTCTATCTGAGAAATGACACTCAAAGCAAAGGCCCTGTCAGCTGGGTTTAAGTGTTCAAGATCAAGGTAGGTAGGATGTTTAGAAGCTGCTGCACAAGAACCAAAAGCCCCAAAACTAAGATCAGGATCCAATTCATGGTTATCAAACTTTGCAGGCAACTTATGAGTCCTTTGTGGTATCATTGGAGGTTCATAGTCCTGCTGTGGTTCCAGTTCTGAATCCATCTCAAAGTCATGAGAGCTGCTAGGTGAAACTGATTCAGTATTCTCAGATAGTTCAACTTCATTATCATTTGTTTGAGGTATAGTCTGGCCCCCTTCAGCAGAGGGTGAAACAGGTATAGAAGAGGAAGGAGTAGAAAAAGGTGGGAGTATGACACCAGGAAAATTGGTTGGGGGTGGAGAAGTTGGAAGTGGAATGGAAGAAGAAGGTTCAATGGTTGAAACAGGTGGTTGGGGTTCATGTCTGAAGGGAAAGATGGACTCATGGAACACCACATCCCTGGATACAAAGACCTGATTAGTTTGGAGATCAAGTAATTTGTATCCTTTCAAACCAGAAGGTATGCCAAGTAGAACACATTGTCTAGCTCTAGCATCAAACTTAGATCTCCCTGCTGCAATAGTGCTTGCATACACCAGACAACCAAAAACTCTCAAATGGCCTAAAGAAGGTGCTTTCTTGTAAAGAGCCTCATATGGTGACCTGTTCTGCAAGATTGGTGTAGGGATTCTATTGATAAGATACACTGCATGAAGAATGCAGTCACTCCAATACAAAAGTGGTATCCCAGACTGAAACCTGAGTGATCTAGCCACATTTAAAATGTGCTAATGCTTCATTTCTACCCTAGCATTTTGCTCTGGGGTATAAACACAGGACATCTGGGGTTCTATGCCTTCAGCCATGTAAAAATCACACATATCAAACTCCTTGCCCTGATCACTTCTCACTGTTTTCACTGTGGTTCCAAACTGGTTCTTAACCAGTTGGCAGAAACCTTTAAACAGATCCCTGACCTCACTCTTATGCCTCATGAGATAAACCCACACAGCTCGTGTACAATCATCAACCACAGTTAAAAAATAGACAAAACCATCATAGGAAACAACTGATAATGGACCCCAAATGTCAATGTGTATTAACTGAAAGGGTTCTGTTGCAGTACTGGTACTAATAGGAAATGGTTGCCTTTTGTGTTTAGAAAGATGACAGACATTACAGTGATATGACTTGGAAATGGAAACAGAAGAATCTAGATTATGTAACAATGATTGCCTATCACTACTTGGATGTCCTAGTCTCCAATGCCACAAATCAACTTGATGAGGGTGGAAGTTGTAGACACTGGAAGCTTGAGGGAAATGGACTGGTTGTGTGAGTGAAGGGCTGGAAAGGCTGAGTTGATATAATCCTCTAGATTCTCGTGCTAAACCAATCGTCGTCTTGTTTAGTAGGTCCTGGATTTGGCAAAGATCAGAGTGGAAATGTAAGGCTAAGGGTAAGTCATGAGTGAGTCTACTGACTGAGACTAAATTAAAAGAAAAACTGGGAACCAGGAGTACATTGTACAAATGCAGTCCTGTTGGGAGTTTAACAGTTCCTATATGTGATACTGGAACCTTTGTGGTGTTTGGTAAATGAACAAATGTATCCTTAACTTGCCTATAATCAATGAACAAGGCTAAAGAACAGGCTATATGATCAGATGCACCTGTATCTAGGATCCAGTAATTAACTAAGTGGTCACTTCCTACATTTGACAGGGAAGAAATGACATATTTACCTGCAAAGTTGGGAAAGGGTGGCAGATATTGAGACACAGAGAAAGCTTGGTGTCTAATGGAAGGGGAATTAGGAGGTGAGGGTGAAGAATTTGGCATAGGGGGTTGACTAGCACCAGCCTGCAACAGATACCTCAGTCTAGTCATTTCCTCAGGTGTAAAGCCAAGTGTGGATCTACTTACAGTGCTAGCATCACTGTTGTAGTTTGCTTCAGTTGGATCACTTCCACTTGAACTCCCTTGAGATACTGAAGCAGCAAATCTCTGATTCCCAGTCTGCACTTTGCCATCCTTTTCTCTAGCCTCCTTCTTTTTCTTCAACCTCCAGCATTCCTCAATATAGTGATTGGTCCTTTTACAGAACCTACAAAACTTCTTCCCTGCACCCTGATCTGCTGTCTCATTGTCTCGTGCCTCTTCTCCTCCAACTGCTAAGGCTACTGACTGTCCTTTCTTAGCTCCTCCTTGTGCCTTCAATTCTTGTTCATATTGCAGCAAATCATCAACTGCAATAGTCACTGTTGGCAGTGGTTTCAGCATCAGCAGTTGCTTCTTGATGATTTCAAAATCTGGGCTCAAGCCTCTGAGGAAACGAATTAGATAGTCTGTTTCTTGTTTCCTCTCAAAGGCCTCAACTGCAGTGCAAGGGTTGGTGTTTCCTGGTAGACAGTTACATGTGACTATTGGGTTATATTCAGTGTATTCATCCCATAGACCCTTGATTTGGGTGTAATACTGGGTAATGCTCTGTGTACCCTGCTTGCACTTGTGTATCTCGTCTTCCAGATTGATAAGCCTGTTTGCATTCAGCTGTCCAAACCTTCGTTTGATTTCATCCCACAGCACCTTGGCATTCTCATGCCTCATGACTGAACGTCTAATGTCTTTGTTCAGTGAGTTAAGAATCCAGGTAAGGACAACTGTGTTGCATCCATCCCACAAATGAAAATGTGGATCTGTAATTGCTGGTCTGGGTAAAGACCCATCCACAAAACCCATTTTGTGCTTCGTTTTCAGGACATTCAACACCGATCTACTCCACATGCTATAGTTATTTCCATCCATCAACTCAGAAACGATAGGCAGGCTCAGATTTTCGTTTGGGTTCAGGTAGAGAGGGTTACCAAACATAATGACCTCTGCATTGTTGGTTTGGCTCGTGTTTCCTTCAGCTCCAAACCATCCAAACTGCATACTTCCTGGATCCATGACTCGTGCTCCACTGCCGGAGTTCGGTGGTGTGTTGGGTGACGGAGAATTGTTGCCTGACATTGCGGTGTCCCTTAGAACGGCCGCTCTGATACCATAAGAGAAAACCTAGTAGGGTTTTGTGGAAGGTATGATCCTCAGCTTCTCCTGAGGTCATCCTCTGCATTTTATAGTTCAGCAGAAAAGTAAAGGACGAAATGGATTACAGAGGAATGCCACTTGGCTGCTTTCCATTCGTCTGTTTAAAGCTTAACAGTGTATTTAACGGCTAACTCCTATTACATAACTCAAATAGTAAAACGACACAGCATCACTAAAATACTCCAGCAGATAATGAAAACGTTTCTTCCTTCTGTACGTTTCGTTCTTCATCGAGCTTCTTCTTCCTTCAGTCCTTGGGCAATCTGGACTACAACTCTGTCAGACTGCAAACCACCCTACCACAACGATTTATCTCTTAGCTCGCTAGCCTTCTGGTCATCTTTATCTTCTGCCTGTGATCCAATCCCCCATCTTCATTCTCTGTTCGTCGTCGAATCATCGTCTTCGTCGTTCCCCTATCCTTGGCGTCGGCTCGGCGTTAACCATCATCATCGTCGTCTTCAAACCCAAGCCCAGCACAGACGGAAAACAATAACAGGAAGGGGAGGGAGAAGGTAGAAGCTCCAGTTTAGAACAGAAGCCGCGGTCCGACGCCGGAGTTCGGACGGCGTCCGAAACCAGACGTCGTACGACGTCCGAAATTCGTTGTCAGACCTCGTCCGAAAACTGACGGCGGACGGCGTCCGAAATCCGGCGTCGGACCTCGTCCGAAACCCGACGTCGGACGGCGTCTGAAATCCGTCGTCGGACCTCGCCCGATACCCGACGTCGGACGGTAACAACTTTTTTTTCCAAAAATCGATTTTGAATTATTATTTATTTAGTGATTAAATAATTGTAAAATACCATAATTAGGACTTGAAATTATAAATTATTAATTTCCATTCCTATTTTCCTTATTTCACCCAAGATTTATGACGAAAATGTTGATTCCCTCTATTAATCTAATGGCAAACGTCTGATTGTATTAAATATTAAAAATACCAAAATTTCCCTAATTAACCAATTTCTAATAATATTTCCCTAATTAAACAACGTCTAATTGTATTTCTCTAGTTAAGTGCCGAACAAACTTCTTCTAAAATAAGGCAATAACCCACGTCTAAATTCCCTAATTAACAATCAGAAATTTCCTTAATTAAACACATTAAAATTCTAATATACATAAAGAAAGAAAAGCAACGTTTCGATCAAAAAAAGAAAGGAAAGCAACGTCTAATTCCATTTCCTAAATTAGGTGGATGAGCTAAATAGTAATGACACGGCCGGCGGTGGTGGTATGCCGACGATGGATAGTGTGATGGTGATGGAAGGAGTGTTGATAGGGGCAAAAAAATCATTTTAACTTAATACACGGGCAGCAAATAGTAATGACACGGGCGACAAATAGTAACCCTCTAAAATAACCGACGAGAATCCAATCTATCTATAACTATTAAACTTGCTACAACATTATTATCTTGACATGCTTTCCACATCTCTCTCTCTCCACGACTTGCTTTCTTGCACTGCTTCATCTCGGCATATCACTCGCTACTAGTTTTACCCAAACTAGAATACATAAGAGTAGAGGGCACATCTCATTATATATACCATAGTGGAGGACAATAATTGGAAATAGACTTTTCCCCGGTGTGACTGTAGTAAGACGTAACCGTCGCATTCGTCAAATCGAAAACACCCACATCGTGACCTCCTCCAGCCGGGGGAAAGAACTCCGAATTGTCGTCCGTAAAATAAATGCAGTTGGGTCTCAACATTCCTCTTCCAAGTTCCAGCGACACAAACGAGCTCGAGCATTGACCTACAAACAAGGCCTCATCTTCCCTCAGGTTGTGCACCCTCTCACACACGTAACGATTTCTAACACGTCCTTCTTCCTCCTCCTCCTCCTCCAGCATCACCAATTTTCTCACCACAAATCCTACAGTCACGTAGTGATCTTCGTCGTCAAGTTCTGAACAATAGTATTTGCCTCCGTAAATACGCTCAACGATCAGAATGTCTCCTGATATCGAGCTCACCAGATAACTTCTAGCAAACGGGTTATCGATCAGAATGTCTCATGAAGCAGTACCCCATCACCACTATTTAGTACTTAACAGCAAACCAAGAGAGAAGGCTAAAACATAAAACAATCCATAACCACCCAAATGCGATCATAGACAAATCCCAAGCTATAAGCTTAAGACTAATGGAGCGTGCTCCTCAACCCGGTGGACTTGTACCTCAGCCTTGGTGAGCGCAAAGAAGCCGCATCGACAACCGAACTTGTATATCTTGTGACAAATACGAACGTGATAAAAAAGGCCACGTATGGTGGTGAAGTTCTTACTATTTGGACAAACGGAGCAAGTGTAGTTGTCCATCGTGGTGGCAACAAATCAAAGCTAGCTCGGTACGTAGGAATGACAATGGGCAGGTCCGGGGCGGATATCTCGATACCCATACCCGCCCCATGGCAGGTCGGGTAATTTATTACGGGGCGCGGGTCGAGGCAGGTCGACCCAAAAATATTAGTTATTTTCATTAAAAGACCAAGAAAGAAACCATAATATGATAAAATCTAGTTAAATTATTGAAGAAATTGAGGTTTTCACTTAATTATATCTAAAATATAATGTAATAAGAGGAGAATCCTAAGTAATTTGACTAAGATTATATGTAACTTAGGCAAGAACGGGTCGAGAATGGGGCGGTTCAGGACAGGTCAGATCGATGAGAGATACCCATGCCCGCCCCGCCCCGCCTACAGGGCGGGTCTGACCCGCCCCAAAACAGGCCAAACAGGTCGGGTAAATCGGGTCAGGTCGAAATTGCCATCCCTATCGGTACGTAGTTCCTAATGTAGAAACAAGTAACAAAGCATTAGAAAGATCAGGAAAAAAAAAGTTGTAATAGATAATTAGGAGTAGAAGCAGCTACAAACAAGCAAACATACCTTGTATTCAGGGTCGTCCCTGAGGGTATGCCAACCAGCCCTCCGGCACAGGGCCTCCAAATTTGGGGGCCTTCGGACCTCTACTATATATGTGTATGACTAATTACTATTACGGATTATTTGATTTCGATTATAAATTTAAAAAGATAGAAAATTTATGAATTGGGTTTGTTTATGGGTCTAAAACAATAATAAAATTTTTAAGTCTGAAGGTTAAAGGAATGAACGAATCACATGAGGCGAATACTTGTTTTCTCATTAAAATGTTTTCAAACCATATAACATAACTTATTCTTTGTCACATGTTTCCTAAATAACACAAAAGAGGTAATTGACGATGCCTCATTATTATCATTATTAAATTTTTTGCTTTAACTTTCTTCATTTTCAGCTTTCCAATAGGGAAAAGAATTCAATTTCGTCAATTAATATGCTTGTACTACCAACGCAATAGTGCTTAATTAATTAAATATTTCGCATTGATTTATTAAACGTTAACCAAAATAGTTAGGTATAACCAACAATAGTTTAAAGGAAAAAATAACTAAATCAATTATAATTCGCATTGACTTATTAACTATTCATGTGACTGTTGCTACACCAGGAAGAAACTTTTTGAAATTGAATTTATTCAAGTCTTATATGCGCTCTACAATAACATAAGACAGACTTAACGAGTTAGCTATGTTAGCAATTGAGAATAACCATCTAGATGATGCAAAGATGGAAGAGCTAATAGAGGATTTTATTTCAAATAATACTAGATTGTTGTTACTTTTTAAACAATGATAGATGATTTTATTCCTTTTGCAAAAACTTTATGAATTTATGTATTATTATTACTATTTAATAATTTATAATTTTAATAAATTTACGAAGAAAAAATGTTAAATTTTTGAACCGGTCTCCGAATATCGGGCCGGCCTGCTTGTATTTTTTTGATCCGCTTTGTGGCCAACTATCTCAAAATGAAGGGAACCTGAAACTCTTGCCCTTTTTATAATGGATTAAATTACATTTTGGTTCCTGAATTATGGGTTTTTCAAAATAGCACCTGTTTCACAATTACTGTTGCCTTTTTACAATGATGACAAATTGTACAGAAAACTTGGTGGGATAAAGGAGCTCGTCAAAGATTTGAGCCGATTGGATAGTAAAACCTTTTGGGTCAACCGTCAGGGCCTATTGCTCTGCATTCACGAGAAATATATTGGGCTTGTACCACTGTTATACAATGGTTCAAGCATTTGATGAGAAATATCAACATGGTATTTTTTTTGAATAATTAAAATATCAACATGGTCAGTGGAAGAAATACTACATGCATGCTAGTAACGATCCCCCTCTATCTATATTTTTTTTACAATTTATTTCATCCCAACTAAACAGACAACTGACACTAGGCAATTCTCTCAAAATCGGTTTCATTTACATCATCATAACCAATCACACAATTTCAACAAATGAGCCCCTTCATACATTGTACGTGATGTTATCTTAATAGCATAGTTAGTAAATACTCAATTTAATACGCATATATGAATGAGTATTTTGTGCGTTTAAAACTTTCACTTTTCTATTATTGTCAAATTGTTATATTTTTACTCATTCATTTGATAGCTCCCGAACTAAACACGTATACAACTCATATAATATGTTTCATGATAAATCAGTCACATGTACCATACAAGAATTAATATTTTATTAAGCGAGCTAACTCGAACTCGACTCAACTCGTTAATAAATGAACTGAGTTCGAGATTGACTCATTTATTAACGAGTCGAGGCCGAATTTGGGTAAAACTCAACTTGACTCGACTTATTTACAATCCTTGTACCAACTCGAGACAAAACAGAGACACACAAAATATAGAAACACAAATCCATTAAACTAACAAGCAACCAAATATCCAATTACAAGATTCAAATGACAACCGCAACATCCCAAACTAAGTAGAGAATGCATGTATGATGTATCTGCTCATACCCGACCATGTGCCAGCAAGCATAGTACAGAGTCCGCATTACGGTCCAAGTGAAATTGGGGGATTTTTTTCTTTACATAAAACTAAACAAGCTACAATCTAGCAAGTCTAATCACCAACTCTAACAACTAATATATTAGCTACCTCTTAATGCTACCAAGTAATCCCCATCTCCCCACAATCCTCGTCATAATCCCAATTCCCACCCCTAATTCTCTTCTTCCTCGGCATATCACTCGCTAGTTTTACCCAAACTAGAATATACAAAGAGTAGAGGGCACATCTCATTATATATACCATAGTGGAGGACAAGACTTGGAAATAGACTCTTGGAAATAGACTGCTTGTATTTTTTTGATCCGCTTTGTGGCCAACTATCTCAAAATGAAGGGAACCTGAAACTCTTGGTTATTTGCCGCCCGAGTATTTACTATTTTCCGCCCATAATTTTAGTTAATATATCCTTTTTACCCCTTATTTTTATAACACAAACTCTCATTCAACCATTACACCACCAGCAGATCACAATATCAGTCGGTGCCATATCAATACCGCCGCCGCCAGCGCGATATCCCGCTGCCAGCTTGAGATCCCCTCCGTCGTCGGTGGCAAACCCCGTCCGACCTCACCTAGCGGACGCCGTCCGAGCTCTCCGGGCGGACCCGGTCCGACCTCGACGGTTGGACCCCGCCCGACGCCGGCGAGCGGAGGGAGAATAAAAAAAGAAAAAAACCTTCCCTTGTTGGGATTTTTAGTCGTGTGAATGGAAATAAAAGGGGAAAGTTTCAAGAGAGTCTCTTGAAGTACCATGTTGGTAAGATGTGGGAAGGCACGGCCTCGAATTCGAGCGATTTGATGTAATATGTGGTTAATTGGTTAAATTGGTTTGTGTAACCAAATGGACCAAACCAAACCGAGTTGAACCAAATCGAACTGAACCGATGTGGCGGTTGGAATAACCAAACCGGTCCAACTTCCATGAGGCCGAACCAATGCGATGGTTGAAATATTTTAAACGAACCAATGCAATGGTTGGGGTGTAACCACCCATATGAAGAGTTGCCTCCCTTCAATGCATCCCTTCATTTTCTATAAATAGCACCATACCCCCTCTTGTTTTAACTACGAGTTTTACATGGATTTTTCCCGATACTGAAACTCTGCCAAAATCCAAAACTACTTTTCTGCATTCTTTTCAAAGAGAA
Organism: Linum tenue; assembly: GCA_946122785.1. NCBI lineage: Eukaryota > Viridiplantae > Streptophyta > Magnoliopsida > Malpighiales > Linaceae > Linum > Linum tenue. The sequence goes on along the minus strand of CAMGYJ010000004.1, from coordinate 51,094,349 downwards.
AATAGAGTCAAGTGTGGTTCTCGCCGTTTCGCTACGCTCGATGATTTCCGGGGTTTGAGGTACCGCTACGCCGGAAAAGGTACGTCCTTTCTATCCTGGGAGGAATCATTCCACAACCTTGGGTACTTGAGGGGAATAAGATTCTTTAAGGAGAGATAGTGAATTCTATCGGCCAGGACGCTTGCATGTGTCTTTGCATGTTTTTCTTAATCTTATGTGTTTGCTTGTGTTGCAAGAAAATAGTATACGTGAACAAGTTCCCCAACAATCTTAAAGAATCTTAAGAGTATTGTTTATTCTTATTCACGGTACTGGTTTCTTTGCATGACATTTTAATCTCTATGTTTCAGCATTGCAATTATGAATTACGCATGTAACTTGATTCTTCAAAAGCTGTTTTGCATGCTCTGTGAAACATGGAAAAATTGCGTCAGTTTTTAGTTAATTTAATTGATCTCGGTCCCTTCTCTTGAAGGAAATTGTTATGATATTCCGCACATATATATGTTCCTTGAGTATATTTGTTATATATACGTTCGAACTTATATGCTCCGGTTCTTGTATTGGTTTTGAAAAAAAAAATGGATTGGTTATATGAAACTGTTGCTGTAGGGATCTGTTTATGCATATATAGTTGACGTTATATACATTTATATTACTCTTGCATGGATATATATTATATATATCACTCGCCGTTTGCCTTTGGAAGGAAACGTTACCTTTTCAAATAATTCCAATTGATCTTGCTCGGATGAATCGAAACAATTGTTGGAGTTAGTTTGAATGGTTTACACCGTTTGAATGGATTACACCATTCGTGTCTTTCTATTGGACAAAAGACGCCTCTGGTCACCATGGACAAGAAATGGACACGTCCCTTTCCTTTTGTCATTGAATCATGGATGTATATGCTCATGCATATATAGAGAGAGGAACTAAGTTCCTGTACCATGCGATGGAAGCAAGGAACGGTTGTATGTCAAATAATGACATTTCATGTCATGTGAATGGTGTTGGCAATACACTGGCGAGTGGTGGCGATAGGCATCCCATATGATCACGGGATGGAAGTAACTGGCCACTTTGATTGGTCAGTGCGGCTAGAGTGCCAAGTCTCCGTGCACGGTGCATGCAAGGTGTAACTGGCCATTATAATGGTTGGTTGTAATATCTTGGTTTGGAGAAAGATATAGAATTGGTTAACCAATTCGGTGTTGTTGATGATACCAAATACTTTGTTTAGTATTTGAAATGGAAAAGAAGTCATAATCATATTATGAGAAGACTTCAAGGAAATTCAACTTATTTGAATTTGAAGAATTCATAATATAATCAAAATAGTCCTTTTGTGGATTGGAAGTTGAGGAATCGTAGAACGAGGAGGAGTACTCCGACATAACGACCGATGAATGCCTCTCTGATCTTGACTTCGACCCCAAGAATCCTTAGGATTCTTGTATATGTATTGTAATCTCCTTTGAGGAGTAGACATATGTATGTGTGTGTATATATACATTTACATGATGAATAAAGGACAAATGTTCTTATCTCCCAAGTGGAAAATTAGTTGGATAAAACCTTACGAGTTTGTTTGGTTCCAAAATTAACCACAAAGTTTTAATGCTTTTATTGCATTGTTCCATCTCTATTATGTGGCATGGATGAATGATAATTGTACCAATTTAATTTGGACACTTTTTCATTCAAGGTGATGCATGAGATGATGGAAGTACTTATGATAATCCTTCATGGACTCTAAGTAACGGTGGTTTGGATAGTAGTAAACTATCTAGTGTGAGAATATGAACAATCATAGGTGTGTAAAACCTATGGAGTGTGGCAAGTGGGGACTTGTGAGTCAAGTCTATCTAAGCCGGAATGGTTGCAAACGTAATGTTCATAGTATGTTGGACATAGTTTGAAAGAGTATACCTCCAATGTGTTGGAGATGAAATTTGGTTAATGCACGTTTAATGATTGCATTACGAGAAAGCTACAAGCGATAAGGAATTCTAGTTCCTGTGATAGTTGTGAAGACATGATAATGTATGTGGTTTAGGACTTGATGTTTCCTATGCCATGAGGGCAAGGAAAATGAAGCTATGATTGATCCTTATAGGGATTTAATAAGCTTGCTAAATGATGGTTGTCATCAAGATAAGCATTAGGTCAGAATTGTTTATGACCTATGATTATCAACGTGAAGCTCATTGACAGAATTGTTTATGGTATATATAGATATATATCATTGGAAAACAATTTGGCATGAGAGCTCAACTGAGATGATCTTATTGAACATAAAGACTGGATTACTTATGGTATATTTATGAAGTTTATACCATTGGAAAGTAATTAGACAATTGAATTAGAAATTCGTTTGAATTACTTGTGGTATATCATGTTACATATATGAAATGTCATTGGAAAGTAATTAGATGGGATTTCCATTACTGGAATGCATCTGAATTACTTATGACGTCTCAAGTTGCCTTGATCAATACCATTGGTAAGTAATTGGATGATTTTTCTAATAAAATCTGAATTGTTTGTGGTATGCTAGTCGAGTGAGATCATACCATTGGTAAATAATTAGATACATATAGTGGTTGGCAAGTTCAATAAGTCAAACCAGGGAAAATAAATGGGATTATTCCATGATGTTTGGCAAAGAGTAGAATTGTGGGGGAGAAGAGCTAGCCATTGTTTCGGCGACTATCTCAAGATCCTACAATGGGACGCAAACCTATCCATAAGACAAAAGTGGAAAGGTAAGCGAAGTCATACTTGAAAGTATGAAGGTGTCCAATGAGAAAGTGAGAGTCCTTAAACCTTGTGGAGTTAACCCAGTCCAAGGGTATAACTTATGAGTAAACTCTAGCATATATTGACGTTTTGTCAGAGAGCTAGAATATTTATTGATTTTGATCCACTCTTCCAAAAGAGATTATTTTGACCATATACATGTATATATATGAACAACATTCCCCAAACCGGAAACGTTGGTTTCAACAAACTATGACGAAATAGTTGAAATGTGGGGGGATAAATTGGGGAGAAGTAATGTGGAATGTCGCTTCGGTGATTCTAAAGTGAGAGTGATACTTAGGAGTTTAACGTAATCTCCAAGCTAAGTCATAAATGTCACTACATTTGAAGAGATACTTGTGAAGCTTAAGTACTCTAAGGTTAATGAAGTGGAGAGACTTCAATACCGTTGGCATGTGTTATGATTATTGCAAGGCAATAAAATCAAGTCAAGCTCACAAGATGTGTAGTGAATTGAAAAGAGACGATTCATTGGTGTATTGTACCCAAAGGGAACTCACCGGATGAACCAAAAGGCAATCCATTAATGTATAGGCATTTATGGTTAATGAGGAGCAGTATCTTGGAAAACGTCCAAGTTAAACTCTAAGACCGGTGAAGTTCTATAGTTTGGCCCGCAAAGACTGGCGTTAATAAAACGCAATTGTGCACAAAATTGTTATTGCAAGGGCTAGAAGTGTTATGTGAAAAAAAAATCTCGTCATTGATAATGGAAACATAACACTAAGGTCAATTTCTAGCGAAGTTATCTAAGTTGATCATGTAGATCAAGTGATAACAAATGTGGGGCCCACCTAGAAATTTGTTAAAGCATCGAAGGGAATGGACTCGTGGCCTAGGACAAATCATCATGGCGGTAACTCTACCTAAGCAGGATTGGCAGACCCAACCTCTAGGTTCAAGGAGAAAACAAAGTTGTGAATGATGGTCCGACATTGTCAACTTATTCAAAGTCCATTCTCATGATGAGACAATGTCCAACTATAAGGGTAAACCTAAAGATGGAAGGTTTTTAATGGTTTCTAAGTTTGACACAGGATGTGATCAAATAGTGTATTTTCTGAATACATGTTTAGAAATCACCTATGTGAGTGTGAAGTGAAGCCGCTTCAAGGAGAATAAAAGAAGGCCAGTTCTCTAAGCACTCATGAGACCAGGCGGTGTTCATGGCTGAAACGAACACAACAATGAGAACCAGTGAACGGATAAGAGTTAGGTGTGTGACATATGTTGTCTTAGTATACAAGCAAAACCGACGGTTCAAAGATATCACATCTACCGATTGGTGAGTATACTCGATATATGTTCACTAAGGAAGGTTCAAAGGGAAACCTACCTATTCCGATGCAACTAATTCTTAGTCGAGAATCACACGATTTTTTTGCATAGTTTTTAAAGTACAACATTCTCCATTCATGTGGGGGATTGTTGGGATTTTTAGTGGTGTGAATGGAAATAAAAGGGGAAAGTTTCAAGAGAGTCTCTTGAAGTACCATGTTGGTAAGATGTGGGAAGGCACGGCCTCGAATTCGATCGATTTGATGTAATATGTGGTTAATTGGTTAAATTGGTTTGTGTAACCAAATGGACCAAACCAAACCGAGTTGAACCAAATCGAACCGAACCGATGTGGCGGTTGGAATAACCAAACCGGTCCAACTTCCATGAGGCCGAACCAATGCAATGGTTGAAATATTTTAAACAAACCAATGCAATGGTTGGGGTGTAACCACCCATATGAAGAGTTGCCTCCCTTCAATGCATCCCTTCATTTTCTATAAATAGCACCATACCCCCTCATTTTCTATAAATAGCACCATACCCCCTCTTGTTTTAACTACAAGTTTTACATGGATTTTTCCCGATACTGAAACTCTGCCAAAATCCAAAACTACTTTTCTGCATTCTTTTCAAAGAGAAAATAGAGTCAAGTGTGGTTCTCGCCGTTTCGCTGCGTTCGATGGTTTCCGGGGTTTGAGGTACCGCTACGCCGGAAAAGGTACGTCCTTTCTATCCTGGGAGGAATCATTCCACAACCTTGAGGGGAATAAGATTCTTTAAGGAGAGATAGTGAATTCTATCGGCCAGGACGCTTGCATGTGTCTTTGCATGTTTTTCTTAATCTTATGTGTTTGCTTGTGTTGCAAGAAAATAGTATACGTGAACAAGTTCCCCAACGGCCCTTAGCGGTGAGCTCCTTCCTCGACGGCGATAGTAATTTTTTTTCTCCGCGGCGGCGGCGACAACCTCTCCCAATTTCAGGGTGGAAACTCTGTTACGAAAATAACGGTGGAGGGATTATGGGGGAGAGAAAAGGGGAATAAAATAAGGAAAAATTTATTAATAATTGATAATTCTAAACACTAAATTAGTCGGTTATTAATTAAGGAAATGGATTTGATATAATGGGACGTGAGTAGCATGTATATTTTGACGATGCGAATGATTGTTGTTAGTGGAGGCAAAGACAATTTTACCTCTAAAATGTTATCGTAGTAGGATTTAATGAATCGAAGTTGAAGGTAGTTATTTGGTTGGAATGAGAACTTAGGTTTTGAGAGGGGTACGAGGTGCATGAAGGGGGATAGATGCTTTCTTTCCTTTTGTTATCCTCATTGTTGGTCTAGTTCCATCTAGTAGATTCTTCTTCTTTTTATCGTCATTGTTGGTTCAACTGTGGTCAAACCCTAATTCAGGTTAACCATACCCTTATTAGTCAAACCTTTAAAATGATTAAATTCAGACAAACAACGAAATTAAGAAAAACCTAAACTTACCTTAATTAAAATAAAATTTTCGTTGGTGATACGGAAACAAGTTAATTGGGCAATTAGACGTTAGGTTATGCAATTAGATGGAATCAAGTTAATTATTTAAAGAATTACCTTAAGTGATTAAACTCACTTACGAGACAAACACAGTAGGTTATGTAATTGAGTGATTATCTATCTATCTATACTATATATTATGACAATTCAAAAGTAACTTCTTCCCACATAAGCACTTGGAGAATTCACAAGATGCCAATGTGGACAACTTTTTTGAAAACAAAAAATTCATTATTGATCTATTTATGGAGCTATCTCTCTCTTTTTTTAATATTTCTACTCATTTTTACTAAAAATTAATAATAAATTACATTTTTATGAGAATGTAAACAAACACAAAAAAGTATAATGTTTTTGTCAATTAAAAAAAATATAAAGATGGAAATAGATAAGGACTATATCGAATTTGTTTAAATGATAAGTATATGATTAAATCTTATCAAGTAAATTTTCTACTCATTTTCACCAAACTTAATAATAAGTTATATTTTGACAAAAATTTAAAAAATACGCATATATAATAATATTTGTATCAATTAAAAAATATATTACAATAGAAACATTGAAAACAAATGATTAAAAAAGTACACATATATAATAATATTTGTATCAATTGAACAAAATTTACAATAGAAACATTGAAAACAAATTATTAAAAAAGTACACATATATAATAATATTTTTATCAATCGACTTTGAAAATGAAATATATTAATTTAGATTTTTGTATCAACAACTCTCTTATTTCTAATGTATTTTTTTCGTCGAATTATTTCTAATATATATTTCTTTCAAATAAAACAAGTCTTATATAGCAAAAGGTCTGAATATAAACTTGACTAAGTAATCATAGTTTTTTTTTTAAAAACTTCTTATTCATCATGATTAAGTGAAAACATATATTAATGTTCTGCCTTTAGTTTCTCAAACTAAGAAGAATCAGGTGTGCAATACTTTATAATTTGTCCTAGGGTTCATATTAAAATATTCACTCTAGATCATATTAATTGAACAATCTCTACTGAGGTCATAAGTCGAATGCTAAGTAATTTCTTTTCAGATTTAGAGTTATTGTCAAAATTATTACATCAAAGTTTTCAAAATGACTTAAGTATGATTTTTGACGAGTTTTGACTTTATACCTAGGATGAGACACAACATCACTTAAAAAACAACACGTGTGAAGGTTAAGAAAATCTTCGTTGAGGATATACGATAAACATCACGTTTCATCAACCACTAACCTTAGCATTGATAAAATAAGGGTTGAAAAAATTTATTTAATAGTTGATGTCTTGGTAGACAAATCTAGATTCGAGGATTGAGGCTATAAATAAACATAAGTGTGTTAGTTGAGATATCTAAACAAAAAAACTTTTGTAGCTACAAGAATCTAAATTGAGGTATTGTGTTAAAATAAAGAATCTTTAATAAGGATGAGTTTAGTAAGGCAATTGTAAGACAACATTGGGGTAGTTTGCTTCGTGGATTTGAAAACTGAAGGTTTTAAGAAAACTTGAATTTTGTAAAAGCATGGATATATGAGGGTTTTTGGTTCATTATGGCTTTGAAAATACCATATTTCGTTTCATAGATTTCATGATGCATTTGGTTAATTGATTTTGTATGTTGGAAGTGAAAATGACATATATTACCCTCATTGGTACGAGAAGGGAAATGAAATATGAGGGGTAGGTTGGTCATAAATAATAGACTTTAAAGTCCATGATCAATTTCCATATAAAGAGGTGAAATTATCAAGTCCGTGGGGCCCACGAATTTGGAACCTTAAAATACATGAGACCCACATATTGGTTGCCTCTAAATACATGAAGCAAGCAATGGTTGGACAAAGTTCATGATAGCTCCAAATCATCAAGCAAACAATCCCAACTATATGGTTGTGAGTCTGTGACTCCATACCAAATTTTGGCAATAACAAAAACTTTTTCAAAATCAAAAGTCTCAAAATGGAAATCTTTTGGTTTGTAACAGTAAGCCATTTGTATTTAGATCAAGTTATCCTAGCCACAAAATTTCGTTTCATATTTCACTCGATGAGTCGAGTTCAAAGGTATTAATTAGGATTAAAAATTAAAATAAAATCGTTATACATATTCTTAGATATTAATCGATATGTCTATAATACATTCAAGAATTTAAATGTATGTAAAATGTCACAATGTTTCTACAAGTTATTACATTTTATAAAAAAAATTCCAAGAAATCATAAATAATCATTACTTAATATTGTAGGAATCTAAAACTAATTTAGTGCCACATCAAAACATAGCTAGCTCTCACCCTTCCACGCTGGACAAGGTCTAATTGGTGTGCTTTTTTGCTTACTCTTTAAATTGTCATCATTATCAATAAAAAGTAAATTAAGTTAATAAAAATGAATGCAACGTTTTTATTTGTTCCTATTCCTTTTCCCATACAACATTGAAAATAAAACACAACATTGATAATAAAGAAACTAGATCAAGCCCCACAAAAACAAATAAAACTCTCTTCTTATTTGCTTAAATTTTGAGTTTATAGAATTTGTATTCTCTACTTTTTTGTATATAGATATAGGAAAGGAAATGGTAAGGCATATTGATTTTTTTTCCTCTTTGTAGGAGAATAGGAGGCGGGAGTTACATGATGCAATGATTTGTTGGAAAAGAATTGAACAACTCTAACATATTTTTGCCTATTGCCGAAGAAAAGTCCAGCCTATCATTTCTCCCTCTTCCCTTTTGATCCGCAGCAGGCAATTGATCTTTCTTCCTCAGAGATATCTGACTGCTAGCGGTTGACTGACCGAGTTATAGTCTTCTTCCCATTCTTTTCTTAATTTCTTCCAAATTACGGCGACTGGATAGTAAATTTCCCTTTTTGATTCAATGGTTGTATTTCTTCTTCGTTATTCTGGTAGTTGTTTTATGGTTCTCTGTTATCCTATATACTTTGATGTAAACATGTAACATATAATTTAAAGGGTTTGTTGCTTGGACTTGGAGCATCTCTCCTTTGGTTGAATAATTGATCGTTTTCCTTGAAGGCCTATTGCAACTCGATTCCTTGGATGTTAAAATGGAAAGCAGAGTTGTGAGGGTTGTTCATTGTGCTTATTATGTTCATGAGTGACATGCTACTAGCTAGCTATATGACGATGATCTGATCAAGTAAATAATACGTAGCAGGGGGTTATAAGTAGGAGGGAACATATTTGGGGTTTTATAAAGGGCGCGAAGAAGAAATAAAATGATAGTAAATGTCGATGTTTTTCCCAATTTCTAGATGTTTGTAATGACATTGGTTTGTTTTCTTAGCGTGAATTTTGCTTAATTAAATCCCTAACTAAAGCTTGATTTTGGCCTGATTGTTTTCGTAACAACTACTATTTGGATTGATGCATCAATCCGATTCACAATGGGGACTCTGCAAGATGTAATGACTTGAGTTTTATTGAAGTATACAACTTTTACTATTCATCTATGTTGTTATTAGGTAGACAAACATGATCCTTTTGGCAGTAATCTATCTCATTCTTCCAAAATTACACGAGTAACTGATACTGCCCGATATTTGTGGGATCTAGATCGCGATATTCTCTATTATCGTATACCAACGTACGAGAAGGGTGAGAAAATGAAAGCTCTTCACTTTTTTTTATTAATTGAAATATATTTGCAAATTTTAACTTCTTCTTTTGTGTCCTTCAAAATTTTAACTTCTTTGTCACTTTGTGTGCTAATAAATTAATAATTTATTAGTTTATATTTTAAATGGTGGATTCGATACACAATTATAAATAATAAAGAAAGTACTATAGAAAACTCATTTAGTAAAATTAAATTTTCATAAATAAATGAAAGATATCAAAATGTGAAACAATATATGAAATTTGGTAAGTGACATTAACAATTCAATGTATAATAGTTTAACATAATAAATCATAAATAAAATTATAACACTAGAACGAAAAATATAATAACCAATCAAAATTTGCCGCCCAACGGGCGGGTATAAAGCTAGTACCTAGAATAGGTAATGAATTATTAAAATTCATTTTCCTTGGTAGCAACAAATTTCATTGTCCTCCCTTAAAAAAAAAAAAAAATTACATTGTCCTTGATAATTAAGTGATTATCAGAAAAAGTCACCGGGACAGGTCCAACGCCGGGGTTACGTCGGCGGGTGCACCTCGTCCGACTGCTGCGAGCGAACCCCGTCCGACTGCTGCGAGCGGACCCCGTCCGACGCTGACGGGCGGACCTCGTCCGACTGCGGCCGGCGGACCCCTTCCCATCCGACGCCGATGAATGGAGCCGCTAACCTGGCCCGACAACCGGCGAGCGATCCTATCCCCGCCATTCGAAAGCCAACGTCGGACCGCGCATCTTCGTCGCACGATGACGATGCCAGGAAGATGATCGATGTTGTCGGGAAACCAATGCCGGTAAGACACATGAGAGCTTCAATCAAGAGGGATCAGGGGTGTTGATCGCCGTCCCTGGCGGAAAATTTTGGTGGGGTGAGCGTGCCTTGGTGAAAAGCGGGGAGAAAAGATTAAGGGTGCTGGGGAAGGTTGGTATTGTGGCCGGCGGCAATTTACCGGCAGAGGGAGGGATTCTCGTCGGAGGCTGAGCAGTGTTTGGTGGTAGAGTTTCTAAAGGGCAAAAGTGTCATTTAACTCAAAGTTATGGACGGCAAATAGTAATTTTACTGGCGGTAAATAGCAGTTCATTTATTTTATTGTAACGAATTGAGACGTTAAGATATTTTAGGAACATGAATTAAGTAGATCGTCCTGCTGTTAGGGTCTATTGGGGTTTATATTTATATGTACTCTCTAAGGTCCTCGCTTTTTCCCCGATAATAATTATGGCGATGTTTGATGTTAATGAACGATCAGAAGGATTTGTAACTATTAGGAGTCGTTTGAAAGTTGAAATTCTATATATTGTATTTAGCTAATGCGTGTGTGTTTTACTTTTATTTTAAGCTACAATATATATTGACAATTAATGCATTTAAAAAAATAATATACATTGGTTTAAATGCAAGTTTAAAATACGAACCTACTAAACTGTTAAAGCAATGGATGAGTAAGTAGTAAATGCTTAAGACTTTACAGCTAGTTTGGATATAATTCTGTTGGAAAATGAATTCCATTTCTTGTGAGAATCTTAATTCAAGTGAGAATTCATTTCAAGAGTTTATGTTTGGAACAAATCCAAAAGTTTGGGAAATGATTTCATCTTTTTATGTTTGGAAAAAAATGGAAATGATTTCTTACAAGTGTTTTTACAATAATATCCTTGGTATTAATGATTTCAAATCCAAAAGTAGTAAGGGCTTTCTTGTAAAGGTGAGTCAAAATTAATGTGGGGTCCACGAATTCCATCCCTCCCTCCACCAATTCCGACCACTTTTGGTAGGATTTAGAATTTCCACTTTTTTACCTTTTGGAATTCCATTTCCTTTTTATTTTTTACTTCCAAACATGAGAATCATGAAAAATTTGAGAATTGAAATTCCATTTCCTCAAAATTTAGCCTTTCCAAACAGGCTGTTAGAGTGACGAGTACTACTAGTACTGTCTTCTGCTTCCACTCCAGCCCTCTACTCATCATGAGATTTGGGCGGATCTCAGATAGAGGGACGCTCTGGCAGGAGAAATCAGTACTCTGCATCTACTCTGCCAAAACAAGGGAAAAACAGAGAGCATAACATAATGTCTCCTGGAACGGAAAAAGAAAACAGAGCATAATTATTTCGAGCTTCTGTGTCCTCTTACTCAGTCAGTCCTTACAATGGGTCAGAGGACTCCTTTATAACCTACAGAGAAGAAAGCTAGAAGCGTTCCTCAATTACTTCAGCTTCCTTTCTTATTCTTTCACCCTGCCTTTTTTCTCCACCCTGAATCTCATCCATCCTTTGTTTTTCAATCTTTTTCAAGACTTTGTTCCTCTCTGTTTCCCTCTTCCTTTTTCGCTATATATGGAGGGAATCATTTGCTTACTTTGCCGCAGACGGTATGCCGATGTACTTTCCTTACAAAGCCACAACCAAGGTGCCCATCGCGGATACCACCATAGGTGTGACCAGTGCTTCAATGTTTTCTTGATGGAGCAAGATTTGGAGGACCATATTGACGAAGTGCACGGATGGGACGAAGTCGGCGATCATGGCGTTGAAGTTGATCTTGGACCCAATCCAGCTAGTACGGAAGAAGAGGATCCCTTGTACTTCTTTCGCATTAGCAGTGATGATGATGAAGATAATGAGGAAGAAGAGGAAGAAGAAGAAGAAGAAAACAAGGACGAGGAAGAAGAAAACAAGGAATGCGATAGTGAGGAGGCAGAGGAAGAAGAAAAGAAGGACATGGAAGAGGAAGAAGAAAACAAGGAATGCGATAGTGAGGAGGCAGAGGAAGAAGAAAACAAGGACGAGGAAGAAGAAAACAAGGAATGCGATAGTGAGGAGGCAGAGGAAGAGGAAGGGGATAGTGAGGAGGAAGAAGAGAATTAGGGGTGGGGATTGGGATTATGACGAGGATTGTGAGGGGAGATGGGGATTACTTGGTAGCATTAAGAGGTAGCTAATATATTAGTGGTTAGAGTTGGTGATTAGACTTGCTAGATTGCAGCTTGTTTAGTTTTGTGTAAAGAAAGAAATCCCCCAATTTCACTTGGACCGTAATGCGGACTCTGTATCTGTACTATGCTTGCTAGCATATGGTCGGGTATGAGCAGATACATCATACATGCATTTCTCTACTTAGTTTGGGATGTTGCGGTTGTCATTTGAATCTGGTAATTAGATATTTTGTTGCTTGTTAGTTCAATGGATTTGTGTTTCTATGTTTTGTGTGTCTCTGTTTTGTCCGGAATAATTCCCAGAATACAGCATAAATTAAACATAATTCCCATAATACATAAGATTTAAAAAAATTTCCCAAAATACCCAAGTTTCAAAGGGTTCGAGTTCAATAAACTCGAACTACTTGGTAGTTCGACGAATAAGTACTCGATCTACAATCAAATCGAGTTACTCAAACTCGATCATATGTAGATCGATTTTTGAACCATCGATTGAGGCAGATCGACGACAAGTGACTCGATGCATACATAGATCGAGTTTAAACAACTCGAACTAGTAGATCGATGCCTAAAAACTCGATCCAATACATCGTCTTTAAAAGCATCGATCCATTTCTGCCCAAGATCAATGAGTTAAAACTCGAACTACGTAAATCGATTCCGCCGGCCTCGAACCACTACTCAATTATTCCCCGACATGCTTCAGGATAGGGTTACAGGTAGGGATGTTAATGAACCAAGCCGCTCATGAACGACTCGGCGTTCGACTCGACAAAAACTCGTTCATGACTCTACTCGTCTAAATTGAGCCGGCTCGCGAACTAACTCGTTAACTAAACGAGCCGAACTCGAGCCATGCCATGTTCAGCTCGATAGCTCGTGAACAAGCTCGACTCGATAGCTCGTTGTGCCATGTTCACGAACTAGCTTGCTTAGAGTTCGTTAACGGGCTCGAAAGTGTTAATTTGGACTAACCTATCCCAATTCCCATAATAAATATAACTAATTTATTTTTATAAGCTAGTACTCCTCTACCGTCATCCATTAATTAATAAAATAAAGCTAACCTACTCCAACCTCCTCACTCATTAAACAAAAATCTAAAAGTAGGCAAAACTCAAAATTGAGAACCCTAGTAATCTTTTGCCATCATCCCACCTTCTCATTTCATGTGCTTCACTTCTCTGAGGTGACAACAGTGACCTAGCACCCAGAATCGCCTCCTTTCCTCCATCCCAAATGATCGCATATCCTACATCCCTCCTTCACTCTTCTCCTTGATTTTCACGTCACTTATCTCCACTGCTACTTGCATCGCTTTACTTCCACCATTGTAGATCCGAGAGCCTCAAGCTTCGCAGAGCCCTGATCGCAAATCCGAAAATCGCAGATATGAAATCGCAGATCCAGCTTCCATAATCGCAGATCCGAAAGTCGCCTCCATTCATCTCCCCTGTTGCATATTCTAGATCTTCGACGCTTGTTACTCTATCGGTGAGTAACACGATTTCAATGCAATGTTTTGGGCATTCTTATGCCCCTGTTTGCTTTAATGTATTACACTAGTTTGTTAATTGCTTATGTCAATTGTTTACTCTGTTTGACAATCCCTAAGTCGTTTTTAATTGAATAGTTTAGGATGTTCCCCTTTCTTGTTTGTTTATTAGATTTAGGTTTGTTGTTCTTCTTATTTTAGACTAAAGTACTATAAACACAGGGACATCAATGAAAAAAGGAAGCAACTAAAGTATTTTGTAGTGGTAACATGATAATTAAAATCATTATTCTTGTGGTCCAGGATATTAAAGAAATGGCAGGAGAAGAGATGCCAGCTGATAACAATGTTGTTGATGCGGTTGCTAATCATTTGGAGGCTCAAGTTCAACCACAAGGCCAAGTTCAACTAGTGGTCGAAAATCAAAATGAAGAAGAAGAACGACCTTATGAAAGAAAAAAGCGGAAGAAGACTTCAATAGCATGGAATGAATTCAAGGCAGTTGTTGTGGAAGGGGTGGACAAGCTAGAGTGTCGCTATTGCAAAACGAGATTATTAAAAAGCGCATCAGGTTGTACAAGTCTATTCTTGCGGCATATAGAAAGATGTACAAGGAAGCCTAAAGCAAATGGGAGGGGACAACAACATCTAGCCTTGGAAAATAATGATAGTGTCCTTGCTGTCCAGAACTTCAAATACGATCAGGCTAAGGTACGAGAACTGATGGCTCATTTCATCATAGTTCATGAACAGCCCTTTGCTGCTGCTGAGTATGAAGTGTTGAATAAGTTGCTTAGAGCATGCACTCCTCACTATAAAAAAAATCTGTCGTACCACTGCTACAAATGATGTCTTCGAGACATATAAAATCTTTAAAGGGAAGATAAAATCTCTTCTTGAAGGGGTGAATAGGATGAGCTTAACAACAGATTTGTGGAAGTCTAATCAGACTGTGCAGTATATTGTTCTTACTTGTCATTTTGTGGACAATGATTGGGTGCTGCAAAAACGAGTTCTTAATTTCTGCCATGTTAAGCCACCTCATACTGGACTTGTTGTGTCTGATGCATTGCACAAATGTTTGGTTGATTGGGATATAGTCAAAAAAGTGTGGACAATCACAGTAGATAATGCTTCTTACAATGATAGTGCTCTGAAGCATTTGAAAGGAATTCTTAGTCATCAAGGTGCACTTCCTCTTGCCGGAGAAATGTTTCATATCCGATGTTGTGCTCACATACTTAATATATTAGTGCAAGATGGTTTGAAAGAGATTCAAGAGATAGTCAATGATGTTAGAGAAAGTGTTAAGCACATTGCTACTTCTGAAGTTCGAGTTGCAATATTTCGGGATATTGCTAAGCAACTCGAGTTGCCTACCAAAAAGCTTGTTCTAGACTGTTCTACTCGATGGAATTCGACTTATCACATGATATCGACAGCCTTAGAGTTGAAAGATGTGTTTCCGATGTACAAAGAAAGAGACTCTTTGTATCATTCTCTCCCAACAGAGGATGCTTGGGAAGATGTTAAAAATGTGTGTGACTTTCTTGAATTGTTTGATGATGTCAGAACTATGATCTCTGGAAGTGATTATCCAACTGCCAATCTGTTTCTTCCGGAGCTTTGTGATATTAAACTGTTATTGAAAGCTACTTTGAACTCAAGCAATGCAAGTATGAGGTCTATGGCTTCCCGAATGCTTAAGAAGTTTGATAAATATTGGGGTGAGGCTAATTTGGTGGTTTCCCTTGCTGCTGTCTTGGATCCGAGGAACAAATTCAAGATGCTTGAAGCTTATTTTCCAGATCTGTACACTCCGGCAGATTCTGAGATGCATATTCGGTTGGTCCGAGATAAGTTGTATAAGCTTTTTCATGAGTATATTGAGGACTTCAAAGCTAGAAATGTTGCATCAAGTGTAAGTGAAGATCAAAATGTTGCATCTGCTAGTACATCAATTGGAAATTCTAAGAAAAGAAGTGGAAGAGCAAGGTTTGATTCCATGATTCAAAATGTTAATTTTGCTTCTACCATGAAATCTGAGCTTGATATCTATCTTGAGGAAGGTCTTTATGTGCATACTGAGGAGTTGATGTTTGATATCATTGGCTGGTGGAAAGAGCAGAGGATAAGGTTCAAGATTTTATCGAGGATGGCTTGCGATATTATGGCAATTCCTGTTACATCGGTAGCTTCTGAAGCTACCTTTAGTGATGGAGGAAGGGTGATTGATCCTCAACGTGCATCCTTGGGAGAAAAGTCTGTTGAGGGTCTACTTTGCTCTCATGATTGGTTAAGAGCCCATCATGGCTTAAAAGGAAATTCTGAGGTGAATTTTAAGTATACAATTTATGTTTAAGTTTGGATATGCATTGTTGTTATGTTATTAAATCTGATAAAGACTCTATTTCTTGTCTTTGTAGGCTATGACGAAGAAAGAAGATATTATCGAAATTGACTTGGCCTAGAAAACCTTGGCTAGTCTTGTTTGTATGTTTCTGAATCAATTCCAGCTGCTGTTTGTTTTCTAATTGGAGAGCATTGTCCATTCTCTCAACATGTTTTTATATTCTGTTACTACTTACTTCTATGCTTTCATAATAATTTCAAGCGGCTGTTTGTTTTCTTATTGGAGAGCATTGTTCATTCTGTGAGCTTGTTTTCCTATTCTAATACTTTTATGGTTTCTTAATAATTCCAACTGATCTTTGTTATTCATTGGAGAGACATTGCTTCCTTATATTATAGTGCATGTAGTTTGAGAGCACTTCTACTATGCTATATAGTATTGGTGCTTTAATGTACAACTTGAAGTTGTACCATAACATTAAATGTATAAGTTTAGGTTGTACCATAAAGGAATTTGTACCATTATGTTATGATACAACTTTACAACTTGAAGTTGTACCATCACATAAAAGTACAAGTTCAAGTTGTACCATAAAAGAATTTGTACAAAAAGTATAGGTACAATCTAAAGTTGTACCATAACGTTAAAGGTACAACTTCAAGTTGTACCATTGATAGCATCGTATTTGCACGTGTTTTCACTCTGGTTTCCTGTCCATTTTGGCTCGAATTGATTGTTCCTTGGCCTATTTTACGCTAGGTTGTGTTGTTTTGTCGTATTTCAGGTCCTAGCAAGTAAAGAGGGGCAAAGGCGCAAGTTTCGGGTCATTTGGAGGTCAATTGGCGAGTCACAGAGAGAATTACGGGCAGCCCCTGCTAAATTACGGCCGTAATTAGTCAGGGCATGCCCGTAATTAATTGGCCGCGCGTTCCCCCAGCAATTCTTCTCGGTGGTGAAATTACGGGCAAGACCCCCAGGAATTACGGCCGTAATTCCCTAATTACTGGCGGTAATTTGGAAATTACGGCCGTACCTTCTCCCCCTGCAGCTTAAGTAAAACGCGCGTTTTGGTGTGAATTACGGGCAGGAAGTGATTACGGCCGTAATTCTGCCCGTAATTCGCCCAGAGTCGGGTTTTTGAAGGCAGATTCGAGCCAAGAAAAGAAAATTAGATTTTCTGGGCAAAAACAGAGTTTTAGAGAGAGAAAGAGCGAAGAACAAACCCTAGGAGCTATTTTGGAGTGGATTTCTCATCATTGAAGCCCAGATTGCGTCCCTAGGAGTGAAGATTGACATCCTAGAGCAGATTTTCCTCATCTTTATGAGTATGACTACTCTGATTTCTGTTTTCTCTTTTCTCTCTATGGAGTAGAACCTTTCTCTCACTTGGGTATGAAGAACCCTAGTTCCTTGTGTTAGGGATTTGATTGTAATGACTTGGGATGATATTATTGTTTGATTTTAATCGAATGATGCATGTTTCATGAATTGATTTGAGTCTGATCAGCTTGTCTCAATTTCTGCTTCAACCTGAGATAGATAGAATCTGATTAGGTTGTTAGAGCTTCTTCATTCGATAGTAGGAGACTGGCTATACGAGAGTTAGCCAGTTTACTGCTTTGTACTGGTGTTCTTAACGCCAGTAGTGGAGTTCTGTGTTTATAGCCTCAGCTTTCTATCCCGGTGAAGACTAGTCGTCTGCCGGGTAGTTAGACTGAGAGGGCTTGGTCAGCTTAAGAGATTCCAAGCTACTGTCGGATCTTCCGCAGTCTAATCAACAGTAAATCAACCCAGGGAATTGCAATTGAACCTAACTAAGGGGCTAGGGGGACTCAATCCCGAGTGACTCTTAACTGCTTTTGAAAACCGAACCATTTCCTGCTTTCTTACTGCTTTTGCGTTAAACAACAATCACTCGAACTAGTTTGCTAGATAATAGAGAATCACGGAGTAAGCAGTAGATCTAGACCCCGGGTTGATAATATAACTTGCCTGTTACTACATTCCCGGACTGCGATTACACTTGGTCGCAGTTTGGTGTTGTTGATAGACCGATAATTGCACATGTTTTCACCCCTATTCTGAAGCCGTTTGTGATGTGGAATCTCGTGTTTTAAGCCGATTTCACGCTAGGTTGTGTGTTTATGTCATATTTCAGGACCCGGCGTTGGAATCGAGGCGGAGAAACGAGTTCTGGGTCGAAAGGAGCCGAGTTGGGACTAAGGGGGCTGCAGGAGGAAAATACCCGGTCGGTTGGCAAAATACCCGACCGGGTATTTATCGTTTTTGGCACCCGTGAGAAGCAGAAGGGGGCCCGGGCGATGGCCTTAAATCCCCGGTCGGGGATTTTGGTGGTAGACCGGGGATTTTCACCTATTGTGGAACGGTGCGCTTCAATTATACCCGGTCGAGACCCAAAATACCCGACCGGGTATTTCGACCGGGTATCGCGAGGGCAGCTGATAAAAGCCGGTTTTGTGCGTTTTTGCAGGGGAGAGCTGGGTTTTGGATCCCAAACACCCAAGGGACGAACCAAAGAAAGAGAGAGCGATTTGAGGGCATTCTAAGAGTGGAATTGGAGGATTTCTTCGCCTTGGAAGCTCGAGGAATAAGCCCGGACTTGAAGACTGATCATCTGAAGATTCTTACTGCAGTCTCTCTCTTCTCTATGGAGTAACTTCCCTTCACTTAGGTTTTGAGGAACCCTAGCTATGTTTGTTTGATTGGATGATTGTATGAGTACTCTGACTTGATAATCTTGAGTTCATATTCAATCTATGCATGTTTTCACGATTCAATTCTGCTTTAGTCGAGATTATTGATTCTGCTTTGATCCTATGAGAGCGAATACCTGATTAGGTCAATAGAGCACCATAGATTGATAGTAGTGGATCGATTGCTTTAGTCGAGGGTTGATTCACTGCTTTGTATCGATTGAGAACCTCATTCGATAGAGGGAATCTAGTTCAGAACGCCTTGATCAGTTGTTCTAGAGAAGGATACGTCCCTCTAGGCAATTGACTCAAGAGGGCCTTGTTCCTTTAGTCGAGACTCAAGGTCTAGTCAAGGATTCTCCGCATTGTGAATGAAAGTGAAGCAGGTAAGAGATCATCAATCGTTAATCTGGCTAGTGGCTAGGGGGAATCATACCTAAGTGAGTTCCCAACCTGTAATTAGATTAACTTTAACTGTAGTTTGCTAGAGTAGTTTTAGTTCTTTCATCTTAATCTGTTTTGCTAGATAATGAACTGAAGCTGAGTAATAGTAACTCTAGAGACCCGTGGATTCGATATTTATTACTTGAGCCACTATACTGCAGTCCCTTTCATTGGTTACACTTGGCCATTATTAGGAGTTGTGTTTTAGCGAGTCAAGTTTTTGGCGCCGTTGCCGGGGAATTTCTAGATTATTAGGAAAGGCAGAAGTTTGTTACTTTAGCGTTTTTCTTTTGTTTTCCACCCTTGCTTTTCACTTGGGTGTTTTTGTTTTTGTTGGTGCAGATCTGAATCATGGATCCTCATGGCTTCTCCAACCATTGGGGGTATCCACCACCATCCGAGTGGTATTACCCCGAGACACCCTGGAGCAATCAAGGAGGAGAAGACTATGGATCCGGGTTCCAGTACCAACCCCCTTTCTATGGAGAACAATCTGACCCCTGGGCATATCAAGAACAATCTCATTACCAAGAAGACTTTCTCCCACAACCAGAAGGGCCATCAGCGTTGGAGTTACCCATGGCGGCCTTCACGGGCCATTCTGCAGAGCCATGCTACACTCCACAGCCAGATCCAAACTATGAACTGAAGCTTCTCCTGGAGCAGTTTGTTCGGGACTCCGAGAGACGCAATCGCAGAATGGATCTTCACATCCAAGCCCTCCCCTCTTCCGATCCCTCATATCTCCGTGATATGGAGGAGGCTGTTCAACGCTCAGCGAAGCAAACAGAGTGGGTTGAGCAAGTTTGTGCACAACTTGCTCAAGATCACCCTTCTGCTACCATACAAGAAGAGGACGAGGAAGAAGAAGGCTACAAGGACATTGTGGAGCACACAGAAGTTGTCACGGAGAGCTCCCGTGATGATCATGATCAGGAATGTCCTGTCGTAGCCGACCACCCTTTCCCACATCCCACACTGCGCTTTGAAGAGGTGGGCATGAGTGAGGAGATGCAAGAAGATCTCATGAAAGAAATTGCCTGGCAACTTGCTCTCCAATCCGTGCTAGAAGAAGAAGAGCAAGAAAGGGTGCAGAAAGAGGTTGTGGAGGATGACGAAAGCGAAGCAGGAGTAGTTCTTGATCATTTCCCAGGGGTGATACCACATGAAGAAGAAAGGGAGGTTGAAGAAGCAATTGGCGTCCAGGCTGAGGACGAAGTTGAGGTGGAAGAGGCTTGCACCGGCCATGAGTTACATGTGATATCTCCACCAAACTTCGAGGAATTGTTCAGCAAGGACCCATTTGCAGTGTCTCTTTGCCAGACCAAGGCCACATCGACATCGGTCCCTCTTGGTGGACGCGATGGTGGCCAATCGATGCTGTCTTATCTGGTTTGGGGCAATGAGACGAGAGAAGAGAAGAAGAGGTCTCGAGGGTGGAGACTTCATCTGCATCAAGTACACGAGCCTTCATCACCTGCCGCACCAAATGCTCGTGACTTGAGACTCCACCTCATCGACGAGAACCTCAACTTCAAGGAGGTTCTAGCATGGACCGAAACTTAGGAGCCATCGTCTGGCTCACGACGTGAAAGAAGCGCTTGTCGGGAGGCAACCCAACCAGTCGGTTTGCATTTCTTTCCCTATTTCTCTTCGGTTGAGTCAGTTTTGTTCTTTGATTTTAGAGTCCATAACTCAACCTTTGTGAGATTTTGTGTGGTGTTTGTGTTTCGACCACTCTCTCCTCATGGAATGCACCGCCTGCCTCGTCCACCATCATTCACCCTTGACCCGGTAACATCGTTTCCCTTATCTCTCCCTCTACTCCATTGAGGGCAATGTCGTGCTTAAGTGTGGGGGGGATGTTTTGTATCGGTTGGAATAATTACGATGGTGCTTGGAGCCTAGTCCGCTGTCCGAATCTTACGATTTGAGGGCTCCAAGTACTGCTGTTTGATCATATTGGCACTGTGTTTTGATAGATGAGTTGATTGGTTTTTGAATTAATGCATGCCAACTTGTTTGCGACTAGGACAACCTATGATGAGGACTGAGATGTGCAGTAGAACGATGTAGGGGTTCAGTTTTTCAACTGTTTGCTTGCCAACTGTGACTTGATCTGACTTGATTTGATTACTTGTTCTTGACAGTCGTTTATGCATCTAGTTCAGGGTATCAAAATGTGAGATAGAGCATATAGGTAGCCATGTGAGATTTGAGCCGGCTCGTTTCTTTCTAGTGCGATAGATCCCTCTTCCATGATGTGTAGCATTCACGTTGTCACTAGCTAAAATGATGGGGGCATAGGATTAGCCCACGCCCAAAACTGACTGTCCTGATGTGTCATATCCCCTAGTCAGCCCCTTTGAGCCGTGTGTTATCCTTTCTTTTGGTCTATAATGGAAAAAATCACCCTTGTTGCATCTTGTAGAAGGTTCCACAGTGTGTTTTTTTATAAATTCTCTGCTGTTTCTGCTAAAGTCTATGTGAGTGTTGGAGGTAGTGCTTAAAAGTTGGGCGGATGTTTGAAATATGTGCAGGAGTGGTGGCTCTCTTAAGAAATGAAAAGAAAAATGAAAGAAAAACAAAGAAAAAAAGTGAAAGCAAAAGAGAGCCACCACCAAAAATCTGAGTAATGCCCAGTAAGTAGTGTTTCTTAGCAATCTGGCTTGGGAACGCTGATGTTTGTGCCTCCTTCGCTCTTGTGATCTTAAGATATTGAGTAATGCAGGATAGCAGAAAGAAAATACCAGGTTGTTTGACTGTGATTGTGTGTTTGGAAAATGTGGAACCTTTTGCTATGAATACTTCCACCACTTAAAAGGCCTTTTCCCCATGTCCAAGACCCTAGCCAGTCATTTGAACCTGTGTCTAAGACCTCCTGATTAGTTAGTGGTGACACCCCACATGTGAACTCTAGCATTTAGAGGCTGCCATCATGGTGAAGAGATGATAGGTATTGAGAGAAATAGCATGCGCATCTTTCGCATCAAATTGTCCTGACCCCACTGGTCGAGAGTGAGTGATTCATTTTCATTTTCTATACGCTCTTGTACCCCGGTGAGGACCTAGATTGCTCGGTCTCTATTATGATGTCTTGAGTTGGATGCATGAGCTGACTGTTTTGAGTAAGTGGTTGAATCAAGTCTAGGTTGGCCAGTGAACAGACGGGAGACTCTTCCTTTACTCGATTTGCTGCACTCGAATGTCCTTTGTGGTGGTTGTCCAGGTTGTTATTGAGGTTGTGCATGTATTGATGTTTGAAAACCAGTGCGATTCACGTGTTTTGTGCCTTTATGACTTGTCCCCAATGTTGGTTGATTGAAATATTTAAGCTTACCTAGTGTCTGACTTGGTTTGCTTGGGGACAAGCAAACGGTTAAGTGTGGGGGAGTTTGATAGACCGATAATTGCACATGTTTTCACCCCTATTCTGAAGCCGTTTGTGATGTGGAATCTCGTGTTTTAAGCCGATTTCACGCTAGGTTGTGTGTTTATGTCATATTTCAGGACCCGGCGTTGGAATCGAGGCGGAGAAACGAGTTCTGGGTCGAAAGGAGCCGAGTTGGGACTAAGGGGGCTGCAGGAGGAAAATACCCGGTCGGTTGGCAAAATACCCGACCGGGTATTTATCGTTTTTGGCACCCGTGAGAAGCAGAAGGGGGCCCGGGCGATGGCCTTAAATCCCCGGTCGGGGATTTTGGTGGTAGACCGGGGATTTTCACCTATTGTGGAACGGTGCGCTTCAATTATACCCGGTCGAGACCCAAAATACCCGACCGGGTATTTCGACCGGGTATCGCGAGGGCAGCTGATAAAAGCCGGTTTTGTGCGTTTTTGCAGGGGAGAGCTGGGTTTTGGATCCCAAACACCCAAGGGACGAACCAAAGAAAGAGAGAGCGATTTGAGGGCATTCTAAGAGTGGAATTGGAGGATTTCTTCGCCTTGGAAGCTCGAGGAATAAGCCCGGACTTGAAGACTGATCATCTGAAGATTCTTACTGCAGTCTCTCTCTTCTCTATGGAGTAACTTCCCTTCACTTAGGTTTTGAGGAACCCTAGCTATGTTTGTTTGATTGGATGATTGTATGAGTACTCTGACTTGATAATCTTGAGTTCATATTCAATCTATGCATGTTTTCACGATTCAATTCTGCTTTAGTCGAGATTATTGATTCTGCTTTGATCCTATGAGAGCGAATACCTGATTAGGTCAATAGAGCACCATAGATTGATAGTAGTGGATCGATTGCTTTAGTCGAGGGTTGATTCACTGCTTTGTATCGATTGAGAACCTCATTCGATAGAGGGAATCTAGTTCAGAACGCCTTGATCAGTTGTTCTAGAGAAGGATACGTCCCTCTAGGCAATTGACTCAAGAGGGCCTTGTTCCTTTAGTCGAGACTCAAGGTCTAGTCAAGGATTCTCCGCATTGTGAATGAAAGTGAAGCAGGTAAGAGATCATCAATCGTTAATCTGGCTAGTGGCTAGGGGGAATCATACCTAAGTGAGTTCCCAACCTGTAATTAGATTAACTTTAACTGTAGTTTGCTAGAGTAGTTTTAGTTCTTTCATCTTAATCTGTTTTGCTAGATAATGAACTGAAGCTGAGTAATAGTAACTCTAGAGACCCGTGGATTCGATATTTATTACTTGAGCCACTATACTGCAGTCCCTTTCATTGGTTACACTTGGCCATTATTAGGAGTTGTGTTTTAGCGAGTCAGTTGTGTTTTGGCGTGTCAACCATAAAGGCAAAAACCTATAGCACCAATGCTATATAGTATTGTAAAATTCCTCGTAGTTTGAGCCTTTGGTTCTGTTATCAACATAAATACAGATTTATTACTTAAGAAAAATGGATGATACAATGGATTTCTCATATCTTTATATTACTTTTATGCAGGGGAGTGTGACTTGACAACTGATGAGTCGTGTTGAAGATGATTGATGCATCTTTTCTTTTGAATTTTGAGACTTGTCAGTTGAGTTTCAAACTCCCAATTTTATGGTAGTTTAGAGTTTCACAACTTGTTCACAAATATGTTTAAATTCAGTTAGTATTTGTAAAGATGTGATGGACCATCAAACAGGTTTTGTCAAATTCGATGGTCTAAGTAGGATGTACATATGGAAATTGCGATTCAGAATGTGTTTTATTTTGCTAGACTATGCTACATGTTAGAATGTAATTTTGAGCTGAGTTCTAGCTCAATCTTTAGCTACAATGGAACATTTTATGAGCTGAACTCTATATTGGCTCGTTAAGCACATTTGTTGAGCCGAGCTCGAGTGGCTCGTTAATCACTTTTGTCGAGCTGAGCTCGAGTGGCTCGTTAAGCTCATTTGCCGAGCCGAGCTCGAGTCGAGCTCGAGCTTTCATTTGTCCTAAACGAGCCGAGCTCGAGCTTGCCCATCAAAGCTCGTGTCCTAAACGAGCCGAGCTCGAGCTTGAGATTATTTTAACGAGCCGAGCCCGAACTATGGCAAAGCTCGGCTCGACTCGGCTCATTAACAGCCCTAGTTACAGAGATAAGATTTTTTTGTTGTAGTAGATCGAGTTTTTAGGACTCGAACTAGGGTAGAACGAGTTCTATGGACTCGAACCACTTCTCAATCCTTTTGTCCCGTCATTTTCGGCCCGACATGCTCCAGAATAGGGTGCAGGAAGAAAATTATTGTTTGCACTGGATCGAGTTTTTAGGACTCGAACTACCCTAGTTCGAGTTTTTTGGGCTCGAACCACTGCACACTGGATCGAGTTTTTAGAACTCGATATAGCCTAGTTCGAGTTCTTTGGGCTCGAACCAGTGCACCAATTTACGAAGATAAAAAGCAAGCACTTAACACATTCTGGCAGCTCTTATACTTTCTTCTTTCTTCCAAACAGAAACTGCATCAGCTGGAGCACTGTTTGAACCTAACTGAGTGTAGGAGTGAGGTTCGGGAAAGAAAGTGGGTCAAGGAGAGTAAACAACGGAAAATCAACTATCTCGTGTAGAACAGAGGTCGGAAAGGATGAGGTTGAGAGAATTGGTGTTTTAGAGAGAGAAGTCGATGTTTATAGAGATAGAATGTCCAAAATGCGATCCCCTCACCCACTAGAGTAAATGCCATATTTATAGGCTACAAGGTGGTGGGTAAGTTTACAAAGATGACATGACAACTGACGTGTCAGACTTTAGGGTATAGGCCATACTTCTACCTAGTACTAGGGGGGGCTCACCCATGATGATCCCTAGGACTATGATTGGACCATGACATGACTGCTTTCTGATGGATGCGGCGCCGCTTGTGACTTGCCATGGCTTAGTCAACGCACACCTTGGACGTCGCCGTTCGGTGTTCGGGCGCGAGCTGTGTTCCAGGTCGCGCTGGTACTGGCGCGCTTAAGGCTGTGGTCACGCTCCGTCAGTGCTGGCGCACCTAGTCTTTGCTGCGACGTCGTTTGAGGTGTCTCTTTGATCCAGCGAGATCCGAGTCATATACCCAACAATTGCCCCCCATCAGGGGGTATTCCACGAATGCTGCCTGTTTGATATTCTGCGCGATTGACTCGGATCTGTATGGTCTTCGCGGGGTTTTTATGGGGGGTCAGCTGCGCGTGACTCATGCGCGGGTATTCTACGAGTGCCACCTCTTTACATTCGGCGCGATTGGCTCTGTCACACGTGATCTTCGCGGGATTTTTCTGATGGTGTACCAGTGGGTGTTCCGCGAATGACGCCTATCCGTTTTTTCTGCGCGATTCTCGGTTGGATGCGCGTGACTCTTTTGTTTGGAGTCTTTACATTCGGCGCGATTGGCTCTGGCCTACGTGATCTTTGCGGGATTTTTCTGATGGTGCACCAGTGCCGTTTTTCTGCGCGATTCTCGGTTGGATGCGCGCAACTCTTTTGTTTTGGATTGGGTTTTTAGGGCGCTTTTTTCTTATTCGTGGGTGTGCCATGCCCCCTAGGCGTTGCGCGGCGCTGGTGACGTTAACGGCTAGTGCCTATGCCTGTTATGATTGCCTGGGATCGAGGTCTGCCACGTGTCGTTGTGTGATTGTCCGGTTTTGGCAGCCGTTTTGAATTTCGAAGAGGTCTGACGGTTACGACTCCCGATGCCACTTTAACCTTTCGGCTTCCCGTCATCAACTATAAATACAATCTGCTCTCGGGGGTTGAAACTCATTTTGCATTCTCACGATTTTATTCCCTATTTCCACCTTTGTCTGATCTCTGAGATTCCTCTCCTTCTTCTACAACCTCAATTCTCCCTTTTGCTGTTGCTAACCTGAGAAGTATTGTCATGGCTAGCACCATCATCAACAAGACCAAGGTCGTGCAGGGCGAATAAGGTAATCTCTCTTCTTTTTCACCTATTTCTTTCGATCCTTCACTGGATCTGGCCGGTCCCGACTACGGCGACGGTGGCGGGGCCGATGACGGTGAGGGGGTTCCGGCGACGCCGTCATTCGGCAGTGATTCAGGAAGGGATTTTACTGGGTCTCCGGACGCGCATATGGTTGCGTCGGGGAGAGGTCAATCGGGAGCGGGAGCTCGTGGGGTGTTGATTATCCGTTGCGGTCGTGATGGATGACCTGAGGCCGCACATTCAGAGACACGTGAGGGGTCTGACACACAGTCCGAGCCACTTTATCAAGTGCGCGTGACCGAGGCGATGAGCCATCTGGGGTTTCAGGGTGTAGGCGCGGCCTACACCATCATAGATTGGGCGGAGATGTGGGGAGAGCAACCGGCGCCCCATGACAACCTGCTGCGCGGGCCTGACCATGCCTCCATCTATGGCCGCCAAGATGTAGAGGAAATTGTGCGCGGGTTAGGGTTTCCCCCCAACTGGGAGTACGTCGTTCCCTCTGCGCGCAGTATGGTTGGGAACTGCCCCCCGGGCTGGTTTGGCGTCTACACAGAGTACTGGGTGATGGGGTTCAAATTTCCCATCGACCCACTGTTGTGCGCGCTGTATAGGCACCTCAACTGCTCGGTTGGGCGGCTTTCTCCCTCCATTATTATGCACGCGAGTTGCCTCCGACTTGCGTGCAAGCGGCTCAAAATCGAGCCCACCTACAGGCTGTTCCGAAAATTCTACAAGATTAAGGAGCCCACCAAGACGAGCGACTGTCTCTCGATCAAGCGGCGCGACAATAGGCCCGAGGGTTTTGTGTACGGATCGCCTAAGTTGAAGAAGACTTGGTTTGAGTGCTTCTTTTACGTGAAGCCCACTCCCGGGGAATGGGCGAGTGAATTTGTTGAGGAGCCGACTGCTTGGAAGAAGGGCGGCACGCATGGATTTGAATCGGAGTTGGGCAAGTACGCCGGGCTCGATGCTGAGTACGAGACGTGCATGCTGCAGAAGTTCAACCTTTACGCGGCTGGGGTCCGCGAGGCCTGTTTGGCGGAACTATTTGCCGATGGTTAGTTGTACTTCTTTCGTTTTGTATTCTTTCTTATTAACCGCCCTCTTACTATTTATTGGCGCAGGTGTTGATTTTTCCAGCTTGGCCAGTATGATGTCGGTCGATGATGTCGTAAAGGCACCTCGCGCTGGGAGGAAGAAGAGGAAGGATGGCGCGCCTCCTAAGAGTGGGAAGCGGAAGGAGATCGAGCAGCCGCTGGTCGAGGAGAGGGCGCAGAAGGCGGTTCGCATTGCCGAACCGGCTGCACAAGCGGTGCCGCGGCCGCCCTTGACGATCACGGAACCTGTGCCGCGAGTAGATAATGCTGCTCGCCCCGATAGGGGCGCCTCTGGCAGTTCCTCAGGGCCCAGCGTCCAACAAAAGCTGCCTCAGATGGCTGGGGGAGCCATCGACTACTTCCGTGATGTGCGGATTCACACGGGGGCGGCCTGCAATCTGGCGTCCGCGAATACCGCACTTTGGGCACTCGGACCTGTTCTAAGTGTCCCGACGCGGTTGGAGAAGTCTGACCCCCTTCATGACCTGGCTCAGGTCCACTTCGCGGTAAGATTGGGTTGAGTTCTCGCGGAGTCTTCGAAGTTATCTTCTTTATTGAGTGCAATGTTTTGCTAAGTCTTTTGGCGTTGTGGGCCCAACAGGAGCGCGCGAAGATGAGGGCTGAAGAGGCGCAGATCATTCAGCTAGAGGGGAAGCTTGTTGGGGCGAACAATCGCGCCGACGTGGCGACGAATAAGGCCAACGAGGCTATGGAGGAACTCGGCCTCCTGCAGAGCAAGCTGGCTGCCGACGTGGAGGCGGCTAAGGAGCAGGTGCGGACTGAGAAGCGCTCTGCCTCCGAGAACAGCTGGAGGCCTCTTACGCTGAGAAGCTTAAGCGAGCTTGCGAAGAGTTCCAAAAGGAGAAGGATGACCTGGTCCCCTTCACAGTGTCGCGAAAGCGGAAGCTGTTCGCGCTGTCGAGGTTGCGGCAGTTCGTCAGTTCAAGTCTTCTCCCTCTTTCGGAAAGATTTTGGCGGACGCCATGACCAAGTCTGTGATCGCGGTCGGAAAGAAGGTTCGGCCAGAAAACCCAGGGGTACACTGGGATACTCGCGAGATGGTCCAACACGTGAAGATGTGGATTGGCGAGAAGTGGCCATTGGAGTCGGACTCCAAGTCAGGGGAGGAGGATGGGGATGAAGATGAGGAAGAGGAGGGGCGCCCGAATGGGGAGAAGGCTGAGGGCGCGAGTGGAGATGGCGAGAAGGCTGATGACGGCGAGGAAGAGGATGTTCAGCCTTTGCAGTTCCGCAAGAGGGGTAGAGAAGATGTTCAGCCTAACACTGATAGTGTTCAGGCGGATTAAGTTATCGCGCTGGCGTGTTTCCCTTTCGAACTTGTTACTTTGCTGATTTTCTTTCTCTTTTCTCTTTTCTCTTTTATTTTTTGTATGGCGTTGTGCGTGTGTTCGCCGCTCGCCTTTTTGCTCCCCCTTTAATGGAATCGAAAAGGACTTTCGCATTTTGTCTTATATGAACTGCGTGTGTTTCGAGCGACTTATGTATTTGTGCGCAAGTAGTTCGCTCCCACCGCGAACACTTCTTACCATTGCTATTTTTTTTTCGAACTGAGTAGGCGCGAATAGTGCATGACTATTGCTTAGGTTTGTTTTGTCAAACTGACTGGGCGGAAATAGTGCCTGACTATTGCCAAGTTTTGTTCTTTCGAGCCGAGTGTGCGCGAATGGCTTATGCCCATTGCTATTGTTTTGCTCTTTCGAACCGAGTGTACACGAATGGTTCAAGCCCATTGGTATTGTTTTGTTCTTTCGAACCGAGTGTGCGCGAATGGTTCCTGCCCATTGCTATTGTTTTGTTCTGACGAACTGAGTATTTTATTAATCTCGCGCGTCAACGCACCATTGTAAACAGGGTATACGTCAAGCAGACTGGTAGTATTTCCTAAGATTTTGTGCATTCCATGTCCTTGGGATTTTGTTACCACATAGCTCGCTGAGTTTGAAGGTGTTGGCGCCGACCACTTCGCGGATTAGGTATGGGCCCTCCCATACTGAGGCGATTTTTCCATGTTTGGGATCAGGGCGGAAGTTCCGTCGTAACACTTGGTCACCGAGAATCAGCTTGTGTGGGACTAATTTCGCGTTGTGGTATTTAGCCACCTGCTCCTTCATCGCGGCCAGTTTGATGGCTGCTAGCTCGCGTCTTTCCTGCGCCAATTCCAAGTCTAATAGGCGCGCCTCGTCGTTGATTTCTTCATTGTACATCGTGATACGATAGGTTGGGGTCATTGTCTCGATGGGGATCACCGCGTCAGTACCATACGTGAGCGCGAATGGGGTTTCGCCTGTTGCCACTTTGTACGTGGTTCGATGTGCCCACAACACTGTGTTGAGCTCGTCCGCCCAATTACCTTTGGCGTCGTTCAAGCGGGTGTGCAAGCCGTGTAGGATTGCTTTGTTGGCGACTTGGCGGATTCCGCATGTCCGTTTGCTTGAGGGTAAGCCACCGATGCGAACCTTGCAATGGTCCCCACTTGGTCGCAGAAGTCTATCACCTCTCAACAATCAAATTGTTTTCCATGATCGAAAATAAGCGCGTTCGGGACTCCGAAACGCGCCAGGATATTGTTCCTTAAGAAGCGCGTAACCTGTTGTGCCGTTATCGAGGCTAGTGCTTCAGCTTCGATCCACTTGGTGAAGTAGTCTACTGCCACGATAATGTATTTGCGCTTTCCTTTTGCCGGGAAGGGGCCCAAGAGGTCTACCCCCCATTGCGCGAAAGGCCATGGACTCAGGTTCCCTTGAAGTTCGGTGGACGGGAGATGATGCTGGCATGCGTTAACCTGGCACTTGTGGCATTGGTCTGCATATTTCTTCGTGTCTTTTTTTATTCGTGGCCAATAGTATCCGTGCAGCAAGATGGTGCGCTCCATGGTACGTGGGCCGGCGTGCATGGCGCACAACCCTTCGTGTAGATCGCGTACCATGTCGCGCGCTTCTTCTTGCCCAATGCATTTTAGGTAGACCCCCGAGTATGACCGTCGGTACAACTCTTCTCCGATGAGCGTACACCGAGCCGCCTTTTGCCTCAAAGCCCACGCCTCTTTAGGATCATCTGGCACTGTGACGTCTTGTAAGTGTTTCACAATCGGGGCTCTCCAGTCTTCGTCGGTCATGAGCTGAGTGGTATTAATCGCCACCTCTTGGCGATTCTCTTCTTCTTCCTTTTGGACCGTCACGAGGCGCGTGGACTCGAAGTCGGTGGCGGTCGCTAGCTTTGACAGTGCGTCAGCGTGCATGTTTTCTTCCCTTGGTATTTGCGCATAAGTCACCATCTCGAAGGTACTTGCTCGTTGTTTGACACGCTCCACGTAATACGCGAGTGTGTCCTCTTTCGCATCGAAGGTACCGTTCAGCTGGTTCACTGCTAGTGAGGAGTCGGAGAGCACTCTGATTGTTCGAGCACCCAGGTCATTGGCGGCGGTCATTCCTGCTAGGATAGCCTCATATTCGGCCGCGTTGTTTGTCTTCAACGCTTTGAACCTGATTACTATTTCGTGGACGACGCCTGTGGGAGTGCGCACGACGACCCCCGCGCCGGCACCATGTTTGCTTGCGGCGCCATCGACGTAAACCTCCCATACTCCTTCCTGTGTAGTCTCGAGAGTGACCCCTTCAGCGATAAAATCCGCTAGGATTTGAGCCTTTATTGCTGGCCTTGGCGCGTATTGGATGTCGTATTCTGATAGTTCGACCGCCCACTTAACCATGCGTCCCGATACTTCCATTGAGGTTAGAATCTTTTTCAACGGAAGGTTGGTTAGGATGGTGATTTGGTGTGCTTGGAAATAGGGACGCAATTTCTGGGATGCGCTTACCAACGCCAGGGCGGCTTTCTCTATTGGGGAGTATCTTGTCTCCGCGCTGACCAAAGTTCGCGAGGTGTAATACACAGGGCGTTCGGTTTGACCATCCCTTCTGGATATTAGCACTGCGCTCACAGCTCTTGTTGACACAGCCAGGTACAGGAAAAGTTTTTCATTAAGCTTGGGAGCAGACAGTACAGGGGGAGATACAAGATACGCTTTAAGCTCTTGAAAGGCCGCTTCGCACTCCTTAGACCATGCGAATCGCGCGCCGTTTTTTAGTGTTTTGAAGAAAGGCACGCACTTGTCTGCTGACCTTGGTATGAACCTCCCTAGCGCCGCTATCTTGCCATTCAGGGATTGTATTTCCAAGGCACTCCTTGGCGCTCTTAGCTGCTGGACTGCAGTGATCTGCTTCGGGTCGACTTCTATGCCGCGCTTGGTTATCATAAAACCAAGGAATTTTCCAGCTTCTGCCCCGAAAACACACTTCAGTGGGTTCAGGCGGAGGTTGTGCTTGCGGAGCGCCTCGAATGTCTCGCGTAAATCTTTTAGATGCGAGTTGCCCGTTTTGGTCTTGACGATGAGGTCATCCACATACGACTCGATGTTCCGCCCTCTCTGTTGTGCGAACACTGAATCAATCATCCTTTGATATGTTGCGTCTGCATTCTTAAGTCCAAACGGCATCCAGACGAAACAGAAGTTCCCGAATGGCGTCATGAAAGCCGTTTGGGATTTGGTGGTATCCTGAGAACATGTCGAGAAAAGACAGTGTCTCGTGGTCGGCGGTGGCGTCGATAAGTTGGTCAATGCGCGGCAAGGGGTAAGGGTCTCCCGGGCATACTTTGTTGATTGTTGTGTAGTCGACGCACATTCGCCAGGCCCCTGAGGACTTTTTCACCAGAACCACGTTTGCCAACCATTTCGGGTATTTGACCGGACGGATCAACCCTGCCGCCAACAGTCGCGCCACCTCTTCTTCGATAGCTTTCAGTTTGTCGCCAGTGAAGCTACGGCGCGTTTGTTGCTTTGGAGGCGCGTTAGGCGGGACTGCGAGGCAATGTTCGGCGACATGCCTTGGTACTCCCGGCATGTCTTCTGTACACCAGGCAAATAATTCTTTGTATTCCTTCAGTAACGCTATCAGCGGCTCAATCGCGTCACCGCGGATGTGAGTCGAGATGCATATTTTCCTAGTCGGCTCGGTTGGGTCAAGCGCGTCTTCGAAATCAGAATCCATCGATTCTGGGCGGGGTTCCTCTGGCCTTGTGTCGACAATGTTGGTCTGGCGGGCCTCTCCTTCGAGTTTTGGAACTCCCCATGGCGTCCCGCGCGCCTCTCCGGTTCCCATCTTGGTGGAGAACTTAAGCTTCTGATGGCACGTAGATGGAAGGGCCATGAATTTTGCTAGGAATGGTCGGCCCAAAATACCGTTGTGGGACGAGTTGCATTCGACTATGGTGAACTCGACTTGCTTTGAGACGCGCGGCTCTTGGTCTCCGATAACAACCGGGAGGGTTACTACGCCGATCATTGGGACTCTCGTTCCGGAGAATCCGACCAAGTTTCCATGGGCGCGCTTGATTAAGCGCAGATCGATGTCCATTTGGTCGACTGTGCTCTTGAACAGGATGTCTGCCGCGCTACCCCCATCTATTAGTAGGCGGTGTATTTTGCAGGCGGCCAGGTGATTGTGAGCGGGTCCTCCGACGGAATTCCTTGCGGCAATTCGGTGTCGTCGAAGCTCAGGTTGAATCTTGTTTGAACATCCGCCGCTGCGCACTCTAGCGCGCGTTCGCGCTTGGTCTTTTTCTTCGGTCGATCTCCTTCTACTGTCACCACCCCTATTTCTTTGCGCACCACGTATGCACCAGTAGCCTCGTTGTATTCAGCTTGCGGGGGTGGTGGTGGGTTTTCTGGTTGCTCGCGCTGGCTCTCTGCTCCTCGGATAAACTCCGTAAGTAACCCTCTTCTAATGAGGCCTTCGATTTCGTATCGTAACTCCCTGCAGTCTTCCGTCCAGTGGCCTGTTTCTCTGTGGAAGTCGCAATGCCTCTTTGGGTCACGCATGTGTGGTGGGGCCTTCAAAGGCGCGGGCCAATTGATCTTGTAACCTTTCTTGCGGAGAACGTGGAACACGTTTTTTACCGACTCGTTGAGTGGTGTATATGCGTTTGTCGGGAACCTATCGGGTGATCGTCCCCGCCGAGCTTGTTCTGGTGGGGGGGGGGGGGGAGGGTGTCGCTTTGGTCAGCTGTGCAGCTGTGCCAATCGCTCACGCGGTACCGGTAGCTGCCTCCGTCCCTGTTTTTCTTGGGGCGGCTTCGCGGGTTCAAAGCGCCTGACAGACCCCGCGCTGAGCATTTCTTACAGCGTGATTGCTTTCTCAATCTTCATCTCTAGCTCCATCGATAGTGTGACGGGCCTTTTCGCCAGTGCTCGTTTGAGCTCCATGTTGGTGGTGGCTTCCATAAGGTGATGGGCGGCGGTTTCGGGGGTGAGGTCGTGCACGGCCATCGCCACCCTGGACCATCTGGCGTAGAATGCTCGCAGGCTTTCCCCGCCCTTCTGCCTGATGTCTATTAGCGCCTTGAGGTGAAGAGGCCTTCTTTTTTGGGACGCGAACTTTGTGGTGAACAGGAGTATGAACTCCTCGAATGAGCGGATGATTCTGTTTGGGAGCTTGTTATACCAATCCAGGCATATGCTGGAGAATGTTGACGGGAAGGTTCTGCATAGCGCCACATTGGAGTTCGTCTGGAGCTGCATCCGCAACCAGAAGGTGCTTACATGGTCCTCAGGATCGGTCGTCCCATTATACGTGGGGAGGGCGGGTGGCATTCCACTCAAGTGCTCCGCCATAATTTCCGCGCTTAGTGGTTGGTGAAGCGCCTTCCTGGGTGAATTGGGGCGGTATTGCGGGGACAGGTGTTGCTCCAGGAAGCTAAGGTCCGCTCTTCCTGGCGGCTCGACCTGTTGTGCTTCGCACGCAGGGCCCTCGGGCGCCGGATGTTATGGCAGCGGGGCGGTCCCTGACGCTTCACCAGGTGCTTGCTGTGGCGCGCTTGGTGTCGCCTCTACTATTGTCGCGGCTTCCTTGCTCATCATGAGCGCTATGACTTGGCTCATTTGCTTTTGCATGTCGGCTATGACGTTATTCTGCTTTGCCATTAGCTGCCTCATTTCCTTGGAAGTCAACTCGGGCTCTTCTTCTTCGATGAGCACCGCGTTGAGGTCGCTGGTTTCCGCGAACGCTCTTGGGTTGGTCATTGCCTTGATGGGCGTTGCTTCATCAGGTAAGTCGGGGTTATGGTCTGCCATTGGTTGATTTTCTTTTGCTTCTCTTCTTGGCCCCACGGTGGGCGCCAATTGTTTGAACCTAACTGAGTGTAGGAGTGAGGTTCGGGAAAGAAAGTGGGTCAAGGAGAGTAAACAACGGAAAATCAACTATCTCGTGTAGAACAGAGGTCGGGAAGGATGAGGTTGAGAGAATCGGTATTGTAAAGAGAGAAGTCGATGTTTATAGAGATAGAATGTCCAAAATGCGATCCCCTCACCCACCAGAGTAAATGCCATATTTATAGGCTACAAGGTGGTGGGTGAGTTTACAAAGATGACATGACAACTGACGTGTCAGACTTTAGGCTATAGGCCATACTTCTACCTAGGACTAGGGGGGCTTACCCATGATGATCCCTAGGACTATGATTGGACCATGACATGACTGCTTTCTGATGGATGTGGCGCCGCTTGTGACTTGCCTTGGCTTAGTCAACACACACCTGGGACGTCGCCATTTGGTGTTTGGGCGCGGGCTGTGTTCTAGGTCGCGCTGGTACTGGCGCGCTTAAGGCTGTGGTTGCGCTCCGTCAGTGCTGCCGCACCTAGTCTTTGCTGCGACGTCGTTTGAGGTGTCTCTTTGATCCAGCGAGATCCGAGTCATATTAGAATTTTGGAGGTAAGTTAGTTCTGCTTACGTTGTTTGAATGAGCATATTAGAATTTTGGATTAAGTTAGTATTTGTTGTACTGTATGTAATGAGCTGTTTCTATAAACTGCAGAAATGGGTAGAAAATTTCGAAAATTCGACTTATTGATTCGGTGGAATGGTCGATTTTACACATTTTTATGATAGTATTGACTATGAAGATGGTGAATCAAGTACTGTCCGAATTGAGAGCATATTTACTTGGCAAGAACTCAGCCATATTTGTGCGGAACGATGTTGCATGGGAGGGCGAAGAGTATGCAAGATGACTTACCGTATGCCGGTTTACAAGGATTATGCACTTGTATATGAAGGATCAGTTTTGTCTGACGATGATGACATTAATATGATGGTGAGATTTATTGCAGAGAACATATTTCCAACTGCTGAGGTGTATGTCGAGACAGAAGTTGTTGGCCAATATGGTGGCCGCGGTTATACCGAACAAGGTGAAGGATCGGGAGGGTTTCCTGGTTCAGGAGATTTCAGAGTTCTGCATGATGCACCATGGCCAACATAAGAGGGTCGAACTGCAACTGGTCCATTGGTGGAACATGACGGACAATAGTGGCCAGTATGGGGTGAAGAATGGGATTACATAAGGGCACCCAGACAAGCATCTACACCCGCATCTGGCATCAACATTGATCCGTATGTAGATAAACCAAGTCCTCCGTACACTAGCGAGGCAAGCGACATGGAAGATGAAGATTAGAATCAATGAGTAGTTCAGATGGTGAAGATCTGGAAGTTGATGAGGGGGAATTTGAGCCCCCCACACCTCACTACACGATGGTGCCACAACATCCTCTCTATGCTCACAATGACGATCCTGACCTCCCTCCTATACCTATCTGGACTCCTGATTCTGGATTCGTGGTTGGCCAAACATTTGGAGGAAAGCCTCAGGTGGTCGATGCATTGAAAGAAACTGCTATGCGAAGAAGCTTTCAATATCGTGTCATCACTTCTAACACTAAACAAATTCATGTTCGTTGCGAGAACCATGGCGACGGATGCATGTGGCATGTTCGGGCAGCATATGTTAAAAGAAATGGGGCTTGGCTCATTCGTAAGACAGACAACAACCACACTTGTAAATAAGTCGAGTCAAGTCGAGGTTTACCCAAATTCGGCCTCGACTCGTTAATAAACGAGTCAATCTCGATCTCAGTTCATTTATTAATGAGTTGAGTCGAGTTCGAGTTAGCTTGCTTAATAAAATCTTAATTCTTGTATGGTACATGTGACTGATTTATCATGAAACATATTATATGAGTTGTATACGTGTTTAGTTCGGGATTTGTGGAGGAACAAGTGGCCAACATTGAAGGAGGCCAAGGAATCGGTGCTGAAGACATCGGCGGGTCCGAGAATCTGCCGTCCACAGCTGGGCCGACTGAAGATTTGTCAATCCGCCATTTCATGGAGGAGAACCGTCGCATGTTTGCTAGCCTCAACAATGAGTTCGCAGGCTTCAAAGGCGAGGTAAATCAACGTTTTGACGCTTTAACTGCACGACATGATTCTCTTGAGTCTCGTGTTGATAGGCGTTTAGGCCAACTCTTTGAAGTTGTGACTAAAAACAGACGTGATTTTGATGTTTTCGGGGATAAAAATCTACGTGATATGAATGAAATCAGGGAGCTCTTGGGTAGACCAGTAATGCAACCTAGGGATTTGCCGCTAAACAGTGAAAACAATTTAAACAGCGAAACTGGTTTTCCAAACAACAGTGCTCGAATTAGTCCGCCAAGACAAGGAGCTTCGCCGACACCGGTGATGAACCCACCAACTCCGCGAGTTAATCTTGGTGAGACTAGCACTGCCGCTAACACTCGGGATGAACCAACGCCGTTTCACGGTGGGGGTCCACAAAATATCCCGGAGGCCAGACCCTACGTGGCTCCGATGAGCGGTGCTGGTGGTGGAGGAAATATCAACAATGATTATGTTCCGCCACGCGGCTACCCACAAAACGTGCCTCCTCCTTCATACGGGCTTGGCATGGATCCTGGTGGATTCGTACCATAAGGGGGGCAACTCGGGGGGCAAGACGTTAATGCGATTCGAGATCAAGTAGCACAGATGCTGGCGGATCAGTTTGGTTTAGGGATTAGACCAGCGATGTCGCCGGTGTATCGAAAACCATATCCGGATTGGGTTGATAGATACTACCCCTTTCCACGTGGTTTTCGCGTGCCTGATTTCATCACCTTCAGCGGGACTGGGGATCAGTCCACCGTCGAGCATGTTGGACGATTCACGGTTCAGTGTGGTGATGTGAGTGATTTCTTGAAGTTGCGTTTGTTTGGCAACTCGTTGACCGGTCCCGCATTCGCGTGGTACGTCAACTTGCCATCGAACTCGGTTCAAACTTGGCAGCAAATGGAACAAATGTTCCATGCTCAGTTCTACCGTTCTAAGCCAGAAGTAACTATGGCAGACTTGGCACGAATGCGCCAACAGCCAGGAGAAACAGTGGAACACTTTTTAACAAATTTTAAAAATGCAAGAAATCGCTGTTTTGTGAACTTGACAGAACGCGAGTTTGTTGACACGCTAAAACACAACACCTAACAATGGCCAAGTGTAACCAATGAAAGGGACTGCAATATAGTGGCACAAGTAATAAATATCGAACCCGGGGTCTAGATCTACTGCTTACTCCGTGATTCTCTATTATCTAGCAAACTAGTTCGAGTGATTGTTGTGAAAAGTAAAAGCAACAAGAAAGCAGTAAATTGTTCGGGTTTCTAAAGCAGGCAAGAGTCACTCGGGATTGAGTCCCCCTAGCCCCTTAGTTAGGTTCAATTGCAATTCCCTGGGTTGATTTACTGTTGATTAAACTGCGGAAGATCCGACAGTAGCTTGGAATCTCTTAAGCTGACCAAGCCCTCTCAGTCTAACTACCCGGCAGACGACTAGTCTTCACCGGGATAGAAAGCTGAGGCTATGAACACAGAACTCCACTACTGGCGCCAAGAACACCAGTACAAAGCAGTCAACTGGATAACTCTCGTATAGCCAATCTCCTACTATCGAATGAAGAGGCTCTAACAATCTAATCAGATTCTATCTATCTCAGGTTGCAGCAGAAATTGAGAAAAGCTGATCAGACTCAAATCAATTCAATAAACATGCATCATTCGATTAAAATCAAACAGTAATATCACCCCAAGTCATTACAATCAAATCCCTAACACAAGGAACTAGGGTTCTTCATACCCAAGTGAGAGAAGGGTTCTACTCCATAAAGAGAGAAGAGAAAACAAGAATCGGATTAGTCATACTCATAACGATGAGGATAATCTGCTCCGGGACGATGATTTCCACTCCTATGACGATCTCCAAGCTCGATTCGATGAAATCCAGCTCTAAGACAGCTTCTAGGATGTGTTCTTCGCACTTTCTCTCTCTAGGGCTTTGTTTTTGCTCTGAAAACACGATTCTCTCACTTCTGGCTCGGAATAGGCTCTAAAACCGGGTTTCCCCGACTTGCACGGCCAGGGTGCACGGCCGTGCACATCACCCACTTGGCCGTGCACTCCAAAACGCGCCGTATCATTAAATTCGTCCTTCAGCCATCTTGCACGGCCAGGGTGCACGGCCGTGAAGATCTTCAGGGGTGCCCGTGCACGTCCTCGGCATAAGGCGCACGGCCAACTTGCAACCGTGCACGGCCGTGCAGCCTCCCTGGTCTGCCCGTGCAGCTCCCCAAAAAAAATCGCCATTCGTCCGTTCTTCGTCCAATCGACCCCAGACTCGCTCCTAAGCCTTCATTCACGTACTAGGACCTGAAATATCACAAACAAGCACAACCTAGCGTGAAATCGGCCTAAAACACGAGAATTAACACCTCAAACGGTGTAAGAACGGGAG
The DNA here is from genome assembly GCA_946122785.1 of Linum tenue. Lineage (NCBI taxonomy): Eukaryota > Viridiplantae > Streptophyta > Magnoliopsida > Malpighiales > Linaceae > Linum > Linum tenue. Next base: position 51,054,936 of record CAMGYJ010000004.1, on the reverse strand, counting down.
TAAAAACATGTGTAAATGATAATCTATCAAATTCCCCCACACTTAACCGTTTGCTTGTCCCCAAGCAAACTAAGTCAGACACTAGGTAAGCTTACATATTTCAATCAACCAACATTGGGGACAAGTCATAAAGGCACAGAACACGTGAATCGCACTGGTTTTCAAACATCAATACATGCACAACCTCAATAACAACCTGGACAACCACCACAAAGGACATTCGAGTGCAGCAAATCGAGTAAAGGAAGAGTCTCCCTTCTGTTCACTGGCCAACCTAGACTTGATTCAACCACTTACTCAAAACAGTCAACTCATGCATCCAACTCAAGACATCAGAATAGAGACCGAGCAATCTAGGTCCTCACCGGGGTACAAGAGCATATAGAAAATGAAAATGAATCACTCACTCTCGACCAGTGGGGTCAGGACAATTTTGATGCAAAAGATGCGCATGCTATTTCTCTCAATCCCTATCATCTCTTCACCATGATGGCAGCCTCTAAATGATAGAGTTCACATATGGGGTGTCACCACTAACTAATCAGGAGGTCTTAGACACAGGTTCAAATGACTGGCTAGGGTCTTGGACATGGGGAAAAGGCCTTTTAGGTGGTGGAAGTATTCATAGCAAAAGGTTCCACGTTTTCCAAACACACAATCACAGTCAAACAACCCGGTATTTTCTTTTTGCTATTCTGCATTACTCAATATCTTAAGATCACAAGAGCGAAGGAGGCATAAACATCAGCATTTCCAAGCCCGACTGCTAAGAAACACTGCTTACTGGGCATCATTCAGATTTTTGGTAGTGGCTCTCTTTTGCTTTCAATTTTTTTCTTTGTTTTTCTTTTCATTTCTTAAGAGAACCACCACTTCTGCATAAATTTCAAACACCTGCCCAACTTTTAAGCACTACCTCCAACACTCACATAGACTTAAGCAGAAACAGCAGAGAATATGTAAAAACCACTCTGTGGAACCTTCTAAAAGATGCAACAAGGGTGATTTTGTCATTATAGACCAAAAGAAAGGATAACACACGGCTCAAAGGGCTGACTAGGGGATATGACACATCAGGACAGTCAGTTTTGGGCGTGGGCTAATCCTATGCCCCCATCATCTCAGCTAGTGACAACGTGAATGCTACACATCATGGAAGAGGGATCTATCGCACAAGAAAGAAACGAGCAGGCTCAAATCTCACATGGCTACCTATATGCTCTATCTCACATTCTGATACCCTGAACTAGATGCATAAACGACTGTCAAGAACAAGTAATCAGATCAAGTCAGATCAAGTCACAGTTGGCAAGCAAACAGTTGAAAAACTGAACCCCTACATCGTTCTACTGCACATCTCAGTCCTCATCATAGGTTGTCCTAGTCGCAAACAAGTTGTCATGCATTAATCCGAAAACCAATCAATTCATCCATCAAAACACAGTGCCAATATGATCAAACAGCAGTACTTGGAGCCCTCAAATCATAAGATTCGGACAGCGGACTAGGCTCCAAGCACCATCATAAATATTCCAACCAATACAAAGCATCCCCCCACACTTAAGCACGACATTGCCCTCAATGGAGTAGAGGGAAAGATAAGGGGAACGATGTTACCGGGTAAGAACACTGCTGGGGGACTGGAAGTGGACCAGTCAGCGAGAAACAAACGGGAGAGTGGATAATGCTGCACAAATCGAACACCAGAAACACACTAGCACACTGTGCGTTAGGGATAAGTGTTAGCCCAGACGGCTACATCAAACCACAAATGAAAAACCAAAAACAAAAACAAACGACACTAAGTTCAAGCTCCGCACACATGGAGCAAACACACAAAAGTCTAAAAAGAAAAACAAAACAAACACACTGAGACGGGCAACGAGTACAGCCTACTCGTCGCCAAGATCGTCGAAGTCGATGTCGTGCATGAACGCATCATCACCAGCAGCGCCAGCCGCACCGTCATGTGGAGGGGAGTCATCCCAGGGAGTCCTCCAGACAGGTGGATCTCCCGGAATCAGCTGAAGCAGGTGCTGCTGAACCTCCTGCATGCGCCGTGAACGGCGCTTCTCCCGCTCGATGTGGGCGAGAGTCACGTCCTGCTGAGTCTGGATCGTGTTCAGCCGCACGTCATAAGCATCCATCCTGTTCCGGTACTCGGCCTGAGCAGCCGCGTACTGCTGGTGGAACTGCATCTGCTGGTCGAGGAACAGCTGGTTCTGGATCCTCAGCTGCTCGAACTGCTGGGCGAAGTAATCCTGGCCCTGGAAAGTGGAGCTGCTACCCCCGAAATGGAAGTCAGTCTGTGGGGGATCATCAGCAGCATCAGCAGCAGCATCCACCTCCTCGGGGTCCACCTCATCGGCAGCCTCCTCCTCTGGTACGGGCTCCGCGGGGATGGGAGGCTCCGGAAATCCATCGACCCACTGCACACCGTTCCTCTCTCGCAACAGCAGCATCTTCCCGATCGTCGCGCTGCCAAAGATGAGGGTGTCCCCCTCCTCGGTGCACCCCTGCAGTGAAAGGCCAAAGAAGGTGACCAGGCGGGTGATGAGGGGGCGCAGTGGAGGCTCTTCAGCTCTGTGGCCGTCTTCTCGAATGTCTTGGCCACCACTGAACCCAGGTGGAGAGGATGGCGGCGCTGGCAGATCGAATGGAGGAAGTACAGGGGCCTCTTCGTGATGGCGCCGGCGCTGTCAGATGCAGGAGTGTAAGACTTCGCCAGCAGGTGGTGGAGAAGTCGATACTCGATCTGCAGGGTAGATGCCTTCGTCCTCCCAGACTTGAAAGGACGCGTCTGGCCAGGCTGAGCCAGGCTGGTGTACAGCCTCCTGAAGTCCACCTCCGGTGGCTCAGTAACCTCGGTGACGTAGTCCACACTGTCGTCGAGGTCGAGGTCGAGAGCCTCGGCCAGCTCGTGGTAACTCAAGGACCGGGGGACACCGCCGAGCCTGAATTGGACGGCTGTACTGTCATGGCATCTGGTCGTGGAGTTGTGCTTGAAAGTCGTGTAGAACTCCCACACCGGCTCGTAGTAGACCGTCTCGCAGATCTGGAGCAGACGGCGCCATGCGGTGTTGGCGACCGCGGCGGAAATCTGCTCGTAGCAGTGCAGTCGCCGAAACTCCCGTTTGGACCAGCAATGGTGGGCGCCAAACGGGGTTTCCACGACCTTCCTGAAGCGCTCGGCGGTGGGGCCCCTCCTGAGATCCCGGATGAACGGGTGCTGGAGATTAGGTTGCGCCATTGCCCTGGAGACTCAAGTAGAGGTGTAGGGGATGATGAGGGGAAGACAAAGGAATCGACGAAACGCCGAAAAACTGGCCGGAAATGCTCGTCGGAGCTCGCCGGATTCTCGCCGGAAATCGCCTCCGGCGACAAAAACGTCGCCCAAACTCGCTCAAACTCGAGGGATAGGCCGCTTTGGGTGTAGAAGGAGTGGGTTTGTGGTTGGTTTGGTGAAAAAATGACCCAAAGTGGCCGAAAAAATCGAAAAAGGGTGGTTTTGTCGCGGTTTTCCGGCGAGGGCAGAGGATTCCGGCGAGGAATTTTGGTTTTCTGACCACAATGGCCGTGCACAGCCATTTATATAGGCCGTGCCTCGGCTGCACGGGCAGAGGCGCACGGCCGTGCAAGAGTGGTTTCTGCCCGTGCAGGCCGACACGGCCTGGCCGAGCCGAGGCGCACGGCTGTGCACAAGGCACATTTGGCCATGCAACAATTACCGAGAGCACGCACGGCCAGGCCAGGCATAGCGCACGGCCGTGCAATGCCATGCAATGCCCGTGCAAGGCGCACGGCCAAGCCAGGCTGAGCGCACGGTCGTGCATTGTGCACTTTTGGCCGTGCGCTTTTGGCCGAGAGCTCGCACGGCCAGGCCAGGCATAGCGCACGGCCGTGCAAGTTGAGGTCCTGGCCGTGCGACATGTTGGAGCCCCGAAATCAACCTGTTTTCGCTCAAAAACGACACTTGACTCTGGATCAACGTCTCAAGACTCAAAAACACACAAAATCAAAGGAAAAAGAGTAAGAAAATGCAAACCTCGGTGGGGTTGCCTCCCCACAAGCGCTTCTTTACCGTCTTTTAGCTGGACGCCAGTATGGATGCTCAGGGAAGTGTAGGATCAGGTGCCTTCAAGAGCGGATCCACATCGCTCTTGAGGTACAGCTTCAAATGGTGGCCATGCACGCGACGAATGTGGCCACCTGCATTTGCCAGCTCGACTTGGCCATCCGGCAAGATGCAAGCGAGTGAATACTCGGATGGCCAAGGTGGGGGCGGGACCAGCTCATAGTGGTCGCCGGATTTCGTTCGAGCGGGCTTAGCTGCCTGCAGTTTCGGCCGCCACTCCTCCTTGATCTGTTCTTTAGGTGACGGAGTGGTCCGGAGTGGCGGCGAAGGTGTGGGAGGCGGGCCCTGCAAAATAGGCATTACAGAAGGATACACGACAGACTCGTGCTCCTGGTGAGATACAGCATGCAGAGGTAACGAAGCAGGTATAGTGTTAGCAACTGAAAACGTTATTCGCTCCTCGCCATCCCTCAAAACTAAGGTCCCATCATGCACATCTATGAGAGCCTTGGCGGTGGCCAGGAAAGGCCTTCCCAGTATAAGAGGCACTTCTGTGTCCTCACTGATGTCCAGGATAACAAAATCCACAGGATATGTGAATTTGCCAACCTTTACCAGAAGGTCTTCCACTATACCCCTAGGATGCACTATAGATCTGTCAGCTAATTGAAGGGTCATCCTAGTAGCACGGGGTTCACCTAGGCCTAGTTTCATGAACAATTTATATGGAATAACATTGATACTAGCACCTAAATCCGCCAAGGACTTCTCTACATGCAATTTATCAATAGAGCACGGGATAGTGAAACTACCTGGGTCCTTTTTCTTCTGCGGAAGCTTGTTCTGCAGAATAGCCGAGCACTCCTCGCTGAGCTCCACAGTGGCCAGCTCACTCAGCTTCTGCTTCTTTGAGAGAAGCTCTTTCAGAAACTTCGCATACTTCGGCATTTGCGATAGTGCCTCCAGGAAGGGCACTTGGACATTCAGCTTCTTAAGCATGGCCATGAAGTTCTCGAACTCTCCCTCCATCCTGTCTTTGTGCAACCGAGTAGGGAAAGGGAGTTTAGGGACATACTCCTTCACTACTGGTTGCGGTTTAGGAGCAGGCACCTCAACCTCCTTCTCTGCTTCCTGTTCAACCGCTGGAGCTGCTAAGACAGGGCTCTCTTTCTCTGGTTCCCGAGCAGGGGGATCAACAGTCATCTTGCCACTCCTGGTCATGATGGCATTGCAGCGCTCATCCGGGGTTGGCAGGTGAGGAATGGTCTGCCCTGGTAGAGTACCAGGAGCCCTTTGAGCCACTGCCTGGGCCACGCTCCCCAGCTGGGTCTGGATATCCTGCAAAACGGTCTGTGTGTTCCTCTGGCCAGCTTCAAGAGCCAGGAGTTTCCCCGAGGCCTTCTCCATGAACTGCTCAAAGGTGTTGAACTTCTGAGCACTAGTACTGGCGAGAGAACCCACCAAGTCTCGCAGTTCAGCCATCTGATCATTCTGCACTGGGGGAGCAGGGGCTGCACCTGGCTGCTGGAAAGGCCGCGGTTGTGATTGAGCAGCATGCCCCTGCATGGGCTGATAGAGAGACTGTTGTTGCTGCTGGAATTGCCCCTGTCTGGGCTGATATGGTGGCCGCTTGAAGCCTGGTGGTCCCTGGGGAGCTGGTGGTTTGGGATTTGGCCCAGCCCAGGAGAAGTTAGGATGCTGGCGCCACCCCTCATTGTACGTGTTGCTGTAAGGGTCATTGCGCCTGACATTGTTGATGAAGTTCACCTGCTCCTGGGGTGTAGTTGATTCCTTCATCGCCTGGCAGTCCTCCACCGTATGATGGGTGCTTTCGCACCATTGGCAGAGCATCGCCTGCTGCTGTCCGGTACCTGGAATCATCCCGGAACGATCGATAGCTGAGACCAGCTTCGATACCACCTGCACCAAATCAGATGACTGGGTGCCCACAGCATGCACACCCCGTCCAGGTGCTCGTCTCGATCTCCTGGCAGTGCCCCAGTCATAACCGTTCTCTGCCATCTCCTCAAAGAGTTGATTCAGCTGTGGCGGGGTTTTGGTCAGCATGTTCCCGCCACAAACCGAATCAATCAGCTGCATGTCCTCCGGGAAGAGGGCGTGATAGAAGGTGCCCACCTTGAACGCATCATTGAAACCATGATTGGGACACCTGAGAAAGAGGCTGGTGTACCTCTCCCAAGCATCCCTAATGGTCTCATCCTCATCCTGAGAAAAATGTGTAATCTGCTTCTGGAGATCAGCTGTCTTGGATGGAGGATGGTAGCGGGTGAGGAACTTGTCCGCCAGGTTGGCGAACGTGGTGATGGAGCCCGGAGGTCGAGTGTCTAGCCACTCCTTGGCCTGCCCCTCCAGAGTGAATGGGAAGTACCTCAGCTGGATGGCATCTGCTGGTACCCCATTGATCTTGATTCCATTGATGAGCTCGTGGAATCGCCTGAGATGTGATCGAGGGCACTCTCCCTCCTTACCACGGAACACTACTGAACCGCGCAGCATGGTGATCACGGAGGTGCTCACCTCAAAGTTATTGGCTGGGACCTGAGGGTGTTGAATGGGTGACCTCATGTCCGCAGCCCTAGCGGTCCAGTAGGATCCCATGGTCTGCTCCCCGGGGATCACATCGTTGTTCTGCGGATCACCCATCTCTCCTTCTTCTTCTTCTTCTCCTAAATTCAGCTGTGTTAGCGCCTCCTCCGCAGCCAGTCGCGCCTTTAGAGCCCGCTTGAAGTTCCTGCAAGTTCGTTCAAGCTCCTGGTCTAATGGTAGTAGATCTCCCGACTGGCTACGGGTCATTCACTACCTGCACACAATCAGCAGAAGCAACCCGTGAAGGCACACAGGTGGAAGAAATAAAATGCAGTAAATAAAAGCTAGAGTAACAAATTCTCACGTTTCCCCAATAATCTAGAGGGATCCCCGGCAACGGCGCCAAAACCTTGACACGCTAAAACACAACACCGAACAATGGCCAAGTGTAACCAATGAAAGGGACTGCAGTACAGGCAAGTTTAATTATCAACCCGGGGTCTAGATCTACTGCTTACTCCGTGATTCTCTATTATCTAGCAAACTAGTTCGAGTGATTGTTGTGAAAAGTAAAAGCAACAAGAAAGCAGTAAATTGTTCGGGTTTCTAAAGCAGGCAAGAGTCACTCGGGATTGAGTCCCCCTAGCCCCTTAGTTAGGTTCAATTGCAATTCCCTGGGTTGATTTACTGTTGATTAAACTGCGGAAGATCCGACAGTAGCTTGGAATCTCTTAAGCTGACCAAGCCCTCTCAGTCTAACTACCCGGCAGACGACTAGTCTTCACCGGGATAGAAAGCTGAGGCTATGAACACAGAACTCCACTACTGGCGCCAAGAACACCAGTACAAAGCAGTCAACTGGCTAACTCTCGTATAGCCAATCTCCTACTATCGAATGAAGAGGCTCTAACAACCTAATCAGATTCTATCTATCTCAGGTTGCAGCAGAAATTGAGAAAAGCTGATCAGACTCAAATCAATTCAATAAACATGCATCATTCGATTAAAATCAAACAGTAATATCACCCCAAGTCATTACAATCAAATCCCTAACACAAGGAACTAGGGTTCTTCATACCCAAGTGAGAGAAGGGTTCTACTCCATAGAGAGAGAAGAGAAAACAAGAATCGGATTAGTCATACTCATAACGATGAGGATAATCTGCTCCGGGACGATGATTTCCACTCCTATGACGATCTCCAAGCTCGATTCGATGAAATCCAGCTCTAAGACAGCTTCTAGGATGTGTTCTTCGCACTTTCTCTCTCTAGGGCTCTGTTTTTGCTCTGAAAACACGATTCTCTCACTTCTGGCTCGGAATAGGCTCTAAAACCGGGTTTCCCCGACTTGCACGGCCAGGGTGCACGGCCGTGCACATCACCCACTTGGCCGTGCACTCCAAAACGCGCCGTATCATTAAATTCGTCCTTCAGCCATCTTGCACGGCCAGGGTGCACGGCCGTGAAGATCTTCAGGGGTGCCCGTGCACGTCCTCGGCATAAGGCGCACGGCCAACTTGCAACCGTGCACGGCCGTGCAGCCTCCCTGGTCTGCCCGTGCAGCTCCCCAAAAAAACTCGCCATTCGTCCGTTCTTCGTCCAATCGACCCCAGACTCGCTCCTAAGCCTTCATTCACGTACTAGGACCTGAAATATCACAAACAAGCACAACCTAGCGTGAAATCGGCCTAAAACACGAGAATCAACACCTCAAACGGTGTAAGAACGGGAGTAAAAACATGTGTGAATGATGGTTAATCATTTGTTAAACTGGCCCAGGGTGGATTGAATTTTGAACTTCGTAAAAAATTTCAAGATAGGGAGTTTTCTGATTTGTTTCAATTGATGTCTTGCGCTGTTAGATATGAATCTCTTCTCCGTGAAGAAGAACATAAGAGAAGTGGCTCTCGCGGACAATATTTCCCTAATTTTGAAAACTATGGTGTGAATAACGTCGGCAACGATGTTGACGAGGTTGAAGTTGACTTGGCCGAGATTGTGCAGGGAAAGCCATATGTGTGTGCTTCTCTAGCCAAGGCCGAGGGGGAACCACAAGGTGGAAAGCCCAATCGTGCGCCGATTCAAACTAGAAAATATTCCTTTGATGTCTCAAAATCAGAACTGATTTTCGACCAGCTTTACAAAGATGGTCAAATTAAGTTGACTGGGGGGCATACTATCCCGCCAGCTGAAAAATTAAAAGGGAAACGATACTGTAAATGGCACAACAGTGCATCTCATTCAACTAACATGTGTGTTGTGTTTCGCAACGTTGTGCAGGATGCAATTGAGAAAGGTCGGTTCAAGTTCCCAGAGCCGAGGAAGGAGGCCATGATCGTTGACACAGACCCGTTCCCAAACGTTGTCGACGTCAACATGGTCAATCCCGATTTCTCTAAGATCAACCTGCCACGTTTCAAGTTGGTGGTGGATACATCGCCGCCGCCGAGTGGTAGTTCTGATGTGGCCCAGGGCGCTTCATCCTCACAAGTGCAGGAGGGGCCACGCTTGGACCCAACTGAGGAAGAGAAGTTGTGTGCCCAGTGCCGCGGAATGAACGCAGCGTCGAAGGAGTACGTGCACCTGCGTGGGGAAGAGGGCAGCGTAGGCAATGGGTTGCTCAAAGTGCCCCACCTTTCAAAAGTATACCTTTTGGACTTGCCCAATCGGTGAGAGCTCCCCTACCTGTTAGGAGAACCTTCAGGATGCCAAATGTGCCACGGGGTGGTTGGCACACCTACGAAGTCCGTCGTCAGCAGCCCATCGCAGTTGACGCGATGACAAGGACGCAGTATCGAAGGTACCTCCGCAAGAATGCTCAAGGAAGGAGGATTGCAAACTTGCAAGCAAATGTGAACGTAGACAACTCTGCCACGGGTCTGAGAGTGACTGTGGCCGGTGCTGGAAAAGTTGTCGAGGACAACCTGGACGGGAACGATCAAGGAGTCCCGGGAGAGGCTGAGTACGATGCTGAGTTGGATGACTCCCTCATCGAGGAGGAGATGCTGGAATTGGAGGAGCCGAAGTCGAAATTCGATCGGAAAAACAAGGATGACGATGATGACAACCAAGGTGCACCAATGACGATTCATTTTGGAAGTCTACCACCGGTGGTGGTGAACAACTACATCTTGCCTTTGATTTTCCACATTGATTTGGAAAATCAGGGAGAGGATGGCGAGGTCGTAATGGAGGTTGAGGAGTTGGACGAGGCTGCTCAAGAGGTCAACGTTGCTGAGCTGGTGAGCGGTTTTGCTCAACTAACTTTAGAGGAGGAAAATGAGGAGCCAGCGGCGGCAGAGCTGGTTGGCGAGTCTGCGGATCTGCCAATTGAGGCTGAGCCGTGGAGTGCAATGATGGCTCGCACGAATGGTCGAATTGACTTGGCAGTGGAGTCAGCCAAGCAAAACAAGAGTTCGCAGCGAATCCTGAAAGAGCTGTACGAAGCAGGCCACAAAGCTGTTGGGCTACTGGGCGAAGATGAGGGAAGATATCCTTTTTACGTGTTATACCAAGGCCCGAAAGAGTCAACAAGTGTGCCGGTGGAGAACATCACATGGGAATCAGACTTCGACAAGCTGGAGAAATCTATCCAGGCCGCAGAAGCGAAAGGGAAACCCGTGGACGAAGGAGCCATGAGTGAAGAATTGAACAGGGTCGTTGTTTTCAACGAGCCCGAGCCGAAGATGATGCGTCATTTGAGGCCTCTCTACATCAAAGCCACACTTGACAACGTACCAATGTCGAGAGTCTTAGTTGACAATGGCGCCGCAGTAAACGTGATGCCAACAAGGCTGCTGAAGAAGTTGGGCAAGAATACTAATGATTTGATCCCAACAGAAGTGTTTGTGACAAGTTTCAATGGCGGGTCCACTTCTGCTAGGGGAATCCTCCCAGTGGTCGTGGGAGTTGGATCACAGAAGCGGACGAGTGCTTTCTTCGTGGTGGATGGAATGATAAGCTACAACGCACTACTTGGCCGGGATTGGATCCAAGCCAACAAGTGTGTTCCTTCATCGCTGCATCAGTGTTTGATGTTTTGGAATGAAGATGGTGTTGTTGAGGTGGTACAGGCTGACACAAAGCCGTTTGCCGTTGGGGCCAACGTTGCTGAAGCTTATTTGTACCATGGAGATTTTGGACCACTCGAAATCAGGAGCGGGGATGGAGGAACGACCAACGTTATAGTGTCAATTGCACAGGTGTTGAGTAAGGCGTGTTTGGATCCATTGTCCGAAATTGTGAGACCGTCGATGATCACATTGGATGGTCCACTGAAATCTGAAGAACAAGTCGATGATGAGTGAACCACCTCGAGAGAAGGTGGTGGAGGCCGAAATTACGACCTTGGGGGAGAAGTTGGCCGTCTATCAGTGTGAACAGAGGCTGGCATGTATAGAGCCTGTCTTGATGGCCGACTGTGTTCCCGACGATGATGACTTGCCGACTAACGGCGAGGGTGTGAGTGACGAAGTGGAGAAGAAAAGCAACCTTGCTGCATGTGACATTTTAGAGGAGATCAACCTCGGCACGGAGGAGGATCCACGCCCAACCTTCATCAGTGCCGGTTTGCCAGATTCTGACAGGTACGAATTAATTGAATTCCTTAAAGAGTTTAAAGATTGCTTTGCATGGGATTATCATGAAATGCCTGGTCTCGATAGGAAGTTAGTTGAACATAGACTCCCAATTAAAGAAGGGTATAAGCCACATAGACAACCACCTAGGCATTTTTCGCATGATATCTTGCCTAAAGTGAAAAATGAAATTGAACGTTTAATGAAGGCTAAGGGCCTGTTTACTTTCATTTCTGTTTTCTGTTTTTGAGAAAACAGATGGTGAAAACAGGTGAAAACAACATTTTGTCGTTTCCAAAAACAGCAGGAAGTTGTCACTTTCTGTTTTCATAGTTGAAAACGAATAGAAAACAGAATCAAAAGTAAACAAATTTTCTCTTTTCGGTTGCCAAATTTATGACATGAAAACAGAAAACAGGAAACGAAAATGAAAGTGAACAGGGCATAAGTTTATCAGGACTGCTAGATATGTGTTATGGTTGTCGAATATTGTGCCTGTTAGAAAGAAAAATGGCAAAATACGTGTTTGTGTGGATTTTAGAAATTTGAACAATGCTACACCGAAAGATTTGTATCCCATGCCGGTGGCTGACATGTTAATCGATGCCGTAACCAGGCATGTCAGGTTTTCTTTCATGGACTGTTACTCGGGCTATAACCAGATATACATAGCCGAGGAAGATGTACACAAAACGGCGTTTCGGTGTCCAGGATCCATTGGCTGTTTCGAGTGGATTATGATGCCATTTGGATTATGATCCATTGTCTCTGGATCAGCCATCTCGCCTTCTTCTTCTTCTAACGGCAGCTGTGGTAGCTCCTCCTCCGCAGCCAGTCGTGCCTTTAGAGCCCGCTTGAAGTTCCTGCAAGCTCGTTCAAGCTCCTGGTCTAACGGTAGTAGATCTCCCGTCTGGCTACGGGTCATGCACTACCTGCACACAGTCAGCAGAAACAACCCGTGAAGGCACACAGGTGGAAAAGAAAAATGCAATAAAGAAAAAGCTAGAGTAACAAATTATCACGTTTCCCCAATAATCTAGAGAGTTCCCCGGCAACGGCGCCAAAAACTTGACACGCCAAAACACAACACCAAACTGCGACCAAGTGTAATCGCAGTCCGGGAATGCAGTAACAGGCAAGTTTAATTATCAACCCGGGGTCTAGATCTACTGCTTACTCCGTGATTCTCTATTATCTAGCAAACTAATTCGAGTGATTGTTGTTTAAAGCAAAAGCAGTAAGAAAGCAGGAAATGGTTCGGTTTTCTAAAGCAGGTAAGAGTCACTCGGGATTGAGTCCCCCTAGCCCCTTGGTTAGGTTCAATTGCAATTCCCTGGGTTGATTTACTGTTGATTAGACTGCGGAAGATCCGACAGTAGCTTGGAATCTCTTAAGCTGACCAAGCCCTCTCAGTCTAACTACCCGGCAGACGACTAGTCTTCACCGGGATAGAAAGCTGAGGCTATGAACACAGAACTCCACTACTGGCGTCAAGAACACCAGTACAAAGCAGTAAACTGGCTAACTCTCGTATAGCCAATCTCCTACTATCGAATGAAGAGGCTCTAACAACCTAATCAGATTCTATCTATCTCAGGTTGGAGCAGAAATTGAGACAAGCTGATCAGACTCAAATCAATTCATGAAACATGCATCATTCGATTAAAATCAAACAATAATATCATCCCAAGTCATTACAATCAAATCCCTAACACAAGGAACTAGGGTTCTTCATACCCAAGTGAGAGAAAGGTTCTACTCCATAGAGAGAGAAGAGAAAACAGAAATCAGAGTAGTCATACTCATAAAGATGAGGAAAATCTGCTCTGGGATGTCAATCTTCACTCCTAGGGACGCAATCTGGGCTTCAATGATGAGAAATCCACTCCAAAATAGCTCCTAGGGTTTGTTCTTCGCTCTTTCTCTCTCTAAAACTCTGTTTTTGCTCAGAAAATCGAATTCCTCTTCCTTGGCTCGAATCTGCCTCCAAAAACCCGACTCTGGGCGAATTACGGGCAGGATTACGGCCGTAATCACTTCCTGCCCGTAATTCACACCAAAACGCACGTTTCGCTTAAGCTGCAGGAGGAGGAGGTACGCCCGTAATTTACCAATTACCGCCAGTAATTTGGGAATTACGGCCGTAATTCTTGGGGGCTTGCCCGTAATTTTATCACCGCGAGGGAATTCTGGGTAAAAGGCTCGGCCAATAAATTACGGGCATGCCCTGGCCAATTACGGCCGTAATTTGGCAGGGGCTGCCCGTAATTCTGTCTCCGCTCCTGTTCAAAGCTTCGTTTCTCCCTCGTCCGGACTCCGAATCAGTCGCCGTTTGATCCCAGACGCTCGTAGTCTCGTCCTCTTTCGTTTCATAACAAGCTTGCATGATTCTCTGTCCATAAAGTGAGGTAGAAATCAATTCTTCTTCAGGTCATGCCCGAGTTTCTTCTCCCGATTCGTCAATTGATCTCTGATTGACTTGAAACTTGCGCCTATGCTTCACTTTATGTGCTAGGACCTGAAATGTGACAAAGGAACACAACCTAGCGTAAAATAGGCCAAGGAACAATCAATTCGAGCCAAAATGGACAGGAAACCAGGGTGAAAACACGTGCAAATACGATGCTATCAAATTCCCCCACACTTAACTATTTGCTTGTCCCCAAGCAAACCAAGTACTACACAAGGTAAGCTCACATATTTCAGTCAACCAACATCGGGGACAAGTCATAAAGGCACAGAACACGTGAATCAAACTGGTTTTCAAACATCAACACATGAACAACTTTATTAGCAACCTGGACAACCACCACAAAGGACATTCGAGTGCAGCAAATCGAGTAAAGGAAGAGTCTCCCTTCTGTTCACTGGCCAACCTAGACTTGATTCAACCACTTACTCAAAACAGTCAACTCATGCATCCAACTCAAGACATCAGAATAGAGACCGAGCAATCTAGGTCCTCACCGGGGTACAAGAGCATATAGAAAATGGAAATGAATCACTCACTCTCGACCAGTGGGGTCAGGACAATTTGATGCGAAAGATGCGCATGCTATTTCTCTCAATCCCTATCATCTCTTCACCATGATGGCAGCCTCTAAATGCTAGAGTTCACATATGGGATGTCACCACTAACTAATCAGGAGGTCTTAGACACAGGTTCAAATGACTGGCTAGGGTCTTGGACATGGGGAAAAGGCCTTTTAGGTGGTGGAAGTATTCATAGCAAAAGGTTCCACATTTCCCAAACACACAAACACAGTCAAACAAACCGGTATTTTCTTTCTGCTATCCTGCATTACTCAATATCTTACGAGCACAAGAGCGAAGGAGGCATAAACATCAGCATTTCCAAGCCAGACTGCTAAGAAACACTACTTACTTGGCCTTATTCAGATTTTTGGTAGTGGCTCTCTTTTGCTTTCAATTTTTTTCTTTGTTTTTCTTTTATTTTTCTTTTCATTTCTTAAGAGAGCCACCACTTCTGCATAAATTTCAAACACCTGCCCACTTTTAAGCACTACCTCCAACACTCACATAGACTTCAGCAGACACAGCAGAGAATAAGTAAAAACCACTCTGTGGAACCTTCTAAAAGATGCAACAAGGGTGATTCTTTCCATTATAGACCAAAAGAAAGGATAACACACGGCTCAAAGGGGCTGACTAGGGGATAAGACACATCAGGACAGTCAGTTTTGGGCGTGGGCTAATCCTATGCCCCCATCATCTTAGCTAGTGACAACGTGAATGCTACACATCATGGAAGAGGGATCTATCGCACAAGAAAGAAACGAGCGGCTCAAATCTCACATGGCTACCTATATGCTCTATCTCACATTCTGATACCCTGAACTAGATGCATAAACGACTGTCAAGAACAAGTAATCAGATCAAGTCAGATCAAGTCACAGTTGGCAAGCAAACAGTTGAAAAACTGAACCCCTACATCGTTCTACTGCACATCTCAGTCCTTATCATAGGTTGTCCTAGTCGCAACAAGTTGTCATGCATTAATCCGAAAACCAATCAATTCATCAATCAAAACACAGTGCCAATATGAACAAACAGCAGTGCTTGGAGCCCTCAAATCGTAAGATTCGGACAGCGGACTAGGCTCCAAGCACCCATATATACGTTCCAATAAATACAAAGAACCCCCCAACACTTAAATGCGACAGTGTCCTCAATGGAGCGAAGGGAAGGGGAACGATGTTACCGTGAAACAGTGGTCATGAACGTTGACTGGATGGCGGACCAGTCAAAAGCAGAGGACTGGACAAGGACCAGTCCGATGGGCACAGAGCTAGAACCAACAGAACACACACAATGGGTGAAATAAACCATAGTTCCATGTCAACAATCCACACAATGTGAACAAGAAACAAAACAAAACACAATCCGGAGTCTAAATCTGAAAAGATGGACAAAAGCCAAGCCCCACTCGATGGGCTGGTAAAATCAGATCACAGCTCGTCGCCTCCATCGCCAGTGGGAGGCGGGTAGTAGTCTTCATGCCCCGGGGACGCCTCCCAAGGATAGCTCACAGCAGCAGGATCCATGTTCCAGTAGCTCATCATGTAATGCTGAGCTGAAATGATGCGGCGGCGACCATCGCGCTCACGGTCGAGGCGGGCGTTGATGTGCTCCTGGCCAGCAAGGATCTGCTCGTTCTGGCGGGAAAGGGCTGCCATCTGCTCTGCAAGATAGATAGTGGGCTGCGCAGCAGATGGGCCGGCACCGGAAGTGGAGTCGCCCGGTGCAGAGGGGGTGGACCGAGACCTCGTCCGGCGGGTGGTCCGACGGGCTGCAGCATCACTGGCTTCTGGTGGCTCCTCACCCTCTGGTGCACGAGGAACAGGGCGAGGCAGGCCCCGGATCCAGGTCACGTTCCCTTCGTGCTCCAGTATCAGCTGGCGCCGGAGGGTGTCCCTGGAGAATGGCATCGCCTCCTGGATGAGAGTAAACCTGGAGAGATCGACGTTGTAGTACCGCGCCAGGGCAGTGACCACCGGCCCACACGCCAGACCTCGATTACATCGCTTATGCTTGGCAACGGTCCGGGCAATGAGAGAGGACAGATGGAGGTTGTCCTCCTCGTGGCTCATGGAGTGCAGGCAATGCAGGGTGCGGAGCTGAAGATGACTGGTGGAGCCCTCGCTGGGGGTGTAAGATTTCCCCAGCAGCTGGTTGATGATGCGCCACTCTGGTCGCAGCTGAGTGGCCGTGGTGTGGCCCGGGGTGAAAACAGATCCAGCATACCCTGGGAGGCAGATCCGCTCGAAAAACTGCTGGTCCCGAAAGATGGGACAGTCGGGCTCCTCGATGGCCAGGTGACAGGGGAACGGTGGAAGTAGCCCCAGTGCCCGACCAAAATCGTCATAGCTCAGAGAGTAGAACTCCCCTCCGAGTCGGAACTGGATGGCGTTGCCGTGCGCTCCATCATGGGTCCGGAAATGCTCGAAGGTGGAGTAGAACTCCCAGAGGAGCTCCTTGTAAATCGGCTCAGCAAGGCAGAGGAGGCGGCGCCAAGAGAAGGCGCGAATGGCAGCCTCCATTGCCTCGCGAGCACCCAGCTCCTCGAAGACCCTCCAGTCGAGGTAGTGGTGCTGAACGACTTTGCGGCGTCGGATGTCCCGCAAAGTCACCCTCTGGTCGGCGTCGAGCAGATTCAAGAACGTGTTCATTTTCCTGCAGCCACAAAACAGCAGAAATCCAACAACATACATGGAAATTCGTCAATGGTGAGGTCACAATCACCCTCACCCGGGGCCCTCGAATCATAAATTCGGACAGTGGACTAGGCCCCGAGAAAGGAAAAACATTCATAACCAATCAGATCATTCACCATTCACAACCAATCAGAATCAGGCATCATTCACAGAAACTCAAACGCACTTGGAGCCCTCGGATTAGAAACCCGGACAGCAGATTAGGCTCCAAGTAGAACAATCACCACTCACATTACTCGGTAGGCCAGCCGAAAGATAAGCAACCAAAGCAAGCAACAAAGGGGCCTACCGAATTAATTCAAGCATAAACCCATACCCGAAATTCCTCACTAAACCCACAATATCAATCCTCCACAAATGACAAGTAAAAGTATAGAAGCACACCTGGAGGCACAAGAGGATATCGTGGGGAAGGTGAAGGAAGACCGAGAGACCACAAAAATCGCCGGGAAACTCGCCGGGAGGCTCGCCGGAGTTTCGTCGCCGACGACTTCACCGGAGCAAAACCAACCCAAAACTTTGGGGCATGAAGCCCCAAGCACCAGGAACTCGGTGGTGGTCGCGGTTTCTCGATCGGAGGTCCGAGGAGGGAGATCGGGCCGGTGGAACACCGAAGGGTCGCGATTTTCCGGCGACCCAAACCACCACGAAACTCGACCCCACTGGTACAGCCTTGTGGGCGCCGACGAGAGGAGCACGGGGGTGGTCTCGGATTTTGATTTGGACCTCCGACGAGCGAGATATGGCCGGAAAACCACCGGAGAAGAGGTGGTTCGATTTTTCTGGTGAGAGGGGAGAGAAAGTGGCCAGAAAAAATGAAGGAGAGAGAGGGTGGGTCTCGGCCGCGAGTTTTTAAACCAGGCGCGGGTGAAATTACGGGCAGAATTACGGCCGTAATTCACCCGGCCTTGCCCGTAATTTCTATGCCGAGAGCAAATTGCCCTCTCTAGGCGAATTACGGGCAGGGTAGCAAGAATTACGGCCGTAATTCTTACCCCCTTGCCCGTAATTTTTAAGCCGAGCCCTTTTCTCAGTTTTTTCTGCGCTGAAGAAATTACGGGCAGGGGGTAGATAAATTACGGCCGTAATTAGTCCCCCCATGCCCGTAATTTTACTGCCGAGGGCCCTTTTTCTCCAGTTTTGAAGCTGCAATTTCGAACATCCAAACCCAAACGTGCCCCGGTTCAAAAATTACACCATCATAGACCAAAATAGACCAACCGGGACACGAGGAACATTCCAGAAAGACTCCAGACAGACTCAATGACTCAAAAACGACAAAAATTAAAAGGAAAAGGATAAAAATGCAAACCGTGGTGGGGTTTCCTCCCCACAAGCGCTTCTTTACCGTCTTTTAGCTGGACGCCAGTATGGATGCTCAGGGAAGTGTAGGATCAGGTGCCTTCAAGAGCGGATCCACATCGCTCTTGAGGTACAGCTTCAAATGGTGGCCATGCACGCGACGAATGTGGCCACCTGCATTTGCTAGCTCGACTTGGCCATCCGGTAGGATGCAAGCGAGTGAATACTCGGATGGCCAAGGTGGGGGCGGGACCAGCTCATAGTGGTCTCCGGCTTTCTTTCGAGCGGGCTCAGCTGCCTGCAGTTTCGGCCGCCACTCCTCCTTGATCTGTTCTTTGGATGACGGGGTGGTCCGGAGTGGCGGCGAAGGTGTGGGAGGCGGTTCCTGCAAAATAGGCAGCACAGAAGGATACACGACAGACTCGTGCTCCTGGTGAGATACAGCATGCAGAGGTAGCGAAGCAGGTATAGTATCAGCAACAGAAAACGTTATTCGCTCCTCGCCATCTCTCAAAACTAAGGTCCCATCATGCACATCTATGAGAGCCTTGGCGGTGGCCAGGAAAGGCCTTCCCAGTATCAATGGCACATTCACATCCTCATTTATGTCCAAAATCACAAAATCAACAGGATAATTGAACGTGCCAACCTTAACCAGAAGGTCTTCCACTATGCCCCTAGGATGCACTACAGATCTGTCTGCTAATTGAAGGCTCATCCTAGTAGCACGGGGTTCACCTAGGCCTAGTTTCTTAAACATTTTATAGGGCATAACATTTATACTAGCACCTAAATCCGCCAAGGACCTCTCTACATGCAAATTCTCAATAGAGCACGGGATAGTAAAACTACCTGGGTCCTTCTGTTTCTGCGGAAGCTTGTTCTGCAGAATGGCCGAGCACTCCTCGCTGAGCTCCACAGTGGCCAGCTCGCTCAGCTTCTGCTTCTTTGAGAGAAGATCCTTCAGGAACTTCGCATACTTAGGCATTTGAGATAGTGCCTCCAGGAAAGGCACTTGGACATTCAGCTTCCTAAGCATGGCCATGAAGTTCTCGAACTCTGCCTCCAACCTGTCCTTGTGCAACCGAGTAGGGAAGGGGAGTTTAGGGATATACTCCTTCACTACTGGTTGCGGTTTAGGAGCAGGCACCTCAATCTCCTTCTCTACTTCTTCTTCAGTTGTTGGAGATGCCGAGGCAGGGGTCTCTCTCTCCTGTTCCCGAACAGGTGGATCAACAGTCATCTTGCCACTCCTGGTCATGATGGCATTGCAGTGCTCATTCGGGGTCGGCGGGTGAGGAATGGTCTGCGCTGGTAGAGTACCAGGAGCCCTTTGAGCCACTGCCTGGGCCACGCTCCCCAGCTGGGTCTGGATATCCTGCAAAACAGCCTGTGTATTCCTCTGACGAGCTTCCAGAGCCAGGAGTTGACCCGAGGCCTTCTCCATGAACTGCTCAAAGGTGTTGAATTTCTGAGCACTAACACTGGCGAGAGAACCCACCAAGTCCCGCAGTTTAGCCATCTTATCGTTCTGCACTGGGGCAGCAGGGGCTGCACCTGGCTGCTGGAATTGCCCCTGTCTGGGTTGATATGGTGGCCTCTGGAAGCCCGGTGGTCCCTGTGGAGCTGGTGGTCTGGGATTTGGCCCAGCCCAGGAGAAGTTAGGATGCTGGCGCCACCCTTCATTGTACGTGTTGCTGTAGGGGTCATTGCGCCTGACATTGTTGATGAAGTTCACCTGCTCCTGGGGTGTGGTCGATTCCTTCATCGCCTGGCAGTCTTCCACCATATGATGGGTGCTCTCGCACCACTGGCAGAGCATCGCCTGCTGCTGTCCGGTCCCTGGAATCATCCCGGAACGATCGATAGCTGAGACCAGCTTCGATACTACCTGCACCAAATCAGATGACTGGGTGCCCACAGCATGCACACCCCGGCCTGGTGCTCTCCTCGATCTCCTGGCAGTGCCCCAATCATAACCATTCTCCGCCATCTCTTCAAAGAGTTGATTCAGCTGTGGCGGGGTTTTGGTCAGCATGTTCCCGCCACAAACCGAATCGATCAGCTGCTTGTCCTCCGGGAAGAGGGCGTGATAGAAGGTGCCCACCTTGAACGCATCGTTGAAACCATGATTGGGACACCTGAGGAAAAGGCTGTTGTACCTCTCCCATGCATCCCTGATGGTCTCATCCTGAGCAAAATGTGTAATCTGCTTCTGGAGATCAGCTGTCTTGGATGGAGGATGGTAGCGGGTGAGGAACTTGTCCGCCAGGTTGGCGAACGTGGTGATGGAGCCCGGAGGTCGAGTGTCTAGCCACTCCTTGGCTTGCCCCTCCAGAGTGAATGGGAAGTACCTCAGCTGGATGGCATCTGCTGGTACCCCATTGATCTTGATTCCATCAATGAGCTCGTGGAATCGCCTGAGATGTGATCGAGGGCACTCTCCCTCCTTACCACGGAACACTACTGAACCGCGCAGCATGGTGATCACGGAGGTGCTCACCTCAAAGTTGTTGGCTGGGACATGAGGGTGTTGAATGGGTGACCTCATGTCTGCAGCCCTAGCGGTCCAGTAGGATCCCATGGTCTGCTCCTCTGGGATCATATCACGGTTCTCTGGATCAGCCATCTCGCCTTCTTCTTCTTCTAACGGCAGCTGTGGTAGCTCCTCCTCCGCAGCCAGTCGTGCCTTTAGAGCCCGCTTGAAGTTCCTGCAAGCTCGTTCAAGCTCCTGGTCTAACGGTAGTAGATCTCCCGTCTGGCTACGGGTCATGCACTACCTGCACACAGTCAGCAGAAACAACCCGTGAAGGCACACAGGTGGAAAAGAAAAATGCAATAAAGAAAAAGCTAGAGTAACAAATTATCACGTTTCCCCAATAATCTAGAGAGTTCCCCGGCAACGGCGCCAAAAACTTGACACGCCAAAACACAACACCAAACTGCGACCAAGTGTAATCGCAGTCCGGGAATGCAGTAACAGGCAAGTTTAATTATCAACCCGGGGTCTAGATCTACTGCTTACTCCGTGATTCTCTATTATCTAGCAAACTAATTCGAGTGATTGTTGTTTAAAGCAAAAGCAGTAAGAAAGCAGGAAATGGTTCGGTTTTCTAAAGCAGGTAAGAGTCACTCGGGATTGAGTCCCCCTAGCCCCTTGGTTAGGTTCAATTGCAATTCCCTGGGTTCATTTACTGTTGATTAGACTGCGGAAGATCCGACAGTAGCTTGGAATCTCTTAAGCTGACCAAGCCCTCTCAGTCTAACTACCCGGCAGACGACTAGTCTTCACCGGGATAGAAAGCTGAGGCTATGAACACAGAACTCCACTACTGGCGTCAAGAACACCAGTACAAAGCAGTAAACTGGCTAACTCTCATATAGCCAATCTCCTACTATCGAATGAAGAGGCTCTAACAACCTAATCAGATTCTATCTATCTCAGGTTGGAGCAGAAATTGAGACAAGCTGATCAGACTCAAATCAATTCATGAAACATGCATCATTCGATTAAAATCAAACAATAATATCATCCCAAGTCATTACAATCAAATCCCTAACACAAGGAACTAGGGTTCTTCATACCCAAGTGAGAGAAAGGTTCTACTCCATAGAGAGAGAAGAGAAAACAGAAATCAGAGTAGTCATACTCATAAAGATGAGGAAAATCTGCTCTGGGATGTCAATCTTCACTCCTAGGGACGCAATCTGGGCTTCAATGATGAGAAATCCACTCCAAAATAGCTCCTAGGGTTTGTTCTTCGCTCTTTCTCTCTCTAAAACTCTGTTTTTGCTCAGAAAATCGAATTCCTCTTCCTTGGCTCGAATCTGCCTCCAAAAACCCGACTCTGGGCGAATTACGGGCAGGATTACGGCCGTAATCACTTCCTGCCCGTAATTCACACCAAAACGCACGTTTCGCTTAAGCTGCAGGAGGAGGAGGTACGCCCGTAATTTACCAATTACCGCCAGTAATTTGGGAATTACGGCCGTAATTCTTGGGGGCTTGCCCGTAATTTTATCACCGCGAGGGAATTCTGGGTAAAAGGCTCGGCCAATAAATTACGGGCATGCCCTGGCCAATTACGGCCGTAATTTGGCAGGGGCTGCCCGTAATTCTGTCTCCGCTCCTGTTCAAAGCTTCGTTTCTCCCTCGTCCGGACTCCGAATCAGTCGCCGTTTGATCCCAGACGCTCGTAGTCTCGTCCTCTTTCGTTTCATAACAAGCTTGCATGATTCTCTGTCCATAAAGTGAGGTAGAAATCAATTCTTCTTCAGGTCATGCCCGAGTTTCTTCTCCCGATTCGTCAATTGATCTCTGATTGACTTGAAACTTGCGCCTATGCTTCACTTTATGTGCTAGGACCTGAAATGTGACAAAGGAACACAACCTAGCGTAAAATAGGCCAAGGAACAATCAATTCGAGCCAAAATGGACAGGAAACCAGGGTGAAAACACGTGCAAATACGATGCTATCACCGGACCCAAGTGTTTTCCTCATTGCTGAAGTTGAAGAAGGAAGAAAAGTTTGTATGGAGGGAAGAACATCAACGAGCATTTGATGATATTAAGAGATACCTGGCGACCCCGCCGGTCATGAATTCTCCCAAAGCAGGGGTGCCGCTGAAGTTGTACTTGTCAGCCACAGACACTTCTGTGGCATGTTTGTTGGCGCAAGACAACAAAGCTGGCAATGAAGAAGCCATTTATTATCTAAGTAGGCTTCTGAACGAGGGCGAGAGAAAGTATTCCCCCATAGAGAAGTTATCTTTAGCGTTGTACTTTTCTTGTACAAAACTACGCTACTACCTGGTCCCTGTCCAGGTACAACTCATTTGCCAAACAAACTTGATTAAATACATGCTATCTCGGCCAATTATTCATGGCCGAATTGGCAAATGGACCTTGGCTCTGTCTGAATTTAATTTAGAGTATGTACCTCAACGAGCCATAAAAGGGCAAGCATTGGCGGACTTCTTGGCAGATCATCCCTGCATTGAGGTACCAATCGATCCCGTAGAAGTCTGCGAGGTTGGTATAACGCCATGGATCCTGTATTTTGACGGGTCCAAAACTCGTGGCGGTGCCGGGGCTGGCGTGATGTTGAAAGCACCATCAGGCCGAGCCATGCATTTTGCATTCTCGTTGGATTTTCCTTGCACCAACAACCAAGCTGAATATGAAGCTTTGGTAGTCGGGCTGGAGATGCTCATTGAGCTTGGAGCCCGCTACGTGGATGTTAAGGGAGATTCACAGTTGGTGGTTCATCAGGTCCGTGGAGATTTTCGCTGTATCAATAGTGTTCTAGAAACATATATGGACCATGTATTTTCGTTGACGTCCCACTTCGACAGTATGGCGATCAACTTTGTTCCTCGAATGGACAATTGCGAAGCCAACTATCTTGCACAAATGGCTTCGGGGTTTAAAGAGTTTGCGAAAAGCAATGCAGTAGAGCAAATAGTGGTGCAAACACTTAAGCCCTTGCGGGAGCGATTGAGAGTTGAGCAAGTGTGCGTAATAGAGAAAGACGCCGATGACTGGCGTGCACCACTGTTGCCTTACTTGCAAGATCCGAACAAGGTTGTTGACCATGCCATCAAGTTTAGAGCAAGGAGCTACGTAGTTTTGGATGGGACCTTGTATAAACGCAGGCCTGATGGATTATTGCTGAAATGCTTGGGGGGCAAGGAGGCATTGCAAGCCATGGTAGAGGTGCATGAAGGGATATGCGGAGCTCACCAAGCCGGTCCTTCCATGCGATGGATTCTACATCGCTACGGATTCTACTGGCCCACCATTGGGCCAGATTGTGCCGCATATGCCAAGGGCTGCGAAGCTTGTCAACATCACGGTCCTGTTCAAAGGGCGCCGGCGGTTGACCTGAAGTCAATAATCAAACCGAGGCCATTTTATGGTTGGGCCATGGATTTGATTGGTATGATTTATCCCCCATCGTCAAAGAAACATGTTTTCATAATTTTGGCCACTGACTACTTCACTAAGTGGGTAGAGGCCAAACCGTTGAAAGTGGCGAACCAAGAGGAAGTGATTTCTTTCATACAAGAACACATTATCCATCGATTTGGTTTGCCAGCAACGATAACGGCGGACCAAGGAACTGTGTTTACTGGGGGGCAAGTTATGGAGTTCGCGGCGGAGCGGGGGTTAAAAATTATCCATTCCACGCCGTATTATGCACAAGCTAACGGGCAAGCGGAAGCATCCAACAAAGTCGTGAAAAATATTTTGACGAAGATGATCGAGGATAATCCGCGACGTTGGCACGAAATATTATCAGAGGCGTTGTGGGCATACAGGATGTCTCCGCGGAGCAGTACGAGAGTGAGTCCATTCTCGCTAACTTATGGGCATGAAGCATTCCTTCCCGTTGAAGTGACTGTCAACTCACTCCGGTATATGAAGCAGCACGAGTTAACACCTCAGGAGTATCATGAATCGATGATGCTCGAGCTATGCGATCTTGATGAACTACAACTCCGCGCCCTCGATAATGTGCAATTACAGAAAGCAAGAGTGGCGAGGGCTTATAACAAGAAGGTTCAACACAAATCATTCGAGGAGGGCGAACTGGTTTGGAAAGCTCATTTGCCGATTGGGGAAAAAGATCCCAAGTTTGGAAAATGGTTGCCAAATTGGCGTGGACCATTTGTGGTACATTCTGTGCGTCCTAATGGAGCGTACTTGCTAAAAGACTTAGATGGAGTGATGCATGAGCGTTTGATAAATGGAAAATATTTAAAGCCATATGTGCCGTCCCTATGGGACGCAGCTGGTCATTAATCTGAATAATGACGATCAACCATGTGCTAAAAAGGGTGTGGCCTCGTCGGCCACCAAGCTTGCACAACGTGGTTGAATAGTACGGTGATGGCGAAGTAGGCAACAAGTAAACTAATTCGCCAGCTTTGTTACCAATAAAGAGATTTTTTAATGCCTTTAAGGCCAGCGGCAGGGTTCACTCGAGTCCAACCGGTGCGGTACCGCTGTTCGGTACCAAAATGTTCCAACCTTATCAAACTAAGTCGTCTTTGCCACGAGAAGTAGGCATGGGTAACAGCGTTGTTGGGCATAGACGATTTGGTACTTAGCGTAAGGAAATTAATAATGCTATCGTGGCTAGAACTAGCCAGTCAGCCCTGCTCAAACACGGCCGTCGAGGTTACAGCAGAGCTACGGATTAAAGAAAAGAGAGCAATCGTTTGCCAAGATTCGATAAACAATGATGAGCAAACAAAGTTGTTCATAGGTCGAGTTAACATGGCAAATAAGAGTACGCAATCCGAGAAACGAGGCCAAAACAAAAATCCAAAATAAATTCCGAAATGCATAATAGAAATTCTTCAGGAGTCGGACGGCTCGTGATCGGCGAGCTGCTGGGCAATGCGGGATAGATTGGTGCGGACCAGAGTGAAAAAGCTTTGCACTGCTTGCAGCTCAGCCTCCGCATGAGTCGGCATTGCACTTGCTCTAACCACCTGCAGAGCTGGTGCCACGGCTTTCCCGCGTTCCACTAGGTCTTTACCCACTGTGCGGAGGAACGCCATGTCAGCATCACTAAGTGGTGGAACGTTAATGCTCAAAGTCTCCAGAATTTTGCAAGCAGAGCCGGGCCATACTATGGTTTGGTCACTCATGGAGGTCACCAGAGGAATTCTAAGAAATTGATCCATCATCTTCAATGCTTCTCGGACTCGGCGTCGAAGTTCATTCATGGGCGAAGACGACGCGGGAAGGGAGCTAGATGAGTCCATCGCAGTATGGAAGCCATGCCCGGTATCAAAATCGTCGGTGCCCTATCGCAAAAGGAAGCAAGGGCGTGAGTAGGAGGTTAGCCAAAACATGGTTGGGTATTATGAGAAAGCATGAGTATAAGCTAACCTCGATGACGGTAGTGGCGCGAAGAGATGGAGGGGGACGAGTAGGTTGATGATGACTCTCAATAACTGCAACAATTAAGGTTTCAAAAGGGCGGCGAACACTTACATGAGTAATGCCGGAGTTAAAATATGAAAGTCACAGCAAGCATAAAGAGGAGTGCGAGGATCTGGGTCGTACCTGCTCACCGTTTCAAGTGAGTCTTGAATGCTGATGTAGTTGAACCACCATCGTGGTCAGAAGCAAGCCGGGCGAGGATATCAGATAATGGCTTGCCGAAAATACGGGATGATAGTGAATGCCACGCATCCTTGAACTGGGGCGAGACTTTATTCACCACGTTTTTATGAGGAGGGAAGTATTGTGCAGATTCTTGGTAACCTCGTATCTCCATAATTTGTCCAGCGGTAAGCTCCGAAGAGCGGATGTGGAATGTTGGAAAATTCAAGGACGTGGGAGGTAACATAGGCCATGCTTGAACGAGGTTGAATTGTCGAGCTGCAAGTTGAGGGTTGTACGTCTCGATGCTGAGTACTTCTGAGCCGGTAGGAGCAAAGAGGAGGTCCCGAGCTGTTAGGTACCGTTTGCGCCCTTCTGTGAACTCATGACCAGCAGCGGCAACGGGATCACCTCGCGGTGGTGTATCTTCAAAAATGAGTTTGAACGAAGTGGGGCCGAATATCAGTTCCGCAAAAGGAGTGAAGCTGGGGATCTCTCTGACCTCATAAAAGAAGGCGAAATAATTAGCAAAATTCCCTTTTCGCGAGGCTCCTTTAGCCAAACAATGGCCATATGTGAGCATGGTGGTATCTTGAACTGCCGGTTGAAGAGCTGGTAGAGGGCAGCGAGTCGTCGGGAAATAAGCATGCAGCCAAAGTTGTAGTAGCCATAGAGGGCCAGCACTGAGGATGCCACATGCGTCTGATGCTTCCTTGACACCGTTCACGATGGTATGCAGACCGCGATAGAGGTGGCAGAGCACAATTTCATCAAGATTGACGCATTCACCGGTGAAGATTGCAAAAGTGGTACGCGCATCCGTGATGGGTTGTTGGGTGCAAAGCACGAATCGACCAAACCAATAATGAAGGAAGGCAACCTGCTCGCTGTCGGATACGGGTTCACCCGGAACGACCGGCGCGTTGTTGTTGTAAACGATTCGTAGGATCGATCAAGAGCTATCGAGGTAGCTGGGGCCAAAGCTCTCCTTGATTGCATGCGCGGCTTTGATAGGCCAGTCAGGGCCGCTATGTCGAGCAGAGTGATCGTCATCGAGCCCAATGGGAGCACGAAACAGTTCGATTCCGTTGACCAGAAGCAGATGGCGGCTTTGAGCAACTCGGGATCAGGACTTGGCAGCTCTGAACATAGAGAGAGAAAGCGGTCGAGGCCTAATGCCTGCCATTGAGATACAGTTGCGGCATCATGGGCCAACCGACCCTGCCAACGTTTGAAGTCGGGATCCGGGATGACCAACGGGAGGGCTCGGGTCTTCCATTCAAAGAGGGGACTGATATCGGGAAGACGAAACAGAAGCTGGGAATCGTGAATTGGAAAGGCGTCCAAAAGCTCCATAATGGCAGTGGACCGATCGCGAATGAATGGACCAAGACATCCCTCCTCATTGTCGTCTTTTGATATTATCTCGAGGGTGAAATCGGCATTGGCCATGTTTGCCAGAAAGTCCCGTCGTTCCCCCGGAGATAGCGGGAGGAGAAACGCGGCGAGGCTGCAGCCAGAAAAGATTAGTTGGGTTAGTGATAGCCATACATCCAGTGGTGGCTATTCGCCAGACAAGACAAAAAACAGGCGTATAGAACAACGTTAAGGGGAGCGAGCCGGTTTCAATATCAATGCGAAGTTGAGGTCGCAGGACTTACTCGGTGATCAACGAGAATCCTGGCAATGACATGGCGGTAACTACAGCGGCGCCGAAATTTGAGGTACGGCTTTCTGCTCAGTGGATCGTTGTTGAGTGAATTTTTGTTTTTGGTTTACTCGGATAAATTTAGGGTTGGCACATGGGACCTATTTATGGAGAATTGATGCGGTGAGGTAGAAGGAGGTAGTGTCCTTTTTGGTTTGGGATTACAACGTTGGAAGGGAATAGGATCCGCCAACGCTGTCGAAGCAACATCGCAGAGGCGAGCCGTTAAGTTGACATGGTGAAGGGATTATGTTTGGCCAAAATTAAATAATAATAGAAAACTTATGCTCTTGGCCAAGATTTAACAAAAAGACGGAGGCATACTCGGCAAGGCACCACCGATATTTTTGAAGCCGCCTCGAATGGAAAATTGGCCAAAACAGCTTTGTTTGGGCTATTGCACAGTGCGGAGATGAATTGGAGCAAGTCTACGGAAAAAACTATTGTTCTATCATCCACAGCGCTGCGGAAAAGGAGCAGTGCTGCGAACTTGACTTTTAGTTTTGCCAAAGCAGCATTGCAGAGATGGACCGGGACTAGGCACGCGGTTTCGTTGAGGCGGGAAACTTGTCGTCGCATTTGGGCCAGGTACGTTATAAAAAAAAAAAAATTCAACTCTGGCCCAAGCAACATCGTAGGGACGCAAGGTTGTTGTAATTTGGTTTTAATGTGGCGACAGCAGTGGTGCAAACTAAACAACATTGCAAACCAAAACAAAAAACGGTGTTGCAACTCCGTGTATTTACATGATTGGGAGAGACCGTGCTGGTCAGTAGTTTTAACGGCGTGGTTAAAAGGAAAAAAGGTTCAAAACGCGGCCGCTTTCGGGTAAAGCCGAGCTGCAAAGCTGTGCAGCGGTGTTGTTTTTCTTTCTCGCCACGGTGTCGTTTGGGATCGCAAGACAAATCGGAGCTGTTTTTGGAGAAATGGCTTTGCTATAGTGGGAAGTCTATTACCGCTAAGCTATTGAGCCCGACTTTGTTAAGCTATGTCCTGGCGTTGAGGGTAGAAAGGAAGCAAAGCACATTTGTTTTTCAGCCTAAGCAGCGCTACAGAGTGGTGTGACGATGTTGTTTTCTTTTCTCTCCGGGACAAACGTTGCATAGAGCAAAAAGTCCATAGTTGTGGTATGGTGGGTTTTCCTTGAGCGGGAGGAACATGATGCCGTTTCGGGACGGGGTTGCAAGTTTATTAGCCCTTGATCTTAGAGATTAAGAAATAAAGTTGAAGCAGGCTTGCTTACGCCACCGTGTCAAAATAACAGAGACTGCATGGTGATATAAGTCATTAAGTTGGCATGGAGTGAGATTGGTTTGGCCCAAAACAAGGCTGTCATAGTCTTCTTTATTTTTATTTCAAGGCCAAGATAAAAGACAGCAAAACAACATTGTTTTGGTTGCCGCAATGTTGTTTGCGAAAGGAAGTCCCGTGATGGTTTAGTGGCCAAAATAATCAGTATTGTAGATAATTTAAATTGGCCAACAAAACTAATGAAGAGGTAGGAGGGATGTTGTCAAGACCGGTCCGAAAGCAAGAGAAACAATAGTGGCCGCACGAGCATGCCGAAACAAAACAAATTCAGTTCGAAATAAATAAAGGCAGTAAATGTAACGAGCTTCTAGTCGGTGAGATGCTTGGCTATATAGGCCAGCTCCGCCCGCAATGTGTCAAGACCGGTCCTTGCTGCCTGCCTAAGTTGAACGACCTGCGCCTTCCGAATCTCAAGCTTGTCATCAACTAGTGTTGTTTCTTGCGCCGCCAATGTTTGAGTTTCAGCTGCGAGAGTGGTGATGGAAGCCTGCAGCGTTGTGCGGCGAGAGACATCGTCAGCCAACTCATCTTTCTTGACCTGCACATCTTGCTCGAGTTGTTTCAGTTCGGCCTTCATCGCAGCAATTTTGGATTCATCTGACTGGATTTCTTGTTTGCGAGTTGCGCATCGCCGAGAGTGAGCTTCGTACTGGGAGGACAGATCATTGAAGCGCGCCGTGTTAGCGACGAGATGCTCTCTGATTGATTGGAGGGTAGTTCCCCTTTCAGCACTGTGTTTCTCTAGCTCGAGGGCGTTCTGAGCACACTTCATGTATTTTTGTGCGAGTTGTTGAGCTCTCTTGGCAGCAGCAGTTTCTTCCAACCCAAGTCCAGGAAAGATTTCAGAAGGACCCAATCCGCTCAATACTGTAAAAGCCGATTCAAGCTCATTTCGCAGTGGAGGGTCAACCGCTTCTTCTAAGGAAAGGGAGAGAAATGGAATGATCCGGCCAATGGCATTTTTTATGGCTTGGGTTCGTGGAGCAAGGCGGATCTCGGTAGAGGGTGGAGTCCGATTTTTTGCCAATGAAGTGAAGAACCGCACCGCTATATCAAGATCAGGTACGCCCTGCAAATCATAAGAATGAATTAGTGAGCCACAAATGAGAAAGTTGAAAGCTTTCTAGCAAGGAAGGCATAGCTAGATTTACCGTGGGGGCCGAAGTCGGTGAGGCCGCACCCATGGTAGACGGAACGGGTCTTGTAAGGTTGGAAAAAGGGGATGATCGAACTGCGAGGGGTGCGAAAGATGGAAGGACTGAGCTAGCAAGAGAGGCGGGGGTGGAAGTTGGCATCGTGACCCCGAAGCTAGCAGGTTTGAGCGGAGGCAGGGTGAGAGCAAGGATGGTGTCATTTTCTCTAGCAGATAAAGTAGGCGCGGGGCTAGCAGAAATAACCAATAAGGAGCTGGTTGGGACAGATGGAACGGCGGCACTCTCCGGCTCAGTCATCAAGGGCGGAGCAGAGCCGGTGTTCGACATTGAATCAGTCACGGGTTGGCTAGCTTGTGCCACAGGAGTTGAGTTATGTAAAATCGCGGCATCATCGTCAGGGTCGATCTCGGACTCAATACTCATGGAGTCCGAGGTGGATCGAGTCTCTTCTCCCGACTCATTGGTTCCCGGATCCTGCAAAGAATGAAAAGTTGAATTAAGAAGCAAACACTGTTGCACCTAAGACAACTTTGCTAGTGTGGTATAAGTATGGCCGCATGGATGCATGGCGGCTTTGTGCGGGCAATTATAGGCGTTGGAAGTGGGAGTACCATGTGGTCAATTTATCAAGATTGCAAAGGAGGTGAAGCAAATAAAAGAGAGTACGACAAATTGGGCCACAAGTGATAATCTACCCAAGCTAAAGCAAATGGAGCCCTAAAAGAGGTCGTAATAATGGGGATATAAGGTGGTTGTACGTACCTCAACAGTGAGGCTTGAACGGATCTGTTTAGTCGGACGAACGCCGCCCGGTGATTTCCCGGAAGCTGCACAGGGTGAAGAGCCATGTAAATGGGATAAAATAACGCACCACGAGATAAGGATAAATAAGAAGAAGATGTAGAGGCTTACATGCTCGACGCTTTGCAGAATCCTGTGAAGGAGGTACGATGAACTCCTCATCGTCATCATTATTGTCAGCTGTACCACGCTCGCACTGGGTTATGTGGCTAATGACGTTGGCTGCCAAGTCGTTAAAGTATCGAACCTCTTTGGAATTCCAAGCCAATTGGAACAATGGTGTTACTACGCCGTTTGTTGCGGTGAAGTGCTTAAAAGCATTGGGAAGCAAGAAATCACAACACGGTTTCACATCTGCAATATCCTTCTCCGAGAGGTCTGCGAGTCGCGAGTGTAGCCGCGGGTAGTTTTTTGAAAAGGCCAGAGGAATGGGCCATTGTTGTGCTAGGCCGAGCTGGCGTGAGGCAAAGTGGGGATTGTAGACCTCGATACTGAGATCGGTCGAGGCTTCAGGGGCAAAGAGCATGTCTCTCGCCACTATCCAGCGAGCCCACTCTTCCACGTACCAGTTGTAGTCATCGAGGGAGGCGTCTCCTTCTGGCGGTTTTTGGTTGAAAGCAAGCCTGAACGACGGAGGTCCAAACAGCCGAGCTTCAAATGGAGTAAAGCGCTCGACGTCTCCGGCTTCGTAGAAAACCGGGAAGTATGTAGCGAAATCCTTTTTCAGTGGGGGAGCTTTGGCGTAGTAATGGCCATATGACAAGATCGCGGTATCGTGAGCCATGTCGGCGGGGGCAGGCAACGAGCCCCGTACGGCAGGAAAATAAGCATATAACCACAACTGCAACAACCAAAGAGGGCCCGCACCGGTGACTTGCTTGGCCTCGGTGGCTTTCTTGATCTGTTGGACGGTCAGGTACATACCGCGATAAAGATGACATAACACCACTTCAGCAAGGTTCTCGCATTCCCCGGCAGCAATTTGGTAGGTGGAATTGATCGCTTGCACTGGTTGACCGCCACCGGGACAGAGAATGAATTTGTTCAACCAGTAATGGATAAAGTAGGCCCGCTCCCCATCGGTGATCGGTGCTGCAGGGTCGGTTGGGGAATTGGTGTTGTAGAGCGAGCGGTAGGAGCGATCGAAGGGAATAGGGTTATCACGGTTGAAAGGGAGTCTAGCGATGGTAGGAGGGCGATGACGGGAGAGGCCAGTTAACGCGACGACGTCGAGCAAGGTGATGGTCATGGTTCCAAATGGGAAAACGAAGCTATTGGATTCTGTGGACCAAAAACATATGGCAGCTTTAAATAAATCGGCATCTGGTAGGGGAGGATGGGCACAAAGAGATAAGAAGCGATCTATGCCAGCATCCCTCCAATGAGAGGTAGTGGTTTCATCAGCAAGTAGGCGACAATACCATCTCACAAAATCTTGTCCAGAGAGAGCCCAGGAAGAGAGAGTTCGTTTCGGTTTCTGTTGGGCAAAGAACGGAGTTGGTGCGTGGCGGAGCAGTAGCCTGGTTTGGGAAACAGGATAAACATCTAACTTGTTTATGGACTCATCGTCACGATCGGTTATGGCAGGGCCGTGCAAACCCTCACCCTTGTCCGTTAATAAAAGGGTGTCGAGTTCTATGGCGGGTGAGTTGTCCAGGTTCCTCCATCTTTCCTGTGGATCATCAATGCTGCATATATGAGCCGCGAGGTCGGGCGGTGGCGGCCTGCCAAGAAAAGAGCCAGGTATGTTTAGTCATTCTCATGATCGGAGGGATAACTCCCCAGTCACACGCCGAGGCAAGTAGCGACAGCATAGAAAGCGTGAATCTATCCAGAGCAGGTACGTTGTCTTTTATTCACAATATCATAATTGCATAGACAATATACGTGCCAAAACTAAACAATGAAGCAAGAACATATATATATGCATGTAGTTATTCTCCCGAAAGTTTGCTTGGTGCGTATGTACTAGCCACATGTATATATCTAATGTTGCCGTGTAATTAGCGAGTAACGAGGAGAGAATGAGAAATTCAAGTACTGTTTTTGGGGAGGAGTGCGGCCGCCGGGAGCCATGTCGGTGCCGGGGTGGATGATGGCCGGCTGGATTTTGTATGCTCGAAGCAGAAGAGGGTGGTGGGTTGGTGAGTATTGCCGCGGGTCGGCAAGGTTGGGAATGAGTTATGGAGTGGGCATGTCTGTCTATTTATAGGACCATCGGGCCTTGATTAGGAATATTAAGCTTGTAAGGAAAAGGATAGCCTGGTACTCTTTTCATTGTGGGAGAAGGCATGGCCGCATAGTTGCAGGGCTGGCATTTCAAGGGCACGAGAGTTGTTTGATAAAAGGGGTTCCAGATTAGCCAAATATGATTATTCCCCTAGCCGTTGTCGTTGAAGCGTGGGGGTGGTGAGTTTCTAATTAATGGCAAGGAGGTTCTCATGTTTAAAGCGTTAATATTTGGCTCAACAGTATCACAAATTGGGTTTGGAATTTATACAGCCCAAGGAACATACGCATTGGCCATGGGTAAATTTAAACAACATCAATACTGTGGTTAGGGTGTGCTGCGGGTATACTGCTCGATGTTGGAGAAGGAATGTTGTTCCTTCCTTGTTGAGAAAAGAAAAGGTATTATTTGTCGGGTAGCTAGCAAGACTGGCTTGTACGTACATAGACATGTTTTACCAAACTGGTTTGGTGTTAGGTAATGCCACTCTCGCCAT
Organism: Linum tenue; assembly: GCA_946122785.1. Lineage (NCBI taxonomy): Eukaryota > Viridiplantae > Streptophyta > Magnoliopsida > Malpighiales > Linaceae > Linum > Linum tenue. The sequence continues at coordinate 51,020,881 of CAMGYJ010000004.1, read as the reverse complement.
GTACCAGTGGTATATGTTTCCGCAGCTTTGTTTTGTATAGAAACAATATTGTCTAGCGAGAAGAAGTTCGCTTGCGAGCCAAAAGAAAATTTTTGACAAAACGAAGCTGTTTGGGCAAACAACAGTGTGGGTTTGAGCGATGACAACACTAGTTGATTTTTCAAAACGCTGTGGATTGGGAACGAGTTAGCTGAGGCATGATGGCGGGTATAACTCCAATGAAGTTGTTTCCTTTGCTCGCAACGCGGCGCGAGAAAGTGATCTCGTGGGAGAGGCCATGTAGGCTACTGAAATTAAATGGGGAATAAGTAAATAAAGACATTATAAATCTTTTCTTGTTCCTTGTTGGGGTGAAACGCCGCTGTTTAGATGACAAACAGCGCTGCGAGGCAGGAGCGCCCACAATGGTATGAAAATATTTTTAAATAAAAATCGTTAGTGTTGCACCGCCGCTAAAGCAGCAACTACGTTGTGGTGGGAATTGTTTTTAGGCCGCCATTGTGGTGGGGTTAAAACTAAATTGTCCTCTGCAACATTGGAGAAGGAAAGTACAAAAGAAGGAAGTGAGTGCTGAGGGTTGGAACTTGGAAGTCCTTGAGTTGGCCGCGAATCCAATTTGGCTGAGAAGAATGTACATTAATATTATATTCAAAGAAATTGATAAGGAAGAATGCAAGGTTATTTTGCTCTTCGCAGCGGTGCGGAGTGGAGACAAATCCGTTGCGTCTTGGTAAAGTTTGCCGCAGCGTTGCCGGCAATAGTTAGCCGAAGTGTTGCGAAACACGTAAGCAATAAAAAAAAAAAAAAAAAACTAAAGCGCTGCCGTTTGGTCAAAAGCAGCATTGATGGTTCGTAAGCAAGGAATAAAGTGTCACTGGAATGGCCTTAACAGCATTGCAGGCCAAATGCAACAATGTTGCGCATGGAAATAGGCAAAAACGCCGTCATTTGGCCACTGAACGGCTGTGAGTAAGGCACGATTATGTCGTTCGGCTGCAGGCTGGCACGCTGTTGCGGCGTTGAAAGCCGACAGGCGAAGTGACGTATTGCAGGTTTGCCCTTTTCCTCCATTGCGAGCTCCCATGGGCACAAAACGTAATGTTGCCAGGCGTGGTTGCTACTTATGTCAGGGCAACATAGATCCTTTGAAAAGTCCATTTAATCTTTTAACAATGTAGCAAAGCCATGCAACTGGCCAAATTTATGGACGTGGGGTAAAGGGTGTCAATTGCCATGCATGGCAATAAAATCATCTTTGTGAGGATTGGCTTTAGGTTAATTCAATGTTTGGTTGGTTTTGGGCTAATTAAGTGTTGTGTCAACAATTTGGTTCATAATTCTTATAAACCAAATTGTGGGGGGCATTTGTTGACACCTAAAATTAATTTGGTCGGGATTAAATGCCGCATTAATTAGTCACGGCATTTAATTCGATACCGCGGGTTAAAAAAAACGGTATCGTTTGGAATTAAAACGGTACCGCAAGGGAGCTCACCGGTACCGCGGAGAGTTAAAACGGTACCGCGGCACTGGAAACGGCACCGCTTGCCGAAAATAAAAACAAGGGCCGCGCGTGTGGTTTCTTGTTGGAGAAGGAGTGTTGTTTTTAATTAATTAATATTTTTATTCCTTGTTAGAGGAGGAAAATCGGTACGCGGAGAGTTAAAACGGTACCGCGGAGAGTTAAAACGGTACCGCGGATTTAAAAACGGTGCCGCGAGAGCCTGACAAGCGGTACCGACGGGCAAGTGACCAAAATTCACCCGGCCCAATGCGAGCGCCGACTGCGGTGTTTCCATGGATTAATATTTTTTGGCTATATCGGCGGTGTCGTTTAGTTCAAAACGGTACCGCGAGTAAGCCCAACGGTACCGCGGACTAGCAAACGACAATGTTTAAAATAACAAACAATGTCTCAAAAGGGAAAAACAAACAGAGTTGTTGTGGCGCTAGTGATGGCGTTGGCCATAGCTAGTGATGGACGGCAAAATCAAATCACAACTGCACCATTGCAGAATTATCTTTTTTCTCTCTAGTTTCGTACAACCGCTCTGTCAAAGAACTCCTTTGCAGAGTCGTAGATCGTAGCTTGTAGTTTTAGTCGCGGAGCTCTCCAGAGGAACCTCCATAGGAGTAGAGGTAACGTAACTTAGAACACTCCTGGTTCGATTTTCTGTTTATTCGTCGAACACCCTCGTTCGAACGTAGTTTGGAGAGGTGTTGAACCGAATAACAGTTGTTTGATTAGAAGTCAAAGGTGTATCGATCAAATCAACGACGCCGACACCGGCGGCGGCTATTTGACGATCGTTTTTGGTTTCTGCTTTAATCGATCAAATCAACGGCGCCGACAATCGGCGGCGGATATTTGACGGTTGTGATTGACGTGTGTTTTGTGTTTTTTTCTTGAAAACCGTGCGCAGTTAACACATGAGTTTCGCCAACGAAACACCATGTTGATATTTCTCATCAAATGCTTGAACCATTGTATAACAGTGGTACAAGCCCAATATATTTCTCGTGAATGCAGAGCAATAGGCCCTGACGGTTGACCCAAAAGGTTTTACTATCCAATCGGCTCAAATCTTTGACGAGCTCCTTTATCCCACCAAGTTTTCTGTACAATTTGTCATCATTGTAAAAAGGGAAAAAATCCCAAGTTACACATGTTTTTAAAAAAAATTCTCAAAATACACACGTTATGAAAATAATTCCCAATCTACGCATGTTTGGGCCATCACCGCTGTCGACGAAGACAGTGATAGCATCACCGCTGTCGACGAAGACAGTGATTGCATCACTGCAGTACACGGCCGCGTTGAAGGCCTAACCTGCATCGAAACTTTAAACAAACGTAACTTTGTGCTCGGTTATCCGATCATAGCGAAAAAATTTTTGATTCCGCATAATTTTTCGAGATCTTGCAAGCTGCAAGTTGCCGTAGGCGGTTTGGTCCCGCCTTCATCTCGAAAATATGTCGTTTGCTACCCCGAACGAGCCTTTTTTCGATTTCGTCAAACTTTGAACGACCATAACTTTGTGCTCCACAATCCGAAAATCATGAATTTTTTTTTGATTTCGCATAACTTTTTAAGGACTACAATTTTTATCATAGACATATTTTCGGAATGTACTTGGATTCCTGAAAAGGAAGGTAAAGTTATTCCCAAAACCCCTTATATCCAAAAATAATTCATTTTTTGAAAATTCTCTCCTACTAAATATTGTAGTCCTTAAAAAGTTATGCGAAATAAAAGAAAATTCATGATTTTCGGATTGTGGAGCACAAAGTTATGGTCGTTCAAAGTTTGACGAAATCGAAAAAAGGCTCGTTCGAGGTAGCAAACGACATATTTTTTAGACGAAGGCGGTACCAAACCGCCTACGGCAATTTGCGGCTTGCAAGATCTCGAAAAATTATGCGGAATTAAAAAAAAATTCGCTACGATCGGATAACCGAGCACAAAGTTACGTTTGTTTAAAGTTTCGACGCAGGTTAGGCCTTCACCGCGGCCGTGTACTGCAGTGATGCAATCACTGTCTTCGTCGACAGCGGTGATGCAATCACTGTCTTCGTCGACAGCGGTGATGGCCCAAACATGCGTAGATTGGGAATTATTTTCATAACGTGTGTATTTTGAGAATTTTTTTTAAAAACATGTGTAACTTGGAATTTTTTCGTAAAAAGGCAACAGTAATTGTGAAACAGGTGCTATTTTGAAAAACCCATAATTCAGGAACCAAAATGTACAAGAGTTTCAGGTTCTCCTCCCATTCATTTCAATTCTCGTTCCCTTCATTTTGAGATAGTTGGCCACAAAGCGGATCAAAATACAAGCAGTGTCGGCCCGATATTCGGAGACCTTGTTCGAAAATTTAAAAAGTAGCCTAAATTTTTTCTTCGTAAATTTATTAAAATTATAAATTATTATATAGTAATAATAATACATAAATTCATAAATTTTTTGCAAAAGGAATAAAATCATCTATCATTGTTTAAAAAGTAACAACCATCTAGTATTATTTTGAAATAAAATCCTCTATTAGCTCTTCCATCTTTGCATCATCCAGATGGTTATTCTCAATTGCTAACATAACTAACTCGTTAAGTCTGTCTTATGTTATTCTAGAGCGCATATAAGACTTGAATAAATTCAATTTCAAAAAGTTTCTTCCTGGTGTAGCAACAATCACATGAATAGTTAATAAGTCAATGCGAATTATAATTGATTTAGTTATTTTTTCCTTTAAACTATTGTTGGTTATACCTAACTATTTTGGTTAACGTTTAATAAATCAATGCCAAATATTTAATTAATTAAGCACTGTTGCCTTGGTAGTACAAGCATATTAATTGACGAAATTGAATTCTTTTCCCTCTTGGAAAGCTGAAAATGAAGAAAGTTAAAGCAAAAAATTTAATAATGATAATAATGAGGCATCGTCAATTACCTCTTTTGTGCTATTTAGGAAACATGTGACAAAGAATAAGTTATGTTATATGGTTTTAAAACATTTTAATAAGAAAAAAGTATTCGCCCCATGTGATTCGTTCATTCCTTTAACCTTCAGACTTAAAATTTTTATTATTGTTTTAGACCCATAAACAAACCCAATTCATAAATTTTCTATCTTTTTAAATTTATAATTGAAATCAAATAATCCGTAATAGTAATTAGTCATACACATAGTAGAGGTCCGAAGGCCGCCAAATTTGGAGGCCCTGTGCCGGAGGGCTAGTTGGCACACCCTCAGGGACGACCCTAAATACAAGGTATGTTTGCTTGTTTGTAGCTGCTTCTACTCCTAATTATCTATTACAACTTTTTTTTTCTGATCTTTCTAATGCTTTGTTACTTGTTTCTACATTAGGAACTACGTACCGAGCTAGCTTTGATTTGTTGCTACCACGATGGACAACTACACTTGCTCCGTTTGTCCAAATAGTAAGAACTTCACCACCATACGTGGCCTTTTTTATCACGTTCGTATTTGTCACAAGATATACAAGTTCGTTTGTCGATGGGGCTTCTTTGCGCTCACCAAGGCTGAGGTACAAGTCCACCGGGTTGAGGAGCACGCTCCATTAGTCTTAAGCTTATATCTTGGGATTTGTCTATGATCGCATTTGGGTGGTTATGGATTGTGTTGATTTGTCATGGTTTGTGTTTCAGCCTTCTCTCTTGATTTGCTGTTAAGTATTAACGGGTCGTTTGCTTCATAGATTTGAAAACTGAGGGTTTTGGTAAAATCTGGGTTTTGGAAAACCATGGATATATGATGGATTTGGTGGCATTATGGATTTGAACAAGTCTATTGTTTGCTTGATGGATTTGATTATGGACTTTGTTTGATTAGATTTGTGGATATTAAATACAAATTACCTAGTTACCCTTATTTAATTATATTTCTATATTATAATCCAAATCTTTCATTTAAAACTAATCCAAAACATAGAAAGAAATTTTTAAACTCTTCACCACCATGTGGATTAATAATTCAACTACAAATATAGAAATGTATTACAATTTGGCACTAATTAACAATTCATCTTGGCACTAATTAAAAATTCATCTAATAATCCTTCATAAAAAAAAACAATTCATCTAATAATGTACGCAATATTATCTCTCAATTGCAGCCAATTGCTCGCTTTATTGCTACAACGTACTCATCGTCTTCTTGCTAACTCACCGATGTGGAATTCGACAATCAATCAAATAAAAATTTACAAGATGAGCATAAAGTGTTTCTAGGTGAATCTAACAAATCACATATACATTCATATTTAAATAAAATACGATATTACAAAAGAAAATGATAAATCTCATATTTATAAAATACGAAATTATAAAATTTTACAGTTGCATGACCATTGAATTAAAGTAGGACAAATTTGTAATTAAAGAAATAATTAATGATAGAAAGGTAATTTACCATCATGGATTTTAATCCATCACCCAAATCCCACCTCAAGAGGTGGAACTTCCAAGTCCGTGGGGTCCACGGATTTGGAACCCCAAAAATGGTGGGCCCCATAAATTCCATCTCCCTAATTCCTTAAGGCAAACGATGGATTTCGGTTCAAGTCCATGATGGATATATTTCCATGACCAAATCCATCACCAAAACCTCAACCAAACGACCCCTAAATAGTGGTGATGGGGTACTATTGGGCCGAGAGTCATCAGCCCGTCCAGTATCGTCGGATCCAGTGTCTACGGGTCCAGTGGCCTGCATGGCCATGTCACGTCCTTCTTCACGTTGGAGAGGGTTTACTTTTACTCATTGTACAAGGTCTCCTTCTCTATCTCGTATAGCCCTACCCTCATGTAAAGGGCTATATAAACCGTGTTGTAAGGCATTAAGCCGCAAGTCAGAATAATAAGAATAAAGCTGGAGAGGCTTAACTCTTCCGTGGATTAGTCCCGATCGTCAAATCGGGGATACCACGTAAAATCGGTGTCGTGTGTTTTAAGTTTCCGCGCTAGATTTATTATGGTATCAGAGCACTAGATCCCTTCAAGCTTCGTTCGTCCCGCTGTCAACATGAGTGACGACGAGACTAAGGTTTCTTCAGAAGGTGGAGGCAAGTCAGCCTTCACGTCATCGTCTTCTGGTACAGGTCCGAGTCAGGTCTTCCCAGAACCAAGTTCTCCGTTTTTCCTTCATCAATCTGATATCAATGGTCAGCTTCAGATTGGCGAGGTTCTCACACCATCTAATTATGGTGAATGGGTCGTTGATGTCACCGACGCCCTTATAGTTAAGAACAAATTCGGCTTTGTTGATGGTACCATTCAGAAGTCGTCCAAAGAACCGGAATTGGCTGCTTGGCATCGCTGTGATGCTGTTGTCAAAGGTTGGCTGAGAATCTCCATGAACAAGGAGGTTCGTAGTAGTGTTCGCTTCGCCAAAACAGCTCGTGAAGTCTGGGTTGATTTGAAGGAGAGGTTCGGTCAGGGTAGTCTAACCCGTGGTTATGAGCTCCGTCGTCTCGTCAGTGGGCTCTGGCAAGAAAAGCTCACGGTGTCATCATTCTACACTCAACTCCGGAATCTGTGGGAGGAATCTCAATCAATATCTCCGCCGGAGATTTGCACATGTGGTCAATGTAGTTGTGGCTTGGAAGCTCGTACTCGTGCAAGGGAAGAGCGTTCAAGGCTGTTTGATTTTCTCATGGGGCTCGATGAAAATTTCAGCACAGTCCGCAGTCAGATCCTGTCCATGAAACCATCTCCTACACTAGCCGAGGCTTTCAACATGGTTTCTACTGATGAGCAGCAACGCCTCCTTACCCAAAAACGTCGTCCTACATCTGAAGGGGCTACGTTTGCCGCCAAGTCCGACGATGATCATCCGTGCACTGCCGATGGTCGTCCCAAGTGTACCCACTGCGGAAAACCTGGGCATTTCAAACATACTTGTTATGATATTGTTGGGTGGCCAACTCGTGGCAGCGACTCTGCCGAGAAGAATGAAAGGGGTGACAAGAAGAAGAAGAAGTCAGCCGATTCTTCAACTCGTGCAGCACAAGCGGCAGCGCCCCCCAGTGTCAATAGTCCCGTCCCAGGTTTCAGCATCGAACAATTGGAACAGTTAAAAAGGTTTCTCTCACAACCCAAGTCTATTGAGGAACCGTCTGCTCACATGTCAGGTACGATTAATGCTGATTCTGAATGGTTAATTGATTCGGGTTGTAACGAGCATATCACAATGGATGCAAACTTGTTGAGTTTTGAATTAGCCAAGCAGGATCATCAGCCAGTCAAGATACCGAATGGTGAGAGTGTTCCTGTGGAACGAATTGGTACTGTTGAGCTTAATTCTGGTTTGAAACTGGATCGCGTATTACATGTGCCAGATTTTAAGTGCAATCTCTTGTCAGTCAGCAAATTAACCCAAGATAACAATGTCGCACTTATTTTCTTGCGTGATTTATGCGTCCTCCAGGACTTACACTCCAGGATCGTGATTGAGAAGGGGATTCTCCGTAACGGGCTCTACTACTTGAAGTTGTTGGATAGCAGGGAGTCGTTTGTCTTTGCTGCCAGCCGTTCGTCGTCAGCGTCTGAGGAAGTATGGCACCATCGTTTGGGACATCCTTCTTCGTTGAATTTTTCGCATTTGTCTTCGTCTATTTCAGTTTCGGGTGTTAAGGGACATGGACCGTGTCATTCATGTTCCCGTGCAAAACAAAGTCGGCTTCCTTTTCAGCTTAGTACGATTAAGACTTCGGATTGTTTTGAGTTAATTCATATCGACATTTGGGGTGGATATCAGACTCCGTCTCTTAGTGGTGCACATTATTTTTTGACAATCGTCGATGATTTTAGTCGTGGAGTTTGGGTATATCTGTTGAAATTCAAGTCAGAAGTCTCTCATTATTTGCTGATGTTTCTGGAAATGGTTAATACACAGTTTGGGAGAAAAGTTAAGCGTATACAGTCTGATAACGGTTTGGAATTTCAGACCTCTGTCCTGCGTGATCACTATGAGCGCTCCGGCATTATTCTGCAAACTAGTTGCACCGACACTCCTCAACAGAACGGGGTAGTTGAGCGCAAACACAGGCACATCTTGGAGACTGCTCGAGCCCTACGTTTTCATGCCGGACTTCCTTTGCGTTTTTGGGGTGAATGTATTCTCACTGCGGTCTATCTCATAAACCGCATGCCTACCACGGCCACTGATAAAACACCTTATGAAGTACTGTTTGGAAAGGTTGCTCCTTACTCTCATCTTCGAGCTTTTGGATGTCTCACCTATACCAAAGACAATCATGGGGGACTACACAAGTTTGCCGACAGGGGGCGTGCTGGTGTCTTTCTTGGTTACCCATCTATGCAAAAGGGTTATAAGGTTTATGACCTTGACACTCGTAAGGTTCATGTGTCTCGTGACGTGATTTTTCAAGAGACGTATTTTCCGTTCCATGCTCAAGATCCAAGGGATTTTCATTGGGTTCCATCCCCCTTCGAGACAAATGATGGGGAAGGACCTCATTCTAGTCCCCTTGATGAAGATCAGCTCGTCACCACCATTCCTTCGGAAGCCCCTCCAGGGTCGTCCCCAAGTCCAACAGGGTCTCCCACTCGAGTTGTCATTAACTCGCCTCCTCCCATTAGCGAGTCCCCTGTTAATGAGTCACCATCATCATTGCCACCTGTCACTCCTATTCCCGTGGTGTCTTTGGACGAGGAACACGTCAGTCCCGTCGTCCCGTCTCCACAGCTAGGTCGAGGTCAGCGAGTCAAGCGGCCTCCTTCCTATCTTGATGTCTATGTCACCGATCTGAACAGTGCTTCTCATGTTCAGTATCCATTATCCAACTATGTCTCATATGACCGCCTCAGTCCTCAACATCGAGCGTTTTTGGCAGTGATCACGCTCGAGTTTGAGCCCAAGAGTTTTTCTCGGGCTGTTCGTTATGCTTGGTGGCGGGATGCTATGAATAAGGAAATCCATGCTCTCGAAGTCAATGGGACTTGGAGCCTTGTTATTCCACCTCCTGGCGTCCATATTATTGATGCCAAATGGGTGTTCAAAATCTAGTACTACCCCGATGGCAGTGTTGACCGTTACAAAGCTCGTTTGGTCGCAAAAGGATACACCCAAATTGAAGGTGTGGACTATCATGATACGTTCGCCCCAGTTGCAAAGCTTGTCACAGTTCGTTGTCTCATTGCCGTGGCGGCCAGTCGTGGATGGTTTATTCACCAGCTTGATGTGAATAATGCATTTCTCCATGGGGATCTCCAAGAGGAGGTCTACATGAGATTACCTCCAGGATATGCTGCTCCAGGCGATAAGCGTGTTTGCCGTCTACACAAGTCCATCTATGGACTAAAGCAAGCTTCTCGCAACTGGTACCAGAAGTTTACTGCAGCGCTTTGTGAGTTTGGTTTTCGCGCCTCCCATGCCGATCATTCCTTGTTTATATTCAAGAAGGGTACTACGTTTGTCGTGGCACTTATTTACGTTGACGATGTCCTGTTGGCTGGCAATGACTTGGATTTTATCTCTAGTGTCAAGCAATTTCTTAATCATCGTTTCAGTATTAAGGATTTGGGAACACTGAAGTATTTCCTTGGTCTAGAGGTCGCCCGCTCTCCTCGAGGAATCGTTCTTAGTCAGCGAAAATATGTGTTGGATATCCTAGAAGAGGCAGGGGTTCTTGGCGCGCGTCCCAGTGCCTTCCCAGTTGAACAGAACCATCAACTCACGAAGCCTGGCTCGAGTCCGCTTGTCGATGGATCTTCATATCGACGTCTAGTGGGGAGGTTACTTTACCTCACTGTCTCGAGACCCGATATCTCTTATGGGGTCAATATACTTAGTCGCTTTGTTCATGCTCCAACGCAAGCTCACATGGATGCAGCTATGCGTGTGCTTCGTTATTTGAAGACGTCACCTGGACAAGGTCTGTATTTCCCAGCTGACAATTCTCTTTCTTTGATTGCGTATTGTGATGCTGATTGGGGTGGGTGTCAATCCACTCGTCGTTCTACTAGTGGTTTCTACATTTCTTTGGGGCATGCACCTATTTTCTGGCGTACTAAACAGCAAAAGGTTGTCGCGCGCTCGTCTGCAGAAGCTGAATATCGCGCCATGGCAAGCACTGTTAGTGAGTTACTTTGGTTACGGTGGTTACTTTCTGAGTTAGGGGTACCGCAACGTACTCCTACACCTTTGTACTGTGACAATCAAGCAGCTCTCCACATCTCTGCCAACCCGGTTTTCCACTAGCGCACTAAGCACGTCGAGATGGACTGCTATTTTGTGCGTGAACGGGTCGTTTCTCGTGATATTCTTCCTCGCAAGGTTAGTTCTCAACATCAAGTTGCTGATTTGTTCACTAAAGGTCTTGGTGCAGATCGTTTTCGTTTTCTGCTCTCCAAGCTGCATGTTCGTGACCTCCACAGTTCAGCTTGCGGGGGCGTATTGGGCCGAGAGTCATCAGCCCGTCCAGTATCGTCGGATCCAATGTCTACGGGTCCAGTGGCCTGCATGGCCATGTCACGTCCTTCTTCACGTTGGAGAGGGTTTACTTTTACTCATTGTACAAGGTCTCCTTCTCTATCTCGTATAGCCCTACCCTCATGTAAAGGGCTATATAAACCGTGCTGTAAGGCATTAAGCCGCAAGTCAGAATAATAAGAATAAAGCTGGAGAGGCTTAACTCTCCCGTGGATTAGTCCCGATCGTCAAATCGGGGATACCACGTAAAATCGGTGTCGTGTGTTTTAAGTTTCCGCGCTAGATTTATTAGGTACTGCTTCATGGGAGTGGGACAGGTTACTAAGCTTCCAAGTTTGAATTATCTGCGGAGGTGTACTTTGTAACCTCGTTCCAAGGCTCCTTGGTGGACTGTAGATTCAACAACCACTTCTAATTTCTAAACCTCTGTGGTTTCTTCCGGAATAGCAGAGAAACTTTTGATATTGGAGTTTAAGTCAACTGGCAACTCTGGCAGACTGCCAATTTTATCTGACAATAGAGAAAGTTATAGCAACCCAAACAAATAGAAGGAACACTGTTATCTGGAAGAAAAAACAAAAACAAAAACACAAGACAATAGTTTTTATCTAAATTCTAGAGTACTAGCAATCATTATGGGGTGTACTTGAACTTCCATATCTTCTCTCTTTAAGTTGGCTGAGAATTTGTCAGAAAGACTATCCCTACTTCCCACCCATAAGACAAGATACCCAGGATGCTCTGACAAGGTTGTCAACCCACGGGTCAACTCGCTGGTCGACCCAGTTTGACCCTGACCCGATGAGAAAAACGGGCCGCACGCACTCGCCGGGCCGACCGCTATAAGGTACCGGGTTGGAGGTCAAATTGTGTCATTTTTTCCTTTGATTTGCGAAATGCGTCTATTTTCCGATTTTTCTTTTCGCCCAACTCAATCTTTGGAATCCTAAGTTGAACATTTGAATATTTATGTTATATAAGTGTGTGTGAATTTTCATTATATGTTGGATCTAAGTACGATATGTTATTTTGGTGTAATATTATATGTTATAACTCATATATTAGATAAGATTTGATATAATTTATGAGGATAAGTACAATATAATGACTTTTTCCATATTTCCGGGCCAAACCGGGCTAAAACGGTTGACCCATTAACCCTTGACCCACTAGCTCGACCGGGTCCGGGTCAACTCGCGGGTTGACAACCATGCTGCTCTCTTTATGGTTGAAATATGTCAGACACCAAAATCATCTCATACGTGTGCGTACTACAAAAATTAATTCAACACCATTTTACCAACAAATATGGACTTTGTCTATAATCTCATGGATGTTGATTTTGACACAAAATCCTAAGACAAACGATCCCTTAGCAGTGGTGGATCAAGGGGAGACCATCCCTGACCACGGTTGTTGACACCTAAAATTAATTTGGCCCGAATTAAATGCCGCATTAATTAGTCTCGACATTTAATTCGATACCGTGGGTAAAAAACAGCGTCGTTTGAAGTCGAACGGTGTCGCGGAGAGTTAATACGATGCCGCGAAACAGAAAAACGGTACCGCAAGGAAGCTCAGCGGTACCGCGACACAGAAAACGACACCGCCGGAAATCAAAAAGGGTCGCGCGTTTAATGGATGTTGGAGGAGGATTTTATTATTATTATTATTATTATTATTATTTTTATTTTTATTCCTTGTCTGAGGGGGAGAAGCGGTACCGCATGGAGACAAGCGGCATCGCGGAAAATAAAAACGGTACCGCGAGTAAGCCCAACGGTACCGCTGTACTAGCAAACGACAGTGTTTAATATAAAACAATGTCGTGGAGTAAAAAAGCAAACAGAGCTGTTTGGGGAAGAAAACGACATCGCGTGAGATTCACACCAACCCGAACGAGGAGGAGATCAAGACGGTTGAGACACGTGGGAGTTCGCAACGGAGCAGTTGAGGAAGCGGTTCTACCTAGCGTGAAGACTACGAAGCTCTTTTTTGAATAAGAGCATCGGATCAAGGAGAGAGAAGGGACAACCAAATCAACACAGAAACACATCTGTCAAACTTTACCTTTTTTTCTCTGTAACTCCTTCGCGGAGCTCTCCTTCCAGGAAGGATCTCCATAGTTGTAGTCTTAATCGTAGTCGCGGAGCTCTCCACAGGAATCTCCATAGGAGTAGCGGTAGCGTAGATTCCACAAAACTCAAACACCCTCGTTCGAACGTAGTTTGGAGAGGTGCGAACCGTAGTAACGGTCGTTCTTGGTTAGAAGTCAGAGGTGCATCGATCAAATCAACACCGCCCGGCGGTGGATATTTGACGGTCACGTTGATTTCATCATTTAGAGGTGCATCGATCAAATCAACGGCGCAGACATTCGGCGGCGGATATTTGACGGTCGTCTCGATTTCAGCAATCAGCGGTGCATTCGATCAAACGGCACCGCAAGAGTTTCCACGCGAAACATCAAATCAACATCGCCGGAAACCAAGTTCGGCACCGACGGTGGCATTTGATTTTCTCGGGAAACAACGGTCCAACCTTTTTCTGGGTCTAAAGCTATTATACCAGGGGGGTCCCTGCCCCATCGAGAATTATGAAAGTTGCAAGTAAATCGGTCGCGATACTACGTTTAAACTAGAGATAAGATATAAAAAGAATGCGGTGCGAAAGGGGAATAGAACGCTCTGATCAGCTTAGCGGAGAGTCGCCTGTTATTGAATCTAGTCATCCTTTGTTCGATTCCCTTGTGTAGCAGTTGGAAGATTCAATTTTTTTTACTTTAAGTACGTTATTTCCAATCAGACATTTCTAGCTTAGTCATTAATTTCATGTAAATGCCACATTTAGTCACTGAGATTACTAAATCGTGTCATGTTTAGTCACTCGAAAAATTTAATATCAATTTTGGTCACTCAAATTACTGAAACATGTCACAAGAGAGTGACTAAATGTGACCTGTTTAAGTAATTCGAACGTTATTTCCAATTAGACATTTCTAGCTTAGTCATTAATTTCGGGTAAATGCCACATTTGGTCACTGAGATTACTAAATCGTGTCATGTTTAGTCACTCGAAAAATTTAATATCAATTTTGGTCACTCAAATTACTGAAACATGTCACAGGAGAGTGACTAAATGTGACTTGTTTAAGTAATTCGAGTGACTAAATGTGACATGTTTCAGTAATTCAAGTGACCAGAGTTGGACGGAGGCCAACGGGAGAGTGACTAAATGTGACATGTTTCAGTAATTCGAGTGACCAAAATTGATATTAAATTTTTCTAGTGACTAAACGTGACACAATTTTGTAATCTTAGTGACCAAAATATGGCATTTACCACATTAATTTCATATTAAATTAAATAGTTAATTTCAATTTAAATCAACGTCTAAATTACACGTTTGGTCACTCGTACGTTATTTCCAATTAGACATTACAAGCTTAGTCATTAATTTCAGATGAAATTACATAGTTAATTTCAATTTAAATCAACGGCTAAATTACACATTTGGTCACTCAAATTACATAAATCTTTCACGTTGACCACCCGAATTACTTTTCTTTCTTATTTGTCACTAACTTTACGAATTGTTTCACCGTTAGTCACCGGTCGTTAGTCTCCGACAAACTATGTTAACTCCGTCAATTTTTTGATGACGTGGCAAACTGAACTGTTGACTGGACCATTAACTTAATTTTAATTAAAAAATAACAAAAAGAAAAAATTAGACAGAGCCTCGACCTTGCCTTCCCCCATCCTGGAAGGCACCTCCCCTCCCCAATTTCCCGGCGATCATCCCCAATTCCGAAAATAATTTCTTGGGGTGAAAATTTGTGTTTGTGATAGTATAGGAGGCGGGAAGTGCAGAGCGGACCCCTGATTTCGTCTCTCGTCCTAGTGAGCTTCCGCATCTGAATCTGCCTTGTTTGGTTGTTCCTATTCATGAACCAAAGAGCTGCTATCTGAGAGCAGCTTCGCTATGATTTTAGCTTCCTCCAAAATCGAAGAGCTGCTATCGGAGGACTTGGTGGAGCTCGGAGTCTGGGTTAAGGTTAGGGTTTCGAGCTCAGTTATCTCTAAGGATGAATTGGAAGACGTTGCGGAGGAATAAGCTGGCTTGGTGGCCAGAGGAAACAGAGTTCCCGGACTGGCATCTCTTCCATTGTCAATTAAAGATTCCTCGGAGAATCCAGAGTAAAAATGGTTAAGTCAAGGATTCACCTAGCCCGCGGCGTGGGAGAAGAAAATCAGAGGATTCTCCGCCACAGCCTTGAACAGCTCCCTCACAAGCACCCTGAGACCAGGATTCTTGTTGAAAATTGACAAGGACGGCGAGTCCATCTCCTTCATCTTGGCACACACGACTTTCTCGAGCGAGTCATAGTCCAACGAGGGAGAATGCGCGAGGCCAGACCTGTCGTACCAGTTGGAAATCGTCTTCTGGAATTGGGGATGACCGCCGGGAAATTGGGGAGGGGAGGCGTCTTCCACTTCCAAGAGGAAGGAGAGGTCGAGTTAGACATGGGGCCACTCCTTTGCCTATTTTTGTATTTTTTAATTGATATGTCATTAAGATAACGGTCCAATCAACAATTATGTTTGTCATGTTATTAAAAAACTAACAGAGTCTGACGGAGACTAATGGCCGGTGACTAACGGTGAAACGATTTGTAAAATTAGTGGCGAATAAAAAAGAAAAGTAATTCATGTGACAAACGTGAAATATTTATGTATTTTAGTCACCAAATGTCTAATTTAGCCTAAATTAACTTAAGTCAATTGATTAATTTATTATAAATTAGCTAGTTATGTCCTTCACTTTTAAAGATAATTTGAGATACATTATAAATATTTTTTTTTAATTCATGTTTAAGTTTTTATTTCATAGACAAAATTGATTTGAATCAATTAATTACATTATTATAAATTAGCTAGTTAGATCCTTCAATTTTAAAGATAGTTTGAGATACATTATGAATATTTGTTTTTATTTTTGTCTTTAAGTTTTCATTTCATTGAACAAATCAATTTAATTATTAAACTTTCTTATAAAGATTTTTTAATTCCTTAATTTCAAATTAGATTAATTAAATGCTTTAGTTTCAATGATATTGTCTGCTATATAAGGAATAGTTTTTGCTAAATATGGACATTGATAAACATATATTTTTCAATGCAAAAGGAAAGATTTACGCTATATTGAAATGCATTGTCAAATTTTTATATATTTTTTTATTGAATTTTATTTAATAAAAAATTTTGCTTAGTTATAATTAAAAAAATTAAAAAAGAATTTAGCCTTTTGCAATAACGTATAAAAAAAGTTCACATCAAATGTTAGTAGTCACGGTGTAGCCCTCTCTACCTTTTCAAATGTGATGTGGCCCAATGCTTTACTATGTTCCGAATCCGTTGGTGCAGTTTAGTCTCGGATAAGCACATGGGCAGAAACCGTACCATTCCTTGTTATTCCCTCCAACTAATAAGGAAGAAATAAATTGTTTCATTATTTGGTACGGCTCCCAATCCGAAATGGAATTGGCTACTTAATAACCAAACCCTTACCCATTATATAAGCAATGCAATCCCCTGCACATTCCCATGCTCTCAGTCTCAGCCATGTCTCCAATTGTCGAATCGCCGCCGCCGCTCGGGTTCCCGATTATTATCTTCTCACACGAGCCGGAGGTGGAGAAGAAGGAAAATAATAATAATGGTAGTGATGATCAGAAGGAGGAGAAGGCGAAGAATGATTGTGGCGGCGGCGGCGGCGGCCGGGTATTCTTTTTCAGCTTGTTAGACGGTCGAACCTACTCGCCTGAGTTGGCCGCCGCCGAGGCGATAACGGGAAGGTCGATTTTGGGCATGTCGCACGGTTGGTTGCTAACGTGGATTCCCGGTTCGGTTGCGACTCTGGTTCGCCCGTTTACCGGACTCAAAATCGAGCTTCCTTCTCTATCCAGATGCCAATCCAATCGCAAGGGCTACAACATTCATTACAGCATCCCTCGTTACCCTGAACACTATCCCATTCGAAAGGCCGTGGTGACGGGCTCCCCTTGGATCGACGGCCGCATCAACCCTAATTGCGTTGTGGTTGCACTCGTTGGTTGGTCCTCTGGGGTATGGTCCTGCAAATTGGCCGATTTCGAGACCGCGGAGGAGTGGACCGAGGTCGACCCGACGATGAGTATATACTCCGACATCGTTTATCACAAGGGGAATGTCTACGCAACAAATTGGATCGGGAAAATTTACCACATCGAGAATTACGAAGCGAGAGATGGTGCGTTGAGCCAGGAAGGCAAGGTAGTGTATGAGTATGAGGTGGTCAACAACCCGTTTGCTAGAAGTTATCTGGTGAGCTCCATATCAGGAGACATTCTGATCGTTGAGCGTATTTACGGAGGCAAATACTATTGTTCAGGACTTGACGACGACGACGAAGACCACTACGTGACTGTAGGATTTGTGGTGAGAAAATTGGTGGTGGAGGAGGAGGAGGAGGAAGAAGGACGTGTAAGAAATCGTTACGTGTGTGAGAGGGTGCACAACCTGAGGGAAGATGAGGCCTTGTTTGTAGGTCAATGTTCGAGCTCGTCTGTGTCGCTGGTCGTTGGAAGAGGAATGTTGAGACCCAACTGCATTTATTTTACAGACGACAATTCGGAGTTCTTTCCACAGGCTGGAGGAGGTCACGATGTGGGTGTTTTCGATTTGACGGATGCGACGGTTACGTCTTACTACACTTACACCGGGGAAAAGTCTATTTCCAAGTCTTGTCCTCCACTATGGTATATATAATGAGATGTGCCCTCTACTCTTATATATACTAGTTTGGGTAAAACTAGCGAGTGATATGCCGAGATGAAGCAGTGCAAGAAAGCAAGTCGTGGAGAGAGAGATGTGGAAAGCATGTCAAGATAATAATGTTGTAGCAAGTTTAATAGTTATAGATAGATTGGATTCTCGTCGGTTATTTTATTGTAACGAATTGAGACGATAAGCTAGTTTAGGAACATGAATTAAGTAGATCGTCCTGCTGTTAGGGTCTATTGGGGTTTATATTTATATGTACTCTCTAAGGTCCTGGCTTTTTCCCCGATAATAATTATGGCGATGTTTTATGTTAATGAACGATCAGAAGGATTTGTAACTATTAGGAGTCGTTTGAAAGTTGAAATTCTATATATTGTATTTACCTAATGCGTGTGTGTTTTACTTTTATTTTAAGCTACAATATATATTGACAATTAATGCATTTAAAAAATAATATACATTGGTTTAAATGCAACTTTAAAATACGAACCTACTAACTGTTAAAGCAATGGATGAGTAAGTAGTAAATGCTAGACTTTAGAGTGACGAGTACTACTAGTACTGTCTTCTGCTTCCACTCCAGCCCTCTACTCATCATGAGATTTGGGCGGATCTCAGATAGAGGGACGCTCTGGCAGGAGAAATCAGTACTCTGCATCTACTCTGCCAAAACAAGGGAAAAACAGAGAGCATAACATAATGTCTCCTGGAACGGAAAAAGAAAACAGAGCATAATTATTTCGAGCTTCTGTGTCCTCTTACTCAGTCAGTCCTTACAATGGGTCAGAGGACTCCTTTATAACCTACAGAGAAGAAAGCTAGAAGCGTTCCTCTATTACTTCAGCTTCCTTTCTTATTCTTTCACCCTGCCTTTTTTCTCCACCCTGAATCTCATCCATCCTTTGTTTTTCAATCTTTTTCAAGACTTTGTTCCTCTCTGTTTCCCTCTTCCTTTTTCGCTATATATGGAGGGAATCGTCATTTGCTTACTTTGCCGCAGACGGTTTGCCGATGTACTTTCCTTACAAAGCCACAACCAAAGTGCCCATCGCGGATACCACCATAGGAAGAAGAGGAAGAAGAAAACAAGGACGAGGAAGAAGAAGAAGAAAACAAGGAATGCGATGGTCGGGTATGAGCAGATACATCATACATGCATTCTCTACTTAGTTTGGGATGTTGCGGTTGTCATTTGAATCTGGTAATTGGATATTTGGTTGCTTGTTAGTTCAATGGATTTGTGTTTCTATGTTTTGTGTGTCTCTGTTTTGTCCCGAGTTGGTACAAGGATTGTAAATAAGTCGAGTCAAGTCGAGTTTTATTCAAATTCGGGCTTGACTCGTTAATAAACGAGTCAATCTCGACCTCAGTTCATTTAGTAACGAGTTGAGTCGAGCTCGAGTTAGCTCGCTTAATAAAACCTTAACTCTTGTATGGTACATGTGACTGATTTATCATGAAACATAATAATAATAATAATAATAATAATAATAATAATAATAGTCAAATTTTCATCATTAACTAATCTCGTATTATACTCTATTAGTATCACATTATTTAGTTCATAATTCTTTTTTTTTTTTTACAAAATAATCTGTAAACTTTATTTAACCTGATAAAGTGTCATTACAGTCCTTCATTAAAGCATGAAGGATAAAAATTGGGGGTCTCTCCATCCGCATCTCAAATTCCTCCCACTTACATCTTATCCTTGCCATTTCATGGGCTACGGAATTACCACTTCTCTCCAGAAACTTCCACTTGACCTCACCCATCTCTCTCTTTAGCTCCTTGATCTCGATCAACACCAACCCCATTTCTGTTTCCACCTCCTCTTCCTTCTCGAGTTTCTAGATCAAGGACAAGCAATAAGATTCCATCAATATTGGCTTCGCCAAATGCACTCGACCCTCGTCCTCCTCACCGCCGACAAAATGAAACGTCCGTCTCCATCCCTGATCACCATCTCAAATCCAGTTCTCCCCTCTTTGATTTTCGCGGCATCAACATTCAATTTTAGTAATCCCCTTTACGGTTTCTCCCAGGGCCGGTCCATCATATTTGAAGGCCCTGTTCAAAAATTTAAAATATGACGCTAACTTTTTTCCGTAAGTTTATTAAAATTAAAATTAGTAAATAATACTAAAAAAGGCATAAGTTTATAAAATGATTACAAAAGTAATGATTTCATCTATAATTGTTTAAAAATAACAAGTGTCTCATATTATTTGAAATAAAAAAATAGTAAATATCATGATTGCTCCATTTTTTCGCTTGGAACAACATAACTCAAATTTTATAGTTGACATAACTAAAAATTATAACAAAAAATCAATGATTTCAAATTTCCAATCACAATTAAGTTCTCTGCAAATAAAAAAATTGAATAAAAGAGGTTAGAAGATAAAGAAACAAACATAAAGAAAAGAACCAGCAGGTATATTGTACTCTTTGCATTTGTAAAAGTATGGTTGGTAAGATAAATCCCGACAGTGTTTAAAGTTTACACTTCACATCAGCGGGTTAAATGCATCGGGTGTCACTTAACTAGCGTATTTATTGCACATTAACCACTTAATCGGATTTGTTTTCAACTAAACCTTTTAAGCCAAATTTTGATAGCAACATCAGCATTTCCGTCACGAGACGTAACGATAAGTACTAAATTTTCCATGACGTGTTGGCAATCCGTCCTAACGGGATCGATCGAAACAAAGCTCTCGTAGCTCTTTAGTTTAGGGATCCACCTCCACGTCACCTCACTCATCTCCTTCGCTTCCCTCCTCACCTTCTCCCCGGTCCCCTCCATCACCACTTCTCTAATCACATTTGCGATTTCCCATCTCTGAAGCTCCCCATTCCCGTCTCTCTTTACCTCCACCGCAAACTCCAACTTCTTCCACCACTCTCGCATTCACGACTTGTTCCACATGCATCGGCACCACGACAATCGATACTCCATGCCACATGTGGTGGCAACAAAACTGCAAGTGCACAGTGTTGTAAAAGTAATAAAGTGTAAGTAAAATTATCGATCTTTAGGGGATTGGTGAAACTCAATAATTAACAAATTTAGTTGAAGAAGCTATAGGAAATGCATCGGCACCACGACAATCGATACTCCATGCCACATGTGGTGGCAACAAAACTGCAAGTGCACAGTGTTGTACAAGTAATAAAGTGTAAGTAAAATTATCGATCTTTAGGGGATTGGTGAAACTCAATAATTAACAAATTTAGTTGAAGAAGCTATAGGAATTCCAAAGGTTGTAATCAAGTGATGATTTGCAAAGATTGCACAATTAAGCAATTCGATAAAGCAACTATTTTGGAGAAACTGATATTGGAGAGTCCCGGGGGAAACACAAGATTTTACTATTTTACCTCAGTAAATTTAATTACCCTTGCCAATCAATATAATCCATATTTCTACAGTCGAGATACCTCTAAATTGATAGCTATCTCCATCAAGAATTACCACGTAGTAACTAATTAAGACAATTTCTACAATCATAGTTAACTGAATTAATTAATTAGCCTTAAGAACGATATCCCTGAAATGACTGCATAATTCCCTCTTTAATCCACTATCGCTTCGATAGGCAATTATGTCGTGTGAAATGTGTTCGGTTACTAGGTTTTCACTATCGTTATTAACCTAGAAAACTACAAGTCAGTGTGAAGGTGGCCAATCAACACAATGCGTTAAACAATTTCACACGATAGAAAATGGAAGAAAAACAAGTCATGATTAAAACATTGAGGCTAGATAATGAAATCCATAAGTTTCCCCCAGAAATTGGGGTTAGTTCATGATGGAAAGAAAGAACATAAACATGCTAAGGTTCAACATCATAACTAACTACCAAAACAAAGTAGTAGAGAAAGTACTAAGTGTTGAAGTTAATCCCCAACTTACAAGAGTCTTCCTTTCTTCAAAATGCTCAATGATGACTCGATATTTGCACATGTTTTTTCCACTGCTTCTTGATCGTTAAAGCTTGCATTAACGCTTCATGGGCTATTGTACGCTAGGTTGTGTTCCTTTGTCAGATTTCAGGTCCTAACATGTAAAGTGAAGCATAGGCACAAGTTTCAAGTCAAGCAGAGATCAATTGGCGATTCGGGAGAAGAAACTCGGGCATATCCTGAAGAAGATTGGATTTCTACATCATTTTATGGACAGAGACTCATGTAAGCTTTTCATAAAAAGAAAGAGTACGAGACTACGAGCGTCTGGGATAAAAATTGGCGCCAGTGTTTTTATGACGAAGCTGGCTCTTGAAGAATGTTGAAGGGAGGCAAAACACGGGCGGACGAAAGCACAACCTGCGAAACACGGCCGTGTTTTTGTCCCTGCTCGGGTATAAGTCTGGTTCTGCGATTTTAGAGAGGGGGAGTTGGGTTTTGGATCCCAAACACCCAAGGGACGAACCCTAGAGAGAGAGAGCACCTTGGGAACATTCTTGGAGCTATTTTGGAGGATTTCTTCACCATTGGAGCTCGGGAAACAAGCTTGGAGATGGAGACTGAAGATCTAGATTAGATTTCTATATTCTCTCTCTTTTCTATGGAGTAACTTCCCTTCACTTAGGTTTTGAGGAACCCTAGCCATGTTTGTTTGATTGGATGATTGTATGAGTACTCTTACTTGATAATATTGAGTTCATATTCAATCTATGCATGTTTTCATTATTCAATTCTGCTTTAGTCGAGATTATTGATTATGCTTTGATCCTATGAGAGCGAACACCTGATTAGGTCAATAGAGCACCATAGATTGATAGTATTGGATCGATTGCTTTAGTCGAGGGTCGATTCACTTCTTTGTATCGAGAATCTCATTCGATAGAGGGAATCTAGTTCAGAACGCCTTGATTGGTTGTTCTAGAGAAGGATGTGTCCCTCTAGGCAATTGACTCAAGCGGACCTTGTTCCTTTAGTCGAGACTCAAGGTCTAGTTAAGGATTCTCCGTAATGTGAATGAAAGTGAAACAAGTTAGAGATCATCAATCATTAATCTGCCTAGTGGCTAGTGGCTAGGGGGAATCATACCTAAGTGAGTTCCCAACCTGTAATTAGATTAACTTTAATCGTAGTTTGCTAGAGTAGTTTTAGTTGTTCTATCTTAATCTGCTTTGCTAGATAATGAACTAAAGCTGAGTAATAGTAACTCTAGAGACCCGTGGATTCAATATTTATTACTTGAGCCACTACACTGCAGTCCCTTTCATTGGTTCACGCGGCCACAAGGGGTCCTCTACACGGCCCGTGTGACTTTTCCCGTGCAATTTGGTGCCACACGGCCAGGTCACACGGCCGTGTGGGTTTTTAGGCGTGCCCGTGTGGCTTGCTCAGCCTCTGTTTAATGCTTCGTTTCTCCCTCGTCCGGACTCCGAATTAGTCGCCGTTTGATCCCAGACACTCGTAGTCTCGTCCTCTTTCTTTTCATGACAAAATTCCATGATTATTTTTCCATAATATGAGGTAGAAGTCCATTATTCCTCAGGTCATGCTCGTGTTTCTTCTCCCGAATTGCCAAATGATCTCCGATTGACTTGAAACTTGCGCCTATGCTTCAATTTACATGCTAGGACCTGAAATGTGACAAAGGAACACAACCTAGCCTAAAATAAGCCAAAGAAGCGATAATGCAAGCTTAAACGATCAAGAAACAAAGGGGAAAACATGTGCAAATATCGAGTCATCAAATCCCCCCACACTTAACCGTTTGCTTGTCCCCAAGCAAACCTAACTCAAACCAATGCAGCTCTCCAGACCTCTATAGCAAAAAACAACCTCGATCGTCGGTAGAGGATTTTCTAGATCATATAGCAGCTTACGAGGTCAACTGGTGTTCTAAGACGTTCCCTATCTCTCTCAATGCGAGTACTAGACTCAAGCCAGGATCATGAGAAGAAGTGGAAGTAAGACAGCCAGTTCATGGATAAAGGGACTCACACCATTCACAACCAAGGACTCATTGTACCGGGGTGCTCTTTCACTTCATTTCCCCGTTGGAACCCCTTTTTGCACTTTCATTTACATTTCTTTTTCTCTTTTTTTTTCTTCATTCACTTGGCAGGGGTTCCAACTGCAGTCTTTTGCACTGGCAACACCCTTCTCTTGGAAATGTGATATGCAAGTGTCTTGTTTTGTGGGATTAAATCTGCAGAAAATGGATTTAAAAAGGGCAGCAACTAGGAGACTTAGGGGACACTTTTGAAAACTAGTTTTAGACAGAAAAATTAAAGGAGAGAGCTCACTTTGGCACACTTTGGAGTTGAGTGACTCGCTACGACACAACTCCTAACAAAGGCCAAGTGTAACCAATGAAAGGGACTGCAGTATAGTGGCACAAGTAATAAATATCGAATCCACGGGTCTCTAGAGTTACTATTACTCAGCTTCAGTTCATTATCTAGCAAACTAGATTAAGGATTGATTTATAAACTACTCTACTAACTACTCTACTAATTACAAGTTGGGAACTCACTTAGGTATGATTCCCCCTAGCTCCTCAATTAGGTCCAAGTTGCAATTACCTTTGGTTGATCTACTGTTGATTAAACTGTGGAAGATCCTAAATTAGCTTGGAATCTCTTAAGCTGACCAAGCCCTCTCAGTCCAACTACCCGGCAGACGACTAGTCTTCACCAGGATAGAAAGCTGAGGCTATGAACACAGAACTCCACTACTGGAATGAATTCCAGTACAAAGTAGTGAATTGATTGACTCTCGCACAAACAATACACCACTATCAATCAAGGAAGCTCTCTTAACCTAATCAGATTCTATCTATCATAGGTTAAAGCAGAAATCAAGAGAATTTGATCAAGATTCAATTGACTCAATAAATCATGCCTCAATCGATTATAATCAAACAATATAACATCCAAAACTTCATACAAGAAAGATCCTAACACATGGAACTAGGGTTCCTCAAAACCTAAGCGAAGGGAAGTTACTCCATAGAGAAGAGAGAGACTGCAGAAATCTGATCTAGATTTTCAATCTCCATCTCCAAGCTTGATTCCCGAGCTCCAATGGCAAAGAAATCCTCCAAAATAGCTCCAAGAATGTTCCCAAGTCGCTCTCTCTCTCTCTAGGGTTCGTCCCTTGGGTGTTTGGGAACCAAAAATCCAGCTCTCCCCTTTCCTTTTGCTGAAAATCGGGTTTTAACCAGAAATTCCCGATCACACGGCCAGGCCACACGGCCGTCTGACTTCCCCAGCTGCCCGTGTGACTTTTTGCAAACCGCGGCGTTTTGATAAGTGGCTCAGCCTTCCTACGCGGCCACGACCCACACGGCCGTGTGGAGTTCCAGGATGCCCGTGTGGGATTTACCGAGCTTTCACACGGTCCTCTACACGGCCCGTGTGACTTTGCCCGTGCAATTTGGTGCCACACGGCCAGGTCACACGGCCGTGTGGGTTTTTAGGCGTGCCCGTGTGGCTTGCTCAGCCTCTGTTTAATGCTTCGTTTCTCCCTCGTCCGGACTCCGAATCAGTCGCCGTTTGATCCCAGACACTCGTAGTCTCGTCCTCTTTCTTTTCATGACAAAATTCCATGATTATTTTTCCATAATATGAGGTAGAAGTCCATTATTCCTCAGGTCATGCTCGTGTTTCTTCTCTCGAGTTGCCAAATGATCTCCGATTGACTTGAAACTTGCGCCTATGGTTCAATTTACATGCTAGGACCTGAAATGTGACAAAGGAACACAACATAGCATAAAATAGGCCAAAGAAGCGATAATGCAAGCTTAAACGATCAATAAACAAAGGGGAAAACATGTGCAAATATCGAGTCATCAATACCCCTCATGCTTTGCTAGTGCGGAATTCTAGAGATAAAGATTTTGTGTCATAGCGAGTCAAGTTTTTGGCGTCGTTGCTGGGGAGTTTCTAGATTATTAGGAATGTAGAAGTTTGTTAATTTAGCTTTTCTTTCTGTTGTTTTTCTTTTCTTTGGGTGTTTTTTTTTTTGTTTTTTGTTGGTGCAGATCTGAATCATGGATCATCATGGCTTCTCCAACCATTGGGGGTATCCACCAGTGGCGGAGGCAGGGCCTTTGGCCTTGTCCCGGGACAGGGATAAATTTCGGTGGAACAAAAATACGCCATATATATTTATATTGGTGATGGAACACAACATGTATAGGTAGTATTAGAGTACTTTGTCATTACAACACAACTCATTACTTGTCCAAAATTGACATAAAATTAATTTATTATACAATAAACGAAATTCCAATTGCAATAAAGAACTAATCAAGTCTCTTTTCTCCTTATGCCTATTTGATCTTTCCCCAACAACCCTGAAATTGTCTAGCGACAACGGCAATCCCGCTAGTTTTTATCTACCAATTACAACTGCAAGTGTAAAAAGAGCATTTTCAGCTTTGAGTTATTTTAAGAACAAGTTTCCAAGTCGATTTGGCGACCAGTTTGCTAATACTTGTTTAGTAAGATACATTGAAAGAGACTTATATAATGGTGTAGACAACAAATGTTTTTGCGCTTCTTTCACTATATGAAGTTCCTTCATAGTTGTTTCTGAAAAGTCTGATAGTATAATCGGTTATTTTTAATTTATGAATGAATTATTTGGATATAATTATTTTTTATTAAATAGTCCTTTTATTAAACACTTATATATTTAAGTTATGAAAAGAGGACATGGGTGGTTTGAAATGCTGCCTCCGCCACTGGTATCCACCACCATCCGAATGGTATTACCCGGAGACTTCCTGGAGCAATCAAGGAGGAGAAGACTATGGATTCGAGTGGAGACTTCATATTCATCAAGTACACGAGCCTACATCACCTGCCATACCATATGCTCGTGCTTGAGATTCTGCCTCACAGGTGAGAACCTCAACTTCAAAAAGGTTCTAGCATGGACCGAAACTTAGGATCCACCGTCCGGCTCAAGACGTGAAACAAGCACTTGTTGGGAGGCAACCCAACCAGTCGGTTTGCATTTCTTTCCCTATTTCTCCTCGGTTGAGTCACTTTTGTTCTTTTATTTTAGAGTCAATAACTCAACCTTTGTGAGATTTTGTGTGGTGTTTGTGTTCCGACTACTCTCTCCTCCTAGAATGCACCGCCTGCCTCGTCCACCATCATTCACACTTGACCTGGTAACTTCGTTCTACCCTCCTTATCTTTCATCCATTGAGGAAAATTTCGTGCTTAAGTGTGGGGGGGGGGATGTTCGATGATTATATAAGCGTGTGAATGTTTGGTTGTAAGTGTGTGCTTGGAGCCTAGTCCACTGCCCAAATTTTTAAATTTTAGGGCTCCAAGTACGTGTTCCCTGCAATCTACTGCTCAGTATGCTTTGAATTGATAACCTTTATAGTACTATGCAACCTAGGGAGATAGTTGTAGCACTATGGAGGATGCTGAAGTATAAGATTTTTCCTATCTGTCTTTTTGTTGTGCTGGTTGATTGTGTGACCTAGTGGATTTAGGACATTTGATTCATGTGATATCGATGACTCTCTATTGCTGTGTGTGGACTCATGTTTCATATAAGGGTGCTCAGGTGTGTAATGATAAAGCAGTTGGTCCTCCATGTCAGAAAAATTGAAAATTTAAACATGGGGTAAGCCCAACGTGTGTGGCACCGTTCATTGCACAAAATTGGATTTTGTAAGAGATTTTAGTGATCCTTAGTGGGGTACCCCTACAAGGTGAAGCTAATCTGTCTCTAGTACAAGTAAAATTTCCACCCATTGAACGATTTGCCTACTCGAGGATGTGTTTTTAAGGACACGGATAGAGCTTCCGAAACTCCTTAATTTCATTGACCCTCCACACGAGTTGAGGAAAAGGAGTTAAAAGAAGTATTATGGCGAGTTGCAGATGTATAAAAATTGCTCTTGCTCAACCAATAAGGGTCGACCGTGCACAAAAACTGCAGTTGGAACCCCGCGATTGTGAATGAGAAAAACAAAAGAAACATAAAATGAAAGTGCGAAAAGGGGTTCCAACGATTGAAATGAATGGAAGAGCACCCGATACGATGAGTCATTGGTCGTGGAATTTTATGGGTCTCCTTATCCATGAATTGGCTGTCTTAGTTCCACTGCTTCTCATGATCATAGCTTGAGTCTAGCACTCACATTGAGAGAGATAGGGCACGTCTTAGAAGACCAGTTGACCTCGTAAGTTGCTAATTGATCTAGGAAATCCACTACTAACGATCGGGGTTGCATGTTACCATAAAGGTCTGGAGAGTTTCATTGGTTTGAGTCAGGTTTGCTTGGGGACAAGCAAACGGTTAAGTGTGGTGGGATTTGATGTCTCAATATTTGCACATGTTTTCCCTTCTGCTTCTTGATCGTTTAAGCCTACATTAACGCTTCTATGGCCTATTTTACACTAGGTTGTGTTCATTTGTCACATTTCAGGTTCTAGCATGTAAAATGAAGCATAGGCGCAAGTTTCAAGTCAATCAGATATCAATTAACGATTCAGGAGAAGAAACTCGGGCATGTCCTGAAGAAGAATGGATTTCTACAGTTGGACAAAGAATCATGTAATCTTGTCATGAAAAGAAATATTACGAGACTACGAGCGTTGTGGATAAAACGGCGACTGATTCAGAGTCCGGATGAGGGAGATATGACGTATCAAAGGCAGTGGAACAGGTTCGGCGGAAGAAACACGGGCAAACTACCCTAAAAGCACGGCCGTGTTTCGTCTGGCACCCACCAATATTTTTTATGCCGAAGTTGGCTCTTGAAGAATGTTGAAGGGAGGCAAAACACGGGAAGACGAAAGCACGGCCTGTGAAACACGACCGTGTTTTTGTCCCTGCTCGGGTATAAGTCTGTTTTCTACGATTTTTGAGAGGGGGAGCTGGGTTTTGGATCCCAAACACCCAAGGGACGAACCCTAGAGGGAGAGAGAGAGCACATTGGGAACATTCTTGGAGCTAATTTGGAGGATTTCTTCACCATTGGAGCTCGGGAAACAAGCTTGGAGATGGAGATTGAAGATCTAGATCAGATTTCTGCATTCTCTCTCTTCTCTATGGAGTAACTTCCCTTCACTTAGGTTTTGAGGAACCCTAGCCATGTTTGTTTGATTGGATGATTGTATGAGTACTCTTACTTGATAATATTGAGTTCATATTCAATCTATGCATGTTTTCATGATTCAATTCTGCTTTAGTCGAGATTATTGATTCTGGTTTGATCCTATGAGAGAGAATACTTGATTAGGTCAATAGAGCACCATAGATTGATAGTATGTGATAGATTGCTTTAGTCGAGGGTCAATTCATCGCTTTTTATCGATTGAGAATCTCATTCG
The DNA here is from genome assembly GCA_946122785.1 of Linum tenue. Classification (NCBI taxonomy): domain Eukaryota; kingdom Viridiplantae; phylum Streptophyta; class Magnoliopsida; order Malpighiales; family Linaceae; genus Linum; species Linum tenue. The sequence goes on along the minus strand of CAMGYJ010000004.1, from coordinate 50,991,750 downwards.
ATAGAGGGAATCTAGTTCAGAATGCCTTGATAGTTTGTTCTAGAGAACGATATGTCCCTCTAGGCAATTGACTCAAGCAGACATTGTTCCTTTAATCGAGACTCAAGGTCTAGTTAAGGATTCTCCGCATTATGAATGAAAGTGAAACAAGTTAGAGATCATCAATCATTAATCTGCCTAGTGGCTAAGAGGAATCATACCTAAGTGAGTTCCCAACCTGTAAGTAGATTAACTTTAACCGTAGTTTGCTAGAGTAGTTTTAGTTGTTCTATCTTAATATGCTTTGCTAGATCATGAACTGAAGCTGAGTAATAGTAACTCGAAGAGACCCGTGGATTCGATATTTATTACTTGAGCCACTATACTGCAGTCCCTTTCATTGGTTACACTTGGCCTTTGTTAGGAGTTGTGTCGTAGCGAGTCACTCAACTCCAAAGTGTGCCAAAGTGAGCTCTCTCCTTTGATTTTTCTGTCTAAAACTAGTTTTCAAAAGTGTCCCCTAAGTCTCCTAGTTGCTGCCCTTTTTAAATCCATTTTCTGCAGATTTAATCCCACAAAACAAGACACTTGCATATCACATTTCCAAGAGAAGGGTGTTGCCAGCTTAAGTCTCTTTGCAATAAATTCTTGCATCATTTTCTCTATTGGTGAGCCACCAAATTCATTTGCTCGCTTCAAGAAATCTGATCCAATCCCAATAATTTCTGAGAGCTGCTGACACGCCTGACAATTGAGTGAAGATTCCTACCACAATAATTCGATTTGGGTCTTCATCGATTTGGCCTCCTACTGGATGTTTGCCTCTGCACATCTGCATTTTGACACTGCACCTGCATTCGTCCACTGCACTTTGTTTTGTTCACAATCTTAGCTTCAATCTATGTTAAATCGCTACATGTCTTGGTAATGACACTAGGGTCATTCCATGGTCAATATGAACTAATTTAGAGCAATTTAAACACATACATACATACATACATACATAAAGATCAAACATTTATGCACAAAATACATATAGGCTTATGAAGCTTATCATAACCCCACACTTAGCGTTTTCTTGTCCCTAAACAAAAGAGAAATAATTGAAAGTGGGTGGACAGGTGGCAAACCAAAACCATTAAAGCCCTTATTGGTTTTTGGCAACCGAAAACCAATAAGGGTCATAATGGTTTTAGTTTTAGTTTTGGTTTTTGGGGATTTGGTTTTTCATACTTAATGGTTTGATTAACCAAACCAAACCAAATTGACAGCCCTAAGTATAGGTGTCAAAATAGAACCCGCTCGATCACTCGACCTGCAACCCGATCGCAATCCGAATTGATTAAAAGTCAACAACTAGTTATCTGCAACCTGATTAACACGAAAATTATTTTTTCCATTTCGTATAGAGAATTTAAAAAATATGAAACTCACTTGATATTATGTATTTTAAGAAAATTACAAAAATGAAAACATGAAGGTCACTTGAACACTAAGTTCTTTAACAAAATTTAAAAAAGGTAAATATGACGTATAAAATTAGTAAAATGTCAATATTAATAATGAATAATGAATAATTTAGATCATGGGAAATAATAATATAATATAAAAATTAAAATTTTGGTTAATTTAACTATTCAATAATGTTATCAATTAAATATAAATAAAGTAAAGTAATGTGTTTGGTAATTCGATGCTTTTAAAATAAGATGAAAATTTTGGTGCATTCAACTTTTTGGGAAGAGAAAGAAGAGGGAAATTTGATTACTTGAATTTTTTAGAAAAGAAACAAAGTGAAATTTTGGTGGTTTTGATTTGTGGGAAGAGAAAAAAGTGGAAAATTTTGGTTCTTTTTTATTATGAAATAGAAAGAAGGAAACAAATTTGGTGTTTTCAACTTTTTGGTTTTTCACAATTTTAACCTTTGAAATATGAATCTTTAATTTTTATATGGAGAGCATGACTAATTAAATTTATTCTTATATGCTTTAAAGGCTAATATATATATATATATGATTGCTTATGATATAATAATTAAATTAACCATTAGTTTTTTTTCCAAGTAATACCGAAGTACCATAGTTAAAACCTCTACCCGAACCCCGAAAATACATCAATGCAACCACCCTACAAAATCAAAGGACGCTATCTCTACAGGGGACAGCAACAGGGCTTGTCTTGCCACTCTATGGGCAGCCCAGTTGGCAGTCCTCGGAACCGCACTAAAAAGAATACACGAGGAACAGGACCTCACTAACTGAAAACAATCACGAAGCAAGGGCCCGCCCACCGAATCTTCACAGCATCTACCATCAAGTTGACGAATGACTACTTCGGAATCTCCTTCTATGATGACGAGGGGAAGACTTCGAGAGATAACAAGAGAAATGGCGTCCCTTGCGGCCAAAAGTTCAGCAAGATAAGGATTCGAAACTCCAGGATGGTGGAAACCCAAGGCCAAAAAGACTTGCCCATCTGACCCTCGAGCGACGAGTCCTGACGAGCAATCCGGGGCACAAACAGCAGCATCGAAATTGATCTTGATATAACCATCCGGGGGACCAATCCAACTGGAAGGGCGAGACGACTGTGGGCGGGGCAAAAATACCAGAGGCTGGGGGGAGAGAGAGGAAAATTCTTGGACTTGAAAGAAAAATTGACGGGCAAGCGATGTGGCTAGTGGTTGAGTGAATTCAAATACCACTTTATTTCTAGATTTCCAAATTCTCCAAAGAAGGCAAATACAGGGGAGATAGTGGATTTGGAAGTTTTCCGAGTTCATAACATGTCGCCACCAAATACCAAAGTTCTCAGTTGGGGCGGAAATAATTAAACAGCTTAAACCCACCATATTCCAGAGTTGTAGAGCAACAGGACAATGGAGAAAGAGGTGCTCAATACTCTCTTTGCCAACCCAACAGACTGGACACCGAGCTTGACACCTTACTCCCCGAGATTTAAGGGCCGTCATGGTTGGTAAGATAACTTTCAGACATTGCCATATAAGGAATTAAGCTTAGGTGGGACGTCAAGGGACCACGTTCTTTTCCAAATTGGAGGTTCAATGATGGATACCGTCGCTTTTTGGGTGAGAATTAATATATTATCCAAGGCAAGATGGTATCCTGTTTTAACTGAATAAGTTCCATTTTTAGTAAAGTGCCATACTAACTTATCCTCTTGTTGAAGTATGGGAACTACCATGTTACGAATGATCTCAACTGATTTTTCATTGAACCAATGTCTTAACCTAGGAATATGCCAATCTCGCCGATCTTCTTTGATGAAGAAGGAAACCCTTGGGTTAAAATTAATCTCATGTCTCCTGAGATTAGGAGGGCATGGTTTATCTGCTAATAGCCAGTTATCTTTGAAGGCTTCCACCTTAGAGCCATCACCTATCTGCCATCGTAAGCCTTGCACAAGCAGTTCTCTCCCATATAGGATACTTCTCCATCCCCATGAAGGATTAGAGCCAATAGTGGCTTCCATAATCGAACTTCCATTGAAATATCTTCCTTTATATAATCGACTGATGAGCGAGTTGGGATTAGTCCAAATACGCCAACAGAGTTTGGCTAATAGAGCTTGATTGAAAGCTCTAAAGTCTCTAAAACCTAATCCTCCTTGAAATTTACTTTGGGCTAGGCCTTTCCAAGATACCCAATGAATTGGGTGATCAAAGTTAGTAGCAGAGCCCCACCAGAACCTTGCCAACAGTCCATTCAACCGCTTACATGTATCAACAGGGAACTTAAAGCACATCATACCATGAACTGGTATGTTAGTGGCAGAGGTTCTGATTAAAATATCCTTGCCTGCTTTAGATAAGGTACGTTGTTTCCAAGCTCGTAACTTTTTCCCAACCTTTTCTTCGATATAGAGAAATGTATCCTTTTTAGTTCTTGGAATAAGAGAGGGAAGGCCTAAATAGGAATCTTGTGCTCCTATTGCCCCAACTCCCAACTGTGATCCCATGTAACTTGCATCTTCACTCTTAGTATTTTTACTAAATAGGACTGCTGATTTGGAGAGGTTAACCTTTTGTCCACTTAGTCTTTCGTACCCTTGGAATAAGGACAATAAGTTCGAACAGGAATCACGAGTTGCTTCTACGAATAGGTAAGAATCATCAGCGAAAAAGAGGTTGGAGATCATTGGACAGGTCTGACGTATCCTTATTCCTTCCAAGAATCTCAAGGTTACCGCTTGATTTATCATTGCAGAGAAACCTTCCGTGCATATGGCGAATAATAGAGAAGACAGAGGGTCTCCTTGGCGAAGTCCTCTCGAGGGTCTGAAGTAAGCTGAAGGGGTGCCGTTAACTAGAATGGAATAGGAGACGGTGGTGACACACTCCTGGATCCAGGAAACGAACTGACAGTTGAACCCTAATTCCTTCATCATTTCAAAAAGAAATGGCCACTCAATGCGATCATATGCTTTTTCCATATCCAGTTTTAGTGCCATCCAACACTTCGAACCTGAGTACAATGTTTTAATATGATGGGATATCTCATGGCTGATCATGATATTATCCACAATCTGGCGGTCTTTGATGAAACCATTTTTGGATTGAGAAATGATCGAGGGTAACACTCTGCTAAGCCTATTAGCTAGCACCTTGGAAATGATCTTATACACTACTTGGCAAAGACTAATAGGTCTGAGGTTTTTCATAGTACGAACTTCCGACCCTTTTGGTACTAAAGATATCCAAGTCCGATTAAAGCTTCTCAATAGCTTTCCCGTACGAAAGAACGTTAGGGCTGCCTGAGTAACGTCTTGTCCAACCAAAGGCCAATAATGTTGAAAGAAACCAGCTGTGAATCCATCTGGTCCTGGGGCTTGAGTTTTCCCCATACTAAAAACCACTTTTTGGATTTCCTCAACCGAGATGGGAGCTATCAACCCGATATTCTGTTCTTCTGTTAGGTAACTTGTGAAAACTAGGCTGGAGAGATTTATATCGGTAGGATTTTGACTTTGAAAAAGTCTTCGATAGTACCTATCCGCTATGCCACATTTTTCTGCTTCGGAGGTACACCACTGACCTCTTTCATCCTCAAGACCCCAAATCACATTATTTCGCCTTGACGAAGCAACTAGATGGAAATAAGGAGTATTTTTATCACCCACTTTTAACCAATTAGTACGAGACTTCTGTTTCCAATATACCTCTTCTCTTTTATATTGAAGAGACAAGTTCTCTTCCAAGGATCGTACTAGGTTCCAATCCACCATTTGGGCATTCCTAGCCTTTTCCAAAGCGGTACTAAAGTCTTTAATCAATCTGGCTGAATTAGATTGCCCTCCTTTACACCACTCGACTAGGGTGTGCCTAACCCGTAGCAATTTAGAGAATAGGCAATACTGGATGGACCCTGCCACTTGTGAGTTCCAAACGTAAGTTATAATTAGTTCTGCTTCGGGCATTGAGGTCCAACGAATATCAAATCTGAATAACCTTTTAAAATGAGGGGCTAAGACTCTAGTAGTCAATCGAAGGAGTCGATGATCTGATCCTTTGTCAGAAAGATGATACAATGAGGAGTTTGGCCAATAATTCATCCAGGTGGGGGTTACAAAGACTCTATCAATTCTTTGCTCGATTGTAATCCCATTTCTGCCTCGGTTCATCCAAGTATATTTAGGTCCTTGGAAAGGTGGTTCAAAGAGGCCAGTTTGGTGAAGGAAATCCCATAAGGGTCGAGCTTTGTCCGTCCGCCACGTTGCACCTCCTAGTATTTCTGAGGGAAACAGGGAGCAGTTGACATCTCCAATAATTAGGAACGGATCAGAGATACAAGAAGAGAAGCGTTTTAACTCCTCTAATTGGTCTTGCCTTTTCGAGATGATGTAAGAAAGGTAAACCCCAATCAATACGAACCGAGGGCACACACCGTAGAGAGAGGAGTTATTATTGATGATGGAAATTGCAACAAAAAAGGGGGTGGACCCAATAACAGACACTGAGGCCGACCGTGGCCAAGCAAAAACTAAACCTCCCGACATACCGGAAGGATCGACAATATGACAATCAGAGAACCCTAACGAGGAAATAAAAGAAGACACCGTGCTTCTTGAAGACATTGTCTCACTTAGGAAAAGAAATGATTTAGTTAAACACCGTTGAGTTTTAAGCGTTTGGAATGTCAAGGGACTCCTCACACCTTGACAATTCCACGCAAAAACATTCATTTATGAGACTGGGGCCACTTGGGGTTGGCTTCCTCCACCCTATCTTCTTGAGCATTTTTTGGGATTGAATCCACCATGCCTTCTTCTGGCTCCTGAATACAAATACCCACGTTTCTTCGAGTGTAGACAATAGGTGATTCTGATGATTCAACCAAGATGGCTTTGCCTTTTGACTTTCCATTTTCCACCGGGCCTATTGAAGAACATGACACTGCAGATTCCGAAGGAAGTAAGTGGGCCTCAAGAATAAGAAGGCCCAAATCCCCTTGATAACCAAACGTGTTAACTTCATCCAAGTCTTCAAATAAAAATTCTGGATTTTCATCACAATATAAATTACCTAACCCGTAGGAATTGGTTGGTTCTTGAACTTGCGATGGGATTGGATTTTCCAAAGTTGGCTCACCAATTGTTTGCACATGACAGTCACCGGTTTTGGGCTCCGTTGGAGGCCCATTTTCGATCAGCTTTGGAGAGCCTTGTTTGCTGACACAGGCCTTTCTACTCGGCCCAGGACTGAAATCTTGGGCTGTCCTTTTGAGCCCAACTGCAACCCCTCCAATAGGACGGAATGGGCTTGAATTAGAGCCCAAGGTCTGGGCTCGGCCTCATCTCCTGGCCGCTGCATTCCTCCCAGCTACTGGATCAGGAAATCGGTCGTCATCCCGTTCCTGAGACCGACGTTGCTCCGGCGCTTCAAGGAGGAGTCTTGTTCCGGCTTGCCCAGAATGTCGCCAGACATTAGTTCCCCTCCCCCGGCCACCATTTCGAATTGAAGCATAGGAGGATTCATTGATTTTTGGCCCGGTCTTATTCCCGATAATTTCAGGGCCGAAACCGTCGTCTCTTGCAATTAGTTCGAAGGGGCAGTTGTGCTGATTGTGCCCAATTCTCCTGCACCTGTAGCACACTGTCCTGATTCCTTCATACCTCAGAGACACCCAGAAGGACGGTCCGGACGAACCATCCGATTTCCTCTTTCTTGCTTCCAGCCTGTGTTCTAGTGGAGCAGAAACGTCAATCTTAACACGAGCTTTGAAGACGCATCCCGGGCTTTCCCAGACAGCATACATAGCCGCATCTTCCACAGTTCCCAGCCTTGATGCCAGAAGAGCACCGAGTGCCACAGTTCTGTATTCCTCTGGCAAATTCCAGAGTTGAACCAAATACGGCACCCTGGCCAATTCCTGGAATAGCTCTTCCGAGGGAGTCTCCCACTTCTTGAATGTGAGGATTTTCGATTGTATGAACCAAGGGGCCTTCCCAAGTGCTTCATTGTAATCAACTTGGTTTGCAAAGACAAATTGAAAGAGTCCAAACCCGGCATCCAATACCGTAACTGCTGCTCTTTTGGCCCAAATGTTATTGGCCATATGTTGGGCTCTGATTCGGGATGGATGAGATGAATAGAGGAGACAACCAACAAGGCTCAACCTTGCTCTGTTCAGCCCAGCCTCCAGAACCTCATCTGTGAATTCAACAGGGGCAGCCATTGGAGAGGAGGGAAAGAGAGGAAAGTGCTCTGTTTTTAGGGGCGGAAGGCAGGGGAAAAGAAGTCGAAAGAAGGAGGCCAGACGAAAGCAGGTCGTGGTTTGGGAGGGAGAGGGGAAGGAGGGAGGGATTAAAAATAGGCCCATCTGGGCAGGATGGGGGCCGGTCATAAAGGCCCAATCAGGGCGGGCTTAGATTGTGCCTAAACTGAAGCATCACATCTCACGATTGGCACTTAAATGCAGCCCATTAATTCCTTAATTGGAGTCTTGAGTGTCTAACGTTATCAACGATCGGAATCGTTTTTTAGAAGAGTCTCACTCTTCTTAACCCTCATCTATGAGGAATAAAGGCCTCTCGGGCCAATTAATTGCACAGGCGATGAACGCCAGGGAAGATTGAACCTACCAATAATTGATGATAGGTATTATGATTTAATTACATTCAGCACCATTAATAAGCATAACGGTTCGACGGATCTTCGTGGTGAGCGGCGGACAGCTTGTCCGTTTGCCGGAAATTGAACCAGACAAAGATTCTGAGGATTTGGTTCCGGCGCAGGGGATATTTCCGTATCCGTGGATGATTCTGGGGACGATGATTGCGGGCGGGCGACTCTCCGATCTCGGGGGCACGATCTGAGGAGATATGGATTTTGGACTAGAGGAGAGGCTTTATATACCGCAGGCGACTGCCTAATTAAGGCACTAGACGGTGGTTCCCGCCCATTAGTGTCGTTGGTTACCTCCAGATTCTTAGCGCCAGCACCAAGCCAGCGGATTAAAGCCGGAAGGTGATGTCGTCAGTTGCAGGGGACCTCTTCCCTTTCCTTCAAACTGGAGGATTCATGCTCGAGATCCAACTGGAGGCTCAGAACCTAGAGAGGATTCTGGATACCAGTGGTGAACCCACCATTGCTGCACCAGAGCGGCTCCTTCAACTTCCAACAGTAGGTGATTGGATGCTACCCTCTAATGATGAGTCAATAGAGGAATACCCCCAAGCTCAGATACTCACGTCACACAGCCAGAGTCAGAGACTCCCACAGGTCCCCTTCCGCCGTCGCCGCCGCCGCCACCAGCGTACCTGTTCTTGTGAATTACCCGGATGTTGGAGGGTCTGGGTAGTGGAAGTATTGGGCAGGCGTAAGCCATAGATAAACCTTGAAATCGCATTGTAATCCTGTTTCAATGAAATAAAGCATTAGCCTAAAAACCATAGAACTCTATTTCCGAATTCTCTCGCCGCCGTCACGCTTCACTCCCCGTCACGCTTTACTCCAAATTCTCTCGCCGCCGTCACGCTTTACTCCAAATTCTCTCGCCGCCGTCCAAATTCATAAGCAGAGCTTTGACTTGATTGGTAGTAACATAGCTTTCACCGTCGCTGCCACCGTGGCGATTCAAATCCAACAACACCTGCAAGAAATCCTTCCTCCCGTTGCCTCCCCTCTTCTCAACCGCCCTCAACCGCTCCTCGATCACCGAGCTCAGAATCTCATCGAACTTGTCGAGCAACCTCTTGGACTTCTTCTCGATCCCCTGCAAGTCAAACCTGGCCAGCGCCGGAATAAAGTCCGACACGTTCGGCGTACCCATCAACACCAACATCTCCGACTCCAACTCCCTGAACTCGCCGTAGAAGCCCTCGTCGTCCCCGGCCACTCCTCCCCACAGCATGTTCAGCATGGCGTTCGTCGTCGCCGTAGAAGCCCTCGTCCAAGGGTACTGTAACTGGACTTTGTATGATTGTCGGGTCTCTCTCTCTGTTTGTGTGTAAATTAACCATTAGTTACAACAATCATTTGTTTTAGAAAAATTTACTTAATTTGTCTACTTGCTTTATATGCTTCTACATTTATTGCAACTTCAACACTATATGATCGTTATTTTACAACACTTAGTAAAATTTTGGCACATTTAAGTTGTGTTTGAGTTGAACTTTTATTTCAAAATGGGGTTAAACTTGGTCTGTTAAGTCATATGATTGCAATAACTCAGTCGGGTTGCGGGTTTGAAAATTTTGTTAATCGGGTTGCGGTCACTTTGGAATGGAAAATGAGAGGGAGGTTAGGGTGGGAACTCCGGAATGGAAAATTTATGGACGAGTGAATATGAGCCAACAATTATACTAAAATTGATAAGCAATCTCTGACGGTTCGTTGTTTAGGGTATATGGTATAATGTACAGATTGTTTAGGGTATATATGGTTAGGGTATAAGGTATTGATGGTTTTGACGATTCTAAGTTTTTTATTAACATATGTTCACTTGAAGTCATTTGAAGTCTAACGACAGGTAATCCCTTTTTAATTTATGTTTATGGTACGTGGTTAGGGTACAAGGTATATGGTGTAAGTATAAGATATATGGTTAGGGTATAGCAAATATCACTTTTTTATCTATGTTTTGAAAATCAAAGTATGAAATTCACTTTAAATTAACTATACTAGCAAAATCACAACTCATAAGGATATATGGTTAGGGTATAGGGTATGTGGTTAGTGTATAATGTATTGATGGTTTAGGGTATACGATCAACAACATATACTAACTTAATATTGTCGATTGAGGGTAAGGCCAAGTGTATAGGATATATGTTATCGAGTAAGTTATGATTGAAGTCAGAACAATTATACTAAATTTGATAGTTAATCTTTAATTGTTTAATTTGAAGAGTAAGTCGAACAATTTTACAAATAACCTTTTACTTCTTTGGCATTAGCAGTGATGATGACCATGACAATGAGGAGGAGGAAGATGGAGAAGGAGAAGAAGAAGATGATGATGATTAGGGGTGAGATTATGATGTGAATTAGTGGGGGAGATGGGGTTACTTGGTAGGATTAAGGGGTATTTATTACATAAGTGGTTAGAGTAGCAGAATAGGCTACCTAGATTGTACCTCGTTTAGTTTTATGTTGTTTTAACTAAAGAAACTGCTCAATTTCAGAATGCTTTTCTGTTAGCCTACGTACAACTCCGTTATTGGTATTGGACAAAAATTAGGGGGAAAAATCCAAAACAACCATTGTTTTAAAAAAAATTACAAAAATACCACGCATTCCCAAGAATTTCCAAATCTACCACAATCGAGGCGTGATTCTCATTTAAACCGCGCGGGCAAGGGGCGGTTTGCCATTGGGCAGCTGACAAAACGCGTCTCCACGTGGTGGTCCATGCAACCGCACGATGGGCAGGCGATATGACGGCCTAACAGCCTGCCAGCGGACCGATCCGCGTCCGATCTGCCTTCAAAAATCTTTTCTTTGGTTTTCACTAAAAAAACCGTCGAATCTATGTCCGAATTCTGAAAAAATGGACGATTTTATCCAAGAAGAGGGTATTTACTATGATGATTATCAAGCGGTACATACTCATTTTACCCAATTTTTGTTGTTGTTATAATGGTTTATTTAATTTATATACTAATTGATTTATGTTGTTGTTATGCTATCGTAGGTTGGGCCGGATGTTGATATATACAATCAACGATATTATGTTGATCAAGGACCGATTAATGCGACTATTTTATACGATCAATACAATCATCGTTCAAGAGACGTTTGACCATCTTCAGAATGACCTACACTGCCTTCGACCGCCTCGGTGTAAACGAACATCTCCGCTTGTTTAATTTTATTGGTGGTCAAAAATTAGACCATGGCATCAACGTCCTCCTGAGTGGTAATGAGAAATTCCTCATTCCACAGCGACCCGCCATGTCTGTTTGGATATCGATACACTATACGATCAACTCTTCTAGTGCCAATCATGCAGGTAACCTCAGTGCACAATTAATGGAGCTCTTCAAGCATCGGCCTCGTACGGACCTTCATTTTATAAAAATTGTCACCCATGTAACGTTCACCCTTTTCGGTCTCTTCTGTGTAACCATTCCACCGCAACCCAAGCGTGAACCTTTGGAATGCCATCTGCAATAAAACTGTAATTAAGTTACTAACATAAAAATCACAAATGACAATGAAAAGTAATACAAAACAAACTTACGAATTAACGTTAATCGCAAAAATTAAATAATTTAAAGGTGCACAACTGAAATTTGAAGAAGAAAGAGGAGTGGAGTAAAGATTTTGAGTTTTCTGGACCTGCCTTTTATAGGCAAATTTTACACTAAAAACCGCAGGGGGCGGTTTTAGTCTGGCATACAGCCCCCACCCCTGCAACCTCCTGCACTCCTGCATGCCGACATGTCGGATGTCGGGTGACGATGCACAAACCGCTGGAGGGGGGAGTGGTTTATGTGTCGACATGGTAAACCGCTTCCCTGTGGAGCGTTTTACTATGCCGACACGTAACCGCTCCCTAAGGAAGTGGTTTGTGGTAGGGCACTCATTGAAACCGCTCTTTTGAAGAGCGCTCATTTTTTTCAAAATAGGCAAACCGCTTGTCGACCAGGCGGTTCTATGGTAAACCGCGGCCTAGGTGGGTTGTTTCTGTTATAACCACCCCTGAGTTGAGCGGTTTTAAAAAAACAGTGGTAGATTTGGAAATTCTTGGGAATGGGTGGTATTTTTGTAAATTTTTTTAAAACAGTGGTAGTTTTGGATTTTTTTCCAGAAATTAAGAAGAGAGTGACTAAATGTGGCATGTTTCAGTAATTCAAGTGACCAAAATTGATAACAATTTTTTATAATGACTAAACATGACATGATTTAGAAATCTCAATGACCAAATGTGGCATTTACCCGTGTTTCTTTGGATGATTGAACCATAGTTTATTTTGCTTGTTCGAGTCAATAGAATCGGTTTAATCAGACATTGCATGATTTCAATTAGGGGTAGAAATCAGTATGATATCGATATCTCAATACCAAATATCGAAATCCCGAATACCAAATAGTGCCCTTAACTCAATCTCAATCATAATCCCAAAATAAATTCGGGATCGATATCCCAATTCCTAAAATTTTGTTCGGTATCGGTACAATTTGATCTGGGAATATGAATAGATTTGTGATACATTGTGGTTTGATTTTGGCTAATTTGATAGAAGTAGAACAAATTTACTAATGATATTAATTTTAGGTATAATTTGTTTTGTCCAGTACCTTAGATTTCATTAGCTTATTTATTATATTTGATTGTTGCTTAATTTATTTTATAATTTAAATTCAGATATTGAGAGGTTTTTATCTATCTATCTACACTTCTATATAGAGATTCAGCATGATAAGTGGGTTGAAACAAAAATTGGAGCCTCCACCTTATCTCACGGAAGGCTAAAGGTGTCTTTCCATCTTAATTTTTTTTTTTTTTTGTTTATTTTATAATTACTCATTTTGATTTATTCGTTGTGGAAGGTTGGACTTTTTTTATAATTTGTTTCTAGCATTTTATTTTACATACTTATTACTGTTATTATGGTAATAAAAAATTGCTATAGCAATTAACTCTAAACTAAGTGAACCTTATCTGTGGTTTGTCGTTGGTCAACAAAAATAATGTTTCTAGCATTTTATTTTTACATATTACTATTACTATGACAATCTAAAAGAATTTGCTACAATGACTTTATCTAAACTCTAAGTAAAACTTACAATTCGTCAAGTAGATCTTTGTTGTTGATCTACCAAATTAGTAAAGGTGACACCTAGCTTAAATAGGTCAATCTACACACCAGATTAGTGGATGTAAAAAAACTGCAATGTCTACCATTTGATATTCCGACAGTCCTTCATATGTCATATAAAATCCATTGCTACAAATTTTATTTGCATAGGCATGTTTCCCTGAAACATTCAATCTAATGAGAAATGTGATAGACTCACACAAAGTATATCACATACTAGCACTATTTTAATCAACCTTATCGATCAACAAGCCGATCAAAGTTTTTGCTAGGCTCTAAATAAAATTTATTTGGAGTTTGACCAAATCATCATAGACATGCCCCGACTGAAAATATAAACTTTTTGTTTGGTAACTCTGGCCATTAACAAATTTTTTTGCAATCACGTTCAAATTAACTTTAAAAGGTTTTAGTGATTCATTAGATGAACGTTTATTTGTGCATGTAACATGTAGCAAGAACTTAGATAGTATGAACAAAAATTTAGGAAGATGTTTTCTTTTTAATTTGAGCAAAAAAAGTGTTTCACATTTTTGTAAATATAATACCATTAAGTTCTTTACTGCAATGAAATCTAGGACAAGAAGGAATAGTCGTCTAATAATGATCAAGGTTGTGCATTCTGTAATAGAGATAAGATGTTGTGGAGGATAAAGGAGGGACAATTATTAGTGAGAAAGAGCAAATATCATATATTTACTTTTAGTGAAATGCAGAAGAGGAAGGAAGACATCATTATTGGTGAGGATATAACGATAATGATGAAGCAATCGTGAAATCCAAAACAAAATATGTAGTAGTTTCTAATTGGAGTGTGATTTGGAAGAATTTTTTAGTGTTGATTCTCTTGGATGACTTTAGTTGATGAATCAGTTAGGATGTGAGAAAAACTTATGATCCATTTTCAATTTATGATCCATGTTCCTTTTATTTTACCAATATTTAAAAATTATTCTTTTACAATCACAAATGAAAATGTATTTTGCTTCACAAAATTACTATTGTTGTTTATATCATGATATAACGTATCCGGCCAACTGGCCGGCGGGTACAAATCTAGTTTTCAAAGTAAGTGAAAATAACTCCAAATCTAAAATCCAGTGGGAATCCTCATCCTACGTGAAGTTGGTCGAAATCTTTAATTCATCCGAATTCTTGAATTATAAGGTATGGAATCCAAATCCGAATCGGAATCGGTCCAGTCCTTGGGCTAATTAATCAAATCCTAATTGACCAATGCTAATAAGCAAGTTGATAACAATATGGCAGAGGAGAGGTGGGAGCATCTCCCCGGAGACATCCTATACGACGTGGCACTGCGGCTGCGCAACCTGAGGGATCTATTCTCATACGCCGCCGTTTGCAAGTCATGGCATTCGGCGTTGGCGCCGGTTATCAAGTCGCCGCCTCCGCTGCCGCCCGGTTTCCCGATGCTTATGCTGCTGGGACAAGACCAGGGGGGCGGCGGGCGTCAGCGCCGATTCTTCAGCTTGCTGGACGGACGAACCCACCGGATGAAGGTGAATGAAGTCGTCAATGGTACGGGGATGAGTTCCTGCGTTGGCGTATCCCACGGGTGGTTGGTGGTGGTGACGGATCGAGAAGTGGAGGTACATTTGACCCACCCCTTAACCGAGCACGCGGTAAAACTCCCGCCGCTATCACGCTGCCCCAATTCCACCTACGGCGAACTGCTCCCTGAAGATTTCTGCGATTTTTACATCAACAAGGCTGTGGTGACGGCGGCTCCCTGGAAAGACGGGGCCGCCAATCCCGACTGCGTGGTGTTGGCCCTCGTTGGCCTGGCCAATTTCTTGTGGGCGTGCAGATTGGGGGATGTGATTTCCGATCACAGCAATGCGGCGTGGACGGAGCTCGAGCCGATCGCCCAAGGCTATGCCGACGTTGTTTGCCACAACGGGAACATCTACGCGGCATCTGAATTTGGGGCAGTCTACACCATCAACAACATTACTACCGGTGTTCGAAACCTTGCGGAGCTAAAATGGCGCAATCTCTGTAGCGGGTCTAAGCTTAATGAATCGAGAGTAGCCAACTACTTGGTGAGCTCGCTGTCGGGCGATCTTCTACTGGTAAAGCGCTACCGCGGAGGATTCTACTATACTAAGGCTTCTGATGAGGGGGGGCCTTTCGACCTTGAAAGTATGTACCTGACTGTTGGGTTCATGGTCAGCAAATTGGTGGACTGTGGGCGGCCGCGGCGTTGCAAGTTGGAGAGGGTGTACAATTTGAGATGTGATGAAGCCTTGTTTGTAGGCCAAAGCTGCAGCTTGTCGCTGTCACTGGAAGCAATGAATACAAATAGGCAGAAAGAAGGACGAGGAATGTTGACACCCAACTGCATCTACTTCACTGACGACAACTTGGAATTCTTCAAGGAAGAACTCGGAGGCCATGATCAAGGTGTGTTTAATATGGCGGATGACACCGTCAAGCCCTGTTATACTAGAAAAATAGCTCCTTCACTGTTTTGCCAGCCTCTTTGGTATATGTAATTTCTTCTATCACAATGTGGATGGATAATAATAACTCATAGTACCGCCCAAGTAGAGTTGGCTGTCAATTGTGATTAAAAGAAAAAAAATATCAGGCCTGCTTTTACCATTCCTCTATTACTACAATTCTCAGAAACAGATCGATCATAAAAAAAATTCTCAGAAACAGATGCTCAGTGCAATCAAAAGCAAACAAAGGGTTGCTGGACAGAGAAAAAACGAATGGAGGAATGGTGAAAAAGTGCCATGAAACCACAAAATCAAAAGGTGACTGTAAATGACATGCATCATTTTCTAATGAGGCCAAGACACTGATCATTTTCAAGACTGCTTCTTTGAATCTTACTTACTCAGCTGTCATCCTTGCAAAAGCTCAAAATTCCGCTTGGCTTTTCCATGGTCTAAGTTAACATAAGCAAGATGAAATCCCAGTGCAATTCCATCCATAAAAAAGAACATACAGTCATTCCCTTACAAATGCAGAGTGTTCACTCACCAGAGATGAACTGCATTGCACCAAGACCATCTACATTACAGGAAAAGGTTTCAAGACAAAATCTACATTGCAGGAAAAGAGTTTTAACCAAGTCAAGAGATGAACCTGCATTGCAGCAATTGTGTAATAACAAAGCTCTCCTAGAAAGACTATTATCATTACTCGCCATTATCAGCCCATGGAACATGCATCTAGAGCAATGAGGCATGTTGAATGATCCTAGTAGGAATGAAAGGCTTTAATATTGAGTATACCAAGCATGGCAAGAAATCCAAGCATCTAATCTTAGAAATACATCAACCAGTCTAACTGGCAGCAAGCAGAATAATGTAGAGAGGTGATATGGTTCACAGCAAGAAGGCAATAAAGATCATGGACCTGGACATCAATGCTTAGTAGTAGAAAAGAGTGAAAAGCAGTTAAGAGAGTAGGAGGAAATGACAGGAAGTTCCGTCGAAAACTATACCTCACTGTTAGTGGGGTTCAGAAATGACAAATGGACTCTTAGGCCTTCCCACAAATTCACCAACATCTCGTTTGGGTTTCAAAGTCAGATTTAAGAACTGCTAGAAGAGAAGCACCGTATATATGACTTCTTAAGTAAAATACTCGACTCATCTGACTTGAGTTATGCTCCTCTAACTGTTTCTTCCTTCAGCTTTTAACTCTTTTACCTTCACGCCCGGGCCCCTCTCTGATTCTCACGGGGCGCCCAAAAGGATAATACCCGGCCAGGTATTCTTGGTCATGGCCGGGTATTTTCCCCCAGCAGCCCACTTCGTCTCAACTTTGCACCTTTCGACCTAGAACTCGTTTCTCCGCCTCGATTCCAACGCCGGGTCCTGAAATATGACATAAACACACAACCTAGCGTGAAATCGGCTTAAAACACGAGAATCCACATCTCAAACGGCTTCAGAAAAGGGTTGAAAACATGTGTAATTATCGATCTATCAAACTCCCCCACACTTAACCGTTTGCTTGTCCCCAAGCAAACCTAACTCAAACCAATGCAACTCTCCAGACCTCTGTAGCAACAAACAACCCCGATCGTAGGTAGAGGCCTTCCTAGATCATTTAGCAGCTTACGAGGTCAACCGACGCACAAGTCATCTCATAGCTTCTTCGGCGAGAGCACTAGTCTCGAGTCGGCATCATGGCAAATAGTGAACAGAGGACAAATGAATCGTGGACGAAAAGACTCTCAAAAACAAAAGATCATGGACTCACATTTTTCAAGGTGCTCGATTTTCTTCTTGAAGATGGTTGGAATCCCTTTTCTTTCTTCTTTTTGCTTGTTTTTCTGTTTTTTTTTTCTCTTTTTTTTTCAAGGGTTCCAACCTGCTTTTCGAAAAACGGGAGCTCCCACCTAGCAGAGGTTTTGCGGGAGCCCAGCTCTTACCGGCCATGCCAGGAGCGGATGTCTCGAGCCTCGTGCGGGGGAAAGACATGTAAGGGGGCTGGAGGTAGTAGGTGGAAATTGGGAACGGATTCTCGTCTCCCCTTACACACTTTCGCCCTATTCGCACGGGAGACGTTATTTTAAAGCACATTTTCGAGCACCTGTTATTTCCAAAACATGATACAAGAGTCCATGACAGGTAGAGAGTCCACAACACCACACAATTCAAGGGTCCTAAGATCACTAATTCACTCAACAACCAACACAATATGAAGAAGAAATGAGACTTCTTAAATGCATCAATATCCTCCATAGTGCTACACTACCTCCCTAGGTTGCACATTACTACAGAGACTGTCAATTCAAAGCATACTGAGCAGGCAATTGCAAGGAACACGTACTTGGAGCCCTCAAATTTTAAAAATTTGGACAGTGGACTAGGCTCCAAGCACACAAACCGATCTAATGCAGTCAAAAGATAAACATCCCCCCCCCCCCAGACATTGCCCTCAATGGAGAAGAGGGAAGGAAAGGGGAACGATGTTACCGGTGTGCACAGACTGCAGGAGACTGGAAATGGACCAGTCGGCATGAAACGGACTGGAGAGAGGACCAGTCGGGAACACAGGCACAGCTAAAGGAAACCAAAGAGCTCAAACACAATACGTTAGGTCCAATGGTCAGCCCAATAGTACAGCATCAAAAATGAAAAGAAAAAGAAACAAAACCGACACAAAACAGTTCGCATGCTGACAAAGACAAAAACACTCAAAACATGCCACTAAGGCCCTCCGAGACCGGAGAAGTCGATCTGGTTCATAAGGTCGTCGTCTCCATCCTCCAGTGGTGGGTGTGGTGGCGAATGATTCCACCGGGTGGTCCAGTGGTGCTCCTCTGGAGGGTGACAAGCCTGGAGCAGGTGCTCCGAGTACTCCATCAGTCGGCGCCCACGATCTCGCTCCCGCTCCATGAGAGCACTAGTGACTCCCATATGGGTCTCCAAGCGGCCAAGGCGCTCGTCAACACCCGCCAGCCTGGACTGGTACTCGGCCTGGTGGGCCGAATACTGCTGGTAGAACTGGACCTGATGGTCCATGAGCTGCTGGTTCTGAAGACCGAGCTGCTGGAACTGGAGCGCCATCTGCTGGAACTGCTCCGTGAAGAAGTCCATCGACGGGCAAGAAGCCATCGACGGACCAGAAGGACCAGAGGAGGACTCACCTCTCACTGGTCTCTGTCGAGGCTGAAGGTCCCCTGGTGGAGAGAGCTGGGGCTCCGGCTCATCGGCATCCATGGCCCCGTCATCCTCATCATCATCCTCATCCTCCTCCTCGTCGGAGTAATCCGCATCCTCATCGTCTTCATCGAGATCAACAACCTCCTCAGGAGGCAGGGAGAGCCCATCGACCCAAGTGCGGCTCCCGTCAGTGGTCAGGAGGAGGGCGTTGTGGAGCACATCCCGGCTGAGGGGGGTGGAGCCGCCCTGTGCAGAAGAATCACGGAGTCCCTAGAAGCTGAGGCCGAAATGGCGCGCCAGACGAGTGATCAGGGGACCACAGTAGAGATGCTTGGGCTTCCCGTGGCACCTGGAGAAGGTGGTGGCCACGAAAGAGCCCAAGTGCAGCATATGATCCGGGTGCCTCATCGAATACATCGCATATAACACCCGCTTCGGAATCTTGTGCGAGCCGGTGACATTGGGGACGATGGAGCGGGTGATGAGCAGGTTCAGGATGTGCCACGCCGGCTTGAGAGACCGAACATATGTCTGGCCAGGGTTGAAGAAGTCCTGGGCATAGTCGCGGCGGGCTATCTTGCGGTAGAACTCATCCTGGTTCCAGTCCGTCGGGTGTGCAACCTCCACCTCGTGATGGTCGAATGGGTTGTACTCGATCCCCAAAGCATGGGCCAACCCGTCAATGGTCAGCTCCCGGTGGTGTCCGCCTAGTGGAAACTTCACTGCATATGAGTCCCGGGCCGCCTTGTTATCGTACTGGAATGTGGTGTAGAACTCCCACACCAGCTCAGTGAAGGTGGGCTCGTCTATACTCAGCAGCGTCCGCCAATCGCGGTGACTGATGGCGTCGGTGATGTCCGGCATGCAGTGGAGCTGCTCGAACACGGCCCACTCGAGATGGTGGTGGCGCTCCAGTTTCCCCCGAATCACCTTGCGGAACTGGTCCGCGTAATCCCGGTACAGGCGCAGACCCTGCACAAAGGGATGGTCGAGGGACATGGTCCTGCAAAATCAACAAACCCAAAGTGGAGCCAAGAAAAAAGTTGTCAGGACCAACAGCATGGGTTCATCACTTCCCCCACACTCAGGCTCATCTAGGCTAACAGTTAAGCACAGCCGGTTGAATCGAAATCAACTCAACCAAAATCAAGGCAAGACCACATAACCAACCACATTAAGTACACGGGCATCACATATACCACAAATAAATCCATGCATACTCAAGGCATCCCTCACCCTACTCTAAATCAGGCATGCAAACACAGTTCTCGGTCCTACAATCTACAGTTCGATTTCCTAGGAAAGGAGTAATTAACAAGAAACACACCTGGAAACGCAAGTAGAACTGTAGCGAGGACTCTAGGAAAGGGTGAGGGACGCGAGGAGGACCCAGAAATTTGCCCGGGAGGCTCGCCGGAAACTGGCCGGAAAGTCGCCGGGGGTCACCGGAAAGTCGCCGGAAAATGACTGCGGCGGAGACGCGGCGGCGGCCGGCGGCAACCGACGGCGGAGGGCAGCCGGCAGCGGCCAAGAGGAGAGAGGGGAGAGGATTTGAGAGAAGAGAGAGGAGGAATTTTGGAAAAATGAGGGTAGAGAGAGAAATTGACCGGGGGTTTCCTTTAAATAGTAAAAATCCCCGGTCGGGTATTTTTTATCACACGACTGGGGGTTTTAAACGCAGCGTATCGAGCGGATTACTATACCCGGCCTTGAGCCAAAAATACCCGGTCGGGTAATTTTGGGTCAAGGTCGGGTATTTTTGTGAAACGCTGCGTGTAAGGCCTTGAAAACCCCCAGCCTCGAACCAAAAATACCCGGTCGGGTAATTTTGGGACGAGGTCGGGTTTTTTTTTTTTTTGGGAAAATGCTGCGTTCAAGGCCTTGGGAATCCCCGGCCTCGAACCAAAAATACCTGGTCGGGTATTTTTGGGACGAGGTCGGGTATTTCTCTTTTTTCACCCCGAGAAACAGAGGGGGTCCCGATCGTGGGCCAAAAATACCTGGTGGGGTATTTTGGCCCACGACCGGGTATTTCCCCCAATCGGCCATAAAACTCTTTCGTCCAAAATTTCAACCTCTCCTGCACAAAAACACCAAATCGAGGCATCACAGACGACCGAACTTCACTACAGACATGCAACTGACTCGACACGACACAAAAACTCAGAAAAAAGGGAAAAAGAAATGCAAACCGTGGTGGGGTTGCCTCCCCACAAACGCTTCTTTACCGTCTTTTACCTAGACGCCCATGGCGGAACTAAGGGTCCGCGAGTTCCACCACCAACTCCGCACGTTCGACCTCGTCTCCCAGGTAGAGCTTGAGACGATGGCCATTCACTTTAAACGGCTCAGTTTGCGGGTTGGCAATCTCAATTGTGCCATACGGGAACACCTGGGTGACCGTGAACGGTCCAGACCACCGGGAACGGAGCTTTCCGGGAAAGAGCTTCAGGCGAGAGTTATAGAGGAGAACTCGATCACCAACCTGGAACTCCTTCGGACCCCGCAACCGGGCATCGTGCAGGCGCTTAGTGCGCTCCTTGTACAGCCGGGTGTTCTCATAGGCGTGGTAGCGCCACTCTTCCAGCTCCAACATCTGCATTTTTCGCTCAACACCTGCAACACTAACATCCAGATTTAGCAGCTTAAGGGCCCAGAAGGCCTTGTGCTCTAGCTCCACGGGCAGATGGCATGCCTTTCCATAGACAAGCCGGTACGGTGAAGTACCAATGGGTGTCTTGTAGGCAGTGCGATATGCCCAGAGAGCATCATCGAGCTTGGTGGACCAATCCTTGCGGGACTGATCCACCGTCTTCTCTAGGATCCGCTTGAGCTCCCGGTTCGTCAGCTCGGCCTGGCCACTGGTCTGAGGATGATAGGCCACGGACACCTTGTGAGTCACACCATAGCGAGACAGTAGTTTATCAAATTGGCCCTGGAAGTGGGTGCCTCGATCGCTTATGATGGCTCTAGGTGTCCCAAACCGGGAGAATAGCTGCTTCAGAAAACCACAAACACGTCTAGCATCATTAGTGGGCAAAGCTTGCGCCTCAGCCCACCTAGAGACGTAGTCAACAGCAACCAGAATATAGGTATTGCCAAAAGATGGAGGGAAGGGGCTCATGAAGTCGATACCCCAGACATCAAAAATTTCACAAGTTATGAACACATTCTGGGGCATCTCATCACGGACAGAGATGTTACCTGACCTCTGGCATCGGTCGCACCTGCGTGCGAAGGCGTCTGCATCCTTGAAGAGCGTGGGCCAGTAAAAGCCCGACTGGAGCACCTTCCTCGCCGTGCGGTTGCCTCCGTGGTGACCGCCAGTAGGTCCCTCATGACAGTGAGATAGAATGCCCTCCATCTCACTCTCCATAACACAACGACGGATGATCCCGTCGGCTCCGATCTGAAAAAGATGAGGGTCATCCCAGAAGTAATGCTTCAAATCGGAGAAAAATTTCCTCTTGGCGTGAGTTGTCATCCCCTTGGGCAGCTGCTGGCCCACCAAATAGTTCGCAAAATCAGAATACCAGGGGGTGACACTCTCCACCAAGCACATCATCATAAGTCTCTCATCTGGGAAGGAGTCGTTGATCTCCTCCACGAGGTTGTCCGCAGGAGGTGCGTCCAACTGGGAGAGGTGATCAGCTGCTACATTCTCCGCTCCCTTCTTGTCCCGAATCTCAATATCAAACTCCTGCAATAATAAGATCCATCGTATGAGCCTAGGCTTGGCATCGGCCTTGCTCATCAGGTATCGGATCGCGGAGTGATCTATATACACGGTCACATGGGACAAGACCAGATAGGGACGAAATTTATCGAAGGCAAACACCACTGCAAGCAGCTCCTTCTCTGTGGTGGTGTAGTTCTCCTGGGCATCATTGAGGGTCTTCGAGGCGTAGTAGATAGGTCAGAAGTGTTGATCTCGCCTCTGCCCCAAAACAGCTCCAACAGCAAAGTCACTGGCGTCGTACATCAGCTCAAATGGTAGGGACCAATCAGGAACAACCATGATAGGAGCTTGGGTGAGCTTCTCCTTCAAGGTTGTGAACGTCGCTGTGCAAGCATCAGTGAACTGGAAGGGGGCATCCTTCTCTAGAAGCTTAGTCAGGGGCAGGGCGATCTTCGAGAAATCCTTGATGAACCGCCTGTAGAACCCTGCATGGCCTAAAAAACTCCGGATCCCCTTAACAGATGTAGGGGGAGGCAGCTTGCTGATAGTCTCGATCTTTGCTCTGTCCACCTCAATCCCCATCTTGGAGATCTTATGCCCGAGAACTATGCCTTCTCGAACCATGAAGTGACACTTCTCCCAACTCAGTGACAGGTTCGTTTCTTCACACCGTTTAAGAACAAGTTTCAGGTTATGGAGACAGTGAGAAAATGAGTCTCCATAAACCGAGTAACCGTCCATAAACACCTCCATAATCTCGCCGACCAGACGGTCAAAAATGGCGAGCATGCATCACTGAAAAGTGGTCGGGGCATTGCATAGCCCGAATGGAATCCGCCGGTAGGCAAATGTGCCGAAGGGGCAGGTGAAAGTGGTCTTCGCCTGGTCCTCCGGTGCAATAGGGATCTGAAAGTACCCGGACATCCCATCCAAGAAACAGTAGAACTCGTGCCCCGCCAATCTCTCCAGCATCTGATCAATGAAAGGCAGCGGGAAATGGTCCTTCCGAGTGGCATCGTTGAGACGCCGATAGTCGATGCAAACACGGTACCCGGTCACCGTGCGCATCGGGATGAGCTCGTTCTTCTCGTTAGGCACCATGGTCATCCCACCCTTTTTGGGTACCACCTGGGTGGGACTGACCCACTCGCTGTCAGAAATGGCGAAGATGATCCCCGCGTCCATCAGCTTCACGATCTCTGCCCGAACCACAGCCTCCAGGTTCGGTGCCAATCTCCTCTGCGGCTGTCTCGCTGGCCGCATCTCATCCTCCAGCAGTATCCGGTGGGAGCAAAAGGAGGGGCTGATCCCCCGGATGTCTGTGATCTTCCACGCTAAAGCTCGCTCGTACTACTTCAGCAAGGCCACCAGTCTGTTCTTCTGCTCGGGTGTGAGGGTCGAGCTGATGATGACTGGTAGCTTATTCCCCTCCCGGAGAAATGCATACTCCAAATGAGGAGGGAGGGGCTTAAGCTCCAGCTCTGGT
The DNA here is from genome assembly GCA_946122785.1 of Linum tenue. Taxonomy (NCBI): domain Eukaryota; kingdom Viridiplantae; phylum Streptophyta; class Magnoliopsida; order Malpighiales; family Linaceae; genus Linum; species Linum tenue. The sequence continues at coordinate 50,967,671 of CAMGYJ010000004.1, read as the reverse complement.
GTTGCGGGTGGAGGATGAGATCTGTTTAAACAGCATGTCGCCCTCCAAGAAGGGGCCACTCTCCAATGTAGCCAACTGCTCCGCCAGCTGCGGCTCCTACGATGCCTGCTCACCTAGCAAAATACAACGCTCAAGAGCATCATCAGTACCCGCACTCGTGATGGCGAGTGCGGTCTCAAAATCGATAAGCATATCACAGTAATCTATGTCATCATGCAAATGAGAATGTTTCCCATTGTCAGACACAGAAAAAGTAGTCTGTTCATCACCAGCACGCAAGATCAATTTACCACTATGCACATCAATAAGCGCCTTGGCGGTGGCGAGAAACGGTCTACCCAAAATCAAAGGCACATCCACATCTTCATTTATATCCAAAATAACAAAATCAACAGGATATGTGAATGCACCAACATTAACAAGCAGATCCTCAATGATACCCTTAGGATGCACGATGGAACGATCAGCTAAATGAATGCTCATCCTAGTAGCTCTAGGTTCACCTAGGTCTAGCTTCTTAAACAATTTGTAAGGCATGACATTTATACTAGCGTCTAGGTCCGCCAAGGACTTTCCTACATGCATGCTGCCAATAACAAGAGGGATAGTGAAACTCCCTGGGTCTTTGCGCTTCTCGGGCAGATTGTTCTGCAGGATAGCAGAACACTCCTCACTGAGCATCACTGTCGAAAGATCCCCAAGTTTCTTCTTGTTGGTGAGGAGGTCCTTCATGAACTTGGCATACTTGGGCATCTTCGACAGTGCCTCCACGAGCGGCATGCTGATGTTGACCTGCTACAACATTGCCATGAACTTGGCAAACTCTGTCTCCAGCTTGTCTTTATGAAGTCGAGTGGGGAAGGGCAGCTGGGGTATATGCTCCTTGACCACAGGTTGTAGCTTGGGAGCAGGTGCTTCGCTGCCTTCCCCCACTTCTGCATTATCAGCTGGAGGTGTTGAAGCAGGTAGTGGGTCGTCTCGCCCGGGCTGGGCAGGAGCAGCAGATTTGGTGTTGCCACTCCTGGTGGTGATGGCGTCCAGCTGCTGTAGAGGATCATGAGGGTTTGGAATAGTGGTGGCAGGCAGAGTCCCCGGTGCCCTGGTAGTGTTCTGGCGAGATAAGCTCTCAATCGGGTTCTGTAGATCTTGCAGAATGGCACCTTGATTTCTCTGGCCTGCCTCCAGTGAGGCTATGTTCTGATCCATCCTCGTGAAATTCGCCTGGCTGGTGGTCATGAATGCCTGCAAAATATTCTTCAGATCAGTCATCTGATTATTTGGAGCTGCGGCTGCTGGAGGCTGGGCATACTGGCGCTGGGGCTGCTGGAATGGCTGCCCCTGCCTAGGCTGGTAGGGCTGCTGCTGTGGTGGTGGCCCCTGCCTAGCCTGGAAGGGCTGCCTCTGCTGAAAACCACCCGTTGGTGCTGGGAAACCAGGTGGTTTAGTGGTGTTACTGCTCCAGGCGAAGTTGGGATGCTGGCGCCATACCTCGTTGTAGGTATTGCTATATGGGTCCAGGCGCCGAGCATTGGCGATGAAGTCCACCTGCTCTTGGGGAGTAGAGGACTCCCTCATAGACTGACAGTCCTCCACCAGGTGATTCGAGCTCTCGCACCACTGACACTGAGCTACTGGAGGCGTAGCTGTCCCTCGGCCTGGAAGGAGGCTGTTGGGCTGCTTCAATGTCTGCACCAACTCAGCCACCTGCTGCTCTAACCCGGACCTGGCCTCCATAGCGTGCACACCACGGTCCCGGGAATTTCTGCCTCTGCTGTTCTGCCCACAGGAATGATCTCGGGCAGCCAATGTACTAATCATCTGGTTCAGCTCGGGTGGAGTCTTAGTGAGAACATCCCCTCCTGGGCATAGAGACTCAATCACCTTCTGGCTGTCTGGGGTGAGGGAACTGTAGAAGTTCCCCAATGTGAATGCATCACTGAAGCCATGATGGGGACACTGCCAGAAATATCCCATGTACCGCTCCCATGCATCACGAAGTGACTCGTCTGGCTCTTGGCGGAAGTGAGTGATCTCCCGCTGAATCTCTGTGGTCTTCGATGCCGGATAGTACCTGTGCACGAACTTGTCTGCTAGATCGTCCCAAGAAGTGATGGACAATGGGGGCTGGGTCTCCAACCACCTATTAGCATTCTCCGCCAGAGAATGGGGGAAGAGGTGAAGGCGGATTGCGTCATCCGGGACACCGTTCAACTTGAACCCGTTCGTCAGCTGCAGAAAACGGGAAAGATGCACCCGAGCCTCCTCATCCTTCAAGCCATGGAACTGGATAGAGGATGTAATGAGTTGAATCCAGCATGGCTTGATCTTGTTTGCTGGAATGGGCGGATAGAGGATGACCGGGCGGATGTCAGCAATCCGTGGAGTATAGTAATACTCCAAGGTGGGACCCGGTGGTGGTGGATGATGATGAACCCCAGCTCCCTGGGGATTGGGGTCGTTCCCCAAGAGCTGATTCGCCGGAGGTGGGTTGTGATCGCCTTCCATCTCGTACTCGCCCTCGGACTCGCTGCTCAATTGGCCGTCTATGCGCTCTAGCGTAGCCAGTCTAGCTCGTTGTTGTCTCCTAAGTTGATGGCAGGTGCATTCAATCTCTGGATCCAACGGCAGTAAACCTCCTGATTGGCTACGGGTCATGCACTATCTGCACACAATCAAGCAATGCAAACCCGTGAAGGCACAAGTGGGAAAGAACAAACACTCAATGCGAAAATGAAAATGTTAAAGTAACAGAAATCACTTTTCTTCAACAACCTAGCCGTCCCCGGCAACGGCGCCAAAAACTTGACTCACTCCTACTGTCACTCTAGAAAATGGCCAAGTATAACCACTTCCTAAAGCGTAGTATAGCGGGTTTGGGTTTTATTGTCAACCCGGGTCCTAGATTTGATGACTACTCGGTGAATTCTTGTTATCTAGCAGTGAACTTTTAGTGCAGATTCAAACAAACAAAAACGCAAAGCAAGTTAAACGGTTGTTTCAAGTCAAGAGAGGTCATCCGGATATGGTTCCCTCTAGACTGCAGTTAAGCCGGATTGCAATTTACCAAGTTCAGTTTTCATGAAAGTTATACTGCGGAAGGTTCTTAAACAGTCTGAAGTCTCGACTAAAGGTCTCCAGACCCTCTCAATCTGAGTCTCTAGCGGGCGACTAACCTCCATCGGAGTAAACAGATTGAGGCCCTAACGAACCAAACCTCCACTACCGAAGTAACTTCGGTACAGAATAGTGAATTGGCTCCTCGATTAAAGTCACCAATTCACTACCTTCAATTAAGGATACTCTATCAACCTAGGCAGATATTCTCATTCTAGGTCAAAGCAGAAACGATAGGAATTTGATCAGGATTCAAGTCATTCAATCATTCAAACCGCAATCGAATATAATCAATTCATAAACTCTGTACTTGGGTTCATACAATCATACCTAGCATACAAATCTAGGGTTCTCCATACCCAGATGAATGGGGAAACTACTCCATAGAGAAAGAAGCAAAAGCATATTCAGACGCGGAAATCATACTGTGAAGATGGATTTCTGCTCCTGGACATTAATTGGCACTTCTCCAAGCTCAAGCCGGGCTCCAATGGTGATGAAGATCAAGCTATGACACTTGGGAACTCTAGTTCGTCGCTTTCTCTCTCTTGGAATCGCTATGTCTCTCTAAAACTCGGAACCTTTGAATGTTGGCCTTCTTCTCCTTTAAATTGGCTTCCTGTCGCGATACCCGGTCGAAATACCCGGTCGGGTATTTTGGGTATCGACCGACGACCGGGTATTATTCAAAACGCACGTTTCATTCGAGGGAAAATCCCCGGTCTGCTCCAATAATCCCCGACCGGGGATTTTACCTTCACGCCCGGGCCCCTCTCTGATTCTCACGGGGCGCCCAAAAGGATAATACCCGGCCGGGTATTCTTGGTCATGGCCGGGTATTTTCCCCCAGCAGCCCACTTCGTCTCAACTTTGCACCTTTCGACCCAGAACTCGTTTCTCCGCCTCGATTCCAACGCCGGGTCCTGAAATATGACATAAACACACAACCTAGCGTGAAATCGGCTTAAAACACGAGAATCCACATCTCAAACGGCTTCAGAAAAGGGGTGAAAACATGTGTAATTAATAATTATCGATCTATCACTTCTAGTTGTATTTTAGAGTAAAACTCAGCAATTCAAAATTGCAGCATGCTTCCATTCGTTGTCATTGGATGACCAAGTAACAATAGGAGGAGCTTTACCCACCAAAGCTGCTTTCCTTTCACATGCTACAGATAAAAAAAATCCTCTCATGGAAGACTTACCTACCATGAACTCGTTAAAGATGACAACAAAGGATTTTCCCACCACCACCAGACATGGTAACCAAAGCATATTTTTCACTCATGACGTCATTTATAATATAGTAAAAGATAGAAAAGACAGCACAAGGAAATCCATAGAGATATTGTCCCCAAATAAAAAAGGAAGTCCCCAAGAATAAGAGAGTCAATATCAATAGAGAACTATTTGTCAAAATATGCGAAAATCAAAGAACACCAAGGTTTTTTAACGTGGTTTCATCAAGATGACACTAGTCCACGGTGAGGATCTCCCTCACAGGTTTTTGCTTCTTATTGCTTTGTTATCTTTCTACAAGATACACAGGTAATATATATAGGTTTAGAACCCTAAACCTAAGCCGAAACCCCACTTAGGCTATTTACAAATTGGTACTTTATAATATAATTAACACCCTCCCTCAAATTGATGTCGGTCTATCAACATCAATTTGCAAGACAAGTACCAATGTCTACTGGAAGCAACAGCCTTGGTCAACAAATCAGCAGTCTGATCTTCCGTTGACAGATAGCTCAACTGTATCCTGCCCTCTGCAACTAACTGCCGTATATAGTGAACATGAACCTCAATATGCTTCGTCCTATCATGAAGAACTGGATTATTTGCTATCTGAATAGCACTGGTATTATCTCCATATATCCTCATCGGCATCTTACACCCCACTCCAAGCTCTTCCAACAAACGCTGCAACCAGACCATTTCTGAGCTCAATTCAGACATCGAGCGATACTCGACCTCAGTTGAAGACTTCGAGACTTTGTCTTGCTTTCGACATCTCCATGAAATGAATGACCGACCGAGCCTGACACACCAGCCGGATGTAGAGCGTCTGGTGTCTAAACATCCTGCATAATCAGCATCAGCAAATCCCTCTAATTCAGGTTGACTATCTGCAGGAAAGAACATCCCCAAATCCTGTGTATGCTTAAGATACCGTAGTAACCGATGCACAGCATCCAGATGAGTAGTACGAGCAATTCCCAAGAACTAACTGACATTCTGAACTGCATAAGCTATATCTGGCCTAGTGTGAGTTAAGTAGATCAAACTCCCAACCACGCTTCTGTAGAATGTTTGGTCTTCAAGTAGTTCACCACTTTCCCTACTCAAGCTTGAGATTTTGCTCCATCGGAGTAGAACAGGGACGACAATCACTGTACTGGGCACTCTCCAACAAATCAATGATGTACTTGCGTTGAATTACAAACAATCCCTTATCCGATCGAGTTACCTCCAGTCCCAGAAAGTAGGAAACCTCGCCTAACTCCTTGAGATTAAAGGCCGAATGCAAGGACCGAGTAAGATCCTGTATCCCATCTACATCACTGCCTGTCACAATCATGTCGTCGACATAGAGCAAGAGCACAACAATACCGTGAACAGTGTGCCGTAAAAACATGGAAGGGTCACTCGAACTCTGTATAAAACCAGCCTGTAGAATAGTACTGTGGAACTTTTCAAACCACGCCCGCGGTGCTTGTTTTAGTCCGTACAGGGACTTGCGAAGCTTACATACCACATCTTTCCCTTTCTTGTCATAACCAGCTGGGCATTCCATATAAATCGTCTGCTTCAAATCCCCATGCAAAAATGCATTCTTCACATCCAACTGAATAAGCGGCCAACTATACATGGCCGCAACTGCAAATATACTGCGAACAGTCTGCATCCTGACAACAGGGGCGAAAGTCTCGTCATAATCTATCCCAAACTCCTGGCGAAATCCCTGTGCAACCAGTCGAGCTTTGTGTCTCTCTATAGTACCATCAGGGAACATCTTAATGTTGTATAGCCAGCGGTTCCCAAGAACATGAATACCAGGAACTCGAGGAACGATATCCCAAGTGTGATTAGCCTCTAAATCACGAGTCTCTTCAGCCATGGCAGCATCCCATTCAGGATGTCCTACGGCAAACCGATAATGAGTGGGTACAAAAACTGGCTCAGTAGAGAAACCAACATAGTCCTGCATACGGAGTGGAGGCTGACCGAGAGTGCTACGTAAGGAGCGACGGAGTGGAGGAGGAGATGGTGGACTACCTGGGGACAAATAGGAGCTAGAAGAACCAGTAGGCCCCGGCGAGCTACTTGAGGAAGTAGAAGCACTGGACGAGGAGGAGCTGCCTGATAGCAATGGCGTGGGAGGTGGAGATGGAGGATCAGCTCCATTCGGCATAGGAGGAGTACCAGGAACCTCATTCACAACATCAAAGACAGGAAGAGGCCGAAGGAATTCCAAGGTGGATATATGCTCCTCGGCGGCAATCGAATAGTGCATTACCTGTTCAAGAAAAACAACGTGACAAGAGATGCGCATACGACGTTCTTTCGGATCATAACACAAATACCCCTTGTGACGATCACTGTAACCCATGAAAACACACCTAGCAGTCTTTGATTCCAACTTGTGACGATCATTCTTCTGTAGTAGTATGAAACAAACACAACCAAATACCCGCAGCCATGAGTAGTTAGGTTGTTTAGAGAATAAACACAGGTAAGGAGACCGATCATTCAGTGTAGGAGTCACTTGGCGGTTGATAACATAAATCACTGTATTAATAGCCTCAACCCAGAACCCACATGGAACCTGAGACTGCAGAAGAAGGGCACGTGTTAGCTCGAGCACATGGCCATGCTTCCGTTCCACCCGTCCATTTTGTTGTGACACACCTGGACATGACTGCTGAGAAATGATGCCATTGACACGATAGAACTCCATTAATGGATTGGAACTGAATTCTCCTCCAGGATCTGACCGAATAATTTTGACTGTCTTGCCAAACTGAGTACGAATTAACTGTACAAAGACAGTCGCATGATCTATCAACTCATACTTCTTGCGAAGAAAGTATATCCAGGCATAGCGTGTGGCATGATCAATAAATAGGGCAAAATACATGTAGCTGACTCACTCCTACTGTCACTCTAGAAAATGGCCAAGTGTAACCACTTCCTAAAGCGTAGTATAGCGGGTTTGGGTTTTATTGTCAACCCGGGTCCTAGATGTGATGACTACTCAGTGAATTCGTATTATCTAGCAATGAAACTTTAGTGAAGTTCTAAACTAACAAGCAAGCAAAGCAACTAAACGGTTGTATTCAGGTTAAGAGAGGTCACCCGGATATGGTTCCCCCTAGACTGCAGTTAAGCCGGGTTGTAATTACCAAGTTCAATTTCTATGATAGTTATACTGCGGAAGGTTCTCAAACAGTCTGAAGTCTCGACTAAAGGTCTTCAGACCCTCTCAATCTGAGTCTCTAGCTGGCGATTAACCTACACCGGAGTAAACAGATTGAGGCCCTAAGAACAAAACCTCCACTACCGGAGTAAAACCGGTACAGAATAGTGAATTGGCTCCTCGACTAAAGTCACCAATTCACTACCTTCGATTAAGGATACTCTATCAACCTAGGCAGATATTATCATTCTAGGTTAAAGCAGAAACAACAGGAATTTGATCAGGATTCATGCCATTCAATCATTCAAACCTCAATCGAATATAATCAATTCATAGAAACAGTACTTGGGTTCATACAATCAAACCTAACATACAGAACTAGGGTTCTCCATACCCAGATGAATGGGAGAACTACTCCATGGAGAGAGAAGCAAAAGCAGAATCAGACGCGGAAATCATACTGTGAAGATGGATTTCTGTTCCTGGACGTTGAATCGGCACTTCTCCAAGCTCAAACCAAGCTCCAATGGTGTTGAAGATCAAGCTAGGGAACTTGGAGACTCTTGTTCGTCGCTTTCTCTCTCTAGGAACCGCTCTGTCTCTCAAAAACTCGAATCCCCTTCTGTTTGGCTCGGAATCCGCTTAAAAACCAGACTTTCCCGACTCGCACGGCCAGGGTGCACAGCCGTGCACATCACCATTCTGGCCGTGTGACTCAAAACGCGGCGTACCATTAAGTCGAACCTCAGCCATCTCGCACGGCCAGGATTGCACCTTGCACGGCCGTGCGGATTTCGCTTGTGCCCGTGCAAGCTCTCGCACCATCCCGCACGGCCAAACGGGTCACTTGCACGGCCGTGCGGGTTTCCTACTCTGCCCGTCGGGTCGGGGCAGGATCAGCTGAAGCAGGTAATGGTTCCTCCTGCCTGGTCGGGGCAGGATCAGCTGATGTAGCCCTGCCGCTCCTGGTGAAAATGGCACCCAGCTGCTCGTGCGGGTCCCGTGGATTAGGGATGGTGGTGGCAGGTAGAGTCCCCGGGGCCCGAGTAGTAATCTGGCGAGCTATGGCGCCAACCTGGTTCTGTAAATCTTGCAGAATGGCACCCTGGTTCCTCTGTCCTGCCTCCAGGGTTCTCTGGCCTGCCTCCAGTGAAGCTATGGTCTGATCCATCCTCGTGATACTTGCCTGGCTGGTGGTCATGAATGCTGCCAAAATGTTCTTCAGGTTGGTCATCTGATTATCTGGAGCTGCGGCTGCTGGAGGCTGAGCAAACTGGCCCTGGGGCTGCTGGATTGGCTGCCCTTGCCTAGGCTGGTAGGGCTGCTGTGGTGGTGGCCCCTGCCTATCCTGGAAGGGCTGCCTCTGCTGAAAACCACCTGCTGGTGCTGGGAAACCAGGTGGTTTGTTGGTGTTGCTGCTCCAGGCGAAGTTGGGATGCTGGCGCCATCCTTCATTGTAGGTGTTGCTGTATGGGTCGAGGAGCCGAGCATTGGCGATGAAGGCCACCTGCTCTTGGGGAGTGGAAGACTCCCTCATAGACTGACAATCTTCCACCAGGTGGTTCGGGCTCTCACACCACTGACACTGAGCTACTAGAGGCGTAGCTACACCTCGGCCCGGAAAAAGACTGTTGGGCTGCTTCAACGTCTGCACCAACTCAGCCACCTGCTGCTCTAACCCGGATCTGGCCTCCATAGCATGCACACCTCGGTCCCGGGAATTCCTACCTCTGTTGTGCTGCCCCCAGGAGTGGTCTCGGGCAGCCAAGGTACTGATCATCTGGTTCAGCTCGGGTGGAGTCTTAGTAAGGATATCCCCTCCTGGGCATAGAGACTCAATCACCCTCTGGCTGTCTAGAGTGAGGGCGCTGTAGAAGTTCCCTACTGTGAAAGCATCGCTGAAGCCATGATGGGGACACTGCCAGAAGTATCCCATGTACCGCTCCCATGCATCACGAAGGGACTCATCTGGCTCTTGGCCGAAGTGAGTGATCTCCCGCTGAATCTCTGTAGTCTTCGATGCCGGGTAGTACCGGTGCACGAACTTGTCAGCCAGATCGTCCCAAGAAGTGATGGACAGTGGGGGTTGGGTCTCCAACCACCTCTTAGCATTCCCCGCCAGAGAATGGGGGAAGAGGTGAAGGCGGATTGCGTCATCCGGAACACCATTCAGTTTGAACCCATTCGTCAGCTGCAGAAAACGGGAAAGGTGTGCCCGGGCTTCCTCATCCTTCAAGCCATGGAACTGGATAGAGGATGTGATGAGCTGAATCCAGCATGGCTTGATCTCGAAGTTATTTGCAGGAATGGGCGGATAGAGGATGACCGGGCGGATATCAGCAATCCGTGGAGTATAGTAGTACTCCAGGGTGGGACCCGGTGGTGGTGGATGATGATGGTGCCCAGCTCCCTGGGGGTGTTGGTCGTTCCCCAGGATCTGGTTCTGAGGAGGTGGGTTCTGATCGCCTTCCATCTCGTACTCGTCCTCGGAGTCGCTGGTCAATTGGCCGTCTCGGCGCTCCACCATAGCCAGTCTAGCTTGCTGTTGTCTCCGAAGTTGTTTGCAGGTGCGCTCAATCTCAGGATTCAACGGCAGTAAACCTCCCGACTGGTTACGGGTCATGCACTAGCTGCACACAATCAAGCAATGCAAACCCGTGAAGGCACAAGTGGGAAAAAAAACAAAAACTCAATGCAAAAAATGAAAATGCTAAAGTAACAGAAATCACTTTTCTTCAACAACCTAGCCGTCCCCGGCAACGGCGCCAAAAACTTGACTCACTCCTACTGTCACTCTAGAAAATGGCCAAGTGTAACCACTTCCTAAAGCGTAGTATAGCGGGTTTGGGTTTTATTGTCAACCCGGGTCCTAGATGTGATGAATACTCAGTGAATTCGTATTATCTAGCAATGAAACTTTAGTGAAGTTCTAAACTAACAAGCAAGCAAAGCAACTAAACGGTTGTATTCAGGTTAAGAGAGGTCACCCGGATATGGTTCCCCCTAGACTGCAGTTAAGCCGGGTTGTAATTACCAAGTTCAATTTCTATGATAGTTATACTGTGCAAGGTTCTCAAACAGTCTGAAGTCTCGACTAAAGGTCTTCAGACCCTCTCAATCTGAGTCTCTAGCTGGCGATTAACCTACACCGGAGTAAACAGATTGAGGCCCTAAGAACAAAACCTCCACTACCGGAGTAAAACCGGTACAGAATAGTGAATTGGCTCCTCGACTAAAGTCACCAATTCACTACCTTCGATTAAGGATACTCTATCAACCTAGGCAGATATTATCATTCTAGGTTAAAGCAGAAACAACAGGAATTTGATCAGGATTCATGCCATTCAATCATTCAAACCTCAATCGAATATAATCAATTCATAGAAACAGTACTTGGGTTCATACAATCAAACCTAACATACAGAACTAGGGTTCTCCATACCCAGATGAATGGGAGAACTACTCCATGGAGAGAGAAGCAAAAGCAGAATCAGACGCGGAAATCATACTGTGAAGATGGATTTCTGCTCCTGGACATTGAATCGGCACTTCTCCAAGCTCAAACCAAGCTCCAATGGTGTTGAAGATCAAGCTAGGGCACTTGGAGACTCTTGTTCGTCGCTTTCTCTCTCTAGGAACCGCTCTGTCTCTCAAAAACTCGAATCCCCTTCTGTTTGGCTCGGAATCCGCTTAAAAACCAGACTTTCCCGACTCGCACGGCCAGGGTGCACGGCCGTGCACATCACCATTCTGGCCGTGCGACTCAAAACGCGGCGTACCATTAAGTCGAACCTCAGCCATCTCGCACGGCCAGGATTGCACCTTGCACGGCCGTGCGTATTTCGCTTGTGCCCGTGCAAGCTCTCGCACCATCCCGCACGGCCAAACGGGTCACTTGCACGGCCGTGCGGGTTTCCTGCTCTGCCCGTGCGTGCTCGCATAATGTCGCACGGCCACAATTGTATGTTGCACGGTCGTGCGACTTCCATGGCTTGCCCGTGCGTGGCCTCGGCAAAAAGCGCACGGCCAACTTGCTCCATTGCACGGTCGTGCGACTCCCTGGTCTGGCCGTGCAGCCTCCTTGGAACCTCGCCATGCGTCCGACCTTCGTCCAATCGACCCCAGACTCGCTCCTAAGCCTTCATTCACGTCTTAGGACCTGAAATATCACAACCAAGCACAACCTAGCGTGAAATCGGCCTAAAGCACGAGAATCAATACATCAAACGGTGTAAGAACAGGGGTGAAAACATGTGTAAATAACGGTCTATCAGTAGCCCATACGAGAAATGACCGGAGAAGGACCCCACAAGTCGGTGTGAACCAGATCAAATGGAGAATCATAAACGGGATCGCTAGAGGAGAAAGATGACTGAGATGTCTTGGCTTCAATGCAATGAATACAAGGGGGTGGCTGGCCAAATTTCGAAGTCAAAGAGTCAGGCAGAAGATTTCGACGAAACATATGAAGAAGACGAGCATTATGAGGGTGACCCAGACGACGATGCCATAAATCCCAAACAGATGTTCTTACACTGAAATCCAATGAATCTAAAGGCCGAACTGAATAGGCCAAAGAATCCAAAGCTACTGTCCCATCAAAAGGATGGTTCTTATTTAATGAAAAATGGTCCTCAACTAGACTATCAACTGCAAACATATCATCCTCAAAAACATCATCGTCCAAAGAAACAGCAGGCACCACATCCCTATCCACAGAAAAACACAACTCATGCTCTGGTGAGGCCTTCTTCGACTGGTCATATTCTTCGAGGACAAAGACGCGGCCTTCCTTCTTACCCCTGCCCAGAACCTTGCCCGTGATCTGATCCTGCACAACACAACCCTGATTATCAAACTGTACTGCACATCCATCCTCCGTCAACTGACCAACCGAGACAAGCTGAGGAACTAATTTCGGAACATATAATGTGTTTGGTAAGGAAACACGACCAGTGGTTAGGGGTGGGCATTCGGTCGGTTCGGTTCAAACCGAACCGAACTAATGATTACCGGGTCCCCGAAATAGCTCATGGAACCAACCGAATTCGAACCGAAATATATTTCGGTTCGGTTCATCCGAACCGAAATATATCTCGGTTCGGCTCGGTTTTGAGGCCAAAACCGAAATTTCATACAATAACTCTCTGACTCTCTCCCCACCACTAACCCTCTCCCCATTTTCCACCTACGCAGACCCTCTCTCTCCCCACTTACTCTCTTTCACCCACCTGTCCTATCACCCCACCTACCAAAAGAAAACACAGAACCAATTCTCACTCTTTCTTCTTCTCTCACTCTTTCTTCTTCTTCTCTCTCAATTCTCAGCGCACAAAGCAGCGGGCAGTGGTGATTTCTCCTCCCGACTCCCGTCTCTGGCGATTGATGGAGAAAAGAACTCAGGGACTGGTGGCGATTGCGATTGACGGAGAGAACAACCTAGCGGCGACGGCGACGGTGATTGACGGAGAGAACAACCCAGCGGCGATGGCGACGGCGATTGACATCGCTGATTGTGACGACTCCGGCAATGAAGGTTAGAGGTTATTAAAGTTCAATATCTAAGTATGCATGAACTTTTTGTTTGTTTTTCTCCTTCGCCTCTACTCCTCATCGATTTTGCGCTGCATGTTTGTAGTTGGTTGAAGCTTCGAAGGAAGCAATGGCATGAAGCAGATCTTGGTTTGGGGGCGATGGTGTCGAAGTTGGCAGATCTTGAACTCCGCCGGTGGGGGCTCGGGTGGGGGAAGGAGCAGAGCTGAGAGATTTTTTTGGTAGGAGGGTCGGGTGTGGGAGAGAATGAAGAAGGAATCAGGGCCTTGAAGCTGGCGCAGATCTTGAAGTTCCGCCGCCAAGACTTCATTCGTCAATTGTTTTGAGTAACAGGGCCTAGGGTTTTAGAGAAATGGGAAAATAAATGTAGTGGGCTTGGGTTGTTTGGGCTTGGGGATTGTGGGCTTTGGTTGTGAGTGTAAATTCGGTTGGTCGGTTAGGAAATCGGAAATCGGGTTCGGTTGAGCAGACCCTGATTTCCGAAATAGTGGGTTATGCCTTCCGATTTCCGAACCGAATAAGGATGTTTCGGTTTCGGTTCGGTACATTTCGGTTTCGGTCCGGTTCGGTTCGGGTTTACCGAACCGGATGCCCACCCCTACCAGTGGTAGCAGTACCAACACCATGAGTGGGGAGTCGAGCCCCATTAGCCACTTGTAACGATGATGTTACCCCAGTATTTAATGTGGAAAAGTGAGAACGGGCGTTAGTCATATGATTGAATGCAGCAGAGTCAATCAACCAACGAGAAGAAATGCCAGGAGCAGTTGTCTCGAGCCTCGTGCGGGGAAAGACATGTAAGGGGGCTGGAGGTAGTAGGTGGAAATTGGGAACGGATTCCCGTCTCCCCTTACACACTTTCGCCCTATTCGCACGGGAGACGTCATTTTAAAGCACATTTTCGAGCACCTGTTATTTTCAAAACATGATACAAGAGTCCATGACAGGCAGAGAGTCCACAACACCACACAATTCAAGGGTCCTAAGATCACTAGTCCACTCAATCAACCAACACACTATGAAGAAGAAATGAGACTTCTTAAATGCATCAACATCCTCCATAGTGCTATACTACCTCCCTAGGTTGCAAATCACTACAGAGACTGTCAATTCAAAGCATACTGAGCAGGCAATTGCAAGGAACACGTACTTGGAGCCCTCAAATTTAAAAATTTGGACAGTGGACTAGGCTCCAAGCACACAAACAGATCTAATGCAGTCAAAAGATAAACATCCCCCCCCCCACACTTAAGATCGACATTGCCCTCAATGGAAAAGAGGGAAGGAAAGGGGAACGATGTTACCGGTATGCACGGACTGCAGGAGACTGGAAATGGACCAGTCGGGAACACAGCACAGCTCAAGGGGAACAGAAGAGCTCAACCAGAATATGTTAGGTCCGATGTCAGCTCAATAAGACATCATCCAGAACAAAGGAAACAAACCAAAACCAAACCAAATCGCAATCCGACTCGAAACATAAGAAAGAAAGTCAAACCGTGGTGGGGTTGCCTCCCCACAAGCGCTTCTTTACCGTCTTTTAGCTGGACGCCCATGGTGGATACTCAGGGAGGTGCAAGAACAGGTGCCTCCAAGAGCGGATCCACGTCGCTCTTGAGGTACAGCTTCAGGTGGTGACAGTGCACCCGACGGTTGCAACCACCAGCATCGGTCAGCTCGACCTGGCCATCCGGCAAGATGCAGGCGAGTGAGTACTCGGATGGCCAGGGTGGTCGTGGTGCAGGGGGTGGAACCAGCTCGTAGTGGTCTCCACCCTTCTTCCGTGCAGGCTTAGCCACCTGCGGCTTCGGTCGCCACTCCTCCTTGAGCTTTTTGTTCGGAGGCGAGACTGGATGGAGTGGCGGCGAAGGAATGATAGGCGGATCCTGCAAAATAAGAGGTGCAGAAGGGTACACGACAGGCTCGTGTACCTTATCAGAAATAGCATGCACAGGCGATACAGAAATCATAGCACAATGATCAAACTCAGTCACAGGAAAAATAGCCTGTTCATTTCCAGCACGCAAGATCAGTTTACCATCATGCACATCAATCAGTGCCTTGGCGGTGGCAAGAAATGGTCTACCTAGAATCAAAGGCACATCCACATCATCATTTATATCCAGAATAACAAAATCAACAGGATATGTGAATGCACCCACATTAACAAGCAAATCTTCTATGATACCCCTAGGATGCACCACGGAACGATCAGCTAGCTGAATGCTCATCCTAGTAGGGCTAAGTTCACCTAGGTCTAGCTTTTTGAACAATTTATATGGCATGACATTGATGCTAGCTCCTAGGTCCGCCAAGGACTTTCCTACATGCATGCTGCCAATAGTAAGAGGGATAGTAAAACTCCCTGGATCCTTGCGCTTTTCGGGCAGCTTGTTCTGCAGGATGGCAGAACATTCCTCACTCAGCAGCACTGTTGAGAGATCCCCAAGTTTCTTCTTGTTGGTGCAGAGATCTTTCATGAACTTAGCGTACTTGGGCATCTTCGACAGTGCCTCCACAAATGGTACGCTGATGTTGAGCTGCTTCAACATTGCCATAAAATTGGCAAACTCAGTCTCCAGCTTGTCTTTGTGAAGGCGAGTGGGGAAGGGAAGCTGGGGTACGTGCTCCTTCACCACTGGTCGTGGCTTGGGAGCAGGGGCTTCCTTCTCCACCCGCACTTCTGCATCACCGGCTGGAAGTGCTGAAGCAGGTAATGGTTCCTCCTGCCTGGTCGGGGCAGGATCAGCTGATGTAGCCCTGCCGCTCCTGGTGAAAATGGCACCCAGCTGCTCGTGCGGGTCCCGTGGATTAGGGATGGTGGTGGCAGGTAGAGTCCCCGGGGCCCGAGTAGTAATCTGGCGAGCTATGGCGCCAACCTGGTTCTGTAAATCTTGCAGAATGGCACCCTGGTTCCTCTGTCCTGCCTCCAGGGTTCTCTGGCCTGCCTCCAGTGAAGCTATGGTCTGATCCATCCTCGTGATACTTGCCTGGCTGGTGGTCATGAATGCTGCCAAAATGTTCTTCAGGTTGGTCATCTGATTATCTGGAGCTGCGGCTGCTGGAGGCTGAGCAAACTGGCCCTGGGGCTGCTGGATTGGCTGCCCTTGCCTAGGCTGGTAGGGCTGCTGTGGTGGTGGCCCCTGCCTATCCTGGAAGGGCTGCCTCTGCTGAAAACCACCTGCTGGTGCTGGGAAACCAGGTGGTTTGTTGGTGTTGCTGCTCCAGGCGAAGTTGGGATGCTGGCGCCATCCTTCATTGTAGGTGTTGCTGTATGGGTCGAGGAGCCGAGCATTGGCGATGAAGGCCACCTGCTCTTGGGGAGTGGAAGACTCCCTCATAGACTGACAATCTTCCACCAGGTGGTTCGGGCTCTCACACCACTGACACTGAGCTACTAGAGGCGTAGCTACACCTCGGCCCGGAAAAAGACTGTTGGGCTGCTTCAACGTCTGCACCAACTCAGCCACCTGCTGCTCTAACCCGGATCTGGCCTCCATAGCATGCACACCTCGGTCCCGGGAATTCCTACCTCTGTTGTGCTGCCCCCAGGAGTGGTCTCGGGCAGCCAAGGTACTGATCATCTGGTTCAGCTCGGGTGGAGTCTTAGTAAGGATATCCCCTCCTGGGCATAGAGACTCAATCACCCTCTGGCTGTCTAGAGTGAGGGCGCTGTAGAAGTTCCCTACTGTGAAAGCATCGCTGAAGCCATGATGGGGACACTGCCAGAAGTATCCCATGTACCGCTCCCATGCATCACGAAGGGACTCATCTGGCTCTTGGCCGAAGTGAGTGATCTCCCGCTGAATCTCTGTAGTCTTCGATGCCGGGTAGTACCGGTGCACGAACTTGTCAGCCAGATCGTCCCAAGAAGTGATGGACAGTGGGGGTTGGGTCTCCAACCACCTCTTAGCATTCCCCGCCAGAGAATGGGGGAAGAGGTGAAGGCGGATTGCGTCATCCGGAACACCATTCAGTTTGAACCCATTCGTCAGCTGCAGAAAACGGGAAAGGTGTGCCCGGGCTTCCTCATCCTTCAAGCCATGGAACTGGATAGAGGATGTGATGAGCTGAATCCAGCATGGCTTGATCTCGAAGTTATTTGCAGGAATGGGCGGATAGAGGATGACCGGGCGGATATCAGCAATCCGTGGAGTATAGTAGTACTCCAGGGTGGGACCCGGTGGTGGTGGATGATGATGGTGCCCAGCTCCCTGGGGGTGTTGGTCGTTCCCCAGGATCTGGTTCTGAGGAGGTGGGTTCTGATCGCCTTCCATCTCGTACTCGTCCTCGGAGTCGCTGGTCAATTGGCCGTCTCGGCGCTCCACCGTAGCCAGTCTAGCTTGCTGTTGTCTCCGAAGTTGTTTGCAGGTGCGCTCAATCTCAGGATTCAACGGCAGTAAACCTCCCGACTGGTTACGGGTCATGCACTAGCTGCACACAATCAAGCAATGCAAACCCGTGAAGGCACAAGTGGGAAAAAAAACAAAAACTCAATGCAAAAAATGAAAATGCTAAAGTAACAGAAATCACTTTTCTTCAACAACCTAGCCGTCCCCGGCAACGGCGCCAAAAACTTGACTCACTCCTACTGTCACTCTAGAAAATGGCCAAGTGTAACCACTTCCTAAAGCGTAGTATAGCGGGTTTGGGTTTTATTGTCAACCCGGGTCCTAGATGTGATGAATACTCAGTGAATTCGTATTATCTAGCAATGAAACTTTAGTGAAGTTCTAAACTAACAAGCAAGCAAAGCAACTAAACGGTTGTATTCAGGTTAAGAGAGGTCACCCGGATATGGTTCCCCCTAGACTGCAGTTAAGCCGGGTTGTAATTACCAAGTTCAATTTCTATGATAGTTATACTGTGCAAGGTTCTCAAACAGTCTGAAGTCTCGACTAAAGGTCTTCAGACCCTCTCAATCTGAGTCTCTAGCTGGCGATTAACCTACACCGGAGTAAACAGATTGAGGCCCTAAGAACAAAACCTCCACTACCGGAGTAAAACCGGTACAGAATAGTGAATTGGCTCCTCGACTAAAGTCACCAATTCACTACCTTCGATTAAGGATACTCTATCAACCTAGGCAGATATTATCATTCTAGGTTAAAGCAGAAACAACAGGAATTTGATCAGGATTCATGCCATTCAATCATTCAAACCTCAATCGAATATAATCAATTCATAGAAACAGTACTTGGGTTCATACAATCAAACCTAACATACAGAACTAGGGTTCTCCATACCCAGATGAATGGGAGAACTACTCCATGGAGAGAGAAGCAAAAGCAGAATCAGACGCGGAAATCATACTGTGAAGATGGATTTCTGCTCCTGGACATTGAATCGGCACTTCTCCAAGCTCAAACCAAGCTCCAATGGTGTTGAAGATCAAGCTAGGGCACTTGGAGACTCTTGTTCGTCGCTTTCTCTCTCTAGGAACCGCTCTGTCTCTCAAAAACTCGAATCCCCTTCTGTTTGGCTCGGAATCCGCTTAAAAACCAGACTTTCCCGACTCGCACGGCCAGGGTGCACGGCCGTGCACATCACCATTCTGGCCGTGCGACTCAAAACGCGGCGTACCATTAAGTCGAACCTCAGCCATCTCGCACGGCCAGGATTGCACCTTGCACGGCCGTGCGTATTTCGCTTGTGCCCGTGCAAGCTCTCGCACCATCCCGCACGGCCAAACGGGTCACTTGCACGGCCGTGCGGGTTTCCTGCTCTGCCCGTGCGTGCTCGCATAATGTCGCACGGCCACAATTGTATGTTGCACGGTCGTGCGACTTCCATGGCTTGCCCGTGCGTGGCCTCGGCAAAAAGCGCACGGCCAACTTGCTCCATTGCACGGTCGTGCGACTCCCTGGTCTGGCCGTGCAGCCTCCTTGGAACCTCGCCATGCGTCCGACCTTCGTCCAATCGACCCCAGACTCGCTCCTAAGCCTTCATTCACGTCTTAGGACCTGAAATATCACAACCTAGCGTGAAATCGGCCTAAAGCACGAGAATCAATACATCAAACGGTGTAAGAACAGGGGTGAAAACATGTGTAAATAACGGTCTATCAGTAGCCCATACGAGAAATGACCGGAGAAGGACCCCACAAGTCGGTGTGAACCAGATCAAATGGAGAATCATAAACGGGATCGCTAGAGGAGAAAGATGACTGAGATGTCTTGGCTTCAATGCAATGAATACAAGGGGGTGGCTGGCCAAATTTCGAAGTCAAAGAGTCAGGCAGAAGATTTCGACGAAACATATGAAGAAGACGAGCATTATGAGGGTGACCCAGACGACGATGCCATAAATCCCAAACAGATGTTCTTACACTGAAATCCAATGAATCTAAAGGCCGAACTGAATAGGCCAAAGAATCCAAAGCTACTGTCCCATCAAAAGGATGGTTCTTATTTAATGAAAAATGGTCCTCAACTAGACTATCAACTGCAAACATATCATCCTCAAAAACATCATCGTCCAAAGAAACAGCAGGCACCACATCCCTATCCACAGAAAAACACAACTCATGCTCTGGTGAGGCCTTCTTCGACTGGTCATATTCTTCGAGGAAAAAGACGCGGCCTTCCTTCTTACCCCTGCCCAGAACCTTGCCCGTGATCTGATCCTGCACAACACAACCCTGATTATCAAACTGTACTGCACATCCATCCTCCGTCAACTGACCAACCGAGACAAGCTGAGGAACTAATTTCGGAACATATAATGTGTTTGGTAAGGAAACACGACCAGTGGTAGCAGTACCAACACCATGAGTGGGGAGTCGAGCCCCATTAGCCACTTGTAACGATGATGTTACCCCAGTATTTAATGTGGAAAAGTGAGAACGGGCGTTAGTCATATGATTGAATGCAGCAGAGTCAATCAACCAACGAGAAGAAATACCTGAACCACCACCTGTAGCAAAAGCAGAGTTGAGAGCCGAGGGTAGCGCCTCCTGTAAAGCCTCGGCAACCATTCGCCGAACATCGGCTTGAGTCAGGGCTGCCGAAGGAGGAGCCAGTGCCGACGAATGAGAGGTAGCAGCAGCGAGAATCACAGCATACCCCGCACCTGCTGGACCTCCAGCTGAGGGCGCGCCACGGGAACCAGTAGAAGGGCCACTCTTGTTGCGGCAAGCTGCAGCTTTGCACTCTAAGACGATATGACCCGATTGCTTGCAGTAAATACAGAAGTTCTTTTGCTTGCAGTGTGGCTGAATATGACCAACCTCATGACAGTAATGACACGTCAAGTGCCCAGTGTTACCGCACTGAAAATGAGGACGAGAACCCCCTGCACGACCCACAGCAAAGGCCGAGTCGGACTGACCGTCGAGTTTGGAAAGACTTCGAAGACGAGTCTCCTCCCTGAACAATTCACCAAGGGCATCGTCAATGGATGTAACATTGCGATGCAGTATGGAAGCACGAATAGCTTCGAACTGAGGACGAAGCTTCATCAAAAACTGCATGAGGCGCGAGCGATCACGATCACGTAGAGTGGCGGCAGTGGCAGGAGTATCAGAAACTGAGGCAGCCAACATATCCTGTTCAGTCCACTTCGTAACCAAGGTTTGATAATATGTTCTTATATCCCGATCACCCTGAGTAAATAATGCAATCTCACTTTCAAGCTCAAACTGGCGAGACGCATTATTTTGTGAATGGATCGCACAAATATGAGTCCACATCTCACTGGCCGTATCAAACCGACGCAGGCTGAGGCCCGTGCCAATGTCCACAGCACCGAGAAGCAAAGAAATTAACTGGGCATTTGCAGCAGCACAGTCCTCCTTGTCCTTGTCAGGAGCCGTAGCAGCCGGCTGGGGTGTTTGGTCGGTCAGAATGGAAAGAAGTCGCCGACCAGCAACAAAACTTCGGAATTGGAACTCCCAAATTGGGAAGTTCTTCCCATCCAACCGAGCAGAGACAGCTTCAAGCTTCCCATGATCCATTGTGCACCACAGCAAGGCACGCAGCAAAACAATAAACAATAGAATAAACCCAACCAACTAGAGCAGAAACAAATACCAACCGGCTGCCAAAAGTGCACAGAGAGAAGGCGCACAGAAGACCAAAAAACTCTGACCACACCAACCGCCGAAACCAATCCCTAGAGCAAAGCCAACCAAGCTGCCGATGAAGTATCAGACGCAGCAACCAAAGCCAACGCAAGCTGCCGAAGAAGAATCCGACACAGCTGCAGCAACCAAATCCAATGCAAGCTGCCGAAAAAGAATCGGACACAGCTGCAGCAACCAAATCCAACGCAAGCTGCCGAAGAAGAATCCGACACAGCCGCAACCCAAGTGAAAACACGCCTAGGATCTCAAATCGCAGGCTCTGATACCATGTCAAAATATGCGAAAATCAAAGAACACCAAGGTTTTTTAACGTGGTTTCATCAAGATGACACTAGTCCACGGTGAGGATCTCCCTCACAGGTTTTTGCTTCTTATTGCTTTGTTACCTTTCTACAAGATACACAGGTAATATATATAGGTTTAGAACCCTAAACCTAAGCCGAAACCCCACTTAGGCTATTTACAAATTGGTACTTTATAATATAATTAACACTATTTCGATTTATGAGCAGGCAACATGTTATAAACAAAACCCTGTGAAACATTCCTCTTGCTAATACCAGAATGCAAATAGTGGGAGGAAGGGAAAGCTAACGTGACCAAGCATGCTCACCTTCTCTCTAAAGCCCTTCAACAGTTCCTGTGTACCTCCCCTCTAAAAGCTTATCACACACCCGTAAACCACATATGGAATTGTAAACTTCAAGGCCCCTCTAATCATGGTATTAATTTCAGCGTATTCAACATTCTTCTTCTAGTTTAAGTTCAAAGTTCCATACATCTCTCAGCATCAGAGTCCTAATCTGAAGTTGATTCATTGTCAAAAGTTCTATTACTCAAAAATCCAAATAGCTCAACAGGCAAATGGGGTCTTACCAGAAGAAGAATGGTTGTCCAAAAAATCAGCCTCGCATCGCTCTTGATAATATACTAGTAAGGAAACCCGCGCTCCGCGGCGGGGAGATCGTATTGGAAAAATGTGGAGTTTGCTTTGGAAATTGACATATTTGTGTGCCCATGAGTAGATTGAGTAGAGAACATGCGATTTAAGAAAAAACAGAATGATTTGTACATCTATAAACTTTGCACTGGAAATAAACATTAGACACATAATATTATTATGTATTGCAAGGCGGGTGTTGTCAAACTAAAGCAGCAGTACATATTCGTTGCTGTCAAATTGATTAATTGGGAAAATGTGATGTAAAAGAGTGCCAGTTGGTGATGGTGGGGCAACTGAAAGTTATGTAAATGCTTGGTGAAAATGGTGGAGATGTTGACATTTTCCCCTTGAAATTGCAGTATAAAAGGAGTGCTAATTAAGGAGCCAGAAGGGTTGAAAAGCAGGATCACATGTTATGCAAGTACCCACAAGAGTAGAGGCAATATGGTAGATAGGTGACGGCAAAAGTCTTGACCTAGAGAAGGTGGAACAGGGTGTCTCCTCTTCTCTAGGTAGACCCGCTCGCGTTGCTTCGCGTAACAATGATGGCAAAAAAAGGCAAATCATGCAAACCTTATAGCGAAATGGATGGAAAATGATAAAAGGAACATTTGAGGCTCTTATTCAAGCAAATCATAATACACTGGTTAGACAAAATTGCAGCACCTGAAGCACACACCTTATTTGACCGACTACAATTATGAGTTAGAATGAAGTGAAAAACATACTAACTGACATTATCAATCGATATTCAAATACGATCATGCATGTAGCTATCCTCAACAACTCCTTTGACAATCACCTATTACACGTTTCAAACAACATTGGATACACTAATATATAGAAACCAAGAAATCTAAGAGAGTGAAATGGATGAACCCATTCGTAATAGATTGAACTCCAGCTGGTGCGAATTAAATTTCCTAGAAAGCAATTGCAAAATTTAGTTAGAAATCCATCACAAAATGTTGCAAGAACAATAAATTCCCACTAAAAGTCAGTCAAATGGACCGATCAAACATCATATGTATGACATACATAGACATAAATGGATAGCAGAGGGCATTCCATGGAGCCAACAGTTGGCTGCAAAAAAACTGATTGAAACAACTATAGCAATTCAACTTACAGAATGAGTAGCAGTAACAATCATAAACCTGTCTTTATATGCAAGGCAATATCTTACTAATCAAAAAGAAATTCACTCACAAAACTAACACGGTTTGGCTCTAGGACCAAGTTATAAAAAACACACCTTACAATTTATAAACGGTGATTAAAATTCAACATATCTACCATCACCACCACGTTTCACTGCCACTTCCCATTAAAGCGACAACCAAATGAAAATTGATCTGTAAACCAACATTGGTAGGCATAGATTAAAAC
The DNA here is from genome assembly GCA_946122785.1 of Linum tenue. Classification (NCBI taxonomy): domain Eukaryota; kingdom Viridiplantae; phylum Streptophyta; class Magnoliopsida; order Malpighiales; family Linaceae; genus Linum; species Linum tenue. The sequence continues at coordinate 50,944,164 of CAMGYJ010000004.1, read as the reverse complement.
TAATCGAAACCAAAATAAAAGCACACAGACGCACATCATTCCTTAAGAGTCGAAAACGATAAACTGGAACAAATACTAAAGATCCAACAAAACCACACATTTCCTCACTCAACCTTTCATATGCCAAATAAATACCTCTAGGATATTAAAAATTCAATCATTGAGAGCTGCTCTATATTTAAAATCAAACCTCAAGTAACCTAGAGGGAAGGTTTAGGCAACAGTTGAGAGAGTTAAGATCTGAACTGAGCAGCAAGAAAGCACCAAATCTGACGTGAGAAAAAACAAAATGTAAAACCCTAACCGAAACAAAACCACATGAGTTTGTCGATTCAGGGAGGATGAGCAGAGTCCTTTTTTTTCTTTTTTCTTTTTCGATTCCAATAGAGAAAGAGAGGCTTCCTTGTCCTAATACTGTCATCGACCTCGTTGATTCCAATACCCCTTGTAGTGCAATAAAAGCATCCACCAACTTCATCTCTGTATAGGCCTCACCATTCCTTCCCGTGTCACTCTTGATTCCATAGACGACTTTGTTTCTGCACTGGTGTTGTCAACGATGCCTCATGTTAGGATAATTAACTAATTTAAAAATCAATCAATTAGACTATGTAAAGAAATTATAATAGAGGTATGGAAATTGTAGAACATGTCAGTAACAAAGTTCAAAGTTACAGGAAACCAGAAATGTATCCCCATATGCACCGCTCTACCATTTGAAATACATCTTAGTGCAAGTATTCAGTTGTGTTTATTTGTATCCTACCGTAGATCATTAACAAAAGTGCAGCATACATTCATTCGAGTACACCATCTAAAGGATAAACTGGCAAATCAAAGAAACAAATCTAAGGTTGCAAATTTTGCCATTGACAGAAAAGCTAATAAGTTGAAGCTTGAAGATGCAGTTAACAAAAAAGTAGCAAAAACAAAGAACTAATACTGACAGAAAGATAATGGAAAATAAGAATCTAAGCATGAAATACTCTAAGAATGAACTCCATAGCAAAAGCGGTTCAAGTTGTGCACTATTCAAGCTTCAAGGAGAATAGAATGAAAATGGAATAATTTATTTGCTCCTTGTTGGCCATCACCGGTTATTGGATGTGGCTAATGAAAACTGAACTGTTCTTTTTACTTAAGGCTATATTAAAAAGAAAGGCTACATAGTGGGACATTACATGATGAATAAAGGCATGTAATAAAAGGCAATATTAATTGTTGGGGAGCAACCAACAATGCTTTAAGAGTGAGGTTTTTTCTGTTTTACAGGTTGATAAAGTTTATCGAACGATGGGTAATTCCTGCTAGACAAATACAGTTTCAGGTCAGAGAGACACACACATCAAATGCTCTAGCCTTAAGCAACTCTATCCCAAAATCGATTCAATTTTAGTTTAGCTTAATGCTTTCAATTGCAGAATCCTAACAATTTAAGAGTGAATACTTGGCTGCTTTTCAATTCCTTTCTTTCAACCATCACTAATTGTATATGGGCACCACCTAATAGCTCACAAACAAATTTGATCCAAGACACTATATATATATATATGGCAAAGGCTAGCGTACGCCCGGGCGTACCTTAGCCTACCGTACGCCCGTTGAATTTTCCTATTTAGACAATAAATTAACCAAAGTTTGGGACATGATACTATATCCTAACCCCTAATGGGTGAACCCCAGTCCCCAATTCACTAACCCAAAGCATAATATTCATTTAATTTCCAAATGAAAATCAACGGTTCAGATTCGTCGAAATTATTGTTGATTTACATTTTAAGATTAAACGATTTTCATGATTTGGGTTAGAAAATTAGGGACTGGGGTTTACCCATTAGAGGTTAGGGTATAGTATCATGCCAAAAACTCCGGTTAATTCATGATCTAAATAGTAAAACTCAACGGGCGTACGTTAGGCTACCGTACGCCCGGGCGTACGCTAGCCTAAACCATATATATATATATATATATATATATATATATATATATATATATATATATATTAAAAGGCTCAGAGAAGGGTGCAAAGGAACTCCCTTAAAAGAGCGAGTTTCAAGGCCAGAAGCGGAAAGAAGTGCAATTTAAAAGTGAGAATACGCTTCATTCGACATCACAAAGACATGTATTAAGAATTAAGAACGACCGAGAATGGTGTAAACAGACTTGAATAATAATGTATGATACACATAAACCATCGAGTGGAAAAACCCCAATATATTAGAGAAAGAAACTATGGTCTTGGGTACCAGTAAATGCCGCCAACATTTGAGGAAGAAAACATAAAACCGTAGAATGAAAGGTGACATAATATTACCCCATTCAAACTTGCATCTGATAACAGCAACAGAAATTTCAACAGTGGTTGCGTCCTGGGCACAGAAGAGGAGACACGGGAAAATCTATTAAAATCAAAGGTCAACAGTGTGAAAAGGAAAGCAGAGAGGTCTGATTAAAATACCACATAGTAGAGCACTCTTCGATCTGGAGGTCTGAAAAGGAACTCCGAAATTTTGGGTACAATCTGGAGGTAAATATGCAGAGCAACTGCAGCGAAAAGGTGCAGAATTATGGTCTAAGATAAAATGTATCTCGTTAGGTGGTGTTCCTACTATACAGAGTCAATAGTCAAGGAAGAAAATTCTACCGAAAAGATGAATAGGCATGAGCATGAGATATTAACAAAGTTGAGAGTATAACCTACATCATCAGGTCGGAGCCAATCAGAATACAGATTAGAAGAGATAGTCAGAGTAGCCACATATTTTGAGTTGCATGTATGAAATTCTCAAAAAGATCACAGGATTGTGCATGAACATGTTACTGGGTATCCCTGCTTCTACAAAGTGACACGAACGACCACGAAAGAAAACCCCATCAAACTAATCATATTTCGTAGAATCTCTGAACTTTCTGATAAGAAACCAGCAAGCAATCTCAACTGAACGGAAGAGCACCCTTTTCGTTGAAGGCATAAGGAAGTTCCTTAACACCGTAGATCCACAACCTGTCATTCGAGTGCTTGATGGTTGGGATCCCACGACAGCTATCAACCATTTCCATATCATCTTAAAAGATGGAAACTCGCTATTTGCGTTTCCCCTAACACATCTCACACAACATGGACTCATTCAGCAGGACAATCAAATTCAACAACTTGCAGATACTAAAAGATGGAAACTCGCTATTTGCTGGGAAGATGGACTAATTCAGTAGGAAAATCAAATTCAACAACTTGCAACTCGTTATTTGCGTTTCCCCTAACACATCTCACACAACATGGGTGCACGGAAACAAACACGAGAGTAAAAGATAAATGATTTAACTCAACATACAACAAAGAAAGAGCACTAAACCCAATCAAAAACGTCAAGACACAAAAAAAAACCCAGATAGATAGCTCCAGATACTAAAAAGGCTCATATGGGTGAGAGTTGTTCATCCTTGCAATGAGAAGAGTAGAAACTGACCATATATTTCCACTGTTAAGGCAGCTGCAGTTAAAGAATAAGATTAAAGAGTGGAAACAGAGAATATATTTATTTATTTATTTGCGTTCACTGACACGCCGAAAAAAAAACACTTGCGAATCATTGGTTCCATATAGGCAACATTTCGGTGGCTTATCCCTAGAACTCAAAGACTCTCTAATAGCGAGCTCGAACCATTGGTTCCATTCAGCCAACATCATATTGCAACTTGTGTCTGTGAGTTTGCAGCTCACATTAACTTCTACGCAAAAGCATGAGCATATAACTTCGAAGAGAAAATGTGATCATGTCATAAAAAACACAAAACAGAATGTACCTAAAAACCTAAAGACCGGATTCAATGAAAACCCAAAACCTCAGTTGATTCAGGCTTGGAATTCACATTCGATAGCCAACCCATAGCTAAAGCTGTACAAATATTACCTCTTTCATAGGCAAAAGGCCTTTGGAATCAAGATCTGTAGTCATATAGACATGGCCAAGCGCATAGCAAGTGATCGGTCCTCCTTTTCGATACATAATCAGTTCTCCTCTCCTCAGCAAATTCGTCCCTTCATTGGCAACATGGTGTTGCGACTAATCTACAAAAAAAGTGGTGCTAGCAGTAAATAATAAATACGTCATAAAAAACATTCAATTATAAAAAAACACAATAAGTTCCACTCAAGCCTATCTTTTTTTTTTGCACATAAGAAAATAAAGGGCCAGCAAAGTCCGCACATCTCCTGTTGCAACACAAAAATGGGAGACAAAAACTAAGAAAATGATTCGGTTTCCATGAAAACATAGTTCTATAGCTGCTTCCTCTATCTTGTTCCTTCCAAATAGCTAGAGACCTCATTATTAGTTTTCTACAGCTGCTTCCTCTTTCTTCTTCCTATTCTTTCATTTCCTTCTTCGTTAAAGTTCAAAAGGAGAGGGGGAAAAGGCTGGAAAGAGAAACGACAGAAACTCACCATCTTCTTACACCTCCTTCCCATTTGTCCATCCTAAAAAACCAGTAGTTCTGGGTAAGACAACAAAGCGCAAAAACAACCAATCACCGGCAGATTCCCGTCTCTCCTAGAGAAAATGCAACGATTCAGCATAAACTAAAATAATAAAAGGAAGCAAAGAATGAAAATAAACAGAGGGCAGAAACTCACCATCTAATCAATCAACCGGTGGACAGCCCTTTTCTCCTAGGCAAGTTTGTTGCTGGTGTGATTTTGCGGCGGATGAGGATAAGAAGATAACTGACGCTGGGGAGGAGGATCGATCTGGAAGCAATTTTCCAGTCTTCCTCTTCCCATTCTTCTTGTTCTTCTCCTCCCTTCGTCTTCTTCCAGCAATAGAGAGCGAGAGATGGATATGATCATCTATCTATTGACTATCCCAGAAAAAAACCCCCATAACTTGTGGATCCTCCTACCTGTGGCTATGCTCCTAGAGTCATGTCCAATGAACCCATGAAGAAAAACACCATCTAAGAATCAATCAAATACATAAAAGAAAACAAACAACGAACACAGAGGTAGAAACTAACCATCTAATGAATCAGTTGGTGGACTATCCTTCACCCGTAAGTCAGCTTGTCGCCCACGTTTTGCGCCCGATTATGTACTGGGAAAACCAATGAGCTCAAGGAGAGAGAAACAGAATGAGAGCGGGTTTCGGAGACAAAGATAACTTAGGTGGGGGGAGCATAATGGATATGGAAAAGTTTTCTTCTTCTTCTCCTCCTCCTCCTCGTTCTTTTGTATTCTATGAGTATCCTGGTTGGCAATGACAATTATCTAGTGGGTATCCAAAAAAAACTAAAATACCAACCATACCTGAAAACAACGCCAATGTAATAGATAAAAATTGAATTCTAAGATGAACACGAAAGGTAATCACAGGTTACAGTCCCTAGGCAACACAAACCCAAATTCATTCTTATTTAAAAAACCAAACATGATTTGCGATGCACCATGTAAACTGATATAACATAATATTAGCTATGAGAATGAGAGATTCAAGGGAAGAAAAAGTACTGAAGGGAAGCTAGCTTGTTCCTAAGGAACATAGATGTCGTCAATATGAGAATCGCAAGTCTTGTTTGGTTATACCATGTTGAAAGGAAAAAAATCAACAAATCACAATCACTGGTCGAAAGAGACATAGGCGCACAAAAGAACTGGAAAGAAATCTAAAAACCGTTGAAATTCAGCACCCACCATCATGTCTGCAGAAGGCATGCCCTGTTTATGGTCCTTTGCTTTGAATCCTAACCGCCACCTCTTTCAACATGCCTAAATGGATCAGATGAAACACATGAAAGCAGCAAAAAAAATTATGCCTGAACATAAACAATACATAGCATAGTCCATTAAAGCTGATTCAGAGTGAGACAAAAAATTCAAACCTCCAGCACAACTCTAAGTTCCACAACCCCAGACCGCCAAAACTATTATTCTTTCCTTCTTCTAAATTTCATTACATTTATTTTAGAAAACAGAAACAACAGCCAGAAATAAAGATGGGAGAAGGAAGTACCAGAACTTCAAAGCTCAAGCTGAGGAGCCAAGAAAATGGTGGTCTCTGCTTGCGAGAATTTCTTCTCTACCAAGTCTTCTAATTCTCCATTTATTCCTTACAACAATCGTTCTCCCTCTCTCTCTCCGCAAGTCACTCATGACTGCATTTCAGATATCTACCTCGTCAGCAACACTTCGTGGCGAATGAAATACTGTCTAAGAAAAATACCATATAGAACTCACACATGAGAAATTCAAGAAGCAGTGGATCCACCTTAACTTCTACAACGGATATAACTGAGGAAGATTGGTCATTAAAATGCACATTTATTCAAAATACTCATCGAATTCATTCAGAATACCAACAAATTTACGCACAAATCCAAACAAATTTCAACTTTCCTATCTTAATAAGCTGAACAAATCTTTCCTTTTCTTGCTAGATTCCTTCTTCTACATCCAGGAAACACAAAAAACGGTAGACGAAACACGAAAACATTAAGGAACTCACTAACGATACTCAAAACAAAACCAGCCAAATATCCCACATACAGTGAGTTGAATGCATCTGAAATAGCAAGTCAACATCTGCAATGCAGGCTAATATGTCGGACTATTTTAGTATGCAGTTGCATAGCCAGCTTTGCATACAGGAGTATGTGGAAACACCGAAGACCACAAAAAAGTTCCAAAAGCAGGGAGGACACGGACCGAGAATCATAACTCCAAAAAAAAAGCAACATGAAAAAAACTCTCCTCCATCGCAACCGCTGATTTATGCTCCCCTGAATACCTCTCACATCATCCTCCAATCGGATCAACATAAGCTAATCTCCCATAAAGTATATGACCTAATTTCTACAATTTAAACAAAACTATTAACACAAACGGAAATTACCTCCCTCGTATCCAGTTCCGGTTGCCCCTCTTCCTCCTTCCTCTGCCACCTTCCTGTTGTCCTTCCTTCCCTCGTACCGACACCAACTTCATTGAGAACTTATGTGCCTCCGTGGCTCTTCCTTTCTTGAAACCCCTTTCATTATCATTCTCTAATGCAAACCGATCATAATGTATTAGCCCGGTAGATAAAACAACACCGTAAGTTCACGAAAGGAAGAGTTTGTTACCTTTTATTGGTTTCTATACATGGGCTGAAAGTTCCCTCATACAACAATCAATCCCACCACGCTGTACATTTTCTCCAAGAGTGATTCATAGATCCACTAATCAAAATATCTTTGCTTTGAAACTTCAATTGCACTGCTCCTACCCGATCTCGCAGAACATATCCCTATTTTTTTGAAATGACACCAACGATAGAGCATTAGTACTGGACCTAACTTAAGCAAGCAAAATCTATAAATTCCAACATAGAATCTGTGAGGCAAAAAGGAGTGGAAGTTTTTACCTGCAAAGATAAATTTATGGATGGGAGGTATAGGGAAGGAGCACAGAAGACCAACATTGCTCTAGTCTTTATTATCGAATCCACAACTGCGCTTCCCTCTTGAAACGGTGACATGTATGGTGACAGCTGGGAAAAACAGAAGCTCACTTTCCGTCATTGTTCAACGAATGCTCTTCCTTCCTGAAAGGAAAAGGATTTTTCATGAGTGATGGAATGAACAGAGTGTACTACTGGTCGAAAGAGGCATACACAGAACAAAAGCACTGCAAACAAATCAATAAACCAGTGAAGTTCAACACTTACCATTATGTTATGCATAAGCTCTTTTCTGGAATGGTCCTTCCATGTTTAAAAGATGATAAAAGAGGTAATCCCTGAGCACCAATACAAATGAGTAGTTGACCACAACTCGAGATGGTTCATAAAGAATCTTACCATTAATGAAATCCAGAACTCTTAAAAAAAGACTAAGCAAACCAAATGGAAAAAATGATGCACCTGCTCTTAGTAACTCCTCGAGGTTCCTATCATTTTGTTCTCCACTGGATGATACTGCCATCTCTGAGCCTATTTCTCCTTTACCTATGGCCATCTCCTCCGGATCATGGTTCTTGGAGGCAACTACCATGAGACTGAAGTCATAAATATAAAAAGGATCAGATCATACAATGCGATTTAAAGAAAGCAACAGTCTGCAAGTAAAGGGAACTGATCAACAGTCTGCTATTATTATACACACAACCCTAGTAAGAAAATTGGTCTTATACATGTTGTCGTAGCTTAGCATATACACATATTAATTGGTTAGTAAGCACATAAACACCTTTATCGTCTGAAAGAAACTGCGGGTTGGGGAGCAATTGACATGAAAGAACATTTTTAATTTCGGGAAGTTCCTTTTTCTTCTACCCTGAGATTCCAAGAATACCCATCAAACTTCTATTTCTATACAATTACAGAATGCTAAGTAATTGAGATTGTTTGCAGGCTAGAAATCTCACCAATTCATACGTTGGATCCAAAGTAAGATGACTACAGTTCAGCCCATACCTCCTCAACTGCCTACCTGCAAACAACATGGAAAACCACAATCATTTAACGTGAATCCAAACCGTATGCGGCCAAATAAGGATCGAGGAGAGGACACACAACCTACAACAAACTGAAGCTAAAAGACCATCTAGTTAAGATCCACGATTGACATCTCTTACCCAAGATGACTGTGGCTATGCTTGGTCAAGAGGCAGCAGAACCCTAAACTCTAGTAACTCTGTAAACCACCGCAAGATGAAGTAAAGGAACTGGAAATCAACCTGAAGGAGGACTCTGTATGAAACTGCAGATATCATTTTGACAAATTATGACAATAATGCAGAGCAACAGCAGTTTCCTATATCCAACCAACTTAATAGAAACAACAGATTGAGACATAATTCCCACATTGACTTTGATACCCTTGTAAGGCCATGCAAGGAGAAATAACTGCTCTATTACTGTCGAGAGAAACACAAAAACCTCAGCTGCAATACATAAAAATGATTGACATGAAGGTGAATCTACCCAGATTGTTTCAAGCAGTCCTCCCTTTCACTCTAGCCCAAATAGTCAATTGTCGCATCTTCGAGTTCATGAAAAGCAATCAAACATAGCTCCTGCACCTTCTCCTCTCATGGTGGCCCTTCCACAAAGCACAACCTAAGGATCACAAAGGCGAGTAATTTCTAAACCGCATAATAACTAATTCCAAAAAATAAAACCTAAATTTGATTTAAAAAACTCAATTATCCAGAGAACCAAAACAAACTTCATAAACCATCCAAAAGCAATTGTTCATCTCGAAAACAAATCAACTCTGCAAACTACTCTAATGATTGGAACAACCATTAAAGATTCCAAAGTATCACTACAGCTTAAGATTTCAATTCATCTACCTTCAAAGCTCCAAGTGATTAATAGATTATTCGCCTCCTATTTTCCAAATATTGAATTAAAAATAAAAATTCATTCAAGGGCAAACTGAATCACCAAATATCCAGTAAATTTTAAAATGACCCACAAATTTTCTCTATGGCCAGCCAACTATGTACCAGCTGTCGTCTGGGTCAGGACTGGCGATGCCGACTTCTTCTTCCTCTTCCTATGCCTGAAATGAAAAAAAATCAACAGAACCAGATGAGAGAAAGGCCACCCCAAAATGCAAACAAAACCAAAACCCAAAAAGAAGGAACTTACCTAGAGCGCAGCGATTAGTTATCGTCGCCTCTGCTGCCTTTAGAAATTTCCTCCGGCGACAGCTCTTCCCTAGTCGAAAACCCAAAACAAAAAGGCAGATTTGCGGGAAATCATTGAAAGAAAAAGCCAAACGCACCAACAACGAAAAGGAAAATAAATCCACAAAAAACCCACTTACACGTCCGTTGATAGCTGGCAAAGCTCAGTCTTCAGGCATGAAATCGCCAATGAAGTTCCCGTTGGAGATCTCACTTCCTTCCCCTCCGTTGATGGCCCTTTGACGGCGACAGGCCATGGTTCTTCCTTGTATTTTCCACCTTCCCTCGTTACGATCGGAAATCCCGTTGGGAGACATACAAGCAATCATGTCTTCTCTACTCCTCGACATCGCTGGGAGTTGGGACCGTAGCTGGCCGCTTGCCTTCCCGTCGCCGCCATCGCCATTCACGTCTCTCCGTCATGCGCGCCAGCTCGATCCTTCCTTCCCTGTCGTCTTCTTGATCGGATCTTCCTTCCTCTTCCTCCTTCTCACATTACAAGAGAGTTTTTTCTGTCCATTTTCTTCTTTTCAAGAGAGAGAGGAGAGTGGGTGAAAGAGAAGGGGTATGAGAGAGAGAGAGAGAGAGAGAGAGAGAGAGAGAGAGAGGGCAAGGAAAGATTGGACATAAAAGCAAAAAAGAGAGAGCTGAGGAAGAAAAGTCTTCGTTGTCAGTAAAAAGCCACTTTAGTCTGCCAAAAATCTTAGAGAGTGCACCAATCGAAGTGACTTTACCAAACAGTAAACTTGTAGTTTGTTCTTTTAAAGATATAATAAGCAATTTGTTCCCATATATCTCTGTCTTGGATAAATCAAGAAAAGGAAAGCAAAACCAGTATCAGGGCACTGTAAGAAATAGATAGATCTCCAATAGATAGTGATAAACGATGAAAATGGTGAGGGGGCAAGTTCAATTACAGCTTCAATCCAAGTCTGAAAACCCAGTTTTTGTGCTTTTGCATCGTTGGGCAATGGCTTGCCAACCTGGCCAGCAGAGGGAAAAAGAACCAATTGAACAATTCATAACCATGGAGCTTTTCATACTTAATCACTGAAGCTCAATTAAAACCCAACATCATAGTAGTAAGCATACAAATTGAAGTGAGCAATCCTAATCCCCATTCGACCAATTCACCCTCTCATACTAAATCATTGAAGTTCACTTTGGTACCTAACCCAAACAATAGCAAAACTTCACCCAAATTAGGGATCCCAACCATAACCCTGCAAATCAAATTTCAACGAATCTATCATGGGAATAAAGAAACTTATCAAAAGTATCAAAGCAAATATACTCCAAGCGTAATGTGAAGAGGAGATAATTACCAATAGGAGATGGAAGACAAATCAGTATCTCAAGTTCTCAAAATTGTAGCCAGTGGAGGTCGCACATTCCTCGGTCTGGGATGGGAAGGGGCAGCGTCCTCGTGCTTCTTGCCGGCAGATGACCCTGAAAGAAGCTTGATGGTGACTTCGTCAGTTCTGAAAGGCTCTTCTTCTTCTTCTGAGGGGCAGTGTTTCCTACTCTCATCCGTCTTCTTTGAGCTTCCTCTTCTTCGAGTGAGAGAGGTAGAAGAGATTCTATGCAAATTATATGGTAAAAGTAACATGGGTAAACATGAGTAAGATGCTGACTCGGAGAAATTGACAAACCGAAGTAAAAGAAAGACCAAAATCTAACCTTCCCAACTGAATGAACGCCCATCACAGATTTGAATTCTGCACAAACCAGCCACCAAAGAACGCAAGCAAATTACACCAACAAAAGCAACATAACACAAATTATCTATAAGCTGGGGAAGCATTTTTCGTGTTGCTGGGCTGGCAAACCCATCGCCTCTGTTCCAGAAAGAGACGAAGTGAGATATTTATTATTTTCTTATTTCTAATTATCAAATCATCACATCAAATCAATCAAACAAATGAACAATCAAATCAAAAGTCAAAATCAAATCAAAATCAAAAGAATTATTAATGGTGGAGTTTTGTAGACTTTCCACCATTCAAAAAAAGCTGGCCTCCCCTTAATTTCCGCTAGGGGTATTATAGTCCATTAATTACTTTAATTTTATCTCTTTCCGCCCAAATACTTCACTGCACTTGCGCATGGGCTACTCAATTAATATTATTCCATTAAGCCCACACATAAAGCCCATCAGTTTAATTATTTGAACGGTTGTTGTATATTTTGAAGCCTTTAGACCTGCTGATTAAAACAAAAAAACTTCTAGACCTGAATTTGGAGTTTTTAATGTAATTGTTTGGGCCAATGTCCAAAATAAAAATTAGATTCCACTATCACATACACCCATCAAAAAATATGAATTTTGTTGGACTCTTGGTAAGACATTACTATGTATTCTATTAACCCCACATTACAGTCAATTAATGGTATGAAATCATATATAATTCATGTCTTATACATTGCCAGGTCTACATATATACAGTGTTAGGGAACCATCATGTGTTTTTTCAATTTCGGTTGGCCTTGGTCAAACTGAGGGTTGACATGATTTGACCAGTGCTGAACCGAAAAATGGTTTTGGTTTACCCCTGGTCAACGAGGTTAATCTTTGTTTGACCGCATGTCAAAATGAAATAAATTTTATGTTTGAATCGTAACCGGATCAAAATTTTATCGCAGTTTGGTCTATGTGTTTTAAATTATTTCCAATAGTTTAAATATTCTTTATTATTATTGAATTTATTTTAGTATTGTAAAACCGCATCGGAGATTCTATAAAAAAAGTGTCCGAATATGAAAAGAGCACTCTACAACACAAGTTGGGAATGTATTTTAATAGGTTCTAGCTAAGGTTCTCATGATATTTTAAATAAGGATATCAAAATTAATTATATTTCTTTGATTTTTTGTAACTCATAGTTCCTTTTATGAGCATGGACTTTGCTACCTATCCACTTCCCTAAACATGATATTTTAGGACAAAGTTGGTTTCACTATGATTTTTGTTACAAATTCGATTTTTCTTATTTAACGAAAACTCAGTTTTGTTGTAATCTTTTCAAGCTTTTCGCACTAGCCTACCAAATAGCCAGAAAAGAGTCTCACAACACGATGTATTCATATTCCATTAATTAGGTAGTGAAATTGTTTAATTGTCGTAGTTTTGGACTTTGATTGACAAAAGTTGCACCAAATCACACTTATACCATATATACACTTATCTAAACTCATATCGCATTTCTCATAACCACATTTACTCCACTTGGTTGAAACAAAATTATAATAGGTTAAGGATTGAATTCATAAATGTGAAGTGATAGAAAATCTTGATCAAGTATGTAAATCAAGTAAAAAAGATTTCAACAAATGATTAAATAGAATGATTGTGAAACATTCATAATTTATATCAATATTTGGAGATTTTCACTATATTAACCCAATAAAAATCTCTAAAAAAATAAGAATTGAGATATTTTCCCCAAATAAATGTGAATATTCCGGCCCACTGGCCGGGTCCAAGCTAGTAAATATATGGAGGTTCTCCTCCATCACCCCCTCAATCCATTTTTTGCTGACTTTTGCGCAAGTCACGGAAGGACTGTTTGGTCTTTCCAATAATTCAGATGGGCCTCTTGGCCCACTACCTAGTTCCAACCAGGCGGCACTGCGGTAGATCAAGAATGTAATTACTCTCTGTGTTCTCACCGGAATTAATCATGGGAACCTCTCTTGCATAGTTTTTTTTTTTAAAGAGAAACCTCTCTTGCATAGTTGTCGTTAAGTATAACCAAAACCGTGCACCTGACTTGATCTCTGAATGATATCCATGGCGTTTAAATTTTGGGTTTTTCTATTACAAGTTACAACATCAAAACTCAAGCGGTGGAGGATTAACTATATCAGTGTTAGTGTTATGTTTTATTATCAATGGTTATACCATTGAGTAATAAAGCCACACTTTCCAGGTCCATTAGGAAACTCGATCTTAGCTATGGGAAACCATCAGCTATTTATTTTATATTGTTTAGACCAAATTTTATTGCCTACTACATTTTTTTTAGTTCTCTACTCCGAATAAATATTTTCTGTGGAGAATCATCTAAACAACTAAATAGTGGTTCAATTCCATTGTTAAAAATTGAATGTATCATTGAGTAATAAAGCCACACTTTCCAGGTCCATTAGGAAACTCAATCTTAGGTATGGGAAACCATCATCAGCTATTTATTTTATATTGTTTAGATCAAATTTTATTGCCTACTACATTTTTTTAGTTCTCTACTCCAAATAAATATTTTCTGTGGAGAATCATCTAAACAACTAAATAGTGGTTCAATTCCATTGTTAAAAATTGAATGTAAGCCTAAATAATTCATATAGCAAAATTATATACATCATACAATTTAATGTGTGATCATGTCACATGTGATTTAGAAAAAAATAGAGAGACGGTTTTATATCACAAGAATTTGTGGTTGATTATGATTATCTCTTTCTGAAGCGCAAATTAAGTTTTCTAATGATATGAACATCGATGAAGTATCAATTGTTTATAATCTCTCTAACTATTGCACAATGCTTGATCTTACAAAACTATTACTATCCATTTTACATTTTCATAAATTGATGCACCTAAGCCAGATTTGAAAAGAATTGATCAACCATTTGACTAAATTAGCAAGAAGAAAACATGCTCTTTATATAACTCAAAAACGCATATTTGGGAAAAAAATCAACATTTCAACCGGTAATACCGTAATAGGGATGGCAATTTTGCCTATACCCATGGGTATTTTATTGTCCAACCCAATTAGGTTGTGTATGAAATCCAAATAGATGATAAATTAGTAGAGTGTGATATATGTTTATTACCATATTCATTTATTTGGGTTGAGTTGGATTTTTAATCCATGGATTTGGGTTTGTGCCCCATACCCATTTGCAAATTACAGATTGGTACCTAACTTAATAGATCTTAAGATGTAGCACCTAATTGTTTTTTTGCATGTAAATCCTCAAAATATCAACAAAAAATTACATTTTAACTTGCTCTTTATATAAGGCAAAAGTGTATATATCGGGGGAAAATACAACATTTCAGTCGGTAATAGGGATGACAATTATGCCCATATCCATGGCTATTTTATTGTCCAACCCAATTGCGGTGAGTATGAAATCCAAATAAATGATAAATTGGTAGATTTTGATGGGTTTTTACCCATATGCCCATATCTATATATTTGGGTTGGGTTTGGTTTTTAATCCATGGATTTGGGTTTGTACCTGTACCATTTGCAAATTTCAGCTTGGTACCTAACTTAATAGATCTTTAGATGTAGCACCTAAATTTAATTTTTTTTCATATAAGTCCCCAAACTATCAACGAAAAATTTACATTTTAGTACCTAAAATTTTTTGTGTATTGTATTTTGGTACCTAAACTTTTTAAAGTTTTACAAATAGATCCAATAGATTTTTAATTTTTGTATGTGTAGTTAAAACATACTCAAGTAAATGAGTATCCATATCCATTTAAATTATGGAAGCAATATCAATGCCCTACCCAAAATCATCTACAAACCCCAAACCCGTATATACTTCACCCATACCCTACCCATAATCAATGGGTCTATTTTGTTTGGACTAAAATTGCCCATGGGTGGGTAATTGACATCCCTAACTAATCAGTAATCTATTGATTTGTGGTTTGTTTTTTATTTATATGTTATAAAATTATGTGTTTCTTGCTAAGATTGTTATCATTTCTATACATGTCTTATGAATAACTTACAAGCTAAGAGATATAGATTGTTTAGGCCAATTACAAACAAATTGGTCATCAAGTTTGAATCAAATACTGGGGCTCAAGCATGCGACGATATCCTAGCCATTCCAGCTTACAAGTTTAGTTTCATCAAACAATATGAGATTGACAAGCAGTGCAACCAAATGGCATTTCTTTCAGGCTTGAATTACTATTCTCAATTCTAAGTTCCAACTTACTTTAATTGATGCATTTAGAACCAAAACATTCACTTTTGAATTTTTCATTCCACATATGTTGTTGGCCAACTTATTCAGTATTCGAGTTAATGGACATCTACTTGACTCACTGAAAAAGTTATACATAAAGAGTTCCAGCTAAAACTTCCCCAGTATGTAATTCTTTTAGATTTTTGTTTAAAATAGCATGCATTTCTTTAACTCTAATGGCAAATCTAATGTATAATTTGGGCACATGGAATTTTATTTCAATGTAGCTCTCTTTTGTAGGATAGTTACCCGATTAAATATCTTCCTTGCAAATGCGAACGATCATCTCTCATCCTGGCCATTACATCATTACATGTTGCTCCTTAGAATGGTAAGAAAACATCTAAATTACTTAAGTATTAATCCAAAAATTTGAAATCAAATTAATGACCATAATTAAATGATCATCAAATTTGCAAGTGAGAACACCTTCTCCTCAACTGGAGTGATCTTGCTGCTGGCAAATTCAAGTATTACATAAGTCATTAATTTTGGGCCAAAGTGAAGTTCATCACAATTTAATCATTGCATTTGGTTATGCATTACAAGTTTGAATTTCAAAAAGAAACAGAAATTAATAACCATTATTTTTTGTAAATAAAGAAACAGCGATGCACCAACTCCTCCAATAAAAAGCGCAGAATAAAAGCAACATTTAGGCCTAAACAAAACACTACATGAGCTAAATCAATTAAAAATGAAAAATGGAGAAGAGGTAAATATCATTATAGATTTAACAACCTCATTAACTATCAAATGCTAATACTTTCTGTAATACGTAAGGAAGTATGTCCGTCAAATACAAAGTTGTCAAAAATTAAGAGTGAGAGGTGCTATGTTGGGTGTGAAATATATGCACAAAAAAATTGTACAACGCAATTAAAGACAACAACAACTAGGTATGCAACCATTATTATTGTGTAATTGGATTTTATATAGTTCGTTGATGAATATACCTACCAAATAGTTGAATGTTTACTTTTCTACAACATAGTTTATATTATTTTTGTGTTGAATTCATAAATATATTACCGATTCAACGATAAATAACAATTTTATTAACAATTAGCAAAGCATGATACTGATACATGAGGGAAGATTACGTAAATATTAAACATTGTGAATATAAAGAGATTAGTGGCTTAGATTAGAATATGGAGATTTGCATTTTAGATTAGACTACGTTTATCTTCTACTAACATTTGGTATGCACAGGGACACAGAATGAGACCATTGGTTGATTGGCATGGGCTTCCCTCTTTATTTTCATTTTGAATCATTAAGCTTCTGTGATGGTTTGCCTATTTATATTTTAGAGGGATGATCTTTCGGATCCTTTGGATATTGTTAAGAAAAAATATGGTATTTCCATCTATCTTACCTTACGAGACTATTTTCATATTATTAATTGAAATAATTTAAATTGTTTGCCTATACCAACTAAAAACTTATGTACTTCAACAATTTTATTATTGTTTATGTCATTACCATCATTACTAATTCAGATCCACCTTCGAGTTGTGGACAAAATAACAGATGTTGATTTTGTTGTTATGGGTGGAGTGAGAGCTTGATTTTTTGGAATGCCTGCTGAAAGGCTATCCATGACAAAGATAGAATTAGAGGGCCACCTGCTCATCTCCTTGAAATCAAAGGAATTATGTTGATTTTCTACATCAAACTCTCATATTACAACATTGCTACCAACAAGTGAGTGCCCAATTGTCAAGATAAGGAAGGATGAGGAAGAGCATAACACAGACAATCTTCATGTTTTGATCGAGGTAAATTCTAATTGCATCAAAATGATGATCAATATTACAAATTTGTGATATTCTCTATTGGATTTGTATTTTTATACCATGCACAAGTCATACTTGGTTATATTCTTTAATCTGATTGATATATTGCAACTGTCGGATGAAGGGAGCCGAGCTATTAATTTACAGAATTGGCCGGAATTAATTAAGTTGAAACAAATCAGGCCTCAGTTAAAAGGTGGAGAACACCCTTCTATTTCTTTCACTGCCTTTAGTATTTTCAATCTTGGTATTCAGTGTGGAACTTTGCTATCTTTCCCACTAACGTGCAATCAATAGTATCCGACTACAATTTTACCTCCAATATATATTAACCATTTATGATTCGATGAAAGCACGCCATATGTTGTATTTTTGAATGCCAATGATTTAAATTCATAATGCTGATGTAGGAGAACAAAAAAGACACTGCCAATGGTAGAGGTACCAGATCCGGTGCTAGAGATGATGATGATGATATTGAGAAGAAAAAATAAATTATTCAATGTTCGTACGGAAGATATAAATATTATTGATGGGGAGGCGGAACAAATCATGTATATTATTCATAATTTGGATGAGGTAATTCTACTTCAATGGAAAAGATTATATGTATTTGTAAATATTTTATCATTAAGATTTATTGCTCAATGAAATGCATAAAGAAAAAGAAGAGATTTTCGAAATGCAAAAGAAAGAAGGTAGAAATAATTGATAATGCAGACAAATGTGTTATTACTAGAGGTGAAGCATTATTATTGGTGGAGATGATGTTGTTCATAGAGGAGGAAATGCAAACAAGTCAAAAAGAAAACATGTAGTAATCTTTAACGGTGAGGAATGATTAAAAATTGTCTGTAGGAGTTGTTCCCTTACAAGGGGGTTGTCTTTCATTTTCGTAAAAAGATTTTAGTCAATGATACACTAAAATTTCAAAAAATAGTATGATATTGATACTTTTGAATTATCGAACTATTTTAATAATTTTGATTCTCTTATTCTACCAATGAATTCAGATGTTTAGAGTATTTGAATAATTTATACTTTCTTATATATACTAACAAAAAAATGTGTACCTCGAATACAATTGTCATTGTTATTTACGTGATTGGCTATTGAATCCGACCAACTGGCCCGGTACATGACTAGTTCTTATTATTTACTTTTCTTATAGGCCCAAACGAAATGCAAAGGATACCCGGCCCGGCCCTCTATATAAACTTTCAAACAAACAGTCCCACACTATTCATTTCACTTTCAAAAAACACTGTTCTCTCGCGCGCTAGTTCTTCCCTTCCTCCCTTCCCTCTCCAGTTCTGAGAATTCCAAGTTCCAACCATGGTTGCCGCCTACATTTGCTTCTCTGGCCACTGCCAGAAGAAGACGAGATCATTCGATACCGAGAGTGGAATGAAGAATCACATTGCCAGTCTGCATGCCAAGCTCCTTCACAGCTGCAAGGTGTGCATGAACGTGTTCGCAACCTTGGCCGAGAAAGAGGTCCATCAGATCTCTCACCAGCTTCGTCTGATGCCTGAGCAGGATTCCGACTCCGAGGATGTTACCAACAAAGGTGATTTGGAGGAGGAGGCGGAAGAGGACGACGGCGACGGCAATGACAACAACAGAGACGACGGCTGTTGGCTAAAACGGTGTCGTCTCAGTCACTTAAAACGGTGTCGCTGGCATACCAAAGGAACGGTCAAGTTTTGGGTTTCGTCCATCGCAGTTGGTGTCCTCATCTCGAATCTGTCAATCTGCAGCTCTCTGATCCTCTCAAGAGATCGAAGAACCGCTCTCCCAGAGCTCCACCGCCTCTACTCAGCAAGCAATCATAATCGCTACCTGGAGCGCTTTGTAGGAAACGGCTACTTCATCTACTCAGTATAAAAAGCGAGTGAGCTCTTCATTTTGAATGTAACAGTTGGTAGTAAGAGAATTTGGGATTCTGCCTTATCTATCATGGGCTGTTTTGGGTACCATCTTCAGTAGATAGGTCACAGGAGTTGAGAACTGGGTGATCTTGTCTTGGGAAGTTGGGGTTGAGTGTTTTTCTTTCTGTTGTCGAAAGTGCCAAGTCTCTTGGCTTGGCTAGGGATCAAGTAGATCAATTGTAACTCTGTTTCAATTTGAATAAAATTATTTTCTTTCATACTCATTTGGATTTGACAATTGGTATCAGAGTTGGCTCTTTGAAGGACTAACTGTCGCCAAAGAGAAGATTACAAGATGTCTGGATCATCCTCAAGTGTTGTAGCCTATTCGGCAAATACAAACCCACCATGGTTTGATGGAACATACTACACAGTCTGAAAAAAGAGGATGCAAATCTATCTTCGTGGAGTTGACGGAGAATTGTGGGCTGTCGTTAGAAAGGGACCAGTTCCTATGAAAGATGAAGATGAAGAAGATTGGAAGGAAGATAATAAGATTTCCTCTCAACTCGACTCAAGGGCTATGCACATTCTGTTCTCAGCTTTATGTCCGGAGGAAAGAAGCCAAGTGGCTCAATGCGAATCTGCAAAAGAGATTTGGGAGTCTCTTCAGACTACCCATGAAGGTACGTCTGAGGTTAAGGAAAGTAGGATAGATGTGTTGTTAAATGAATATGAATAATTTGAAATGAGCTCAGGAGAGTCTATATCAAGCATGTATAAACGGTTTAATGATCTGATAAATAGACTAAATGGTTTAGGCAAAACATTTGAAACCAAAGATCTGGTTAGAAAAATTCTAAGGTGCTTACCTAGAGAATGGTTACCCAAACAAACTGCAATTGAAGAAGCCAAAGACTTCAATGTTCTATCTATTGAATGGTTAGTTGGCTCTTTGCTTAGTCATGAGGAAGTAATCATTCAAATGAATAAAGACGATCATAGAAGAAGGAAAGTCATTGCATTTAAAGCTCAGGAGTGTGGCAGTGACTCTGACATAGACATGGGGGAAGAATTTGAGAAAGAATTTGCTTTAGTAAGTAGAAAATTTCATCGAATGCTTAAAATGAAAAGGGAGTTTCAGTCAAAAAGAGCATATCAGGATCCTAGAAACTCTAATAATAATCAGTTCTCTGAGTACAGAATAGAAAGAGAAGGAACTAATAGAACTCCTGCTAAGACATATGAAAGATACAACTCAAATCGATCATACTTTGAGAAAAACCCACCAAAATTACATGACAGATTATCTGAAGGTCGTGAACGGTATAAACATGATAAGGAAGACAGTAAGTCTTCCATTGAGAAAGATTTAACAATTTGTTTTAAGTGTGGAAAGCCAGGGCATATGCGCTCAAGATGTCCTTTGAGTTCGAAAGCCAAAGAAAAATCACTAGCTGCATCTTGGAGTGATTTTAGCACAAATGAGGAACCAGAAGGCAAGAGCCTGGCATATATGGCCTTTGCTACAAAAAATGAAAATGATGGACAATCTACATCCAGCGATGATCATCAACCTCCTTCATCTTATCAGGTAATTACTGACTCAGACTCAGAACATGATAGTAAACCCAATGCAAAAGTTGATTTCTTGCATGCTCTAGCAAATCTTCAGGAAGAGTGTAATAGACTTAAAAGCAAATATTGTTTACTAATGACTGATAACAAGTCCCTAAGAAATGAAATTGAAACATTAAACAGATCATTAACTACTCAAAGTGAGTGGAACAGAAATCTAAACACATAAATTTTTAATCTTAAAATGAAAATCAAAGGCTAAAAGACTTGTGCAAAACTAAGAATATTCAAAATAAAAGCTGCCAAGGCGAAAACATGAATAAAAGATGGTTATCTTCAAAACTCTCTGCTAAGAATTACAAGAACCAGTATCAGGACAGAAAATATGAGAAATATCCTGTTGTGTTTTACATGTTCCTACTGCAAAAGAAAATGGCATTTAGCAAGATTTTGCTATGATTTAGAAAAATTAAGAAGACCTACCATATATAAAACATTTTGGGTTCCAAAATGTGCTAATCTCTGATTGACTGCAGAGTTTGGGAGAAAATGGGAATATCTGGTTTCTGGACAGTGGTTGCTCCCACCACATGACAAGTAAAAAGGAATTATTCTCTTCTTTAAGTTATAAAAGGGGTGGTAAAGTAGTTTTTAATGGAACAATTGGTAGAAGTCATCTTCCAACCATAAAAAATGTGCTGCTTGTGAAAGGGTTAAAACACAATCTTCTTTCAATAAGTCAACTGTGTAACTCTGAGAATAGAGTGGTATTTGAATCAACATCATGCAAAATTATCAGATAAAGGACAATAAATTACTATTCTGTGGAACTAAGAAAGACAATATGTATGTGGTAGATCTAAATTGTCTCAACACTTTTAATGAGACATGTTTTCAGGCTAAAACTCATGATTTAGAAGTGCTGTGGCACAGAAAACTTGGTCATATAAGTTTACTAAGCTATCAAAACTGTCAAAAATGAAGTCAGCACGAGGAATACCTCTGCTAAGAGAAGTGCCTAAATTTTGTTGTGATGCCTGTGTTGGTGGGAAAATGGTCAAGAAAAGTTTTAAGTCAAAAAGGGACATAACCACTACTGAACCCTATGAGCTTATTCACATGTATTTATTTGGACCAACTAATGTAATGAGTCTAGGGGGAAAATCATATGCTTTTGTACTTGTTGATGATTTTTCTAGATACACTTGGGTGTACCTTCTAGCATCCAAAGATGAGGCCTTTGTGCATTTTAAAAATTTTGTGCATCATATTCTAACTGAATCAAAGAATGGTATAAAAGCTATTCGTAGTGATAATGGAGGTGAGTTTATTTCTGATCAGTTTGGTGATATGTGTAATGATAAAGGTATTACTCACACCTTCTCTGCTCCAAGGACACCACAACAAAATGGTGTTGTGGAGAGGAAAAACAGAATCATAATAGAAACTGCCAGAACCATGTTATTAGAGTATGGTTCTCCTAAATTCCTTTGGGGAGAAGCCGTGATGACTGCTGTTTATGTCATAAATAGATTTTTAATTAGGAAAATCATAAACAAAACTCCCTATGAGATCATTAAACAAAAATCACCTAATCTATGATACTTCCATCCTTTCGGGTGTAAGTGCTTCATCTTGAATACAAAGGATCACTTGTACAAATTTGACTCCAAATCTGATCAGGGTATATTTTTGGGATACTCAATTAAAGGACAGGCATATAGAATATATAACCTAAGAACTAGAAAGGTCGAAGAATCAGTGTTCGTAAAATTTGATGAATCCAAAAGTACTAACAGAGTTTCTGTAGAGAAATAGAACTTCTATTTCCTATGTTGAATGAAAAAGGAAGCACTGAGGAGCAACAAAGAGAGTTTACACAAAAAGAAAATCAGAAAGACAAAAGTGAATCAAGTGACGAGTCAAGCAAAGAAGAAGAAAGAAAGGAGGCACCACCTCATATTCAAAAGCGGCATCCACCTTCACAAATCATTGGTGAGCTAAATGAAGGTATACATACCAGAGGAAAATACCAACCAGGTCAGTATGCCCTTATCTCTCTTTTAGAACCCAAGAACTATAAAGAAGCTTTGCTTGATGATGAATGGTTAAATGCTATGCAAGAAGAATTACTCCAGTTTACTAGGCTGCATGTTTGGGAACTTGTTCCTCGCCCCTTAGATTGCTTAATAATAGGAACAAAATGGGTTTTCAGAAACAAAACAGATGAAGAAGGACAAGTAATTAAAAATAAAGCAAGGTTAGTGGCTCAAGGATATTTACAAGAAGAGGGAATTGATTTTGAAGAATCTTTTGCTCCAGTTGCACGTATTGAATCGATTAGAATGTTGTGTGCATATGCATGTTATATGAAAATTCCTCTATACCAAATGGACGTAAAAAGTGCGTTTTTAAATGGTGAAATAAAAGAGGAAGTGTATGTAAGTCAACCACCAGGTTTTATTGATCCTAATCATCCTAACCATGTGTACAAGCTGTAAAAGCATTATATGGATTAAAACAGGCTCCTAGACCATGGTATGAAAAGTTATCAACTTTGTTGAAAAATGAAGGCTTTTCACAAGGGAATGTTGATAAAACACTGTTCATTAAGAAAGAAAACTTAGAAACTTTGATTGTTCAAATATATGTCGACGATATAGTATTTGGATCAACAAATCCTGAAATGTGCACTAAATTTTGCCAACTCATGAAGTCAGAATTCGAAATGAGTATGATGGGAGAACTATCACATTTCTTAGGATTACAAATTAAGCAAATCAAGTCAGGAATATTCATAAATCAATCCAGCTACACTGAAGATATGCTTAAGAAGTTCGATATGAATTTCGTGAATACAAGTCTAACACCTATGGCTGCAAATCTAAAACTTGACAAAGACGAAGGAGGAAAACCATTTTGCGAGAAAAAATACAGAGGAATGATCGGATCACTCCTCTATTTGACAGCCAGCAGACCTGATATTCAATTTAGTGTCGGGTTATGTGCAAGTTCCAATCAAATCCCAAAGAGAGCCATTTTAAAGCTGTGAAATGAATTTTCAGATACCTAAAAGGAACAATCAAGTTATGTGGATGAAAGCCCAGTTATCTGACTATGTTTTTAACTTCAAAGATATACAAATAGGTTGTGATAATACAAGTGCAATTAGTATGACAAAAAATCATGTCCAACACTCTAGAACAAAGCACATTGAAATAAAATATCACTTGATTAGAGACTTAATCCAAGCAGGGCATATATGCTTGCAGTTTGTTTCGGCTGAGTCACAACTAGCCGACCTATTTACAAAGCCACTCCCCAGTGAACGTTTCTTGCAAATATGCACAGAACTAGGGCTCAAATCTGCATGTCAGATTAAAAATCTCTCTAACTAAATCTTGATTGGTCCTTTTTCGCTCTAGGTATTTTGCGTGTCTTGATTTAGCAAATAGGAGCTTTTCTGCTCATGCTTGCTTCGTCCCAAGGTATATCCATGGGAGCTCCAACCTAATCATTACTCTTTTCCCTGTGGAAAACTCTTCGGCTTCCATCCTCTCCTCCCCTTCTCCACCCTATATAAATCTCCCTCCTTTCTACTATTCTCCTCACGCTTTTCAGCAACACAAATCATCCAAACCCAGAGAGAATTTCAGCCTTCCAAAAACGAGTGACTACATGCCTCGCCCCTTTCGTTTCGATGGGTTAGTTCACACCTTTTCTTGATACATGTTCCATGAACCCAGGGTGCTGAACCACCATCGATATCTCCAGCATTTTGACAAGAGAAGGCTCCATCACATCACCCAACTTGATCCTTATGAGTTTAATGTCTATAGGTATGACATTATTTCTCTTATCGAAGGGCTTGGGTGGGACTTTCTTCTTCGTCAACCTCTTCATCCTGCTTGTCCAGGAGCTGTCAAATACTTCTTCGCAAATCTCCAGAGTCCTGGAGTAAGCTCGAGAAGGTTCACCACACTAGTTTATGGTCACCTGTTAACCATTCCAGTAGATGCTCTCAACGGTATTCTCGGCTTTCCATCTCAGGGGCTCGGTCTGGCTCACCCATCTGAATTTTGGAAGCATGAGTTCAAGATTGAAGTGGAGTACAGAAACTTCTCCACAGAGCCTACTGGTGGCTCTGATGTCCCAATTCCTGTGTCCTGGCTGCCTCCGAGACTGAGGATTTTTCATTATTTCCTCACTCACGTCTTCCTTCCCCGGTCCTTCAACCAGGACTGTGTTCTCCACATGGATCTCTGGATTATTGCCAACGCAACAGCAAGAAGGAAGCTCGACTTTGCAAGCATCATGTTTGGCCAGTTTCTCCCTGTAGGGGATGAAAATTACAAAGGTCTCCTACCTTTCGGTTCCATCATCACACGACTGTTGATCAACCTAGGTGTTGACCTGTCAGAGTTTCGGAGCATCTCCTCCACAATGTATGTCAGTGCACTAAACGTGCTAATGGTACTTGATCTGCCAACTGACATATCTCCTCTTCCTCCTCCTTCTGCATCCCTTCTGGGCCCCCCTCCAAAATCTCGTTCTGCTAAGAAGGCCTCTTCTGGGAAAAAGGCCAAATCTGCTGGTGAATCCAGCAAGTCTGGAGATCTTGTGTTTACAATCTCCGAAGGCAATACCTCCTCTGATGATTCTGCTGTCTCTGCCCCTCCTGCCTAAATCTTCTATTTCTCTTGTCTTTAAGTAGTAGCGTTCTTATGTACGTTTTCTTTTGGAGCCTTTTGTTCAGAGGGAATGAGTCTTTTGGTATTTAGGTAGTTAAGAACTGGTGTCCAGTTCCAACAAGTTAGGTGGAATATCTTCGATATTCCATATTTTGTACTCTCAATCCCCCTCGGTATCATGCTCCTCATGTAACCGCTTTTAATGAATGCATTTATGTTTCCTATTTGGATTCTTGGTCTGCCGGTGTGCTGTCTGCTTCTGTTTTGCAGGTCCTCCAACTTCTCGGCCGAAGGGGGAAATTGTTGGCTAAAACGGTGTCGTCTCAGTCACTTAAAACGGTGTCGCTGGCATAGCAAAGGAACGGTCAAGTTTTGGGTTTCGTCCATCGCAGTTGGTGTCCTCATCTCGAATCTGTCAATCTGCAGCTCTCTGATCCTCTCAAGAGATCGAAGAACCGCTCTCCCAGAGCTCCACCGCCTCTACTCAGCAAGCAATCATAATCGCTACCTGGAGCGCTTTGTAGGAAACAGCTACTTCATCTACTCAGTATAAAAAGCGAGTGAGTTCTTCATTTTGAATGTAACAGTTGGTAGTAAGAGAATTTGGGATTCTGCCTTATCTATCATGGGTTGTTTTGGGTACCATCTTCAGTAGATAGGTCACAGGAGTTGAGAACTGGGTGATCTTGTCTTGGGAAGTTGGGGTTGAGTGTTTTTCTTTCTGTTGTCGAAAGTGCCAAGTCTCTTGGCTTGGCTAGGGATCGAGTAGATCAATTGTAACTCTATTTCAATTTGAATAAAATTATTTTATTTCATACTCATTTGGATTTAACAACGGCGAGGAAAGCAACAGAGACGACGGCGAGTACCACGGCGCCTAGATCGCCGGTGCTTCTGGTGTGAGCGGCGCTAGGTACGACGATCTCGATTGGATTTGGAGAATAGGTGTGTGTCTCTCTGTTCGTAAACCACCTCTCTCTGTTATAGTTGATTCTATTTCGGTATCTTTGTATCTCTGTTTCGTACTGCTCTCTGTCTGTTATATGAACCGTATAGCTTTGTTACTTCTTAATTAGTCAATTGATTGCGTTTCTTTTGTCTTCCGAGAAATATCACGTCTAAATTCTTTCTAAATTTGAATTGATAAAGGAGAATGGCGTCCATACGAGCACCGCACCATGGATTAATCAATTGTTTTCACAAACAAATGGAAAACTACGGAGAACGCGGCATATAGTAGCGAAGTCGATTTGTTAAGTTCTGGTTCGGCCGGAGATCCATTGCGCCACAGCTTCCGGACGGTAGAATGTTCCCCTGTCGGCGATTGATTATAGTAGGCGACGGCGGTGGAGCTCTCCCAGTTCGTCTAGCCACTTCGCCAATCTGTTCGGATGTGGCTGGAGCTACTTGCCAACGATCTATTTGGGGCTCCCCTGGGTGCGAGTTCAAATGCTATAATTATTTGGAACAACATAATTGTCAAGATGCAGGCAAGACTTGATGGGTGGCAAGGAAGGTTCCTCTCCCTTGGTGGAAGGATCGGTTTAACTCGCAGCACTCTAGCAAGCCAACCATTGTATGCGTGCTCTATTCTGAAAGCACTAGCGTCTGCTATTCATAAGATGGAGAATTGTATGAGGAAGTTCATATGGTCTGCTTCTAACACCAAGAGGAATTACCATCTACTTAAATGGGATACTTGTAAAGTGGCTAAGGACGCTGGTGGCTTGGGGATTTTAGATATTAAGTGTATGAACTCCGGGCTTCTCTCGAAATGGTTGTGGAAGTATGCTTCTGACCCAGTGGCCTGGTGGCTGAGGTTAATTGACATAAAGTTCACTTGCCATACTCCGCTTTGGAGGGCTGGAAAGGGCGATAGAAGGTTGGGTTGCTCTTTGTGGAAGAATATCATGAAGGAAGAAGCTGAGTTCTGGAAACATGCTTTTGTGAACGCTAGAGGGGGAGGTTGGGTCTCATTCTGGAGGGATTGTTGGATTTCTGGGGTGATCCTTGAAGATGTCTATCCAAGAGTCGCAGGTGCCTCGTCTTCCCCGGAAGCTTTAGTCTCAGAGTTTGTTTCCATTTCTCCTGAGGGTGTTTCCTGGGTTATTCCTTTACAATTCGCATTACGGGGTGGGGCGGAGAGGGAGAGAGAGAGTTTATTTCATGTTTTGTCATCCATTTCTCCTGATTTGCTTGGTGCATGTCCTTGTAAAATTGTGTGGCAGCCAACAAAGAGTGCTCTGTTCACGGTAAAGTCTATGTATTGCTACACCAATTCCATCATGCGTCCAGGTGTGGCGGGTTTCCCCTACAAGGTGATTTGGAGGTTCCAAGTGTCATCGAAGGTTACAGCATTTCTTTGGTTGGTTATGCATAAAAGGATCCTTACTCACGATAATCTTAAAAGGAGAGGCTGGAAGCTAGCTAGTAGATGTGTGATGTGCAACAAAGCTGAAGAAACTGTGGATCATCTGTTCTGTGGATGTGACTACAGAAAGCAGATTTGGACGATGTTGCAAGCGATCATGGAGTGGATTGACCCGCTTCCCTGTAACATTGATGCGCTGATTAGTGGGTGGCCAACTAGCAACCACACGAATTGGAAAGAATGGTTCAAGAACAGGTTACTTCATGCTGCTACGTGGGAAATTTGGAAGGAAAGGAACGCTAGAACATTTAAAGATGAGTCGAAACCATGGCGTGTGATTGTGCACAAGATCGAAAGGACACTTTTGAATTGGAGTTCAGCCAACGGAATTATCAGTCTGCAAGATGGAATGGTTTGGATCACTCTGTTTAATCAATTGTGCCCGTTATTACAGAGATAGCAAATTGTATTGGTTCTGGGTGAGGTGGGGGGTTGAGGGAACTTTGCTGTCACTTTTTTTGGATCTTCCCTTT
Organism: Linum tenue; assembly: GCA_946122785.1. Taxonomy (NCBI): domain Eukaryota; kingdom Viridiplantae; phylum Streptophyta; class Magnoliopsida; order Malpighiales; family Linaceae; genus Linum; species Linum tenue. The sequence continues at coordinate 50,915,657 of CAMGYJ010000004.1, read as the reverse complement.
GTTGGAGGAGCTGTTGTTTTCTCCTTTTTTTTCTTTGCTTTTGGACTTTATTTTCTCCAAACCAGTTTGGATCACTCCTGGCGATCCTTGGGTGATGGAGTTTGTCTCTTTTTGTTTTTTGGTTCTGTTTCTATTTAATAAATTCACCCTTATAAAAAAAAACTCGACCAAATTCAGTGGGTTAGCTTTAGGTCTATAGAACGTGGAGCTGACCAAAGGAGCTTCGATTTGATTGGAACTTGGAGATTAGCTTTAGTTATTAGTAGCAGAGGGAAGGATGAAGGGCACCGTTTACAATTTGAATCAAAATGTTTTAGGTGTCGAAATAATTTGAATCACCATTTTGGAAGACACTCGACTGCTGTATTTTTGCAACGGCGCTGTGCTTTTGTACAAAAATCACAATAATGTATTCAAAACGGATTATTTGTGGCAAAAACCCTCTGTTCCTTGTCTCAGATCCCAATGAAATTTCATGAGCAACTGAAATTCAAAGTATTTTTTGTTCTTACTCTTTGCATTAGGCGGACTAGTGATGCAGAGAGAACCAATTCAATGCGGTAAATTGACAGAGTTAATATTAGTTATATATGCCAAAGTCATTGTCGGTATAGAATCAGATTGAATTGAGATAAGATCCGAACAAAATTAAGTATCACAATCGAAACAAAAACTTATTACATTCTATTGGTCCGGTTCATATTCAATTTTCGTGTATTTTACTTTCATATATAAGATATTTGCGAGATTGAGGTATACTTAGATTTATTCGATTAATTTCAAATATCAGTTCGATACAATTCAATTTACTGATTCAGGATAGAGTTTCATTTTTGAAGTTCACCTATCCTCATTTGTTACCCATCTTTTAGACGTGAGAGTCAATAGTATGTCATACTACCCCTCAAATGCTGAGGTATGTTTGTGAAGTTAGTAGAGAAACTGCTCTTGCAAACTACTAGTTAGATGTCTGGATTTTCTAAGTATCGTCTTATTAAGATTTCTTGCTCTTATAACATGTTTAAGAAATTGAAATGTACAGGGCAACTCTAAACACGGTCCAAGGAAAAAGGATGGGCTAAATACGGCCCAGCCCACTAATAGGAAGCCAATGGGCCCTGAAACTTCCATGCAAAGAAAAAACCTAAGCATCGTACATGTACTAGTCTGCTGACGTTTAAGAACGGGCCACATTGACCAAACTACAACTCCGGCCCAGCCCATAAACTCAGAATCCCACGCCCCGCGCCAGAAATCACGTGGGGGGATATGATACATTACGGCCCCACACGCTCTGCGGCGCACATCCTAATCGCACTCCGAGATTCGCATGTCCCCCGTAATTAACGCAAATCCACGAGGCCAATTCTGTACATTCCCCATCCAAAATATATGCGGCGTAACAGATTTGATTTCTGCTAAAAACTAGAAATCCTTATCCACCGAATCCAAGTATCCAACTCAACGACTCTATTATTTTGTACCCAATGAATTCCCTAATTTACCCCTGTCGCTCACTTTTTTTTGAATCATAGTTTATTCCTCGGTCCTCTCACAGTCTTGTCTTCTTCCTGCTCTAAAACTCCATTTTATTGGTCGATGGCCATCGCCATCACCGTCTGATCGAGATCCAGCGAGCAAACCCGAGTCGTCACTCACCCACTCGCTCATTCCCCAACTCGTTCTCAACCGACTCGCTAAGTTTCATAGCCATGAGGCGATCCAGCCGAATCGAAATCTTCGATCCATTCTACTGCCCTGCTTCTTCCTTGTTCCTGAATGAAGCCTCCATTTTCCCTCCCGGAGCGCTCGGTTTCCCGTCGTCGTTCATTTCCGAGCATGAGGAAGTTGACGAGCTGAGCTCGGCGTTCGAGCTGCTGGCCCCGAGAGCCAGCAGCGGGTTCGAGCTGTTTGATACGGTGACGGATCTGATACAGGTGGAGAAAACGCCGTCGTACTGCTCCTACAAGAGGGTCCAGCAGCGCGCCGCCGCGCCGGAGCTGTATCTGCAGAGGATCTCCGATCGAGTGACTGCTCTGGAGTCGAAGTTTGAGCAGCTGGTGAGCAAGTCGAAGGGGAAAGTTGGAGACCGGAAGTACACGTGGACGGCGGAGATCAATGGTCCGGTTGAGAGGAAGTACAAGTGGATGGCGGAGATCAAGGGGGCAGCAGAGAAGGAGGAGGAGGTGAAGCAGAAGAAGCAGGTTCCGGTTAAGAGAGTTCCGGTGGAGAAGAAGTACAAGTGGACGGCTGAGATTAAGGGGAAGGGAGAGGAATCAAGGAAGTATGTATTTGAAGTATCCAGCGGCGGGGATGCGAATAAGAGCAGTGAATCGGGCAAAAAGGACAAGAAGAAGGAGGTGAAGAAAGTGGAAGAGAAGAAACCGAAGAAGAATGGAGTTCGCGTGGTGGAGATTGAAGAGCCTGAAGCTGATCATGGCGTTGTGGTTCTTAGACAGGTAAATTTGAAAACTACACAGTGATCTCAATTAGCTCACTTTCTCCATTTGTGATAAGCTGAGACTTGTTCATTGTTGATTGAAGGCATTTGCTAAGAGAGCTGGGGCATTGAGGTCGATGAAGGGGAAGAACAAGGAACTGTCGCCACAAGATGCAGCATTGTTGATCCAGATCACTTTCAGGGCTTACCTGATCAGGAGGTCGCAGGCTCTTCGTGCTCTCAGAGACCTGGCGATCGCCAAGGCCAAATTGAAGGAGATCAGGGGAATGTTTAACAACTTTTCTTACCGTCGTCAAGTTTCCAGGGACGCTGAAGAGCGCCAGAGGTTCACTGAGAGGATCATTGTCCTGCTGCTCACTGTTGATTCCATTGAGGTAACTACTAAAGTTCTCTTCTTCTAACTTTACTCAATCACCTGCATTTAGTCGACCCCTGTGCCTTCCATTATGCGAAAGTACATTGTTTGAGTAGATGGTTAAGGTAGGATGTGTGTTCCAGTTAGTGGGTTGTTAGAATGAATAGAGAGGTGTAGTTAAAGATGTTGCCTTCCGATTGATGTGGAGTCTTTAATGGTCCTGCTGAGGCCCGTCTCATTACAGAGTTATCATGCTTGAATCGTCTATCAATTCAAGCAACTGGCTCTCTTGGCTTCTGTTGGTTGATTCGGCATTAAGTGTTTGGTGTGCATTGAATTGGATATTGTTTTAGTTTGAACTTGAACATTGGTCCTCAATTTTGCCGTAGATACCAGGGCATTGTTGGATGCGTCAAGTTCTTTGAGCCACATGAACTGTAGGCCAACGAATTCTTTATGGCTAGAATGTCTTCATGCATCGAGTTGAACCTTCATTCACTCTGAGCTGCATCTTTATGTGGGCTAGGTAATTGGTACTGCCCTTTTCAAACATTCTAGTTACTAGATGGAAGAATTACATAATCCGAAACCCCAACCTTATACATAGTTGGTTTAAGTATATAATTTCTAAGATGGAAGGTCTTCCCTACTGTCGCATCTTTATCTAGTTTTGGTGAATCATGCCCAACTGGGACGTCTTATAGAATTCTTTGTCAAATCTTTTGAGCGCATATGCTAAGAAAGAAGAAATTTTGGTGCATTCTATGGATGTAGATACTGAGTGGAAAAATGCATATGACTATGCATGATTTGTTCTCGGTAGCCATCCCTTGCACGCACTGTGTTTGGACTATGTTTCTCAGTCTACAATTGGTTTCGGTAGCCATCAACTTTCAACAAAGCTAGCGTGCCACTTGATCTCTCTAATAGTCCTTACTCCTTAGCCTTTTTGTGATCGGTCAATTAGTTCGATGTCTCATTTTTCAATCCGTTACTATGTCAGATATGGAAAAATGATTCTTCATGTGGCCCAAGCCTAGAGTTGATGTAACTCCACGGTCGTTGAATAGACCACTATAATGTAATGCGGGTGCTGAATGATTTTGTCTCAGGGAGCCGATCTGATGGTGAGGTCTTCCAAGAGGTCGATGGTGGATGAGCTGGAAGCCATGCTGGACGTGGTGGACCCACAGCCCGCCGGTGGGAGGTCGCTTTCGATGAGGAGGCGGACATTCGACATGCCCGACGGCACCATCAGGAAGGAGATCGCTGAAGGCGTCGCACAAGTCGTGCAGATGCTCGAACAAGAAGAAGAAGAGGCGGATGAGTAAGGTAAGTAAGTAACTTCGCCATTGGCGTTGTTCTTTCTTGGTGTGTAAGAGAGAGAGAGATAGCTTCCTAGTATCGGCTCCCACTTGTTAAACTGAATAATCTTCTTCAGTCTTTTGTTGGAACAATCGTGTTTGTTAGTTTATTAATGGACGTGTTCTGATGCTTCATTTGGGCTGTGTGTTTCCTTTCATGGGCTGGATTGTGGGCTTTTGCGATGTGTTGGTTGGCCTGTAGTAGCCTTGTGTTGTAGGGTTTCTTTCAGAGCAGCTGCCAACTACTTACCAAAAAGGAGTCAATTTTGCAGTGTTATTAAAGTCGAGCCGCTCGGCCCGACCGGTAAAACTGCCACCTGGTTACAAAACCGGCTCGGAACAGTCTAAAAGCCGCTCCGGTTTTATGTATCGGTTGATGAGCGGCTGAGGCGGTTAACCATTCGACCCGTTCGAGCCGCTCGTCCGGTTTTTGTCATTCAGCCGTTAAATTTAATTAAAAAATTGCAGAAAATTGAAATAAACCATAGACGTCGGGCTCTCAAACTGAATCCTTATTTTCATTTCACAATTTCGAAGGAAAGAGATGAGCTCTGATTAAGAAATGTCCACTATTTATACTGATAACGTTTATTAGGTACCAGTTCTCTAACGGTTTTAAATGGTCTAATATCGATTGGACCATAAAAGGACAAGCCATTCGCATCACCGAATCATGGTCCAGTACGATTTTGACAACATTGCAATTTTGTTGCCATTCTGAGCGACTCCTCGAGTATCTATTGGGACGGACCAGCGACGGCAATTTTCCCCACACTTGCAAGTTGCAAGTTGCAAGTTGCAAAAGCATCTTTCTACCTTCTCCTCCCTCGTATCTGATTTCGCTTTCGCTTCCTCAACCGCCAGCGACGATTGAAGCACTTTCGGCACCGAGCACACTATTTAATTTGTAGGCCCGTGTTTTAAAAAATGACTATGAAAGCACTTGCAGTTCCATCTGAAAATGAGGGCCCTTAATCTAATGATTCCTGCTGATCCTTCTGCTCGTTTTGGAAATTAACAATTATCACATGATCACGCAAATAGTTTCACGCTGTGGCAAATAGTTTCATGAAACCTCCGAGAAGAAGAAATCGAAAAGTCGGTGTAGTAGTGGAAAACCCCCCACTTATGTCTCACAATTCAACTCTAACATTGGAGAACTACATATTGTATTTGGAATTCGGATACTGTACAGGAAGCGATCAGTGCATGTTGACATCGTTGGATTGTCCTTCTATGTACTGATGTACATACAATTATTGATTTGAATTTGGTTACATTGTTATAGTTAAATAATTATTATAGTTAAATAATGTTATTGTATTGATATGAAGACTAGAAACACGTGGAAGGGATCCAACAGCATGTTGATCGCCCAAATTAGCAGAAATACAATTTCTTTTTCACTTCGTCTTACATTCTTTTGCTCTTACCCCATGAAAAGTACCAATAAAGATGTGGCTTGTTGTCCCCTCAAACGTACTTAAAAGCCGTTTTTTTGTAAATATCAATTTGTTAGATAGTCCATTGCTAAGCTCTTCAGGTTCCAACGAGCCAAGCTTTGTGACTGTTTTTTATTGTGTGCAAGCAAGAAACTAGCCGTGCAAAGAAGCAAAGGAGAGGAGGAGAAAACAAACACACCACCTCATTGTTGATGGCATTATGAAGGGCTAAACGATGGTTCTGGGGAAATCTGCACTGACCTTTTTTTTTCAATAGATCATTTGCATTTCATAACGCAAGTATATAATACTAACGATTGTTCATGTACATTTACCATAGTAAACTTAACGACATTGTTGTTAACCAACTACACAAATCAAGTCCCACATAACCCAGAAAGGTAAAATCTATTTATCTAAGCGCCTTTTCTAGCTACAGAATGAACCCAGAGGGAATCACTGATCAGTGATCACTTGACATTAGTTTATTGCGTTGATTAAGGTTTAATATTAAGTATTGACAATTAAGTTGTCATTAGAATCTTCCAAAACGTGGCAGACATGATATTAGGCCAACTTGGTCAAAGTCTTTAAACGTGAAGCTCTCTCCTCCGATACTCTAATTATTAGTTTCCCCGGCCCAACATCGATTTCCCTTTTAGATGATTTTCTGGTGTCCCATTTGCTTTCTTTTTCCTCAATCAAAATGGAAAGAGTGGGGAAAGTACTCTTGATCAAGTTTTGGTATAAAAAAATACACAATATTTGAGTATTCTGTAAATCAAGTTTTGGCTCTGAAGGTTGAGATGGCTCTGAAGGTTGACATGGAAAAGGCCAATGACAGAGTTGGTAAGAAAGGGTACATGGCTCTTAAGGTTGACATGGAAAAGGCCTATGACAGAGTTGAATGGCCCTTCTTGCTCGCAGTCCTTGAGAAAATGGGTTTCAACTCGGTTTGGACTGGTTGGGTTCATGAATGTCTTCAGTCCACTTCGTTCTCGATCTTAATGAATGGGTCCCCATCGGGTTTCTTCTCGCCCTCCCGGGGGCTCCAACAAGGGATCCTCTGTCTCCCTTGCTGTTTGTGCTGTGTACGGAAGGCTTTGCTGCTATTTTTCGGAAAGCAATTGCTGATAAGAGGTTGGAAGGAGTCAAGGTTGCTCCGCAAGCTCCTCGGATTTCTCATTTATTCTTTGCGGATGATTCTTATTTGTTCCTGCGAGGAAATCTCCAGGAATGTGAGAATTTGATCGAGGTTTTAAATGAATATGAGGAGTTGAGCGGCCAGCGGGTTAACCTGGATAAATCTGCGGTTTGCTTTAGTAAGAACATTATCCCCGCTGATCAGGAATTTCTGGCCGCGATTCTGGGGGTGGGAGCGGTAGGGGTTCAGGATAAATACTTGGGACTCCCGACCCTGATTGCTCGATCAAAGATGGCTACCTTCCGCTACCTGGAGGAGAAGTTGCTGGAAAAATTAAAAGGGTGGAAGCAACGCACGTTGTCTTTGGCAGCTAAAGAGACTCTGATCAAATCGGTTGCTCTTGCTTGCCTCTGCATGTTATGTCTTGCTTCCGGCTGCCCCTATCGCTCTGCCGGCTCCTTGATAAGCACATTGCAAGGTTCTGGTGGGGTGTGACGGAGGGCCAGTCGAGGATTCATTGGATGTCCTGGAGGAATATGTGCAGAAGCAAGCACGAGGGGGGGTTGGGGTTCCGTCGGTTTGAACAATTTAATCAGGCACTTTTGGCTAAAATTGGCTGGCGCATTCTCCAGGAACCTCAATCCTTGCTGGCTCAAGTTTATAAAGGGAAATACTTCCCTAGGGGGACGTTTCTCCAAGCTCAAGCGCGCTCGCGTCCTTCCTGGGGGTGGCAGAGTGTTCTCTATGGGAGGCAGCTGCTTGAGCAAGGGCTTCGTTGGCAAATTGGCAATGGAGAGTCAGCGCTTTTGCTATCCTCAAACTGGATTCCTCAGTTGCATCCTGCTAAGCCTGTCCATAACCCTCAGGTGCTCCCGGAAGGTGGTGAACCTGTAGTGGCAGAGGTCTTAGACCCGGGTGGAGGGGGGTGGTGTGAGACTAAACTGCGGCAATGGTTTGATCCGTCAACCTGTCGCTTGATTCAGTCGATCCCTCTGCCGCGCCGGAACATGGAAGACAAGATTATTTGGCATTGCACGTCGGAGGGGGAATTTTCTGTGAAATCAGCTTATCACCTTGCGGTGGATCTGGATAAAAGGAATGGAGGATGGAGAGCAACGGCGAGTTGGATGGATAAGACCAGCTGGGTTTGGCTGTGGGAGGCGAACATTCCCCTGAAGTTAAAGGTGTTTGTTTGGCAGATTCTGAACCGCATCTTACCTACCACGGAGGGCCTCATTGAGAAAAGTGTTCTTGTCCTTCCGCGCTGTCCAGTTTGTTGGGAAGCGAAGGAGACTATGGAACATCTCTTCCTGGAGTGTCCAGTGGCCAGGGCTTTATGGGATTTATCAGGGTTAGAACATATTGGGCAAGGCTTGCCGCGACATACTTTTCCCTTGTTTCTCAAACGGCTGTTTGCCTTACTCCGTCACCCTCCGATGATCTTGGCTGTGGTTGCAGTGCTTTGGCGAATTTGGAAGTCGCGTAACTGGGTTGTCTTCAAAGGCAAGCAGTTTGGATTCCCTGCCTTGATGCGCCAATGGCAACCGCAATGTGAGGAATGGGCGCGGGTGCCAGTAGACAGGGTTGAGGGTCTTCGCCCCACTCCCCATCCTCCGATTCAGGATGATGATTCCATGATGGTTTGTATGTGGGATGGGGCTACGAAGGCTGGGTCTCACTCGGCTGGTGGTATGGTGCTTCTTGATTCTCATAGGGAGGTTCTTCAAGCCCAGGTTATTCAGTTTGGGTCAATTGATGATCCGTTGGTTGTGGATGCGCTTGTTCTCCGCGAAGCAGTCTTGTGGTGTGTAGCCCATGGTTTCCAGGAGATGAGGTTTGAAGGAGACGCCAAGGTCATTATCGACAAGATCAACCAAGCGGATACTGGGGATAGTAGGATTGGGATGGTTTTGGAAGAAATTCGGGAATGTATGGTGCATAATCCGGGGTTTAGTTTGCGCTTTGTAGGACGGAGGAACAATAGGGTAGCCCATGTTGTGGCTAGAAAGGCCCTTGCTTTGTACCCGTCTACGTGTCGCTTTTTTAATTTTCAGACCTGGCTTTGTTCCAGGATGTAATGCTATCTCTTGTGAATCAATATATGATTATCTTTTGTCAAAAAAAAAAAGGCAAAATACACTGGCATAGCCACAATTATCGAGTTTGTGACAATAATAGCCACTTTTTGAAAAATACACAGATATAGCCTTAATTTTAAAACTTATTTGTCAAATTTAGCCATTTTCGTTAAATACTTTAACACCGTCAATTACTCTGTCAATTAAGTGGACGCTAAACTGACGTGGATGCAACCTAAACTACACGTCATGTCCACCTCATCACTCCATACCACATGTACGACACGTCACATTTTAAATTAAAAAAAAATATCATATATCTCTACGCCATCGCCGCCCAACAAATAAAATCTCTCACCCAAAAAACCCTAATCCCATCTTCCTTGAAGCTGCGGTGGTGACGGGCTGCTGAGCACGGATCTCGTTCAGGCAAAGAAGCAGTGCATCGAGATATTTCTCCGACGAACCTTGCTCCTCATTCTCCGGCCGGATTCCTGGGTCCTTTTGTGGCGACGGACTGTTTGTTGCTTTGTTTTCCAATTCCATAGAGAAGACGACCCAAGTTGTTGAAACTGCAACCTTTCCCTCGTCCACTTTTCCAAACTCAAACACTCAAATCCTCTTCTTCTAAGACCTCTTTTTGATTCTGCCCGAAACAAAACCTACACGAAGTAAGTCAAATCGATGAAACCCCACTGAAAAACCCACCGCGAGTAAATCAAATCCAAGAAAGAGAACAAATCCCATCTCGAACCCTAGAATCAAATTGAACAAATCTCTCGGTCTCACTTCTTAGTTGCTTCGTCTCCTTCCCTTCCTGAATCGATCAAGACGGTGAGGTCGGAGAATAGAATCGGTCGTTGTCGATGACGGCGCTGGAACTCGAGGCTCTTGTGGTCTCTTGAATCAATTTCGGGGAGGACTCTTGTCGAAGATTGGGGATGACTGGGTGAAATGATGTGGGATGGACGCCGGGAGAACGCGCTATAGGAAGAAAGGGTCTCCGGCGAAAGGGTGTGTTGATTGGAGGGTCTTTGTCGATCGGAAACAATGGTGGGTGGAGGGTTTTTTCGGGTGAAGAGAAGAGGAGGTGGTCTGTTGAAGGGGAAGACCTTTCGCTTCCTCTTTGTGTTTCTTTTTAATTTTATATAAATAAAAATAGCTAATTTCCACCCGGTTAGTTTTTTTATCAAAACATGCCATGTCAACCATAATCGTTAGTCCAGTCAGCATTCGCAGCTAGTCCGTTAAAGTTTTGGACGGAATGGCTATTTCTATGTATTTTTTAAAAAGTGGCTATTATTGGCAAAAAGTGGATAGTTATGGCTATGGAGGTGTATTTTGCCGAAATAAAAGTAAATCAAGTTTTGGCATAGACCATACACAAACACAAATACCATTGGATACACAAAAAAAATGAATACACAATTTTGATATAGTTTTTGCCTTATTATTTTGTATGAAACAAACATAAAGGTGGAAACACTAATATTAAATGTGTAATTGGGTTGAAGATAATTAATGAAATGGTCAATATTATACTTTTTTTACTATTATTTGGATACTGATAGACTCATTTGGGGGAAAATTCTTAGCTCCAACCATTCATGTGTCGGTTTGTTATTGGTTGGAGCTAATAATTTTTCCTCATTTGGGTCGGACTCTAACCTACATGAGTGGACCCAATTCAAACCCCAAATATTAAAAAAAATATTTGAATCCAACTCAATACTTACGATAATAACAACTGTGTCAAATTAATGAATTACCCTACAAATCCATAAGAAAATGAATATACTAGTTGTGTATTATTGGTTACCACTTTTCTGAATGCTCTATTTGTCTTTGTCAACACATCTACGCCTCCCTTTGTTGTTCCTTGTCATTGCCATGTCAAACTTTTGACACCTTTCTCACCACCTCTTCATAGAAAATACTAATAGTTGATTACTTTAATAAAATATTAATAATGCTATTACAATTTCTTGTTGGTTTATATGAAGGTGAGTGCTAATTAGAGTTAAATTCATTAATGTTGCATGTGAGTTGTGTGGTCCGATCATGTATACTCTTAAGTCCTAATAACAATCTTTCTTTACTTATGGCCACTAACTATTCACACATAATTTTCCATGAGCAATAAAAAAAGAACATACTGAGCGCCATTATGCCAACCAACTGTATCTTTTTGAACGTGGAATGAAAAGGAACGATTAATTTATGTTAATGGGGAAAACGAGGTTAGGAAACTGTATTATAATTTTGTTAATTACAATCGTCACTAAACAGTAATGCACCCGTCACCAGAATGAGTTGATTAACATGGACCGCGCTGCATTGGCAATGTCTAATTGCCGTTAGTTAGTTTCTATTGCTATCGTTTTTATGAGCCTAATTGCAGAATTAATTGTACATGAGGTTTCATTTGCTACATCAATGTTTTTGTGATGCATTTCATATTAATGTAATTGTATCTACGTCGGTGCAATACACTTGCAATTGTATAGTGTAGTAAAATATTATTTTAAAATTATAAAAAAATTAAGTAAAATGAAACAGAAAATAAAAAAAAATTATTTTTATGCCATTTTAGCTTTCATATACAATTGCATTTGTTGCAAGTTTGGAAATATGCAATGAATTTATGCAATTGGTTTTGCAATTACAAAAAATCCATGTTATGTTAACTTGCAATTAAAAATGCAATACTAATATGAATGCTCTAAAGATGCTAATTTTTCTTTGATCGTGCTATAAGATATGATTAATTGTTCTCCAAGTAAAATGGGAATTTAACTAGGATTTCATTTCCCCGTCACTAGAGGATGATTGACATGTGAAACATAGAAAGAGAGAGACCATCAGACCAATCAATCAACCTCAGAATCTAAACCAAACTATAAATAAAACCAGATTAATGACTTTGTAGTACACTAATTCTAGAAAGTCGGGAAGAGCGGGAAAAGTGATTAAGCTTTAACTTGCCGTATTAACACCAAAACATACGGCATTAAAGGAGAACCAAAGTGAACAAACAATAATAAAGAAGAAGAAGATCCGGTTACCAACCAACGGCCCGATCTGGTTTTTGCTCTTCTTCCTTTTGCCCTTGTGCTTCACTCCCTATTACGCTTTCCCTTTCTCATGTGCCACTCTCATTGATGCACACCGTGATTCTATTGGAGATACCTTCGATCAGTGTAGTCATCATTGAATTTGCTTAACTCTTTATCCTGGGAACTCAATATCGAAGTCATTATCAGGAGAGTTTTTTTTTTATAAAGGGATTACTTGCACTGCATTTTGAATAATCAATTACAAGAGAATCAACAAAGTAAACCAAATCAGAACATGGACAGACAAACTCAAGTACATGGTTGATCAATCTGTGCTTCAGAGATACAACAAAAAAGAGCACATAACACAGAAAGAGTCACCCAACAATGGACCTGAAACACTTGAACCAAAAATAGTAAACCCTGAAAGCTCTCTTACAATCAAGCTCGTCTGATCCGACCGAGTCCATGACGATTGAACACAATGTCACTTGCCGCCTCCTGGGAGTTGCTCGAAGACGCTCAAGTTCCGAGATTCAAAAAGGCGCTAGGTGTAAGGCGAACGTTGAACGTTTGCCTAGCGCCTAGCTCGCCTAGGCGTATACTAAGCGTGCCTAGGCGTTGGAAGAAAAATAGCTATTCGCACTGCGTGATGAATGAAATAATAATTTACAACACTTCCTCACTTCGGTTAAAATGATTAATAATTTACTCAACACTTAATGACAAGAATATAGCTCACAAATTCATAGAATCATAGCTCAATAGCTCACAAAGTTCTTGAGCTATTGAAAATATTGATAGAGAAAATTAATTTCTTAGGTGATGTTAATTTTCTCCTTTAATATTGACTTCCTAGCTCTATCTAGTAATGTTTAGGAGAAACTTATATGTCGTATAACTCTATTGACGTGTTCCAGTATCTAACTAGGCGCGAAACCTCTAGGCGAGGTGTTTTGCCATTGCCTTACGCCTAGGCGTGCCTAAGCGTAAGGTTAAGCTTGCCTTTTTGAACCATGCGCTCAACACAGTGAATCACGGGTGAGGGATTACATGACGGTGGTCAGGGTTGAGGATAGAAATGCTCCGAGCTAGTGGCGGATTCAGAAAATTTTCACAGGGGTGTCCTCTTCCAAAATTAAATTTAATTAAGTAATAAATTAAATAATTCATATATTAAAAATATCATACTTGTATAAATTTTTTATTAAAATTCATGATGTGTTTTCATATTTTGAAAAAATAATATAAATAAACTTCATGTCTGCACTGTTCAAAAAAATCTACATATCCTACTAGACAATACTTCACGAACTTATCACATATTTGATTTCTAACCTTGTTCTTAATGTAGCTCAAAGTAGAAAAGACTCTTTCAACACTTGCCGTGTAACCATAAAATCAATTCAAAATTAAGGGTAGCGTGTACGTAGTTTAATTATTAGGTATTGAAAATAGTTGAGATAAAGAAATAGCGTTTTACTAGTTGCATGATGTTTAAAATAGAATAAGAAATGAGTAGCAACATAATTAGAATATGTTTGATAATAGTAGTGTCCTAGGTTGGAATAACACGGACTACCACTTATATTTTGTTAATCATAAGCAAACTATTATCCAGAGTAGGATAATCATTTTTTCAAATGTTAGGGTGTTCCGAATTACCAATTATATTTTGTATACCCATACGAAACTACTACCGGAGGTTAGATAATCGTTTTCCCAAATTTTAGGGGTGTCCCGGGACACCCCTAGAGGCCCATGTATCCGCCCCTGCTCCGAGCGGAAGAGGCAGGGGAAAATGAGGCACCAAGTCTTGGTCAAGGAAAGCAGAAGAACAAATCCCCATATTAAAGATCTGAAACCACGAGCATTCGCGCTAGACACAACAATCCATCCTCCGTCGCCCACCAAGATGCAAGACAAAACACCTGGGAAGAACGAAAGGGAAAACCAGTGAATCGATTCACCACACAAGCTGATAAAACCCACCATCATGAGAGAAGACCCAAGATGCATAATGCAACCCCCAAGAAGAGAAAATCCCAGACAATAAACCCTAGAACTGGGGAGCGAAATGCCAAAAATGGCTGGGAAAGCTAAAAAACTGGAAAAACATAGTGAAAAACATGAAAACAGAAGCAAGGAAGCTGAAAAGGGAAGCATGAAGAAGGAAAGAAGGTCGGGCTACCGTCGATCATTTAGAGATGTCGGCGACAACCCTTGGAGAGTTTCACAGCCGAGGAGAAAGTTAGAGAGAAATGCGAGCAAAATTTGAAATAAAGTAAGAGTGAGACAATTAAGTTCTACCAAGTCCCATTATCACGATTCACGAGAATTGATGCTACTATTCGCGTTGATAATATTCTTCTCTTACTTTGGATAGTCAAGTCAAAATAAAAAGGTAATTTCTTCGTACAATTGAGTATGTAAAGTTTGAGGTGGTTCTACCTAATTTTTATTGACATATTGACCTTAGCAGCCTACTAAATTAACTAGTTGGGACCATCAACAACTAAGAGGAAGAAGAGGCAAATTTTGGTTTGTGAAAATACATAATAAAAACCTCAAATTTTTTTATCATACAATTTTTTTTTTTTTTTGATAAATTTTATCATACAAATTTAATTGCCTGTGAATCCTACTTTTTCTTGATAGTATTTAGAAGAAAAAATAAAACAGAGAAACAAACAAATGCATTAGGTGGGCCTAATTGAGCCAACTATCACCAGCTCAGCCCGCACGGTTGGAAGGTGAAAAAAGGCCCGACCAGCCAGCCAGCCAGCCACGGTCTAGGTCAAGGACCCGCTTCTTTATTCCCTTATTAATTATTTATTTTAATAATTTCCTACCTTCTCTTCCTGTCCAAAACCAAACTTTCTACCCTCGTTAGTCTTTCCCCCCTTTTTTACTGTTCGGAGGTACATATTTTAATTTTTAACTTGTTACCTTCTCTCTTCCCCTTTGTTCGTTTCCCAAACGACATTTCCCGAGGTAAAAAAAGTTAGAAAGGTAAAACACCCCATCCCTCAGCCACGTGGAACTACGCCGTGACCTAGCCAAGGACACCGTCGATTCATCAGTCCCATACTAAGGACCTCACAACCCTCCATCCACCGCCACATCACCGTATCCAACGGCCACAAACTCCCTTGCCGTACCCCGACTCCTGCCACGTGGGACACCCCCTTTCCCCCAATGCAATTCCTGTTCCATCCCCCCTCGCCTATTTATATCCACCAACCCACCGTCACCGCCGGTCACCGCCACCACCTCTCGCCCTTTGCTCACTTGAAAGCGACGACACGTTGCTCGCCCCCTACCCCGGGACCCACTCCTCCAACGTGGCCGCATCAGACCTGACTCACTCACACGTGTCAGTTGTCACCCCTCTGGTTTGAAGTCTCCACAGCCACGTGTCTCGTTCTTTTGCCGTTTTTCCTCCTAATTAATCCAACCAATTACAAATAACTGAACCTTTCTCTCGTTTTTTCTTTTTTATTTAGTTTCTCCCAGTTTCCCAACAAACCAGAATAGAGAGAAAACAAACTCCCATCCCCCACCTCCCGACGCGCATATTCAGTTTTTTTTTGCTATTTACGCGGTCACTAATTTGCGCGTGATGATCACGCGAGGCGTAGTTAATGTTGGGGGCAACAGCAGTTATTATTATTAATATACATATACAATATTAATTATTAATCAAAGCGCAGTGTTTCCCGTTTCAACAAACCGAAACCATTCCACCAAAAAAAAAAAACAAACCGAAACCAACCCCGTTATTTCATTCTATAAATATATTGCAGCTTTTTGATAATAAAGCCCTCTCTCTCTCTCTCTCTCTCTCTTTTTCCGCTTTCTTTCTTACTTTCTCTCTCGCTTTTCGGGTTCCTGCATCGATTCTCTCTATAACTAAACGCAACGAAGAATCCTTTCTCTCTCACTTTTTTTTCCTCCCCGCCTTGATTCTCTGCCGATTCTAGGGTTTCCATTTCCCTCTCCCTGGCCCCTGCAGCTGAAGAGAAGCTCGCTCTGCTGCTGCCACCACCACCGACACATTCTCTTCTTACTCGCTTCCGTTCGGCTCAGGTACCGTTTCGCCGATTTTGTTCGTGGTTTTCTATTCCGCTCCGGCATTTGTCGGCGGAGGTGGAGTCTTCTTGGCGGAGCTCGCCAAGTTTGATTTTCCTGTTCGTTCCTGCGCGTACTTTCTGTTTGTTACATTTTTCAACGATTCCGAGTAGCGCCGTTGTTTTGACTTTCTCCGTTTGCGTGATTTATTGATTCCCGCCGTTTCTTTGTTATTGAAGGTACACCTGCATTCCGGCTGCGCTCTGTCGTCTTACTGTCGCCGGCGGGCTCCGAATTCTCGCCTCTCGGTTTAGGTGCGTTATTCTTTATTTCTTTAAAGGTTCGGTTTGCTCTCGGTTGGGATTCCGTTTCCTCCATTATTGATACTGCCTGTCTGAATACGCGTTTCATGGCGGCTGAGCCCTCTCCCCATGTTCATGGCGTCTTTACTTTTCCCCCCTTCCTGCAGTTAAAGATTCAATGTACGGTTTTTTATTTCTTTTTTCTATTTGATCGATTGTTAATTAAGTCCCTGGGAATTAAGTTTGGCGGTTTCTTCTTCTTCTTCTCCCCTTTCCGTTTTTATTTTATTTCAATCTCTTTCAGCTTTTCCCAACCGTGAAAAGCCAGATAGCTACTTCGACTTTGACGCTTATTGTATTTCTCGTTCCTGGCCTGGAGCTGTTATTATTGGTTGATTATGCCATGATTTGGTTTATACCATTGATTCCTTTTCCTTAGATCGAATTACGGTGGGTTCATGGTATAATTGCCATTAATTTTGGTCAATTACTCTACCCTACATAACTTAAGTTATGGTCATATGTCAATTTCCACAAGTCATTGTGGAATCTTGACGTGGACCAAATCCACTACCTGCTATTTGGTGGAGTTTCGTGAAGACATTTCAATAACTTGAGCTCGATGGAAAGCATGCCCCTTGACAATAATGTTCTTTTTGTTCTCTCTTCATTTCCACCATTGAAAAATAAGGAGTTGTTGAGCACGGTAGAATGTGTGATGGTAACAAAAACATGGGAGATTTCTTGGCGTACTTGAGATTTTTTTTTTTCTGCATTCAATATGATTCATATCATCTGTGAATCCATTTTTAGGCATTGGGTCCATGTTCGTAAATGATTCCCATACTCATCATGGTAGGCCCGTCTTGTGTGGTTGCATATGGTATGCCAGCATCCCGCTGCTGTGGGGCTCCAGAGCTTTTTATGTAAATAAACCATGAAAATTTTCAATGATTTCTCTACTAGACATCCAATTTGTGGGCCTAGTTTCAAAGCCGGTCACTGTTTCTTCAATATGTGTATGATTTTTGTTGCTCGTTCTTTCCTTTCTAAGCTGTGGCAGATTCACAATCTCTGTGTATGTATGATTCTATTCTCTCATGGACTGTTCGTTTTGTGGTTACTCATTTAGCACAAGATGCATATTTCATCATATTTTTCTATATTTGTATACCCTTTGGAGTTGGTTTGGTTGGTATGGGGTCTATGGATTCTCTACTGTACCCTACAAGCATCTTTGTGAACAATAATTTACCTGCTTTTTCATCAACGCTGCTTTTTGACGGCCAAAGAGTGATGAGTGTACCGGTTGCTTAAGCTTTATTTTTAGTAACTCCAGTGAAAGAGTGGAGAAATAAGAGGGCAGATTTACAGGAAGGATTTCCTTTTTGTATTGAGGCTGGTAAAGCTCAAGTAGGCGAGAGTCAAGACTGGTGCATGGGAAATTTGGAAATGGAGCATACAGTTTTTCCCTAAAGTTTTGCTTTTCCCTGAAAATGACTATTCCATCGTTGTAATTACAACTGAGCAAGAAAAGCAGAAAGGGCTAGGAAAAGTCAATTGAAGGACTAGTGGATCAATTTGTTCTTCCGCTGCAATGATATTCAACTTGCATGCTTTAACATTCTTTATGAAGCCTTGTTGTCGTCTTTTGACAGACTCTTTCCATCCTTTTTGTTTTTCCCCAACTCTATGATTTTTATTTTCTGTTCTTTGTGGACTATCAATTCCTTTGTTAATACTTGTTAGAGCCTTGAATCATTTTGTTGTTTTGTAATCATTGCAGAAGCTTGAGGATTTTAAGGAAACCTGAATTGTGGAATCACACATCATCTTCCATATTATTCTCTAAGAAGTTTTTCCTCTGAACTGATATACGCTTAAGGAAATGAGACCATTTAGGTAACTTCTGAATACCTGGAACCTGTTTACTTGTTTTGGTGCATTGAATTTTATTGTATCTTACTAGCCTTGCTGTTTGTCAGTGTACTAGAGGTCTGCCATTGATGGACTGCTTGCCGAGCATCTGTGATAAGAAATCCTTGAAGAGGTGGTTTTTCATTGACAAGACGGTGGGGTGAAGTAATTTTCAACTGTCAAGAAATAGTTTTTTTGTCCAATTCCAAGGGTGTTGGAACTGTTGGCTTATTTGATCTACATACTCCAAAGCCGGGCTCAAGGATCCTAGCGAAATGGACCTCAAATCAAATCACGCTTCTCCAGTTCTCACTGATTCTGCACCCATAGCCAAGTCAATGTTGCATTCTTCCTTGTTACCATACACCACCGCCTCTGGAGCAGCATTCTCGCCAAATCTGTTACTAACTGTTCCAAGAAAGAAAGCTGGAATACTGGACGATGTACGCTCCAGCAGCTGGCTGGATGCTATGAAAGCATCGTCACCTCCTCCTAAGAGGGTAATCAAGGAACAGAACAATGATCATACATCACCCGATGATAGTGGGTACTCAAACTGGCTGGTAAGTTGTGGCTTTTAGGTTTTTGTTCCTTTATCTTTAACAATTTTGACTGTGACTAACTGGAACTTGCTGCATAACCCTTTTCCCAATATGATCAGCTTAAATATCCGTCAGCTCTAGCATCATTTGAGCAAATTGCAAACTTTGCAAGAGGGAAAAGGATAGCATTGTTTCTTGATTACGATGGGACCCTTTCACCCATTGTTGACAACCCGGACTGCGCCTTCATGTCTAACAATGTAAGAATAGACTATACATTTTCAGAATGCTGAAGTTGCCGGTCTTTATAGTTTGTTGTAAATTGGGTTTGCTGATTATTTGGTGTGCTGGTGATCCTTTTTTCCAGATGCGATCTGCTGTCAAAAAGGTTGCGAAACATTTTCCAACAGCCATAATTAGTGGAAGAAGTCGTGACAAGGTGACCATTCTGTAGAGTTCTCACAGATTTGATACGACACTTGGTTCTATGTTTCTCAAGTGGGTTTCTCTTTGTTTTAGGTCTACGAGTTTGTAGGTCTAACTGAACTATACTATGCCGGTAGTCATGGGATGGACATAATGAGTCCCGTTAGAGAATCTGTAACTGCTAACCATGCAAATACTATACGGTCCACTTGCAAGCGGGTAAGGAACAACGTTGTGTAGCTTCCTGCTTTTTTCCATTTCCAAATGTGTGGGAGCTATACATATTTATAAACTCGGTTCATCTATGCAGGGCAAAGAAGTTAATTTGTTCCAGCCTGCTAGTGAATTTCTACCCATGATTGATGAGGTATGTAGCATGTACTTGCTATTTATGAAGATAGCAATTAGCTGTCCCCCAGGTCCAGGTTTAGTTAAGCCTATTTCATTGTATTCGAATTGGACAGGTGTTCAATTCCCTTGTGGAGAGCACTAGAGACATAAAAGGTGCTAAAGTTGAAAACAACAAATTCTGCGTCTCCGTACATTACCGCAATGTAGATGACAAGGTACCATCTTTTTTAATTTAACATCTAGTCATAAACTTTGTTAGTTTAACCTTTATTTGTGTACTTACTGTTTGGCTGGACCGTTCTAACTGAAAGTTCCAACGTATTTTTATACTCAGTATTGGGATGTGGTGGCGCGCTCTGTAGACGAAGTCATTAAAAACTATCCGAAGCTACGGCTGACACACGGAAGAAAGGTGAATCCCTGAATTCGTCTTCTTTCCTGTGATGTGTCTGGTTTACATTTGATTTGTTTTTTTCCCCCCTTCTTCTTCTTCTTCTTCTTCTTCTTCTTCTTCTTCTAAGAAGTGTAAAACAATGTTTGTGGCTTTTGGCTTTTGATTAGGTTCTAGAGGTGCGGCCTGTAATCGACTGGGATAAGGGAAAGGCTGTGACATTTCTTCTTGAATCCCTTGGTAACCTCTCAACTCCTGACCAACTTGTATTCACAGATGTATACTCCGGATTTTAGTTTCTCCTTCATGTAACTAAAGACAACCCTGACTGACCATTTGTTTTTGGCCAGGCCTGAGCAATTGCGATGATGTTCTTCCGATTTACATCGGGGATGACCGGACCGATGAAGATGCATTTAAGGTAATGACTGGAAAAATCTTGTAGCTCAAGGAAAGAAAGGCCTGCAAAATCTTGGTGGATGAATTACACTGAACTGCTGCTTCTGTATTTGCACGCACAGGTGTTGAGGGACAGGAAGTGCGGGTATGGGATATTGGTGTCATCTGTGCCCAAGGAAAGCAATGCATATTACTCC
Source organism: Linum tenue (assembly GCA_946122785.1). Classification (NCBI taxonomy): domain Eukaryota; kingdom Viridiplantae; phylum Streptophyta; class Magnoliopsida; order Malpighiales; family Linaceae; genus Linum; species Linum tenue. Next base: position 50,895,161 of record CAMGYJ010000004.1, on the reverse strand, counting down.
CTGAGAGATCCATCTGAGGTACTATCGTCGTACTATAGGACTCTGTAAATCAGAAGAACACGAATGGCGCCCTTGTCAAATATTAACCTCTTGTCACTCGTATTGTGTAGGTAATGGAGTTTCTCAAGTCACTGGTGATGTGGAAGAAAGTCAAGTGCTCTATCGACAGCAAAGTGCTATGAGTAAATTGTTTTCTTTGTTAGAAAAAATTTGGTGAAAATGGGGGGGAAAGAAGGAAATGATATTATATAGAAGAGAATACGCTGACATACTACGTACGTACGTATACACTACATTGTGAAAAGGATGGAGAAGAAGGAAGGAAGTATATGTTTTGGTTTGAGCAGCAGCAGCCTTAAATGGCGGTTTTGTGGAGTGGCCGGTGGGAATGTGACGGCGACTGTCTCTTTGGTAGCGACGAGTCGTTTGTTGGTCCGGCTGGCATGCTTTGTGTTGCTCATATCTTGTCGATCTTAATTTTCTTGCTGTTTGTTTTATGGGGAAAAAAGGAAGTGTATATTCTTTTCTTCTAATTATGATGTATTTGTTGTTAATGGACGTTGAAGCAGTAATATTCTCCTTTCTTTGATTGTTTCTCTGTTTGGTAATGTGGTGTTCTCTAAATTTAAGGCCTTTTGGTGGGGCTGGGTTCTATTGGATTCCTAGTTAACCTGTGGTAGTTCCTAGCTCCTACAGATTTCCCTCTCTTTTCCCCATCGTTTCCTGGAGATGTACACAGCGATTTGGGAGGGGCAATCTTATGAAACGATGGCATATGACATGACGACGTCAACTCGTGCCCGGTGCTGAAGTAAATATTACTTGCATCAGTATGTCTCATCTGATGGAAAATGAGGCAAGACCAAGTATAGACACCCTTTTCCTCTCTCTAACTTTCTCTTTTCTCTCCCTTCTCTCCAGAGACCAAAGTTTTTGAATCTCATGGGGCTGCCGTTGGTTTCCCCTGGATCCGGCGGTGGCCCTCAAAAAATCAAGTCCCTTTCTCCTTTCTTATATTAGGTTGTTCTCTTCTTCCCTTTGATTGTGGTCTTCCTTTTCATTTTCCTTGCTGTTTCTTGCTTGTTCCTCCCCTTTCCGGTTTTCTTCCTTCCCATAGATGATGACTTTTCTCCCTCCTTGTTGAGATGTATTTTGCTCCCACCTTGCTGATTTCCAGATCTTGTGTGGATGATCTCCGGGTAGGTGTTTGAGGGTGCCGATTTTCGGTTCGCTTTCTCCTCTCTATTTTTTCTATCTACCTCCATTCACTTCATCCATAGCTGGGGATGATTTGGGAGATGCATGGGCCATTGTGTTCTAGGATAGACTTTTGGGGAGCTTGAGAGCAGGGAAGGCATTTTTTGGTGGGTTCTTGACCGATTTGCTCAGATCTGTGGGTCTGAGGAGCCACGGTTCTGTCCTTGTTCAGGGGGTTCTCCTCTGGTTTGTCTGTTGTTGCAGGTTGATCTTGGAGAGGCTCTGAGTTTGGTTCCCTATGTCCTTTCTTGCGGCCGTTGTCCTCTCGTCGGCGATGTGTTGTCCTTTCTGGTGATTCTTCCCCGGCGAAGGACGTCTCATGTTGGCAGGAGTTGGTGCGGCGTGTTTTTGGAGATAGGGGATGCTTTCGGTGGCCACCAGGCAATGCTTGGTCAACTGATGTAGGGTTTCTAGATTAGGCTTTCGGGATCCACTTGTTCGGATCAGGTCTTGGGCCTTGGTTTGGGTGTTGGGCCAATGTAAAGTTTAGTTTAGATTTCTTTTTCAGTGGGCCTTTTCCTTCCTTTCATTGTTGTTTCAACCATGTACACTGTGTTTCGTATTAATGAGACGACCCATCAACGTTCCAAAAAAATGTCTCATCTAGTGGACGATGCTAAAGTACGTACCAATTGTGTATTGTGGTGTTGTCAAAAAAAAAAAAAAAAAATTTGTGTATTGTGGTTGTGTAAACTGTAAAGCTCTGGAATCACACGTTTTGGCATGGGTGTGTACTGGGCCTGTTGCTATAGCCCGTTGCTTCGCCGAGCCCAAGATGACCGTGAGCTGTAACAAAACTATGAACATAGTAAAAATGTCGTAAAACGTGTTGCTGGTAAGTTACATACAAAACATGAATGGATATTTTACTTTATCATTGAACTAATAATACGTCTATCAATATTCAATAGTAACAATATATGAAATTAATAATGTCTAAATAATGTTCAAATTATATCAATTTATTTCATTTCATGTCAATATAAAAATGTGTTATACATATTGTATATAAATTTAGTATGGAAACAGTCAAATGGCCGAGTACAAATTAAACAGAATATATCAATATACATAAAAAAAAAATTCATTCATTGATATACTTATCACATGAAGTATCTACTAATCATGATCATGAAGCCTATATTACTTTATAAATATTGTTTGTAAAGTAGAAAATTATATATAGTTTCAGCTTTACGGATGCAATTATATCTGTTTCACCTTGGTTAATCCCACTAGTGACCTGCTTTTTTAAAATTATGTGTAATTTACTCAAATTATATGTAATTTTTTATTTTTGTTACATCATATATTAACTAATAAACTTTAAATTAGGTGAGATCAATGTAGTAAAAACGAGCCTTGTAGTGAAAACATACTTTTTTTTTTATGTTTTAGACTCACCAAAATGAGCAAGTTTCTATGCAAAACGTCTTTTGTACAAAAATTGTGAAAAGTGTGGCCAAAAGCGTTAAATATGTCAAAACGTGTTTGTGCACAATTCTAGTAGCAACTCCACTGTGCGAGTCATAATTCCTTCGTTTGACATTCGAATCCTTCCCTGTATGAAGTGTCATCTAAAATTTCCTTTAATGTGAAGAGGATTCAGAGATTAAAGTATACCGAGACGGTATTATAATTTATAAGAGAGGATAGTGACCATGGATATGGTTGTAGCTAGAGTTAATGGGAGTGATGAAGGAGTCGAGATGATGGATACTTGGATGCAAATGTTGAAATTAATGCACCAATGTAGTTTCATTATTATTTAGAACCTTTTATATACTTTAATTTCTAAGATTTGAAATATTAATCTTGCTTATGACTTGTAGTTTTGTTATTGTGGAACTTAGACTTGTAGTCTATGGTTGGCTACATTAATTGATTACTCATTCAAAAAGTCACATTTTTGTTTGTAATTATAAATGTAAGAAAATGTTGTGGAGAAATAATGTCACTCGATCATTATCAAAATGATTGCAATATTTTTCTGTCCGCGAGAATCCCACCAGAGCGCCTTCTAGTTCTAACTGGCCATAAACTAGATCAGAATCATGAACTTTTTGTTTTTGTATTATAATTTAACGTACTATAAAAATTTGTTAAATTATACTTTTCGCATGAGTAGTAACCTCTTTAAATGAGTCAATTTTTTTCGATGAAATCTAATCAGATGATACATAAAAACTTAAGCTTTTATGCTATATTCTTACATTTTAAGCTTTAACTCATGTTTCCGCTTTTGCATAGAAATGCACATTTTACTGTATTGTTTGAACTCTCCATTTTTTAGTAATTCAACTTCATTTATCATTTCACAGTCATGATTTTATAGGCCGATGGTTGATTATCAACTTTTTAATAAAAAAATAGGACCTTTATCGGGTTTCCTTTGAAATACATATGTGTAGAACTATATGAGTCGACCCGTCTTGACCAACTCTCTGATGCAAAAATATGACGTGTCACAGCCTCAAAGGACAACTTATGATTATCGAGATATATGCTATGACCATACACTCAGTGGCAGAGCCACATGGAGAGGAGTGGGGTGCTTGCACCCCCCTTGGGTTTGGAGAAAAAAATTCCGAGTATGGGTATATACAAATTCGAACCAGTGACCATTCAGTTGCAAGAAGAATTTCTTACCATCTCAACCGAGTGAGTTTTGTTATTCAATGCACTTTCGTATATTTATAGTAATAAATTGTTATCTTTTGTTTAAACTCGCTCATTTCTTTTGTAGCTCTACAACAGAGAAATTTCTTCTTTTGTTTAAACAAAGCTGAAATTGAAGAAGTACCAATTGAGGTTCACTTGTTTGTTTCACAAAATCAATTCCAAGGTACTTCTAAGTTCTAATTTGTAATATTTGATGAATGGAAGTCTTGACTTGTATGTACTGAACTTATTTGTTTGACGTTGTAACCGGTGTACGTAAAACTATTTTAATGTAATCGTAAGAATTTACAGTATTGCGTTGTTGACTTTTTGTTCATTTGAAGTTGACTTTTATATTGTATAGGTGATTTTTTATGATATGATAAAGACACCCCCTTGGCCAATTTTCTGGCTCCGCCACTGCATACACTATTGTCATTCGTATCATAGACACCTATTTACAACAAACGAGAAAAACCACATCAATCACGAATTCTTTCAGAATCCCACAACATATTAAATTGAATGTTTTCGAAAGCAATAACGTAACTAATTAGGATCAGCATGACAATCGTTGAAATAAACTTTGTTTGATTAGACCCCTCTTCAATAATTTAATGTACACCGTGAAAATGGTTACATTAGAAGCATGAAACACGAGCTGATATCCACGCCACAGAAAGTTGCCTGTAGTTGCAATCATTGCCGTCGTTATCACATATGTTAATCAACCACCGTACTTGTTGTGTTGCGTTAGAGGGTGCTTGACATAAAAATGAAGCGACACTACAGTATTCCCGTGGCAAATTCAAATTGGTTAAGGACTGTATATGAGGATTAGACACCATAGGTTATGGTCCATATTGTCGGAAAAAATCCAAAAGTACCACTGTTTAAAAAAAAAATTCCAAAAATACCACCCAACCCCAAAAAATTCCAAAAATACCACCCTTTTTCAAAAACCGCCACCCCACCCAGCGGTTTGGTCGAAAACCGCTTGTCGGGGGCGCGGTTTTGTACCAAACCGCGGGCCTAGGGGGCGGTTATAAAAAAAAAAAAATTGGACCAAACCGCTGGGTGGGGTGGCGGTTTGGCCCAAAACCGCCACCCAAACCGCCACCCCAACCAGCGGTTTGGTCCAAATTTTTTTTTCTTTTTCGACCAACTCCTAACTTCGGTCGAAACTTCAAACGAACGTAACTTTGCACTCGGGTATCCGATTGTAGCGATTTTTTTTCATTTCGCATAACTTTTCAAGATCTACAACTTTTACTAGGATGAAATTTTCAAAGCAGGAACTATTTGTGGATATACGGGACCTTGAGAATAATTTTACCTTTACTTTTCAGAAATCCATGTACATTTTGAAATTATGATTATATTAAAAGTTGTAGATCTTGCAAAGTTATGGGGAATAAAAAAAAGTTCATAACTTTCGGAGTTTAGAGCACAAAGTTATGGCCGCCCAAAGTTTGACGAAAGGCGAGACCCGGAGGTTTGCGGCTTGCAAGATCTCAAAAAGTTTGTGGCCTCCATTTTTTGAATCCGAATAAGTTTTTGAGATTTTGCAAGTCTCAAACAGTCGGGTTCCGTCTTCGTCTCGAAAAAACGTCATTTGCCACCCCGAACGACCATTTTTTTTTTATTTCGTCAAACTTTGGGCGGCCATAACTTTGTGCTCCAAAATCCGAATGTCATGAATTTTTTTTTATTCCGCATAACTTTTCAAGATCTACAACTTTTAATATAATCATAATTTCAAAATGTACATGGATTTCTGAAAAGTAAAGGTAAAGTTATTCTCAAGGTCCCGTATATCCACAAATAGTTCCAGTTTTGAAAATTTCATCCTAGTAAAAGTTGTAGATCTTGAAAAGTTATGGGAAATGAAAAAATAAATCGCTACGATCGGATACCCGAGTGCAAAGTTACGTTCGTTTGAAGTTTCGACCGAAGTTAGGAGTTGGTCGAAAAAAAAAAATTTGGACCAAACCGCTGGCTGGGGTGGCGGTTTTGGGCCAAACCGCCACCCCACCCAGCGGTTTGGTCCAAATATATATTTTTTATAACCGCCCCCTAGGCCCGCGGTTTGGTCCAAAACAGCGCCCCCGACAAGCGGTTTTCGACCAAACCGCTTGGTGGGGTGGCGGTTTTTGAAAAAGGGTGGTATTTTTGGAATTTTTTGGGATTGGGTGGTATTTTTGGATTTTTTTTTTAAACAGTGGTACTTTTGGATTTTTTCCATTGTTGTCCTCTTCTTTCTTGCTCCTCTTTGTCACTTGCATTCTGATGCACAGCAGCTGGAGGCCAAACTTGATGAAGCTATTCGTATGGAAGGCGGGACGGAAGACATGATGCTGCATGACGATGATGCTTATGTTTATTTGTTTCATTATTATATTTGGTTTTCCTAATAGGTTTCGGTTAAGGGTTATTATTATTTAGTGTCATTATAGGTTTCGATTGCTAGTGGGTTTTAGTATATAAGGACCCTCTGTTCACGTGTAAGAACTCAACTTTTGGCTTTTGATTATCAAGTAAACCTAAAGGTTTTCTTCTCAGTAGATTTCTGGGTTTTTCCTTAAGCTTGCGGCTTGCAAGCTTGTTTTGTTTGAGGAGCTCGCCGCTTGCGAGTTCTTTGGGTTTTTCGACTGCGTCACATTCCATCACTTCCAAGTCATCAATGCATATGTATAATGTCATAATGTTTTCCATATGTCATAATGTCACAGGACAACTTATGATTATCGAGGTATCTGCTATGACTATGCACTCTTTCAGATTTTCATAGCATTTTAAGTTGAGTGTTTCTGAAGCAGTAACGTAACCAGGGGCGGACCCACGGGTGTTTGGGGTGTCCCCGAACACCCCTAAATTTTGGGAAAACGATTATCCAACCCCGGTGGTAATTTACGTATTGACAAAAAAATTATAAATGATAGTCGGGGACACCCCTAAATTTAAAAAAGTGATTATCATACTCTCATCTCTTAGTTTGAGTATGAGAATATAAGTGAATGTTTGGGTAATTCAAACCTAGGACACTTTTATTTTAATAAACATAATTTTCATTAGGCTACAACTCATATATTATTCGATTTTAAACACTGTGTAATAGTATAATGTCATTCTCTATCTCTAATTATTTTCAAAATCTAACAATTAAACAAATTTTAAACTACCCTTAATTTGTATTGATTTATGGTTGCACGACAAGTGTTGAAAGAGTCTTTTCAGCTTTGGATTACATCAAGAACAAGTTTAGAAATCAAATATGTGATCAGTTCGTGAATGATTGTCTAATATGATATACAAAGACAATTTTTTTTTTGAACAGTGTAGACCCCAAGTGTGTTCTACAATCATTTTTTAATATGAAAACACATCGTGAATTTTTCCAAATTGTATGACTGTATGAGTAATGTATTTCTTATTTAAATATTATTTATTTTTTAAATTATTTTAGAATTATTTGTATCCACTAGTGACCTGCTTTTTTAAAATTATGTGTAATTTACTCAAATTATATGTAATTTTTTATTTTTGTTACATCATATATTAACTAATAAACTTTAAATTAGGTGAGATCAATGTAGTAAAAACGAGCCTTGTAGTGAAAACATACTTTTTTTTTTATGTTTTAGACTCACCAAAATGAGCAAGTTTCTATGCAAAACGTCTTTTGTACAAAAATTGTGAAAAGTGTGGCCAAAAGCGTTAAATATGTCAAAACGTGTTTGTGCACAATTCTAGTAGCAACTCCACTGTGCGAGTCATAATTCCTTCGTTTGACATTCGAATCCTTCCCTGTATGAAGTGTCATCTAAAATTTCCTTTAATGTGAAGAGGATTCAGAGATTAAAGTATACCGAGACGGTATTATAATTTATAAGAGAGGATAGTGACCATGGATATGGTTGTAGCTAGAGTTAATGGGAGTGATGAAGGAGTCGAGATGATGGATACTTGGATGCAAATGTTGAAATTAATGCACCAATGTAGTTTCATTATTATTTAGAACCTTTTATATACTTTAATTTCTAAGATTTGAAATATTAATCTTGCTTATGACTTGTAGTTTTGTTATTGTGGAACTTAGACTTGTAGTCTATGGTTGGCTACATTAATTGATTACTCATTCAAAAAGTCACATTTTTGTTTGTAATTATAAATGTAAGAAAATGTTGTGGAGAAATAATGTCACTCGATCATTATCAAAATGATTGCAATATTTTTCTGTCCGCGAGAATCCCACCAGAGCGCCTTCTAGTTCTAACTGGCCATAAACTAGATCAGAATCATGAACTTTTTGTTTTTGTATTATAATTTAACGTACTATAAAAATTTGTTAAATTATACTTTTCGCATGAGTAGTAACCTCTTTAAATGAGTCAATTTTTTTCGATGAAATCTAATCAGATGATACATAAAAACTTAAGCTTTTATGCTATATTCTTACATTTTAAGCTTTAACTCATGTTTCCGCTTTTGCATAGAAATGCACATTTTACTGTATTGTTTGAACTCTCCATTTTTTAGTAATTCAACTTCATTTATCATTTCACAGTCATGATTTTATAGGCCGATGGTTGATTATCAACTTTTTAATAAAAAAATAGGACCTTTATCGGGTTTCCTTTGAAATACATATGTGTAGAACTATATGAGTCGACCCGTCTTGACCAACTCTCTGATGCAAAAATATGACGTGTCACAGCCTCAAAGGACAACTTATGATTATCGAGATATATGCTATGACCATACACTCAGTGGCAGAGCCACATGGAGAGGAGTGGGGTGCTTGCACCCCCCTTGGGTTTGGAGAAAAAAATTCCGAGTATGGGTATATACAAATTCGAACCAGTGACCATTCAGTTGCAAGAAGAATTTCTTACCATCTCAACCGAGTGAGTTTTGTTATTCAATGCACTTTCGTATATTTATAGTAATAAATTGTTATCTTTTGTTTAAACTCGCTCATTTCTTTTGTAGCTCTACAACAGAGAAATTTCTTCTTTTGTTTAAACAAAGCTGAAATTGAAGAAGTACCAATTGAGGTTCACTTGTTTGTTTCACAAAATCAATTCCAAGGTACTTCTAAGTTCTAATTTGTAATATTTGATGAATGGAAGTCTTGACTTGTATGTACTGAACTTATTTGTTTGACGTTGTAACCGGTGTACGTAAAACTATTTTAATGTAATCGTAAGAATTTACAGTATTGCGTTGTTGACTTTTTGTTCATTTGAAGTTGACTTTTATATTGTATAGGTGATTTTTTATGATATGATAAAGACACCCCCTTGGCCAATTTTCTGGCTCCGCCACTGCATACACTATTGTCATTCGTATCATAGACACCTATTTACAACAAACGAGAAAAACCACATCAATCACGAATTCTTTCAGAATCCCACAACATATTAAATTGAATGTTTTCGAAAGCAATAACGTAACTAATTAGGATCAGCATGACAATCGTTGAAATAAACTTTGTTTGATTAGACCCCTCTTCAATAATTTAATGTACACCGTGAAAATGGTTACATTAGAAGCATGAAACACGAGCTGATATCCACGCCACAGAAAGTTGCCTGTAGTTGCAATCATTGCCGTCGTTATCACATATGTTAATCAACCACCGTACTTGTTGTGTTGCGTTAGAGGGTGCTTGACATAAAAATGAAGCGACACTACAGTATTCCCGTGGCAAATTCAAATTGGTTAAGGACTGTATATGAGGATTAGACACCATAGGTTATGGTCCATATTGTCGGAAAAAATCCAAAAGTACCACTGTTTAAAAAAAAATTCCAAAAATACCACCCAACCCCAAAAAATTCCAAAAATACCACCCTTTTTCAAAAACCGCCACCCCACCCAGCGGTTTGGTCGAAAACCGCTTGTCGGGGGCGCGGTTTTGTACCAAACCGCGGGCCTAGGGGGCGGTTATAAAAAAAAAAAATTGGACCAAACCGCTGGGTGGGGTGGCGGTTTGGCCCAAAACCGCCACCCAAACCGCCACCCCAACCAGCGGTTTGGTCCAAAATTTTTTTTCTTTTTCGACCAACTCCTAACTTCGGTCGAAACTTCAAACGAACGTAACTTTGCACTCGGGTATCCGATTGTAGCGATTTTTTTTCATTTCGCATAACTTTTCAAGATCTACAACTTTTACTAGGATGAAATTTTCAAAGCAGGAACTATTTGTGGATATACGGGACCTTGAGAATAATTTTACCTTTACTTTTCAGAAATCCATGTACATTTTGAAATTATGATTATATTAAAAGTTGTAGATCTTGCAAAGTTATGGGGAATAAAAAAAAGTTCATAACTTTCGGATAATACTTTGGACCAAACCCAGCGGTTTGGTCGAAAACCGCTTGTCGGGGGCGCGGTTTTGGACCAAACCGCGGGCCTAGGGGGCGGTTATAAAAAAAAAAAATTTGGACCAAACCGCTGGGTGGGGTGGCGGTTTGGCCCAAAACCGCCACCCCAACCAGCGGTTTGGTCCAAATTTTTTTTTTCCGACCAACTCCTAACTTCGGTCGAAACTTCAAACGAACGTAACTTTGCACTCGGGTATCCGATCGTAGGGATTTTTTTTTCATTTCGCATAACTTTTCAAGATCTACAACTTTTAGTAGGATGAAATTTTCAAAACAGGAACTATTTGTGGATATACGGGACCTTGAGAATAACTTTACCTTTACTTTTCAGAAATCCATGTACATTTTGAAAGTATGATTGTATTAAAAGTTGTAGATCTTGAAAAGTTATGCGGAATCAAAAAAAAGTTCATAACATTCGGAGTTTGGAACACAAAGTTATGGCCGCCCAAAGTTTGACGAAAGGAGAGACCCGGCGGTTTGCGGCTTGCAAGATCTCAAAAAGTTTGTGGCCTCCATTTTTTGAATCCGAATAACTTTTTGAGATCTTGCAAGTCTCAAACAGTCGGGTTCCGTCTTCGTCTCGAAAAAACGTCATTTGCCACCCCGAACGACTTTTTTTATTTATTTCGTCAATGAATAACAATAATGTGCACCGTAAGTACGTCTTTATGTTTATTGTCCCAAATCAATAAACTTTGTCTTTAATTTCCTTCTGCAGGCACATATGTTAATTAATTTGCAGATCCTGTTCAAAATTATGATACTAATGATGGTCAGTTTGTAGCGTATGGAACCTTAAACAAACAACATTATTCTAGTTTACAAACAATAATATGGAATCTTGTATGCAGGGCCAAGGCATTGGCCATACACTGAAAAGGACGTGATATATATGTCTTGACCAACATAGTTAGCAAAAATCCGTTTACTATAATATGGAATCTTGCAAGCCGCAAACCGACGGGTCTCGCCTTTCATCAAACTTTGGGCGGCCATAACTTTGTGCTCCAAAATCCGAATGTCATGAATTTTTTTTATTCCGCATAACTTTTCAAGATCTACAAATTTTAAAATAATCATAATTTCAAAATGTACATGGATTTCTGAAAAGTAAAGGTAAAGTTATTCTCAAGGTCCCGTATATCCACAAATAGTTCCTGTTTTGAAAATTTCATCCTAGTAAAAGTTGTAGATCTTGAAAAGTTATGCGAAATGAAAAAAAAAATCGCTACGATCGGATACCCGAGTGCAAAGTTACGTTCGTTTGAAGTTTCGACCGAAGTTAGGAGTTGGTCGAAAATTTTTTTTTGGACCAAACCGCTGGTTGGGGTGGCGGTTTTGGGCCAAACCGCCACCCCACCCAGCGGTTTGGTCCAAATTTTTTTTTTTTATAACCGCACCCTAGACCCGCGGTTTGGTCCAAAACCACGCCCCCGACAAGCGGTTTTCGACCAAACCGCTGCGTGGGGTGGCGGTTTTTGAAAAATGGTGGTATTTTTGGAATTTTTTGGGGTTGGGTGGTATTTTTGGAAAAAAAATTTTAAACAGTGGTACTTTTGGATTTTTTCCACAATTTTGTGGGCATTGTTGCTCCCTGAAATATGTGACCCAAATTCTATCCACGAGTCCAATAATTCGCAATATTTGTTTATATTATCATCATGCACCGACGGTTATGGAGTAATGTGCCGCCGGCACAAAACTCCCGTTCGCGATGCGACTCTCCGGCGTGATACTTGAAAGGCTTGCTGCTGGCCATGCTCCAAGTTGAGAGATTTATTGTGGTTCGATAACTATCAGATGGGCAGGCAGAGGTCGAAAAATGAATAAGATTTAAGATCAGGCTCCGTCATTTAAAGTGCAGCAACGGTAGAGAATCAAACCACGTATCCATAACTGTTACGTGTTTATAATAGCTTTTGTACTTGTTTTTTTTCTTCAAAACAAGTTCAATGGTTATGGGACAAAGACTCGACTCAAACACAAGATCGATTCAAACCGTGTGCGTTAGTATGTATGCAACCAGACTATCGATGACAAAGCCTGTCAAGCCACTATTTGGGCAGCTCTGAAGAAGCTCCAAGGAGCAAAGACACGACACTGACGGGAAAAAAAAAACAAAAATCCAAAATCCCAACTTGCGCCCAGAACTTGAATTGTGAATTCCATCGATAGAAATTGTCAAGAAACTAGTTGATTACAATAACTCGAATTGTTGGTAGAAGTTCAATCGTGAGTCATATACTATATGTGGACTTGAAGTTTGTGAAGTCAGGAATCAGGATAACATGTGCGTAACAGAAACAGACGAGGCTATCGGGATTCGAACAACAAACTTCTCGTTCACAGAATGCTCTAATTCCATGTCGAAAATCAGTCAATCCCGATAACTCGAATAATTGGAAAAAAGCCATATACAGTTTACTGACACAAATTACCTACAAATAAAAAAGGGGAATACCGTATATAAAACGATTGTGTTACGTGTGTGATTCAGGTGAGTTTACCCGGAGATTTGACCCGGAAACCGGCTGTCCAAGTCCAAAAAGCCAAGTTTGCCCCGTCACACGGAGATCGAGGATTCAGCCACGGAAGCAGCAAATCGAGAAAGTGCTTATCCCGAATTAGCACCTTAATTAAGTAGGTGTTAATAAACGATTAGCGTACTATAAAGTATCAATAAACTGAAGATCTCCGCTTCCCGCTTTTGGTTATGCTGACGGAACTACTAATTATATGTTTGTATTTTCACGTTGATTGACGAGAAGATTTGGAGGGGAAAAAAACTCTACCAAACGTGACACCGCCGCCACCTAATCACTCACATTCTCAACGCTGCTACAGTAAAGTAAATCAACCCCCCATTCTCGAACCTGCTACACATTAACATTAATCCCTTTCTCTTTTCATTTACGGTGCCCCAACAGTAGAAGTAATCTATTTTCACACATGACCCAACAGTTTCAATCAACGAAGAAGAATCCAATTTCAATATTGTATCTCTGGATTTAGATCCCAACACCACCTGGATAAGGCAGGAAAATCGATAACCAGGCCGGGGAAATCACAATCAAAGTGACTTGATTTGATTCAGTCGAGAGTTACAGTTTGTGATTTGATTAATATCTTCAACCACACCCTCTGTTTCTCTTTGTTACCCATTCTTTCCTCCTCTTGAAAGGAAGAAAAAGAAAAATACTGACAAATCCAACTCAGTCCACGGCCCCATTTCCCCCACCACCATCCCCATGAAATTTCTAGCCTTTCCATCCAATCCAATCTCCCCCAATTTAAACCCCCCAGATGGAAACGAGATCCACAGCCGCATTCGACCCACCCACCATTAATCCATACCCACTTTTCTTAAACCCTATCTTCTCTTTTCTTCTCCCTCTTTCTCAAATGGCGGTCGAGACTCCTCTGCTCGACCCGCCTCCCCCCGCAACCCGCCGGCAGCAATGCGGCCTCATACTCTCTTCTCTACTCATTTTCTCAGTGGGTCTCCTAGCATTTTCCGGCCACCGGAGCCAGCAGTCGCCACCCATCTCTCCTGGAGCTGACCACCACCGGACGCCGCCGGCGAGAGGAGTCAGGGAAGGGGTGTCGGCGAAGTCGAGCCCGGGATTCGTGGGAGAAGAAGAAGAAAGGGTTTCGTATAACTGGACCAACGCCATGTTCACCTGGCAGAGAACTGCCTACCACTTCCAGCCACAGCGTAATTGGATGAACGGTAGGTGTCTCTGTTTCTCCATTTCCACTTTCACTAGCTCCAAAAGAAAGGGACGGAAGGAAGAAGAAACGCTGCTATTGGTCAATTATTTGTGAGAGGTTGCTGTTCCCTGTGGGGATTGAACTGTACTGATATCAATTGCTTTTTGTCGTCTTGTGCTGGTTGATTCGACGGCTGCGATTGAATGGTTGGGTATCCTTCTCCAGATCCTGACGGTACGTACCTACCCGTACTCTACTTTTCCCCCCCTTTTTTTCTTTAATTCGCGCGATATCTGAAATTGGTTTGGGCTTGGTGGGTTTGTGTTGTGTTGGGCTGGACTGGATACACAGGCCCATTGTATCACAAAGGCTGGTACCACATCTTCTACCAATACAACCCGGACTCCGCCGTTTGGGGCAACATCACGTGGGGTCACGCCGTCTCCCGCGACTTGATCCATTGGCTTCTCCTCCCGTTAGCCCTCGTCCCCGACCGCTGGTACGACGTTAACGGCGTTTGGACGGGTTCCGCCACCCGCCACCCGGACGGCAACATCTACATGCTCTACACCGGCAGCACAGGTAATCTCACCCAGGTCCAAAACCTCGCCCACCCGGCCGACCCGTCCGACCCGCTCCTGCTCCACTGGGTGAAGAACGCGGCCAACCCGGTCCTGCTCCCGCCGCCTGGAATTGGGCCGAAGGATTTCCGTGACCCGACGACCGCGTGGCTGGGCCCGGATGGGCTGTGGCGGGTCGCGATTGGGTCCAGGGTCGAGAAGTTGGGCCTCACGCTCGTTTACAAGACCAGGGATTTTCTGAGCTACGAGCTGCTGGATCATTACCTGCACTCGGTTCCGGGTACGGGTATGTGGGAGTGCGTGGACTTTTTCCCGGTGGCGGTCAACGGGACGAAGGGGCTCGACACGTCGGCGGCCGGGGAAGGGATCAAGCATGTGCTGAAGGCGAGCTTGGACGATACGAAGCTGGATC
The DNA here is from genome assembly GCA_946122785.1 of Linum tenue. Taxonomy (NCBI): domain Eukaryota; kingdom Viridiplantae; phylum Streptophyta; class Magnoliopsida; order Malpighiales; family Linaceae; genus Linum; species Linum tenue. The sequence continues at coordinate 50,880,144 of CAMGYJ010000004.1, read as the reverse complement.
ATTTCGCCGTTGGGACGTACGATCCGGTGGAGGATTTGTGGACGCCCGATGACCCGAAAAACGACGTGGGAATCGGGTTGAAGTACGATTACGGAAGGTATTATGCTTCCAAGACGTTTTATGATCAGGAGAAGGAGAGGAGGATACTGTGGGGTTGGATTAACGAGACTGATACTGAATTCGATGACCTCAAAAAGGGCTGGGCTTCCCTGCAGGTAATTAATTTTTACCCTTTTCAGATTTAACCGAGTTAGGTTGATTTAGATGCAGGGAACTGAATTGGAAGTGGTGAAATTGCAGACGATTCCGAGGACGGTGGTGCTGGATGGCAGGACGGGAGCGGATTTGCTGCAGTGGCCGGTGGAGGAGATTGAGAGCTTGAGGCTGAGGAGTTACTGTTTTGAGGACGTTTTGGTTGGTCCTGGTTCTGTCGTCCCGCTACACATAGGCTCTGCAACGCAGGTTTGATTTTGTCGCACTGCATAAAAGATTAATGGATTTCGCCGATTTGGTCGTTAATTGAAGAATTCGATTCCATTGCAGCTGGATATAATGGCGGAGTTTGAAGTGGAGCTGATATCAGGGAAGAAAACCGACGAGGAGAACAGTTGCGACGGCGGCGCAGCGGAGAGAAGCAGCTTGGGACCGTTCGGGATTCTAGCTCTGGCGGATGCGTCGCTGTCGGAGCTCACCTCTGTTTTCTTCCGGCCAGTGCAAACCTCTGCCGACGCCGTCACAACTTACTTCTGTACAGACCAAACCAGGTTTAGTAAATTCACATTTGATCCATTATAGACTTAAAAGTCGCATTTCTGTACACCAACGGAAGGATTTGATTAGTCGACGAATTGTAACTCTGTTTCCTACACAGATCATCTTTGGCACCAGACGTGTTCAAGGTCGTGTACGGTAGCTCGATTCCGGTGGTGGGCGACGAGAAGCTGCAGATGAGAGTGCTGGTGGATCATTCGATCGTGGAGAGCTTCGGGCAGGGAGGGAGGAGAGTGATCTCGTCCAGAGTTTATCCAACCAAGGCCATCTATGGAGACGCCAGGCTCTTCTTGTTTAACAATGCCACGGATGTCAATGTGAAGGTGAAGCTCAAGATTTGGGAGATGAACTCGGCTTTCATTCGCCCTTACACCCACTAGACCAATTGTGATTAACTTCTTGTTTATGGATTTTAGTGGCCAAAAGCAGCTAGCTAATTGTTGTACTATTACCTGCATATATATATATACACCTCCCCAGAAACTGAGGTTTGATTATTCAGCTGATTGGCCAACCATCTTCAACTTCAAATGTAACAGAAGAACCACCTCAGTATTGTTCTGTTACATCGACAAAATCGTTATACAATCTACTGTCCAAATTCCATTTTACTAACCAAGATTATTACCGTTTCCATGCTCAAATTGCTGCGGATTTCGATCATCTGTATCTTGCTTTTCAGACCCTGCCCTGTATCGTCCGTATAAGTGAGAAGCAAATCCCCAGAGGCACAACGCCAACGCCATTCCCTTCTCGGCGTCAAACCCTTCACGCAAGAAAATCACGGCGGAGACTTGTCGAACCGGGACTAGAAGACTGGTGACGATGCCAGCCACTAGGGACGAAGAACACAGAACCAATCCAAGGCTCCCAATTATCATAACCTGAAGTCCAATGGCTGCTAGAACTACAATCATGTAGTACTTCTTCTCCCCGAGGCCGAATTCTGCTGCTTCCCTGGCTAGATTCTGCAGGACACAAATTCACCATTGCATAACAAAATCCACTAGGGAAAAAAAAAGGAGACAACAAAAATTGATTGTGTCACAATGGACAGCAGTCTACCTGAAAGTCACCATTGATGATCATGGGGACGGCGCAGAAGAGGGTAGCAACCATGGATATGACGAGCTGGACCTGCAACACGACGTCGTAATCGACGGGGACACGAGCCTTCCCCTGAGTATACTGAAGCAGAGTCATGAACAGAGCATGAGTGGCAGAGGCGGCAATGGTCATGAAGAAGCCCAACGCGTATTTACCCTTCGATTCCCCCTTGGGGATGTCGCCGTCCATGTGGAATCCGATGACCGCCGAGCCCAGCGTCATCAAAACGACGGCGTTCACGGTGTAGTGGCTGAACCGCTGCTTCACTATGAGGAAAGCGAAGGCGGCGGTGAATGCCAGCTGGGAAGAGCCGACGAGGGAAGCGACGGAGACGGGGAGGTAGGCGGTGCCGAAGGAGTAGAGGTAACTGTTGAAGCCCAATAGGAGGCCCAAAAGCCCACTCGCGGCGGCGAGCCGGGCCGGGATGAGGAAACGGCGGCGTTTGTAGGAGACGGCGATGGGGAGGATTAGGATTGGGAAGCCGGCGGTTACCGTGAAGGCTGAGAGCCACCGCTTGTGGCCGCCGTGGAGGAAGTACATTCTGGAGAGGAGTTGGCCGCCAACTGCGCCGACGGCGAGTAGCGAGCAGTTTAGGAGGACGAGAAGTGTGTTTCTTCTTTCCTCGTGATGTTTGCTTGCTTCTTCGTCCATGTTAGCGTTTTTTGGTGAGAGCTCTGTATCCCATGGGATGGAAACAGGAAATGACTTATTATTGGTAGCACGGGCTGTTACGTTTTAATGGTAGATTATTAATTAACAATCTATTTTTAATTAAGTTGCTATGAACTAGTTTAGAATTTTAAATCTGGATTGTTGTATTTATGATTTAGTTCCTTTTTAAGATATGTGTACGAGGGAAAAACTATCCCACCATTCATTTTATGTAGATGATTTCATGTACATGAACTATGTACAATATAAATTGGGTTAATACCTTGTTATGGCCTGAACTATGACCATGTAATCAACTTTGGCCAGTGGTTTAAGAAATTAACATCCTGGCCCGATCTATGCAGCATATTGACAAAATTGGCCTGGAGCGTGGTTTGACCGTTTGTTTGGACGGTCAACACCGTTGACCGTTAGTCAACTGTCCAGGTCACTGCCATATCAACATAAAAAAATTACAATTTCATTTTTCTTTTTATTTCATTTACAAAAATTGAATAATTAAAAAAAAAACAAAATCCAAAAATTTTGGCCCACCCATCCCCACCTTATCCCCTCACCTTCTTTCCTTTTCGATCAAACCCAACCCTATTCCATCTTCTTCCTCCTTCTTCCCCGACGAGCCGCCGCCTCCATTCCCTCCGACGAAAACAAATCCCTTCTTCCCCGACACAGAGCGACTCATCGGCGATGCGGCCAAGAACCAGGTCGCCATGAACCCTCACAACACCGTCTTCGACGCTAAGCGCCTCATTGGCCGGAAATTCTCCGACCCTTCCGTACAGGAAGACATGAAGCACTGGCCGTTCAAGGTCATCACGGGCCCCGGTGACAAGCCGATGATCATTGTCCAGCACAAAGGCGAAGAGAAGCAGTTTGCTCCGGAAGAGATTTCGTCCATGGTGCTAGTTAAAATGAGGGAAATTGCGGAGGCCTTTTTAGGTCAGACCATCAAGAACGCGGTTGTCACCGTCCCGGCCTACTTCAACGACTCGCAGAGGCAGGCGACCAAGGATGCTGGCTCAATCGCCGGTCTGAACGTTCTCCGGATCATCAACGAGCCCACCGCCGTAGCAATTGCTTATGGTCTGGACAAGAAGGGTTCGAGGAGCGGCGAGAAGAATGTTCTCATCTTCGATCTCGGCGGAGGAACTTTTGATGTCTCTCTGCTGACGATCGAGGAAGGGATCTTCGAAGTGAAGGCCACCGCCGGAGACACGCATCTCGGAGGTGAGGACGTCGACAATCGGCTGGTGAATCACTTCGTTTCGGAGTTCAAGCGGAAGAACAAGAAGGATATCAGCAGCCACGCCAGAGCTCTGAGGCGGCTGCGAACTGCCTACGAGAGGGCGAAGAGGACTCTGTCTTCCACCTCTCAGACCACCATCGAAATTGACTCCCTCTACGAAGGTATCGACTTCTACTCCACCATTACTAGAGCTAGGTTTGAAGAATTGAACAAGGAGGCGGTGGGTCGTCGGGGAAGAAGGAGGAAGAAGATGGAATAGGGTTGGGTTTAATCGAAAAGGAAAGAAGGTGAGGGGATAAGGTGGGGATGGGTGGGCCAAAATTTTTGGATTTTTTTTTTAATTATTCAATTTTTGTAAATGAAATAAAAAGAAAAATGAAATTGTAATTTTTTTATGTTGACATGGCAGTGACCTGGACAGTTGACTAACGGTCAACGGTGTTGACCGTCCAAACAAACGGTCAAACCATGCTCCAGGCTAATTTTGTCAATATGCTGCATAGATCGGGCCAGGATGTTAATTTCTCAAACCACTGGCCAAAGTTGATTACATGGTCATAGTTCAGGCCATAACAAGGTATTAACCCATATAAATTTGATATCTGATGCAGTTTGTATAAATTAAAATTGAAACGATACAGAGTTATACAAATCCAACAAGTGCATCAATCTACGATACCAATAGATACTAAACATTCTGATATTCACGCATATCTAATTCAATATATAAATCCACCCTAAATCAAAGCAAAACTTGCTTTGTCCATTTCTTTGGTAATGACAGATTTCAAATTGATTAGATTTTCCATGGTTTGGCGCCTTGGCAAAATGTGCAGAAATTTGATTTGGATGAACAATGGACTAGTGTATTTTTTTGAAAATTGGGTGGACTTTTTTTCTATGATCATCCGCAGGTAAAAGGGAAAGGAGTGCTCAGTTGTGATGGCATGGTTTGGTTGTCCGTTTGCAATATATGCAGAATTTCGTATTGGATGAACAAATGGGTATGTCTTTTGGTTAATAATGGTAAACAATCCTGTAAATGACAAAGTCCCCAAACGTACATAAATACAAATACAATTCGAGTGCAGTGATGTCAATTTCTGAAATAATATATAAGAACGAGTCGACCTTCACCTGTATGAGTATTACCTGAATTAAAACACGCTTAGTGCAGAACGAGTATAGGCATTGAAATACCCGCCTACCCCGCCTTTTGCCATCACCCCACTATCTGAGAGCCCAGTATATTTCGTCTGAATTTGATGACACTCGGAGTTGGTCTGAAACCATAACAAACTTAACAATCTCTTTCGGGAGTGGGATTTCAATGCTTATAATAACTAGCACCGGGCCTGGCCGGTTGGCCAGGAGAATTTAGACTCGAAATATATGATATATAATAATGGATATGATAGATGCTATGAAATACATGTAATATCGATCTATGCATAATGTGGTAAGAAGAGGAGAAATGTGATCTATGAAATAAGTATGATTGTTCATTGAGAAAAATGAATACTTGTAACTAATTGTCATTTCAATAGTTATGGTACACCATATAGTCGAATATTAGAGGTGTTTCCATAATACATCTATAATCAACCTTAAAGATGAAAAAAAAAATGAATGGTCTCTCATAAAATTCAATATGAGTCATGGGCATAACATGCGTCATTGAAAGATTTATACAAAACTCCATTCGCTCTCCTGAAATCCTCAAAATTACCTAAAAACACAAACAATGAATAGTAGCATACACGGATAGAAACTTACTTTCATTTTTTGGTGAAGTATGACAATAGTATAACCAACCAACGCATAATTTGGAGTTCCACCTACGTCACACAAAATTTATTTTATCCCAAACTTAATGTTTAGGAAATTCGAAAAAGTACCCTTACTATTTGGCTATGTTTTACACCATTGGCATCTAAATCCCAAATTACTGTTACAACTATTGCCTATCTCTGAAGTTTCCGCCATGTTTCATTCCTATCCCTACACCGACCTGTCTATCTGAAACAAATCTCTTTGCATAATTTGATTGCGAGATCATCTCCAGATAGAGAAATGAAAATTCAATGGAAAAGAAAAACATATTCATTGTCATCAATCAAATAACCCGCCGTTGGAAAAACTACCCCTTCGGCGTAGAATCGAACATGCGACCATGGAATCGAATTGTGAGCTCCTGGAGTCCCAGATATTACTGAACCCCAATAAATATAAAGTTTCAGAGTCGGTGGATGCATTCGGTCATCAACTTGGAGTTGGGACTTGGAAGTAAAAAAAAACTAACGTCGTTGCCAAAAATGGGGAATTTGGAATTGGAAGTCTAAAGGAAGAAAATAAATTGAATGTCTCTTGGAGGGAATAAACTTGATGTTGTTAATTACCGGAAAAAAAACTTGATGTTGTTGCATGTGCTAGTTGCGACCCATTTGGCCCAATTTCCAACCTGAGTCCTTCTCATGGTGTCAGCCGCTCGGATCCACCGTAATCCATCTTCAAGGTTCAGACCTTCAGATCCAGTCGTGTTCCGACCAATCTCCATATCTCCACCTGCCACCGATCCACTTCGCGGAGGGAGAGAAAGCGAGAGGAATGGAGATTGTGGTGGTCAAGAAGCGAGACAATATTTGAGATTGCTGTCGGGTCGCAATGGGGAGGGTTTTTGTGTAAATCTAGAGAAAAAGAAGAGAAAGATGATTCTAGAAGAAGAAGACGGTAGTGGAGAAACTACTAAATGATTATAAATAAGTTAAAACTATGCATTTGCCGACTGCATTAACATGATATGTAGAATTAGAGCTAAAGAACCAGCACCATCACCATCTCCATCTCCCCCATTTAATTTTCAGTTTTCTTTTTCACATTGATTGTTCATAGACAGTTATCATTTTACCAATAATGAACGACTTAAAAAAGGAGGGTGCAATGGAAGAAAAAGGAAAACCAGTCACACACAGTTTGGTGTAATGTCTTGTCTCCTTTTCACCACAACAAGGCTTCATCTTCAAAGTGGGGGATTGAAAGTGACGAAATAAGAACCTTGTCTCAAGTGGGTAATTTCTGATTTGTGCCCTTAAAAACTTTATCTTTACCCTTAAGCCAACAACAAGAACACTCTTAGCACTATCTTTGAGGTGAGCAGCTGCAAAGCCACCATCAAGCTTTGAGGTCAATTTGGACATCAACTCAAGATTGAGACTTTTACCCTTCCCCCACATTCCATGGTGCTTGCTCTTCCTCCCTTTCTTCCTTTCCTCTTTATAGCCAAGTTAAGCATCAGTTTCCACCACCAAATTTTTAGATTTTTGTGTATTGTCTAATTCCTTTCTCTGAATCAAAATGGGTGTGTTCTATCAGGAAGAGCCACCCCCACAAAACCCGTCAAAGAAATGCAAGTTCCTCCTGGTTTCAACTCTCAAAGATGCCTTCTCCATCTGTCGATCTTGTGGCGGCCACATAAGCTCTCTTCAGCAGCAGCAGGATGATGTTTATGTTCCCAACACGACAATTGAACTCGAAGATGTTGATGATCACGAAGTACTTTCCACTTCTTCAAACCGTTCCAATTTTCCTGTATGGACATACAAAAAACAACACACATGAATTTGTATTTGTCTTTATGAAAATAACTATATTGTTTCTTTTTTCAGGTTTTCGTGTCAGCAATCAGGAGCAGAGCCATGGAGAAGTCGAAGTAGAAGGTGTTTGTGATCACATATAGCTTTTCAGGGGAACTGCTCTTTAGTCCCGAGAAGCAGAAGGATGGAGAAGTTGAAAAGGATGAAGATTTATTCTCTGTTGGGAGCTGTCTTTCGTGTTGTTTGAGCGGGTTGAGCAAGGGGGGCGAAGAGTTCTTCTCAGTGAAGACAAACTTGTTGTCGAGGTGTTCGAGCTTGAGTCAGGTAGAGTTCCCAAGTTTTCACAGGCGGGTTTCGATATTGCAGGAGCTCTGCCACTGCCAAGGGTGGCCATTCGGTCTCTGCAGGAAGGCTGTTTTGCTCCCACCTCTGCCTAAGTCTCCCTCTGATTCCTGGCTATGGCGGAAAGGCACTAGATCAGCCAGGCTGCCTTAGAGTTCTTGCAGCTTGCAACAAAGACGAGAACCTTTGGAAGAGTTTGAGAATAAGATAGACTGTTGCGGAAGGACGATGCGAAGTTTATTGTTCTGTCATATTGCCATGTCTATTCCCACGTATCAGATTCTAGATTGGAAATCAAAAGTTCAATCCTATTCCATCATGAAATTCACTGTACGAATATCAATATTCTATGAGATAGTTTTCGATGATCTGCTAAGGAAACAACCAGGATTACAACAACAGATCTTTTTTTATTATTTTTATACCAATCATTTTTCAACTTAGATGATATAATACACAAACACAAGAAAAAAAGTTAACGACCTTATTTGCTTGAAGAAACCTTTGCTTCCAGTGAAATACAGCTAAATGGAACTGAAATTATGTGAGCAACATTACATCAATGCAAATCTTGAAATAGCTAAGCGTTTATTGAACTACAATCGAACTCCAATTTAAAAGGTTTCCAAGATCAACAACTTGATAGAAACCATCGACAAACACAGATTCCAAGCTAGAAAAACTTTTGAAACTAAGCCTAATTGGATCAAAGATTCCGGGACTTTAAACTCTTTGTTCAACATAAGATCCAGCAAGTCCAGAAGTACCAATCAGGGTCACCTGCAAAAACAGGAACAAGTGATTTAGGCTTGCTTTCAAAATATGCATAAAAGTACAGCCAAGTACAGTTCAAGAGGCACAAGTGAAAAGATAAAAGCTAGTAAGCCCTGGGATTCAAATCAGATACCATCATTAAAATGTTAAAGCCATGACGAGCTAATCTCGCTAAAAAGAAGATGATACCAATATGCAAATGCATGAAGCATTTTGAGGCAAAACAGATGGAAAGAAAACATCCCTAGAAACCCATATAAGCAAAAGGTGCTAGATTGAGGGAGCAATAATCTAAATCATAAATTTCAGTTAATTAGCGTTCAGTAAAATTGAGCAAGTCATAATACCTTGCCCCACTCGGATCCGAGGCCAGCACATCTCATCTTCAAAAATATCATCTTTGAACCCAATTCCATCTCTACTTTCTTTCTTAGATAGGCCTCATCAGGTCCAAATGACTCCAAATACACAGAGTACCGTTAAAAAAACATGCGGATTTCCTTTGCATAATCATCGGTTAGCGGCTGTACATCCTGTGCCACACATTTTTACAAACTATTATTAACCTTCAGGAACCATTTGACGAATACAAAATATAGAACTAAGAATTTCAAATAAAAAACCATGAGCATACCTCGCCGGTCATCCCAATGCTGTCATCTAGCTCCATCTTTAGAGATATGACCATCCCACTGAATTCTTCGACAACTTCAGATGACCGAAAAATATTCTTCAATATCTCTTGACCGGATTTGTCATTAGTGTTCTTGGACAAAGCATTCTTTACATCATGGACGACTGTCGCATCAAGTTCATCCCAACTTGCAGCCATCAAGTCCTTGAAAGCACATAAGACATCAGGGTCCTTAATCTCGGGCAAGTGTGCTACATCCTCACTATAAGACCTTTTACTACCAATGCTGATAGCCAAATGAGACCGGGAACCTAACAACAAGCATGGAAAAGACATGTTAAAAGAGTGATGAACTATCATTCCAAGGTAGCATCAACTTCACACAGACAGACGTTGGTGGATAAAATCAACGATAGTAGCTGGTTCACTTCTAGCAGCTGGACACAGATACCAATGAAAATTCATCTCACACATATCAGGCGATGTTGTTAGTATGCTAACAATTTGTAAAGCGATAAAGCCTACAATTCTGAATATACAACATGGGATAGATGCTAAATAACTACAGATGGGAAACAAAGGACCAAGAAACAACTTTTCCTCAGTTTCAAATCATCGTGGATAAGCTTAGCAGAATGGCATAATTGGGAACGAAAATATTCAGATAAGGCTACTGCTTCTTTTCCCTATTAGGCAAATTCATTCAACCCAATTCACCAAATTTGCTCCCAAATCGACCGAGAAATTTAAAAGGCCCCAACCAGGTTTTAGAAAATAACTCCAAGCGTGATGATGAAATCGATAACCAAATAACTACTCAGAGCGCCCAAAACCATAACCGGAAGTATGGGTGGAAAAGAGCCATACCGGAGGTGAAGCGATCCGCAGAAGCGGTGGCGGAAGAGAGAGTGAACAGGGATCGAGGAGCTGATTGATGGTGAAGGAGCTGGTTGCCGGCGACAGATGACAAGCCTATCGAAGATCTATGAGAAGCTGCACGATATAGAGACCTGAGAGCCACCGTCTTCCCCATCTTCGAAAATTTTCCCTTTTTCTGTTCTTGAACGCAACAGTTTGGGTCAGCTGGGTATGTCTGTATTCCAGGGTCCGGACTTAGGTCACCCAATTTGTTGGGTTGGGCCTTACGCTCCCGCTCGAGAGCGCTGAAAGACGGATTTTTCCGAATTCGCAGAAAGTACGCGAATTTTTATTTCACAGAGCGGGATTTCTTATTTTTAGAGCGCGTTCTTTTCCAAGTAACAACAAAACAAGAAATTAACACCCAATTTGAGGATGGTAGCTGTCGGACAGGGTGTAGAAAAACAATCAATTGAAGCGAAGAAGAAGAAGAAAATAGATTGACATCAGTATTCAATTGGCAAAAGAATAAATTGGAACTTCTGAAACTCCAGAGGATCCCAAGTCGTTGTTGGAGCTCAAAAATCTCGAGGATGCGCTAAGACAGATCTGAAAAGAAAAGCAAAGGACCCAAAACGAAGATCGTGTTGTGAAAAGTCCACAACTCTCCGACGGATCTAGAGTGGGAGAGAGACGACATGCAGTTGATGACAGGGGATGAACGCTTGAATCGTCGTCCGCGGTGGAGACGAAAACAAAGTCGATGGTATGTTTGGGGACTGAGAATGGATGGTTCTGGATAAGAATTTGGAATTGGGAAATTTCGCCAGAGGTGGAGAGAGATGAGAATGGATATAAGTTTTGTTTTTGGGGGAAAATGGATGGTCATGGTGAATTTACTCACTCCTATCCCATTACACTTTTTACTAGTTTTAATTTATTTATTTAAAGTTGAATTAAATGAAATTGCAAATAAGTCCTTGCTAGCTAAAATGGGGAAGCTAGTGTCGTAGGAAAGTAGTAGTAGGTATCCATTGAGATTGTTAAATAATATATTTTAAAAAATAATTAATATATAATATATAATATTGACGCTTTGTTCACGCTGTCAATATTGAATTCTTTAAATATTAACGCTATGACGCTCTCGTTCTCGCTCCCGCTCTCGCTCTCGCTCTACGTTCTGATTACCTAAGTCCGGACTGGGTCTCGCATTTCCTTCTCTTTTTTTGTTATGAATATTTCCTTCTCTTTTCCTTTTCCCAATTTTTTCGATTAAAATGGAGATTGGGATTGGCCCTTGTTATCAGAACCAGGGTCCGGGCTCAAAGGGAGTGAGAAATGGGTCGGGCTCGAGTGTTTGTCTAGGCCCTTAGGAAGTTGGGCTTATAGATGGATGGGGATGGACCTGGGTATTGGAATTGGGGCTTTATGAAGAGTGGTAATACAAAGTCTGGTGGGGCCCTGATAATTGGAGTTCGGGTTAGAATTCTGATTATTGGTTTGGAATGAAACAAATTGATAACGGAGAACATCAATTACATAAACCGAATGAGCTAATTTTGCTTTGGTTGAATACTAATATATTTAAGTTGCTTTTTCACCTAGCTATTTGTTTCTTTCTTGCAATAAGATGATAGACGTGACTAATATATTTTCTCAAACCATGAGAGTAGGCGGGCTTGAGAAACAAAAAAGAAAATGAGCCCAAATTTTTATCCTGTCCCGCTATGAAGCACTGCACCTCCATTCTTGTGTCTATTAAACGCACAACATCCTTTGAAACGGGTCAAATGTCAAAACTGCCCTTCCGTAAATCACTCTCCAGCCAGCAAATTCAAAATGCTGAAAATGCAACCCAGTCAATTCTATAATTCGGATTCTATAAAACTTACTCCACCTCATCATATTACCAGAAACAATATTGTTTCACAAGATAACAGGTACTTGATTTTGGTTCATAAGACTGATTTTTGATTCGTTGTAAAATTCATGTCACTTTCCTACTAAAATTCACTATTTTTATCAAGTGTTTCCCAAAAAAAAACTATACAACAATAAGTTATACACCGCATTATATTATCAAATTTCATATCTCACCTTTCTCCGACCAACTGGCCGGGGCCACGCTAATAATAATAAAAAAAAAAAACAATTCGAGTTCTATCAGGTCTAGAGAGCATGTTCCATGGGCCTATGGCCCAAGCCTGGAATGATTGTTTTGGATACAAGAAGACACTATTAAAGCCCACGTTCTTTTCTTTTCACAAGCCATTCATTCCATGTCTCATTTCTCAGCTATATGCCCATGGACCTTGGATTACTAGTCCTAGAACTAGAAGAGTAAGCTCTAGACACAGATTCATCATATTCATAACTAGCTAGCTTCTCATGTCTACTCTACTGACCACTCTATATACCTTCCACTGTTTTCCTGCACATATTTGGAAGCGACCTCATCGACGTACTCTCGTATTACTCTTTCAGAGTCGTACAATGCAAATAACATCTTTCTTGAAGCCAATAACATTGCAGATATGATCGATCATCGCCCGCCAAATCATAATGGATATGTTTTTGAACACTTACACCATTGTCGTCAGCTATGCAACATTATAAGCTATCTAGTCCATACCATAGTTAGTAAATACTCCGTTTAATACACGTATATGTACCCGTACGTATTATATCTGCTTAAAACTTCCGTATCCGTATTATTGTCAAGTCGTTTCATTTGTTTCCGTTCATTTGATGGCTCCCGTACTAAACACGTATAAAACCCGTATAACACGTTTAATATTCGTATTTAATGAATTAAAATGTTAAGTTTACTATTATTTTACATATTTATATATTTTTAAAATAATTAATTTTATACATTTATGACTATTAACATACTATTAAACGTAACATTTGCTTAAAGATGAAGTATAATACCTGTGCGTATTTTTATACCATACTATATTTTTCCTTTCCAACGTACCATATATACAATACAAGCCATGGGATGAATTATGTCAATTTTTCTTTCTCTATGACAATTGGGAAAAGTGGGCCTGGCCGAAATTGGTGAAAATATAATGCAAGAGTTGTGCTGCCATTTGTGTGGAAGGGACAAACTGGAGGTGATTGATGCTTGATTTACGGCAAAGCAACAAAGTTGCTTATTATTATTATCAGACAATTCCTCCCTTGTACAAACAGTTTCCCACCCAATACTTTCCAACTTAATTAACGTCTCCAAGCAAAGCAAAGCATGTTTGCAGGAGGATCACAGGGACTAAAAAATTGATTATTATGCGACGGTGAAAGAGAGATTCCCATAAACCCTAGTCCATAGCTAGCCAGTTGCGACTTCCAATTGCTGCTGCTGCCCTTAAAAAATTGGCATGTGCCCGGTTGCCCGCCCTCCAAGAAACCTCTGAACTATATTGATATATGTATAGAGAGAGAGAGAGAGAGACGCCGGTGTCAATCAATTTGTAGTAAGGGTTGCAAATAAATAGCAGCACATGGTCTAGTAGGCTTGGGTTCAATTTGAAGCAGTCCAATATAATGTCAAATGTTTGGGTGGGTGGGTGGCAAGTTTGTGGCCGATCATGTCCTTCGTATATATTATATATACACATACACATTGTTCGTGGGTGATCACGTTGTGAGGAAAGAAAACGGCTAATTGACGTTAGAAGAGGAAGGATATATATATACAAACTAGCTTTTACCCGACCCGTTGGTCGGATGAATTTCGTTTTATTTGTTGTTGTTTAGTCAATGCATTTATTTTATTTTGAAATGATTTTGAATTTTCTAAATAGTTCATTAATGATTTCAAAGTAATCTTTATACTACTTGTTGATTGTGATATTAGTGCTAATTAGTTCATATGTATTTGGGTTGATCAGGTTATCCTAGCATAATGTTGTCTATATAGTTTTCATATTTCAAAACGAAAAGTTTACACTTGTTATTGTTAGAATAAATTGTTTAAAAGTGCTTCTTAACAGGATTCAATATTATTAGTTGTAATTATAAACTTCGAGAGATTAGGCTATAGGTATATTGAAAGCACGCGTTGTACGACCGGTTGATGTCCAATGTGTGGCCTTGTATGGTACATATTGTAACCTTTTTTAAGCATGTTTTTATTGGATGTACCTATGCTATGTAGTGGGGAGACAAATAGAGATTGTTATTAGAATAAGGGAAATGGCCACGGTTTCATGCAAGCATGATAGTAAAAGTAAAAGATAGAAAATAGCAACTGTTTTAGTCACAGCAAAGAAAAGTAACCTAAGCGAATAAAGGAACTTGATGAATGGAAAAACAACCAAACTCAAATCATCAACTATAAAGGAAGTCAATAGATAGTGCATAAACAATAATTGTAACAAAAAGCTCTGTAAAATTGAATTGGGATGAAGGTTTATTGCATCAAGGATGTCCATGCATGATATATCCCTTCGACTCCTCTACAATATTATCGGCACCAAACAATTTGTAGTTTAGATCAAAACAATCATAGAGATACAGATCATGCGATTAGAGTAAATGATGGAAATGAAAGTAAAACAAAAGAGAATTCTGAAAGAAAATAATAATAATAATAATAATAATAATAATAATACAAAAAAAAAAACTATTTCAGTTTAATGAAGGTTCGGAAGTTGCATATCCTGAAAACCACATATGAGGTATATCACAGACTACTATCCTGAAATTCACGGTATGCTGTATTCACAGACATTCTAGAACCGAGGTGGCACTAACAAAACTCAAATCTAGAAGCAAGGCACAAATGCACGTACAAAAATCACCATCATGAATTGCAGTGAATGTTATTCTCCTTTAGTGAAGTAAAACTGTACTTACCGATGCTTGCAACTTCATAAGTGAGAAAAGAAATCTCAATTTCCATGAGAAAAGCATTGCACTTGCAGCTTCTAGTTAATCGAGTGAAAAACCTGATCCATCAACATATTTGCTCATTTATCTTTATATCAGCCTTATTTTTCTGACCAAATCGAGTTCAATCAATCAAAGCAAAATAAGGTAATTATGTTGAAAGAGGGGTTTTTTTTGCTTTACCTGCGACATGGTAGGGATGGAAGTAGCATCATCCATGACAGCAGGCTGAAATACCTCCAAGCTATGCCTGAAGCCAAACCCAATTCCACAGAAACATGGAAAAGAAAGAACAAAATTCATGTTCAAAGTGAAAGGTGAGAAAGGAACCCACTTTTAAGTTTTCGAAAGCTTTAAAACAGAATAACATCATTATACCTCAGTCTGTACTTGTCTTTAACTCGAGGCAATGAGGGAAAAGATCCTACAAAACTAAACGGTTCAGTGATAAAGCTAGCTTCGGGCTCATATCTTAAGGAAGTTGTGCCAAGAGTTGTATAGCTCTGCCTCATTTTCAAAGTGAAAGGTGAGAAAGCAACCTAGTTGTCAGCAAGGAATGTGCCAAAACAAAACAAAAATAACACTACATGCAATTGACAGATGCATTTCCCAAATCCTAGTTACCAGCAACCTATAGAAAGAGAAGAACCTGTGGCATGACTTGTTCTTGCTCTTACAGAACCATCACATTTAGTTGAAGTTTTTAGAATCCTTTAAAACATATAAACATTATTAAAGCTTGATCTGTACTTGTTATCAACTCGATGCAATGAGGAAAAAGATCCTGGAAAACTGAACAATTTAGTGATAAAGCTAGCTTTGGGCTCACATGTTACGGAAGTTATGCCATGAGTTGTATAACTCTGCCTCTTTGAGTATTACCATTCATGTTTTTTAGTAGAGATTAATGAACACAAAAGATTTTCCAATGAATGAAGTTATCAAAGAGAGCTAAAGGGAAATGAGAGCAAAAAGTAAGTAAAGAGAAACATACAATGGATGAAACTACAAGTTGAGAGACTTTAGGAAGCTGGATTTTTGTTGCTCCAACTCTGTTGTTTGTATTTCAATGTTGTTGTCGGACCTTTCAGTGCATTACTTGAATCTTGAAGAAGAATTTCAAATTTTTCCACTCTATTTCCGAAACTGAATGCTTTAGTTGTAGTCTTAGCTTCCAGTTCGAACTTCCAAGTACACTTGCTCGTGTGCCTTGTTTGCTTCCTCTAGCTCTTGCAATGACATGGTGAGTTTTAGGATAGGCTGGACTTTATCTTCTACCAAGCTAGGCTTATCATCTCGTTCCTTTCACATTGAATCGAGTTCTCGATCCTTCCAACTTCTATGCATTCTTAAGTGCTTCTCTGATTGTCACCAGTTTTGGCTGCAATTTTGTGACTTTCCTTAATGTAGCCACCATATGGCCATTTCCTTCTCTCCTTGTTTGAACTTTGTGTATGACACCCATTCATACAAAATTTGAAGTAGAGGCATGATAGTGAGGACAAGAACGGGAGGTACATGGAACAACTCCTGATTTAGAAACAACGTGGTGGCACGCTATCTTCGAGAATCCTTCAGCCATGTTCTCCTTCACCATAGGTGTCGTCACCAACGTGAGGATGAAACCTAAAAATCAAACGCAAGAAAGGGTGAGAAATTCTCAAACCACATCTCTTTCATGACATTCCTGACCTACTCTTCTCCATTCTCGATACTCATATTGACTTTAAACATCAAAACGTTGGAAGAAAGGAAGATTAAAAAAAAAACACCTCGCCAATGCATTGAACTTCCATATACTTATCTTCCACATCTTATAACAATCTCATACACCAGTAGCCCCCCAGGTTTTCTATGGAAATGTAATCAAGGAAAAAGGGTTTACCCCAGCATCAATCTGGGGAATAGAGAACACACTGAAAAGGCATTTGATTTAATTGGGAACCCTCACATTCCAATGATGGGGGAGACTGAGGAATTATAACGGCAGGAGCATCGACAATGTTTAAAATGATTCCCCTTAAACTCAGAACAATAAGATTTTCAAGTAAATATGAGCATCTATTGACGGAAGAAACCGTAATCACCTCAAGAGTGCACAATCCATAAGTGGTACCAGCAGACATATAACT
Source organism: Linum tenue (assembly GCA_946122785.1). NCBI lineage: Eukaryota > Viridiplantae > Streptophyta > Magnoliopsida > Malpighiales > Linaceae > Linum > Linum tenue. The sequence continues at coordinate 50,863,113 of CAMGYJ010000004.1, read as the reverse complement.
TTGTAAATGAAATCCATTAACTTTGTAAACGAAATCCATTAACAACTGATAACATATCATCTATCCAAAGAGAAAGAAATATTAGTGTCTAATAAAAGGTACCAAACAATCTTAATACTGCTAAAATGAAATGATTTTCCAAATACTTGTCTTGTATGTATGACAATCAAGCATCTCGGGTTTCATTCTCCTTCCCACCAAAACAAAAAGTAAACCACAAACCGGGGACACATACCCTTTTTGTCTTCGAAGTTCGAACTCCAAATGTTGCATATATATGAAATAAGGTTGAAAGGAGATCATACCTTCTTATCCTTGTGTTTTGTGTGCTAAATTGTTTTTATTTCCCTCTCTTGCTATATTGCTCCTTCCCTAGCCCGGAAACATAACACACCGCCATAGAGGAAGCATAAATCACTAACGGACTGATTAGTGAAACTCAATACAAAACATGCCTAATATCCTAAATAGAGTAAGTTCTGTGCAGCTGAAATAGCAAATTCTGAAAGTAAAATGAAAACAGAGTCAGAGCCTCAGAGGCCACTACAAACAGTTCAACGAATTGTCTAATCATAAAGGGCTTCAACAGTTCCACCATAATAAAGATCCAAAATGTGGACGACCACTTGCCAGAAACATCAATAAGAGTATAAAGCTATGAAATTCAATTGGAAATGCAAGAAATTGATTTGTTCAATCGACTATTCTGCATAAAACTTGCTCAACTCCCACCAAATTTAACAGAACTGAAACTAAATCCACCTATATAGGGTATGCTATAGACCAACCGAATGATGGATAGGAAGATGATTTTGAGAGAGGAAACTCACCTAGATAGGCCATCCTCGAGTATCGACCCCTACTCCGCTGTCCAGTGGCCAGAGATGCGCTTCAATGGGGAAGGTGAAATCAAGATCTCTTGATTGTTGTTCGATGCATTGTATCCGCTGGAAGGAGTTTTGCAATTTGCATCAGTGTTGAATATGCCTACCGGAAAGATTCGCCATAAAACCTGTATAAGTGCCTCCACCTTCGACTCCCCTGGGAAACACAAAAGAGAAACATCATCATATCAGTGGCATATGAACAACAAAATAACTCAGCTGTCCGAACTGATAATTCACTCTCTCAAGCAAGTTGTTTAAAAATTTGGAGTGACAATAAAATCAATAATCTCTCACTTTTGAGAGTAAACAATCCAACCAAACCCCTAATTTAGCCTTATGGCTACAGGAAAAGACCTTTCCTACTTGACTCCTACTATTTGAAACCCTCTATAACTAATGAAAAATAAAAGTAAGATCAAGAGAGAGCTAGAGGTAATATAAGAGTAGCTCATCAGCATAAAAAAAAAAGAATCAAAATGTGGAGAATAAAAGGAAGTGAGAGACCTGGCCTTGATCGTTGTGACCAACCACGCGAGTATATGAAGAATTAACCATCGAATCAAAAAATCCCACCACGAAGCAAGTCAAAATCCAAGCCTCTAACGTGAAAGACGCTGCCACGAATCAAAGAGGACAAAACTCACTACCGTGAATCTTACAACTGCATAGAGTGAGAGGAAGTGAGAGCGATGAGAAAATTAACATAAGAGAACTCACAGTTCAGTTGGTGTAAGATTTTTTCTTCTTCTTCATCTGCTTAGAAAGAGGTCGATTGAAAGGGAAAAGAAATCTGGTGGGGATTATTGAAAAACAACGTGTGAGAATTAAAAAAAAAACAAAAAAGTGAAGGAGTTTGGTGTATACCTGCGTTGGAGGCAGATTCCTGCAAAGAAATGATTCTTTCAGATGCGGGAAGAAAACAAAAAAAAAAAGGGAAGGAGGGGATTGACGAATCATCAATTCCCAGGTCGGAGTAGCGGGTCTTCGATGGGAGTGGAGGAGGTTGGTGGTTGAGACTTGGAGACAGATGCGGCGAGAGTGGAGCCAGATTCGGGCGAGTACGGTTATTTCATATGCTGGAAAGAAACAGAAAGAAGGAGGACGGTTGCAGACTTGCGGTCGGTTCGCTGGAAGATACAGAAATCCCGCCTAAATGGGTTGTCACGTCAGCCTCCTAAAATCACTCTACGGGCAGAAAAATTTGAAAGGGGGATGCAGTTTTACTTTTCAGCTATAAATGATACTGTTGATAGGGCTGGGCATGCGGGCGGATCATCCGCGGGTTTGGGCCGACCCACCCGCATTTGACCCGAATTTCGTTAAGTGGGTGGGTCTGTGGGTGGGTGACGGGTTGCGCTGGGAGCCATCCGCCGGGTGGTGGGTGGGTTGTGGGTGAGTGTGCGGGTGACCCGCTCAACCCAACAGTAAAAAGATCAAAGTCGTTGGCGCTAGAGAGAGGAGAGTGGAGACGTTAGATATAAACTCGGACTGCTCCTGGAGTTTGAACCTCAAAGCCAACCTTCCAAATAGAGATCCCCTCTTCTTCCCTTTACTTTTTCCTCTAATTCTTGTGTCTAGATCACCGCTCTTTCCTTTGTGGAATTATTTTCCTTAGTTCCTTGCACCTAATAATCATCTCAATATGTAGAAAACTCTTTCATAATAGAATTTCTATCCAATTTAAGAACTAATTCGACATTTTTCGCCCTATTTCAACTTCTTGTTTCCCTCGATGATTCTCTTCGCCTATTATCATGTCAAGTTGATTCCTTTATATTATATACATTGTGATGTGGGTGAACCCACAAACCCACCCGCATCATCCACCATCCGCCCGACCCAACTCGAGACTAAATGTGGGTGGGTGGTGGGTTAAAAATTATCAATCCGTTTAAGCGCGGGTGGGTGCATTTTATGGTCAAAATCCACCCGACCCACCCAATACCCACCACTATATACAAATTATAAAGTCTAAAGAAGAATCCTGGTAACAGAAAGGAGGGTCGGTTCATTGATAAATAATAAGTCTATGTACAATTCTGGTGTTTCGCTGGCAATATGTGGCAAAATTGACGAACTATTTATCATTAGTACTGCTCTAGTTGATCCTCCCACGCATATGTACGAGGGCCATGCATGATCAAGGAATTGAAGAATTTAGACAAAATACACATGTATAGCCAAATTTTTTGGGTTTGTGCCAATAATAGTCAAATTTGGCGAAATACCACTTATAGTCACTTCTGTCCAATTCTTTAACGCTGTTAACGTTAAGTGTGACTGGGCAAACGGCAAGGATTACGTGGCCAGCCACATGGGCATTTTTTGTCCAAAATCATACTAGGTGGAAATTGACTTTTCTTACTATTATTAAATTAATGAACAAAAAAGAAAAAAAAAAGAAACACCTTTTATTTCTCTCAGGAAATCCAAAGCACCTACACTGTGGAAAACAAACAAAAAATCTCCAAATCCCTCTACTATCCTCCTCCATCGTCGCAAGTCTCCCTGTCGCAAGACTCGCAACATTCTCTCCGCCAACAATTAGGGGTGTTCAAATGGTTACCGTGGTAATAATCAAACCAATTAAGCCTAAATTTTATTAACCATGGAATAAAATGTCTTAACCAAACAGTCCAAATTAACACGAAAACCAAATTAACCAAACCAAAATTTAATTGGTTTGGTTAATCTGATAATCGGATTAACCAAATAACATAACATTACAGGAAAACAAACATAAACTATCATTTTATATAAGCAATAATAATAAGACTAACCATCCATAATTATCATCATCACTCGATTTAATACATCATTCATCATCTTTGCACCTAATATAGGTTGCTTACAACAAACCCCTAAATATAAATACATACCAATACCCCTCATCAGGAAGTTAAAGCTCTCCTACAAAACACTTAAACTATACATAGTTTGAGGTGGTTGTCATGGTATTGTACGTAATCCTAAAGTCTAGAAGTTGTCCAAAATGTTTTGGTTTAGTAAAAATAGGCAGGCCCATTTATTTTTTGATCTATAATGTTTTGGTTTGTTGTGCACATGGAAAATAAATAGGAAATCACGAAAGTTTGGTTTGGTTGGTTGCATGTAAGTATAAATAATTTTGTATATTAGGTGTATCATTAATTGGTTAATTGGTTTCATTGGTTAGCAGTGTTAAAACCAAACCAAACCAACTAAACCAAATTAGCTAAATTGTTTAACCAAACCAAACCAATTATCCAAATTAACCAAACTAAATTAACTGAATGCTATCGGTTAATATGGTTACCACGGTAACCAATCCGTTTGAACACCCCTACCAACAATCCACCGCTGCGAAGTCACCGCCACTATGTCTTCTCGTCGACCACCGCCAACCACCACTCAACCACCACAGCTTCCTCTACACTAACTTATTTCCCTTTTTCTTCTCTACAAAATTGAATTAAAAACCCCCAAATTGGAAATCGAGAGATTTGGGGAAGAGGATTAGCGTCGGTCCAATAATCGGGTTCGCCCTCCCGCCGCCCTCCCCGGCCGGCCGCCGCAGCTTCCCTTCCTCGTTCTCGCTACCCGTCGTCTCCCCAGCGCGACTGAACTCACACGACGTCTCGTCGAAGGAGAAGCTCCTGGAAGAGTAGCAGAAGCTCTCCTCTCATCAACGATGCCGTCTTCCTCTTCCTCCTCCTTCTCATCGCAATGCACCATTTTTGCCCCCCTTTTTCAATTTAGGGTTCTGGGAAGTTGATGTCGGGGTTGAAGATGGAGAGACGGTAGGCGGTTGGGAAGAACCCTAAAATGAAATTGGGGGAAAGCAGATGGCTATGTGAGGGTAACAATTTATTTATTTATTTTATTTATGATGTATAGATATTAAATAATTGAAATATCTGATGTGTCACTATTTGCTTATGTGGCGTTGTTGTGTCCACTGAGTTGGCGTCTAGTCAGCAAATCGTCAAATAAGTTGACTGTGTTATTAACACCGTTAAAGTTTCTAACGTAAATGACTATATTTGTCATACAACAAGTTTAAAAGCTGGCTATAAGTGATATTTCGTCAAATTTGGCTATTATTGGCACAAACGCGGAAGTTTTGGCTATACAAGTCTATTTTGCCAAGAATTTATATGCTTGTCCGTATTTAACAAATACTGAATCATGCTTTTGCGACAATTATAATATTCTTCAAATTAAACAATATTAAATCACATCTTATCATCTCTGTATTTTCATTGAAGCAATTTAATGAAGATCAACGATAATACCACTAAGCTAAATCCATGTACGCTTGATAACTCAGCCCACTTACACGTCAAAGAGACTCAAACTATGGAAAGCTAAAAATCATATTATCCACAACTAACCGATCAAATTGGGAAATTTGCAGAATCGGTAACAGTGCTTATATTACCATTTGTAAGAACGTTTCTACCTTGCATATAGTCATTTGATTGAGTGCTTCACAACCACATAAGTATCATCGCATTCATTCAATAGTCACAAATTTCTCAATAGTTAATCAAACGACTATAGACGTTTTAAGACAATGAAGATGAAGTCGAATGGCAGATTGGAGGATCAAACCATCATCATCACTCATCAGCACTAAGGAGTCCATTGGCATGACGTCATCTCCCCTCGAAAACAACAAAGGAGCTGAGTTGAGACTGCACCATTTCGATTAGTGTCTTGGTTGTATATAGTAGCCTTTTGAGGCACAAAGTTCTTTCACAATCTGATCCATAATACATTTCTTATTGGTAATGGAGCTTTGTTTAGGCGCCTAGGGATTTCATACCCATACCCAAATTCTTCCTTTCTCTAACAGATCATGGCTTCAACCACACCGCAGTCTTCTTCCACAGCAGCTGGTGCCATGTTTTCCCTTACTGGTACTGTAACAAGTCCATACTATGTAAACCTAACAAATCTCTAGTCATTCTTATCAAACTTGGTGGTACTTCCAACTTTAATCTCTGGAGCAGAACCGTTCATGTAGCTCTCAAAAACAGGAAGAAGCTCGGTTTTATCATTGAGTCAATTCCTACTCCAGATCTCCTTGATGTGAATTATCCAGTTTGGGAGCAAAGTAATAACTTTGTGTATTTACTCATTCTCAACTCTTTGGATCCAAGTCTGGTTGATAGTGTTTCATCATAGGATAATGCTTGACTTATGTGCGAAGATCTGAAGCAGCATTTTGGTCAAGCAGACAACATCCAAATAAGTGATTTGCATACTGCAATTTCTACCGTTAAAGGTAACAAATATGTGAATCACTACTATTCTAAGTTAAAAGACTATTGGGAAGAGTTAATGTAATTTTTTTCAATACCCAACTATGTTTGTGAACAATCATAGGTGAGACTATTATTAAGAAGTATATAGAAAATGAATTTTGTTACTCGATTCATTACTTGTTTGAATGTGCATATGGAGGTGTGAGGACCAACTTGCTTATGTTGCATCTTTTACCATCCATGGAAACTCTATTTAATTATGTTATTCAGCATGAGAAGCAGATTGCACAGCCTACTCAAGACATTTCTGCCTTGCTAGAATATTTCAACGACGCCATACTTGTTGGTAATGATTTATAGGATATTGCAGTTTTGAAACAGTGATCTCGACCAACTTTACTTCCTAGGCCTGGAGATTGCTCGATCACGTTGGGGGGAGATCCATATATGTCAAAAGAAGTATTGTAATGACCTTTTGACTGACACATGTTATGTCGATTCTAAACCTGTGGCCACCCCTGTAGATACGAAGACCCAAATTTCCACTTATGATGGACCATTACTCAAAGATGGAAGACTATATATTCAGGAGGACTGTTGGACGACTAATTCATTTCACAATAACTCGTCCAAACCTAACCTATATTGTATAATAGCGTTTTCAACACCAAGTAACTCCTACCGTAACTCATATACAAATGGCTTACATAATTCTAAAGTATCTTAAGAATGCACTTAGTCAAGGTTTGTTCTACTCATCTAATTAAGATCTCTTATTAAGAGGACATAGTAATTCAGACTGGGCATCATGTATAGATGTACAACAAATTACTCATTATCGTATTTCTTTGGAAACTTCATTGATTATCCAGAAATAAAAAAAGCAAGGCACAATTTCTCGTTCACCCTTGGAAGCTGAGTACATGGCTCTGGCTCAGCTCACTTGTGAAGTTGTATGGTGAAGAGACTCCCCCAGGAGTTACATGTTGAGCATCTGAAACCTGTGGACTTATTTTGTGACAATCGATCAACCATATACATTGATTAAAATCCTTGTTTCATGAAAGGACAAAACATATAGAGATTGATTGTCATGTAGTTTGACAATTCCTCCAATACAAACTTACCTCACTAATTCATCTTGATACAACGAATCAGATTGCGGGCATGTTCACTAAGAGACTGAGTATGCATCGACTTTAATATCTTTTTATCCAAGTCGTGCATCCATAATCTTTACACCCAGCTTGAGGTGGGCGTTATGAAGAAGATGAAGCTAATTGGCGGATTGGAGGATCGAACCATCGTCAACATCACTAAGGAGTCTTCGGCAACACGCCATTGTCTCCCTCAGAAGCATTAGACGCGCTGAATTGAGATGACACCGTTTCAATTAGTGTTGTGGCAAGTTCTTAGTTTTACTGTATATAGCCACCTCGCTATTTTCTATTGGTAGTTAGATTAGTTACCATTGTAGTTGGATGAGAACTGGTTTTTACCTTGTTCAGACATCGTCTTAGTGGTATATAGTAATTAGTAAGCCCTTTGAGCACAAAGAACCCACATTTAAATTTGTCCATAGCATTTTTGGCAGCTAGGAGCTGATGAATGATGATTATGGTTATGTTTTTAACTTTTTTAAATTTTATTTTTCAAGCTCGCCATAATCACTTCTTCCATTTTGTCCTTTCTCCCAAATTTAGAAATCAGAATACTAGGGCCCGACTGTTGAAGTGGGACCTACAATCAGCCTCGTCCAGGTGACGATGATGCATTATTGATTTTTGTTGGGTTAATATTTTCGTATGGACTGAACTTTGTCCAAAATAAATATCCTAACTAATTTTTTTTTTATCTATAACATCCTGACCCGAACTATACACCAAAATAAACAATTTGGCCAGATCCGACTTTTGACCGTTAACTTGGACGGTCAAACGCGTTGATCGTTAGTCAACGCGCCATGTCACTGCCAAGTCAGCATAAAATATTTAAAATAATTCACCATTTCCACACATTCCCTAATTTTAAATTACTATAAATTAAAAAAAAATCATCTAATACCTTAGTTAAACCAAAAATAAAAAAATTAAATATTTATCAGACCTTCTGACTTGGCAGTGACGTGGCGCGTTGACCGTCCAAGTTAACGGTCAAACATCGGGTTTGGCCAAATTGTTTATTTTGGTGTATAGTTTGGGCCAGAATGTTATAGGTCGCAAAGATTGACCAAAATGTTTATTTTGATTAAAGTTCAGGCCATACGAAAATTATCTAATTGACCACTGATCATGAGCAAACCTTAGTATCTTCTAGAAAATTTGTTTAGTAACTGTAACGTAAAACGTTTTACTGAGACGTTAAGGCTTAAGCTTTAGTACTTTACTGAGACGTACAACTATTTTCCCAGGGTTAAAAGGTGGATGGACTAATTTAGATGGAATAACACACAGATATACAAAAGAAGTATTTTGGGTTAATATATTTGTATGACCCGAAATTTTCACAAATTAAACATTCTGATCAATTTTTTTGATCTATAACTTTGTGGCCTCAATTATGTATTAAAGTTACGAAATTGGTCAAACATGATATTTGAATGTTATCTTGGACGGTCAACGTGCCACATCACTGCTAAGCCAGCATAGACAACTTAAAAAAAGTTGATTTTCCACCTATTACCATTTAAAAATATGGGACCCGACATTTTTAAATTTCTTTTACTTTTTTTCTTCTTTTGTTCAAAATAAAAAATATAAATGGTAATAGATGGAAAACATTAAAAAAATTTAAGTGGTATGTGCTGATTTGACAGTTATGTGGCTCGTTGATCGATAGTCAAAGCGTTTGACCGTCTAAGATAATGGTCAAATCTCAGGTTTGACCAATTTTGTATCTTTGATGAATAGTTGATGTCAATTTATAAATAAAATTTTTTTTGATCAAAATGTTTAATTTATGAAAAGTTCAAGTTATACAAATATATTAACCCAATTTTTATTCGGGTAAAATCAAACAATAATGATAGTATGAGTATATCCGGACGAGACGGAGAGAATGGGCCCACAATTGGCCCAGGTAATTAAGGATGAAGAATTAAAAGTCATTTTTATTTTCACTAGCTTTCTTAATTGACTCATAACTTTTTCGTTTTAACTCGGATTTTAATTTTTTTTGCACAGATTGAACAAGTTCAACGTGCTCTACAAAATGAGATCAATTTTCAATATTTATTGAGGAAAAAAAATTATGGCCTCTCGGTACTACATACCATATGGTATCTTCTTCTTTTTTAATTCGTTTTTGAAAACGTTTGCACAGCAGGGACGAGTTCATCATGATCTATTGGATCTACAAATTTCTGGGTGAACAAATTACAAGACAAAAAAATACCACACAATACCATACAATACCACCCTGGTACGGGGTGGTATCTTATGGTATACAATGTTAAAAGTCGTAAATGACAATTAATATACTTCTACTATCATGTATTCAACCATCTTACAGTTTTGGTTTGTGTCATACCACCATGGTACGCTTTTCAAACCATAGGTATGCTCTTATTTCAATACCAGTCAATACCATATGGTATAGAATGGTATAAAATGACTCAATTTTTTTTGTTCGAAAAATATATCAAAGTGGATATCATTTTGAAAAGCACAATTAATCTGATCTAACTGTGCAAAAAAATTTAAATTTTGACTTAAAACGAGTGAGAAATCGCCCGTCAAAGATTAAGGAGGGGAAAATTAAAGGCTTTCCAGGAGAGAGGGGATACTGATGTCATGCTGATGTGGGTGAGTTACTCATAGTTACTCACCATAAGATTACTGACCTGATCCATTCCCGTAATTAAGTGGGTGCCTCTCCGCCCTCTTGTCTGCATGTGTTGCGACGTGGCACCTTTTCGGATCGGATCCAAATATGAACGTTAGACTTACCAAGATAAATGCCAAAAATGTTATACCAAATCGGGGAAAGAACTAGTAGCAAGTAGCATCCAGGGAAAACGGTGTCGTATTTCCTTTATTATTTAAAACTTCTACTATAGTAATAATGGTATTAATTAATTTGCTTTTTTCTTTTTCCTAATACGCGCCTGGTTTGATCCTTCGTTTGGGGATAGAGGTGGCAATTTCAATCCAATCCACCAATCCAATCCATCAATCCATTAAAAATATCCACCTAATCCAATCCATTTAAATCCAATCCATTTGATCCAAATCCAATTGGATTGGTGGATTCATGGATTGGATCCATGGATCATTGGCAAATTACGGTTTAGTACCTATAATTTTTATTTTTTACATTTTGGTACCTAAAATTTAATTTTTATACAAAAAATATCATTGGAAATTACGTTTTGGTACCTAAAATTTTTCATTGTGATATTTTAGTACCTAAACTTTTTACATTTTACATATTGGTCCTTGGTTGAGGATTTCATTTGGATTCATGGATAATCCACCAATCCATTTGATCCAATCCATGAATCCACCAATCCATTAGATCCAATCCATTTGATCCATGGATCCACCAATCCAATCCACCAATCCACCAATCCAATCCATTTGCCACCTCTATTTGGGGAGCTATAACCGGAAGCAGCCGGTCAACACCTACCTCATATGAAAAAATATGTACAACTCACCAATCACCAGGTAAATGTAAAGACTCATAATTGAAAAGTACTTGTGTAATCTTTTCAGAATATAGTATATGAATATTTATTTAATAAATATAATTAAATTTTTAAATAATTCATTGATAGATAATAAAGAAATAACTACAGTCTTTTTCATTGTATCGAACTAAACAATTATTAGCAAAATGTCGCAAATTAGACTTCGAAACTTGTTCTTAATACAACTCAAAGCTGAAAAATGTCATTTCTACACTTAGAGTTGCAACAGGTAGGATCAAAACTAGCTTCATAAGCAAATAAATCGATAGATATGAATGAGACAATTTTATCTTCACCATTACTTGAGAATAATTCACCAATTCCTTTTTTGTAGCAAAAGGATAAATAAAAACTAATATTTAAGTTTAGGGCTGAAAAAATAGACTAGACCATTAGAAAAATCGTGGTTCAAACCGGACCTCACAATTTGGTCTGGACTATAGACCGTAAAGTATGGTCTAGTTTGGTCTATGGTATGTATATTTGATGTTTTGATCAATTGGTCTAGTCTGGTCGAGACTATGGTTTACCGGACCAAACCATAGATCCAGTCGACTTGTCAATACGTGTTAGCAGCCCACTCGATCACTCTCCCAACTCTCACAACGAGACCCAAGCCCCAACCTTAATTTTGAGAATCTCGTCCCTTCCTTCATTCACAACCAAATTTCACCAGATAGTAGAGACAATCGTGTCTCCATATGACATTATGTTTTTGTTTATGACGTTATGGTGCAAGTTGGGATGTTTTGACTTTGTATTTTTGTCATGTACTGAGATATAGGGTGTCAAAATTATTCATGCATGTTAGAATTTATATTTTAAGGCAAAAATATTTTTTTCTTTGCTATTGGTTCAATTTTTTGTGTGGTTGAACAAACAAATTGTTAATTTTTCGTTAAGTGTGGTTTATCTGAACAAGACCATACCGGACTAGACCGCACAAACGTGGTATGGACCATATAGTTTGTGATCTATACTTAAGCCTCTCGATCTGGACCGTCTTGTGCTGTCTGGACCATATAGTATGTGGTCTATACTTCAGTCTCTTAATCTGGATCGTAGATCGTATACAAGATCCTAGATCCTATTTGGACTAGACCGCACAATTTCCGAAGCCTTATAAAGTTATCAAAAAATTCGACAGTAAATTCTGATCCAAGGGCAATGGGTTAGGGTGGATACTTGTTTTCTAGGGTTCGTTTGGTTGTAGTATTTGTATGAGTTATTTGGGTTCAAATAACTCGCTTGGCAGCGTTTACTGAAATGAGTTATTTGGACAATGAGTTATTTGAAATAACTCATAGTCGTGTTATTTTGAAATAACTCATTTTATCACTCTATTTTACCAAATACCACATTTGAATGGTTCAACCAAACGAAATACTTTATTTCAATTACCACTGAAATACCACTTGAACAATAAATGAGTTATTTGACTCTACAAATATCACATTGATAAATAACCCATCCAAACGGCCCCTTAGTAACCATCGTGGCAATCTACATCTAAACCCTTAATTAGCTTTTCCCATGGTGGTTAGTAAAAACAAAATTTGGCGTTAACCTCACCAGTGACGCCTGAGGAGATCAGGAAAGTGGTCTTTAGCCTGAGGAGACCGTATGGGTTTACAGCGGTTTATTTCATAATTATTGGAGTATAGTTGGACATGATGTAACCCAAGAGGTTTTAGCCTTTCTCCACTCTGGGCGTCTACTGAGAAGTTTCAATCGTACGTGGATATCTCTAGCTCCAAAAGTTGTTGAGGTGCGTACCATGAAAAATCTGCGACCTATAAGCCTGTGTCAGGTCTTCTACAAAATCATCTCTAATATTATGACTAACATACTTAGTCTAGTGTTACCAACGATTATTTCAAAATCCCAGAATGGATTTGTTAAAGGGCGCCAGATTACTGACAATATACTCGTCAGTCATGAAATGACGCATCATCTCAAAACTATGTATTCTGGGAAAAGATCGTGGATGGCCCTAAAGCTAGACATGGAAAAGGCATATGACCCCATTGAGTGGCAATTTCTGTTAGAGATGATGAAGGAATTGGGTTTCCATCCTCAGTTTGTCTCCTGGATAAAGAATGTATTACAACAGTATCTTATTCAATAATTGTCAATGGGAATCCTTATGAGTACTTTTGGCCGACTAGAGGACTCCGCCAAGGAGATCCTCTTTCTCCACTACTCTTTGCCATTTGCTCGGAAAGTTTCTCGACCCTAATTAGCCAGGCTGTGTCTATGGGATTTTTGGAAGGAGTACGCGTTCGTCAATCATGCCCAATGGTTTCCCATCTTTTCTTTGCGGATGATTCCTTTTTATTCCTTGAAGCTTCCCCTGCCTCATGCACCACATTGCTATCCCTACTACAAGTATATGAAGGGCTGAGTGGAAAAAGGGTCAACCTCGCCAAGTCTGTAGTTCTTTTTAGCCGGAATACTCTTCCGGCTGCTGCATTGTCGATGGGTACCCAACTAGGCATTGGTACTATTGGAGAATAAGATGCATATCTCGGTCTCCCATCCTTACTAGCCAGGTCTAAAAGAGATGCTTTTATGTCCATAGAGGAGAAGTTTCGCAAGAAGCTTGCTGTTTGGAAGCAGAGGGCGATTTGAAGAGCAGGCAAAGATACTTTGATAAGAATCTCTGCAACTAACATACCTGTACACGGTATGTCTTGCTTTAAATTTCCTAAGGAAACCTGTAGACTATTAAATAGGGAGGTCGCCAGATTCTGGTGCGGCTCCTCTAGCAACTCGGATCACCCTATACATTGGGTTTCTTGGAAGGGAATTTCCCAAAGCAAGTTCCATGGAGGATTGAGTTTCAGGGATTTTGAGGCGTTTAACCAGGCACTCCTAGCAAAGCAATGTTGGCGCATTTGGGCAGATCTAGATTCTCTGCTTAGTCAAATCTATAAAGGTCGGTACTTTAACACTAGTACCATTTTAGAGGCTCAGATAGGATCAAATCTCTCGTGGGGTTGGCGAAGCATACTTTACGGAAGGGATCTCCTCCTACAAGGAATGCATTGGCAAGTTGGTAATGGACATGATATTGATGCTTTTTATGACCGCTCGATCCCATATGCTAAACCAGAGAGTCCGGGGATCTAGTTGGCCAATCTTAACTCATCACTAAGAGTCTCCTTTTTCATTGAGGAAAGTATGGGGGAATGGCACATTGCGAGGTCACAATACTATTTTGATCCCTGCTTGAGGATATAATTTGCAAAATGGCCCTTCCTCGAAGATCGCAGTCAGATATTAGAGTATGGCATTTTACCAAAAATGGCAAGTACTCATTCAAGACAGGGTATCATCTAGCACTTGAAGGCATTCTAGCACCCAATAGAAAAGTCCTGGCTCACATTATCGATCATCCTTTGTGGAAACTGACATGGGGCATTCAAACCCATCCTAAACTAAGGTTTTTCATTTGGTAGTGCCTAAGAGTGGTCCTACCAACGACAGTAGCGCTCCGATCTTGTGGGGTTAATTGTCTAAGGCGATATCATGTTTGCTCGAGGAGCCGAGAGAGTATAGAACATTTGTTCTTTCATTGCCCCTTTGCCAATATGTTATGGTACTTTGTGGGATTAAGTGACATACTGGTTTCGGCCCAACAATGAATTTTAGTGTGTGGTGGCGTCAACTTATGCTTTCAGAGCAGTCCCAAACCCATTTTCTCCAGATCGTGTGTCCTTGTGGAGAATATGGAAACCAATAAATAAAGTGGTATTTGCAAATACCTAACCTCATGTCCGTTTGCTTGCCCACCAATTCTCCTTTCAAGTCTGTGAATTGCTCTCATCCCGTCTACCTGCCCCGCCTGTTCAGCCTCGTGTGACTGCCTCTTCAAGCCAGCCCTTGGAATGCCCTCTTGAAGATTATCTGAAGATCAATTTTGATGCTGCTGTTCAAGCCTCTGGTTGCTCGTCTGGTCTTGTGGTTCGTGGCTCGGACGGTCATGTTCTGCTTGCCTCAGGTTTCCAGCATCCATGGATTTCATACCCGAACCTTGCAGAGCTCCTTGCAGCAAGGGATGCTATCTCACTTGCAGCTTCTAGAAAGTCTGCCTCGTGTCATCATTGAGTGAGATGCTGTTGTGGTCATCCGTCAACATAGCCTTGGTGCAGTGGAGGATTCCGTGGGTGGTCCCATTCTTAGAGATTGTAGGCTTATCCTTGGGTCTTTGTCTCTTTTGTATAGAATTTAGGGCGGTTCCGCGGACTGCCAACTGGGCTGCCCATAGAGTGACACGTAAAGCCCCGTGATGTCTCGGCTAGAGTTAGCTTCTTTTGACTTTGTAGGCTGGTTTGTTAGCGGGGTGGGGAGGGAGTTTGGGTAGTTTTTGTTCTAACTATCTTTCTGATATTACTCGGGCAAAAAAACCCCCTTACTTAGCTATGTTTCCCCCCCATTTTTTTAAAATAACGGTCAACATTAGATTAATGACAACTTTGGAATAAAAATATTTAACACATTAGATTATTACCCATATTTATAATTTACTATCTCATTTCTCTCCCCGAACTCTAAAACCCAATCTCCATCTCCCCCGACAAGAAACAACAACACTTTCTCTTCTTCCCTCACCCCTCCCGCTGGCTCTCCCTCCCCCATCTCCCCTCCCCACTCCACCACCACCACCCATCCTTCTCTTTCCCTCCCCATCCCACCACCGCCTCACCCCCTCCCCTCCCCATCCCACCACACCACCATACATCATCACCGTTGCCCTCATCCTCCCATCTCTCTCTCTCTCCCTCTCCCCTCCCCCGCAATCTCTCTCTCACAGGCGGCTGAAAAGGTGGAATGAATAAAAACACTAGATCTGATTTTTTCGCATTGGTAGTGATTTTTTTTTGTAGTGGTAGTGTTTTTTCACATTGGTATTGTTTTCCGCATTGGTATTGATTATCATGTAAGCGTATTGTTTTTTTGTGAAATGGTAGTGTATTTTCTTCTTCTGTAGTGGTAGTATTTTTTGCATTGGTATTGTTTTTCTCTTTTATTGCATTAGTATTGATTATCATGTAATGGTATTGATTTGCATGCAGGGGCGGATCTACGTTGAGGCTCGGGGGGGCCCCGGCCCCCGAGAATTTTGAAAATCGCGTATGAGTACAACGAGAATTTTAAAATTACGTATTAATTAAGTAATTTATATAAATAACGACATTGTGCAATTTGATTTAACTACAGTGCATGTAGTCTAGCGGGTAAGTGAATATCTTTTATGTTAGGGAACGTGGGTTCAATTTTGAGTTTTTTGGTCCATTTTTGCTAAAGAAATTCAGAAGAACATGGTACAAATACAAAAATGAATATTTTTTGTTGACAATTTATTTAATAATGTTGAATATCATTACTAATTTTTCAATTTAAATCATAATTTTAGCGCTAACAATTATCTTAGATAATAAATTATAATGTGGGATTTATAATATTTGTTTTTTTTTTATTTTTACGATAATACGTGCTAAAAAAAATTTCGCCCCCCGAACTTCAAATCCTGGCTCTGCCCCTATTTGCATGTATTGATATTGATTAAATCTGCAATGGTATTAGTGTTTTGTGAAATGGTAGTGCTTTTATTTCTCGAATGATATTGGTGTTTTGTGCATTGGTAGTATTTTTTTAATGGATTGGTATTGTTTTATTGTTGCAACGATATTAGTTCGGCTGAACGAAAACAAGGAAAAGAATGAGAAAAAAAAGGAGGAGAGATACGGCTGGAGATTGTGGAAGTGAGAGAAAGAAAGAGAAAATTTTAATTAATATATTTTTGGTTAATACCCTAATTTGGCCTGAAGTTTGGTGTAAGTGTTAGTTTTGGCCCCAATTTTTCAATAAGACAGTTGTGGCCTACTTTTCAAATTAATGGACAGATTTGGCACTAATCTTTTTTTGACCGTTAATATGGACAGTCAAACAATTATTCCGTTAGTGACTCAGAAAAAATTGTTGATGTGGCTTATACATGGTGCCACATCATTAAATAATATAATTTTAATTTTGTCATTTAATTAAAAAAATGAAAATTAACAAATTAAAAAAAATTCCCTCCCATTATCCCATCATCCCAAAATCCCAAATCCAAACCCTAATCTTAATCAACAATCATCCTCAAAATCAATCCTTCGACCTCCGTTGCTGAAGCCCTCTCTGCCCTCCAATCCTCCGGCCACCACGACACCGATACCGATGTCCTTCCCCTTTTACCACTCTGCCCTGCCCTGCCCTTCCTGAAATGGCGTCCCCCACAGACCCCTTCCCTACAAAAACTTCTCACCTTCTACTAATATGAACCACATTCCAGATCACGCCTCAGCATCCTCCGACTGCGAAACTTCGAGCGTGGGAGAGAGGTCAAGGAGGAGACGAGATCGGAGGAGACCGGGCGATAGTCTCTGGATCCATCACGGCGACGCGCGGCGGAGTTGGAGGGGTCACACTGGCCACGGAGGGAACTCAGACACGTCTGCGGAGGACGACGGTGGGACTCGAAGTCAAGGATGTTGGTGGCAGGGACAGGGATGACGCAAGCAACGTCTTTTTTGTTATTGTTTCACTTGTTTGGGCTAGAACAGGGGAGGGGAATTGAGCCGCGAGCGTTTTGGTAGAACCCGATTATGTAGACGGAGCTAAGGAAAACGGCGGCGAGGGCTTTGATAAGGTTTGGTCGTTTGATTTTGGAGGCAGTGGTTAGGTGATGGTGATTAGAGAACGGTGGCGCCATGGAAGGGGTTGGAAGAAGAAAAGAGGAACTTTGGAAGGGGAACAAGATGTTTTTAGATTAGGGGTTGAGTTTTGGGCTTTTGGGAATTTTGGAATAATAAAAGGGAACTTTTTAATTGTAGGTAATTATTTTTTATTTTCATTTGAATTACAATATTAAATTATATTATTTAGTGATGTGGCACACGCATAAGCCACATCAGCCGTGTTTTGCTGAGTCACTAACGGAATAAGTGTTTGACCGTCAATATAGACGGTCAATTAAAATTTCGGGCCAAATCTGTCCATTAATTTGAAAAGTGGGTCATAACTGTCTTATTGAAAAATTCGTGCCAAAACTGACACTTACACCAAACTTCGGGCCAAACTAGGGTATTAAGCCATATATTTTTGTAACTTTCTAAGAGAAGGTAATTAATAATTTTTTTATCATACCCAATTTACCCTTAGTAACTACGATGATTACTACTGTGAATTGTAACCTTATTTCAATAAATTTGCATTGACTTGCGAGCACTTCTACTATGCTATATAGTATTGGTGCTTTAATGTACAACTTAAAGTTGTACCATAACATTAAATGTATAAGTTTAGGTTGTACCATAAAGCAATTTGTACCATTATGTTATGGTACAACTTTACAACTTGAAGTTGTACCATCACATAAAGGTACAAGTTCAAGTTGTACCATAAAAGAATTTGTACAAAAAGTATAGGTACAATATGAAATTGTACCATAACGTAAATGTACAATTTTAAGTTGTACCATAAAGACAAAATCCTATAGCACCAATAATATATAGCATTGTAAAATTCTCTTTGACTTGCTGGTCTCAAATTAAAAAAAAAACGGAGAAAATGACAATAAATGATTTCAACACCACGAATTTAGCGTCACCGGTTTAGACGGTAGCCGATCGAGAAACGGGGCCGCGGTTTATGCTGATTTCCCCCCTTCCCTTTCGCATTCCATTTAATAAAAATTAAAATAATAAAAAAAATTTGGTCTGGTTGTTCTAGGGTGTCTCCTTCGTTTGCTTCCCTCTGCTAAAGGCCGCTTTTCCACAGTGCCGCTTTGCTTCTTTCTTTCCCCTATTATTTATTTAGTCGCACTCTCCGTCCATTTCCAGACCTCGGCATTCCCACACATAGATAGCAGTCCTTCTTCTTCTACTACTTTCCTCCACGTTCCTCTACCTTTGACCTTCTTATAACCTCTTTCCCCCGTTATGTAATTTCTTTCGCCGGAGATTATTCTTTATTGAGGTTCTTTTCTCTCTCGAGTAGCCCCTGGACGAAGGGGAAGCAACAAACAGCTGCACCGATTCCGGCCAGCCATGGCTCTCCTGCTTCGTTTCTCTCTCCTGGGTTTGATCTGCATTGCTCTGTTTTCGAACCGCTGCTTTGCCGCCGACCCAACGGTCTCTTACGATTACAAACTCACTTACATAACCGCCTCCCCTCTCGGCGTTCCTCAACAGGTCCCCTTCTTCTACGATCCCCCTCTCCGTCCGCATTGACTTCTAGTTTTCTTGCTTCCAAATGGGTTTTTTGTTTTGTTTTCTGGGTTTTGTTTCTTGCTTGTGACTCTGTAGCCTTTAGTCTAGGATCTTATGGTTCAAATGGTTGGCTGTTCCCCCAATTTTTATTTCAGTGGGCTCTGTTTCGTTTCAATCTGTTTGTTATATTTGAGCTAGGGATTCAATTATCTCCCCATTCTAGACACGAGCAGATTTAGCTTCAGGGGTTCGTAGCATTCAAAAGGAATATCTCGGGAGCTCATTTTGGGCTGTGGTTATCGATTCATTAGTTGGTTTTCCAGGCCTTCTGTTCCGGTGAATAGGGTTTTGTTCAGTCTAGTAGGAAGGAAGCTGCTGAGTTCTTCCCCTCATATCTTTGGCAGGTGATTGCTGTGAATGGACAGTTCCCTGGTCCAGTCCTGAATGCTACTACCAACTACAATGTCGTTGTGAATGTTATCAATGAGTTGGATGAAGGTCTCCTCATTACTTGGTATATATCCTTCTCATCCCTATGCTGCTTGTGAACTTTGAATCTATGATGACTAGTTGGTTGTTTTGGATTGGGGCGTGGAAGTTTTTGATATGGAATGGCTGTGTGTGCGTGTGTTTTGAGTATAGGCCTGGGATTCAAATGCGGCGAGATTCGTGGCAAGATGGAGTCCGGGGCACAACATGTCCAATTAGGCCAAAGAAGAATTTCACTTATAATTTCCAAGTGAAGGATCAGATTGGGAGCTACTTCTACTACCCCTCGCTGAATCTCCAAAGAGCATCTGGTGGTTTTGGCCCTGTTATTATCAACAACAGGGAGGTTATTTCAATCCCTTTTGCACAACCTGATGGCGACATTAACCTCCTCATTGGGGATTGGTACACTCAAAACCACACGGTTGGTAATTTGTTTGTTGTTTAGTTGATATATATTGATTGATGCTCTTTTGTTGTTTAGGTAGATTAAGTTTGAGGATTGTATTTGATTATTTTCTCTTTGCTGCCTGTTTTGCACTGAATGCCAGGCATTGAGGACTACTCTTGATTCTGGGAATGAACTTGGAATGCCTGATGGAGTTCTAATTAATGGGAAGGGACCTTTCAAATACAACTCTAGTGTACCTGATGGTATTAAGTATGAAACCCTTAATGTCGATCCAGGTAGCCACCTTCTCATTTGCTCTTTTTCTTTGTCTTTCCACTAGAACCAAGTGGTTTGCTTCTCTCCCTATCCTGTTGCATAATCTGTTTTCTGGTTTGTAGGCAAAACTTACAGATTTCGGGTGCACAATGTGGGCACTTCAACTAGTTTGAACTTCAGAATTCAGGGTCACAATCTGCTTCTGGTGGAGACAGAGGGACGTTATACATCACAACAGAACTACACCAGCTTTGATATCCATGTTGGCCAGTCTTACTCATTCTTGGTCACCATGGATCAGAACGCAACCAGTGACTACTATGTTGTGGCAAGCGCCCGATATGTGAATGAAACAGTTTGGCAGAGAGTCACTGGTGTTGCCATCTTGCACTACTCCAATTCCCAGGGACCAGCCGCTGGTCCTCTGCCTGAGGCGCCAAACGATATCTACAACCAGTGGTCTGCCCTGAACCAGGCAAAAACTATCAGGTTTGTGCTTTAAACGCAACTCATTTCATCTGCTTCTTATGTATGAAAAAGTTTTCCCCTGACTCTTTCTCTGCCTATTAAATTTTTGCTAGGCAAAACACATCTGCTAGTGGGGCTAGGCCAAATCCACAGGGCTCATTTCACTATGGTCAGATCAATATTACTAACACATACATTTTGAGGAGCTTGCCACCGGTTTCAATCAACGGGAAAATGCGTGCAACTCTAAATGGAATATCGTTTCGAAACCCGGACACCCCAATCAGGCTTGCTGATGTTCACAAGGTGAAGGGAGCTTACAAGCTTGATTTCCCCAGTCAGCCGATGAACAGACCTCCTGTGGTGGACACATCTGTCCTAAATGCTACATACAAGGGGTTCGTCGAGATCATACTGCAGAATAATGACACCAGGTTGCAGAGCTTTCACATGGATGGTTACTCATTTTTTGTTGTCGGGTGAGTAAAACGTCTCTCTCGCGCTGCCATTGTCAAATTTCCCTCCACTTGAAAAGTTTGAAACTTTGCGCTAATTCTATCGAGTGGGATTACTGCAGAATGGACTGGGGAATCTGGTCTGAGAGCAACAGGAACGGATATAACAACTGGGATGCCATTTCTCGCTCCACGGTTGAGGTTGGCTTGCTTGCTTCTCAACCCAATAAGGAACCCTGATTTGCATTGAAGTGTGAAGTCATTTGGTGTTTGAAAGGTCTCCTTATGATGTTTAATCTAATTAATGTGGCACAGGTGCATCCTGGAGCATGGACTGCCGTCCTAGCATCCCTCGACAATGTCGGTGTATGGAACCTGAGAGTGGAGAATCTCGACAGGTGGTATCTCGGTCAAGAGACGTACATGAAAATAGTCAACCCCGAGGAGAATGGTGAAACTGAGTTTGCTCCACCCGATAATGTAGTGTTCTGTGGCCAGCTTCAGAACCTGGAGAAGTAATTGTCTCTCTGGCCTCTCATTTCCCCTCTCGTTTTCGTTTGTCATAGTATTTCTCCAGCCATCGAACCAAATTGCCTGACCACTTTTACTTCTGTGTGTGTTGTACAGGGACAAGAAGTCAAGTGCAGGGTCGACAATGGCGAGGAGATCCAACGTGTTGGTCAGCCTGGCGATGGCGCTTTCTGCTGTCTTCTTTTACTGCATTTTGGTCTGAAACATTTTTATAGCAGTGTGGGGGGAAAAGAAACAAAGAGATACACAAAAGGTCTAATTTTTATGAGGGAATTGTTAATGGTTAGTCATACACTATTGGGTTGGTTGAGTTTAGGTATTTTTCCTGCTTGATTTAACTGTGCAGCTTTTTCTCTCCAGTCTGTTCTAATGTTCTTGTTTTGTTCATAGAGATGGTTCTTCTTCTCACTTTGTTAGTGCTAAATGCTAATCAGTAATCACAGCATTCAAAATCAATCCGTTTCCCTTCGTTTCCTTGTGCTTATTTTTTTATATGTTTATTATTATTTTCGTCTTATTTAATATTACTTTTTGCTCCTCAATTTCGGGGTCGTTGTCTCATTGTCTGGTCCTCCATTAACGGCCGTTGACTATCCTAATAATGATCCGAGTGTCTCTCGCTGTCTCTTTGGGTTCGTGAACCCGCGACCTTTGCAATCATTCGGTTCGATGCACGTTGCTGTGGGCCTCCAAACGGCCCATAAGACTGCCCCAACTGTCTGGCGGAGCTAGGAGATCAGAAGCCCGAATGTTTCATACGGGCTGGGCTGAAGTTGACTTATGGGATGCGAATGGTCCATTGCCAGTGTTGGTCCAGGCCGAAATGATGAGCAGGCGCGGGACCCAGAAAATACGGCGAACATCATCAAGAGAATTAATCAAACATGGGAAAATCAAATATTTGTTGATACACACACATCATTAAAATCAACGACAAAAGGACAACATTAAAATTTCCAGACAATTTTCTCGTTATCATTCGAGTAGAGGAAACTAACAAACCCTAATTATTGAGTCACACAAACCCCCATAAGCATGCCTGCCGGCTTCTTTTTCCAGTGCAAGCGTGAAGCGCCTCCCTTTGACTATGAAGCAGTACTGCACTACACTGTTACAGCTGCATGCTGCTGTCTCCTTTGGTAATCATATGATGACGGAATTTGCAGACTGCCCAGATAAGAGCAGACCAGAAAGAAAGAGCAGATGTACCCTAAACCAAAACAACACATATATTTTAAAAAACTCAAAACACTTTTGGCCTATTTAAGGGCAAGGTGATCGATCATCAGCAAGAAAGGAACAATGGTGGCAGTTTTGGCTTCCAAGAGCTCCCCTCGTCTCGTTGCCTTCAGCTACCTAGCTTATTGGTCCTACTGCATAATGTGTACGTGGGTTTTGTGGGTCTCTGCTTCAACCATTGCATAAGCGTAAGTATGTACATATCCCCCATTTCCTTTCACTTCCTTATTCTTAATTATCTTGTCACTTGGAGATTTCCTTTTGCAATGGACGTGGTAATGGCTTGACCTTAATGGGTTAAGATCGATGGGTTTTGGACTTGGCGGGTTAGCAGCTAGTCCTACATTTAGTCACGTCCCTGATCGATTGATGCCTCACTATACAAAAAACATCATTTTTGCTTGCCGCCCATCTCTTGCTTCTCTATCAGATGGCGTTTCTGTACCTTAATTGGTAGCCAAGGAAAGTTAACTCGGGTCATCATGGACCAAACTATATATCTTCTCCTAGCTACTATTACTATATCATCTACACAGCTAAGCACGGGGCAGTTGCTGATTCATTAACCGGTCCTCAATCTCATCCAGGATGTCATTCTCATGTTTGGGGAAGTGGGGAGATGACGGGTTTGGGTTGGGTAAAAGTGAAAGTCTCTCCTTCAACTGAATGTCCTTCAACAAATTGCCCTGTAGCTTTTCTTCTTTTTATAGTTTCATAATCAATTTATTTTTCAATAAATCGAGTTATTGGTACCAACTAGTTTATGCAATGGTATTAGAAACAATAAATCGAGTTATTAGGACCAACTAGTTTATGCAATGGTATTAGAACCTTATGTGATAGAGATATCTTCTGTTCGAATGTCTCGATGACCCTATTTTTGAACTGAACGCAAATTTCAAACTCGTACAAGTAGCTAGCTTGAGTTTGAGGGAGCGTGTTAGTAAATGGTGTGAGATATGTAATTAACTTCCTTCCAACAAGTTAGAGTTATTGTGATCAAATGGTTCTTGTCACTTGTATTAGAGCTTTCTGTGACGGAGAGGTCTTCGGGTTTTGAATCCATTAATTACTAAGCACTTGTTGTCTGATCATGTATGTGCAAGCTTCAAGCTACTATGAGTGGCTTGCATCAGAGAAGACACGTATTAGTATGTGATATAAGATTCATTATTAAATCTCTCTCAATAACTTGAAGTTTGCGACAGGTTGTCAATACTTAATGTATAAAAGCAACCAATCATGTCAAAAAATTTAGTGGGGGGAGGTTTGTGATGCTAATAATCCCTTGATTGAGGGTACGGTTAGGATTTCTTAAGTGCCTTCTACGCCAGAGAAAAGCCCCAGAGTCGATGGTTTTTGGCTCTGCAGCAAACATAGATGCGCCTGCCAAATGTAGTAGTAATTCTGCTGCTTTCTTTTTGGCTAGACTTCTGTTTCCTCGGAAAAACCAAATGCCACCGCCGGTGCCGAATTCGTTTCCGGCGATGTTGATTTGATGTCTCGCGATGGAACCTCTTGCGGTGCCGTTGATCGAATGCACCGCTGATAGCTGAAATCGAGACGACCGTCAAATATCCGCCGCCGAATGTCGGCGCCGTTGATTTGATCGATGCACCTCTAAATGATGAAATCAACGTGACCGTCAAATATCCACCGTCGGGCGGTGTTGATTTGATCGATGCACCTCTGACTTCTAACCAAGAACGACCGTTACTACGGTTCGCACCTCTCCAAACTACGTTCGAACGAGGGTGTTTGAGTTTTGAGGAATCTACGCTACCGCTACTCCTATGGAGATTCCTGTGGAGAGCTCCGCGACTACGACTAAGACTACAACTATGGAGATCCTTCCTGGAAGGAGAGCTCCGCGAAGGAGTTACAGAGAAAAAAGGTAAAGTTTGACAGAGTTGTTCTGTGTTGATTTTTTGGTTGTCCTTCTCTCTCTCCTTGCTCCGGTGATTTTATTTGAAATCAATTGCGTAGTTTTCACACTCCGCGGAACTGCTTCCTCAACTGCTTCGTCGTAAACTCCCACGTGTCTTCACTCTTCTCCATGGAGTCGTAGTCTTCAACTGCCTCGCGTCAGTTCTCCAATCTTCCTTGCGTAAAAGTCACGTGCACACATCAATTGTACCACCATGGTTCGAATCACGACACCGCCATCAATTAAACAACATTGTTGTTTCACCCCACACCCCCATTGGACTCCCAGCATCGTTCATCGAAGCTGTTTAATCCATGGTGTTATTGAACTTACGACACCGTTGAGATCCACGGCGGTGTTGGCTTCGCGACACCGTTTAACCCCGTGACATTGTAGACTCTCACGATGCCATGCTGCCTCGATGAGCTTAGATTCGGAATGCATCTAAACTTGACCTGATCGCCACTGTATTGACCAAACAATGTTGCGGTGCTATCAAAATCACAACCTCATTGCAACTGCAACAGCGACGTTGACACCCACCACGGTGTCTTTGAGATCTCACCCTTGCAACACCGATGAACTCCCAGTATTTAGTTTGCGGCATTGTCGAACTCGTGACCGCGGCATCGTCTCTCCACCGCAATGTTGTTTAGCTCGCGGCTTTATCCACCACCGCGGTATTGCTGGTTCCTCGCGCGATATCGTTTTCAAGCTTCGCGGTGTCGTTTCCTCTCCAAACAGCTCCGTTTGTTTTTCTTTCCGCGACATTGTTTGTTTTTTTTTTTATTAAACACTGTCGTTTGCTAGTACAACGGTACCGTTGGGCTTGCTCGCGGTACCGTTTTTAATTAAACGACACCGCTAACATAACCAAAAAATATTGATTCATGGAACCGCCGCGAGTCTGCACTCGCATTGGGCTGGGCGAATTTTGGTCACTTACCCAATATGGCTTTTAATTAATCGGGGCCGCTTGTCATGGCTCTCGCGGCATCGTTTTCAGATCTGCGGTACCGCTTTTCCCCTTCCAACAAGGAATAAATAATAATAATAAATAATAATAATAATAATAATAATCAAAACTCCTTTTCCAACACCAATACCAAACGCGCGGCCCCATCTTATTTTCCGGCGGTGTCATTTTCTGTGTCGCGGTACCGGTGAGCTTCCTTGCGGTACCGTTTTCACAGTCTCGCGATGCCGTCGAGCTTTGAGGTTCGCGGCACCGTTTTATCTCTTCGCGGCATTGTTTGACTCCAAACGGTGCTGTTACTCTCCTCCTCCGACAAGGAAAAAATAAAATAAAATAAAAACATTCCTTGTCCAACAGCAACATATGCCCTGCGCATGACTCACACATGGTCCGCAACCAATGTCGTTTCAAGTACCGCGGTACCGCCGAGCCTCTTCGCGGTCTCGCTTAAATTCTCCGCGGTATTGCTCAACTCCAAACGACATCGTTTTGGCCATGCGATATCGAATTAAATGCCGAGACTCATTATTACGGCATTGAATTTAGGCCAAAAATATTTTAGGTGTAAACAGAAGAAAAAATCGGAGTTGTTTATTTCTCCCTTTTTCTTTGCAGCACTGCGGAAAAAAAATATTATATATGTATGTTTTTGGCCAATTAATGAAAAGCCGTGACCAAGACAGTACTGCGGATCGTAGAAAGGGAAAAGGCCACAATTTGGGAGCGCAACAACGTTGCAGGAAGGTGGCCATAAAAAAAAAATTATTATAATAATAAGCAAAATTGATTGGTAAGCATAAACAACGTTGCTTTCACCAAATTATGTTGCTAGGCTATTTCTTGTACGAAACCTGCCTACTTTTGCAAAGCGGTATTGTTTTTTTTTACCCGAGTGGCATGTAATCGAATTATTTTAGGTGATTAAATTGTGTGAACAATTTGGTTCATAATTCTTATAAACCAAATTGTGGGGGGCATTTGTTGACACCTAAAATTAATTTGGTATGAATTAAATGCCGCATTAATTAGTCTCGGCATTTAATTCGATACTGCGGGTAAAAAATTATGTGTTTGGAGTTGAGCGGTGTCGCGGAGAGTTAAAACGGTACCGCGAAACAGAAAAACGGTACCGCAAGGGAGCTCACCGGTACCGCGGCACTGGAAACGACACCGTTTCCTGAAAAATAAAAGGGGCCGCGCGTTTTAGTGTAGGTGCCGGGGAAGGAGTTTTTGTTTATAATTAATTAATATTTTTATTCCTTGTTGGAAGGGGAAAATCGGTACCGCATGGAGATAAGCGGTACCGCGGAGAATTAAAACGGTGCCGCGGAATTCAAAACGGAACCGCGAGAAAGCCCAACGGTACCGCTATACTAGCAAACGACAGTGTTTAATAATAAACAGTGTCGCGGAAGAAAAAAACAAACGGAGCTGGTTGGGGAAGAAAACGACACCGCAAGGCTGGAAGCGGAGTCGTTTAATATTAAAACGATGTCGCGGGTAGAATCAAGCGGTGCTGTTCAGCTAAAAACGACACCGCTTAAGGCATCAACAACGCCGCGACATTACTAAGCGAGGCGTTCGAGACCATACCACGGCGGGTTGGATTTTGGCGAGGCATGGCAAGACCAACGGCACTGCAAGACGAGAACAACGGTACCGTTTGGTTGAAAAAAACAATGTCGCGGAATGGAAAACGACATTGTTTGTCAGCATCGATTAGTGAAAAGCGATGCCGCGGAAAGGTAAAACGACACCGCAGCAGTGGATAAGAGTTCGGCCAAAGGCGGCCCGCCAAGCCCAACGATAGCGCAAGACTGGAAAACGACGTTGTATGATGGGCTAAAGATGTTGTTGGTCAAACCGGGATGAGGCAATTGAGGTGTGATTATAAAACGACATCGTTGCATGGACAAGGTTGTAGGATTTGGCTCAACGTAGTTTTGCCAAGTTTCTGCGTAGCGGAACGGTTTCGGAGCGGAACGGTTTCGGGGGCACGTGATTATCACGCAACAAGGAGGAAGTTACACGCACGGTGGAGAAGAGTGAAGACACGTGGGAGCTTACGACAGAGCAGTTGAGGAAGCAGTTCCACGGAGCGTGAAAACTACGCAAGTGATTTCAAATAAAGTCACCGAAGCAAGGAGAGAGAGGGACAACCAAAAATCAACACAGATCAACTCTGTTCAAACTTTACCTTTTCTCTGTAACTCCTTCGCGGAGCTCTCCTTCCAGGAAGGATCTCCATAGTTGTAGTCTTAGTCGTAGTCGCGGAGCTCTCCACAGGAATCTCCATAGGAGTAGCGGTAGCGTAGATTCCTCAAAAACTCAAACACCCTCGTTCGAACGTAGTTTGGAGAGGTGCGAACCGAATAACGGTTGTTTGATTAGAAGTCAAGGGTGTATCGATCAAATCAACGACGCCGACACCGGCGGCGGATATTTGACGATCTTCTTTGTTTTCTGTTCGATCGATCAAATCAACATCGCACGGCGGTGGATATTTGACGATCGTCATCGTTTTCAGAAGTCAGAGTTGCACCGATCAAATCAACGACGCCGACATTCGGTGGCGGATATTTGACGGTCACGTTGATTTCACCATTCAGAGGTGCATCGATCAAATCAACACCGCCCGGTGGATATTTGACGATCGTCATCGATTTCAGCAAACAGCGGTGCGTCCGATCAAACGGCACCGCAAGAGTTTCCATCGCGAAACATCGAATCAACATCGCCGGGAACGAATTCGGCACCGGCGGTGGCATTTGGTTTTCTTGAGGAAACATCTTCCCTCTCAACAGCACTGTTTTGGCCAGAATTTCCTTTTTTTTTTACGCTGCCGCTCTCACGCCAGCCTTGCGGCTGCAATGCTGTTTGGGAATTTTTTTTTTTTTTAGTAAGTCGGCAGCGAAAAATAACTACTCCCTCTACTCTGGCAGTGTAGTAATCAGTACTGCTGCAGTGTTGCTCAAACCAAATCAGCGGTATTCAGTTTTTTTTTTTTTATTAAAAATCTAACGAGCAAGCCGCACTGAAAATAAACCTAGCGGCCTCGCATCACAACCCCGCAACACTGTTTTGAGCAGACAACGACATATATTTTTTTTTATAAATAATATTGTTTTCAAAACAATACGGGGTTGTCTCACAGCGGTGTGCATCCCTCCAACACTATTGAGAAAAGAGAAAACAACACCGTTGGCCATCTTAAACCATTGCCAACAACGTTGTTGCTTCTTCTTAACAGTGTTGCTTGAATAATTTTTTATAATATTTTTTATTTTCTCCTTTTTTTATAACATATTACGTGGCCTAATCTAGCCACATTATTTATATAATAATAGCTAAACAAAAACAGGGTTGGCTTTGGCATAAACCATCCTGCCAAAAGTCCACACCCACTGCCAACTCCAGAGATCAAACCAAGCAAGCCATCCGTAAAGTCCATGACCAATCAGAGTTGGCTCTATACGTGTTGACTTCGATGTTTCAAAGTCAATATTGGATTGCAACCTTTCAACGCGTCTAGCTTGAACATCTTTGTTCGAAACTCCATGATCCTGATTTGGCCTAATCTTAGCTTCGCGGAATGGAAAACCATAAGCATTCTTGGCTCTAGGTAGCACATTCGCGTTTTTTAGCACCTTTGTCTTGCCAATTCGACCATGCGGCATCGCTTGGCCATGCTGGTTTGGTGTTGTCATCTTTGCACCCTCACCATATTGTTGGAAGTGTTTACGGGTTTCATCAACACGTGTGTGAGTGCTATGCTTACCTTGATCGTGATATTTGCATCTATCACACACCTTTGTATCTTCTAATCTCCTACCTGATTTTGGAATTTGTCGGGCATTGGGCTTGCCCCCCTGCCCCAACATCATGGAAAAATTATTCCTAGCCAGCATTGGCGTGGCAACTCCATGTCGAGCTTGATTGAACTTGCCCCCCACCACACTCGGCGGCAGCTTTGGGAAAAACTTACATGAAGGAGCTAGGTAAGTTACACCAACTTTCGTGGCCTTGGGGTTTTTCACGTGGTCACCACCTCCACACTGAAAAGTGTTTGTGGCAACCCTTGTTTGAATTTTCCTAGAGCAGGGTGGGTGTGGCGAATTTCTTTGCCACCCACGATGTTGTTTCTCCTTCAATCTTCCATGCAGTGGGATCTCATGCCCACCTAGCGGTTTGGATTGAACCCCACTGCGATGTTGCTTGGACAACCCATCATACGCGAACTTGCTATGCTCAACGTGATTGTAACCAGGTTCTCGGCCCTGGTTCTTGTTTTCAATCTTACTAGAAGTAAGCCGATATTGACTTCTTTGTAGTGGCTTCTTCAAGCCAATTCCAACTGGTGGGTCCTTAAGAACAACGTTGTTCACAGGAAAGAACACATTGGATTCACTCACTTCTGGCAACAATGTTGTAGCCATCGATGATGGATTTTGGTTGACATTAGCTATTCGACCAACCATCGCATCCTCACACACAACAGACATGGTTCGAGATTTAAACACATCAAAATCATACGTGGCTCCACGTATTGACATAGTAAAATCAGAAACAGAGTCGTCCAACTTATCAAACCATTGATCTATGTTTTTTTCAAGATTATCAATTTTTTTATCAAGAGAAGTTAAAATGAGATTTACCTGTTGGCTATCTCTGCTGAGTTTAGCCACTACTTGGCGGAGCATGCGCTGCATCTCACCCTGATTGGCGATTTGCACCACTGATTGCACCTCCGCTCCATCATTGTTGATTGAATCGCCTACAACGTCGTCAATCTCGATGTTGACCATCTGATCCTCCTTCCCGGATCGTTGTGGAAGACCACCATCTTCTTTTCCTCGTCGCAGAGCCATATCAAACACACGGGTCCCACCAGGCGTGCCAAATTGTTTCCTCGGAAAAACCAAATGCCACCGCCGGTGCCGAATTCGTTTCCGGCGATGTTGATTTGATGTCTCGCGATGGAACCTCTTGCGGTGCCGTTGATCGAATGCACCGCTGATAGCTGAAATCGAGACGACCGTCAAATATCCGCCGCCGAATGTCGGCGCCGTTGATTTGATCGATGCACCTCTAAATGATGAAATCAACGTGACCGTCAAATATCCACCGTCGGGCGGTGTTGATTTGATCGATGCACCTCTGACTTCTAACCAAGAACGACCGTTACTACGGTTCGCACCTCTCCAAACTACGTTCGAACGAGGGTGTTTGAGTTTTGAGGAATCTACGCTACCGCTACTCCTATGGAGATTCCTGTGGAGAGCTCCGCGACTACGACTAAGACTACAACTATGGAGATCCTTCCTGGAAGGAGAGCTCCGCGAAGGAGTTACAGAGAAAAAAGGTAAAGTTTGACAGAGTTGTTCTGTGTTGATTTTTTGGTTGTCCTTCTCTCTCTCCTTGCTCCGGTGATTTTATTTGAAATCAATTGCGTAGTTTTCACACTCCGCGGAACTGCTTCCTCAACTGCTTCGTCGTAAACTCCCACGTGTCTTCACTCTTCTCCATGGAGTCGTAGTCTTCAACTGCCTCGCGTCAGTTCTCCAATCTTCCTTGCGTAAAAGTCACGTGCACACATCAATTGTACCACCATGGTTCGAATCACGACACCGCCATCAATTAAACAACATTGTTGTTTCACCCCACACCCCCATTGGACTCCCAGCATCGTTCATCGAAGCTGTTTAATCCATGGTGTTATTGAACTTACGACACCGTTGAGATCCACGGCGGTGTTGGCTTCGCGACACCGTTTAACCCCGTGACATTGTAGACTCTCACGATGCCATGCTGCCTCGATGAGCTTAGATTCGGAATGCATCTAAACTTGACCTGATCGCCACTGTATTGACCAAACAATGTTGCGGTGCTATCAAAATCACAACCTCATTGCAACTGCAACAGCGACGTTGACACCCACCACGGTGTCTTTGAGATCTCACCCTTGCAACACCGATGAACTCCCAGTATTTAGTTTGCGGCATTGTCGAACTCGTGACCGCGGCATCGTCTCTCCACCGCAATGTTGTTTAGCTCGCGGCTTTATCCACCACCGCGGTATTGCTGGTTCCTCGCGCGATATCGTTTTCAAGCTTCGCGGTGTCGTTTCCTCTCCAAACAGCTCCGTTTGTTTTTCTTTCCGCGACATTGTTTGTTTTTTTTTTTATTAAACACTGTCGTTTGCTAGTACAACGGTACCGTTGGGCTTGCTCGCGGTACCGTTTTTAATTAAACGACACCGCTAACATAACCAAAAAATATTGATTCATGGAACCGCCGCGAGTCTGCACTCGCATTGGGCTGGGCGAATTTTGGTCACTTACCCAATATGGCTTTTAATTAATCGGGGCCGCTTGTCATGGCTCTCGCGGCATCGTTTTCAGATCTGCGGTACCGCTTTTCCCCTTCCAACAAGGAATAAATAATAATAATAAATAATAATAATAATAATAATAATCAAAACTCCTTTTCCAACACCAATACCAAACGCGCGGCCCCATCTTATTTTCCGGCGGTGTCATTTTCTGTGTCGCGGTACCGGTGAGCTTCCTTGCGGTACCGTTTTCACAGTCTCGCGATGCCGTCGAGCTTTGAGGTTCGCGGCACCGTTTTATCTCTTCGCGGCATTGTTTGACTCCAAACGGTGCTGTTACTCTCCTCCTCCGACAAGGAAAAAATAAAATAAAATAAAAACATTCCTTGTCCAACAGCAACATATGCCCTGCGCATGACTCACACATGGTCCGCAACCAATGTCGTTTCAAGTACCGCGGTACCGCCGAGCCTCTTCGCGGTCTCGCTTAAATTCTCCGCGGTATTGCTCAACTCCAAACGACATCGTTTTGGCCATGCGATATCGAATTAAATGCCGAGACTCATTATTACGGCATTGAATTTAGGCCAAAAATATTTTAGGTGTAAACAATGCCCCCCACAACTTGGTTTATAAGAATTTATGAACCAAGTTGTTGACACAACTTAAATCACCTAAAATTACACCTAATGACGTAGACCAAACCTAAAACTAGTATTGATGGCCAATAAAATAATAATAACAAAAGGTCAATTTTGCATATGCCAAGCATGTTTGCGGCAATAAAAGTTGGAGTAGTCTTTGAGCCTAATTTGCCAAACAATGATGTTTACCTTCAAACAACGTTGAATTTTTTTTTTTCTTTCAATAACAGTATGGCGCCCAAACACTACTATTGTGAAGGAGAGAAAATAAGCGGTACCGCTCCAGCGGCTGCGCATAGGGGATTTGGCCAAAACGTCCTCGTGCGGTCTTTCTTTCTCCTGGGCAACCTTGCGGCCAAGTGCAATTTCAGCTCTGTTCGGCTAAGATAGCCGTGTTTGGATTCCTTTTTTTTTTTTTTTTTTATTCATGCCTGTTTGGCCACACCATCCTCTCTCCCCTTTTTTTTTCACCAGGGCTGTTACTCTCCTCCGCAGCGCTGCATGCAAACTTGTTTTTTTTTTATATTCTCTCGCAGCGCTGCTGCATCTATTAAAAAAAAAAAAAAAAAATCCTTCAGGCCAATTGAAAACAGTGGCAGCGCTGGTCACTTTTTTTTCTTTTTTTTTTTTTATTTCTCCCGCAGCGCTGTTTTGGCCGCTCTCTTTATTTTATTTTATTTTTCATCAGCGCTGCTGGCAGCTCTGCCTGCCCAAATTATTATTATTATTATTTTTTTTTCATTTACTATTCCGCCAGGGCTGTTGCGGCAGCAGCAGAGCTGCTATATATTTTGTTTTGTTTCCTTCTTCACGGCTGGGGAACAGCGGGCAGCGCCAATTTTTTTTTTTTTTTTTTTTTTGTTTTTTGTTTTTTGTTTTTTTTTTTTTTTTTGCCAGGGCTGTTGCGGCAGAACTGGAATTATTTTTTTTTAAATATTTCCACCAGAGCCGGCAGAGCTGAAAAAATAAAAAAAAAATTATATTTCCGCCAGAGCTGTTGGGAAACAGTGGCAAAGCTATTTTTTTCTTTTTTTTTTTTTTACAGCATTGTGTATCTTTCCCTATCTTCCAACGATGTTGAGAAAAGAGAACAACACCGCTTGTTATTTTGAACTATTGCCAACGATATTGTTGCTTCTTCTTAGCAATGCCGCTTGATCATATTATATAATATTTTCTCTATAACATATTAGGTGGCCTAATTTAGCCACGTTATTTATTAACAGTTAAATAAGAAACAAACTAGACTTTGGCATAAACCATCATGCCAAAAGTACACACCCACTGCCAACTCCATCGATCAAACCAAACAAGCCATCCGTAAAGCCCATGATTCATCACAGCTGGCTCCACACGAGTTGGTTTTGATGTTTTGGAATCAATGTTGGCTTGCAAATCCCCAGTTCGTCTAGCTCGAACATCTTTGTTCGAAACTCCACGATCCTGATTTGGCCTAATCTTAGCTTCGCGGAATGGAAAACCATAAGCATTCTTGACTCTAGACAGGACATTCTCGTTTTTTGGCACATTTGTCTTGCCAATTCGACCATGCGACATCGCTTGCCTAGACTGGTCTAGCTTTGTCAGCTTCGCACTCTCACTACGTTGTTGAGAGTATGAGCCCCGATGCTCACGAGCTTCACCAACACTCTTGTGATTGCGCTGTTTACTACGACACTTACCACACAACCACGTTATTTCTTTTGAACTCTCACATGATTGTGGAGTTTGTTGGACAGTGGAATTGCCCCCATGTCCACCACTCATGGCAGACTTGGTCCCTGCCGGCACTGGCGTGACAACTCTATGTCGGGCTCGATTAAACTTGCCCCCCTTTCCACTCAGTGGAGCCTTTGGGGACAATTTACACGAAGGAATGGGTTGAGCAATACCAACTTTCGCGGCATTGAGTTTGTTCACGTGATCACCACCTCCATCTTGAGTAGTGTCTGTGGTGACCCTAGTTTGACTTTTCCTAGAACAAGGTGGATGTGGCAAACCTAGTTGCCACTTATGGTGTTGTTTCTCCTTCAATCTACCACGATATGGGATGACATGCCCCCCGAGCGGCTTAGATTGAACAACGTTGTAAAATTTGTCATCTTTCAAGATATCACAGTTGTTCTTCCTAATTTTCTGAAACTTATTATAAACACGTTTAAATTTTGTTCTTTGTTGTGGCTTTCGCAAGACCGCTCTAACTTTCCTGTCCTTCAAAACAATAGTGTTCACAGGAGAACCAACATGAGATTTGCTGGCCCCTAACGCCACTGTTTTAGCCACCAGTTTAAGTGAATCCTTATTGGCAATACCGGAAACATGTTCATCTATCATCTCAAAAAATTTATCCATATGTCTTCCAAGAGAATCACAAGGCTTATTTAAAGAGATAAAATAGAAATTTACCTGCCGGTAATACTCCTCTACAGATCGACGAAGAGACAGGAGTGCAACGTGCCCATCGATGCTCGACATGGATTGTGGCCACTCCTTCATCCAACCGATATGTCTATCTGCCTCTTCTGCTCGGTCAACTTCAATGCCGACCACACGCTCCACCTTCTCAGATTCTTGTGGAAGATCAACGTTGTGTTTTCCATGCCGCAGAGCCATATTCAAACACACGTATCCCACCGGGCGTGCCAAAATGTTTCCTCAAGAAAACCAAATGCCACCGCCGGTGCCGAATTCGTTCCCGGCGATGTTGATTCGATGTTTCGCGATGGAAACTCTTGCGGTGCCGTTTGATCGGACGCACCGCTGTTTGCTGAAATCGATGACGATCGTCAAATATCCACCGGGCGGTGTTGATTTGATCGATGCACCTCTGAATGGTGAAATCAACGTGACCGTCAAATATCCGCCACCGAATGTCGGCGTCGTTGATTTGATCGGTGCAACTCTGACTTCTGAAAACGATGACGATCGTCAAATATCCACCGCCGTGCGATGTTGATTTGATCGATCGAACAGAAAACAAAGAAGATCGTCAAATATCCGCCGCCGGTGTCGGCGTCGTTGATTTGATCGATACACCCTTGACTTCTAATCAAACAACCGTTATTCGGTTCGCACCTCTCCAAACTACGTTCGAACGAGGGTGTTTGAGTTTTTGAGGAATCTACGCTACCGCTACTCCTATGGAGATTCCTGTGGAGAGCTCCGCGACTACGACTAAGACTACAACTATGGAGATCCTTCCTGGAAGGAGAGCTCCGCGAAGGAGTTACAGAGAAAAGGTAAAGTTTGAACAGAGTTGATCTGTGTTGATTTTTGGTTGTCCCTCTCTCTCCTTGCTTCGGTGACTTTATTTGAAATCACTTGCGTAGTTTTCACGCTCCGTGGAACTGCTTCCTCAACTGCTCTGTCGT
Organism: Linum tenue; assembly: GCA_946122785.1. Classification (NCBI taxonomy): domain Eukaryota; kingdom Viridiplantae; phylum Streptophyta; class Magnoliopsida; order Malpighiales; family Linaceae; genus Linum; species Linum tenue. Next base: position 50,826,931 of record CAMGYJ010000004.1, on the reverse strand, counting down.
AAGCTCCCACGTGTCTTCACTCTTCTCCACCGTGCGTGTAACTTCCTCCTTGTTGCGTGATAATCACGTGCCCCCGAAACCGTTCCGCTCCGAAACCGTTCCGCTACGCAGAAACTTGGCAAAACTACGTTGAGCCAAATCCTACAACCTTGTCCATGCAACGATGTCGTTTTATAATCACACCTCAATTGCCTCATCCCGGTTTGACCAACAACATCTTTAGCCCATCATACAACGTCGTTTTCCAGTCTTGCGCTATCGTTGGGCTTGGCGGGCCGCCTTTGGCCGAACTCTTATCCACTGCTGCGGTGTCGTTTTACCTTTCCGCGGCATCGCTTTTCACTAATCGATGCTGACAAACAATGTCGTTTTCCATTCCGCGACATTGTTTTTTTCAACCAAACGGTACCGTTGTTCTCGTCTTGCAGTGCCGTTGGTCTTGCCATGCCTCGCCAAAATCCAACCCGCCGTGGTATGGTCTCGAACGCCTCGCTTAGTAATGTCGCGGCGTTGTTGATGCCTTAAGCGGTGTCGTTTTTAGCTGAACAGCACCGCTTGATTCTACCCGCGACATCGTTTTAATATTAAACGACTCCGCTTCCAGCCTTGCGGTGTCGTTTTCTTCCCCAACCAGCTCCGTTTGTTTTTTTCTTCCGCGACACTGTTTATTATTAAACACTGTCGTTTGCTAGTATAGCGGTACCGTTGGGCTTTCTCGCGGTTCCGTTTTGAATTCCGCGGCACCGTTTTAATTCTCCGCGGTACCGCTTATCTCCATGCGGTACCGATTTTCCCCTTCCAACAAGGAATAAAAATATTAATTAATTATAAACAAAAACTCCTTCCCCGGCACCTACACTAAAACGCGCGGCCCCTTTTATTTTTCAGGAAACGGTGTCGTTTCCAGTGCCGCGGTACCGGTGAGCTCCCTTGCGGTACCGTTTTTCTGTTTCGCGGTACCGTTTTAACTCTCCGCGACACCGCTCAACTCCAAACACATAATTTTTTACCCGCAGTATCGAATTAAATGCCGAGACTAATTAATGCGGCATTTAATTCATACCAAATTAATTTTAGGTGTCAACAAATGCCCCCCACAATTTGGTTTATAAGAATTATGAACCAAATTGTTCACACAATTTAATCACCTAAAATAATTCGATTACATGCCACTCGGGTAAAAAAAAACAATACCGCTTTGCAAAAGTAGGCAGGTTTCGTACAAGAAATAGCCTAGCAACATAATTTGGTGAAAGCAACGTTGTTTATGCTTACCAATCAATTTTGCTTATTATTATAATAATTTTTTTTTTATGGCCACCTTCCTGCAACGTTGTTGCGCTCCCAAATTGTGGCCTTTTCCCTTTCTACGATCCGCAGTACTGTCTTGGTCACGGCTTTTCATTAATTGGCCAAAAACATACATATATAATATTTTTTTTCCGCAGTGCTGCAAAGAAAAAGGGAGAAATAAACAACTCCGATTTTTTCTTCCCTCTCAACAGCACTGTTTTGGCCAGAATTTCCTTTTTTTTTTACGCTGCCGCTCTCACGCCAGCCTTGCGGCTGCAATGCTGTTTGGGAATTTTTTTTTTTTTTAGTAAGTCGGCAGCGAAAAATAACTACTCCCTCTACTCTGGCAGTGTAGTAATCAGTACTGCTGCAGTGTTGCTCAAACCAAATCAGCGGTATTCAGTTTTTTTTTTTTTATTAAAAATCTAACGAGCAAGCCGCACTGAAAATAAACCTAGCGGCCTCGCATCACAACCCCGCAACACTGTTTTGAGCAGACAACGACATATATTTTTTTTTATAAATAATATTGTTTTCAAAACAATACGGGGTTGTCTCACAGCGGTGTGCATCCCTCCAACACTATTGAGAAAAGAGAAAACAACACCGTTGGCCATCTTAAACCATTGCCAACAACGTTGTTGCTTCTTCTTAACAGTGTTGCTTGAATAATTTTTTATAATATTTTTTATTTTCTCCTTTTTTATAACATATTACGTGGCCTAATCTAGCCACATTATTTATATAATAATAGCTAAACAAAAACAGGGTTGGCTTTGGCATAAACCATCCTGCCAAAAGTCCACACCCACTGCCAACTCCAGAGATCAAACCAAGCAAGCCATCCGTAAAGTCCATGACCAATCAGAGTTGGCTCTATACGTGTTGACTTCGATGTTTCAAAGTCAATATTGGATTGCAACCTTTCAACGCGTCTAGCTTGAACATCTTTGTTCGAAACTCCATGATCCTGATTTGGCCTAATCTTAGCTTCGCGGAATGGAAAACCATAAGCATTCTTGGCTCTAGGTAGCACATTCGCGTTTTTTAGCACCTTTGTCTTGCCAATTCGACCATGCGGCATCGCTTGGCCATGCTGGTTTGGTGTTGTCATCTTTGCACCCTCACCATATTGTTGGAAGTGTTTACGGGTTTCATCAACACGTGTGTGAGTGCTATGCTTACCTTGATCGTGATATTTGCATCTATCACACACCTTTGTATCTTCTAATCTCCTACCTGATTTTGGAATTTGTCGGGCATTGGGCTTGCCCCCCTGCCCCAACATCATGGAAAAATTATTCCTAGCCAGCATTGGCGTGGCAACTCCATGTCGAGCTTGATTGAACTTGCCCCCCACCACACTCGGCGGCAGCTTTGGGAAAAACTTACATGAAGGAGCTAGGTAAGTTACACCAACTTTCGTGGCCTTGGGGTTTTTCACGTGGTCACCACCTCCACACTGAAAAGTGTTTGTGGCAACCCTTGTTTGAATTTTCCTAGAGCAGGGTGGGTGTGGCGAATTTCTTTGCCACCCACGATGTTGTTTCTCCTTCAATCTTCCATGCAGTGGGATCTCATGCCCACCTAGCGGTTTGGATTGAACCCCACTGCGATGTTGCTTGGACAACCCATCATACGCGAACTTGCTATGCTCAACGTGATTGTAACCAGGTTCTCGGCCCTGGTTCTTGTTTTCAATCTTACTAGAAGTAAGCCGATATTGACTTCTTTGTAGTGGCTTCTTCAAGCCAATTCCAACTGGTGGGTCCTTAAGAACAACGTTGTTCACAGGAAAGAACACATTGGATTCACTCACTTCTGGCAACAATGTTGTAGCCATCGATGATGGATTTTGGTTGACATTAGCTATTCGACCAACCATCGCATCCTCACACACAACAGACATGGTTCGAGATTTAAACACATCAAAATCATACGTGGCTCCACGTATTGACATAGTAAAATCAGAAACAGAGTCGTCCAACTTATCAAACCATTGATCTATGTTTTTTTCAAGATTATCAATTTTTTTATCAAGAGAAGTTAAAATGAGATTTACCTGTTGGCTATCTCTGCTGAGTTTAGCCACTACTTGGCGGAGCATGCGCTGCATCTCACCCTGATTGGCGATTTGCACCACTGATTGCACCTCCGCTCCATCATTGTTGATTGAATCGCCTACAACGTCGTCAATCTCGATGTTGACCATCTGATCCTCCTTCCCGGATCGTTGTGGAAGACCACCATCTTCTTTTCCTCGTCGCAGAGCCATATCAAACACACGGATCCCACCGGACGTGCCAAATTGTTTCCTCGGAAAAACCAAATGCCACCGCCGGTGCCGAATTCGTTTCCGGCGATGTTGATTTGATGTCTCGCGATGGAACCTCTTGCGGTGCCGTTGATCGAATGCACCGCTGATAGCTGAAATCGAGACGACCGTCAAATATCCGCCGCCGAATGTCGGCGCCGTTGATTTGATCGATGCACCTCTAAATGATGAAATCAACGTGACCGTCAAATATCCACCGTCGGGCGGTGTTGATTTGATCGATGCACCTCTGACTTCTAACCAAGAACGACCGTTACTACGGTTCGCACCTCTCCAAACTACGTTCGAACGAGGGTGTTTGAGTTTTGAGGAATCTACGCTACCGCTACTCCTATGGAGATTCCTGTGGAGAGCTCCGCGACTACGACTAAGACTACAACTATGGAGATCCTTCCTGGAAGGAGAGCTCCGCGAAGGAGTTACAGAGAAAAAAGGTAAAGTTTGACAGAGTTGTTCTGTGTTGATTTTTTGGTTGTCCTTCTCTCTCTCCTTGCTCCGGTGATTTTATTTGAAATCAATTGCGTAGTTTTCACACTCCGCGGAACTGCTTCCTCAACTGCTTCGTCGTAAACTCCCACGTGTCTTCACTCTTCTCCATGGAGTCGTAGTCTTCAACTGCCTCGCGTCAGTTCTCCAATCTTCCTTGCGTAAAAGTCACGTGCACACATCAATTGTACCACCATGGTTCGAATCACGACACCGCCATCAATTAAACAACATTGTTGTTTCACCCCACACCCCCATTGGACTCCCAGCATCGTTCATCGAAGCTGTTTAATCCATGGTGTTATTGAACTTACGACACCGTTGAGATCCACGGCGGTGTTGGCTTCGCGACACCGTTTAACCCCGTGACATTGTAGACTCTCACGATGCCATGCTGCCTCGATGAGCTTAGATTCGGAATGCATCTAAACTTGACCTGATCGCCACTGTATTGACCAAACAATGTTGCGGTGCTATCAAAATCACAACCTCATTGCAACTGCAACAGCGACGTTGACACCCACCACGGTGTCTTTGAGATCTCACCCTTGCAACACCGATGAACTCCCAGTATTTAGTTTGCGGCATTGTCGAACTCGTGACCGCGGCATCGTCTCTCCACCGCAATGTTGTTTAGCTCGCGGCTTTATCCACCACCGCGGTATTGCTGGTTCCTCGCGCGATATCGTTTTCAAGCTTCGCGGTGTCGTTTCCTCTCCAAACAGCTCCGTTTGTTTTTCTTTCCGCGACATTGTTTGTTTTTTTTTTTATTAAACACTGTCGTTTGCTAGTACAACGGTACCGTTGGGCTTGCTCGCGGTACCGTTTTTAATTAAACGACACCGCTAACATAACCAAAAAATATTGATTCATGGAACCGCCGCGAGTCTGCACTCGCATTGGGCTGGGCGAATTTTGGTCACTTACCCAATATGGCTTTTAATTAATCGGGGCCGCTTGTCATGGCTCTCGCGGCATCGTTTTCAGATCTGCGGTACCGCTTTTCCCCTTCCAACAAGGAATAAATAATAATAATAAATAATAATAATAATAATAATAATCAAAACTCCTTTTCCAACACCAATACCAAACGCGCGGCCCCATCTTATTTTCCGGCGGTGTCATTTTCTGTGTCGCGGTACCGGTGAGCTTCCTTGCGGTACCGTTTTCACAGTCTCGCGATGCCGTCGAGCTTTGAGGTTCGCGGCACCGTTTTATCTCTTCGCGGCATTGTTTGACTCCAAACGGTGCTGTTACTCTCCTCCTCCGACAAGGAAAAAATAAAATAAAATAAAAACATTCCTTGTCCAACAGCAACATATGCCCTGCGCATGACTCACACATGGTCCGCAACCAATGTCGTTTCAAGTACCGCGGTACCGCCGAGCCTCTTCGCGGTCTCGCTTAAATTCTCCGCGGTATTGCTCAACTCCAAACGACATCGTTTTGGCCATGCGATATCGAATTAAATGCCGAGACTCATTATTACGGCATTGAATTTAGGCCAAAAATATTTTAGGTGTAAACAACTTCCCAGCAAAGTATTCAGTGTAAAATCATCATGATGAAAACCCACCCTTTTCCCTAGCTATAGCTATCATGATACCCCCTACTCCAAGGAAACCAAAGCATTGGGAAAGGAATGGAAAATGGATCAATGGATCTGCCCTCTTTTTGCTAATCCAACACTAACTTATGTTCATTGTTTCATTAAAAGCACCATCAATTCGTGTTTAGCCAAATCAAGCAAATTGTTCCATACAGAAGCATCTATCTATGCACAGTACTACTGCTTCTTCTCTTCAACCGAAATGGCAGCAGACATTAATGAACGCAAAATCCCAATCAGCAGCTTCAAGTACATCAGTACTGTTCATCGACAGTTGTATAGAATGTGTCATTTCTACATGCACTGTATAATTGCCACAAATGTAGTACGTTCCAATATCACTCTCCTACATATCTCATAATAAATAAACTGGCGCTAATAACTCGAGATGTTGGAGATCGATCAATTAATGTATTGTACTGAACCACTTTCTTACACGTCCGCTCAATCAAAAGTCAACTCATGAGTTTGAAGTTTGCACTGGTTCACCATTATCATGTGCTTTAACACAACAGTTAATATTGATGAGGGTCTTGAGAACATGAACAGTGGCCTCAAAGCAGCAAGGATTGAAATAGCGTACGTACCGGTCGTTGTACCGGACAAAGTCAGCGATATGGTATTTTATGCTAAAACCATGGTTCAGCCGCTTCATTATCGCTAAATACTATTTACTGGTTTCGCCTCCTGTAGGAGGTTTTTTTTTTGTGGCAGAACCACCGGTACAGTACGATATTTCAATCCTCTTGCCTCAAAAGACAAATCAGCTCTGATTCCATGTCATAAACCAAATTGTCTCAATAACTCGAACCGTTGGGAGTAATTTATGTATGGTACTTAAACCACATTTTTTACAATGCAGAAGTAACATTGATGAACAGATCATAAATGAGACCAAACTGGTACTAAATATTAACTTAGCAGTAAATAACAAGAAACATAACATAGAGTTAATGTTATGATGATCAACACGTCTCTTAAGATATGTTTATTATTTACACAGAAGCTTTTCTAGATCATCAATAAGAATGGCTTAAGTACTTCAATTCTCCCCCGATTTTCCATGTATGAACAGTGATCGATCGTAGTATATATGCATGTATGATATATAATATGGTAGTAAATTAAATATATATCTTATAATATCGGATCTTCTCATTTCCACAGATCGATCTGACTGCTCCCAGTAGTTGTAGTAGGGCTGGACGCCGACGGCGCCGCCGCATTATCAACATTCCTGCCGCCGCCGCCCACTTGATCATCATGGCTAAGTTGGGAAGCTACAAACTTATCAAGCACCCTCCAATCCGTCACCGAATCCACCACTCCATCTTGCTGCTGCTTCTGGTGATCACCGCCGCCGTCGATTCCAAAGATGGACCTCAAGCTTTGGTGGTGGTGCTGACGTGAAGAATGCAGCGTGTTCACGTCTAGACCGTAGGATGACGGCGGCGGCGATGACGTGGCCGGCGGTGGGGTTTGGAGGAGCGGGAGCTGGAGGAAGTATTGGTTGGGGTCGTGTGGGAGGGATGGGAAGAGGAGGTCGGTGGTGGGAAGATGCTCTTTCTTGGTGGTGGTGGTGGTGGTGTATGGGAAGCCGCCGCCGTGGTGGTACGGTGGCGCCGGCGGCGGAGGCTGGTGGGAGAGGGAGTTGGGGGAGTCGAGGTTGTCTTGCATGAAGGAGGAGAGTTGGTCGTCGTACCAGCAGAGTGAGGAGTCGTGGTCGCTTATCTTTCTCATTGTTGTGATCTTCTTCTTGAACACCCGACATACAACCCACCCTTCTTCCTGTATGATTTTACATTGTGGGGAAATCAATCAGTCATTAGCTTCAAGTTGCATTATATTCACAGAACCTTAAGAGTTGAGTTTAGTGATGACCAGAAACGATGCTGATCCGTTGGAATCTTTGAAGTCAATTGATCAATTACTATGGAGTGGGGGTGTATAAAAGAAAATACAAGATTATTGGCGCGATAATTTCTGAACAAACTCAAATCATTAAGACGACCCGATTTCTTAGAATCAACAGGACTTAGTTATTGACAAGATATCTGAGTTCTATCCGATATTAGAATCCTAATAATCTCTACTTACCATTTTGTTAGTGTCTTACTGCTTCGTTATACGTTATAACCATTTTCTTATGTTTTAAAGCTTCCTTCGCGATAGTCTTCTACCAGATTAATTAATTGTGTATTTGTGTATATATATATCACACTTACGAGTATCAATTAATATTGTTGATAAATATTTGTATCCGATAATAGAAGAATACGATCCAATCTAACTTATAGTCCGATCGAATTGGGATATGACTTATGAGTATGATCAGACCAAATATACAAGAACAATGCATTATCCCCCCAAAAAAAGAAAAAACAGAAGAAAAACTATTGTCGCTCAAACTTGGAAAAAAACACATTTGCTGCAAATTAGGTTAGATACAAATTCAATTTGATCCAAGTCTTCCTAGATTTGAACTAAAATCAAATTAAATCCAATCATATTTACTCCCGCGTATATGAAACCGAATCATTGCTCATCCCAGTCCGAAAACATAGTTAAATTTCTAGAGCAATAGTTAATCAGTCTAAACAAATCAGCGTGACATTCCAATTCCCATGTTCTTTTTTTTTTTGTTTTGTTCCTGTCAATGCAGTCAAAAGCGCGATTCTACCTAGAAGCGGAAAAGGGGTAAAATCGTAAAGCGTAGAATCAAAGCGTAAAAGCGTAAGTTTTTTACGCATACTGAAAAATAACTAAAAATGTATTAAGTGGGACATATGCTATGCAAAATATGAATGCACAGAATTTAGATAAGTCAATAAATACATGTGATTCATGCCTAAAGTATAACAATTTATAGCATCTTAATAATAAGTTTGTAAACATAAATTTTAACAATAAGCCACTTTCCCCACTATGCTAATGAATTTGGGAAAAGCCTAACGGGTGAATTAGATTACTCTATCGAAGTTGAGAATGCATCCAAGTACCTTATATGCATCCAAGTACCTCAAATGTATCATATTGTTGGTGATTTACTTTTAAAATATACTTTTCATAATTAATTTCAAGAAAACAATAATCATTTAATGAACTAAAAGCGTAAAAACGTAAAGCGTTTTGGAGAACTAGAAGCGTAAAACCGTAAGCTTTTAAGCTTTAAAGCGCAATTTAGTCCGATTTTATACACTTAAGTTTTTATATGGAAACGAAAGCGTTTTGGTGACCTAAAAGCGTAAAATCGTAAGTTTTTAAGTTTTAAAGCGCGATTTTGACTGCATTGGTTCCTGTCATTGGGTGAAGAGTAAATTGAAGTAGTTTATGTCCTGGGAAGGAATATAATACATAGGAAGTTAAAACAAGTTAAAAACAAAAAACAACACATAAACACACTTGCCTGGGGAGCGGCGTTCTCGTCGGTCTCGAGGCGGTACTCGTGCATGATCCAGTCGGACTTCTGGCCATTTGGAGCACGACCCTTGTAGAAAACGAGGGTCTTCCGCATCCCGATCAGCTCGTTCTTCGTGTAGATAGCCTTGTCCCTCCCCGTCGCCTTCCAGAACCCGGCCGTCGTCGCCCTGTTGGTCCTCGTCCCCGTCGGGTACTTCTTGTCCTTGTGGCTGAAGAAATACCACTCGCTCTGCTCCTCGCTCCCTATTATTCTGCACAGCTCTGCATGCAGACGCAGTGTTTTTATCGTCGTGAGAAAGGCCGGCGCCGAAAAGATGGTCGGAGTTTTTGACACCGTCGAAGGTGGTATATATGGTAACGTACCTTGAAGGTCCCACGGCTCGATCTTGTAAAGGTCGACGTCTTTGATGACGTCAAGGTCGATCCTCCGGGAGTTGACTTTCTTCCTGAGGTAGTAGTCAACGAGCTCTTCGTCCGTCGGGTGGAACCGGAACCCAGGTGGGACTGCGCAAAACGTGCTGCTACTAGTGTTCATCCTGATCGATCTCGCTTTCTTTGCCTGACCAGCTGTAGTCGTTCTACTTCAACTGCAAGGTCAAAACAACCGATATATAGTAATATATGGTCAAACCATGACTAGCATTGATGGATGGGAATCATCGAACTGTAATCAACAAAATGGACGGAATGAGGAGGGGGGAGAGAGATAATTAGTGTTGTATGAGAAATCGACAATACTTTATTTGTAAAGAACGCGTACAGAGATTTATGTTATTATGTGATCGTGGTTTATGTGCGATACAGATTACAGAGAAAAAAATGAAAGATTCATATAACATCTTCCTCAAGTCTCAACACATCGTGATTTTCACTTGACCACGGATAATTCGATATCAAGTCATAGCTAGAGTAGCTAGGGTTGACCGGTGAGAAATCTAAGATAAATGGGAATTGATATATTCTTTTCCTTCTTTCTTCTTGATGTTTATGGAGGGGAAATGAAACAGGTCACATGTTAGTACCATGATGCCGAAACCACTTTTATGATGAACCCCCCAAAATTATTATTATTACGGTGATGGAGAGTCTTCCACTATACATGGACATAGAAAGAGAGAAAGAAAGAAAGAAAGAAACATGGCTTTATTATCATCATCATCATCAACAATATTTCTATGAATATTATGAAAAAGGAAGAGATGGGAAAGGAATAATATAGATGTAGAAACAGTAGTAAGAATGTTGCTGACCCAATCAAAGTGTAAATTGAAGAACCACAGCCAATAAAATTAAATGCAGCCCTAATTATTATGCCGCGGTCATTTTACAAAGTATAATGCTTGCTGCCTTCACATCCGACCCAAAGAGAGAGAGAACATATGTGAGATATAACAAGAAGAAAGTATTACGTACCGATCGGCCGGCCGGGCAGCGAAAACCACCGGAGGCGGGGCTGGCTGGCCGGATGGATCCCACGTACGTCGGCGGTGAAGCTTTTTCTAGGTATAGATCGAGACAAGAACATAAAAACCAAGGCTACAAACAATCCCCCCGGTGTAGGTTTTGATGAGATATATCTGGATCCTCGGGAATTGAACCCCGTCCAAAAAACCAAACAACCGCTTTCTGGGAAAAAGGAGAGAAAAAAAAAAGGGAAGAAGGAAAAAAAAGAACAAGCGAGCACGTCGACTGCCTACACTGTCGGCTTGTCTGCTCAAATCCCCAGAGGAAGACTGATAAAAGTTGGCCAAGCCGCGGAAAGCCAAAAGAAGAAGAGAAGATAATAACCAGCACAAGAATGAGGAGAAAAAAAAGAAAAAAAAGAGAGCAGAACAGAACAAGCTGTAGCTCTAGCTAGGAAACCCTAACAAGCAAAACAAAGTTGGAGTGTGGAGATGAACATTTCGTTGTCAGTGTTTCATCATCCAATGCTTAACGGGTGGACAAAAACAAAAAAAAAAAAAAAAAAACTCCACCAAGAAACAAGAGGAGGAATATAGTTTAGAACAAGGAATGAAGCGCTCTAGCTGCAGCAGGGAAAGCTAAGTTCTTTGTTATTGCCACGGGCCTCCTTTCACCCGCCGCTGAAAGTGACTCTCTTTTAAGGGGGGAATTAAACAAAAGGAAGCAACACAATTACTACTTAGAGATGGATGTTGATGATCATCATCATGATTCCAACTCCATTATCTCTCTCTCTCTTCGCCGTTGTTGTTGGTGTGTTGCATCAAAGAGATGGGGGTGACAGCTGCTGCTGTAGCAGAGACTGATGATCATAATAACACCATCGATGGCAAATAAACCAGAAGGAGGAAAAAACTCGAGTGAGAAAGAGAGATGGGAACTGACTAATCACCACCAAGCTTCACTTCACTTCACTCTTATATATACACACACACAGAACAGAAGCCATTATATATGAACAGCCTATGGTAATGCTATCTTTGGCCCGAAAGGCATAAGAATAAAGAATGACACCAAAAGTCTGAAACTGTGAAAGAGAAGATGTGGTGGTGGTGGCCGGTGGGAAGGGAATTGGTTGTGATGACGTAATGGAACAGCTACCAGCCAAAAAGCTACACCACTTTGTTTGTTCCTTTTTATTTCATTTTTTTTTTATATGAATATCAAAGTTGAGAAAGTTTGAACCCTACCAGAGATTTAGTATTATGTTCAAATCAACTAACAATATCGAGATTAATGTGATGGGATGGGATGTATAGAGAGCATATTATTAGGAAAATTTGGATTCATATTACAAAACTCTTCTTCCTGATTGATTGATTCGGAGGGCGAAAAAAATGAAGAAGAAGACCTAAGTTGGGGAATGATTCGGAGCTCATGGATGGTTGATATACGTACACATTTCGACTTGTGAAGTTCAATGACCTTATACCACTCAAAGGCTCGATCTAAAATCAGGACCAAATTGGGACCGGACCAAATCAAGACCGGACCGAATCAAAACCGAACTGTATCCAATCCAATTTTTGGTCCTTATATTCCCAAAAAGATCGGACTAGGACCGGATCAATTCGAGCCAATTTAAACGAACCGGACCGTATAACCACCCTAAAACCCAAGTACTGATAAATAATAACCAGACAAAAACACAACCAATACATTCCAATAATTAAAAAAAGAACCCACTAAAACTAAACCTTATAGTTTTCTCTCCCTGGCTCACAGTGAATATATATTTACTTATTTAGTGATCGGAATAATAGCTGATCCTAACTGGTGCAATAACCATCTTAACATATATTGATCAAAAGGTAAAGAGTAGATATGCCAAAATCAACTGCACCAACTTTTGCCCCCAACAATAATCAACATGATTCAATATCATTCCTCTTTATGTTGGATGGCTGGATGGTTGTGGGGTACTTTGATTTGTGCAGCTGAATGTGGAATGGTGGCCCCCCATATACCCAAAAACTCCATTCCTAGTCCCAACCCATTCTCCCTTCTTCCATTTCACTGTTGTGTGTGTGTGGTAGATTCAACATGATGGTGTTGGATCAACTAATCCACCATGTGTTAGTAAGTCATACTACGATCTATAATCGAACTTCTTCCAACAACTCGATCGAGTTAGTGGGACTAACTGATTCTTGACATTATTAGAGCCTTTTATGACCGAGAGTTATTATTATGTTCATATTCCAGTAACCCCATTTGTTAAGCACATGGTATTTGGACTTGTGCTAACTTCAAGTCCATATACGGTGATCCTCGTTTAAGAGAAGGGGTATTAGTAATAAGTGATATATAATTCATAACTGAAACTCACACAATAACCCGAGTTATTAAAACCAACCGATTCTTTCGCAGCATGTCGAAAACACTCTGTGCTCAACTGCTATACTCAGTGATTATTAGTTTGCTCCTTTGTCAAATTTCAGCTTCTCAACGCATTTGTAGCCCGGCCATAGTAATTCATTAGCCCTGGGCTTAGCTTCTCATTACCCTAGCCAGCCATTCATCCAATTAAAATATATATACTGTCTGAGGGTGAAACAGAGATTGGGTGAGGTTAATCATTTACCTCATTATAGATTTCATCTGCCTTCACTAACATTCACCCCCTTTTTTTTCATTATTACATCTATTCTGATCATAAAAAGTTGGATCGATTAGATTGATGCTCATTTATTAGGGCGCCATGATTGAATCACAAGGGGACATTACAATGGAAAAGTGTGATTAGTTTGGGGGGTTTGTGAAAATTGGCTCTTCTAGATAAGCAGGTTAATTAGTACTAAAGTAACAGAAACCCTAGCGTTGAAATATTTTCACTGACGTGGGGATGAGGTCTTTTGTAAATTGAGATCAGCTCGTGTGCCTCAGGATCCTGAAGTAGAGGTTTCTCTTAGCCTAGAGCTTTGCTCTTGAATGGAGAAACTTGAAACCAGCAATGAGCAATCCAGTGGCGTCGATCAACAGCTAGCAATTCTGCAAGACTGGAAAGCAAGTCAGCCAAGAGAACTCAAACAACGACATAGAGAATAATAAGCACTTCTTCCAATTCGAGGAAGTGCAAGACCAACCCTAATTACACTTCTCGATCTTGAGTCACCCAATCTCTTAGCGATTATGCATCCTCCAAAAACAAAACATATTGATGATGAAGTGAAAGAATTTCACTCAAGACGAGTCCCTCCCCATAATTTTCTTGAAAAAAAAAAAACAATCCATCTCTACTCTTCAAGACGACGAGTATTGTCGACTTCGATTCTATAATGAAATGTGAGCATATTTTGTGTCAGACTAGATCGACCTCTTTTCTCTATTGTCAAATGTATGTTAGTGATTATTATCAGCTTCCATACTATATATGAAACTCCATATGACCAGTTAGGTTTGTAATACTAGTTGGACTCAGTTTGGGAAAATCCCGAGTATGAATTCATTGATGCTACCAACTCTCTACGATTCTCTCCTTGCCCGTTCTATAGATAAAAAATGACTCGTTATAACTCCTTAACTAAGCAAAAAAATTTCCTCGAATAATCAAGAGCTAAATCTACCAACTTGTTGTACTATATCATTAACTAATTTAAGGCCTCCAGAATTCAAGCACCAGCAAGCTCTCTGAAGACTCCTCTTACTCCATGGATCAAACAACATTGTCCCTTGATCAAGCGCCAAATCTATCAAGTTGTCACTGTACTATATCATAAACTAAGAGGTCCAAATGCAAATATTAAGCACGGTCAAGGTACTAAATCATATATTATTCCACGCCATTCTGTTACTTTTTTTGCTTCTTCTATTGCTAGCTAGCTCGTGACTCATACGCTTCCCCGTTCCACTCCCCACACCTCTCATCATTGCGATTCATAACCCCGTTTTAATATACTCCGTTCTGTCCCCACAGAGTGCTTTTCATCAGTCTTCACGGGGCTGGCTGGCTCCTTCACCGTAACGCCGTTCCGTTGGTCCAGATTTCGGCAATTAAAATAAACACGAGTCCAAAAAGGACGAAGCGCGTCCAGGTGTCGGCCTCCAATTGGATCCTTGCCTCAAAAGCGACCGAGCTTTCAATCGAGTTCAAGCAGACCGACCAATCGGCGTTCTCGACAAAGACAGCCCTCCAAACCGTCGGGAAGAGGCTTCAGCAGAAAGTCCGCGTGAAGTGATTCAAGTTACAAATATCATAATATCAAAGTGTTTATCAAATATGGTCATTAGGTTCGGAAGGTTATAAAAGATTCTAATATATAAATTAATTAGTTTCAATAAATCGAGTTGTTGAGAGTGATTCATATACAAATGTTCACTGTAGTTAGGCACCCGGCTAGCACGAAACGACGCCGTTAGAGCACATGACGAGCACAAACACAAAATGTATGGGTCATTCCAGCATGAATAATTATATGGGCCGTGTCGGACATCAACTTCATGGGCACTGGCACGATACGGTCAATTAGTAGTCGTGTCGCAGGCTTACTATTTTTGAGATCCTATCGAATATAACTATGATATGACAAGAAAAAATACATATTTTGTAGACAATATTTATAAAAAAATTATAAGTTCAAATTTTACAAAATGTAACTACAATATGATTATTTATTGTTGCTAGAAGTATCATAATTATATTATATGTAATTACTACCTTCAAAATAATTTATCGAACAATTAAAAAACAAAACACGCGAATACCAAATTACACCTGCTATACTTCCACGTTTCATTGTCCCGTTATTTGTTACTTTTATAAAAAAATATCAATCTATACTTTCATTCTCTGTTCAATTTTCTCATTTTTTTTATTCCCACAATTTATTCTCTTCTTTCTCATTAAGCACGGATATGAGCACGAGTAAGCATGGTGCGATTCAGACGTGACACGATCTAGATCTAACAAAATTTAAAAAATGAATTTGCACGACATGAAAACTAACAGATCATGTCAAGCACGACACACGATAAATGAACCTGAAAAGTGCTCCGTGTGTTGCACACCCAACGTCCATGTACAATCTGTAAGAAAGTGATTAAATATCACTAGATTATACCCCGGTCCGTTGGCCGGTTGCATTATAATAAAAGTAATTAACAGAACTTCAAAATTTAAATTTCAGTAATCTCCTCTATTCTTTTGTTCTTGTCATGATTTTATGTCAATGTCGTGCGAATTAACAAACTGTTATAATTTCCTAATTTTTATCATTAACAAAGTTAAAATATTCAATTGCTGAAAATTAGCATCCATCATAAAAATTACTAACTTTTGCCTTCTATACAAATTCTTACTGAAATTCAAAAGATAGGACTTATCCAAAGGTGTATTAACTCATATCAAACATATAAACACAATTCATATGTACTCCAAAATAACCGATATCATCTTTTATATCATCAAGAATCTTCATCATTATTCTTAAATTTGTCAACTTTTCAAAATCAACATGTAATCGCTTTTTGCGTGAGTAACTTTGAAAATCTTAAATCCAGCGAGAACCTACTTATATGTGTGGGAGGCCACTTCTAAAACATTTTATGGTTCCCTAGAAGCTCAAACTTTTTAATTATTTTTTTTTATTTGTACATATCTGTGAGATGAAAGCAAGAATATTAGTAAACGTCTAATCGATTAGAAATAAAAAATTTGTTCGATTTTTCTTAGATCATGCTAAACATATTTGTTTATTTCAATGAATTGATCTAGTGATAATGTGGAAATGAGAACATCCGTTATACTATGCTCTCGAATCAAAGAACAAATAAAAACGGTTAAAGATGTAAGCATATTTTACTTATTTTTATATTTATTTTTAATTCCAAAATTTTGGTGGACTGCGGGGTGGAGGAACCGGAAAATCCAAGTTTGCCTGCAATAGTTCATGCATTGAATATACAATATTGGGATGCATAAAGACTGAAAAATCCTTCCTTACTTTGCGGTGAGGCCAGGAAAAAGTAAATTGAAGATGGCTCCAGCGAGAACATGCATATATGGATGGGAGGATACATGACTCTCTTCCAACAACTCGAGTTATTGCGATCAGTTGGTTTATGACACAATCTGATCACCCCTTATTAACAACTCAATCGGTTCAGTTATTTGTGCGGATCCATCCCGGCGGAGGAGAAGAAGGTTCGGGTCGTTGTTTTTCCGACGGTGGGACCCGCCGGCGACCGCCGATCGTGAAATGATTGCCTCGTTTTAGAGCTGTGGGGGGAGACGAAGTGTGTGTTTGTGTGTGTACGTGGCGGGTTGCGGTCCGGCGTGGGCTAGCCATTATCATTGAGCTCGCAACTTGCTGCTGGTGGTGCCGAGCTGTTCTCACCGTGGGTCCCGCCGGCGAGCGGACCAATGTGGTTGTGGCGACTGGGCGAGACCGACAAGGCCCCCCGTCCCGTTTCTTGTTTAGGGTTTTTTCCGAATGAAGAGCGGCACGTGAAATTTTAGCCTGTGTGTGGGGGAATAATATGAAACTGGGGGGCACTTTTTTGACTTTGTGGCTTCTAGAAATATTAGTGCAACGGAATTATTATGAGCGTTAACAACTTATCATTAGTGTCTCCAAAGGCTACCGCCACGCTTATATATTCTGTTGCTGCCGGAAATTAAAAAAGGTGACAAACAACCGTTTAATGTTAAGTAATCCAGTAGCTATAGCTAGGTACGTGGCCTTGTAGCATTAGAAAGGAAGAAAGGAGGTTGTTATTTGTTAATAATAAACGAGTATTCGATATAGACCAAGGAAAGAAAATGAAACGGTTGTTTATAAGATTTTTTTTTTTTGTCAATAGATTACTCATTAGAAGAGGAAATATTCAAGATACAAGGAAGTAACAGCAGTGGAGCTATCTAATACGTAACCAAGAACGGAAATCAAATCCCCTTAACGAGCGAGACGATAATATTGTCAGAGTTTGACGGGTCACATAATGAGCCACTCTGTTCCTATTTCGACCCACAAAGTAGAATCTAATTCCAACCATCTCATCCAAAAGTACGTACACGAATTTCCCCAAGGAGAGCAGATGATGAACTGACTGACCGGATTGCAAGTGGATTACGTGAAACCTTTATTTAATTATGTGATTCAATAACATATATTTGTATGTTAGCTACATTCATAAGTAGGCGATATACATATTACGAAAATATGGAGGTCTGATCATGAACTAACTAACTAACCATATTACAAATTAGAGTACTAACGAAATATTCATATAGAGCTACCCTGCTCTTCTTAGAGCTAGCTAGCAACGCCTAATGTACATAACAATTTAAAGAACGGCGAGAATATTTGTAGAGCCTCCCTCCCTCTCAATTGCAGCAATGAGCAAACAAACATATTCAAGATATTTCAAGAGAAGTGATATTGAATCGAGCCCTACTAACCAATAGAGAAAATGTTCATGATGTAACGGCAGTCACTAAAGTCTAAAGTAGTAAAGAAGTACCTCAAGGGTTTTATAATCACTTGGAAGCGAGCGAGCAAGGCTAGGGATCAGGAAAAAAACACGTGATGAAAAGTATGATAGGAATGGGGAGATGAACACAGTGGAGGGGAGCCTGTAGATGATGAGACAGAGCCATTGTTGCACAGAAAAGCAAGTAAATTGAGAGAGAACGATTAAGGATAGCCGTTTATGTGGTAATTAGCGATTATCATCCATTAATTAGCTTTGGAAGAAAAGCAGCAAGCTAAGTACAACTAATTAATTACCTCACAATGCAGATCATTAAGTTATGATTATGGTGCGGATGGGAGTCTTTCATTTTTTTTTGATAATGGTGAAATGTATTAATAAACGGTAGAAGGTGTCCGGTACAACAAAGAAGAGGTCCATGCCCAAAAGTCACAAGAAGTGACAGGGGATCGGCAGGGATAAACCAAAACCGAAAACAAAGAAAGGAAAAGAAAAAGAATGGAAAAAGAAAGCGGCCCAACAGGCCAGGGAGACCAACGAAAGAAAATCAAGAACAGAGAAGCAGAAGACCCAGAGCCCGGCAAGCGCCCAGACCCGAGGAAAGCCGCCGGCAGAGACCACAGCCTAGGGGAGGCAACTGCAACGAGGCCATCAGGAGAGCAGAACGGAAGACAACCAGGCAGACCCGGAGCCCTTGTCGACCTTCCCTTTGGCAATCACCCACTCAACAATCGTCCTGACGACTCTCATAGACAGAACTCCATGCGCGGTCCTTGATTGGTCGAAGATACGCCTGTTCCTCTCCCTCCAAACCGTCCAGCAAATAGCGTGTAAGCTGCAGTAAGAAATCCATCCCTCGATGCAGTCCGGAATATCCGAGGGCCAATTCCTGATGGTGGAGGTAATGTCATTGTTCGGAACTTGCACGAGCGGGCAGTAAGAATTAACACCATTCCAGACGTGCTTGGTGAAGTCGCAATCCACAAAAATGTGACTGACAGACTCCTCTTCCCTCTGACATAGCTCGCACCTGTTAGCTAGAGCCCAGCCCCTTCGTTTTAAATTGTCAATGGTGAGGATCTTCTGGTGAAAGCAGATCCAGAGGAACCCGCAAATCTTCATCGGGACGACAGACTTCCAAACTGCCTTATCCGGAAAGTGCGACACGCCAGGGAATCGGGCAGCCGTCAAACACCTGTACAAAGAGCGAACAGACAAGGCGGTATCCGGGTTTGGCAGCCACTCAATGCGAGCAGGACCAAAACCCAACCTCTCAACAGCATAAGAATTTAAGAACTCTATCAAACAGACTCTCTCCCTCTCAGCCCCCCACGAAGTGAAGCATTTAAATTAGGGTTAATATTTTCGTATGGCCTGAACTTTGACCAAAATAAACATCCTGACCAATCTTTTTGATCTATAACATCTTGGCCCGAACTATACACCAAAATAAACAATTTGGCCAGATCCGACTTTTGACCATTAACTTGGACGGTCAAACGCGTTGACCGTTAGTCAACGGGCCATGTCACTGCCAAGTCAACATAAAATATTTAAAATAATTCACAATTTGCACACATTACCTAATTTTAAATTATTATAAATTTAAAAAAAAATCATCTAATACCTTAGTTAAACCAAAAATAAAAAACGAAAAAAATTAAATATTTATCAGATCTTCTGACTTGGCGAGTTGACCGTTAGTCAACGCGTTTGACCATCCAAGTTAACGGTCAAACATCGGGTTTGGCCAAATTGTTTATTTTGGTGTATAGTTCGGGCCAAGATGTTATAGATCGAAAAGATTGGCCAGGATGTTTATTTTGGTCAAAGTTCAGGTCATACGAAAATATTAACCCTTTAAATTAATATCCCAAGTAAAACTCTCACCTGAACGGTAGACAATATCAGAGATCCAAGCATCAGGACTAAGGGCGGCAGCAGCGATACGCGGAAAGGATTCAGCAAGAATGGTCTTCGGGATCCAGCTGTCATGCCAAAATGAGACCCAAGCACCGCCACCCGGATCAATGCAGACATGTTTCCAGAAAGTATCAAACATTCTCAAAATATTCACCCAAACTGAGCTGTTTCTCCCCTCTCTTCTCTTACCAGTATGCCACAAAGAGACCCCGTTAGAGTACTTTATCTCAATCAGACCCCTCCACCATCTTCCTCTATTTTCAGCAAATTTCCACATCCATTTACACAGCATGGCGTGATTGAAAGATTCGAAATCGAGCGCCCCAATACCCCCGTTCTTCTTGGTGGCTTTGCATAGGTCCCAACCAACCAGATGAAACTTCTGCTTTTCACCGGTGCCGCTCCAAATGAATCTCTTCTGCAACTTTTCAACCCTGTCAATAACCGTCTTTGGAGCTAGAAACAAAGAGCAATAGTACACAACCTGTCTATTGAGACAGCTGCTGTTAAGAGTGAGGCGGCCCCCAAAAGACAACATTTTCCCCTTCCACCCTTCAAGTCGATGCTGCACGCTATTAATAATCGGATCCCAAACAGCAATCGAATTGGGTCTCGCCCCCAGCGGGAAACCAAGGTATTTAGATGTGTCACGGCTCCACTTGCAACCAAAAATATCGGCAAAGAAGCTCGGCTCAGGCACCTCACCAACAGTATACATCATAGATTTATCCAGATTAACCTTTAGTCATGTGACCACTTGAAAGCACACCAGGGTACCAAGGAGGCTCAAAACCTGATCCGGCTCAGCTTCACAGAAGATCAGCGTGTCATCAGCGAAAAGTAGATGAGTGACCTCTCCCCTATTCTGCTCCTCATCGATGAAAAAGCCTCTAAATTTCCCTTTCTCCCGAAGCTTTCCCAACATGAAGGAGAGCACATCCATCACCAAGACAAAAAGACCCGGCGAAAGGGGGTCGCCTTGCCTAAGGCCCTTGGAACTAGTGAAGAACCCATGGGACTCCCCGTTCACAAGGATCGACAAAACCGGGGAACACATAACCCCCCTGATCCAGTTCTGCCATTTCTGCGGAAAACCGAGGTTAGACAAAATCTTAAACAGACAATCCCAACTTACATTGTCAAAGGCCTTCTCAAGATCCAACTTAAACATCAGGCCGGGCTTTTTGCTCTTCCTCCTGCTATCAATGATCTCGTTCGCTATCAATCCTACTTCCGAAATTTGCCTCCCGCGAACGGATGCATGTTGATAATCCGAGACTAACGAGGGGAGAATAGAGCCCATTCTTTCCATCAACACTTTACTTAGGAGTTTATTGATGCTACCCATGAGGCTTATGGGCCTCAAGTCTTTCACGTCCTCAACAGAATCCTTTTTAGGGACTAGGCAAATAAAGGAATGTGTGACGCATTTGGGTAGGGAGCCAGTCCTGTGGAACTCTTCAAAGGCCTGCATCAAATCCATGCGCATCTGGAACCAACACTTCTTGAGAAATTCAAAGGTGAACCCATCCGGCCCCGGGGATTTGCCGCCATCAAAAGACACAAGAGCTGCCCATACTTCTGCTTCCGAAAATGGCCTAACCAAATCAGAGACGGTGGAAGCGCTGAGCTGCTGAGGGCTATAGTTCTTAGGAAACGGACGGAAGGCCAAGGTCTCCTTGAACAGGTTTTGATAAAAACTAACCACGCCACTAGCGAGCTCCTCCCTCCCCTCCATCAACCTGCCATTGACTTTGATGCACTCAATGAAGTTGAATTTGCGCCTATAGTTCGCAACTCTGTGGAAGAACTTAGTGTTGAGATCCCCACCCTTTAACCACAGCTCATTGGACTTCTGTCTCCACATAGTTTCCTGCAGATTAAGGGCGAACTGAAGCTCCCCTCTAAGCACGTCCCTCTCAGCTCTCTCAGAGTCGTTCAGCTGACCATTTTCTTCTAAAAGATCAAAGGCCTTAATGCGCTCTAACAGATCATCAACTTTCACATTAACATTTCCAAAAACCTCCTTATTCCAGACCTTGATCCTCTGTTTAAGCTGCTGCAGCCTCCTAGCCAGAAGGAAAATACTCCCAACCCCAGCCACCGGTTCCTGCCACCAAGATTCAAAGCTGGCAAAGAATCTGTCATCCATTAACCACATGTTCTCAAATCTCCATGGTCTCCTAATCCTCCTGTCATCCCCCCACTTGATCCACAACGGATTGTGATCGGACTCAACCCTCTCAAGGGCAGACAGAGTGCAATCTGGAAAAAGAGTGTCAAAGTCAGTACTCACAAAAGCACGATCAATACGCGACATAACAGGGTTGATTCCTCCTCTGCTCCACGTAAAGTTGCTTCCACCCAGAGGTAATTCCAGCAGAGCCAGGGAATTGATCAGAGTATTGAATTCATTCATGAGCTCATCACCCCTTCTCGACCCCGTGTAGTCATCATGACTCCTTACTAAGTTAAAGTCACCTGCAATGCATATCGGAACACACACTTGCTGACAGAGATTATATAGATCTTCAAGGAAAACCAACTTCTCAGCCCTATCTTGCGGACCATACACAACAGCCAGGAACCATGAGCCCGACCCAGAATTCTGCTTCAGCTCGATGCCCACTAAAAACCTTCCCACAAAACTAGAACAGACTTGAAATCTCGATTTATCCCAAAACACCACAATGCCTCCAGCACTGCCATCAGAATCTTTAGCTATCCACCCTGCATCTCTGTTCCCACTGACGCTAACCACAAGGTCATTCGTACACTGGCTCCATTTGGTTTCTGTCAGCCCGACCACAGCTGGTTTTTTCCTGCCAATTAAGCGTTTAATTCTACCTCTCTTCTCAGGATCGCACAATCCTCTAACATTCCAAACAATTATCGATGTACCCATTAAAACACAGGTGAGGTGTCTCCGCTACCTTGCAATCTGCGATTCCTAGGTCCCGATGGGGGAGAGCAGAGGGGGCCAAGCCTTCTTATTTCCAATTCCAGTCTGGTCCGAGGCTTCCGCAGCTTTCTCTTGAAAACTTCCTTGGCGTGATCACTAATGATATCCCCGACCTTTCCTTGGGCCTCATGTAAGTCCAGCTCCATAATCTGTCCAATTTCCATACTAGCTTCCACAAGTGAAGCACAATCGAACGGGTAAGCCTCTTGATTCCAGCCAATGGAATCCGCCTCAGCAAAACAATCTGGGGAGGGCAGCGACCTGATCGGGGGTGAGTTTTGAGCAGTGATCTCGAACGAATCCAAATGGTCTTGGCTATCCGGAGCCAAAGGACAAGGGGATGCCGGGGAGTCAAAAGAGCAGGGTACCAACGAAGTGGGAACTGTCGAGAGGGCTTGGGTCCCTTGACTGGACACAGAAAGATCAGAGGATATGGGAGAGGATTCAATGGCAATAAGTGAAGAGGGGAGGGGGTCCAAGCCGATCGGCTGTGGCTCTTGCGGTGACAGATTCGATGGGAGGAAAGGATGGGCAAGCCGAAAAGAAATAATGGAGAAATGATAGGTGTGGAGAGGTCTGGGAGGAGCAGAGGAGAGGAAGAAAGTAACGAGGGCTTGGAGATCAACTCGCTGAAGTGTTGGAAAGACAATAGTTTGGACTCTATTAGTGGACTTGAGCTTGGGCTTTGGGATGGTCAGGGAGAGGTGGGATGGAGCTGGCTTGGGTTTGGGATTAGGAGAAGGGGGGCTCAAAAACCTCACAGGCCCCGACCAGATTGGGCCTTCCTTCCTGACCCATTTCTTGATCCAGCCCGCCTTCACAGAAAGAGGCTTAGCCCCAGAGTTGTAAGCCTCGGACGACGAGACGGCGACTACATGCTCAGCCGCAAAGTTATCCTGCTGGCGCCCCGCACTGCGAGACGGCCTCTGAAAGCCTGTGATTTCCAATGACCGACCGTTCTCCTTCCACCCTTCTAGCCGATGATCCTTGGCTCCCGCCGTCGACGAGACGACCGCCGCGGGTTCTATGACGATCCTTACCGAAAAAACCTGATGGCCAAACCGGATTGTAATTACTTCTGGAAAATCCTCAGCCTTCACTCTGATTCTGATGAAAGGAGCAGCCCAATGATTCCAATCAATGTCAACGAGTATTCCACAGAAGTCGCCTAATGATTTGATCAAATCCACACTCTTCAGGTGCAGCGGAATTCCGAAAACCAGAATCCAGCGAGCGGACGGGCACACAGATCCCGAACCCTCTGTCTCCTCCTTCCACATACTCACCCGGACTCTGAAACCCCTGAACCTGTAGTTATCCAACACCTTTATTCGCACAGCTTCCGCAACGCTAGGGCAAACCAACAGCCAATTCCCGTCAGGACGCGCTTGTAAGTCGAAATTATCGTTAATAGCCCAATGAGCCATCGCCCATCTTCTGAACTCCGGCATTGAGGCAATAGAAATAACCTCTGACCCGTCGGAGTGGAAGCTAACTGTGAGGCTTCTTCCAAGAAGATCCCTGCGCTCCATGACCCTTTCAACCTCAATGAATTTGTCGCTACCTGTGGCTTTGATCGCGCATCTACCAGCCCCGTAGAACCCATTGCTTTTAACCACGTCGGCAAAGGATCGCCCGTCCTGGATGTGAGCTGTTGCCACGGTGGGTGTGGCAAGCCGGGACTCCCAGTCACGTTCCACGGCATAGAAGTCACGAAGAAGAGCAGTTAGATTCGCCCACCAGATGCTTTCATCGAAAGGTGGGATTATAACATTGAAAGTCTTCCCTCCTCTGTTTTGCTCGGAGATTTGCAGAAAGTGACCTTTGCGATTCCAACCCCTGCCGACATGGATCACCCTAGAACCAGCTCTGTTTACACAACTCCCATGGAATTTCCACTCTCTCATGGCGGCAGTCTGGAGAAGCCCCTGTAGCCACGCAAGATGGGCCTCTTCCAATAGCACAAAACACTTCCGTCTTCCTTCCTCAACCGATAGTTTGTACGACTTTGCATTCCCAAACCAACCTCTGCACAGCATGACCAGCTTGGACCCCATCCGAACCTGACTCGAGCATCCTGCCGACGACCTGCCGCCGCCACCCGAGAGTCCTGACACCGCCGACCTGCAAAACAGACTACCGTTATCAATCGGTCTCTCCCCTCTGCCTGCGGCAGACTGTTTCTCTCCCCAACAGACTTTCTCTCTCATCACTTTCTCTCAAATCTATACACTGGGAGTCTTTCATGTGATTTCATTTGTAGAATACGTTATTTTTTGTGAGAATTTTATAAAAATAATTTTTATTAATGTTGGCCATGATGTTTAATTCAATCTAATGTTGTGTTGATGTGACTTGAATCCGACTATCTGTCGTTACGACTGGAAGTTACGGGGGGTTTCGCTGCCTGGTCAGCAAGTGGGGTCCAGGGACAATGCCCCGGCATGCGGTGTATTGGCTTAATGTTATTACGTTTCGTGGCCCGCGGTGTATGAGATTAATGTTATTAGGATTCGTGTTCTGGGCCCGGTATGCAACTGTTTTTCCTTTACCATGTTTCATTAGGGTTAGACCTAGGAGAAGTGCTATAAATACTTCTCATGCTCCTCTGTAATCTGTATCTGCTCGAAGTATAGTGAAACTGGCTCTCTCCTGCCCGTGGACTAGCTAGCTAACACACATTGTGTTAGTGAACCACGTAAATCGTGTGTCGTGTGTATTCACTTTCGTTTTCTTACATTGTCGAATCCTGCAATTTCACGATCAGCAGAGCAACAGTCGTGACATGTTAGATTTATGGGTCTTGATTAAAACTCTATCAATCAATCTCCTTCGAGATGAATGAGCGATGTTTATGAGATGTGTAAAGAAAATAAATGGATATGATTACCGATCTGCATCTCGCCGATTATTGTTTAAGTAAAAGACAATACCGAGATAGTAAAATTTTCAACTTTAAACTCTGCACCATCCGAACCCTTCTTGCAGTTGCACGTTTGCACATGTCTAAGCCAACTGAACTCCGCCCATGAGAACAAACACAGAACTGACTCGATTACAGATTCTAGCTAGGGTTCAAGACAATTATATATATCACAGAGCGACATTAGCAGCAGTTCCTTCCTTCTGGTGTCAATTATCTCCACATGCATCTATAGATTATAACTAGAGAATGAACTGTACACAGGAAAAGGAAAACGGACCTATAGCATACAAGCACAGAAAAAAGCTTGAGAATGTTCTTTCTGTGGGGGCCGGCCGGTGGTGCTGACGTGTGGGGTCCATCGCTGGCGGGAGAAGGTTTTACCGTCATCATTGTGGCAGTAGTAATGCCATCATTGTTTCCGTTCCACTGCGAGGAAGAAAGCTCCGTCACCGTTTCTGTCTGCCGTAATCTCTGCTGCTTTCCAAACTGTGGAAATCACACTGCAAAAAAAGTCTCTCAGTCCGTTCAAGCTTCCCGCATAGCAATCGTATAATGTACGGTACACTCAATACGTACCCCACGATACAAACCGTATGAATACAGCTTCTTTGGACATATATACTTGATAGGTACACAGGACATGAACACGTGGTGGGAGACAGGTGAAAAGGGCAAAAGAGCCGAGTCGGTCAACCGTCAGTGTGAAGTTTGGTGTACTATTAGCTAGATATTTCCTTCCCGGGAAATGAATGAGTGAATGAATGAATAGAGGTAGTAATCGGCGTCGGGCCACTACAACTTTCATTGTGCTGCATACGCGTATTTGGGTTATTATGATGTCTTCTTATATATCTATCTATCTATCTGTATAAATAGATTACGAAAAGTTTACAAAAGAAGGTGGTGCGTCTTTGAGCCCTAGATCTGCTGTAATGGAATTATGGAAATATATCAATGGATGATGATGATGGAGGATATAGCGCTCGGGCAAGGAAAACCAAGTTTCGTGGTGGGGGCTTCCAGACAGATCGTGTTCTTTCGAGACAAGATAACAGAATGGGTAAAGTAAGAAGGAAAAAAAACACAATTTTACGTGGTTTATTAACACGATGATGTGTGTTAGTTAATTCACGGGTAGGAGAAACCATCAGTTTCATTATATTTGAGAAGAGTAGATAGAGAATGCATATATAACACTTTCTTGAGAAGGCCTGATCCTAATCCAGCCAGTTGAAAATGAAAAAAAAGGTTACAGAACAGACCAAAACTAGTAAAACAAATGTGTATAACCCTAACCTAATCTACGGTTGGCGGCCTCAGACACAGGTGTTTCGCTTTTGGACCCGGACTCGTTGATCAGACAACGAATCCCCCGAACTTTCGGTTCACAAAAAATAATATGTCTTTGGTTCATAGCAACACATTGAAAGTAAACGAATGTAAACAACAATAGGCTTGATAGTCGGTCGTCGGTTACCCGGTTAACCATGAAGCCGAACCGAAACTGTCGGGTTTTCAGTTAACCGCAAACCGCTATTTTGTTTCGGTTGGCGGTTGTGGTTGCCAGAAACAGGGGATAAAGAGGAAACTTCGGTTAGCGGTCAATAGCCGACACTATGGTGGTTAACCGCAAAACTGCGGCCCGTACTCCACACACCAATTCACGACATCGTTTTGGCGAGACTCAGACAAATCGCAAAACGCTATTGAAGATGGGGAAGCCCTAAATGAATAGCAAAACCAGAGTTCAGAAAACACCACACCCGCCACTTCCTCCCAATTTTTTAAACCTGACGTCGCGTCGTCACCCTCTGCCCTCGTTCGCCAGTCGTCACCGCCTCATCGCCGCCTTGTCGTCGCCTGACCATTCTCATCTCCCCGATCTCCTGACGTCGTAGTGAGCTCGTCGCACCGCTGTCCTGCTTCTCACTAACTCGACGTCGTCCTCTCCAGTCCACCCGCACTCTCGCCATCGTAGTCAGCACCGCCGTCCTTCTGCTCACAGAACTCGGCATTGTCTTCGTCCTTCCTATCGTCCTCTGCCCTGCGAGTCATGTCGTCGCCCTGTCCTATCATCTATGTGAGTCCTCTCTCGCCGTCAATGGTTTGGTGGTAAATTAGTAGATTAGTAGTGATATTGAACAAATTCAAACAAATTTAAGAAATTATGGAACATAACAAATTACTGATAATGTGATATGGTAAATTTGTAGATTTGCAAATTATTAGTGGTGCATCTCTTACCTTCGCAAACAGATTATGGAGCTCGAACAGTCATTGAACTTGACATTGTGCCAAATATGTAACATTGCTTTGCAAGTAAAACAGTTCTTTGTTCTAAGGCTTACTTCACCTTTTGAGTCATGTACGTGTTAGACTTTGACTTTTTGGTTTAGTAGTTGTTGTGTAGGTGGTATAAATCCAAATGCCCCCTTTGTTTGTTTAAGGATGCTAATTGTTGTATTTACATGTTTTTATTGATTGAAACATGGATAGAGGTGGACAGGGTAAGAAATCATGTGGTGGTAGTCGGGGAAGAGGACAACAAAGAGCAAGAGGTGCTCCTCCTCTGGCTTCTCAGCCTCGGGTTCCTTCGCAACCTGTTACTCTTTCTACTGGAGTTACTCCAAATGCAACAGATGGAGTTGAGAATGTAGTAGCTACTGGATCTAAGAATGTAGCAGCGCCGAATGGAGTGGAGAATGCAAATGTAGCAGCTGGGGAAGATGGAGTGGGGAGTACCAATGATGCAACAACAAAGAAGAGAAAAGCTTAATGTTGGAATGCAATCACACCGATAATGGTCTATAACTACCCATTTGATGAATGTATAATTAACGGGACAAGTGCAATGAATACACATAAGAAGGCATGTGGGAGGAAAAGGCAGAAGGAGACTGATAGCTCTCAAACTTTGTTGAATTTGCAGTCAACCTGTACAGCTACTGGTGGTTAGGTAGGATCTCTTTCGACATGGAAGTTTGATCAGGCTAAATGTAGGATTGTTCTAGTTGAGATGATAATATTGGATGAGCTTTTCTTTAGATATGTCGAGCATGAAGGGTTTAGAGGATTTATGGCATTGGTGCAACCCTTGTTTGTGATATATGGCAGGCTTAATATTAGAGAAGATTGTTATCGTATCTTCCTTGAAAGAAAATATATCCTAAGAGATTTCTTTGTCACAAAATGCAAAGGAAGAATATTGATAACCATAGATACATGGACTTCTGTACAGAATGCAAACTATATGTGTGTAATTGCTCATTATGTTAGTAAAGATTGCAAGTTGGTGATAGGGGCGGGCATTCGGTCGGTTCGGTTTCGACCGAACCGAAATTATGAATACCGGGTCCCCGAATTCTCCCAAACCTAAAACCGAATTCGAACCGAATTATAATTTGGTTCGGTCGGTTTAAACCGAATTATAATTCGGTTCGGTTTTTCACACAAAACCGAATTTGTGAAGCTACTTGTATTTTCTCACTTTTAAATTATTTTCACCCCTAATATAAACAATAAATATCAATTATATGCACCATCAATGATAAAACCAAACTTTTCAACACATAAGTCTTAAAATATTTCAAATTTTTAAGTCTAAAAACAACTAAAAACATAAAAATCCACCATTTGGAGCTTGCAATTATAGTATTTCGGTTTTTCGGTCGGAAATTCGGTTCGGTTGAAAGAACCCTGATTTCCGAACTATCCATAATTTCCTTCCGAACCGAATAGCATTAATTCGGTTTCGGTTCGGTTTAATTCGGTTTTAGTTCGGTTTGGTTCGGGTTTACCGAACCGTTTGCCCACCCCTAGTTGGTGAAGAAGGTCATATGTTTTGTTGAGGTGACTAGTCATACTGGAGTTTGTATAGCAGAGATATTGTGTACTTGTCTAGATGGGTGGAAGATCAAAAGTTTGTGTTGCATCACAATGGATAACGCTAGTGCGAATGATATTGTGGCTGATTACATGATAGATAAGATGCATGAGTGGGGGATGAATTTGTTGGATGGGAGGTACTTGCATTTCCGCGGTGTTGCTCACATCATCAATTTAGTTGTCACTGATGGCTTGAAAGAAGTAGGATTTCAGTTGAAAGGGTTCGAGATATAGGGCTCGCTTGCTTTTTGGATTTGAAAATGAAGGTTTTGAGTTTTGAAAAACTTTGAATAATATTGTTTGTTAGTTGAATTTTTATCATGGATTTAGTTCAAGTGGTATTTGGTTCTAAAAAATCTGCCTTCTATAATGTGGTATTTGAAAATACCAAATGAAATATGGTATTTACAAATATGTGGGGTCCACAGATTTGAAGCTAACAAAGTTGTCCAAATCCGTGGGGCCCACGGATTTACCTACCTTCACAAACAATGAATTTGGACAAAAAACATGATGGTTTGTATTTGAAGACCAATACAACATCCAAATCCCATTAGCAAACAATACCATAGTGATTAGAGGTGGGAAACGGGTACCCAATCCCATTTGGAGACCAAAATTCATCTCATATCCCAAATCCGTACGAGTAACGGGTACCTGTTTACCCGTACGGGACAGATAACGGATACCCAAACTACCCGTTTATACCCGTTCAACATGAGAATAATTACAAAACTACGCCTTGAACAAAATAATAAAATTACACTTGGAACAAATTGACATGCTTTCCCCATAAGGCATAAGCTCATCAAACAAAATAACAAAGTTCGAGCTACTGTAATTGTCCCCGTAAGTAATAAGTTCAAGCTAGTGCCCCCTCAGTGCCTTAGTGTAATTGTCCCCATAGGCTACAATAAAAACAAAGTTCAAGCTGCTATCCACATGCCACAAGTTCATTCGGCATTAGTGCCTTAGTGGGAACAATAACTGAATAACAACACACTGGCAAAATGGAAATGAAATTGCCACATGACATGAATATGAAATTGAACAATAAGAACCCATGTGACAATAACAAGCTACATGAAAATGAAGTTGCTAAAGTGCTGCCGCCTCTCAAATTCATTTGAAGTTTCAAGTTTCAGATTTGGACTAATGTGTATTGGGTATAACGGGTACCCATATTACTCAAACGGGTATTAGCGGGTTACCCGCGGGTGCCCAATGTTGACATTTACAATCCCAAGTCCCATCCCACAATAAATAAAACGGGTATTTGGGTACCCGTTACCCTAATAAAATGGGACAGGTATGGGTATATCCAAATACCCATTTCCCGTTGCCCACCCCTAATAGTGAAGTGGGTCAAGTCATCTCCATCAAGGCTTACCAGATGCAAGGTTGTTGTTGCTTATATTGGTATTGAGACGAAAAAACTTGTGTGTATGGATGTTCCCACAAGGTGGAACTCCACCTACTTCATGCTAGAGTCTGCAGAAAGATTTGAGAAAGTATTTACTTTCTTATATCTACAAGATAAGAGCTTCAAGAAGTACGTAGATGCAGAGAGGTGTTCCAACAGAAGAAGATTGGAGTAGTGTGAGAAGGCTGATGAAGTTTTTCTGTGATTTGACTGCGCGTGTATCTGGTTTGTTAGTCTAATTCTTTAAACTAAAAGCTCTTGTTCTTATTACTTCAATTTATGTTATACTTACTAACTATTTACTAATGGGTAAATGCCACATTTGATCACTGAGATTACTAAAATGTGTCATGTTTAGTCACTAGAAAAATTTAATATCAATTTTGGTAACTCGAATTACCGAAACTGGTCACATTTAGTCACTCTCCCGTTAGTTTCCGTCCAACTCCATTAATGTAGTTAGACGGAATTTTTGGTAGAGTGACTAAATGTGACATGTTTCAGTAATTCGAGTGACTAAATGTGAAATGTTTCAATAATTCGAGTGACCGGAGTTGGACAAAGACTACAAGAGAGTACCAAATGTGACCTGTTTCAGTAATTCGAGTGACCAAAATTGATATTAAACTTTTCTAGTGACTAAACATGACACGATTTAGTAATCTCAGTGACGAAATGTGGCATTTACCCATTTACTAATATATATTTTCCTGAATTTTTCTGTGTTTCAAGAACATCATATGCGACTGTGCATCTATTCTTCAAATATCTTGCAGATATTTATGAGGTCATAACCACATTGGAGCAAGATGAAGATGTCGAGATACGACGCATGGCAGTGAGGATGAAGGCGAAGGTTGCAAAGTATTGGTAGGAGGCAGAAAGTGAGGAGAATATAAGGATGAACCGTGTGATCTACATAGCATTTGTGTTAGATCTGAGACACAAATGGGAAGGAAATGGGAAGGAAATGACTAGGATAATAGAGAAGAGATGGGTAAGTTGTTTGAAGATTACAAGATGAAGCTCCACCCTCAAGTGAGTCTGCTGTTGGGATTAATACTGGTGTAGGAGCTAGAGCTACGTGAGCCACCACGACCACTCCCAGTGGGAGTTCGAGTAGTGGTATTGGATGGGAGGGAAGATGACTTCTAAGTTCAAGAGGAAGAGGAAAGAAGAGCTTGATGCGGGTATTCGAAGTTCTTCGGAGTTGGACATCTATCTGAATGATGTAAATGATGCTGTTCTTTTTGTTGACGAGGATGATAGCTTTGACATCCTTAAATGGTGGTCCGTCACAAACTTAGATATATCGTGCTTTGTGAAATGAGGCGAGATATTTTGGCTATTCCTATTTCTTTTATTGCCTCCGAGTGTGCTTTCAGCACAGGAGGTCGGGCACTATCCTCATTTAGGTCCTCCTTGAACCCAAAGATGATGGAGGCATTAATCTGTGCATAAGATCGGATACGATTCCCCGATTCCCAATTGGTTCATGATGAAGAGGATCCCGAAGAGATAATTGAGTTTGAAAGTGGTAATATATCAGTTCTTCCTTCTCATTATGCTTTAGTTTTCATATATGACAATTTGTGTATCTTAGTTTTACTTCTCATTATAATTTACTTTTCATGTAGTTTATGATGTTTTACAAGCTCAAATGGGTAGTCAAAGTGGGAGTGACCTTGATGGTATAAGCCAAAGTTTTCCTGTTGATCCTACTCCTATCCCCACAGTTGATGTAGATGGACTTGATGTTGTTGTTGATTATGATTCCGAAGTCAATCCTGATGGCGAGAATGAAGATCTTGGAGTAAATGATGACTATGGACTATAAGATTTGGAGCGAGATCCCCGAATTTAGGTTGATGATTTGGAGTTATTGAACTTGCTATTTGTGGCTTGTGAACTTGTGATTGTAACTTGTGGTTGAATTGTGGGCATGTATGTGTTCATGAATTGTGGTTGGTTTAGACTTTATGTTCAAGTGATTTAGATGACTTTAAGGTGTGTGATTTAGATGACTTTATGTTCAATATGTATTTGTGAAAGATTTACAGGAGGTAACAGCTGAAACAGGTCACTGAAATCGGTTTTGGGCGTTTTTTTACCAAAAATTGAAAAATTGAGGCAGTTATGGCGGTCTCGACTAACCAACCCAAAAATCGAAATCGCCGGTTGCGATTGGCGGTTAACCGAAGGCCCCTTCGATTGGGGGTTCTGAGTGACTCTCGATCTCGACTAACCGAAGGTATTATTTCGATTGGAACCACACCGACTAACATGCCTAAACAACAGTGTGTCTAAGTTCACGGAAGAAAAAGGCAAAGGTAAATTACCGTGTTAGTACATGAATTAATGGTATATAATTGTTAGTAGTTGTTTTTTTTTTAGGGAATTGTTAGTAATTGTTTGGTAGTAGTGATGTTAGTAGTTGTTTGGTAGTAGTGATGTTGGTGATTTGTTAATTAGTACTCATTAATTACCAGTTCTTTAATAATGACATGTACATTGGTGAGTCGGAATTAATTAGTGATTTCTTGGTAATGATTCAAGCTACACTGCTTTATAGTGATTTTCTACCATAGTTGGTAACCTGTAGTTATATATATACTCTTTGGTAGCATCAATCAGACACATGTTTGCCGATAATAATTCATTAGATTTCTTTTATTAGGTCAAACCATGAAATGATACTCTAAAACAATTAGAGTTTATGCGAAAAATCATTTTAATAACACAATAATATCCTTATCATTTTTCAGAAAACAATATTATTAAATATAAAAAAATCCAACAAGATATATTTTGACCATTTTCATACTTTATATTCAAAATCTGTTTTAGTCTATTTACATCACTTTAGATAATAATAAAAAATTATCAACCAAACACTCAACTCTGATTACTACGGCATTCGATGGACCATTTGTAACAATCTCGATGTTCATTAGTAAACAATAGTTTTTCTCTCTCATGCTTCCCAGTAGTAACAAACTAATTATATTTATAACATCATCATTTATTTAATAATTTAGTTGTAATTAAATAATTTACAAAATTATTGACATGAGATACCTAAATAAGTTTCATAGAGTGTTAAGAAGACACACATGCCTACGTCATCCAATAATATATGGTAGAGTTTTGTGTACTTTTCTCTATTTCAAATTTCCTCCAATGAGAGTGAAAGTAGGAAATACATTTTTGTCTTTACACATAAATTATTTATTTCATATAAAAATATCAATATCGAGATTTGAACCCGAGTCTCTTCAAATAAACACAACAATCACAACCATTTAGACCAAACAAATTTGTTGTTTC
Source organism: Linum tenue (assembly GCA_946122785.1). Classification (NCBI taxonomy): domain Eukaryota; kingdom Viridiplantae; phylum Streptophyta; class Magnoliopsida; order Malpighiales; family Linaceae; genus Linum; species Linum tenue. The sequence goes on along the minus strand of CAMGYJ010000004.1, from coordinate 50,792,447 downwards.
CTTTTTTTATACAAAACATAGATGAAGTTAAACTCTGAAAATCAGAGAACTTTTCCATCATGATTAGCAAGCCCACTAAGTCTACCGTATGTATTTTTATCGTGCTTGATACTTCTATTTTCATAGTAGAGTTTCATGTAATTTTACTTCAATTTTAAATCATGCTCTCTCCTTAATTTTCGCTAAAGGTAAATTGGTAATTGGCTAACATGAAAGAAACTAATTATGTTAATACGTGTTGTATCCTTGCATTTTTCAATTTAATTTTTGTGCTTTTTATCTTTGTTTTTTTCTCTTTCTAACTTCCTCCGAAATTTTGTCCATCTTGCAATAGTTTGCGCCTCTTTCACTTCCCAATGGCCAGTACAAGACTGCCATTAAAAATCAATCTTCAGGTATCTCCTAGCACTATATATGGTTTTATTGTTGGGGATTTAGGTTGCTTTCAACTCCGATATCAATCCATGGCGAATAGAATGGAGTTCATCAATAAATGGAGTTGCAAAAGGAGAATTAGAAATTGAATTTTTGGTTGAATCTTATGCCTCTTGAGATAAATTTTTTGTTGAACAATGGAGAGTGGTGGCTATTGGATCTTTAGGTTTATGGTTTTTGCAACTGTCACAACCTATTTTTATCTTAAAACGAGGAATCAATGATTGATTTATTGAAGTATGTCGATTCTTTATTCAACCTACTAGAACTAATAGATAAAGAGTGTCTAATTTTGCGTCTTATTACTTTGATCAAGTCTATTCGTATATTGGAGGCAAAGCAGTCAAAATCGGGATTTTACGTAAAATCGAAAATTAGGGTAAAATTGGAATCGTAAAATCTTAGGACTTTAACGTCCATATAAAAATGAAGACAGAACAATATTAGTAAGGAAAATCATGAATAACACAAAAACACATAACACTTATAATGATAATTTCTCAAGGTTAATGTTAAGAGGTGGTGAATCGATGATGATTAATACGTTGATGTGAATTGATTATAGTCGATGGTGGTTAGTGTGAGAGAACAAGATGATGTTGGCGGGGGAGAAAAAAAAGATGCGTAATTTTGTAAATTTTGGGGTAAATAAGTAAAATTGACTCAAAGATTTGAATCGTAAAATCGTAAGTTTTTAAAAAATTTCAGGATTTAAATCGTGAATAGTGTAGGATTTTAATGTCCATAGATTTATAGTGAAATTAGAATCGGAATAGGTAAGTAAAATCGTAAAAGCGTAGGATTTTAGGTTTAAATCAAATTTTGAATACTCTGATTGGAGGTAACCCTGATTTTCTTCATTTGTTCTCAAGTTGTGATGGTCCCCATTTAGCTGAGTTCTTAGTATATAGTTGACTTGAATCAACAACTCTCTATTTCTTTAAGATTAGTGACATATTGTTCCTACAAGGAGAGCATTGAACCCTTTATATAGGATTGTGAGGTTTAAGATTTAGTTTCAAACTATCTATGGGTCGTGTGGGAATTTCAGTGAGCTTTTATACTCTATTTTTCTTGACGATCAATTAACCAATAGCATTTTAACGGGGACTTAATTATCATTATGAAAATGGGATCAATGATACATTTTTATATTCTTAAATGATTATGATATTTCTTCGAATGTTCGACCTATAACTTTTTTTATATATCATCTCGATCGAAAGATTATCAGTAAGATTAAACGAGTTGATAGACTTAAAAGTAACTGACTCGCTAAAACACAACTCCTAACAATGGCCAAGTGTAACCAATGAAAGGGACTGCAGTATAGTGGCTCAAGTAATAAATATCGAATCCACGGGTCTCTAGAGTTACTATTACTCAGCTTCAGTTCATTATCTAGCAAAACAGATCAAGATGAAAGAACTAAAACTACTCTAGCAAACTACAGTTAAAGTTAATCTAATTACAGGTTGGGAACTCACTTAGGTATGATTCCCCCTAGCCACTAGCCAGATTAACGATTGATGATCTCTAACTTGTTTCACTTTCATTCACAATGCGGAGAATCCTTGACTAGACCTTGAGTCTCGACTAAAGGAACAAGGCCCTCTTGAGTCAATTGCCTAGAGGGACGTATCCTTCTCTAGAACAATCGATCAAGGCGTTCTGAACTAGACTCCCTCTATCGAATGAGGTTCTCAATCGATACAAAGCAGTGAATCAACCCTCGACTAAAGCAATCGATCCACTACTATCAATCTATGGTGCTCTATTGACCTAATCAGGTATTCGCTCACATAGGATCAAAGCAGAATCAATAATCTCGACTAAAGCAGAATTGAATCGTGAAAACATGCATAGATTGAATATGAACTCAAGATTATCAAGTCAGAGTACTCATACAATCATCCAATCAAACAAACATAGCTAGGGTTCCTCAAAACCTAAGTGAAGGGAAGTTACTCCATAGAGAAGAGAGAGACTGCAGTAAGAATCTTCAGATGATCAGTCTTCAAGTCCGGGCTTGATTCCCGAGCTCCAATGGCGAAGAAATCCTCCAAAATAGCTCCAAGAATGTTCCCAAGTCGCTCTCTCTCTCTAGGGTTCGTCCCTTGGGTGTTTGGGATCCAAAACCCAGCTCTCTCCCTTCCTTTGGCTGAAAATCGGGTTTTAAACAGCAATTCCCGACTCGCACGGCCAGGGTGCACGGCCGTGCACATCACCATTCTGGCCATGCACTCCAAAACGCGGCGTATCAATAAGTCGAACCTCAACCAACTCGCACGGCCAGGATTGCACCTTGCACGGCGTGCGGATTTCACTTGTGCCCGTGCGTGCCCACGCACAATCCCGCACGGCCAGGCTGGTCACTTGCACGGCCGTGCGTGGCCACGCACAATCCCGCACGGCCAAACTGGTCACTTGCACGGCCGTGCGGGTTGTGGGTGTGCCCGTGCGACTTCCTCAGAACCTCGCCATGCGTCCGATCCTCGTTCAATAGACCTCAAACTCGCTCCCAAGCCTCCATTCACGTACTAGGACCTGAAATATCATAAACAAGCACAACCTAGCGTGAAATCGGCCTAAAACACGAGAATCAATACCTCAAACGGAGTAAGAGTAGGGGTAAAAATATGTGTAACTAACGGTCTATCAAACTCCCCCACACTTAACCGTTTGCTTGTCCCCAAGCAAACCTTACTCAAACCAATGCAACTCTCCAGATCTCTATAGCAACAAACAACCTCGATCGTAGGTAGAGGACTTCCTAGATCATTTAGCAGCTTACAAGGTCAACCGACGCACAAGTCATCTCATAGCTTCTTCGGCGAGAGTACTAGTCTCGAGTCAGCATCATGGCAAATAGCGAACAGAGGACAAATGAATCGTGGATGAAGAGACTCTCAAAAACGAATGATCATGGACTCACATTTTTCAAGGTGCTCGATTTCCTTCTTGAAGATGGTTGGAACCCCTTTCCTTTCTTCTTTTTTCTTGTTTTTCTGTTTTTCTCTTTTTTTTTCAAGGGTTCCAACCCGTTTTTGCAGAAAACGGGGGCTCCCACCTAGCAAAGGTTTTGCGGGAGCCCGGCTCTTACCGGCCATGCCAGGAGCAGTTGTCTCGAGCCTCGTGCGGGGGAAAGACATGTAAGGGGGCTGGAGGTAGTAGGTGGAAATTGGGAACGGATTCCCGTCTCCCCTTACACACTTTCGCCCTATTCGCACGGGAGACGTTATTTTAAAGCACATTTCGAGCACCTGTTATTTCCAAAACATGATACAAGAGTCCATGACAGGCAGAGAGTCCACAACACCACACAATTCAAGGGTCCTAAGATCACTAATTCACTCAATCAACCAACACACTATGAAGAAGAAATGAGACTTCTTAAATGCATCAACATCCTCCATAGTGCTACACTACCTCCCTAGGTTGCAAATCACTACAGAGACTGTCAATTCAAAGCATACTGAGCAGGCAATTGCAAGGAACACGTACTTGGAGCCCTCAAATTTAAAAATTTGTACAGTGGACTAGGCTCCAAGCACACAAACAGCTAAACATTCACCCGCATACATAATCGAACATCCCCCCACACTTAAGCACGACATTGTCCTCAATGGAGGAAAGATAAGGAGGGTAGAACGAAGTTACCAGATCAAGGGTGAATGATGATGTACGGGTCAGGCGGTGCATTCCAGGAAGAGAGAGTAATCAGAACACAAACACCACACAAAATCTCACAAAGGTTGAGTTATTGACTCTAAAATCAAATAACAAAACTGACTCAACCGAGGATAAATAGAGAAAGAAATGCAAACCGACTGGTTGGGTTGCTTCCCAACAAGCGCTTCTTTCACATCGTGAGCCGGACGATGGCTCCTAAGTTTCGGTCCATGCTAGAACCTCCTTGAAGTTGAGGTTCTCGTCAATGAGGTGGAGTCGCAAGTCACGAGCATGTGGTGTGGCAGGTGATGAAGGCTCGTGCACTTGATGCAGATGAAGTCTCCACCCTCGAGACCTCTTCTTCTCTTCTCTCGTCTCATTGCCCCAAACCAGATAAGACAGCATCGATTGACCACCACCGCGTCCACCAAGAGGGACCGATGTCGAAGTGGCCTTGGTCTGGCAAAGAGACACTGCAAATGGGTCCTTGCTGAGCAATTCCTCGAAGTTTGGTGGGGATATCACAAGTAACTCATGGCCGGTGCAAGCCTCTTCCACCTCAACTCCGTCCTCAGCCTGGACGCCAATTGCTTCTTCAACCTCCCTTTCTTCTTCATGTGGTATCACCCCTGGGAAATGATCAAGAATTCCTCCTGCTTCGCTTTCGTCATCCTCCACAACCTCTTTCTACACCCTTTCTTGCTCTTCTTCTTCTAGCACGGATTGGAGAGCAAGTTGCCAAGCAATTTCTTTCATGAGATCTTCTTGCATCTCCTCACTCAGGCCCACCTCTTCAAAGCTCAGTGTGGGATGTGGGAAAGGGTGGCCGGCTACGACAGGACATTCCTGATCATGATCATCACGGGAGCTCTCCGTGACAACTTCTGTGTGCTCCACAATGTCCTTGTAGGCTTCTTCTTCCTCGTCCTCTTCTAGTATGGTAGCAGACGGGTGATCTTGAGCAAGTTGTGAGCAAACTTGCTCCACCCACTCTGTTTGCTTCGCTGAGCGTTGAACAGCCTCCTCCATATCATGGAGAAATGAGGGATCGGAAGAGGAAAGGGCTTGGATTTGAAGATCCATCTTGCGATTGCGTCTCTCGGAGTCCCGAACGAACTGCTCCAAGAGAAGCCTCAGTTCATAGTTTGGATCTGGCTGTGGAGTGTAGCATGGCTCTGCAGAATGGCCCGTGAAGGCCGCCATGGGTAACTCCAGCTCTGATGGCCCTTCTGGTTGTGGAAGAAAGTTTTCTTGGTAATGAAATTGTTCTTGATATGCCCAGGGGTCAGATTGTACTCCGTAGTAAGGGGGTTGGTACTGGAACCCGAATCCATAGTCTTCTCCTCCTTGATTGCTCCAGGGTGTCTCGGGGTAATACCACTCGGATGGTGGTGGATACCCCCAATGATTGGAGAAGCCATGAGGATCCATGATTCAGATCTGCACCAACAAAAACAAAAACACCCAAGTGAAAAGCAAGGGTGGAAAAGAAAAGAAAACCGCTAAAGTAACAAACTTCTGCATTTCCTAATACTCTAGAAAGTCCCCGGCAACGGCGCCAAAAACTTGACTCGCTAAAACACAACTCCTAACAATGGCCAAGTGTAACCAATGAAAGGGACTGCAGTATAGTGGCTCAAGTAATAAATATCGAATCCACGGGTCTCTAGAGTTACTATTACTCAGCTTCAGTTCATTATCTAGCAAAACAGATCAAGATGAAAGAACTAAAACTACTCTAGCAAACTACAGTTAAAGTTAATCTAATTACAGGTTGGGAACTCACTTAGGTATGATTCCCCCTAGCCACTAGCCAGATTAACGATTGATGATCTCTAACTTGTTTCACTTTCATTCACAATGCGGAGAATCCTTGACTAGACCTTGAGTCTCGACTAAAGGAACAAGGCCCTCTTGAGTCAATTGCCTAGAGGGACGTATCCTTCTCTAGAACAATCGATCAAGGCGTTCTGAACTAGACTCCCTCTATCGAATGAGGTTCTCAATCGATACAAAGCAGTGAATCAACCCTCGACTAAAGCAATCGATCCACTACTATCAATCTATGGTGCTCTATTGACCTAATCAGGTATTCGCTCTCATAGGATCAAAGCAGAATCAATAATCTCGACTAAAGCAGAATTGAATCGTGAAAACATGCATAGATTGAATATGAACTCAAGATTATCAAGTCAGAGTACTCATACAATCATCCAATCAAACAAACATAGCTAGGGTTCCTCAAAACCTAAGTGAAGGGAAGTTACTCCATAGAGAAGAGAGAGACTGCAGTAAGAATCTTCAGATGATCAGTCTTCAAGTCCGGGCTTGATTCCCGAGCTCCAATGGCGAAGAAATCCTCCAAAATAGCTCCAAGAATGTTCCCAATTCGCTCTCTCTCTCTAGGGTTCGTCCCTTGGGTGTTTGGGATCCAAAACCCAGCTCTCTCCCTTCCTTTGGCTGAAAATCGGGTTTTAAACAGCAATTCCCGACTCGCACGGCCAGGGTGCACGGCCGTGCACATCACCATTCTGGCCGTGCACTCCAAAACGCGGCGTATCAATAAGTCGAACCTCAACCAACTCGCACGGCCAGGATTGCACCTTGCACGGCCGTGCGGATTTCACTTGTGCCCGTGCGTGTCCACGCACAATCCCGCACGGCCAGGCTGGTCACTTGCACGGCCGTGCGTGGCCACGCACAATCCCGTGCGTGCCCACGCACAATCCCGCACGGCCAAACTGGTCACTTGCACGGCCGTGCGGGTTGTGGGTGTGCCCGTGCGACTTCCTCAGAACCTCGCCATGCGTCCGATCCTCGTTCAATCGACCTCAAACTCGCTCCCAAGCCTCCATTCACGTACTAGGACCTAAAATATCATAAACAAGCACAACCTAGCGTGAAATCGGCCTAAAACACGAGAATCAATACCTCAAACGGAGTAAGATCAGGGGTAAAAACATGTGTAACTAACGGTCTATCAAACTCCCCCACACTTAACCGTTTGCTTGTCCCCAAGCAAACCTTACTCAAACCAATGCAACTCTCCAGACCTCTATAGCAACAAACAACCTCGATCGTAGGTAGAGGACTTCCTAGATCATTTAGCAGCTTACGAGGTCAACCGACGCACAAGTCATCTCATAGCTTCTTCGGCGAGAGTACTAGTCTCGAGTCAGCATCATGGCAAATAGCGAACAGAGGACAAATGAATCGTGGATGAAGAGACTCTCAAAAACGAAAGATCATGGACTCACATTTTTCAAGGTGCTCGATTTCCTTCTTGAAGATGGTTGGAACCCCTTTCCTTTCTTCTTTTTTCTTGTTTTTCTGTTTTTCTCTTTTTTTTTCCAAGGGTTCCAACCCGTTTTTGCAGAAAACGGGGGCTCCCACCTAGCAAAGGTTTTGCGGGAGCCCGGCTCTTACCGGCCATGCCAGGAGCAGTTGTCTCGAGCCTCGTGCGGGGGAAAGACATGTAAGGGGGCTGGAGGTAGTAGGTGGAAATTGGGAACGGATTCCCGTCTCCCCTTACACACTTTCGCCCTATTCGCACGGGAGACGTTATTTTAAAGCACATTTCGAGACATGATACAAGAGTCCATGACAGGCAGAGAGTCCACAACACCACACAATTCAAGGGTCCTAAGATCACTAATTCACTCAATCAACCAACACACTATGAAGAAGAAATGAGACTTCTTAAATGCATCAACATCCTCCATAGTGCTACACTACCTCCCTAGGTTGCAAATCACTACAGAGACTGTCAATTCAAAGCATACTGAGCAGGCAATTGCAAGGAACACGTACTTGGAGCCCTCAAATTTAAAAATTTGTACAGTGGACTAGGCTCCAAGCACACAAACAGCTAAACATTCACCCGCATACATAATCGAACATCCCCCCACACTTAAGCACGACATTGTCCTCAATGGAGGAAAGATAAGGAGGGTAGAACGAAGTTACCAGATCAAGGGTGAATGATGATGTACGGGTCAGGCGGTGCATTCCAGGAAGAGAGAGTAATCAGAACACAAACACCACACAAAATCTCACAAAGGTTGAGTTATTGACTCTAAAATCAAATAACAAAACTGACTCAACCGAGGATAAATAGAGAAAGAAATGCAAACCGACTGGTTGGGTTGCCTCCCAACAAGCGCTTCTTTCACGTCGTGAGCCGGACGATGGCTCCTAAGTTTCGGTCCATGCTAGAACCTCCTTGAAGTTGAGGTTCTCGTCAATGAGGTGGAGTCGCAAGTCATGAGCATGTGGTGTGGCAGGTGATGAAGGCTCGTGCACTTGATGCAGATGAAGTCTCCACCCTCGAGACCTCTTCTTCTCTTCTCTCGTCTCATTGCCCCAAACCAGATAAGACAGCATCGATTGGCCACCACCGCGTCCACCAAGAGGGACCGATGTCGAAGTGGCCTTGGTCTGGCAAAGAGACACTGCAAATGGGTCCTTGCTGAGCAATTCCTCGAAGTTTGGTGGGGATATCACAAGTAACTCATGGCCGGTGCAAGCCTCTTCCACCTCAACTCCGTCCTCAGCCTGGACGCCAATTGCTTCTTCAACCTCCCTTTCTTCTTCATGTGGTATCACCCCTGGGAAATGATCAAGAATTCCTCCTGCTTCGCTTTCGTCATCCTCCACAACCTCTTTCTGCACCCTTTCTTGCTCTTCTTCTTCTAGCACGGATTGGAGAGCATGTTGCCAAGCAATTTCTTTCATGAGATCTACTTGCATCTCCTCACTCATGCCCACCTCTTCAAAGCTCAGTGTGGGATGTGGGAAAGGGTGGCCGGCTACGACATGACATTCCTGATCATGATCATCACGGGAGCTCTCCGTGACAACTTCTGTGTGCTCCACAATGTCCTTGTAGCCTTCTTCTTCCTCGTCCTCTTCTAGTATGGTAGCAGACGGGTGATCTTGAGCAAGTTGTGAGCAAACTTGCTCCACCCACTCTGTTTGCTTCGCTGAGCGTTGAACAGCCTCCTCCATATCATGGAGAAATGAGGGATCGGAAGAGGAAAGGGCTTGGATTTGAAGATCCATCTTGCGATTGCGTCTCTCGGAGTCCCGAACGAACTGCTCCAAGAGAAGCCTCAGTTCATAGTTTGGATCTGGCTGTGGAGTGTAGCATGGCTCTGCAGAATGGCCCGTGAAGGCCGCCATGGGTAACTCCAGCTCTGATGGCCCTTCTGGTTGTGGAAGAAAGTCTTCTTGGTAATGAAATTGTTCTTGATATGCCCAGGGGTCAGATTGTACTCCGTAGTAAGGGGGTTGGTACTGGAACCCGAATCCATAGTCTTCTCCTCCTTGATTGCTCCAGGGTGTCTCGGGGTAATACCACTCGGATGGTGGTGGATACCCCCAATGATTGGAGAAGCCATGAGGATCCATGATTCAGATCTACACCAACAAAAACAAAAACACCCAAGTGAAAAGCAAGGGTGGAAAAAAAAAACCGCTAAAGTAACAAACTTCTGCCTTTCCTAATACTCTAGAAAGTCCCCGGCAACGGCGCCAAAAACTTGACTCGCTAAAACACAACTCCTAACAATGGCCAAGTGTAACCAATGAAAGGGACTGCAGTATAGTGGCTCAAGTAATAAATATCGAATCCACGGGTCTCTAGAGTTACTATTACTCAGCTTCAGTTCATTATCTAGCAAAACAGATCAAGATGAAAGAACTAAAACTACTCTAGCAAACTACAGTTAAAGTTAATCTAATTACAGGTTGGGAACTCACTTAGGTATGATTCCCCCTAGCCACTAGCCAGATTAACGATTGATGATCTCTAACTTGTTTCACTTTCATTCACAATGCGGAGAATCCTTGACTAGACCTTGAGTCTCGACTAAAGGAACAAGGCCCTCTTGAGTCAATTGCCTAGAGGGACGTATCCTTCTCTAGAACAATCGATCAAGGCGTTCTGAACTAGACTCCCTCTATCGAATGAGGTTCTCAATCGATACAAAGCAGTGAATCAACCCTCGACTAAAGCAATCGATCCACTACTATCAATCTATGGTGCTCTATTGACCTAATCAGGTATTCGCTCTCATAGGATCAAAGCAGAATCAATAATCTCGACTAAAGCAGAATTGAATCGTGAAAACATGCATAGATTGAATATGAACTCAAGATTATCAAGTCAGAGTACTCATACAATCATCCAATCAAACAAACATAGCTAGGGTTCCTCAAAACCTAAGTGAAGGGAAGTTACTCCATAGAGAAGAGAGAGACTGCAGTAAGAATCTTCAGATGATCAGTCTTCAAGTCCGGGCTTGATTCCCGAGCTCCAATGGCGAAGAAATCCTCCAAAATAGCTCCAAGAATGTTCCCAAGTCGCTCTCTCTCTCTAGGGTTCGTCCCTTGGGTGTTTGGGATCCAAAACCCAGCTCTCTCCCTTCATTTGGCTGAAAATCGGGTTTTAAACAGCAATTCCCGACTCGCACGGCCAGGGTGCACGGCCGTGCACATCACCATTCTGGCCGTGCACTCCAAAACGCGGCGTATCAATAAGTCGAACCTCAACCAACTCGCACGGCCAGGATTACACCTTGCACGGCCGTGCGGATTTCACTTGTGCCCGTGCGTGCCCACGCACAATCCCGCACGGCCAGGCTGGTCACTTGCACGGCCGTGCGTGGCCACGCACAATCCCGTGCGTACCCACGCACAATCCCGCACGGCCAAACTGGTCACTTGCACGGCCGTGCGGGTTGTGGGTGTGCCCGTGCGACTTCCTCAGAACCTCGCCATGCGTCCGATCCTCGTCCAATCGACCTCAAACTCGCTCCCAAGCCTCCATTCACGTACTAGGACCTGAAATATCATAAACAAGCACAACCTAGCGTGAAATCGGCCTAAAACACGAGAATCAATACCTCAAACGGAGTAAGAGCAGGGGTAAAAACATGTGTAACTAACGGTCTATCAGTAACATAAAAATATAAATAATCAGATATGAGCATTCTGGCCAACTGACCGGGTTATAAGGTAAGAGTTATATAAATAATAACTATTCTCCACAAGCTCCATGTACTATCTTACGAAAAACTTCTCTTTTTAGTTTATAGAAAATAATTTATTATTATTTAGTTTATGTAGTGCCTTAATCATTAGGTACGACTCATGTATTACTTTTGTTTTTTTTTAATAATAATGAATTACCTTTGTTTAATTGATACATAAGAAATAACTATCCATTCATAACCTTTTACATAATATGTGTGGTTTAATAATGAAATCAAATTATAAAACTATCACATTTGTTAATATGTTATTCAAAAATTAACTAATTTTATAAAATCTTAGAGTAATGCAAATAACAAAAGCTTATGGTGAAACTTGGTAGAGGAGAGAGGATAAAAATTCTTGCCACTATTATAGAATTGTGTTTCAAAAATATTTTGTATTATGTGGTCTAATAATATATGGCAAAAAAATTCAGTCCCTACTTTTTTTTAAGGAACGATGCTGTAGGCTTTGGGATGGAGATGCTTGCGCTATTAATTATATATTATATTATATTATATAAATACAATAATTAGGTGAAATATTAGTTTATTTATTCATTATAAGATGAGTCATTTTCCCATTGGTCAATTTTCTGTTTTGGGTAAATAGTGTTTCTCATTTACACTCGACCAATATTTGTAACATTCCAACCTTTTTAACAAATATATTATTTGTTTTTAGTCAATTCCTGTACGATTTTGCTTTTAAGCATTATGAAGACTTTTTACGAGGTCATCCATCTTTACATTGCCACCACATTGAACAAGGTTGACTACTGAATTCATGAATCATGAATCTCTCTTGGGGTCGTTTGGATGCAGGTTTGTAACGAGGAATTTATGAGAGATTTTAAAAGAATCTCTCATTATGAAGGATTTTAAAACAATTCTCCATTTGGGAACATGAGAGATTGTAGACATTAGAGATTTGGAAAACCCAGAAGTGAGAGATTTCAAAATAGTTGATGGGGGCCAGCTAATTTGAAATCCCACATTTTTTCTTCTTTCTTTCCAAACTTGTCCTTCCCTTCCTCCCTTCTGCTTCCTCTCTTCGTGTACCCAATACCGGAAGCCTACCGCCGTCTTCGAGACCTTCACATCTCCAATCGTCTTCCAGAGAAGAGAAGCCATTGACATCGTCTTCCAGAGGTCTTCGTCGTCTGTCCATCGTCGAAGCCGCCACCCTCATCTTGAGAAGCCGTCGCCGCCTTTGCCAGAAGCTGCTGTCGTCGTCTTCCAATCGTCCTCGTCCTCTACCCATCGTCGTCGATCCAGATTCATTGGCGTTATCTTCTCGTCGCCGTCGTTGTCGCTATTGCAAAGGGTTTGGAGCCGATGATTAGGACGCTTCTGGCTCTCCTCCCTCCATCCCCGTCATCTTATTCTTCTTCTCCCTTTCCTCCCGGAGCCTCCTTCCCAATCCCTCACAGATCTGTGCTATTTTTTGCGCCGAAGATTGCAGATCCCAATTTTCTCAGAATCATTCCAGATCTGGTCGACTGTTGTTCGATTAAACCCTCCACACTATCATTCACTTCCGACGATCTTTTGCCTTCCCCGACGAATCAACTGCTCCAGTCTCTGGCAAATCCATTTCCGTCGTCTCCTCATGAGCATTCCAGTCGTCGATCTGTATTGATTTTCTGGGTTCTTCATTTCATCAGTTAGAGAGAAAGAAGGTGCAAAATTGTATTTTGCATTTTGTTCTTAAAATCCCAAATTTATAAACAAACAAGTGATTGATTAAAATTCTTCATATTAAAAACTTAGGTTGTTAAACTGTGCGATTGTGGGTAAAATCACTGATTTTAGAAAACTCTAATCCAAACCACCACTTGTAATTTGTTTAGGTAAAATTTGGATAAATTACAATTTTCCCGGGTAACTGGCTAAATTACAATTTTGATTGCACGCACGTATGGTTGTGCAAAAAGGCCCAAAGCACCAATTAATGTTGACTTTATTGACATATATTCATGTCCAGTAATAATTGCAAGTGTTTAGTGTTTGTTATCGTGGTCATCTTTCTTTTACCCACCCCAAAAAGGTAAAAACAGAAGAACCCCTTCACCTAAATTCCCAATAATGATCTCAGGGGGCAAATTTCTATGATTACATTATGGTTTATACGTCACACTCGAAATAATTAGTAATTCTAATAATAACCATGACAATATATATATGAATGGGAAATCCGAACAAAAAAAGGAGTTAGGAGTTGACGAGATTGATTAAAGTGAATAAAGTTGGGGAGTGGATTAGGCCAGTAACTCTATGGTCAGTAACTATCAGTAACCTGTCCACATTAGCATGACATCAGTAGCCTCTCTCTTCTGGAAAGTCTTTTATCTTTTTCCCTTTAATCTTTAACGGACGATTTCTCTCTCGTTTTAAGTAGAAATTTAATTTTTTTGCACAGATAAATCAGATTAAATATGCTCTTCAAAATGATATCCACTTTGATATATTTTTAGTACAAAAAAAATTGAATAATTTTTTACTAGTCATTACCATAGTGGTATGCTCCAATTTAATACCATATGGTAAGAAAGCGTACCATGATGGTATGAACCTACCAATATGGTAAGAAGGTTGAATACATGATAGTAGAAGTATATTAACTGTCATTTATGACTTTCATCATTGTTTACTACAAGTTACCACAAGTTACCAATCACATACCATATAGTGGTAAAGTATGGTAATTTTTTATCCAGTAATTTTTTCACCCAGAAATTTATAGATTCAATAGATCATGATGAACTCGTTTCTTCTGAGCAAACGTTTTCAAAAACGACTTAAAAACAAAGAAGTTACCATATGGTATGTAGTTGGTAAAAAAAAAACAGTTTCTCAAAATATATTGAAAATTGATCGCATTTTGTAGAGCACAATGAACTCGTTCCATCTGTGCAAAAAAAATTGAAATCCGAGTTAGAACGAAGAAGATAAGAGCCAATTAAGAAAACTAGGAAAAATAAAATGTCTTTAATTGACAACCCTTAGATCTGAATTTTCTAGATCCACTTAAATCTAAAGATTCAGATTTAGTTACTCATAGGTTAGTAACCATTGGTTACTGATCCTATCCTAAGCCATAAAGTTGTGCTACTATAGACGAGATTAAAGTAACGAATTCTTAAGTTATTTTTAAATTTTGAAACCCAACAATTTGAAACCGAATTACCCACAATGGCGGCAATTGAGAATTATTTTCCGATGAACGAGAAGACAATAGTTAGAAATAACCACTACCAACAAAAAAAAAAAAAAATTCAACCTACTAACAAACCACCCTACAAAATCAAAAGAACCTAAGCTAACTTTTAATAGAGAGAGCAACAGGACTTTACGTGCCACTTCATGAGCAGTCCAGTTGCAGTTCGCGGAACCACTCTAAAGTTTATACAATGAGAAGTGAGAAATACTAGTGAAATAAACATAGACCGGTTTAATTGGAGACATCTAATATTAAATGACATGCTTGCTGGTAAGATACTTGAAATTAGTACAAAAGTTGAAGCATAGATAAGAAGTTTCCCAGATGATTATTCTCTTGTAGATTTGAAAAATTCTCTACACATTTATTTACCTTATTTGACTTTCTCGATAGAGATTTCCGTCTTTCGTTCAAACTCTAGGTTCACTTTGCTTTTTATTCCATAATTGTCTTGTGATTGAGGAGTTTTGTGGCAGTAGATAATTTTTCGAAAGCGGTCTTCCGTTTCTATAAAAAACAGGTATAAGTTAATGTAAATGTGTCATTTAATCGATTATTTATTGGAAGCGGTCGACCTCTTGATGAAAACGATAAATTAGCTTCCTGAGGTTGTAACACTTTCAAGGAAGCAATATACCATTTGCCGAAAGAAGTTTACCGATTGACAGAAGCAATTAATCATTTTTTTCAAATCACAACAACTTATAACTTAAAAGTCACGATAAACATACCCAAAACTTTGTGCTCGAAACAAGGTAAAATAGAAGAGCTGGTCGACACAGAAGTACGTAACTCATTGTCGTACCAGGCTTGGCCTTCAAATTTTAGAACGTAAAATTGGTGGATTTAAAACAATCAAGTGTGGGCTACAAACAACTAAGGTTTTCTGAGTGGGCCAAAATGTAACTTGAGCCCAATTAAAGGAAGAAGACGGTCGTCAATTTGGTTTGGTTTGGCAAATGGGAATTTAAATCCCTAATTCTGTAAAAAATCATCAACAGAGCTTTTCCGCCAAAATCTTCAACAGAGCTAATTTCTGGGCACGCCATTTCGATTTTAGAAGAAGAAAAGTGGATTTCACCAAAAAAAGAAGAAAGGGGCAAGAGGGTCGAGTTCGCGGTTCACAACTTCCTCTGCCGGCGGCGCTGTGATTCCGCCGCTGCAATGGCTTTGAACAGGTGGCGGCTTCTCCTACTTCTCAAGTCTTAACAGTTCCCTGCTCCTGAATTCTTCGACTGTCGGCGATGGTCGTAATCAGATATGATAAAAGGCAAGCCCGTGGCTCTCTTCCAATGTTTCAGAACGGGCAGCAGAAAATTAATGGCGACTTCAGTTGCTACCCTGGACCATCCTCCTCCTTCATTCGCTACTCTCCCAACTGACCGTAAGTCACTTAGCTTCGAGTTAGCCGACAATCTCCTTAGTCGTGGCCTATATTCCTCTGCTCAGCAAGTCATTCAGAGAATCATCAGTTCCTCCACTACTCTCGCTGACGCGATTTCTGCAGCTGATTTCGCTGCTGGACGCGGCGTGGAGCTCAGTCTGCATTGCTATTATGTGCTTATTAGGAGAGTCATGGGCTTTGGTGATTTTCAATTCGCTCGGGCAATTTACTTTCACGGAATAGTTGATAGAGGGCTTGAGCCGGACTCGAATATTGTAAACTCCGTGATAGTTTGTCTGGCGAAATTGGGAGATTTGGAGGGGGCACTGGTTCTCTTTGACCGGCTTTGGGACAAGGGTTGGATGCCCTGTGAAGCCGCCGGTGATACAGTTCTCAGAGGGTTATATGAGCAGAAGCGGTTTCTAGAGGCACTTGTGTACTTCACTAGGATTACGAACTTGAAGGTGCATGTGGGTTTCTGGTGTTTTAATATCTTGATCGATGGTTTGTGTAAACAGGGCCATCTTGTTGAAGCATTGAAGGTGTTCGATGTAATGCGAGACAGGACTGGCTTGCCGCCGACTGTCCATTTGTTGAAGTCACTATTTTTTGGGTTTTGCAAGAAGGGAATTTGTGTGGATGCAGAGAGGGTTTGTCGAGAAATGGAAGAACATGGTTTCTTTGTGGATGCAGTAATGTATTCTTCCCTAATAAACGCTTACTGCAAGCATAATGATCTGAGAATGGCAATAATGGTTTTTTTCCGGATGCTGAAGATGGGATGTGAACCAGATAAGTACACTTACACCACGTTGATTCAAGGATTTCTGAAGATGGGGTATCCTGATAAAGGATTGATTATGTACAACCAGATGTTAGACTTAGGCATGCAGCCTGATTTAGTTACTGCCCAGAGTATTATTAGTGGTTACTGTCAGAACGGAAAGGTGGATTCTGCTATGGAGTTTTTGGATAGCATGGCCCGCTCTAGTTTGGTTCCAAGTGTCCACAATTATACGTCATTGCTTTCAGCACTGTACAAGCAGAACAGGTTTTCCAATGCTAAGGTATTGTTCAGAAACATGTTAGACCGAGGAGTTATCCCTGACCATGTCACTTTCCTAATTCTCATGAAAAATCTCCCGAAGGGGCAGGAACTTGAACTTGCTTTCTTCATCTTAAGGGCAATTGCCAGAAATGGATGTAGGTTAGATCCTTGCTTGCTCTCTGTTTCTCCTGAGATATGCTCTACTGTGGATTTACAGTATGAAATTGAAATTATACTGTTGGAAATTGTGAGATCAAATTGCAATCTGGCAAATGTGTCTTTTGGCATCTACATTAGTGCCTTGTGCGAGAGTGGAAAGTTTGAAGCTGCTTTGGCTTCTTTTGAAACGCTCAGGGGACTTGGCTGCCGTCCGTTGCCTTTCACCTTCAATTCATTGATCAAGGGACTTTGCAAGCATGGGTTACGCCAGGAAGTTAAGTATTTGCTTGGTATTATGCAAAAACACGAAATTGTTCCAGACTTCGCAACTTTCTTGATACTAGTGAGAGAGTTCTGCACACAAAATGACTTGACATCTGCTTTTGATGTTTTAGATGAGATGAAGCAGTGTGGAATCAAGCCTACTGTAGCTATTTATGATTGTATCATTGGTTGTTTAACTAAAGGAGGCAAAATGTCTGAAGCTGAAACTTGGTTCATGAAGATGATTGAGACTGGTTTGGATCCCGATGAAATGATTTGTGTCACTATGATCAATGGTTACTTCAGGAATAAACAATCTCAGAAAGCCTTATCCCTGTTTGATGTTATGGTGAAGAATGGGATCCAACCTACTAGATTTTCTTATAATGCCTTGATGAAGGGGCTAGTCAAGAACAAAATGGCTCGTGAGGGATGGATATATCTTCATAAATTGGTGGTGTCGAATGGCCCGTCCCCTGATTTTCGGCTGTACACTTCTCTAGTCAACCGGTTTTTCAGGAAGAGATAAATTGTATTTTCATCTACCCTGGTCGTTCATAGAAATGGGTTCATTGTTGTGCTTGATACGATGATATAGTGAGGATAAAACCGTAACATATCACGAAGCAAGCTTTCAGTTAGACATACCTTATGGCTTCATAGGTCCCTGTTCCCTTGATTGGTAAGCATACTTCTTGCACAGTTAGTTCTGGTAATATAATATGGCTGCCGTACTGTGAAACCAACCATTGATATATGACAATTTGCTGTGTCTATGGAATTGCAGCATGTGCATTGACAGCTGTGATGAGGGCTCATGATGGACGTGGACCACAGACAACTTACAAAATTAGATGCTGAAGGCTCTAGGCTTTTCTTCTCCTGATGAAATCATAAGGTATTGCTTGCTAGTCATTCTCTAGTATGCTGTAAAAACTAAGTACCCGTGAACGTAGAGGTTTTCTGTCATGAAATAGGAGTTCACAGGGTTTCTTGTCTCACTTTAATAAAACAGAAAATATATAAAATAACAAATTGGTCTCAGCACTTCTACAAGTTTGAACTCCAGAATTCAGGGTCACAATCTGCTTCTGGTGGAGAAAGGTCATTATTCAGTGCAATTGAACTATACCAGCTTCGATATCCATGTGGGCCAGTCTCGCTCATTTTTTGTCACCATGGATCAGAATGCAAAGTGACTACTATGTTGTGTCGAGCGCCCTATATGTGAATGAAACAGTATGGCAGAGAGTCACTGGTGTTGCTATATTGCACTACTCCAATTCTCACGGACCAGCTGCCAGTCCTCTGCCTGAGGCAGCAAACGATATCTACTACTAGTGGTCTGCCATGAACCTGGCAAAGACCATCAGGTTTGTGCTCTAAACATAACTAATTTCATATGCTTTTTATGTATGAAACGTTTTCCGCTGACTCTTCTCTTTTCCTGTTAATATCGAGTAGGCAAAATACATCTGCAAGTGGGCTAGGCCAAATCCACAGGGCTTGTTTAACTATGTGCAGATCAATATTGCTGACACATACATTTTAAGGAGCTTGCCACCAGTTTCAATCAATGGGAAGAAGCGCATCACTCTAAACTGAATATCTTTTCGGAACCCGGATACCCGAATCAGGCTTGCTGATCTATACAAGGTGAAGGGAGCATACAAGCTTGATTCACAAGTGCTAACTGCTACTTACAAGGGTTGCATCGAGATCATACTGTTGTAACACTGAGAACATCACTCTTGCACCGTTTTCTTGCCCCCACACCCACACCACTTTGTTGAGTGGGACAAACTGCAGTATGGACTGGGCAATATGGTAAGAGAGCAATAGGAATGTATATAACAACTGGGACGCCATTTCTCGCTCCATTATTGAGGTTGGCTTGCTTGCTTTTAAACTCATGAAGGATTTTAATTTGCAATGAAATGTCAAGTCTGTCTCTGTGTCATGATGTTTGATCTAATCAATATGTGCAGGTGCATCCTGGAGCATGGACCGCTGTTCTTGCATCCCTGGATAATGTGGGTGTATGAAGCTTGAGAGTGGAGAATCTGAACAATGTGGGTGTTCTGAAATAGGCGTTCATGCAGTTTCTTGTTTAACTTTATAGTTTGGTGACTCGAACAAAATGCTGTCATGGTTGTTCCTTTTGCAAGTGAAGTTTCTTGACCTCCATTTCTTCAGTTTATTTCTTATGACTAGAGCATTCTGTTAATTGTAGATTCTGGAGCTGCTAACCCCTTCATGGTCTGTTGTGCTCATTGGTTTTTGGAGAGTAAACATTTTCCCAAATGCTGAAGGATTTGATTAAATGAACTAATGCTAGCATTTCTCCCCTCTGTGATATATTTAGGTTGACTTATACAGATCCATCTTGAGCACGCATTGCAGGCTGCAGCTCTTGTCCCGGAAGTGGTATCTTGTGCAGAAGGTTCGGATGAAGTTGCGCAGAAGATCCTTGTCAATGGGGTACAGGAATTGGCATTAAGTGCGAAGGCAGTTGTTTAACGGCTGCGGTGAAGGTATTTAGTATTCTGTAACTTAGTGATCTATATTAACTCGTAATATCGAACGTGGTACAGTTTCAATGACTTATATATCGATGCAATGTTCAAATGACAAATGGTCCATTAATAACAAAACATATCATCTTTATATACAATCATTTCAGGCCTTTACAAGTTACAACAAGTATCTTCACAAATTTCCCCGAAAATCAAACAGAACTACGAGTACAAGATGAAATTACAGAATCCAGGAACTGACAAATGCGACTCTCAGTTTTTTTGCAGGCTGTGCAGAACAGAGTTACTAAAGACCAGAGTTGAATGGGACACCTGTAGCTGGAAGCCACGACCTTCCCGCTATGAAGTTGTCAACAGTAAACCTCGACGCTTCAGCCGCACTCCTGATGACCCTGTAACCCCGCCATTTCACCCTCCGACCCGTCGGAGCTCCAGGACCCGTGTTCCCATACTCGCCGTAGTACAGAGTGTTCAACGCAAAGTCCCCGTCCCACTCGAGCCAGCCCGCCGGATCAACCAGCGAGTCGAGGTACGTCCTCATGAACACAACGCGGGAGTACTTCCTCCAGGGCCTGCCCAAGAACGTCCTGAACGATCCGACCACCGGTTTCAGGTCCGCGGCAGCCAGGACCCGAGAGTTGTGGATCGAGATGCCCGTGTTCTCGTTCGTGTCTGTCCTGCCCTGCGCCGTGATCGTGATCTTCTGGCTCTTCATCGGCCGCCTCGCGTAGATCATGCAGTTCTGGAGGACGGCGGCGGCGTTGCCGAAGATGAAGTCCACCGTGCCGTAGATGTAGCACTCTCTGTAGAACTGGCGTTGGGAGTGGACGTAGAGCGTGTCCTGGTATCCCTCGATGCTGCATTGGTAGAATACCGACCGGTCGGAGTCCGATCGGAGGGCCACCGCCTGGTGGTTCTGTGGACCGGCGGTGTTGCGGAAGGTGATGCCGCGGGCGATGAATCCGGCGCCGTTCACCGCTGCAATTGTGTGCGGGCGGATGGGTTAGGTGACAGGGTTTTCTTAATCCGAAGTGGAAGAGGATTATGTCACGGTCAGGTTTTTCATTCCATTGACATTTTGTAATTAATGTGTTTCGTGCTGCTCCAATAAAAAGACATAAATATGTTTCTTGTTGAGTTATAGAAAGGCAGTAGCCCAAGTACCTAAAACATTATTTGTTAAATTCCTGTGGAAGTCTAAATGTCTAATCATAACTTGTTTTCTTTTTAAAGAAATGAAAGAGATTAGGAGACCATTCCTCAAGAATTATAAAATTAACTAGTTTCATCAACAAAAACAATTGTGGACCGCTAAAACCCCAACCAAGTTTAGTTTGGTTAAGCAAATTATGCATCGATAAAATGAATAGGAATTCTAATAACTGTGAAACTGAAGCCAGAAATATATTTTATACCAATTTATTACGAGTCACTTTATACGACTAGTGTTTACTCTAAGGAGTTGTAATGAAGCAGCTCATGATTTTGCTATTTATTTGTAATTTGAAAGTAGCGGATTAACCATACTGATTGACTATTATATGATTTTTTGAACTTATAGAGTAGATTACTACACATATTTCATGGTCTACCTTAAGAATCCTTTTAATAAAAATCGTCATATTTACCACAACAAAATATCACAATCCCTTTAAGGAGAAACAATACTTGAAATTTAAATATATCTTTCACATTGTGTATCCATAATTATTATTGAGAGTCATAAAAAGTTACAAACAAGGATTTTCAATAAAACCTCTTATAATATATAAGTAGCTAGTTCATCTTAATGATTAAATTTTTAGCTTAGATATAAGTAACATTCCATTTAATAGCTATGATATTTTTGTTTTTTTTTATAATTATGATATATATTTATTTTATTATAAGATGTTATTTAAAATATTCGAACTTGAAACCTCCAGATTGAAAATCAATAATAGTAATAACTAAACCAAATTCTTAGTTTGTTATGACATTATATCACCATTTTAAATGAATGATTTTGAATATTATTACTTAATTACTAAAAAATTTCAGTGAATAACATAAGTTTTCTTCCTCCGAAGAGAATATTAGAGTTATGACTTGTGATTGTGACAATTAATTTAGGCAACAAAACACTTATCCACGCACAAAATTCATTACCGAAAACCCATTTCGCTTACCAAACGTCGCAGACCGGAAAGTAGTAGACCCACCGCCGACGCTCCGGCTGCCGGTAATAACAGTGTTCCTCATCCCATCTCCGACCAGCATCACGTTCTTCAACCCGCTCCCCACCTCCACATTCTCCTTATACACCCCTCTCTTCACCCTTATCACAAACCTCCGGGCACCTCCCCTCTTCCCCGCCGCCTTGACCGCCTCCGCCACCGTCCTGAAATCCCCCGACCCGTCCTTCGCCACCACAACATCCGCCGCCGGCGACTGCAGCAGCCTCCTCCTGTCCCCGGCGTTGACCCAGCCCGGAAACCCGTCCCTGTACTCACCACGCGGCGGGTCAAAGTCCTCTCCGCCGCCGCCGCCGGTCACGGCGAGGGCGTTGCTGAGCAGCTTGGAGACGTTGTTGTTGGTCATCATCGGGAGGAGGCGGTGGGCGGGGCCCGACAACCCGAGGTCTCGAAACCCGGCCCGACACGTGTCGAGGCTGGTCAGCGCGGCGCTGAGCCAGGTCCTGGCGTCGGAGTCGGTGGATTTGGGCTCGGTTAGGGTGGCGTTGAGGTGGCGGACGGCGGCGGTGTAGAGGTCCATGCAGTCGGCCCATGCGGCCTTTTCTTTGCGGGTGCGGCACTTCGTTCCGAGTTGTTTGTTGTGGGCCTGGGCCGTCATGGCCCGGCCCATGGCGAGTTGGATGGCGGTTTTGCGGAAGGCTAAGGAAGAGGTGACGACGGTAGCGGGTTGCGGGTTTTGGGCCACGAGGAAGTGGTTGCACGGGTCCGGGTTCGGGGTTTGGTCGCACCACCATTTGACGTCGTGGTGATTGCCGTCTGTTGTTGTGGCGGAAAGAGAAGGGGAGAAGAAGAGTGAAGAGATGAAGCAGAAGAGAAATGTGAAGAGGGGAACCAATGGGAGATTTGTGGCCATTGTTATTAGTGAGAAGAAGTGAAGGTTTGTGTTTATGTATTTATATGTGAAGGAAAGGATAGCGTATTGGGTTGGGATATAGGAAAGTAGCTGGTTTATGAAAATGTCAACAAGATTTTTATGTATTTTTGTTTGGGGATTTTATCTCGACGATGAATAACAACTAGGGATAATGAGAGTAGATGCTTGAAGAGAGATTATGAGGTTTGAGCAAGAATTAGAAGAGAATTTGGAAGAAAGGGATTAGAATAGGAAGAGGATAATAGAGATTAAAGAGATTATAGAAGAATATCGATGATTCGTCTAATGATTTGATGAGGGAAATTTATGGCAGAACTATTTATCATAACACTTAGGAATTGTGACGACAATAACCTTATAGTCATCATTATACTCAATGACTTGATCGAATATATATTCTACAAACTAATGCATGTGGACGGTTCAAACATTGAGTTTTCTTTAATGAGATGTTATGTATACTAGGGCTGGGAATTTAGACCAAACCTTATGACAAACCGCGGTTTAGACCGTACCGTACGGTTTGGTCCGGACCGTTAGACCATGAATACAATTTGGTCTGGTCCATGGTTTGCCTCTTTCACTTGTGGTCTGGAACGGTTTGGTCTGGTCTAGACCGTGGTTAACCGTCCAGACCGTGACAAAATTAACTATGGGCTGAGCCCAACTAGGCAGCCAGACATTTCAATGGGCCAAAGCCCAGTTTCATTCTCCCACAGCCAACCACAGCCCTAGCTGCGTGCCTGCTTCCCCATCCTCCAGCATTTCGGCTGCTGCGTGCGCCGTGCTTCCCCATCCTGCAGCCCCGTCGCAACTCGCTCGAAGTGAGAAGGGAGAAGGAAAACTCGCTGCCCTGCTACGATTGAAAACTAGACCACCATCATAATCCTCCATTAACAACCATCCTTCTACTTCTTCCCAGTACAACAAATCCTTCTACTTCTTCGAAGAACAACAAAACCTTCTCGTTGAATCGCTGCAATACGTCACTGCTGCTTGCGGCTCTCATGGCTCCGTGCCTCGCCGACTTTGGCGGATTCAGAGGTCGATGACCAGACACTGTAAATTAAACTGAAGCGACATAAAAGTCTGAGATTGCAATTGATTGACGAGACAACTCACCTGAAATTGGATACAGAGTGCGACGGCCGACTTTGCAGCCCCAATCCCAATCGTCGCCTCGCCTCCCGTCTCCGATTATCCATCATTCGCCCCGCCGTTGTTTGTCTCCATCGCCTTCCACCATAGCCATCGACCTCCACCATCCTTCTCTTCTCAGGCTGCTCCATCACCATCGACCTTTAACATTGGATAATACAGGTTTTGTTGAACATGGTCTACTCGGTCCAGATCGTACCGGACCGCACCGCACAGGCGTGGTCTGGTCTGGACCGTATAGGTTATGGTCTGGTCTATGGTCTCTGTTCTACCCTCACGGTCTGGACCGCAGACCATGTATATGATCTGGACCAGACCGCACCGTTTCCCAGCCCTAATGTATACTAACAAAGGATGTGTTGCTCAATGGACAATGTGTGTGCCTGATCAATCGATAGAATGAATAATTTAAAGAGAATGAAAAGAAAAGAACGACAACGCTCTAGAAGTCATGAATACTCGACTCCGAAATCGACTCACCATGTAACAAGCCAACATATGTGCCCAACCCTAATACTCAATTAAGTTCCTGATAGCAAAAACTCATATTGTAAACTCTCAAATCACTATTTGTACACTTACCAAAAACACACTCAATTTCCTCTAACCCAGACCATCTTATACATAAGACTCTCACAACGCATTTAGAATCCCCAAAAAGCTCTTTGTTTCCGTCCCAACAAGATAAACAAAGAAACTACATGCAAACTAACACAGTGAAATCATAGAAAGGATACTACCTAATCATACCATATCATGCTCCCCGAAAAAAATTCCTAAAAAAAATTCGCGACGAAATAATGAAAAAGAACTCATTTCACACCTTATGAGTGGGCTTAAAATGAATCATATAGTTGTACCAAAAGCGATATACCAGACAATGTTACTCAGAAAGATAGAATTTATCCTCTAATGAAAATGACAATCCATTCGATTTTGCTTTTTTTAATTAAATGATGATCGAACGGGGAAGTGCCCAATGACCTCTTTTGCTTTCTTAATTAAATGATGATCCTATGGGGAGGAGCCCTAATTAACTAATTACATGCACACACTTCAATATCATCAATCAGATTGTGTTTGAGTTTCAACTTGCCTTTTACATCTAGCTAATTAATCAGTCTAGCTACTAGATATGTTAATCATATCATCATTTTAAGCTTCCGGTACAAAAAAAATGTTTAGTTTCTATTGGAAGTTGGTAAGAAGAATGCTGGTAGCCCAAATATGTGGAAGTTATACACTATTCACAGAAAATTATGTTGTTAAGATAGCTTTGCTACGTCGTTTTGGATTAGATATAGCTTTTTCCATATCTTCTGGACGTCTAATTTTTGTTTGGGTTAAAGTTGGCAAGTAATTGCAAAGAAACAAAAAGGATGATAACAACGGTCATGTTGCAAATGTATTTCTTGTTGTACAAAGCAAAAACCAAATATGGGAAACTATGTTGTATACTCAAGTCAATTATGATAAATTGAACATAGGTATCCTACTAATTTTGATTACATTAATATATTCCCATAAGTTATTGGTTTGGTTGCACATAGAAATAGCGATGGGGATTAAGTGTAGGTTGGGCGGGGTTTTGTGCGAAAATTCACCACCCATAATTAAGTAGGTAAATAGAAATACAATCCGCTCTCACTCAAATATACAACGGTGGGTATGAGTTGAGTGGGTTAATGCGGTTCACGAGTAGTTTAGGATCGGTAAAATTATTTTTGTAAAAATAAAAAACAAACCTAAATCATAATAAATTCGTAAACAAACTTCAATAGAACAAAATCCATAAAGAAAATGTAAGTTCCTACCGACAATTTTATTGATTGATGTTGACATTCGTGGGTCTTTTTCAGTTCCTTCTTATGATGGATACAATTAATTATGTAATATAGTAGATGATTATTCACATGTTGTTTGGGGTTTATCTGAATGCAACACAAAAACGAAACCACAAAATTGCTTAAATGGTTCTATAGTTTGGTTAAAGCTAGTTTGGTATAACTGTTTGAAGATTCAAAGTGATCAAGGTAAGCAACTCAATATGTGGGATTCAACCCGTAAAAAAAATGTGTGATTCTTACACGGACGAAGGCATTCAACATCAAATGTCATGTATAATACACTAATATAGAGTGCAGGAGTGCATAAAAAACACGAACACCTTCTCAATGTGATTAGGTCTCTCAGATTCATGAATACTATTTCTCTAAGATATTAAAGTGATTGCATCCTTAAGAAACAGATTACATGCCCCAATTTTGCATTATCATTTCCATATGAAGTTTTATACAAGAAACCACCATTTCTTGGACATTTGAGGGTTTTTTTTTAATTAGGAGCTTGGTTTATGCTAACACATTGGTATAACACCGAGCGATCATAGTATGATCGAAGGCCTATCGGCTTGTGGTTCTACGGACCTGCGGTGTTCCAGAAGGTGATGCCTCGGCGACGAATCCAACGCCGTTCACCACTGCAAAATCCATAGCCTTGTGGTGGATCCATGGATGGGTTTGTGCGAAGATAAGACTGAGGTTTCTTGCGCATATAGATAGTTTCAGAAAACAATTTTGCGTGCCCAAGTCTAGGCATGAGAAACAGCTTCCTTGAGAGGGTCAAAGTTTTGAGATTCAGAAGCTATATAATCAACACGTTAATAATTAAACTAATGAGTTTTCCATGGTAGCTAATGTTATGCATTTCTGTTTCTGTTACTTTGAAAAGTCTACACTTGGGAACATTCTGGACCTTATCAAAATCTGAGTTAGGTGCCAGGTTTCTATTTTCTATATATGTCCAAAGTTGGAAGAGAATTAGCTTTTATTCATGTTCTTTTCTTTTTGAACTTTTAAATTAAAGTTAGGTTCTTGATTCCTTTGACATTTGTCATTAATAATATTGTTCCTTGTTGTGTTATGCAAGGTAGGAGCTATAATATTATTGATAAATTCCTTGATGAAGTTTAATCACTTAACTTGATTTTTTCCCCGGTTCTAAAATCATTTAAATGGTTCAATAGAAAAGTGAGTAAGCTTAGCCTTATCTACAGAAACCGAAATGAGATTTTGGATATCTTTGCTCAATAATTAATTTGACAATTATATATTCTCATAAACAAGATATAATAATGGAGAATTGTTAAAATTGCACCCAAATTGCACTTGCCAATGAGAATTATGCATCAACGCTTGTACGTCAAATACGTGGAGCTTGTACGTCGTTTGAATTAGATAGTTTTTGTCTTTTGATAACCCCCTAGATGGGTGGTTTTGAATCAGAGAAGCACAGCTAGATTCAATCCAAAGTTTGAATCAAAAACTCTGTAATGGAGAACACAAAACAGAGTTTGAGTTTGTGTTTGGGATGGTGATTTCGTGCAACCTTCTCGAAGAGAAGAGAGACTCGAAAACTTAGGGTAGATGCTTGGCCACGAACAGTGGGACTAACTGAATGATACAAGCCAGAAAACCCACATAGATTCAACTAGGAAGTCCTCCAAATTCACAAAGCAAGATGCTATGGAACTCAACCTAACGGTTTATTCAATTCAACTCAAAAAACTGAAGATTACAACAAATCAAAGCTACTTAAATAGACCTAGCTAGTCCTAACACTCTTAGAAAAGTTCTTACTAGAGTCTACTAGGAAAAAGGAATCCAAAAGCAACAACAAAAAGGAATTAAACACAAACAGTCTCCTATCCTAATCCTAGAAGGATTCGGATTTGCTGAATTCCAAAGACAAAAACCTTGTCCTAGATACGATCTTTGGAGCCTTCGTTCGAGCCCTTCCTGGTACCCCTCTGATCAACCAATGTCTTGTCGATGAAGTAGAAGAAATCTACTTTCATGTGGTATGCATCGGGAGTCTCGACTCTCACTCAATCTCCTGGAATCGAGCTCCCAAGTGAGCTTCCCGAAACAATTCCATGTCTGTCATTTTTGGACAGTTTCTCGATTTTGAGCTAGTCTTTTGGGAAGATTGAAAAATGGCCTTCTGAGCTTTGCCTCGAGCTTCCAAGCATTCCAAGATGTAGATAAACTTCCCAGCTTCCATACAAACCATCAAACTTGAATATTCATCAAGTAAATTGAAAGAACCAATCCTCCAAAGTGGGTAACCTGAAACTGTAAAAATGACTTAGCCAAAATTCAGAATTGCTGTTAGTGTTTGAGTTTGCTTCTTGATCAAGCAATTCAGGTTGAGAAAGTGATCCAATTGGGATCATATCAGTTTTCATATCTTTTGAGCATTTAATTGTGTGCATAAGAAGTTAAACATGCTACAAATAATTATTCTAGAGTTTAAAAATAAAACCACAAAAACAAGAATACACATAAAGAGAGAGGAATGAAAGAAGACAAGCGTGTGTATTTCTCCCTTCAACCAAAACCTTCATTTTATAGGGCATGGAAAGAAGCAATTTGGAGGAGCATGACAATTCACCCAACCATATCCGTCCTTCCAACAATATAAAGCCTCCGTCCTTCCAACAATACAAAGCCTGCTTAGATATCGATTAAAACGAAGTAAAATAAAACAACATAACAAGGGCTCAAGATAGGATGAGTAACTTTAGGGTGAGTAACAATGAGTAACCAAATCTGGACCCTTCTTTTAAGTGACTGCAGATCTAAGGGTGGAGAATTAAAGGAATTTATTTGCCCTAGTTTTCTTAATTGGATCATATCTTCTTCATTCTAACTCGGATTTCAATTTTTTTTTTTTTTGCACAGATGGAACGAGTTCGTTGTGCTCTACAAAATGATATCCATTTTCAATATTTTTTGAGAATTTTTTTTTTCATCCCTCTCGTTACCAACCCCATACCATATTGTATCTCCTTCGTTGTTTAGTCATTTTCGGAAATTTTTGCACAAAAGGAACGATTTAATCACAATCTATTGGATTTCAAAATTTTCTGGGGGAAAAATTTTCAAACTTCTCGTTACCAACTTCATACTATACTATACCACCCTGGTATGAAGTGGTATTTTTCATACCATATGGTATGTTGTTATTTAATACCATATGGTATTGACAGGTATTAAATAACAACATATGGTATTGACCGGTATTTTTCATAACATATGGTATGCTGTTATTTAATACCATTCAATACCATATGGTATAGACTGGTAATAACTCGCAAATTTTTTTTGTTCCAAAAAATATCAAAGTGGATATCATTTTGAAGAGCACAATTAATCTGATCTAACTGTGCAAAAAAATTAAATTCCGAGTTAAAACGAGTGAGAAATCGTCCGTTAAAGATTAAGGGAAAGAAAATTAATGATTTTTCCAGGAGAGAGAAGGAGACGCTGATGTGGCAGATTCTTATTGGGTTATGCATGGGGTTACTCACCACAAGGTTACTCACCGGATCTGCTCCCAGTACAAGGAGTCCAAGTTACTCTTGATGGAGCCAGCAAGCTGTCGAGCTGCCACCTGAACGAGCACGAATGTATCAATTCTTTGTGAAAGAGAATTATCACAAAAAGGTTGGAAAATTCCCTTATACATTAATTTGGCAAAATCATACCGACCAAAATATGCACTTTCATATGGTTAGTACACCAGAAGAAAATTACTCATGATGCCTCGAGGAAAAGAGGATGGGCACTTCCTAGTAGATGTGAGTTGTGTGTTGCGAGTGAATTAGAGATTACAAGTCATATTTTCCTTATATGTGGATTTGGCAAGTGTGGACTGTGGAGTACCATTTCTTGCTTTTTATGTGGGTAATGTCCCATAGGATATCATAGAGACAATACAAGCATGGCCTCGCATCAAACCGAACAACTCGAAGGAGTGGTACACAAGGTCTTTATTGCACGGTCGATGCTGGTGTGTCTGGAAGGAAAGAAATTTGAGGATCTTTGAAGGAAAATCTACTACAACTTATGGGGTGTCCTACATGATTGGTAGTCAGGTTGCGAGATGGTTGATAGTGGTGATTAACATCAAGATTGCGCCCCTATAGAGAATGAATTAGTCTATGGAGATTCCAAGCATTGATCCAACAAGTTACATTTCCATTCTCATGGCTCAGGTATTCACAATTATTATGGTATGATGATGTTATCACCCTACTGTGGAAAGGAAGAGGCTAGGATAGGATTATTCGGACTAGCTCGATCTCATACAACAACTCCAAAATGTGATTGAAAATCCTAGACTTGATTTCACCTCATTCGTCTCTTAATTTAGATAAGACAAGACTAGGTTAGTACATAACAAGATGTGTTGACCAGTATTTATTCCACGACATTCATATCTTATATGGGTTTCTGTATCTTCTACTTCAGTTTCAGATAGAGGTGGGAAATGGTGAGATTTTGGTTAAGCGCACCGAATGACACGGTTAACTGCAAACGCATAAGGGTAAAATCACCAACCACGACCGCACTATAAATGGTTAGCAGTTAATCACTAACCAGAAATCATTGTTAGTAGTTAGTTGCTGTTAGCCGCAATACTCGCTATGCTATGCTCTGCAGATCGTGTTCTTCTAGATCAAGTCACCGACGTAGAGATTCGAGAAACAAGCTCAGCGACATCGGGATTCAGGAAAAAGTTTGTTAGAGGAAAATCAATATTCCTTAGAGATCAAGAAGTATGCGGATCAAGTTAAAATCAAATCAAATCAATCAATCTATCTTGATTGGTTGATTACTCAATCATAGCTCAAAATTCTTCAATCAAGCACTGCCAAATACAAAAGAGTGAGTTATCTACAACTCATACCCATATTACCTTTGGAGACTATAAAAGGAGCTGCATATTCACAACTCAAAGCAACTTTGTGAGAGAGCGGTAAAGGGCTTCTAAACAAAGGGTTTTAGCAAAGAGGAAGAGGTTTTTTGCTAGCGGCTGATACAAATTCTGGGTTTTGGGAATTTGGGTTGTTTTCTCTTCATTCTACTTTGATTTCTCGCATTTTCTTTTGCATTTTGAGTTGTTAATTGTACTTGTAAGTTAGATCATCCTGAAATTAGTAAATAGAGTATAGGGGTGGATGTAGCCCATTGCACCGGGGTGAATCACTTTAAAAATATCGTGTGTTCCTTCAATTTCCTTAACTTCTTTCCCTACTTTGATTTCCCCTGTTTTGACTCTCTGTTTCTTCAACTTGAGGAGACTGTCTGAGTCTTGATCGAAGCAAGAAGAAGAAGACCAAAATTGGGCTTGCAACCCACGTTGGGCCTATTTGTAAAGATGGATGAAGCTGGAGTCAGGCCCAAGGCTTTCTAACTTGTTACGCTCAAAGTGGGCTTCCATTTGTCAAGCCCTCCGTAATAAAACATTTCTCCAACTTAAATCTTTTCATCTTCTCTAAACCTAAATCCTAGTCTTCTATTTCAATTGGTATTAGAGCCAATCCCTTGATTGAGCTACATACTGCCAAGGGAATCGATCATGGGATCCTCTGTCTTTGGTCATGCATCATACAATCACCCACCCTTGTTAACAAGAACCAATTATACCTCCTAGAAGCGACGAATGGAAACCTTTCTCTGGGGAGTCGATGAAGCTCGCTCGACAGTGGTCAGTGACGGTCCTATCAACATGGATTTTTCCAAGAGATTCACCTGAATGATGCCCAGAAAAGTGCGCACAACTAAATAAAAGAGCGATGCACATCCTCCATTTTGCTATAGCGGTGACGGAGGCTGACAAGATCGATCACTGCGACACAGCTCATGAGATATGGACTTCGCTTGAGAAGACGTACGAGGGAACTTCAAACATCAACGAGACACGGATCGATCTCTTGATGCACGAATACGAAACATTCGTCATGAATCCAGGTGAGGACATTTAGTCCATGTATTCTCGATTTACTATCATCCTAAACAAATTAAAGGGTCTAGGTAAAACTTTCGTGTCTAAAGATATAAATCGAAAGATACTTTGTTCATTGCCTAAGGAACAGTTACCTAAAAGAACTGCAGTAGAAGAGGCTCAGAATCTAAATACCTTACCAGTTGATGAATTAATTGGTTCATTATTAAGCCATGAGCACTCGTAAGGCAAGTTCATGGTGAAGATAAGAGGTACACTACTCTGGCTTTTCGAAGTGGGTTCTATAATGATTACTCTAAAGAATAAAGATGATTCGCCTCTTGTTCTTGATAAGGAAATTGTTGGAGCAAAATCAATATTGCTTGGAGATCAAGAAGCTTGCGGATCAAGTTAAAAGCAAATCAATCTATCTGGATTGATTGATTACTCAATCATAGCTCAAATTTCTTCAATCAAGCACTGCCAAATACGGAAGAGTGATTTGTCTACAACTCATACCCAGAACACCTTCGACGACTATAAAAGGAGCTGTATATTCATTACTCAAAGCAACTTTGTGAGAGAGCGGTAAATGGCTTCTAAACAAAGGGTTTTAGCGAAGAGGAAGAGGTTCTTTGCTAGTGGCTGATACAAATTCTGGGTTTTGGAATTTGGGTTGTTTTCTCATTATTCTGTTTTGATTTCTCACATTTTCTTTTGCATTTTGAGTTGTTAATTGTACTTGTAAGTTAGATCATCCAGAAATTAATAAATAGAGTTGTAGGGGTGGACGTAGCCCATTGCACCGTGGTGAAACACGTTAAAAATATCGTGTGTTCTTTCAATTTCCGCAACTTCTTTCCCTACTCTGATTTCCTCTGTTTTGACTTTCTGTTTCTTCAACTTGAGGAGACTGTCTCAGTCTTGATCGGAGCAAGAAGAAGAAGACCAAAATTGGTCTTGCAAACCACGTTGGGCCTATTTGTAAAGATGGCTGAAGTTGGAGTCAGCCACAAGGCCTTCTAACTTGCTACGATCAAAGTGGGATTCCATTTGTCAAGCCCACTGTAATAAAACGTTTTGCTAACTCGAGAAGATGAATGTTTTAATCGTCTCGTTTCGTTCATTCACTCATTTCTACAAATTCATCCTTTTAATTTTCTCTAAACCTAAATCCTAATATTCGATTTCAAAGATCGTTGGCGTCGTGCTGTGCTTTGTTGAGATTCCATAACAAGCTCATCAACGTCGTGCTCTACTTCGTTAAATCGCTGAACACATTTGACATTCGATAACCTATCTCCATGACTCCACTCTCAACTAGGCTGCAAAAACAAACAAATACAGATGGATAGAAATTGGGCTTTGAGCTGTACTTGGGCCTGGAGCTAGTAGAAGTTGGGTTTTGATATGGTGTGCGGTTAATAATGCGGTTATGTTGTTTATTTGGAGCGGTTGGCGGTTAGTCTACAAACCACAAAATGCACAATTATGCTAACTACGATCGAATAAACCCCTTTTCAAATTTGATAAGTTATATTCATCAAGTGATAATAAGGCGTGTGATATTTTGATTACTAAGAAAACCGTACATTAATTGCTTCAAAGAGGCATACATAGTCAAGTTCATTACCTCAATTGATATTTGGTGATGTAGGGATTTAGCTCTCCCCTAATCTCTCTAACCTCGTCGCAGAAGTGTTGCCAATCTTTGTATAAATAAATGATTGCCAGATCGTACGACTAATGAATTTTTTTATGGTGTGCCACATGAGTTATCTATCCAGATTATTCAAAATAAGCAAGTACATATATCAAATTAGTTTCTTATTGCAACAATTTCACAAACAAATTAATATCCGCCCATGTCACCATTTTCTTTACTCTTCTTTCATGGCAAACAATCATATCAAAAGTACTCTAACTAGGTATCAATTTGTGGCAAGAATAAGGTTAACTCGAGGAAGCTAACTTGATTTGAACAATTCATCAATTATCGCGAAAAGAAAAGAAAAAAAGACGAAATTATGTACACTAAAGACCGTCATTGAACGGAACCCCAGTGGACGGCAACCACGATCGGCCGGCGTAGAGCCCATTAACGGTAAAATGCTTCGCCGTGACAACATCGGGAATAGCATGAAATCCTTTCCAATTGACCCTAGAAGTCAACGACGATCCAGGCCCAAAATTCTTGTACTCACCGAAATACAAAGTGTTGAGCCCAAAGTCCGTCCCGCCCCATTTGGACCAGCCCGCTGGGTTTACAATCCGGTCCAAGTAAGACTTCATTATGACGGACCGCGAGTACTTCATCCACGGCCTGCCCAAGTAAGTCTCGAACTGACCGGGGGCCGCCATCTTCAGCTCCGGCGACGGCAGGATCTTGGAGTTGTGGATGGAAATCCCGGTGTGCTCGAAGGCGTTGAGCCTGCCCTGCGCGGTGATGATGTTGGTCTGGCCCAAGATCGGCTTGCGGACGAAGATCAGGCATTTTTGGAAGACGGCGGCGGCGTTGCCGAAGATGAAGTCGACGGTCCCGGACACGTGGCACTCCCGGAAGAATTGGCGCTGGGTTTGGACGAAGACGGTGTCCTGGTAGCCTTGGAAGCTGCATTGGTAGAAGACGGCGAGGTCGGAGGCTGATCGGAGAGCCACCGCCTGTCCCTTTTCCGGCCCGGCTGTGTTCGCGAACGTGATTCCTCGTGCTACGAAGCGGGCGCCATCAATCCCTGCAAAGTGCAAAATGTTTAGCTTCATTATTCCTACTATACTTTCAAGTCATCGTAATCATAGTTGGCATTATATGTAGAGTATCTTGTTTATTCGGCTGCGGATCCAGAACACAGAAGAGTATTGGGTCGCATTTCATTAGAAAATTAGAACCGTAAAAAAAAAAAAAAACATAATGATTATAGTTTTTTGCAATTTAAATTGTACCCGATGGTATTTTAATTTAGAGAATACATCACTAATGGAGTGTACAGAGCAATCGGCGAGAAATTCATCGCTCATTTTGTTGAGCAAATCAGTTCTCGCATATTTCATTGTTGAAAAGGTTCTCTTCGTAGTAGTTGTTGAAACGAGCAACATCAACACTAGAAAAATCAATCGACTAATTAATTTGCATTGTGTGTCCATCCATGCATCCACCAGCTGCTCTAGTAAATTTTCAAGGGAACAAACCTCATATTTCTCTTAGTCTTTTTCGTTTTGAACTTTTAGAATTTTAGGTTTCATTGTTTTTTTTAGACGCATAATCTTTGGGACTGAAATTTCTAGGCTAAATTTAGAGTAGTGATTTGAATATGTTCATCTGAATCATTTTTCTATTTATATATACTCAATCTTATTATAAAATAGCACTGGGCCGAATGCCTAAAATCGAAAAATTCATAAGGACTATACTAACTACGGATCAGAGGAGGGTTGGGTCGGGGCCTGGGGTGGCTACCCCCTGGATCCGCCACTCTGTTTATTACGTAATGCATAGTTGGTATTATGTAGAGTATATTTGGTAGTCTGGAGAGACAATTAGGGTCAGTATTGGTGGGTCGGACGGATTTTGACCATAAAACACACCCATCCACGGCTAAACGGATTGATAATTTTTAACCCACCAGCCACCACTCACCCATATTTAATCTCGGGTTGGGTCAGGCGGATGATGATGATGCGGGTGGGGACCAGGAAATTGGATCTAGCCGCAAGAAGAATGTTTGACTGATAAATAACTAACTTCTTGGTCTTCGACCCCTTCAGTCACTCTCAAAATATATTAAAAACAAATATTAATTTTGTAGGGTAATGACTGGTATACTCCAGGAGTATACCATTAGAGGTGGCAATTAGGATCCAAATCCATGAATCCAATCCAATCCACCCATCAAATTATCTACCTAATCCAATCCATTTAAATCCAATCCATTTGATCCAAATCCAATTGGATTGGTGGATTCATGGATCAATCCATGGATCCAAATGACAAGTTATGATTTGGTACCTATATTTTTTATATTTTACATTTTAGTACCTAAAATTTATATTTTTATACGAAAAATATCATTAGAAAATTACATTTTGGTACCTAAAATTTTTCAGTATGACATTTTAGTACCAAAACTTTTCAAATTTTACATTTTGGTCCAAGCCTTTGATGTCATTTGGATTCATGGATTAATCCACCAATCCATTTGATCCAATCCATGAATCCACCAATCCATTTGGTCCATGGATCCACCAATCCAATCCACGAGTCCACGAATCCGATCCAATTGCCAGCTCTATATACCATACTCCATGTGATATGACCGTTAGATCTCCTTTTCTGAGCTATGACCCATCTCAACAGTCAATTAATATTTTTTATAAAATTGAACTTCGGGTTTGAGTTTAGAGAATCGAGACCTGGGGTTTATTCATTAGAGGTTACTATATAGTATCATACCCCAAACTCGATTTAATTCATAGTCTAGATAAAAATATCTCATTAGAAGTACCTGGAGTATAGTATACTCCAAAAGTACCCTAGTCTAACCCTATTTTGTAGATTGTAATAAACCTACTTTATCTCCAAATTTTCAAAATTCAAGTTACAATATAAACATAAAAAAGATACAAATCAATTAAAAATAAAAAAAGATTATTGTCATCCTCATATTGGATTATACACAAATTTATAACCATGAATTATGCACCTACTAGACAATTGAGAAAAGACTAACAAACGACACACAATGAAATAGTTTCTGATCAGTGACAAAAAATGAAATACTCAATGTTACAGGAAGTATAAAAAATCCATCCTTGAGAATATAATTTTGTTCAATGAAAGAACATAACACATTACTAAATTTTACTTTTTTGTTTTTGTCATTTGGTGGGAAAATTATATAAATTTCATTTTAATATGCCACACCTTGTTTGGAACTTGACATGTAATTCCGTACCAGCGACAAGAGTTAAGATATATAAAAACTGATCATAGCAAGAATCTTCATAAAAATATTGATTAATTAAATAATTACCAGCAGTGGCGGAACTGAAAGTAGTATAGGACCCACTCCCGACGTTCCGGTCGCCGGTGATAACCGTGTCCGCCATCCCGTCGCCGACGAGCCAAACGTTATGGTTACCGTCAAGAATCTCAATATTCTCCACGTAAACACCCCTTTTCACCCGTATCACAAACCTCTCCCCGGACTCGTTCCTCTTCGCCGCGAAATCGATCGCCGCCTGAACCGTCGCGAACCCACCGGACCCGTCCTTCGCCACCACGGCATCCGCTCTAATATCCACCGACGCGATGGAACCTTCCAGAAGCTTCCTCTCCCCTCTCTTCATCCAACGGTTGGGGACGAACTCGTCATCCGCGCTGGCGTTTTCCTTCTCTTCGGCAGTCAGCAGCGCGCCGTTGACCGCCAGCGTGTTGGTGATCAGCTCCGACAGGTGGTTGCTCGACTCGACCACGGGCGCGACGAAACCGGGTATCTTCAGGTCGGTCGAACCGGCCCGGCAGGTTTCCACGTTGGTCAGCGCGCTGCTCAGCCACGTCTGCGCGTCGAAGTCCGTGCACCGGGCCGGGCCACGCAGGCAGCTGAGCGTGCTGTTGAGGTGGCGGACGGTGCTGGCGTGGAGCTTCGTGCAGTCGCCCCACACGGTTGTTTCTCGTGGGGTTCGGCATTTGGACTTCAAGCTGATGAGTTGGCTTTGGACGTCGAGGGCCTTTCTGAGGGCGGCCTCGATGTTCATCTCACGGAAGGCGGCCCGCTGGTTGGGCCGGGAGTTCGGGTGGGCGGTTCGGGTCACGAACCGGGCGCAGGTGTCCGGGTTCGGGGTTTCCTTGCACCACGAGGAGAGTTGTTCGTCGGACGATGATGAGGAAGCTGTTGGGGTGAGAAGTGAGAGAATGATACATAGGAGAAGGCTAATTAGTAATGTGGTAATAGACATGGCTAGAGAGAGGGGATTGATTAGTGGACTAATGACAGGATTAACAGAATTAATGAGAGATCATCAGGTGGATGTCCAATGTTTATATTTATAAACATAATTTTTTTGTTTCTTTTTAGAAGGATTATTTTTTATTTGGGGCATGAAGATGGGCGGAGGTTTGTTGGTTTGTGGGAGGCGGATTAAGGAAAGGTTCGAAGGAGTGGATCGTGTTGTACAGTTGGGAGGGGGCGGACGCGGCCACTTAGGGAAATAAAATGGAGAGATATTGATTATTAGAATATTAACTAACATTATTGTTATTATATTATTATGGAAATTAAATAAGGAAAATATGGATTATGTCTTGTGTTGTTTTTTTTCAGCTTTTTAGATTGTAAGTAATATATTCCTGTGCACAAAGGTTGAAAAATAAGAATAATACCCAAAAGGAATATGCTTTGTCATTTTAAGGGGAATATTTGATCATTATAAAGGTATTTTAGTTTAGTGGTGTAGTCAGAAATATAAATGAAAGATGGCAGATTTGAATTGCCGTAATCCTAACTTCAACCTAGTTTCATCATTGCCTTAGTTCGTTACAATATGAACATGAAATCAATAAAATTACTGAAAACTAATGACTCAACTTGGTCAGATTTATACTTTCCAAATTAAGAGAAATAAAGGATAAATGTCTTAGTAGTTGAGCAGGAACCGGTTGTGATATATCAATATATCATCAATAAGTTTACACAAGAATTTGTCATATCCATTCGGGAACATATATATGTGAAGTCCATATAAGAGATATGAGAAAGATCCAAAAACAAAATTACTTGTAATTAGGGGTGTTCAAATTAGGAATGGCAATGGGCAGGTCCGGGGCGGGTTTCTTGGTACCCAGATCCGCCCCGTGGCAGGGCGGGTCCAGGTCGGGTTGTTAGTGTTGTGGTATATGATCCACGATTGAACCTCTCCCAACAACTCGAGTTATTGGGAGTAACTGGTTCTTGACATGGTATCAGAGCCTTCTGTGACCGAGAGGTCTTGTGTTCGATTCCCGATGACCCCCATTTGTTAAGCACATGGTATTCTTGTCTTCAGACCTGTGCAAACTTCAAGCCCTTGTGAGTGACTTTCGTTTGAGGGGGCGTGTTAGTGTTGTGGTATATGATCCACGATTGAACCTCTCCCAACAACTCGAGTTATTGGGAGTAACTGGTTCTTGACACGGGTAATTGATCACGGGTACAGGTCGGGGCAGGTCGACCCAATGGGTATGCAATTTATATGAAAAACATTAGAAATATTCGTTATTTTTATTATAAGACTAAGAAAACAAACAATATTATGACAATTGTAGTTAAATTATTGGAGAAATTGAGGGTTTCATTAATTTACAACTTTATTATAGCTAAAATATGATGCAATAAAAGGAAAATTCAAAGTAATTTGACTAAGATTACATGTAATTTAGACAAGAACGGGTCGAGAATGGGGCGGGTCAGAGCAGGTCGGGGTGATGAGACTACCCATGCCCGCCCCGCCCCGCCTACGGGGCGGGTCGGACCCGCCCCAAAACAGGTCAAACAGGTCGTGTAAAACGGATCAAGTCGAAATTGTCATCCCTAGTTCAAATGGTTACCATGGTTATTACCAAATCAAATAAGGCTAAATTTCATTAACCATGAAATACAATATCATAATCAAACCGTCCAAACTAATACAGCAACCAAATTAACCAAACTAAGGTTTAATCGGTTTGGTTATTTGATTAACCAGATTAACCAATATAAAATCATATTATCATTAAGTGGGAAAATTTTTGGTTAATATATCAATTCACAATTTATATAATGAATAAAATATAACAATCAACACATAGTTATAGTTGACCCTTAACATAAATACATGCAACTAAGACAATTATCTTACTGTTAGTATAGAAGTATTCACCTAACCAAAATTTATCACAATGGTATGGGTTAATGAATTGTTGTGTTTGTTTGAATTGATTTAGTCTTTTAGCAATTTTCATAGGCTGAAAAGGACCTTGCTTTCAAGTTTTCATCCAACATAATGTATGTGATTTATCTAAATTAGGCGTTCATATGTTGTGGTCTACACTCTACATATTCAAATATACATTATAGGAACAATATCAAGCTTTATATTTTATGAGTCTAAATCTCTTTAATGGTTATTCAAAGTATTAAGTATGTGTATATATTAGATATATGGCTAAATATTTATCTGGTTAATTTGATTTGGCTGGTTAGGAGTGTCTGAAACCAAACCAAACCACCTAAACCAAACAAGCTAAATTTTTTAACCAAACCAAACCAATTATCCAAATTAACCAAACCAAATTATCCAAATAATACTGGTTAAAATGGTTACCATGGTAACCACACCATTTGAACACCCCTAAAATCTACCAACACCAGTGTGGTAGAAAATTCTGGTAGAAAGAAGTTCCTTTTCTATTCAAAGATGGACGAAGTGAAGAACAGAAGTACGAGATGTGAGGGATTAGACAAAGGGGGAGATTGGGAAACGGATAGGCTTGTCCACTAACATATTATAAGTTAGAACAAGAACCACTCTTTAATGTGAACCCCCCCCCCCCCCCCCCCCCCCCCCCCCCTCCCAGAAAAATAAGCACTTTGACGATGACAAGTGAAGAACTCGTCTTCTTGGTATGGTCATTGTCGTTAACGTTCCAATCCATTATTCGTATTCAATGGAATTACTGAAAATTTGGTGACAAACCAACGTAATTTTTAGACTTTTTAGGGTTATAAGAACTTATTGCTTCATTTCATTGAGATGTTGAAAGAATTACTATAACATAAATGTAATTCACTGGAAATAATCTTGTTAGATCATCAAAAGTTAACAATAGGAATACCTGGATTAGTGTCGGTTGATCGTCTAGATCTTGATGCGGAAAATATAGGACGATCTGCAACCGGATGATACCTCGAGAGCACAATCTGAGAGGTTTTGTGACCTTTCTCAACCAAGCCTCCTTAGTTCCTACATGGGAGTCCTGTGATCTTTCTTATTGGGAGAAGAAAAGAGTTGTGTTAGTCTTGTTGTGTTGGTGACCACAAACTCAACCTCCTTTGTATACTAGACTTTTTTTTTATAATGGCGATCGATGAAATAACATTAAAGGAAAAGGGAACCAAAGTGTTCGATACAAAAGGATCAAGAGGCATGATCCAACAATAAAAGTGAAAACAACTGCTAAGTGGACCAGGCCAATCCTGCAGAAAAAAACGAAGGGAAACAGAGAGACAAGGCATCAAAACACAAAAGCCAGAGAAAATTAAGTGGTTGCAGTAACAGGATGGTCAGTGACCGCAGTCGCATGAGAGTCACTGCGATTTCGGAGAGGGCATATATTATGCATCAAAGACAGCCATTCGGTGCTTTGCAGGTTACTCAGGGTGTCAGTCACTCTCACCCAGCTCAGAATAGTCATGCAAATCTTATGGAAAATCACCTGCCAAACACATAATTTATCATGGAATGTACATAAATTGATGGTCCACATAAGTTAGGAAATGAATTTCCTAACATATGCTTCTTCATAGTCGTCAATGAACCTTAGAGATATTTTTTTTTATTTCTCTGCAGCTAAAATTCATGAAAAATGAGGTTGTTGACTAACGACAAACTGACTGAACAATTTCAAATATAATCAAGTTACCATCTAATTTACAAAATAAGAATAAATTATTATCGTGATCAATTGTTGAGTCGAATTTGTATAAATATTAATATTTAGTCTTTTCTCTTTCCTCCAACAATGTGAACAAATTTCTTTGTCAAAACTTGACACATTTTTATCTTTTAACTGAATTTATCCCTTTTTATTGCCTTTCACAAAGAAAAATGTACTTCACTTGCCAATTCTTTTCTCCGGTGTCTCTACATCGGTGACATTTCCTTTGAGGTGAAAACTCAATTTGTTTTGTAGTGTCAAAATTTTGTACCTGTGAAATGCATATCATCATTCACAAAGAAAAAGTTCGCCAATTGTTGTTATCTGACACGTCTATATGAAAATTTCTTTCATATGAAAACTTGGGGTGCGTTTGGATACAATGATTTGGATTTGTGATTTGTGATTTGGATTTCCAAATACTAAATCATGTGTTTGGATATTAATTACATTTGGTATTTGGATTTGTGTCAAATTCATGGGATGATTTCCAAATACATCTCTAGTGTATTTTTTGTCAACTTCAAATACATTTCAACAACTAGTGATTTGAAATACCTCCTAACAAAATAATGGACCTATTTGTAAAATATGAAAAGTTTAGGTACTATAGTGCGAGGCAAAACATATTAAGGTACCAAAATGTAATTTTACCATCAAAATTTCAGGACCTTTTTGTAAAATTTTAAAATTTTAGGTACTAAATTGTAAAATAAATAAATTTGGGTACCAAACTGTAATTTACCAAAATTTGTAGTAAGTGACCAGAAATTTAAAAATTGAAATTCAAAATCATAAAATACAAAATACAAACAAATTACAAATGAGTATCCAAACAATGAATTTGAATTACATGTATTTCAAATGCTAATATTTCAAATACATCCATTTCAAATGCTAGTATTCCAAATACCTTACATTTAAAATACACTTATCCAAACGCACCCTTATTTTTATTGGTCGTCCATGTATCATGTATGTATGTTGGATGGAAGAATCATGTATATTGATGTATGACATACTTCACCAAATTTCACATACATTTTATGTATATATTTTTAGTGAAACAACGAATTAACTAAGTAACTATAAACAATTAAATTATGGACAATGTTTTACAAACCACAATTAGCTATAAGCCTATAGCCATTCAATTGGATCATGTTGAAAGGTTATTATTGTGTTTGATTTGACATGTCTTGTGGAAGAACTCGATAATATGATATTTTCATATTGAATAAGAACAATTGTTTTAGAATACTTAAATAAAATTTCATATTTATTTTCACTCAGCTGCACTCAAATTTTTATCTAGACTGCCACGAAAGATAATTGAGCCACACTAGTATATGTGGATCTATCAATGAGGCTATCCATTTCAAACCCTTCTATGACCTAGACTTGACACCACAAGATATGAATGTGTTTAGGAGATTGAAATGACATTGGCTTCCCTTAGAATTTGAAATCTCGTTGAATTAGCCAGATTCTATGAACAATGTCACTCACACATTTGGTGGTAAAAAAAAGACTGAATGGCTAAAAGCCGCCCTTATTTTACTACTATTGTCCTAACTTGAAATGTAAAACTACTAAATTGTCCTTCATTATTTAAACTAAATTTAATAAATCAAATATCCCATAAAATCCCTAATCCGTCATCAACACTATCACCTCTCCTCCTTCCCCGTTCCTTCCCTCCGCCGCCGCCTACACCCTTTCTCCCCGAGTCACCGCCAACACCATCCACCCATTCATCGTTCCTTCTCCACTGATCTCTGCCGCAGTTCCTTCTCCCTAGTACGTATCCTTTCCCTCTCCCTTCCTCACACAACTCTATCTTCATGTTTCTATTTGCAATGGATTATTGTAACCGTTGTTTCTATTAACAGTTGAGTTCAAATATGTTATTCAATAAGGTGAAGGTAATCATCAACGGATAGAAGAAATGAGTTGTATTCATGGTGGCCACAATCATCAACGTTAGGCTACGGGGGATTAGTTTTTTTTTTATAAATTATAATCCCTTCCATCCGGAATTGGCCAGCGGTGAGTGGAATGGAATAAAGACAGTAGCTCATGGAAATTTTTATGTACTACGTTGATAAAATGTTTTTTGAAGAAAAATATAAAAGTAAAAAGGTAATAATAAATTGTAAGTTAAGGCGATAAAATAAAATTAGGGCGACAAATATCAACTCCAAAAAAAAAAAAGGTTAATAGCATAAATTTTCTTTTACTATGGGTTTTTCTCAAACTCGCCCGCCTATTATGTTTTACTTCAAATTTGCCCTCCTACTGTTACCATAACACCACATCTACAATTCTATTAATATTTTCATCCGGGTTCCGTTAACCTGGGTTCGACTTGCTGAATTCATAAATACAATTTCGTAAACCAAATTGGACAATGAGAGGACGTATGTAACCGAAATGGAGGGGCAAATTAGACTCTTCCCATCCCATTTTTATGAATTCAGACGGGTTATGGGTATAATATACCCCTCTACT
Organism: Linum tenue; assembly: GCA_946122785.1. Classification (NCBI taxonomy): domain Eukaryota; kingdom Viridiplantae; phylum Streptophyta; class Magnoliopsida; order Malpighiales; family Linaceae; genus Linum; species Linum tenue. Next base: position 50,748,456 of record CAMGYJ010000004.1, on the reverse strand, counting down.
ATACAGTTTTATCAAACATGTCCCTCTACTATTTTTACATCAAACATGCCCCTAGACTTTGGAAAAATTATCTAACATGCCCTTCTACTATTTTTTACATCAAACATGCCCCTATGGTTTGGAAAAATTATCTAACATGCCCTTATATTAAAATTTCCATTAAAAATGGTTAACCACGGCTGAATCGAGATTCACTCGACCCGACATGGGAAAAAATTGGGGGTGAAATGTCAGCTTTTCCTCCACATTTATTTCTCCAGGTCTTGTTAAACTGAAATTATTAGAGGTATTTGACTATGCAATATAAACAAAAAAATTATAAAGTATAATTATTAGGAATGTTTTAGACATAGGTGTCGTCCAAACCAAGGTTCGGCCATGGTTGATGGTTTTTGAATGCAAATTTTAACAAAAGGACATGTTTGATCATTTTTACAAATTATAGGAGCATGTTTGATGTAAAAAATAATGGAGAGACATATTTGATAAAACTGCATAATAGAGGGACATATTATACCTATCAACAAATGGATAGATTTGGTATTAGGATAATAGTTTGTAGGATAAAACTTAGTCGAGGGGAGAGTTGGAGAAAAAATCAGAGCAGAGAGACAATTTATGCTATCGGGCCGAAAAATAAATTACAATCATTTAGCATATTGATAATTGAACTGAAACCACGTTCAGGAGCTTTCCGAACCTCATCTGGTTTTGAATGAAGGTTGAGAACTTGAGATGCTATGCATCCATTTATAAAAAAAAAAAAAATTGAACTGAAAAACCACAAACATGACTACACGCGCCCGTAACCACCCTATGTGGACCCGAAAGCTGATTCCTAATCACATGTGGGCTTTTATTGTTACGTCAATCCGCCCTTTACAAGCAACAGCCCCACGAAAGTAAACTTGAATACGCTAAACGATGGACCTATATAAATATTCACGCGGCCCGGCCCAGCCCAGCGCAGCCCAACCCAACCAATCAGACTTTTAACAACCACCCCCTTTCTTTCCCCCTGACAAAAACAATACCACACGACAGCGTTTCAAAATAATGACCAAATTCAACGTCAGGTTCTTAAAAACTGGAAAAAAACACGACACCGTTTAAAAAAAGAATTTACAAACCAATCGAATCCGTCACTAAAAATGTAATTAGTCACCACCACCCCCTCGAATCAATCAAAGACCCAAAGCGAACGGCACCCCGGTCGGCGGCAACCACGCCCTCCCGGCGATAAGCCCATTCACCGTAAACCGCGACGCCTCCGCCCTCTCCCTGATCGCATGGTACCCCTTCCACCGGACCCTGAACCGGGTCGAAGCACCCGGCCCGTAATTCCCATACTCCCCGAAATACAACGTGTTGATCGCAAAGTCGTTGTTCTCCTGCCACTTGGACCAACCCGCCGGATAAACGAACCGGTCCACGTAACTCCTCACCACCACCGTCCGCGCGTACTGCATCCACGGCCGGCCCAGATACGTCTTGAAAGCCCTGACCACCGGCAAGAGGTCGGGAGCCGGCACGATCCGCGAGTTGTGGATCGAGATCCCGGTGTTCTGGAACGGGTCGTTGCGGCCCTGCGCGGTGATCATGTTGGCCTGGCCCGGCAAGGGGCGGCGCGGGGAGATGACGCAGTTCTGGAAGACGACGGCGGCGTTGCCGAAGATGAAGTCGATGGTGCCGGAGACGGTGCAGTCGCGGAAGAACTGGCGCTGGGAGTGGACGAAGAGGGTGTCCTGGTAGCCTTCGAAGTTGCACTGGTAGAAGACGGAGAGGTCGGAGGTTGACCGGAGGGCGACGGCCTGGCCCTTTCTGGGGCCCGCCGTGTTGCGGAACGTGATGCCACGTGCCACGAATCGTGGGCCTTCGATTCCTGCGGGGGGAGGGGGTTTGGAAATTAATGATTAATTAATAAAGCTTGATTAGGGGATGATTAAAGTAAGCATGTTGATTAGGGTACGTAATGGAAAAGTCGTCTGTATATGCGCAGTAACGTATCAGAAAACTTGTCTCTTAGAAGAAGAAAAAATTTAGGTTATTATTTCCCCATGGATCGATGATTGACTGCAGGCCATTAAATTCTGTCAATAAGAGATTATTAAACTAGAATTTAAGACTTTTCGGATCCGTTCAACATCTCAACTAATTGCGATTACTTACTAATAACAAATCGATAGATGAAGAAAAGGTAAGTGTTTGGTGGTACACTGGTACTTGAAGAGTCGCAACGCTTCATTCATGCATTGTTTTTCATTTATTCACGTCATATTGGTGTTTATTCACATAACGTAGGTTATTCACAAGCAACCTGTTTTTAATTCACACATATTCTCATTTAAAATGTATTCACATGGTTGTAAAAAGTCGATTTTTAAGTTTTGAAATATATCAAAACGAATATTATTATGCAGATTATGATCAATGCAATTCATTTTTAATGAAAAATTAAAAAATCAAATGTAATTTCATAAAATATGATCAATACAAATTATTAACGAAAAAAAAAGTTTTGAATTTCATTTGTGCGATTAAAAAAACCGCGTGAATTAGTGTGACTCTTTTAGTCACGCCAAAACTTTTCCAACATTAAAAGTACGAGTTTATATGACACATTTAACGGAAATATCAAATAGCTTAGGAAATAATGAATTTTTTTTTTGTAATCTTACCGGCGGTTGCAGAACTGTAGGTGGTGTATCCACCGCCGACGCTCCGATCGCCAGTAATAATGGTGTTCCTCACTCCGTCACCAATCAACCAAATATATCCGTTGTCATTATCCACCTCAATGTTCTCCCTGTAGACCCCACTCTTCACCCTGATCACAAACCTCGTCCTATACCTCCTCCTCTTCGCCCGATCAATCGCCGCCTGAACCGTCCTGTAATGACCCGACCCGTCTTTCGCTACCACCAGATTCCCCCTCACGCTCGCCGACCCCAACGACGGCTGCTGCTGCAGCAGCCGCCGCCGCTGCCGGGCCCCGAACCACTTCGGAAACGACGCCGTTTCTCCCCCGCCGACATCCTCCTCATCCTCGTCCTGAGGCCGCAGCAGCCCGCCGTTGACCGCCAGCGTGTTGCTGATGAGCTGCGACAGGTTGGCGGACATCATGGGCCGGGCCCAGTCGGTGGCGTTGAGGTCGGCCGAGCCCGTGAGGCAGGTCTCGAGGTTGGTGAGCGAGGTGCTGAGCCACGTCTGGGCGTCGAAGTCGGTGCACGACTTCGGGGACCGGAGCCCGTGGAGGGTCCGGTTCAGCTGCCGGACCGTGCCCACGTGGAACCGGATGCAGTCGATCCACGTGGCGCGCTCCGCGTGGGTCCGGGCCCTCGACTTCCACCTGTACACCCTCCGTGCCGCGTCCAGGGCCTGCCCGAGGGTCGCCTCGATGATCGCGATCCGGAACTCCGACCTCCCGGCACCCGGCTGGGTCCCGTGCGGCCAGGTGACGTGGCTCGTGTAGTGCCTGCACGTGTCCGGGTGCGGCGTCTCGTCGCACCACGAGGTCGTGTTTGACGCATTGTCGTTGTTGTTGTTGCTGCCTCGTTGATCCAACGAGGCAACAGCAACAGGGAAAGAAAATGTGGAGGAGAGGATGAGGATGAGGAGGGAAATTGTGGTGGTGGTGGTGATTAGCCTAATTATCGGCATGATAATTAGACCTTTTTTTGAGTGGGGGAGCTAAAGTTTATGGTTGAGATTGTGATCATATGGGATGGGAGGGGATGAATTTGAGGTTCCCTAGGTTTTGTAATATAAATGCGAGCTAGCTAGGTTAACATGCATATGCCGGGAGAGGCGGATTTTCCCTCTTGCAAAAATGAGAAGTGAAGCAAAGATATATAGCAATGGCGAATTAAGTATGAAATGAAGAAAGAAAGATAAGTCGTCTGACACTGGCGTGACATTGATGAACACAGAGTGGTGAGAGGGAGCTTACTTAAGCAAATACGCCAGCTAATTATATTATTATTGACAATTGGATTGGGTTAACTTTTTTCTTTATCAATTACTGACACCTTACGAAGGTGAAGAGCATATAGTAAGATGGGGGGATGCATGTGAAGGGTGAATGAAGGCTGTGAGAGAGGATCTCAGTACTACTGACACTATTGATTATTATTAAGTGTTGATTTTGGGCTAAAATTTTGGCGGGATTTCCATGGATTCCTATAATGGGAAGATCTAGCTTGGAGGTGATTTGTCGGTGGAGAAAAGTTTGGTTCAAGGGTTGGATTGGATTAGGGATTTGGAGGGTGGGGTTTGGTCACAATCCCGCATAATGTGTGTTTTTGTACGAATGTTACCTTTGAGGAGTGATGTGGAAATTGAATTTTGGGTAATGACTATTTAATTGTCAAATTTTTTTAGATTATTTTTTATTAGCCAAACCTATCGAAATATTATGAACTAGCGTGGCCCCGGCCATTTGGTCGGAGGAAGGTGATGTATGAAATTTGATAATGTAATGGGGTGTAGCCTATTGTTGTATAGTTTTTTTTGGGAAACACGTGATAAAAATAGTGAATTTTAGTAGGAAAGAGACATGAATGATGCAACGAATCAAAAATTAGCCTTATGAACCAAAATCAAGTACCTGTTACCTTATGAAAGAATATTGTTTCTGGTAATATGATGAGGTGGAGTAAGTTTTATATAAACCGAATTCCAGAAAATCGAATCAAAAATCGCCTATCCCGCCAGTTTTCGGGAAATGAGCATCTCACAATCGTTGCTAACTTTTACTCGGCCCGTTGGCCGATTAATTTTCTTTATAAAACTTTCATCTTCTCATCATTGTGCTTTCTGGTTTTTTGCCAAGCCATGATAAAATCTAAAGAAATCAAGAATGAACAACACGATTTGGGATAGGAACCACCGTTCCTGTATCCCTAGAAAATGGTGGTAAACACAGACTCACCTGCCAAACTGGTTTGGATTGAGATTTTTATCGGGTATCAGGGAACCATGTGAATATAAATTAGACTTGATCAAAACAGATCAAAACTTGAAATTCAGCCTGTTTGACCGACCCATGCCAAACTCTAATTATTCTTTACTTTTAAACTTTCTATTTGAAAATAAAAAATAATGAAAGAAAAGAGATGACTGCAATTCGCCATTTGCACATCACTGATTCGGGAATAAAACTATAGAATTTCGAAAGGAAACTGAAAATGTTTAGGATCGTTTTAATGTTAAAAATAACCAAATAGATTTTTCTGTTTAGTTCTTTACTAACAAATACCAAATGATTCCCTATAATATACACTATAATATAATCATTATGATATCAAATAATTACATAATATATATTTGAAATGATAAAAATTGGACTAATTGGGTTGGTCGAGGTTGAACAATTGAATAACTTTAAAATACATTATATTTTAGCCACTAAGATATGAAATAATAGCATAATATATATTATGCTAGAGAAAATAGCTTGTTTTAGGGTTTAATTGATGGGCAAATCCCGTGTAGGTCAGGCCCATTCAACTCTTTTATTTTATGATTAGCGGTTAGCCCATTAAAATCCATGCATTAGTTCATTGTTAATTTTTTTTTCTTTTTAGCAATAAAAGGAGTATTGTTTTTGCCTTTTCATATATATTTTACCACCACGAAGAAATAAAAGGACTTAAAAAAAAATTTGACACTCCTGGACCCGTTTAAATCCGCATGTGTACGGTAAGTTGGCCCGTTCCACAGAGGAAAAAGAAAATTATTGACACTCCCTATACTACCCTTCTTACAAACGCTCCTGGAACAGGGAATTTGAAATGAGGAAAGGGTTTTTTCCTCTATGCGATTATATGTTTTTAATTTAAAAAGATACAGCAAATGTACTTAGTGTGATTGGTTATGATCTTTGCTTTTCTTTAAAGTGGTCATGGTTCGAATTATAGTAAGTGTCTTTTTAATGAATAAAAAAAATTAATTGTGAAACTAAAATGTCCTTCCTACTTTCACTGTGGATGCATGAAATTTGAAATGGGGCTTCAAGTTTTCTCATTTAGCTTTTATTTATTGTGTAGATTAGTTAAATGTTAATTTTCATTTATCAATTTTGTTATTAATATTGACTTGGCAACATGATACTAACTTGGAAGAGACACATGAAGGTAAACATTCCAAAATTTTACTATTTTAAATAAGAAATGAGTTACAAAATTATTAACGATAAAGTAAAAAGGGCTAATATTTTGATGCATTACGAAAGATTTGGCTAATTAATAGCATTCTAATAAGTTTGGATAATATAAAAGAATCTGAAAAAGATTTGGATAAAAAATAGGCATTACCCTTGAATTTTCCATACAAAAAGTGTGTATTTTTGAAATAGTTGTCCTCTGGTATTTCAAAAACCCACATCTTCCACTCAATCCTTCCAAACTTATTCCAATTAAGAGGTCGTTTACTTCATGGATTTTGGAGGGATTTATATTTTTTATATATGTTAGAAAACAAAATTTTCGGCCACCTATTACACTACAACAGAACCTACCTACAGAGGCTAAGGAAATTTGCCACTACAAATCAATTTTTTGCCTCTGTATATATTTAGAGGCAAATAATGCATTTGCCTCAAATACCTCAGTGGCTATAACTCTATAGAGGCAAATATAGCGGCATATAATATATGTTGCTGATTAAAGGTTCTACGACTAATATTTTAGCCGCTAAAGTCATTTTTATCCTGCCTTCTTATTCACTATAAGAGTCATAAATATTTGCCTCTAAAATTATTTTTAGTGACAAAAATATATGCCTCTATTTATATTTCAAGATAAATAAATATGAATTTTATATTTAGTGGAATTTGAATAATTTTTTTATATAATTCAATGTACATTTTTTCCGATTAAGAAAAATAATTTTATTTTGAATCTCAATATATCAACATAAATATAATAATATTGAATCATTATCAATTTATTTGTATAAAAGAGAGAATACAACCGTGGTCAATCTCGCTAATAGCGGAGTATCCGAACTAAACTCATAACAATATAGTTGAAGAAACCAGACTCACTAACATAGCAGAAAGGAAAGTTCAGAGCTTTTTCAGATCCAACCACAAAAAATAAATCGGCTAAGCAACAAGTCCAATAAACAAATATTGTATTCATTCAAGGCCTTGGTTCCTTAGGCATGGCGTATTAGGCATCAATCTATTCCTCCTTCACCCTTCGTTTCTTCTGTGCTCCTTATTAGAGATGTGACTCCTCTGTTCACCAACCACAGTTGTAGCTAGAATAATTCCTTCTCCAGATCACTGTCTCTTTCTTATTATGGCCTCCTATGGAACTCCATTATTGGTGTGATTGCTGATATCTTGACGCCCAAACTATTACCCTAGATCTATTATAAGAATGAGATAGAGTCAGAGATGGAGGGGAAGATGAAGAAGAGGAGTGAACAAAGAAGATTTGTGCCGGAGTGGTGGTGATTTATGTTAATCCAAATGTGAGGGATTTGCTTGGCAGTGGGGAGTGGAATAATAACGAAAGATTTGGGGCAATCCCAGAGTGGAAGCCAGAAGGTGATTGGTGGTTATTAAAATAATAAAATATTATGTTCAATTCTCGTATATTGTGTATCTTAAATATTTAAAAGTATTAAAAGTGGAAAACATATGGGCGTTGGCAAGCAAACCAACCGGAGAGGAAAACTAAACGTCGGGTATTAGCCTTTTTTTTTATATTACAATCTGTATTATCATTAATAAAGAAATTTATTAAAACATTAATAAAAAATTTGAAGAGGACGTTGGGTTGCTTTAATTGTCAATTAGGTTTTCTTTCCTTCTTTTTTTTCGCCAGCCCAACAAATAAAGTGAAAATATATATTGTAATTAAAGAAGGAAAATGTACAGACAATCCTAACATCCTCTATAAGTACGGGACAAATTAGAAATATACAATTATTAAGTCATATTTTAAAATTATCGAGATACAAATATTTAAAAAAAATAATATTGTTAGATTCACATACAAATAATTTTATCTATAAAAAGTTATAAATTTATCATATATAAAGCATTTTAGTGATAGAATGCGTTGCGTTCATTATATGGAAAAGCATCATTTTAGTAGCCTATATCAAAGGCAAATTTATATTTGTCGTATATAAACTTTCTTTAGAGACTTATAATAATACCTACAGAGGCAAATTTCATATCTGTCGTATATATATTTTCTTTAAAGGCATCTATAATATCTATAGAGGCATATTGTATATGTGTCGTATATAGGCTTCTTCTGGAGGCATATAATAAATTCTAAAGAGGCGGATTGTATATATGTTGTATATAATATACTTTTAGAGGCAAATGCAATGTTTGCCTCAAGGTTTAGTCGCTAGAGATGGATTTTGTTGTAGTGTTACCACCATCTACCTATTTGTCCCTTTTATCTTTTCGTGTTAACTCGAATTTTGAAAATATTCACCGAATAAATGAGTTTATTACGATGTGTATTATGTCAATTTATGAAAAAAAGTTGAAACCAATTATACCACCTTTTTATTAATAAATTCCCACTAAAATGTATATAACATGATAAGGCAAGTCTTGGATGTGGCTCAATGATAGTATTGTTAGAAACAAATTGAACCTCAAAGACTTTCAAATCGAAATACAACTTCTTTACTTTCCCTGAGTCCCGAACTAGGGATAGCAACAAAACCCGAACTCATGGGTACCCTACTCGATGCAACCCGGTCAATGCGGGTAAAACCCGTGTTGACGGGTTTTGTTCCTGGTTCAGTTTAAAACCCGTTCACTATTCATCGGGTTGGGTTTGGGTGTAAGTATACCCGCCACATGGATACCCGCCCACACCAATATAATTAATTTTCCCGGTATATTTAATATTCTAAGCAACTAATCTTCTTTATGTTTGTGGAGACATGTCTAATTTTTTCTGTGTGTAGAATGAAGTTGACATTATCGAGTGGAGAGTGAAGAAGCTTAATTGACAAGGAGGAAGACACTTTCAATTAATCAAGTTGTTAATGAATAATTTCTGATTTGCTTCAATTTTCTTGAGTAATCTAGATTGGTGTTGAACAATTTGTATGTTTAATTTGTGATGTGCTTGAATTTTCTTGAATGGTGTTTTATATATGGATAATTTGTATTGAGAGATTGATATTTGACTTTTATTTTGATGAAAACTTGTTATTGTAAATTTTTTACGACAAAAATCCATGAGTACCCATTAACCCTCGGATCGGGTTAGATTGGGTTTGAGTTTTTCAACCCCAATGTGTTTTACCCGGGATTGTTTTCACGGATAAACCTACGAATTTGAATTTGATTTTTGACAAAATCCTACCCAACCCGACCCATTATCATCTCTAATCTGAACACTCCATCATTGGTACATACCAGTTTTCTCGAGAGACAAGTTGTCTACAACAAAATAAAAAATGTACTCTCAAGAATTGAATAGCATATAAGGAGGTGGTGGGAAGTCTTCATTTAGGGAATTGATAAAGGTCGTCCTTAAAATTACTATTGATCGTCCTAAAAAATAACAAAGTTACACTTTTAACCTTTTGGCATTTTTAGCAAACAAACATCACTTTAACTAAAAAAATGAAAAACATTCAATTTCCCACACTCTCGAATTCATCGTTGACATTCTCGAGTCGTAATCGTTGAGAATACGTCTGAATCATGAGTAGCGACTCCGACGAGGTAAAAATCTGATTTTTTTTTCAAAAAAAATTCCAAAACCCCTCAACCGAAGCCAATTTTCGGTTGTACCATGACTCAACCTAAGGCAATTTTCGGTTGTACCATGGACCAACCGAAAATTGGCTTCGTTTGAGCCATAGTGCAACCGAAGGTGATTTTTGTTTGAGCCATGGTGCAACCGAAGGTGATTTTCGGTTGGTCCATGGTACAACCGAAAATTGCCTTAGGTTGAGCCATGGTACAACCGAAAATTGGCTTAGGTTGTACCATGGACCAACCGAAAATTGGCTTCGGTTGAGGGGTTTTATGTTTTTTTGGATTTGTTTGGTTTATATCAATAATTTTCTATTCTTTTACTACGATTTATGATTCGGTCCATAAGATAATTTGTTGAATTTTGTTTTATATATTTTTTTTAGATTTATGGAAGGGGGAGGAGTTATTTGTTTTGTGTTTGATTTTGAAATTCAAAATGGGCAATTTGGTAAATTACATATTAAGTTAGGACGATGGTTAGTAATTTTTAGGACGACCTTTAACCATTCAGTTCATTTATATACAAAAACAAGGGCTGGGTGGGAGAAGATCGAAGTAAGCAGTGGCCTGAAAGGAAGAAGAAGGTGATTGGGGGAACAAAACCCAAAGCTTGTTGGGTGAAATACTCAAATCCCAATGAGATACGTTTTGTTTGTCAGAGCTTGCTGGCTGGCTGCATGCCGCCTGCCATCATAACCGGAACCACCACCACCACACCCCCACGATTGCCGCCGGCGGCCATGTGATTTCATTTCAACGTACGTCCGTAGTTTGTGAAGTACGCAAAAATCATGTTGGTGAAGGCTGAAACGTCTTTAATTTGATTAGCTAGCTAGTAGTTCAACCATAAAATTGTCAAAGGACACATAGTCTAGCGGTGAGATCTTTAGTCGGCGCTCGTCAGTGGCGGATCCAGAAATTTTTTGTAGGGGTGTCATCTTCAAAAATTGAATTAAATAATACATAAATAATAAAATATCCAATTAGTATAAATGTTGACAAAAAGCCACGATGTGTTTTCATATTTCGAAAAAAATATAAGATAGATTTGGTGTGTACACTGCTCAACAAACGGTATATCCTACTAGCTAGATCGCATATTCAATTTTTAACCTTGTTCATGATGTAATTCAAAGTTGAAAAGACTGTTTCAACACTTGCAGTGTTACCATAAAAATCAATTCAAATTAGGGTACCCCTAGGGATAAGAAATCGCGTTTTCACCATTACATAGTGTTTAAAATAAAACAACAAATGAGTTATAACCTAATGGAGAAGATGTTAAATAATAGTAGTGTCCTAGATTTGAATAACACAGAGTACCACTTATATTTTTTTAATCATGCAAACTACTATCGAGGGTAAGATAATCATTTATTAAAATTTTAGAGGTGTCCCAAATTACTAATTATATTTTGTTTATCCATACGAAACTACTACCGGGGGTTGAATAATCTTGTTCCCAAAATTTAGGGGTGTCCCGGGACACTCCTAAAGCATCATGTATCTGCCACTGGCGCTCGTTATGGGAAGTAGCAGATTCCGTATTTGATCCCCTATCGAGGTCTCATATATGTTCTCGGAAGCATTTATTAGAGATACTCGGTGAGGGCTCGAAGAGCTCAAACATAAACTCTAGATTTGCTCTCGCTCAAGCGGTTTGCATAAGGATGTTCATGGGTTATAATAAAAACCCATAAATTTACTCTTTTTCCCGTAATTTACTTTCTTACAAAGGGAGAGGCCTATTTTTCCCCATCAATTAATTTAGTAGTTGTTTATAAACCGATTTGTCAACTTGTATTTAGTAATTAAATGGGTTGTGCACCCTTGACTGTGATTAACTTGATTTGGAGGGCAACGGATTTGGAGGAAGACTTGGCTACTAAATGCCGCGTAGTAAAGGAGCTGGTGAGGGTTAAGTGCATTCGTGTCTAACTTCTGGTTGAGTTATGGGTCGTTAGCATTGAGTATTTGGTAAAATGCGATATTCCGAGCAAATGGTCATATATTAATATTTGTATTTGATATGTGATATTTTTTCAAAATATCATGTTTGGAAAATGATTATAAGAAAAGTGAGAATTTGAACTTCAGTAAAATAATAAGTATATATTAGGAACTAAAAAGAAGTAACATCACATTTCTAGAATACTAACTCCTTTCCTAGTATTTCTGAAATACCACAATCTAAATACGATATTTTTGTTTTACCATCCAAACATGATGTTTGGGGCAAAGTACTTCATGATTATGTAGTTCGACACAAGTGCTCATAAATAATGTGGCCAATTTTTTGAAAAGAAAAAAGTGACAAATCTATCTACAACAATGAGTAAGTAGTTTATAGTCAATAGTTCATATTCCAAAATTGGGGAAAAGATCTTACATGATCCATTTGTGGTTTTGGATGATTTTCAAGATCATGTCATCGTAGAGGATAAGTACACGAACACGTAAAATCAAATGAGAGCGAATTCAGATCCAAATAACCTAAATGTTTGGATTAGATCCAATGAAGATAAGCTTATATGCTTCATTTATAATCATTCAGAATTGGACAAGCTCCTGAACAATCATATATGGTCTAGCATCACTTCATTGATTCGCAAGAGAAATATCATGTAACCGCAAAAGGTAAACCATGACCAAGATAGTTGACATATTAGTTGTCTTTCATTTACAAGTAGGAGACACTGATATGCCACTTTCAGCCAATCCTATTATGAAGTTGTTTACCAATAAAAAATCTGTTTGTACCATATTGTTAGGGGTGGGAATCGGTCGGTAAACGGTAAACCGTTTACCGGATTTACCGGTTTCGGTATACCGAGGGTGGCCAAACTGTTTACCGTTTACCGATACCGGTTTGTAACCGGTTTACCGATTACCGAATTACCGGTAAACGGTTACAAACCGGTTTACCGAATTATCGCAAAGGGCGACGTGGGCCGGTTTTTTGGTTCGGTTTACCGACCATTTACCGAACCGAAATTCTGTTAGTGGGGAAGATGTTGTAATATTTTTATTTTTCTGAGTTTTTTTCTTCATTTTTGTAATTAATAATTTATAACATTTTTTAGACCTATACTTATGTATCATTTGTAACATTTGTAACTCTTATTTATAATATTTTTCTTCATGATGTATGTAATATTTGTGAATAATGAAGTTGAAGTATATGTTATATGTTAATACTTAATGCCATAACTTAATATTTGAGTTCAAACACTAAGTTGCTATCTATTCATCTATTTAATTTAACATAAGTTCAAAGGTTCAACAATCATGATTCATGAATCAACATCAACTCTCATCAAGCATCATCATTCATCAAATATTCAAATTCATCAAACGACAATTCAACAAACATCGTCAAATTCAAAGGGACAATGATAATGTCAAAATTCAACACAAGTTCAAAGTCCAAACTTAAAAATTAAAATGGACAACCAAATAAGTTAATAACCAAGAGCTCATGCTCCTCCTTCTCCGGTAGAACTTGTAGCACCACCAACATTTGCACAACCTTTCTTCTTCAAAGTCCTGAGAAGAGTATCATCGGGATCATCATCGGCATCTTGGTTCATGTCTTCATCGGACTCGGTGGATTCTTCATCATCACCCTCCTCCTCCTCCTCCTCCTCCGCCTCTTCTTCTTCATCAACCCCAACAAAAGATCCATGTGCTCCATTTGGGATGTCACTTGCAGTTTCCACTCGAGATTGGAAAGTATGTGTAACTAGTGCAAATAAAATACACAAATGTTAGTATGTTACTAATGGAATGGTTTAAAATTTAAATAGTAAAGAGTATAGACAAATTATAATAATAAATTGAATTCTTACCACTTCCATAATCGGTTGTCTCTTGATCTTCTTCCTTATCATTCAGTTCATCTGCAGTCTTTCCATTTTCATATCTTATCCAATCTTCAGCACATATCAATGCCTCCACAATGTTTGGGCTTAAAGAGGACCTGAAAGGACTAAGAACTCGACCTCCACAACTGAAAGCGGATTCCGATGCAACAGAGGAGACTGGAACTGTTAATATATCCCTAACCATCTCTGAAAGAATGGGTTATCTAACACTGTTCTGAGCCCACCACTTCAGAATGTCAAACTTCCGATCATCAATCTCCTCATTAATAACATCACCAATATCTCTCAAATACTGCTCCAACTCACCAGAACCTCGACCCCCCCCCCCCTCTCAATTTGCTCCTTTCTCTTCTGCTGGAACCGAGCTTCAAATGCGGACTCCATATCAAAGGATCTGTCACTAGTCTCAGTAGGAGTAGTAGTCTGGGTAGTAGGCACAGAAATAGAGGATGAAGTTGCATACTTCATCTTGTAGACATCGTACAATGCAATCATCTCCTTCTTTACTTCATCTGCCAAAGCTCCCCTTTTGAGATCCCATACATTTCCTCCAACATCATAGTCAAATAGTCTAGCTTACGCCTGGGATCCAGCACACAGGCCATGTAAACTATCCTATTTATCCTAAAGTTGTCCTCCTCGTCAGCAACATCATTCTCAAACCAATACTTTCTCACCTTTGCCTCTATTCTCAATGCCATTCTTTGTATCTGTCTATCTGCATCTTTCTTCAATTTTGCTAACACTTCATGAATATCCACAATGGATTTGCAGAAAGTATGTGCAGTGACATATGATGTTCCTGATACAAAGAAAAATTTACCGACATTAGTATAAATAATATAACCCATTAAAATTTGAAAGTTATTAGTTCATATACCTGATACACGAAGAGTAAGCTCATAGAAGAACTTCAAGTACTTCATGAGCCGCCTAATACTGCTCCAATCATCTTCAGTTGGAAGACCCTTCTTTGAATCCACATACGCTCGAAAGGAAGAATCAGTAGGACTAGCATACATGAACGTAAAAACCTGCTCAAACCTCTCCGCGGAATCCAACATCAGATAGGTGGAATTCCACCTAGTCGGAACATCCAAAGACAACAGTCTTTTCCTATCCATCTCTAGATACTCAATGCCTTTCTTGAACTTTCCCATCCGAGCTGGGGATGACTTCACCCATTTCACACAATCCCTTACCCTCTCCACAGCAACTCCAACCTCCTTCAATCCATCAGAAACAACCAGATTGATGATATGTGCCACACATCTATACTGCAAATACTTCCCATCTAGCAAATCTGTCCCCACCCCTTCATTCTCATGCACTCAACAAGAACATCATTCGAACTGGCATTATCCATTGTCATGCAAAACAAACTCTTCACTTTCCATTCTTGTAAACACTTCTCCAAAGTATCTGCAATATCCTTCCCCGTGTGACTAGTAATGGGAACAAAGCAAATAATCTTCTTCTGCAACTTCCAATCATCTCCAATAAAATGTGCAGTCACACACATAAAATTCTGGTTATTATCACTAGTCCATGTATCTGTAGTGATAGATATTCTTCCTTTGCACTTTGAGTTAAAAAACTCAATCAATATTTCTTTCTTCTCCAGAAAAATGACATAACAATCAGATCTTATTGTTTGCCTTCCAGGTATCACAAACAAAGGCTGAGCTGTTGCCATAAATCTCCTAAACCCCTCCCGCTCAACAAATCTAAACGGAAGCTCATCCAAGATTATCATTATAGCTAATGCATGTCTAGATTTGTTCTGATCAAACTTCCATGGAGTAAGAGAGCCTACCTCACCATCTCCACTTCCAGCTCCAGGTTGATAGTTCAATACAGACTGACCACTAGCTTCCCTTGCCTTACTCTCGCACATTAGGTGATGGCTCTTCAAACCACTAGTCCCATTGAAGGTGGAATGAGCTTTGATCAGCTTCCCACACCTTTTGCATTTTCCGTATGGGTAGTCATCAACCAACACACGGGTGTAAGGAATCCACCACTTAGATTTTGACTTCTTCCCCTTCCCCTTGTCAATTTTCTTCTGTACACTAGGTACCTCAACAGATGGAGGAGGATTTTCTGTTGATGGAGGAGGATTTGCCTCAGGAGGTGGATTTGTTGCAGCTGCAGGTGGATTTGCAGTAGTGGAAGGTGTGCTACTAGTTGAAGCCTTCCCTTTTTTTGAAGAGCTTCGAGGAGGTAGAGAACTAGCTTTCTTCTTCTTACTACCTCCTCCACGGCTGCCAGTAGAAGCTTTCGTCCTAAAAAAACAACAAAATGAACACGTAAACATTCTTAGTATATGTCATTATTCCATGCATTATACAAACAAAAACAAAACCAACCCAATCAACCCTCCTAAAGACCTAAACCATAGACTTGACTGATAAACCTCCTAAACAACCATTCAACAATTACTCATAAATTTTAATTCAATCAAACTCAATAGTCAATTCTCATCAATTATTTACAAACTTGAAACTACAATTCAATTAACTTATTAACATACATATATAGGTTTTGGCTAATTTCTATTGCTCAATTCACTAACATACATATTCAATGAATGTTGATTGTTGTTGGCTTGTTGTATGCTGCCTACTTCGGCCCTTTGCTCTCCAAAATGCACAATCCAAGTCCTCTGCTCCCTAACCAACTCTGAATATCAAAATGCACAACAATCACATTCAATTTTAAATATCAAAATTCAAACACACAACACAAAGCAAATGCAAACAATACAAGTCCACAATTGCCGTATGGAATCTGACTCAATTATCAAATTCTGTCTCAATGTACCCTCTGAAAAATCTCTACTAAAAATCAAAGATTCCAAACACATACAAACAAGGATTCATGCACCTGGGAAACCCACAAAACAAAGTCTTCTTTTTTTTTTTGTTGCTGCTATTATTTGAAGTTAGCTTAGCTTAGCTCAGTTAGTATTATGTATCTTTCTAATGTACTCATCTTTACACCTTCCAAGAGCACGATTCAAAGCACACGCGTACATAGTTTGCTAAGAAAACCCATGAAAGTGATTCCATCTTCACTCAGTAGTATTCAAATACATTTTGATAATTTTGCTCACATTGTACATATGCTTAGCTAAGTTATTGGGAAAGCAACAAAAAGCAGAACAAGTGGCATTTATCAGCCGCTTGAAACCAAGAGATCCAGGGGGTGCTTTTCAACTATTCACAGTGGCATGTAAAGCAAAATCTTGAGTACTTGAATGATTCTGGTATATTCTTTTTGATTATGTTAAGGTTGTTGCTTGGCCATCTAGCATCTATAGCACCCACTTGCTTACTCCTCCAAGATCTGTTGGGAGATATGATGATCTTCCCACTCCATCGTAGCTCTGAAAGTGGAATGCCATACCTTTGTTTATTCACTAACTATTAACAGAGGATAAGGATTGTGAAAATCAGTGTATATATGTATTTAATTATGTGCACCTATAGCTACACATTACTCTGTCACTGCAACTTGAACAGCAAGAAGTCCACTACTGTCAGTTGGGTTTTTGGCTTCTGCATTATAATTTCATGATTTCATCACCCACTAATCAATCATTCAATCTTACCTCCAAGGACGACAGGAGGCGTCGAGGCGAGGAGGTGAGGATGGCAGGACGGCGAGGAGGCAAGTAGTGGCGGCAGGGAAGAGCTGGTCACGACTCACGCGTCGGCCAGGGGAAGCTTGGCGCCGTCACCTCAGGGCCAGGGGAAGCTCGTCTCTGAAAGCTCGAAGCCGTCGCGACTCGCCGTCGTCGTGCTGCGGCTGGTCGTCTATCAGCAATCTTGAGAGGTGTCCGGCGAAGAAGACGAGAAGAGGCGCGGGGATCTCTGGTCTCTGCGATTCCAAAATGAAGAAGAAAAGAGGGGATGGCGGCTGGGTCTCGCTGGGCAGTTTTTTTAGAAAGTAGGGTTAGGGATTGGGGGCAAAACGCATAGCATTGGCCATTGGGGTTCGGTATCGGTATTACCGAATTACCGTCGGTATTTACCGATACCGGATTCGGTATACCGACACACCCATATTTCCTCTCGGCCGCCGATACCGCCGGTAAACGGTTACCGCCGGTTACCGGTTCGGTAAAACGGTAAACCGTTTACCGGATTACCGAATCCCACCCCTAATATTGATTAACTACAAGAGAGTTAATGAATTTATAAAGCCCGCTTAATAATTAAAAGAGTTAGTCGAGCTTTGTTGGGTTGGATTTTTGGACCTAAGTGGCCAAACCCCTTCTTCCCTATACGATGGCCGACCCGTCTCCTTGGCCCCCTTGGTATGAAATTTGGCTACAAAAAACTAGGCAGCACAACGAGGTGCCAAATGACCGGGTACCAAGCCAGGTACCAAAAAGGGGGTCATCCAAAAACTAAGTCTGGAAACAAGGCGGCACGACAGATACCGGCAAGGCAGGCCTGGTATCCAAACATGAAATTTGGCTAAGTCTTGAGCCAAGGGGGTACATGGCTGGTACCCAAGTATGAAATTTGGCTAAGTATGAAATCTCATGGCTAGGGGGGTCATATGACATGATGCCATATCACCCATAGCAAGAGGGTACAAGACAACCCTGGTACCGAAACATGAAATTTGGCTAAGTATGAAATTTTATGGCAATATGGGGTCAAACGACAGGGTTCGTCTTGGTAGGCTGAGGGTACCAAGCATAACAAGATTGGCTAAGTACCAAGCCCAAGGTAGAGCTTGGTACCAAGACATGAAAAACATGAATTTGGCTTAAGTATAGAGCTAAGGGGGTACGTACCAGGTCGACAAGGCAGCCTCTATACCAAGACCCTTAGAGGGTACCAAGTCGTCAAGGTAGACGTGGAAAAAAATATGAAATTTGACTAAGTATAAATACTGATCAGGCAAGATTGGCTTGGTGGCCAGGCAACAGGGTGCCAAGCCGGGTACCAGATAGAGAGTCATGCTGAAACTAAGTCTGGATATCAAGCAGACGAGACAAACTTGATATCAGGTTACCAAACCTCCCAAAAACTAAGTATGGAGATCAAAGGGTGCCAACCTGATGAGGAGGAGGCGACAAGATGGTCATCTGAGGTGACTATCCGGCTAGGTACCAAGTCATCATGGACATGATGTGGAGCTCTTTAGGGGGCTATATGGAGACTAAGTCTCAAGATGGGCTTGGTGGCCCTCTAACGGGGTACCAAGCCGGCAGGGTGCAATTTACCAACTTGATAAGATTCCAGAAGTTAAGTATGGAGACTAAGTCGGCAAGACTGGCTTGATAGCAAAGGTATCAAGCCGATAAGGCGAGCTTGATACCAAGGTGACAAGTTAGGTGCAATATCAAGATCCCTAAGACTAAGTGTGGAGACATAGTGGGGGAAGAGACCAAGTTTTCATCATGTATAGGTGAGTAACAAGGCCTAGCTAACAAGAGGAAGATGAGTAGTAAGGCGGCATTAAAGGAACTAAGTATGAAATCATCAAGGTGTCAGGATCGTTAAGGAGGCTCAATGAGAGAGCCAATGTGATGGAGGCAAGACAAGGAGGCCCCAACCCCTTCTATTCAAGACTCAAGGCGATGCGACAAGACGAACATCAACTCATCAAACCTGATGCCAAGCCACCCAGATGACAATACCAACCAGTCAATAGGACGGGGTAAGGAGCCCAAGGCAAGGGGGTGAAGACCAAGACAATGGTTACCAATTGGCCACCAAGGTGACGGCTAGGGGTCCCTAAGGTGGTTGGAGCAACAGGACGACTAGCGGTTACTAGGGCGGTTACCAAGGCAGTTACACCTAGTGGCTATATATAGGAGAAACGAAGAAGAAGCAGGGGTTCCACAACCAAAAATTTGACACACTATGTCAAACTTTATCCTTTCTCTACAGTGTAGCCATAGTTGTAGCCCTTAGTTTTTGGAGCTCTCAATGAAACTCCATAGGAGTACGAGTAAAGTAACTTAGGGGGTCATTTGCTTGTTGGATTTTATAAAATGAGGGATTTGGGTAAAACTTTGGATTTTGAGAGTAAAGGATTATGTTGGATTTTGTTATTTTGGATTTGTGTTTTATTTTAGATATTGCATGTTTGCTTGTTGAATTTCAAATTGGATTATAGTATAATGGATTTATGGGTTACATGATGAATTTACCATCATATCTTTATTCATATCATTAATAAAATATTTTTATTTTTTAGTTAAGGATACTTTGGTCATTTCATCATTAGTGGGGTCCGTTGATTTTGGCTTCTCCCAAAATTCTAGTTCATAAGACCAGCTTTAGTGATGGGCCAAAATTCCAAAATTTTGGACCCAAGGCACTTTAGTAAGGTTCCAGAATTTCATTGCGTCCAATTTATCCAAAAATTGGGGCCAAATTTGGCCAAAAAACGGACAAAAAGTCCAAACTTGCACGGGCCCACAGAGGGAGGTGTGGCAGACGCGCGCCCATGTGCTTTCCCCCTTGCATTTTGTTGTTAAAACCGTTGGAAATACAAAAAAAAAAAAAAAAACTTTTCAGCACCTACACTCTCTCCCAACGGCTCTTTCAGCCCAAACAACTAGTTTTTGCCAAATTTATCTATAAATACTACCAATTCATTCACTTCTACTTCATCACTTCCATTTTTTCTCTCCCAATTCTCTCGATACTCATCTTCTTCTCATAGAAAAAAAATCTCTTCCTCCCAAACACCTGGTTATGTCTCAAAGCAATCGCCCACCAAATCGGAAGGAGGATGAAGATAGAGTTCTGTGCAAAGCGTGGATTGAAATTTCGGAGGATGGTTCTGTCGGCAATTATCAACCTGGGCATGAGTTGTGGAGGCGAATTGGGGTAGTATTTGCCGAGAATACCACGGGAATTTCACGTCTTGACGGGGGCCTACAAAATCGATGGAAGACCATAATCAAGTTTTGTGGTGCATGGAATGCAACATCGAAGAGAGCAAGTGTGACACCAATGAGTGGAGAAAACCTCAACGATGTGGTGAGTCAAGTTAAATTAAGGATTATTATGCAATTAATCTGTTATTTGATTTGCTTGTTCATATTAGTTTAAAATACTTTATTAAAATTGTATAGGTTGAACGAGCTAAAAATATTTACAAGGCAAATATCAGAAAGCGTTTCCATTTGCAGCATTGTTGGGAGATTTGTCAACATTTTCCAAAGTTTCTTCAACAATTTACTACTCCCGTGCTACCCGTTCCACCAATGGGTGGATCTTCATCGGGCTTCCCATCCGACGAGAGTGATAGCCCTGACGTTCAAGATACTCCTTTTGTGATCAACCGTCTCGAAGGTCGTGATAAGCAAAAGAAGAAGAACAGAGGAACTCCATATTCTTCCTCTGAAAGTTGGGAGAAGAGTATGGCCAATATGGTGGATAATTCGAACACACACACACGAGGCTAGCACTCGCTCGAGAGGAACGTGAAATTCAAAGAGAAGCAAGGGAGAAGAACAGACATGATATTATGGTAATGAATAAGGATCTTTCTCAAATGAGTCATCGATCTCGTGCTTGGTATCAGAGTCAAAAAGATAACATTGTGGCTTCTTACCAAAATGATATCGATATGTAATCTTTATGTAGTTTTGTGGTATGTTTGATGTACGTTTTCGTTGTAATTTTCATGTAGTAGATTTATGTTTAATGTATGCTTTTCATTGTAATTTTCATGTAGTAGATTTATGTTTGATGTACGCTTTTCTTCAATTGCTAATGCATGTACCTTATTTTTCGTCTTATTAAGATAACATAGAAAATATAGTAAGATAACATAGAAAATACATTAGAATAACATAGGAATACATCAAGCAAACATAGAAAATACATTAGGAAAACATAGAAAATACATTAGGAAAACACTTTCTTTATTTCAACACACTCGTCGACTACTCTCCTCCATGTATAGTCCACAAATGTTCTATCAAATCATTCCGCAATGCGTGATGTCCATGTCGATCACGAATCCTGTTATGCCTAGCCATGTACTCCATGAGAGTAGGAATGTTATGTTCAGGTGGCTCCCATGTGACATTTGGATTACTCTCATTTTCATACTCAATGTTCACCTCTTCCCCATCCCCATACTCGAACCGTTGGTTTTCCACTATCATATTATGCATAATAATACAAGTTGACATGATATTACCAAGTGTTTGCACATCCCAAAGACGGCTAGGGCCCCTGGCAATGGCCCATCTTTGTTAAAGTATGCCAAAGGCCCTTTCAACATCCTTCCGGTAAGCCTCTTGACACCTTGCAAACAACTTCTTTTTCTGGTTACTTGGAGTGCTAATAGTCTTCACAAATGTAGCCCACTCATGATAAATTCCGTCAGCCAGGTAATAACATTGATCGTACATTTTACCATTTACCTCATAACTGACCTTGGGAACCAATCCTTGAACTGCATGATCGAATAATGGGGACACTCCCAGAGTGTTGATGTCGTTGTTCGATCCGGGTGTTCTAAAGAAGGCATGCCAAATCCATGTGTCGTATGATGTCACATCTTCGAGGACAATGGTTGGTTTCTTCTTGTGCCCAGTGAATTGGCTTGCCCACCCAGTTGGACAGTTCTTCCACTCCCAGTGCATGCAGTCGACAGAACCAATCATGCCCGAAAATCCACGTTGTGCAGCATGATGAAGGATGCGGCGAGTATCATCTACAGTTGGTGCACGCAAGTATTGAGAACCATAAATGTTTGTGATAGCCGAGAAGAATTTTCTTAGACACAACAATACGGTGCTCTTAGTCATTCGACATGACTCATCCAAAGAGTCTGCCGAGCATCCATAGGCAAGCATGCGGAACGCAGCAGTAAGCTTCTGATGTGGGGAGAATGAGTCACGACCTGCAGCATCTGTCCCTTGCTTGAAGTAGTCATCATATTGAACAACATCGTTCATGACTCGGTTGAATAAGAAAGGGGCATCCGATATCGCCTTGTGAAGGCCTTAGCATCGTAGGTTGGATTTGGGGTGAAGTAGTCTTGCATCAAGCGCCTCTGACCGTCTTCCTTGTTACGTCTCACTGTTTATCGTGTTGATGAACTGCCATGAGATCCACTTGCTTGATGTTGGTGAGGATGGTTTGCATACATCATGAACATCTCCATGCGATCACGCTCACTTTGACACTCATACTCCCATTGCCTATTATCAGCTTCTCTTTGCCTCTCATCAACTTCTATTTCCATCTCATAAGCTTCTCTATCAGGGGAATCCATTAAGTCGAAATAGTTTTGGGTGGCTAGAGGAGAATGGAGAATTAAGGGTTTTCCAGGAAAGAAGGTTGAATGGTCAATGAGTTCCAAGACTAAGTTTGTTGATTCACTTATAGAAATCCGAAATGATTCCATCTGCACCAATGTTTAAAGTTGAATGAATAGTTGATGACACAATTCATTATTATTAAAGCCGTATAAACAGTTGATGTCACAATTGATCAGTATGATTAAAGCTGAATGCATAGTTGATGGCACCATTCATCATGATTAAAGTTGAATGAATAGTTGATAACACAACTCATTCTGACAAGCATGTGATGAATCCATGGCTATCTGAACCAATAATGTTGTTTTCGTCATTGATTACGTCATATATACCAAAATATTTTTTTGTTGGAATTCAAACAAAATTTATCGAAATGTTCGTCTTAATTAATTATTAGTACCTATATAAAAATAATAATTTTTTTTTTGTAATTAGAATGATAAATTGTACACAAAACTGAATTATGAGTTAAAGTGCAAATCTGATGTACACAAAAATGTTCGTCTTAATTAATTATTAGTACCTATATAAAAATAATAATTTTTTTGTAATTAGAATGATAAAATGTACAAAAAACTGGATTATGAGTTAAAGCGTAAATTTGAACTTTTGGAACTCACTACTAATGTCAAAACACCTTTTGAGGGGCTAGAATTTGAATTATAGCTCCAAAATTTGGACTATTGGAATTTGCCACTAAAGATTGTCTAAGGTGGGATTTCATAATCCGTGCGGCCCATGGATTTTGACCCAAAAATAATCCCAAATCTATGGCCCCACGTGTCAAACCGGAGATGCTCAATTAGTACGATATTGTCCGCTTTGGGCCAAGCCCGCACGGTTTTACTCTTGGGTGTCCTCCCCAAAAGGCCTCGTACTATTGGGCTAGGTGGACACTTATATACAAGGGTCTCTTCTCTTGTATTATCGATGTGGTACTTGGATTGTCCCATAGCAATCCTCCCCTCAAGACAAGGACAACGAACTTCGTGTCCTTACCTCAGCGATTATCTTGATCCGCCAGACGCCTTGTATCGATGGGCTTCTCGGTACAAGGACTTTACCAGACGTAGAACTCTCTTTGATCCGCCAAACAGACGTGGATCTCTCCTGGATCCACCAAACAGCATAGACGCAGATCTCTCTTGATTTGCCAAACAGACGCGGATCGCAAATCCCAAAGTCGCCGAATGAGGGTCCACCAAACTGACGTCCACCGCCCTGACCGAACCAGGCTCTGATACCACTTGTCAGAACAGAAGCGTGCAATCAAAAATCCAGATCAACACAAACGAACACGAATTTATCGTGGTTCACTATCACAATGTGTGCTAGCTAATCCACGGGCAGGGGAGAACAAATTTCACTGATTTGAGGAGTGTACATGTTACAAATCAAATTCCGAACGGTCAAACCAAACAAACTAACCTGACTGATCTTACTACAGACTAGGGTGATGAAGAGTATTTATAGAACTCTTCTCCTAATCCCAAACAGAAAATCAAACACCTTTTCCAAACCTACAAGGAAAGGCCAAAACAAAGCCCAAACAAAATAGACCCAAAACACAAAACAAACCCAATCAAATTCAAGTCATATTCTAACAATCTCCACCTTGACTTGAATTCTCTCTCAAATACCAGATGTACCAGACACAACCAAAGTTGCCAGATGTACCCAGACATGATCCATATTGCCAAATTTACCCAGATGCAATCGAAATCACAGATATCCAGATGTGATCGAAATCACCAAACTCAAACACGAAGCAAATCGCCAAACTCATATGCAATCAAAATTACCAGACGTACCAAACTCTTCCAAATAAGTTGTACCAGAACCTCCCCTGCCTCCAAATGCCCCTAAGGGCGGTCAACAACTCAAACCATTCAGCAAGTCCAACCCATGTTGAGACTTGCCATTCAGAACCAGCTTGACACACTTATCACCAACAGAACATGTCAAAACAGAAACTTGTAGACTATACAAGGCACCAACCTTGACACCTTTCAGAATAACCTTAGAACCTTTGTAGATAGACAACACTCCACCTTCACCTTTGAAACTGAAACCCTTGTTGTCTAGAAGGCTCAAAGATATCAGATTCTTAGTCATCTCTGGAATATGTCCAACATTGTTCAAGGTGCGAACAGAACCATCATGTGTCCTCATCTTGACGGAGCCACTTCCAACCATCTTACAGATAGCACCATTGGCCATAGAAACATGTCCTCCATCTATATGCTCATAAGTTGAAAAATACTCCTTGCTTGGACACATATGATAATCAGCTGCAGTATCTAAATACCACACATCCTGATGATGTACCTGCTCATTCACTGCTAAGGCTAAACCATCTTCAGAATCAGAGTTAGTTTCTTCCGCCACAGCAGCAGATGATTCATTCTTCACCTGATATTTCTTTAGTTTAGGACAATCAAATTTCCAATGTCCTTTCTCCTTATAGTAATGACCGATAACCATCATGTGTCCTCATCTTGACGGAGCCACTTCCAACAATCTTACAGATAGCACCATTGGCCATAGAAACATGTCCTCCATCTATCTGCTCATAAGTTGAAAAATACTCATTGCTTGCACACATATGATAATCAGCTGCAGTATCTAAATACCACACATCTTGATGATGTACCTGCTCATTCACTGCTAAGGCTAAACCATCTTCAGAATCAGAGTTAGTTTCTTCCGCCATAGCAGCAGATGATTCCTTCTTCTCCTGATATTTTTTTAGTTTATGACAATCAAATTTCCAATGTCCTTTCTCCTTATAGTATTGACCGATATCATCCTTCGAACCAACAGAATTCGAATTTATATTCGCCTTCCTATTACCATATTGTTGTCTCCTACCACTGGTAGCAGCCAACCCAGATGCCTGATTTTCCGAACCAGAACCAGACGCCTTATGTCGAACTTCTCTAGTATGTAGAGCAGATATGACATCTTCCAAAGACAAACTATCTTTCCCAGCAATAAAAGAATTCACAAAATTCTCACATGATTGTGGCAAAGATACTAACAGAATTAAGGCAGCATCCTCATCATCTATTTTAACATCAATATTCCGCAGATCTAACAAGATAGTATTGAGTTGATCTAGATGATTCCTGAGAGGCGTACCTTCCTCCATACGCAAACTGAACAAACGTTGCTTCATATGTAACTTGTTGGTTAAAGACTTTGTCATGTATAGACTTTCAAACTTCAACCACAAGCCCGCAACACTCTTATCAGGAGCAACCTTAGTGATGATGTCATCAGACAAACAAAACAAGATTGTAGAGTGAGCTTTCTCCTCCAAAGTAATCCACTCTTCTTCATCTATGCTTTTCTTCTTCAATTTTTCAGACAATCGAGCCCACAAACCCTGTTGTTTCAACAATGCCTGCATTTTGATCTGCCACAAACTGAAACTGTTTCTCCCAGTGAACTTATCAATCTTCATACTGATAGCCGCCATCCAAACTTTATAAAAGATTTGTGCGCAGTCCAAACAACAAATTCAATTGGAATTAATAATTCCTTAACGCACAAACTTCCAAGATTCAAAATGTCCTTTTCCAATCGATGGGCTTCTTGGTACAAGGATTTTACCAGATGCAGAACTCTCTTTGATCCGCCAAACAGAAGTGGATCTCTCCTGGATCCACCAAACAGCCCAGACGCAGATCTCCCTTGATTTGCCAAACAGACGCGAATCGCAAATTCCGAGGTCACCGAATGAGGGTCCACCAAACTGGCGTCCACCGCCCTGACCGAACCAGGCTCTGATACCACTTGTCAAACCGGGGGTGCTCAATTAGTACGATATTGTCCACTTTGGGCCAAGCCCGCATGGTTTTACTCTTGGGTGTCCTCCCCAAAAGGCTCGTACTATTGGGCTAGGTGGACACTTATATACAAGGGTCTCTTCTCTTGTATTACCGATGTGGTACTTGGATTGTCCCATAACACTACGGATTTAGGCCAACCTCATTTTATCAACAAACATGGATTTAAGACATAATCCATCATATGTGGGATTTTGAGGCAAAATACCTCATCAAAATCCTACAAGCAAACGACCTCTTAGTTTTCTCAGCCATCAAAATCATCAAACACCCTCGTTCAAACATTGTTCGATGAGGTGTGAACCATATTATTAATCGTTGTTCAAAAAATTAAGGTACAAAGCATTAATATCAAACACCAAAGTTTTCCTTGCTGTAAAACATAAGTTATTATTATTCTTCTAAGCATTAACATAAAAAATTGGATGGAAACCCCCAGACTTGCTCTGCAATTTGAAGGTACAGATTGTATCTGGATTTGGCACAACACGATCCCAAAAACAACTTCGCTCCATCCCAGCTAGGGATGGCAATGGGTCGGGTTGGGTCGGGTTTTGTCAAACCCAAATCTATGGGTTTATCCGTGAAAAAAACCCGGGGTAAAACCCACTGGGTTTGAAAAACTCAAACCCAACCCAACCCGCTGGGTATCCGCGGGTTCATGGGTACCCATGGGGTTTTGTCGTAAAAATTTTACAATAACAAGTTCCTATCAAAATTAAAATCAAATATCAATATCTCAATACAAATTATCCATATTTAAAACACCATTCTAGAAAATTCAAGCAAATCACAAATTAACTATACAAATTGTTCAACACCAATCTAAAAAACTCAAGAAAATTGAAGCAAATCACAAAGATTAATTGAAAGCTTCTTCCTTTCAATTAAGTTTCTTCACTCTCCACTCGATAACATCTACTTCATTCTACACAATTAGAAAGAAAAAATTACACATGTCTCCATAAACATAAATAAGATTAGTTGTTTAGAATATAAAATATACCGAGAAAATTAATTATATGGGTGTGGGCGTGTACCCATAGGTCGGGTTTATATGGGTGTGGGCGTGTACCCATAGGTCGGGTTTACCTAAACTCAAACTCAACCCGGTGAATAGTGAACGGATTTAAATCCAAATTCGGCCCAAAACTCGTCAACACGGATTTTACCTGCGTTAACCGGATTGGGTCGGATGGGTACACGTGGGTTCGGGTTTTGTTGCCATCACTAATCCCAGCCATATTCCCGTGGAGACTGGAGCGTGGTTTGTTATGGACCTAGAAGGTGAACAAAATAAGTGAGTGGCCCAGCAAACTATTTATTTGCGACCCAGTAGGGGTTGGCGGGCTTCAGTAGATACTTATAACCTGCTACTTACGCAGTTATGCCAGGGGAGGGGGTAGGCCCAACTTTGCCAACCCTAAACCAATTGAAACCGCGGTCCAGTTTAGGTAATTAGCCCAATCTTAGCTTCCATCATTCCGCGAAATATTATAATTAAAAAAATTGGTGTATTGTTTGTGATGTATATTTTTTTTTCATTGTTATTGTACCATTGAAATAAATTGTATTAATTTTTTCATAAAAATATATATTAATTTTTGGGCAAAGTATCACTTTTATAGATTATTTTAAAATAAAAAATCAACAAACAACAAAATCGTTAGGAATATAGTTGTAACAAAAATAAACACAACAATCTCACTCAGACTATGTCAACTCTGAAAGGTGATATTTAACTCTATCACATTTTGAGTGATATGGTTTGTATTACATCAAGCAAACAATGCTATATGCTTGTATTATGAACATAGAACAACACAAATATTTTAACAATTTCAATCAAACTATCACGAAAACCAAACGACATTTCAAATTGATTGCGGCGAAGGCCGAGGGGGCAAGCTGCTGACCTGGCGGAGTTTACTATAAGAAGTACTACGTATAGGGCTGTCCATTTGGTTTTGGTTTTAACCAAAACCAAACCAATTGGAAAGCTAACGGTTTCAGTTTTTCGGTTTTAAACCAATAAGCAACTTAATGGTTTTGGTTTGGTTAAAACCGAAAAACCAATAGAAACCATTAAGAAACCAATAAGAACAAAATTATTTATCAACAAATATTATTATTTTTTGTTTCTTTTGACACGCATGCCAACCAATAATTTGTAATGGCCATTTACCATTATTATGACTTTTATTCAATAAAAAAGAGGGAAATGAGAATAAATATGAGTGTATGAGTACATGTTGGTTTTTTGGGTATTCAAACCAAAACCAAAACTATTAAAGCCCTTATTGGTTTTTGGCAACAGAAAACCAATAAGAGCCCTAATGATTTTGGTTTTTTGAATTTGATTTTTGGTTTTTGGTTTTTCATACTTAATAGTTTGGTTAACCAAACCAAACCAAATTGACAACCCTAACTACGTACTGCATGTGCCACGTAGGCGGCAACGACAGCATCAATCTCTTTCGGAACATGGAAGGAAGACTTGCTTAGATAGCTCTCAGCCAAAGATACCCTCCGGGCACACGTTGCTTTCGTCCGTGGCATTTGCTGGCTGCCGCAGACTGTGGAGGGGGAGAAAACAAATTATTATTAATTTAGTAGGGTTTTAGGGTTCCGACGAGAATTTGGGTGGTCGTCGACCAGCAAAATCGACCTGTCTCTCTGGTCCTTGTATTAATTTAAGAAGGCGTGGGAACTGGGAACTAATGCTGCAAAAAAAAGTTTGGCGCAGCAAACAACGGCACTTTCTTTCTTACGTGACCATCGAGCCGTACGGATGGATGGATGGATGGAAGGATGTATTTGGTCCCGTATGATGAGGTGCAGTAGAAGAAGATTTGTGACTTGTGGCTCACTCAAAGCACGAAGAAGAACAAAAGGTACTAGAATTCAATTCATCTCGCCCTGAAACTTGTGATTTCGTTGACCGATTTGAGGGCTCGTCGATCGACTTTGATTTGAATAGCCCAACATTCCCGCCAACCTAGTGTACGTTCTTTTGGCAGTCGGCTCTTGAAGTTTCATACGTTTTGACCTAGTTTTTACTTCATGATCAATTGATAGAGTATATTAACAAATGAATTCATTTGTCTCACGCACTGGGTGGTGCTATTTTGAAAGAAGTTAAGGTGTTACGTACGGTCTTCCTTCTAGCGTGTTTCGTTACATTTCGCTACTCGTAGGTATAACATGGTTGCGTCCGTTTGTTGCAAAACAAGCCTTTCTATCGCTGGTTCAACAACTTGTTAACCAACGTCCCAATCTTTTTATGTTTTATGAATGAACTGCAGCGGTTATTGTATATATAATCGTATTTTACTGTTCCTTATGCAATCGGCAAGATAAAAATGCACATTTCAATCGGAAGAATGAGAACATATATAGGGGAAGAAAAGATGAATAGAAAAAGGGAAAAACTGCCACGTCAGAATGTTAACTGGAAGTTAACATTTGGTTAATTAATAGTAATTTAATATGTTCGGCTAATAAAAACGAAAGTAGAATAGATGATCAATGGTTGACCAGATGATGTGACATTTTTTTGACTGCCACGTCAGAATATTCCTTCCAACTCAGCGCCACGTCTGACAGCTCACCATCATCAAACGAAAAAGTTAACGGAGATTTAACGTTTGGTTAATAAATAGTATTCCAATAGGTTTGGATAAAATAAAAAAAATTCGGAACAAATTGGGTTAATAAATAGACATTACCATAAAAAATTGTGTATTTAGTAAAACCAAATGCTTCAAGAAATTGCGCTCAAACCAAATCCTCCAAAAGTGTGATATGAATGAATGCTAGACCCTTTTTAACAGAGCTAATTAGATTGGATTCGAGTTTAGTATTAAGAATATCAAAATTTTATCGTGTTAACGTTACGTTGATCGTAATTTCTTTTAAGTTTCAAAAGTTTATATTAGTTAAGCCGCGCCAATTCATTGCCAACATAGTTGAAATCAAGAATTTTCTTACGTCAAGTTTCTTACAAGTATTCTATCACAAATCATAAGACACACCAATTGTGTATAAGAAAATGTTAGAACAGAAAAGGTTGTGTATAAGAAAGATGCTAATAGCTAGCTCGCTAGTTCCATAGCGTAAAAGGAGGAAGAAAAAAGGTAGGCGGCGGGTGGTGTTGTGATAATGGGGGAGAGTCAATATTAGGACATCTCATTCTCACATGTGGCTTATGCTTATCGTGCCGATGAGTGACGACAAAGGGAATTCCGGTCAATTACTTGGACGTCGATTTACATATATAAGATTCCGGCCAAGTACGTTAATTTGGTTACACAATAAACAAATACCAATAGGAGATATAGTTGGGTAGCTACGAAGACAAAAAAAAACTAGCTAATACGGCACTCTACAATGATTCGACATCACCTTAAACCGATCGTGCTGTTGTTTGAGTATTGATAGAGGCTCAATCCTCTACTCTTTCGTTTTCACTACTTATCCACAAATGGCATGAGGACTCAAACCTAGCTACTTATCCACAATGACAAGTATGTCGGATTGGAACACATGCCAACATTTCTCACTTGATTTTGATGAGTCTAAATTTGGTGGCAAAAGTCAGAAGTTAGAATGAGGGAGTCAGAATTACAGTAAGAGAGCTCAAATTATGGATATGCGAGGGTTGATTGTCTACCATCCGATTTTTTTTTAATGTCACACAAAATCAAATTTTGAGTGAGACTACAGTCCACCTTGGATTACATGTAGCTCAACTAGTGAGTTTGACGATCTTCGCAATAGGTTGACTTGAACTACATAACAAATGTACTTAGCAAACCTTGTGATATATACGTGTGTACACGATCCAGGCTTGCCAGTTGCCACCGCTCGAGATTCCCGATCGATACTAATTAACTCACAAATTGAAATTGCAAACAATCCTAGTGTTGATACGTGTAACCATCTTCAACGAGAACAAACACATGCATTCTAATCGCCTTAACCAATTAAGACGAAATATTCACAAGTCCGAATATCAAAGTAGAATTCATGTTATGTTATTGTCTAATTCCGCATACTTTATGAATACATTTGATGCTTGGGAAACATTTCTTTCCAATCATTAAACTGAACGGTTAAAGATGCACAATCAAAAAGTTTACAACGGGGAAGGAGAACATGAGAAGGATGAAGGAAGCAAGTTGCTGTTAATCTGAAGTACTTAAAGGAAGCAACTCGAAAGAAAAGAAAACAAAAAAAAAAGTCAATTAACTGTTTTTCTTTTTATATGAAGAAGAAGGGAGGTCAGAATGATTAACGATACGTTGTTTTGAGTATAAAAGGCTTAACGGATGATGGAGTACATAGTCCGTAGCAAATATCTAAACCAAATTCGCTGCAACTAACAACAAAACAGAGTACCATATCTCCATCCCTTCCACCATACTCGCAGCCTCTGGAGCTCAAACAGTTAACCTCTCTCCCAGTTTCTATTTTTTGGTGTGCAAGCAATAATCTCTGTTTCTCCACTTTACTTCTCTTCTCTCCCCCGAAAATCCCAAGTCATAATGCGAGTTTGAAGTTTCTTGCAAACTCAAAAAGGTCCCCTTCTAGACCTCGAGTCACCCCCTTTATATACACAACCTTGTTTGAAAAACGAAATCCACAATCTGGGTTTTGTTAGTTCCGATCAAAGAAGAAATGGGTTCGTTAACGTTGAGAACGATGCTCATATTGGGGATGGCTATAGCTATGGCGGCACAAACTGTTGCTTCATTGTCACACAACTATGGGGACGCATTGAGTAAATCTATACTGTTCTTCGAGGGCCAGAGGTCAGGGAAACTGCCTCCTAACCAGAGAATGACATGGAGGAAAGATTCGGGTCTCCGAGATGGCTACGAGATTGGCGTCAGTCTCTCTTCTCAAAATTCTTCTTCTCATCATCTTCCTCTGTTTTTCCTCTGTTTTTTCCCCTGTTTTGTCGACTACCCCAAAAAAGGAATCGAATTTGTTGACCGCTACTCGCCACTAACTCCGAATTCGATTTCGATTCAAAATTCTCGCGCAGGTTGATCTGACCGGAGGATACTACGATGCAGGGGACAACGTGAAATTCAACTTCCCGATGGCGTTCACGACCACAATGCTGGCGTGGAGCGTGGTGGAATTTGGCGGGATGATGGGCTCCGAAAAGCAGCACGCCCTCGAAGCTCTTCGCTGGGGGACGGATTATCTGATGAAGGCAACGAGCGTCCCTGGTTTCGTCTTCGCGCAAGTCGGCGACCCTTACTCCGATCATAACTGCTGGGAGAGGCCCGAAGATATGGACACTCTCAGAACTCCTTACGCCGTCAGCAAGGACTTCCCCGGATCAGAAGTCTCCGGCGAGATCGCCGCCGCTCTGGCAGCTTCCTCCATGGCGTTTCGCAGCGTTGATCGGCTCTACTCTGCCAAGCTTCTCACCAGAGCTTCCACGGTAAAAAAAAAACAAAAATTCAAATGAAAGTCAGTTTAATTTAATTTCTCAACCAATCATCATGTATAGGATGGTTGACAAAAGGGTTATTTGATTTTGGCGGTTTGTTAGGTTTTCAGATTTGCTGACACGTACAGGGGATCGTATAATGAGAGCATTGGACAGTGGGTTTGTCCGTTCTACTGTGATTTCAGCGGCTATGAGGTTCGCCATTAATGGGGATTCAAAAAGATTTGAACTTTTGATATCTTTTTACTCTGTTTTGGCTTTTAATGGTTCCTCTGTTTTTTGCTCTGTTTTTTTTTTACTCGCAGGACGAATTGGTTTGGGCGGCAGCGTGGCTCTTCAAGGCGACAAAGGGTGCCAGTTACTGGAGCTACCTGAGGAGCAACGCGGGAAATTTGAACAAGATGATGTTTCACGGCATAGATGGAGTGACCTATTCAGAGGGAGCCTTTGGAGAGTTCGGATGGGACACTAAAACTGCTGGGATCAACATCCTCGTTACAGAGGTTAAAAAACCCCTAATTCTGCTGCTGAAATCAAATTTCTGGTGGAAAATGAGAGCTGAGGTTGATCTAATTGTGTTTGGTTTTACTCTATTTTTGATGCAGCTGCTGGTTCCATATAACATTACCGACGTGACGACGTTCAACCTTTACGCCGACAAGTTTATCTGTACGGTCCTGCCGGAATCGCCCACCGTCAGCGTCGAGTACTCTCCCGGCGGGCTTCTGTTCAAATCCGGCGGAAGCAACATGCAACATGTCTCGGCGTTGTCTTTCCTGCTCGTTTCCTACGCTCGCCATCTCCAGCGTTACAAGCGAGTGGTCCGTTGCGGCGATGTGGTTGTCACTTCCTCCCGGCTCGTCAACTTCGCCAGAGGCCAGGTGATCCACCAAACCATAACATCCAAGTACCACATCGAAAATACATGAGAAGTGACCTTTGCATATAAGTGTCTAACTTGGTGGATCCTTATACGCAAAGATCTCTTCCCTTGTATTATTACCCCTGTGATATACTTGAAGTTTCCCATAACAAAACCCAAATTCAATACTTGATTTGGTTTGCCATTTTGGAATGAATGTCCATTGTTTTGGTAGGTGGATTACATACTCGGAAGCAACCCATTAAAGATGTCGTACATGGTGGGATATGGGACGAAGTTCCCACAGAAGATTCACCACCGGGCATCGTCGTTGCCGTCGATGGCGAGCCATCCGGACAGAATAGACTGCCAAGGTGGAACTCAATACTTCATGAGCCAGAACCCGAACCCTAATCAGCTCACCGGCGCGGTCGTCGGAGGCCCTGATATCAACGACGCTTACGACGATTCCAGGGCGGATTTTGCACACTCCGAGCCAACCACTTACATCAATGCCCCTCTGGTTGGGGTCTTGGCTTATTTGTCTTCGCGTAATTACTCTTCTAGTCCATAATCGGCTCTGTTTTTATTTTTAATGGATTTTACCGTCTCCCTTTTCTCTTTCTCTTTGGCTGTCGTTCTTCCTTGTGAAAGAGGATTAGTGGATGATATTTGTATAGAAAATATTGAAATTTATTTGTATACTCTAATGTAATTGATCGAGACTTGAAGAAGAAACGAAGAAATGAGTTGAGTATTTATGCATCCGACTCAACCCACTAAGGTTTATAAGCCCAAAATCAAAGGTAAGCTCAAATCTAGTCTGTCTGTCCACGTGACATGAGCAAACACTATTTTCGATACTTTGTGAACGTATAATCAACTTGTGGGCGCATACAATTAACTCAATGAAAGCAATATGTATAAAATCATTATGGAGAATCAAAGAGATTATATTTTAAGCTAAATTGCAAGTTTGGTCACTGGAATTACTTAAAAAATTCACATTTGCCACTAAAATCAATTTATTACATCCGTAGTCACTTAAATTAGGTTAACAGTTCAAGTTTGGTCACTGGCCGTTAGTCTCCGTTAACTTTTGCTGATGTGGCGGTCAACTCTTATAGTTGACCGTTAAATGAGTGACGTGTCAATTAAAAAATTAATAAAATAAAATAAAATAATTGAATTATTTTTTATTTTCCACCTAATTATTATAAAAATAAAAAAAATCCTAATTCCTTTAATTATTTCACCGCTTGTCGCCGTTCCTCTCCCCTCCGGTCGACGACCTCTCCCGGCCGGCCAAGTCCTGTGCCATCACCGTATTGGTCCTTTGAGCATTCGAGAGAGAGCTAATTAAAAGTGGAGCAATTGGTTCTTTCCCCAGTGGAGCTTTCGAGCTTGCAGCGCGGGTGAAAGAATTCGGAAAGGAAGATCCCAGGAGGGTGATTCACTCTCTCAAAGTTGGGCTGGCTCTAACAATGGTGTCGCTCTTTTACTACTTCAAACCAATCTACGACGGGTTCGGCGTGAATGCGATCTGGGTCGTTTTCACCGTTGTCGTGGTCTTTGAATTCTTCGTTGGTATGTCAGTGGCAGTGCCCTCTTCCAATAATTTCCACCGTTTCTTTCGAGAAATTGACCGATAAAAAAGTGCTCTGTTTTTCTTTGGTTGCTCTGTTTATTTTACTCTGTTTTTTTGTACATGGAAAACAGGGGCGACGCTTTGGAAAAGATTGAAAAGGATTGTACATGGAAAACATGATGTTTATAAGCACATTGATTTACTTCAAACACTCACTATTCAAATCGCCTACAGCTAGCTTTGCGAGACTCACTCAACACATCCTAAAATGTAAAATTGGATCACAAGAATCACCGTCTCCGATCCGTACCCATGCCAGCCAGCGTCTCTTCGGCCTTCCTGCCCTCACCATCGCCGTCGTCGTGGTCATAACAGCCACCGCCTCTGGGTCTACCTCTGGTGTAATTACAACTCCACCACCAAGCGGGAAATTGTCGCGCCGACCCAAATGACGTCGCCGGATTACTATTTATGAACGGCATCCCACCTCCTTTGTCCGGCAACATCTTCGGGACCCTCATCGGCGCGCTAGCACCTCCATAAACGCTGCCAGCGGAGGCACTTGGCTCCGGCGTCGGCGCCCAAGCAGCAGCACTCTTCTCCCGCGACTGAAAAGGACACGGGTACGCGGGTGAAGACGACACCACTCCCCCTGGAATCGGTGATGTCGGAGCCGCCGTGGGAGGAAGTTCAGGCGCCGGAGACTATGACGAGACCTTGATGGCGAGCTTCTGGGAGTATTGCTCGTCGGTGGAGTAGCAATACATGTCGGTGGACAAGACAGTGATGGCGCGGGGTTTGGCCGGCCGAGAGAGGTCGTCGACCAGAGGGGAGAGGAACGGTGAGCGGAAAATAA
This sequence comes from Linum tenue, assembly GCA_946122785.1. Lineage (NCBI taxonomy): Eukaryota > Viridiplantae > Streptophyta > Magnoliopsida > Malpighiales > Linaceae > Linum > Linum tenue. The sequence continues at coordinate 50,711,885 of CAMGYJ010000004.1, read as the reverse complement.
TAATTAAAGAGGAATTATGATTTTTTTTATTTTTATAATAATTAGGTGGAAAATAAAAATAATTAAATTATTTTATTAATTTTTTAATTTCCACGTCACTCATTTAACGGTCAACTATAAGAGTTGACCGCCACATAAGTAAAAGTTAACGGAGACTAACGGTCAGTGATCAAACTTTAATTATTAACCTAATTTAAGTGACTACGGATGGAATAAATTAATTTTAGTGGCAAACGTAAATTTTTTAAGTAATTCCAGTGACCAAACTTGCAATTTAGCCTTATATTTTAGCACAAATGGCCAGTAAAGATCCTTAATTGATCAAGTGTACCATCGATAAGAGATTATGAATAACCCGCTGACACTTTCGACTCTGTCATTTATACAATTATGTCAGCATTCTTACGAGATCGAGTTGAGAATGTCCACACGTGATTAAACTGTGGGTGTTGCAATCCATAGATGTCAAATCCGTACTTGATGTTTTCGTAAATAATTATCTTTGAGTGCATTCAATGGATGTGGACCATTGAATATTAATTCAACGATATGACATTTTTGTTTATACCAACCCCCTTAATGTTCGTAACAAATTTATTTGTATACCACTAATAGAATTGATCGATTAGTTATTCTGACGGAGAAAAAAAGAATCGAGTCAAGTAGTTATTCATCCGAATCAACCCACTAAGATTTCTAAACCCAAAAGGTAAGCTCACTCTAATCAGGTCCGTCGGTCCACATGTTATGAGCCAACATTTCAATACTTCACGAACATACAATCAACTTGCACGCATACATTTAACTCAATGAAAGTAATATGCATCCAATCATTATGGAGAATCAAAGAGATTATAACTTACCACATATGGCCTAGTAAACATCTATAATTGATAAAGTATATCATTAATAAGAGATTATGAATAACTCGCCAGCACTTTCAGTCATTCATTTATCCAATTCTATCAGCATTCTTATGAGACCTAGTCGAGAATATCCTATTCCTAACATGATTAGATTGTGGGTGTTGCAATACATAGCCGTTAAATGCGCACCTAACAATTTCGTAAATAATTATCTTCGACTGCATTCAACAGACATATTATTCAACGATATGACAACTTTTTTCCCAATACCCACTCCCATAAATTTTGTAACAAAATTCTCACCCATAAGACTATGATGGTCAGTTAGCCATTGAAAATATCAAAAAAAGCAAAGACCACCCACGGTCCACGGATCACCATTTTCCTATTATGGTGGGGAATTAGGTTGATCCTAAAAGCCCCTAAATTGCTTCTTTGGAAAGAATACGCCCTAAAGTGGAAAGCCATTAAAAGTTGACAGGTAAATGCATGGAGAAGAATAGACATCAAAGGTTCTCTCTTTATTCTTTGTTACCCTCCAAAACCTGCCCTCTTGATCATCACAAAACACAACACAATTGATTATATCAAAACATGGCGTCCTAAAGGAAACTATTCACAAATGTGGTACGTTACTGTTGCATTAGGGAACCTCCATTACCAAATTGCCCAAGGTCCCAGACCTTGCAAGTGGCAAGCAACTTCCCATTTTTAGGTCAAGAGATTGTATACTACACGAAGGAACTTGGCTAGCTAGATAGGTGTTCTTGATATAGAGGATCGATTAAGCTTGAGCCTAGTTAGATGCCTAATCCCTACGAGAATTTTAATCATACATTAATTGGTCACTTAAACTGTATATGACTACTATTGTGTTTAACCCATACAACAAACAAGGGTATCCCCTTCCATCACATCTACTAGGGTTTCTTCAATATGGTCAATATGTCAAATGAGGTCGTCAGGTGTTTAGTACATGCAGACACCGCCGGATTCCGCGACCTTGCAAATTTGAATCGTCAATCAGCCGTGGTACTCTGGGATGCAGAATCTAATGATATCAGTTCACAACGATGATAACACCCTCTGCACTAGTGCATAATTACTGTGATCAACCCCTATACAACAGTCTGGAGGACCTGCCATGCATTGATCAGGTAGGGTTTCGCGTGTCCAGCTAATACGTCAGATGAGATCAGGAGACGATGTGAGCATCCGCCATTTGATCTCACAACCTTGACCTCGTAGTATTTTATTTTTCATAAATAAGACTTTCGTACACATGCAACCATTATGGTACGCGTACTAAAAACGCACATCACAACCCCGCGATATGTGAAATCTCCTAAATGCACGATTAACAGAAAGAAATCTCCAAAAGGAGGTGAGAAAATGAAATGGGATTCCCCCGTACTACATAAATTGCCATATGTCTTAAATTCTACCATTAAACATGGGAATTCAACCCCAATTAATCCCTTATAATTCCCGTTCCCCATTTTCTAAAAAAAAAAAAAATCTCCTTCCCCACTATATATACAATCCCTCGATCATAAACTCTGAACTATCTCTCCCATAATCAACAATTAGTAGTAACCGCAAAGTCTAAAGAGTTGGAGGGGAAAGTAAACAAAAATGATCAGTCACAAGTCCACCGTTCGTTTCCTAATTTTCCTCCTCGTTTCCGCCCTCGCTGCCGGCATACCACCCGCCTCCGCCACCCGCCGCCGCCGCGCCTCTTCTTCACATGACTATGGCGACGCATTGACCAAATGCATTATGTTCTTCGAAGGCCAGCGCTCCGGCAGGCTGCCGCCCAACCAGAGGCTCACTTGGCGGCGCGACTCTGCTCTCAGAGACGGCTCCGACATCGGCGTAACTCTTTAATTTGATTATTAGCTCCAAAATTAGCCAATATCGTAGAGAGAGAAAAAAAAGCACTGAAATTTCTTTCCTGATTTCTCAGATGGATTTGGTGGGAGGATACTACGACGCAGGGGACAACGTGAAGTTCCACCTGCCAATGGCGTGGACGACGACGATGATCGGATGGAGCGTGCTGGAATTCGGCAACAGGATGGGCCGGTCGGACCTGAGACACTCCCTCGACGCCCTCCGGTGGGGCACCGACTACTTCCTGAAGGCCACCAGAGTCCCCGGCCGGGTCGTCGCTCAGGTCGCCGACCCAGTCCTGGACCACGATTGCTGGGAGAGGCCCGAGGATATGGACACCCCGAGGAACAGCTACGTGCTCAATGCGTCGCACCCTGGCTCGGAGGTGGCAGGGGAAATCGCGGCGGCGCTGACGGTGGGTGCACTGGCATTCAGGAGGATCAGACCTAGCTACACCAAATTGCTGCTCAATAGGGCGATTCAGGCTAGTTGGGGAATTCGGATTTGTACGTTTTTTTCGCGACAACTGGGATGAGATCGATGACGAGTTTATTTTTTCTTTTGGGTTGTGTGGTTCAGGTGTTCGAATTCGGCGACAAGCATCGTGGGTCGTATGCTCAGAGCGTTGGAGCTGGCGCTTGCCCCTTCTATTGCAGCCCAAATGGGTACATGGTATGAATTCTGAGTTTTAGATCATTCATTTCTTTAGAAAATCAGGAATCCTGACAGTGTCAGGAAATGAGATTCCGGGGTCTGAAAAACAGGGCTTCCAATTTATTTTCCTGTCACAGGATGAATTGGCGTGGGCAGCGGCATGGTTGTTTATGGCAACAGGGGATAGGAAATATGCCTACTATGTTAAATCGAATTTGGGGACTGGCATGACCGCGTTCAATTGGGATTCAAAATTTGCTGGAGTTTATGTTCTTTTAGCCTCGGTAACCTTTTCTTCTTCTTCTTCTTCTTCTTCTTCTTCTTCTTCTTCTTCTTCTGCTGCTGCCCTGAACTCCAAATTCTAGTCAGTTACGCTCTCCTGATCAACCAATTCGGTGTGATTTTTTCAACATATGCAGCTGGACTATGCTTATGCAGCTAACGCCGACAACCTCGTCTGCGCAATCATGCCCGAATCGCCATCCAAAACCTACACCTACACTCCGGGCGGGCTCCTGTACTCAAAGGGAGCGTCCAGCAACATGCAGAACCCGACAGCACTCTGCTTCCTCCTGGCGGCGTACACTCGCGTCCTGCGAGCGAGAAACAGAGTCGTCCGATGTGGGAACGTGAACATCGACCCGTCCAGGCTGGACCGATTCGTGAAATCGCAGACGGATTACATCCTGGGGAGCAACCCACTGGGGATGTCGTACATGGTAGGGTACGGGCCGAGGTACCCGCGGAGGATTCACCACAGAGGGTCCGTCCTGCCCAACATTAGGCAGCATCCGAAGAAGATCGGGTGCTCGGAAGGGTACTGGTACTTCAAGAACCTGAGATCGAACCCGAATGTGCTGACCGGAGCGGTGGTCGGAGGACCTGATATGAATGATGGGTTTCAGGATAGTCAGCTCGTTGTTTCTCAGTCTGAACCGACTACTTACATCAATGCCCCGTTCGTTGGAGTCTTGGCGTTTGTGAAGGGAGGGTTTAAGGTGTGAATTATTTTGAGCTTTGTGTGGTCGGTCGCTTTGATTGTTTAGCCACGGTAAATTGTTTAGGCGCATGGTAAAGGGGTTGGCTTGGAGCCTAGAGGAAGGTGTAGTTACTGAAATCGGCCACCAAACCTCTAAATGTGGGTGTTTTGAATGTAAATTTGTCGGTTTGGTTTGTTTGCTGGAATGTTTGGAGGTTAGTTCCAAACTTCCAATTGTTCCACTTATGTTAGTGCCACGATTTGGAAAAATTTTATTGGGAAATCTTTGTTATGTTTCATAAAGAGAAATCAAGATTTTTTAATCATTCATTAAAAAGCGTTGGAAGATTAGTACCGTCAATATATCTCGATTGTTCTTTATTTTTGTGCACTCCTTCGTTGAAATTGATTAAATTGTATTACTTATGCCGATCGGAGAGATAATTGGTAGTTTTTGTATACTATAAGAAGTACATTTGGTACATTGTATCAATCAACTTATCGGGTTAATGATAAACATAATCGTATCCCTTGAGAACTTTGGTGTAACGGTGTTGACTTAAAATTTAATATTTATCCATATCAAGAATGGTTTCGTTTCAACTACTTACTTACTATACTAAACAGACAATCACAATTGACTACTAACACAACTTAAAAATAAGGGGTGGTTTGGAGAATTGGAGTGTAAATCACTAGATTTTGAACAATTCAAAGATTCTAACCCCTTGGATTATTGAAAAATGATCTTAAGATCTTCATTCTTTGGTAACTACAATTGTAGCATTCAATCAGACTAGAAATAGTAATTTTTTTAGCAAATGACATGTTTATTCTTAACTAAAAGAATAAGAGTGGCTCGAGAAATATTGAGATTTTATTAATAAATAAGGGGATAGAAAATCTCACAAATCAAAATATATAGTTCTCTAATCATCTCTAGATTTTGGAAATTTGAAATATCTAATGGCTCATTTGGAGAAAAGAATTTAAATCATAGATTCATTGAATCCATAGATTTAGAAGAAAACTACGTTTTTTGCTATTTTTGTATCGTAGCTTAGTTTCAGAGATTTTAAATCTATCATAATCATATAAATTATACATCTTGATTTATGAGTCTTTTTCTCTTTTTTTTTTACTTTTTTATTTATTTATTCCGCTAAGTTCCCTTATCAATACAATTTCAACATTTTTTTTAGTCACTAATTCTCTTAGTTAAGAATAAACCAAACTAAAATATTCGGACTATTAATCCTCAACTCATTCAACCGGACCCCGGGCCAACGAATTAAACCGATTGACAACCTTGCTGTCACCCAATTAGCCCGGTGTGGTTTCTTCTTTCTTCCCATATCAATCCCGTCTTTTTCATCTCATATTCCCAAATTACCCCTCCGGGAATCACGAGACCGGCGGCATCTGGGAGCGCAGAGGTGAGAGAACGACGACGACAACGAAGAAGAAAAGATGCAACAGAGGAAATATGGGCGGCCGTCGGGAACTGACGGCTCCGATTTCTCCTACCGCATGGTCGTCGATTCTCGTAATTCCTTTTTTTCTCTTTGACGATCCATTTTAATCGAATCTCGGCTCCTTTTCCATTCCTTCCATAGCTGCTTCTTTGTGCCAAATGTTTGCGGGATCTTCAGTAGCTTGCCGACGGTTTATGCCATGAGTTCTGACAGATTTTTTTACTGAATTTCCAGGCTATACGAAGGTGGCAAAGGGGAAGTCTCGCCTCCATGCGCTGATCTTAACTCAGGTGCGCTAGTTCATCATTTTCACTTTCGCGCTATAGTCGAATTAGTCTCTCGCCTGGGAATTTTCCTGCTACGCTCTCGATTTTCGCTACTTGCTAGTGGAATTCCATGGTTTTCGGAGGCACTAGAGTGAAATTGGAATATCATCGTGGAGTGTAGTATTAGGGATTTAGGGTTAATGGCATGACTGACCTAGTTGCCAGGCGTTGATTAGATCGTTTTAAGCTTTCTGGTCAAGCAATGTCAAGTTAGGTGTCTTCCAGATTACATCAGCTGCTGTGTAGATCAGTTATCGCAACTTTGCTACCTCTTATTTGACTTGGGATGGATAATGCAGGTGGTGATTCAGTTGGTAGGGCTATTGTCTTTAGCTATGTCGATTTCGAAGGAGAAGATTCCAGATTCTTTGGCTATTTCTTCCACTGCCATTGGATTCTTCTCACTGCTGATCGGGGAAGTAGGTATGCTCTTCTCTTCCTTCCTGTTTGGATTTTGGAGGTCTGTTGAAGTTGATTTGCTTAACGTATAAATGCATTCTGGATGGATATTTCGAAGGTCTTAGGCGCAGCAAAGCTGGTCTGTTGAGAGTGTACGTGGCTGCTTCATCCATCGGACTGCTAATCTCGTTCTTTGATAAATTTACCAATGGTTCAGCACTAGAGGTAAGCTACTTCACTTTCATGGAAATTCCTTGTATTCTGATTTGAACTAAGGGGAATGGGGGATTAGAAGTAGTGAGTAGAACCCTGGTTCAAGTGAGTTACTGGTAAAGGGATCAAGCATTAGACAGTTCATTTAGGGACAGGAAACCTGGTATCTTACTGCAGTGTTTCAACAGGTGGGAGGCTAATTTGAGAAATGTTCCTTGTTTGCTTCATACTGCAGTATTATAGGATGATCACCATGAACAAACAATATAACTGAATCAGAGTGAAAGGATCCAAGTTATGTTCCATAATTTGTTGATCTTCTAGGTTGTTTAAATACATGAGCTGTGTGAGCGACTGCAGTGGTCCATAATCTCCTGGAGCTATATAGAAATAGAAGGGATATCATATCGTTAGATCAGAAACCATAGAGAAGATAATGTAAATTGTGGCCACATCTATTATGATTTGATTGGAGAATTTGGTTATAGTATCGATTGGAAGCCCCAATTTAATTGAAGGAAGCCACAGCTTAACATTGGATCTCATTGTATGCCTGCTGTTGGAACTGGTCTAATCTGGCGTCTTCGATGAACAGGTCATGTCGAACCCAAGCGAGTGGCAGGCGAAGAAATTCGAGGTCATAGAGGTTTCTCTTCTGTTAACTGGTGAGTTACATAGCGTGTCCTTAGCTTGACTTGATATTAGCCGCCATCAACATCAGAAGTCTCAATTCTTTTCTGTTTCGCCCCCGCAGGATTGCTGGTGCAGATACTCGCAGTTGTCACGACGATTTCTCTAATCGGTAATATGTCTCCACCCAAGAAATCTTCTTAATAGGTATTCCTGTAACCCTCCCAAATACAGTTCAGTTTACGCAACACACATTTAACTCAGCTCGAACGAAAATCCTCTTTGTGAAGGTGGTTGGATGATTCCCAGTGTATCTTAATGAAGTTAGTTGATATGTTTTCCACTTTTCCTTGCTTGAATGTACTCTGTAACCATTGTTGAGCGTTATGAGGGTTGCCAATTGCCATTGTAATGGTAAGGACGATATAAAGAACTGAAAAGCAGCTGCGAACTTTGACCCCTTTCTCTTTCTTTTAGCGGGAGGGGGGGGGGGGGGGGGTGGGGGGGGGGGGGGGGGGGGGGGGGGGGGGGGGGGGGGGGGGGGGGGGGGGGGGGGGGGGGGGGGGGGGGGGGGGGGGGGGTTAAGTGGGCCTGTAGCTCGCTCGTTAGTACAGCCTAGCTGGGCGGGCCGTATACACGTGACTACCTGGGCCCATTGTGTGGTTACCTAATAGGCTGAGTTGATAAGAATATAATTAGCAGGCTGAGATGGTTGGCGAGAAACAATAGTAGTCTAGTAGATGTCTAGATGACGATATAATTAGCCTTCGTAGAAGACAAGAACGTATGCTGGTACCAGATTAGTTTAGTTTCCAAATTAGACGTGTACCCATTTGATTAGTAGTATAATTTTTAGGATTACGACCTGGGATAGTACGCAACTATGTTGTTCTTTTTTTAACATGGTCAAGGGCTAATCTAAGCACTAAAGAGTAGGCCACTAAGGATCCAAAGCTTTTCCTTGTGTATCAGTCACAAGAGATTCTTCTTATGCATGTGAATGGGGATTTGGGTTTGGATTTCCACCTTCTGCAAGACATCACGGGGGTGGCTAGGGCTGAAAATTTGTCTGTCCCCTGTCTGACCAGTCCGTGAAGGGTCAATATGTATAACCGTCCCGTTCCTGTCTCCTTCTTGACCCTGTCTGACCCTCAAGGGTTGGGACAGGACGGCCCGGGTCAGTGGGTCGACCCTAATCAACACACTATTTTTTTACAAATTACATTTTGGTACCCAAAATTATTTTTTCTTACAATTTAGTACCTAAAATTTATTTTTTTTTACAAATAAGTTCATGAATTTTGATGGTAAAATTACGTTTTGGTACCCAATTTTTTTTATTTTTACAAATTAGTACATAAACTTTTAAAAATTTACAAAAAGGTCCAATGATGTATGAGATATTTGTTGTTGCTAAGGGTCACAGGGTCAAAACGTGACCCGTCCCGACCCTTACAGGGTCAACAAATGACCCGTCCCTAATCTGTCCCTGTAGACAAACTAACCCGTCCCGATCCTTAGGGACGGGACGGGTCGGGACGGGTCAGTGGGTTTTCCGGGACAAACTTTCACCCCAAGGGGTGGCAGACATAGCATGTGAGACAATTGTCACAATCTAGTAATCTTGTTCCCTCATAAATACACAATTCTACATGATCGAAGCAAGCATATCGTGACTTATGTGCATTACGCACGCAGATGTCTTTGATAGATCATTACCACAACTTCATTTGCGTTACATGGGTGAGACTAGATTACAGAAAACTCACAATTTAGCTTACTATACTTACCAGTTTACAGCATAGAAACTTAACTTGCCCTACTAGCTAAAAGCCAAGCCAACCGCCACACAGTTATATACCGCTCAATTGCTCAACGATCCAACCAGCTTTATCTATACAGACGACAATCTTACCATATTACCCCTCACAGTACGTAGCAGCTAAATCACCGGCGGCGACGGTCTAGTGATGGAGAGTAGCGTAGGCGTTGATGAGAGCCAAGGCGTTGCTGGTGAGATGAGCGATGGTCTCAATCTTCCCTCTCACAACCGTCTTCGTCTCTCCGGCCATCTCTTTCCCCGCGAACCCGTCGTTGCACGTGCTCTCGTCGGTCAAGGCGGCGCTGACCCACGTCTGGACGTCGCTGATCATCATTTGGAAGTCGGCGGGGGACCTGCCGGCGCCCCTGGCGCCGGCCATCTCGTCGATGGACTGGCGGATCTGGTCGACGGAGTCGCCGAGCTCCTCGACGCAGTCGAGCATGGCCGCGGACTGGCGTGGGCTGAGGCCGTGGGACTGTTGGAGCTTGATCATGGCGTCGGAGGTGGTCTTGGCGGAGGATAAGGCGACGTCGAGGGCGGTGGAGGCGAGGAGCCTGGCGCTGGTCTGGATTTTGGTGGCGTGGGCGGAGAGGGAGTTGTAGCAGAGCTGAGGGTACGTGGTGGCGCTGCACGACGTACGGATGAACTCCGTGTTGGTCGTTGCGCCGGAGAGAGATCTCCTGGAGGCCGACGACGGGGAGGCCAATAGTGAAATGGCTACTACGGCGGCGAGGAAAGCGGCGGCGGAGGAGGAGGACGAAGCGGCCATTGTATTGGCTGGTTTTTTGGGTGTATGAAAGAGCTGTGTTGGAATTATGGTTGTGAAGATGGTGTGAAGGTGGGGGGAATGGAAGGCTTCTAATTTATAGGGCCGGAGGGCGAAGGTTCGTTCTATTGCGGTCAATTTTAGCGTATCATTTATACAATACTGAATTACTGATAGAACATTTATAGTATAGAAAATAAAAATGTAACTTTCAAAAGCAGGAAAAATAGGAATGACAGCGGGTCGAGTTTGAAGTGGGTTGTTAAAAACTTATTTTCGTTTTTATTAGGTTGCATTATTATCTTTATTTACATGTCCTAAATCCATTCAATTTTTTTTTATGATTAATGTACGTACCATAGTCGATCAATGTGGGAATCTTCCACATTGAATAAGTTGGGAGGATGAGATATCCACAATTGCCATGGATTAATTGTCATTCTATCAGAAGCTAGTTGGAGGAAGTGTTGGTTTTTTGAACACATAAGGAGAGAACTAGTCCGAGATATGAACAGTGTGTAGAAGCATTAGAAGTAAGCTTGACGATCGAGTTGAGCCATGGAAAGTGGCAATTCGTGCCTCACGAGAAAGTAACGTGGCTGCACATATTATGACACATGTAAAGTGTCGATGGAATGAGACTATGATTTAGTTTGATAGGCCATCAGTTTTTCTTGTGGATCAGAGCTTACAAAACAATGTAACCTCAGCTCTTGTTTCATCAGGTTTCCCGTAAAAAAATAACCCCCATCATTTTCTTTTATTCTTCAGACAGATTTGTAGTCGGTTAATGTGGGAATTCTTTTTGTTGAGGAGTAGTGCATAACTGGATATTCACCATTGTGATGGAATTGCCATCCCAGTAGAAGCTAGTTAGAGGAATAGTTGATTTTTTTAACCCATGTTGAGTTATACATTTATAATGTTTTGAGTAAAATTTCAACCTAGGGAAAAATTCGATTTAACTAAGATTTAGATTTAATAATAAGAAGAAAAAAAAAATCAGAGAACTATTATAAAAAAATCTAATGTTTTTGGTTGAATTAGTTAGAAAAACCAATCATACCTTCCTTTGGGTCCAATTTGGAAAAAGGGTACGGATGGGTCTTCCTTGGCTTAATGGAGATAGTGATTGGGCTTGAGACTTCATGTTCTTAGCGGGTACAAAGTGATGGGTGGTGGTATATGGTCAATTGGACATTATATACTCTACTTATAATGTAATTGTTTCCTCGGGAAAACCAAAAGCCACCGCCGGTGCCGCCGGCGATGTTGATTTGATGTTTTGCGATGGAAATTTTTGCGGTGCCGTTTGATCGAATGCACCGCTGATTGCTGAAATCGAGACGACCGTCAAATATCCGCCGTCGAATGTCGGCGCCGTTGATTTGATCGATGCACCTCTGACTTCTAACCAAGAACGACCGTTACTACGGTTCGCACCTCTCCAAACTACGTTCGAACGAGGGTGTTTGAGTTTTGAGGAATCTACGCTACCGCTACTCCTATGGAGATTCCTCTGGAGAGCTCCGCAACTACGACTATGATCTACAATTACTACGACTCTGCAAAGGAGGTCTTTGACAGAGCAGTTCTACGAACTAGAGAGAAAAAGATAGATTCTGCGATGGTGCAGTTGTGATTTGATTTTGCCGTCCCGAGCTTCTCTCTCTTCCCAATCTTTATACTTCGCGCTTCTCCCCGTCGTAGTAACTGCCTTCGCGCCTTTGTCTCCCACGTCTTCATTCCTGTCAACCGTGCAGGTAACTTCCTCCTTGTTGCGTAACTCCCACGAGTGCGAAACCCCTTGGACACGCGGAAACTTGGCCAAAACGACACTGAGCCAAAATCCACAATTGCTGAACTCTCGCCACTGCGATGTTGTTTTCTATTAAACAACATTGTTTCAGTACCGCGACGGTGTTGATATCTCCCACGACGTCGTTTTCGACTAAACGACACCGTCTAAAATAATCCTTAAAATATTAATTAATTAAACCGGCAATCATTGTTGACAAGCCGTCAAACTCTCACTTCGTGGCGCCGTTCTTAATTAAACAACATCGTTTTCTAGTTCTGCGATGCTGTTGAACTTCGCGATGCCGTTTTCACACTGTCGTTTTAACTATTGCGGCATCGTTTGGCCTACTCGCGGTGTCGTTTCTTTCCTCTTGCGGCATTGCTTTCAACTAAACGACACCGTCTTAAATAGTCATTAAAAATATTAATGAATTAATCCGGCCATCTCTGGTCAAACTCGTGTGTTGACCAACGACATCATTAGCGCCAAAAAGGCTTCGTTTGCTTTTCCTTTCGCGACATTGTTTTTATTTTAAACACTGTCGTTCGCTAGTACAGCGGCACTGTTGGGCCTACCCGCGGTACCGTTTTACTCCTCCGCGATGCCGCTTGTCTCCATGCGGTACCGCTTCTCCCCTTCCGACAAGGAATAATAATAATAATAATTAAAACTCCTTTTCCAACACCAATACCAAAACGCGCGGCCCCATCTTATTTTCCGGCGGTGTCGCGGTACCGCTGAGCTTCCTTGCGGTACCGCTTTTCTGTTTCGCGGTATCGTTTTAACTCTTTCCGACACCGCTCGACTCTAAACGACACCGTTTTTTACTCGCGGTATCGAATTAAATGCCGAGACTAATTAATGCGGTATTTAATTCCGGCCGAATTAATTTAAGGTGTCAACAGTAATCCTCGTCGTATTAGATCGAATATACAAGAACTTTAATTTTCTTTTCGATCTAGCTCCCCGTCTTATTATATATTCTTCATTTCCAATATAATTTTCTCATAAGTCATAACATAATTTATTCTCTTTCAGTTCTATTCCGAACCCTCGCAATTATCTTTTTCATTATCCTTTCAATTCCATTCAAAGTATCCTTATTTAACATAATGCTCTAAGTTTTTAGACGAAATCAACCGACATTCCACATAATTATCAATATGACGTACCTCATACATGTAAAACTTGCAGAGACGAGAACAGATAGGGAAGAAGGCATGTACACATTTATGTTACATGATAATTATGCCACAATGTTGATGATTTACCATCCATGTTTTTGTGGCAGTTGTTTGGGAATATGGTGTCGGCTGGACAAACCAATCCATGTACCGTTCGGATTAGCCCTACCAAGAGTTAATTATTATAGGAATAAAAGAAACATGCATGGTGAATAGGATAATCAATTGGACCGACCCCATCACCGCATATGCCCATTATCCCTTTTCCATTAATCAACTTGGACATGTAATTAACAAGTCTTGTCGCCACTAAAATATCTTTTCTCAACTGTACGTAATTGACAATGTAATTAACTAGTACAAACTTATCAACTTTTCTTAATCACTTAATGAGGTAATTAGTGAAAAAAACATCGAATGGAGACCATGCTCTATCTGTAATACTGGTTTTTGAAGTGCATATCAATCCAATGAATTGAACTTCATCCTTTCACCTCCCCACACATATGATTTGTTCTAATTCTTGGTCAAAATGAATTGACATTTTCACAAATCGATAGACAGATCAGGTTTGGATAATAAAAGCAAAGACATAACACCGGTGTTCAAACTTATTGTTTCATATTACCTTTTGTGAATTTCCAATTGTCACTTTGATTCGACGTCTTTAACAAGTAGTACTCATGTGACGGATTCATGAAATTTTTTCAACTCTTGATAATCAAGCTAGATAAATGAGCTTCCCATATATCTTGGTGCTCAATCATCAATGAAATAGACAAGAAGTACCCATTGTAAGGTATTAAAGTGTTTGCTTTTCTAGCTAGGCCCATACCATATAGATATTTTTTAAGTTATGAATTTATATGGTTTAGTACTTTAGTTAGTTGAGTGTTTAATTATATTTATTTCCATAAAGGAGGCTACAAATGAAATATACATGATATATATGGGTTATGATATTTAGCTATGGATTATAATATCTCGGTACCATGCATGAATGTTGAAAGCTGCGAAGCAAGTTGGAATCGAGCTTTGGGAACAAAGTTTTGGTCCAATAGTATTTGTAACTGATTTTAACCTTTAAATCTCAAATTCGAATATTTTAAATAACACACTATAAAACTAAACATATATCACCCTTATAAAACAAACATAGTTTAAATTAAACAGATTAACAACTCAGCTCATGCATGGTATTTATGGTTGGCTTTGTGAACTTACTGTGACTTCCCAATCGCAAATAACTTTCCCCCCCCCCCCCCCCCCCCCCCCCCTTTTTGGAGAAATAAGAGCAAATATCTAAGCAGGCATGGTACATTATATTAGTCTCGTCAATTGTCATTTTAAATTCATGGTTTCAACGAATAGTTATGTGACGGATTCATATAATCTTTTTAACTCTGGATAATTTAGCTAGATACATGAGTTTCACATAGAACTTAATTATGATGGTTTTGTGAGTCTCATCATTTGTAGTCTCTAGACATTTAATTAGGTGCTCAATCATCCATGGAATAGACAAGAGCTACTGTAGGGTATTAAAGTGTTTGCTTTTCTAGCAATAGGCCCATACCATGTAGATATTTTCAAGGTATGAATCAATGAGATGGTTTAATTAGTTGAGTGTTTAATTATATAGTTTCAGCTATTGGTGACAGAGCATTTGTTGCTAGTAATTGTTATTGTTTACCTTGGTACCTTGGATTATATAGCTCATTGTTATTGTTTACAGTTGGGGGAAATATGCAATTATTGTTTAGTTGGCAGAGCATTTGTTGCTAGTAATTGGTTTTTTGTGATATAATATATACTAATCCATTCATAAGAAAAACTATAAGCAAAATAGGATAATCAATTATATTGGACCCTTCTCAAAGAAAAAGAAAACGAATTGGACCCATCACCCATACTTTTCAATAATTAATCAACTTGAATTGTCGCCACTAAAATATCTTTCCTCAACTGAATTATTTGTACTTGTGAAAATCGGTATCTCAGTACCGAATTTTAAAATTATGAATAGCATATAGTGTGCTAAATTAATCTCAATTTGAAAATAAATTTTGGTATCAAAATTCGAATCTCTAATTATTTATTCTGCATCAGAGATACCAAATTAATTCCCTTCAAAATCACAAATCAAATATCTAAATGCAAATAATACTCCTCTGCTCCGCTCCACAAACCATTATCAAAATATATAAAAACAAAAAACGATGGAAACACTTGTGCAAAAGAAATGAGAAAAAATCTTAAGTATAATAATAACAAATTAGAAAAATGTGGTGCTTAAGAAGCAATACATTAACAAACTAAAGCAACAAACTTGAACATGAGATAAATAAGCGGCCCATAGACATACCACATGTATCAACATGAGCTTGATATGAATTATCAAATATAGATGGAATGAGCTATGTGTAATTAAGTGATCATTTTAGAAGTTCAGGGGTTGGCAGAGGTGAGTGAGAGAGCCTAGTTGGGAGTAATAAAACAAACACTAATTTATCTTTCGGTATTTCGGTATATACGTTGTCTGTCCCGTAATCTCTAATGTCGAATAACACTTAAAATTCCATCCGAGTCACATGAATAATATGTGTATTCAATATGATCAAATATCAAAAAAATTGGTACAGTATTTGGTATATCCCAAATATTGGTACCAAACTTCCAGCCAATTGTCTCATTCAATGTAATTGGTAAAAAATTAGAAAAGTTTCCTAGTGAAAAAAAAAATTCATAGACAATTTGATTTATTAGAAGAAGATTAATTATGGATTTTGTACTATTCTCTGACACGTTCCCTTAAATGATAGCCAACTTATGAGATTGAAACTTGCATATGCTTCGCATACCTTGCATTTAAATCAATTTTTATTTGTAGATATTTAGAGTCGTAGAGATTCGAATACACAATCACTTAGCCAAATCATAAGACTATATGTCATGAATTGTTTTACTTCGTAACTTAAGAAAGTTAATTATAGATTTTATATGAGATGGTTTTATGTCGAGTGTTTAATTCCCATAAAACATTGACTACAAAATCAACTTTCATATGGGTTATGATAAGTATATTTTCTTTAGCGAAGATGATTCATGTAATAATGCATTGCATGAAAAAACGTGAAGCAAGCTGGTGGTCGACATCTCTGTTAGGGTGTCCATTCGGGTTCAGTTTTTCGGGTTTACCCGAAACTGACCCGATTAGATACATTTTCGGTTTTTTGGGTTCGGGTTTGTTTTGGGTTTCGGGTTTTTCAGTTTTGGGTTCAG
Source organism: Linum tenue (assembly GCA_946122785.1). Taxonomy (NCBI): domain Eukaryota; kingdom Viridiplantae; phylum Streptophyta; class Magnoliopsida; order Malpighiales; family Linaceae; genus Linum; species Linum tenue. The sequence continues at coordinate 50,695,595 of CAMGYJ010000004.1, read as the reverse complement.
TTTTGCTTATCGGGTTTTCGGGTTCCATCTGAAAACCTCCAAGGAATAAAACTCAGCCCGTATTCGTAGTCATTCGGATTTCGGGTTTCGGTTTTGCTTTAACCGAACGCGAACCCGAAAGTCCTTATCGAGTTCGGGTTCGGTTTCCAGTTATTCCGGTTTTCGGGTTTTTTCCGGATTTCAATTTGGGTAACCGAACCCGACCCGAACTGACACCCCTAATCTCTGTTAACCAACACATTTTTTTAAGGGCAATGTCTATTTTTTACCCAAAATTTTTCAGAATTCTTTTATTTTACCCAAATCTATCAAAATTCTATTTATTATCCAAACTTATTGTAACTGATCAAAGTCTGGGCATTCGTTCTGTTACCGTTACTTATTTCGTAACGGAACTCCACGTATGCATCCATGTCAGCATTCATTCTGAAATGAAAAAAAATCTTTTATATCACTAAAGAAATAATTAGAAATTTAAAAACTCCATAGCTCTGCAACTCCATCGCTTCTTCTTCCTCTATTCTCCACCTCCGCCTCCACACCACAAAACCTATTTCCATTAAACCAACCCCAATGCCCAACCCCACACGTCGTCGCCATCGTCGCCCAAGCCCGCCGTCAAAACTAAGAAGGAAATCGACGCCATCGCCCGGCATCGAAACTGGAAATCCAGATCTATGAATCGGAAGAACAAAAAATCAAAAGATGGGTTTTGGGGAATCGAGTTTGATGATGACGCTGACGTTGGTGCTGGTGCAGGAGGATTGGAGGAAGATGAAGAGGAGCAAGCAGCTTCTCTGATTGGACTTCCGATTCCGACAACGACGACGAGGGGTTTCCCCATATGCCCCAGCAACGACGACGGCGGCCAAATCGATCGAGATCGAGTCGTGCTCGGCGGAGATGTTTCACCGGATTTGGAGAGGCGCCGTTGAGGAGGAGGCCGACACGCTCCGTCGTCGACGGTGGCGGCTGTAGTTGTGTAGGTTGAAATTAGGGTTTATGCTAATTTTCTCTTTCTCCCCTGCTTCCCTCTGTAGTACAAGAACATGGGTTTGTTTCTAGTTTTGTAATTTTTTGAAGATTGAGGAAGCAGCAGCTGCGGCAGGGGAGAGGTGGCGGAGGGGAGGGGAAGGCATTTTTAAATGTTTTTGTTTTTTGTAATTTTTTGATTAATTTTTTATTAAAAATAATAAATTATAGTATTCTGACGGCCACGTTGGAAGCCAACTCATCATGGTCATGCTTAGTCAGCATTAATAACAGAAAAGTTGACGGAGAGTTAACGTTTGGATAATTATTAGGAATTCAATAGGTTTGGATAAAATAAAAGAATTTTGAAAAGGTTTGGGTAAAAAATAGACATTGCCCTTTTTTTAATTCCAATAACTCGAATTATTGGATTTTTTATATATAAGTGTTTATATCATTTCTTTTTTCGGTACTATATTATTTATACTAAGTCTGATCAATAATCTAAATGGTTAGAGAAGATTTTGTATGAAATTTTATATATCCATCCTTGTTCTTTTTCCCAAAAAAACAAATCCATAATTCCTTTGAGACCGTTGATGGCGCGGCCAGATTGTACATGCATGACTTCAACACCCATAAAGTCGATCTTAACGGTATTGAATTAATTACCATTGTAACTTTTTTTCTTAAAGTACACGTTACGTACATACCCACAAAACTCACACACTTTTTCACTTACTAACAGATCATCACTAGCTAGCTACAACATCTAGTAAACTCGCAAACAACTAATTAACAGAAAGTGTAAATATACATAATAAATTAATAAGTCTAGTGATGGAGAGTAGCATAGGCGTTGACGAGAGCCAAGGCGTTGCTGGTGAGCTGACCAATCGTCTCAATCTTCCCTCTCACCACCGTCTTCATCTCCCCGTCGGCCGCCGTGCCCTTCCCGGCAAACCCGTCGTTGCACGTGGTCTCGTCGGTCAGCGCCGCGCTGACCCACGTCTGGACGTCGCTGATCATCATCTCGAAATCCGCGCCGCCCTTGGAGGCATGCATCTCGTCGATGGACTGTCGGATCTGGTCGACGGAGTCCCCGAGCTCCTCCACGCAGTCGCGCATCGCCGCGGAGTCGCGGGGGCTGATGCCGCCGTGGGACTGCTGGAGGTTGAACATGGCGGCGGTGGTGGACTTCGCTGACGCTAGGGTGACGTCGAGGGCGGTGGAGGCGAGGAGCTTGGCGCTGGTCTGGATTTTGGTGGCGTGGGCGGAGAGGGAGTTGTAGCACAGCTTAGGGAACGTGGTGGCGCTGCACGACGTACGGATGAACTCACTACAAAATAAAAGGCTTACAGCAGGGGGCTTTTTGGCTTTTAGCAGCAGCAAAAACCGCCGGTACATAGCCCGCCAGGGGTTGCCCAAACCGCAGCATAGCCGCCGCTAGACTGACCGCCGCTAGTTTATGCCAGGGGTCCGCCCAACCCCTGGTGGATGTTTTTGCAACGGTTTCTGTGGCGGTTCTTATCGACGGGATTGGCCTTTTGGGTTCCGTTGAAACATATATATTTTGCAGCGGTGGCATGTATTTTAGCGGCGTATTCATAACCCCTGCTACTGGCAAATTTGATCGGACAATTCACATCGCTTCCAAACCCCTGGGCCCTGGCTAGCTAGATTTAAAGAAGATTTGAGCGACAGTTCCAAACCCCTGCTTTTCTGCTGTAGCATTTCAATTCTCAATTATCATATATTTCTATACTTTTAAAAGTCTACATCACCCATTACACATGCTCCAACTTGGTAACTTCAGTACTTCACTCACAATACAAATTATTCATACAACAAATTATTTAAAAAAAAAGGAATCGAACAAATAGAAACTCAAATCTAAAGATAATGTCAACATCGAACGTTACTTTTTTTTAATCACCCACATATCATGTTATCCATTGGTTTCTTCTGAAATCCATCTTAACCTGTTACAACGCCAACCAAACACATAGAATTCACCATTAATAATATGAAGAAGAGAAATGAAGACAGAGCAAGAAAAAAATTCAATGAAACAAAAAACCATTCCTGAAACACAGAACAAGAAGTGAAACACAAAGACTAAGATACAAAAACTAAACTGATCCTAAACATATGCATGAAAAGAGACAAACTACTATGACCCTTTCTTATAAAAAAGAAAAATAAATAACATGAAATAAAACAAACGAATTACTGGAGACTATAGACACAAAGAAATACTAGGTAGTCTTTTAACAAGTTACTTTCAACCACACCTACACCAATTATACTTCCCTTCTTACTCGTATACAACCAACTACCACATTTGCAGAAACCCAATACCAACCAAACTAAATACACAATATGGCTTGGCTGGCTGGACTCGTGAAAATTGAGAGCAATCAATATGAGCCTAGAAGCAGGAGTTGACTAACTGGTGATAGTTAATATGCAGCAACACTATAGCAACTCTACCGACAAGCTTAAGCTAATATTTCATGGTAGAGGTGCCCTCAAGCACAACATTAGTTAGTATTCATATACAATAATGAAGGTACAGTAAATTCAACCAAGAAACTTCAGTAGATATAAAAATATACTTACATGTAATAAATCCCTCAAACATCCTCTATACCACAGCAGATCTAATCAAAATCCTCTTATCTGAACTCAAATTAATTAACTCATAGCAAGGTAGTTGTGTATGTTATGAGTAACTTTTGGTCAGCCCTGTGCAATACTTTGGCTTGATGAAATTATAACAACAATAGCACTATGAATGAAACACATAAGCACCTTATTCTATTATATTCATTTCTCTTTTAGACTAAAATGAAGCATGCAAGACTGAGATAAAGAATAATATACTAGATTATTACCTTGACTTCATGCAGTTCAATAATGCTTCCACATTTTATAGTTCACACCTGCATAACTTCTAAGACCACAAAAAAGGACGAATCATAAGAGGAAGCTAGAAATTTTAAAAAAATACAGAGCCAATAGGAACGGGAAATCATAGGGCACATACAACCTGGAATCATACAAAACTTTCTACAATAGAGTCAGTAAAAGTGGCTAAAACTGTATCCGCAAGAGAAGATATAACAAACGTGTCTCCAATGTCTTCAATTTTAGGAGTGAACATCTTGCAGTTTCTGAGTCTGCTACATTCTATAGTCCCTCACTTCTTTCCGTATCTTACGAAACATCTCTCACTTAGATTCTTAGGCATAAGTAGACATGAGAATTTAAGTGTAGGAGGCAGCACAACTTAATAAAAGATCTCAATGAAAGCAAACTTATCAACTGCAACAACCAATTCGAAAAAACAAAATACTCAAATAAGGAAAGTACAGAGTGGTTACTTATCAGGGCTTATGTGATCTTGTGCCAAATTAGAAAAAAGCATTCACCTTTGGCCATTCTTAACATGTAGAAAGAAATATGATTAGTTAAGCAACATTGTCCTGTTCAAAAAGAAAGGTCGAGCAATGTTGTGGTCAGGCTCAGATTAGTTTCAAACCTTTGCACCAACCAAATGATTAATAACAGCTATACATCAATTCAAAAACAAGAACTCCTGGAATCATAAACAAGGGATTAATTCACTCATAAATCAGTCAAATACCCTAACTATGGAGATAGAATTATATGATATCGAATGGAAAGAAGAACAGCAGAGGCTTCCATGCAGAAAAGAGATTGAACCTATCTATTTTCAGCAAGAGAAGAGGAATATGGTAGACTCACACAAGGTAACGAAATCTCATATGTCCAGCTGCTATTGATCTTGGGATGTACTGCCAGTAATTCAAGAAGTAATCGATTGAAGAGAACGAGAAGAATGGAAGAAAAATCTCATTGCTGATCCACTTCACTCCAATTAAAACTCTGCATTTCAATTGATCTAAGCATGCACAAATCAAATCTCGGAATGAAGAACTGGATAAGGGTCAAGATTAAGTTTAGAGAGAGTATACAACCTCAGTTATAGTAAAGGCCATCGTACGACAAGAGGCTGACGATCTCTATCAACTGCTTAATCTGTAGAGTTTTGTGTCATTAAGTTCCAATGAAGTAGTATAAGGAATCACAGAGAGTATACAACCTCAGTTATAGTCATGGCCATGGTATGATAGGAGACTGAGAAATGATATATCTTTCCTTGAAGGGGAAGTCGCATATGTCTTTAATTAGTACTTGCTACAATCTCTATCAACTGTTTCATGAGCCTAACTTTATTTGTGCTAATTCCTGAAACCAACAAATACAGGAAATCGATTATCACAACCATCAAAATAATGCAAGTGACAATCAACTAATTTCATTGGGCAAAAGAAACCAAAAGAGATAAGAAACCTGCTAATGTTGTTCTACAGGATTACTACTTTGGTTGACTCACACGGTGCAACACAGGTGCCAACCTCTAAATCTTATTTAAGATAGGAACAACACATAGCATCACTTGAAGAAAATTTAAAGAAAAACCTGAAATTAGTAGTGTTTCTTGTAATTCACGCGGCAATGATTCGCAAGGAACATGTCCAAAACTGTAAAGAAAACAACTGCATTCAAATAGAAAACAACTGCACCATGATCATGGCAAGGAAATGAGAAATTGAATCCTTGATTCGAGTTATAGGAACAATGAGAATACCATTCACTTACTTACTTAAACAATGAGGATCACATTCACTTTGCTAGCTGGTGATACTCAAAACATGATTAATTTAGATGTTAATCAAAGAATTGAAACGATAGTTTAGTGATAAACCTAAGAACTTCTTGAATCAGAGCTCCGGTCATAACTCAGTCAAATGCCCTAGTTTTGGAGATAGGGTTCGATTCTATTGGGTGGAAAGAAGAGCAGCAGAGACTTCCATACACACAAGCGGATCTTCTTGAATCAGAGCTCCGATCATAAATCAGTCAAATGCCCTAGCTATGGAGATAGGGTTCGATTCTATTGGAGTGAAGAAAATTAACGAAGAGAAAGAGGGATGAACTCACACAAGATGACGAAATCCCAAATGGCTAGCTGCTGTTGATATCAGGACGTATTGCCGGAGATTTGAGAGGAACGAAAGTCAAATCTCGCCGCTGATCCACTTCACTCTAATTCGAACACTGCGCTTCGAGCAATCCACATGCACAAATCAGATTTTGGAAATCAGAACTAAATAAGGCGCGAGATCAAGTTTAGAGAGTACCAGGCGAAATCGATAGAATGCAATAGCGATCGACGACCGGCCAGAGAGAGGAGAATCAGAGAATACGGCCGATGGCGAGAAGAGAAAAACAGCTTCACATTGATTGACGCCGGAGTTTAATGTCGACAGATCGATGCATATGGCGAATGGCGAGCGGAGAGCTCTTTCTCTATAGGAAGTAAGAACGCGTTAATTGTCCGCTAAGAGGAAAAAGGTTTTTTCGTAAAAATTGCTTTATTTCAGAGGGCAAAAAATATAATGGAAGGTCTTTGGATTTGAAAACAAAGTACATGTTATTTTGTTGGGCCTCGCAGCGGGTATTGGAACCGCTGGATCATTTGCTGCCAAATGTTAATAACATAAAGCCCGGCAGCAGTTACTCTAACCGCTGAAAGAGAACCCCTGGGCTAGGCCCATTCCCTTGTAGTGACTCCGTGTTGGTCGTTGCGCCGGCGGCGGCGGCGGAGAGGGATCTGCTGGAAGCGGATGACGTGGAGGCGAGTAGCGAGATGGCTAGGACGGCGGCGAGGAGAGCGGCCGAGAGGGCGGTGGAGGAGGAGGAAGCTGCCATTGGATTAGGCTGGGTTTAGGGCAGTGGGGCTAAATATATTTTTTTGGGTGTAAGAATGAAGATGGGGAATGCAAGGCTCCCAATTTATAGGGCCGAAAGGGTGAAGGTTCTATATTTCGGTCAATTATTAGAGTAGTAATAGTATACAATATGGATAGGGCGTGGACAATATATAAACTAAAATTATCAGAGAAAAATCTTTGTTTTTCTTCGCCATATCTGAAAACAGAATCAGCGAAGAAGGAGACAGGGCTCCAATGTTCAAACCTGTCGACCGTTGGAAGGGAGACGACACCGTATCCATCATATCCAATCCACGCATCAAACAAGACGACGACGCATCGCACCTGGAGCTGGAGCGAAGTGGTTTCTGGCAAATTACCAATCGAGCACAACTTCTTAATTTGTACCTTTTCCCCTTTTCGGATTGTACTTTCTTCTGTCCCAAGCTTGTCTTCTTTCCTTGAACCGTAAACCAAAAACTCAACAGCAATGATGAAGTGAAAATCAACACAAGCCAAGATTCCTAAAGCAAAACAAGTGTTAAAAATTGTAACTTAGAATGATCTGCGTTAGAATGTAAGCTTTTAATCTTTAAAGTTGAAATCTTGAATACAATTATAAGGACAAAGTGTGATTGAATAAATTGATTCCAGCAAGGGCTAGCTAGAGGAGCAGTTTGGGTTTTTTAGTCGATATGTAGTTCATTATAAATTTATAATATAAGTGATTTTTTTTTTAAATATTAGATTTAATTAAGAACCATATTTAATAAGTAAACATCAAAGTTCTTGTCTAAAGTGACTATTAGCGAAAATGTTAGATATTTTAATTTGGATGGAATGTAGATAGGAAGACCAATAAGAACACGTGTGCATTTAACAAGTTTTTCGTCAACTAAAATATCTTCCTCAACTGTATTTGTCCTTGTTTAATAGTATGTAAATTATACAAAATTAGCAACGGTCTCCTAATCACCTGTCCTAATCAACGAAGAGTCGAGACACTAATTAGCACTTTCACAAAGCGGAGCTACGTACTAAGGTGTTTGAAGAAAATCATAAATTAATGTATCAATTCACATTCTAGTTTGTCTGTTTCATCCTCGTCCTTTCGATTCCACGGCTTTGACAAGTAGTCATGTTATATGGGTTTGTGTAATTTTTTCAATCCTTGATGATCTTGTTGCATTTTATTTTTATTTTTGTACAAATGCATGATTTCTGTATAGTAATTAGGTAGCTAATCGCCATGAAGCAGACAAGAAACTGTAAGGTATTAATGGTTTGCTTAATGCATTGATATTTATTTGTAAGTTATATATAAATGAGTCGGTTTAATTAGTTGAGTGTTTAGTCTCAATAAAGGAGGACAAGTTAACTTTCACATCGGTGCTTAGGAGATAACCTCGCAGACACAAAATATCTGGAATTAGCTGGGAAAGACGAAACAAAATTTAGTTGGCCATTGCATATCTGAAAAGTGAATGGATCCTAGCCCAAAGGTACTATTGATTGGATCAGTATAGGCCCAGATCAAGTTGGGAGGTTACTACTATCCTCTTTCATTAATCAATTGAACATCTATGTATTTAACAAGTGTTGTTAACTAAAATATCTTCCTCAAATGTATTTGTCCTTGTCTCACCCAATGTAATTAACTAGTACAAAATTAGCAACGTTTCTTAATCACTTGAGGGCGGTTACAACAAAAACAAAATAATAATCGTCTAGAAGAGAAAAAAAATAGTTATAAGTTAACAACTCTGGATAGTGTCTTGATGCTCTTCGTTGGGTTAGGTTTATACAAAATATAATCTTCTCTTACCAGTGTTAAAATTGAAAAGGTCGTCATTTGCAACGGTTTTTTTATAGCAAAATACATCTGTATAGCAAAATATTACCTAGACAAATACAGAACATTTGTCTGGCAATTATAGCCCCTTTGTCTAATTTACAGCTGAAGAAAGAGCTTGAAGCTCAATTAGAGGATGCAAAAAAGGCTGAGGAGGGATTGTTTTGGCAAAAATCAAGGGAGGCAGGGCTTAAAAGAGGTGACAAGAGTACTAGATATTTTCATCAATCAGTGAAAATCATAACAGCAAAAAGAGCAATCCGACGAATTAGAACAGAAGATGGAGTGGTGGTTGAGGATGTGGAGCAGGTGGCTGATGCTGCGGTTGAGTTTTATCAGAAATTGTTTGGGGTGGCTAACTTAGACATCAAGCCAGATCAGCAGTTTTGTCAGGGGTGATTCATAAGCAGCTTTCTCAACAGAGCAAAGAGTGGTTATGTCAGGATGTATCAGTTGAGGAAATCAGAGAAACTGTATTTCATATGAATATCCACAAGGCGCCAGGCCCTGATGGATTTTCATCTGGCTTCTTCAGGCGTACATGGCACATTGTTGGGGAGGACATAACAAAAGGAATACAGGCTTTCTTTGAGAGTAACCGTCTTACAAGTGGTGTAAATGCCACTGCTGTGGCCCTGCTTCCAAAGGTACTTAATGCTGAGACTTTTAAAGAATTTCGTCCAATTTCATGCATTAATGTTCTGTATAAGGTGATTGCAAAAATTTTAGCCAAGAGGCTTAGTGAGGTGTTGCCTAGTGTTATCAGTCTAAATCAAACTGCCTTCATCAAGGGTAGACAGATTGTAGACAATATCATGTTAGCTCAAGATCTTGTTAGTGGATATCATAGGGAGAAGCTGTCTTCTAGGTGTGCAGTTAAAATAGACATTATGAAGGCCTTCGATTCGGTTAATTGGGATTACTTATTCATGATTATGAGGCTGATGGAGTTCCCTTCTCAATTTCTGGATTGGATTTCTACTTGTTTATCAACTGCTCACTTCAGCATCTGTGTTAATGGTGGAATGAATGGGTTTTTTAATGCTAAGAAGGGGGTGAGGCAGGGGGATCCCCTCTCCCCCTATCTGTTTGCACTAGCAATGGAGGGGCTCTCTGGTATGCTAATTAAAGCCTCAGAGCAAGGTTTAATTCCTTTTCATCCGCTGTGCAGCAAGATATCTCTAAATCATCTTTGTTTTGCGGACGATTTGCTGATTTTCACAGTGGGATCAGCTAGAGCAATTCTGGCAGTGAAGCAGGTATTAGATCAGTTTTATTGGCAATCAGGGTTAAGGTGTAATCCAGCTAAATGTTCAGTATTCTTTGGGGGGGGGGGAATCAGTCAAATACAAGAGGAATGCCCTGGAATTATCAGGGTTTGCTGATGGCTGCTTACCTGTGAAATACCTGGGACTGCCCCTCATCTCAGGTAAGTTGACTGATAGGGATTGTGATGCATTGGCATCAGCAATCACAAAGAAAGTACGGTCGTGGAGAGCTAAAAAGCTCACATTTGCTGGAAGATTACAACTGATAAACTCGGTGGTGACAGGGCTAATTCAATACTGGCTACAAGTTTTCATCTTGCCCAAGAAGATCTTAAAGAGGGTTCAGAAGATTTGTATGGATTTTTTATGGCATGGGAGTGAGTCAGGAAGAGCAAAAATTGCTTGGGAAAGGGTGGCAAGGCCCAAGAAAGAAGGTAGGTTAGGGATTTTAGCTCCTGGAATACAGCTTGTTCTCTGCGCTTGTTGTGGTTATTGATGATGAAATCAGGAGCTATTTGGGTTGCTTGGATGCTTAGGTATCGCTGTAAGACTGGAGATATCTGGACCATGAAGGAGAATGCTAATAGCTCCTGGGCTTGGCGAAGAATTCTTAAGAAACGCTCACAGGTGCAGCCTTTTCTTAGCAGGCAGGGGGATTGTGCCTTGTGGGATGGAAAACCTATGGAAAAGTACTCGGTTAAGCGGGTCTGGGATACTCTACGTCCAAAAAACAGCGTTGTGGAGTGGTATAAGGTTGTCTGGGGGCCGAATCATGTGCCTCGTTTTAGTTTTATAGCCTGGCTTGTTTTGCTTGATGGAATTACTACGAAAAGTAAGCTGTTGCGTTGGGGAAAGGTGAGTGAGGATAAGTGTGTCCTTTGTGGCATGGCAAGTGAAACACGGGATCACCTGTTTGTCACTTGTGAGTATACTCGTCTGTTGTTGCAGGGGTTTTTGCAGGATGGTCTGGTTCGAGGATCTTGGGTGGAGACTGTGCAGGCGCTCTGTGTAGCAGTGCAGCGAGCTCCGCAACGAGGAATTAATGTTAAATGGTGCCTCTTTATCACGTATATATGGCAAGAACGCTGCAGGAGATGTCATGATGAGGTTCCACGAGGGGTTGATGTAGTTAGGGAGATAATGCAGAGGGATTTACACATATTAGGTCTGCAGTAGTCGTGCGAGTGCTGTAAATGGGCTGCTGGGTTTTTTTTAGTTGTTGACACTGTTGTTTCTTTTTGCGCTGGGATGCCGCTTTGGTGTCCCTGCTTTCGTTGTATCTTGGATTGCTGATTTACCAATTCGTTACTTAATACAAAGGGGTAACTGATTCAACGAAAAAAAAAAAAATTATAGCCCCTTTCTTTGTAAATATTATCGCCGTTAACACATAGTCAAAGCGAACATTCACGTCATCACAAGTGAATTCCGCTTCAATTATAAATCGGATGGATCAAACCACGTGGCATGCCACATCAATTCATAATATTATTTTTTAATAAATAAGCAAATAATTTTCAGTAAACCCGCTACCACGACTGCACAAATTCTCTTCTTTATTAGAAAGAGTCCCTTCAAAAAACTTTCGATTTCAACAAACCACAGAAAGAAAGCAAAGTATAAATCTACACAATAAATAAAAGCCAAATGAGAAAACTTGAAGCCCCATTTCAAATTTCCTGCATCCAGAGTGAAAGTAGGAAGGACATTTTGGTCTTCACAATTACTTTTTTTTATTCATTAAAAAGACACTTACTAGGATTCGAACCATGACCATTTTAAAGAAAAACAAAGATCATAACCAATCACACTAAGTACATTTGTTGTATCTTTTTAAATTAAAAACATATAATTGCAGAGAGGAAAAAACTCTTCCCCCATTTCAAATTCCCTGCTCCAGGAGCGTTTGTAGGAAGAGTAGAGTAGGGAGTGTCAATTTTTTTCTTTTTCCTCTGTGGAACGGGCCAACTTACCGTACACATGTAGATTTAAACGGGTCCAGGAGTGTCAATATTTTTCTTTAAGTCCTTTTATTTCGCCGTAGTGGTAAAATATATATATGAAAAGGAAAAAACAATACTCCTTTTTATTGCTAAAAAGAAAAAAAAAACAATAAACTAATGCATGGATTCTAATGGGCTAACCGCTAATCATAAAATAAAAGAGTTGAATGAGTCTGACCTACACGGGATTTGCCCATCAAGTAAAACAAATGAACATCATGAATTTGCCATTCTAAAACAAACTATTTTCTCTAGCATAATATATATTATGCTATTATTTTATATCTTAGTGGCTAAAATATAATGTATTTTAAAGTTATTCAATGGTACAACCTCGACCAACTCAATTAGTCCAATTTTTATCATTTCAAATATATATTATGTAATTATTTGATATCATAATGATTAAATTATTGTGTATATTATAGGGAATGGTTTGGTATTTGTTAGTTAAAAACTAAACAGAAAGATCTATTTGGTTATTTTTAACATTAAAACGATCCTAAACATTTTCAGTTTCCTTTCGAAATTCTATAGTTTTATTCCCGAATCAGTGATGTGCAAATGGTGAATTGCAGTCATCTCTTTTCTTTCATTATTTTTTATTTTCAAATATAAAGTTTAAAAGTAAAGAATAATTAGAGTTTGGCATGAGTCGGTCAAACAGGCTGAATTTCAAATTTTTGCCCGTTTTGATCAAGTCTAATTTATAATCACATGGTTCCCTGATACCCTATAAAAATCTCAATCCAAACCAGTTTGGCAGGTGAGTCCGTGTTTACCACCATTTTCTAGGGATACAGGAAAGTTGGTTCCTATCCCAAATCGTGCTGTTCATTCTTGATTTCTTTAGATTTTATCATGGCTTGGCAAAAAACCAGAAAGCACAATGATGAGAAGATGAAAGTTTTATAAAGCAAATTAATCGGCCAACGGGCCGAGTAAAAGCTAGCAACGATTGTGAGATGCTCATTTCCCGAAAACCGGCGGGATATGCGATTTTTTATTCGATTTTATGGAATTCGGTTTCTATAAAACTTACTCCACCTCATCATATTACCAGAAACAATATTGTTTCACAAGGTAACAGGTACTTGATTTTGGTTCATAAGGCTGATTTTTGATTCGTTGCATCATTCATGTCTCTTTTCTATTAAAATTCACTATTTTTATCACGTGTTTCCCAAAAAAAAAACTATACAACAATAAGCTATACACCCCATTACATTATCAAATTTCATACCTCATCTTCGTCCGGCCAAATGGCCGGGGCCCACGCTAGTAATAAATAAAAGCCGAATGATGAAAACTGTTGTTCCATTTCAAATTTCCTGCAACGAGAGTGATTATAGGAAGGACATTTTGGTCTTCACAATTGCTTATTTTCTTATTTATTTATTCATAAAAAAGGACATTTTGCTATACACCCCATTACATTATCAAATTTCATACCTCATCTTCGTCCGGCCAAATGGCCGGGGCCCACGCTAGTAATAAATAAAAGCCGAATGATGAAAACTGTTGTTCCATTTCAAATTTCCTGCAACGAGAGTGATTATAGGAAGGACATTTTGGTCTTCACAATTGCTTATTTTCTTATTTATTTATTCATAAAAAAGGCATGCACTGGGATTTGAACCTTGGTCTCTTTAAAGGCAAGCAAGGATCATAACCAATCACACTAAGTATATTTGTTGTATCTATTTAAATTCAAACATACACGAACCTAAATTATGAAAATCATATGACTTTTTTAACGATTAGTTGGCCACTGAATCTCCCGTAAGTACTTATTTGGTGTTTTAATACTTTGATTATTTTAGTTGTAGTTTAATACTTAATTTAAATTTCTATCTATTTTATAAATATACAATAACCCTAAAATTGCAGCCCAAATATCACTGGTTCGAATATTGCATATCGAATTGCAATATTAAACATGTAGAAGCAATATCGACTTCTTAAATTAATATTATTTTTCAGAATTACTATGGAGAAATTATATCTTTGTGCAAACTATATGAGACTGGTTCTTTTAATGTTTTAGTCGGGATAATCGCTACATTTTAAACTTCTTCATAATCTGGCATGATTGGATCCAATGATCATTATACAAGATTGTGTTTAATAGGGTGGCTCATTTCACCACTTTTTTGGCGTGTTAATGAATTTGTAGGACAATGACAGGTCTACATCTACACTCATCACAATCTACACATCATATAAATGTGAAATGTGAAATGAGAAAAGAGGGATTCCATTTCAAATTTGATGCGTACAGAGCAATTTTTTAGGGGTAAATTTAGAAGATGCCAGTGCGGTCGGTCTGTTGAGCACGAAAGTAAAAATATGTTTTCATTTAAACGGGCCCAAACTGTTATTTGGCCCACTAATCGTGCACCCATCGCCAATGCAGTCAAATTCGGGATTTTGATCGTAAAATCGTAGGATTTTAGGATTTTACTTAGGGATTCCGATCTTGATTTTACTAAGAGCCAAACCCATGAACTATATCCCTTCATCATGAATTATTTTGAGTTACACAGTAAATAACAATTAAAATAGTGATTTTGGAACATTAATCTTGAGAATTATCTTATGGAAAAAAAATCTTCTGAATTATCATTTTAAATGCTATGTGTCTTTGTGATATTAATAATTTACCTTATTAATATTCTTATATGCTATGTTCTATATGGTACTTAAAATCCTACGATTTTACGATTCGATTATACGATTTTGATTTTACCCCAGTTTTCGATTTTAGGTAAAATCTCGATTTTAACTGCTTTGCCCATCGCAGCCTCTCCAAATCTTCCTATTCTACTCGCCGGGTCATCTCCTCCACTACAAAATATCTCCTCATGTACTCAAAGTTCTCACTGAAACCTAATATCTACAACTTAGGCGCAGAGGGAGCAACCGATGGATTGTAGCGACCCCCACTATTTTGATAGCTAATCAAGAAGAGCGCGTTTGTTTAGTTGTATGGTGATTCACTTAATTAACAATTTTTATTCCGTTGACAGCCTCCTCTCCGCAATTGTATTGTGTTCACGAAGATCTGAAGGCGCAAGTGCAATAGGTCAAGGGGTAAACAATATGTATAAAGCGTTGGCCAAATTGAATTGAGTCATTCTACTTGGAATATGAAGATTTTTGCTTAATTGCTTTGGTTCGTGATGCAACTATGTTATGTTTGAAGGTAGACCAACGCAAACAACAGCACAGCTCCAGGGCTATTCTGCACATTAGGTAGTTGGGGCATTAATTGATAATTATTTGGGATTATTCCTACAAGTACATAATTTGGAACGTGCCTTTATATTGCATTGATTAATAGTTGTTTGAGATTTTTCAAATGAGTGATTTGACATGTTAAACTCTCTTATTTTTGAAAATGGAGTCTTCGAAGTGGAATATGAAGATTTTGGATTAAGCTTGGTTTCGTAACGCCCTTATGGGTGTTTATTCTCTAAAATGCAGCTGTCTTTCAAAGTGCCCGTTGCAAATGGCAAGTCAGGATACAACGATGGTACCGGTCCACGTTTATATCATTACTAGGTAGCAGATTGTGTCCATTCTACTATATCATTTAGCTAAATACTTAGTTGTTCTTTTCAACTAAAAATTATGCTTAAATGTTGTGATTGGCCTCATAAATGTATGTCTTTGCATTAACTGTTAATGATTGTGAGTTTTGGTTTAATGGTGAAAAGTCCATTTATTTAGAAGTCTAAATTGGGCAAACCTATTGGACAATAGGAATGCCATACATTAGTGTCGTGGGAGGTTTGTTTGATGTCTCAGGGTGTTAGATTTTTAAGAAGGTTGTTTGTTGTGGCAGAGAGTCCTTAAAGCTAGCGAGGTATTCCTATGTGGGCTTTTTCTTTGTTTGACTTTTTCTCGCCTTTTTTCTTATCTCTTTCTCTATTTTTGGTTTTTGTGTGCTACCTTCAGTTGCTACGTCTTCATTTGTGAGCCATCTATACTTTTCTTATTCAGTGCCTAAAAATCATATATACTCGATTGCATAGTAGTTACTAATAGATATATTTATGCCAATAGAGAGATTTTAAGTTTTATCAGTTGTTAGTTTTAATATTTACTTACATTGGTTGTTTATGTAGTTTTCTTTGTAATATTTCTCATTATACAACTAATTACTACGGTTACGTAGTTGTATAAGTGGGGGTTGGACATGATAGTTCTTAGAAGCATCAATACTTGAAGGTTATTATAATGACCAAATTCTAAAGTTATGGTTTGCCTTCAACTTGCTTGGAGCATTTCAATTATGCATCAATTGTTCTCTCCGTGTAGTTAACTCTCAGACAAATCGAAAATCTTGCTGATATGTGCTTGATTGTAGTTAAATTTAGGGTTCTACTGCATTGTTGCTTTACTCTTTTTTCGTGGTTGAGTCTGCTTCAAAAAATTTAGTTTGATTTTAAAAAATTTTGCTTCTGCAGTCCTGTCTTGCCACCAACGCGTTCAATAGACGGAGACGGGAGAGGCGAAGGCTATTTTTGTGTTGTTGTTGCTGGTTTAGGGATCGGTTTGTGAAGAAGAGGGAGAAGAGAGGGGGAAAGGGAAATGCAGGAGAGGGGGATAACTCTTTTCTCCGACAAAAATGGAGTGAAGAAAGGAATTATGATCAGTAAGAATATGGTTATCTTACATAACGGTCTCTATTCTGTTTGAATTGAGCTTGAGAGGCAGTGATAAGGACGAGCTGCAACCAATTCATAGTGAGAAGAGAGCTATGAACTGTGATCATGTCTTATTTCAAGTTAGAAGGTAGTTTCAGTATAAGGATTATTTAATTTGACAAGTTGTTTCGTCCATGATTCTTGGTAGTTTCAGTGCCATTCTAGCCAATGTTTAGTCTGTAATTTTTGAGAATTGATGTGCGAGTAATGACTTTCACTTAGCTTCAACTATTATGTGTGTATTTATTGGCATGTGATAGAATTCTCTTTTCCTTTTCATTGAATTCATTTTCATACTCTAATTGTATTATTTGTACATAGGCAAATCATGCTCGAGATGGCAACTCGCTGATATGGCTGGTGCAAGGAATGAAGCCATCATTAGAATTCAGACCGACAACGGGGAGGGATGCCCAGGACTAATTCAATGATGATTGATGATGGTATAATAAAAACTGCAGTCTGCATCAGCACCAATTTCTAGGCCTAGGTAAAGGTATTCAACCCAGAACTCTGCTTACCGCTAAAAATTGCCCTCACCAAACCTTGATCCTGTTTGACCCACTTCTGAAGAGTCAAGATATATGACTAATCCTCCCCGTTCGTATTTTCTTATTGACTCTTTCTGACCCTGTAGGTTGGGGCGGGTCGGGAAGAATTGGATTAGTGGGTCGGTCCTAATCAAGTGGAATCCCAATCCCTTCACTCTCACTTGCTTTCTCTCCCATTCCACAAGTGGGTAACATACAGTAATCCGGCCAACGGGCCGGGTAATAAGCTAGTGAAATAGAAGAACCCACAATGTTGTGGTTGGGGGATGGAAGAAGGGAAAAATAGGTGGGAAAACCATCCAAAACCCACGGACAAAAGGAAGAGGGGCGGGACCCACAAGTAACCGTATTCTTCAAAGACCACGATTATAAATTGATGACGTCATTTTTAATATTGGTGAAATCGGATTATTTAGATAGAGATTAAAAGAGTTAATCAGACTACAAGACAAAACTACACCAAACTCTTCACTTGCTAACCGCGTACTACAACATCTAACGAACACAAACTATTCATACTAAAGCGTGCATAGAATCTAGTGACGAAGAGCAGCGTAGGCGTTGATGAGAGCCAATGCGTTGCTGGTGAGATGAGCAACCGTTTCGACCTTCCCTCTCACCACCGCCTTCATCACTCCGGCCATCTCTTTCCCGTCGAACCCGTCGTCGCACGTGCTCTCGTCCGTCAACGCCGCGCTGACCCACGTCTGCACGTTGCTGATCATCATCACGAAATCCCCGCCGCCGCCTTTACTCCCCGCCATCTCGTCGATGGACCGGCTGATCTGGTCGACGGAGTCGGCCAGCTCCTCCGCGCAGTCGCGCATCGCCGCCGCCTCCCTGGGACTGATGCCGTGGGTGCGGGAGAGCTTGACCATGGCGGCGGAGGTTGACTTGGCGGAGGATAAGGTGACGTCGAGGGCGGTGGAGACCAACAGCCTGGCGCTGGTCTGGATTTTGGAGGCGTGGACGGCGAGGGAGCTGTAGCATAGCTTAGGGTATGTTGTGGCGCTGCAGGACGTACGGATGAACTCCGTGTTGGTCGTCGCGGCGGCGGCGGAGAGGAGTCTACTGGAGGAGGCTGTTGACGTGGAGGCGAGTAGTGAGATGACTACGACGGCGGAGAGGAAAGCGGCGGCAGAGAGGGAGGCTGCCATTGGAATGTGGGGGAAACGGTTGTGGATGGATGGGGGAAAGGGGATCGGAGCTCACAATTTATAGAGAGGGGGATTCTAACGATGAAATGAAATCGGGTTCGAAAGGCAAGAGGTGAAAGATGGTGTGGTATAAGATTTATAATAACCTTCTCTCAACAATTCGAGTTATTGAGACCAACTGGTTTATGACATGGTATAAGAGTTGGCTTGGTCAAGTGGCCGTGTGTTCGAATTTACACGACCCCAACATTAATAGTTGATTAAAGTACAAAGTATGGAATATTGGAATTCTAACCTCAAATTTGAGCTTTTAAGGTTTTCTACCTTTCAAATATCGAATTCGGGATTTCTTGACTCAATCGAATATGAGCATGATTCTATTACTCAATCCATTTGTTATTAAACTATTGAAATTATGTGAATACACGTGATTCGTTCGGTGATAATACAATTAGTCCCCTGAATCTGAATGTTCCAAGTCGAATTCCTTAAGCAGCATCTTATTATAAAAATCAAACTATGGGATACTTATTAAAAAGAGAAACTATTAAAATGATTATTCACATAGAGATTTCACGAATTGAGAGTTCGTTTGTTTAGCGAATTTGGCTGGATTTTTTGACTCGATAGAACCTAAACATAATCCCGTTACTCAATTCATTTTTTTTTATGGGCTCAATTCATTTATTATTAAACTGTTAAAATGATTATTCATAAAGAGATTTCACAAATGGAGAGTTTGGTGTTTTTTCCCTTGACAAATATTTGCATGCATGTACGAACGTAGGGAAGGCCAAGACCAGTCAGATAAATAGTGGCTAGGTGGTGCTCGCTGGGCCCGAAATTAATGATGTCGACGAGGGCTCAGACCGGGTTAATTTACTTGCGTTCGTACTTCGTATTGCGGTCGTATTAATCCATGGATTGGTGGATTCATGGATTGAATTCAAATAACATCTTCAATTTAATTTCAATATGTAAAATGCAAAATGTTTATGTACTAATCCGAGTTCTTGATATAGTATGATAATAGTGGAATTCACATGGAGTTATATTTCCGTTGCTGTTTATCTAAGTTTTTAATATGTGCATTATCTGTTGAGACGACATATTAGAAAGTGATGATGGGATGGAGGCTATAATTATTTCGATCCTTCACTATTTCGGTTTAATACGGAAAATGTGTTGCTATTTTTTAATTTTTAGTCCCTTATAGTAAATGTTTGCTTCGCCATTGGTGATTGGCATAAGTGAAACTACTAAAGAGTGATCAAGTTATTAGCACCGCGAAGAGGTCTATATGTCTCTCCCACCAGGTGTTTCCCCACCTCCCAACATTCCCAACCCTGTCATGCAAGCTTCACAAATTCTTATATGGTCTGAAACAAGCTTCTCGATACTAGTATTTCAAATTGTCTGAAAGTCTCACTCAAGAGGGATACAAGCAAAATTATTCCTTGTTTACAAGAGTAATTGCTTCCTCCTACACTGCCATTCTAATTTAAGTTGATGAATTAATTGTTGGTGAGAATGATTTAACTTAAATCACTTGAATCGAGACATTCCTTCACGATGCCTTCAGCAACAAAGACTTGGACATTCTCAAGTTTTTTCTTGGCCTTGAAGTGGATCGTTTATCCCAACGAAGTTATTCCGATAGGGGTGTATGTCCAGGCACTAGATGGCGGTCCATCATAGGTTACTGTGTGTTCCTAGGAAGCTCTCTCATTTCCTGGAAATCCAAGAAGCAAATCGCTATTTCCAGGTCCTCATGTGAAGTTGAATATCGTGCCCTAGCCTACACAACTTGTTAAGTACATTGGCTCCTTTTCCTTCTCCAAGATTTCCAGGTTCCTCATCCACAACCTGTGAGTTTCTATCGATCAATCTGTCATTTAAATTGCAGGAAATCCCACTTTTCATGAAAGAACCAAACACATCGAATCGAATTGTCATATGGTTCGAGACAAGCTACTTACTAGCATTATCAAAGTACTTCATGTTCCATCTGACAATTAGTTTGCCGACATTTTTGCCAAGCCTTTACCTCATGCTCCATTTGATTCCTTACTCTCCAAGCTTGGGGTACTAAATCTGTAACCTCCAACTTGCGCGGGCGGGGGGTGGGGGGTTAACAAGAAACCACAATAGTTCTTTCTTCTACACCAAGCAAACTTGAACCCAACTCAGGAGATAAGAGGATGACCATTAAACCACACGTTGTTTCATACTACTCCAAGAAACGTGTGTCGCTGCGTTATTGAGCAATCCACACAACGTTATCGCCGTATCGATGGGCGAGCAGCGAGCTACTTTCATATATAGTCTTAATAATTATAAGCAAACAAATTATGGAACGAATAATTGGTGGCCCATTTGTAGGGAATCATGCATTATTGTTATATATTGTACACTAATAATTCATCCAATGCACATGCATCAGGTCGACCCTGCCGTTGTTTCCTTTTCATTCCTTCACTCGCCACCATCTCTACAGACTACAGCAGTTCAGGATGCTTTGTTTCAGTTCATACATGAAATTTTTCCCCGATTCGTACCCGAAAAATATGTTCCGTTTTGGATCGGCTAGCTAGCATAGCTTAGCTAGCTCAACAAATATCTGAAATTAGTCGGAAAGACGAAACAAAAATATGGTGGGCCCAAGGCTTACGTGAAAGGTGATTGGATCCTGGCCCAAAGGTACTATTGATTGGATCATCAGTAGGCCCAGATCATAAGTAGCTAGTTTCAAATAATACAATTGACAACATTGCTATGATTTGAAATTAGATCATATATCGTCAGACTAGAAGTCACAGCACACATGTACTTTTACGTGTTTTGGGTCTCATTTGGTAATATTTTCATTTCAAGTTTAGATTGGTGTTAGGTCATCTGTAGAAGGATTATTTCCCTAAATACAGTGAAAATTAAAAGTAATTTCCACAATACATCACTTTTATAAAAATTTCCCAAAATACCAAAGTTTGAACCGGTTCGAGTTTAACAAACTCGAACTAGGAAGCAGATCGATTGCCAGGGGATCGATCCACGTGCATCGAGTGAAACAGCAGCGATTGGCTGGAACGGGACGGCTCGGATCGAGTGCAGAAAACTCGATCTACGTGGATCGATTACAGGACCCTCGACCTGATTGACATGGATCGCTGACATAAGCAGCGCTCCACCCTGATCGAGTTAAGGGGAATCGAACTCCACTGTTCGATGGCAAAGTCCGCGATTTACTTTTGACGCGGATCGAGTGGAGAAAAGTCGATGCACGTGGACCGAGCTCTCACAAATCGATCTACTTGACGCGGATCGATGACGTCAGACCCGCTCCACCGTAGATCGAGTTTGCCAGACTCGATCTAGTCGTTCGATTTGCCTGCACTCGAACTGTTTTTGACGCGGATCGTTGGCGGAAAAATCAATGCAGTGGTTCGAGTCTTCTAAACTCGATCCACCTCAACCATCTGCACCTATAAATACCCCCTCTCATTCCACCAAATCCCACACCACTCCATTCTTCTTCCTCTATTCCTCCCACCACTCTTGAAGAAAAAATATGCTCTGTGGTTGCGGCTAAGCCCGATCTTCCGCATCAGATTTTTTTTCTTTAGTTTGGTACTTCTATCACTCAAAATTACCGAGATGGATCCGAGTATTTACGATCCTAGATTATACATTCAAGGCGGACCGCGAGAAACCGATTTGTTGGATGAGCAACCTTACCATCGGTCTGAAAGTGTTTGGGCGGCAGATCCGGTAAGCACTTCCTCATTTACTTTTCTTTTTTTAAATGTGATAGTATTCTTCTAACTTTTTTTTTGTATAATAATTGATATTTTTTTTTTCTACAGGAACAACTTGACGTAATCACCCATCGGTCGCTATCTCGCTTGCCTAAATGGGATGATCGTATCGAGCCCTTCATTGAAAGAGCGCGATTGCTGAGGGTGCGAAAGTTTGTGGGGATGGAGATGGACAACAACCTTCTTACGGCAATGGTGGAAAGATGGAGAAAAGAAACGCACACATTCCACCTTCTAGAGGGAGAGATGACGATTACGTTGAAGGACGTAGCCATGCTGACAGAGCTTCCAATCGATGGTGATGCAATAATTGAAAGTTCACAGAAACCATTGAATGGTTGGGGCCAATTTATAAGCGAGCGTTTAGGTATCAACATCCCCGAGGAAGCAGAAGAAGGTCGTCGTGTACCACCTCTACACAAGTCTATGTTATTGATACCTTGGCTAGTGAGGACCGTTGGGGAATTACCGGAGGATGCCACGGATGCTCAGATAGAGAGGTATGCTCGCATTTACCTTATTTGTTTGGTTGGAGGATTTTTGTTTCCGAACAAGTCTGGTGGAAATATGCATTGTATGTGGCTTCGAGTTCTTTTGGGAGATTGGGACGAGATTGGGAGAAAAAGTTGGGGATCTGCTTGTTTGGCCATGATATATTCGGAGTTGTGCAAGTGTACGGATCCGAAAACAAAGCAAGCGGGTGGTCCCATGTTCATCCTCCAACTATGGGTTTGGGAGCACCTTCCTACTTTCGCTCCGATCTGCCCTGCCAACAGTTGGGGTCCCGATGAGCCACTACGACAATGGGCTTATGGTGCTAGATGGATTGGAGCTATCACGAGTGGCATCTCTCTAGACGGGTACCGCCAACATCTTGACCGTCTAGAATTCAACGAGGTAACATTCTAGCTTATGATTATTTCTTTCTAATTTATTTGTTGAAGTTATTTGTCTTAGTCTTAGCCTATGATTTATTTTTATGATTACGAATTCTATTTTATTTGTTGAAATTATTTGTCTTAGCCCATTATTTATTTTTATGATTATGAATTCTATTTTATTTGTTGAAATTATTTGTCTTAGCCCATTATTTATTTTTATGATTATGAATCCTATTTTATTTGTTGAAATTATTTGCTTCGATTTTAATTTATTTGTTGTGTTGAAACTTAGGTGGAGTGGGATCCGTATCCGAACGGAGCAAAGGATTTGTACGAGTTGCGATACCCTGAGGATCGCCGACTCTGGTCGTGCAAGTTGCCTGTGATTTGCCACAACATTGTCGAGTGGCACCTCCCGGATAGATGTGTTCGACAATATAATTGGGCGCAACCGATTCCTCTCCCACTCCCGGACGTACATAAGTCACTCCACAAGTACAGCAAGGATCTGCGGGGTGCAATAAGTGATTGGCCAACCAAGCACCATAGATGGATCGAAATGTGGGAGTCTCGTCAGACGTATGCAATTGATGGGGAGCCAATGACGAGGCCAATGGGGTACCAAGATGAATACATGGTTTGGTACCGCAAGTTCACAAAAAGATGGGTAACCAAACGTGGCGCCGTGATCGATTCATTGGTAAGCACAATATCTATTTACTATAATCACTTTAGCTACACAAATAGTGTTTACTAACATGTTTATTATTTAGGTTGATGGGTTGGAACTTGCATCAATGACGTTGGAGAATGAACCAGAAGATGCTGTGCCAGGGGAGAAAATTTCATTCTTGAAGAAGCTCTTCAAGAATCTCTTGTCATGTTCGCGGGAAATCCGAAGGGATGTCATTGCATATCCTCCTGCTCCTGCACCGCCACGTCCTTCCTCCCACGCCATTGAAATTGAATCTCTCCCGCCATCACCACCAAGGAGGAGTAAACGTCGGCAAGAGCCAGTTAACGTCCCTGTGCATGTACGAGAAGATGTTGCACTTCCCCACCCATACGAGTATGGATTACCTCCCGCCAGAAGGGAATTCGGAGAGGGATCACCGTACGAAAGAAGGTATGCAAGACTATAGATGAGATAGGCATTGCACGAAGACCAACATACAAACCATTGAGGCACTCACCCATGTTCGTTGTTGTTATTCCATACCTATACCCTTCGTCTTGATGTAACGTCCACCTCTCATAAGGATGAGTTTCTAGCCAATCTGCATCTTCAGAGTGGACCTCCCTTATGCTCTTCATTTTGTCTACAAACTTTCGAGTCTGAAAAGCAATAGCTACAATAAAGCAAAATAAGGTTAGTAAAGGAGTATACACATTCAACCAATTGATATAATCACAACATCTTATTTGTTCTTACCAGCGTGCCAAACTGCACGTTGTCCATAAGTTCTACCAAAGTGCTTCCCGTAATTGCTTTTGAAATGTCGTATGCACCATCGCCACTTCCACCCTAGCTCCTCGGGCAGGTCGTAGAAAGCATGTCTAATTCCATGGTGTCGATCAGAAAGTATGGCAATGTCCTTCCGTTGAGTGACACGAGTGTATAGTTGGGAAAAAAACCATGCCCAACTTAAGTTGTTCTCCGATTCGACTATAGCAAAAGCAAGGGGGAAAAGTTGCATACTGCCATCAACACTAGTGGCAACGAGTAGAGTGCCCTTGTATTTGCCGGTCAGAAAGGTGCCATCAACTTGGATTATTGGCAGACAATGGGTGAAACCATCAATGCAAGGTTTGAATGCCCAAAATAGTCTCTTAAACACGCGTTTAGCACCTCCATAGAAATCTTCGTAACTAGGCACAAAAACAGACCCAGGATTCTTGTCCTCCATTGCAAGAATCAAACGAGGCATGTTAGCAAATGACTCTTTCCAATCACCATACACCTCTGCCATAGCTTTTTGCTTCCCATGCCATGCTTTCTTGTAACTGATGGTATAGCCATGTCGATTCTTCACTTCAGCGATGACACTCTTCACGGTGATCCCAGGTTGTGCCTCAATCAGATGTTTGATTGTTTGTGTAACCTTCCTTGCACTCAATTGTCGGTGATCTAGAGAAATCAGTGACGACCTACAAGTGTGGTTGTTGTCTGTCTTACGAATGAGCCAAGCCCCATTTCTTTTAACATATGCCCCCCGAACATGCCACATGCATCCGTCGCCATGATTCTCGCAACGAACATGAATTTGTTTAGTGTCAGAAGTGATGACACGATATTGAAAGCTTCTTCGCATAGCAGTTTCTTTCAATGCATCAACCACCTGTGGCTTTCCTGCAAATGTTTGGCCAACCACGAATCCAGAGTCAGGAGTCCAGATTGGTATAGGAGGGAGGTCAGGATCGTCGTTGTGAGCATAGAGAGGATGTTGTGGTACCATCGTGTAGTGAGGTGTGGGGGGCTCAAATTCCCCCTCGTCAACTTCCAGATCTTCACCATCTGAACTACTCATTGATTCTAACTCTTCGTCTTCCACGTCGCTTGCCTCGCTAGTGTACGGAGGACTTGGTTTATCCACATATGGATCATTGTTGATGCCAGATGCTGCTGTAGATGCTTGTCTGGGTGCCCTTATGTAATCCCATTCTCCACCCCATACTGGCCACTCCTGTCCGTCATGTTCCACCAATGGACCAGTTGCAGTTCGATCCTCGTATGTTGGCCATGGTGCATCATGCCGCACTCTGAAATCTCCTGAACCGGAAAAACCTCCCGATCCTTCACCTTGTTCGGTATAACCGCCCCCACCATATTGGCCAACAACTTCTGTCTCGACATACACCTCAGCAGTTGGAAATCTGTTCTCTGCAATAAATCTCATCATCATATTAACATCATCATCGTCAGACAAAACTGATCCTTCATATACAAGTGCATAATCCTTGTAAACCGGCATACGGTAAGTCATCTTGCATACTCTTCTCCCTCCTATGCAGCATCGTTCCGCACAAATATGGCTGAGTTCTTGCCAAGTAAATATGCTCTTAATCGGGACAGTACTTGATTCACCATCTTCGTAGTCAATACTATCATGAAAATGGGTAATTCGACCATTCCACCGAATCAATAAGTCGAATTTTCGAAAATTTCTACCCATTTCTGCAGTTTATAGAAGAAGCAGCTCATTACATACAGTACAAACAATTCTAAATTAATCTAAAATTCTAATACGCTCATTCAAACAACGTAAGCAGAACTTACCTTCAAAAATTTTCTTCTTTGGTGGTGAGCTATGGTGCTCCAGCTGCTGCAGATTGTGTTTGGAAGAAAGAAGATAGAAAGTAAAAGAGCTGCCAGAATGTGCTAAGTGAGGGCTTTTTATCCTCGTAAACTGATGCAGTGGTTCGAGTCTAATACACTCGATCTACACTAGTTCGAGTTTATTAAACTCGATCTACGCCATCCAATAATTTCCCCCCTGCAACCTATTCTGAAACATGTCGGACCGAAAGCGACTGGACAGAATTATTG
Source organism: Linum tenue (assembly GCA_946122785.1). Lineage (NCBI taxonomy): Eukaryota > Viridiplantae > Streptophyta > Magnoliopsida > Malpighiales > Linaceae > Linum > Linum tenue. Next base: position 50,669,033 of record CAMGYJ010000004.1, on the reverse strand, counting down.
ACCAAGTAGTTCGAGTTTAGTGTAATCGAACTACCCTAGTTCGAGTCCTTAAAACTCGATCTATGATAACAAAGAATCTTATCCCTGCAACCTTATCGTGAAGCATGTCGGTGGGCCTGTAGTTCGAGTCTTTCAGAATCGATTTACCTAGTTCGAGTCATAGGGACTCGATCTAGTGCAGATAAAGATCGAGTGTGTTAAAGTCGTTGCAATTCATCGAGGTTTCAGGGGTCGATCTAGCTAAATCGAGTTGCCCGTACTCGATCTACTGGATCGAGTTTGTCTTCATCGATCTAGTGAGATCGAGTTCTTTGCCATCGATCTATGTTGTTCGAGTTTGTCATCGTCGATCTAGGAAGTAGTTCGAGTCTTATAAACTCGAACCCTTTGAAACTTGGGTAGTTTGGGAAAATTTTATAAAACTTATGTATTCTGGGAATTATGTATAATTTTTACTGTATTCTGGGAATTCTTCCTCTGTAGAATATATATAAATATATGTCTCCTAACCTCTGTAAATTGTATATCCAAAAATACCGTAAAATTAGTTTTTCATGTTCGTAAATTAACTAACAAATATCATGTTAGTGAATAATCTTACTTTCCCCCCTTTTTTTATAATGGTGATAGAATATATTTCACGACGGAACGAAAAGGAAGCTGAAAATGTACAAAGATAGGGATCAACAGAATTGAACCCAAAAGAACTGAATAAAAACAAAGAAAACAGCTCGGAGGAAAGCGGACCAGACCACCCCTGCTCCGGCTCGGCACATCGATGAGAACAGAACAAAGAAATCTCAGAGTGAGGCCAAGAACAGGGCCAAAGAGAACGAGAAAACCCACCGTAAAACTGCCTCCAAGGCAACTCATTATAGGTCTCAAGACCAGAAATACACAAAATAGCCGGATTCGTCAACTGAACTAACGAGCCCTCGGACGCGGACGAAAACCTCGAGAGAACGAACACTGCAACCATCCGTAGGCAAATTTCCCCTAATCAGCTTCCCTCCACCACTTCACGAAGCCAGCTCTTTCCCTGCGTATTTTCGATTTGCCCATGAGCTACAATCCATTCAATGACATTTCTTGCTGCTCTTTTTGCTACTGCATACGCTGTCGAAGCTTTGTCTTCAAAAACCCTTTTGTTTCTTTCCTTCCACACTAGCCACCACACCGAATGCAAAATGCAGTCTTTGAACCAATCTTCAACGTTGTCCAGCTTCCATCGTAACCCATGTTATGAAAACCGGGCCAGACCGGACTATCAGACCAGAAAAAACTGGACCCGGGCACGAGTCCGGTCCCAACCCTTTTGCATTCTTTTAGTTAATAAATAAATAAAAAAGGAACAAAAGCAACGAGAAGAACAAAATGTTACCGGTTTTGACTATTTTTTCCAGTTTGGCTATTTTTTTTATTCTTGCTTTATTATTATTTCTTTTTATTTAGAGCCAAACATCTATTAATGATTTATTTTTAATACCAGTTAATCAACGATTATCCGATAAACCTTGAACCTCTTATTAATCCGGATCTACCTCCGGTTCGGTTTTGACAATAACAGACAACTTCCACCAACATTCAATCGCATTAAGTGGAAAGAAGGAAGCGAATTAGATACATACTGAAATATCTGCCACCTTCCAGCAAATTTGGATTATATCATAAATTGAATGAAAATGAAAAGACATGAAATCAGTTTATGGCCACGTTGCTTGTGCTTTCTGGGTTTATATGTTATTATGAGCCTTTCTTCTTGTTATGCAATTGTTTTCTCTTCTTCAAAATTCCGTTGAAATTCTTGGTGTTAGTGTACAATTCAAATACTATATTGAAAATACAAAAGAAAATATCTTTATAGGTTAGTGTCCACCAAACTTCATTTGTATGAGATCTTTTGAGAAGATATTAAAAAGTAAATCCGTATGAATTTGACTAAAAACGAACAATATTATACTAATTTGTCATACACTCTGTCATCTTAACGATCAAGCGAGTCCTCAAAATCAATTGTTTGGATGATGACTTGATTGCGACCTCTAACAATCGTGTTTATTCTTCGTGTCAATAAATCAGAGTATGTCTTGTTTGCAATCCGATTATAAAGTGAACTATCCATAGCTCACTCTCTAATAATGTATTGAGAAAGTTTGGTGATTTCCATGCGTAAATATGAAATATTTATAATAAAGTGCTAATTTCCCTTGATATTTTAGTTATATAGTGGTTTAGATACAACTTACGAGAATTCGAAGTTGACGTAATAATCCACTAAACTATATTTGGTATCGAAAATACCGGATGTTGGGTTTCAAACAGCAGGCGGTTTTTATGGTACCAAATAGTTGAATTACGGCTCAATAAGGATTTCAGTACAAATTATCTAATCACTAACTTTTATGAGATGGCTTCCAGTACGGTTTTCACAACGATTGGAAAATGGTTTGTATTGAATCAAAATAACAGGTTACTAACATCACTCATTAACAGTCTTTAACAGTTCACACACTTCACTTACTAATTAAAACTTCACAATAACACCTACCGATTATCAAACAACGAATTAACATAAAATGTAAAATATATATATAATAATCTAGTGATGGAGAGTAGCATAGGCGTTGATGAGAGCCAGGGCGTTGCTGGTGAGCTGACCAATCGTCTCAATCTTCCCTCTCACCGCCGTCTTCATCTCCCCGTCGGCCACGGCCTTCTCGGCGAACCCGTCGGTGCACGTGCTCTCGTCGGTCAAGGCGGCGCTGACCCACGTCTGCACGTCGCTGATCATCATCCCGAAATCCGCGCCGCCTTTGTTCGCCGCCATCTCGGCCATGGACTGGCGGATGAGGTCGACGGAGTCTCCCAGCACCTCCACGCAGTCGCGCATCGCCACGTACTCGCGGGGGCTGAGGCCGCGGGACTGCTGGAGCTTGACCATGGCGACGGAGGTTGACTTGGCGGAGGTTAGGGCGACGTCGAGGGCGGTGGAGGCCATGAGCTTGGCGCTGGTCTGGATTTTGGTGGCGTGGACGGCAAGGGAGTTGTAGCATAGCTGAGGGTACGTGGTGGCGATGCAGGACGTGCGGATGAACTCCGTGTTGGTCGTTGCGCCGGCGGCGGCGGCGGAGAGGGGTCTGCTGGAGGCGGATGACGTGGAGGCGAGTAGTGAGATGGTTAGTACGGCGGCGAGGAGAGCGGCCGAGATGGCGGAGGAGGAGGAAGCTGCCATTGGATTGGATTGGCTGGGTTTAGGGCGGTGGGGCTAAATATATTTTTTGGGTGTATGAAAGAAAAACTTGTGTTGGAATTGGTTGTGGTGATGGTGAAGAATGGGGAATGGAAGGCTTCCAATTTATAGGGTCGGAGGTCGGGGGAACGGATCAGGTCAGTAACCTTATGGTGAGTAACCATGAGTTTACCCGTCCACATCAGCATTCCTCTCTCTTCTCCAAAGCCTTTAATTTTTCCCTTATTAATCTTTGACGGACGATTTCTCACTCGTTTTAAGTTGAAATTTAATTTTTAGCCAATGCAGTTAAAATGTGAGGTGTAATCGTCATTCTAGCCAATGCAGTTAAAATGTGCAATTAGATCTTGAGCTCAAAAAAGTTATGGAGCAGGAAATTATGGGTTGAATTTGGGCAAAAGGAATGGATCATCGGTGGATGAAACTGGAGGAGGTAGCTAGCTAATGAACTTTAAAGTCAAAGCGTTTTGATAATTTAGAAGTGTAAAATCGTAAGTTCTTTGACTTTAAAGTACGATTTAAACTAAATTGATTTCAGTAAGAGCTAGCTAGAGGAACAATTTGGGTTTCTTAGTTCATATTTAGTTAATTATAAATTTATAATAATTAAGTAAATTTCAACCAAAAGGAAAATATTATATTTAATTAAGAACCATGTTTAATAAGAAAACATCAAAGTTCTAGTCTAAAGTGACTACTAGCGAAAATGTCAGATATTTTTCAATGAAATGTTGATAAGAAGACCAATCAGAACTTCTGTCCAATTGGAAAAAGGGTACCGAAGGGCTCTTCTCTGAGAAAACAAAAAGAATCATTGGACATGTATGTATTTATCAAGTTTTCTCAACTAAAATATCTTCCTCAACTGTATTTGTCCTTGTCTGATAGTATGTAAATTGTACAAAATTAGCAACGTCTCTCCATCTCTTGACCTAATCAGTGAAGAGTCAAGTCACGGAATAGCACTTTCACAGAGGAAAGAGATTGTACCATTAGCGGAACTTTTTTAAGCTTGACCCGAAACACCTACTGATTCTATTTCGAGTCATTTCATTTTTGAGGGTAGTGACAGGTAAGTTTGTCTACAGGATCAGATTAGGGACGAGTCATTTGTTGACCCTGTAAGGGTCGTGACGGGTAGGGACAACTTAGAGATGAGTCACTTTTTGACCCTGTGACCCTTAGCAACAAAACTATCTCATACACATTGGACCTCTTTGTAAAGTTTTAAAAGTTTGTGTACTAACTTGTAAAAATTTTGGGTACCAAAACATAATTTTACCATCAAAATTTATGGACTTATTTGTAAAAAAATAAAATTTAGGTACTAAATTATAAGAAAAAATAATTTTGAGTACCAAATTTTAATTTATAAAAGGTACTGTGTTGATTACGGTCGACCCACTGACCCGACCCGTTCCGACCCGTTCCAACCCTTCAGAGTCATATAGGATCAAGAAGGAGATAGGAATGGGACGGATCAGTTATACATCTTGACCTTTCAAAGACGGGTCAGACAGGATGAGGGACGAGTTAGAGACAGAACAAACAAATTTTCAGCCCTACATCTTTGCATATAAGATTTGGGAGCTAATCTACTAAATATCTTCCTCAACTGTATTTGTCATTGTCTCATACGAAATTGGTACAAAATTAGCAACTTTTCGTAATCACTTTATGGAATTAATCGAAACTCACAAACATTGAATGTAGGTAATTCTCTAAATGTAATATTGTGTTTCAACTGCATAGTAATTCAATGAATTGGACTTAATTAATCATTTCACCTTCCCACGCATATGATTTGTTCTAATTATCCTGGTCAAGGTGAATACACTTTCACAAAGAAGAGCTAATGAGGTATTAGAAGAAAACCACAAATTTATCGGTTCACATATTCTTATCAATTTCATAAATTGTCATTTTAATTTCACGGTTTCAACAAACAGTTACGTGATAGATTCGTATAATCTTTCTGATTCTCGATAATTTAACTAGCTACTAGACTAGATAGATGAGTTTCACATAGAACTTATTATATGTTTTGTGAGTCTCATCATTTCTAGTGTGTAGTTATTTAATTAGGTGCTCAATCATCCATGAAATAGACAAGAGCTACTGTAAGGTATTAAAGTGTTTGCTTTTTTTTAGCAGCAGGCCCATACCCTATGGATATTTTCAAGCTATATATGGATGAGATGGTTAATTAGATAAGTGTTTAATTATATAGTTTCAATAATTGATGCTACAAATTAACTTTGATATACGGCCTATGATATTTAGCAATGGGTTATTTCCTTGATACGTTGCATGAACCATGAAGAGGCGTGAAGAAGGTTGGTGACACAGCAATTGTTGTTAGTAATTAATTAGTTATTTTATGATATAATATACCGATTCATTCATTTAAAAATATATATATATATAAGGAAAATTCTGAGTCGGATAATCAATTATATTGGACCCATCACCCATACTTCTCAATAATTAATCAACTTGATCGATCACATGTGATTAACAAGTCTTGTCGCCACTAAAATATCTTTCCTCAACTGTATTGGTCATTGTCTCATTTCAACGTAATGACTACAAAATTAGCAAAGTTTCCTAATCACTTTTAGGATATTAATTAGTCGTGGTGAAAAACATTTTTCAGTTTTGATTGGAATAACTCGAGTTTTTAGAAGAAGGTTAATGATAGATCTTGTAATATTCTCTAACACACTTCCTCAAATGAAAACCAACTTACAATATTGAAATTTGCATAGGCTTTACATACATTGCGGTTAAATCAACTGTTAACATTTAGAGTTGTAGAGATTCGAACACATGACTAGTACTGGTCCAACCTCATGGCTCAAGAAGACGTAATCCTCCAATAATATATAGTAGAGTTTGTCTACTTTTCTCTATTTCAAATTTCCTGCAACGAGAGTGAAAGTAGGAAGGGCATTTGTGTCTTTACAATTAATTATATATTCCGTATAAAAATTCTCAATATCTAGATTTAAACCCGAGTCTCTTCAAACAAAGACAACAATCACAACCAACTACACTAAAGAATTTGTTGTATCCTTTTTAATACAAAACATAGACAAAGTGACACTCTGAAAATCGGAGGACTTTTCCATCATGATTAAACAGCCACTAAGTCTACCGTATTTATTTTTATGGTGCTTGATACTCCAATTTTCATAGCAGAGTTTCATGTAGTTTTCTCAATTCTAAAATTAGTGCTCCCTCCTTATTTTTCACTAAAGGTAAATTGGTAATTGGCCAACATGAAAGAAACTAGTTCTATTACTACTAGGGATGGCAGTCAGCCCGCGGGCTTTGGGTATCCGCTAGGGCCCGCCCGTGTGGAATGGGCCGAAACCCGCGAGAGCGGTTTAGTTGGCGGAGTCGGGCAGACCCGCGGCCCGCGTGGCTCGGTGACGGGCTGGGGACGGATGCTGTGGTACCCGCCCCGTATCCGGCCCGGGAGCAAAACGACGACGAGCAAGCCTAGGTATAAAGAGCCTTTTTTCAGCTAGGGTTAGAGGAAACTCATTTCAGCAGCCGCCTTCCTCTTTCTTCCCCCATTTTTCTCAGTAGAAATCGCGAGAATCGCCAATTTTCAGCAAAAAATCCACTCGTTCCCGGTGATTTCTCCTCCTTTCTCTTCGATTCTTACTCGAAAATCGACTATCCCATGACAAGAAAGCCCATATCTTGTTGTTTACCAACACTACAACCACCTAAAATGTCTCGATCGATAGAAATCCCCTTCGACTCGTCAATCTCAATCTTGCATGCGAACGATTTCTTTCCCAGATGGCTAGATCGAGATAAGTATTCTTTTTTTTTGTTACCTTAATTCACTTTTGCTTGTTGTAGATGTATAAATAGATGACGAATTCGTTATTATGTTCATCTGTTCTTTACTAAATACATTGCTTTGTAACAGATGGAGCTGGAACTCAGGGGGAGCAGAGAGGAGATGAAGATGTTGCTGCTGAGGTCAACCTGCTGGACTAGCTCATGGTTGGTGTTTTAACTTTTGAGCTCTAAGTTTCCTATACGAAAAATGCATCAGTATCAAGTGTTGAATGTTTAATGAAACTGTCCATTGCAGATTTTGTCCATGCTGGGCTGCTGGGTTGCTGCTGGGTTGATGTTGGGTTGCTGCTGGGCTGATATGGGTCTGGCGCCTTGAAGAATGATTGTTGCTGGCTTGCTGGTTGCTGCTTATTTATTTTTGGCTTTTAGATTGTGTTCTGTGGTATTTTAAGGTTGCTGCTTGCTGCTTGAAGAATGATGTTGCTGGTTGCTGCTTATTTATTCAGACTTTAAGACTTTAGTTCTTAGTTTTCACAAGTTCTGTTCTGTGGTGTTTTAATTTTAAGGTTAGAATCCTCTATTTCCAGACAGGTTTTGGGGTTTGCAATTCGTGAATAATGCTGGAATAGTGCTGGTTTTGGGGTTTCCAGACAGGTTTATAGTGGAATGCATTATGTTTTTGTTTTTCCTTCATATTTGAGTTCATTTATTATATACAGGTTTAGGTTAGTTGATGATTTTTTGCTGTGTTTCATTAGGTGTTGGCGGGCAGCCCCTTACCCGCGGGCTAACCGATGTCCGACTGGGTTTGGGCTTGGTCTCGATTTATGCCCGTTTAGCTTAGTGGGCCGGGCACGGGTACAACCCGCGGGCAGGAATGGTGGGCAACGGATATAGGGTATCCGCACCGTATCCGACCCATTGCCATCCCTAATTACTACGTGTTGTGTCCTTGCATTTTCATTTATATTTAAATTTAGTACTTTTTTTTATCTTTGTTCTTATCTCTTTCTAACTTCCTTCGAAATTCCCTTCATCGTGCAGTAGTTTGCGCTTCTTTCAGTTCACAGTACAAAGCCGCCTTTGAAAATCAATCTTCTGCTATCTCTTTGCAATACGATTTAATTGTTGGAGATTTAAACTGGGCAAGTAGAAGATTTCAACTCCTATACCAATCCATGGCTAATCGAATGGAGTTCAATAAATGGAGTTACGAAGGAGGATTGGAAATTGAATTTTTGGTTGAAACATATGCCTCTTGAGATTGAAGATAGAGTGAATAAAATTTTGATTGTACAACAGAGAGTGGTGGCTATTGGATCTTTAAGTTTATGATGTTTGCACCTATCGCAACCTATTTCTATCTTAAAACGAGGAATCATTGATTGATTTATGGAAGTAGGTCGGTCGATTCTTTATTCAACCTACTAGATCTGATAGAGAAGAAGTGTCTAATTTTGTTCCTTATGACTTTGATTGAGTATTAGTATATTGGAGGTAACCCTAATATCAGCGTTTGCTCTCAAGTTTTGATGGTCCCCTCTTAGCTGAGTTGTTAGTATATAGTTGGCTTGAATCAACAACTCTCAATTTCTTTGTTATTAGTGACATGTTGTTCCTAAAAGGAGAGCATTGAACATTTATATAGGGTTGCGAGGTTTAAGATTTAGTTTCAAACTATCTATGGTTTGTGTGAGAAATGGGAATTTCAGTGAGCTTTTATAGTCTATCTTTCTTGACAATCAACTAACCAATAGCATTTTACCGGAGAATTCATTATCATTATGAAAAATGGGATCAATGATATATTTATATTTTATATTATTAAATGATGATATTTGTCCAAATGTTCGACCTATATATTTTTTCTGTATGTATCATCTCGATCGAAACATTATCAATAAAATTAAACGATTTGATAGAATTAAATATAGCATCAAATTTAAACAATCAAATATGATTATTCCGGCCAACGGGCGGGTTATAAGCTAGTTCGACTTATGCCTAAGCACTAGCAAATGACAAAATGCCTCGCCTAGATCTAAGCAGAGAATTAGGCGTTCATAACGCCTAGGTGACCCATAGTCAAAGTTAGGCACCACTAAACAATGTAAGACACGAGTAATCGAAGTGAGGCATTCTTAAGTGCATTGGTAGACCCGAAGACCTATTTAGTTCTTGCCCATTCTGCGGTTTGACATTGCCGACGGGAAATGCCCTCAATAATTACAGTGTTAGAAACTAAGGACCAAATTGAAGTGAAGACACGAGATCTAACGTTGTAATTGTAATGTTGCAGCCTTCTTAATATATTTACAAATGTTAAAATCAATCCAAATGATTAACTAATTAATCCAAAAATAATCCAACTATAATTTGGAATGATTAATTGTTTGAACCTAACTGAGTGTAGGAGTGAGGTTCAGGGAAGATGTGGGTCAAGAAGAGTAAGCTAGGGAAAATCGGGAACTTTGGGGGTGAGTTTGAGAGAATTCTAGTTGAGAGAGAGAAGATGATGTTTATAGAGAGAGAGTGGCTAAAATGCGATCCCCCTCACCCACCGGAGTAAATGCCATATTTATAGGCTACATGGTGGTGGGTGAGTGGGTGGATTACATGATGGGACCTTGACTCTGATGTGACCACTGACATGTCGGGGATTTTGGCCATCCCCCTACCTAGGACATGTCAGGGGTGTACCTACGACTGTGTCACTGATCCCAACGCAGCTGACCCTCGGGAAGTGTGAGGGGAACTCCTTATGGCTTCGTGGCTTACGACGCGCCTGAGCCTCCGCGCCTTGATACTTTCCACTCTCGCGCAGCTTGTGAGGAGCACTGGGTCTTCGCGCGTTGGTTCTCTCCACTCGCGCTTAGGCCTTCATGCGCGCCCTTAAGCCTTCATGCGCGCCTTAGACCTTCGTGCGCGCCTTCTGTCGGCGCGTCTTGCCTTGCACAGCTAGGTCCGAGTCACATGCCCAACAATTACCCCCCATCAGAGGGTGTTCTGAGAACGCCCTCTGTTTAGGTCTTCGCTTGATTGACTCGGGCCTGGGCGCGGTTCCCGGGGTCCTTCGTGTGCGCCTTGCCATTCCGTAGCCGCGCGAGAGGCTCTGTTGTAGTTGCCTGATAGTGCGCGATCTTCGGGGGATTCTGATTCGCTTGAGACGCGTGCGCTCGGTCCTTGTGAGATTCGAATCATCGATGGCACGGCGATTGATCGAGCGTGATTATCGCGGTTGCGATTGCTCCTCGCGTGTTCCGTAGCTTACGCGCGATGTTCTATTGTGGTTGCCTGATTCAGCGCGGTCCTTGGGGTCCGGGATTCTGAATCATGTGCGCGATCTCTGCGAGATTTTTTTCTTTTTCCTCGCGGGTGTGCCATGCCCCCCAGGCGTTGTGCGTAACTAGTTACGTCAGCGGCTAGTACCTACTTCGAATAGGTGTCCACGTGTCCTTACCTGGTTTGTCCGTCTGGGCGGGCGAATTTCAAAATTCGAAACGTCTGACGGTTGTGATAGACCGATAATCATACATGTTTTCACCCCTATTCTGAAGTCGTTTGTGATGAGGAATCTCGTATTTTAAGCCGATTTTACGCTAGGTTGTGTGTTTATGTCATATTTCAGGTCCTGGCGTTGAAATCGAGGCGAAGGAACGAGTTCCGGATCGAAAGGAGCGAAGATTGGACAAAGGATGCTGCTGGACCAAAATACCCGGTCAAAGGAAGAAATACCCGACCGGGTATATTCTGGCCTCGACCGGGTATTTCCTCCTTCGGGCACCCGTGAGAAACAGAAGGGGGCCCGGGCGATGGCGATAAATCCCCGGTCGGGGATTTTGGTGGTAGACCGGGGATTTTCCCCTTTAGTGGAACGGCGCGTTTCGACAATACCCGGTCGAACCATAAAATACCCGACCGAGTATTTCGACCGGGTATCGCGGGGTCAGCTGATAAAAGAGGAAGAAGGCCAATTTTCAAAGGGTTCATTCCTCTTCCATGATGTGTAGCATTCACGTTGTCACTAGCTAAGATGATGGGGGCATAGGATTAGCCCACGCCCAAAACTGACTGTCCTGATGTGTCATATCCCCTAGTCAGCCCCTTTGAGCCGTGTGTTATCCTTTCTTTTGGTCTATAATGAAAAAATCACCCTTGTTGCATCTTGTAGAAGGTTCCACAGAGTGGTTTTTATATATTCTCTGCTGTCTCTGCTAAAGTCTATGTGAGTGTTGGAGGTAGTGCTTAAAGTTGGGCAGGTGTTTGAAATTTATGCAGAAGTGGTGGTTCTCTTAGGAAATGAAAAGAAAAATGAAAGAGCAACAAAGAAAAATTGAAAGCAAAAGAGAGCCACTACCAAAAATCTGAATAATGCCCAGTAAGCAGTGTTTTCTTAGCAGTCTGGCTTGGAAATGCTGATGATTATGCCTCCTTCGCTCTTGTGCTCTTAAAATATTGAGTAATGCAGAATAGCAGAAAGAAAGTATCGGGTTGTTTGACTGTGATTGTGTGTTTGGAAAATGTGGAACCTTTTGCTATGAATACTTCCACCACCTAAAAGGCCTTTTCCCCATGTCCAAGACCCTAACCAGTCATTTGAACCTGTGTCTAAGACCTCCTGATTAGTTAGTGGTGACACCCCATATGTGAACTCTAGCATTTAGAGGCTGCCATCATGGTGAAGAGATGATAGGTATTGAGAGAAATAGCATGCGCATCTTTCGCATCAAAATTGTCCTGACCCCACTGGTCGAGAGTGAGTGATTCATTTTCATTTTCTATATGCTCTTGTACCCCGGTGAGGACCTAGATTGCTCGGTCTCTATTCTGATGTCTTGAGTTGGATGCATGAGTTGACTGTTTTGAGTAAGTGGTTGAATCAAGTCTAGGTTGGCTAGTGAACAGACGGGAGACTCTTCCTTTACTCGATTTGCTGCACTCGAATGTCCTTTGTGGTGGTTGTCCAGGTTGTTATTGAGGTTGTGCATGTATTGATGTTTGAAAACCAGTGCGATTCACGTGTTTTGTGCCTTTATGACTTGTCCCCAATGTTGGTTGATTGAAATCTGTAAGTTTACCTAGTGTCTGACTTGGTTTGCTTGGGGACAAGCAAACGGTTAAGTGTGGGGGAGTTTGATAGACCGATAATCATACATGTTTTCACCCCTATTCTGAAGTCGTTTGTGATGAGGAATCTCGTATTTTAAGCCGATTTTACGCTAGGTTGTGTGTTTATGTCATATTTCAGGTCCTGGCATTGGAATCGAGGCGAAGGAACGAGTTCCGGATCGAAAGGAGCGAAGATTGGACAAAGGATGCTGCTGGACCAAAATACCCGGTCAAAGGAAGAAATACCCGACCGGGTATATTCTGGCCTCGACCGGGTATTTCCTCCTTCGGGCACCCGTGAGAAACAGAAGGGGGCCCGGGCGATGGCGATAAATCCCCGGTCGGGGATTTTGGTGGTAGACCGGGGATTTTCCCCTTTAGTGGAACGGCGCGTTTCGACAATACCCGGTCGAACCATAAAATACCCGACCGGGTATTTCGACCGGGTATCGCGGGGTCAGCTGATAAAAGAGGAAGAAGGCCAATTTTCAAAGGGTTCCGAGTTTTTGAGAGAGAAATCGATTCCTAGAGAGAGAAAGCGTCGAACCAGAGTTCCCAAGCGCCATAGATCGATCTTCAACACCGTTGGAGCCCGTCTTGAGCTTGGAGAAGTGCGATTAAACGTCCAGGAGCAGGAATCCAACTTCACAGTATGATTTCCGTGTCTGAATCTGCTTTTGCTTCTTTCTCTATGGAGTAGTTTCCCCATTCATCTGGGTATGGAGAACCCTAGATTTGTATGCTAGGTCTGATTGTATGAACCCAAGTACAGAGTTTGTGAATTGATTATATTCGACTGAGGTTTGAATGATTGAATGACTTGAATCCTGATCAAATTCCTGTTGTTTCTGCTTTAACCTAGAATGAGAATATCTGCCTAGGTTGATAGAGTATCCTTAATCGAAGGTGGCGAATTGGCGACTTTAGTCGAGAAGCCAATTCGCTATTCTGTACCGAAGTCAATTCGGTAGTGGAGGTTTGGTTCATTAGGGCCTCAATCTGTTTACTCCGGTGGAGGTTAGTCGCCCGCTAGAGACTCAGATTGAGAGGGTCTGGAGACCTTTAGTCGAGACTTCAGGCTAATTGAGAACCTTCCGCAGTATAACTTTCATGAAAACTGAACTGGGTAAATTGCAATCCGACTTAACTGCAGTCTAGGGGGAACCATATCCGGGTGACCTCTCTTGACTTGACAACAAACCGTTTACTTGCTTTGTGTTTTCTTTGCTTGAGTTTCACTAAAAGTTCACCGCTAAATAACAAGACTTCACTGAGTAGTCATCACATCTAGGACCCGGGTTGATAATAAAACCCAAACCCGCTATACTACGCTTTAGGAAGTGGTTGCACTTGGCCATTTTCTAGAGTGATAGTAACAACGAGTCAGGTTGCGATCTTCGAGGTTACTTTAACCCTTCGTCTTTCCTCTAATAACTATAAGTATCGACCCGTTTGGGGAGTGGGATTCATTCTGCCTCATTCTTCACATCTGAGTTCTGCTCTTTCTCTCTCGTGCTCTTGTTTATCGCCGAGATTCCTCTCCTTCTTTTACAATCTTAAATCCCCAATCGTTGTTCTTATCTGTTGTTTCTTGCTGTCATGGACAACATCAACACCAACGTCGGCGAGGTTGAGATCGTACAAGACGAAGAAGGTAATGTTTCCCCACTTTCACGTATTTCTTCTGATCCGTCGCTGGAATTGGCGAATTCCGGCGGCGAGGACGGCGGTGGGTCCGGTGACGGCGGAGTTCCGTCGACGGCGTCGACCAGAGTCGACTCGGATCCTGATTTCGTCCTCAGAGAGACGGAGGCAGATGAAGATGCAGTTGTGTCCGGGGGCGAGGGGCCGAGTACGCAGCCCCAGGGCGTCTTGATAATCAGACGCGACCGCGGTGGGATGTCCGGGGTCGCGGAGGGTGCTGGTACTGCGAACGCGGCCGAGCGCGAAGATTCCGATACACAGTCGGCGCCGATAATCACCGAGCCCGTCAACATGGTGCGCGTAACCGAGGCGATGAGTCGCCTTGGTCCTCGTTGCGTGGGCGCGGTCTACACCGTCCTTGATTGGGCGGAGATGTGGGGCGACCAGCCGGCTCCGCACGACAACTTGTTGCGGGGACCTGACCACTCTTCAATTTACTCTCGCGAGGACGTTGAGGAAATTGTGCGCGGGTTGGGTTTGCCTCCGCACTGGGAGTACGCGGTGCCCTCTGTTAGGAGCACAGTCGATAATTGCCCCCCAGGGTGGTTCGGGGTATACAGCGAGTATTGGGTGATGGGCTTCAAGTTTCCCATCGACCCGCTGTTGTGCGCCTTATACAGGCGGCTCAACTGCTCGGTTGGGCGCCTCTCTCCGTCCATCATAATGCATGTCTCATGCTTGCGCCTTGCCTGTAAGCGGCTTAACATCCAGCCCACGTACGGGCTGTTCCGCAAGTTTTACAAGATCAAGGAGCCCAGCAAGACGAGTGATTGTTTGTCCATAAAGCGGCGCGATAACAGGCCTGATGGGTTCGTCTACGGCTCTCCCAAGCTTAAGAAGACGTGGTTTGAGCGCTTCTTTTACGTCAAGCCGGTGGCGGGGGAGTGGGCGAGTGAGCACATGGATGAGCCCACTGTGTGGAAGAAGGGTAGTACCCTGAAGTTTGAGTCTCGCGTTGGCGCGTATGATGGGCTTGACCAAGAGTATCAAGCGTGTTTGGATCAGAAGATGAATCTTTTTACGCGCGGAGTTCGCGAGGCCATTTTGCAAGAGCTTTTTGCTGATGGTTAGTTATTTTCCTTTCCCTTTGCATTCTGTCATATTTAACCGGTTTCTTACGATATTTTGGTGCAGGTGTCGATTTCGCCGACCTCGCGAGCATGATGTCGGTGGACAACGTCGCGAAGGCACCCCGAGCCTCGCGCAAGGGGAAGAAGAAGCAGAAAGAGGGAGCGCAGAGTAGTAACGCGCCAGCTGCCAGCACCAAGAGGAAAGATCGGGGGCAGCCCAGCAGTGCTCCCGCGAGTGGCGGGAAGAGGAAGGAGTCGGCGTCGGAGAGGGAGCCGGCTGATGGGAACCCGAAGAAGGTTGCGCGGGTTGTGGAGCCGCAGGCGCGAGTTGTTCCCGTGCCGGAGGCGCGCGTGCAGGAAGCACGCCAGCAGCCTCTGGTCATTATCGATCCCGAGGGACGGGTGGGCAACTCCCCCCGTCCGGAAAGGGTGGTGGCTCCTAGCAGCTCTGGGGCAACTGGGCAGCTGAAGCTCTCCGACATGTTGGGAGGCGTCCCGGGGGTTGACTATTACCGCGATGTGCGGCTGCACACTGGCGCGGCGTGTAATAGTCAAACGGCGCAGGCTGCTCTGCGGGCGGTTGGCCCTGTGCTTAGCATCCAACCCGGTTTGAGAAGTCAGGTCCTCTTGTGGACCTGGCTCAAATCCATTGGGCGGTAAGGATATTCTGTTCTGGCTCACAATCCTTTTGTTTTGTTTTCTTTTCCTCCTCTCTTTTTTTTTTTTTTAAAGTTGTAAAGTGCTGTTTGTGCAGGGTTTGCTGACGACTTTCCGCGCCCAGCAGGATCATGCTTCCACCCGCGCGAGACTGAAGACGGACGAGTCTCGGATTGTGCAGCTGGAAGGGAAACTCGCCGGCGCGGAGAGCCATGCGGAAAAGGCCACTAACGAGGCCAACAAGGCCCTGACTGAGCTGGGCGTGTGGCAAAGCCGGCTTGAGACTGCTGTGGAGGCTGCGAAGGAGCGCGTCCGGACTGAGGAGCGCGATGCTATAAGGGCGCAGCTGCAAGCTCAGTTCGCTGAGGAGAAGAGGATGCTGGCGAAAGATTATGAAGGAAAGCTGAAGAAGGCCCGCGAGGACTTTCAAAAGGAGAAGGATGACTTGGTCCAACTCCATAGTGTGGCGAAGGCTGAGGCCGTGCGTGAGGCCCAGGTTGCGACGATTCGCCAGTATAAGTCGTCCCAGCCTTTTGGGAGGATTATGGCGGACGCCATGACGAAGGCTATGATCGCGGTTGGGAAGAAAGTCCGACCTGAGAACCCCGGTATCAGTTGGGACACTGGCGCGATGGTCGAGCACGTCAAGATGTGGATAAGTCAGAAGAAGTCCTTGTCTGAGTCGGAGCCGGAGCCGGAGGATGACGAGGAGGAGGAGGAAGAGAGCGCGGATGAGGAGGACGCGGGTAAGGAGGGCTCTGGTGGCACCAGGGATGATGAGCAGGCCGTCATAGCGCGGTCCCATACTGATGAAGGAGGGCAAGTGTAGTTGGTTGGGCGCGTTTGTCGATTCTTATTCTCTGTTTATTTGTTTTTAATGGCGCTATGCGCGTAGATGTTGCTTTTCTTTGTTCTCCCTTATGAAGTAATCCAAATGCACTTTCTTGTTTGCCTTTCGCCTTCGCTCCTTCATTATTGCTATATATCTTTCGATTTTTCTGTTGCGCGGAGCTGAATGGGCGCGGATAACACCGTGGGCGCGAATAGTGCTGGACTATTCTAATTTTTGTTCCATGGAACTGAGCGCAGATAGTGCTGGACTATTGCTAATTTCTTTTTTTGTTCTTTCGAACTTGATGAGCGCGAATAGTGCTGGACTATTGCTAAGTTTTGTTCCGTGGAACCGAGCGCAGATAGTGCTGGACTATTGCTAATTTTTTATTCTTTCGAATTGATTGAGCGCGAATAGTGCTGGACTATTGCTAAATTTTGTTCCGTGGAACCGAGCGCAGATAGTGCTGGACTATTGCTAATTTTTTGTTCTTTCGAACTGAGTGAGCGCGAATAGTGCTGGACTATTGCTAAATTTTGTTCTTTTGAACCATGTCCTTTTATTTATTGCGCTAATGCGCTATTGCGAACGTGGTACACGCTAATCTGCACGGTGATATTTCCTTAGATTCTGCGCATTCCATGTTCTTGGAATCTTGTTGCCCCCCAACTCGCTGAGTTTGAATGTGTTGGCGCCGACTACTTCGCGGATTAAGTAAGGACCTTCCCATGTCGAGGCGAGCTTCCCGTGCCTGGGGTCGGGGCGGAAGTTCCGCCGTAGTACTTGGTCGCCAAGGATTAACTTGTGTGGGACCAGCTTTGCGTTGTGGTACTTGGCTACCTGTTCTTTCATTGCAGCTAGCCTGATGGCTGCCAACTCGCGCCTTTCTTGTGACAACTCGAGCTCTAATAGGCGCGCCTCATCGTTCGCTTCTTCGTTGTACTCAGTGATTCGATAGGTTTGTGTTGTTGTCTCGATGGGGATTACCGCGTCAGTGCCATACGTGAGAGCGAAAGGGGTTTCGCCCGTTGCTACTTTGTATGTAGTGCGGTGCGCCCATAGCACCGTGTTGAGCTCGTCCGCCCAATTGCCCTTGGCCTCATTCAGGCGGGTGTGGAGGCCGTGCAAGATCGCTTTATTGGAGGATTCCGCTTGGCCGTTGGCTTGGGGGTATGCCACCGATGCGAATCTTGCAATGGTTCCTACCCCGTCGCAGAAGTCTATCACTTCCACGCAATCGAATTGTTTCCCATGATCGAAAATGAGTGCATTTGGGACCCCGAAGCGCGACAAAATGTTGTTGCGCAAGAAACGCGTTACCTGTTGCGCCGTTATGGATGCCAGCGCTTCGGCTTCGATCCACTTGGTAAAGTAGTCTACTACCACGATTATGTATTTGCGCTTCCCTTTTGCCGTTGGGAAGGGGCCCAAGAGATCGACACCCCACTGCGCGAAAGGCCATGGGCTCAAGTTGCCCTGAAGCTCGGTGGCTGGCAAGTGATGTTGGCGCGCGTTGACTTGGCATTTGTGGCACTGGTCTGCGTAGCTCTTCGTATCCTTCTTGATTCGCGGCCAGTAGTATCCATGCAAGAGGATGGTGCGCTCCATGCTGCGTGGCCCAGCATGCATTGCACACAGCCCCTCGTGTAGTTCACGCACTAAGTCGCGCACCTCCTCTTGCCCGATGCATTTGAGGTAGACGCCCGAGTATGCCCTCCGGTATAATTCTCCCTCAATAAGTGTGCAACGGGCTGCCTTTTGCCTTAGGGTCCAAGCTTGCTTAGGGTCTTCTGGTACTGTCCCATCCTGGAGGTACTTCATAATTGGGTGTCTCCAGTCTTCGTTTGACATGAGCTGGGTTGTATTGACTGCTACCTCGGGGGAGGTATCTTTTTCTTCTTTTTGGACGGACACGAGGCGCGTGGATTCAAAGTCAGTAGCCGTTGCCAACTTGGATAATGCGTCAGCGTGCGCATTCTCCTCCCTTGGTATCTGCGCATACGTTACTGCTTCGAATGTTGTGGCTCTCAGCTTAACGCGCTCTATGTACTGCGCCAGTGTGTCCTCCTTTGCGTCGAATGCACCGTTCAGCTGATTGACCGCCATGGAGGAGTCGGAGAGTACCCGTATCGTTCTTGCTCCCAAGTCGTGAGCGGCCGTCATCCCGGCCAAGATGGCCTCATACTCCGCGGCGTTGTTTGTTTTCAACGCCCTGAACCTGATTGCGATTTCGTGCACCACGCCGGCAGGTGTGCGCACCACCACCCCTGCCCCGGCGCCATGTTTGCTCGCCGCTCCATCGACGTAGACTTCCCAAACGCCCTCCGGCGTTGTTTCGAGGGTTACCCCTTCTGCGATGAAGCCCGCTAAGATTTGGGCCTTTATTGCTGGCCTTGGCGCGTATTGAATATTGTATTCCGACAGCTCGACCGCCCATTTGACCATGCGCCCCGACACTTCCATCGAAGTCAGAATCTTTTTTAGTGGAAGGTTTGTCAGGACGGTGATTTGGTACGCTTGGAAGTACGGGCGCAGCTTCTGTGAAGCGCTTACTAGTGCCATGGCAGCCTTCTCGATCGAGGAATATCTTGTTTCCGCGCTGACGAGAGTGCGCGAGGTGTAATACACCGGTTGCTCGGTTCTGCCATCTCTTCGAGATATCAGCACTGCGCTCACGGCCCTTGTTGACACAGCGAGATACAAGAAAAGTTTTTCATTAAGCTTGGGGGCAGTCAGTACAGGGGGGGATACAAGATACGCCTTTAGTTCTTGGAATGCTGCTTCGCATTCTGTAGACCATGTGAAGCGTGTCCCGTTCTTGAGTGTCTGGAAGAAGGGCGCACATTTGTCAGCGGACCTTGGTATGAATCTCCCCAGTGCCGCTATCTTGCCATTCAGAGATTGGATTTCCAACGCGTTCCGAGGCGCCCGTAGTTGTTGGACCGCGGTGATTTGCTTCGGGTCGACCTCTATGCCGCGCTTGGTTATCATGAACCCAAGAAATTTCCCCGCTTCCGCTCCAAAAACGCACTTGAGTGGGTTGAGGCGAAGGCTGTGCTTGCGGACGTCTTCGAAAGTCTCGCGCAGGTCCTCCAGGTGTGACTTGCCCGCCTTCGTTTTAACAATGAGGTCGTCCACATATGCCTCGATATTCCGCCCGATCTGTCGCGAGAAAACCGTGTCAATCATTTTCTGGTATGTCGCGCCCGCGTTTTTCAATCCGAACGGCATCCCTACGAAGCAAAATTTCCCGAACGGTGTCATGAAAGCCGTTTTTTCTTCGTCTTCCACGGACATTGGGATTTGGTGGTATCCTGAGAACATGTCGAGGAAAGACAATGTCTCATGGTCGACGGTTGCGTCGATCAGCTGGTCGATGCGTGGTAGGGGATAAGGGTCTCCCGGGCATACTTTGTTGATCGTGGTGTAGTCGACGCACATCCGCCAGGCTCCTGATGATTTTTTGACCAAGACCACGTTTGCCAGCCACTTTGGATACTTTACGGGGCGGATCAATCCGGCTGCTAGTAGGCGCGCCACCTCTTCTTCTATCGCCTTCAGCTTATCGCCAGTGAAGGTCCTCCGCCCTTGTTGTCTTGGCTCTGCGTTGGCTGGGACCGCAAGGCTATGTTGAGCTACTTCCCTGGGCACTCCTGGCATGTCTTCTGTGCACCACGCGAACAGCTCCTTGTACTCCTTCAGCAACGTCACGAGTGGTTCGATTGCGTCACTGCTGACGTGAGTGGAGATGCGTATCTTCCTAGTCGGCTCGGCGGAGTCCAGCGCGACCTCGAAATCGGAGTCCATGGACTCCGGTCGGGGTTCTTCTGCTCTTGTGTCGACGATGTTGGTTTGGCGCGCCACAACGCGGTCTTCCCATGTCGTTCCCCGTGCTTCCCCAACTCCTCTCTGTGTTGGGAACTTGAGTTTCTGGTGGCACGTCGACGGGAGGGCCATGAACTTCGCAAGGATAGGTCGGCCCAGGATGCCGTTGTGCGCCGATTCACAATTGACAATTGTGAACTCTACTTGCTTGGAGACGCGCGGTTCCTGGTCGCCGATTACCACTGGGAGGGTGACCACTCCAATTACCGGGACTCTGGTTCCGGAGAAACCGCCCAGGTTGCCTTGCGCGCGCCAGATTAGGCGCGGGTCGATATCCATTTTGTTAATGGTACTCTGGAAGAGGATGTCAGCCGCACTACCCCCATCTATCAGGAGACGGTGGGTCTTGCAGGCGGCAATTAGCGCGGTGACGATGAGTGGCTCCTCTGACGGGACTCCTTGTGGGAACTCCGCGTCATCAAAGCTCAGATTGAACTTTGTCGGTGCGTCGACAGCCGCGCACTCCGTCGCGCGCTCACGCTTGTTTTTTTACTTGGGGCGATCTCCTTCAACCGTCACCACCCCGATTTCTTTGCGTACTACATACGCACCTGTGTCATCATCGTAATCGGCTTTTGGGGGTGGGGGCGGGTGCTGCGGGGCCTCAACTTGCTCTTTTTTCACGTGAATGAACTCGGTTAGCAATCCTCACCGTACGAGGCCCTCTATTTCGTACCGTAGCTCTCGGCAGTCTTCCGTCTGGTGCCCCGTTGCTCTGTGGAATTCACAATGCCTATTTGGATTGCGCATGTGGGGTTGGGACTTCAACGGGGCAGGCCAATTGAGCTTGTAGCCTTTCTCGCGGAGAACGTGGAACACGTTCCTCACGGAGTCGTTAAGGGGAGTGTAGACGTTGGACGAGCGCCTGTCTGGCGATCGCCCGCGCTGCGCCTGCTCTGGTGGGGGAGGAGGGTTGCGCTTCGGGCCACTGTGCATCTGTAGCAACTGGTCTCGTGGGATCGGGGTTGGAGGTTGCCGACGCGCCTGTTCCTCTCGCGGCATTTTTGCCGGTTCGAAGCGTCTAACGGATCCTGCCCCCAGGGTTTCTTCTAACGTGATTGCCTTTTCGATCTTCATCTCCAACTCTGTTGACAGCGTGACGGGCCTTTTTGCTAACGCCCGCTTGATCTCCATATTGTTGGTGGCCTCCATGAGGTGATGGGCGGCGGTTTCGGGGGTAAGGTCGCGGACAGCCATTGCTACCCTGGACCATCTGGCGTAGAAAGCTCTCAGGCTTTCTCCATCTTTTTGCCTGATATCTATCAGGGCCTTGAGGTGAAGAGGGCGCCGCTTCTGGGACGCGAACTTTGTTGTGAACAGAAGTATAAACTCCTCGAACGAGCGGATGATTCCGTTCGGGAGGCGGTTGTACCAGTCGAGGCATATTCCGGTGAACGTCGATGGGAAGGTTCTGCACAGCGCGGCGTTGGAGTTGGTTTGGAGTTGCATGCGCAAGCAGAAGGTGCTCACGTGGTCTTCCGGGTCGGTCGTGCCGTTGTATGTTGGGAGGGTGGGTGGCGCTCCGCTTAGGTTCTCCGCCATTATTTGCGCGCTCAATGGCTGGTGGAGGACCCTTTTAGGCGGGTTGGGTCGATATTGCGGAGACAAGTGTTGCTCTAGAAAGCTGAGGTCCGCCCGCCCTGGTAGCTCGACTCCTTGCGTTTCGCACGCGGGGAGTTCCGTTGTCGCGTGTTGGGGTAGTTGGGCTGTCCCCGACGCTTCTCCCAAGGCTTGTTGAGGCGCGACCGCTGTCGCGTCTATTGTTGGCGCGCCCTCCCTGCTCAACATGAGCGCGATGACTTGGCTCATTTGTTTCTGCATGTCGGCTATGACGTTGTTTTGCTTCGTCAACAGCTCCCTCATTTCTTTGGCTGTCAGCTCGGGCTCCTCTTCTTCGATGAGCACCGCGTTGAGGTTGCTGGCTTCCGCGAACGCCCTTGGGTCGGTCATTGCTTTGATTGGCGTCGCTTGGTCAGGTTGGTCGTGGTTGCGCTCTGCCATTGGTGGGTTTTCTTCAGCGTTTCTTCTTGGCCCCACGGTGGGCGCCAATTGTTTGAACCTAACTGAGTGTAGGAGTGAGGTTAAGGGAAGATGTGGGTCAAGAAGAGTAAGCTAGGGAAAATCGGGAACTTTAGGGGTGAGTTTGAGAGAATTCTAGTTGAGAGAGAGAAGTTGATGTTTATAGAGAGAGAGTGGCTAAAATGCGATCCCCCTCACCCACCGGAGTAAATGCCATATTTATAGGCTACATGGTGGTGGGTGAGTGGGTGGATTACATGATGGGACCTTGACTCTGATGTGACCACTGACATGTCGGGGATTTTGGCCATCCCCCTACCTAGGACATGTCAGGGGTGTACCTACGACTGTGTCACTGATCCCAACGCGGCTGACCCTCGGGAAGTGTGAGGGGAACTCCTTGTGGCTTCGTGGCTTACGACGCGCCTGAGCCTCCGCGCCTTGATACTTTCCACTCTCGCGCAGCTTGTGAGGAGCTCTGGGTCTTCGCGCGTTGGTTCTCTCCACTCGCGCTTAGGCCTTCATGCGCGCCCTTAAGCCTTCATGCGCGCCTTAGACCTTCGTGCGCGCCTTCTGTCGGCGCGTCTTGCCTTGCACAGCTAGGTCCGAGTCACATGCCCAACATTAATAATTGTAAAATAACCCGGCCAATGATTGAAAAGAAAGCTAGTAATAACAAAAGCAAACAAATTTTGGAACCAATAATTGGTAGCCCATTTCACCATTTGTAGAGAAGAGAAGCATGCATTATTGTTATAGTACACAAATAATTTATCCCATGCGCATGCATCAGGTCGACCTTGCATGCTGCCATTTCGTTCCTTCAGTATTACTCGCCGCCATCTCTACAGAGTAAAGCAGTTCAGGATGCTTTATTTGTTTCAGTTCAAACATGAATTTGTATTCGTTTCGTACCCGGAAAATAGGTTCCGTTTTGGATCGGATAGCTAACCTAGCTAGCTAGCTCAACAAATATCTGAAATTAAAATTAGTCGGAAACAAAAAAATATGGTGGGCCCAAGGCTTATGTGGAAAGTGATTGGATCCTGGCCCAAAGGTACTATTGATTGGATCATCAGTAGGCCCAGATCAAGTTGGTTGGGAGGGAGGGTTAGCGTCCAATAATAATGGAGGGACCGACCCGGCCCAGGGAGGTTGTGGGCATGTTGTTGTTAAGCTTCATGTTTAAATCACTTCTCCATCGTAATAGTGCCTCAGAAACCAATTTTTCTATCTTAATCATCCGCTAGATGATTAACTAGCTACTAGCTAGCTAGCTTCAATAATACAATTGACAATATTGCTATGATTTCAAATCAAATTATATATCGCCGACTAAGAGTCACAGTACACACATATTTCAATTGTTTTTTGTTTCGTCCGTAATATTTTCCTTTCCAATTTAGATAGACTTCAGGCCATCAATATAATATAATATATATGTATTCTAATCTCTATAAATTGTATATCCACAAATATCGTAAAATTGATATTTCATGTCTGTAAATTAACTAACACATAAGCAAATATGTATGATCTCATCTTTTTCCCGTTGTAACAGACAACTTCCACTAAAATTCAATCGCATGAAGTGGAAAGGAGGAAGCGAATTAGATACATACTTAGGGCTGGATTTTCGGTTAGATTGATTATAACCTATAACCGAAATGTCAGTTACCGGTTAACCGCGACGCTAGCAGTGTCTACCGCCAACCGCCCGACGGAAACCATTGGTTAGCCGGCAACCGACCGGTCGGTTACCGTTTATTTGCTCGGTTAACCGTGGTAACCGCGATAAAGACGACGAAGAAAACGACGCCGTCTTGCAAACTCTGCCGCCGCCGCGAGCGGGGAAATCTTCTAACAACGACGACGATGAAGACAAGGGAGAAGTCCTGAAACTCATCTTCCCGGTCTCGGACGCCAAATACGCCCACGGATTGCAGGTCCAAGAGGCCCTAATCGGCTCAATCTCGCTCTACAATGGCGAAACACTCGGCGCGGCCGCCAGGGGAGACGAGGATGTCGAGAGCCCCGGGAAGCGGATGAAGGTGGACGAAGGCGAAAATCGGGCAGAGCGTGGTCACCGTCACCTGCCCCGACGTCGGGATGCGGGACCGTGATCGACCTCGAATCGTGCCGCGATGCTCTCCCCAAGGGAGTGATCGACCAGTGGGAGGAGGCTCTGTGCCGGAACCTGATCGGGGAGTCGGAGAGGTACTACTGTCCATTCAAGGACTGCTCGGCGATGCTTCTGGTGCTGGCGGCGACTTCGCGTTGGCGGAGCAAGGGTCGTCGCGACAGTTGGGGAGAGAGATGGTCGATAAGAGCGCCGCCAGCAGAGGGAGATGGCCGGAGGGTCTCGCGATGGAGGAGGGTTGGGCAGGCGGCACCGCGGTAGGGAGATGGAGGAGGCGAGGGTCTCGCGATGCTGCAGAGCCAGAGAACAGACTAGAGAGATTGAGGGCATGGCTGCTCGATTAGGGTTTAGGCGGAAGACTGGAGGGCAGCGTCGTTTTGTTTGAGTGGAGGAGGTTAGCTTTGCCGGTTAACCGGAGGTTATCACCGTCGGTTAGCCGGTTAACCGGCATAACTAGCCTCGCTACCGCCAACCGTCTGAAATTGCAATTTTCGGTTAGCCAGTTAACCGATTACCGCCGGTTATCGTTTTAACATACCGGTTAACCGGCAACCGAACGACCAACCCTATACATACTGAAATAAATGCCACCTTCCAGAAAATTTGGATTATATCAAGAATGAAAATGAAAAGACATGAAATCAGTTGATCGCTATGTTGCTTGTGCTTTCTGGGCTTATATGTAATATTATGAGCCTTTCTTCTTGTTATGCAATAGTGTTCTCTTTTTTGAAAATCCGTCGAAATGCTTGGTGTTAGTGGACAGTTCAAGACTTTTCAAGTGCTACATTGAAAATATAAGACAAAAAGACTTTTATAGATTATTATCGACCAAATTTCATTTTTGTGAGATCTTTTGGGAAGATATTAAAAAGTAAATCTAAACAGGTTTGGATCAGAATGGACATTATTGTACTAATATATCATCTCAACACTATAATATACACTCTGCCGTCATAAAAATCAAGCCTCATCGAAATCAATAACTTTGATGATGACTTGATTGCGACCACTAACAATCATGTTTATTTTCATGTTTGCAATCCGATTATAAAAATGAACTATATATCCATAGTTCGTTCTAATCATAAATATGAAATATTAATAATAAAGTGAAATTTTTTCCTCGATAGTCGACGATACCATATTGATATGAAAATTTCAAAAGATTCGAAATCCTATTGTGCCGGACAGTCGGACCTGATATCGTAGCTGCTCAAACGATACAATTTTAACAGTATGAATTGATTAAACCACGATTTTAGTACAAAACATTCTACCGCTAACTTTTCTCTTACCACTAACATCACTCATTAACAGTCTAACTGCAGGTTTGATTTCTTCGACCACACATATACATAAGGGGTGAGACTTGAATATAGAAAACTCACACGCTTCACTTACTAATCAACAGTTCACAAAAACATCTAACGATTATCAAACAACTAATTAACATAAAATGTGCATATAACAATCTAGTGATGGAGAGTAGCATAGGCGTTGATGAGAGCCAAGGCGTTGCTGGTGAGCTGACCAATCGTCTCAATCTTCCCTCTCACCGCCGTCTTCATCATCTCCCCGTCGGCCACGGCCTTCTCGCCGAACCCGTCGGTGCACGTGCTCTCGTCGGTCAAGGCGGCGCTGACCCACGTCTGCACGTCGCTGATCATCATCCCGAAATCCGCGCCGCCTTTGTTCGCCGCCATCTCCGCCATGGACTGGCGGATGAGGTCCACGGAGTCACCGAGCACCTCCACGCAGTCGCGCATCGCCGCTGTCTCGCGGGGGGTGAGACCGTGGGACTGTTGGAGCTTGACCATGGCGGCGGAGGTTGACTTCGCTGACGCTAGGGTGACGTCGAGGGCGGTGGAGGCCATGAGCTTGGCGCTGGTCTGGATTTTGGTGGCGTGGACGGCAAGAGAGTTGTAGCATAGCTGAGGGTACGTGGTGGCGATGCAGGACGTGCGGACGAACTCTGTGTTGGTCGTCGCTCCGGAGAGGGATCTGCCGGAGGCGGATGACGTGGAGGCGAGAAGTGAGATGGTTAGTACGGCGGAGAGGAGAGCGGCCGAGAGGGCGGAGGTGGAAAAGGAGGAGGAAGCTGCCATTGGATTGGGCTGGGCTTTGTGATTGGGCTTTTTTTTGGTTTGTGAGAGGGATGAGGTGGATTTGGATTTGGTTGTGGATGAGGGATGAGGGAAACGAAGGCGTCCAATTTATAGGGCAGGAGAAGTAATGGAAACAAATAAAATGTTTAATGAAATACAGTAATTTGAACGGTAGAGGGATGGCTAACGTATTTTGTTTGTATATTATGTATACAATAATTTAATGGACCCCCTCAATTCCCTTTTGCTTTTTTCTTTTTCGTCAGGGACAACTCTAGATGGATGGGAATGGCCGAATGGGACCTCTTCCATGTCCATGTTTAAGTTGTTTTTGTTGCATATGGTATAATATAATACACCAATTAATTAAGGTTAAACTGTTGGAATGATTAGTCACGATGAGTTTGAAAGATTAAGGGTTTAGGATTGTGTAGGTAATAGTAATTTTACGAAACCTACTATGATTCTGTCATATCCAGTAATTCAGATAATTATCTATGGACATTGGCACTATAGGAATTTTCAGAACACGCTCTTATATACATTATCGAAGCCTATATGATTTAAAAAAGATGAAGAAGTGTTTGAAATGAGAAAAACTACTGTTGTTTTTCAGGATTAAAATACATTATAATGGTAGACCAAATATTGAAAAGGATAAGAGAATTGTAAGCCCGGTTAGAGTGGTACATGGTTTTTTTTTTCTTGGTAGTAAGATAAATGTTTAGAGCGTTCTAATTCATATCATTAATCTCTCTGACTCATGATATTATCCATGTTCTGATAAACAACAAATAATTTAGATCCGGATCGTTCACGTGGAAGAGATGTGTGCCAAAAGTGAAAAATTAACTTGTTCGAGCACTGCATGCATTTCTATCTATGTATCTTCTAATGCATGTAAAAGATTTAGCTGATGAGTCAGAACACAAATATCTTGAAAGTTCCATTTTGCTGAATAAAAATATCTGCACTGCATGATTAGCTGCAAAGACCCAGTCACGAATAATAGAGATGGGAAACAAATAGGGTAGGGTGCTTTATCGCTGGGCCCAAAAGTAAAAGTACCAATCGAAGATATTAAATTTGGGCCCAGCCAGCCAAGTTGGGCTAACGGATGGCGGACGAGGGACCGACCCGAAAGATAAGCGCAACTGGCGGCAAGTTGTGCTCTCTCTCCCGCTGCCTTCTCTTCGGTTCAAAGCAAGGTTGTCAAACCGGGTTAAGTCATTCGGCCGGTTTGACAAAGGGTTTGGGATTTAATGGTCGGATCGGGGTTCAACCGGATTAAGCCGGTTTTGACAAGATATACTTGGAGAGCCATTGAGACCTAATAAATTATGCATATATATATATATATATATATATATATATATATATATATATGGGGAGTTCTACGGTACCCAGGGTGAAATCCGGGGTACTGCATACATTGAGTAAGAATACTCTATCCAGAACTTGAATTGACTGATCTTTCGGACATGATACTATACTCTAACTCTTAAAGATCAAAATCTAGGTCTTAACTCTCTAAATATTATACCCCAAGATCAATTTAATTAGAAAGAATAATCGACGGTTATGATTCGTCCAAATATAGGCAAAAAAATCAATGCACCATCTTAGGGTTTATAGTTTATGATTTAGATAATTAGGACCTAGGGTTCACTCATTAAGGATTAGGGTATAGTATCATGCCCAAAAATCCTGCTAATTCGAGGTCTAGATAGCGTTTTCATACTCAAGGTATGCGGCACCCCAGATTTCACCCGGGGTACCATAGAAGGCACCATATATGTATATATATGACATCTCAAACACAATCTCAAATTCTTAATACACTTAAATTTATATATAAATAACATACATCATTACAAACCAAATCCTCACATTTGAAGTTTTAAACACCGACATCTAGAATAAGTGAATAACATCCAAACATTTATCAGAATATTCATACTTGAATCCCACAAATGACAACATTCAATTGTTCTTACTTGAAATTCATACTCTAAAAATTAAAGGAGACAATCAAACATCTTCAAAGTAGAGCTTTGAACCTCGCACGAACATCATGAGTAACGGCCTTGCAAGCTGCAACATTACCCCTTTCTCCAGCCAAATGCTTCTTCACTCGATGAATTCCACCTCCTTGTATCAAATGACCACAGAATTTGCACTTGATTCACGTCTTTCCATCTTCAGTGCGAATTTCCTCAGCATAGCCCCAAGCAGGATCTTCTTTTGTCCGAGATCCAATAGCACCAACAACACTACTGGTAACTGAGGGCTGACTTGATGCATTGCCTGATTCCATCTATCAACCTGTAAAAATATGCAACATTTATCATACCCAATCATCATGAGCATAGCAAAATTCTATGAATTAATGAACAATTATAAACTTGGCAAAATCTTGCTGGTAACTTGGACACGGCACCACCTACCTACCTTACCTAATGATGAGCCACCCTAGCTAGCTAGCTTTTTGGAGATGAAAACGGAAATCAACAACCCAATCTCACTTCCACGGCTGAAAAAGGAAATCAAACCTGGGTCGAGGCTGCTGAAGGCGAGCGACGTCGAGGAAAGGGGCACTGGGTCGAGGCGGCCTACGGCGAGCGGCGTCGAGGAAGCGGGGACCTGGGTCGACGAGGCCGACGGCGAGGAAGCGCAGAGCTGGGTCGAGAAGAGGGCAGCGCCGGCGAGGAGTGGCGAGTGGAGCGCCGGCGTGGCGCAACGAGGGGAGCGCCGACGGCGAGCGGCTGCGTTGTGCTGGTTGTTGCCGCAGGTATTCTCTGCTCTGCTGGCTGGGCTCGACGAGGGAGGGAGGAGATTTGGGAACGGCGGACGGGTATTAGGGTTATTGAAGTTGGAAGAAGTTCCAACCAGCCAAAAACGACGCCATTTTCCTCAAAACCGGGAGCCGAATCAGTCCGGTCAGACCCCGGTTTCCCCCGGTTTTGACCGGCTACCGGCCAGCTCTAATTATGGCTGGTTCTGGCCCTTTTAGTGCCGGGTTCCGGTCAGACCCGGTTCGACCTCGATTTGACAACCATGGTTCAAAGTTCAAACTCAGTTCGGTTCTCCACTTTAATCAACTCTTCAGCTTTGCTAGGCTCTCATTTTCACAACGTGACTCGGCAGCGCTACTAGGAATAGCAATGGGCAGGTCTCGGGTGGCAGTAGCGGTGGACATTCGGTCGGTCCGGTTTCGATCGAACCGAAATTATGAATACCGGGTCCTCGAATTTTCCCAAACCTCAAACTGAATTCGAACCAAATTATAATTTGGTTCGGTCGGTTTAAACCGAATTATAATTTGGTTCGGTTTTTCACACAAAACCGAATTTGTGAAACTACTTGTATTTTCTCACTTTTAACTTATTTTTCACCCCTAATATAAATAATAAATATCAATTATATGCAGTTCGATTTTGTTCCCTCCTTTCTTCGGACGGCCTCGATCCGGTTTGCTTCTAGCAAGTTAAACATTTCATTTTATTATGGAGTCAAAGAGGCACTCCTCCGGCGAGTCTACGAAGGCGAAAGGCGGTGCTAGCTAACTAGAGAGAGAAATAATAATAAGTTCCGTCCTAGGAGTCAGTACGACTTGGATGCCTTGCGGATCCGGATGGCGAATCGGTGAGGGAGCCAGGGCGAGCGAATGCGGAGGAGCAGTCGATGAGTTCCGTTCAAGGGCAGCGCTGGGAGAAGCACTGGCCGACGGAGGAGGAGCAGCGGGAGATGAAGTTGCGGAAGGACGGCGTGGTGATTGCAGGCTGGGATTCGGGCTAGGCCGTGGGATTCGTCATCGGGAGAGGCAGAACGGCCGTTTTTCCAGACGGCGGCAGCCTTCAACAGATCCGCCAGTTACAATCCCGACGCAGTGTGGCGGTTACGCTACCTCTAACGACGGTTCCGATAAGTATCCCTCTCTTATTGTTTTTATTATTTCTTTAGTTTTCTTTATAATTATCCTCCATAATTTTTTTGTTTTTCAATTATTCTTTTGACACTTTTTATTTATATATTCTACAATTATTGCGTAAGTTTTAAAAAAAAATTCATGAAGGAAAAAAAATAGAACGGTTAAATTTCCTCTCTATGATAGTAGATTGCATTTTTTGCTTCGTGGGTGCTGCCCGATAACGGCTTTCAACATCATGCTCGTTGATTGTGCTGCTCGCTTGGGATCTCCTTCAGTTCGACTGTGAGGATGTCCAAATGGCTGCCACAAGATCCCCTGGCTTGTTTTTTGTTTTCTTATTTTGCAGGTTCCTTATGGCTGCTGATAGAGCGTTGTATCCTTTAAATGGTTTATTGCATTTTAGGGTCCTAGTTCCGTTTTCTCTATTTTGGTTTGCAGGGATGCTTCTTCGGCTATTGAATTCTCCATGTTGGTGATTCATCACTTGATGCTAAGGCTTGTGTTGTCTCCTTGGACATTCAACTGGGACTGACAAAGCTGCTCCCAGCAGACCTGGAAATGGCGGTCTGACTGTGAATGGACTTCCTCCAAACACAATAAATGTTTGCTTCGATGCTGCGGCTAAGCGTGGACAAGGCGGAAGAATTGTTTTTGTGGGTGTCTAAGCATCAGGTAATATTCTCTTCGCTTTCGGGAAATGTTATGAAGGCTTACAAGATCCCTTTGTTATGGAATGTTTAGCCCTAAGAGATGCTTTACAATGGTGCTTGACCCATGACTTTGTTTTTGTCAAATTTCATGGGGACTCACAACAATTGATACGACGAATGGTGGGGGACGATTTTGCTCATGATCGGAGTGGAGCTGTGCTCGAAGATGCCCGGGTCCTAGCTTCCCAATTCAGTTGGATTTCTTTCTGCTTTGTTTCTCGTCGACTTAATAGGGCCGCCCATCATGTGGCACAAAAAGCTCTCTCATCAGGAGTTCGATTATTGGTCGACTCCCGCGCATTATTTATTTCCTCTGTATGACTGAAATTTTTACCCTGACTTTGCAAAAAAAAAAAAAACATTAGAAATATTTGTTATTTTCATTATAAGACCAAAAAACAAAACATAATATGATTAATGTAGTCGAATTACTGGAGAAATCAAGGTTTTTACTAATTTACAACTTTATTATAGCTAAAGCAAGGTGTAATAAAAGGAAAATCATAAATAATTTGACTACGATTGCATGTAATTTAGGCAAGAAAGGGTCGAGAATGTGGTGGGTCAGTGCAGGTCAGGTCGATGAGAGTACTCATGCATGCCCGCCCCGCCCCAAAACAAACCATACATGTCGTGTAAAACGGGTCGGGTTGAAATTGCCATCTGTAAGTGCTACTTTTATAGTGACCCCCAGCTAACACGTTAATTCCTATCAAACAAAAGCTAATTCATATAGACTTTAAGTTTGTATATATTCTAAAATAATGTGTTTAACAAATAAGAATCTTCGAAATTCGAACAGAAGACATATTGGTTATAGAAAATTATAATACTATAACAAATTAGATCTTAATAACTGGAACTGTTAAAGAATTTTTAATTATTAATTTTATATCATTTACTAATTGCAATCTACTGCAGGAATGAATCAGAATATTCAATATTATATTTTTGTCAGCCACCGTGAGGGAGTATATCGACAGGAAGATAAGGGCTTTTGTGTGGGACACCTTAGAGGCAGGGAAAAAGGTTCATCTCATTGATTGGGATACTCTTTGTAGACCAAAGGCTGAAGGTGGTCTGGGGCTGCAGAGCCCCACCAGAAAGAATGAAGCTTTTGTGTTGAAAATTGCATGGCGCTTTCTCACAGAGTCGGAAAGCCTTTGGGTGTATCGTGCGAGCGAAATACATGAAGTGGACTGAGAATGGATTGGCCCCGAGACCACAGGCAGAATGTCGAACCTGTGGCGAGGGGTGATACGAGTGATGCACCTCCTTCCCGACGCTACTATGTGGAATATTCGTTGTGAAAAACAAACTTTGTTCCGGAAAGATCGGTGGCTACAAGATGACGCAATTCTGGTTGAGTACGCAGTGAACTTAACGGAGGAAGCGCTATCGCTGACCGTGGCCGACCTTGTGCCGAACGGAGAGTGGAATATAGCTTATTTGCAGGGCTTCATACCTAAAGAGTGCGTTCTTTCTTTTGGCTTACTTCTCATGGCAGGTTGTTGACGTAATGAGAGGCATCGATGACATATTAGGCCTACGCAGGCGTGCCTTGTATGTGGTGAGAGACTGCCCATTCTCTCGAGAGGTTTGTGCAACTTCATTGATAGTGAACCAAATGAAGTTTTCTTCTAGGAGGACAGAAACAAGTGGTTGCTCTTCTGTTTTAGGGTGCAACAATACTATGGATCCTACAATCTTTGTGAGCATTTGTTGGTTGCTGTGAAAGAATAGAAACAAGCACGTGTTTAAAGAGAAGATTAAATCCCTAGAAGAAATTGCTGACCTTGCACGACAACACAAGGAGCAAGTATTGTTGGCCATGAGTAGAGACAAGAAGCTCTCGGGAAGAAACATTACCAATAAAATATGTTTAATAAAGTGGGCGAATCCCCCGAAGGGCTGGATTTGTTGGAATTCGGTTGGCTCCGTAGTGAATGGCCTGGCGGCGACATGTGGAGTTTTGAGGGCGACAGAGAATCGACTATTATAGGCATTCTCAATGAATCTAGGTGTTGGTTCTATAACTCGAGCGGCTCTCTCAGGTATTGTGCAGGGCATGAAATTTGCATGGGAAAGAGGAATTAGGAAGTTGGTTTGACAAAGTCGTTGAACTGAAGGAATCCACATTGCAGAAGGATTGTTCTGAAGAAGAAGAAGAAGACTTGAAACGTTTCTGGTAAAGCAGAAGATATTGTGTCTTAGTGGTGCTACGCACCGTTTTGATTTATGGTAGATTAGCCATTAAAGTGTTGTTAGTGTTTAAACACAGCCAATCATAGTGTGACACGTGGCTATTATCTGTAAAACAAATTCCAAGCTGCATATAAAAGGGAACAGAGCAGGTCACTACTGTCTCTGAGTTTTCGGCTACAATCTACCCTAATTCTTGAAACATAATATGGTATCAGAGCGGCCGATCTAGGTCGTCTTCCGCAACATGATGTCTGAGCAAACTGAATCCATCGAAGATACCCAAAATGTCTGCGACAGATCTCAGAATGCCTATGGCGTTTCCAACAACAGACGATTTCAGTTTGGGTCTTTTGGAGCAGATCAAAGTCGTCGTCTTTGGTACCCTCTCTACTTGAACTCAAATGAGAGTTTCTCACAACCGATTGTTTCTGAGTCACTCGATGGGAGCAATTACTCCATGTGGAGTAGATCCATAAAGAAGGCTCTAAAAATGAAACACAAATTGGGTTTCATCGATGGATCTATGGCGATTCCTGCCAGAAACGATCCAAGCTTTCCTTTGTGGGATAGTTGCAACAAAGCTTTTGTTACCTGGTCAGTTAAATGCTAATAGATTGACTAGGGGTGGACAACGGGAAACGGGTATTTGGGTATACCCATATCCGTCCCGTTTTTTGAGGGTTACGGGTACCCAAATACCCGTTTTATTTTTAATGGGATGGGACTTGGGATCAATGATTTCTACAACGGGTACCCACGGGTTACCCGTCAATACCCGTTTGGGTATTACGGGTACCCGTAATACCCGTTAGCAAAAAAAATCCTACAATAAATATGCATATAACAAGTACCAGCTTAACAAAAATTCCTATAATAAATATATATACAAAATTCCTACTATAAATATACATACAAGAAGAACAAAAAATCCTAATCATCACTATACAGCCTCGGCAAGACGGCAATAATGGGCAACAATGCTGTCCAAACTCATAATAAAATCCAAGCCCAGCCCTTTCCTGATATTGAAGTCCTTTCAAACAAACCAAGGAAAATCAACAGCACATCCAACACTTTCATTCTGTACTCTTTTTGTTTGAATTCATCATTAAATTTAGCTTCATACGATCAGATTACTAGGCTAAAATGTTTCAGTTTACACTTCGGTTGTTGTATGTTAGCTTTATAGAACTCTTCTCTTTTTAATTGAACGGGTATGTACGGGTAGTTTGGGTACCCGTTATCCGTCCCGTACTGGTAACGGGTACCCGTTAACCCTTATGGGTTTGGGACATGGAATGGACTTTGCTCTTAAAGTGGGATTGGGTACCCGTTTCAAACGAGATGAGTATCCCATCCCGTCCCGTTGTCCACCCCTAAGATTGACGAACCTAGAGGATGAAATCCATAGATGCAAGCAAGGAACCATGTCAATTACCCAATATATACTCTGTTCAAAGGTCTGTGAGATGAGTATACAGAATACAACCCAATTTTGGAATGCAACTGTATTCCAAGAAATCCAGACCCTTGTACTGCAGTGGTGGCTTACAATCAGAAGCAAGAAACTGACTACCTGATTAGATTCCTTAGGGGGCTGAATCCGGATTTTGAGAGAATTAAGAAACAGCTTTTGATGTTAAGAAACAAATGTTTATGTTAAGTAACAAGTCGAGCTCAAGTTTAGCAAAACTCGACTCGACTCGGCTCATTTGCAACTCTAATAACAAGTAATAAGGCCCATAAGAACGGAAGCCCGAAATGCCCAAGCAACAAACATCAACACCAACTTGCAGTCAAAGTCTCTTCGATGAAAAGTATATATATACGAAAGAGTTTACAATGGGTTCCCGTTAGATTTTGTAAGGAAAAAAAGTAAACAAAAATACACAAAGTAGTGGTAAAAGATTCATAACAATGGGTTCGGAGCCCCTTGAGGAGCCGACCAGGGACTGGGCCACTGTGATCGTGGCCATTGTCCTTGGCACAATCATTTTAGTGTACGGGGCCTACTTGTGCTTTCGTTGGCTCCGGAGCACATTTTTTCCTGGGCCCCTCAGCAGCCTCCTCCACCCCCTCGGAATCTCCAGATTGGGCCGATTCCGGTGGTTCCGGAGCTTCAGTTTGTGTCTTCGAAGAAACCTGTTTCACTCCCGGCCTGGGAGTTCTCTACTCAGAATGGAGAGCATACCATCGAGTGTAGGATCTGCCTAGAGGAGTACAGAGCTGGTGACCAGCTCTGAGAGCTACCAGCCTGCAAGTCAGACACTTACCTCAGGGTGTGGTTCCGGTCACACTCTACGTGCCCTTACTGTCGTCAGACACTGTGAGCCGACAAGCATAGCAACGAAAGAGATTGAGTAGTTAGTATAAATAAGTGTTGTAAATGGGACTTAGGAGTGTATTTGCTAAACATTGTATAAGTGAATGCTTACCTACCTGTGAGATTTTGATGAATTGGTTACTAAATACTAACTTGAAAGAGGGTACTTTTATTTTCAAATTAACACGTATTGACCAATATTAATACAAACGACATCAGTTTAATAGAAAGAGAAGTGAGAGTCCAGAGAAAGGGCAGATTAGGTTGGTTTCTAGTAAATCAATGAGGTTTGGGTCAGACATTTCGAATTGTTTGGCTTTGTTTTGATTAAACTTGAGTAATGATTTTTGGTTAAATATAATTTTGATGAGGTTGATTAATTGAGCGATATATTAATTATTGAAAATGTACGTGACTTGTTAGTAACCCCAAACATAAATGACCTTTTATACTATTAATCCGAAAAACTGACATCATATATATCAACGTTTTTTTTATGATCTGCACCTTCCAAACTTTCACTGTCGCGACAGCTTACCGTTAGACTATATTACCTTTGGTGACATCATATCAATGTTAAAGTAACAACAAACAACTTTTATAACAACTATAACCATTATAACACATATATAACAACTATACCACCTATACCAATTACATAACAACTATAGAAATTATATAACCATATAATTTTTTTTTTTGCTGTTTATCACAAAAACCATTAGGTAAAACAAATATAACTATATATTAAGGAAAACTATAATATGTATGGTAATTTGTTCACCTCTTGAAAAGTGGAATCGTCAGCCGCAAAGCTTCCCAATATTTGATCCCAACAGCGCCATATAAGCGGCAACACTTCTCTTCCAAATCGAACTGTTCATAGACTCACACATCATTTGATCCTTGTCATACACGCACATATATGTCACAACCCGGCCAATGGCTAAATTTGCACGGGTAAATGTTAGATCAAATTTTCTATAATTGTTATAGCTTAAAAGTTCAGTAGGATGATATTGTTTAGCAATCCTCTTAATGAAATGATACGTTTGTCATTCAGTTTCTCAATTTAATTGTTTGCATTTGTCTACTGCCTTTATATTTACATGTCACTAATGATCATCACCATCAATCCAATTCTACAAAAAACAAAATGTTGCAAGCACTTCTACTATGCTATATAGCATTGATGCTTTAATGTACAACTTGAAGTTGTATCATAACATTAAATGTATAAGTTTAGGTTGTACCATAAAGAAATTTGTATCATTATGTTATGATACAACTTTACAACTTGAAGTTGTATCATCTCATAAGGTACAAGTTTAAGTTGTACCATAAAAGAATTTGTACAAAAAGTATTGGTACAATCTGAAATTGTACCATAACGTTAAAGGTACAATTTCAAGTTGCACCATAAAGACAAAAACTTATAGTACCAATGCTATATAATATTGTAAAATTATCTGCAAGGACATATTCTATTTTGACCATTAAGTAAATAATGTATCAGCTAAAAATTAAAAAAAAAGTTGTTTATTTCCACATCACACCCACGCCCTGTCTTTTACCTCCACTCAAAGTGCTCACACCCCAGTCAAAGTCAATCCTCTAATCCCTGCTTTCCTTCTTACCAATTAATCAAAGGGAGAAAGGGATCGACAATGGCGTCCAGCTACGTTCTTCCAAAACATCATAAACTAAGCTTCGAATCATACCTTTTTCTTCTTTTTTACAATGTCGCGAAAAATATACATGAATTCGTTGTTGTTCTTGGATCTAGGTAGAAGAAACCCTCGTGATTCATTGGGTTATGATATGATCCTAAATAGCTAGCTCTATACGTTTAAATTACCTGAAGAAGAAGCTATCGAAGTTGGGAAAAAGAAAGACAGAATTTGGCCAAGTATTGGAACAGTTTCGAGATGCCTACTTTGGAGGCATGGTTCTCTCAATTGGCTCGGTGGAAATTCAAGGTGAGGTGTTTTTTTTTTCTAAGATAAAGTTCCCCTATACACATTGGTATGGTTTTTGGATCTAGAAGAATCGATCAAGACTATTTTCCAGACGTCCAAAGTTGCTATCTGGAAAGCTGAAAAATGCCTGAAAATGGTTAAGGTAGAAAACTGGTTTGTTAAGCCTACTTTGGAGCTTAATTTGAGGAGTATGGACTTGATTCGAGTCCAAAGGCTTCCACAAAATTAAAATATGTATGTTTGTCTACCGAGAGAAGGAATTGGATGAAAGACTGAAGATCTGGAAGGCCTCGAACGAAAGACACGAAGTTAGTACGAAGTCACAAAATTCTGCCTTTGTAAAAAACATAATTGTTTTCCTTATTCGATTAGAATTAGGTTCTTTTTGCTACTTTTTAGTTCTTATTCGTATTAGAATGTAATCAGGAGTTGCTTTTACCAAAGTTAACCCTAGCTAGGCCTATTTAAATTCGTCTTTTGCATTGTAATCGTCGGACTTTGTTGAATCGAAAAGAAACCGTTTGGTTTGTTCAATTTTGCGAACTTGTTGGGTTTGGTGGATTCCAAACAGGCTGAGCTTGCGTATCGATTGAATAGCCATTTCAATCGTGGTTGAGCAACTACCCTTTAACCCAATCGAGCTATCCCCGGGTGTGGATTCATACTTTTGGTTCCGTTTTATCCAAGTTTGTATTAAGAATGTTTCGTTCTTGATTCGAGTTCAATCGATTCTTCAATTGAATCGTTAGCTGCGTTACTTTGATAACATATACTCCCCAGGGTCGTATTAGATTATTAAATTACCGGATAAGATTCTCATTAGAAATTGTGTCTCTCGTGAACCTGAAAGAAGCAATCAGGGACATCCACGTTGTCACATAGGTGGGAGGATTTGTGAAAATCAGCGTAATTAATTGGTGCTGAACTTTGATACACCCAAAAATTTAAACTTGCACGCATTGAGACACAATAGAACTTGCATTCTGAAATCCCAGAAATTTATTAACAACACTATAATCCACCTAGCTATAGTGCGCAAACATATCCAGCTACAGACGATTAATAAGCGCGAGAGAATTACTAGTGAGCTGGGCAACCCAAACAACACGGCGCCGTATCTCGTCCCTAACCTTCCCGTTCATCGCGCTCCCTTCCAGCCCATCCACGCACGTGTCCTCGTCGGTCAACGCCGCGCTGACCCACGTCTGCATGTTCCCGAGCTCCATCGCGAAATCCGGACCGTGATCCAGCCCTTTCATCGCCGCCATCGAGTCCTTCAGCTGGTCCACGGAGTCCTTCATGTTCCCCACGCAGTCGCTCACCGCCCCCGCCGCCAGCTCGCTGCCCTTCATCCGCCTCGGCGCCGCCCGAGCCAGGCTCCGGACTGCGCCGCACGTCGAAACGGCGCCGTCTAGGGTGACGCGCAGCGCCGCGGTCACCAGCTGAGGGAAGCTGTTCCCTACGTCGGCGGCGTAGGGTGACAGCGTGGAGTAGCAGAGTTCCGGGTACCTGGTCGCCCCACACGACGTCCTGATGAAGTCGTCGTTTTCGGGGGTGGCGGTACAGAAGAGAGCGGGATAAGTAGACAATAATATTGCCAGAAGAAGTAGAAGGATATAGCAAGGCGCCATTGTACGTAAGGACGTTTAGGTGCACCGGAGAGAAAGGGTCAGTGAGGTGTTCTAGCGAGTCGTTATATTGGACGATGGAGAGTGCATTTTATTGATATGGTTGGTGTTCTTTGGGAGAGAGAGAGAGGGGATGGTAATGGTGAAGAGATAAGGGTTTTGGATTGGAGTGTAGAGAATCACATGTCAAGCTAAGAAATTAACCACAAATAATAGTGTAATACATATGAAAGGAAATGGTACGTTTTGGATGTATTTTGGAGTTCACGGGAGCCAGAAGGGAACAGAAAGAGTAATGCGTCGCAGGTGAGTTCGGGATGGATCCATGCAAGTGGTCCTAGTTAGTTTTTGTCCACTTACGGACGTGCATCAGAAATAAATAATGTGGGAACCAAATCTTTGGAGCCCAACTGTTAGTTTTGTTCCACAGCTTGGATGATGTAGAGTCACCGGCCCGTCTTTTAGATTTGATTATTAGAGTCATTCATGTCAGTGAAACATGAAGATAAGAAAAGAAACATGAAGAAGAATGATTCGTGTTCATTTGCACATTTTTTTGCCAACGATTTGTTTAGTCGTTTGAAGCATTTTTACTCCGGCAGGTTTGGTGTTACGCCATGTTTTGGTATTTTCCAAACTTTGACAGGTGGAACCAACCCCGGAGTCGAATGTTGGACGAAAGGGCGAAAAATCAAGTCAAAGGGTGGAAGCAGCAAGAGATCACGGTTTGGGTTGTGTGTTCACGGTCACTAAGACCGTGACTGGAGGCACTACCCGTGAACAACTAGGCATCCAGAGCACAAATCACTTTCACTTGACACAAGTCAGTTCACGGTCGTAAGACCGTGAACTCATGCCATTGCACGTGAACTGAACTTAGTGATGCAGCGCGTTTCGACTTGAGATTGTGGTCCGGGCTTTCAGTTCATAGCCATGAACTGGGACCGTGATCTGAGCCCGATCTAGGTATATAAAGGAGGTTGAGCTGAAGGGGAAAAGGGGGAGACCTAGTGTGAGAAACTTCCTCTTCTTTATTTTTCTAGAGTGAGAAAGTGACAAACCAAAGAAGAGGAGAAGCTAAGGTTTCATCTTCATTCAAGGATTTGGGAATTCCTCCCCAAAGGAGGATCTCTTCAACACAAGGAGCAAGGCTAGCATCTTTTGATGGTTTTTCTTCTTCTCTCTTGTGTTTTCCCTTCTCCTAGCATATGGAGCAATCCCTTCTTTCACTTTGGTGTTTGTAAACCCTAGCTACAATTCATGAATGATTGTGTTGTGTGAAAGCCTATCAATCTAATTGCCATTCTAAGCTAGGTAGAGAAAAACCCCCCTTCCTTTCTTTGAAAGAGGCTTGAATGCTGAGTTTTCTTAGGCGATTCATTGTCTCCTACCTAGGTTAATGCAGGACAAACCTCTTATTCGTATTAGCACCTAGGGTTGGTTGTGGGTGGCCGTCCGAACTCCGATTCGAGGGTGAAGTCTTGGTAACCCTTAGTTAATAGGTCGAGAGAGTCAAGTTGGTGGCTTGAATCTAATTCCCTTCCCTCGACCTAGAGACCGAGAGAGTGGCGCTTGGCTACTTGTTGCACTTCCATACGGTTTACAACCCACTTACCACACACGACCATTCGATCCAACAAGCGTAATTGTTAGATAGTGGGAGCAACACCCGGGTGAAGCCTTCTCAATTAGTGTCAAATCCATTTACCTTTGCAAACGTTTTAGCTATAGATTGTTGCTTTCATAAAAAATCAACCGCTAGATATTGTTACAAACAATCGAAGTAAGGGTACATGAACCGGCCCAAGTCGATATTTAAACATATTTGCCATATATTGCACCCAATTAAGATTTATACTTGGACCTTCATTGGGAGTTCTATTGTGGTATTCGAGACGAGTCAAAGAACCAGCAAAACATGAAGATAGTGGAAACATGCAAGCTTGTGCAGAAGAAAGAAGGAAGGATATGAAGCTTGCTAATGAAGGAAAGCAATCAAAACGTTGTAGCAGTATTTAGCTCGTCTTACATAGAGAAGAATATATTGTGCATGTGTTAGTAACTTATTGGTAGAGAAGACTTTATCCTATATAGTTTAGCAGTTAGAATCAAATCCTCTACAACCTTACTCATTTTACATGATTTTTCTCTTATTTTGGGTTGTAATACAGTAAGCGAATCGAAGGTGTTGGGGATATTACCCATCAACTAGGGATCTGGGCCCCCAGGCAACGGAATTGGGGGGCAAGGCCCAAAAAGGGTTCTGGGAAATACCTCAAGGCCCAAATAAGAGGAAGGGCGCATAAGGACA
The DNA here is from genome assembly GCA_946122785.1 of Linum tenue. Lineage (NCBI taxonomy): Eukaryota > Viridiplantae > Streptophyta > Magnoliopsida > Malpighiales > Linaceae > Linum > Linum tenue. The sequence continues at coordinate 50,627,353 of CAMGYJ010000004.1, read as the reverse complement.
AAACACTAAAGGCCAAAAGAGATCAGGCTGTCAGGTGGTCCATCACCTGCGGGCGCCTGTCACGCGTCAGAAGCCTGACAAGGTGGTTGAGATATCTGACAAAGAGAGTACAAAGCATTAAATTGGGACAGTGACATGGAGGAGATCAACCTCGAGTTCGGTGAGTATAAATAGGGGCAGTTGGTAGCATTTACACAGGTTGGACTCTTTGACTACAATTCCTATTTCGGGACACTTCCCTCTCTAAGGAACTAACTTGGGCGTCGTAGGATTAACGGGCCCAGGCGCCCTCCTCTTTGTGTGTGCAGGCAGGCGCCAGGCGAAGTGACGCTTCAGGTGTTCTGGCGGGTATTGTGGCACAAACAATTGGCGCGCCAGGAAGGGGAATATAACCGAGAATCATGAGTGAGGAGACGTCGATGAATGATGAAAGAGAAAGAGAGGAGATTACGGAGGACCAGTCGGAGCGGTTAAGGGGGCTGGCGCCCGAGATGGAGGAAGGTGAAGAAAGCGATGGCATGTTCCGAGGGTCGGAAGGCGCCTCGGTGACGAAGAAAGAGCTGTTTAGAATCATCGAAGACCAAGACGGAGCGATTGAGGCGCTTCGAAGGGAGGTCGACGCGCTGAAGAGGGGCGGAGGGATGACGCCCAGCCCAACGAAGAAAAGAGAAAGAGTGGCCGAGACAGAAAGCTAGTCGGGATACCAGAGGCGTCCCAGTTTGTGGCGCCCACGAGAGTACGAAGGGTCGGACGCAGGGGGTGGAACGGAGGAATTTTGGGGCGCCTGTCACATCACCGCCCCGTGAAACAGCCTTTGGCGCGTAACATACTGATGGAACCCGCGGGGACTAACATTCCCCCGCTCCCCACCTATGATGGAACCGCTGATCTAGAGGACCACCTCAACGGGTACTTCACCAAGATGCAACTCTACAACAGCACAGACGCCACCCTGTGCAAAGTGTTCCCATCAACTTTCGCGGGCGTGGTCCTCGACTGGTACTACCAGATTGAAGAGGGGTGCATCGAGTGCTTTGAGCAATTTGCGGAGATGTTTCTGGCAAAGTTCGCCAGCAGGAAGCGTCGCACCCTGACCATAGGCGCCCTGTTCAAGGTCAAGCGAAGAGATGGAGAGGCCCTGAGGGAGTTTTATGAGAGGTGGTTGTCCGTGGCCTTGGCGGTGAAAGATGCGCAGCCGTCGGTATTGGGAGTATGCCTGAACGAGTGCACCACCAGCGAGGAGTTGTGCAGGTCACTGGCAAAAAGAGACGTTGTGTGTACCGAAGATCTGGATCACAGGGTGCAGAAGGTGATCATGCTCGAAGAAACTTTAGCAGCCAGGAGGGCAGACAGGCGGAAGACAAGAGGGGAAGAGGTAGAGATGGCAAGGAGGCCGCACCCTCCAAGCGGTTCAGGGTATGCGCCCTCGAAACCCCCCCCCCCCCCCCCCCCACCGAAAAGAATGGACGCCGGATGCCGGACGTCCAGGGGAGCGGGAACCTTCGCTGAGTACGCTGACACGCTGAAGAACATACTCCAGCACGTCAAGGAAAAAGGGTATCACATCAGGTGGCCGGGCCCCATGAGGGGGCAGCCCAATGAACGAAATCTTGATCAATATTGTGACTTTCACCGAGAGGTGGGACACCATACAGCCGACTGTTATCAACTGAAGACCGAGTTGCACGGCCTGGCCGACAGAGGGATGCTCAACGACTTTGTCAGGAATCCTGAGGAGAGAGTGCAACGCGCGTGCGTGGCCGGTATGGAAAAGGCGAGGGAAGAGCTACCACCCCCGCCCTATGACCTTGACCAAGAAAATGCGCCCGAACGGGTGCGCCTGACCATCGAAGCTATTTCGGTAACGATGGACTTGAGGGAAAAAATAGAGGCAAATCGGCGCCTGAGAGCGGCATCGACGGACGTGCAGGAGGCGATCGATATCAGTTTCAACAGGGCGCCAGAGGAAGCATGCATGCTCCCTTCGATGGACGCCCTAGAAATACAATGAGTGGTGGCGGGGTGCCAGGTTAGAAGGATGCTCGTCGACACGGGAAGTTCGATGGATGTGTTGTTCAAAGATACGGTGGTTCGCATGCAATTATCGCCGGAGCTTATCAGACCATCGAAGTCGGTGTTGGTCGGCTTTTCGGGGGCGCCCGCAAGAGTGATAGGGCGAGTACGCCTGGCGGTCACCTTAGGAGATGTGGAGCAAAGGGTGACGCGTGCCATCGATTTCGGGATAGTGGACTGCCCGTCACCATACAACCCGATCCTGGAAAGACCCCTACTGGCCTTATTCAACGGGGTGGCCTCTACATGTCATCAAACCTTAAAGTTCATCGCTCCGCAAGGAGTAGGAGTAGTCCGAGGGCGAGGCGCCCCGCAGTATGCGAAGGAAACGGGACGGAAGCGAAGGTCTTCCGATGCAAGGGTCAACGTAATGGAAACCGCGGCAGAAGAGGCGCCCCGAGCCGAAGCTGCAGACAGGGAGCTTATGGTGTCGCTAGACGAAGGACGCCCAGAAAGGCAGGTGAGAATATCGGCAGAGGCACCCGACGAGATGAAAGAGCACATCGTCGCCCTTTTGAGGGAGTTCGCGGAACTTTTTGCCTGGAGTGCATTAGAAATGCCGGGTGTCACCCCCGAAACGGCCGTGCACAGGTTGGCGGTCTAAGAGGGTAGACGCCCCGTGCAGCAGAAGCGGAGGAACTTATCGCCGGAGAAGGAGGCGGCACTCAGGGTTGAGGTGGATAAGCTCATGGGCGCCAATTTGGTCGAAGAAATCTCTTATGTTACTTGGCTATCGAATGTGGTCTTCGTGCCAAAACCGTCAGGAGATTGGAGAATGTGCGTGGATTACACGAGCCTCAACAGAGCGTGTCCAACGGACGCCTATCCGATGTCCCGAATAGACCAGCTGGTGGATTCCACGGCGTACCATGAAATGCTGAGTTTCGTGGACATGTTCTCTGGGTACCACCAGATCCCCATGGCAGAGGAAGACCGATCAGAAACAGCCTTCATGACGCCCTTCGGAAACTTTTGCTATTGGGTCATGGCGTTTGGGCTAAAAAATGCGGGCGCCACATATCAAAGGATAGTCAACGGCGTCTTCCGCCAGCAAATCGGTCGAAACGTGGAAGCCTACGTGGGCGATTTGATAGTCAAAAGTCGAAGGCGTGAAGACCACCTGGAAGACTTGCGGGAGATGTTCCAAGCTATGCGGGCGCACAGGCTCCGCCTCAACCCGCTCAAGTGCGTATTTGGCGCCGAGGCAGGCAAGTTCCTGGGGTTCATGATCACCAAGCGGGGCATCGAGGCCAACCCACCAACCCAAAACAGGTGGAATCCATCCTTCAACTGACCCCGCCAAGGACGCCCAAGGAGGTGCAAGGCTTGGCAGGAAGGTTAGCGGCCTTGGGGCGCTTCATCCCCCGATCCGCGGACAAGGCCGCTCCTTTCTTCCGGACGCTCAAGAAGGCAGTGCGTTTTCAATGGTCTACTGAGTGCGATGCGGCATTTGAAGAACTGAAGCAACTCCTAGCTGCCCCAACTGTGATGATGGCGCCCAAGGCGGGGGAGGCACTGTATCTTTATATCGCCGTATCGGAAGTCTCAGTAAGTGCGGTGCTCGTCTCAAGGGAAGCCCAGGCTGGAGAAGAAAGGCCGGTATACTACGTCAGCCGCACCATGGTTGCCCATGAAAGGCGATATGCACCTATCGAGAAGGCTTCCTTGGCAGTTATGATGGCGGCGACCAAGCTAAGGCCATACTTTCAGGCGCACACCATCGTGGTGCTCACCAATCTTCCGTTGAAGTCTACCTTGGGGTCAATGGACGTGGCTGGGCGCCTTGTCAAGTGGGCGGTTCAGCTAAGTGAGTTCGACATCGGTATGCGCCCCGGCCGGCGATAAAGGCATAGGTCTTGGCTGATTTCATTGCTGAGGGAATAGCTGAGTTAGAGAAAGGCACGGATGACTGCTGGCAGGTGCAGGTGGATGGGGTTGCCAGTCGTACCAGCGCCGGAGCAATCATTGTCATGATAAGCCCAGGCGGCGTGATGCACGAAGTTGCGTTGCGATCTGCAACACTAAAAACAAACAACGCCGCGGAATATGAGGTAGTTATCGCCGGCATGAGCATGGTCAAGGAATTGGGCGCCCACAAGGTCCAGGTCAGATCCGATTCAGCCCTTGTTGTCAATCAACTCAATGGAGTCTTTGAAGTGAAGGAGAAAGCGTTGGAAGGGTATGTGCGAAGAGTGCGAGAGCTGGGGGCGTAGTTCGGAGAAATCTCTTTCGTACACGTCCCACGTGAAGAGAATGCCCATGCAGATGCCTTATCCAAGCTAGCAAGTGCAGTAGATTTCGCGGAAGAACGAAAGGTAATAGTCACCTCAGAGGCGCCTCGCGAACACCTGGTCGCTACCCTATCCAGTGGGGGCCCGGATTCCGAATGGATGGCGCCGATTGTACTGTTCCTAACCCAAGGCGTGGTGCCTGACGACCCGAAGGAAGCCTGGCGCCTCCGCCGAAAGGTGGCCCGATGCTCCATAATCGCGGGAAAATTGTACAAAATATCTCATGCGGGAGCTTATTTGAGGTGTCTGAGCGAGGAGGAAATCAGGGGGGCAATCGAGAAAGTGCATAGCGGAACGTGTGGCATGCACGCGAGTGCACGAAACCTGGAGAAAACACTGCTACGACAAGGGTTTTACTGGCCGACAATGATACGAGATGCGGAGGCGCATGTGGGCGCCTGCCACCAGTGTCAAATTCATGCAAATGACATTCACATCCCGGCGGCACCCATGCAAGGAAATGTAGGAGCCTGGCCATTCGCTCAGTGGGGCATGGACCTCTTGGGTCCTTTTCCCAAGGAGCTCAGACAGATGAAATACCTGATTGTGGCGGTCGACTACTTCTCCAAATGGATAGAGGCAGAGCCCTTAGCCACGGTCACAGAAGCCCAGGTACGAAAGTTCACCAGGAGGAATATATTCACTCGGTTCGGCTTGCCTGAGTCCATCGTCACAGACCATGGAAAGCAGTTTGGTTGCAAGAAGTTTGTGGAGTTCTGCGATGACAATGGGGTCGTGTTGAGATTTTCTTCGGTGGCCTACCCTCAAGGAAACGGTCAAGCGGAGGCGGCCAACATGAGTATCCTTCACGGGTTACACACCCGGTTGGCAGGCGCCAAGGGCAAATGGGTGGAGGAACTTCAAAGTGTGTTGTGGGCGCATCGCACAACCTACAAAACCGCCACTGGGGAAACGCCCTTTTCCTTAACTTATGGAAGCGAGGCAGTCATCCCTGTGGAGCTCAGCATCCCAAGTTACCGCGTCGCCCAGTACGATCCGAACGGCAATGACGAGGCGCGAGCCGACGAACTAGACATGGCAAACGAAGTGAGGAAAGTGGCAGCAATTCTCTTAGAAAAGATGAAGCGGCAAGTGGCCCGTTACTACAACAAGAAGATGCGGGCCCATGGGATCGTAGAGGGCGCCTGATGACTCGATATTTGCACATGTTTTCCCCTTTGTTTCTTGATTGTGTGAGATTGAATTATCGTGTCTTTGGCCTATTTTACGCTAGGTTGTGTTCCTTTCTCACATTTCAAGTCCAAGCACATAAAGTGAAGTATAGGCGCAAGTTTCAAGTCAATCAGAGATCAATTGACGATTCGGGAGAAGAAACTCGGGCATGACCTGAAGAAGAATGGATTTCTACCTCACTTTATGGACAAAGAATCATGCAAGCTTGTCATGAAAAGAAAGAGGACGAGACTACGAGCGTCTGGGATCAAACGGTGACTGAATCGGAGGTCAAACGAGCTCAAACGAGATCAACGAAGCTTAGGAGTGCATGCTGGAAATTGTGCACGGCCGTGTGAAATTCTGCACGGCCGTGCGGGTTTCCCAAGGGGTATGCATGGCCAAAACCTCAATTTGCACGGCCGTGCAAGTAGGGGGTGCGAGTTTCAGCGGGTGTAAAAGCTGTTTTGCGATTTTTGGAGAGAGAGAGCTGGGTTTTGGATCCCAAACACCCAAGGGACGAACCCTAGAGAGAGAGCGACTTGGGAACATTCTTGGAGCTATTTTGGAGGATTTCTTCGCCATTGGAGCTCGGGAATCAAGCTTGGAGATGGAGATTGAAGATCTAGATCAGATTTCTGCAGTCTCTCTCTTCTCTATGGAGTAACTTCCCTTCACTTAGGTTTTGAGGAACCCTAGCTATGTTTGTTTGATTGGATGATTGTATGAGTACTCTGACTTGATAATCTTGAGTTCATATTCAATCTATGCATGTTTTCACGATTCAATTCTGCTTTAGTCGAGATTATTGATTCTGCTTTGATCCTATGAGAGCGAATACCTGATTAGGTCAATAGAGCACCATAGATTGATAGTAGTGGATCGATTGCTTTAGTCGAGGGTTGATTCACTGCTTTGTATCGATTGAGAACCTCATCCGATAGAGGGAGTCTAGTTCAGAACGCCTTGATGGATTGTTCTAGAGAAGGATACGTCCCTCTAGGCAATTGACTCAAGAGGGCCTTGTTCCTAGTTCAGCGCCCTGGTTCTCAAGCGTGACTTTCGTCTGGATGCCCGCGAGGGAAAGTTGGCGCCAAAGTGGAAAGGCCCCATACCGAGTTCGGGAGGTGGTAGGACCCAGCACGTTCAAATTAGAGCATACCGACGGCAGAGTAGTGCAAAGAACATGGAACGCGCAAAACTTGCGAGTTTACCGTGCAGACGCCGCACCAGGGGAAGACGCCTCCACTTAACAAGAGTTAGAAGGGGTGACGAGTGGTTGTAGTTGTAAGTGTTTGTCTATGCCAAACACAAGTCTGTAAAGGTGTTGTGTTGTGACCAAAAGCGCTCGTCGAAATAGCGCCGTATCGTGTCCAAAGCGCCCAGTAATCTAGCGCCCCAATAGTGACTTGTGTTTGCTTATATCATTTCGTATTAAGAAAAAGCGCCCAGTTTCGCGCCCAGTTATCCCGCGCAAGCAAAAATGCCCGATCTTGAGACCGACCGTGGATTAAGGGAAGTCGGTAAAGCGCCCAATTTCGCGCCCATTAATCTGGAGATAGTAAAGACGTCCAATTTGGAGATGGATGGCGAGTTTAAGCGAAAAAAGTTAAGAAAATCAGTAAAGCGCCCCGTTTCGTGCCATTCAAAAAGCAAAGCGCCCCAATATTGCGCCCTAAGTCAGAACACTAACGCGCCCAACTTTGCGCCCAATAACCACAAAGCGTCCTCATTTTTTGCGCCCCTATAAGACCGATGTAAGTTAAGCAAACGATTCAAAGGCCCCAACATACGATGCAATTACCAAAGAGTACAACAAGATCCTAATCAAGTGGCGCCCATTCTGCACTCTGCTCCAGAGTTGGCATCCCCAGCGCTAGGCGCCTTCGGAGAAGGCGATGCAGGAACGGACCCACTGGGAGGCGCATCGGCAGCAAAAGGTTCGGGCGCCCCTCCCGTTCCGCGGGGAGTCTCCAGCCCCCCGATCACATACTCGGCCATCTCCGTGAGATCCCAAGTATGGTCGGGGTGATCCTTCATCAACTTAACCTTCAAAATCTCGAGGCCGGTCAAGATAGCGTTGGCGCACATCCCTTTTCCAGCTAGAGACTCCTCGAAGGTGTCCAAAGATTGGCGCAAGGTTGAAATTTCCTTATGGGCCTCCTTCAAGGATTTCTTGTTCTCCTTGTAGGCGTCTTGCCACCTCTTCTTCTCCTCCTTGAGGATGTCTATCTCGCTGGCTTGGGCGCTCGCCTCCTGCGCCAGCGCCTCCTTCTCGGCCTGCAGGTCAGCCACCTTTCGGCGTTCGTCGTCAAGGGCGCCCTGAAGGCGCGACACCTCCAAGGCCGCATTCACCTGCGCCTCCTCGCTCTCCTTCGCCAACTGCTCGCGACGCGCCATCGCATTCTCCAAGTCATGCTTCATGGAGGCAGCAGAGGTAGAGGCTTCGAGCGCCTCACGGGTCTTGTCATTGAGGCGCCGGGCGCCTCTCTCAGCAAAAAGGAGGATCTACATACACCAAGTAAGAAAGGTTAGCACTTAGACAAGTAACAAGACTACAACTATGGGAAAAACGGGAACAGAAGTGTATACATTGGCGCTCACTTGGGCCAGTTCAGCGAAGAGGTGGTCCCCATTCACCTCAGATGGAACTTGCCATGACTTGGCAGCCGAGATCGCCAATCCCATGGCGCAACCTCGATCAACGGAAGCCAGTGGGGAGTAGGGCAAGTCGATGCGCCCAACATAGGTGCGGCGCGGCTGGAAAATAGGGGGCGCCCATCGGGGCCGACATAGCGCCCCTCATCGTTGAGGTGGTACTGGGCGCCTTCCCCATCGCCGGCAGCAGTGGCACCTACCTTTGCCTTCCCCTTATCGGCCCTTTTGCTGGCAGGGGCTAATGGGGAGCCGGCTCTCTTGCCCCGACGAATCAGGGGCTCCTCCTCCTCCTCCTCGGCGGAGTTCACCTCCTGCTCCGCGGGCTCTGAATCAGGCGCCTCGTTGCCTTCTTCGGGGGCGGAAGACGCCACGCTGGCGGTCTTCGTACGCATGGTGCCCCCCTTCACCGCCCTCTTCTTCCTCTTTGGGCCCGGTGGAGGCGCCTGTGACTGAGTAGCAGCTGGTTCGGGCGCCTCTTGCCGACCGGAGGGGGCGTCCCCGCCGCCTAGGGGTGGCTATACGGTCCGGTCCGGTTAAATTGGCCCAAATTGATCCGGTCCAGTCCGGTCTTTTTGAAAATATAAGGACCGAAAATTGGATTGGATACAGTCCGGTCTTGATCCGGTCCGGTTTTGATCCGGTCCGGTCCCGATTCGGTCTTGATTTTACATTGAGATTGTGGGATTTGAGTGGCCTAAAGCCTTAAAGGGTGAGCAGTTGGTTAAGTTTTGTACTAAGTGCAAAGGTTTGTGACCGTTTATGCAAATTACCCTTAAGTTTTGGGTGTTGAGCTCTCTTATCCGGTCTTTATCCGGTTTTTTACCTCAAATCTAAGCCCAAAGATTGGATTGGATTGTTTACTATCCGGTCCCGGTCCGGTCTCGGTCCGGGTTATACGGTCCGGTTTCCGGTTTTTAATCCGGTCCCGGTCCAAATAGCCACCCCTACCGCCGCCATAGCAGCAAGCGACTTTTCATCAGCTTGGCTATGCTGCAGTAATCCGACCCTGCACATTGTGAAGATGATTAGATCAAAGCCTAACGAAAGCTAAAGGCGCTCACAAACCATCATTATAGTACGCCTCAATAATCGGTGGGCGGTTTCGGCAAGGCGTAAGTCCACGCGTTTCGCGCAAATCAAGCGGGCGCCTTGCTTCTCTGCCTGGGACAACACCACCGGCGAGTTAAATTCTTCGACATGTCCCAACTCCAACCGCCTTAGGAAGGCGCCTCCACTCTCGAAGAAGGAGTTCCGATACGCCTTCATGAAGAAGAAGCCATTGAACCAACTGCGGTTAAGTTTGGGACATCGTTCCATGAAGTGGTAGGGGCGCTTCTTCCGCTTTTGAAGAGATAGGCAGCTGTCAAGAGGCGCCATCTTAAAAAAGTACCTAAACAAGTTGAAAGTGGGCTCCACATTGTGCTCCCGACACCTCAACTTGAATAAAATGACGACTGTGATGACCGAGGGAGACAGGCGCCCCAATGAACAGCCGCACGTCGTCAGGATCCATTCCATGATGTGGTCGAGGGGGAAACGCAGCTCAAACCGAAAATACTCCTGGTACACCCCGATCCACTTGGGCCCACAGACGCCCACTCGTGAGATAGGGGACGGAGGCGCGTACCACCAGTAGCGCGGCAGTTGAAGACTGGTAACCAACTCGTGGACGCGCGCCAAAGTGACGGTCGACTCGTGGAGTGGGCCGGCCACGTCGAAAGGCAGATGAGTCGTTTCCGCCGGTAGATGATCAGGAGGAAAATACTTCTCCCATGTCGTGATCTTGTAAGACCCATCCGCGGGCATGAAACCTGGAGTCGAGGCGCTCGAAGGACCAGCGGACGTAGAAGCAGGCGCCATCTCTAAACCAACAAACGACCCAGGCGCAATGTGGACGCGGAGTAAGTGACGCCCTACCCTAGGTTACTAAAATAATCTAACAAGAAACAACTAGTGATAGAAGATTCCTTACCGCTTTGAGTCGGACGCTTAGCTTCACCGCCTGCGCCCGAGGCGCCTGCGCACGAAGCGCCTTATCCGGAAGTTTTGTTTTGTTGTGGGGACGACATTCTTGACTGACACGAGGAAAGAATGTGACGAATGCAAAGTCTGACAGGAGAGAGGGCAGAGCAGAATCTAGAGAGAGGTCAGAGTGAAGTCTTAGAGAGAAGTCAAGTTGCAGAAAGTGACAAGAACTAGAGGGGGAGGGGGTATTTAAAGGAGGGGAAGACCCCAGCCGAGGCTCGGGCCGTGTGCCACGTGTCAACATCACGGGCGGGCTCTTCAGCTTCCCCCCACCTTTTCCCTTTTTTGAAATTCCCAAAACTCCAATTTCGTATTTACGCATCACGTGCGTACTTTTGAGCTTCCCCCATCCTTTCCTTTTTTGAAATTTCCAAAATTCCAATTTCGAATTTTTTGAATTCGAAATTTCAAATTTCCTGGCAAGCAAAGGGTGGGGCCCACGTCAAAATTCCCCCGTGAGGGGGGCATAAGGGTTAGGGACGTCCATCACGAAGAACTCCATGAAGAGGCGCCCACGAATCACAAAGAGGAAGCACACGAAACAAGGAGCATCAACAAAGGTTGGGCGTCCACAGGCAAGGGATGGTCGGTAAGGGCGCTCACAAAAAACGAAGAGAATGAAGAGGCGCCCACGAATCACAAAGAGGAAGCACACGAAACAATGAGCATCAACAAAGGCTGGGCGTCGACAGGCGAGGGATGGTTGGTAAGGGCGTCCACAAACAACGAAGAGAATAAAAATACAACAGAGGGCGCCATAGAAAGCGGGCGTCTACGAACAAAGAGGATACAAGGCCGCGGCAAGAGAGTCAGTCAGGCGCTCAAGGGTAAAGCCATGAGCACCTAACTGGGGGGTATTACCCATCAACTAGGGATCTGGGGCCCCAGGCAACGGAATTGGGTGGCAAGGCCCAAAAAGGGTTCTGGAAAATATCTCAAGGCCCAAATAAGAGGAAGGGCGCATAAGGACAAAACACTAAAGGCCAAAAGAGATCAGGCTGTCAAGTGGTCCATCACCTGCGGGCGCCTGTCACGCGTCAGAAGCCTGACAAGGTGGTTGAGATATCTGACAAAGAGAGTACAAAGCATTAAATTGGGACAGTGACATGGAGGAGATCAACCTCGAGTTCGGTGAGTATAAATAGGGGCAGTTGGTAGCATTTACACAGGTTGGACTCTCTGACTACAATTCCTATTTCGGGATACTTCCCTCTCTAAGGAAATAACTTGGGCGTCGGAGGATTAACGGGCCCAGGCGTCCTCCTCTATGTGTGTGCAGGCAGGCGCCAGGCAAAGTGACGCTTCAAGTGTTCTGGCGGATATTGTGGCACAAACAGAAGGCTTCCTACCGACGTTTCACCAATTCGTCTTTTGTGTTTATTTTTGGTATCGGAACGTTGATTGTATTTGTAGCCTTTCCTGTTTGGACCTAATTCGATCCTTTTTCACTATGGTTGACACAATTGGTCCAAATAAAGAAGGTGTCTTTCCTTCAAATCGAGCCATTATTGGCAATCATATATAGTTCCTTTTACTTGAATCCCAACGATTTATACAATGTACATTTTAAAGACCATTAGTTATTTTTTATGTGTCAATTGAAAAAGCGTATGATGGAAGTCTTCTATAATGATTGCTACATTACGTAAAGCTTACAGAGTGATAGTTATTTCTTATGTATCCATTAAACAACGTATTACATAAGTTTTTCATAAGTAAGTTTGAACAAAAGATCCTTTATTACTAACTAATATTTTTCATTCATCAACTTTCATTACACAAATATTTTGTATCTTTACGTAACAATTTAATAAAATGTGATTTTTTGTACCTTAATTCCTTTATTATTGAATAAAATATTCACAATCTCTTCGGTGTGCATTACACAGAGGTTCTGTAAGGGTCACTTAAATCTTATATAACAATTTTAGTAAAATATGATACTTTTTGTAATTTGATTTTATAATTATCCAACATATTACCATAACGGCGTTCTATAACAGTTACATAAATTACAAATATGTTACGTAAAATTTATGGAGGTAATGTAGTTGTTTCTTATCAATTAAAAAAAAAATATTGCTTATGTATTTTTTAGTATGATTAAGAAATTACATAAAATTTTTGAATTGATAATATGTATAGATTGAGCAAATATTTTATAATGATTAAGGCCATGTTTGGTATTAGGATTCTCTAAATTTATATATTTAATCAATTAGATGTATTATTTCAATATATGAATTTGAAAAATACATTGTTTTGAGGTTGTATGATTGTGGTGGTTCCTCAAAAAATGAGTAAAAATAAATGACACATTGTGAATCTCAGATTTTGCCTGAGATTGACTATCATCCATAATGAACCATTTTGGTGGTCTCATCTTATGCCCAAATACAAGTATTGTGTTTCATTTCCAGACAAAAATAACAAATTCTCCTAATTACATGTATTTTCTAAATACATCATCTGTAATCCCAACTTACAAGCAATCCTAAACATACTAAGAAGAACTTTGGGAATATTACACGAAGCTCAGAAAAAAAAAACTAGTATGCCTTATTTGATAAGTATTCCGTCGCACGACTCTAATGCAAGTATGCAACTGGTTTGAGAAATAAATTAAACTCATATAATTCACGGAAATAAATCATTATTTTAAAGGGGTGACTAGTCAGTAATAGCGTATCAACTAAATGCAATATAACGTGAGGTACTTATCAACTAGTATTCTGTCTGTCACGGGCCTAACCTAGATAGATAAAGGGCCTTGCCTTGCCTTGCCTGGATTTCCCATTCTGAGCGGCCCCAATTCAGGAGGGATTCCCGCGAGCAGGTCCATGAAACATGCAATGTATTTGCTCCACTTGCGCACGATTATCGAAGGGTTTGACTTAACTATATTCATTTTTATTTATTTTAGTGTTATTATATTCTTGTGCTAATCAAGGTTAGTGATATCTAGAAACTAGAATGGAAAACTAAAAAAGTGAAATGTTGCTAGAAACTAGAATGGTATCATACAAGACCGGACTAGTAACATTTTCTGATGATTAATTATTTTTATCGGCCAGGTACGTAATCTTATAGTGCATAATTTGTATAACCAAATTTGGATTTTTATCTTTAAATAGACTTCAGATTTAAGTGTCGTGAATTAAAAACATTTACTTTTTTAGTTTTCTTATCTTCTTCGTTATCTTGAATTTCAAATTTGTTTGCAAAATTATTGGGAAAAAAAATACAGGATCAAAAAAATACCATTACATACCATCCTGGTATATATGGGGTGGTAATTGGTGGTAAACAATGTTGAATGCAGTAAATGACAGTTGGCATAATCCTAATATCATGTATTCAACCATCCTACAGTCTCGTATGTTCATACCACCACCATGGTACACTTTCATACCATATAACATGTTTTTATTTAATGTCAATCAATACCATATGGTATAGACCGGTAATAAATGTCTCAATTTTTTTTATTTTAAAAATATATCAAGTGAATATCATTTTGAAGGACAATCGATTTGATTTATCTGTGCAAAAAAAATTTAAATTCAAACTTAAAGCAAGAGAAAGATTGTCATTTAAAAATTTAAAGAAAAAAGGTTAGAGACCTTTCATATATAAGTGGTAGTGACACTGATGTGGCGACGGCTAGTTGGGTTATTCAATGTTACTCACCATAGAGTTACCTACCTAATCCACTCCCTGATCAGAGCAGCCAATAGAGAGCCGCGATAAAATTAGAATATAATATATTTCCATTCATAACAGAAGATCAAAGAATCCATTAAAAACTAGGTACGATCGAATTGGAAATGAGTAAACTAGAGATTCAGGGGCAGTCCACATCTGGGGATGAGCTGGAGTACTACTACTAGTTGGCCTAAAACGGTAGAATTTTGTAACAATCACGTGACATATAACATGGCCATTCATGTGTCTAGCTTGTACCTCCACCGCTCCACAGCTTAGCTTGCTTCTCCGTTCGAAATTCTGATCTTTCCCCTCCATTCCTCATTAGTAATTGCTTATAGTCTTCATTAATGAATTAATGATGCATTAGTCTATATATGTACCGTGTTGTCATTTTGGCCAGAAAGATAGATCCGTACAACATATGAGAAAGCAGCATGCAATGACACCTAAATAAGGTGTATGTCGCACATTATGTAATGATTTTGATCATTTTATTATTGGAAAAACTGAAAAACATTTAATGATCAATTGATGATATTTTGTAAATCATGTTAAAGTCGTGATTCTTAAAAAAGTGTATAGTGTGAACAAAAGGCCATCAACCCACACTAAATTAATCTCATAATCATTAATTAGTTAATTAACTTAATTGATCTCCATCCCCCAATCTCGATCTGCAGACTTAATCACCTGACTTCACCTGCCACCTTCTCTTTTCACCTATAAAAAGCAAAACCTAAAAAACTATTCTTCCACCAACAACAATAATTTTCTACAATGGAGTCCTCCCCAAAAATGATTCCACTCACTATTCTCCTCCTCGCATCCCTCCTCTTCCCAAGCCCCTCCGCCGCCGCCGCGACCACCACCGCCGCCGCCACCCGCAAGTACAAAACCTACCTGAAAACCGCCTGCGCCGACGCCACGTACCCAAAAGTCTGCTACACCTCCCTCGCACCTTACACCTCCGCCATCAAGACCGACGACGTCAAGCTCTGCTCCGCCGCGCTCTCCGTCACCCTCCAGGCCGTCAGGGACACGTCGTCGCTGGTGTCGCGGCTGCGGAAGCGTGAGGGGCTGGGCAAAGGCGACGTGGCGGTGCTGAAGGACTGCGCCGAGGAGATCCAGGACGCGGTCGACGAGCTGAAGCAGACGGCCAAGGTGGTGAGCCGGCTGAAGAGAGGGACCGCCGCCGGCCGTGAGTTGGATATTGCCAACATACGGACGTGGCTCAGCGCGGCGATCACGGACGAGACAACTTGCACCGACGTGTTCGACGGCGGGGATGTGAGCGCGGCGGTGAAGGGTCCGATTTGGAAGAGCATTAAGAAGGTTGGGAGGTTGACTAGCAACGCTTTGGCCCTCGTTGACAAACTGGCGTATTGAAAATATAAATAATAATAGTAGTTCGTTGACAAGATCTGGTTCATTAATTAGCTTGTTCAGTGTTCACTAGTGAACATGTGATCGTCTGTTGTCTTCTTTTTTTTCAAGAGTTTTTTTTTTTTTTTTTTTTGCGTTGATTTCATGTTGAATCTGGACTAAATCCTAGGGTTAATAGATCGGGATCGATCTGGGTTGGAAGCTACGGGTTACAATAGGATAATATGTTCTCTACAAGCTTATAATATAAGTAATTACGTGTATTTTGGTAATTGATAAGCCTCTTCACCGTCAAGATAACCGCAATGATTAGCCTTCGCGCTACCACACCACTGGTTGTCAGTAGGGCTGTCAATTTGGTTTGGTTTACCAAACCATTAAGTATGAAAAACCAAAAACCAAATTCCAAAAACCAAAACCAAAACCATTAGGGCCCTTATTGGTTTTTGGACCAAAAACCAATAAGGGCCCTAATGGTTTTGGTTTGGATAACCAAAAAACCAACATGTACTCATACACTCATATTTATTCCTATTTCTCTCCTTGTTATTGAATAAACGTCATACTAATGGTAAATGGCCTTTACAAATTATTGGTTGGCATGTGTGTCAAAAGAAACAAAAAAAAAAATATTTGTTGATAAATAATTTTATTCTTATTGGTTTCTTAATGGTTTCTATTGGTTTTTCGGTTTTAACCAAACCAAAACCATTAAGTTGCTTATTGGTTTAAAACCAAAAAACTGAAACCATTAGCTTTCCAATTGGTTTGGTTTCGGTTAAAACCAAAGCCAAATGGACAGCTCTAGTTGTCAGTCGAAGCTTTCAATTATGTTCTATTGTATTTTCTTGCGTCCTTCTCATTCAGCTCTCTAGTTCCATTCGACGAAAAACCTTGCTTCGTCACGATTCAAGACTCCAAAGCTCGCTTCGTCGGACTCTTAATGTGAGAAACACGGATCGTTCGAACAAAAATTGGGGATGAGATTAGAAGAATTAGGGTTGAGAATTGGGAATTTAGAAGAATTGGGATGAGAATTGAGAGATAGAAGAGGGATTAGAGATTTAGGGTTTCTGATATTATTATTGCTTAATCGAAATAACAAGTGTTGTTGCTTAAATAGTTCTTTCCCAACAACCAATAAATGGCGAAAATACCCTCCCTAGGCCGACTCGGCCCTGCGTTCGTGCTGCTCACACTTAATTACAATCTCCTATAGAAATTTGGCTCTAGGAGATTTGTGGCTTACATTGTGTTTAGAGCTTGTGGTGTACTTTATAGTATTTTCAAGTTCGCTTCATGAGATTTATAGTGTGGTTTCTCGTCTTTCTGATTTGCTTCATGAGAGTTGTGTGGTTTCACATATTTTTCGTTTGCTTCATGATGTTTATGGCCTATAACAGGAGTTTTCTAGTATGTTTTAGAAAACTTGTGATTAAATTTGAATTTTTTTGGGCCCCTTCAAAAAAAGTGTACCATTTGTGAGTTTTGTGGAGTGGGTTGACATCTTTATTAGTTTTCTCGTATTCTTCTTGACACTTATGGTAAGATTTATGAAGTTTCTCATTTACTTTATAAGTTTTGACGTAGTGATTTTTGTACTAATTTCAGTGTTATTAAAATTGAACCGAGCCGGTCGGCCCGATCGATACAACGGCCACCCGGCCACCAAATCGGCTCGGAAGAGTAAAAAAACCGTGACATCTCTTTGTAGCGGTCGGCGAGCGGCCGAGGCGGTTAACCACTCGGGCCGCTAGCCCGATTTCCTCCCTAAGACCGTTTGTAGCTCCTAATCTTCCACTGCCTTCGTCGTTCCAATGGAAAAAACTACTTCTGCCTCTTTTATAGCTTCAAGGAATCTTGTAAACCAACAAGTATTAATGTGGTAGAAGTCTTTTTTTTTTTTGACAAAAGATAATCTTATATTGATTGAAACGATGACAGTTACACCCTGGAATTCAGCCAGGTCTGAAAGTCAAAGAAACGACACATAGTCGGGTACAAAGAAAGGGCTTTCCTAGCCACCACATGAGCTACCCTATTATAACAACGACCTACGAATCGCACACTAAACCCACAATGGGCAGCAAAATACTGAACAACTTCATCAAGAACAGCACCCATCTGGCAATCTCTGATATCCTTCTGATTGATCTTATCTATAATCACCTTGGCATCTCCCTCAAATCTGACCGCCTCAAATCCATGATCGCGACACCACAACATAGCTTCACGGAGGACCAGTAATTCCACCACAGCAGGGTCATCAAGTCCCGGAAACTGAACACCTTTAACCCAGAGGATCTCTCTATCTGCCGGTAAAATCACCATCCACCCAGCCGCATGAGAGCCGCTCCTCGTCGCCCCATCCCACATACAAACAACCATGCCAGAATCTACTTGCCCCAGCTGTTGTATCCTTGGTCGAGAAGCCGGAGGGGCCTGACCCTTGACAACCTTACCCATTCCTCATACTGCTGATTATACTGACGCATAAGAGCATGGATCCCATACTGCTTTCCTTCAAAGACAACCCAGTTCCGAGACCTCCAGATACGCCAAAGGATGGCTACAACTGCCATAACCAAATCTGGCTGATGTATAAGAGCCAGCAGCCTTTTGAGAAATAGAGGAAAGGTGTGACAGGGCAGCCCCTCACCGAGGTACTCCAACCCAGCAAACTCCCAGAGAGCGCGGGCCACCGGACAGTAGAGAAAAAAATGCTCCATCGTGTCGGGTGCATCCCAACAGACCGGGCAACGAGGGAGCACCAGGACTTTCTTCTCAACAAAGGCTTCTGTAGTTGGAAGGATGCGATTGAGTATTTGCCAGACAAACACCCTTAGTTTAGGCGGAATATTAGCACCCCACACCCGAATCCAACTTGACTTATCCATCCAACTGGCCAAAGCCTGCCACTTCCCTTCACGTCTCTCCAGTGAGGTCGCAAGATGATAGGCTGATTTAACCGAGAAAATCCCATCCCTAGTGTTATGCCAAATCAATTTGTCCTCCACATTATGTCGCGGCAACGGAATAGCTTTAATTGCTCTACAGGTAGGCGGATCGAACCACTGGCCCAGCTTGGCATCATTCCAACGTCCTTCCCCCTGACAAATAACCTCTGCTACCAACGGATCACTCCCACTAGACAAAACCCGAGGATTATACCTTAGGGGATCAAGCTGAAGCATAGGAACCCAGGTGGAATGTAGAAGGGAAGCCGACCGACCATTACCAATCTGCCATTGTAAACCCTTCTCCAGCAGCTGCCGACCAAGCAGGATACTTTGCCACCCCCACGAAGGCCGAGAACGGGCTTTGGCTGTGAGGAAGGCACCAGTCGGGAAATATTTTATAGACCTGGGCAAGCAAACACTAAGGATCAGTGAGAATACGCCATCCAATCCTAGCAAGCAGGGCTTGATTAAACTGCTCAAACCGGCGGAAGCCCATCCCACCCTCATGCTTACTCCTGCACATATTACGCCATGACATCCATCGAATCTTGGGCTGGCCCTCTACCCCCCCCACCAAAATCTGGCCACATGCTTATCCAATAGCCGACACAAAGAGACGGGCAACTTGAAACACGACATCACATGCAGCGGCAAAGCCATGACAATAGATTTAATCAATGTTTCCTTCGCCGCCCAAGATAAAGTCCTCTGTTTCCAACACTGAAGGCATTCAAGAAGCTTTTCCTCCAAATAGCGAAAGGTGGCCATTTTGGACCGGACAATCAGTGTTGGTAAACCTAGATATTTATCATGAACCCCTACCGCACCGACTCCCAGGATCGCTGCCAAGAATTCCTGATCTTGAAGAGCAATGTTCTTGCTAAAGCAAATAGCCGACTTAGCCAAATTCACACTCTTCCCACTAAGTTCTTCATATTCATTCAAGACCTCGATCAAATTCTCACACTCCAGAAGAGAACCTCGCAGGAAAAGATAAGAATCATCAGCGAAGAAGAGATGTGAGATCCGAGGTGCGAGAGGGGCCACTTTCACTCCACCAAGCTTATTTTCGGATATTGCCTTCCAAAGGATTGCGGCAAACCCTTCAGTGCAAATCACAAACAAGAGGGGAGAGAGAGGATCACCCTACCGAAGTCCCCTAGACGCAGTGAAATAGCCTGTCGGGGTACCATTCATTAAGACAGAGAAAGATGATGACCGGAGACATTCATGAATCCATCCACACCAGGTGGAGTTAAAACCCATTTTAACCAAAACTGCAAGAAGAAAGGGCCATTCGACTCTATCATAGGCCTTTTCCATGTCAACCTTTAGAGCCATGTACCCTTTCTTACCTCGCGTTTTGATCTTCAAGTAGTGCATTAACTCATGCCCAAGGAGGATATTCTCAATAATTTGACGGTCACGAATAAACGCATTCTGTCCTTCCGAAATGACTTGTGGCAGAAAGCAGGCAAGCTGTTCAGCCATGATCTTAGTTATAATATTATAGACAAATTGACATAGGCTGATAGGGCGCAACTGGGTCATATTCTCCACATTATCAACTTTAGGGATCAGAGTCAGCCATGTGTGATTAAAACTCTTAAGCATCTTACTTGTAGCAAAGAAAGAGCATACAGCCTCAGTCACAGAACAACCCACAATATCCCAAAAGGCTTTAAAGAATTTCCCAGTGAAGCCATCTGAACCCGGTGCCTGCTTAGACCCCATAGAGAAAACTGTTTTACGCACTTCCTCCGGAAGGACTTCTGCCGTGAGACAGGCATTCATCTCAGGCGTCACTTTCCGAGGAATATGCAGGCCATCCACTCGCTCTGCCATATTAGGCACCTGATTTTCTGAGGTAAATAGGTTCTGATAGAAAGTATCAGCAATCTCGGCCTTCCCTTTCTCCTCCGTAATCCAGTTACCCTCATCATTCCGCAATCCAACCACAAAGTTTCTTTTTCTGCGAGCCCTGGTAACAGTATGAAAGTAATCAGAATTCTGATCGCCCTTTTTCAACCACCGAACCCGCGATTTTTGCTGCCAATAGCTTTCCTCCGCCTCCCACTGCCTATTCAACTCAAATTCCAACCGACGACCTCGTCCCAGTCAATTGGATATTGAGCTTTGATCCGATCAATTTCAGCCTGGAGGGTCTTGATATTTCGTAACGAATTCGTGGTTCTTTCTCGACTCCAGTCATACAGCAAGTGCCTAAGTTTCTTAAGACGTTCCCAAAGTCTGAACATAGGGGTACCCTGAATTTCCTCTTTCAAAACATATTGCACCATGGCATTGACTTCTGGGTTATCTGCCCATCTGGCATCGAAACGGAAAAGGGGCCGACTATGGCGCGCGTAAGGCTTATCAGAGAGAAGCAGGGCACGATGATCCGACCCCTGATCCGTGAAATGTTTGACTAGGGTATCCGGAAAGAGGTCAATCCAAGATTAGGAAAAAGGGCTCTGTCTAATCTTTCCCGAACACAAGCTGCTCCCATACGTTTATTTGTCCAGGTAAACTGGTCACCCTGGTACCCAGGGTCATGGAGACCAAGATCCTGGACATAATCACGTAAGCTAAGAGACTGAGCTGCATTCCACCTAAGGCCCCCATCTTTCTCACTCTCATGGAGAGTAGCGTTAAAGTCCCCAATGACAACATAGGGAAGATGAAAAGCCTCACAAATAATTTGGAGTTGAGCCAATTGGGAAGCTCTAATAGTAACATTGCAACTAATATAAACAAAAACCACAATATAAGCAAACTCTACTTCATTAATTTGGGCACAAATACAGAAGTTGGAATGAAAGAACACCGAAGCATCAACCCCGGGGGACCAAGCAAAAACTAAACCACCAGATGCATCAATCGCATCAACAAAAAAACAATAAGAAGACTCAAAACCTAAGCCCCTCATACGACGGGCGACAACACGTCGGCTCGATCGAGTTCCAGAAAAAAACACGAGATCCGGTTTATTAGAATGAATTAAACCGACAGCAGTTTGGAATGTAAGGGATGGTCCAATTCCTCTCACATTCCAGGCAACAAGCCTCATTTATCCGATTGGGGCCATTCACGGCTGGCTTCCTCCACCGAATTCATATCAGCTTCATCTTCAATAAACTGCCTTTTGGGAGTAGGTGATTCCGCAATCTCCCCTTTCATCGCCTCAAACTGCCGTTTTCTAACCCCCACATTTGGTTCACTCAAGTTCGAGCCATACTCGTCAAAAATATTGGCTTCCTTACCAAGGTTATCCACCACCTGGCCCGTATTTCCCCCACTAGGTTTCGGCTTAGGTGTGGGCTCTAGGTCTGCCATGGCTAGTCCATTCTCAAAGGCCTGCACGACACGACTCACCCTGGTTGAGTGAGCCAAACGCTGCAACTCCTTGGTTTTGCTAGGTTGTCGACGGCGGAGCTCAAAAGGGTGGGCATCCTCATTAGAGTCCGGATCCACCAGCCCGATTATATCAGGGACTTTCTCCTCCGCAGGAGGAAACCTCAGAGATGACGCTAAGGTAGGAGCCTCATTCACTCCCCCATCTCCCTCGTTCCCCTCTACCACCGGAGCCAAAGATGCACCTCCCTTGCCCTTTTTTCTAGTTGCTCTACCCCGGCCTGCAGCAGGTTTGCTACCAATGCCCTTGGCCGCCAAGGTTCGGAGCTTCCGCTGGCTAGCAGCTCGTGCCGTCGGGCGCAAAATACCAGGGGAATGATCCTCTTTCATATCGCTTTCTTTGGGGCGAGTTGTTCGGCTACGCGAGGTTGACACAGCCATAGAAAGGCGACCCCGAGCCTTGATTTTTGCTGATGGGATTTCAACAACAGCTTGGCGCGGGGGTGAAGGCGAGGGAACCTTCTGCACAAAGAATTCGTCTTCGGATTCTTCCTCCAGTATAAGCCGACGACGACGAACCGGGTTGTACCCTTCTTCGGGATGCAGTTCGTTATAGCCAACAAAAACCTGTTCATGCTCAGCAACCACGTACACATTCTTCACAGGCCGCCGTCCTTGCGTCGCATGCATGGGCATGGGCTGCCGATCAACTTCCACGGAGCTCACATTGTCGCCCTTCTTGCTTCTTCCACGTCTGTTTTGTCTCCCAATAGCAAATTTAGGTGCTTTCCCTACCGGAAGCCGAAATGGGCTGTTCCCCAAGCGGTTTTTCGGTTCGGTCATCAGGAAGGGGTTATCCGAGGAGCCCATCCACAGCGGGCTATCTTCAACAGAGGGTTTTTTCTCCTCAGCGGGTTCTTGCCTGTTTAGAGCTCGTGCTGCCTGTTGAACCTTAGCATCCTCGCACTGGCCCAGATCACGAGTCCCATTTTGAGAAAAAGCCTGAGCACCCTTATTTCCGCGGATGTCTCTGTTGATCCAAACCGAATCTGGGTGCCCAGGATAGCGCAACTTCTCCTCCTCCTCGTCAAAATTTTTCCCTCCCATCTTCTTCATCGACATATGGGAGCCAAATCGTTCTTTCCGAACTGGCGGATCAAACGAGCAAGCCTGACGGGAGTGTCCGACTCGACCACAGTGAAAGCAGAAACCGAATCCAGAAATCACCGGTCTCATCATTGGAAGCCATAACCTGGGATCGCAGAGGCTTCGAGAAATCAATCAGCACTTTAACCTTCACAAAGTAGCGCCCCGAGTCCGAGCAAGAGAAAACTCCAGCTTCCAAGACACGGCCCAGAGTGGCATTCGCCACTTTCCTTCCAAAATGCTGGGTGCAACAATCCTCCGGCACATCCCACATTTGGACACGGAACGGAGCAACAGCAAGCTCATCAAAAGTCCGAGTTGTGATATTCGGAGTCCATGCCCGTAGGTGGAGGATTTTGTCAGAAATCACCCAAGGTGTGCGTTGTAGAAGCCAATTTTTTGCCGTGTCAGTTGGGAGAACGAACTCGTAAAGGCCATGCGCAACCACTCGAACTTGGATTCGACGCTGACCTTGCCACGGGTTATTAACCGACTCCCTAAGCTCTATAGGCAACATGCGGTTATCTGTGAATAGCCTGCCGATGAGAGTCCTGGACTTCCGAACCCTGTCGGATTGAACCTCCGCAAGGGACTGAAGGACACCACTTGATCACTAGCAACACGTGACATGGTTGTAAGCTGCAAAACAGATACCGGACCAGGGTCACTTAGTACCAAGTCAACGTAGGGGAGGTCAGGGATCGACCAAGGAAAGCAAGAGCTTGTCAATGGAAACAGAAATAGTAGCAGAGGTTCAATAAGGGAGAAAACCCACGTACCCGAGAGGAGCTAGCTGCTGGCGATTGCTAATTGCTTTGTTTTCTCCCACAAGAGATTCCTCACGAGGACCTGGGTGATGGGGGCAATATAAAGCAACAGCCAAGTCGAGACTAACCCTCCGCAACAGGTCTCCTACTTGGATTGGGTAGCGGGAATTTGAATTAAAACAATAATTTTTATTTGATTTATCCCTTATCTTGACGATCGATTTGACAGCGAGAGAAATCAGTCAGGGAAATCCCTTTGCTAATCCCCGTCCGAAGATCTAGGGATCGGTTATTCTCCCAACTATTCCGTTCGAGGGAGTTCACGTTCGCCGAAAAATTAACAACGGCCAACAATTTTTTGATTTGGCCGGTAGCCCCACATGATCAGTGGGTAAACTAGACGAGCTCGCCCCATTACGGGATCTAAACAAGGCCTCTACCACTTTCTCGGCAGTCTTATCCACAGGCTGAGGATCAGTGTCTCTCTGTGGGATTATCGCCTTCAAGAATAGATCACTTGACGAGGAGAGGCGAAACCGCCACGTCGACTTCTTGGAACGCCGCAAGCGTTTAACAGCTGGGCACTCATGATCGCTTACATCAAACGATACGCAATCAAATCGCCGTTTCCGGATCCCAGTACTTGGACCTGTTGGGATGAATAGCTTTGAAAAGCTATAAATGAAATTCCTAATTAATTATCCAGTATTTTCCCATAAATACATAAATAAGATGGATAATTAATAAAAGGAATATTATGGAGATAATTAGGAATATTCTTAATTATCTTAATAGATTATATTTTAATTATGGGAGTAATTATCTCCCTAATTAAAATATGACTTATTCCCAAAGAAAGAGGGAATATTCTGGGTTTTCTGCTCCTATAAATAGGAGACGCCCCAGACCCTCAAAACACACCTCAGAAGAGCAGAAAAACGAGTGAGAGTGAATTCATAGAGCTCCGGTTTTTCTCACAAAACCGATGAGCAATAAAATAAGAATGGCTGTTTTATCCTGGAGGCGACCGGCTGATAGTCTGTTGTGCGCATTACGAGGCAGTGCCGCGAACGTCTTAAAGAGAGCGACCTAGTCCGCGACTCAGCCAGCTTCGGTAACCCTAATTTATCTGTTCGATTTCTAACAATTTTAAGACGGTTCGGTGGCTGTCATAGTATCGAACAGGAACCGATTCTGGCTCGCCAGCCCTGACCCGAGACCAGTACGTCTACTTGGCGAAGCTCGCTGAGCAAGCCGAGTGCTACGAGGAGATGAATGGCTCTCCGTCGAGGAGCAGAAACTTCTCTCCGTCGCTTACAAGAACGTGATTGGCTCCCTCCGCGCCGCCTGGCGTATTGTGTCCTCGATCGAGCAGAAAGAGGAAGGCAAGAGGAACGACGAGCTCGTTGTGCTCGTTAAGGAGTACAGGTCCAAAATCGAGACCGAGCTTTCGGCCGTCTGCGCCGGGGTTCTGGCTATTCTCGACTTCAATTTGGTTCCCTCCGCCGCTAGCAGCGAGTCCAAGATCGCCAGATCGGAGCTCGATCGTAGCTCCCTGTCGGTTCGCTAGGACCTGCATCAGGACCATACATTGTCCGCCGCTCCGAATCGCGAGATCGATGAAGGTTACTTTCCTCGCCAAAGCTATGCTCTCGATCGCGGTCTGGATTCCAGCAAATTGAGCAACCTAAATGTAGGGGAGCTTCAAGGAGCAAGCGATCAAAGCGGGGTTGGCACAGGGCGACATCGTTTGGCTCGGATCCGATTGCCCCTGTTCTTCTTCCTTGGTGGCTCCGCTTTCGCTGTAGATTCTCTCCTGCAGGGATTCGGTGAAGAAGTAGACGAGTCGCTGGGCCGGAGAGCCGGACGGGGACGCTAGGAATCGGCACCAGCTGAGGAATTTGATGGATTGGTCGATTTTTTGGGAGGTGAATTTCTGGGCGGAGGCTAAGAGGAGGTGGACGAGCTCGATGTCTTTGATCTTGTCGCCGGAGAGGTTGAAGTGGGAGGCGTCCCTCTGATCGTCGTCTTCCCTTCTATTCCTGGGCCAAGTAAAGAATGCCCGTGGTCCAATTAAATCCCATGGGCCAAGTGCAGTGGGTTTCAATCCACCAGCTTCACCTATTCCTATTGCTGGATCCTTGCTGGTTTATGCGACAAAAAGATAAGTAGAATGGATTACTAATTTGTTGATGAATTCTGCTTTTGTGCCAATTATGGTGGATTTCTTATTTGAATGCACTACTTCTGAATTTAGGAATTGCTCTCAGCTTTTGTGTAAATATGGGGAGGCCTCATGCACGTATGCTTCTCGAAGCGGTAATGTTACACGAATCATGAGAATGAAGTTATTTGTGACAAATTCAGAAGAAAATGACTTCTTGAAAGGAGGTAAGAATTGAACCTTCCTTATGAGTCATTAATGAACGACAAATTTCATAGGGTTTTATGCATGTAATTGAATAAGGTTATGAATGCTAGAATGAAAGTTTGAATTGACGCATGATAAGTTGACATTGAGATATATAACGTACCTCGATGATTAAAGCATAAATTGAATACATGCTGTGAAAAGAATGTTTTTGTCTAGATGTGTGCATTGAAGAATATATGGGAAGAGAATGAGTTTATTGCCCATAATAACGATATTGTAAGAAGTACTATTATTAGTACTACACGAACCACTTAGGCTGCTCTGAAACGTTAAAGTTTCAAGAATGAGAGTAGCAAGCCGAACCAGATCAATACCAAATAGAATGGTACCCTTTGTGGTAACCATAAGATTGTCACCCAATCCTCTAAAAATGACGTTATGTTTCTCTGTGAGAAACTAGGTCATAAGACACGAAAGTGTAAGAACAAGTTTAACCTAGTGTTAACTTGACTAAAGAAGAGGATTTGGTAATAATATTCACTGAGGTGATGACAGAGGTTAGCCTTAATGGTAACTCTGAAGAATGGTTGTTAGATAGGACCGCTTCAAGATATGTGTGTGATAAACGAGCTAAGCTCAATCATCCATTGACGCGTATTGAAGGAGGAAGTGTTGTTGGGCAAGGCCCTCACCACTATTGTTGATGGTTCTGGAAAAGTGGAAGATAATCCTGCCTCAAGAAAGTCATTGACTATCCTAGATGTAAGGAATGGTTAAGTAGATAAGATAAATTCTTCCAAGTGTGTCTGTGTGAAGAATTAGAATATCTTATATCGCATTCCCATATTATTATTGGATGCTTGAGAAAAAATTTGAATTTTCTATATCCAAGCTAAATGACCCATAAATATGTGATTAGAGAATCAGAATAAATAGATCTGATTTATGTGGGTAAACTTGATGGAAAAGACAATAAACAAATTATTGCTCTTTAGAGTGCTCTGATTGTCTGACTAGTTATTTGAAATGGTTTGAAATTCCTAATTGCATTATGATTGCACTGATTATTCGATATGTGGCATGCATGTGGTAGCGTTAGAAAATCAGTGTAGCATGATAACTAGAAGAGCATATGAGTGTGTTTTATGTTGTTAACAATAAAAACACATAGTACCTATGAAACGAAATACTCATGTTGTTGTGAAATCCATTAATGCCAAGAAACTTCCATTTTAAATCAAGAAATAGTGGGGGTAGTGTCCTGCCTACTATTAGAAATAATGGATAACTAGTGTGGGTGATGAATCTGAGTATGAACTCAGAAGAGACAAATGAACCATAAATCACGAAAGGATTTTGGTTATGAATTTGTTATTTACACCCTAAGAAAGAAAGATCCTACAAGTCTGCTAGAAGTTCGAACTTCCATAAAGATGCAGGATTGTGGGAGAATCCATTATTAACGAAATGGAATTATTGGAGTCTAATAAGACTTAAAATCTTGTAGAGTTACCTCTTGGTTGAAAAGCCTTGGGTAATATACCGATAGAATCGAACAAGATTTGGCGTCTTTGAGAATTACCTCTTGGCAATGAAGTCATGGGTAATAAATGGATTCTTAAAAGAAAAGTGAAACATATTGGTTTAGTTTATGAGTATAAGGATCGCCTAATAGCTAAGGCTTTAAGCGAAAAGGAAAAATTGTAAATTTTCTTGTTATCTATTCACCATATGTAGAATAACATCCATGTATGTTCTGATTGCTAGTGTTGTGCGTCAGATGGATTGTTAAACAAGTTTCTGTGAATGGTGATTTAGATAGGAAAATCTACATGGGACAACCTATAGGGTTGTTATTCCTGAACATGCTTAGGGAGTCTATAGTTAGACAAATCATTGTAAGATTTGAAATAGACTCTAAAACGATGGCATGGATAAGCTGGTTCTCTCTCATGGTTTTAAAAGTGAAAGGCAAGTGCATTTAGTACAAATTTGAGAATGACACTTGCATTATGAATGACACTTCGATCTTTGGTACAAAGACTCGTGATGTCAATATTATGAAAAACCATGTTGTTTGAGAATTATGAAGGTAAAAAGATCTGGATGAAGCAAGTGTTATGCTCGAAGATCCAGATTACTAGGACAATGAAAGAGATTTCATCTAGATCAGTTTAACTACAAAGCAGATCTAGAGGAAATACGAGTTCTACACCTGCATAAATGTTTGATGGTGCTAGTATAATTTTTAAGAGCACCAAAGACGGTGTAAGAAAGTAAGAACATACTAGCATCGACAGTCTGCGTGAGGCAGCTGGTAAACATGAGACCCGACATAGTGGGGGTACTTGGCAGGCTTACTGATTGTCCTAGTATGAAGCATTGAAATGCTATTGAAAGGGGTCATGAGACACCTTAAAGGAACAGAAAAACCTTGGTATTTGTTATCAAAGGTTTTGCTGTATTGGTAGGGTATAGTGATGCGAATTAGAATACCCTATAGAGGACCCCAAGACAACAAGAGGATGTGTTTTAAACATCGATAGAGAAGCTATGTCTTGGAAGTCTAAAAAGTAAACGATCCTGGCTCAATCAACTAAGAAATCAGAAATGATAGAACTAGCAGTGGCTAGTAAAGAGGAAAGTTGATTGAGAGGGTCATTACTAGTGATTCCCTTATGGGAAAGACCGATCCCTCCGGTAGATGATTCATTGTGATAGCACCGCAGCTATTACTAAAGAAGGGAACCGGTTCTAGAACGAAAATAGACGACAAATTCGTCGTAAGCACAGTACTGTAAGAGAACTCCTAACGATAGGAGCAATGAGGGTGGATCCTGTAAGATCCTAACAGAATCTAGTTGATCCTTTGACGAAAGGATTACCTAGAGAGAAAGTCCAAAATACCACGAAGGGTATGAGACTTATGCCTACCGAACCATGGATTACAAGTGATGGTAACCCGACCCGATAGACTGGAGATCCCAAGAAACGGGTTCAATGGGTAATAACAAGTCATGAGTAATATTGAGAAAAGTTCATGCATAGTGAAGCATGAATCCCAAAGCCTTGGAGGTTGAGTTAAACTCTTAATGAGATCTATACTCTATGTGGAGTGAAGTACTTTACTTTGGGGGTACTTCTGATAGACTCACCTATGTGAATGTGGGAGTGGGGCCGCTCCCTATGGAACTTTGGAGGCACAAAGTTGCTAGAGCGTTCACTAAACCGGGATAACGTGCATGGCCATAAACGCACGGCCTATGAGAGAATATCACTCAATGAAAAGATCCGGTGTGCTACATTGTCTGAGATAGGGTTCAAGACTACGAGTCACCCTTATGAAATCGGAAGTGTAACCACTACGCTAAGGTTCAAATCTTCGCGATACCTTAGTTTATGCCCGATCTTATGGATCTGTTGATGCTCAGAGATAGTTTCAAACTATTCAAGTGGGGGATTGTTGGGATGAATAGCTTTGAAAAGCTATAAATGAAATTCCTAATTAATTATCCAGTATTTTCCCATAAATACATAAATAAGATGGATAATTAATAAAAGGAATATTATGGAGATAATTAGGAATAATTATCTTAATAGATTATATTTTAATTATGGGAGTAATTATCTTCCTAATTAAAATATGACTTATTCCCAAAGAAAGAGGGAATATTCTGGGTTTTCTGCTCCTATAAATAGGAGACGCCCCAGACCCTCAAAACACACCTCAGAAGAGCAGAAACACGAGTGAGAGTGAATTCATAGAGCTCCGGTTTTTCGCACAAAACCGATGAGCAATAAAATAAGAATGGCTGTTTTATCCTGGAGGCGACCGGCTGATAGTCTGTTGTGCGCATTACGAGCCAGTGCCGCGAACGTTTTAAAGAGAGCGACCTAGTCCGCGACTTAGCCAGATTCGGTAACCCTAATTTATCTGTTAGATTTTTAACAGGACCACAGCCCAGGGGGATGACCAGCTGATATCGCCGCCGCAGATCAACACCATGATTCACGATGGTAGCATTAAGCGTTGCCATAGCCAGGTGAAGGATGGATTGGCCCACCGCTCGGCAGAGCTCCAGGAGGAACAAAGCCGCAGCTACCCACAATGTGGTACAAGTCTTTTCTCTAGTTTAGTGGGAAAAATTGGAGACCGGATGCGCATGGTGGCGTGGCGTGGATTCATAGCCCTAGGAATTGAAATTATCACCCAACTCCCTCCTACGTTGGAATTATGAATTACAATTAATAAGGTTTTCAATTATTTTGGTTTTAAATTTTGAGTAATCGATATTTTAGGGGACGGAGAATTGAGGTGTTCGCAAAAAATAAACATGAGGTAGTTATGATTCTTATTAGTTTGTAGTTTTACATGTATTATTTTTTAATATTCTTATTTATTAGGTATCGGTTCTTTAACGTTTTTTTAATACCGGTTAAACCAATAAAATGCAAACCGTTTATCATATCGTGTCAGACAATTAGTAATTTGGGGTTTATTTGTTATTTGACGTTTTATATTATGTCGGCTATTTTGGGAACTATTGGGGTTAAATCGGTTAGGTTAAGTCTTTGGTTATCTAGAGGGAATTAGTCGATTTATATATATTCTGTGTTAGGCATAAGTTAGGGTTAAGCAATAACAACATAATTATTCCCTAAGCTCTCTCTCTCTCCCTATCACAACTAGGGGTGGTAATCGGTCGGTAACCGGTTAAACCGGTTACCGTTTGACCGGTTACCGGTATACCGGAACCCCATATGCGCCGCCCGTTTGCCGATACCGAGTTCTACACAAGACACCGGTTACCGAATTAGTTTTTCATGGTATTTTGTTCGGTACACCGTTTACCGAATGCCTGCTGCCTGACCCAGTGTTGCTTGCAACGTGTGCGTGGTGTGGCGTCACCTCGTCCTCACTCACCTGTTGACAAAAAACCCACCGGCCACCACAAAACAAATGCATAATGATGATTGATGATGCGTTGCAATGCGCCACCAATGCCACTAATGCCTACAAGGCTATAAGCCAAAAACCCACTAATAATCCCATTTCCCACAAACGATAAGAATTGAAAATTGAGAACTACAATAGCTGTTGCGGCGGGGGAAGGCGGGAAGCTGGACTCGTGGACAGACCTGAAGGCTGAAAATGGATGATCTTACGGCGGCTACTGGGTCGAGGAAGCAATCAGGAAGCTGCACCGGCGATTAGGTCTAGCACGCAGGGGTCGATAGAGACTCAGAGAGGTGGCGCTGCTGAGTCGCGACGTCGTTACCGTCGGTCTGAGTGCGCCAGCGTCGGAGAGGGATTGGTGGTTGGGGTTCCAATTGTGCGGCCGACGGCGAGACTCGTGACTTGCGGGCTGGGTTAGCTTAGGTTAAGCAGGCAGATAGCGAGATGGGAGAGAGCAGGATTAAATCATAATTAATTAGTCTATAAACTATAATTTCTTTTCCTAATAGAAATAGAGAGTCACTATTTAATAGAATTATACAGCGTCGTCTCCCTGCAAATTCGGTATCGGACAACCGGGTGTCCGTCGGTTACCTGGCAGTCGGGTTCCGGTATTACCGCCATCCCAATTTCACATCCGACAACCGTTTACGTCCGGTTAACGGTTTAACCGGTAACTGCGGTTATCGGTACGGTTACCGGTTAAACCGCTAACCGGAAAACCGAATCCCAGCCCTAATCACAACCGAACCCCTTCCTCCCCTCTCCAACTCGTTGGCCACCATCCCGGTGCCCGGAAACCTCTTCTCTCAACCGTAATTCCCAAATTCTACCTCATCCCAAATCCCTAATTCTCATACCAATCACGACCCTCAATCGCACACCTAGATCCGTGCTCTTTCAGTGGTATCAGAGCCTGGCTGGTGTGCCGATTCTCTGAAGAAACACTGCAGTCTGACGATGTCGAACCCCACGGACAAACAGCAACCGCCGCGCCAAGCCAGAGAGGTGGTGACAGTCAAGGATGTGACGAACAACAAGTATGACGCGCTGGCAGCATCGTTGGAGAGTCTGACCGAGGTCACTGTGAAGGCAGCGGAGGCCTCGAAGGGCTCGATTGGAGCCATCGAAGCTATGGGCGACCAAATCAAGGCCTCCATCGAAGAGATGGGGCAAGAGTGTGGCTGAAAACATCTGCGGAGCCTTGGCGGCGACAATGCAGGAGGTGCTAACCCAAGTCCTGAAGAACAGGGAGCCACTGGCGGCTCCGGCTAGTCCTGAAGAACAGGGAGCCACTGGCGGCTCCGGCTATAGGGGCGGCACCGGCAGCAGCAACCGCGGCGGGAGCGAAGCCGGCGGAGGCAGCCGCGGCGGGAGCGAAGCCGGCGGAGGCAGCCGCGGCGGGCTCGGGGGCGTCGCACGACTACGCGGGCGTAGGCAGGCCGGAGCGCACGCGCGCCGGGAGGAGATGGTGGCGGAGGAGAAGCCGCCGGGCGCCGGGGCCGAGGCCGGGACGACGCAGGAGCTGGCCGCGTGGGGCGGGGCGCCGGGAAATTCGGGCGCCAGGTCTGCAATCGCGCCTGCATTCAGCGGGCCTGGCCTGCTGCCAACTCCGACGGAACCGGCCCAAGACAAGGCCCAGGGAAAGCAGAAGATGGTCGGGTACGAAGGAGAACCATTGTCGTTTGGGCCTGACAGAGAAGAACCCTGGCTAGGGATGGCAAAAATATCCGTAACCGTGGATATCCGCCCGAATCCGACCTAATTGGGTAGGGTAGAACCCGAACCCGTAGGACATTTAGTGGGTATGGGTAAAATCCGAACCCGAATATTGCGGGTAATGGGTGGGCATGAGATTCTCACTATCCAACCCGAACCCGCCCGATTATACACATGCATATGCATTCTGTCTAGAAATAATCATTTTTTTCTCAATTCTCTAACATATTTTATATTTAGCATATAAATATAATATTTTCATGAAATTGTGTTGTTTTAATTAATTTTCTTCATTCTAGTGAATTATTGTCATACTTTTCTTCTTACGTAATGTGAGAATACGTGTGAATGTTAACATATTGGTTATAGTTATGAAGAAAAATCATTACCCATGGATAACCGCGGATACACGAAACGCGAACGGGTATGGGCATGATTTTAATTTTCTACCCGTTTCACATGTGGGTATGGGTATGGGTAAAACCCGAACTACTTTGGGTAGGGTAACGGATATGCACTATCCGTCCCCGACCCGACCCATTGCCATCCCTAACCCTGGCCCGAAGAGGAGGAGTTGAGTTTTGGTGACCCGGAGGGATGGATGGAACCGAGCCCAGAGGAGGCGAGATGGGGCTGGGTCGCGGGACCGAAACAGGGTTGGTTGCAGGGTGGCCAGCCAGTCGGACCGAAACCGATCGGACCGAACCGAACCGGTCTGGGTCATCCGCAAACGGGCAGCAGCTGGTATGGGCCGAGCAGAGGTCCCGACAAAGGCTCGGAGTACGAGTACCCCCCATGGAGTACACCGCGGACAGGAGGAGGGTGCGGTCGAGGTTTGCAGGATATTGGGCAAGGGTCGGGGACCAAGCCTGAGTACTAGGGGAACCATCAGGAGGTGACGGGCGACTGGCCCTACCTTCCCAAGCAGCGAGCCGCGGGCAGCCACTACCGTCAAGGATCGAGGAATCAGCCACCGCCACCGAATACAGGCAGGTATGAGTACCATAACCCTCTGTATGAGACTGAAGAGGAACTGGTATTTAGAGCTAAACCGCCAGTGATAGAATTTCCCAAATCCGACGGCTCGGGAGATGTGGGTTTGTGGTTGTATGCAGCTGAGAGGTGGTTCAGAAACCACCCGATCCGGGAAGAGAGGAAGGCGCACATGGCATCCTTCTATCTCGAGGGGGATGCGCTCCAGTGGTGGGAATGGATCGAGAGGGCCTATGCAGCGGCAGGTGAGTTCATCTCGTGGCCCAGGTTCCAGGATGAGCTACGCTACCAGTTTGGCAAGGCGGAGGGATGGGCCCCGGAACAGCTGGCCAAGCTTAGGCAGACAGGGTCGGTGGCCGAGTACCGCGCGGAGTTCCTTAAACTGGGAAACCAGTGCAAGGAAATGACAGAGGAGACCCTGGTGGGATTGTGTATGGCGGGACTCCGTCCGGAGCTGGCGACCGCAGTTAAGGTTTTCGAACCTGACTCTCTTCGAGTTGCTTTCAGGATTGCAGGGCGCAAGGAAGAGGAGCTGGCTAGTTGGAGGACGTCGGCTGGGCGAATCCAGAAGGCCAGTGGAGGAGTGGGAGCAGGAGCTGGTACCTCACCGCCGTCGGGAAATGCAAGCTCGGCGGCCACCGGCGCAACATCAGCGAGCAGACTCCAGTCGATCCTGCCACCAAAGGGGTTTGTCCGGCTGACGCAGGCGGAAATGGACCAGAAGCGCAGAGACGGTCGTTGCTTCAACTGCGACGAAAGGTATACAGTGGGGCATCAATGCGCCAAGGGTCATCTCATGCTGCTGGTGGGGAACTGGGAAGATGAAGGAGAGAAATGGAGGCGCGAGAAGCGGAAGAGAAGAAGGAAGAGAAGAAAGAAGGTCCACCTTGAGGGCAAGGTGGGTTTCAAGGGGGATGGAATGTCAGACAATTAGTAATTTGGGGTTTATTTGTTATTTGACGTTTTATATTATGTCGGCTATTTTGGGAACTATTGTGGTTAAATCGGTTAGGTTAAGTCTTTGGGTATCTAGAGGGAATTAGTCGGTTTATATATATTCTGTGTTAGGCATAAGTTAGGGTTAAGCAATAACAACAGAATTATTCCATAAGCTCTCTCTCTCTCCCTATCACAACCGAGCCCCTTCCTCCCCTCTCCAACTCGTCGGCCACCATCCCGGTGCCCGGAAACCTCTTCTCTCAACCCTAATTCCCAAATTCTACCTCATCCCAAATCCCTAATTCTCATACCAATCACGACCCTCAATCGCACACCTAGATCCGTGCTCTTTCATATCGGTTCATCCTCCGGTTCGGTTATGACAACATTGACTAATTGTATTTGGTAAATCTACAAAATATAATAATGAAGTAATACTCTCAAACCAGGGGAATTCTATTGTGTCGCTACGACACTAGTGCCGCCTATTAGTGACCGGGTATAACAGATTTTTGTTTTTTCATAAAGGGTATAGCAAGTTTTGGTTTTACGGGAAACAACAGGTTTTGGTTTTAAACAGTAGGTTTTGTTTGGACTTTGTTACGGTGACTTGCAAGTCACCGTAACTTGCACTTTTCGTTCGACCTAAATTAGGATTAGGTCGACTTAATCTGTTGTTTCAGTGTAAAAACAGTTTCATGGTACCTACTTTGGAGATTCATATCTTACAATTGGCTCAATAGAAATTAGAGATTAATAGCTTGTTTTGAAGCTGGAGTGTCCCTTACATATTGAAGTGCTTGTGAGCTCGATAGGAAGTAGGAAAGACCAATTTTGAACCTGATCAAAAGGCTATGCCAAAACTGGGAAACTGCCTGAAAATGGCCAAGTCTGGGAATGTATTTGTGAAGTCTAATTTGGAGCTCAATTCGAGAAGCATGGATGATAGTCGAGTCCAGGGGCCTCTACCAAATGAAAGTACGTAATTTTGTCTACAAACGCAAGGCATTGGATGAAATATTACATATCTGGAAGGCTTCAAACATAAGGCTCGAAGTTGCTACAAAGGCTGTTTTTCTGGCAGCTTGCTTGTGCTAGAAGGCAGCTTACTTCGTAGCAAATTCGAGCCTTTTGTTTGAAGCCTTCCATATATCCAATCTTCCATCAAATGCCTTGCCTTTGTAGAAAAACATACCTACTTTCATTTTGTAGAGGCCCCTGGACTCTAATCTCATCCATGTTTCTCCAATTGAGCTCCAAAGTAGGCTTCCCAAACACGTTCCCAGACTTGAGCCATTTTCAGGCAGTTTCCCAGTTTT
Source organism: Linum tenue (assembly GCA_946122785.1). Taxonomy (NCBI): domain Eukaryota; kingdom Viridiplantae; phylum Streptophyta; class Magnoliopsida; order Malpighiales; family Linaceae; genus Linum; species Linum tenue. The sequence continues at coordinate 50,591,514 of CAMGYJ010000004.1, read as the reverse complement.
GGCATAGCCTTTTGATCAGGTTCAAAATTGGTCTTCTGGACTTCCTATCTAGCTCTCAAGCACTTCAATGTGTAGAGGGACACTCCATCTTCAAAACAAGCTATTAATCTCTAATTGCCATTGAGCCAATTGTAAGATATGAATCTCCAAAGTAGGCACCATGAAACTGTTTTCACACTGAAACAACATATTAGGTCGACCTAATCCTAACCGAGTAGACCTAATCCTAACCGAGGTCAATCGAAAAGTGCAAGTTACATTGACATGCAAGGCACCATAGGCGCACTCGTTTTGTTTTTATGGAAAAAAAATATTTTACCATTGATACAGCTAATGTGATAAAGAAAGTGGTCTCATTAATCATCATAATTATTTTTCTCAAGTCAGGTAAGTCATGTAAAAAATTGCTAATGGTCTTTTGGTATACTTTTTTAATCTTTGAATTGATGAAATTAATCTAAAAACATTTGGCGATACAAATATATATATATGGTTTAGGCTAGCGTACGCCCGGGCGTACGTTATACTACCGTACACCCATTTGAGTTTTGCTATTTAGATCATGAATTAACCGGAGTTTTGGGCATGATACTATACCCTAACCACTAATGGATAAACCCCAGTCCCTAGTTTTCTAACCCAAATCATGAGATTCGTTTAATCTTGAAATGAAAATCAACAATAATTTCGACGAATCAAAACCGTTGATTTTCATTTCAAGATTAAATGAATATTATGCTTTGGGTTAGTGAATTGCTGACTGGGGTTCGCCCATTAGGATTTAGGGTATAATATCATGCCCCAAACTCCGGTTAATTCATTGTCTAAATAGCAAAAATCAACGGGCGTACGGTAGGCTAGAGTACGTCCGGGCGTACGCTAGCCTTTGCCATATATATATATATATATATATTTGGTATACTTCGGCGCACTCACTTTTTTGGGTGCACTCAGTGCACCCACCCTAAAAGTGTCCATATTACATCAAATTTTGAACTTTAATTAGTACTCTCAATCTAATATGATGATATGACATAGAATCATAACAAATCAATCAATTACCCTAACCCCTTAACCTTCAATTTTGAATCCCAATCCAAAATCCCAAATTATAAACCTAAACCCTAACCCTAAATCCTTAAATCCTAAATCCTTCAAATTAAAGTAAATTTTGAATGAATTTTTTTCAAATTCATGTGCTTCTTGTTCATAATATCATAAGCAACAATTGATACCGTTTTGACATGAATCGCATGGTTAGAATGGCAATTATGAGGCAGGTGCACCGAATATGTCACTATATATATATGAGTTAGACTGGCGTACGTCAGGCGTATACTATACGTCAGGTACTACTAGTGAGATATCTCTATCTAGACCATGAACTAATTCGAGTTTGGGGTATGATACTATACCCTAACCTCTAATGGATAAACCCCAGGCACCGATTTTCTAAACCCCAACCCGAAGTTTGATTTAATGAAAAACAAAAATTGACCGTTGAGATCGGCCGGAACTCATCTAAGTACATCTAACGGCTAGATCACCTGACGTATAGTATACGCCTGACGTACACCAGTCATCACCATATATATATATATATATTAAATTTGGGGAGTTCTACGGTACCTGGGGTACAATATACCTTGAGTATGAAAATGTTATCCAGACCTTGAATTGCCTAATCTTTCGAACATGATACTATACTCTAACCCTTAAAAATCAAAATCTAGGTCTTAATTCTCTAATATTATATCCTAAGATCAATTTAATTAGAAACAATAATCGACTGCTATGATTTGTCCAAATATAGCCAAAAAATGAATGCACCATCTTAGGGTTTATAGTTTATGATTTAGATTATTAGGACCAAGGGTTCACTCATTAAGGGTTAGAGTATAATATCAGGCCCAAAAATCCTACTAATTTGAGGTCTAGATTGTGTTTTCATACTCAAAGTATGCGGTACACCGGATTTCACCCAGGGTACCGTAGAAGCCACCTTTAAACTACATTATACACAAATTGTGATATTATTCACAAAATTTTAGAATATTTTGAAAATTTAGGACTTTGCTACTATGGGTTGGACAAAATAGTCTACTGCTTTCTCAGAAAGAAAAAAAAAAGGATAGATTATTGTTTCTATTTTCTTAGGTGACTTGCATCTTCAATTTTATCATATGAAAATTTTCATCTTTGCACACGTCCACTCCATTTAGATCTGGCAAAATTACTACCCGACCCCGCCCGAAAATAGAAGTTTTTATAACGCGAAACCTAAATGACCCAAACCCGATTAACCTGTGATTTTTTGGGTTGGGTTGGGTGGGTTAGCGAGTTGACCCGTTCCATTTCATATGTCATTCCCAAAATGATAAAATCACTCATAAATTGGTGTGATGTTTTAAAAAGTTCGACAAGAGTTTGAAAGACATGTTTGGAGTTTAAAGATAATCAAATATCATATGTTTTTTGTACTAGTTTTGCCCTTGTGGTTATTTTTTGACGATTTGTGTAATTTGTATTTCATTTCATTAGCATGGGAGGATTTCAGAATATGTTCATTGGCATGTTGTTCATCTGGTTCAATACCCAACCGTGAAAAAATGTTTGTTCATCTCTAATCATTCAATCAAATAGATCTAACCACTATTGTAAATGATTTGACGATTCTGGTAGTTCTAGTGCAGTCGTTGATCCGGTCAGGTTCTTATAACAAGATTGATACCAACTAAAGCTGCCTATAATTTGTATGCATATAGTTACTATACAATAATGTTTTCATGTCGCAGTAAATTCCTGATAATTACTGATCGTGTTTAGAGAATTACCTCCAAAACATTTTTCATAACTGGGCAGCCCATTAGTGAGATATTGTCGGCTTTGGGCCAGGTCCGCACGATTGTAGTGGTACTTGGATTGTTCTCATAACAATCCTCCCCTCAAGTCAAGGACCACGAACTTCGTTTCCTCCCCTCAGCGATTATCTTGATCCGCCAGACACCTTGTATTAATAGGCTTCTCGCTACAAGGATTTTTATAGACGCGAAACCTCTTTGATCCACCAAACAAATGTGGATCTCTCCTAGATCCACCAGACAGACGCGAACCTTCCTTGATCCGCAAAACCAGATGTAGCGCACTTGTCGAACCAGGCAGCTCAATTAGTACGATATTGCCTGCTTTGGGCTAAACCCGCACAGATTTACTCTTGGGTGTCCTCCCCAGGTCCACCGCCCCGAACCGAACGAGGCTCTGATACCACTTTTCATAAAAGGGCAGCCCATTAGTACGATATTGTTCGCTTTGGCCCAAACCCGCACAATTTTATTTTTGGATGTCCTCCTCAAAAGGTCTCGTACTAATAAGTTTGGTGGACACTAATATACGGGATACCACGTTAATTTTCAACTCTTTCCACTTACCTTCTCAAAATACCCATTTCGAGCAACTAGCGAGAATTCAATTTGCTAGCTAACCGGTTGTTATGGTAGTTGTGCGCAGCAGCACTTACAAGTTACAAGGTCGGCGGTGATATATCGTTCTTTAAGGACTCACAACCGTCGATGCTACCGCCCTTATACTCCTAAATTCTCTCTGATTATCATGCTGTTGACTCAACGTTACTGAGCTCTTGAATTTTAAGGAAACAAACAAACTTAGGGAATTATAAAAAAAAAAAAAAAAAAAAATGAGGAGAGCTCTCTCCTCTCTCCTAAAGATTGGGTGGTCGTCGCTGGTGCTGTTGCTTGTGGAGATCTGTTTGAGGGCCGGTCAGGCGCTCCTGGGATGCGTAGCGGCGGTGATTGCAGTGGCATTAGCTAATCAAGGAGCGGTGGTGCTTCAAACGCACTGGTGGAAGAGGGATCGCCAGGACCTCTCGAGGGGGAACCTGGATGAGTATCCCCGTCCGGCTAGCAAGGAGTCCAAAAAAAACAAGCCCAGTCACAGGGGCGGTGCAACGGCTGCTACAATCCAGATATCTCCCATGAAACGTAAATGGGCAGATGGAGACGTGGTCGACGGGAGTAAAGATCGGGAGTGGCGGCATAGTAAACGTGTGCGGCGCTCCGTTTTGAAGGCTTGGCGTTTCTCACTGCCATCCTCTTGCGAGCTGGAATGTAAGGGACAGGAGAAACCTGCTCCTCCAGTAAATTGTGCTAAGGGCTGTACTTTCAGTACAGACCCCTTTGGAATAATACGAAAGCCAGTACTGAGGCTCCAAAGCGGAGCCGATCGGTTGGCGGAAAGAAAGATACCGGCGGCTGCCCTGCGGTGCCGGCGGAATCCAATCCCTGTGTTACTGAACCGAGCTTTTCGGATCAGGTTACTGAGACGTGCGAGCGTTGGAATCCTTGGAGATGTGGATGGTCGCGGTGATCTCGGGAATTCAGTTGGGGATACCGGCTCTGGGATTCGCCAAAGGCGGCAGATCCCCGTGACAAAAGGAGATATATTCTCGGTGGAGGGGATAAGTAATAGAAAGATCCGGCAGTATCCGAATTTGTATCCCAGGGTCACTGAAACTCTTCCTCATGGGGCTATTTATTCACCTCAAACCCTCTCGTATTCTGCAGTCGGCAAAGCAGAGCGAGGCAGGGAAGAAGGTGCGCAGAGGAGGATAGTGCAGTCGACATCTGGGATATTCTGGTACGTGGACAAACAGATATATTCAATGATTTTGATTCATGGAGATGATGCAATCATGTTCCAATTACCTGTTGTCTCTTCTTCTTATCCTTGGTCTGGTCCTGCGGGGTGCAAATGGGGGAAGCTTGTGGCTAATACTTTACCGTGGCTACCTGTACAGGGACGTCCGATGGAGCACGCTTCGTCTGATCAGATCGTCCGTTTTTCCATGGAGGAAGTCCAGTCGGACAAAGTTCGCAAGGCTCGTGGACTTCTTGGCAGGGTGTTCTCGGAAAGTAGCCTGGCATTGGTAGAGCTACGTGAAGCAATTAACACTCACTGGCAAGGACAAGGGCGGATTCAGGTCCGTGTGGCAGCTCACGGGCTCTATGAGTTCTCCTTCCCCGATGAAGCTGCCAAGCTCTGGGTCCTTCGGCGAACACCATGGGTGATCAAGGATAGGATCATACATCTCCGGGCATGGATCCCTACAGTTACACAAAGGATCTATGACGAACTAGCAATAGCGCCATTCCGAGTCCAGATGTGGGACATCCCTGAAGATTGCTGTACTCAGCATTTTGGCCGCAAAATGGCGAATGCCACAATCGGACAGGTCCTAGAAGCAGGTGTCTTTGCCTGTTCGGAGTCGGGGCGTAGTTTTGTGAAGGTTAAGGCTCTGATCGATTTCTCGAAGCCATTAAGATCCCAAATCATGGCCGAGAACGAGGAGATGGGCCGCTTCTGGATCCGGTTGAAGTACGAGTACCTGCCGATATTTTGTTTCAAATGCGGGCGAGTCGGGCACGCGAGGCAGGCTTGTGTTTTTGACCCCCCGACCCGAAAAGAGAAGTTCGGACCTCAAATGACGACGAAGAAGATGGGTCGCCGCATCTATGAGGAGGTGGATGGGAAGCAACAATTCCCTGGGCAAGTGAAGTCTGTGTGGATTAATGCAGCGATGCAGGGACCTCGGAGGGTGGAGGCAATGACGGCGAGGGGTGCGGAGGAGGACAGGCATCGGGTGGGAAGCAAAATGGCAAAGGCGGCGGATGGAAACAGTCCGCTGTGGATGGGGACGTCGCAGGAGCCTTTTCTCACGACGGAGATGGCTGGGCGACGGCGGAGAAGCCCGCTTCACATTTCAGTTGCTAGAAGCCCAATAATAAAAATTGGGAAGCAGGTCATGAAGAGTAGGGGCAGTAAGAAGTCAGGGGCCCGGAGCCCGGATAGGCCCACTCGCAAGGAAGCCCCACCGGTTGCTGATGAGTATGTCAGGCCCAAGGAAGGCCTCAGAACTGCAGAGGTGCGGTCCAAGCAAAGGGTAGGCCCAAAGCCTGCTGAGGGGCAGCCCGTGAAGGTGGATCGCCAGGAGGTAGTGGGCCCGGTACTTAAGACGCGGCCCGTGCGTGAGTCCCGGCCCGTGCGTGAGCCCAGGCCAAAGGAAGACGCTCAGTCTGGGCGGCGCCGGCCCAAACAGGTGAAAAAGAAAATGGGGGAGGGAGATTCCTCCGGGTTGAAAGCTGTGCCAATGGACATTGAGTCCGAGGTGCCTGAACCAAATATGGAGATTGACAGACATCTTCAAGAACAGATTGCGGCGAGGCGTAGGAGAATCATTTTAGAAGATGATCCTGAAGATGAATTTATTTTGACTACCATTCCGGTAATATTGCAACAGAAGGGTGGGCGCAATAAAGATCGAGTGGTGGTGGAGGCGGCGCATGATGGTCAGGAGGAGGGGGCACTTCAAGATGGGGCGGAGGGTCCCGTTCCCCAATCCATGCCGGTGCCAGTGGGGAAGAGATGCGAGGATGGTGAGGACCCGCTAGTGGTGAAACCCGCTAAGACGGATTCTCTGAAGGCCACATCCACAGAGATACGTGAAGGGTCTGTGGAATCGGAGGAAACAGTGTCTGATGCTGATCCTCCGGCTTTTGAGATACGTCGCCGTACGCCGAAGAGAGTTGGTGGCCTAAAGAGGTTGGCTCGTGGAGTCCGAGTCAGCCAAGTGGTACAAGCCTTTGAAAAAGGGCTAGTCATGCAAGAGGAGACTCATAATAATACGGGGACTTTGGAGCCTAGTGACACAACGGTGGCTGAGTTAGGGATCCGCGAATATGGATCCAATCTGATGGAGCGTGTGGAGGGGACGAAAAAAACGTCCTCTGGAAAATTTGGAGGGAGCTGTTGCTGAAAGCCCTACCCCAAAGAAACAATTCGTGGAGGACCTGGAGGAATCGGAGATGGTGGAGGAAGCCAGCCATAAATGGCCCCAATCCGAATAAATGAGGGTGTTGTCCTGGAACGTGAGAGGCATTGGACCATCCCTCACGTTCCAAACTGCTGTTGGTTTAATTCATTCAAATAAGCCGGATCTTGTATTCTTCTCGGAAACAAGGTCGTGCAGGCGAGTAGTCTCCCGTCGTTTGAGGGGGTTAGGTTTTGATTCTTCTTGTTGTTTTTTTGTTGATGCTGTTGAGGCATCGGGTGGGTTAGTTGTTGCTTGGTCCCCCGAAGTTAACGCTTCGGTGTTTTTTCATTCCAACTTTGTAATTTGTGTCCAAATTAATGATAATGGGATTTCCTATGTGGTGGTTTGTGTTTACATAAGTTGTGAAGTTGGGGCTCGTACTGCCCAACTGGCACATGTCCAAGAAATCTGTGAGGGAATTACGTTACCGTTTGTGGTAATTGGCGATTTTAACGCGACGATCAATGAAAGTGAGAAGGATGGGGGGAGCCCGTGGTCTCTAGCCAAATCCGTGGCCTTACGGGATTTCATTCAGGATCTTGGTCTTCATGACCCGGGTTTCCAGGGTGACCAATTTACGTGGACCAATAAGCGTATGGGCCCTGCTTGTGTTAGGGAAAGACTGGATAGGGCCCTGTGCTCCCAGATGTGGATCAATCAGTTCCCGGAGACTTTAATCAAACACTTCACGGACCAGGGGTCTGATCATAGGGCCATCCTCCTGTCAGACAAACCGTACGTTCGGAACAGTAGACCTCTGTTCCGCTTCGATGCTCGATGGGCTAATAATCCAGAGGTCAGAGCCATGGTGAAGTATGTTTGGTTGGAAGAGATTAGTGGAACTCCTATGTACCAGCTTTGGCAGAAATTGAAAAAATTACGCCATTTGTTGTACGACTGGAGTCGGGCGGGAACCACGAATTCGCTGCGTAATATAAGAACCCTCCAGGGGGAGATTGATCGGGTTAAAACGTCTCATCCGATTGATTGGGATGAGGTTCGTGGTCTGGAGATAGAGCTTAATCGTCAGTGGGAAGCAGAGGAAAGTTATTGGCACCAGAAATCCAGGGTCCGCTGGCTGAAGAGAGGGGATCAAAACTCGTCGTACTTCCACACGGTCACGCGAGCAAGGCGGAAGAGGAATTTTGTTTCCGGCCTCCGGGATGATAATGGAAATTGGGTGACGGAGGAAAGAGGGAAGGCAGACATTGCCTCTGCGTTTTACCAGCAGCTCTTCACCTCTGAGAATCATGTCCAGAACATGGCAGAAAGAATAGCTAGGCTACCAATTGAGAGGAGGGTGACCCCGGAAATGAATGCGGGACTTACTGCAGAGGTCCTTCCTGAAGAGGTACGACGAACAGTGTTCGCAATGGGGTCGAAGCAAGCCCCCGGTTCGGATGGGTTTACGGGGAAGTTTTTCAAAGCCTTTTGGGATGTGGTGGGGGAGTCTGTGATTAAGGCAGTTTGTTCTTTCTTTACGTCCGGACGTCTCCTCAGGAGTTTTAATCATACCTGGCTCACCCTAATCCCAAAGGTGGACAATGTGGAAAACATTCGGCAACTCCGCCCAATTAGTCTCTGCCAGTTTGTTTATAAAATCATTGCTAAGATTTTATCCGCCCGTCTGGCCTGTCTCCTGCCCCAGATTGTGTCGGAAGGCCAGAATGCTTTTATCCAGGAGAGACAAATAGTGGACAATATTTTGTTGGGGCATGAACTTATGCATTACCTCAAACTCAAAAAGCGTGGGAAGAAAGGGTATATGGCTCTAAAGGTTGACATGGAAAAGGCCTATGATAGAGTCGAGTGGCCCTTTCTCCTCGCAGTTTTAGAGAAAATGGGGTTTAGTTCCACTTGGAGGGGGTGGATTTATGAATGCTTGCGCTCGGTGTCTTTCTCGGTTCTCATGAATGGCACTCCTGCAGGATTCTTTTCTTCGTCCAGGGGGCTGAGGCAAGGGGATCCGCTCTCCCCGTTGTTATTTGTGCTTTGCACAGAAGGGTTTGCTGCTTTGCTCCGTAAAGCAATTTCTGATAAAAGATTGGAAGGGGTTAAAGTTGCTCCGCGTGCTCCAAGGATTTCACACTTATTTTTTGCTGATGACTCATATCTTTTCCTCCGTGGGTCTCTTGAAGAATGCGAACGGCTGATTGAGGTTTTGAATGAGTATGAGGAACTCAGTGGACAGCGTGTGAATCTGGGCAAATCAGCGGTTTTGCTTTAGTAAGAATATTTTACCCCAGGATCAGGAATTCTTAGCTCAAATTTTAGGGGTGGGGGCGGTGGGTGTCCAGGATAAATACCTTGGATTACCGTCACTCATATCCCGGTCAAAAATTATGACATTCCGATATCTGGAGGAAAAGTTGCTGGCTCGGCTACAAGGGTGGAAGCGTAGAACGTTGTCCTGGGCGGCGAAAGAAACTCTGATCAAATCAGTGGCATTGGCACTTCCGCTCCATGTCATGTCTTGTTTTAAGATCCCTCTATCTCTGTGTCGGCTACTGGATAAACATGTAGCTAGGTTTTGGTGGGGCGTGGAAGATGGCCAACCTAAATTACGGTGGATGTCTTGGCGGAATATGTGCCGAAGCAAACATGAGGGAGGGATGGGGTTCCGGAGGTTTGAGCAGTTTAATCAGGCGTTGCTCGCCAAGATCGGGTGGCGGATCCTTAATGAACCCCAGTCTCTGATTGCCCAGGTATACAAAGGGAAGTACTTTCCAAGAGGGTCGTTCCTGTCAGCTAATGCGCGGTCGCGTCCGTCTTGGGGGTGGCAAAGCATTTTGTATGGGCGGGAGTTGCTTGTAAAGGGCTCACGTTGGCAAATTGGGAATGGACGGACGGCTCCGTTGTTAGATTCAAACTGGGTCCCCCGAATCCATCCGCAGGTGCCGGTGCATAACCCCCAGGTGATTCCTGCTGGGGAGAGTTTGAAGGTGGCAGAAGTAATTTGTCAGACGGAGGGGGGGTGGTGTGATCAAAAGCTTAGTCAATGGTTCGATCCGGCGACGTGCCTTGCAATTAAGGCTATTCCGATCCCCCGGCATGAGGTGGAGGATCGTTTGATTTGGCATGATACGCCGGATGGGGTTTTTACTGTCAAATCGGCCTATCATTTGGCCGTTCTTCTGGATAAGCAGGAAGGTCCTTGGAGGGCAACGGCAAGTTGGATGGACAGGGCTAGTTGGATTCGGTTATGGTCCTCTAGCATTCCGCCTAAGCTAAGGGTGTTTATTTGGCAAATTTTCAATAGGATCCTTCCAACAACAGAGGCCCTAATTGAGAAAAAGGTGGGGGTCCTCCCGCGGTGTCCGGTGTGCTGGGCAGCAAAGGAGACGATGGAGCATTTATTTTGGGACTGCCCGGTGGCTAGGGCCCTTTGGGACCACTCGGGGCTGGATGATCTGGGTCAGGCTCTGCCGCGCCGCTCCTTTCCTTTTTTCCTCAAAAAGTTGTTGGCTGTTGTGTCCCCGGACCAGTGGTGGGCAGTGGTGGCCCTTTTATGGAGGATCTGGCGATCTAGGAATTGGGTGGTATTCGAGGGCAAGCAATTCGGGATATCGGCGCTCATGCGCCAGTATTATCAGCAGTTTCAGGAATGGGCCCAGCTTCCTACTGATCAGAGCATTCGCCGGGGTGAGAAACCAACGCAACCAATGCAGCCTGGTAATGGTGCAGGAGGTGATATGTTGGTTTGCCAATGGGATGGTGCCACTAAGCATGGATCGCATTCGGCAGGCGGGATGGTCCTCCTCGACCAAGAGGGCCAGCTCATGTTAGCTACAGGGATTCAGTTTGTTGTAGTGGATGATCCTATGGTGGCGGAAGTACTGGTTTTACGGGAGGCGATCCGTTGGTGCTTAGGTATGGGGATATCGGAAGTGCGCTTTGAGGGGGATGCTAAGGTGGTGATTGACAAGCTTCTGCAAGCTGATACCAGGGATAGCAAAATAGGTGCTATTTTGGAGGAGGTCCTGGGATACTTGTCAATGAATAGTGGTTATAGAGTGCGGTTTGTAGGTCGTAGGAACAATCGGGTGGCCCATAGGGTGGCCAGGAAAGCCCTTTTATTGTATCCGACTGCAAGTCGCTGGTTTGATTTCATGGGTTGGCTTTGTGCCACGTTGTAACTTTCTTTGTTATCAATATATCTGATTATCTTTTGTCAAAAAAAAAAAAAAAAAAGACTCAACGCTCATATTTCCGGGTTCATTTGGCTACGGTGGAAAATAGGATCTCAATAAGCTTCCAAAGCCACTAATTAAAGACTTTGAAAGTGGAATATTCAAACGCCACAATAACATATTCCAAAATGGAATGGGACCAACCTATAGACACTTAAGACGAATTCGTTGCCCATCCAACATGTCGACTACTTGCATTCAACATAAGTATTCGTTGCATATTCATCATAATCAGTAAATGTGACTCTTTAATATGTCAAAGAAATCTACTTTATAACTTTGCTCCGTAATCCATCATATCTACTATGATTTTCACGTAATTAACTCATCATGAACTTGTTGTTAGAGAGTGATATAAAATCATAATTAATCACCTGTCTGTCAACAACTGAAGTTATGGGGGCCAGCTGGTTTATGAGATGATATCTGAGCTGGTTTGACCAAGTGGTAGTATCTTCAAATCTCCACAACACAACTTCCAATATTAATGATTTTTCTAAGCACATGGTATGATTATCCTGTGCAAATTTCAAGCCCGTGATGGGTTGACGGTTTTCATCTAAGAGACATGTTGGAGAGTGATATAAGATTCATTATTAACCATTTTTCAAACAATTTTAGGTTATTGGGATCAACTAGTTCTTGACACGACTTATTTACAACTATTTTAATTCTCAGGCCTGACCTAGAGGGTGTGCCAAGCGGCCCTCCGACAGAGGGCCTCCGATTATTAGGGGCCTCCACTTAGATCTTTTAGTTAACCCAATCGTATATTGTAGGTTGTATTTGTAGTGTATGATCAAATATCAATTGATTATAAGTACGATATTGAGTTTAATTATATTAATTAATATTAGTGTTATCCATTGGTTAATATTTTCATGTATATATACACTAGACACTTATATTGATTGTTAAAGTATTGTTTGTGTTTCGAATATCCTATCTCTATTAAAAAGATAATGCAAGAAAATTTTAATGGAATAACCAAGATAACAATCGAAATTATTCCATGGAGAATACGAAAATTAAGCATAATAGATAATTTTATTCTAAACAACGTTAGAAAGATTTTACATTTCAAATAATTATGATATAATCATTTTAATTTTATTATAGTTAAAAATCAACATGGGCCACATTTCATTTTTGAAACAAGACCTGCACGATCTATTGGACAGCCCTCGTTAATTCTTCATTAGCAAAACATATAATATTTTTTATTTAAGGTTTCACCAAAAAAAAAAAAAAACAATGGCTGCCTCTGATGAAGGAACTTGCTTCGTTGGACCACAGGTCAAAAAGACCTTTGCTGTCACGCTGAAAATGTCCAACTACCATTATATTAAACAGAGCACAAGACCAGAGTACATATCTTATACATGAAACGGCCACAAAAACCTACACAAAATTCCATGTTTATGTTACATATTAGAGAGAGTAAACTAACAACACAAGGAAAAACCGGATCCAAAACCTCCCACCGACTCGACGATCGATCCAAACCCGCCACGCGTTTTTCAGTGACCGCCATACTTGTTCACCAAAGCCAGAGCATTACTAATAAACTGGGCCGCATTCGTGAACCGGGCCTCGATCCCACTCTTCATCCTCCCGTTCAACGCCTTCCCGGCGAACCCGTCAACACAAGTATTCACGTCGGTCAACGCGGCGCTGACCCAGGTCGCCACGTTGCCGAAGTGCCACTCGAACCGGGGCCCGCTCCTCTTCTCCCCCATGGCTTTCATCTCCCTGATCGACTTGCCGAGCCGGTCCACGGTGTCGCCGATCTCCTCGACGCAGTCACGGATCGCGGCCTTCTCCCTGGGCCTGAGCCCCTCGAACCGGGCCAGGGCCCGGACGTAGGTTCTCGTGGACTGGGCCCGGGACAGGCTGACGGCGAGGGCGGCCTGGGCCAGCTGCTTTGGGCTCCGCTGGATGGTGGGCGCGTAGGAGAGGAGGGACTGCACGCAGAGGGCCGGGTAGGTTGTGGCGCTGCAGGAGGATTTTATGAAGCTGGCTGCCGCCGCCGCCGCGGCGGCGCTGGATCTCGGGTTGGCTGGTGCTGCCGCCGTGGAAATGGTGGCGCAGAGGAGGAGTAGGGAAGTGAGGAGGAGTTTGGTCATGGCTGGCTTGTTTGGGCTTGAAGGAGAGAAATTGTGAATGGAGAGAGTAATGAGTAATAAGATCGAAGTTCGTGGGTTTAAGGGGAGATTTTGTGGGGTTTTGCGGAGTGGTGCTAATGTGAACCGGGTGCGAAAGATGAAATGTGACTTTGTCATATTGCCTTTTTCCCCTTTTAGAGGAGAGTGCTTTTTAAAAGAAAATTAAAAATGAGGTTTGCTTAACAGAAATAGATGAGGATATCAGGATTCGAACAGAAGATTGCACGGTCACATAATGCTATGATATTATGTCAAGAATCAGGTGATCCCAATAAATTGAGTTGTTGAGAGATGTTCAATTTTCAGTTAGATATCATTTACTAACAGTGGGTAAAGATTCGGCTCATATTGGGGGTCTTAATCAAGATGAGGTTAAAGGGTACGCATGAATAACTCAAATACAAAATTGATAATTGACAAAATTAATACAAGATAGTTTATGTGCAACCTAATTATCAATGAAAGAGATTGTTCTGCCACTAAATGAGCAGATTTGAGAAAGTTTTGAAAAATAAAATGATATGAAGGAAACGAGAAACACCTAGAAAATGATATGGACATTATCAAGAAGAACATACGAGGTTGGATATTATAGAATTTGTGTTTTAGGGTGGAATCGGATTAGATCAAGTATACTTTATTTTGGTTTTAGTATTCTAAATTATTATCAATATAGAGGTGATGCGTGTTATTATTCTGTTATCTTGTTTAGTAATTATCGGATTTGGATTTTTTGATCTTTTGGGATATTTGTGTTGTAATTAACAATGTTGAGTCAATTTTAGTTACTGTTAGGAATAAGCACGTAGTTTTTTTAGGAGTAAGTTATCGAATTCTTATTGGATTAGTGAGGGATGGGGTGTTAGAGTTCAGTTATAAATATGTACTTTTATCTTATAGTTTCATCAGTGATTGAGAAAAACCCTAATTATATACTTTTCTTTGTTTCTTTAGTAATTTTTGTAAAATTTTATATATGTCATTTGTAATTTAAGGTGTGCGTAAATTCATAAAAACTAACGAAAAAACTAGAACAAAATTATAATTAGGTAAAATACACTTCTATATCCATAACTTTCACGTTTGTGACAAATATATCCATAACTATCGAAATACACGAAATACCCAGAAAAGCGTACTATCGTGTGACAAATCTATCCATTTTCGTTACAAACTTTAACGCCGTTTGTTACGGCGTCAGTAAATGTGACGGAACGCTGACTAGGACCATACCCATGCCACGCCTAAGCTCCAGGTCAGCAAAATTTGACAGGTGGACGCCATGTCATCAAAAAATAAAAAATAAAAATAATTATCTTCGCCACATTGATTTCTTCTCTCTCCCTTGGCTCCAACATCAAACAAAAGGAGGAAAGGGGGAAATCGAGTTCTGGGGATTTTGAGAAGAAGTTGGCTCTTCCCCTGCCAACTGCTACCACTGAGAAGAAGCTTATTAGGCGAAAGAGATTTGGATCCACAACTGCCAGCGGAAGCTCTTCACCACATCAATTTCGAGTATCAGCGGCAATGGCTGCATCCACGTGCGTCTTCTCCTCCTGCTGCTACTTCCTCCCAACCGCGCGCCTGAGAAAATCGGCGAATCCCATTGCGGGAAGCGGTGAGTTGGAGAAACATGCCGGCGATTATAGCTTTTTAAACTCTCGTAGACAGAAGACGAGGAGGATAAGGTTTGTGGTCGGGTCGAGTTCGGGCAAGAAACCGGACGAACCATCATCGTCATCGATACCGTCTTGGGCAGACCCCAATTCGGACGAACCGCCGCCGTGGGCTACGGGAGAAGCTGCCAAAGCGACGACCGACGGGTAAGAATTTAAGATCCCCTTCTTCGCTTATCTCCTCGCCTCCACAATCACTGCAATCGCCTCCGTAATCTTCAGAAAAGAATACCCAAATTGAAATTCAATCCTCCGCCAAGACCTGTAATTTCTTGCAGAAATCTCACGATTGTGGTGCTGCTAGTGATGCAGATTGGGTCGGTGTTCGAGTACGTGAACCAGAAGTCTGTTTTTGGGGTGCTTGACTGACAGTTATGAATCCGGGTTGAAGGTTGGGAGAGAGATTGACGGGGGGATTCGAAGAAGAAGAAGGGGGGAGATCGAAGGTTGGGACTGAGATGCAGAGAAGAAGAAGGGTAGATCAGAGGTTGGAAGAGAGATTGATGGGGAGATTCAAAGAAGATGGAAGGTCGCTCTTCCGGGAGGAGTAGCGGCGGGGAAGGGAAGAAAAGGGTTTAGTCCCGTCTCTTTTTCTTTCTCTTTTTGTTTTTGTATTTTAATTTTTGTTATTTTTTTCTTTCAATCCACGTCATTTGGTGGGGTAAATCAATCACCAACTCAGCTTCTACTGTTAGTCTAGTTATACCATCAAATGACGCTGTTAACAAAATGGACGGAATTGGATATTTCATGTATTTCGATAGTTACGGATATATTTCTCACAAACGTGAAAGTTATGGATATACAAGTGTATTTTGCCTTATAATTAAACCGGATCAAATGAATACAAATGAACACATAACCTTTTTTAGTTTTTATCCAATTGTCATTTCTAATTTGCCCTTGTTTATGGAAGTATCTACCGAATGGAAAGATGCAGGAATTTAATGGATTAGGCTCTTGGATTCAGTGGAGGGGGACCTGCCCTTTTACTTTTGGTATACCGACATCAATGGGAAATCAAAATGTTGGATTTTGTGAAGCTTTTTTTTTTTATGTGCAAATGGGAGACCACTGTCTGTCTGCTTTCTGATTACTTTTGAATGCTTATATATTAATCAGAGGCCAGCTTGATTACTTAATTGTTTGATGGAAGACCAGTGTCTGAGTTTATTGCAAATATTAGTGCCGTAATCAAGGACACGTGAAGACAAAGATATGATACACGTTTCTTAAAGCTGGCCTAACCTAACTTTTTTAGGGGTCCCCAAACACGGATTTGGAGAACAAAACCTACTAAATTCTAATCTAATTGAGACAAATTTATAAATGCATTTCGCATCACTATAGATATGCTGAATAGCGTATAACTGTGTCTGTGAGGCTATTAGTCTCCAATCCTTGTCATGTGGTGTGATCAAATTCAGTTCATAATGAGCGGTCCATTTATTACTTGGGTTAGGTTTCAGATTCGTCAAATTTCGCATGGGAATTAAAGATGGTAGTTGGTTCCAGAATAGTGGCAATAGAATAGGGATGGTAATCACTACAGTAAAGCCGCTTAACTCTGTGACCCGCCCGGCCCTGTCCTGCCTCGTACCTCGCTATCTTTTTTTTGACAAAGATGTTGCTTGTATTTCACTTGGAAAGAACACGGTTACAAAGAAGAGGAAAACCCCTGAACTCCAGCATCAAGAAAGAAAACCCCAAACAAGAAAGAAAATCCAAACAAAACAGTAAAGAACATCAAACATCTAGAGAACACTAACAAGGAAAGCAAAAGCCAAAAAGGCAGAAGGCAACACAACAAGAACATAAACAACAAGGGGATCCTTCCATGAGCCAAAACAAAGGAAGCAGCAAACTTTGTAATCACATCAACCGGAGTGGAACACAGCAGCTTCAGCTCACCCAAAACCAGTCTTGACCATGATAAAGGGCATTGCTAAATCATATGCCGCCTGCTGGGGGTTGTTCAAAGACACCCATCACAGTGAATCGCCGAATAGGGATTGCGCGGCGGTGGAAAGGACTGTGAACGGGCTGCTCAGAGCTGAAAAACAAGGCCAACGGGACCGGAGCGGAGAGAGCCATGACAAAGTAGTGTGAGATTCACCCAAGGGTTGAAAGACAACCACACAAAAGCAGAATCGAGAAGAGAAGCCACCTGCAAAACCAAACGCCAGCAGAGAACCCCCAAAACAAACCCAAACCCAGAACCCAAAGAAGCAGCCCCAGCCACACACACACTCCCAACAACACACAAAAACTGAAACAACCGAAACCCTGTATGAATCTCAAAACTACAGCAACCAAAGATCACCCGCTTCAGCAATCGAAGGAGACACCGCTTCCACTACAGTCAGTCGAAGCATCAAGGAGCGACGACGGATGGGGAATCGGTGAATGCAATCACCCTTAAGGATGAGAAGATGACCACACCAAGCTTGGATAGAAACCCAATCTGCATCCTCTGAAC
Source organism: Linum tenue (assembly GCA_946122785.1). Classification (NCBI taxonomy): domain Eukaryota; kingdom Viridiplantae; phylum Streptophyta; class Magnoliopsida; order Malpighiales; family Linaceae; genus Linum; species Linum tenue. Next base: position 50,574,118 of record CAMGYJ010000004.1, on the reverse strand, counting down.
CCAGAACAGAGCAGAGCCAACCAGATCTAGAAGATCACTTGAGGAAACCTGACAAATCCTTCTCCTAACGAGAGGAATGTGGAAAGAACCACTTAGGGAACGAGAGAAGCCACAACGGCTGCAAAATGCCACAACGGCTGAAAATTGCCAAAGATGGCAAGGAAAGACAAGAAATCACAAAGGAAGAGGACGGGGGCACGAACGGAAAGTGAAAAAGAGAAAGAGGATTGGGCTACCGCCGGTCACCAAGATGTGCCGGCGGCAGCCCTGGGAGACTGGAAAAAAAGAGAGAGCAGGGAAATTTGAATCAAGAGAGAGAAAGAGGAAAGAGTCGTACCTCGCTATGACTCAACGCTCATATTTCCGGGTTCATTGCCTACGGTGGAAAATATGATCTCAATAAGCTTCCAAAGCCACTAATTAAAGACTTTGAAAGTGGAATATTCAAACGCCACAATAACATATTCCAAAATGGAATGGGACCAACCTATAGACACTTGAGACGAATTCGTTGCCCATCCAACATGTCGACTACTTGCATTCAACATATATAAGTATTCGTTGCATATTCATCATAATCAGTAAATGTGACTCTTTAATATGTCAAAGAAATCGACTTTATAACTTTGCTGCGTAATCCATCATATCTACTATGATTTTCACGTAATTAACTCATCATGAACTTGTTGTTAGAGAGTGATATAAAATCATAATTAACCTCCTGTCTGTCAACAACTGAAGTTGTGGGGGCCAGCCGGTTTATGAGATGATATCTGAGCTGGTTTGACCAAGTGGTCGTATCTTCAAATCTCCACAACAACAACTTCTAATATCAATGATTTTTCTAAGCACATGATATGATTATCCTGTGCAAATTTCAAGCCCGTGATGGGTTGACGGTTTTCATCTAAGAGACATGTTGGAGAGTGATATAAGATTCATAATTAACCATTTTTCAAACAATTTTGGGTTATTGAGACCAACTAGTCCATGACACGACTTATTTACAACTATTTTAATTCTCAGGCCCGGCCTAGAGGGTGTGCCAAGCGGCCCTCCGACAGAGGGCCTCCGATTATTAGGGGACTCCACTTAGATCTTTTAGTTAACCCGATCGTATATTGTAGGTTGTATTTTGTAGTGTATGATTAATTGATTATAAGTATGATATTGAGTTTAATTATATTAATTAATTAATATTAGTGTTAGCCATTGGTTAATATTTTCATGTATATATACACTAGACACTTATATTGATTGTTAAAGTATTATTTGTGTTTCGAATATCCTATCTCTATTAAAAAGATAATGCAAGAACATTTTAATGGAATAACCAAGATAACAATCGAAATTATTCCATGGAGAATACGAAAATTAAAGGCATAACAAATAACTTTATTTTAAACAACGTTAGAAAGATTTTACATTTCAAATAATTATGATATAATCATTTTAATTTTATTATAGTTAAAAATCAACATGGGCCACATCTCAATTTTGAAACATGACCTGCACGATCCATTGGACGGCCCTCGTTAATTCTTCATTAGCAAAACATGTAGTATTTTTTATTTAGGGTTCCCCAAAAAAAAAAGTGTCTCTGATGAAGGAACTTGCTTCGTTGGGTTCTCTACCGACCACAGGTCAAAAAGACCTTCGCTGTCACACTGAAAATGTTCAACTACCATTGTATTAAACAGAGCACAAGACCAGAGTACATATCTTATACATGAAACGACCACAAAAACCTACACCAAAATTCCATGTTTATGTTACGTATTAGAGATAGTAAACTAACAACACAAGGGAAAAACCGGATCCAAAACCTCGCACCGACCCGACGATCGATCCAAACCCGCCACGCGTTTTTCAGTGACCGCCGCCATACTTGTTCACCAAAGCCAGAGCATTACTAATAAACTGGGCCGCATTCGTGAACCGGGCCTCGATCCCACTCTTCATCCTCCCGTTCAACGCCTTCCCGGCGAACCCGTCAACACAAGTATTCGCGTCGGTCAACGCGGCGCTGACCCAGGTCGCCACGTTGCCGAAGTGCCACTCGAACCGGGGCCCGCTCCTCTTCTCCCCCATGGCTTTCATCTCCCTGATCGACTTGCCGAGCCGGTCCACGGTGTCGCCGATCTCCCCGACGCAGTCCCGGATCGCGGCCTTCTCCCTGGGCCTGAGCCCCTCGAACCGGGCCAGGGCCCGGACGTAGGATCTCGTGGACTGGGCCCGGGACAGGCTGACGGCGAGGGCGGCCTGGGCCAGCTGCTTTGGGCTCCGCTGGATGGTGGGCGCGTAGGAGAGGAGGGACTGCACGCAGAGGGCCGGGTAGGTTGTGGCGCTGCAGGAGGATTTTATGAAGCTGGCTGCCGCCGCCGCCGCGGCGGCGCTGGATCTCGGGTTGGCTGGTGCTGCCGCCGTGGAAATGGTGGCGCAGAGGAGGAGTAGGGAAGTGAGGAGGAGTTTGGTCATGGCTGGCTTGTTTGGGCTGGAAGGAGAGAAATTGTGAATGGAGAGAGCAATGAGTAATAAGATGGAAGTTCGTGGTTTTAAGGGGGGGATTTTGTGGGGTTTTGCCGAGTGGTGCTAATGTGAACTGGGTGCGAAAGATGAAATGTGACTTTGTCACAGTGCCTTCCCTTTTTCCCCTTTTAGAGGAGAGTGCTTTTTAAAAGAAAATTAAAAACGATGTTTCCAGAGACACCGTGTGCTTAACATAAACATATGGGGATCAGGATTTGAATAGAAGATCGTTTGGTCATAGAAGGCTATGATATCATGTCAAGAACCAGTTGATCTCAATAACTCGAGTTGTTGGGAGATATTCAATTTTGGGTCAGATACCATTTAGTAACATGGGTAAAGATTCGGCTCATATTGGGGGTCTTAATCAAGATGAGGTTGAAGGGTACGCCTAAATAACTCAAATACAAAATTGATAGTTGACAGAATTAATACAAGATAGTTTATGTGCAACCTAATTATCGATGAAAGAGATTGTTCCGCCACTAAATGAACAGCTTCGAGAAAGTTTTGAGAAAGAGATTGTTCCGCCACTATATGATGATACGAATGAAACGAGAAAGATCTAGAAAATTATATGGACTTTATCAAGAAGAACATACGAGGTTGGATATTATAGGATTTGTGTTTTAGGGTGGAATAATCGGATTAGATCAAGTACACTTTATTTTGGTTTTAGTATTCTAAATTTGGTTGTCAACCCGCGGGTTGACCCGGACCCGGTCGAGCTAGTGGGTCAAGGGTTAATGGGTCAACCATTTTAACCCGGTTTGGCCCGGGAATATAGAAAGAGTCATTATATTGTACTTATCCTCATAAATTATATCAAATCTTATCTAACATATGAGTTATAACATATAATATTACACCAAAATAACATATCGTACTTAGATCCAACATATAGTGAAAATTCACACACACTTATATAACATAAATATTCAAATGTTCAACTTAGTATTCCAAAGATTGAGTTAGGTGAAAAGAAAAATTGGAAAATAGGCGCATTTCGCAAACTAAAGAAAAAAATGACACAATTTGACCTCCAACCCGGTACCTTATAGCGGTCGACCCAGCGGGTGCGTGCGGCCCGTTTAACTCACCGGGTCAGGGTCAAATTGGGTCGACCCGTGGGTCAACCCGCGGGTTGATAACCTAAATTATTATCAATATAGAGGTGATGCGTGTTACTATTCTGTTATCTTGTTTACTAATTATCGGATTTGGATTTTTGGATCTTTTGGGATATTTGTGTTGTAATTATCAATGTTGAGTCAATTTTAGTTACGGTTAGGAATAAGCACGTAGTTTTTTTTAGGAGTAAGTTATCCAATTCTTATTGGATTAGTGAGGGATTGGGATTTTAGAGTTCAGTTATAAATATGTACTTTTATCTTATAGTTTCATCAGTGATTGAGAACAACCCTAATTATATACTTTTCTTTGTTTCTTTAGACCAAAATTATAATTAAACCGGATCAAATGAATACAAATGAACACATAACCTTTTTTAGTTTTTATCCAATTGTCATTTCTAATTTGCCCTTGTTTATGGAAGTATGTACCGAATGGAAAGATGCAGGAATTTAAATGGATTAGGCTCTTGGATCCAGTGGAGGCCTGGAGGGGGACCTGCCCTTTTACTTTTGGTATACCGACATCAATGGGAAATCAAAATGTTGGATTTTGTGAAGCTTTTTTTTTTATGTGCAAATGGGAGACCACTGTCTGTCTGCTTTCTGATTACTTTTGAATGCTTATATATTAATCAGAGGCCAGCTTGATTACTTAATTGTTTGATGGAAGACCAGTGTCTGAGTTTATTGCAAATATTAGTGCCGTAATTAAGGACACGTGAAGACAAAGATATGATACACGTTTCTTAAAGCTGGCCTAACCTAACTTTTTTAGGGGTCCCCAAACACGGATTTGGAGAACAAAACCTACTAAATTCTAATCTAATTGAGACAAATTTATAAATGCATTTCGCATCACTATAGATATGCTGAATAGCGTATAACTGTGTCTGTGAGGCTATTAGTCTCCAATCCTTGTCATGTGGTGTGATCAAATTCAGTTCATAATGAGCCGTCCATTTATTACTTGGGTTAGGTTTCAGATTCGTCAAATTTCGCATGGGAATTAAAGATGGTAGTTGGTTCCAGAATAGTGGCAATAGAATAGGGATGGTAATCACTACAGTAAAGCCGCTTAACTCTGTGACCCGCCCTGCCCTGCCCTGCCTCGTACCTCGCTATCGATTAACACTTTTCGACCCAAACATTACCCCGCGCTGGATGGGTAAAATCCGATTTGCCCCATCTAGAGTATAACAACAACCTCGTCTCTCTGTCTTGGTGTCTCTCCCATCCACCATTGTCGTCTTCTCCCTTCTCTCTCTATCCTTCACTTTGTTTCTACTGCAACTGCTACTACAACACATCTAAGTAGCTATTCTCTTTGTTTTTTTGTACTCACTTCATCCATTCATCGTCGGCTGGGATGGAAAGTAAAGGTGAACCACAAAATGGGAAGGGAAGGTGAAACGCATAATTGGGATGGTAAATTATTGATTACTGGATTGGGAAAATGTTACGTAGATGCGCCGTGGGGGCGGAATTCTACGTACTGGATCTTTGCTTCTCCGGACTTTTGGATACGTTGCTCGACGCTCCTGAGTAGAGGATCTCTTTAATGGCGAGAACAACCACAAAATAACTATGAAACTACTAAACTGAACGAAAGAAATAATTAAAGCAAATAAACATAAATTGGGTTCTAATCTTCTTACACTATTATTCATAGACAATGCCTCTATTTACAGAGTTACACAACCAAACCCCTTCCTTCTCACCCAAGGCTTTAGCCTCTCTCCTTATCCTTTTGCCTACTAGAATTCCCTTTCTTCCCTTACAAGAAACATTAATTAAATACTAAACAAGAACTAACACATCTCCTAACCAACTAGAACAACTACTAATAATAAATAATACTAATTTTCCCAAATAATGACGCATACGAACTAATAAGGAAAAGATACGCAAGCCCAGTAATTCATGAAATGTCACGATGACTCGATCTCGTAACATCCCTCACTCCTTCAAAGAACCTTGTCTCAAAGGTTCGTGGGATCACCACGCCCACTTCAACGGCTTAGGATAGGGTGAGTAACCCTTTATTACTCACCCGTCAGTAACCACCTTAGGACCGTCGATCTGGGCCGGACTGATCTTGTGGTTGTCATTGAAGCGGGATGGTCAGGGGCATTTTTGTCCGTTATTTGAATTAATGAGTTTCCCATTTGTCCGTTGCGAATCTTTCTGTGCTCGAGTTGGATTCGGATTTTGGAGAGAGAAACTACGAGCAGGGGAGCAGCAGCTGAGAAACAAGGATGGCGATTCTCCATGATTGATCGACGGCGATAGAAACTGCGAGCAGCAACTTCGAATCGAGCTTTATGATTCTCCATAATTGATCGACGTGTGTGCGAGTTGGATTCGGTTTTTGTAGAGAGAAACTGCGAGCAGCCGCTGAGAAACAGGGGACGGCGAATCTTTTCTGATTCTCCATAATTGATCGACGACGAGGTTAGATATTAGTTTTTTTTTATTCTTCCTGTTTAGCTAATCGAGTTTTCTGTTGATCTCTGGTTTCGTTGGAGGTTTTTCATCGCTGCTAGTCGAGCTTGTTTATGTTTAGCTAATCGAGCTTGTTCATGTGTTATGTTCTTTGTGTTTTGGTGTTTTTGCAGTATTCTGGTGAGATGAGTTACGTAAATTGTGGCGATGTTGTTCCAATTGATAGATCTGGTTCTTCAACCACCGTTGTAGGATCTGGTTCTTCATCTAGTGCTGTTGGAACTGCTTCTTCATCTATCGATCTTGGATTTGATCATTCAGCTAACTCTGGTGAATCAGGAGGTAAGATATACAAATTTGTTTGTTTATTGAAGTTTGAATGTGTTAGATACCATATGGTACCATGGTGGTAATTACTGGTATACGATGAGAGGTGATACTATAGTGTTGTGTTGTGATGTTATTGTGCTCTGTATTTAAGTTTTACCATACCATACCATGGTGGTAATTACTTGTACCATGTTTGGAATCATTGGTATAGTGTCGTAATTTGATTTTACCATGCCTTATCATGTGGTAATTGATTTTACAGTACATTACCATGTGGTAAAATGTGGTAATTAGGAAGTTAAATGTGAGGGTTCTGTGTGATAATTGATTTTACCATGCCATACCATATGGTATAGTGTGGTAAATTGATTTTACCATGCCATACCATGTGGTATAGTGCCATGCCATACCATATGGTATAGTGTGGTAATTTGATTTTACCATGTCTTATCATGTGGTAATTGATTTTACAGTACATTACCATGTGGTAAAATGTGGTAATTAGGAAGTTAAATGTGAGGGTTCTGTGTGATAATTGATTTTACCATGCCATACCATATGGTATAGTGTGGTAAATTGATTTTACCATGCCATACCATGTGGTATAGTGTGGTAGTTTGATTTTACCATGCCATACCATATGGTATAGTGTGGTAATTTGATTTTACCTTGCCATACCATGTGGTATAGTGTGGTAGTTTGATTTTACCATGCCATACCATATGGTATAGTGTGGTAATTTGATTTTACCATGCCATACCATGGTGGTAACTCTTGTATCATGGCTGTAATTATTGGTATACATTGAGATTTCATACTGTTGTGGTGTGGAATCCATTTTACCATATCATACCATGGTGGTATTATATTTGTACATATTTAATATGTTGCTTCATAATGTTTGTAGGTTTCAATGGTATAGATCCTACTGTTCGTGATTCTTGGAAGGACTTAGAGTTCAATACACCAGATGATGCATATAATTTTTATGCTGATTATGGGAATCATGAAGGTTTTGGTGTGAGGATTTATAACCAATCAGCGTGTCCGAAGCTCAATGGTGGTTCTTCAGCTGTATATTATATCAAGTATTGTTGCAATAAGGAAGGTTGGAAAAGAGGTAGCGAGAATAACCCTGATAATGCAGGTGTTGTTGATACGACGGTTCGTGTTCGTAATGTTCCAGAACTCAGGGGTGGATGTAATGGTGCTTATATACGACTGAGGTGGTTTAAAGAGTTTAAATGCTACAAGATCTATCGTTGGTATAATGTGCACAACCATGACATGATTCCTGAGTCTCTGCGTCACTATGTGAGATCCAGCAGACGAATGGCTCCTGTGTATAAGATGTTGGCAGAGGTGAATGATGCTGCTGGTATTGGTGCGACTTCTTCGTATAATGCAATTAGTAGGGCTGGTGGTGGTCGGAAGTTTGTTGGGTTCACAAAGAATGATTTGAAGAACCATCTGCGAACGGTTAGGACGTTATCAATGGAGTATGGTGATGCGACTGCATTGCTTGAATACTTTAGACGTCAAGCACAGCTGGATCCTGGGTTCTTTCATGAGGTGGAGATTGATGTTGAAGAGAACATTGCTAGTATTTTTTGGGCAGATGGGAAGATGATGATGGATTATCATTATTTTGGTGATTCAATTAGTTTTGATACTACTTACCGGACTAACAAAGACTATCGGCCACTAGGTATGTTTTCTAGTTTGTTGTTTATTATTGTCTTTGTTAGTTTGTATGATTATTATTATTATTATCATTCTGTATCATGTTTTTTTTTGTTCTTACAAGTCTGTACCATATGGTATGGGTTGGTATGGATTGCTTTTTTGTTCTTAAAAGTATTTTACCATATGGTATGTGTTGGTAACAAGGTTATTTGAGGTGGTTTTTGGGTTGTTAGAAGTTTGTACTATATGGTATGGGCTGGTATGCATTGTGTTTTTTGTTCTTAAAAGTCTTTTACCATATGGTATGGGTTGATAACAAGGTTATTTGTGGTGGTTTTTGCGTTGTTAGAAGTGTGTACTATATGGTAGTCTGGTATGGATTGTTTTTTTTTTGTTCTTAGAAGTCTTTACCACATGGTATGAGTTGGTATTATTGTTATTCGTACCTTTTACCACATGGTATGTGTTGGTATAATTGTTTTTACTCACATTTTGTTATGTTTTTGTAGCTTTGTTTGTTGGTTTCAACAATCATCACCAACTGACTGTCTTTGCGGCTGCTCTTCTATATGATGAAACAACGGCAACATTTGAATGGCTTTTCGATCAGTTTTTTAAATGCATGGGAGGTGTTAGACCGTAATCAATGTTTACTGACCAGGCTGCTGCAATTGCTGCTGGTATAAGGTCTGTATTCCCAGATTGTTTTCATGGATTGTGTACATGGCATATTGCTCAGAATGCAGTTGTTAATCTGGGAAGTTTGTGTGACTCTGACTTCCTTCGTGAGCTTAGTTATTTGATGTATAATGCTGATGATGAGGATGATTTTGAGTATAATTGGAAGAAGATGATTGAGAAGTGTTTTCCTGGGAAGGGACCTTTGGTACACAGTTGGTTACAGGGCATTTACAAAGTCAGGACGAAGTGGTCTTCATCCTGGGTGAATTGTCATTTTGGTGCGGGAATGAAGAGTACCAAGCTAAGTGAGTGCTGCAATAGTAATATTCGACATTACTTGCAGTCAAAGTTTAGCGTTAGTAGGTTCTTTGTGCACTTTGAGAGGATGCTTGATAATAAGAGGGATGCTGAAGAACAAGAAGAGTACTATGCCTTATCTAGGTTGGCTGATTCTCGGTTTTCTACTAGCCCTATTGTGAAGCAAGTTGCTAATGTGTATACGCCGAAGATATTCAAGTTTTTCCTGGATTAGTACAAGGAATCTCTTGCGTATAATATTTTTTCCAATACGGAGATAGAACCAGAAGGACATGTAGGACTGTTTGATGTCTTCATATTGGAGGATGACCTTACAAGGTTGGATAGTAGGGTGTTGAAGGTTGATTTTGAAAACGGTGAAATCTAGTGTTCCTGCCGTAAGTGGGAGTCAAGTGGTATGATCTGTAAGCATCAAATTAAGGGATATGATATGTTGTGGTCTACAACATGCAATCTGAAGTTCCAGCACATTCCTAGCAGTTTAATTTTGAAGCGGCGGACAAGGGCAGCGAAAACTGGAGGGAACTTTTCTTTTGAAGTTCCGTCTACTGATAGTCCATCGAAATACCGTTCTCGTCTTTTCAATCTGTCAGCTGTTTCTGCATCAATGATCAGCAGGGTTGCATTGGATGATGATTTGTATAAATCAGCCATGGCCTTCATGACTGATTTGATCAAAAAGTGTGAAGCCCTATCGATTACTGAACCTGCTGGAACAAGCACGTCTTCTAACGGTGACAGTAAGTTTTTAATTGTTTAGAGTTTTGTGTTTTGATATATGCAATTTTTTGAGGAGAATGATTTTATATATATCTGTCATTGATTGTAGTTTGTTTTTGTTATCTTGGTATAGATGATGTACCGGTCCAAAAAGTGAAGGGGTTTAAGCCTAAAAAAGATTCATTCAAGCCTTCGAAACGACCAATTCCAGTTGCGGAGGCTGCAAGGGCTGTAAGTAAGAAGAAGAGAAAAACTAGCAGGCTTGAGGAGGAGAATTTGAAGGCTGTTGAAGAAAGTTTAAGGCTAAAGCTGTAATAGTTTTCTTAGAGGATTATTTGAATGAATGGTTGATGCTGGTTGAGTTGTTGAAGCTATTTTGTTCTTTTGGATTGGTTTTTGGTTTGTTGGATTAATTTTACAATGTCATACCATGTGGTATAATGTGGTAATTTGATTTTATCATGTCAAACCAGGTGGTAAAATGTGCTATTTTGGAAGTTGAATGTGAAGGTTCTGTTTTATAATTGATTTTACCATGCCATACCATGTGGTATAGTGTGGTAGTTTGGAAGTTCTGTGTGATAATTGAGTTTACATTTGCCATACCATATGGTATAGTGTTGTAATTTATTTTTACCATGCCATACCATGTGGTAAAATATGATATTTTGGAAGTGGCATGTGTGGTAATTGATTTTACAGTGAATTACCATGTGGTAAAATGTGGTAATTTGGAAGTTAAATGTGAGGGTTCTGTGTGATAATTGATTTTACCATGCCATACCATATGGTATAGTGTGGTAATTTGATTTTACCATGCCATACCATATGGTATAGTGTTGTAATTTATTTTTACCATGCCATACCATGTGGTAAAATATGGTATTTTGGAAGTGGCATGTGTGGTAATTGATTTTACAGTGCATTACCATGTGGTAAAATGTGGTAATTTGATTTTACCATGCCATACCATATGGTATAGTGTGGTAATTGATTTTACCATGCTATACCATATGGTATAGTGTGGTAATTTGATTTTTACCATGCCATAGCATGTGGTAAAATGTGGTAATTTGGAAGTTCTGTGTGGTTAACTGATTTTACATTGCATACCATGTGGTAAAATGTGGTAATTTGGGAATTAAGAACACATTTTAAGTATTTGCTAACATAATAAAAAACAGAACATTTCATTTAGTCATAATACAAATCATAATAAGTTGTTTCATACCATCCTACTAATTAAAATGAAGTGGCTACTGAACATTGTGAGTTTGTTCTCAAAAGCTTACTTATACCCTCCTACTACTTAATACAAACGATAATAGAATTTTCATCTCCTTTCTTTCAAATCTTTCTTCTTGTTCTTCATGTTGCAGTACTTTGTTGCTTCTTTCATGATCCTTTCTCGTTCAAGATTTTCTTCATCAAGAATGATGTCCAACATCAGGCACTCCCTTTCTTTATTTATGAGATCAATCCTCTTCCAGTCTTTGGTCAGGGCACTGTTGTACTTACCTTCCCAGTGTCTCATCCACCTGATGATGTACATCCCACATGACTTTTCATCTGGTTGTGTAACCTTCTCGAGGTTGAACCAGGTAAACCTCTCCCACTTTACTGTCTTCTCTGCAAACCGTGTCTTCATGTAGTTGATTGCGTACTGGACAACCCTGTCTGCCATTGGTTTGTAGTATTCTTTAAAGTCTTTGTGACGGAAACTGTCGAGTACTTCAAATCTCTCTGCTTTGATGTTGACACAAATCATGATGTAGTGCTTGTTATCACAGTAAGGGAAGAACCACTGCAAAATAATTTTACCACAGTATACCATATAGTAAGCAGTTGCCATATAAGTGATGAACAGTAAGTTAAGAACCATTGCAAACTAATTTTACCACTATATACCATATGGTAACCACTGCAAACTAATTTTACCACTATATACCATATGGTAACAACTGCAAAAATTGTGGTGAGATACTTACAAGGTTACATTATGTGAAGTTGAGGTTTTTTGCCCATTCTTTGTTGGTGATGTCCAAGTCCACTTTGTCGTAGTAATCGTCTGGAGTTAGTACAGGATTGCCACTATCAATGTCCAGTTGGCAGTCACCCTGAAAGTTGTGGTTGTTATTATGTGTTTTATATATGTGTTGTCTAAGAACTATTGACAGAATATGGGTGGGTTTACTTACTGCCAAAGATGTACCGAAGAACCACCTTTTGAATTTTCCTTTTTTTGCTTCATTCATGTTCATTACATCTCCATACCAGTCGATGACATCAGATGTGATTTCACAGCGAATGTCAATCGACTGTACTGACTCCCTTTTCAGCAAGAATGTTCCATCCTTCCTTTTAAACATTATCTCATCACTGTATAAAAGCACATCACAATAGGACGGATGATTTACTTTAATTTATGACATCAAACAATAGGTTACCACAACAAAACCATAGCTTACCACGTCTTATCATATGGTAATAAGTAAAACACAACAACATACCATATCTTACCATATGGTAATAAGTAAAATAGAACAGGAGTTATGGTTTAATCCATTCTTTAACAACAAACCTTAGCTTACCACATCATACCATATGGTATTAAACTAAAACAAAACAGGACTTGTGCATTACTACATTTTGTAACATTACTCCATAGATTTATCTAATTTTACCATATCTTACCATATTTTACCATATGGTAACAAACTAGATCACTACAGTAACATCATATAACAGTAGAAGTTTTAAGATGATGACTTACCTCTTGACAAATTTCTTGTTTTTGCATCTTATGTACTCCAGGATGTTGCTGAACATATCATCAGGTGTTGTTTGTGTTGGTGTTGACCATTCAACTGGTGATCTTTGTGATTGTGGAGCAACTGGTTCAACAGTTGGAGAATTCAGGTCCTCTAGGTAAGCATCTATGCATTCACGGACTTCCTTGAGCTTCTCTTGGCTGTTTGTGTACAGATTTGACCATATAGCATATGACTCCGTCTGTGACTGGGTGCTTTGTGGCTGTGCTGGTGGTGGTGTTCCTCTTGCCTTCTTTTCGTTTCCGTGCACATTCTTCACCACGATTCTTCTTTTGCGAGGCTCTCCTGGTTGATCGGTTGCCGTGTTGGTAGTCAACTTCGTTGGTGTTGTTGGTGTTTGATGGTTGAGAGGGCTGAGATCAAAGGATGGAATGTCGTCTTCCCTTGTCACTTTAGGCTTCTCAGCAGCTTCGGTTGTCAGTTTTGGAGCCTCTTCTCGAACAACATCATCTGACACCGTTTTCTCGCTGTCAGTTTCTGCAGTCTTTTGCGCAGCTTGCCCTGTATTCCCTTCTTCTGTTGTTTCCTTATCAACATCCATTGGATCTACTGTTTTGGTAGCTCCTTTTTCTTCGGTTTCTTCTGCAGATGTCTGTTCTGGAACTGCTTTCGGGGTGTCCTCTTGTTGTGGTGTTCCCTGATTCAGACCTTCTTGAACAGATTGTGCTGGTGGTTCTGTTGCAACTTTCCCCAGTGGATCTCCTTCTTGGATGCTTTCCCTATCCACAGCTCCTGGAGCAGAATCATCTTGCTCTTTTTCTTTTGCCTTCGGTGTAGATGCAGCAAGATCAACTGTAGATGGTTGTGAATCATCTTCTTTCTGTGTTTGCTCCTCGTTCTCCTCTTCGTTCTGGTCTATCTTTGTCTGTTTGAATATTTCATTGAGTGTTTTATTCAAACTGGCATTAATTTCTTCATCATTCTCTTCTTCATCATCTTCACAATGAGATTTTTCTCCTTCTGTTTGCTGAACATATTCATCACATCTTTCTTTCGCAAGATTCTCCTTGTGTCTGATCAGATTGTCAATTTGGCTTTTGTACTGGTCTTTGATTGCTTTCATCATTGCCTTCATTGATGCTTCAAGCAGTTTGATTGCATTCTCAGCCTGCATAATGGGAGTTTTTGTAAGATACCATGGTGGTAATGTGTGTATGGTTTGTTACCATGGTGGTAATACATGGTATTGGCAATTATTATCACTATTCTGCATTTTTATAACATGAAACTATATCTTACCACACCTTACCATATGGTAACAAAGTAAAACAGAACAAGAATTATGGTTTCCTCCATTTTTATAACATGAAACCATTGCTTACCACACATTACCATATGGTAACGTAGTAAAACACAACAGGACTTATGTTTTCCTCCATTTTTATAACATGAAACCATAGCTTACCACACCTTACCATATGGTAACAAACTAAAACACAGCAGGACTTAAGGTTTTTTGCTATTTTAAAACATGAAACCATAGCTTACCACACATTACCATATGGTAACAAAGTAAAACAGAACAAGAATTATGGTTTCCTCCATTTTTATAACATGAAACCATTGCTTACCACACATTACCATATGGTAACGAAGTAAACCACAACAGGACTTATGTTTTCCTCCATTTTTATAACATGAAATCATAGCTTACCACACCTTACCATATGGTAACAAACTAAAACACAGAAGGACTTACGGTTAGCATGAATTGGACAACTGTAATATAAATAATTTGTACTTATTTGGTTGACTGTTCTGATATTCTTCAAATCAAAGTTCAGTGATGATGACTGGTCTGGACTTTTGTTTCTTTGTTTTTTCGGTGATTCATAGACTGGCTCATTCTCCTCTTCCTCATCAGCTGCATCATCAGCCTCATCGTCACTAATGTTGGCAAGCTTTTCGATCTCGTTCAACTCTTTTCCATTGTAGTAGCTCTTAATGTTCTCAAAGTTGATATCAACATTGTTATCATCATAGTAGCTTACTGTTGGTGTTCGAAGCTGGGTTGAGAATGCCATTTCGTCCAGTTTGTACATGAAGCATACCTTTTTATGCAGATAGTTGTATTAGTTTTTTCAAAGAGTATCATTTATATATAAAATATATGAGTAACAAGGTTGAAATAGCCAAGGGAATGGAGACTTACTGTAAGGAAGTGAAGATCTGCACTGACGTAGAGGGTTGGTGATTTCAATCCTTCATTCATGTGGTTGAAGAAGTATTTGCACCAGTTGTAGCTGGTGAAATGTTTCAGTTCATCAGTCTTCAAGTACTCAAGCATGTTGAGTTCAGCCATAGGGGCTGAAGTTGGGCACAGCAAGCCTCCGGTGACCAGCAGAAAGAAAAATTGTAACCATCTCTTACTGTTTGTAACTGTAGGAAGATCTTTTTCTACCTGACTTAGCTTTACCCTTGGAGTGGATGCTCCATCTACTTCCAGTAGAGTTTCTATTGCATAATCTGCTGCGTCGTCCCAAGAAATCGTGGGAGGTACAACTTCCCTATTCCCCATTGGCAGACCATATACCCTATGAAAGTCGATTGGTGATATCTTCATGCGTGTCCCGTCAGGTAGCTTGAACGATTGTTTCATTGGATTGTATTTGTTCATTACGAACAGTGCAAAATGGTTGTTTATCTTTGTCTGCTTGATTGATATTAAGCCTGCTAGGCCTAATATCTCAAGTTTCTCTTTCTGCTCATCTTTTATAGTCCTTGCAATTGTAGATATTCTTG
Source organism: Linum tenue (assembly GCA_946122785.1). Taxonomy (NCBI): domain Eukaryota; kingdom Viridiplantae; phylum Streptophyta; class Magnoliopsida; order Malpighiales; family Linaceae; genus Linum; species Linum tenue. The sequence continues at coordinate 50,558,706 of CAMGYJ010000004.1, read as the reverse complement.
TTGGGCTGCACCTTGTGCGAAAAGTTTTTCTTTGCTTTACCATAGTGTACCTGAATGTAGAAATTAGGAATAGTCTGTTAGCATGCTTTTTACCATAATATACCATATGGTACCATAATGGTTTCCTACCATACCAAATCAAACCATATATTTATCACATTTTACCATATGGTAATTACATCAAACCATGTCTTATAACATCTTGCCATATGGTAACGAAGTAAAACACAACAGGACGTATGTTTTCCTCCATTTTTATAGCATGAAACCATAGCTTACCACACATTACCATATGGTAACAAACTAAAACACAGCAGGATTTATAGTTTTTTGCTATTTTACAAGATGAAACCATAGCTTACCACACATTACCATATGGTAATAAACTAAAACACAGCAGGACTTATGGTTTTTTTGCTATTTTACAACATGAAACCATAGCTTACCACACATTACCATATGGTAACAAACTAAAACACAGCAGGACTTATGGTTTTTTGCTTTTTTACAACATGAAACCATAGCTTACCACACATTACCATATGGTAACAAACTAAAACACAGCAGGACTTATGGTTTTTAGCTTTTTTACAACATGAAACCATAATTTACCACACATTACCATATGGTAACAAACTAAAACACAGCAGGACTTATGGTTTTTTGCTTTTTTACAACATGAAACCATAATTTACCACACATTACCATATGGTAACAAACTAAAACACAGCAGGACTTATGGTTTTTTGCTATTTTACAACATGCAATCATAATTTACCACACATTACCATATGGTAACAAACTAAAACACAGCAGGACTTATGGTTTTTTGTTTTTTTACAACATGAAAGCATAATTTACCACACATTATCATATGGTAACAAACTAAAACACAGCAGGACTTATGGTTTTTTGCTATTTTACAACATGCAATCATAAGTTACCACACATTACCATATGGTAACGAAGCAAAACACAACAGATTCTACATCAGTTCAGCAACGCATGGTAACAATTCGGTAATTTAGCGAGTTTACTACAATTTTCACATGAAGAGTGACTGAGATAGTGTTCTATTGTTCTGTGGATGGATTTCGAAGAAAGAAGTGAGGTTTTACCTTGATATTTTGTGCGAAAACAATTTTTGAGCCTCGTTGAAGTTGGAAACCCTTCGTTTTTCGACGAAGAAGCGAGAACAGTGTATAGTTGAATGATACTTCGAAAACCTTTGCGAAAATCGTTCGATTTGCAGTTTTTTTCTGGAAGTTTTTGCTGCGATTTTGGTGAGAGAATTGAGGATCGGGAGGAAGAATGGAGAGTTAGAGAGCAGAGGGAAGTGGAACTGTCGCTTGAAAGGTGAGAGAAAGAAGGAGAGAAGGCGGGACGGTTGTCATTGTCACGTCTGCAATTCAAATTGTCAGAGGGTGATTACTATTTTGCCCCCGCGTGTATTTAATTGGCATGATCTGACGGCTGGAAAGATGGCGCGATGGAAGGTCAGATGGATGGTTACTGACCGTTACTGATAGGTCGGTTACTGAGGTGATCCGGACCCCACTTCAACCGGGATCGATGTTAAAGAACCTCCCTCGTAACTTGTCATCGACGATCATGGATGTTTGACAATACAACCGCTTTCGATACTTCCAATTACGCTCGGGGACTCGAACGAATTCAATTTCAGCAGCTCCTCTGTACATGGCCTTCCTCTCTCTTGTGACCGAGTGAATTATTCCAACAAAATCAGCCCCTTCAACAAACAATACAGAGCTATGAGATTCCTTTTCTACGTTTGTTCGCCTCCCAGTCCTCCTATGCATGGCGTGACATGGCCACCAATCATCAACAAACCCTCTACAAATTTGGACCAAAGCATGAACATGCACTCAAATCACACCAAAACCCCACTTAAAGAATCCTTCTTTCCTCTTTTCTGATTGGGCTACTCCTAGTCCAAAATTATACTTGCAGATTCCACCAGCAACATTGAGCAAACATTCTATTCCCGCCTTCCACATCCTCCTTGGGAGTATCTCTTCACGGCCAATCTCACTTGGCGTACTAATAATAGACTGGGTTTGCTGGCTTAACGTTAGCAACACATGGTCAATTTTCGAGGAAGAAGTTCCGTATTCATTGATGATGAGTTGCGGCAACTCCAGTACTCGATCCTCCTGTACGGCCTCCAACTCCTTAATGCCACCGAGCACATTGCAGGAGATTGTGAGCCTTGCCATGGATTTCGCGGCGGCGGCGATGTTGGTGATGAAGGGTGCAACCCGATCAGGTTCAAGCACCACAACTGTGGGCGCGTATGAGATGGTGACGGAAGGCGTCTCACCTATAATAGCGAACGTCGTGGGCAGTTCATTCAACACTAAGGGTAACGTCTCGTCTGTCGCATCGACGGCTGGTGACGGTTCTTCGAATGACGACTTTGGAGCTAGGGCTAGCTCGTCATCTATTGAATCAGTGTCCGGTGGCTTGAGATCGACGAAGGCCACAATTCATGACGATGACGTGGCTATAGTTTCGAATCGATCGCATAATGATTTTGACCGTAGCTTTTCCTCACATGTTGAGTCAACGGGATCAAAGCAGGCTTTGATCGGTAGGACTTCTTCCGGGAGCAGCTATTCTCTGACAATGGCGACAGCATGCTCTAGCGGAGTGATGATGGATTGACCTGGGGTCGTTGCTTGTTGGGTTACTTGGAGCACCATGAACAATGGCGATAGCGCGATTGCCCGTGCGGCAGCAGCTCGAGCTTCACCAGCTTCTACGATGGCTTGACGTTGCTTCTTTCTGAACTTCCACGAGGTAAGCCCTTCGATTCCACCTTCTTGATTCCTTTTACATCGTCCATTGGTCTCAACAATGGCAAACTCTGCCTCCTTCTTTGGGGTTGTAGCGGTCAACGACGATGGTGAAGTGTGCGACTTGTGAGCTAAGCTTTTACTCTCATGTGATGTAATGGCAGCTGGTGGTGACTCGAAGGAGTGTTGTTGCTCCTGCTCGAGCTTGATGGTGGTCGGTGTATTGATGGATGAATTTCGTGGAGGTTGAATTGGAGCTACATTTATCTCCACATTTGACGGATTGATGTCGGCGGCGGCTGATGTCACGAGTGATGAAGATTGAGGTATGGTTGGCTCCTTCTCTGGCAACCTCATGGAATCGATGTGATCGGGACAAAACCTCTCCACATATCGGTTCCACGTAGAGACCAATTCTCTTGCTTGAATAACTTCAATCATCATGGTTTTGCGGTGCCGAAGGACCGGGCTCTGATACCAACTGTTACGTAGATGTGCCGTAGGGGCGGAATTCTACGTATCGAATCTTTGCTTCTCCGGACTTTTGGATACGTTGTTCGACGCTCTCGAGTAGATGATCTCCTTAATGGCGAGAACAACCCCAAAATAACTACGAAACTACTAAACTGAACGAAAGAAATAATCAAAGCAAACAAACATAAATTGGGTTCCAATCTTCTTATACTATTATTCATAGACATTGCCTCTATTTATAGAGTTATACAACCAAACCCCTTCCTTCTCGCCCAAGGCTTTAGCCTCTCTCCTTATCCTACTAGAATTTCCTTTCTTCCCTTACAAGAAACATTAATTAAATACTAAACAAGAACTAACACATCTCCTAACCAAGTAGAACAACTACTAATAATAAATAATACTATTTTTCCCAAATAATGACTCATATGAACTAATAAGGAATAATAAATAATAATAATTTTCTCAAATAATGACTCATATGAACTAATAAGGAAAAGATATGTAAGCCCAGTAATTACTGAAATGTCACGATGGCTCGATCTCATAATAGAAAATCAAGAAAGGTAGCCCTGGTATAAGGAAGGAGTGAATGGTTAGGATTTATTTTTCTGGGTGAAGAGTGATGTGCTTGGGGCGGGACATGTGTTAGAAACATTGGGACTGTGGTGTTATTTTGGGGGTTTTATTGGCCCATTCGGGTTAGCAGTATTTCTCGGGGTAGCAAAAGGGTAATTATTTCATGTTTATATTCTGTAAGCCTGGATTATTTCTCACTAAGCAAAAGATTATCAAAACCCTAAATCTAACTCTCTCCCTTTCTTCCCACGTCCGACTCTCTCCTTCTCTCCCTAGAGCTACGGCTCAACTATCTTCTCCATCCTCTGCTTCTTTATTCTTCTCATCCTCCAATTGTTCTCCCCAAAAGCAATCCCCAATTCTAATTATCTATCCCATTCTGGAGCCCTAGATATCCAAAGTTCTAACAGTGGTATCATAGCCCGTTTGAGTTTTGAGTTTATCATAACTCTCCACCAGTGACGCGACTGAAGGATTACTGATGGTGCAATCAAAATCGAAAGTAGCTGCGGAGAAAGCGACTCAAGAGAAGACGACGACGCAAGGGAAAATGAGCCAGGAGAAAGGGGCTCAAGGTCCCGGGGCCACAACCGTGGAGGAGGTTGGTCTGAACAGGGTTGAGCTGAATGATGAGACGGAACTTCACGAAGTTAGGGACGCCGTGAATGCTCTAATCTCTCTAATGAATCGGAGGAAGCAGGAGGAACTGCTTCTCCATGAGTCATCGTTGATCCAAAAAGGCCTAGAGAACCTAACCATGACGGTGGAGGAGCTGCATAGGAGGTTTCCTCCGGCCGCCGACGCCACTAAGAAGGGCGACAGAACCAGGGTTACAACGACGACGCCGACGGTGGCGGCGCTGGAGAAGGTGATGGTTGCTTAGGCGGCAACGGCGGCGCTGGCGGTGATGGAGCGGGAGAAAGAGCCAGTCGTCGGTGGAGGTGGCCAACTGAGCAGTGTCGTGGCCCCAACACGAGTGGAGGACAGCTGACCCAGGGCTTCGGCGGATCGAGCGTTGCTCCTGGACTTCTCCCCACCCCGTGGCCCAAGAGGTGGCGACAATATGGACCAAGGAAAATGAGGTGGGCTCGGGACAGATGGGCTAGGAAGAAGGTTCGGACCAGCTGGGTCTGTGGGTCGTGTAGGAGAGGCGACCACAGGGGAGCCGCGGGGTTGACTAGGCGGGAGCTGTCAAAATGTAACCCGACCCGCAACCCGCCCGCAACCCGATTTGACTAAAAGTCAATGACCCGTAACCCGCCCGACCCAGAACCAGACCAACCCGCAACCCGACCAACCCGTAACCCGACCAACCCGCAACCCGATCGACCCACAACCCGACCAACCCACAACCCGATCGACCCGCAACCCGATTAACCCGCAACCCGACTAACCCAAACCCGTAACCCGACCAACCCGACTATAATAGAAGGAATTCGATGAAGATAAACTATAACTCTATAAGTTGACATTAGAAATCCTGGTTCACTAAAGTCTGATCATTACATCATCAATTATTAACTTAGTATAATAATATACATCATCAACTATTAACGTATATAACATCATCAAATATTGATTTAGATACATCATCAACCTAATAGTGCACATAACATTATAAAATATTAATTTAGCATAATAAGATAATTATAAGATTTAAAATCCAAATATCATGATTCTATCATAAAAAAGATTAATAATAGTTCACAAAAGTCTGATCATAACAAGAATACATGATTCATAATAGTTCATATTGTCTCAAGACCTCAAATATCAATAAAACATGTCCAAAAAAAAAATTGGCATTCCAAATGACGATCACTCTAGAAGGTTTACTTCTTCTCCATCACGAGTCGTATCTTCATCATCGTCATCTGTACAATTAATCAGTGAAAAGAAAATAATAAGAAAAAGAGAATAGTTTGTTCAATACAAATATAACAATTTGTTTCTTCTTACCCATTTGGTATCCTCGTATCCAATTACGAGTTGTCACAACAGCTTCAAGAGTATCAGACAAAATCGAAGTTCTCCATTTTGTTAATATTCTTCCTCCCAAACTAAAAGAAGACTCTGATGCAACTGATGAAATTGGAATAGAAAGTACATCCTTTGCCATTTTAGAGAGGTGAGGAAATCGAAATTGATGGTCCTTCCAATATTGCAAGACATCAAAAGGAAGTAGCTTAGCGACTCCATCAATGTCCCCAAATGCAGGTATCAAAGGATCAGCCAAATACAATTGCAACTCAGAACTAGTTGATGTATTGTGGTTGATATTGGATGCATAAAACCCCTACAAACAATAAATATAGATATCATTGATATTAACACATAAGCATGTGCATCATTTCCTTTACAGTTAGCATGTACATGAAACAAAACAAATAATTAACCAAAGACCAAAACACAATAACATAATTCATTAATGTAGCAACAAACAAATACTTACAGCAGTGTAATTGTCCAAGGGAACACTTGAAGAAGTCATAGACAAACCACTTTGAGTAGCTGAAATGGCCGATTGATTCTTATATTCTTTCAAAAGCAACTCCAAATCATCCACAACATCCTCGGCTTTTGAAACATATTCTCCACCCAACTTATCATAGCAATAAGATAAACTAATAATGGTTTATCTTATTAAGATATTAATGGTTTGACCACGGTTAGTCAAAATCATAACTAATAAGATAAACTTTTCTTATTAACATATGTTCATGAATCAAACCATTAGGGGTTTAGGGTATATAGACTATAGAGTCGATGTATAGGGATATGGTTAGTCTAATGGGTTAGAGTATAAGCACTACAGGAAAACTAGTTTTTAGTCACGGGATCTTATTCACGGTAGTGTTCCCCGTACTAAGAAGTATACTAATATTCACGGTAAAATTTTCCGTAATTGATTATATAACTATAATCACGACAATTTATTTACTTGTATTTTAGCCTTCTCTTCCCATCTAGAACGAGATCCATATTTTCCTCATTATTATTACATGTGAATCATAGAACGAGATCCCATCTAAAATAAAATCATAGAACGAGAAGATAATACCCTCACCAATAGCTAGAAAATAGAAATTAAGAAAACTGTTTCATTTTGATAACCCGCCAAATGGTTTTTCGTTTCCCGGGCCTTTGCCAATTCTATAAAATTTCATGACCACCAATCCACCATCAGGCGCCAAACGCTTTTGCCAATTCTATAAAATTTCTTGACCACCAATCCACCATCAGGCGCCAAACTCTTTTCATTTCCCGGGTGAAGGCGCCAATTCTAAAATTTCATGACCACCATCAGGGCCTTTGCCTGTTTGGCTTACGTGGAGGTGAAGTGTTGGTTATTAATGTTTGTTTTGTTCATTATGCCAATTTCCATGGACCATGGTACATTAAATCGTACCGTACCGGTGGTTCAACCACGAAATACCAGTATCGTGAAACCCGCAATCCGAACCGCCCGACCCGCAACCCGATTGACCCGCACCCGATTGACCCGTAACCCGATTGACCCGTAACCCGATTGACCCACAACCCGATTGGCCCGCAACCCGATTGACCCACAACCCGATTGACCCGCAACCCGATTGACCCGAACCCGACCAACCCGCAACCCGATCGACCCGCAACCCGATTGAACCCAGCCCGAACCCGCCCGATTGACACCTCTAGGCGTGAGTGGGCCTCAGAGGACGACGATATGAGTTTCGAGGCCCACAGACAGACCGGACGCGAAGCGGGTCGGCTTAACAGGCATCTAGACCGACCTGAGAATCAGAACCGGTCTGACCACAAGGCATAGCTGGGCAGACACTGGGGCTAGACGACAGACTGGCAGGGTGTATAGCTGAGAAGTTGGACAGGGCTCAGGAGGTGGCAGGGGAGATCAGTTTAAAGATTATGGGGACTGGGCATTGATGCCGTCACCAGGAGAGGGCCGAGGTTACCGTAGGAGTTACCAAGGTCGCGAGGGAGGCTATGGTGGAGGCAGGTATGGTGAGCCCTATTCGGATTATGATGGGTATGATGACTTGGTGTTTAGACCCAATGATTCGGGTCCAATTGTACACATTTTACCCCTCATATCTTGATAGTTTGACTTTGCATTTCATCGTCCCTTGACATATTTCACGCTAGGTTGTGCTTGTTTTGATACATTTCAGGTCCTAGCACGTGTGGGAAGGCCGAGGATGAGTTTCGGGTCGATTGGAGGTTGAAAAGTGCCAAAAAGTGAAAAAACGACCAAATTCCCGTAACAGTGAAGCGCAGGCGTCAATGAAGCAGCCGCAGTTCACGGTCCAGCATTGTATTTCACGGTCTCCCAAGATCGTGAACTGGAACCTCAAATCGTGAACAGCGAGGCGTCCAACGAGATTCCAAAGGTTACTGACGACCAGGCAGTTCACGGTCTCTAAGACCGTGAACTTTGAGTGCAAACTGTGAACCCTGGAGAATGAAGCGGTGTGTTTTGGAGACGACGCTGAGTTCATAGACGTGTTAAGGTGTTCACGGCTGTGAAGAGAGGTCGTGAACTGGGCTCGATCTGGGTATAAAAACAACAGCAAAAGGAAGAAGAAGGGAGAGCTGGTTTTTGGGGGGAGGAACGCTTTCTTTCTCTAGGGTTTCAACCCAAAACACCAAAGGGGAGTTCTAGTGAGAGAGAGAGAGAGAAAGAGAGTGGTCTTGGAGCTTAATTTATGGCATTGATCAAGTTTGGAAGCTAGGAATCAAGCCTAGAAGAAGAATATGAAGATCTTGAGGTTTCTTTGTAAACTCTCATCTCTCTCTAGAAACTCACCCTCTTCTCTTGGGTTTAAGAACCCTAGGTCCAGATTTGGGTTTAATATTGATATATGTGACAAACTCCATGATTGATTGATGATTTTACTTAATTGATGGATTTTTCATGAATGGCATGAGTTTGGTTTCCATTTTTATGTATTGAGATATTGAACTAGGAGGGAGATAATCCCCTTAGTACCCCCTTTTGGCATCTTCGGGTCACTCCTATCGTATATTGTCTGGGTAGTCCCCGAGGGAGTTGATTCGACCGGTCTCATAGCATTATACGAAACCCTAGGTTGAATAGAGAACTACCCATCCATCGATTCACCATTCCGGGTCATTCCCGAGGGAGTCCATCTCCAAATGGTAGTGTAGTTGAGTCGATCGAGCTAGGAGGATACCCAACATTGATCCAAAGAACGGACCTAGGACGATTCAACCCAAGAGAGCTCCCCACCTTGTAAATAGCTAGGTTAGTGGTTAGTCTAGTTAGTTAGTTTAATTTTATCAATCACTATCCTAGGTTGGCTAGATAACGAACCCTAAACCTGAAGTAGGGTAAGCGTAGATCCCCGTGGTACGATAAATTCTTATTGCTTGCTTGCCCTATGCTACACCCGGTCGGCAGTTATACTTGGCCGTCGATTAGGATGTTGTAGTTAGAACGAGTCAGCCAAACCGCCGACCATTGAATTTCCTAAATTCAATGGCCTGGAGGATGCGGGCTTGTGGCTGTGTGCTGCAAACAGATGGTTCAAGAATCATCCCACCAAGGAGGAGGGGAAGGGCATATGCGTCTTTCAACTTGGAGAGTGATGCCCTGCAATGGTGGGAGTGGCTTCAATGGTCTTATGCTGCCGCACACACCTTGATAACATGGCTGATGTTCTAGGAGGAGCTCAGGTACCAGTTTGGGAAATCGGAAGGATGGGCTCCCGAGCAATTGGCTAAATGCGACAGACCGGGTAAGTGGAGAATTGCACAGAGTTCCTCAAATTGGAGAACACATGAAAATGAGTATCGAAAGAGACTCTAGCGAGGTTGTGCATGGTAGGGTTGCGGCCAGAGATCGTAGTTGTGGTGAAGGTATTTGAACCGGATTCTTTGAGATCAACTTTTCGCCTTGCAGGACCAAAAGAAGAAGAAGAATTGGCCGGCTTGAGGAATACCGTTGGGCGCTAACAGAATCCAGGTGGTGGAGGAAGTGAAGGAGTTTCCGACAGTAGTGGTGGCGGAGGAGCTGGAGGGGCGGCGACTCCGGTGGCGGCAGCACCAGGGGCAATTTGGCCAGGATCGCGAGCTAATACGAAGGGTTTCGTCAAGCTATCCCCGACAGAAATCAACCAGAAGAGGCGAGAGGGGAAATGCTTCAACTACAATAAGAGGATTACCTTCGGTCATTAATGTGTGAAGTCGGGTATGATGATGTTGGTTGAGCGCTGGGAGGACGAGGCTGAGGAGTGGGCCGCCGAGGAGAAAAAGTCGGAGCAGGACGATGCGCCCCAATCTTGAGGTCAATATTGGTCTTAAGGGGGAGGAATGTTAGAAACATTAGGGGATTTTGGGAGTTTATTAGAGATTTGGTTAATTAAGAATTTTGGCCCTATTTGTCGTTTTAATTAAGTTTGGGACTGTGGGTGTTCTTTTGGGGGTTTTAGGCATTATTGGCCTTTCGGGTTAGAAGTATTTCTTGGGGTAGCAAAAGGGTAACTATTTCAGGTTTATATTATGTAAGCCGAGATTGTTTATCATTAAGCAAAAAATTATCAAAAACCCTAAACCTATCTCTCTCCTTCTCTCCCTAGAGCTACGGCTCAACTATCTTCCACACCCGCTGCTTCTTTATTCTTCCCATCCTCCAATTCTTCTCCCCCAAAGCTATCCCCAATTCTAATTATCTATTCCATTCTCGAGCCCTAGATATCCAGGGTTCTAACAGCATGTCTGGCGACAAGGTTGTCAACCCCGTTTGATCCATTGACCCGTTTGTGCTAGTGGGTGAAGGGTTAATGACTTAATGGTAAGATCGGTTTAGCCCAATTTAGCCCGATTTAGCCCTGATATATGAAAAAAATTATTAATTAGTATATAATTGAACATAATATAAATTATATCAAGTGTCATCTAAAATATGATAATACCTACAACATTACACCACAATAATAATTTGTACTAAATCTTATAATAAAAATTAAACATATTTAAAGGCAACAGATAACTTTAATATTCAAACATTAAACATAAATTTTCCGATTAAAAGTATCCAATTCGAATTTTAAAACTAAAGTAATCATTTGCTTGTATGTTTTTCCTCACCCATCATTAATTCCTAGTTCCGTTTCTAATCTTCCCTGCACTAGGGGTGGCTATTTGGTGTGGGCTTTCTGGTTTTACCCAAAACCTGACCGTAAAACTCGAACCGAGACCGGATCGGATAGTAAATAATCCAATCTAATCTTAGAGCTTAGATTTGAGGTAAAAATCGTTTGGGACCAGACCGAAAATCGGATAAGAGAGCCCAACACCCAAAACTTAACCAACTCCTCACCCTTTGAGGCCTTAGGCCACTCAAATCTCCACAAGTTTAATTTAAAATCAAGCCCGAATTGGGACCGGACCGGATCAAGACCGAATTGTATCCGATCCAATCTTTAGTCCTTACATTTTCAAAAAAAATTGGACCGAAACTAGATCAATTTGAGCCAATTTAACCGGACTGAACCTTACCGTGTAGCCACCCCTACCCTACACCACCAACCTGCATAATTTGAATTAATAGTTAATGCTCACCCACTCTACAAAGTCCCAAAGAAGGAAACTCAAAAGATAGTGCTCAGCAGAGGAAGGACTTGGAAGAGTTCAGTGGGTCAACCCGTTCGGTTTTTCCGTATTTGACCGGTTTTAAGTGGTTTTGAATTGATCCGGATTAAAACTCCACTGGGTAATTTTCACCTATTTTTGTCTCCGGATTCGGTCCAATCTGGGTTCATCCGCGGGTTAACAACCATGCTGGCAAGGGCAAAGATATCCATATACGCTCTGGTTTAGTCATGGGTCATATCAAGATTCACTATGTTCTAGTACGGGTCGAATTGGGGAATATCCATCAGGACGGGTAGGAATTGCCATCCCTACCAGAACCCAATGCAATTCTATCAATAAGGTAAATTTCATCATTGATAAAATTCTAATAGCATGCAGATTATATCGCTTTGAAATACAAAACAAAATCATTTTGTACCCTATATTCCTAAGTCGTTATGTAGGATTTGAATTCGCCCTCTCAAGGTTCAACGAGAATTTACCTTAACCGAATTTTGTTTCTTTACATACCCATCCACTAGATTAGGTTTGAGATTATCAACTTCAAAAAATGTCTCTCTCCTCACTCTCTCTAACGGTAACGTTCTCTGAACCAGACAATGGTTCCTTTTCCGTCCCCTTTGCTGGGACTGTTCCAGCTCTTGCAGAGATTTTTCTGGTGATCAATTCACCTATCAATCTTCTTCTCCACACATCGATTTCTCATAAAGATGGCAGTAGAACCATAAATCCAGGGGCAGGGAAGATTCCCACACTGATTAGACTAAAAGAAGAAGCAAGCAAAGATGGTATAAAGAAGAGGGAGGTTTGGAAACCTCCAGATGACGGCAATAAAGGATCCACCAGCCTAAACAGAGAAAGGAGAACTCTAACAGAGAGGGTACAAGAGAATCACACAGCTGGTTGCAAAGATCTATCTCGGTATAGTGTCAATCTAGAGGGGGAAAGAGACCGCTATGCTCCAGTAACAAAGATTCGGGAAGAGAATAGACAGCACAGGGGATGACCTGCTACTGCTACAAAGAAAGGGACTGTTTGGAAAACACCAGACTGGTGGTGGTTCTGGATCTCCTGTCGGAATAAGAAGAATAGAAGGGAAGAAGAAGAAAGAGGGCCCGAAAAGCTGATCTATGAACAAGAATATACTATTCGTGTCCAGAGAAGGAGATCCATTGAGCCAAGAGCCCCTGTCAAGGAAAGAAGAAAACAGAACAGAATTAAATTCAGTCAGCAGAAGAATAATGAAGGCTTGGAAAGGAAGGGTACCAACCACCATCAAGAGGGGAGGGAGACCCAGCTACCTAGCGAAGCCCATAAAGAGGGGAGAACAGAAAGAGGAAAACAGTTTGCTCCCAAAACAGACCCCAAACTTAAAAAGACATACTGTCTAGTTGCTCTCCTTGCTTCCCCTGGAAACAACACAAACCGTTCCAAATTAAAAAGCCTATCTGCGGGGATAATGGATACAAACAACATTGCTCTTATTGAGCAGAGGAATGTCGGTGGAATCATCGCTGCGGCTGCAAGAGGAAGAGGAGGGCGCCCAAATCTGACTACAACAGGGGGCCGAGGTATATCTATGCTGCTGGGGAGGATGCTGACAGAGAACAGAGTAGCTTTGGCAAAAGCTGCAGGAGCTGCCCGCTATGCCTGGGGAGGATATGGAGAGGTGAATGTCCAACCAACTAACACCCAAAACCTCTTCATATTCACCTTTAGCAATGCTGAAGTCAGAGAAAGGATTTGGAGAGAAAGACCATGGAGCTTATCAAACACACAGACAACAATCGAAAAATACAATGAGAGAGGGAAGCCAGAAGAGCTACCGATGGAGAAGCTTGCAATTTGGGTGCAAATCCATGGAATGCATCAGAATCAAGGGAATGAAAACAACATGGTGGCCATAGGAACACACTACTTTGCAAGCTTCCTTGACCTTGATAGATCAAGCCTGGAATTCTCTGGATACAGGAGATTTTTTAGGATACTGGTGGAGGTTGATCTCAATGAGCCGATTCCGACAGGATTCGACTTTCCATTCACAGATGAAGCAACAGGGGTGGACTACTGTGAGGTGATCGACTTCAAATACGAGAGGTTAGTTGAACTGTGTTACTTCTGTGGACGAATCGGCCACAACTGACCGACGTGTTGGAGGATGGACGAGGAGAGGAGGAGGAATGGCGTTGCACATCTGTCGGAGGTTTAAAATTCCTTTCTCAAGACGGGAATTGACTCTCCCCATAGAATGGGCAACTCGAGAAACAGTAGAGAAGGGGAGAGATCGCGGAGCTCGATGGGGGGAAGGGACAGAGCAACGTCGGGTGAGGAGTATCAGAGGAGGGAGGAAGGTGACAGAGCATTGGCGCAGGGGGAAGGCAGCCAAAATCTGCCGGTAACCCCCAAATCCCCCCTGGGTTTACAATCAGAAGAGAAGAGGAGCAGGGGAACCAAGGGAGACAGAGAGGAAGGTATAGAGAAGAGATGGGAGGGAGGGATCTCAGTATTGAGATGGAAAGAACAGCTCTGGCGATGGAGGGAGGGCTGTGTTTAGAAGAGGAAGGGAGGTTGGGCGGCGGCGCCGATGAGGAGGAAGAAGAGGAGATGGAGACAGGGCTTTCACTTGGGCTGAGGAGGCAAGGGAAAGCAGCTGCCCAGGCATGCCTTGAGGGAGGCCCAACCGAAACCCTCATCTACCAACATGATCAGCAGGCTTTTGAGGAGGAGATGGGCCGAAATTTTAAAAAAAAGAAAAGGGATGGGCCAAGCTAGTAATGAGAGGCCCAGAGGTGAGTTGGGGGAGGGAGCAGCTGCTCTCTTGGGCCCAAATGATGTTGTCTTCATGGGAGGGCTTGGGGGGATAACAAAAAAAAGAAGAATCAAAGGTTCAAGCCTCACTCCAGCAGAAAATCAAGGGAGAACTACTCGGATGGGGAGCAAGGAAGGGATGCAAGGGCAGCGGTGGTTCGTCAGAAGCCACCTCTTCAGGAATGAGTATTGTAAGTTGGAATTGTAGGGGATTTGGCCCACCCCTTAAAAGAAGTTATGCAAAGCGTATGTGTCGACGCTTAGGCCCTTCTATTGTTTTTCTTATGGAGACTAGCAAGAACGAGGCCTTCATGGAAGAACAAAGAAGAAGTCTCAAAATTTTCCCCAATAGAGAGAATGTTGAACCGATCAACTCTTCTAGGGGGTTTGCATTGTGGTGGAAAGCGAGTATTAGTATTAGTGTGTTAAGTAGTGATAGCTACTATATGGATGTTAGTATAGATATGGGTAGAAAGTTTTTTTGTACCTTTGTTCATGCACCCTCTACAGCTGTCAGTAGAAGGGAATTTTGGGAGCACCTGAGCTCTCTTCGGAGTAGTAGGGATGATAGCTGGATTATTGTAGGGGATTTTAATGCCGCAATCTATGAAAATGAGAAAGAGGGAAGATGTCCTCTTAGGTATGAGAATGTTGAGCCTTTCAAAAGGTTCATATTCCATAACGCTCTGATCGATCTAGGCTTCAAAGGGGAACCCTTCACTTGGACCAACAAGCGAACGGGGCATAATACAACGAGAGTAAGATTGGACAGAGTGTTGTGCTCTACTTCTTGGAGAGCTCTTTTCGGAGAAGCTGTGGTCTTTCATGAAAAAATGGTGGAATCGGATCATTGCCCAATCAGATTAGAACTCCATTTTAGAGGGAATAGGAGAAAGAATACCCCCCTTTAGAGTGGACGAAAGATGGTTGGAAAAAGAAGAATGCAAGGAGATTGTGGTGAGGGCTTGGGACCCGGGAGGTCAATCTTCGAACCAACTTACTAAGTGTGAACATGATCTCAAGGAGTGGGCAAAGGATTTCCACAAAAATAGTTCACAAAGAGAGAGGGAGATCCTTGATCAGCTTCAGCGTCCTCCAAGAACACAAGAAGGGGTGGAGGAAGAGAAAAGTATCACAGTGGAATTGTCAAAAATTTGGTTGGACGAGGAAGCATACTGGAATCAGTGCTCAAGAGTGACTTGGCTGCAAAAAGGTGACCAAAATACTTCCTTTTTCCATTCTAGCACGGTTCATAGAAGACATAAGAACAGAATCCTTAGGTTAAAGGACGATGGGGGTGTGTGGGTTGATGACGAGAGTAGACTTAAAGGTATCTCCCTTGACTTCTATAAAGACCTCTTTAGAACCAGAGACCCTCTCCCCCGGAACCACCTTCTGGATGGTTTCCCTAGTAAAGTCTCTCTCGAGATGAATGGAGAGCTTTGTGCCCATGTTTCAAATGAGGAGATCAGGAGAGCTGTTTTTTCGTTAGGAGCAAAGAAATCTCCAGGTCCAGATGGTTTCTCTGGGCGATTCTATCATCGTTTCTGGGGCATTATCGGAGGAACTCTTTGTCGAGAGATCAAGATGTTCTTTGAGTCTGCCAACATGCCAGAGGGATGGAATGGTACGCATATTGTTATGATCCCAAAGGTGGATCACCCTGAAATGATTAGTCAGTTCAACCCTATCAGTTGCTGTAATTTTTGATATAAAATCATATCCAAGATTATGGCAACCCGCCTCAAGAAATGGATTCCTGATTTGGTCTCGGAGCTACAGACGGCTTTCACGGGAGGGAGGCTAATCCAAGATAACATCATTATCGTGGACGAGGCTCTGCATCACTTCAAGAACCACAAGAGGGGGAGGAGAAGGGATATGATGCTTAAGTTGGATATGAAAAAGGCGTACGATATGGTGGATTGGGACTGCTTAGAGGCTCTTCTGGAAAAGTACGGTTTTGATGAGAGATGGCGGAGATGGGTCAGTGCTTGCATCCGATCTGTTAGATTCTCGATCCTTTTCAATGGAGAAGAAACGGAGACGTTCTCCCCTTCACGAGGCATCAGACAGGGAGATCCGCTCTCCCCGTTTCTGTTCATACTTATGTCCAATGCTCTCACCTTTTTGATCGATAAGGCTATCACACAGGACCAATTAAAGGGGATTAGATTGAATCCAAGATGCCCTACTATCACCCACTGCCTGTTCGCAGATGATACAGTTATTTTTGGGAAGGCCAACATCCAAGAAGCTGGGAAAATCCAGGATCTCATCAACGACTATGGGGCAATCACGTGACAAGAAGTGAATATCAACAAATCTACAATCTTCTTCAGTGCAAATGTCCCTAATGAGGAGAAAACATCTATCATTGCGCATCTGGGTTTTGCCACAACGAATTGTCACTCAAAATATCTGGGGGTGCCGACTGAGTGGGGCAATTCGAAGAAGGAGACCTTTAGCTTCCTTATCCAACGAATGGAGAAGATGGGGGAAGCTTGGAAAAGTCTCCTGCTCTCCCATGGGGGAAAAGAAATTCTGCTCAAAGCCGTGATTCAAGCTATCCCCTCGTACATCATGTATCTTTTCCACCTCCCGGTGTCCCTTACCAAGAAGATGGATGCTCTCCTTACCAACTTTTTCTGGTCAGGGTCAATGCAGAAAAGCAGTTTGCACTGGTGTCGAAAGGAGGTACTCTGTGCTATGAAAAGTGAAGGTGGACTGGGTTTCCGAGGGTTCAAAGATTTCAACATGGCCCTTCTGGCGAAACAAGCTTGGCGACTTCTCAAGTCTTCTAACTCACTCTGGAGCCGCCTCCTTAAGGGCCTCTATTTCCCTAGAGGAGATTTCATGAGCGCAAAAGGGGAGTCGATCCTCCTGGATTTGGGCGAGTCTATGGGAGGCAAAAAAAGTGCTGAATTTAGGAGCAATTAAGGTCGTTAGCTCAGGAGAGGAGACTTGGGTGAACCAGGACCCTTGGATTCCAAAGATTAAAAACTTCATCATCCGAAGCGGACCCCAACAACAAATGAAGGTCAAGGACTGGATTAATCCAGAGAATAGAAGTTGGGACGCAAACACTATTCAGGGGCATGTGTCTCAGGAAGAATTGGATGCGATTCTGAGGATACCGATCGGGGAGGAAGGAGCCGAAGATTTCTGGGCGTGGAGTCTGTCAAAAGAAGGAATGTTCTCGGTTAAGACGGCTTACCACGCTTTTCACAAAGAAAATACAAACTTCCAACCGATGGGAAGCACTGACAAATGGAAATGGATGTGGGCACTGAACCTCCCACCCAAGCTCAAATTCTTCATCTGGAGGTGTTCAAAAAATGGGTTGGCAACGAAAGCAAGGTTATATCACAGGAGATGTGCCCCTAACCCGATTTGTCAAGTTTGCAACAACCCAAATGAGTCCCTCTTGCACTGTCTTTTCTACTGCCCGCATGCAAGTGAAGCTTGGAGCTCTATCTTCCCTTCTCTTCCTCTCCCGCCCCAGAATGCCACTTTCTTGGATTGAATTTGGGACATCAAGGATGCTATTTCACAAGAAGTCTTGATCCATATAGTGTTCCTTTGCTGGAATATCTGGAAGGCTAGGAATGAGTGTACTTTCAAGAATAGAGCTCCATGGCCGCCTAATGTTTGTATGCAAGCTTATAGAGAACGCAATGAATGGAGTTCTTGCCCGAGGCCCCCATCTTCGAACGATGCCTCTACTACTCAGCTCAGGGGAGCCCATACCTCTACGAATCCCCCGCCAAGTAATCACCCTTTTGATGATTCACTGTGATGGGTCATTCATTAGCGACTCCCAGCCGGCGGCATATGGTGTTGTGTTTTCTAACCACCATGGACAAGTGAGTGATGGACGAGCTGAGACCCTTCTTTGTTCCACCCCGATTGAAGCGGAAACGAAGGCCCTCTTGGAAGGTATTAAATTAGCACAAGAATATGGAACGGAATGCACGGTGTTTTCTGACTGTCAGGATCTGGTGAAAGCTCTGGAAAAAGATTATTCGGGATGGCCATGGCGGTGTGCGGCCTGGATTGGCTCGATGATCAACATCCTTAGGAATAACCCGTTCATTAAAGTCAATCAGGTCCCGAGAGCGTTGAATGTCAAAGCCGATTGGGTAGCACGCTCTAAAGCTAGATCTACTCTACCTGTTGACTGGATTAGTATTCTTGATCTAATTTCTGATCTTCTTTAAGAATGTAACCGGAGTTTTCTCGTTTGTCCTTTCGATTGTGGAATAAAAGTTGGAATTATTGTAAAAAAAAATAAAATTAGGTTTGGATTTGGACCCTCTGCCATTGAATTCCACGCATTGAAAGGCCCAACCAAAGAACAGAGCAGAGCCAGCACCTAACAGCCAGTACCAAAGTATGACCCATGACCCATCATCTAGCACCAACTATCACCAAAGTTGCCCGGAAATTATGGCCAACCAGACCCTTCTTATCCACTTGTCAGAAATGAGCTAGGAAGTGTCGGGGTTCATCACTTTGAGTTTGTCAAACCAGCAGTCATCAGTTCTCTGTTCCCAACTTTGATGTATGTATCCAAGTATATGATCACACTATCAACTACGAAGCAATAAACTGTGCATTCTTTTTGACCTCAAAATGGAACTAGAATTCTTGTGGGACGGACGAAGCAGAAGTGGATTTGCTGTGAATAAATGGCCACAGTAAAACATAAGCCTAACTTGCCATATACACACTCAGGCATTTTTACAGCCCTCTATCCACCATCATTCGTCTCACTCTCTCCGCATCCTCCACTCGACCACCATCGCTGTAGATCTTAGCCATAAGTTCGAAGTTGTGCTCGTTATCAGGTTCCAGCTCGAACAGGCACTGAGCGGCAACCTCTCCGACCTCCACATTCCTGTGCACACAACAAGCATGCAACAGAGCCCCCCACACAGTCGGCCCAGCTTCCAGCTCCATCGTCTCTATGACGAAGTCGTATGCTGTATCGATCAATCCAGCCCTGCCGTAGAGGTTCACCATACAGGCGTAATGCTCCATGATGGGTTTCATCGCATACTTCTCCACCATTAGAGAAAACAGCCTCTCCCCTTCCTCCACCAGACCCATATGAGCACAGGCCGATAGGGTCGCCACGAACGTGACCTTGTCCGGCATGACATTATCCATCTCCATCTCTGTGAAGTATGCCAGCGATTCTGGGTGCTTGCAGTGAGCTGAGATGATGGAGTTCCACGATACGAGATCTCTCTCGGGCATATTGTCGAACAGCCAGCGTGCATCGGTTAGATAACCACTGCTTGCATATACGACGATCAAGGAATTGACGATGGATAATTCCCATTGCATTCCTCGCTTGATGATCCATCCATGGATTTCATGTTTGAGATGTAAAGGAGCTGCGTTGGCGAGGATTGTTGATACGGTGACCGAGTCGAGTTCAACGCCTTCGTGAATCATCCTGCTGAAAATGCGCAATGCCTCTGCTATTAAGCCGTGACGAATGTAGGCAGTGAGCATGGAGTTCCATGAAATGGAATCCTTGTGACCAATCTTGTCGAATATGCTCCGAGCTTTCTCAATGTCGCCGCACTTCGCGTACATATCCACCAGTGCATTCAGAACGAACCCGTCATCGCCGAATCCCCACCGAACCAGGTCTCTGTGCACTGCCTGCCCAACTTGAATCACACCGATTCCGGCGCAAGCTTTCAGGACACGGGGGAAAGTGAATCGGTCTGGTTTCACGCCATCTTCCTCCATCTGAAAGTAGAGCGCCATGGCATCTTCATACTGACCCAATTCCGCATACCCAGCAATCAGCGAGTTCCAGGCAAAAGCAGAGTCTTTTCTGCTAGACATTTGATCGAACACCTGGTGCGCCTCGTCCAAATACCCACTCGCGGCATACAGCCGCAACAATTTGGCGGCGACTCCGAAGTTCTTGTGCAGAAGGGCCGAGGGTAGAAGCCGATGAATCCTGATCCCATGTTCGATTGAATCGAGCCGGTAACATGTCTCTAAAATCGAAGCGAAGGTTTCCGCGTCCATATTAATCCCCTTTTGGACAGAGGCTTCGATTTCGTCGACAACTTTATCCAAAGCTTCAAGGGGAGTCCGGGGAAACGGATTGCGTCCGATGAGGATTGGAGTCGGCGATGATTTCGGGAAGCTGAGTGCCATACCGCTGTTGCCTTGCTGGTTTTGCTTCTCTAGTTTCCGAGTAAGCTTTAATTTCCTGCTCTTCCTTGTGCTGGACGCGTAGTGAAGGACCATCGATGGCGGGGAGAGATTCGGCGTCGGTTGAACGAGCACCACCATCTCCGTCGACTTCCTCGAAGTAGGCAGAGCATGAAAGGAAAACAGAAAGACTTTCTCTCTAATCGGAGAGCAGGAAAGAACCAAACTATAATCTTGTTTTCACCATTATGAGCTGAAAGTGTTCGAGAAAATGCCCCAACCAACAATTTGGGGTTCTATTGTGAAACAATTTGGTCCAAGTGTTAGCACCTCGTGCAACGTTGTTATACACTCGGGGGACGGAAAGGCAAGCGAGAGAGTTGTAAAGAAAGGGCACTGGCCCTTGTTTCTGTACATAGGCTAGAAATATGTAGGATACCATCAGCCAAGCCAGCCTTCAAATTTTGTCCCTCGCCAATCTTTGGCACTGCCCACTAGATTGTGTGGTTTGGGTTTATCCACTTGCATTCCAGCCCCCCAAAAGATGAACCAGTCAACAATAAGGGTAAACAATCAAATAGTCACCTGCACAGATCATAGAACAAGAAAAAACAACTCAAAAAATCTGATACTAACAGATGAAGGAGTGCAACAGAAGAACGGAGACTACCTCTGGCGCTTCAAAAACAGCACGAACTTGTTCGAAAATCTCATCTGCATCTCCTACGGCGTTTATCTATGTGATGTGAACCACATCTAAAACATTAAGAAACTGTGGCTCAACTTAAAGCATCTCAGATTAAGTAGTGTGCGACGTACGAGTAATATACCTTGTGCAGTTTCCCTTTCTTGGAGTAGTAGTCAATAACAGGAAGACTCAATGTTTCGAACACTTTAAGACGCTTCTTGATTGTATCTATGTTGTCATCAACTCGCCCCTGCAATTGAGAAAATGGGGGTTTTTTTTTACACTAATGGCTTTCTCCAGCATGAACTGGATAGTATTGGATATTGAGCTAGTGACTACAAGCACGCACCTGGTTACGGTTTAACACTCTTTGCACCATCTCTTCTTCTGGACAATCGAAAAAGAGCACGGCTTTTGGTTCTAGCCCAATCTGCATGGGTACCAGGTAAAAAAAAAACATTGTTAATTTGCAGTTGTCACTAGCATTCAATTAAACCTCAGAGTCATTCCCCTCGCAATCGTTCATTTCCCATAAAGAGTTGATAGAAGGAACTTACAATTTGTTCAAATGCGATTCGGTTCTCCTCAGTACGTGGGAAACCATCAATCAAGAACTTATCGCTATCACTAGATTCCATGGCTTTCATAATCAGTTTGACAGTCACAGCTGAAGGGACAATCTTGCCATCTTGGATTATGTTGAGGATGGTAGTTCTGAAAACATGATTCACCAATTATCAGAACAGAGACAAGAATTCGAGGATCCCTAGTTTCTAAACACTGGAACTCGAAAAATGGCAGTATTACCGTTCTTCACTGTTGGAATTCATTTCCTTCCTTAACAAATCTCCAGCACTTAGGTGGGTGAACCCAAATGTCTCGGCAATCTTTTCACATTGAGTACCTTTGCCACTACCGGGGCCACCTTGCAATCAAGTGGGAAACGCCCTATCATCAAGCAAAGCAATCCAAGCAGCAAAAATATAGCTTTTCATGGGGAAAAAAGAAGTATCCAGTGCTATGAAGTGTACTTTTTGTGGCAAAAGCTCCTCAGCATACATATGATTCGTCTATAACACCGTTCCAATTCGAGCAAAAGTTCCGATAAACAGCTATCATTAGAATGACAAATGCAGCATATCGCCAGCATTAGAAAGGCAAAGGAAAGAGAAATGGATGTGGAAGTTACCTAAGACGAAAGTGATGAAAGGGGTTTTATCTCTGAGGGAGCTTGCATAGTTTACCTGCTCGCAAATGGCATCCAATTAGGGAAGTACGCAAACGCAAGTTTCACAAAATCAAGCAGAAACAAAGCTATTGAGCCGATCAGCAAAATGCCCACTGAGTGTTCGGATGAAAACTAGAATGCCCGATTCAAATTCCACTCGTGGTTCCGGATAATGAAATCGAGAAGCAGAGCAAGAAGAAAGGATTGATACCGAAAAGGGCAAGTCAATAGCAGGTGATCCACATGCGCTCCATCCATGACCTGCCTAAAATTTCAAATTAAGGGAGGAGAATGAAGGAAAGAAGGAACATGACAACAGAACGAATTGCTCAAGACAAAGACGGTGACTGGCAAGAAAGCAGGTGGAGACGAGAGGTACCCGGGCGAGCGAAGGTCGATTTGGAGGAAAAGAGAAATGGAGAAAGCGAAGAGACCCGCTTCCACATATCGATTGCTAGCCCCGCGATCGTGTTGCAGATCCTGAATTGCTCTCTTTTTTCGCCGACCGCCGGGTTCTTGGATGCTTATTTCTCGCTCAGGAATTACGTCGAACAGGTGACCCGCGCATTTCCAGCGGCCGCAACGTGCTCGCGATCGAGACCGTCCGTGCAATATGGGCTCGAGAGAGGAATTGAGAAGCCTGAGAGAAACCGTCCGATGACGGGTTATAGTAGACGAACCTTGGACCTAGGCAGGGACATACCATGGTTATTGTATCAGGCTTTAAGCCCAGCATCCAGTACCAAGAAATGACATAATTATGATTTTGTTATAAGGATAACATAAGTTTTTCTTTACTAATTATTAGGTATTAGTTAAAAAATTTGAAAGGTCTCGTACTAATGATAGTAGCATTAGATCAAATTCTTTTTTCGCTAGGTAATTATGATTTTCAGCTAACAATTTTGATTTGACTCTTCTGATCCAACTTACCATTACTTGTTTGGTACGAGAGATATAGGTGCACCCATTTTGCTATGTAGCTTATAGGCTCACTCCATTGTTGCCCATTCTATCACGAACTATCTTAATATTTAATTGCAATTTTTTTTATCTTTTTACTTTTCTTAATAAAATTTCTACCAATGCAAGAATCTATCCTTCAATATATTAGACTAATTCGGGTCCAATTTTACACATTTTACCCCTCATTTCTTGATAGTTTGACTTTGCATTTCATCGTTCCTCAACATATTTCACGCTAGCTTGTGCTTGTTTTGATACATTTCAGGTCCTAGCACGTGTGGAATGGTCGAGGACGAGTTTCGGGACGATTGGAGGTCCAAACAAGCGCAATAATCGAAGAAAAGTCCACATGTGATAGTGAAGCGCAGGCGTCCAGGAACCAGCCGCAGTTCACGGTCAGAGCTGCGAGTTCATGGTCGCCAGTACCGTGAACTGGAACCACAAACCGTGAACTTTGAGCACAAACCGTGAACCCCGGGAAGTGAAACGGTGCGTTTTTTTCCACGACACTGAATTCACGGACGCGTTTAGGTGTTCACGGCCGTGAATTGGAAGGCCGTGAAATGGGAGCGATCTTAGTATAAATGGAGAGTTGAAAAGAAGAAGAAGGGAGAGCTTCATTTTTAGGTTAGGTTTTCATTTTCAGAATAAAGAGGATTCTAGGGAGAGGTTAGGGTTTCTTCTAGAGTGAGAAAGTTCACATCAAAGGAGGAAGAAGGAGCTTTGGGCTTGTTCCTGGCTAAAGGATTGAAGATTTCTTCATCTCAAGGGTGTCTCAAGCAACAAGGAGGAAAGATTGGCATCACTTCATGGTTCTTTCTTCCCCTTTTGTTGTTTTCTCTTGCTTAGCTATGGAATAGCCTGCCTACTCACTTGGGTATTGTGAATCCTAGTCTCTTTATGTGTTAGGATGCAAGAACATGAACTTGTTGTGTTGATTGAGTGTTTTATATGATATTTGAGGTATTATTCATGAATGATTGAGTGTGCTAGCTTTAACTCAAATATCGGGTAAAATTGACCTAGAGGGTGGAAATCCCCTTTTGGTCCAATAGGAAGCTAGACTTCTTAGCCACTTGGGTAACCTCCTTTAGGTTGATTTAAGACCAAAATCTCAAGTGTCGGAGTAGGGCCGTGATTCCACCCGGATTGGTCTCTCCGCCGACCGGATTAAGTTCCGAGGGTTTGGGTTGCAATCCTTAGTCGGATAGTTGAGAGGGTTAGGTTTCCTAGCCTAGCTATCGTTGTCACCCTTAGCCGAAAGGTTAAGAGAATTAGTTTTCTAACTTGTTGCAACGATTCTCAATTAGCTAACTAAGAGAGTTAGGGATCTCATTGGTTGATCGGTAAGGAGGGCTAGGTTCCCTAGCTATGGATAAAATCCACCAACTTATAGAAGAAATGTCCCGGAGCGAGCAAAATAAAGTCAAAACAGGCGGACAAGCCGCGGATCACCTAGTTTATCAACTTTTTTGGAAATGCTAGAAAAAAAAATGTCTCTGTTCAAAACAGAAAAATTCTCTTCTGATGAATTATATAATAATTGGAATTATAAGAATGGCTTCCTTTTTGAAAAGCTAATTTGTGAATCACAATCCTTGACCTAACGGTTAAGAGAGCTAGTTCCCCTAACTTATAGTTGTTGATTTTCCTCCATTGATCGACTAAGGTAGTTTGTTCCTAGCTAGTTGCGCCCACCTTGCGGTGTATGAACACTTCCTTCACACTAGAGCTTTGTTTGTCGCTTCTTAGCATGACACTAGGGGGAGCAATACCCAGGTGAAGTCCTCTCAAGTAGAATTCTCCTCCATTTACTTTCCTTGCTTGTTTAATTTATAGTTTTCTTATTTTTAAACCCAAAACTGTTTTGCTAGATGACAACTTAAGCAATTGAAGTAGGGCTACATGGACCTGATAATAAACACAAACACAAATACAAGAGATCGAGAGACGCGGGATTTACGTGGTTTCCTTGACGATGATCATCAAGACTAGTCCACGGCACAAGGTAGAGATTGTATCTTATTCCGGTAATCGTTACAGAGGTCGACCATCTACACAAGTATATATACTAGGCCAACCGAGAACCCTAGCTCCTACTCACATCATTAATATGTACAAAATACAAAATAGTACCTATACTTCTAACACCCTCCCTCAAATTGATGATTCCCTCAAATTGATGATGCTGACGTAACATCAATTTGTGTGCTAGAAACCAATGACGTGTAGTAGACACTGCTTTTGTCAATAGGTCAGCCGGTTGATCTTCAGAACTGATGCAGGTAAGCTCGACTATCCCTTCAGTGACCAACTGACGAACATAATGAATATGCACTTC
Source organism: Linum tenue (assembly GCA_946122785.1). Classification (NCBI taxonomy): domain Eukaryota; kingdom Viridiplantae; phylum Streptophyta; class Magnoliopsida; order Malpighiales; family Linaceae; genus Linum; species Linum tenue. The sequence continues at coordinate 50,533,009 of CAMGYJ010000004.1, read as the reverse complement.
AATATGTTTGGTTCTGTCATGTAACACCAGATTTGTTGCAATACGAATTGCACTCGTATTGTCAACATGTAGGCGAATCGGAGAAGGGCACTGAACACCCAATTTTGCCAACAGTCTCCTCAGCCAGTCAATCTCTGAAGCCACTTAACTCATGGATCGATACTCTGCCTCTGTAGAAGACTTTGAAACCCGATCCTGCTTCTTACATCTCCATGATATGAAGGAACGACCAATTTTCACACACCAACCAGAGGTAGATCTTCGAGTATCCTAACAGCCTGCGTAGTCTGCATCCGAGTTTGCCTCGAGAGTAGCATCTCCGTCTACAGGAAACAGCAGGCCAACCTCCTGTGTCCCACGCAAATACCGCAAGATACGTTGAACAACTAGCCAGTGAGGTGTGCGTGGAGCAGACATAAATTGACTAACGATCTGTACTGCATATGATATGTCAGAGCGAGTATGAGTTAAGTATATCAGACTCCCCACAATGCTCCGATATAAGGAACCATCCTGCAACAACTCCCCCTCTAGTTGCCGCAGCTTGAGATTCTGTTCCATAGGTGTGTTACATGCTGTGCATTCATCCATTTGGGCTTCTTCCAGTAAATCAACTATATACTTCCTTTGACCAACATGTATACCTGCAGGAGAACGATGAATCTCTAAACCCAAGAAGTAAGAGATATCCCCAAGCTCTTTGAGATTGAATGCAGATCGCAGATTAAGTAATAGATCATCAATACCGACACTATCATCCCCACTCACCACCATATCATCCACATATATCAGCAAGACTGTCAGACCACTACTAGTAGACCGGAGAAAGAGTGACGGATCATTCTCACTCTGCACAAGACCTGCCTGTAAGATTGTGGCATGAAACTTCTCAAACCACGCCCTTGGAGCTTGCTTCAGGCCGTATAGAGAACGACGCAGACGGCAAACCATTGAGCTGTCACCTCGTGTATAACCAGGTGGCCTCTCCATATAAATAGTCTCTTTCAAGTCGCCATGCAAGAAGGCATTCTTAACATCCAACTGAAGTAACAGCCATTTCTTCATAGCAGCAACAGCCAAAAGACTCCGTACTGTCTGCATCTTAGCCACATGTGCAAATGTCTCCGCATAATCTATCCCATAATCTTGCCGAAACCCCTGCGCAACTACACTTGCTTTATGTCTTTCCACTATTCCTTTGGGAAGCATCTTGATATTATAAACCCATTTGCAACCAATAACGGACATGTCCGGTGTTCTTTTGACCAAATCCCACGTATGCATGGCGTCTAGAGCATCTTTCTCAATATCCATTGCTTTTTCCCAACACTCAATTCCGCGTGCTTGTTTGTACGTAGCAAGAACAGAAATGGTAGGAGTAGCAAAGGCTAGAAAGTCCGAGTATTGTATGGGCGGCTGACCTCGGGTGATGCGCGTCCTACGATGCAGTACCTGCTACCCATTATTTTCTTCAAGATTAAATGGAACAGGGGATATGGTGGATCCAGATGACGTCGTTGTGCTTGGAGAACTCGAGTTATGGGGCGATGAGTTAGATGATCCGGAGGCGGATGACGAAGACCGCAGAGAGCCGGAGGACGACGGGTTGGAAGTGCTGGAGGTCGACGATGAGCTACCATTCCCATCATCACTTGAATCCGCTAGAGCATCAGTAGACTGTTCAACATCAAGAGGCCATCGATCCGCCAAGAACTTCAAGTCAGACGCTGCACGAGAATCACTTGAGGAGTCAATGTAAGATAGATGCTCTAGGAACTTCACATGACATGATATCCGGATCCTTTTCTTAGCTTCATCGTAGCAAACATAGCCCTTGTGCTTCTCACTATATCACAGGAACACACATTTGACAGCCTTAGCAATAAGCTTAGTTCGCTCACGACGCGGCACTAGAACATAACAAATGCATCCAAAAACGCGCAACCATTCATAATTAGGTAGCCGAGAATAGAGAGCCTGATATGGACTTTGTTGTTGGAGGGTTGAGGTAATTTGTCTGTTTATTAAATAAACAACTGTATGCACTGCCTCGACCCAAAAGCCCGACGGTACCTGAGAATGAATTAGTAGCGCTCTAGTAAGCTCCAAAACATGGCGATGCTTCCGTTCCACCAAGCCATTCTGTTGAGCACTCCCGGACACGACTGCTGTGGAAGAATGTGTTGAGGGCAGCTTGTCAAAAGAACAAGAGCTGATTATGCGAGATAAAAGTGGAGATGATATTCGGCAAGCAAAACTAGGAAGCTTTTCAAAAGGAATACCATATCAAGATCAACAAGAAATGGAAACTCTGGTGCAACGGCTACTGGCGGATTGAGTATAAGAGAGAAGGGAATTGTAAGGATCGGGCACTTTTCTGGAGATCAATTTCACCAGAGAACAAAGGAGTTTGTTAAGGTGTGATTGATAAGAAAAGAGCTCGAGTGCAGTACTGGAGAGTGGGTGTACTTGAGGGAAGCTGGATAGCTTGAGAGTGTGTGAATTAGAATACGATCAGTCTACCTGGATAGGAAGAGTGATCTCGACTTCTCTGTTTCGGAGCTAAAAACAAAATCCTAGTGAATTGTCGGAAATCACAAAACGGGATTATCCGTCCGTGGAGTAGTCAGTATTGGGAACTTCCTTAACCCAATACTGGAAACCACGTAAAAGGTTCTGTGTTCTTCGATTCTGCAATTTTCTGTTTGAGGATTTACAGTTCTTGTTTTCTGCAGAATTGAGAAGAGTTCCAGGTACACGGGAACGATTTACACGGACGAGTCAACCACGGTTCAACCCTTAAACAAAACGCATCACTTTGTCAATCAAGGATCAATAGAGTAAGAAACTGAGTGGGCTTGAGGTTCAGGCCCATCGTAGTTCACTGTTCTACTAATTGACGAAAGATTGAGCTTGTCCAATTTGGTTTCTGGTTTCTATTATCTTCCTTTCGTTCTTCACCTGTTCTACCAAAAGATTGAGTTAGGGTTTCAGGTTAAGAAAGAACGAAGACAATCTGCCGCGTAGGCATCTCGCGCTCGACGCCAACACGTGGTATCAGAGCCTGGTCGCCGGTCAAGGAAGGTTTTACAGCCTTAGGCGAAATCCAGGATGGCGTCAGGATCTTCAAGTGCAGCTCCACTCTATCTGGCCGATGGGTTCTCTCAAAATCGACCACCGAGGTTCGAAGGGGTAAATTACGGCTACTGAAAAAACCGGATGGAATTGTTCGTGGGGTCGACAGATCCCAAGCTGTGGGCAAGAGTAATCAAAGGTCCTTATGAGCTCAAGGCAGATCAAGAAAAGTGGAATGATGAAGACTACGAGAAATTTCAACAAAATTGCAAAGCCACCAATCTGATGTACTGCGCTCTCGGGCCTGAAGAATACCACAAGGTAGCTGGGTGCAAAACGGCTAAAGAGATATGGGATAAGCTCCAAGTGACTTATGAAGGTACTTCCCAAGTCAAGACCTCCAGGATAAATTCGCTCAAGCACCAATTCGAGCAGTTTAAGATGGAGGAAGGGGAAACTATTCGACAGATGTACGAGAGGTTTACTAACATAGTAAACAGTCTGGAAAATCTTGGCAAAACCTACGAGAGTGGAGATTTAGTAAGGAAAATATTGTGGTGCTTACCAGAAAAATGGACTCCCAAGGTTACAGCTATTGAGGAAGCCAAAGACTTGGAGAAGCTAGCAATTGATGAATTGATTGGATCCCTGACCACACATGAAGACAAGTTGATGAAGGTTGGATCAGAAAAGGAGTCAACTGAAAAAGGAAAAAGAGGAATTGCCTTCAAGGCAATCAGTTCTGTTGAAGAATCAGAAGAACTGGATGATATGGAGGATGAGGAACTAGCTCTGCTTAGCAAGCAGATTAGTCGACTGATCAAGATTAGGAAAGAGAAGAGGATGGGTGGATTGAAGTCCAAAGAATCAGACAGAACTGAAGGAGTTACGAAGTTGGGACAGTCGAGGTCACTTATTAAAGGAAGAAATGAAAATACACAAAGCCTCAGAGGGATTAACACAACTGGGTGCTTCAAATGTGGGAGAACTGGTCATATTAAAGCGGAGTGTCCCTTACTCAAAAAGGACAAAGCATTCACTGCTACTTGGAGTGGGAGTGAAGATGAAGGAGATGATGATGATGAAGTGACTGTACATAGGTCGTATATGGCCATTGCAGAAGCAGCTGAAGAAGAAAGTGAAACTGTTTCTGCAGACATGTTATCTCAGGTAAGTAACTCTAAACTTGATGAATTGTCTGATACAAATTATGACAGTGAAGATGAAATGTTAAATCAAACCATTAGAGAAATTCAGTCAGAATTTGATAATGTCAAGGTTAAATATCATAATTTGAAGAAAGAAAATGAACTGAATCTCTCGAAAATTCTTGTTCTGGAAAATCAGTTGGCTGATTTTGAAGCTAATGAATTAGAAAACTCCAGGTTGCTAGTTCTTACTCAAAAAGAAAATGGAAGTCTTCAGAAAGAAAACTTAGAACTAAAAAACCAGATTCATAGACTTACAATCCAACATGGGGGAATTAACCACACTAGAACTGGTAAACAGAATGGTTTAAATCTAGAATGCTTCTATTGTCATAAGAAAGGTCATCTTATTAGAAATTGTAAAAGAAGAGTGTGGTCAGAAACTAAAAAAAGCACTGTAGTAAACAGAAATCTGTATTACTGGAGTGATCATTCAAAACAAAAACCCAAGCTGGTCTGGGTTAGAAAAACAACGTAAAATTGTGTGTTTGCAGAGATGTCTTCAAGTGAGCATGGAGACATCCACCTGGATCATGGACAGTGGGTGCTCACATCATATGACGGGTAACAAGTATCTCTTCTCTAAACTTAAGTTAGGTAACTTTGGTAAAGTATATTTTGGTGATAATAACTCTGCTAATGTTATTGGAAAAGGTCAGGTTGGGGTCTGTCCTTCTATTAATAATGTCATGTTAGTAAATGGACTGAAACACAATTTAATGTCAATTAGTCAAATGTGTGGGAAAGATTGCAGAGTTGTGTTTGAACCTACCTTTTGTCATGTTGAGAACATGTTAACTAATCAAATTCTGTTTACTGGAAAACGTAATGGTAAGATATACACAATTGACCTAAATGATAAGGATAGCTTCAATGAAACATGTTTGATGAGTCTTGATAAAAATTTGCAAGAAGATTGGCATAGACGTTTAGGTCATGTAAATGTCAGGACCCTGTCCAAACTAGCTAGATTGAATTTGGTCAAAGGACTGCCTAACCTAAATGAGAAAAGAAATTTCTTTTGTGATGCTTGTGCAAGGGGAAAGCAAACCAGGTCTAGTTTTAAGAGCAAGAATACTATCTCTACTGTTAGACCTCTGGAATTGCTACACCTAGACCTATTTGGACCCACTAATGTGACTAGTTATGGAGGAAAATCCTATGCTTTTGTGGTAGTGGATGATTTCTCCAGATTTACTTGGGTTTTGTTCCTGAGTAAAAAGGATGAAGCCTTTGAGTTGTTTAAAAATCTGGTCAAAAGAATTGAAAATGAAACTGGGTCGAAAGTTTACAGTATTCGAAGTGATCGTGGGGGAGAATTCTCTTCTGATCCATTTGAAGATTACTGTAATGAGCTAGGGATTTTTCATAATTTCTCAGCTCCTAGAACCCCTCAGCAAAATGGGGTGGTGGAGAGGAAAAATAGGACTCTAATTGACATTGCTCGTACTATGTTGCATGATTATGGAGTTCCTAAATATTTTTGGGCTGAAGCCATTAACACTGCATGTTATGTCATCAACAGAGCATTGATTAGAACTGGTCTTAATAAAACTCCCTATGAAATTTGGAAGGGAAGGAAACCAAATCTAAGTTATTTTCGAACCTTTGGATGCAAATGCTTTGTGCTAAATTCTAAAGATAACTTAGGGAAATTCGATGCTAAGTCAGATGAGGCAGTGTTTCTAGGGTATTCAAGCTCCACCAAAGCCTATAGAGTTTTTAATAAACGGACCCTCAAGGTTGAGGAGTCCATTAATGTGTTATTTGATGAGACTGTCATTGAGGTTTCAGATGAGATGGATGATGACGACTTTGGTCTTGGGAGGCAAGTTGTGTTACAAGATGGCCAGACCAAGCAGGCTGATAGAGAAAATGATCGAGAAAGGATACATCAGAGTCAACAATCCGAAGCTGATGTAAATCAGGAACCTAAGGAGTCTGTACCAGAAAATGATGTAAATCCAGGTTCAAATGAGCTTCATCCCCCAGCGTATATCTCTAAAAGACATCCTCCTACTCAGGTAATCGGATCAATGGACAAAGGTATGGTTACTAGATCAAAAGCTCACTCTTCACATGTAGCTTTTGTTTCTCAAATTGAACCTAGAAATGTTGAGGAAGCTTTGCTTGATGAATTTTGGACTGCTGCTATGTTTGATGAAATGCATCAGTTTGAAAGAGCAAATGTTTGGGAACTTGTCCCAAAACCTGAAAATAGAGTCATCATAGGGACTAAATGGATTTATAAGAATAAAACTGATGAAGTAGGAATCATAACCAGAAATCGAGCTAGGTTAGTTGCCCAAGGGTATAGTCAGGAAGAAGGGATTGACTTTGATGAAACTTTTGCTCCTGTGGCTCGATTAGAAGTAGTTAGAATGTTGTGTGCATTTGCTAGTTCTAACAAATTTAAATTGTATCAAATGGATGTCAAAAGTGCTTTTTTGAATGGGGATTTGAAGGAAGAAGTATATGTGTCTCAACCACCTGGTTTTGAAGATCATCTCTACCCTAATCATGTGTATAAACTTAAAAAGGCACTTTATGGATTAAAACAGGCACCTAGAGCTTGGTATGATAAATTAAGCTCACTTCTCTTAGTTAATGGTTTTCAGAGAGGAGCAGTTGATAAAACACTCTTTACTAAACGAGAGTCTGAACACTTACTTTTGGTTCAAGTATATGTAGATGACATTATCTTTGGTGGAACCAGTAAAGACATGTGTCTTGCTTTTGAAGAATTAATGAAAACCAACTTTGAAATGAGTCTAATGGGTGAGTTGACATTTTTCTTAGGATTGCAAATCTCTCAAACACCTAAAGGGATTTTCATTTGTCAGACTAAGTACATTCTGAATATGCTTAAACGATTTAATTTGGGAAATTTGAAATCAGCCATCACTCCAATGGCCTCCTCCCTGAAAATTAACAAAGATGAGTCAGGTAAGGCTGTGAACGAGAAAATGTACAGAGGCTTAATAGGGTCACTGTTATATGTCACTTCGAGCAGACCTGATATTCTATACAGTGTCTGTGTGTGTGCTAGGTTCCAGAGTGCTCCTAAGGAGAGTCATCTGTCAGCTGTAAAACGAATTTTTCGTTATCTAGCAGGGACATCCTCTTTTGGTTTATGGTACTCTAGTGAATCTAGTCTCGAGTTAGTTGGTTACTCAGACTCAGACTATGCTGGATGCATAGTTGATAGAAAAAGTACCTCTGGTACTTGTCATTTTATGGGAACATCTCTAGTTGCCTGGTTCAGCAAGAAACAAAACTCAGTAGCTTTGTCCACGGCTGAAGCCGAGTACATAGCTGCTGGGAGCTGTTGCACTCAACTCTTATGGATGAAATATCAATTGAGTGATTATGGCTTAGAGTTTGAGTCTCTCCCTGTGTTGTGTGATAATACTAGTGCAATAAACATGTCAAAAAATCCGGTGCAGCACTCTAAAACTAAACACATTGAGATTCGCTTCCATTTCATTAGAGATCTGGTTCAAGATGGAAAAATTCATCTTGAATTTGTCCCTACCTCCTATCAATGGGCTGACATATTCACTAAACCATTAGGATCAGAATCCTTTCTTACCATCCGGCGTGAATTGGGGATTTTTTCTCTCCAAGACATTCAGGAAATTCCAGATTCTTCCTCCTTCTGAGCAATTCTGTGTAGGTCATTAGCTATTCTTTAGGGGCAAGTCTTTCCTGATTACTCTGAGTTTATTCTCGTCTAATTACTGCAGGTTTCACTTGCTGTAATTAGAAAAGTCCTTCCTTTCCTGATCTAGGTTTTCACCTCCTTTAGCCTTCAACCCTAGTCTTTTAGGGTTATAAAAGCCTCGCTCCCTTCAGAAGCTGAATCACTCGTCTTAGTGATAGGTTCTGTCAAAATCTCTAAACAATCTTTCCCATCATGGCTGGTCACAACCCTCAGATGCCTTTGAACCTTGCTCAAGCCGCAATCTTCACCGGGAAAGGGTTCAATAGCCCTGAAGATTACAATCGATATCTCCTCAAGTTTCAGGACCGTACCCTGTGTCCTTCTGTGTCCTTGAACCCTGTTCGGTTCAACAAGTATGACATGAATATTCCTTGTTTGATCAGTGCTGTTGGGTGGGCTGACCTTCCTCTTGATCAATGCTATGGTTATCGTCCTGAAGCTGTTCGCATGTTTTATGCGAACATGAGGCCCTGCTTCAACTCCGATCCTCCCACCTTCACGACTACAGTCTACAATTATCTGCTCACCATCTCTGTTGATCTGCTATCCTATCTGCTTGGGTATCCTATCCAAGGAGCTGAAGTTGTTGATGAAGCTGACTTTGCTTCAGTTGATTTCAATGAGAATGAAGCTATGCATCTTTATGCGAGGGACATAGGGGCTTACCATCCCACCAGGTTTGATGCTAGGCGTCTGCCTGATGATCTGAAGGTGCTGCACTTCTACATTACTCGATTCTTTCCTCCTCGGTCCCATGGTCTCACTCGCATATATCCCTTAGACATGTGGATACTGGCCAGTGCCAAAGAAAATCGTCGCATAAGCTATCCTCATCTTATGATGGGACAGATGTTGCAGTATTGTGATGATTATTACAATGATGATCTGCCCTTTGCACCTCAAATCACTCTGCTTATGCGTTCCTTGGGTCTTGATCTACGTTTCAAGGTTGCTCGGGTCAATCTCATTGATACTCTTAGGGCTCAGTTTGTTCTTCGTAAGGTCCATGCTCTTGTCGGACGACGTCGTCCTCGGGTCAATGCTTCAGGGGGAGTAACTGTTGACCTAACCGTTCCTGCAAATGTTCCTGAAGAAGGTCTGAGTCTTGCTGATCTGGTAGATGGAATCCTCGAAGAAGAAGAAGGAGCTGAGGAGGGACCAGAAGAAGAAGGAGCAGTTGAGGCTAGGTCTGATATCTCAGACTATGTGTCCTCTCCTGACTATCCGTTTTGAAGAAGTCTTGGGATGCCTGCCTTAGGGGGAGTACCTTAGGTAGTGGGATGAGTCGTGGGATGCTTGTCTTAGGGGGAGTACCTTAGGTAGTACAAGTAAGGAAGTCTCTTAGTTTGAAGTCAAGTATGTCTGAATAAAGCTCGGGTGTTCTGAGCTACTGCGTAGTCTTATCTTGTGAGACTCTGTCTAAGAAGTCTCGTGTCTTTTCAATTTGTAGTTTTGTGTCACCAGTGTGTACCTGTTTGCTATCTGGAATAAAGCTACTCTCCTTAGTGTCATCAGTAACTTTCAGATTGGTTTACTCCTTCTATGTATGGAGCAGACTGCACGTAATGTGTGTGCTAGTGTGTGCAGGAACGTCTAGAGCAACAGGATTGGAATCATTGACAAGCTGAGGGGGAGAATGTTGAGGGCAGCTTGTCAAAAGAACAGGAGCTGATTATGCGAGATAAAAGTGGAGATGATATTCGGCAAGCAAAACTAGGAAGCTTTTCAAAAGGAATACCATATCAAGATCAACAAGAAATGGAAACTCTGGTGCAACGGCTACTGGCGGATTGAGTATAAGAGAGAAGGGAATTGTAAGGATCGGGCACTTTTCTGGAGATCAATTTCACGAGAGAACAAAGGAGTTTGTTAAGGTGTGATTGATAAGAAAAGAGCTCGAGTGCAGTACTGGAGAGTGGGTGTACTTGAGGGAAGCTGGATAGCTTGAGAGTGTGTGAATTAGAATACGATCAGTCTACCTGGATAGGAAGAGTGATCTCGACTTCTCTGTTTCGGAGCTAAAAACAAAATCCTAGTGAATTGTCGGAAATCACAAAACGTGATTATCCGTCCGTGGAGTAGTCAGTATTGGGAACTTCCTTAACCCAATACTGGAAACCACGTAAAAGGTTATGTGTTCTTCGATTCTGCAATTTTCTGTTTGAGGATTTACAGTTCTTGTGTTCTGCAGAATTGAGAAGAGTTCCAGGTACACGGGAACGATTTACACGGACGAGTCAACCACGGTTCAACCCTTAAACAAAACGCATCACTTTGTCAATCAAGGATCAATAGAGTAAGAAACTGAGTGGGCTTGAGGTTCAGGCCCATCGTAGTTCACTGTTCTACTAATTGACGAAAGATTGAGTTTGTCCAATTTGGTTTCTGGTTTCTATTATCTTCCTTTCGTTCTTCACCTGTTCTACCAAAAGATCGAGTTAGGGTTTCAGGTTAAGAAAGAACGAAGACAATCTGCCGCGTAGGCATCTCGCGCTCGACGCCAACAGAATGCCTCGTTCCTTAAACAGTGCAGTCAACTGATGATACGAGAACTCCCCACCCGGATCGGAGCGTATTATCTTTATGGCCTTCCCAAATTGAGTAGACACCATCTGCACAAACTCCCTAGCCACTATCATGAGCTCCGATTTTTGCCTAAGAAAGTACACCCAAGTGAAGCGGGTTACCTGGTCTACAAACAAGGAAAAATATCAAAATCCCAACCTCGAGGTCACAGGCGACGGACCCCATAAGTTAGTATGAACCGGCTCGAAGGGCTCAGTATACACAGTATCACTTGCAGTAAACGACTTTTGTGAAATCTTAGCTTGTAAACAGTGAACACACTCATGCGAATTATTCCCCGACAAAGATCTAGATAACTAATGATTTTGAAACATAGTACGAAGTCTCACAGAATTGGGATGACCCAATCGAAAATGTGACAGATCCCAGTTTGACAATTGGGCGGAATAACCAGAACAAGAAATAACATGACTATTGTCAACATCAGCGACTAAAGATTGCACATCTAGTCTGAAAGAGCTCGATCCACCCTCATTAACTGTCGCCTCTCCCAGCCGCGAGATGTGATCCAGCAAATAGACCCGGCCTGTCGGCCCGGGTTTGACAATTAAATACTTGCCCTATATTGCACCCGACTAGAGTTTAAAAACTTGGGCTCTAGTCGGAATTAATTCGCGGTGTAGTTTCGTGCGAGTCATAGCTAACTTCCAAAACCATTTTTTACCTAGGAAGTGTTTTTTCCTTATTTGTTTAAAAAAAAACCTAAAATTCTCATCCAAAATAAAATTTAAAATGTTGCATATTCTTTCCACATCACCAATCCAATGTGGTGCTCCCGGAGCACCTAATAATTCCTCCAAATAGAACAGGTTATAAATGCAAAGATTAGGAGATGCTTTTGCACTTGCTTGTGGATAAATATAAGCACAGTGTAAAATGTAATTAGGGTTTACAGCTAATCATCGTTTGGAAATCAAGTTCTTTCCCCTTTCGTGTATGTTCCCATTTACTTGATTCAATTGATTTCGTCTTTCACACACAAGGATTACTATAAACCATGCACGTACCACTTTCCTAGTTAAGCCACCAATCTCTTGGCTTTCTTCTTGGTAGTGTCAAAGAAATGAAGAATTGACAAGTTAGTTCTGTACCCTCAGATTATGGCTAGTAATTAGTCTTTGAGAGTGACAAGTTAGTCGATTGAGAAAGCAGTTACTTGTATACAGCTTGTAGGTTTCCCTTTCCACTTCCACGTTAGCTTCTCGTACTGATATGGAGAAGTACTGAACTAGACAAATGACAATACTACATAAAATCGCAACGTAGATGAGTCGTTATAGTGTGATTATCGACTTCCGAACAAACTTGATGAGAAGATGTCTACGATACTGCTCTGAATACAACGCTTATATACAAACGACAATACTGAACTCGCAACCTAGATGAGTCGTCATAACGTGATTATCAACTTCCGAACAAATTTCACGAGCATATGTCTACGATACCGCTATTATATCAATGTTAGCAGACGATTAACCATTAACTATATGTACGTTTTCATCCTACAAATCTAAAAAATTTGAAGGCAGTATTTATGGTCTATCAATATGGTTAAGCCATTTATCTCACCCGAGATGCTACTGGACGAACCTGGTCAATAAGGATCTCGCGGATGCAGTGCCACCAGGATGATCAAATCTATGACCTTTAGGTCGCCACACGGACAATAGACCTTTTGGCTACAACCCTCATCTGCACTGTTTAAACGTTTCAGTTCGATTAAAAGTAGATATCTTCCAATTCTTCGACAAATCGCGAGTATAATCTTTGATACATGTCAATCGACAAATAACGGTCGATTATATATATAAAAAAAATTCCTTCCAAATGTCATATAATCATCAATCTAACCGTAACAATAACAATTCCTCACAATATAGGATTTGAGACTAGATAACCGACATGCAATTCCTCATTGGTTTATTATAACTTGTAATGTTGGTCATAAACTAATGCTCTTTTTTTTAAGGTGTTAGTAATGTGAAAGACAATTCCCTTAACTTCAAAGCAATTTACCAGAGAGAAATTTGAGGTAGATGGGTTAACAACTCGACCGAAATTTTGCCTGTGAAAGATCGACCCTTCAAACTTGGCAAAAGTGGCTGTGTTTGCCATAAACAAGGAGCTTCTCCCCAATCCTCACCACCAAACAAATTTGATTAGGATTAGTCAGTACTTAACCACATAGAAATGAGTTTGTAATGACTTTGAGTAATTAGCCTTAATTTCAATCTTTGGTTAGACATCATGTTGGAGTTTATACACCCATCACGTTTTTACTTGTTTTGGAAGAAAGAAGGAACTAGGATCAAAGTACATTTGTCTACGGTGGTGAAAAAAATGCAGATTCTTAAGTACATGATGGCAGTCTTGATTACATGGAATTGGTGTTTATGGTGGGTAATTGTTCGACAGAGAATGGCGAGTTGCTTCTGATATCTAATCATAATCGATCAAATTGAACTTTCTCGTGTTATTTAATAACAAAATCGAACTCAAATTCTCAACTTTATTCCTTATGCAGCCTTTGCATCAAGTTGTATGTTCAATTATTTTTCCTTTAACGGTGAAGAATTTGATGATGCGGAAATACGAAAGAACACAAGATTTTACGTGGTATCTTCGATCGATTAATTGATCGAGACTAATCCACGGTGAGCTCATAAGAGCTCACGACTGATCTCTTATTAGGATTACATCTTGACGGCTTGCTATCACACAAGTCGATAGATAAGCTTATATAGATAAACTTAGGGTTAAAACCCTAATCCAACGAATCAGACGAGGCCCAACAAGGCCCAATACTAACACGGTTTAAGTAACCGCAACACTCACTACAAGAAAAACTGCCTTCCGTAACCACTATAATTGGTCGTTGAAAGTGCAAAATTGGTTGCAGATACGTTTCTACGACCAAATAATTTTGGTAGCAAAAATGGTCGTTATAGGCGCGTTACCAATTCCTATGGTGACCAAAAAGGAGATTGGTAGCGGATAGAATGGCTATCGCAACCAATATTATCAATGGTAAAAATCTGGAATATATAGTTACCAACTTTTTTTGGTTGTAATAGTTCCGACTACGACCAATTTATTTGGTTATAAATTTTACTTTTAGTTACCAATTTTATTTTTAGTTACCAATCCTTTTGGTAGTGAACGTATATACACAACGAACAATTATGGTCATGAAAAATACATACGCCGACCAATTAAATCATTAAAGATGACCATTTTCTTGGTTATGAAAGTTTAACACAACCATGAAATTTGGTCGTGAAAAACATATATGTCAACCAATTTTGTCATATTAACAACAAAACGTTTTGGTAGTAAGAGTTTAAGGCAACTATAAAATTTGGTCATGAAATGTACATACACCAACCAATAAAAACCTTTAAAATGACTAATATTTTTGGTTGCCAGAATTTATCACAACCACCAAATTTGGTTTTAAAGTTCGTATCCTAACCAATTAATTAATTATTTTATACGCCCAGTATTGTTTCGATGCACAATGGTATTGAAAATGTGTTATGTTCAAACTTGAGCTAATTAATAGATAAAAACGGTAGAAACTATTATTCCATACAAATATAATTTTACATCTCATATATAACATAAAGTAAGGATTAGCAGTAACAGAACATCTCAAAAAGAACAATCTCTAAGTGTCTAATTTCACAGATACCTGAGTAACCCAATCCATAATTCTACAACTCTTCACTTCTTCTTGTTCTTGTTAACCTTCCAGCTTTAGGCTCACTTCTTCCACATTGGATTCCCAGATTCATCATTCACTTCTGCAGCATTTCAAAGTATAAAATATAAAAGTAATTAGGTGATAGTTCATTAACAAAGATTGAAAATAGGAAAATAAGAGAAATAGTACCGATGTGCTAGCATGAGTCCTAACTTCCCGATCCTGACTACAAAAAAGACACAGTAATCTTGTCTCATTTTCAATGACTTCAATTCAAGCACAACTTTAAAGAGCATCAGCAACTTAGAATAAGAACATAGAACAAATGGATAACTTTATCTGGTGCCATAAAATAAAATGAAAAGATTCCCCCGCAACAACGAGAGAAGTAAATGGTATAACATAACAGGGGAAGGAGGAAAAGGGTAACTAAAACTTAACTAACAGAGGGAGTTCAACGAAATCAAAATCAGGTTGAACTGTAGCTAATGAAGCTCAGGGTGCAGTGTGACGGTAAGTAAAATTGCAGAAGACATTGCAGGTTCACTTTGAAACCTATTCGCTGCAACATGGACATCAAAATACCTATATTCCACCGTCCTAGGAGGCGAAGAATCCGCATAACTAGCTTTATGAGAGCAAAATCAAAACACTTGAACTAATAAAGTTTATCTATGGTATCATGAGATTCTCTACATCTACTTCCGAGAACATTCCAACTAATTGAAGTAAACTAGACACAACGTTCTATCATCAATTACCATCATCAAATTTAAACCAAATTCTACACGAAGACTAAACAGAACTGGCATGCATAAAGTAGCTTCAGTAATCAATACCACCCGAATAAGAAAACGAATGAAAATCATGTAAAAACAAAGGACACCAATTGTAGACACGGTAGTTGATAGCTTTAGCATTCTGCATATATCAACAAAGCAGGGGAACTATGAACGAAACATTACCAACGATAGTGGTTACGTGCACGAATCTATTTATATGGCAGTATAGTAGTGTCAAAGAAATCATCCCATGAAACCAATCAAATCAATTTAGGTCTTAGTAGGTAAAGTAGTGGCAGACCTGTATGGAATGTGCTCGTGAGTTCAGCTATCCTGATAAGAAGAAAAATTAAACCAAAGAAAAAGACAATAATACAATTAGATCAGGCGAGAACAAAAGCAGAAAAGCTAACAAAGTATATACTGGAAACAAAATTGACAGAGAGAATTTCCAATCTCTTGGACGAATTAAACATGAATTTATTTATCATATGCACGACTTAGAAACAGAGAAAATATTATGTGAGTTTTGTACATTACTACCTTAGTAACTTAGTAATATATGGTTTCATCATCTATGACCTACCCATGGTCAAGAAAATGGCAGAAGCTGCAACAACTGATGGAGGGTAGCAAAGCATGTTGTACTCCAGCAGAGATAGTTCACTGATGTAATTTACTAAGAAGCATTCGAACTGCATTGATGGGACCTCATCGATTACTTGAGCAGCTCTCACAAATCGTCTTCATAACAAGGGCCATGCAACGATAACAAGAAGTCAGCACACAGAAGCCAAGAAAAAGCAGAACTGCAGAAGGCAGTGCAATGGATGAATGCAAGTTACCAGTAAAGGAACGTCACTCAACAAGAAACCTGGAAACTTGTTACTTATGTAGTAATCATCATGGAGGCAACACCAAGCAATTGCAAACTTTGCTTGTTCATCACATTGCCGGAGAGATATCGATCAATGTATTTAACGGACAGATACAAGGTATCTGGCACAAGTCTACTTTTCTGCAACCTCCACAAACGTGGTTGATCATCTTCAGCAACCCAAAAAAAGACAGATGACTGGACAAATTGAGATTTTGTCAAAGTAATTCACCTGCTGCTAATTCGTTATCAGTAATATAGAGCTTGTTCAATGCCTTCTTGTTGATAGAATCAATCTCATGCAAGTCATTATTGTTCACGTACTCAATATCATGGCTTTTGAAGGAATCACAGGAAGTTTCATCTCATTTAGTTGGAGCCACATTCATCTCACAGTAAGCAGGAGGCTTGACAATGCTTGAGTCAACTTCATGGCTTCTTCGTGCAGATGTGACCTCAATCTTAGTCGGTTTCACCACTTCCATAATTGAAAGCTCCAAGTATCAATAATCATGTTCACCTAGTGCTGCAATCAAGAACTAACACCAAAGACGGGACAACTAGAGCAAAGAACGAAGAAGTTAGATTTTAGAAAACTCAAAACCCCTAACCTGATTTCTACGGCGCCTGCTGAAGCACTCAAACGACCTCCTCGAACTCATTTTCCATTAAACCTTTGTTATGCAGAAAAACCACAACGAAAAATCACACCAAAGCATCACAACAAAGTAAGAATTAGAACATTAACCTCAACAGATAACTATCAGTTCTTACTTGATGCAAATACCAATTCACCTGCGGAGAAGGAATTTGCCAGAGTTGGAGGCGGGATTATTCGCGATCAATTCCCCTGCGACAAGAGCTTCCAGAACCCTAGCTCAGCAAAGAGAAATCAGAGAGACAAAGGAGAAGGCCTCACAGTTCCGAGGCGGCGACCGTGCTCGAGATCAAAATCACATCGGCGCTGGTGAGGGATTGCACTCCATGGCTAGGGATTGGAGTGACGCTCGTGCTCCAGCGTATTCGGCTTGCGTGTTCTCTCGATGATGCCAGGGGCGACTCGAGCTATAGGCCGTCTTTCGTGATCTCACAATGATGCCAGGGACGACCTCGTGCTCCTTCGCCTCCATGACTTTCTCAATGACGGCGGTGACGAGAGTGCCAATCCTGTCATCGGGGATCAAGATGACGGCGCCTGGAGCTATCTTTGGGAAACTGGAATTGCCGGATCTCAACGAAGCAAATAAGGAATGTAAATTAAGAGGAGACGAGAGAAGATGAGAAATTGGAGTCAGAATCGGAATTGAGAAGAGAAGGAGGAGGAGGAGGAGGAGGAGGAGACTGAAGACGAAAATTCAAGTTAAGCGGAAGAAGGAAGGAGATAGAGGAGGAAAAAAGCGTAAAGACTAAAGATGGATTCTTATGCATAACTATTACTACAGCCACTAAGTTTCAGTAATAGTTACATACAGTACCTACATTTTTATACAAGAGCAACACAATGACAACCAAATAATTTAGTTGTTGAATTTTCTTATTGGATTTGCAACCAAATTATTTAGTTATTTAAAATTTTGAAAATTCTTATTTAAACTCATAACCAATTATATTTGGTTGGATAAAAGTAAAAATTATTATATTACCAAATTTTTTGGTTGGAAAAGCTAAAAATAATTTTGCTACCAAAATTATTTGGTTGGAAAAAAGTATAAATACTTTTGCTACCAAATAATTTGGTTGGGAAAAGGTATAAATTCTTTTGCTACCAAATTATTTGGTCTCTTCTAGTTTTATTTGGTTATCAATACTTTGGTTTTAATAAGCAACCAAATTGTTAATATTTTGGCTACCAAAATTTAATTGGTTGTAAATACTAACCTTTTCTCAACCAAATTTAGTTTGGTTGTAAAATTTTTGGTCGCGAAACCTACTTTTTGTTGTAGTGACTCCCCCTCAAGCGAAGACATGAATGACAAGAATGTCGAGCTTGAATAAGTAAATGTGAAGAACAAGCATGATGGCTTGAACCACAAAACTCAAGATGAATAACATCTCAGACAAGGTTGATTAGAGACGACTGACTCTCTCTGAACAACCTGACGATGGAGACGGTTGACTGCGTCTCTTGAACTGGAACACACTTGGTGCATCGCGGTCGACCTGATGACGGAGTTAGTCGACCGACGTATGTTGACCTCCTATTCTCCCCCTCAAGCCGGAGCATGAACATCGTGAATGCCCGTCTTGAAAAGTGATGAATGGTTAATATGTGCCCACTAATGAACCGGAAGGGGGACGACCATTTTTTTGATCGTGAATGCCAGCTGGACGATGAAGGGACGATGACTTCTATGATCGTACTACCTTTTGAACGCCAGGGGACGACCAATTTATGGTACATGAAGGCCTCGTTACCCGGATGGTTGAAACCGATCAAAGTGCTTGATCTTGGTGCTAAAACTCACCTTCCACTGCCCAATGATAGACCACCATACAAAGAACTGCAATCAACAATTCTCGGCTTGAATTGGAGTTTACCGACTCAACAACTCAAACGTAACCAATATGGTGTTTTGCTACAAGGACGTGCAACTGCAAGGCTTTGATATTTGTCGCAAAAGCTAAGGCCCCACAACCAGTAGAATTAATAACTTGAGGAGCCAAAACATACAGCCAGGGGGCAATGTTTGGTGAAGATGACCCGACACCAGCAAATTGTAAAAAACCCGACTACCACGCCGCAAGATGTAGCATCAGCGGCCAATCGACTCCATCAAACAAAATTTTGATTATAGGTGATGGAAATAGACCTGGATTGAGATCCTTGTGCATGACCAAGTCGGAGGCGGAAAGCTCCGACGAGGCAAAGATAATGACGGAGCTCCAAAATTATATTGGAGCGGACAACCATGATGGCACCGCCGAATTTGATGGAGGCGGTGACTGTGATTTGGCATTCTGCGACTGGCAATGATGACGACCAGAGGAGGGACCGGAGGAGTAACAACTTCTTTTCCCGATTGTTGAGGATCTATGCCCGTCGGGATCACACGGTAGCTAGGGAAACGGACTGAATATCGGCTCTCCTGCAGACTACCTGTGACTTAGCGACTGTGACAATGACCCCAAGGATGAGCGATTCAGGACAGAACTGGATGCCCGACATGAGCTCGAGGAAGGTGTCTCACAGTTGACGTCGTGACTCCCGGGTCCTTGACTGTGACCAACGATGGCGCCGTCAATGATGGTAATGAAGCAGGGATGATTGAACAAGCGGATTGGACTTCGCCTATGTCACTTGGACGTATGGAGCGCGGGACTGCTCATCCAAAACGAGAAACCACGGAAGTGGAGGGATGGAAGCTCAAACCCTAATCAAGGATCGAGATTTGCTCTGATACCATGTAGAATTTGATGATGCGGAAGGAACGAGCACACAACACAAGATTTTACGTGGTATCCTCGATCGATTGATTGATCGAGACTAATCCACGGTGAGCTCATAAGAGCTCACGACTGATCTCTTATTATGAGCTCACGACTGATCTCTTATTAGGATTACATCTTGACGGCTTGCTATCACACAAGTCGATAGCTAAGCTTATATAGATAAACTTAGGGTTAAAACCCTAATCCAACGAATCAGACGAGGCCCCAACAAGGCCCAATACTAACACGGTTTAAGTAACCGCAACAAGGATCACCTTATAAATCGACTACGAAACGATAATAGCTAGTCTTCCCAAATCTAAGCACATATAGGTGTCAATGTCGTACAAGTGCAATAGTATAAAACGTAATAAGTGTGTCTTTTGTGTATTTTTATTTAAAATGTTGACGTAGGTTAATGTATTTCGAGTTTTAATTCGCATCACCTATTAATCTGACAAAAATTCACCAACGACAGTTAACAAAATCTGAACTTGAATCACTCGTGCTCACACGAAATTTTTCATCGTATATTTATGGAACCAAATAATCTCAAACAAATGGTGTATCCTAATGCCGCCATTAAAGAAATTATCAAAGAAAAATTGTACCAATTTGATGATTCACCCTCAAGTAAAAGGAGATCAATGACACTCCCTCTCTAAAAGCCTACTCTAAACTAGTATATAAAGGTGGTTGAGTGGGAGCTTTTTGGTGGCCATTTTGTGCACTGATTTTGTTTCTTTTGATTACTTTTCTCCACAAACCCTTTTCTTGCTTGCATTTCCATCATCACTCATAATACCTTCCCCAAAAAAATATACTTTCCACAAATCCCTCTCTCCAAAAGAAAACCCCTGTTTCCGGCGAGCAATTTGTGACCGAGTTTGTATGATCGGATGGGAAGGCAGCCGTGTTGCGACAAGCTCGGGGTAAAGAAGGGGCCATGGACCGCCGACGAAGACAGGAAGCTGGTCAACTTCATCGTCACCCAGGGCCAATGCTGCTGGCGCGCCGTCCCCAAGCTCGCCGGCCTCCGCCGCTGCGGGAAGAGTTGCCGCCTCCGGTGGACGAACTACCTCCGCCCGGACCTCAAGCGCGGCCTCCTCAACGACGCCGAGGAACAGCTCGTCATTCAGCTCCACTCCCGCCTCGGCAACAGGTACACACACTAACTGTTATTCAGCTCTTCTTCTTCTTCATGCCCTTAATTGCTGCAATTAATACTCTGTTTCCGGTAATACTCTGTTTTTTCCGAGAGATGGTCGAAAATTGCGGCGGAATTGCCCGGAAGGACAGACAACGAGATCAAGAACCACTGGAACACCCACATCAAGAAGAAGCTGATCAAGATGGGGATCGATCCCGTCACCCACCGTCCGCTCGATGATCAGGAGAAGCAATCCAGCGGCGGAACAGAGTCCGAAAATAGTGCTCTGCTGCCGAAAGGGAGTCACTGTAGCAGCGAGAACAATTCGATCGACGACGACGAATCTCGGCCGTTGGATCCCAACCCAACGAGCGAGCAGTTGCTGGGTTGGTCATCGGCCCCGTTGGATGAGGTGGAATTCCCCAACCATATCGAATCGACCTGGAATTCCTGCCTGACGACGGCGGTGACGGCGGCTGTGGGTTCTGGGTGCAGGGGAGACGGATATTCGGATCGGGTAATGTTGGAACCGGAACCCGATTGGGGCTGGCCGGCGGGTTTGGAGTTCAAGATGAAGGATCCGATTGGGGACGAGCTGGGTTTTCTGAATGGGTTCAGCTTCAGTGAGATGGACTTGAGCTTGACGGAGCTGGGTGAGATCAGTTGATGATTACGGCTGTGTATATAGTTAATTTACCTTGATCACTACGTAATTAATTACTTTCAGAACATTTTCCCCATCGGATTCTGCCTTGGGAAATAAGTTATAAGCAAACGAGAGAGTGAGGGTGAGAGAGTTGGTGGCCTGTCATGGTAGTCCAAACTGTGAAGAAAATCTTTTTGTTGTTCTTCTTCTTCGTTAAAACCTTGTCTTATGTTCGATGTATAGATGTTTGAAGGTTATTGGGATTGGACATGGATAATCACTTTCCTTGCGTAATAATAAACATGTTGAAAGGAAGTTGCATCAGGGATGAGTGATCTGGTTGTTGCTTACTCGATATCTCTGTTTGAACTTGATTATTGATCGCATGAATTTTGTTGGTCGTTAGAACAATAGAGTAAAACACATTTAGGGAATGAAAGATCTCACTAGTTGTTTCATATTGATGTAAGGGTTTGATTCTATTTTTTTTATAAATTTATATTGTATATTTAATTTTATATTTTTTATTCCTCGATAACACTAATTGATAATCGTTCATTAAACGAATAGTATTTAATTGATTATCCTGATGTCTCGAGTGGAGAATTATCCATAAACCATATGGGTATTTAGCTTGTCATCTTCCGAGTATTTTGGACATAGAAGAATAATTTATTTTCCAACCATTGACTTCAGTGCCTGGCTAGTTCAATCAAAATCCATACGCAATTCAAACTTGATCAAGAATAATCAAACAAATTTTCACTACAATATTCTGACTGATGATGACAAATGGGTAAAAGAAATATGACACTCCAACTGCCAAAGTTTGAATATATATAATAATTCCAAAACCAAGAGCTGATTTTAACGTACAAACAAACATTGTAAACATATCAAAGAGCTCTTTAGCTTTTTTTGGTTTGATCTCTTGCCATACTTGATTAGCTTGTACTCTCATTCAAGCAAATCCTAATCGAATCATGAAAACGAGACTTGCTAAAAAAACAAATCATGAGAAAGGTAAACTAATCAATACCAAGAGCTTTGGTTGGCCAGAGTGGCTGTAGAAGAGTGTAGTATAGTACATCTATGTTCCTTAAAAAATTAGCTATTGATATGGTTATTTTCCCCGATTGTGATTGTGCGCTGAAAGAATTAAACTTGCTTGACGAAAGTATCCATAAATTTTATCATGAGTAATATTTGATAAAACAAAATCATCAAGAATTGTCAAAGAGAAAAAGAAGAAAAAAAAGATTTTGTCTCAATTTCGCTTTCATCGCTTACGCTTTCCATCGTTTACACTCAATTTCACCATAATATTATTTACTTTGGGACAACTATCTTGATATTTTTTTATTCTTCACTTATTTTTATCCTCTACACTCGGTTTTATTATACGCTCTTTTTTTTTCACAGTGATTTGTTAATTTAAATTTTTGTCTTTCAACTCCTACTCCAAATTCACCATAAGTATTTTTTACCTTTAGACAACTATCTCAGTAGTTTTTCATTCTACATTATGGAATATTTACTTATTAAAAATGCATTACATAAAGTTTATAATTGATTATAATGTTCATCATCTCAACAATTTGCATTTACGCAAAAGTTATGCAAGGTAAGTTAAATTTTTCAAAGTAATGACTATTTATTAGCCAAATCTTTTTCGGATTTTTTTTTAGTCAAATCTATTGAAATACTAAGAATTATAATTTTAAATCGAATAGTGACTCGCGACAAGCTCAAGATGTGGGGTAAGATCAATGAGGCAGTGTGTGTTCTTTGTGATTTGGAGGAAGAAAGCCGCTCTCATTTGTTCTGTAGTTGTGATTATACTTGGCACTTGTTTGCTGCGGTATTTGGCAGTATGCTGCAAAGTTGGGCTTCCGATTGGGAGAAGATGCTGCAAGAGGTGTGTTTAGTGACAAAGAATGGTAGAGAAGGTTCTCTTATGAGTGCTATTTGTTGTTGGGTTTGCAGTTTGGTTTGGAAGGAAAGATGTAGGCGTGTTTTTGGAGAAATTCCCAAGCCATGGGAGGTTGTGTTTTTTCAATTGTGTGAGGAGGTTTGGTTATTAGCACAAGAAAATTGAAGATTTAAGGAGGCTGTTAGGCAGAGTAGAGTGGTAGGAAGATTAAATCTACACTTAATGGAAGAAATCATTACCGGAAAAAAAAACTTTCAGCTAGCAATTTTGTTAGTAATATTGACTTGACAACATAATACTGATTTGGAAGAGACACATGAAGGTCAACATTCCAAAATTTTAGTATTTTAACTAAGAAAATAGTTATAAAATTATTAACGATAATGTAAAAATGGCTAATATTTTAACACATTACAAAAAATTTGGCTAATAAATAGCATTTTAATAGGGTTGGATAAAAAATAGACATTATCCAATTTTTCATTGTAGTTTAACTAAATGTGATGCTTTCAATGACTTGATTTTTGTAATAGATCACACGAAAGATTTATATAAAAAAATTCTATAAAAATTATGTAAATCTGGTAAACATATATATATATATATATGGTTTAGGCTAGCGTACGCCCGGGCGTACGTTAGACTACCGTATGTCCATTTGAGTTTTGCTATTTAGATCATGAATTGACTGGAGTTTTGGGCATGATACTATACCCTAACCACTAATGGGTAAACCCCAGTCCCTAGTTTTCTAACCCAAATCATGAGATTCGTTTAATCTTGAAATGAAAATCAACAATAATTTCGACAAATCAGAACCGTTGATTTTCATTTCAAGATTAAATGAATATTATGCTTTGGATTAGTGAATTGCGGACTAGGGTTTACCCATTAGGGTTTAGCGTAGAATATCATACCCCAAACTCCGGTTAATTCATTGTCTAAATAGCAAAACTCAACGGGCGTACGGTAGGCTAGGGTACGTCCGGGCGTACGCTAGCCTTTGCCAATATATATATGGCAAAGGCTAGCGTACGTCCGGGCGTTGAAATTTTCATTGATTTTCATTTTAAGATTAAACGAATCTCATGTTTTGGGTTAGAAAATTAGGGACTGGGGTTTATCCATTAGAGGTTAGAGTATAGTAGCATGCCCCAAAGTCCGGTTAATTCGTGATCTATATAGCAAAACTCAATGGGGCGTACGCTAACCTAGCGTACGCCCGGGCGTACACTAGCCTGGTAAGAATTAACCGAAGTGACTTCTATCGTTCCTTTGGTAAATTCTAGGGTACGACTTACTCTAAGTAAGAAACCACTATCTAGACCTCGAATTAACCGGATTTTTGGGCATGATACTATACCCTAACCCTTGATGAGTGAACCCTTGGTCTTAGTTTTCTAAATCATAGAGCCTAACACCTAAGATTGTGCATGTAATTTGTTGCATATATTTCGACGAATCATAGTCGTTGATTTTTGTTTCTAATTAAATTTATCTTAGTATGTGAGATTTATAGAATTAGGACCTAGATTTTAATCTTTAAAGGTTCAGGAATAGTATCAGATGCCAAACTCCGGTCAATTCGAAGTCTAGATAGCAATTTTTTACTCATGGTATGTCGTACCCTTGATTTTACCCAAAGTACGATAGAACCGTCCATATATATATATCAATTAAACAAAACATACAACATAAGTCTTAATGACTAAGCCAATATACAAAATTTATGAAGAGATAATAATTACTTATCTAACAATTAAACAAAAATATCATGTCAGTTTTTCATGATATAAATTTGAATGAAACTTTCTTAGGTATTAACTAAATCGTTGATGATCTCATCAATTTATATTGCACAAAAGTTCTGTAAGTTTGATGATTTTTTACATTTTTCAATCAAATGTGATACTTTTTTAAATTTAATCCATTTATTATCAACTAACATTTCTTTATTATTACATACTATATTCGTCATTTCATCAATTTGCATTACACAAATTAAACCTTCGGTAAGATAAGTTAATCTTACATATAGTTTATCAAATATCTTGTAACTGGATTCTATTAGTAGAGCACTACCCACGTTACGAAAGATTGCATAATACCATTCTATAAAAATTATTATAATACAATTGATGTAAAACTTATGAAGGTTGTAGCCTGTAGGGGTATTTTTTTCCCCCAATAGCTCACTTGCATTACCAAGAAAAGAAAGATACCAAAATTTACACCTCAAAGAAAAACCAATATGTCTGAAATCAAAACTATCTGCACTTAGCAGGAAAAAATGAAAGGGTAGATATTTCTTATGCATCAATCAAACAAAAGTGTTGTGTAAGTCTTTTGTAATAATTAAGATACTATGTAAAAAAACTTATGCAAGTGTCTTAATTGAACTATATTGTAAATAATTGTATTCAACTAAAACAGATGATCATGACCATAATCAAACAACCATATAATATATGATTGAATCAACTAACAGATGCACAACCCTAATATTCAGAGGCCCTATATCGGATGGCTTCCCAAAAGTCTCGGATTATAAAAATAAGCTCTGAAATCGTGTTAATTATTGAAAGGGATTTGTAAATACATACATCTTATAACCGTGCACCGACAATAATGCAATTCTAACATACTCAAATTTGTTTCTTCCTCTCCTTGATCTTGATGCAAGAAGAAACCTTCTTTAATTATTAAGCCGACATTACTTATATAACTCGTGGTTAGCAATTAAGTAATAGCAAAATGTGGAGCATGTATCATGACCAGAAATAGTTAATTGCACCCGTGACCTAAAAAGAGCACATCCTTCCTTTCAGGAGTGTCCAAATTTGAGAGAAAAGGTTTCGACCCTCTGGCTCTGGGGGAAAGGCAAGGCGTCGTGGGCGCCATTTGTACGACGAAAGGGCCAAAGTGCGCTTCTTTTTTAGAGTGGATTAAATAACCCTTTCACTTTCTGCAATTCGTATCGTACTGTCTGATAGTTCGATTTTAAGAAACTCCTACCAGAATTTAATCAGTATACAGTTTTAGTGATGTAAATTTTGGTTAAATTATAATTTCAACACAAAATATTATATACCGCTGACTTTATCAATACAAATTCGCAAGTGAACAACAGCAGTGTGTGCAGTAAGTCACTGATGTGGCACGTCTGTGACATCAGGTATGACACTTCCCTCATGTCATCTCTGTTCCGAATGGCAAAGGAAAAACTGTGCCGTTTCATCTGCCCAGAGAACTGAGAGGAGGGATGTCAAGGCCCAAGGGCCCATCCATGATGTAAAAGTTTCAGACAGAAAAAGCAATGGGGATACAGAAGAAACGGAAGAAGACACATCACACAACTCTTTCTCCTATTAACTGACCATGACTCCGTAAAGAGATCTTTGGAGATTCTTTTATTTTTTATTTTTACAAAAGACAATCATATCAAAGAAGAGATAGTTATATTCTGGAATTTAGCCAGGCCAAAAAATCATAAAAGCGACATGCAGTCGGGTACAAAACTTTGGAGATTACTGGTTACGGTAAGGAAGTATAGAAAATGTACTTACTATAGCATAAGAGCCATTCATTTAATTTATGGTTAGTATCTTGACTCTTTATTTAACTTTAAAAGGTCGTTCAGTAAGCAAGTATTTTGTCCATTGATTATTAGCAAGGTTGCGTACTCTATTTAGCCCGTTGGCTGGGTCGAGCAAGTGGACTGAGGGTTAATTGTCGAATCAATTTAGTCCGATTTTGTCCAGGTATATAAAAAAACTCATTACAATGTTGATACATTTATAAATTATATCAAATCCTATCTAACATATGAGTAATAACATATAACATTACTAAAAAAAAATATATATTGTATTTGGATCCAACATATAGTGAAAATTTACACACTATATAAACATTAGCATTCAAATTTTCAACTTAGAATTCCAAAGATAGGTTAGGCGAAGAGGAAAACCGAAAAAGAGTTGCATTTCACAAAGCAAAGGTGAAAACGACGTTGTGTGGCTCCCAACCTGGTAACCTTGCAGCGGGTTAACCCACAAATGTGTGTGACCCATTTTTCTCAACAGATCAGAATCAAAACGGGTCAACCGACTAGTCAATCAGCGGGTTGACAACCTTGGTTATTATAACACGTCTGTTCTTTTATATTGCAATTTTTGTCATTTAAAAAGATCAAGTTATTTGGAGTCCGTGCAATGTTAGGATTTATAAGATATATATAACAAAATAAAGATTTCAAACATTCATCAAGGTTCTTGCAAACCAAAACTATATTCAATATGAGAAATTTTACAATGCTATATAGTATTAGCAATGCAGTCAAAATCGCGGTTTAAAACTTAAAAACTTACGATTTTACACTTTTAGGTCACCAAAACGCTTTCGTTTTCATATAAAAACTCAAGTGCATAAAATCGGACTAAATTGCGCTTTAAAGCTTAAAAGCTTACGCTTTTACGCTTCTAGTTCACCAAAACGCTTTACATTTTTACGCTTTTACTTCACTAAATGAGTATTCTTTTCATGAAATTAATTATAAAAATTATATTTTAAAAGTAAATCACCAACAATATGATGAATTTGAGATTAAAAGATACATACTAGGTACTTTGATGCATTCTTAACTTCAATAGAGTAATCTAATTCACCAGCTAGGCTCTTCCCGAATTCATTAGCATATAGGAAAATGTGGCTTATTGTTAAGATTTATGTTTACGAACTTATTATGTAGATGCTATAACTACTTTAGGCATGAATTGCATGTATTTATTAACTTATATAAATTCTGAGCATTCATATTTTACACGGTATATGTCCTACTTAATAGATTTTTAGTTATTTTTTAGTATGTGTCAAAAACTTACGCTTTTACGCTTTGATTCTATGCTTTATGATTGTACCCATTTTCCGCTTGTAGGTAGAATCACGCTTTTAACTGCATTGAGTATTAGTACTATAGGGTTTTGTTTTTATGGTACAACTTAAAATTGTACATACGTTATGGTACAACTTCAAATTGTACATATACTTTTTGTACAAATTCTTTTATGGTACAACTTGAACTTGTACCTTTATGTGATGGTACAACTTCAAGTTGTAAAGTTGTACCATAACATAATAGTACAAATTGTTTTATGGTACAACCTAAACTTATACATTAATATTACGGTACAACTTTAAGTTGTACATTAAAGTACCAATACTATATAGCATAGTAGAAGTGCTCTATTCAATATACCTTCTTATAATCCCACCTGCAAATCCATGATTACATGAAATCTTATTTTGCAATACATAGTTGCCAGACAAGGTCTAAGGTCAGGAATGGCCACAGCAAGATTAAGATGCAACATTTGACTTGAAAGAAACAAATGAAATGAAGCTTTCTTTCATGGAGGACAATCAATGATAAATTCCATTACAGTGAAGACTATGCATATGGTTTATGAGAAAAGACATAAATATCTCTTTGGCAATCAAAGACCACTTGGCAAGAAATTGATGTCGCCTCTAACCTCACTGAACTGTAAAAACAAATTTGCAATGTTGGCCCTTTGTGTTCAAGAACCCAATCATGGTTTCCCTGAATAGATTAAGCTTATTGGCTCTTTGTGTTCTTTCAGCAGAAGTTTTTGGAACCAGCATAGAGAGTTGTACTTCCCCACCCACAAAACAGGATCCAAGAGTCTAAACTAATCTAATCTCTCTCTAGTGGAATCCAGAGCTAGCTAAAGCAACATTGACAGCTAACCTAACCTAAGCTTTGCTTTATTAATGTCTTAATCACAGGGCTTTCCCTGTAATTAGAAAAAAATTAAACTTACAATAGAAACAGACAAACACAGATTCGCTCTAGTTCAAGCAAACAAAAAAAAGACATAATATTCTCTCCTACAATCATCTCCTCTGGCACTGAATCAAAAGCAATGCCTGATCACTTTCTCTACAGAGTGCTGAAAATTGCAAAATTAGCTAAATTATGTGGGTACGGATGTGAATCCTTTCTTTTATAAAATCATTCACGCCATCCTCAACTCCTCAAACAAGCAACAACAGTTTGGGAGGAAAAAATTTGGAAACTCTTATGGAAAAAAAAAATCTATGGTTTTATGTACAAAACTGTGTTCTTTCAAAGTTGAGATGTGAAGTTTCGTTTGTGTGATATGTAGCAGCAGTGAAATCCTTGCGCTTCTCGGTGGTTTCAAAACCAGGTTCTCTTTCATAGTCCACAGTTTCGTAGAGCTATACATTCAGAGCTTTCCAGTGAGGGGGACTGAACTTAATGGTTGGATGCTCAAGTAGCCGGATGATATGCTGCTTCTTTTGTTACTCCTCTGGCTTCACAGAAGGCCTGATTATGGAACAGATTGCTTAGAATCATCGGCTGCTTCTTTGCTGCTCTTGATAACCATGTCATAGTTGATCGAAGCCAACTGAGACAAGTTCTGAAATACAAAAAGAAGGAAAAGAGAAGGTCCATTTATGATACGGTTAGATATGGAAAAGACGAGCAGAAAACAGGATCATTGTTAGTTCTTTTTTTTTTCCTGGCTTAGGTCTTACCTTGAAGGAGAAATTACTAAACGAATACTTCACAGCAAGTGTAGGTCCACCAAAGTCGGTTAAGCTACCACATTCATCTCCCTGAAAGTGTAACATATATGCAGTGGACATAACGTTACGATGAATAGTGGAAAAAGATCAACTTAAAAACAAATTAAGTGTGGTATTTGTTAGAGAGTGGTATAAGATCCAGCATAATCTTCTCCCAACAACTCGAGTTATTGGGAGCAACTGGTTCTTGACATGGTATCAGAGCCTAGAACCGAAAGGTCATGTGTTCGAATCTCCACGACCCCCAATATTAACCGTTGTCTTTCAAGCACATGGTATGGTGGGCCTGTGCAAACTTCAAGCCCATGGGTTGGCTTTCGTTTGAGGGGGCGTGTTAGAGAGTGGTATAAGATCCAGCATAACCTTCTCCCAACAACTCGAGTTATTGGGAGCAACTGGTTCTTGACAGTATTCAGTACCTCCTCGTCTGGCGTATTTCCGAGTGAACTGGTGCTGCATGAGTCAGTCAGGTCATCGAAATCGCTACCTCCACGAACATTATCGTCATCAGGATTCCATATATACCGGCTCATGAAGTAACTCGTATCAACTGCTTCTCCAGCTGGTATGAACGTAGCCTGTGAGGAAATGTAGCAGCTTTAATTTTAAGTGGTTCTCTGCACGATTGAACCTTTTTTTTGCTTCTGTTTGACATTCATCGTTAAACTCAAATGAACCAAACCTTTTGTCTTGCAAGCGTATCCCAATTTATGTCTCTAAAGAAAGCATGATGTTTCACCTGTGCAGAGAAGGTAAGCATGTGCTTGGTTTTCAGGTGGCCAAGTAGTACATTATATTTTTATCTAATTAATGGCTTTCAAGACGCATACCTCTTTGCCGCCCGTTGCCCCAAGCCTTTGTACTGGATTTTCTGTAAGCAGTCTACAAAGGGAAATAGATCATCCATTTCAACAAAAATATTGAGTCAACCAGAAAGATAGCCCTCGATGAAAAACTGTGTTTGCTTTGCTTGTACAGTTACCAATTTTGTATAAGCCAAACACAGTAAATTGTACAACTCATACAACAATATGTTTATTAGTATCTTGAATCTTGATAAAAAAAAATCCCATAGAAGAGTTGGAACAAAGGCAATCTTTGTTTTACTGACAATTCATTGTAGGTTGGAAAGAGATAATGTTTTGAAACATGCTCAAGGTCCTAAGTTTATGTTGATAGGGTGAATAGAGATGTTTTCTTACTTGTCAATGAAGTCATATGCTTCATAACTGATCTCGTCGGGTACCCTAGGCCAGGGTATATCTCTATTCATTATATTGTCGAATACTTGCTGCATAAAAACATGATCGAAAGTCAAGCGAAATCTCAAATGTTGATAGACTAAAGACAGGGAAATACTAAAAGTCAGGACCATGAAACAAATTTAACCCCAAGCAAAAGCTACTTCATGACTTGAAACTTTTATTGACCAGATAAGAGTACCTGAGGAGATGGGGCATTGAATGGAGGAATGCCTACAAGCAGCTCAAAAAGAATAATGCCCACAGACCACCAATCTGCAGTAGCACCTACACATGGATTATATCTTGAAATGAGTTGATAAATTTCGAGACCTTAAAGCTATAAAAAGAGCCGCAAAGAAAAGAATACAAGATAACAAACCATGTCCCATGCCAAGAAGAATCTCAGGGGCCAAATAATCTGGAGTACCAACAACTGAATGTTTCTGTCGCTCTCCTCTCATTGATGTCGTTTGTTCAAACTGTGCGTTATTGCTAAGAAAACCAGGACTTCTTAGTGGACCAGATAAGTCATCGGTGCTATCAATAAGACCAACCTTGGACAGCCCAAAATCTGTCAACTGTGTCAGCAGGAATTGAAAACTCAATTTCGATATGACAAGGGAAAAAATAATTGACAGCAAAAGAGAGGTCATATATTAACCTTTATATGCCCATCCTGACCAATCAACAAGTTATCCGGCTTCAAATCTCTGTGAACCACATTCAAAGAATGCAAATACTCTAGAGCAAGCACCTGGAAAAAAATCAAGCCAACTATTTGACTATTGATGAGAAGTTCTATTTTCATTATATTAAACTCGGTGAACAAGCATGTGTAAAAATAGCCACTTACAACTTCTGCAATATACACACGAGCCATATCTTCATCCAGACAACCCAAGTTCCTTAACAGAGAGTAGAGATCTCCGCCATTCAGATACTCCATAACTAGATAGAGATTTTCCCTGCACGTGAATGAGTAGAAAAATCGAACCTGTTTGATCGTTGATTGCAACAACTATTAGAACTAGCTCATATGACATTTTAATTGCAAAACTCAAACGGTGGTGTCTTGTAAGAGCCTTTGCTTACCACAAAAGGATTGCGAAGTGAAATCAAGATGTTGCGCTCTGCCAATATGCTTTCAACAGCATTTTTTCGAATCATATCAGCCTTCTTTAGAACCTGTATTCAATTAATGATTTACAAAGATTATTACTTCAAGAAAAGAAGATTAGCCTTTCATATTATTCTAACACCCCATGCATGGTACATCAATTTACATATTACAGGAAAGTAAGTGTAGGAATATCACCTTTATAGCAAACATGTCACCAGTGGCTCTTTTTCTGGCGAGAAAAACCCGTCCAAATGCTCCTCTGCTAATCGGTTTTATGATTTCAAAATCTTCTATGGACGTTCGATCCTTAGAACATGTGTTCATAGGACTTGCACGCAGACTACGGATGGTATCTTCTTCCACAGAGCTCTCATCATCAGCCATATGATTGGAATGATCTAGCTTTTCATCATCAATTAGTGCACATAGATGCGCATATTTCTCCCTGAAAGTTCCCAAAACAAGAAAAATGAGGGGGGATCAAACAATGACATGTCCATTACTGGTGGAGTCCTAATAAAGAAATGATTGATTAGGTGAACTTACTGTAATAACTTCTCAATACGTCGTCCAAAAGTCTCTACAATGAGAGCGTCCACCTTCCTGTCCTGTATGGCATACTTCAAGTCATCGAGACGGTCAAGCATGGACTCCAATGAACTATAATCAATGTCGTTTATATTTGAAACAACACGTGCGATCTCCAACAACTTGCTTATCTGTTTGAGAAATAAAAGACTCAAAGATTCAGAGACAT
Organism: Linum tenue; assembly: GCA_946122785.1. Classification (NCBI taxonomy): domain Eukaryota; kingdom Viridiplantae; phylum Streptophyta; class Magnoliopsida; order Malpighiales; family Linaceae; genus Linum; species Linum tenue. The sequence continues at coordinate 50,500,142 of CAMGYJ010000004.1, read as the reverse complement.
TCATATGAATCCACAATGGTCAATAAACGACTTAAATGGCAACTGGGCTAAACCTGTTGACTATTCTCCAGTTCAGAAATTGTTCTCCTGCCACTTAACAACAATGCAATCTGGCTAGTCCTTGGAGTTAACAATGGTGATCGTGGCGTTAAGCTTCCTGATGAAGATGCTTTTAATTCGGCATCTGTTACTAAACTGGAACGTGACTCTGTTGAAGTTGGTGGCAGAACGTTCAGTTCGTCCACAACAAATGCATTCTCAGCTGCATCAGCCATACCATCGAGCATGTCTTCTGGAGAGTTATGAGAAAAGCCACCCGCCTCGTCCAAGTCATGGGCACTCCCAGGGCTTTTGGGAGTGCTCTTTGGTGTACATGATTCAAGAATCTTGTCAAGAGTCTCTGCTACTCTTTCGAGTCGGTCATTTACAGTTAACCCCTTCAAATCACATCTATCAGCAATTGTACAAATAAGTGAGTGTTCCTCCACATGAACGATAGGTATCTCAACCTCACATATTCTACATATCATCGAATTATCATACGTAAGGTTATGATGATGTTCTCCCCAATACCCCCAAGAAGCTTTTCTTGCCCCTCCTGTCGATGGAGGATGTACAGAAGGTGTTTCAAAAATTTCAGAGTTGTCATCACCACCAATTCCTGTTTCACCTTGTAACGATGGCTCTAATTTGGCTTTTAGAGGTGTATCATCAACTGCATCATGGGCTTTCTTTTGTCTGTCAGGAGCACACGGAAGCTTTTTCCAGGACGACATCCTAAAGCTGTTTGCAGTTGAATCAACACTTTTGGCAGTGCTAAATTCTGGCTCGGGAATTTCATGTTTCACGGCCATACTACTCTGATCTTCACGAAACTTCTTTCTCTGGCTATCACTTAACAACTTCTCAGTTGCCAATGGCCCACTATAATCCTGATGTGCGATTGCCAACATTTGTTCTGGATAAACTCCAAGATCGCTTAACTGGTGAAGACCCAGAATGTTTTCTTCCTCATAACAACTCTCTTTTTGGAACTGCACAAGCCTAGTGCATCGAGTGAGGATGAACAAAAGGCGGGTATGTGCTTGTTTAAGGATCCCCATTGGTAGCTCCTGGCGCCTGTCATCTAAACCCTGAACGATTCCCTCGCATTTCACCCAAAATTCACTACATGGCATCTTTACGCATCTTCGAGCAATGAGCAGCAAGTCCTCTAAACTCACTCTCCATTCAGGATTAGTCTCGGAGATCTTTTCTAATATACTGACCAGATCCCCAGCAAATATACCTAAATCACAATCTACCTCTTCCTTCAACTTGTCGAATTTTGCCCTGATTGCAACCATGATTTCCTATGGGTTTCAACAGATCATTAGAAAGTAGAAAAAGGAAAAAACAAAATGCATACATAAGACACAACAAACACAACCAGGATATGAGCATACTTGTCCTTACTTCCATGTGTCCCAATGCTCTAGACTTCCACATCGGGAAAGGCCGAACACCTTTGGAATTGAGCTCATGAGAGAAGCTCTTGACATCGGGGCCTTTCTTTTTCCTGCCACTGGTAATGCGCATAATGGCTTGGAACCGCGGCGAGTGTAGTTCCTTGGCAAATGCTGCATGGTGGGTCTACAAGAGAGAGGGGGGAAAACCCTGAAGCTATATTCATTCAATTGGATTCTCATCTAAAAATACATATACGACAATGTCAATAAAAAAAATCCAGTCAACTCAGCCGCTGCTTAACAACTCGTATATTTAGGAGGGATTATTTAGTATTTTCCATCCTATTATCGCCCTCCACAAAACTTACTTTTTAATATTAAAAAAAATGTTTATTTTAGTTCCAATTTTATTTTTATCTCTTTCTCTCTCCTATTAACCTCCTTCTCTAATCTCTTTTCCGTAAAACACAACCAACGCAAAAGCCACAGAGATCGAAATTAAATTAAGAGTTGCACAGCCAGTAGATGGTAATTGGCTGCCGACTGGATGATCATTTATTTGGTACTGGGAAATTATACATATATGTTAACCCAAGTAAAAGATGGGATCGATATAAGGAACCATTTTTCCCCACATAATACATGGGAACCAATTTTGGGGCATAATTTGTCAATAATAAAGATAATAACTCACACAAGTAGGGGATGAATGATGACTCAACCATAGTTTCGATTTGGTCAAAGATAATTTGTTGGAGAGCGATAACTACCCAGCGATTTCTTGCTCGGTGAAGCCAGAATCAATGGTAGCGAATACTCACTATTATCTCCCATTTCGATGGAGAAAGTAGGTAATTTAATATATTTTTCACAAAAATTCTTACTATTAATAATTAAATAATTAGAATGTGTCAAAATTTGATGGGGAGGTGCATCAAATTTTGAAAGTTTTCTTTCAACAAATTGTTTGAATTTAACAATTACATCTTAATAGGTGATATTTATCAAGTTCGCAGAAATTTGAATTAAGTCATATGCAATCATGAACCTTTTATGAGTAAATAATCTTTGATTAATAATTGAATGGTGTAAAAAAATCAAGCATTCAAAATTTAGGAATTTAAACCAAAATCTTAATTGAATTATAAGAAAATTAAAGAAATAAGTAACTCAACTAAAAATTTGACAATATTCTATTATTAGTTGAGGGATTATACTAAACTAATCAATTCATAAATGATAAACGACGGCAAAGAACTATTCCGGCCAAGGCGCTAGGCACCAACTAGTTCCCATTCATACAAATTCTCAAGTCTCAACTCACAAAGCATCATTCTAAATTACCTCCAACGCTAGATTGAGCGGCGATGGATGACGTAAGGATTTTGATTGACTCCATGAAGTCCTTCTTCCTAACAAAATGAAAATACAAAAAAAAATTCTTCCATTAACAGGAGCAGTATAACCAAAACGAATGTAATTCAAAATTCCACAACTGGTTAGTTACCGGGGTCAATAGGGGGCATCAAATGGTTAATAGACGCCTTGGTCCTTCCTTCTCCTCGGCGTTTCTCCTCTTTATCGTCGCTTTGGTCTTTAGAATTGGGAACCTTCAGAGACATGTCGGCGGAAGACGAAAACCTGAGAGGAGAAGGAGACGGAACGGATCGCGTCCGGATATGGTTCAAGCCGAGGGAAGATGGGAGAATTATCGGAGCTTTGTCGTTCGGATCTCGCGATTCGTATCCCGAATAGTCTTCCTGATCTTTTTCTTCCTCCTCTTCCCTTTCTTCATTGTTTCCGGAGAAATCGGTAAAATCATCGAGAGTCAATTCGGCGGCGTCAGACCTGTGCAGCCGACGGAGGGGAATGGGAGGGATTTTTCGGAGTTTGTACGAGGTGAAAACTGGCAAAGAGGCTGAAGACGCCACGACGGTCGCGGGAGGTTCCCCGTTCTCGGTCGACATGATCGGCTGTTGGTGATGGCGATCAAGTCGTGCATGGCATTGTTGTGAGTGTGGGAGGTAGTGGCTATGAACAAATGAATGCTATTGGGAGATGAGAGATTATAAATTTTGAAGTTCTTTTTCGGGGAGGTCGGAAATCGCAGAGAGAAATTGGTTTTGGTAATGGGAGAAACTTATGGAATATTGAAGTTGGAAGAGCGAGAGAGGGGAGAGAGGAGGAAGAAGTTTCAGATTTTTGCGGGAAATGGGGCGTTTGAGGGTGACACGATTTAGGGATTAAGAACTTCTCTCTATTTTAGTCTATTTGATCCGCTTTAAAATAATAATTAAATTAAAAAAATTAATCAAACATTGCTAGGCAGTTGCTGAAGGAGTGTGTTTTTAGAATTGGCTACACGGTTTTGTTTGATAGCTCCACATTTGTCATTTGTGCAATCAAATAATCCCCAATTAAGATAGAACACCTAGGGTCTCCAAACCTCTTGAGACCATCAATTTTTGCAATCAAATTCAAGTTACGGTTTCTCGGCTCCCATGGCGATGCAAACACCAAGATTCCACTAGTGGGGCCTAGCGTTTGGCGACAGGGACCTTATCATTGGCTGAAAAACGCGAGAAGGAAATTGTCAAGCTAAAGAAATAAGATTTGAGATTTGAATATTGATCAACATATAGCTAGAAAATTGTGAGAAGGACAGATGCTACTGAGATAAATACTAGAATATTTAAGAGGATGTTGATAACTAATAAACGTTCAGCGGTGTGGCAGGACGACTCTGTGCACCTCTTCCGAGATGTGGTCAAAGAAGATGGATGGTATGTGGCAAACTCATACTCCGAGGATTTAGATAAAGAGTAACATGAGGAGGATGATCTCAATGAGGAGGACTATGACCCCAAGTGCCCTCCAATGCTATTGATGGTGGCGCCAAGAATGACATTAGACCCTTGTGTTTAAGGGATTAGGTAAGAAGATATGGTACTTGTGGCTTGCTCGTAGACTAATTTACCCATGGGAAAGGAATGATGATCATCAGATATAATATATGTAGAACGGTTGTTCCCTTTTCTGATTACAAAGCCAAAGGGACTACAACTTGGCTACTATGAGAAGGGGGGCTTTAGCTGTTGGGCGGTACCTATCTTACAATCCGCTGGTGATTTGAAGATTTTAACCTATCGAAAGCGGAGGTTACATCTAACATGGTGTGAGTTCAACTCCCAGAACTCCCAATTGAATTAGATGACCTTGACACGGTTATGAAAAATCGCGAAATTGATTGAGACTCTGATATGAGTTCCTCGAGCATTGAGTAAGGGGCACTTGGGAAGTTTTTTAGAGTATGTGTCAAATTTTATATGAATAATCCCCTCCTATCTCAGTATAAGGTAGATGGGATCGCATACTTGATTTAGTATGAAGGCAATGACAATACTTTGCGGTGAATGTGGAACACATGGGAAATCGATCCATCTTTGTGGTTGCCGGGATCTGATATTAGAGAACGGTACAAAGGAAGTTCTTGAGGTCGCTGAAACCTTGGACGCTGACCCTACACATGGTTTATTGTGAGTGGATGATGGTGAAGAAGAAACGGAGTCAACCAGCTAGGTAGGGTAGGTTCGGATGGAGAGTTTGTGGAACATTCAAACACGGCGAGATGAAGGCAACGAGTGGTACGCAAAATTTCTCTCACTTGTTTCATGAATGACCCAAGAGACTATACATGCAAGTGTTAAAATGTTTGAGACGAGTGGGGAATAATCTGGATCCAAAGCCAAGGAAACAAGCGTGCAGTTAAAGCTCTAAAGCCATTATTATGACAAGTTTTCCCACAAGTGATTTTCTTAATGGAAACCAAGCATACAAACGATGAAGATAAAGAGACACAACTAGATGGGGTTTGATAAAGGTTATACTTCCCGATCGTGGATTCTCAAGGGGGCACGTGTGGGTTAAGTATATGGTGGAAAGTAGATGTCAACTTTATGGTTATATCATCATCCCTTCACCACATTGTTGTTTGTCTGACCGAAGATGATGATACTTGTTGTAGATCCTCTATAATCTATGGTTGGTATGAGAGTCGAGATAAAGGTTACATATATGACTTGTTTGATTCCTAGCCGATTAGCGGAATTGATTGTTGTTATTGGGAAGGTATGTTAACCGGGTACTTTGTACTTTTGTTACGCGGGGTGGTCGAGTTGCCCATGAAGAGGGAATGATGGACCTTGGTTTTTGTATATGGGGAAATGGTTGGGCTGGTGGTGGCTATATTGAGGAGTGTTTGAACAGGTATATAACTTCGACAACCTGGATGGAGCGAGTTCTGAACATGGATAATGATGAGTATGATCATAGATCAATGGTGTGTGATACACAAGGCGAGGATAACGTTGAACTAAGATGGATTTGTTCGTTAAAAAGTGAACCCCATTGAGTTAAACACGAAGAATTTACCAAAGTGATGGTAAGCTTTGCAATGGCTCACACACTAGCCAAGCTTAATTCCTATCGATGAAAGCTCGATGAATTGAGTCACATTGCATCTAGAGAAGGTTATCAACTAGCGAAAGCAATTGGAGAAGGTGTTGGAGGAATGATAACTCGTCTTTTATACATGCTTTCACTTCCTTTTGAGTTTATTTTATGTTGAAATTTAGCAAACTTTCTATATTTTGTCAGTTTTATACTCGGTTTGGTGTTTTAGTGTGTTTTAAATCATTGAGATTGATTAAGATGATTGTTGGAGGAGAAATGCACAGAAAGCGGAAATTTGGAGTACATGTGTTTTGGAATGCTTTTAGGGATTGTTTGGAATCTTTGATTCCGGAAATGATGTATTACAAAAATGTGCGTATTAAGATTATGTGTGTACTAAGAATGTGTGGGTTTTAAGAATGCTTTATATGAAACACATAGAAGAATGCATGGATGAAATGAACTATGGATACTAAATCTCACCAAAAATATTAGATTAAGTATTATGAATACATCATGCATTCTCTATACATGCATTCTGTAGTTAAAACAAGTAAAAAAATTTTGTTTTATGCAAAATACTTGTATACTCAGAATACAACGTTTAGAATAAGAGATTCCAAACGAGGCCTTAAATAACTTTGGAATCAAAATAATGAGACCAACAAGAACAAAGGCACGGTCGTGCCTAGACTCTGATATAACCATGAAGAATTGCTAAAGGCTCGAAGATTTGAGAAGAAAAAGAACTTTTTAGACAAAAATTGCTTGAGATACAATCATGTCTATAGCCAAAATGCCACAAAGAAGAAGGATACAGGAATGAGAATATGGGGTCTAAATTGATTGAAATTGTGTTGACACATGAAAATATTGAGTAAACACTGAATTTTGACGATAAGGAAAGATCATCATATCTATCTTGCATTTGATTAATGCTTGAAAACTAGCTTCGGTCCTCTCAATTTATGAACTTGTTTCTTTTTTAGGGTAATTTGGATGAGGAAACAAAAGTTTACTTGTGTTCAATGAGGAAACAATAGTTCACCCTATAACAATGGTTGAGGCTCATTGTTATGGGCTTGACTGTAACTTTAGAGCCTCGCCTGTAAATCTTTCATTTTCTGGGAAAGCGACAAGTTACGGCCCGAGTTACAGTCGTAACTCGGTAGATGACCTGTAATTTCTGACTCGGCCGAGTCAGCGAGTTACAACCCTGAGTTATGGCTGTAACTTACCCGATTAGGCTGTACCTTTTGGGTTTCCTATAAAAGAAAGCTATGCATCGTAACTCCCGTGAAAGAAACCGACCTCCTCTTCGTCGAAATCCTTGTCCCCTCCTCCATGTCTTTCGCATTTTTGTGATTTTACAGGGTTCCTGATCTCTGATTCCGAAGCCGTTCATGGCGACGGGCTCCCCTCCGCGAGGTGCACCCTGCCCTGCCACCCTTTTCCCCGTCCACCATCTAATTTCCACGCCGGAAATTGCCTCCGGCGACGATTTCTAGTTCTGGCCTGTGTCGTCTTTCTCCTGTCGTCTCTCTCACCTTGCTCTCCTACTTGTATCTCCAGGTTGGTTGATTTTTCTCTAATCCTGTGGTTTTGAAGAACTGGACTTGTAATAATTTGTTATCTGTCTTGTGATAATTTGTTATCTGTCTTGGTAGTGTCGCAACCGTCCCTTAGGTCGGGTTCGGGGTCGCGTTCGCTTTTTTTGGGAGTCGCCATCGATCTTACTTGGAGTGGATCGAACACTCTTCGGTCGGCTCTAACCTTAGGGTCAGAACCGAAATATGGTCTGCGAAAATAAAGTTCTGGGTTTGGGAGTACGGTTACGCGTGGGAAGTGAAATCACACCTCACAACGCTCAAAATCGGTACTACTTAAGTTTGATAAGTTTAAATGTGTTGGGTGTGTTCTTAGTAATAGTTTTGTATTTTTAGGGTCCCACTAGACCACTGAAGAATTTAAATCGTATTGGTTTATGATTTAAATATACGCCCACTTACGTAAAAATTGAAGATAAAATTGATTAGTTAGTTGGACTCGAACCTTATTGGTTGCCTACATACTCGTTTGACGGGATCAAAGTCCACGTAGTTCGTTATATGACTTTGATAATTTTGAATGTAATTTTTACCACGTCCCACCGATCGTGGTTCTTGTATTAAAGATTTTGTTAATAAAATTTAAATTGGTTATTTTTAAGTTATGAAAAGATAACACGAGAATTTTAGCTATTAAGAAGTATTTTGACGTATTAGAAAATAAACAAAAGAAACTTAATCCGCATTTAGCATTTCGTATTAAGGATTTTAAACGAATAAAACTAAACGGGATGATTATATTGATGCATGATGGGCCAGCAGCCCAACTGGTTAAAACATTGGACGCATGTACCCTAGGACACGAGTTCGAAACTTAGTGATCACTGATTTTGGTGGGTTTCCTTTTAATATAGAGACAAAGCGAAGGCATGGTGGTAATTGAAAGAAATAAATCCCACCGCAGGACCTGGTACTGCACATGCAGACTGCTTTTACTGCTCATGCTGACCGGGATGTACTGTTATAACCCGGAAGCTGGCGCTGTGTGGGCTGGCGTTGGGTGGGGGCTCTTTGGGATTGGACGGGTGTTTGGCGGGTCGGTTGGGATGGAACTTGATCGTTGGGCTATTTTGGTCTGCTGGATCGGTTGTGGTCCACGGACGCGTTGGTCACCAGGGCCCTCTCGGTGGCTGGAGCCTGCCCAGTACAGAGAGATACTGACAGGGATGGGCTTTTGGTGTCTCAGGGAGAGGTTGGGAAGTCCTCGCGTTGTTCGATGCAGAGAGAAGCTTAGAGAGGCTGGAGGGTTTTGGGGAAAGTACTGAAGTGACTGATAGTGGCGAGAGAGATGAGAAGGCTGCCTGGGTATACTTTGACGTGACAGTAGGGAGAGAGAAGTGGAGTCTTGGAGAGGGAGATGAAAGGGTTTACGATGGAGACTGGTGTGACTGGGCTGGGCCTGATATTTTCACACTTTTTTGCTTGGTGGATACAAACCCACGTCTCCCTTTTATTTTTTGTCCATTCGTTTCACCTAACTCCCTTTTACCCTTCTTTCTTCTTTCCTTTGTCTCTAAATTCGACCAAAGCATTTCATTAAAAAAAAATTCGACTCAAAGCACAAAGCAGAGTAACTCGCTAGCCCATATATATCTTCCTCTCTCCTCTCTCCTCTGATCTCCGCAGTTGCGAGCATCATCTCTCAACCCCTGTTTCTCTCTCTCTCTCTCACTCTTCTTCTCTCTCTACTTTCTCTAATCTCTCTTCTCAGAAGATGAGCGCGGTGGGAATCGATTAATAGACGGGTTTAGAGGGATGAGAAAGGAACTGGAAAGATCAAGATTCAGATCAGTCGGTTCTATTTTGGATTTCAGGTGATCGTTCCTCCTTTTCTGGTGAATTTATTTTCCTTATGTTCTTCATTGGGTTCATTCTCTCTTTCTCTCTCAAAAGGTTGTTTGATTTCTTCAGATGTTCATTCAACGATTACATTCTCTTAGAGAGTGGACCGAAGAAGGGGTAGATCCGTATGGTTCCATTTTTGAGGTGGAACAACGACAGGAATGGTTGCCACAAGAATCAGGTAGATAGAGATGGGAAATCACAAAGCCACGCGGCTTGAAAATTTTTTTGTTCTTTTGTTTTCTACTCTCTATAGACATTAATTCCACTTTCTTTCCCCTTCCACCTGCAGATCTACTGCCTTGCCAAACTGATTGAGGGTCGGCAGATTCATCGTAGTCTCTGCCAGAGACATTGACCAAGGTTATTATCTCTCCCTTATGATTCCATTAATCTTTTTGTTCCCCTCTCTGTGTACCCTGTTATCTTTACAGTTTTCTCTGTTCTGATCTATGGCTTTTGTTTGAAGTTTTCTCTGTCCACCGCCGGAAATGCAGAATAGTTGCAAGTTCTATTTATCAACCCGGGGTCTATATCTACTACCTACTCCGTGATTATCTATTACCTAGCAAACTAAGTCGAGTGATTGTGATTATCTATTACCTACTCCGGGGTCTATATCCTACCCGACGACGGATGCGGCAGTGGACAGAGGCGGCGACGAGGCAAAAATAAGAGCGGGTATCTAATCAGGTAAAGGTTGGTGTTTTATTTTGTGGTGATTTTAGTTGCTTTAGAGTTTTGATTACTCTCTAATTTTGGTATCTGGCTTTTGTTTTGGCTATTGACGAGGGAGAGGTGGAAGATTGCCTCTGGCCTCGTCGGTGGCGACGGAGACAGTGGGGAATCCTTATTCCTGGTAAGGATTATTAGGGGTTTTCTTTGGGGTTTACTCTAATTTATACTTTCTTAGTAAGAACTCTAATTCGGATTGTTTTGCAGGTTTTTAAATCGAGGTTTGTTTAGGTAATGTTGCCTTAAACTCAGTCTTAGCAAGGTGAGGGAATAACTTGAAGAATAGATTACGATGTGATTTAAAATGAACCTACATATCCGAGTTATTCCGGCGGAATGATTGTGTTTGCATTAATCTGGATTTTGAGATTTATTTGGTTGGTTTTTCTTGAACCGATATCATAATTTGCTGGTTGAAGTGGTGTTTTATGGTAACATTTGGTGAGTCGTTTGTTCTATTAAATTTTGAAATTCTAAATGATTTTAAGATAACTGAAACCCACAGCCACCGCTGGTGATTTCAGAATGAAAGAAAAAGTTTTGTTCTTTGTTTAGGATGAAATTTATGGAAATTATAAAGCAACCAGAAAATCATAGCCACTGCTTATGTCTTCGGTTTTGAAAAAGGGAACTCCATTCCAATTTGGGATCAGAGAAACAAAACAAGTTTCTTTGTAGGCTTATTAAACATGACTATTACCTACTTCGGTTGAACTTATATTTGTGATTAGACTTACTAGGTGACACGCTAAAATACAGCACCAAACTGCGATCAAGTACAATCGCAGTCCGGAAATGCAGAATAGTTGCAAGTTCTATTTATCAACCCGGGGTCTATATCTACTACCTACTCCGTGATTATCTATTACCTAGCAAACTAAGCCGAGTGATTGTGATTTTAAGCAAAAGCAGTAAAAAAGCAGGAAATGGTTCGAAGTCTTTTAGCAAGGGAAGAGTCACTCTGGAATGAGTCCCCCTAGCTCCTTAGTTGGGTCAAAGTTGTAATTACCTTTGGTTGATTTACCGTTGATTAAACTGCGGAATATCCGACAGTAGCTTGGAATATCTTAAACTGACCAAGCCCTCTCAGACAAACTAACCGGCAGGCGACTAGCCTTCACCGGGGTAGACTGCTGAGGCAATAAACACAGAACTCCACCACTATAATTCGATTCCAGTACAAAGCAGTAAATCGATTAATTCTTGTATAACCAATCTACTACTACCGATTGATGAAGCTCTAACAACCTAATCAGATTCTATCTATCTCAGGTTGCGGCAGAAATCAAGAAAAGATGATCAGGCTTCAATTGACTCAATGAACCATGCATCAATCAATTAAAATCAATCAGTATATCAATCCAAAATCATTACAATCAAGATTCCTAACACATGGAACTAGAGTTCTTCATACCCAAGTGAGAGAAGGTTGTACTCCATAGAGAGAGGAAAACAGAAATCAGAGCAGTCATACTCATAAAGATGGGGATAATCTGCTCTAGGATGTCGATCTTCACTCCTGGAGATGCAATATGGGCTTCAATGGTGAGAAATCCACTCCAAATAGATCCTAGTGTTTGTTCTTCGCACTTTCTCTCTCTATAACTCTATTTTTTGCTCCAAAACTCCATCCCCTTTCCTTTGGCTTGAATCTGCCTCAAAAACCCGATTCTAGGCAAAGCACGGTCGAGGACACGACCGTGTTTTACTTTTGCCCGCGCATGTTTTGCCCCCAGCAGCCCTCACGACACGCGCTCGGCCGTAAAAACACACGGCTGTGTTTTTAGGTTAGTCTGCCCGTGTTTTACTGCCGAACCTGTTCCCCTATATTCAATGGTTCATTTCTCCCTCGTCCGAACTTCGAATCAATCGCCATTTTATCTCAGACGCTCGTAGTCTCGTCCTCTTTCTTTTCATGACAAGCTTGCATGATTCTTTGTCCATAAATGAGGTAGAAATCCATTCTTCTTTAGGTTATGCCCGAGTTTCTTCTCCCGAATCGCCAATTGATATCCGATTGACTTGAAATTATCGCCTAGCCTTTCCTTTGATGCTTGGGACCTGAAATGTGACAAAATAGCACAACCCAGCATAAAATAGGCCAAAGATGCACGACTAGGAGTCGCAAATTGATATGAAATAGGGGTGCAAACACGTGCAAATACATCGTTATCAAATTCCCCCATACTTAACCTTTTGCTTGTCCCCAAGCAAACCAAGTCAGACACAAGGTGCACAAAATATTTGGGACATGTCATATCGGCACAAAACACGTGAATCACACTAGCCTTTAGTCATCAACACATGAACAACCTCGACAGCAACCTAGACAACCACCACAGATGACATTTGAGTGCAGCAAAATCGACCAAAGGAAGAATCTCCCTTTTGCTCACCAACCAAAATAGACTCGACTCAACCACTTATCCAAGACAGTCACTTCATGCATAAAAATCAAGACATCAGAATCAAGACCGAGCCATCTAGGTCCTCACCGGGGTAAAGAGTGTAACGAACAAGGAAATGAATCGCTCACTCTCGACCAGTGGGGTCAGGACAATTTGATGCGAAAAATGTGCATGGTTATTCTCTCAATCCCTAACGTCTCTTCATCATGACGGCAGCCTCTAAATGTTAGAGTTCACATAAGGGATGTCACCACTAACTAATCCGGATGTCTTAGATAGAGGTTCAGATGACTGGCTAGGGTCTTGGACATGGGGAAAAGGCCTTATAGGTGGAAGTATTCATAGCTCAAAGTTCCACAATTCCAAACCCAACACATTCACAACCAATCAAACCACTTACTTTCTTTCTGCCATTCTGCATTACTCAAATTCTTTAGAGCACAAGAGTGAAGGAGGTCACAATAATGTTAGTATTTCTAAGTCAGACTACTATGAAACACTACTTAATGAGCATGATTCAGATTTTTGGTAGTGGCTCTCTTTTGCTTTCATTCATTTTTTTCTCTTTTTTTTTCATTTCTTGATAGAGCCATCACCTCTGCACATTTTTCAAACACATGCCTAACTTTTAAGAACTACCTCCAACCCTCACATTATTTTTGGCAGAAACAGCAGAGAACATGCAAAAACCACTCTGTGGAACCTTCTAAGAGATGCAAACGGGTGATTTTCCATTGTAGACCGAAAGAAAGGAAATTACACGGCTCAAAGGGGCTGACTAGGGGTTATGACACACCAGGGCAGTCAATTTGGTCGTGGGCTATTCCTATGCCTCCATCAGCTTAGCTAATGACAACGTGAATGCTACACATCATGGAAGAGGGATCTATCGCACAAGAAAGAAATGAGCATGCTCAAATCTCACATGACGACCTCTATGCTCTATCTCTCATTCTGATTCCCTGAACTAGATGCATAAACGACTGTCAAGAACAAGTGATCGATCCAAGTCACAGTTGGTAAGCAAAATTAAAAAACTGAACCCCTACACAACTCTACTACACGTCTCAGACATCATTATAGGTTGTCCTAGTCACAATCCAGTTGTCATGCATCAATTCGAAAGCCCTCAAATCTCGAGATTCGGACAACGGACTAGGCTCCAAGCACACAAACTCATCTAGCACTCAACAATAGATAAACACCCCCCCCCCACACACACACACTTAAGCACGACATTGCCATCAATGGAGCAGAAGGAAGGATAAGGGGAAACAATGTTACCGGGAATATCAGGAATACAGACTATCGGGGGACTGGAAATCGGACCAGTTAGCAGGGCTAGATTCATCAAAACACAGTGGGTGATAGAAACCATAGTTCCAAGTGGACAAACCAAAAACAAACGAAAGGAAAACAAACCTTGGTGGGGTTGCCTTCCCACAAGCGCTTCTTTATCGTCTTTTAGCTGGACGTCAGTAGGGTGGATGCTTAGAGAGGTGTAGAACAGGTGCATTCAAGAGCAGTTCCACATCGCTCTTGAGGTATAACTTCAGATGGTGGCCATGCACACGACGGGTGTGACCACCAACACTCGTCATCTCGATCTAGTCATCCGGCAAGATGCAAGCGAGTGAATACTCGGATGGTCAAGGCGGTCGAGGCTCAGGAGCCGGGACCAGCTCATAGTGGTCTCCCACTTCCTTTTCAACAGGCTTAGCTACCTGCAGTTTCGGCCGCCACTCCTCCTTGATCTTTTCTTTTGGTAACGGGGTGGATGGGAGGGGCGGAGAAGATATGGAAGGTGAGTCCCACAAAACGAGAGGCATAGGGGATACACGACATACACGTGCTCCTGGTGAGAAACAACATTCAAAGGCGATGAAGCAGGGAGAGTATTAGCAATGGAAAATGTTATCTGCTCCTCGCCATCTCTCAAGACTAAGGTTCAATCATGTACATCTATGAGAGCCTTGGCGGTGGCCAGGATAGGTCTTCCTAGTATAAGGACACTTCTGCGTCTTCATTGATGTCCAAGACAACAAAATCCACAGGATAAAAGAATCTGCCAACCTTAACCAGAAGGTCTTTCACTATGCCCCTAGGATGGACTACAGATCGGTCGGCTAATTGAATACTCATCCTCGTTGCACTGGGTTCACCTAGGCCTAGTCTCTTGAACAATTTATATGGTATCGCATTAATACTAGCACCTAGATCCGCCAAGTACCTCTCTACATGCAATTTACCAATAGAGCACGGGATAGTAAAACTACATGGGTCCTTCTGCTTCGGCGGAAGCTTGTTCTGCAGAATGGCCGAGCACTACTCGCTGAGCTCCACAGTGGCCAGCTCGCTCAGCCTCCGCTTTTTCGAGAGAAGCTCCTTCAGGAACTTCGCATGCTTAGGCATCTAAGATAGTGCCTCCATGAAGGGCACTTGAACATTCAGCTTCCTAAGCATGGACAAGAAATTTCCGAACTCTGCCTCTAGCTTGTCTTTGTACATCCTGGTGGGAAAAGGGAGTTTAGGCTTATATTCAGCCACTACTGGTTGTGGCTTTGGAGCTTGAGCCTCTGGCTCCTTTTCCATCACCAGGTCTTTTTCCGGCTCTAGGGTGATCTGGGTCACCTTCTTGGCACTCTTCTGCGGTGCATCCGCAGTCACAGTCCCACTTCTCAACATAATGACGTGCAACCCCTCCTTATGATTTCTGGGATTCGGCAGGGGTTGGCCAGGAAGTGTGCCAGCCGGTCTGGAAGCAAGGGCATCTGCCAGGTGCCTGATCTTGGTGTGTATATCCTGCAAGAGTGCCTGCTGGTTTCTCTGGCCAGCTTCAATCTCCATGAATTTGCATGCAGCCACTTTCATGAATTGCTCCAATTTATTGAACTTTTGGGTACTAGTGCTGGCCAAGGTACTCACTAGATCCCTCAGTTCTGACACGGGATCGCCCGGGGCTGGGACTGATGGAGATGTACCAGGCTGTTGGTACTGCTGCTGTGGGGGCTGTAGAAAAACCTGCCCATGTCTGGGCTGATAAAGTGGTTATTGTTGCTGCATCTAACCCGGGCGAGGCTGGTATGGCTTCCTTTGGTTTGGAAAACTAGCTGCAGAAGCCTGGAAGCTAGGTGGCTTTGGGTTACTGTTGCCACTCCAGGAGAAATTTGGATGCTGGCACCATCCCTCATTGTAGGTATTACTTTAAGGATCGTTGCGCCTGGCACTGTTGATGAAGTTCACCTGCTACTGGGGTGTACTGGACTCACGGATGGCCTGACAGTCCTCCACAGTATGATGGGCGCTCTCGCATTGCCGGTTGCTGCCCTGTCCCCATTCCGATCAATGGCTGAGACCAGTTTAGACACAACCTGCACCAAATCAGAAGAGTGGGTGCCCACAGCATGTACACCCGGGCCTGGTGCTCGCCTAGACCTCCTAGCAGCACCCCAATCATACCATTTCTCTGCCATCTCCTCAAAGAGCTTATTCAACTACGGCGACGTCTTGGTCAGCATGTTCCCGCCACAAACCGAGTCAATCAGCTGCTTGTCTTCTGGGAAGAGGGCGTGGTAGAAGGTGCCCACCTTGAAAGCATCATTGAAACCATGATTGGGACACTTGAGGAAAAGACTGGTGTATCTTTCCCAAGCATCCCGAATGGTCTCATCTTCATCCTGGGCAAAGTGGGTGATATGCTTCTGCAGGTCCGCCGTTTTCGACGGAGGATGATAGCAGGTGAGGAACTTTTCCGCCAGGTTGGCGAACGTGGTGATCGATCCGGGAGGCCTAGTGTCCAGCCACTCCTTGGCCTTGCCCCTCCAAAGTGAATGGGAAGTATCTCAACTGGATGGAATTGGTTGGGATCCCATTTATCTTGATCCCATTGATGAGCTCGTGGAATCGCCTCAAGTGTGATCGGGGGCACTCCCCCTCCTTGCCACAGAATACCACCGAGCCGCGCAGCATGGTGATGACAGAGGTGCTCACCTCAAAGTTATTAGCTGGAACTTGAGGGTGCTGAATGGGCGACCTCATGTCTGCGGCTCTGGCGGTCCAGTAATACCCCATGGTGTGCTCATCGGGGACAAACCATCATTGTCTTGAGGCTCACCCATGTCTTCCTCCTGATTGATTTGTAGTTGTGCTAGGGCCTCCTCCGCAGCCAGTCGCGCCTTTAAAGCCCGCTTGAAGTTCTTACAAGTCACCTGGCTGGCTACGGGTCATGCACTACCTGCACACAGAATGCAAACACAACCCGTGAAGGCACAAAGGTGGAAGAGAGATAATGCAGTAAAGAAAAAGCTAGAGTAACAAACTTTCACGTTTCCACAACAATCTAGAAGGTTCCCCGACAATGGGCCAAAAACTTGACACGCTAAAACACAACGCCAAACTGCGATCAAGTGCAATCGCAGTCCGGAAATGCAGAATAGTGGCAAGTTTTATTTATCAACCCGGGGTCTAGATCTACTGCCTACTCCGTGATTATCTATTATCTAGCAAACTAAGTCGAGTGATTGTGATTTTAAGAAAAAGCAGTAAGAAAGCAGGAAATTGCTCGAAGTATTTTAGCAAGGGAAGAGTCACTCGGGAATGAGTGCTCCTAGCTTCTTAGTTAGGTCAAAGTTGTAATTACCTTTGGTTGATTTATCGTTGATTAACCGCGGAAGATTCGACAGTAGCTTGGAATCTCTTAAGCTGACCAAGCCCTCTCAGACAGACTAACCGGCAGGCGACTAGCGTTCACCAGGATAGACTGCTGAGGCAATAAACACAGAACTCCACCACTGGAATTGGATTTCAGTACAAAGCAGTAAATCGATTAACTCTCGTATAACCAATCTACTACTGCCGATTGATGAAGCTCTAACAACCTAATCAGATTCTATCTATCTCAGGTTGCAGCAGAAATCAAGAAAAGATGATCAGGCTTCAATTGACTCAATGAATCATGCATCAATCGATTAAAATCCATCAGTATATCAATACAAAGTCATTACAATCAAGATTCCTAACACATGGAACTAGGGTTCTTCATACCCAAGTGAGAGAAGGTTCTACTCCATAGAGAGAGAGGAAAACAGAAATCAGAGCAGTCATACTCATAAAGATGGGGATAATCTGCTATGGGATGTCGATCTTCACTCTTGGGGATGCAATCTGGGCTTCAATGGTGAGAAATCCACTCCAAATAGCTCCTAGGGTTTGTTCTTCGCACTTTCTCTCTCTAGAACTATGTTTTTTGCTCCAAAACTCTATCCCCTTTCCTTTGGCTTGAATCTGCGTCAAAAACTCGATTCTGGGCAAAACACGGTCGAGGACACGGTCGTGTTTTACTTTTGCCCGCCCGTGTTTTGCCCCCAGCAGCCCTCACGACACGCCCTCGGCATTAAAAACACTAGCGGGGGCCAGATAAAACACGGCCGTATTTTTAGGGTAGTATGCCCGTGTTTTTACTATCGAACTTGTTCCCCTGTATTCAATGCTTCGTTTCTCCCTCGTCCGGACTCCGAATCAGTCGCCGTTTAATCTCAGACGCTCGTAGTCTCGTCTTGTTTCTTTTCATGACAAGTTTGCATGATTCTTTGTCCATAAATGAGGTAGAAATCCATTCTTCTTCAGGTTATGCCCAAGTTTCTTCTCCCGAATCGCCAATTGATATCCGATTGACTTGAAACTATCGCCTACCCTTTCCTTTGATGCTTGAGACCTGAAATGTGACAAAATATCACAACCCAGCGTAAAATAGGCCAAAGATGCACGATTAGGAGTCGCAAATGGATAAGAAATAAGGGTGCAAACACGTGCAAATACATCGTTATCACTAGGAGACCCCTTAAAAACAAAAAGCTATTTCAAAATACCTTCCTAACACCAAGTTTGTTATAGATATGGGTTGGTTATTTCTTTTCTATTTTCACAAGGATTGGGAATGAATTTTAGTTTTGTAACTATGTTAAGAAGGGATCAATCATGCATTTTAACCTAGATATGACTCGATAATCGATGAGGGTTAATAGTCAACTCAACAAAGTGCTTGAAATATATAACATGGAAAAGCATAGTGAAAATCAGATCTAGTTTTGTTTGTGGCTCCCTTGATTTGTGATTAGGAATTCTAGCATATGGTTAAATTACAAGCTTATCTTTTGCACCATAAAAATAACACAGATTTGATTGCATTCCCATTATATTTGTAAGAGTTTAGTTCCTAATCAGCTGTGTCTTTAGAGCTAAGCATATACATGTCTGTCTACCATGTAGAACATTCATTTCTACTTTCTATTACATAGTCACATTTATTCTCATGAATGGGTAAAGGGATGATTTCGAATTTGAGATATACTAACCTCGAATTGCTGAAGAGTCGTTTTGTGGGTTGTTGCTTGCTGCTGGTTGCTTACTATGTCCTCTTCATCCTGCTTCTATGTTGCTTTTGCTTTCCCTTTCCTCTATCGATCAACTGCTCTTTTCTCTTATCAAACTTACTGTGTATTTTTTTATTTTTTTTGCTATCTTCCTCTCTATTTTTCTGGAACCGAGAACCCTTGGGATCACTCTTCCCTTCTTCTCTCGCGCTTTTGGTGACCGACCACCTCCATTTTTTTTCAACCGACCCCTCCTTTTATATCTGGTTTTTTACTGTTCATTCTTGTGTGTTTGTGACATTTGGTTAGCCTTCTTGAGAGGTGGTTGTTCTCTTCTTGCAGAGGCAACTGCCATTTTTCTTACCCTTTGAGATAGGATATGAGCCAAGACTTTCGGTTTGACTTAAATTGACTAGATTGACCATTTGACAGTAGATGGGCCTGAACTGTTGGGTCTGAATTGGGTTTATGGTTCGAATTTGGGCCTAGACCTAAACCAACTGTCTCTCTTTTTGCAGGTACCTAATTTCTTTGGACCCAGACCAATGAACCAGTGAGCCTGGCCTCCAAATTTGGATTGCTGCCCTTTTGGGCTTTCCATTTGTAATTTTTGCTTCGTAGTACCGTGCTTTCTTGTAATGTTCAGTGCAAACCTTTAATAATAAAGCTCATGTTTCCTTTTTCAATTCGGCCGAGTTTTATTTATCCCAAGTCGGGCAAAAGTCCAAACTTCGAACAATTACTTGATTGCTAAATTATTTAGAAAAACTTCGTGAAAACATTATAGATCTGTTTATCGCCTTGCTAAAAATCGATACTAGAATCGGATAAAAGTGAGCTTGGGCATCATTGATACTTATTGACTTGTCCATGCAATCTCAACCAATTCCAAGTATCCTATTTAATTTAACGTTAAAATATTTCTCCGTTTGAGTTTAAGTATAGTGTCTGCCCGGACGAAATGTGGTGTCTACAGATAGTATCTTGTTGTTGCGGTATTTCATTCTGCAGTACAGTCTGGATTGAGCTTAAGTGTGGGGGAATATTTGATCATTTCCCCCAAATAATTTGATATTAACGAGTCTCAAGGTATGTGTTGATATGTTTATGCAGGACGATGGTCAACCTAAACCACAACTTCCTGCAGGGTCTCCGGTACCACATGGATTATGACGGGCCCTTCACCAAAGATGTTGGAGGCGCATATTGGGGCCCACTATTGCCTCAATATGGGCTACTACGAGTACTTCCTCTGTCGTGATGCCATTGAGGCGGCAGTACCTCACTAGAAGCGGAGACTTCTGCTGGAGCTCCAGGACGAAATATTCAATGAAAGTACTGTGGAGTTCTACAGCATCTTCCGCCACACCCGAAAGCGGTAGATTTCTGATGATGGCACTGTTACCTTCCTGCTCTGAGGTCAGCACCACCATCCCACAGGAGAACTACCAGGCTTTCTAGCAGAGGATTTGCCTACACCAACACGTCGCGGTCCCATATGCGCACAGTCGAACCCGGGCCAGTTAGTTCCAAACCCCGTGGCGTTTCCTCCAGGTTTTGCTTGCTCACTCCGCCATCCCCAGCCAGGAGGCTTCCAGAAAGGCAAAAAAGAGGCACATGTACACTCTGATCACCATTCCCCGACGAGACCCTTTACTCCATAGGATTGATCCGAGTTGCTAGGACTGACCCCCGGATCTGTTGGCTCAAGGATCTGCGCCCTGCTGAGTTTGCAGATGAGATGGAGGCCGAGGTCGGTATTGCCGGTACATTTCTACCCCAGCCCCTCTGGTGCCGGTTCTTTATCAGCTGCGCAGTCCGACAATCGTTGGGCGGTCATGGAGACCCGGTTTGACCAGATCGAGGCGCGCATGTACAGTGAGAGGGACGCCCTATGTGTTATGTTTTGTGTTTCTGTTATTTGTGTGTCGAACTGGATATTTGTGTGTTTTCTTTTGTGGCCATGGGGCTGACAACTGTTATCCTAACTCTTATCTAGTGTGTCCATTGTCCAAATTTTGCGATTTGAGAGCTCCAAATACGTGTTTCTTGCAATTGTCCAAATTTTACGATTTGAGAGTCTCCATCACACTTGACGTCCCAATTAATCATTCGAAGATCGATTCAAGTTAACAAGAACAAGGCTGGAATTTTTTAAATGTGGAAACAGTTTTGGGAAGGCCACTTTGGAGGGTTGTATTTCTCAATTGGCTTAGTAGAAATTCGAGAATGAGCACTTGTTATGAAGCTTGGATACTTTTCTACATGTTGAAGTGCTTGGGTATGCAAGGGGAAGCCAGGAAGGTCGTGTTTCAAGACCTTCAAAGTGCTATACTGCAACTGGAAATCTGCCAGTTTTTGGCTAAGGCAGAGAAGGTGTTCAAGATGCCGACTTTGGAGCTTGGTTTCAGGATCATGAAGGAGAATCGAGTTCGAGGCATCATACCACATGAAAGTAAGTTTGTTACTCTACAAAGACGTGGCATTGGCTAAGGGAAAGCTTACCTGGAAGGCTTCCATCGAAGGGCATAAAGATGGGAGGGAGAGCTGTTTTCTGGGCAGCTTACTTGGAAGAGAAGGCAGTTGCTTGGCATGCAAGTCTCTATGTTTTGTGCGAATTGGTTACCTTGTTTTACTTGAACTAGTTTTCATTGTTTTATTAGGATTAGGTTATGTTATTTTGGCTATAAATAGCTTTGCTCATCCATTGTAAAGGAGATTATTATTGAGTTGAATCAAAAGTTACTCCGAGGAGTTTTCCTTAAGCTTGAGTGCTTGAGTTTGGTCTTGGATCGATATCCTGGACTTGCAGACTTTGAGATCAAACCTATCCCTTGATCTCGTGGTATTCTTCTACCCAAACCAGCCTCTTCCCCTGAGTGTTGAAGTTGCTAGCTTGGTTTCGTTTTATCCGCAAACCCCCTACTCGACTACTACGAAATCCACCTTCCATCCGCCATTCTTGTTTTGCTGCGTGTTTGAGGGTTCGAGCCCCAACTTGGGCCTCATCGCTCAATCCCGAGGAAATAGTTAACAAAACCCAGCTGCTTAAGGGAGAATCAAGCAGCAAGCCGATCTTGAAAACAAGCAAGGGACGGTGCATGATTACCCGTTAGAAGAAGATCATCCACATAAACAAGGAAGTAGAGGAGCACCCCGCCCTTGTTGTAGACAAATAGGGATGCATCGGACTTTGTTTTGACAAAACCCTCCTCCAAAAGAAAAAGAACATATGGTCGTGTACGAAGAGTGAGGGTCCTGGCAAAGACCATTTATAGCCCGCGAGAGACGACATACATAATCCGGGTGGTCCGGATCCACAAAGCCGGGGGGCTGAGCCATAAAAACTTTCTCCTGTAAATCACCTTGAAGAAAGGCGTTATTGACATCAAATTGATAAATCGGCCAGTCGTGTGTGAGAGCAATGATGAACACTGTAGGAATGATGACCTGTTTGAGAACGGGACTATAGGTATCATGAAAATACACCCCCGAACGTTGAGTGAAACCCTTGGCCACCAACCTGGCATTAATCCGCTCGATAACACCGTTAGGTTTGTACTTGATCTGATAAATCCATTGACAACCGAAAATATTCTGAAAAGGGGTACGAGGAACAAGAGTCCATGTACAATTTGATAATGATGCAGCAAACTCAGCCTTCATCATAGCATTCTATCGGGGATCCGCCAGAGCCTGTTTGAGAGAGGTCGGGGTAGAGGAGAGTGGTGATACCTGAACCGAGAAGAGTTTCTTCGGTTTGAATATCCCATGCTGACTACGAGTAGCCATGCGGTGGGAGAGAGCAATCGTGACCTTGGTAGGAGCAGGAGGAGGTGGAAGTTGTTGGGAGGTCGTAGCCTAGGTTGTCCCGCTAAAGGTGGACGGACAAGCTACGAGCTGCTGGGGAGGCACCTGCTGCGTGGGAGAAGAAGTAGTAGGGAGGGGTTGGGTTGTATGGAAAATAAATGGAGGGTATGAGAAGCATAGCCACCCAATTGTCAGTAGTGATGGTGGGCTCGGCAGGACTAGGAATTCCAGGAAAAGAAGTTTCAACGAACTGAACATGGCGGGAGAAGAAGAGTCTTTGGGTAATGGGGTCATAACACTTGTAGGCACTTTGATTTGGTGAGTAGCCAAGGAAAATGCAAAGACGGGAGCGGGGAGCAAATTTGTGTGGTGAATAGGGTTGGAGCCAGGGATAGCAAGGCAACAAAAGGTGCGTAGTTTAAGAAAACTGGGTTGCTCATTGAAGAGAGTAAGGAATGGAGAAGCGCTGCTGAGGGATGATGAGGGTAGGCGATTGATAAGATAAGTGGCGGTTTGAAAGGCTTGGGACCAAAAATGGAGGGGGTGAGCGGTAGAGAGGAGGGTAAGGCCGGTTTCAACAATATGGGGATGTTTGCGCTCCGCCAAGCCGTTATGTTGGGGTGTATGTGGGGGAATTAAGAGACGAGTAATGTCGTGAGTTTGAAAGAAGGAGCAAAGCTTTTTAAATTCACCACCACCGTCACTAAAAACCCGACGAATCATAGTATGGAAATAATTTTCAAACATCGCTTTGAAAACAGTGACTAAATAATAGGAGAAATTGGCATGTGAAAGAACAGGGGATTGCCCCCAAACATCCATGAACAATAAATCAAACTGACATGTGTTGGATAAAGTAGAGGCCGAAAACGGCAAGTTTGTGGCTTTTATGGAGAGAACAAGATTCACACGTCAATGGTGTAGAAAAATGAGTAACAGAGAGAGATTGTTTATGAAGCATACGAGAAAGAAGCTTGATGTTTGGGTGACCAAAGCGATTGTGCCAGGTGGAGGAAGAGGTCTTGGAGGTGGTGAGGGTGAGGCGAACCGGAGAGGCATCCAGGGGCAGCTCGTAAACGTCGTCCTTATTCAGGCCTCGTAGCAGGGGCTCCCCCGTGGCTAGATCCTTTTCAACAAAAACATCAGAGAAAAATTCCGCCGATACAGGATTAGTCTTGCATAGTTGGGCCACGAAAAGCAGACAACATTTGATAGCAGGAACACATAAAACATCATTCAAAGATTGATTGTGCATAGAAGTAGGGAGAGTGGAAGAGCCAATATGTGTGATCGTCAAACCTGACCCATCGCCGACTAAGACTTTATCAGGCTCGGTGTAATCAGTATATAGAGAGAGGTTGCCCAAGTTCGGATTGACATGATTAGTGGCAGCAGAATCAGTTAACGAGCCGGCATTGGAGGAGGTTGAGGCCGTGGTGTGATGGACCTGAGGGCGACCACGGATGCTGTAACATTCTTTCGCTGTATGACCAGCCTTGTCGCAGAACTGGCATTGAAGGTACGGCCTGCCGAGCAGAGAAGGAGACGAGGAGTTGACATGAGGTATACCAGAGTAGGAGCCACGAGAGTAAGCATCGGCATGATATGAGGTCGCAGAGGATTGGCGATGAGGACTGTCACGGCCGCGGAGAGACTGCTGGCGACGAGATGGGCGGCCGCAAAAGGAGGAGAAGGCTGTTTTGGGAGCAGCAGTATGAGCACGAACGTTGGCAAGATCTGCCTCATATTCAAGGAGACGATCTTGGAGATCTTCCTAAGCAATGGTGGTGTCGCGAGCACGGAAGGCGGCAAAAATGGATCCAAACTCTTCACGCAGTCCTCGTTAGGGGTGGGCATTCGGTCGGTTCGGTTTCGACCGAACCGAAATTATGAATACCGGGTCCCCGAATTCTCCCAAACCTCAAACCGAATTCGAACCGAATTATAGTTCGGTTTAAACGGTTTAAACCGAACTATAATTCGGTTCGGTTCGGTTTTTCACACAAAATCGATTTGTGAAGCTATTTGTATTTTCTCACTTTTAAATTATTTTTCACCCCTAATATAAACAATAAATATCAATTATATGCATCATCAAAGATAAAACCAAAATTTTCAACACATAAGTCATAAAACATTTCAAATATTTAAGTCTAAAAACAACTACAAACATAAAAATCCACCATTTAGAGCTTGCAATTATAGTATTTCGGTTTTTCGGTCGGAAATTCGGAAATTCAGTTCGGTTGAAAGAACCCTGATTTCCGAAAAATCCATATTTTCCTTCCGAATTCCGAACCGAATAGCATTAATTCGGTTTCGGTTCGGCTCGGGTTTACCGAACCGTTTGCCCACCCCTAGTCCTCGTAGACAATGAAGAACCATATCCTCATTGAAAACAGGAGCTTGGACAAGAGCTAATTCAGTAGTTGTGGCCCTCATGGTCTGCAAATAGACAGAGACAGAGCAAGCACCTTGGGCCTCTTTGTTAAGCTTCTCCTTTAACAAATAGACATGAGCGAGAAGGATTGGCAATCATCCGTTCAAGCACCGTCAGGCTTCACGGGAAGTGGTGGCGAGACGGAGGCGTGGATTACGTGGAGCAAGAGTTGATCTTGGCGGTACAAACGTTGGTGCACAAGTGCATCAGCAGTGGCTGTCGGCATGGGATGTGTACCATCAAGGAATTTGAGCAGATCAAGCCCTCAAAGAAATGTCTGCAGCTGGGCGCGCCATTGCGGAAAATTGTCAACGGTGAGTTTGGTGGGAAGTTGAGAAGCCGGATTGAGAGTGATGGTGGAGGTCTCATTAGTGAGATTGATCACAATTTCTCCAGACATGATGATAGTAGTAGTAGAAGAAGAAGAAGAAGAAGAAGAAGAAGAAGAAGAAGAAGAAGAAGAAGAAGAAGAAGAAGAAGAAAGAGAAAAGATTGGAGTTGAAGCGCTGCGAAAGAAGAAGAAAAGAGATGTGTGGTGATTTAGGTTTGTAGGTTAAGGGATTGAGCTATAGCTCTGATACCATGTAGAGGATGGAAGTAGTGATTTGTATTAAGTAGGATTGGGGATTAAATATCCAGAATACAACCACACGTAGCTAGGAAGTAGGAACTACAAAACAACTATAACAGCCCACTAACTGAGGTTAATAACAGAAGTATTCAAATAATTATGTATTATTCTTATCAGTATGAACCCCGTTTGTGAATGATTGATTCGATATATTCAATTGGGGCATTAATCAAAATTGGATGAGTCTTGATCAAACTTTTGTGATTCATACTTTAACCTAGAACTATAGTCTCTGCATAGGTACATGGAGCAACCTTAATTGAAAGTAGTGGATCGATTGCTTTAGTCGAGAAATTGATTCGATGCTCTGTACTGGAATTGAAACCAATAGTGGAAGTTTGGTGTGTTATCCTCGGTTAGTCTACGCCGGTGGAGGTTAGTCGCCCGCCGGGTATTCGAAACTGAGAGGGTCTGGATTACTTTAGTCGAGATTCCAAACTTGTCAAGAACTTTTCGCAGTGTATCTATCAATCAAAACGGATTGGGAAATTATAACCTGAACAAGTTGCAGACTAGGGAGACTCTATCTGGATGACCTTTTGCATTCTTGAAAACAGAACATTTCATGCTTTCTGTTTAATTTGCTTTTGAACACCTCACTACATTTCAACCGCTAAATAATAGAAATTCATAGAGTAGACAGTAAATCTAGGCCCCGGGTTGACAATTAGAACCTAAACCCACTATATTACATTTCCATTCTACGATTATACTTGGTCGTAGTTTGATGTTGTGTTTTAGCGAGTTTGATTGAAGCATATGACTGGTTTTGTGAATGAATCACTGTGTCAGGACTTAGGTACAAGATGCCATGCATGTTTGTTACATATATTTGCAGACAGACTTGCAGCATAGTGATTAATTAGCTTCTTCATTGTTAGTTACAAAGTACGGTTATACTGTTTTTTTTCTTTTTTTTCTTTCTTCTTTCTATTTCGCTGAGGTGGTAGCTTGTATCGAGACAGTGATTGAGGATGACACTCAATGCAAGCACATTGTTTTCTACAATCAAATGTTTTGTACGCTCTTCTCTTGAATTGAACCCCTTTTCTTTTTAGTAAAGAAAGCATCTTTAGTTGTTCTTTCCCCTATACCAATAGTCACTGATCTGCACTTTAATCTTGCTTTTTTCCCGGTTAACGATTTAGCATGCCTTCATGCATAATTCAGTAATCCTCAGTTAGACCCGAGAGATGGATGAAATATTTGAGAAAATTGTTATATCAGAACCTGGCTTCACTTTTCTCATCTTAGGACTTGACTATTTAGCACTTTTGGAACCTGAATGGCTTACAGAATTAGCTCCAAAACCATGAACGAGGACAACAGGACCTTGGTGGCCAACAATGGTATACTGAAACAAAACAAATGACTCAGGACTTGGCTAGGAATGTAATAAAACTAGGGGTGTGCCTATGGTGACATGCATGTCACGGTGACTTGCACTTTCCGGTCGACCTCAGTTAGGATTAGGTCGACCTCATTTAGAATTCGGTCGACCTCATATATGATCTGGTCGACCTCATTTAGGATTAGGTCGACCTCATATAGGATCAGGTCGACCTAATCTGTTGTTTCAGTGTAAAAACAGTTCATGGTGCCTACTTTGGATATTCATATCATACAATTGGCTAGATAGAAATTGAAGACTAATGACTTGTTTTGAAGCTGGAGTCCCCCTCTACATATTGAAGTGATTGAGAGCTCGATAGGAAGTCCAGAAGACCATTTTTGAACCTCATCAAAAGGCTATGCCAAAACTGGGAAACTGCCTGGAAATGGCTAAGTCTGGAAACGTGTTTGTGAAGCCTATTTTGGAGCTCAATTCGAGAAGCATGAATGCGAGTCGAGTCCAGGAGCCTCTACCACGTTAAATTAGGTATGTTTTTATACAAATTCAAGGCATTGGATGAAATATTGGATATCTGTAAGGCTTCAAACAAAAGGGTCGAAGTTGCTACGAAGACTGTTTTCTGGCAGACTTCGAGCACAAGCAAGCTGCCAGAAATACAGCATTCGTAGCAACTTCGAGCCTTTTGTTTGAAGCCTTAAAGATATTCAATCTTTCATCCAATGCCTTGCCTTTGTATAAAAAAAATACGTAATTTAACGTGGTAGAGGCCCCTGGACTTGACTCGCATCCATGCTTCTCAAATTGAGCTCCAAAGTAGGCTTGACAAACACGTTGCCAGACTTAAGTCATTTTCAGGCAGTTTTCCAGTTTTGGCATAGCCTTTTGGTCAGGTTCAAAAATGGTCTTCTGGACTTTCTATTGAGCTCCCAAGTACTTTAATGTGTAGAGGGACACTTCAGCTTCAAAACAAGGCTTTAATCTCCAATTTCCATCTAGCCAATGGTAAGATATGAATCTCCAAAGTAGGCACCATGAAACTGTTTTTACACTGAAACAACAGATTAGGTCGACCTGATCCTATATGAGATCGACCGAAAAGTGCATGTCACTGTGACATGCATGTCCCCATAGCAAAGTCCTAAAACTAGAGGTGGCAATTAGGATTCAAATCCATGAATCCAATCCATCCATCAAATTATCCACCTAATCCAATCCATTTAAATCCAATCCATTTGATCCAAATCCAATTGGATTGGTGGATTCATGGATCAATCCATGGATCCAAATGACAAATTACGATTTGGTACCTATATTTTTTTTTTCGGTGATTAGTTGTGTTTCTATTAAGCACCAGCTTTACTGCCAAGAAGCAGTAAGCGTCGAAAAATACAAAGGCAAAGCCTCAAACATCCTTTTCACATCCTGACTCTCAAAAAGAACAAAGGACAAAATCAAAAGACTACTAGCTAGCACAGCTCACAGAAAGCAGGGATCCTGCTAATTGCCTGCTGAAAATCAACATTACCACAACCGAATAGCCTGATTTCTCTTCGCAGCATCTCACCAAGATTCTCAGGGGAATGAGCTTGCTCACCAAAACAACGACGACATCGCTCCTGCCAAATAAATCGCAAGCACCAACACCATACAGAACACTCAACCAATCCGGCCTGAGTACCCTGTGCAGATTTATCAACCATAAGCCCTAACTGATCATCCCAAGTACCAGGGAGAGACACTGGTCGCTTGAGAAGTGAAGCAAAGAAAGCTAAGGAGAAGGGGCATTCACAGAAAAGATGCTGACGAGTTTCCACGCCAACATGGCATAGGGGACAAGAATCATCAGTGATCAATCCCCATCCTTTTAATTTGTCACGAGTCGCAATTCTGTTCAAAATGATCAACCAAACAGTAAACCTGTTTCGTGGCAAAATAAACCGTCCCCAGATCACTCTCCACCAAGACACCTCAGGGGATTTGAGTCTGATAGTATTCCAAATCATCGAGATAGAAAAGGTCTTGAGCTTTTTGCCCAACCAGGATACACTACCATCCGCTTCTAGACACATTCTGAATTGCAGCCACGATCTAAGCTTGAGGAGCTGTTTCCAGATCCAAGACCCCGAGGAGGTGGGTCTGACTTCCCAGATGCACTGACCTCTCAACCGATATCTAGTACACCATGCAACCCAGAAGCTACCTCCCTGTATCATTAATAACCAGATCAGCCTAGCTAAAGAAGCAGTGTTCCATGTATTCAGATCCTTCAGGCCAAGGCCCCCCTCCCTCTTAGGTAAGGCCACCAATTCCCAGGCAACTTTAGCACGACCAACACCATCGCCATGCCATAAGAAATTTGAACAAATCCGCTGGATACTCTTAAGCACCTTTTTAGGAATTATAAAGATAGCCATCCAGTAGTGAATAATTGCATAGAGAACAGACTCCACAAGCTGAATCTTGCCTGCATAAGAGAGTTTCTTTGCTCTCCACCCTTGGATTCTCTTAGTCAACTTGTCTACCAGAGCAGCACATTCACCACTAGAAAGTTTCCTTGAGGACAAAGGTAAACCTAAATATCTAACAGGCAGCTTCCCTTCCTTAAATCCAGAATTTTGTAATGCAGCAAGTTTAAACTGATGAGCAAATCCTCCGAAAAACACTTCGCATTTGTCTGGGTTGCACTGCAGACCTGAAAGATGATAGAATATATCCAGAACCTGTCTTATACCCCTCAAGGCCACACCGGAACCCTCTGAAAAGATTAAGAGGTCATCCGCAAAACTCAAATGTGTAAGCCCAATCTGTCTGCACTGAGGATGGAAAGGGAAAAGACCTGTTGCAGCTGCCTTGTTGAGCAAACCAGATAGAGGCTCCATGGCAATGGTGAAAAGGTAGGGGGAAAGAGGATCCCCCTGCCTAACCCCTTTCACAGCATTGAAAAAACCGAATAGACTTCCATTCACAGTAATACTGAAAGTGGCAGAACTGAGGCAAAGAGTGATCCATTTAATGAAGATATCAGGGAAGCCCATTAACCTCATTACACTTAAGAGATAATCCCAGTGTACAGAATCAAAAGCCTTTTTGAGGTCAATTTTGACCGCAGCCCTAGAAGACAGATGGGTTCTATGATAATTCTGCACTACCTCCTGAGCCATGAGGATATTCTCTAAAATACTACGTCCCTGAATGAAAGCTGACTGATTGCGGCTAATAAGAGAAGGGAGAACTAGTTTTAACCTGTTGGCTAAAACCTTTGCAATTATCTTATAAAGGATATTTATGCATGCAATAGGGCGAAAAGAGGTGAGTTGATCAGCATTTGGGACTTTGGGTGCTAGAGTCAGCGAGGCAGAATTCATACCTTTAGGGAGAACTCCCTCATGGAAGAAAGCCTGAATCCCTCGGATAATATCAGGGCCAATGAGACCCCAGCACTTCTGAAAGAATCCTGCTGTCCAGCCATCAGGCCCTGGTGCTTTTGTGGGATGCATTTCAAACAGAGCACACCTGACTTCCTCCCCTGAAACTGACCGACAGAGACTGGTTCCTTCTTCAGCAGTGAGTTTACCACTCAAGCATCCCTCAATAATATCAAGATTAACCAGCACATCATTATTAACCTTTCCAAATAATTCCTTGTAGAAGAACACAGCTTCATCAGCAATATCCTTCATGTACCTATATTTTTTATATTTTACATTTTGGTACCTAAAATTTATATTTTTATACGAAAAATATCATTGGAAAATTACATTTTGGTACCTAAAATTTTTCATTATGACATTTTAGTACAAAAACTTTTCAAATTTTACATTTTGGTCTAAGTCTTTGATCTCATTTGGATACATGGATCAATCCACCAATCCATTGGATCCAATCCATGAATCCACCAATCGATTGGATCCAATCCATTTGATCCATAGATCCACCAATCCAATCCACGAATCCGATCCAATTGCCACCTCTAAATAAAACAGATGCACCAGTTTCAGCTATGTACCTGAACTAAATAAATAGCCTTCTGTTTTCCGGCGAGGAAAAACTGGTGTTTGAACACAATCAATGCACCTTTCGACTTCTTGAACAACGAAACTAGCACGGTTCACTCCTCTCCGAAAAATGTTCGAACGAGGGTGTTTGATGTTTTTGATGGTTTTTTGGGGACAAACTAAGTTAATTTACTCTACTCCTATGGAGGTTCAGTGAGAGCTCCGAAAACTAAGGCTATGGCTAATTTGCAGAGAAAAAGATAAAGTTTGACATAGTGTGTCAAATGGTTGGTTGTGGAACCCTTGCTTCGTCTTTGTTTCTCCTATTTATAGCCATCCCTTCTAATTGCCGTGCAACCGCCTCTTGATAACCGCCGATCCACTGTTTGGTGTTTGATGTAGCTTGCTTGACGCCTTGACTGTCTTGCGTGCTTGCCACTTGATAGCTAACCCCTTGTGCCATGGAGGTGTCTTGTTTGGTGAGTGAAGGCTTCATGCTTGGTGGTACTCGTGCTAACCACCTTGACATGACGTCATGCTCGACACCAGGATGCTTGGGGGTTCGATGGATCCGACCCCCTTGGGGTGGCATCATGCTTGACACCCTAGTGTTTGGTATCCGGTGTTTGACCCCCTTGGACGGTTGGATCTCAATACTTAACCAATTTTCACCTCGGCATCATGTTTGAAACTCTAGTGTTTGACCCCCTTGGACGGTGTCATGCATGACCCTCGTGGTGCAAGGTAGGTAGATGGCATAGTGCTTGACCCCCCTTGTGCTTGACCCCCTTGGACGGTGTCATGCATGACCCCCCTTGCGTGATGTCATGCTTGACCCCCCTTGTGTTGTGGGTCTCAATACTTAGCCAAATATTGGTCTTCTTTCCCATCACGGTCTAGTGACTTGCGTTGCCCATCTCCCTTTGCCACACGCTTTGGTACCTGGTAGGCGGCTAGACCCCCTTGGATGGTATCATGCTTGACCCCCCTTGCACGGTGTCATGTTTGACCCCCCTTGTACTTGACCCCCTTGGACAGTGTCATGCATGACCTCCTTGTGCTTGACCCCCTTAGACGGTGTCATGCATGACCCCCTTGTGTTGTGGGTCTCAACACTTAGCCAAATTTTGGCTTTCTTTGTCCCATCATGTCTAGGGGTAATTACCCGCGAGGTAGATAGGCGGCTGGTGGGGCGAAATTTTGGCTAAGTATGATGGGGTGCCCACTTGGGTGGTTGATGTTGAAGGGTGTCAACACGCTTGACACTTGACCCCTCTTGCGTGACGGATGGGTGTTTGGTGGGTCAAGTAGTGTGTGTTGAGGTACCTGGTACGAAGCCCAAAATACCATCATTTAGGCCCAGCTTAAATAAATTTAATTAATATGGTTAAGTTGGCCCTATAAATCACTACCACTCCTTGAAAATAATCAATGTGGTATTGAGTGATTTTTTAGTGGTAAACAAATGCCCCCCAACTACTTAGTGCATATGGATTATGGACTAAGTAGTTAACGTCAACTACACCACTAAAAAAAATGCTCGTTTGTTTCAATAATAAAAACCAAAACGCACTAAACCACCCCTGCAGCATATCCAACCGTCATTGGTCTTGATAATTAAAAGGTCAAAATCAATCACTGTCTCCACTATTCTCTCCCAACACGCCCTCCGTGTCATGGCTAGCTATGCAAGCTCTGTCCACAAAGAGGGTGTCATGTCATGCCTACCATCAGGATGGTTGGTTAACTTTGAACCCGTCGATACCCCTTGCCCCAAAGAAAAATGGACATAAGGCTTGAGATACTTGCATTGATTAACCGATCATGTAGCACCCGATCCTCTTTCAGCAAGTTTGCATCCTTAGACAGGTGGTATGGAAGGTACATGATCCATGACGGACAGCCAGTCAGCTACTCATGCCATGAAGTGGCATGGTGTACTCATACGATCGTAAGGGGCTCCATAGATCCAGCCACCTTACTCGTTGTCTACAAATCAATGCAAAGTCTTCACACCGCAAGTGTTACAACTCTATTTTTTTTTAGCCATGGTTGGCTTTTTCTCTCTTATTTTACTAGTATTTATTTATTTTAATATAGCAAAGAGTGACATGCATCACTGTTCTCCATACCCTTTGGCCACCACAAACGTGCCAAAGGTGTATACCCACTGCCAAGTCCATGGATTAAACCAGACAAGCCATCCATAGACAACATGTTTCTCCTCCTTAAGGAGATATGACTCCTTTGGTGTTGATTTTGAATTTTCCAACTTAACAAAAGATGGTACTCGCTCAACATGTCCTGCCTTGGTGGGCTTGCAAGGGGTTCCCTGCTCCTCCGGCTTAGCCACCTTACTAGACATGTTGGGTTGTTGATGATGAACCCGATGTGTTTGTCTCGTTTCTGGTGGTACTCTAGGTACTCTCAACTCTTTGGGCTCATGAAAGAGACCACGAGTTTTTATCTTCCTTGGTTTCGCCCAACCATGCTTAATCATCCCATATAGTTGGGACGAGGAGTGTTTGGACTCAACAAGTCGACGACCACCCTGGTGACCAACCTGATCCTGTTCAAACCTAACGGCTTGCTGACTTCTACACATAGCACATAACCTCTGGTTCTTTGTAGGACCATTTCTGGTTTTTGTATGCCGGGATGTCTTGTCCATGCCCCTGCCATTCATATTTGGCATGCCATGAGGGTTGTTAAGCATGGACTTGCTTCTTTGTCCATCTATTAACACACTCTCATACTTAGACATTTTTTGAGTGGCTTGGGTGTGTTGCACACTCATATAATCTTCTCCCACTTGTTTCTTCATGGTTGGTGACATGCCCCCCTTTCCAGTGGTTGGAGACATGTCCCACATACCATTATTCATGATTGTTGACATGACCCCCTTTCCGAACTTAGCCATATTAGTATGCTTACCAAAAGCATGTGTGGATTCATGTTGTGACTTATTGGGCACACCTATCAACCTACTAGTGGTGATTGATGACATGCCCCCCATGTCATCCTTAGCTACACTATCATGCTTACTATAAGCATGTGTGGCTTGAGTTTGTTGTGGTTTCTTGGGCACGTCTATCTGTCTATTGTTTGTGGTTGGTGAAATGCCCCCTTGTCGACCATTCATGGGTGGCATGCTACAAGGGGCCTTGCCTCCTTGTCCACTCTTTGACACGCTGTCAAAGTTATGAAAATCATGGGTGGCATGGATGTCCAACACCCGCTTAGACTTGCCACTCACTCCATTCATCATGTTTGATGACATGCCCCCCTGTCCACTGCATGGAGATGGAGACATGTCCCCCTTGCCCCCCTTAGCCACGCTAACATTCTTACCAGCAGCACATGTGGTTTGGGATTGTAGTGGCTTCTTGGACACAACTGTCAACCCACTGCCTGTGGTTGATGACATGTACCTCATGTAAGCCTTAGACGATAAACATGGTATTCTGGTGGACACACCCTTTTGTTCGATTTTCTTGACATCAATGTGTCCCCCAGCCTGACACTTCACCTTGTTAGGTAGACTTACATGGCCGTCTGCATGCCCCCCTAGCGATTTGCATCCACCAAGCCGCTCGAGCATATATGACATCGAGGTTGGGCAAGCTTGTGGTAGCACATTAGCTATTAACCCTCCACCAACTCTCACGTTCAAGCATGGTCTAGCCTCTGAGACACTTTTATGAGTAACTGTCGGCACAGGCGGTTGCTTTACATGAGTGGTGAACGTGGGAGCGAGATTCTCGCCACAACCACCATGTTGAAGAGGTAGTTGAATTTCCATCGGAGATGATGAGTTCTCTGACCGTGGCTGAGCAGTCCGGCCACCGGAGTCTAGATTACTCGTATACCCAGTAGTAATGTTTGACGGTAGATCTACACCATCTTTTTCCAAAATTTTCGATCTCAACACTGGTTCTATCGAAAGTTGACAAAACTCCTTAAAATTATTTTTATTTATCTCGCAAATCTCATCCAGTTGATCCAAACGTCGATTTATGCGAGTATGGAAAAAATCAAGTTGAGATACCATTTGTTTGGTGTATCCCACCATAGCCTCCTCCATTAATTTTATTTCTACCAGCAGTGACTGGTGGAGAGACAAGGTGGTGGCGGTTACACCCAAACAAGGCGCCGGTGATGGTTGGCCTCTTACCCCACCATTGTTTCCGTCGTCACTTTTTGCTAATTGACCAAGATCATAAGTGGCTACTAGTTCTTTTACAAACCCAGGTGAAAGATCACCTTCTTGTTCTCTCAGTCGTGGAGCCATCAAATCAAACACACAGTGTCCCACCAGGTGTGCCAATTTGGTTTTCCGGCGAGGAAAAACTGGTGTTTGAACACAATCAATGCACCTTTCGACTTCTTGAACAACGAAACTAGCACGGTTCACTCCTCTCCGAACAATGTTCGAACGAGGGTGTTTGATGTTTTTGATGGTTTTTTGGGGACAAACTAAGTTAATTTACTCTACTCCTATGGAGGTTCAGTGAGAGCTCCGAAAACTAAGGCTATGGCTAATTTGCAGAGAAAAAGATAAAGTTTGACATAGTGTGTCAAATGGTTGGTTGTGGAACCCTTGCTTCGTCTTTGTTTCTCCTATTTATATCCATCCCTTGTAATCACCGTGCAACCGCCTCTTGGTAACCGCCGATCCACTGTTTGGTGTTTGATGTAGCTTGCTTGACGCCTTGACTGTCTTGCGTGCTTGCCACTTGATAGTTAACCCCTTGTGCCATAGAGGTGTCTTGTTTGGTGAGTGAAGGCTTCATGCTTGGTGGTACTCGTGCTAACCACCTTGACATGACATCGTGCTCGACACCAGGGTGCTTGGGGGTTCGATGGATCCGACCCCCGCATCATGCTTGCCACCCTAGTGTTTGGTATCCGGTGCTTGACCCCCTTGGACGGTTGGATCTCAATGCTTAACCAATTTTCACCTCGGCATCATGTTTGACACTCTAGTGCTTGACCCCCTTGGACGGTGTCATGCATGACCCCCGTGGTGCAAGGTAGGTACATGGCATAGTGCTTGACCCCCCTTGTGCTTAACCCCCTTGGACGGTGTCATGCATGACCCCCCTTGCGTGATGTCATGCTTGACCCCCCTTGTGTTGTGGGTCTCAACACTTAGCCAAATTTTGGTCTTCTTTCCCATCACAGTCTAGTGACTTGCGTTGCCCTTCTCCCCTTGCCACACGCTTTGGTACCTGGTAGGCGGCTTTTCTTTGTCCCATCATGTCTAGGGGTAATTACCCGCGAGGTAGGTAGGCGGCTAGTGGGGCGAAATTTTGGCTAAGTATGATATGATGGGGTGCCCACTTGGGTGGTTGATGTTGAAGGGTGTCAACACGTTTGACACTTGACCCCTCTTGCGTGACGGATGGGTGTTTGGTGGGTCAAGTAGTGTGTGTTGAGGTACCTGGTATGAAGCCCAAAATACCATCATTTAGGCCCAGCTTAAATCAATTTAATTAATATGGTTAAGTTGGCCCTATAAATCACTACCACTCCTTGAAAATAATCAATGTGGTATTGAGTGAGTTTTTAGTGGTAAACACCTTCCCATCTCCATATCAGAGTAGAACGTGATCCTTCTTTACTACATTGACACTTTAATTAGAGCCATAAGCCAATACCACTGCCATCTAGGGGTGGGCATTCGGTCGGTTCGGTTCAAACCGAACCAAAATTATGCATACCGGGTCCCCGAATTTTAGCAAACCTCAAACCGAATTCGAACCGAATTATAATTTGGTTCGGTTCGGTTTTTCATACAAAACCGAAATAGTGAGGTTAGCTTGTATCTTCTCTTTTATAAATTATTTTTCAACCATAATGTGAACAATAAATATGCATCATCAATGATAAAATCAAACATTTCAACACATAAGTCATAAAACACTAACATGATTCAAATATTTAAGTCTCATAATAAGTAGAAACATAAAAATCCACCATTTAAAGCTTGCAATTATAATAATTCGGTTTTTCGTTTCGGAATTCGGAAATTCGGTTCGGTCGAAAGGACCCTAATTTCCGAAATATGCCCTTTTCTCTTCCGAATTCCAAACCGAATAACATTAATTCGGTTTCGGTTCGATTTATATTCGGTTCGGTTCGGTTTTACCGAACCGTATGCCCACCCCTACTGCCATCCATCCAACTCAAGCTCTTTAGAACATTATGTCAATCAGAAAGATGGACGAAGATGGACCACGACGACTGCGACAAGAAAACTGAAAAGGATAAATATGAAAAATCAGAAAGAAATAGGTACCATAACAGCTATATCTAAAAACTCTAGGGAGTTGGACGGAACAATTGCTATAGCGATTCAGAATGGGATGGGATTGGGGAAAAGTGGAAACCCTTTTTCAGTACCGAACTAAACTGAAAATGGCGCTACAATTCCACTCTTTGGCCCATCTTCTTCTCTCTTGGACCAACCTTATAGTCATCTTCCCCAAACGCGCTTCCACATCTCCCCGGCGAAGTTCAACTTCTCGATCAGATCGCAGAATCCCTCCTCCACCGAAGCAGAACCCCGTAACGACCCTTCTCCGACGAAGAAATCCTCCGCCGCTGCCGTCACCCCTGGGCTAGGTTTTGGGTCGCCGGTCGAGAAGCCGGATTTCATCGGCGGTCGGGTAGATGAAGCTAAAGCGAAAGAGCAGGGGACGAACGAGAGTGCTTTTGTGCTCACCTGGTTAGGGCTCGGCGGAGTCATTCTTGTTCAGGGCGTTTTGCTCGCTGCAGCAGGTAAAAAGGCTAGACTGTTCCATTTCTTCTTCTCCCAAGTTCGAATTTCCCTTCGTGAATGTTTTTAGATGTGTCAATTTGGTCCCAGGGGTTCCTGCCAGAAGAATGGTATAGGTTCTTTGTGAAGTATCTGTATCCAACTTTCACACCAACAGTTGGTTTCTTTGTTGCTGGGACTGTTGCTTATGGAGTCCTGAAGTATCTGTAGAATGAGAATCTGAAGGACGAAAAGTGATAATAGGCAGAGAAATGCCAGGCCAGGCTGGCCTATGGTTCCACAGTTTGTGAGAAGCAATTCTCGCTGAGAAGGATTAATCCCTGGAATTTTCATAGTTAGATTGTTCTTTCTCGTAGCTGTAATTAATTGGGTAAAGGTGTACAAGCGAGGAAATTCGGAACAAGGCTTCTCGGCAGGGCAATTAGGCATATCAAGAGAGAAGCAGACACCTGACTGTATGTGATGTGTATGTTATAGTTTTGGGGTAGGTGTATGATCATAGAACCTTGAAAGAATCATATTGCGTGTGTTGGCAGTGGATCTTGATGTCCTTGCAATGGTGCCAGTGTTTATGCATTTGGATCATTGCTTTTGGACGTGTGAAGCTGCAAGAATGTTAAGCTTGAATCTGATCATTGTATTTTTTCCAAGTGCCACTGTATATAGTTCTTCCTACCAATAACACCTGAAATTTTCTATTTAGTTCCAAAGGGTACTTTGTCATTGGCATATGCTAGGTGAGCTTGTGTAGGGTGCCTTAGATATGTGACAAGCAAAAGGATCGTCGACGAGTCATTTGTGCCTTTCACACGCGTAAGGATGTTCTTCTGATGATCATGTTTAAGATTCAGCATGCAGTTTGTAGAAGTTAGGATATTGAAAGCTTAAGCCTGGTTTTGTTGAACAGATGCCGTAATGGGGATATAGACATTGCTAGCTGTTGAAGTCTTGAAGATCGAATGTGGTGGCAACATTATTATCTCACCAGCAAAACCTAGGTATATGATTAGTTGAGTGGCACTTTTTTCAAGTGGATCCATCTGATTTTGAGACAACTTATTGTACTGCCACTCTTTATACTTCCCTTTTCTTCTTTGATTGGGAACATGGAGCAGATATGCCATATCTGCAGTAGATATGATTCTTCAAGTTTCAAGGAATTCATTTTTGTTGACTGTCGTTGCAGTGATTGTACCTGAAACACTAACAGGTATGATATATGTCCACTAAGTAGAAGCTGTAAATGAAAGGCAAATCTTATCTCTCGATAGCAGTACTCTTCTCAAATCACTCACTTTTGCAGCCAAGGTACAAGTCCATTCACTATCTTGTTGTGATGTGCAAAGCAACAGGATTGCTAGGTATTGAAGATAAAATGCCAAGGAAGTGCTCATTCTTGAAATTTTGACACTAAAAGGGCTCAGACATGAAGTTTTTTCGAGAGAAAAACAGTCATTAATGTTCTTCTTGCCTGCTTGGTGTTTCATATAGGCTATCAATGTATATCATCTTGGCAACAGTTGGAACAGGTTAGTTCTCTTAAATATGTAAGGAAATTAATTTTCTTTATGTCACTCTTTATAATGTCATTATAGGCATACAACTTTTAACAGATCTAGCTGGCAGTATTTATAACATTTTGCTCTGTATACTAGCCTCAGACTGATTCCTAGTGCTGTTAGTTCTAGCAACCTGCTTTAAGTAAGTTGCTAGTATTGCTTGTTTCTAATACTAGGATACCTTTAAGGCAATATAATTAATAGTAGGAAACTAAGAATCTGGCACCCTTATTATCATCAGTTTAGTTATGAGCTCTGAGGATCTGTTAAGAGGGAAGTTTTGATTTCTTGCACTGAATCTTTAACCATTACATAGTTCACCGTCTATCATTAAAGATTGCTCCTCATAGACTGACTGGTTCAACCACCGATCATCTCAAGCTACCATCTTTAGCATCTCTTTATAAGATCTGTCAAGTGTCATCTTCAGAGGACCACAGAATCGTTTCTTTATTTGCTGTGGAATGGTTGGTTATGCATCTTGATGCTATGTTAGCACCCATTTCTCTGAGTCATTCTCAGCAAAATTTTGTGTGAAAAGAATAGGATGACAAGTGCCATTTCATTCCTTTGTGAGGTCCCCCTCACAAATCCCAATCTAAAGAATCATGATTTCCTCCAATCCCATTTTTGTTTTACCCCAATGCTAATCAATTTTTCCACCAACTTTTGCTGTGTGCCCTCTTTCCCTTTCAACACTTTAGATTTTTTGCATTGAGAGCTCTTCTGATATCAAGCGCATTGAAATCAAAAGATATGTATGGGACTCTGTTTATGATAAGGACAGTCCCTTTGGCATATTGCTTTTTAGAAAGGCTCTCTCTCAACAGGGAATGCTACTTCCCCTTCTTTCCCATCCAGCTTTCTTTGTTCCCTCCTGATCTTCTTTTGTTTCTTTCATGGCAGTCATTTGATTGTGGTCTCGGCCCGGCTGCCACTTTCCGTTGTTGCCCTCTGGCTACTACGGAATGTTATCTCTATCTGTTTTTGTTCTGTACATGGTACCACAGCAACTTAATCAGCTGCTCCAATTAGGGAGGTTGGCAATGGTGTAGCTCGGTTCATATGCAGATCGAATCGGTATATACACAGGCCTGGTTCGAGAGTGCATTTGCT
Organism: Linum tenue; assembly: GCA_946122785.1. Taxonomy (NCBI): domain Eukaryota; kingdom Viridiplantae; phylum Streptophyta; class Magnoliopsida; order Malpighiales; family Linaceae; genus Linum; species Linum tenue. The sequence goes on along the minus strand of CAMGYJ010000004.1, from coordinate 50,459,593 downwards.
GTAACTCAGAACTTGAATTGCTAAAACAAGGAAATACCTTTAAAAGTTGGATCAGGGTTCCACTAGGCCACTTAATAGCGCCATTATATACTTTAATTACTTTGATTAGGATATATCTTTGTTGCTGTTGGCCATTACTCAGCAGCAATCAAAATGTTTCAGAATATTTTAATACAGCTGTTTTGTGCTTCACCAATACTCTTTTTTCTCTTTTCCTTCGACCACCAACTCTTTCAAAACCTGGGGGTTCCTCTTCCTCAGCTGAGAATGGAGTCAAAAAGCCAGTATGCTTTTAACAGCATCTCCCCATTTCTATACCATTTGTTCCTGAGCCCACAAGAAGCTTTCATAGCAAGCAGCAAATGAAATTGTGAACCAGCTGGTTCCCAAGTTGGCTTTCATGAACGACTTTCCTTTGGGAATGAATTTTAAACTGGTGCCCCCTTTTTCCTTTCTTCTTCTTCTCCTTCTTCTTCAAGAGTCAAGTAATTAGGGATAAACAAAATGACTAATAAGTCAAATTCGGTGACCAACATACCAATGAGGCTCGTAAGTACTGGTCTGACACCATCGATTGCAACCTCTGAATCGAGGTCGTGTAACGACTTCGAGGCAATGTCACTCGCTTTCATTGAGTGGCTTGGATCGTCTGTAAATGGGGCCAATACCGATACGACGATATCAACTCGTACATACAACTCCTGTCAGTATGCTGTAATGCTGACCAAAACCCATGTTAAAAGAACTTGGTATTGATGAATGTTCCTGCATCTGTATAAGTGTGCAATGCCAATCTTCGAGGCCATACGAGTATAAAACTACACATTCTCTCATCCACTCCGTAAAAAAAGGGTACATCATGAAGACAGAATCTTGGTCTAGGGTTTTGCAACTGTCTTTTTGTTTAAATTAAGGAACTTTAGTTTCTCAAAAAAAAAAAAAATTAAGGAACTTTATATATCCCCACTTGGTTACTATACGTTTTCTTTGGTCCAAATTCCACGCTTCCTTCCTATTATATGGCTATGGTGGTGGCTTTCTTTGAAATTGTGGAGCAGAGCGGCCGGTGTGTCTGATTCTGTTTGGCGCTACTCTGCCATTTGCACCCTCTGATTACCGGATTCCCATGATTAATCTAAGTAGGTTAATTAATCTTTGTGGTTAGGCGGCGCCTTTTTGCATTAACATAATCACATTTTGGATGTTATGCTCAAATAGTCAACAAGTTTACATTTGCACGCATTTTTGTCTTTGGAAGAATAAAATTCGTTTCGTCTATGACAAGCATGGATTTCTAATCTGTCTATAGACTACTACTTGCTAATTAGCCCAAACTTTACAACTTCTGCTTTTGTGTTTGTGCATAATGTGAGAGGAAGGCTAGCATACTTCTGGAGTACGCGGGGTTTTAGTAATTCGATAATTGGATGTATTTTGAATTTTGATGATTTGGAATAATCAATTATTGTTTTTCGATAACTTGATTTTATAGTTTAGGGTTTAGAGAATTAAAGTTTACGATTTAGTTATTAGAAATTTAAGTATAGCATCATATACCTCAAAATCCAGCCTATAATAATCAAGTTATGCGAACAAAAATCAATGGTCATTTTCAGCTGAAAGACGAGCTCAATCCTATTTTCTCGTCGTTAACAAATTAAACACCATTACCTTCTTCTTCTTTTTTTAATGTAAAGCAGGTGTAATGCTTCACTAACTCCTATTCATTAATAGAACAATTTACAAAACCACCGACAACGTGATACGGTAACCCATCCGCAACGGCCGAGTCGGAAGGACAAACAATGTGTGGCACCTATTGCTAGATCATAGCCCCCTATGGACTAGACTAGACTAGACTAGACTATCAACCAAACTATTCATTGATTTAAACACCATTACCTTAATGACAGTGGCGTAGCCAGGATTTTGAGTAAGGGGGTGCCAATTTAAAAAAATTAAAATGACTATCAATTTTTTATAGTGACCCACGACGGGTTTTCATATTTTGAAAAGTCTGTAAAATACATTCGTTTACTTCTTGAATAAGCATGTAATTATGAGGTTTTTTAATTTAATTTACTTATTATTTGTAAACGGTAAATTATATATATGCAATAGAACGTATTATTGTATCATGTAAGTAATTGTTGTTTAGTGGAAGATGTCAAAGCTAATAGTAAGGGGGTTTCATGTTCAAATCCTAGCTATAGCATAAACTAATACCCCTATTTTTTAATGTTCTAGCCCCGACCCAAGGGTGTGCCACGGCACACCCTTCTAACACTGTGTCTCCGCCCCTGCTTAATGATATGTATGCAAAGCATTCGATTCTCGTACCGGCAAAACCATCCCCCATTGTACATCCACACTAAGCTTATCAATCACGACTTTCGCATCACCTTTCTCCATTTCACATTTGAGTCATATAGATCCCTATAGATAGTAACGGTTAGAATAGAAAATGCAGCATATATGCATCATACTTAATATGGTCGGCGTTTGAGTCTAAATTGCATGACGATTTCTTGTTTGCCCAAAACAAACACCCGTGACCTGTTATTCTGTTCGGGTGCCTTTAACTGAAAGCAGAAAAGCTTATACTATGAGCTTATAAACAACTCGACACGAATACGTTATGGAGGAAAGTCGCGTTGGAAGGGAGAATTTTGCTCATGGTTGTTTGCGGCAAGTGTCGCCATTTTTCCTTACGCACCACTCAGTAGGCAAACGACAGAGGTCTGCAATCCATTGCCCAACAGGGGAAAAGTGGGAGAAGAGGGAGAAGGGCAAAAGCAGAGTCTTTTTTCCTTTTCTTTCTCCCCATGCTTAATAACTGTGAAGAAAAGAAGGAGCATTTGCAGCAGTAGGATGATGGCATTGGGGGCTCAAATCCCAGTAAAAGGCCATTGTTTTGTTTGGTGTGACACTCCATGATTTTCCATCTTCCATGGTTGGCCACTCAGACTTTTGATTAGTGATGGTAAAATAACTTATTATTGAGGGTAGGGATGGCAATGGGTCGGGTTGGGTCGGGTTTTGTCAAATCCAAATCCAAATCCATGGGTTTATCTTTGAAAAAAGCCCGGGGTAAAACCCACCGGGTTTGAAAAACTCAAACCCAACCCAACCCGTTGGGTATCCGCGGGTTCATGGGTACCCACGGGTTTTGTGGTAAAAAATTTACAATTACAAGTTCTTATCAAAATTAAAGTCAAATATCAATCTCTCAATACAAATTATCCATATATAAAACACTATTCTAGAAAATTCAAGCAAATCACAAATTAACTATACAAATTGTTCAACACCAATCTAGAAAACTCAAGAAAATTGAAGCAAATCACAAATTATCCATAAATAACATGTTTAATTGAAAGCTTCTTTCTTTCAATTAAGTTTCTTTAGTCTCCACTCCATAACATCAACTTCATTGTACACAATTAAAAAGAAAAAATTAGACATGTCTCCACAAAAATAAATAAATAAGAATAGTTGTTTAGAATATTAAATATACCGAAAAAATTAATTATATGAGTGGGCGGGTACCCACGGGCCGGGTTTACCTAAACCCAAACCCAACCCAACCCGGTGAATAGTGAACGAGTTTAAACCCAAACCCGGCCCAAAACCCGTCAACACGGATTTTACCCGCGTTGACCGGGTTGGGTCGGGTGGGTACCCATGGGTTCGGGTTTTGTTGCCATCCCTAATTGAGGGTGTCCAATCGAATTCGAATCGATTTTGTCAGGGGAAATTCAATCGATATTATTTTTGGGTGGGTTTTTTACCGAACACAACAAATAGGGTGATGGGTTTGGTGCAGTTTTGGTATTTGAAGTATCCGCACCGAACCCACGCGAATATGTGTTATAACTATGTTCTAGACTCATTCACTTTTAACACTTTGTCATTCATATCGCTATGTATATTTGGCTACGATTTTAATATCGTGGTACGGGGATGGTATATATGGAAACTAGCCTCACTTTACCTGGTTGTCATCCCTAACCCTAACTTTGATGTCACTAACAGATTGGTTAGTATGATTTGATTTTTAACGCAGGTGTTACCATAGGTTGCTCTAATTTATGTAACAGTCACGTTGTTCATTCGAGTCGAGTACTCGAGTTTCCCGTCAAATGATCTGGTTTGAAGTTTTTTTTTTTTTTTTGTTTAACGAAAAGCAATAGTATGGATCTATGTTGAGGAACTAGATTGGGAGTGATTTGTCTTATGTTATTTAATCATGCCTTGTTGTGATTACTCTATGTTCCAAGTAGTTAAAAGGGTAATTTCAGTAGCTATTTGTAGAGCAGTTAGGAATAATCCTAGTGGTAGAAATAGTAGGGTTAGGTCGAAAAATTAAGAATAGACTGGGATATTGCCGCTTCATACATGTTATTCGTCAAGCTAACTAGTTATTATCCCCGAATCCATTTTAACACGTATCAAATTCCCGCCAAACTCATTAAATTGACCATGTTTCGATATCGATCATTCAAAACCCAATGTTTATGAATTTTGTTTTTTTATCACTAATTTGGTGAGTTGACAAACTGATCAAAACAATTTAGGCGAATTCATATTCCGCTAGTATTTCAAACTTTAGTGACGAATACGAAACTCAGAATTGAACTAGCTTGGCTCAACTACTTGGGAGCCTCGAGAGGTGGCATGGCAGTGGCACCCATTCGGCTTTTGTCTCGTGAGTTGCTTTTATTTTGTCATATGCTAAATGTAAAAAATTTCATGCCAATCCCTCTTGAGAGCCAATTTTAATTAAAATTGGCTTGCACCAGCCTGTGTTGGAAAACGACTCATCCATTTATGTCTCCTCGACTCGGCTCCTCCATGGAAGTTAAGCAGCTTCCACAGACTATTATTTGTACGTTTTCAATGCCACCAAAAAACCATTAAAACAAACCACATAACAACAACAATAGTGATTTTCTTTATCACCATTAGCATTATCCTTGAGAGTACAAACACCCTATTAGCCAACTCATTTCGGATTCGGCAGGTAAATTGAATATTCGTGTACGAGTTTGGATGAACTTAATCCTCTCTAAGCAAAGATGAGATATGTCAATTCCAATAAGTTAAACGAGAAAACAAAAAAAAAACTAGCTTCATTTCGATATTCCTGCTTTAAAGTCATCTATCCAGTTTAATCATTTTCCTTCTCGTTTCATCTTTCTGCCAGATTCCCATGATTTCTTCGTCCAATCGAACAATTCTAATATTGTTGCTATCGGGCAATTGATATTAAACACAATTGGATAGAGAACAAAACTGTACTAGATAAATAACTATAACTATCATTAAACATCTTTTTAACCACCCTTAACTAACTTAATCCAAATATGCAAAATATCACACACCCATAAACAGAAAGAGAGAAGAGTAAACCCAAAAAAAGGAAAAATCATCAAATTCCAGAAGAAAAAAAAATTACACAAAAACCAAAAGAGGAAAGTGGAAAGTGGCGCTACTAAATAAGTGTGGAGGACTGAACTGACTACTGATCGAGCGCATTAGGGCCAGTACAGTAATTAACCACATGGTTCCACACCCACTGGACCAAGTACCTCCGTCGGATCCCGTTCATGTTATACGTGGCGCCATCCCGTCCCTCCAACATCTGCCCGGTGTACGACCCGCCGCCGCCGGTGCCGTAAATGCCCTCGCACAGGTCCGCAATCTCCACCGGGAAACTCGGGTCCTGCCCGGCGTACCAAGCGTTGGCGAGCGGGTTGCTCGCCAGCTCGGCGATCTCGTGCGCGATCACGCTCACCATCCCGTCGACGCCGGCGTCGCCGTTGGGCGACTTCGCCGGCTTCAGCTGCGGCATGTAGGCGGGGACGGCGAACGGATACGCGCAAACCCCGGGGCAGAGCTTGGCGCTGTTCCCCACCCACGCGTACGGGAGCGTGTACCCCACGATCGAGGGGAAAGTGAAGTAGTGGAACCCACACACCTGCCCGCAGAAATCCTGGACGTACACGTCATCGGAGGTGAGGAGGAGGTAGAGCCCGCTTTTAGGGTTGATCGGCAGCGGCTGGGATTTCGCCGTGACGGCGCTCTTGATTACGGACTGGATCGAGAGCCTGGTGAGGGATTTGCCGTGGGAGTAGAACCGGTCGTTTTTTTCCTGCCCCAGGGCGACGGAGCGGGAGATGTTGGAGCCGGTCTGGTCGGTGTAGAGCTGCACGGTCTTCCACCAGCCGGCGACGGTGGAGCGGCGGCGCGTGGGGTCGGAGGCGGCGGGGGAGGCGGAGATGGAGGAGATGAACTCGCGGATGATTTTCTTCTGGGGCTTCTGCCAGGTGCCGTACCAGATGATGTGGACGGTGATGTTGTTGGTGAGTACCGGGCCCATGTGGTAGCGGAGGTGGACGAAGTCCGACGAGCCTTCGAATTTCTTGGAGCCGGCGAGGGCGAGGTCGGTGGCGTTTGGGTGGGTGCTGGGCCAGGGGCGGTAGGCGGTGGCGAGGGAGAGGATGGCGAGGAGGGAGAGGGCGAGGAGGGTCGCCGGAATCGGAGGGACGGACGGGGCCATTGCGGTGGTGGTGGAGGAGAGTGTTGAATAAAGTGAGGTTTGGAAGGGGGAAGTGGAGAGTGTTTATATACAGAGAGGTGAAATTTTTGAAATTTGAGATTTGGGGGTGGTGGTGAAGGAGAAAGGAGAAAGGAGAAAGGAGAAAGGAGCATTGATTTGCGGGTAATGGAGGACAGAAGGATTTGCTGGGTGGGGCCGGGGAGAGGGAGAGAGTGGGACCGAGGAGAAGGTAGGGGAAGTAGGGAGAGATGACAATTCTGATTTTCTGAATTTCTGATGGTTCAATTCGATTCATTTCCATTTCCTCTTGTAAATTTTACTAGTGATATAGTGTGATCCATATTAATCATTTTGTGAGCTGTTTAGACTAGTGGTGACAAATATACGGGTGGGTATTTCAATTCTCATATCAAGTGCGTGTTAGATCGGGTAATATTCGTGTAGGTATAAATCAGGTCGGGAAAGGTCAACTCGTTCTTATATATTATTAGAATATAACGTTTATGTTTAGCGATAAAACAGAAGAATCAGGGGCGGATCAGGCTGGGTCAGGGGCAAATTTCAGCCTAGCCTGGACGGGGCAGGACGGTCGGAAGTAGTACCCATGTCCAACCTCACGCTACTGTGGTTTGGGTACTACCGGTCCCAGCTCGAGTCAGGTCAAGTAATACCCAACAAGGTGGGTTCAATTGCCATCACTAGTTTCGATGATGCTGTTTATACTTAAGAGTGTAAACAACGAATGTTTTTGCAATTCTTTCACAATATGAAATTTTGTCTGTGGTTTATATGAAATAAATTACTGTATTAGTTGGTTTATGTTTTATCTATGAATTAATTATTTGAATGTAATTAATTTTATTATATTTATTAAAAATTAATAAAAAAGGATACTTAAGCATGCATATTATCTCCTACAGGAGCCTCCTTATTATCTCTTTCTTTTTTCTCATTTGGATCCACACTGGTTTCAAGTCAAAGCGAATCTCTTTCCATACCTCACAAGCAGCAGCTAGTTCAGGGCTCCATTTACTAGCCTGTCGAAGAATTGAATTGCCTTCCTGAGCAAGATCACGCCCTTCGTTACGAGCTTGTACACATGCTTCTAGAGCGACTCGATTAGCTACGGCACCGGGTTAGGTTCTGTTTCACATATTCCCCTCCTCTCCTCTCACTTTCTTCGAGCTTATTTCTCTCATTCTTGTTCTTATTAAAATGCGAGCTCTAACCTCTCCTCTGCCGGGGAAGGTTCAATTGAAAATGAACCGTCCGGTCTAGCTTCTTCTTCTCCTCTCACTTACTAGCGAAAAGAGTAAGAGTGGTTTGAACTCCGTGCGGTTGCGCGCCTCTTCCTAGCTTCCTAACTTCTCCTCCCCCTTTCGGTCGAGCGTATTTTAGAACCTCCGCCTAGACTCGACTGAATGAATTAGTTCTTCTTTGCCCGGGGAAAGAGCTTCCTAACACTCCTCGCACTCTACCTTTTGGTCTTTTTGCTTGAGCCACTCTCTTAAATAGGGGGAGCTCTTTTCACTCCTTCTTTCGCGACTCGAGGGCCTCATCATTGGTCTTTGAACCCAGCGGGGAATTCCTTAGAATAGGTGTTTTCACTTTCCCACCCCTTTTCTTCGACCTCTCTTATCCCTTTGGCTCTTATGGTTAAACCTCCTCTCACGGTCTTTCTGTTAGAGTTGCTTTCCGAAGTGAGCTCTCTCTTTCGCTAGGGTTCAAATCAAGAGAAAGTTCCCGCACTACTTTGACTCCTTGCGACTCGACTGAGGCAAGAGTGCACTCCTGGTCTAGCTTCTCTTGTTCGCCTCAACCGTCCCCTAATAGAAAAGTCTTTCTTTGGAAACTCTTAGCCGAACTCTACCTGCCCAAAGGGTTTCCTAGCTCGGCCGTTCATTAATTTCTTTCTCTTTCCTTGGTTCTTCAGTGAATCTTTATTGGTCTTTTTTCTTTGCCGGTGGCCTTCGCTCCCCTCTCCTCTACCGGGGAAGGTTCTAACTCCTTTCCCTTTTGGTCTCGTGGAGAAGTGAAAATTAAAGAAAAGGAGTGGCCCCTTATGAAAAAGCAATTTCTATAGGAGGATGGCACAGTTGATCAAAAGAAAGGAGGAGTTACTGTCAATTGGGCGTCAGACGGACTGATTAGACCCTGGCATTAGAAGCCGAGAAGCCGATGTTACTGTTCGAGAAGCAGCTGCACATGAATCCAAGCCAAGTGGGAAAGAAGGAACGAAGTAGTGAGCCCGAAGGGCGAAGGAACGAATAACTCACTTTAGAGAAGAAGCCAAGATAGATAAGATATCTTATAGATTAGATCCAACAACACTTTTACATGTGACGTGCAAAAAACTTTTTTCCCATATGTTGAAAGCTCAAACTCTCCTTCACTCTTGGGACTGCCTCCTAATCCGGCGAGTGCTCCCGTATCGTATATAAGAGAAGAGTTGTTTTTAGGAGTGATCCTTCTCTGACACTAGAAATTGAATAAGATCAGAAAGTTGGAAGAGAAGTGAGCTCGTCTGTATCCACAACAAAAGGAAGTCGAAGGAATTAATGTAGTTGCTTCTACTTTCATCGAGATTGGCTTGGTGTTCAGTCTACCTGAAAAGATCGAAAAGAATGCATTGGATGGATGCCCGGGCATTGAGAAGGAAGGACGCTTTCAAAGGCGAAAGGCCATGGGGAGATACCGTCTGTGATCCATGGATCTCCGATCGGGAAACCGTATCCAAGCTCCGTGGCTAGTCTGCGCTCTTTGGACTTTTAAAACTTAGCGAACTGAAACATCTGAGTAGCTAAAGGAAGGGAAATCAACCGAGACCCCGTTAGTAGCGGCGAGCGAGAGCGGATTGGGGGTTTGAAGAAAAACAAACACGAAGCTTCGATGAATGTTGTATTATATTGATATTCTTTCTTATAATTATTATTTTCAGTTAATATGTAGAAATATAGATAAATTATTTGTATGATTATTCGTCTTTAATATGCTTGTGGACTGAAATTGATGTTAAATGATACTTGTTAAACTTAAATGGATTGTTGATTTGTGTATTATAAATGATTATTGTTTTGGTTTATTATATTTTGTGAAAGAAAATTTTTGCTATTGGTTTGATTAGATATAGCCATACTTGTTGGAATGTATTTTAGTAGTTATTGGTTAACCGCCAAAATAACCACTAACCGAACCGATAAAAGGTGGTTAATCAATAAAGCATATCGGTTCGGTTATTGAAATGAGTTTTTTGCTTATTGATTAACCGCTAACTACCTAATCGATTAGTGATTAACCGAAATCAAATCAATTAGCACCTCTAATTTTAATCACCCATCTCATGCACTTTGGTGTTAAAAACGTTGAATCCAAATCTATCCATGAAAATTAGAACACGATGAACTATATAAAAAAATACAACCCCACACACATAAAATGCAACTTTTTATGCACCTTAAAAGAAAACATAATATAACTAATTGAATTTGAAGCAAATTAATGGCAGAAAAAATTATTAAAATGCATAGAAGTTTGTTGCCTAAAACTGAATGAAGTGCAATTTGTTTCAACATATGTCTAGTGTTTTCCATAAGTATTTACTGAAATGAAATAAAGAGGTTATTCATTATAAACTAGTATATCGATAATATGTTTTATGTAAGAAACCGTACACAAGAAAAAACACAACGTGAATCACAATATGTATTATATCTACACCTAAATTTTCAGTTGAAAAAATACATTAGATTAGTGAGTTCAAGAGAATTTTTTTGACAGAATATCCTAATTTTTCCAATGAATTGCGTGACCAGAAATCCGTAGCCAACCTAAGGCTAACTCCAATGGAGCCTCTATGAATGGGGGAGTCTCTATATTTGGGGAAAAGTTAACTCCAATGGAGTCTCTATGAATGGAGGAGTCTCTATATTTGGGGCCCAAATTTGGCAGCCTAGTTATTCTGCTAACTAGGATATTCGTTAGTATATACTAACTAATATCTAAATTGTATGAACTAATATACAAATCTGCTGAGTATCTAGATAGCACAGACTAGTATTCAAAACATCACAAACTAGTATCCAAATAGCATATACCAACTAATATCCACAAACAACCAACTAGTATTCAATATGGATACTCTTATATGTTATCTGGATACTCTTATGTGTTATCTGGATACTAATTATGTGCTATATGGATACTATTCTGTGCTGTCTAGATATTAGTTTGTGAATTTGGGATAATAGTTGATTCATGGTGGATATCAGTTAGCAAATCTTGAATACTAGTCTGTGCTCTCTAGATACTTTAGTACTTGGATACTAGTTCATGTATTTTGGATATCAGTTAGTATCTGCTAACGAATCTTCAAGTTAGCAGATTAATTTTCCCCCAAATTTGGGGGTGGAAATGGGGGTTCCCCAAATATAGAGACTCCCCAAAGCCCGCCACGTGGCTCATCCTTTTCTTTTAAAGATTTTAGGGGTTAATTAGGATTAATTAGCGGATTAGTTAGGAGTTTAATTAGATCAATAATTTTCAAGTGTTGTGTTTAAACTCAAATTAGGTCCCTAATTTTTTCGCCAAAAAAATTCGTTCTCAGAATTTAACAAAATTCTATCGAAAAATTTGTATTTAAAAATGACGACAAACTATAAAAAAATTAACATGAATAAATTATATTCAAGCTTCAATAAGTACATTTTTAAGTAAATGGAAAAACTGGAAAAATTAAGATCTCCAAATATGTAAATTGAAGCGCGCATTGGTGTAAAAGAAGGAAAAATGTGGATCAATCCCCAAATTTAGTGTTTTGCATTGGACTTCGCCTAAAAGAGTCGTGTTCCATTAAAAGAAAACCTTCGGCCAACATTAAGATTTAATTTTATTAATATATCCGAGTAGGTTGGACCGGATTAGACTTATGGGTAGAGTTGCACGGTTCATTTTGTTGATCCCAAAAATAGAGATTTTTCTTTCATCGTTTTTTTGTTATTCTATTTCCAAGGATCATTGAATTTTTTGCACCATAAATTTCATAACATTATTTGAGCCAGCTAGCTAAACTTCTCATTTTTCCGATGGAGTAGCAAAGCAATAGGGAAAGTACTCGACGTTTGCAGTGCGCATTAAAACATTTTCTCGTGCTGTGACAGTAGCAATACAAACAAACACCATCAATCAAAGGAATTAAAGGAGGCTAACCAAAATTGAGTTTATTATTGTGAGCGTATAGGACACAACTCCCTTTTCTTTCAGACTGCTGGGTCCGTCTGTTGAATGACCGCAGTGCCCCTGTTTTCGGCGTTTTTGGGCAGTGTGGAGTGGTTGTGACCAGTGCGGGTCCCGGGGGGTGATTGTCTTGTTTTTTCCGGACAGTCCTTAGAATAAGGGCAATTTTATTTCCTTCCTTCCAACTACTAATAATTTTGCTAAATCATACATAGATTTGGGTTTTTAGGCCAAAATGATCTCCAAATGCTGATCAAGTTGCATATGTACGTCTAGATTCATTCGCCACCTGGGCTTGGAAATAGTTCGTTTCGGTATGGTCCGATTTGGTTCAGACTTCACTAAATATATTGTCGATGATCGAAATGAAGGGATTAGTACACATATCAAGGATAATATCCTTTGTTATATGGTATACACTAAATTACATCTATACGATCTGGTTCAAACCAAACATATCATGTTGACTAAAAATTAACAGTTTGTTTGACTCACGAAATCGGAAACAGGGCTAAGAAGCAGGGGGGAACTTGTTTCTTGGCTTGAAACGTAAATTTCTATCATGCATGTTTAGTTCTTATACCTAAATCAAATCTCATAACAAAGATGAAAGCCACAACAAGCCAAGTTCCAAATATAAGGTCATAATATGGTCTAGACTATATAGTTCATTCTCGTCTGCGAATTTTAATGTAGTCCAATCTATATTCCAAACCCTTTTGCCATCACAGCGACCATGACAATGAGGATTTAATTTTGTTTTTTTTTTTGAAAATTTAATCATCCTTTACTTTGAATCAACAATCATGATAGTTGAAACTTAGCTTAGTTTTCGCATTAAATTTTTAATAGGTAAGCCCTTATTCGCGTGGAGCCAAGGCATTGGCATTTAGGGGGTGTTCAAATGGTTACCATGGTAATAACCAAACCAAATAAGTCTAAAATCTATTAACCATGGAATACAATATCATAACCAAACCGTCCAAACTAATACAACAACCAAATTAACCAAACTAAAGTTTATTCGGTTTGGTTAATTGGTTAACCAAAATAACCAATATAACACCACATTATCATTAAGTGAGAAGAATTTTCAGTTAGTGCATCTATTCGCAATTTATATAATGAACAACACATAACAATCCACATAATTGCAGTTAACCCTTAACGTAAATACATGTAACAAATACAATTATCTTACAGTTGACTCTTGAGTGGTTATGCAAAGTATTAAGTATGTGTATATAATATATATTAGATATATGACTAATTACTTAACTGGTTAATTTGGTTTGATTGGTTAGGAGTGCCTGAAACCAAACCAAATCACCTGAACCAAACAAGCTAAATTTTTTAACCAAACCAAACCAATTATCGAAATTAACCAAACCAAATTAGCCAAATACTACTGGTTAAAATGGTTACCACGGTAACCACACTACTATTTGAACACCCCTATTGGCATTTATGGTAGACAGCAGACACTCTACTTGACACTCCTAATAGTATCTTCTCACTACAAGAAATACTACTTCTACCTACCGTTATTTGACTAGCGTATCGAATACGGTAGTTAATAAATATAAATTACCTACCGTGGCCAAAACGGTAGTCAATAATGACTTAATTACTACCGTATTAACAAACGGTAGGAATTGAGGATGAATACGGTAGCTGTTAATCTTGGAGGTACCAATAATGAAATGTACCGTAGCCATTTAATTTATTTTACTAAATTATTTTCTTCACAATTTTAATTGGCCACTCATTTTTTCAGAACAAGAAAAAATATCTTCGCATCTCTCCTCACATCGTCCTCACTTCCCCGCGCAGCCGCACCTACCAAACTTCGCCTTTCGATCTCTCTTCATCTATCCCTGGCGGTAGTTCTCTGTTTGTCTCGTTCGCTGGGCATCACCGGTCGTCTCAAATCCCTCCACCGAGTATCTCTTCAGACCACTCGGCCTCGTCTTTACTCTCCCCACTACCGTCGACTGTTCCCATCTTTGTCTCCATCTTCGTCGACTGTCCTGCCTTCATCTACGCCGACTGGGCTCCGTACCTCTATTTTCGTATTCACCTTTTGACCAACGGTAAGAGACTCACGACCGTCCCATCTCTGAACATCAATTTCTATTCGCTCAAATCTAGTTTCCACATTGATTGATGTTCGTATATATTCTCCTAGGGTTAATGTTTTCTGATTGTGTAGGTTTCCCCTCCACTCCCTGCGTATGAAGGCTTTGAAACCTAACGCCAAATGGGTTAGTAAGTGCAAATTCGTTGGGGGCAGCAGCTGAAGCTGAGAGAAACAAAAGCGGCAGGCGAGAAGTTCCTTTGGCTTGCTACTGTTCTCACTCGCCAGTCGACAATTGGAGTCTGGAGACTGTCCGTCCGACTAGCCGCCTTTGCATCTCGTCTGCCACATCGGTAAGTTCATTTTGCAGGCGATGTTGGTTATAGATTTGATTCAGTTCCATAGAACGAACGGGATGCTCTATTGCAGCTTTGATTTGTTGTTGCCCTGGTGATGTTAATGGGGTACTGAGAAACAAATTTGTTGTCGTTAATAGGCCTTGGTGGTTGGATGCTTGATTAGTTTTTGCTACAGGACAATTAGAAACAAATTTTAATTTGCTATGAATTCTGGGAGTTTTTAGTAAATCCAAAAGGTAATAGCATAGTTAATTAAAAAGTCAATTTGAGTTTTGACCGGTTTATATTGAAGTGATCCTAATTTTTATATGCTTGACATGAATCCACACGTGTCAGAGATGGCTGTGTTTGGAAGGGTAGGCTGAAGTATAGTTTAATATGATGGGTACATTATTGTGTCATTGTTATGACTACAAAGCATATTTGGACAATAGACTTAGGAGGGTGGTCGATTAGTATAGTCTTTGATGCTTTGTATCACAAAAGAGCTAGATCCTTGGCGTTCTTACTTTTTGTGTTTCTTTTGTTTCTTAATTGATAATAATACATCATTGATGATTATATGGTAAAAAGAAAGAACAAGAGAGATTTGGAATTTGGAGTAACAAGATTGGAATGGTTTTTTGGCCATTCATGGGGATAGTTTTTTTGTTTTCTCTTGGGAAATGTATGGCCAAGAGAGAAGAAGAGAGATTTAGTGGTGGTATGGACGATTATTGTCTGTTTGCAATTCTGTAATCCTATTTTGTAATGTTATACATCATTATATTATATGTTATACGAGCTTTATAAGCTTTACTTGAAAGGCAAAGTGCAACACTGAGAGAAGATAAGAGTGATGTGATGGCTCTTTGGCTTGGTTGGTGTATAATTTACTTGTAATTCAAAGAAGTATTTTATCTAACTTCACTACTGTGTACAACAGCAACTCAGCAGCAGAAGGAAGCTAAGTTCACTACTTTTGGTTATATAGGTGCATGTTAAGCTCTATTTATTCTTTGGGCAGCTTGCTCTGTTTTCGTAGAGAGTATTGTTTAGTTACTTGTTGTGTTTTGGTAAACATATTGTTATTGTAGAGGGAAAAACTTGGTCAAGATCCAACTTTGGAGCAAGTTTTTGAGCATTCTTATAAGCAAGGAGAGGCAATAAAAGATCCTGAAGCAAAAGAAAAACATGTAAGTTTGCCAATGTTTATATTTTAGTGTGTAAGAAGCATATTAAGTGATTATATATGTTTATAGGAACAAATTAAGAAAGCTATGGAAGATGCCCCAACTTCTAGTCAATATGACTTGGTAGTCAAATGTTTTGGAGAGCAAAATCATGGCCATATGACTTGCTTTGGAGGTGCTTTTAAGCCTAAAGACTTGAAGGTTGGTAGCTCAAAAGATAAGGGGTTAGATGCTAGATTGCGCCAATCTGAAGAAGAGAAGGTTGCTATGCGAAAGCGTATAGAGGAGCTTGTGGCTACGGAGAGAGATAGAGAGGCTGCAGAGAGAGATAGGGAGGCTGCAGAGAGAGAGAGAGAGCTGAAATGAATGCTCAAATGATGGTTGAAATGAGGGCTGAAGTGAGAACTGAAACTAGGGCTGAAGTTATGGGGGAAATGGAAGTTAAAATAGCGGAACAAGTTAAAGTTCAAGTGGCAGCAATGTTGGGTGCTCGATCGTCAAAGAAAAAGAAACCAACTTAGATCGTATATGTTGGTGGGATGATGAAACGAGGTAAGTCGATTGAACAAAGTATTTCCATGTTATAGTGAATATGATGTTATTTGCTATGTGCTGGGATTAGAATGACAATATGATGATGGGTTGAATATATACTTGCTTAAATGCTAGGCTTGCTTCACATCTTGTACATGGCAGGGGACACCATTAAGTTGGTGAAAAATTGCAGTTTATCGCAACAACTTAGCTGCTGATTTTTGCTAATTATGTAACTTTCTTCTTTTCTAAAGAATTGTTATCCATCAATTCTTATGTTTCCTGTCTCCCTACCAAAGCATATTCTTATTTAGGTAGTTGAAGTACTACTAAGTGACACTATAATCAAAATGATACTAATTAATGTTCCTTGTTAATTTTGCAGGTTTGTTTCCTCAAGTTTAAGATGACTATATTATATTAGAGATTGAAGCATAATGGATTTTGATTCTTGACAGAATAATAGCTTTTGATGGTTGACTTACAACCTTTTGTACATGAAGTCAAGATGTGTGAATTTCATTCAAAACTATTAGTTAGAAAGAATGTTTGGATGTCAAATTCCTTAACAGTAGTAGCAAGAATAGTTGCATAGTTGGCATTTGTATATGAATTGTTTACTGATTATATAAAATCAGTAGTTGTTACGAATGTTTTCTTTAGGTTGTTGTTTGACATGTTGGAAAATGAAAGAAACTTGCGTAGTTGACAATAGTTTTCAATTTTAGTGACTGTTTATGATAGACGAAATATTTATTCCCCACCGTTGTACCCTTTAGCTACCGTAAGTACAATAGTTAATTGTGAACTCATTCCCCACCGTTTCACTTTTTAACTACCGTAAATACCCTAGCTAATTGTGAACTCATTCCCTACTGTTTCACTCTTCAACTACCGTAACTTACCCTAGCTAATTTTCTACTCATTCCCTACCGTTAGAAGACCGGTGGTTAGAAATAACTTTTAACTTCCGTTAAAACTGTAGTTAATAAAACTTAATAACTACCGTATTTTTACCGTAGTCAATACATTTAACTACCGTAGTATGAAACCGTAGTAAATAATCACTTTTAACTACCGTTTTGACTTTTACCCACGGCCAAGTTAACCACTGTATTTTGACCGTAGCTAAAAGTATTAACTACCGTTTTGTGACTATTAACTACCGTTTTTACTCTAGGCAAAAGTGTATTTTCCTGTAGTGTCTCTTCTATGACATAACGTTTCGGAGGATAGAAAGAGGAAGAAGAACTAAAAAACACGTACACTTGTGCCACATTGGAGAAATGTTTGAGTGAATTTAGGCAAAGCAAGTGTTTTACGTCTACTATTTAGGGTTGGAAGTTTGGTACCGGTATTTGAGATATACCGAATATCGTACAGAATTTGTCTATATTTGGTATTACCGAATACATGTATTATTTCTTGGGATTGGGATTGAGATTCAATTTCAATTGTTATTCGGTATTAGGGATTACGGGATTGGGATTGGGATCGGTATATACCGAAATACCGAACATTACCAAAATATAAGCTAATGTGTATTTTATGCTCCCAACTAAACTCTCTCATTCACTACTACACGACCATCAACCACCAATCTATTGTTATTTTCATAACACCAAAAATAAACATTAGTATTAGTCTTCTCTCAGCCTCCAATTCATCAAATTAAAGATTAGCAATGACAAAAACTTGAGATGTCACCTCTTCTCCATTCTCCTTATCCATATCCTAGCTCTAGCCAAACTCAAGACTCTTTGCTTAGTCTCTTTGTCCTATATTAAACAATCAAATCTAATTTATATATTTAATTATTAATTGCAAAGGTAATTAATATCTTATAAGATAATACCGATTGGGATACCGAAGTACCGATTGGGATACCGAAATATTTAGGGATTGTGATACCGAAATTATTTAGGGGTTGGGATTGAGATTGAATTTAGGATGTAATTCAGTTGTCGGAATTTCGCTATTTGGTATTGGGATACCGATACCGTACCGATTTCCACCCCTATCAACTATAGCTAGCTGAACCAGAAGTTCGCAACATCTTTTTGTTGTTGTTGGGGACTACATCACCGTCGCCGTTATCTATAAAAGTAAGAGCACAACGACTAATCTTCTCCTTAATTTTTTTTTCCAACTCTCAAGTTTCTTCAATGTAATACAAGTGAGCTTTTAGCTCTTGTTCCCTTCATTCTTTGTCAGGAAGCGGTTAAAATACATACACGAGTATCTATCAACAATTTAAATTATTGGTTTGTCCTTACAATCCGTTATTTTATGACTCTCAATATTAATCGTTGTTTTTAAAACATCTGTCGACACATGTAGAAATTTCAAACTAACCCCCGGTTTGATAAAACTCAGCCGCGCCAAGTCACGAGCTCAAAGCAAACAACATAAAAGTACGAATGCGTATCACGCGCCGGCCGGCGGGCCGACCCACCCAACCCCCGGCAGCCCCGCGAAAGGGGTAACCTTATCGTCGGCGGCGACACTGTCGCGGAAAGTTTGTATTTTGTAACCTTGCCTTCGCTTTTCCCCCCCTCTTGTGTGGGCCGCCAACGGCCCAGAAAGCAGACCACTGTAGTACTTGGGGACTCATTTTGGGACCATTGTTTGAAAAGCTAGGCGCATGGGGTTCCAGTTTTATTACACCACAGCCTTGTTGCCCACTTGGCCTGAACCTACAACAGCTTCGTGTCTTCGACGATGAAGAAGAAGAAGAAGATCCAGTGGAGCCTACCCTACAGTTCATAAATTAAATCCCAGGAAGAAGCAAATCAGAGAGAGAGAGAGAGAGGGAAGATAGATGTGGATGAAAATGGTATCAGAACTAGATCCTGTTTCTGTAACAGAGGAATAAACCCCAGATTGGTTTATTATTAGCTGATTGAGAATCAGAATCGGAATCGGACCTAACTGGAAAAGAAAATTACAAATTAGTACAGATTGATTAGGTGACTACCAATTTGGACCCATATAGGTTGGGAGTTGGGACCATTGAACACACCTTTACCTCAAGCTGGTGATTTCTTTTGTTTCCATATGCCTCGGGCTCGTTATTCATACAATGATGGTTTCTTTATTTGTATGTACAACCCCCATTATCACGCACAGGAGCAAATGTACCATATATGTAGACTATAGTAGGGGGTAAAGAAAACGAGCATTAGGTCGAAATCGTCCGCTTTCATGAGTTTATCAAGTATTCATAGGTTGGTATATCGTTATATCTACGTATTGGGTTGTGCTAAAACAAAATTCAAATTGTGGTCCACATATGAAACTGAATTCGATCACATTCAACAACAGTTTGCCTTGGATTGTGAACCAAATTTTTGTGTGTATTGGCTCGATTCCCCCCCCCCCCCCCCTCCCCAAACTCGATTCTATCTCAGTTCGATCGGTTTCATATTTTCCAAACAGTATTGCTACAATGTTAACTTTAAATTTTGTAAAGTGTGGCACGAAACAACTTATTATAATATGTCCTATGGGAGACAAGAATGGATTCTCCAATGATTAGATCAAGTCTCCCATTTTTTTCTACCCCTACCACCACCGTATTCACACATCTACTCATACTCTACTAAAGTCACAAGAGCAATAGTAGTGGGTGTTGGTTGTCCAAGCAAGGCCAAAAGTACCAATCAATTAAGTTTGCAACTTGGAGCCACGAGTGAAGACTTTCATGGTCCTTCTCTGGCTTCCCCCCACGGAAGAAGTATTAGATAAAGTCTCAACCAACGAATGTACGATTATCACTTCTTTCTTCTGCTGCTAGCTGCTCGCTAGCTTACAGGCTACAACTGAGACAATCAAAACCTGGAAAAAAAGGACATGGAAAAGATGGAGGAAGTCGTGGAGATAATAGAGCTAGAGCTCATATTTTATATGCATGTGGGGCAACCGGCAGGTGGGAAAACTATTGAAGGATGGCCGCCGGCCGGCGACCCACTTTACTGCTATAGAAATGGGCATCGACGACTTCATTTGTGAAGCGGTTTTATGAGTAGAGAGACAAAAGAATATACAGCCAAAAAAGGGGGGAAAATCTTTCGGCTGTTAAATGTGTGTGATCAGCTTGGTTTGGGCGGTTACGATATGCAGCTTTTTTATAATTGAGAATTAGAATTTGGAAAATATTGATTTGGGGGGGTCTGGGGAGGTTTCTGTTGAAGGAAAAAATGGAACGCTATAAAATTATCAAATTGAGGTGAACGAGAAACTTAAAGTCTATAGATGATAATCAAAAACATTGGAAAATACTATCGTACAACTGCACTATAGAGATAAATTGTTGTGAAATCGTAAAATGTACGAACTAAGCTGCTTTACATACAAGGATACATAAAGAAAATCCATAAGATAAATTTAGGGGTTGTTTGCTTGATGGATTTAGTGATGGATTTGATAATGGATTTGGTCCAAATTCCATTGTTTGTTTTATGTATTTGAGGAAAATAAATCCATGGGTACGACGAATTTTAAGGGTCAAAATCATGTAATCATAATTTCGTGCTTCTTTCTTGGGGTTTTATATACTAAGTACACCACTTAAGTGAGTATATTCGAAGAAGGCTCTGAAATGCTCTGTACGAAATCTTCTTCTTGCTCTTTGTCGGCAGCTACCCCGACGGGGCGGCCGCCGGACGAACAACACCACCTCAGTGGGGACACACTCCGAACCGGTCATGAGAAGATGGGGCTCCGCTCTTCTTTGCCCGGGATCGAGCCCGATGTCGCCGTGCCGTCAGACCCACCTGTTGAGCAGATGGAAGTGACGGAGACTGCTGAGATGGCGATCGCCAAAGATGGACCGGATGTCGGGACGGATAGAAGGAATGAGATCCCCCCTTTTTCCTCTGATGGATCCCAGCCCCGACAGCTAGTGTCATATGCTGGTGTGCTGACACGCGGAACAAGCTCTCCGAAAACCTCTTCCCAGCAATGGATTCCGGTGGGAGAACACGACCTGATCACAGGTTGTTACGAGGGCGAACCAGAACTCAGAGTCTCGGACAAGTTCAGGGCGCAACTCAGCAAACCGTGGCAGCGAACGCTCGTCGTGCGCTTGCTGGGGAGATCTATTGGATACTCAATGATGTGTAGTAGGATCCGAGCGCTCTGGAGACCTACAAGTGCTATGGAAATTTTTGCTTTAGATGCCGAGTGCTTCCTGGTTAAACTTGGCAATGATCAGGATTACTTCAAAGCGCTTACTGAAGGTCCTTGGGTTATTTTTGACCACTATCTTCTGGTTAACCAGTGGACGCCGAATTTCAGAACGATGAACAGTCTGCCGCGATCCATGGTCGTCTGGATACAGTTTCCAGGTCTACCAGTGCATTTTTATCACAAGGAGCTTCTTTTCACCCTCGGAAATCTTATTGGGAGGTCCATCAAGCTTGACTTTCATACGCAAAATCAACAACGAGCCAAATTTGCGCGAATGGCGGTAGAAGTGGATCTCTCAAAACCTTTGGTTCCCAGAATTAGATTAGATGGGTATTGGCAGAAGGTAGAGTATGAAAATCTGCCTATGGTGTGCTTTGAGTGTGGCAGGGTGGGTCACACTAACCTATCTTGCCCCGATCTTAATCGGCGACAAGGGGAGGAAGGAAAGACGGTGGCCTTGCCGGCAGGAGATGCTTCGAACGGCGACACGAAGGCGGAATCGAACGCGGGATACGGCCCGTGGATGGTGGTCACGCGAAAATCGTGGCGGAACCAAGGAGAACAGATCAAACATGGAAGGTTGGAGGCAGAGATGGAAACTAACAACGGCTCTCTTAGAATTGAGGAAAGGAAAGAAGTACTTTCCATGGGAAAGTCATATTCTCAAAATAATTCAAGGATTCAGCCTAAGCAACGGGTCTCTGCTGAGAACAAACTGGAGGCGGACAAAAAGGGCAAGAACAATGAAAAGAATGGTAAGGGAGATAACAAGGGGAAGGGTAAGGTTTTGGGTCACAATTCGAAGTTGGGCGAAGGCCTTCTTGGGCCGCATCCGATGGAGGCCTCGTCCAGTAGGCCCATGGGAGAAGACAGCCAGAGTTTCATTCCGGTTTCTCCTTCGAACAAGGCCACTAAGGAGAAAAGGGCTGAGCAGCATAAGCCCATTGGAAATGATACGGGGCCAACCAGCCACCCCCCTGTGGCTACCCAGACTGTCTCCGAGAACAATGGAACCAGAATCCGGGTCGTGGAAGCCCAGCCCTACACACCACCTCCGCCACGGGTCGTCGACCCGGAAGCTCCATCGGCAGTCGCGCGAACGAAGAAGAAGAGTGGGGGAAAGAAGGAGCGAAACAAAGGGATGCTCACTCCAAAGAAAGGGACCCCAATCCACCACAACCCAGGGAAACCGCTGCAGATTTGGACACCAATCAAGGAAAGGAAGGGACGGAGTAGAGATAGAAGAGTCTCCCTCACCTTGAAGCAGATCCAGGATTGGACGGAGATGGCAAGGGCGGGGGGTGATGGGGGTTCGAGTTTAGTCATCCCTGCCCGAGAGGAAACGATGAACACAGAGGCCACAGGGAACGCGGAGGCCACTGATCGCCCGTCCGGATGATTGCAGTCGTCTTCGCTGCTGGCGCCGAGTTTTTTCTCCCCCTGTTCTATCCTCTTTTTATCCCCTTTAATGTCTGATTCTTACAACTTTGATTTTAAAATTTTTTCATGGAATGTGGGTGGAGCGGGTAGTGCTGCTTTCTCTCGATCCTTGAAGCTAGCGCTCCAGCTCCACAAGCCTGATTTCGTAATTCTTCTTGAACCTCAGGTCAGCGGCGAAGTGGCCAACAAGGTCTGTGAGAGATTGGGATACCCGGATGTTCTGCGAGTGGAGGCTACCGGGAGAAGTGGTGGTATCTGGTTCTTCTGGAACAGCCAGAAATGGAACGTAGAGGTGGACTCGGCTGGTCCACAACATCTGACTCTCTCGATCACTGCAGGTGCCACGCGTAGCTGGAAGTTGACGGCAGTATATGCGTCGCCCCGCCAGCAGCTCCAACGTCACTTGTGGCACAATCTCATTGAGCAAAGCAAAGCCATTTCCTGCCCGTGGATCCTCACCGGCGACTTTAATGCCATCCTTTCCCCAGCCGAGAAGTCAGGAGTGCCTTCGCCTAGAACTCTGAGTCGTTGCAAACGATTTGGGGATTGGTTGAATGAAGCTGAATTAGTGGATTTGGGATTCTCTGGTGCAAAATATACTTGGAGCAGGGGCAACCAGAATCAGACTTTTAAGGCTAGCAGGCTCGACCGAAGTCTCTGCAACCTCGAGTGGAACGAATTCTTTCCCAACACGACTGTTCTTCACCTAGCCAGGATTAGTTCGGATCACAATCCGATCTTGACCAATGTGGCAAACCAGGGAGTCCACCATACCTCTTCTAATTACTTTAAGTTCGAAGCAGCTTGGCTTACTCATCCGGAATTTAGTGTCTTTCTTAATGATAATTGGAATGGTCAAGCTAACTTCCCTGCTGCCCTGCAGGATTTGTCGGACAGGTTGAAATCGTGGAACAAGAACGTTTTTGGCAGCGTGTTTCAACGGAAAAAAAGGCTGGTGGCGAGGCTCGAGGGCATCGAGAAAAGGCTAGCTTACGCTTTCGATCCTGGCCTGGCTAAGCTGCACTCCAAGCTAGAAGCGGAACTTGACAGGACCCTGGAGCAAGAAGAGCTCTTTTGGTTCCAAAGATCTCGGGAAAGCTGGGTCAAGTTTGGAGAAAGAAATACGGCTTACTTTCATCAGCTCACCAAGCTCAGGCGCCGGTCTAACAAAATTGAATGTCTGAGAAATGAGAATGGTGAATGGGTGTTTGAGAAGCAGGAGCTTGCTGATATGGTTTTTGAATTCTACTCTAAGCTGTATTTGCAGGATTCAAATCAGTATGCAGATCTGATGCCCAAAGGGGTATTTCCGCACCTTGGCCAGGAGGATTGGATGCGGCTTCTTCGTCCTTTCACGATCAGGGACATTCATCAAGCTATTTTTGACATAAAGGCTTTGCAGGCGCCCGGACCGGATGGATTCCAAGCTGCTTTCTACCAACGAGGTTGGGCAGTGGTTGGAAAAGCACTCGCAGACATGGCTATTGCTTTCTTTGAGAATGGGACGCTTCCAGAAGCCGTGTCAGACTCGACGGTTGTCCTCATTCCCAAAGTAGAAAAGCCAGAATTTGTGAGTCAGCTTCGCCCCATCTCCCTAAATAATGTGAGCTTGAAATCTATCACCAAGGCTATGACGAGTCGTTTGAAATCGATTATGAATAAGCTGGTCTCGCCGAGGCAAAGTAGCTTCATCCCTGGCCGTCAGACTTCGGATAACATTATCATTGTCCAAGAGGTTCTTCATTCGCTGCGGAGGAAGAAGGGAAGGAAGGGTGGGATGGTTGTCAAGATCGACTTGGAGAAAGCGTATGACAGGCTCCGCTGGGATTTTCTGAGAGATACTCTGGTGGAGGTGGGGTTGCCAAGTTCGTGGATCCGATGTATCATGTATTGCGTTGAACAAAATAGGATGCGCATACTTTGGGACGGCAAGCTTTCTCAATCCATTACCCCCTCTAGGGGAGTGCGACAGGGAGACCCTCTTTCTCCTTATCTTTTTGTTCTCTGCATGGAACGTTTATCTCATAGAATTGATCAGGCAGTCTGCGAAAAGCAATGGAAACCCCTTAGCATTTCGCAGGGCGGGCCGGCTCTAACTCATCTTTTCTTTGCAGATGACCTGGTGCTTTTTGCAGGAGCGGAGGGAAGACAAGTTAAGATCATTCGCCAGTGTTTAGACGAGTTCTGTGAGAGCTCCGGGCAGAAAGTTAATTACACTAAATCTATCATGTATGTCTCGCCTAATATCTGCCAAGCCAGAGCCCAACGCCTTAGTGATAAAGCTGCTATTCCGTTGGCGAAAGAGCTGGGGAGATATTTGGGAATTCAGACCATTCATGGCAGAGTCACCAGGAGTAGATACCAGGAGCTCATCTTGAGGATTCGGAGAAAGCTAGCTCCATGGAAAGCCAGACGGCTATCGCTGGCGGCGCGACTGACGGTTGCTCGTTCGATTTCCCTTGCTATTCCTACTTATACTATGCAAACTGAGATGATTCCTGTGAATGTTTGCAATTCGATTGATAAGATTAACAGGGATTTCATCTGGGGCAAAGAAGAGAATCAAGGGAAAATGCATCTGGTGGCGTGGGACAAACTCACAGAGCCAAGGAAGCAAGGAGGAGGAGGGCTTCGACCTCTTCGCAAAGCTAACCTGGCCCTCCTTGCCAAGGGTGGTTGGCGCATTCTCAAGGAGAAGGAGTCCCTCTGGACCCAGGTTATGAGGGCCAAGTACGGGAGGAAGAGGGAAGATTTGAACCTTTTCCATTCTTGTCAGGGAAGTTCTTTCACTTGGGCGAGTATTATGAAAGCGTCCAGTTTGTTGAAAATGGGCTGTGCTTGGAATATTCATAATGGGAAAGGTACTAACTTTTGGCTTGATAACTGGCTTTTGCAGAGACCGCTCCTTGAGGTGGCTACACAATCTATTCGGGAGGAGGAGCGAGGACTTAAAGTGGCGGACTACCTGGATGAGGATGGAAACTGGGATACTGGGAGGCTCTCCTCGCTGCTGCCGGCTGATATCTTGCAGAAAATAACGGCGGTGTTGGTGGATCCGACGACAACTGAAACAGATAGGCTCTTCTGGTCTGCTTCGGCGGATGGTCGTTTCTCGACCACAACCGCGTACCAGCTGCTGTTAGAGCCGCGGTTAGAGCAAGACGAGCCTTTCTGGAAAGGGATTTGGACGCTGCCCACCATTGAACGGGTGAGATGTTTCATGTGGATGACCTCGTTAAATCGGATTGCTACCAATTCTCTTCGTTTTTACAGGAAGTGTGCCGGTTCCCCAGCCTGCTACCACTGCGAAGACAGGCCGGAGACAGTGTTACATGCGCTTCGGGACTGCCCACCGGCTCAATACTGCTGGTCGAGATGGGTGCCGAGCAATAGACAAGGGGACTTCTTCACGAGTGATCAGGATACCTGGATTCGCAGCAACCTCAGCAACGAGGATACTATGGAAACCGGAATGGACTGGCGGACTTTCTTCAGCGTGGCATGCTGGCTGATTTGGAAAAACAGGTGCACAGCTTGTTTTCAAGGGAGCTCCAAGGCTTTCTCAGCTCCTACTCTGGCTCATGCGATTCAGCACAAGGCGTTACTTTGGCATAGAGCCTGGCAGGCCCCTTCACTCTCCACGGGCAGACCAGCAGCCGAGATTGAGAGGGTCTCAGCCCATATCCAGTGGCATGCGCCCAGCAGAGGATGGCTGAAGCTGAACGTCGACGGCGCTTCGGCAGGCAACCCAGGCGTGGCGGGAGCTGGCGGGGTGATCAGAGATGAGAATGGGAACTGGATTGCAGGGTATGTAGCTAAGATTGGGGAGGCTACGGCGGCCCAGGCTGAGCTGTGGGCGATCCACCATGGTTTGAACCTTGCTTGGAAGTTGAGGTGCGTGAACTTAATTGTCGAAACCGACTCGCAGCTGGCTATTCAGTTGATCAACGGTCGGCGTGATCCTATTCATCCGTATGCTGCGCTTCTGGACTCTGTTAGGAGGAAGCTTGCTCAAGACTGGCTAGTTAGAGTTGTGCATACATACCGAGAAGGGAATAGAGTCGCGGACTGGCTCTCGAAGCACAGTCTCGTCTATCCCTACGGTATGCATGAACTCTCTGACCCGCCAAGAGAGCTTAGGTCATTTCTTCGTGATGATTGCATGAGTGTTTCCTTTGAGCGCCAGATAGTGGTGACTCCTACTATGTAACCCCCTCCCCTCTGTTTCTTTTTCTTGGCTGTTGCCTCCCTTATTGCAAAAAAAAAAAAAAAAAAACAATGATTTTTTTTTTCAAGTCCATAATGAACCCAAAACCCTCCTATATCTATGGTTTTACAAAACCCAAGTTTTACCAAAACTTTCATTTTTCAAATCCACGAAGCAAACGACCCATGTTTGCTTGCATTTTTTAGAGACCAAATTCGTGGGGCCCACGGATTTTAAGGGTCCAAATTTATGGACCCCACAGACTTGTAAATCTCACATATTGACGTGAGATTTGTAACATGCCACAAATCCATGATGGGATTTTACCCATATACCCTCATGAACTTTTAATATTTCAAGGTTGCCCTCACATTTATGTATTGTATATTATAAATAATCAATTAATTAACAACAAAGAAATAACATAAATATTCAATTAATGTGCAAACATGAGTTATATTTTTTATACACTTTCTTGTGTTCAAGTTTCCTTTGACCTTTTAATAGAACGTGTAATTTTTTGTTCCCCGGTTCTAATACATGTTGCTATATGTTACTTTTGAAAAGGAGAATACAGAATTGTAATCGATATACGTTACGTTAAGAGTTAAACAAAATTTTCTCATTTATTATTATTGTTCGTGTGGCAACATTATGCTTATTCGTATGTATTATCCTTGTTTTGTGTATATATCATAAACATAACAAACAAATAGAAAGGTTACTATGATAATTTTGGACTTTAGTTCTAAATCCCAAACCTTTAAATCCATGATCAAACATCTCAACAAGCAAAGGATTGTTACAAATCTCAAATCGTTGATAAATCCTTGAGTTTTTAAATTACAAAACCCTCATTTTTAAATCCATGAAGCAAATGATCATTAATAGTTGAGAAAAGATCGAACCACGGTTCAAATAACAACAAAATATGAAAAGAAATTTCAGTTTTGTTCTCCATTTATTTCTCCAAGTCTTGTTAGAGTGAAACTATTAGGGGTATTAACCTATACGGAAGAAACAAAAATATTAAAGTGAAATTATTCGGGTATTATAGACATTTATGTCACACAAGCCACAATTCAACCACGGTGAAATGTTTTGGGGTGTAAATTTTAACAGAAGGAAATATTTTCTAAAAACAAAGAATGTATTCAAGAATTTTTTTTGGAATATAAAAACACATTACGATTGTTCATGAAAACAAAAAAATTGTATTATTCTGTTATTTGTTTAGTGAATAAACTATTCGGACATCACTCCTATATCATATTACGAACCAATTTGTTTCAATGACTCGACTTATTGACACAAGACCGGTCACAAATTTCACACCATTTTTTTACCAACAAACCTAACAATTTACCGTGATTTTTACCTTTGTCCCATCAATATCCACTTTACTTGACTTGGAGGTACATATTAAAATTAAAGGAGTGATTAGTGAGGCAGTGCATTATTGGCTGTGTTGCGGTGGTGGTCTCTACCGGAAATGTGAGATGACACCAAAATAGCTAACTACTCAAGACCACAAGCACAGTACTGTAAATACCAAGTTATCTATCTATCGACCCCAATAGTCAAGAAAAATTGCTTAAAAGATGTAATTGGTTGCTGCATAGCGCCAATACTAATTGGTGGGATAAGGTTTCGATAGACCTGTGATTTGAAGGAAGTGCCCTAAAAGGGGAGGTGAAGGTTGTCTTGATTTTTGTCTTGGAGTTACTTCTAAATCATTGAAAAACCAATTCACTCTCTTCAATCTTCATGTTGGTTGGTTGGTGGGTATGGGCAGGTCGAATCATTAGGTTTTTCTACTGGGCCTTCCTTTCGGTTCCTTTTGCTTTTTTTCATCATTCTATGCTCACTTCAAAATAGGTACTAGGAAATTATTTAGGGGTCGTTTGGAAGTTGCGATTGTTTTATTGAGATTGTCATTATGCATGTATTGTTTGACCCCTCATATAACAAAAAAAAATAAAAAAAAAAATAAAAATGGGACGAGGAGCTCTCTCCTCTCTCATTAATATCTGGTGGTCGGCGTTTCTTCAGCTTCTCTGGACGTGCGGGAGGGCTACCGGCCGGGTATTAATCTGTTTGCTGAATGTTGCGATAGCCAATCAAGGCATCCACACTGATCGGGAGAATGCTGTTTATCATCATTCGCACGGGCATCCCAAAGACCAGGTGGGAGAGCCCGCCGTGCGCCCTGGCCGGAAAAGGGATAGGCCTCAGCGTGACCTGTGTGTCTCGCAGTTCGACCAGCCGGCAAAAAAAAGTCGACGATCTGGTCTCAAGGGGTGGCGTTTTAGGCTCTCGTCGTCGAGTGAGGTTGAAGTCGATGAAAAGGAATGCTCAACCCTTAAAAACAACAAAAACCCTAGTCATGGAATGAGACCCCAATATCAGGTCAGAAGTGATACGATCGGACTCAGATCCCATAATGGGGCGAGGTCGGCCGAATCTAGGCCATGGCGTTTTAGCCTTCCATCGTCAAGTGAGGAAGATGGAATGGAAGATGATTGTGCGAGGTCTTTGGATTTTGTCACACCTGTGATGAAAACTGACATTGGGAGGAGGGTGCTCCCGTCGGAGGGCAGAACCCGGGATGGGGCGAGGTCGGGCACGTCAATTGACGGTCGGACCGGCGTGCATGGGTCGCCGCTGGGGACCAGTTTCCGGCGTACTGGTTTGGCACGGCTGAGTCGGCTGAGCAGCCCCAGTTGGAGTTGGACTCCTACCCACCCTTGCGGCACCCAACAGAAGCGATATACTCGGAAAGTGCAAAATCCTAAAAGGATTGCACGTAAGTTAGGAATATCCAGCAAAATATATTCCTTTTTAATAAAATCTAGAGACCCTCTCCAAGTAGGATGGTCTCGCCCGGGGAATAGCCGACTCTCGCTTGGTTATTTAAACCCTCCCCCCTACCCTGTTGTTCCTTTATACTCTCTCAAGCCGAAGGAGCGTCTGGGTCAAACAAGGGGGTCTGCGAAGCGAGAGTTACGGCATTCTTTCGGTAGGTGGTTTATGGTCTCTGCTGAAATTAATGTTTCTCTGTGGATGGGTGCTTCACCCATGCACGTCATCGTCGTTTCTTTCTCCCAGTTCCCTTGGTCGCTAGGGGGCTTTGATTGTTGCATGGTGACTGATCAAACCACGTCGTTGGCCATGCAGGTTATTTCAATGGCTCGTGTTTCTAACGACCAGGTTGTGGACTTCTCACTTGAAGAAGTACAGGCCACGCGGATTCGGAAATCTAGAATGCTGATTGGGCGCCTATTCACTGATGACCGTCTAACGCCCTTGGAGCTGCGGGATGCGGTGAATAGGCCTTGGCAAGGTCAGGGGCATATTGTGGTGCGTCAATTGGCACACGAGCTCTACGAATTCACTCTCCCCTCTGAGGCAGCGAGGAATTGGGTGCTCCAACAAACCCCTTGGATTGTGGCGGATAGGATACTCCATTTGAGGGCGTGGGTACCGGCTGTCTCGCAACGCACTTTCGATGAGCTTTCCACTGCCCCGTTCAAGGTCCAACTCTGGGATGTTCAAGAGGAGTGCTGTACCCATCAATTCGGTCGCAAAATAGCGAATTCCTCAGTTGGCCGTGTCTTGGAAGCTGGAGTTTATTCGTGCAAAGAGACAGCGCAAAAATTCATCAAGGTGAAGGTCTTGATTGATTTCTCCCAACCCTTGCGATCCCAAATTATGGCGCGGAATGAGGAGACGGGGGGCTTCTGGATTCGTTTTAAATATGAATACCTCCCAAGCTTTTGTTTTAAGTGTGGGAGGGTAGGGCATGCGCGTCAAAGCTGCAGATTTGGTCCACCGGCAAGAAAGGAAAGATTTGGACCCCATATGTCCACTAAAAGTATGGGGCGGAAGATCTTCGAGGACGACGGGTCCGATCAGGTGCCTCGTCGGAACCCGAGGTCCGTCTGGGTCAATGTTGCTGCTCATGGAAGTAAGGAGGCGATCGCTGTTGAGGAAGGTGGTAAGCAACAGCTTGGGAAAAATATCCCGATGCAGGGCAGGCCGCGTGCAAGGGAGAGTGAACCTCTTTGGATGGGTACATCAGAGAGGCCTTTTCTCACGACCGAAAGCCGCGACCGCCCGAAGAAGAGTCCGCTGAAAATCCCGGTTGCTAAGGCCCCAAAAATAGTTATGGGGAAAACGACTCGGCGGGGCAAGCCACAAAAGGGGAGGGCTGGCAGCCCAATGGAGGTGGATGGTGATGCAATGGCGCCTCGGGCTCGGCCCAGCCGAATGAGCAGGGCCAGTAATTTGACGGTGGAGAAGCAAGGAAGAAGTGCGCAAAGACGAGGATATCGTCCAGTGGAAAAATAAGACCTCCAAAGCGAGCCGGGTATGGGCGAGGTTGGGATGACAAGGCGGCGTCGCCTGCTGCTGGAGGAGGAGTCGGAAGAAGAATTCCGGGTTGGTGACATCCCCCCGCCGGTGCCCAGCCAGTCGGTGATAGATGCAGTGCCGTTACGGCAACTTGCTCCCGACCAAGAAGTTCCGCAGGCTGTCCGGAAGAATTTTGGGCGGCCGGAGTCCAAATGCTGGGTGGATGAATCGCTAAAGGCGGTGAATGAGAAGGAGAAGGGTGCGCATCATGAGCCTCGTGCGAAGCTTGGAAACAAAGGAAAGAAGGCAGCCCTCTCTCCTGAGTCTAGGGAGTCGGTGGACACGGCCTCGGAGGATGACGAGCAGGCTTTTGAAGTTAGACGTCGGGAGCCAGATATGCAAAGCAGCTTAAAGCGCTTAGTCCGAGCCAACAGGGTCCACCAAGTTCTCCAAGCTTTCGAAAAGGGGCTCGATATGAAGGATCCTGATCCGGTTGGGAGCCCGTCCCTTAATTCGGGGCTCTCTAATGGAATCGGGATCAATGAATATGGGACTAATATGTCGCCTCTAGCATTGGGAGGGAAGAAACGACATTTAGAGGACATGGATGGCGAGGTGTCAGAGATCCCAACCCCAAAAAAACAGTTCGTGGAGGATAAAGATGAAGCTGATAAGGTGGAGGTAGCCAGCCTGGAGTGGCCCCACCCAGATAAATGAGGCTATTGGCCTGGAATGTGAGAGGCATTGGACCATCCCTCACATTCCAAACTGCTGTCGGTTTAGTTCATTCTAATAACCGGATCTCGTGTTTTTCTCTGAAACGCGATCGAGACGGAGAGTAGTTTCCCGTCGTATGCGGGGGTTAGGTTTTCTTGTGGCTTGGTCCCCCGAAGTTCATGCTTCGGTGTTCTATCATTCTAATTTTTGTATTTGCGTTCGTTTTAATGAAATAAATTTTTCCTATGTGGTGGTGTTTGTGTACATTAGCTGCCATGCGACAATTCGAGCCACCCAATTGGCCAATCTCCAGGAGATTTGTAATGGGATCACGGGGCCCTTTGTGCTCATTGGGGACTTCAATACTACTCTTCACGAAAGTGAGAAGGATGGGGGTAACCAATGGAACGCTATGCAATCCCTGAGTCTCCGTAATTTTATTCAGAATGTGGGTCTCATTGACCCAGGGTACCAAGGAGACCCTTTCACTTGGACAAATAAGAGGATGGGGGTGGCTTGTATTCGGGAGAGGCTGGATAGGGCGCTGTGCTCCCAGTCCTGGCTGGACAGGTTTCCAGAGACTTTGCTTAAACACTTTACTGACCAGGGATCGGATCATAGGGCGATTGTTTTGTCGGATAAGCCCTATGTCCGCAATAGCCGGCCCCTTTTCCGATTTGACGCTCGTTGGGCTGATAATCCGGAGGTCAGAGCAATGGTTAACTATGTCTGGAAGGAGGAAATCCAGGGCACTCCAATGTTTCGACTTTGGGAGCGTCTCAAAAAGCTCCGTCATTTGTTATTTGATTGGAGTAGGGCAGGCACCACTAACTCCTTGCGTAACATCAAAACCCTACAAGCGGAGATTGAAAGGGTTAAGCAGGAGCATCCGATTAATTGGGATGTGATCCGTGAGCTTGAGGTTAATTGAATAGGCAATGGGAGGCGGAGGAAGAGTATTGGCAGCAGAAATCTCGGGTGCACTGGCTCAAAAAAGGGGATAAAAATACCTCGTACTTCCATACAGTGACTAGAGCTCGACGCAAAAGGAATTTTGTGGCTGGGCTCCAGAATGAAGCTGGGGAGTGGGTTACGGATGAGAAAGGAAAGGCTAATATTGCTACTGATTTCTATAGCCATCTATTCACGTCTGAATCTGAGGTACAGAACATGAGAGAGCGGGTTGCTGCTCTACCAATAGCCCAGTGCGTTACCCCGGCAATGAATGAAGGTCTTACGGCTGAAGTTCTTCCTGAGGAAGTACGGAGGACCGTGTTTGCCATGGGGTCAAAACAAGCCCCGGGGTCTGATGGTTTTACTGGGAAATTCTTCAAATCTTTTTGGGATATTGTGGGACCATCGGTGATTGACGCGGTCTGTTCGTTTTTTTCAAACGGGAAGGATGCTCCGTAGTTTCAATCATACATGGCTTACTTTAATTCCGAAGGTGGAGAATGTTGAAACAGTGAGGCAGCTAAGACCTATAAGTCTATGCCAGTTTGTCTACAAAGTTATAACCAAGATTCTGGCTGAGCGGTTATCTTGCATCTTACCAAGCATTGTTTCTGAGGGGCAAAATGCGTTTATACGGGAGAGACAGATTGTGGAGAATATCCTCCTGGGACATGAGTTAATGCATTACTTAAAAATCAAAACACGTGGGAAAAAAGGGTACATGGCTCTGAAGGTTGACATGGAAAAGGCCTATGATAGAGTCGAGTGGCCATTTCTCCTGACGGTGTTGAACAAGTTAGGTTTTAACTCTGTCTGGATAGGGTGGATACAATAGTGTCTCAAATCTGCTTCTTTCTCTGTCATGATGAATGGTACTCCGTCGGGCTTTTTTACTCCCTCTAGGGGTCTCCGTCAGGGAGATCCGCTCTCTCCTCTTTTGTTTGTCCTCTGTACTGAAGGGTTTGCGGCCCTTCTACGGAAGGCAATCTCCGAGAAGAAGCTGGCTGGAGTGAAGGTTGCCCCTCGGGCTCCTCGTATATCGCATTTATTTTTTGCGGATGACTCGTACCTTTTCCTCAGGGGTACGCTCCGAGAGTGTGAAAATCTGTTGGAGGTGCTGAACGAGTACGAGGAACTTAGTGGGCAAAGGGTTAACCTGGAGAAATCGGCGGTTTGTTTTAGTAAGAATATCGCCTTGCCTGATCAGGAGTTCTTGGCAGCAGTTATGGGGGTTGGGGCGGTAGGGGTCCATGATAAGTACCTGGGCCTCCCAACCCTTATTGCGCGGTCTAAGCTGGAAACTTTCCGTTACTTGGAAGGGAAATTATTGGAGCGGCTCCAAGGGTGGAAACAACGAACTCTTTCTTGGGCAGCGAAGGAAACGCTTATAAAATCAATTGCTTTAGCCTTGCCGCTGCATGTGATGTCCTGTTTTAAGTTGCCGTTGTCTCTATGCCGCCTGTTGGATAAACATTTAGCGCGTTTTTGGTGGGGGGAGAATACGAATACTTCGAAGGTGAGGTGGATATCCTGGCGTGATCTATGTAAAAGTAAACATGATGGGGGGTTGTGATTCCGCCGTTTTGAGCATTTTAACCAGGCACTCCTCGCTAAGATTGGATGGCGCATCCTTTGTGAGCCTCAGTCGCTTTTAGCCCAAGTCTATAAGGGGAAGTACTTCCCTATGGGCCACTTTCTGACTGCTCAGGCCAGATCCCGTCCTTCGTGGGGTTGGCAGAGTATACTCTTTGGCCGGAAGTTGCTTGAAATGGGGTTGCGATGGCAAATTGGGAATGGCAAAGCGGCGTCAATGCTTCACTCTATGTGGGTCCCTCGGAATCAGTTTGAGCCTCTCAGGTTTAATCCTCGGGTCTTGCCGGAAGGAGGGGACCCACCTGTGGCTGAGCTGATTTGTGCAGGCGAGGGCCTCTGGTCTGATGTGAAGTTGGGCCAATGGTTTGACCCTACTACGTGTCGCAATATAAAAGCTATCCCTCTCCCGAAAGGAAATGTGGAGGACAAACTCATTTGGTATGACACGGCGGATGGTGAATTCTCAGTTAAGTCGGCTTACCACTTGGCTGTCTCGCTTGAGCGGAGACGTGGGAAATGGAAAGCGACGGTAGGCTGGATGGATCGGGCAGGGTGGATGCGTATTTGGAATGTCAATATCCCGCCGAAGTTGAAGGTGTTCGTTTGGCAGGTGTGTAACCGGATCCTCCCTACGACAGAAGCTTTAATCGAGAGAAAGATCCCGGTGCACCCACGTTGTCCGGTCTGTTGGGAGTCTCCTGAAACGCTGGAGCACTTGTTTCTGGATTGTCCGGTGGCACGAGCCCTTTGGGGAGAGGCAGGGATGGAACATTTAGGAGAGGGTTTACCCCGTCATACGTTTCCACTCTTCCTCACTAAACTGTTGGGTTTAATTGATCAGCCTACGTTGTTTATGGCAATAGTGGCCATTCTCTGGCGCATTTGGCGATCTCGAAATTGGGTGGTCTTTGAGGGTAAACAGTATGGGGTCGCAGCGTTGATGAAGCAGTATACTCAACAGTATGAGGAATGGGTGAGGCTCCCGAGTGATAAACCCCCTCCAAGTCGTGCCCCAGCTGTTCAATCCCTGACCCCACCTGGTGCGGCGGAGATCATTTGTCGTTGGGATGGGGCTACGCGGAAGGGGTCTCACTCGGCAGGGGGTGTGGTGCTTATGGCGCAAAACCAGGGGGTCCTGTGGGCGACAGGGGTCCACTTCCCGGGTATAGATGACCCTCTCGTAGTGGAGCTGCTCGTCCTCCGGGAAGCGATTCTGTGGTGCATGGGGCAGGGCCGTACGAGGGTGAGATTTGAAGGAGATGCTAAGGTGATCATCGACAAAATCAGACTGGCGGACTCCAGAGATAGTAGGGTGGGTGCGGTGCTAGAAGAAGTGCTGCAGTATCTTGTCAATAATCCTGGGTTTAGTGTTCGATTTATTGGCCGGAATAACAATAGGGTAGCCCACTTGGTGGCTAGAAAGGCCCTCTCTTCGTTTCCGGCAATGCTTCGGTTCTTTGATTTTCAGGCCTGGCTGAATTCCAGGGTGTAACTATCTATTGTTTTTTATCTAATACAAGATTATCTTTTGTCAAAAAAAAAAAATTTACAATGCATCGTTTTTTTTTTTTAGCAGAAACAATACATGGATTATTTCTATGATGTGACAGAAACTATCACTCATTTTGAGTGATTGTTATATCTCAACATTTAGTTGTGAATGTTGAGATAGTTGAGTTGAGATTGTTTTGTCTCAGCTTTTAGCTAATGCGACATACACAATCACACATACCAAACGTTGTATTCTATAATGCATCAAATTCGACAATACATGTATAATATTATACATGCATTCTCAACAATACATCTATTTAACAATCGCAACTTCCAAACGACTCCTTAGTTTTGGGGGGTCGCTTCCATTTGTAAGAAAATTTGGCGCACTCACCTTTTTTTTCCTCCTCAAAGCAAATAATGGCAACACAAGGGCTCATTAGTGCCTTCCATTTGATGATTTGAAGAAGAAAAAGAGAGATCGTGGAAGGGATCAGAATCAGACAACGGAGAGATGAGGAGAGCGACCACGATGCATAATGGATCGAGTGTGAGAAGAATAAGAGAATTGGGAGAAATTGCTGGTTAGAGCTTTCCATTGATGCTGAAGCCTGAAGTAGCTTATATACAGTCAATTAATTACACTTAACGGTAACTACAACTAACAAATGAAATAGACCTATAAGAGCTATATACGCGTAAACTATACAGTAAAACCGGAACAAAGGCCATTAGTCAAAATGGTGCACTTCACTTTGTTCTGTATCTTTGCAAATGTCACCGTATGAGGCTCTGCATCCTTCATTTGTTCTTTGTTCTTCATCAGCAGAGCCTCCAATCCTCTTGACAACAAGGCTGCAAGATGGATCATCCATCCTCTCTGTTAGAGTGCTTGGTCAGATTTTATTTTTGTTAGGACATTAATTTTATTCAATATACGATAATTTGTTTCCTTCCATTTTATTATTTGAAGAAAAAACAAGAGATATAGAAGAAGGGATGGTGAACCCAATGAAAATATTTATGCTTCGTCGCATTTCGCAAGATGGCCAAATTCTCGATTTTCCGATTATATTTTGGTTTCCTCATAAGTTTCACTCTCCCCATCCAACAAGAGAAATTGAAATCACAGCAACTTCTCAACTACCATTCCAACTGGAATTCATATGTACCTCTGTCGGTTTTCACTTTGCCCTATTCTTAGAAGGAATATAGTTGAATTCCAGAAGACTGGAAATGGCAGCTTGGAATTACCCTATTCAGATTCACTAGAGTAATAACACCACCTATATTACCTACACAGCAAGTACTTATCATTGAAACCAGACATTTCACACGGATGCACATATAATTTGTTTTACTATTATATATATTAAGAGTCAGATTGGCGTACTCATAGCGTATAATATACTTTAGGTGCTTCTATTGAGATATATCTATCTAGATAATGAATTAAATCGAGTTTGAGGTGTAATATTATAACCTAATCTCTAATGGATAAATCCTAGACCTCGATTCTCTAAACTCAGTCACCGAAGTTCAATTTGATAGAAAACAATAATTGACCGTTGAGATTGATCGGAGCTTTTCGAAGTACATTTAACGGTTACATCACTTGGAGTATACCAATCGTTAAGTGTATGCCATAACATAGAAGGGGAATTGTACAACTATATAAAAAAATGGGAATTTACAGAATGTCTTTCAATCTCTAGCGAGAGAACCAAAGAAAGATCAAAGCTGGCGAAGAAAGACGAACAAAATATCTCTAACGAGTGAAAATCAAACAAATGAAAGCTCAACTTCTGTAGCAAAGATCAATCTATACCAAGACCTACAAATCAACAAACAAAGATGGGGGAGCTTTAAATTTAAGACTAAGTATAATCAAACATAATGAAAGGAAAGCATAATTCAATCCTATAGAGTATTGGGGTCAAATTAAAGCTTATATATCCTAAGACTTTTATATGAAAATTTTAACAAAGGGCATGCTCAATAATTTTTCTAAAGTACATATATGAGTATATTTGATTTTTAAAAAAAAAGTAGAAGTATGTAATTGATAAAAATGTTAGAAAAAATATACGATCCACGATTGAACCTCTCCCAACAACTCGAGTTATTGAGAGTGAGACCAATTGGTTCTTGATATGGTATGAGAGCCTTCTGTGAGCGAGAGTTATTTTGTTCGAATCTCGACGACCCCCATCTATTTCTGTTTTTGTTAAGCACATGGTGTCCGGACCTGTGCCTGCAAACTCCAAGCCTATCTGAGTGGCTTGAGTTTGAGGGGTGTGTTAGTAAACGATATATGATCCAACCATTCTCAACAACTCAAGTTATTGGAAGCAACTGGTTTTTGATGAAAAATACATGGGAATGGCTAGGGTGCTAACTTTATTGAGGTTAGCACCGTACTAACTATTTTAATTAACATCCATTATTTTAAATCAAATCTAAAGAGGGAGAGTAGTGAAGGGTGTTTTTGGTATTTGCAAAAACATCCGTAAAATAATTACTACTATTAATATTTGCAACCATTAATATTTAAATTAGTAGTGATTTAAGATAGTGATTTTCTTGGTTTATGGTAGTGATTTCATAATTTTAGTAGTGATTTCATGATTTTCACTAGCAATTTTATTATTATTAGTAACAATTTTAAGTAGTAGTTACTGATGATTAATAAGAATCCCTACTAAAAAATGAAGAAAGCACTACAAATTAACAAATACTACAATAAGTACACAGAATAATACTAATAGCTTACAAAAATCAATTCTCATTACAATAAAATTACTACTAATCCATATAAGAAACACTGCTACTGTTATGAAACTAATGAAAATATAAACAACTACAAGAGAAGATTAGAGAGAAAAAGACACAAGAGAAGAGAGGGGAAGAGTGCTTCTTATCATTCTTTTCTTTTGATACAATGGTGTGCTATATTATAGGCACACTTTGGTAACCACTACATCCTTATATCAATGCATATGAATGAGAGATAATAATGTAGAAATAGGGGTTACATGTAACTTCCAAGTGAGCATCTAATGTGGTAGGTCATTGGTCATCCATATATCAATATTTACATAATACTCCCCCTTGGATGACACTAGATTGCATTACGCTATATCATACTGCCTCATTAAAAACCTTACCAGGAAAACCCAGTGGGAAAAATCCATAGTTAAGGGAAAAAGAGTGCAGTGCGTATATGCTCCCCCTCATGACCACATCATTTCAAATCTTTGAGTCATTGAACTCAAATTTCACAAACAACTTTTAGAAAGATTGTTGCCGGGAGTGAGTTAGTGAACAATCTTCTAGATTGTCAATCTTATGCATGATCTTTAGATTTTCTTTATACATGATCGTCAGGATCATTTCCTTTAGAAATAGTTTACAACCACAAGTCCTTTAGATATGGTGAATCACAAAGTGTAACAAAATACATTCAGGACTTGCCTACTATAGTTTGTTGTGGATATCTATGAAACAATCATATCGCCATATGTAAGAGATAGCTCATCTCTGATCAACCAATATGAGGATCAAATCATATATAGGATTTGGATATATAGTTCACCAATTCTCTCTTTGATAGTACCATAATAGAACAATCGCATATATTGTTCCTGAAGGTAACAAAGTATTTCCAACGTTCCATTGAGGGAAACATTGTATTTTGCTAATATTATCAACACCAAAATGATAGTAAATTTACATGGTGCTTGGCTAGTAAGATGCATTGGTGCTCTGATGCATCAACATATGGTACTTCAGGACCTAGTACATCAACATAAAGTACTTCAGGACCTAATGTTTCTCTTCTTTCTTGATTTCTTAATGGATCTTTGGTCACTTCTAGTGATCTTAGGATCCTAATGTTATTTGATGAACACAATTCGTTCATGCAAAATTACTTTCCCACTTTTTCAACATTACCTTCCTTTCCCATAAAAAGAATCTTAAATCCTTCAATTTAACTTATGTCTCGAAGCAATCAACTGCTTTAGGAAGCTCTCCAGGAGATCCAATAATAGTCATATCATTAACATAATATGAGATCGTAAAAAAAACTTAACTAGCACAAATTGATGCAAGCAATTCTTTCATATAACGAAAGATAATAACAAAACTCACATCATAGAGACATATGAACTAAACAAAGCACACTCATAAAACACAACTCATACTTTAAAGTAAATCACAACTCATACATAAAAAATTTAAAATCCTTGAAACACATACAGACAACACAATTATATATGCACAATGCAAATACTCGTATCCAGTCTATCTGAATTTAACCTTTTAAGGTCCATTCACCCTACAGTTGTAGGTGTTCACTTAGACGAGTATTTCACATTCGTCTATATTGTCTCAACCCACACAAGGGATTTTCTTAGTCTATCTATATATGTTCTCGAGAACTTTACTTGTTTACTTCGGGTAAATTAATCCTTCTGGGAGTTTCAAATATATTTAACATCTTCAGGGAATTCAAACAAATAGGCTATCACAACAATTTTCAAACATTGATTTGAAAAGGTAGTTGCATCCACCACAGGGGAGTATAACTCCTCTTAAACAATGATAGGTCTCTTTGAGAAACCCATTGCAAAACATTATGCGATATCTCTCACAATTTCATACTTTTCAATAGCACAAAAATTTGTTTGTATCCCGCTAGTTTTTGCCCTTTTTTTAGGTGCAAGGACTTCTGGTCCTGAAACTTTATGCTCCTTGAGCAAGTTTCATGATTTCTTTCTATATTGGCCAATAACATCATCATTTACATGTATCAATAGAGTTTTACTCTTGATCCTCACTTGTACATATCATATTTAGTACTGAAGTACAACAAACAAATTTCATCGACAATGATTTCATTACGGTTCTAGTATTGTAGTCTAATATGGTTTTGAGATCTCTTCGCTTTCATAACTTTCAGAGACATGTGTTCTTCTGGAACTAAAATTATATTTTATTCTTGGTTACTCTTCTTGAGTTTTCATGTCCTCGAGTTGACCATTCTAATTACAACTCCTTTTCTTTCTCGATGATGTTTATCATTGGAACCGATTGGTCTATCACGCTTCATGCGCTCTTTCATACACATTTTTTTATATTAGAGTATCCAACAAGGATGTCAAATTTAGTTGGAGCATTCACAGCTAGTATATGTGACTTGGTCACTTCGTATGGCCAGAAAGGCATTTGATAGTTGGTAACGATAATTCATCTTATGAACTTCAGGTTCGTGTTTCTTACTTTGAGGATCAGAACTAGATAATGGTAACTCATTCCAACTCATCTCTTTGTCTAGTTGTTTTTTTTTCTCTCCCTCTTAATGTTGGAAAAGTAATCCATCAAAACAATAATTTCGCAAAAAAATTTCCATTTGGGATTCAAACCTCAACACAAATTCTCAATCTCTAATGAGAATCAACTTAAAATACTGCAGTGGAACAATTGGGATGTATGCGGCACACCCTTATATTCTCATATGAGAAATGTTAGGTTTTTGACCAAAATCATTTGTAAAAGGGGGGAACTTATGATAACTTGTTGGTTAGATGTGAACCAATACTATCACTCGCCAGCTAGCATGTCCTCGACAAGAGATCAGAAGGCTTAGTTTGTTCTCTTAAGCAAAGTGATGTTTGATTGGATAATCATAAAAATGTATCCATAGTGAGGCAATCAATCTCGCAAACATCGGGTTGCGATTAGATAAAATAAAAGTGATCATATAAAATCTCAAGAGATTTGCCAACTCTTATACAAGCTCTGATAAATTGTTCTATTCTCCTTGAGAACAAACATGGCATAATAACTCTTTTAGTTGAAGAGTTCTTTGAATTCTCATATGATGTTCTCATGAATTCTCAAAGAACCTTTTTTCACATCAAGATCCGGGATGGTCTAACCGGATCAACCAATTATCAAGTTATCAAATCTTGTAAACTTCTGGTTTACACTTTTATGTGTACTGATTGTACTAATATACATGTAGTACATATTTGTGATGCAAATATTAGTTTCACTATTTTCTTGATAAGATATTAATTTTATGAATTCCTTTTAATTGGGTAATGCATCATCACTAAGCAGTTTGGTTCCTTCAGACCACAAAATTAGCTCCTTTAAAGCTTTACCATATTTTGTACCATATTCCACCCTTCCGGGGACTTATGATTTGATGCATTCTTACTAAACACAAATTCATAGTGAATATCATCACAAATTGTTATCACGAGTACATAATTTAGTTACTTCAAGTAACCAAACATAAACTCTTCGGAAGCTTTTTTTTATTTATGTACTCTACCATATAGTTTATATGGAATTTTTCCAACACTCATACTTTACAAAAACATACTAAAAATAATAAATTCAGAATAGTTTAAACTTAAGACAAAATGATGAATTTATCAAGTTAATTGTTCTCGTTAAAGATATCAAATTAAATTATGTATGAAAAATAACGTCACAATAAAACATAAAGAAAATAAGAATCATAATACTACAATTGTGAAAATTAAATAAGCTTTATTTTGAACAATACCATCACTAACTAGGTGATTTTGAATTTATATATGCGTTCCATTATGCATTTCAATGTACAACTGGTACATTATGTTATCATGACTTTGATAATGAAATTGTTATGTCATTCTTATTTATAATTCTCCTTTTCCCCCTCTTTTCTCACTTCTAGTGAAAAGATCCAAACAATACATTTAACATATATATAATCATGTTTATAGCTCCATTCACTTCGGGGAATAGATTGTTTCATTCACTTCTGGGAATGAAAATGACTCAAATGCAATATCATTTTCATCTTTAATGGAGAATATACCAACTTATAATACAAAAAAATATGTTCCATAATATTGATATTGCAGGAGCGTATATGAATTTGCTCTTCCCTTTGATTCTTGGTAGAATAAAGTCTTTTGCATACAACGGGTACAAGACGAGCACACTTTTCCATTACAATGGTAACATACATAACAAATATTCTTGTTACCATGTCCACTTCTTTCTTTGCCCTTGGATTCTTCAATTTCCACTTCTGGGGAATATATGAGCTCTTGGAAATTGCATTTTCTAAATATCAATGTATAATTGATAAGAATAGGATAACACGGAGAACTAAGAAATTAACTCATCATTTATATTACTTTTCTTGTTAATCCAAATAGATGTACGTGATAAAATATCAATGGATGGTCTACTACGAGAAAAGAGTAGCACCCATCTTGATATATTGGAAAGAGATATTCTCAACACAAATAAGACAATAAGATAAGAAAGGAGATGAGATTTACATACCTTGATCACATTGTGATCTTACTCCAATATCTTAGATTATGTCGAGAGTATTTGACCAATGATAATTTTGGCAGAGCTTGGTGCTGATAACGTGTTATGAAACTAATGAAAATATAAACAACTACAAGAGAAGATTAGAGAGAAAAAGACACAAGAGAAGAGAGGGGAAGAGTGCTTCTTATTCATTCTTTTCTTTTTGATACAATGGTGTGCTATATTTATAGGCACAATTTGGTAACCACTACATCCTTATATCAATGCATATGAATGAGAGATAATAATGTAGAAATAGGGGTTACATGTAACTCCCAAGTGAGCATCTAATGTGGTAGGTCATTGGTCATCCATATATCAATATTTACATAATAGCTACTACATTATTACTACTAATCAAAATCGGAAATCGCTACGGATCTTTACAATTGACAACGCAAATATGAGAACAGGAAGTTATTTGCCTTCAGGGGCATATCTCTTTGTAATTAAAATCACTACTCTAGGTAATTGAAAGAAAGAAACCCACCGCATGCCCATGTACTGTACACGCAGACACCTTTTACTGTCCATTGTGACTGAGATTTACTGTTTCAAACTGGCATGGGCTGGCGTGTGGGCTGTTGTTAGGTGAGGTCTCATTGGGATCTGACGGAGTTTGGGGGCTCGGTCGGGGTGGGACTGGTCGTTAGCTTCTGGTTGGCCTTAGTTGGGGTCGTTTGGTGGCCCGGACGCGCGTTGGTCATCAGAGATCGATATGTGACTTTGGCCCGGGCGGGCACGCGGATCGAGGTTTTCCGGTTACTCTGTGGGTGTTCTGCTGGGTAGGGATCGTTGAGTGGTGGGAGATCTGGCGGGTTTGGGAGAGACTGTGCTGGGAGATGGGATATCTCAGAGATGGTGGGCCATGAAAGGGACTGAAAAGTTGAATGAAAGGAGTTGTGCTGCTCAGTATCTCTGCATATGGCTCGGAGGCTAGGTGAGGGAGGTCACTTGCATTTTCGATTGACGATGATTGACGGGGGAGGCAGTGAGATTGCTTTTGATTTTTTTTCCTTGCATGTTATGAGTGGTTTCACGTTGTTTTAAGCAGTATCCAGTGCCTCTTCGAAATCCGGAAAGCTGCTCATAGGGTTCTTGCTTGGTTGACAGGCGGCC
Source organism: Linum tenue (assembly GCA_946122785.1). Classification (NCBI taxonomy): domain Eukaryota; kingdom Viridiplantae; phylum Streptophyta; class Magnoliopsida; order Malpighiales; family Linaceae; genus Linum; species Linum tenue. The sequence continues at coordinate 50,415,204 of CAMGYJ010000004.1, read as the reverse complement.
ACGTTGCCAACCATCCAGCCCAGTCTCCCATGTCTTCTCTTCTCCACTTACTCAATTTACCACAAAAGGGAGAAGCAGACGAGTGCTTTCAAAAAATCTCTCTCCCTCTCATCTTCCTCTCTCCTCTCATCTCCGTCATGGCGAGGGGCACCCAACAACCACTGGCTCTCTCTCATTTTTATTCTGCGTTGGAGTAAGAAGCAATCAAGAGATGGTCGTGAGCGGCCCGGAGAGGAATAAGAAAGGTACCGATTGAACGGCTCTTTTTAAATGTTCAGGTGATTTTCCTCATCCTCATCCTCTTCTGATGAATTTGTTTTTCACCCGGTTCCTATATGGTTTCTTTTATAAATCAAAGGATTTCTTTGATTTCTTTCTCAGATCTGGCATTTGATGATGAGAGAATGGGGTTGCAATAAACACTAATTTCTTGTGGTGACCCATGGGCGATGGCACGCGAGGGATGACTGATCGGATTACCCAAAAAATGAACCATGAGGTAGACAGTTTCCTCTACTACTTGCTGGGTTTCTTAGGGTTCTGACAGTTCCTCACAACTGACTTCATTTGATTTCTTTTCAGAAAGCTGCTGGTGGTCTTGTGTGATAAAATCCACTCATCGAATCTGCGATGGAGATTCGTGTGTGATGAGGCGCCTGAAACTTTTTTAGGGTTTTCTCCTATGCACCAGAACCTGTAGTTTATTTCTTTGTTCTCTATTTCTTTCATTCGGATTGGACGCTCAAAGGAAGATTCTAAGGTGCAGAATTATGTTGTTTTTTTCTGTCTCTTTACTCTTCTTATAATGTCTCTTTTGTCACTCTGCTAGGCTATGTCTCTTCCATGCAAGTCTCGTTTTATTTTTCCTTGCCCCTCTGGACGGCTGTAGAAGGAGCTGAAATCGTGGAGGGTCCGGATGCCGTCGTCGTGGAGAGGTCATTGTCTATTCCTCATAAGTAGTTATGCTCTTGCCTCTTGGTTGGTTTTGCAATTCTCATTTGACACATCCCCCTCTGATATTTATCACTTTTTCTTTGGTCCAGAACAGAGTGAAATTGGAATGTGATTATTAAGATTCGTGCACTCAACAGATGACCTCTCATTCAGGCAGTTAAGTTTGCTGGCTTTTCTTTGCTGTGAGTTTTCCTCTAACGTTTGATGTATGCACGATTGGTGGGGAGCTTTGATTTATGGTGGGGCACTACATTTGTACCATATTTTTTTCTTATGGATGGTTTTGCTATCTTTGTAGGCGAAGGGATTTCATATCTTAACCTTCGGACCGTCCGCTCAGTACTCTGCAGGCTGCAGGTGTTTTTGTTTTTCATATATGATTTTGGTTGTTTACTTTCCTAGGGAGCTTGCACCAATGTTGGGTGTTGAAATTCCTTTTTATCTTATGATTATCCTTGCGCTGTTATTCTTTGTGATTTTTATCTAATGTACAGAACCTGAAATGTAGATTGGTGGTGCAAGGCGAGGGCTAGATAGTTTTATGGGGGTTTTCTTCATCGGAATCGTGAATGGGAGCAGAAGGCTGGAGTCTTGGATTTCATGAACGTTGGCTTGCTCACCCTGTTAATTTGCAGGGGGCTATAATTATGATTAGAATTCAGGTTTTATTGATGTTAGGTTCTATGCTTTTTGACGTAGATGAGGATTGTCAAGGTGTAGTGGTTGATCTTTATTGTTCTTTAGACATTTGAGTTACTGTATTTTACTATTGTTTATTCAATTTTCATGGATTATAATCCGCAAATTAAAACACATGAAGTACAAGTTGTAACCATTCTGTTTTGAGATCGAATCACAAATCCCGGGGCGGAGCGCGGGTATGAATGCTAGTCAGAAAGAATAATCAAAGTCAATACTATTGGTAATCAAAATCACTACTCTCGGTTGGGGTTTGCTTCATGTTATGTCTCGTTGAAGGTGAAAGAACTCTTTGGTGGAGGAGGGCAGCGGCATCAAGACAATGGTGGCGAGCGAGTTCGTGGCGAGGTCGGCGGAGTAGATAGCAAATCAGACAATGGCGGCACAATGTTGGTTGGTTCCCGACGCTCATCGCCGCACAAGAGAGGATGCAGAGAAAGTTTGTGGGAGAGGCGGTTAAGGTGTATTTATATTAGGGTTTGATGATAAATTGACTAAATTATCTTTCGGCTTAATTGCAAGTTTGGTCACTCGAATTGCTACAAAATTTCACGTTTGCCATTCAAATTAATTAATTCCATTTATAGTCACTTAAATTAGGTTAACAGTCCAAGTTTGGTCACTGTCCGTTAGTCTCCGTTAACTTTTGCTGATGTGGCGGTCAACTCTGATCTTTGACCGTTAAATGTGTGACATGGCAATTAAAAAATTATAAAAAATAATATTTAATATTTTTATAATTTCCACCTCATTTTCAAAACTATTAAAAAATAAAAAAATAAAATTTTTATTTCCTCTGGCCGGCGCCGGTGACCAAGCTGCACCACTTTCGCCTCGGCCGCCTGAACCTGTCGCCGCTGTCGTCCTCGCTGCTGTGGGCGAGTACTCAGAGGTTCGCAACTTCCATTTAGCGATTCTTCGTGCCTATCAAATCTCTCTATTTTGAATACGGCCTCGAACAAATTGCAACATCCTTCTTAGTTATCTAAAGTTCTGCGCTTTTTTTTTCCATATCTACTGATGCCTTCTTTTTTTTGTTGTTGTATGAATGGTTTGTAATCGATTCAATTCCTTGGATTCCTTTTTAGGACTTGGACAAGATGTCGAAGAACCCAAAGGTCTTCTTTGACATAGTGATAGGTAAGATGAAAGCAGGCAGGGTAGTGATGGAGCTATTTGCCGATAAAGTCCCGAAAACAGCAGTGAATTTCCGAGCTCTTTGTAGTGGGGAGAAGGGCATTGGAAGGATGGCAAGGGGAAACATATATTGAACCTGGGACATGGGATTGTGGTTGGGACACCAGAGGAGAACGTTGCTCATTTTTCCGAGGTCGGTGGGGCCGAGATCGCCGCTGCCGCTATCATCGTGTCGTTGAGTGTGGATTCGGGGAGCCAGACGAAGCTGGTCGGCCAGCAGAACCGGAGATTGTACCAGCCGAATATCTGGCCTTGCCGGCGTCCCTAGAAGCACCACCGGCTCTCCCAGTTGCGGAAGACCAGCGCGCCGTTGATGGTTGATCTCTCCGGAACCCCGTCGGAGATCTGGAGGCGATGAGGAATCGATACTTCAGGGTGGGAGGGTTTCGAGGCGGAGGCAGAGCCGTCGGGGTCGATCCGGCGCCAGTTCTTGCAACGTGGTGGAAAATATTTTTTTAATTATTGTGACATTTTTTAATTATTTTTTAATTTATTGTAATAATGAGGTGGAAATTATTAAAAATTAATTTTTTAAATTTTTTAATTGCCACGTCATGCATTTAACGGTCAACTATAAGAGTTGACCGCCACATCAGCAAAAGTTAACGGAGACTAACAGTGAGTGACCAAACTTGGACTGTTAACCTAATTTAAGTGACTATAAATGGAATTAATTAATTTGAGTGGCAAACGTGAAATTTTGTAGCAATTCGAGTGACCAAACTTGCAATTAAGCCATTATCTTTCATTTAATTCTGACTTCAGGATTAATTTTTAATCTAATGGCTACTAAATTAGTTAGCACCTAATCCTATTCCAAAATACATTAATTTATCATAAGAGCACTTCTACTATGCTATATAGCATTGGTGCTTTAATGTACAACTCAAAGTTGTACCATAACACTAAATGTATAAGTTTAGGTTGTACCATAAAGCAATTTGTATCATTATGTTATGGTACAACTTTACAACTTGAAGTTGTACCATCACATAAAGGTACAAGTTCAAGTTGTACCATAAAAGAATTTGTGCACAAAGTATAGGTACAATCTGAAGTTGTACCATAACGTAAATGTACAATTTTAAGTTGTACCATAAAGACAAAAACCTATAGCACCAATACTATATAGCATTGTAAAATTTCTCTTATCATAAACGTTAGCTAGCTTGATTAAATCTCGTGGCTTTTGTTTTCTTTCTTTATGATTGCTTCCAACGTCTTACTATATATGTAGCAATTTCCATATGTCAAGTAAGAAAAACCATTTTAATTAGGGTATCTTGACATCCATATTTATTTTGTGGCAAATTGTATCCATGTTAGGTATTTTGTATTGCGATATAAGTTGGACAGATCGATACATACGAGTATGCAGTTTAAAAAAAATACTTGAAATATTACTTAAGAATTTGAGATTCTCATCTTCTTACAACTTTACTACATCTAATACTATGTAATAAGAGTAAAATTCTAAGTAATGTGAACAAAATTACATATAATTTAAGCAAATGAATCAAGAATAAAACGAATAAAATCTACACAATAAATAAAAGCCAAATGAGAAAATTTGAAGACCCATTTCAAATTTGTTGTATCTTTTTAAAGTAAAAACATATAATCGCAGAGAGGAAAAAACCATTCCACCATTTCAAATTCCTTGCTCCAGGAGTATTTGTAGGAAAGGTAGAATAGAGAGTGTCAATTTTTTTTCTTTTTCCTCTGTGGAACGGGCCAACTTACCGTACACATGCGGATTTAAACGGGTCCAGGAGTGTCAATTTTTTTCTTTAAGTCCTTTTATTTCTCCGTGGTGGTAAAATATATATGAAAAGACAAAAACAATACTCCTTTTATTGCTAAAAAGAAAAAAATTTAACAATAAACTAATGCATGGATTCTAATGGGCTAACCGCTAATCATAAAATAAAAGAGTTGAATGGGCATGACCTACACGGGATTTGCCCATCAAGTAAAACAAATGAACATCATGGATTTTCCATTCTAAAACAAGCTATTTTATCTAGCATAATATATATTATGCTATTATTTTATATCTTAGTGGCTAAAATGTAATGTATTTTAAAGTTATCCAATGGTTAAACCTCGACCAACCCAATTAGTCCAATTTTTATCATTTTAAATATATATTATGTCATTATTTGATATCATAATGATTAAATTATATTGTATATTATAGGAAATCGTTTGGTATTTGTTAGTAAAAAACTAAACAGAAATATCTATTTGGTTATTTTAACATTAAAACAATCCTAAACATTTTCAGTTTCCTTTCGAAATTCTATAGTTTTATTCCCGAATCAGTGATGTGCAAATGTCGAATTGCAGTCATTTCTTTTCTTTCATTATTTTTTATTTTCAAATAGAAAGTTTAAAAGTAAAGAATAATTAGAGTTTGACATGAGTCGGTCAAACATGCCGAATTTCAAGTTTTGGCCCGTTTTGATCAAGTCTAATTTATAATCACATGCCTGATACCCGATAAAAATCTCAATCCAAACCAGTTTGGCAGGTGAGTCCGTGTTTACCGCCATTTTCTAGGGATACAGGAATGGTGGTTCCTATCCCAAATCGTGTTGTTCATTCTTGATTTCTTTAGATTTTATCATGGCTTGGCAAAAAACCAGAAAGCACAATGATGACAAGATGAAAGTTTTATAAAGCAAATTAATCGGCCAACGGGCCGAGTAAAAGCTAGCAACGATTGTGAGATGCTCATTTCCCGAAAACCGGCGGGACATACGATTTTTTATTCGATTTTCTGGAATTCGGTTTCTATAAAACTTACTCCACCTCATCATATTACCAGAAACAATATTGTTTCACAAGGTAACAAGTACTTGATTTTAGTTCTTAAGGCTGATTTTTGATTCGTTGCATCATTCATGTCTCTTTCCTTCTAAAATTCACTATTTTTATCACGGGTTTCTCAAAACAAACTATACAATAATAAGTTATACACCCCATTACATTATCAAATTTCATACCTCACCTTCCTCCGACCAAATGGCCGGGGCCCACGCTAGTTGATTAGAGAAGTCTATGCCCACTCAAAACCGATCAAACATATCAAACAAACTGGCTAGGACGAAATCACCCTCCAAAATATTTGGCTTTGGGTACGTCCGTAGGGCCAGGAGTTAATAAGTTATTAGTGGTTATGACGTGGTTCCATTGCAAGTGGGAGATGATCAAGGCATCAAGCAAGCTCACAATCCTCTGTAGGCAAGCTGGATTACGTTAGACAAACAGTTGGAGCTTAGCTATAGCTAGGACTGAAGTTTACACGTTGGGAAAGAGATGGCTGGGGAAGATGCAGCCATGCACACCAGCTAGCTATAGCTGCCTTTTTTTTTTTTTTTTTTTGTCATAGAAATCTTGGTAGATTTACAAGGCAAGGATAAGGGTAGCCACAACAAACGGCATACTCACCTATCATAAGACAAATAGAACAAATAAGAGAAATCGACTAACAAAGAAGGTAATCCAGGAAAGCGTAGGGCATGTTGCGCCACTAAATGGGCAGCCCGATTCGCATCTCGAGGAGTAAAATGTAACACAACTTTTGGTAATTGGACTAGCAAGGCATGAACCTCCGAATAGATTGCGCCAGCACGTGCATCTGATAAATTGCCCGATACCAACTTGTCAATGACCACTTGGGCATCGCCCGTAAGTAACACATCCCGATCATGCCAATGCCACCGTTGCAGTAAATATAAAGCCTCTCGTATAGCGAGCAACTCAACCAAGCCAGGATCCGAAACCCCACGAATAAAAGACCCAAAAGCAAAATTCGGAACCATGCCTGTCAAACCGACAATACCAATGGCTCCAGAGTGATGGGGAGAAGTTGCACCATCAACCGCCAGACGTAGACCTTGAAAAGCACCAGAAAAAACTGCAGAAGGAACCGCAGGGCGTGACGACGGAGGAGGGTGATGGACCGGAGAGGCAAGGGCAAGACGGTTGGAATCGCGATGTGATAGGAATTGACGACGGAGAACAGGGACAGTGAATTGGGCATAAGGAGAGAAAACAACATTATTACGCCCTTTCCAAAGACGCCAACAGAGAAGTAGCCAATCAGAGATGATATCCGTGGCAGCATGGCAAAATAAACTCCGCCACAATAGAGCGAAATGGTGAGAAGGGGCAAAACCCAGCGGCAGAGGAATGCCAATTGCATCTCGAAAACGAATAGCCACAGGGCAACGGACAAACAAATGTTCAAGAGACTCACCTTCATCAGATTCGCAAACCGGACAAATAGATGGAACATCGAGACCATGTCGCTGTAAATCCTCTCGAACCGGTAAAATCCGAAGTAGCATTCGCCAAAGAAAAAATTTGAGCTTGGGCATCACCGGTAATGACCAAACTTTTGGCCACAAAGAAGGATCAAGAGGGGAGGCCAAGTCAACCGACCGAGATGAATGAGGAACAGACACAGCATTAAGTTGGAGCCCAAGATGATACGCCGACTTAACAGAAAAAGTGCCATTGGAGGTGTAATGCCAAACAAACTTATCCAGAGACATAGTGCGGGGAAGGGGAATGGCCATGATGGCCTGAACAGAAGATGAATCAAAAAAATCACGTAACCGAGCCTCATGCCAAGTAGAGGTAGTAGGAGAAATAAAGTGAGAAACAAACAAAGGAGAAGCCTGTACAGAAGGAAGACAAGTAGGACGGAAAGCAGGCAAAGTAGGTACCCAGGGATCGGAAAATGCATCAACAGAAGTACCAGAGTGAACCTCCCAACGAAGCCCATGAACAAGTAAATCACGACCATGAAGAAGAGACTGCCAAGCCCAAGACGGCGTGGAGCCAGTAGAGGCTGAAAGAAAAGATCCATGAGCAAAATACCGACCCTTCAACACACGAGCAACAAGCGAGTCAGGAGAATGAAGAATACGCCAACATTGCTTAGCCAACAAAGCTTGATTGAAAGTAGAGAAATCCCGAAAACCGAGCCCCCCAGCAGCCTTCGACAAGCACAACTTCTTCCATGAAACCCAAGGTAGACGACGTTCAGCGCCTTGCTGTCCCCACCAAAACCGAGCAATCATACGATTAAGATTACGACACAACTCCTTTGGGAGGCGAAAGCAAGACATGGCATAAACAGGCAATGCTGAAACAACAGACTTAATCAACGTTTCCAAGCCGGCCAAAGAGAGACAACGACGCTTCCACCCTTGAAGACGTTTGGCCACCGCCTCCTCAATATACCGAAAAGTGTCACGCTTAGAGCGACGAATGAGAGAAGGGAGCCCCAAATAACGATCACGAACACCAATGGCACCCACCTGGAGTAAGGCTCCAAAAGATTCGGCTTCAGTCGTTAACGTGTTTTTTGAGAAAACCACTGCCGATTTAGAGAGATTAACCCGTTGCCCACTCATACGCTCATATCGGTGAAGAAGATGCAGAAGGAAACGACAATCCCTTGGCGAAGCACGTAGAAACAAAAAAGCATCATCCGCGAAGAACAAATGTGAAAGAACTGGGCAATGATGATTAAAGCGCACACCTTTGAGATCCCGCCTCGAAATAGCCTGAGAAATCAGAGCAGAAAGTCCTTCAGTGCAAAGCGCAAAAAGTAAAGGCGAGAGAGGATCCCCTTGCCTCAAACCCCGAGTAGGAGTGAAATAGCCATACGCACTTCCATTCAACATAACAGAGATAGATGTCGTTGAAAGACAATTGCGGATAAAACCAATCCAACGTGAATGAAAGCCAAGATTCTCCAGTACACGAAACAAATAAGACCATTCGATCCGATCGTAAGCCTTTTCCATATCAAGTTTGAGAGCCATAAAACGCTCCCGCCCAGTACGTTTATTCTGCAGATAAGTCATAACCTCCTGACTGATCAACACATTATCGATAATGGACCGCTCTTTGACAAACCCATTCTGATAAGAAGATACAATTTGAGGCAAGATTGCCCCAAGCCGGGTAGCTAAAAGCTTGGAAATGATCTTATAGAACACCTGACAGAGACCAATTGGCCGCAGCTGCGCACAAGAACTGGCGTTTGGAGTTTTGGGAATCAACGTTAGCCAGGTATGATTAAAAGAACGCAAGATGTGACCAGTTCGAAAGAAGGAATACACAGCCTGGATGACCGACGTCCCTACTATATCCCAGTAATGATGGAAGAAAAGACCAGTAAATCCATCCGAGCCCGGGGCCTTGGTGGATCCGATCTGAAAAACAGTCTGCTTAATTTCCTGTGCCGTAAACGGGGCTAGAAGCTTATCATTCATGGCAGAGTCAACCCGTGGATGAAGCTGAAGAAGATCTACTGCTTGTACCACATCCCCCGGAGCAATTTCAGAATCGAACAACGATTTATAATGATCCACCGCAACCTGCCCCTTTGACTGTTCAGCTGTGTGCACTTGACCATTAGGATCCGACAGAGATGGGAGAAAATTGCGCGCCCGACGAGTCTGGGTAACTCGATGAAAATAAGCGGTGTTCCGATCCCCACGCTGTAACCAAGTGACACGGGAGCGTTGACGCCAAAAAGCTTCCTCTTGATCCCAAGCACGCGTTAAATCTTGTTCCAAACCTCTGATAAAATGCCAATCAGGGACTGGAGAAGCACGTTGACGATGAAGTTCAGCAGTAAGATCATTAATACGGCGAAGAGAATTGGAGGACCCCGCAATAACCCATTGAAAAAGAGCATGTCGAACCCGTTTAAGTCGAGTATGAAGGCAAAACATGGGAGAACCCGAAACAGGCAGCGTCCAGTAGTAAGAAATGATGAGACGGGCTTCAGGATTATGAATCCATCGAGCATCAAAGCGAAACAAACGTTTAGAACGACGAGAACGCTGGTGAGGGGACCAAAGAATCATGCGATGATCAGACCCAATATCAGACAAATGATTGACCACAGAATTGGGAAAGATGTTCAGAACCCCAGGGGAAAAAAGAAACCTATCTAATCTGGTTTCAATGAGAGCAGGCCCGGCACTATGATTTGAGCGAGTAAAGGGATGCCCATGGAAACCAATATCTATTAGACCTAAATCATCAATGAAATCCGAGAACACCAAAGCCGCCTGGCGATCGAAAGAAGCACCCCCAAATTTTTCATCATTATTTAAGACAACATTAAAATCACCAAAAATCATATAAGGGAGGTCTATAGTACTTAAAGTAGCTTGCAAATGAGACAATTGAACAAGACGAGTAGCATCATTGCAAGATAAATACACACCAACTAGTAGCACACTATAATTAGACGATACATCCCAACGATACATAATTACATTATGAGATTTATCTACAATCTCACCACACATAGTAGAATCCCACATAAAAGCTAAACCACCCGCCGAAGTAGCACTAGGCGGAACAATACACGAATTAGAAAACCTCAAACGAGCTATAATAGAACTACAACGAGTTTCATTAATTTTAACTTCACTTAAAAACACAAATTTAGACGAATAACGACGAATAGTAGTTTGGAGTTCACGGAATGTCAAAGTACCTCCCAGACCTTGACAATTCCAACTCAATAAGCTCACTGATCACTTGGTGACCACTCTTGGCTGGTCACCACCACCTTACCATCATCAGCAGGAAGCAATTTGGTATCCTCAGCAGGCTCGTCCACCGGCCGCACAGCAACAGCCCCATCCGCTGGCTCCTCCACCGCCAACAAAGCAGCAGGCCCATCAGTTGGCCCAGCCATCGGCAGCAACTCACTCGGGCCAAAGTCAGCCGCAACGGGCCCAAATAATGCAGCCCTAAGTTCCTCCGATAGCGACGGACTAGCCAGCGAAGCCGAGCCCTGCAGCAGCTCCTCCCCTGTGAGCGGACCAAGCGTTGCGTCCAAATCCTTGCAAGCCGCCTCCACTTCCTCCGAGAAATTCAAGGAACGACGCGGCCTCTTGTCTGCCGGAGCTAGCGGTCCAGTCGGCGACCCCTCCAAATCCATCGCATCCGCAGAGCGCTTCCGATCCAGAAGCAAATCATCCTCAGCTAGCCGAAAACGCCAACCGCGCACCGACTTTGATGGAGGAGACGGAGGAAAATCAAGCAGCACCTGCTTGCCGCGAGAAGACAGCGGAGTCAATGGTTCCGACTTGGGCTCCACCGGCGGAGCACGCGGAGGCGAAGATGAACCCACCGAACTCGGAGAACGGGGGCCAGAGGTGGGGCAACCGGGAGCCACAGGTGGAGCAGGTGGGAGAGCCAGCATCGGTTTCGGTGGGTAAGGCGCCGGATTGAGACGCAGATCCGCCAGGCTCGTCTCCAGCGGTGGAATCGCATCCTCCGCACGCCACAGGGCCGCTCGGAAGAGGTTAATCGGACGGAAGGTCACCGGGTCTAAGCGAGTACCCTCCGGCGCCGCCGACATCCAACGACCTCGCACCCGGATTGAACTCCAGTGTAGCCTTGTGAGGGCAAGTCGATTGATTGTGCCCCATCAATCCGCAGCGATAGCACACCGGAGGAAGTCGTTCGTAGCACAAGTATACCCAGAATCGGCTAGCAACACCAGGAGAAGAAGGCTCCCCTGAATCAGCCATCAGTCGCCCCCGAAAGGAAAGAGTAACATCCAGCAGTATCTTGACTTTAATGAAATAGCCAGCAGAAGTACGGGAGCCAAAAATTCCCACATCCAACACCTCCCCCAATTGCTGCATCAACTCCTGGCCGAAGTCAATAGTGCAAAAGTCATGAGGGACACCCTTAAGTTGCACCCAGAAAGACATGGATGCCATACGATCATACAGCGCCTGAGTCGGGGTCTCCCATGCCTGAAGATTGAGTAAATACTTCCGGAAAGGCCAAGGCTGCTTTGCCAAAGCCCGATCACGATCAGATTTCGTTGGGAAGACGATCCTGAACAGACCAAAGCCAGCCTCAAACACAACGAGACCCACAGTGAGACCCCAAAGCTTGCTAAGAATCTGCTGAATAACCAGATGATTTGGCGGGTGGGGATCAAAGATGCGAGCAACAAGACTCAGAGTAGCACGCCGTTCCGAAATCTCCTTGTTCGCACCAGAGACACGAACAACAATATCAGCCTCAGATGGAACATTGCTAGAGGAAGCCATAATCTCGTACAAGGGGTAAATGGGCAAGAGCAGAAGAGAACGATGAAAGACACGGAAGAGATGGACTCTGATATAGAAACAGAAGCAGAGGCAACCGCCAAGGAAACTGCCATAAACGAAGATTGACATTGAGGATATGGATGATGAGCGGGTAACTGCTCGGGTGTTCAAAAGTGAAGATGTAGATGAAATGAACAGCACCACGGGAGTGCGGTTGAGGAAACATAACCGCCGTGGAGAAGCACGCCCAAAGCGCGTAGATGGCCAAACTGCCATATCTCCCCAACCATGGGAGTAACAGAATGAAGGAGAGAGTCTAAGGAAGTTATCGCCATTTGCAGAAACTGCTACAACAGAAGAGCAGTTATCGCCATTTGCAGAAACTGCCATTCTTGTCTGGCTTTTTAGCTATAGCTGCCTTCCCAGAAAAACCTTTTGATAATAATAATAATAATAATGATAACATAGACATCGATAGGTCGACCTTGAATCCCACGTACGTATATAGAATATGACGTGGAAATAGGAAACAAATATTAATTAAGGTAGTGGATTTGGAAATTTGGAATTTATAGAGAATCGCTCTTCTACATATGACGTCGCGAAGGTCGAAGATTGTGGTTGTGGGTTCTCGATATATCGCTTTGATGTATTGGCAATAGTCGACATGGCAAATAAAGAAGTTGCTTTGATTTTGCATGGATCACAAACTTGCAGTATATGTATGTAGCTATTTGCCTGCGTCAAAACAGTTGTAAGAATTGACCTTCGACGTGGTATTGATGTGTCCAATATTATGCATAACAAATAACAATCACGTATCATTATCATATCATAATATTACCACATTGATATGATCAGGATCGGTCCTGAAGGTGTGCCGGCAGACCATTCGGCACAAGGCCTCCAAATTTTGAGGGTCTCTGAACCTTTATCGTGTATATGAATAATTATTATTATGATTTTAATTATGAATTTAAAATAATAGAAAATTAATATATTTGATTCTAATTATGAGTCTAAAATAATCATATGAAAAAATTTAAACCTAAAGGCTAAACGAACGAATGAACCACATGACAAGTAGGGCTGTCATTTCGGTTGCCGGTTAGCGGCTAACCGGTTGGTCTAACCGTTAACCGCCGGTTAGCGGCTAACCGAAAACCGTCGGTTAGCGGCTAACCGGAAACCGCCGGTTAGCGGCTAACCGGAAACCGAAAAAACAGAGGGGCGGTCGGTTGACGGAAGGGATCAGTGGTCAAGCGGTTAGCCGAGAAACCGAAACCGGTTAACCGGCTAACCGACATTAACCGACCGAGACGAAACGAAGTCGTTTTGCCTACTATTAAATAGGCCAACTCCCCCCCCCCCCCCCAACCCTAGCACTGCTGGCCTTCGTTCTCCACTTCTCCCTCAACCCTCACCTCTGCCCGCCGCCTCGGCCTAACCCTTTCCACCACTCACCACAACATGCAAAACCAAAAAACCCTACCTTCGCTGGGATCGATTATCATCACTGGCGCCCAGCGCCACCGTATTTCCTTCGCGCCATCGCTTCTTTCTCCCTGCCTCCTCGTCGTCCTCGCTGTCGCAGTCGCTTTCTCTGGTATCGCTCTTTCTCGTCGTCACCAGCAAGGGAGAAAGAGAAAGAGATCCGCGAGCGTAAAATGAGGAGAGAGGAGAAAACCGACCGTCGCCGTCCTTTGTTGCTTAGACGAGGAAGAAGGAGAAGCAAGTTCGTCTTTTCCCTTTCTTTCTGTTTTCGTTCTTCTCAGAGAATACACGAGAGAGAGAAATGAGGGCCAAGGTAGAAAGGCGACAGCCGAAATAGGGTTTCTAGGCGGTGTCGCCGCCCAACAGCTTCTCGGCGGCCAGCGGCGGCGGCATGATGGTGGTGAAGAGGGAACGGGACGTCCTCAGCTCCACCGACGAGATGGAGACCGCGGAGAGGGTGGTCTCGTCCAGGGCCACCGCCGCCTCCCCTGCGCCAGCCGCCTCCCCTGCGCCAGCCGCCTCCTCCCTTGCTAGGCGCCGGCCTGTCTTCCCCTGCAGATGAGCAGATTTGTTTCCATGGAGAAAGAAGGTGAGAGAAGAAGAAGGAGAGAGAAGAGTCTGGTGGAGGAAGGAAGGAGAGAGGAGGAGATAAGGAAGGAGTGGTGGTGATTTTTTTGTTTTATTTAATTTTTAATTTTTTTTTTTGGGAAAATGTAAATTTTTCGGTTGGCCGACTAACCGAACCCAAATCGAAACCGCTCGATCGGTTGGTCGGCTAACGGTGACCTTTCTTCGGTCGGTGGTCGGCAGCTTAAGGGGGATCTCGGTTTAACCGATAACTGGATTTTCGGTTTTCGGTTAAACCGAAACCGACCGGTTGCCACCCCCTAAGGACAAGTAAACTTGCTTTCTCATTATATATATTTTTTTAATCATATAACATAGATTATTATTTTTTATTTGTTTTACAGAGAGAATAAGAGAGGTGAGATTGATGATATTTCCTTATTAGTAGTATTATTAAATTTTTTGCTTCAAATTTCTTTATTTTTAGCTTTCCAAGGATAAAAAGAATTCAATTTCAACAATTAATCTGCTTGTACCAGCAAGTCAACAATGCTAACTTAATTAAATCATCCCATTGATTTATTAAAAGTTAATCAGAATAAGATACAAGCCATAAACGGTAAAAGACGAGAAAAGGAAAAAACCCAATTACAAATAGTTCTTTTCATACTTTAGACTAAAAGATTACCAGCTTTGTTGCGACAGTGAATGTTTGGAATTTGCATATCCCAAGTTCGAATCTAAACGAGACCCAAATGAAAATAATTTTTAATGGTTGATTGTTGCAATTTTTTCTCTATTTATCATATTAAAAATAATTGGGCCTCATTTTTTCGATAGAATAGGGCCTCCTTAATCTTAGGAGTTAGGGCCGGCCATGAATACGACGACAGACAATGCATGTTGGAGCCTAATTAAAGTAAACTCATACATCAATAATCTGAAAAATAGTAGTAGTAGGTTTGACTCAAGTTTCAAGACATGCATGGGTATTGGGTCGGATCCAAATGAATCGAAATATACTTTTAATAATTTTGGACATGAGTTGAGTTTAAATCAAATTCAATTTGGTATCAATTTATTATATGAATATTGCATGAGTATAAGTATGAATAAAACCCAAACACATTAGGATAGAATAATGGATAGTTACTATCCATCCCAATCCAACTCGTTGTCATACTTTCGCGATCCGATTAATTCCTTGCAATAAGACATCAGAGAATTTGTTACTCATCCACATACACAGAACTAGTTGCAACTTACAAGAAGTCAAGAACAAACCAACTTTTGATTTTTTTTTTTTTTTCTAAACCAAAGATCAAAGTATTGCTTCCCTTCGACCAAAAAGAAGAAAGAAAAAAAATGGTATTGCTTCCCTTGCAAACAAAGGGCTAGGCTCGGGCTTGTTTTGTGCCGGCTTCAGAGGTTTGGGCTCCAGATCGTGCAGCCTTCTTGTGCCTTTTCCCCGGTTCATCTTAAAATTAGGATTCAGTCCAAATATTGGGCTTTGCCAAGAGCCCAACTAAGTAAGGCTACCTATTTTTTGTCAGTAGAAGCTTAACTTTATCCAAATCCAGCCAAAAATCCCAGCCCAACTTTCTCGACACACTTTAGTTACTTGGCACTCAAAAATCAGTTGATGCAACTGATTTTTGTGGGAAGTATGTGGGCGCTGTAGAATGAATTAACGGCATGCATGGGAGCCCTTATCTTCAGCATTCATTGCCTCCGTGGATGGGCGGTTTGTTACTCATTGGTATTCCAACCTCATTCCCTATCCTGTTAGTTGTTACAGAAGACGCTTTTGTATCAAGGTTGGAATATCCTCCAAATAATATATGGAGCTTCTACTTGAGAACCTACTCCATTCGTTATTTCCTAGCTTCTGTGTAGAGTTAGGGAGGGTAGTTTCGTATTTTAGAACACCCGACTAATTGATTAAAAAGAAAAAGTATCAGGCTCTCCAACTAAAAATGTTCCATTGTTTTATAATTGACATGCTACGTAATATTTATCTATTATTTTTATTTAAGTTGTGTTTATTGTATCCATTTATAATCTGATTAGGTGTCTAATTCAAATTGCATTATCATTCTTTATTAGTTTTTAACCAACCATATCTCACTTAATTTACTTTTAATAATAATAAATAATAGAAAAATCAAATTAATTATACTCCATAACATGATGTTCATCTTGATATATCTTACAATAAAATACTTTTATTACTCAAGTGTCCTGCATCATCACATATAATAACATTTCTAAACTATCAATTGTCATATCGTAGTACCTATATATGTAATAATTAACCACAGTCACCGTGAATTTTTCATTAGGTTATCACGAAGTGGGACTCACCTTAATGCCTACAATCAAATTAATAAGATTCCATAACATGATATCTACTTTAATATATTTTAGAATAAAATAATTTTATTAGTGAAGTGCCCTACAACATCATGTATAATAGCATTTTTGAACTATCAATTTTCATATCGTAGTACATGATACATGTAACAATTCTTAACCATACCCATTGTGAACTTTTCATTAGACTATCATGAAGTGAGACTCACCTTAATGACTAAAAATCAAATAAATTATACTCCATAATATGATATTCACTTTGACATATTTGAGAATAAAATAATTTTATTAGTCAAGTGTCATACAACATCATATATAATGGCATTTCTTAACTAATAATTTTCACATCTTAGTACCTGATATATGTGACAATTCTTAACCACACCCACCATGAATTTTTCATTATATTTTCATGACGTGGGGCTCACCTTAGTGACTGGATTTTAATTAAGCTCACAATCTCCTTGAAATCAACCTAGAATGACCATGGTCTCCCAACCTAATTTATGATTTGCAAAATTAAATATAAAAACCACCACATATAGAAAATAGCATTCCTAGGAGGCGGTAATTGTCCCATCGCACAATCAAGAACTTCAAGGTCCCTTTCAAAAAAGAAACTTCAAGGTCAGTCAGGCCAATTACAAACAAATTGCTCACCAAATTTGAATCAAATAATGAGGAAATATTGTGCAACGATATTCCAGCCAAACCAGTTTACAAGTTTAATTTCATAAACGATATGAGATTGATAAGAAGTACAACCAAAGAAAATTTCTTTCAGATTTGAATTATTGTACTCAATTCAAATTTACTCCAAATTTATGCATATAGAACCAAACATTCACTTTAAAAAATTTCTTCCACAGATGTTGTTGCCCATTTTATTTGAGTATTCAGGGTTATTGACATCTACTAAACTCATTGAAAAGTTATCCCTAAAGAGCTCTAACTAAAATTTCCCGCCTACTTAAATTCTTCAGATTGTACATGGGATTGGTTGTGAGGTAACTCTCTTCGGTAAGATAGTTACACAATTAAATGTCATCCTCGCAAATGCGGATGATCACCCTCTTATCCAGGTCCACACACGAGGGCAAGCCTGAGAAGCATGTGCGCGGGATGAAGCCTTCCTCTTGCGTGAGTGCGTTCTAGGCGCACCTACCACAGACCCACCATCTTTCCATCCACATTTATGCCCCCCCACCCATACTAAAAGCATCAAGTTCACTTTTAATTGTCCTTTTTCATTATTGGAGGGCCAAAGGAGGATGAGTTTGAGAAGAAAACCGGCTAAAAACTCATTTTTTTCAAATTTGGCCGCCAGGTTAGAGCCAGTCTTAGATTTGAAAATGGAGATCTCCATTTCATTGGACGTTACGTTTGTCTTTTACTCACATTTGGTTTGCCTGGGACATAAAATGAGGTGATTGTTGGATTGACGTGACTTTCCATATTTAATTTCATTTTGAAACATTATCCTTATGTGATAGTTTGCCTATTTACATTTTGGTGGGATGATCATGTGGATCTTTTAGATATTGTTAGGGAAAAAAAACATGTTCTTTCCACTATGTATGGCAATGGGTGGATTTGCGCGGGATTTTTTAAACCATTCTCATATCCATTTTCAAATAATCAAACTCATACCCATATGGAGGAGGTTGCATATTCATTCTCATACCCGCAATTTTTGGATACCCACGGGTGATACACACCCATACATCTAACATTGCTATATCTAAAAAACATGTAGATCTTTAATTATAATACTAAGAGACCTAATAAATCACAAATTCAACAAATATACAAGCATTTTAATACGAATTTGACACATTCAATTCCAAAAGATCTGTTAATCCGTAAGGAAAGGTACAATATCTTCCGAATTATGCATCTTCAACTTCGACACATTTATTGAGCAAAAATATAACTAAAATAATCGCTTTAAAATGGAGAAAGAAGTGAAGGTATGAAGAGAGAATTTAGGGGAAATAAATTAAGGTTTATTTTGCATGGCCAATCAATTGCATTCTTTTTAATTTTTTTGAAGTATCCTTCTTTTCATTGACATATTAGAATTCGATCCCTCTATTTTTATATTTGAATAAATACTCTTGATGGGGCCATAGAGCCTAAAACTATATTCGCTACATCCCCATCAAGCTTTTTGCGAGTTTTATCCATACCCGCACCATACCCAGTCAATGCAAGAAATCTTCGCGTTGACTAGGTCGTGGCCTGTTGGGAACCCGCAGTAGCAGAGTTTAGTTGAATAATTTATATGTTTTCCTTTACCAACTAAAAAATTACATACTTCATACAATTTTAACTATTTTTTATGTCATTGCCATCATTATATAGATACAAGATCCAAATTCGAGTTGCGAACAAACAAGCTCAGGCTGACATTGTTGTTATGGATCGACTGAGCGGTTGATTTTCTGGAATGTCATCTGAGAGACTATTCCAAGCCAATAATGGAATGATAGACCACCACCTACCCATCTCATACAATTGAGGGAATGACGTTACATTCAACATCAGGCTCATAGATTGCAACATCTCTAATCCAACAAGTGAGTATAAAATTCCCTTTATAGGGAAGGATGAGGAAGAGCAAAACTCAGAGAAAATGCATGAAAGAAAGGAAGAGATTATTGAAATGTAAGAGAAGAATAAAGAAGATTAAATTGATATTGGAGATAAATGTGTCACTAATGGAGATGAATAGATTACTGCTGGTGGAGATAACAATGTCTCACCTTTAATCAGACAAAATGCTCTCAACTGACTGCGATGGAAACTCTGTCTCGGCGCCGACACTCCTTCCTTCCGATAGACCGCCGGATCAGCCGGATCCCTCAACTCTAGTTGTGTCTTCCTGTTTACCATTGATGATGGCTCCCATCATCCCCTCTTCTGATATGGTTATTGATTCTTCTCCTCTGTCTTTGTCTTTGCCTCAGCAGGGAACCCAGTCCAAGGAAGTGGGGGAGCGAACTGATCGATCCGATGTTGTGGCCTCTGCCACGAATCCCGACTCGTATGCTAGAGCGTTAATGGGGCCGGCAGGCAGGGCCCCATCTCCGAATCAATTAATTCAGTGGACTCCGGTGGGAGAGCATGACTTGGTGCCGGAGGAACGAAATGGAGAACCGACTCTGAGAGTTTCACCTGATTTTAAGGCTAAGATTTGTGCCCCATGGCAACGAACCTTGGTGGTCCGCCTGCTTGGCTTGAGAATTGGATTTGTCACCATGTGTAACCGATTGAGAGGGCTGTGGCGACCTTGTGGCGCTATGGAAGTGAAGGATCTAGATCATGATTGCTTCTTGGTGAAGCTTGACAATGAACAAGACTATTTCAGCGCTCTAACAGACGGCCCCTGGGTTATTCACGATCACTACCTTGTGGTTCAGAAATGGACACCCAAGTTCAAGGTTTCGGACCCTCTTCCCAAGATGATGATTGTCTGGGTGCAGCTTCCAGCTCTGAAGATACACTTCTACCACAAAGAGGTGCTGACATGCTAGGGAATCTTATAGGAAGAACAATCAAACTGGACTATCATACCCTGACACAACAACGGGCAAAATGTGCTCGTTTGGCGGTAGAGGTGGATCTTTCAAGGCATATGGTACCCAGAATTTGGCTTGATGATGAGTGGCAGAGGGTGGAGTATGAGAATCTCCCTGAAGTTTGTTTCAAGTGCGGCAAGATCGGCCACCAGGCTGCAGGCTGCCCGCTGAACAGTCTGGCGGTTCCAGCTGTGGCGGTGATGGTCGCCGGGAATGCGTCGCCGGAGCTTGTGACGGCGGAGTCGATCGATTCCAACCCAGGATTTGGACCATGGATGATGGTCACGTGGAAAAGCCGGCGCAATCCGAGGGAGAACCTACGAAAAGGAAAGTCAACGAATGAGATGAGCAATCATCTCCCGGGATTTACAAACAAAACGGGGAAAGGCGGGGGGATAATCAAAGATTCGCCGCAGGTATTCCATTCCATGGCGAACCCTAATGTTACTCTCCAGCAACGGACTTATACTCAGGAAAGGAAAGGGAAGAAGGGCGGCGAGGAAGTTAAAAAAGGAAAAGAAAAAGTGGTGGTTGAAAGCAGCGGGCAAGGGGTTGGGCTTCTTGGGCCAGGGCCAAGTCGCCTGAACCCAACAAGTAAGTGTCCGATCCGCCCCAAAGAGAATAGCAATGACAAGCCTTCTACCTCAGTGGCATCCCTCCAGCCCAAAATGACCAAGTCTGTGGAGCCCTTACCTGATTCTAAGAAGCCAACAGCCCATTCGGGAGATGCGGCCCAAACACCTCAGCAATCCGTCTTTCGCACTGTGACAGGAGCGAATGGAACGGTGATGCAGATTGTGGAGCACCAACAGGATTCCCAGAACGACTGCGATAAATCTCCAATCTCTTCACCATCGGTGGCCGCAAGGACAAAACGAAACAAAAACAAGAAACATCAATCCAAAAATTCTCCGGCGAAACTCAACCAGCTGAGACCGATGCAAATCTGGTCGCCGGTCAAGGAAAGGAAGGCGAAGTACAAGGCTCGCATTGCTTCACTGACCCTGCAAGAGATCACAGCTTGGACCGAAGCTGCGCGTCGAGCCTCAGGTGGGTCTGAGGATAAGGAACTGAAGAGGTTAACAGGCACCTGTATCTCGATCAGTGCTCCGGATGGGGGTGCTCCCACTTCGGCCTAACTGCTCCTCCGTGCCGGCTGCGTTTCAGAACCTCTCCTTCTCCTTCGTCGAATCTTTCATCTATGTCGATGCCCAAAATTAAAATCTTTTCATGGAATGTTGGGGGTGGTGGGAGCAGAGCTTTTGCCCGGGCACTTAAGTTGGCGATTCAGACCTATCGTTCGGATTTTGTTATCCTCCAGGAACCGCAAATTAGCGACGAAGCGGCGAACATGGTTTGTGATAAATTTGGTTTTCCTAATTCTTTTCGGGTGGAAGCCGAAGGGAGAATGGGCGGAGTGTGGGTATTCTGGGATGAAGGTGTATTCTCGGTACAACCGTTCTCAGCCTTTACACAACATATTTCCTTGAAGATTTCGAATGCGAATGTGATACAATGGATGCTAACGGCGGTTTATGCGTCTCCTCGGCAGAGTGTGTAGAGGAAACTTTGGGACAACCTCATTTCCCAAAGCAAATGCATCAATCTCCCGTGGCTACTTACTGGGGACTTCAACGCCATAAGCTCCCCGGATGAGAAGTCGGGTCCCCAAAAGAGGGATACACTGAGGCGCTGCCACTTCTTCACCAACATGATGCATCTGGCTGAGCTTGTTGATCTCGGCTTCTCTGGACCAAAATTCACCTGGTTCAGGGGCGACCAAAAAACAGTACGTTCAAAGCAAGCCGTCTTGACAGGAGTCTCTGTAACCTGAGGTGAAATTCTATCTTCCCCAATACCTCGGTCTCACATCTTCCCTGACACCAGTCGGATCATAATCCGATCCTCACTTCTATCGATCTCCAGCAGAATCAACAACCCTGACCTCGATCATTTAAGTTCGAAGCTGCTTGGTTCACTAACAACAGTCTACAAGAGGTTGTCTCGGAGAATTGGAACAACCTTTCGCCAGTTCAAGATTCCCTGGCTGCTCTCTCGAACAAGCTTTTGGAGTGGAACATGGTTATTTTTGGGAATGTGAAGAAGAAGAAAGCAGGTTGCTGGCTCGTCTCAAGGGAGTTGAGAACAGACTGGCGGTTGGCTTTAATCTCGGTCTAGTCAAGCTCCATGCCAAGTTAGAGATGGAATTAGATAAGGTTCTGGAACAAGAAGAGCTCATTTGGTATCAGCGCTCTAGGGACAACTGGGTGAAGTTCGGTGAGAGGAATACAACCTATTTCCATAAACAAGTCAACATTAGGAGGCGGTATAACAGGATCGAGGCTCTTCAGGATGATAATGGGAACTGGGTCTCAGATCCTCAAGCTCTGGTGAGGTCGGTGTTTGACTTTTTCACTAACATTTTCTTGCAGGAGAACACTGTGTATGAGGACAGAATGCCCAGGAATGCTTCCCCCAGACTAAGCCAGGGAGAAGCAGCAGCTTTGTTCAGGCCTTTTAATATCATGGATATCCACAAGGCCATCTTCGATATGAAACCTTTCCAGGCACCAGGTCCAGATGGCTACCATGCGGCTTTCTACCGGCGGTTCTGGAAGGTGGTGGGGAGATCTTTGGCTGACCTGGCTATCTCTTTCTTCCAGAATAGTACTTTACCTGAAGAAGTAACGGAGTCCACCCTGGTGCTCATTCCGAAGGTCGATTCCCCTGAGCGTGTCACTCAGCTTAGGCCCATATCTCTCAATAATGTCTGCCTCAAGAGCATTACTAAGGCCATGACATGCAGGCTTAAGCCTCTGATGAGGAAGTTGATCTCGCCCCGTCAGAGCAGCTTTATCCCTAGTAGGCAGACTACAGACAATATCATTGTGGTTCAAGAGGTCTTGCATTCCCTTCGGAAGAGGAAAGGGAAGAAGGGTGGGCTGATCTTCAAAATTGATTTGGAGAAGGCCTATGACATGCTTAGATGGGACTTTCTACGGGATACGCTCAAGGAAGTGGGGCTCTCCAATTCTTGGATCAGGTGCATAATGTATTGTGTCGAGCATAACAATATGAGGATCAGATGGAATGACGAGTTGTCCCAACCGATCACACCTACCCGTGGAGTGCGACAGGGAGACCCTCTCTCTCCTTGCCTCTTTGTCCTTTGTATGGAAAGATTATCTCATAAGATTGATGAGGCGGTCACCAACGGAGATTGGAAAGCCATAAGGCTGAATTGTTCCGATCCGCCATTAACGCATCTCTTTTTGAAGATGACCTGTTGCTATTTGCGGAGGCAGAAAAGCGACAAATCCGGGCCGTGAAGCAGATCTTGGCCGATTTTTGCCACAGCTCGGGACAACGAGTGAACTACAGCAAGTCGATTCTTTACGTCTCGCCCAATTACCTGCGGAGGAGAGCAGAGATTCTGAGCGCGTGTGCAGGGATTCCCCTCGAGGTTGCCCTAGGCAGATACCTCGCGATTCAGGCGATTCATGAACGAGTGACCAAAGGAAGCTATCAGTCTCTTCTGCTTCGTTTTCATAAGAAGATGGCGCCTTGGAAAGCTAAACGGCTCTACTTTGCAGCCCACCTTACTGTGGCTAAATCGGTAACTGCTTCTTTACCTATGTATAACATGCATACTGAGCTGATCCGAGTGGTGTGTGCAGGAGCATTGACAAAATCAGCAGGGACTTTATCTGGGGTGACGAGGAGGAGAAAGCTAAAATGCA
The DNA here is from genome assembly GCA_946122785.1 of Linum tenue. Taxonomy (NCBI): domain Eukaryota; kingdom Viridiplantae; phylum Streptophyta; class Magnoliopsida; order Malpighiales; family Linaceae; genus Linum; species Linum tenue. Next base: position 50,391,483 of record CAMGYJ010000004.1, on the reverse strand, counting down.
CATTGTCGCTTGGGAAACATTGAATACACCTAAGGAGCAAGGGGGAGTAGGTTTAAGACCGACTCGGCAAGCCAACATAGCCATGCTTGCTAAAGGTTGTTGGCGGCTGTTCAAGGAGAAGGATAGTCTTTGGTCCCGTATTGTCCACTCCAAGTACGGAAGGCAACGCCAAGGAATTGACGTCCTTCACCTGGAATAGCTTGCTGAAAGCTACTGATCTTCTTAAGAAGGGTTGTGCGTGGAATATTAAGAATGGGAAACAGACTAACTTTTGGTCGGATCCGTGGGTTTTGCAGGGACCCTTTAAGGAGAAGGCCACAGGAGTTATTCCATGGGACATGGAAGTAGCTACGGTTGCGGACCTTGTTCAGGACGACGGAAGATGGCGTACAGAGTTATTCAACAACCTTCTGCCTCCGGATATTTGCAATAAAATCCTGAGTACGGTGGTGGATAAGCTTTCACAAGAGGAAGATTCTCTCTTCTGGTCCGAGATTGCAGATGGCAGGTTCACTACTAAATCTGCCTATGTTTTACTGACCAGACAGGGTGAACAAGCTTATGATAACATCTGGAAAGTTATTTGGAAGCTGACGGTCCCGGAACGGGTTAGAGGTTTCGTTTGGCTCACGATGCAGGGGAAGATTGCAACCAATGACTTGAGGTTTCACAGGAGGATCGTTGACGCGCCTTGCTGTCTTCGCTGCCCTGGGCAAACTGAATCCATTATCCATCTTTTGAGGGACTGTGCTCCTGCGATGTATTTTTGGGCAAGAATGGTCCCGCAGGAGAAGCAGCAAATGTTCTTTTCTTCCAATCAAGGAGACTGGCTGCGCAGCAACCTTCTGAGAAAAGATACCACGACGTCGGGTATTGGCTGGCCGGCTTTCTTTAGCATGGCCATTTGGATGATCTGGAAAAACCGTATGGTTGCTTCTTTTAAAGGAGTTGGGGCTGCCCTGTCCGCTCCCACCCTCATGCACTCCATTTTGATTAAGAGTAAGCTTTGGATTGATGCCTGGAATTCTCCAAGTTTGGTTTTTGATCACAGGAAGCAGCAGGGTGAGCGCGTGAGTGCTAACATCGGATGGATTTCGCCTTCAGAAGGATGGATTATGCTGAACATTGATGGGGCCTCAAACGGCAATCCTGGAGCGGCCGGTGCAGGTGGTGTTGTTCGCGACAGCTTGGGGAACTGGCAAGGTGGATTCGTGGCCAACATTGGGAATGCAACGGCGGCTTTGGCTGAATTGTGGGCCATTTTTATGGCCTTGAGATTACCTGGGGTCTTGGTTTTCGAATGGTGAGGGTGGTATTGGACTCTCAACTAGCCATCCAGTTGATACAGAACATACATGATCCCATACATCCTTATGCTACTCTGTTAGGCCTTATTCGCATGAAGCTGAGTCAAGATTGGCTGGTCAACCTTTCTCATACATATCGCGAAGGGAAGAGAGTCGCGGACTGGCTCTCGAAGCACAGTCTCGTCTATCCCTACGGGTTGCATGAGATGGTTGACCCGCCTACTGGTGTTGTTCCGTTGCTTCGGGACGACTTTTTAGGTGTCATGTTTGAGCACCGGGTTGTGGCAAGCTCCTCTCCCCATGTTTAATCTCCCCCTGTATTCGTTGTTCTCTTTCTTGGCCTAAGGCCTCCTTCTTATGCAAAAAAAAAAACAATGTTGCTCATGGTAGAGTAAATGCATACAATTCAAATGAAAACATGCAGTAATATGTGACTATGAGGGGTAATAGAAAGGTTCTTAAAAAAATTTAGGAGCCAGTTCCCCGACATGAGGTCTGTCTTTCATTTTTTGTAAAAAGGATTTTTAATCAATAAGTCAGTTACAATGTCGGGAAACAGTATGATGTTGATAATTTTGAATGGTTGATTCATTTTAATAATTTGGATTATTTAATGCTGCCAGTTAATTTTAATGTTCAATAACTTGAAAATTTTAGATTTTCCTATTCTATCAAAGACATACGAATATCACATACAAATTGCTACGGCTATTTACGTGATTGACAACTATATCCGACCAATTGGCCGGGTCCATGACTAGTAGACTATAGAGTGGTGTCAATGAACACTTGCTAACCAATAGAGGATACACTTTGATTGTTGTACAGTCCTCCGCAAGATCAGATAATGGTTTTGGAAAGACAAATTAAATGAGTTTAGAGATACTTACTGATGAGAGAGCAATGTAGTTAAAAGATTTAAAATCCTAGAAGCCTGACTTTTACATCCTTTGTTAGCATTTCGATATCCAGGTATTATAATAAATATTGTAGAAGTGTGCAATTGTTCGGTTCGAACCGAACCAAACCTTTAGATTTGTGGTCCAAAAGTGAAAAAATCTAGGACCAAGGATCGGCATTGCAATCGGTCCAGTTTGATCCGGTCCAAATATCAATCATACTAATTTTACTTTTGTATCTAAAATTCATAGGACCATGGATAGATCCGTATTATATTAGATAGGTTTGGTCCTCTCGGTATCGGTTTGGTCCGATGCGATGTGCTCTAGAACAAAACGTTGCACACACTGCCAAATTGGATTAGGTTTGGTTCACTGCCCAAGAGAGAGAAAAAATTACACATTTTTATTTGTTTTTTAGTCAAGCTATCCTTCCAGTCTTTCGTTCTACGAATTCCCCATCCCTAATTCATTGTCACTCCTCCTCCATTCTCGTTTTTTCTACCTTCGGTGTCCTTCCTTTCTCATTCCTTGAACTCCCACCCCTGTGACTATTGTAGACACCGCTTTTTGTCTGGGAAAAAACATATTTAATTAAATAAATGTTAGTTTTCGATCCACCACAGTAAGGTCGATGGCGACTCCGAGCTTATTCGCAACGAATCCCGCGATCCGGAGGGGCGGTTGCGACAACTATGCTATTGTCGAAGCTCATCTACTTCAACCTCACATTTGCCGTCATTTTCACTTGTTAGTTAAGTTTGCCTACACCCCTTATAGCTTCGTCATTTGCCTTGAATGAAAAATTACATAAGGCCATATTTGCAATTGGACTTCAATGTAGAATCACACTCCTCATCACGACCTTAAATAACCTCAATTGTCAACTATATAATCACGTCTTCCATTTCTACTTCATTCTTCAATATAGTTAAGATGTTAATACATCCTTATCTATATACATCGAAACAATTATCTTTATTCTTATTAATAATCTTTCTTAGATTGTTTTCCCCCCAACAAAGCTATTAGATGCCCATTGTTAGCCACTAATCCTTGTAAAATTTTGGCTAAATCTAAGATATCACTACCTATGCCATAACACAGAGATATCAATTCACACTATATGAGATATCAACTTCTGTAAAGAGAGAACCAAAACGGATATTCCAAGTCATAAGAAAATTAAAATAGAAAAATGGAAAATCGGTAGCAAAAAATCAGAAGTCAATCGTTTCCTACCCAAACTAAACGGCTCTCATCCACTCTTCCACTTGACCATTCTATCCCAATCTAACCGTCGCCTAATCGCCTTTTCTCTTCCCCTCTTTTGTTCTCTTCTTCCTCCGTCACCGGCGATTGCCAGAAAACCGTCCAACCAAAAATATCCAAACTTTCAAGAACCAAATCATAACGCACACCACAACCCATATCATCCATTAATAAATCCACAAAACCCACCAAAAGCTAAAAACAGAGACGACCCGAAAGCCACACACCACCACTCTCCCAACCCCAATTCTCTTCCTCCTCCTCCACAGCAGCCATGGCGGCTTCGGCTTCTTCCACATTCTCCCAATCCCTTCTCTCCCGGGCGATTCCCAATCACCCTGCGACCCACAATTCCGCCCTCCCGCCTCACTCCCTCTCCTTCCTCTCCGCAGTCAAGCCTTCCCTCCCTTCCGCCAGAGCCGCCGCCTCTTCCTCCCGCCGCCGCTCGACCCGATCGAGATCCTCCTGTGCTGTTGTCCGCGCTGCGGCCGTGGAGACTCTGCAGAAGACTGACACCGAGTTGGTGGAGAAATCGGTGAACACGATTAGGTTTCTGGCGATTGATGCCGTGGAGAAGGCGAATTCCGGCCACCCGGGCCTGCCCATGGGTTGCGCCCCGATGGGTCACATATTGTATGATGAGGTGATGAGGTACAACCCCAAGAACCCTTACTGGTTCAACAGGGATAGGTTTGTTCTGTCAGCTGGGCACGGCTGCATGCTGCAGTACGCCCTGCTTCACCTTGCTGGCTACGACGCCGTGAAGGTATGAGAGTTTCCCTGACATTGTCTCATTTCCCCTTTTGGGTTAGATTGGATTGGATTAGTGATTTAGTGTATTAGATAATTTGTTGGCTCCTGAATTGTATAATGTGGAATGGAAATTGGAAGATGGGTTTTGTTCCCTCGTGGTCTTTTTTAACTTACTGCAATTGTTGGATGGCTTGATGATTTCAGGAGGAAGATTTGAAGCAGTTTCGTCAATGGGGAAGCCAGACCCCTGGCCATCCTGAGAACTTTGAAACACCTGGAGTTGAAGTGACAACTGGTTTGAAAATGAAATACCCTTTTACTGTGTTTCAGCTATCTGCACACAACTGGACTGAACTTGAAATCTAGCTATATGAATTAAGGAATCATGGGTTGCTTTTGGTTTCCCCTTTTGCTGTAGGTCCTTTGGGTCAGGGAATTGCCAATGCTGTTGGTTTGGCTCTTGCCGAGAAGCACTTGGCTGCAAGATACAACAAACCCGATGCAGAGATTGTCGATCACTACACGTAATATGATTCGATTGAATTGATGAATGTCTTTGGTAATGTAAATGGTTTGTCTGTTAGATTGAAATGACTTAAGGTAAATGATGTTTTGATGTAAAGGTATGTGATTCTTGGAGATGGATGCCAAATGGAGGGAATTGCAAATGAGGCATGCTCCCTTGCGGGGCATTGGGGACTCGGCAAGCTCATTGCTTTCTACGACGACAATCACATCTCGATCGATGGAGACACAGAGATTGCATTCACGGAGAATGTTGACGCTCGTTTCGAGGCGCTCGGATGGCATGTGATCTGGGTGAAGAACGGTAACACTGGGTATGATGAGATCAGAGCTGCCATTGAGGAGGCCAAGGCTGTCAAAGACAAGCCTACCATGATCAAGGTTAATGTTTTTGTTTTCACAGTTTTGATTATACTTGGTAGGAGTTGTTGTCTTCTCCTTTTTGCTGATTACTTAGTTATGACAATTGCAGGTCACTACTACCATCGGTTTCGGATCACCAAACAAGGCGAACTCTTACAGTGTCCATGGAGCTGCATTAGGTTCTAAAGAAGTCGAAGCCACGAGGCAGAACCTCGGCTGGCCCTTCGAGCCATTCCACGTTCCGGAGGATGTTAAGAAGTAAGATGAATGCAAGATGATAATTTCCCTTCATGATTTCAGAACACGAAAAGATCAACTTCAACTCAATGCTTTCTTGTTTATGCTTTGCCCCTACAGGCATTGGAGTCGACACACTCCCGAAGGAGCAGCACTCGAAGCCGAGTGGAACGCGAAATTCGCCGAGTACTCGAAGAAGTACCCAGAGGAAGCAGCAGAATTGAAATCCATCACGACTGGTGAACTCCCATCCGGTTGGGAATCCGCACTCCCAACTTACACCCCCGAGAGCGCTGCAGACGCAACACGAAACCTCTCGCAACAAAACCTGAACGCACTCGCCACGGTTCTCCCCGGCTTCCTTGGAGGAAGTGCTGATCTCGCTTCCTCCAACATGACTCTGATGAAAGCCTTTGGCGACTTCCAGAAGTCCACCCCCGAGGAACGAAACCTCCGGTTCGGAGTACGTGAGCACGGTATGGGCGCCATCTGCAATGGGATAGCACTCCACAGCCCGGGATTCATCCCTTACTGCGCCACATTCTTCGTCTTCACCGACTACATGAGAGGAGCCATGAGAATCTCAGCATTGTCGGAAGCAGGAGTGATCTACGTGATGACCCACGATTCAATTGGGCTTGGAGAAGATGGGCCGACCCATCAGCCCATCGAGCACATTGCCAGCTTCAGGGCAATGCCGAACATCTTCATGTTCCGGCCGGCTGATGGGAACGAGACCGCCGGAGCGTACAAAATCGCAGTGGAGAGCCGAAAGACGCCTTCGGTCCTCGCCCTCTCGAGGCAGAAGCTGCCCCAGCTTCCGGGAACATCGATCGAGGGCGTTGCCAAGGGAGGGTACGTGATCTCGGACAATTCGACAGGGAACAAACCGGATGTCATTCTTGCCGGGACAGGTTCGGAGTTGGAGATCGCGGCGAAGGCTGGAGATGAGCTGAGGAAGGAAGGGAAGGCGGTTCGAGTCGTGTCTTTGGTTTCGTGGGAATTGTACGATAAGCAGAGTGATGAGTACAAGGAGAGTGTTTTCCCGGCAGGTGTAACGGCTAGGGTCAGCATTGAGGCTGCATCCACATTTGGGTGGCAGAAGTTTGTGGGAGACAAGGGGAAAGCCATTGGTATCGATAAGTTCGGCGCCAGTGCTCCGGCGGGGAAGATTTATAAGGAGTATGGATTGACAGTAGAAGCTGTCATTGAAGCTGCAAAATCGTTTTTCTAAGCCTCTTCTCCTTCTTCCCATGAATGCTACTCTTGGAGTGTGGAAGAAACAGAGTTCTCTGCCTGTTTTGTAGACCAACGCGAAACAAGATCAATAGGCATCATCAAATAAAAAAAGGTGGGGACTTTTGCCAGGTGAAACAAAGATCAGGGAGCTTTCTTATGTGGGTAATAAGGAACTGAGCCATGTTAGTGATAGAAAAGGGCTTCTTTCAGTTAAGGGGAAGTTGTTTGGACTTGGATTCATGGTGGAATGGCTGTTTTTCTTAACGAGGAGTTGTTTCTTGATGTGTTCTTAAACACGAGACTGTAATATCTCTGATTTTGTAGAGCTTGTTGAGACAACCAACGATCAATGGTGTGGGTTCTTTTACTACTGTGGATTGCCACTGTTACTGTATTGCTCGGTTGTTGAATCGTACCGGCAGATAACCGGAAATTTTCCAGAAATACCACTAAAATAAAAGAAAATTGCAACAATATCACTAATTTTCGAAAAATTTCAAAAATACCACAATTTCTCAAAACCTGCCTGAGGTCTTGGGAATAACTTAGACCCGTATATCCAAAAACTAATTCATGTTTTGAAAATTTCTTCCTAATAAAAGTTGTAGTACTTAAAAGGCCAAATTCACATGTATAGCCAAAATTTTGACGTTTTTGCCAAATATAGCCACTTTTGGAGAAATACAAGAAATAGTCACTTCCGTCCAATTGTTTGACGGTGTTAGTTAACGTGCTGACTGGACAAACGGACCATCCGATGTGGCTTTTCTCATCAAACAAGTGAATTCCACGTGGAATAAAAAAAAGACGAAACGGTAAATGCATTCTTACGCCTCAGTCACTTTCTATCTTTTTCATTTTCCCCTTCCCTTCCCCCGATTCAATATCCAGAGAAAACCCATCTTCTCCGACGACGAACTACGACGCTCCCCCTCTCCAGATCGGCGTTGGTAGTCGTCGACGACGACGAAAGCCTTTCCGATCCACGAACCTATCACGAGAAGCAAAACCGCTTTCCTCCTTTCCGATTCACGAACCATAAATCCTTTCCGAGCCTCCCTCCATCGAATCGGCCATGCATCGCGGGGTTCAATAGATCCTCTCCACGTTCCGGCTACGCGATTCACTGTTGGTGAGGGGGAATCGACCATCGAAGGCGAAGATTTCCCAAGATGAAGTTGCCGGTTCAAAACCCTAATCTTGAAGATTCTTGATTTTTGACGAAGGGCGATTTCTGGGCTTCTTCCTTTCAGTCGACTGGTAAGTGTCGAGTTATCTTCACTAAGCTTCGATGAGATGGATTTTAAGTGGAGTGTTGTAAATTTTGGTTGGTTTCTTCCTTTTATAGTTCGTACCTGGTATTAAAGTCAGAAAGCGACACAAAGGGGTCTACTCGGGACCACTGGAATTCTTCTCTTCGCGAATTTGCCCTTGAATTGGAAGGTAAGCAACTGGAAAGCTACTGGGCAGAATCGTCATTGGCTTTGGAAAACCCTAGGATAGAATAATGTTTGTTGGTGATGATTCTTTTGTTGTTTATTGATTAAAAACGCATTAACATTGTGATTATAATAGTAATTGTGATTAAAATAGTATTTGAATGTGTTTTCCTTCTAACAGATGGTGAGTTCAATGGAAGAGAATGACCCAAACCAGGAAGGGAATTCTGCTGATTACCTATCAGCAGACGAAGGAATAGTTGTTGCTTCTGTGGCTCGAACAATGATCCATGTTTACGACTCCGATGATGCTGACACCTCCGACGATGAGTACCATGAGGCAAGGATCAACCTTTGGGCATATGGAGAAATGAGGAAGAGAAAGGTGAGAATGAGAGTTGATGGTCATGGGGAGGAGGTGGAATAGTTGGACGAGTTTGAAAAGGTGGAATCTGATGAGGAGGAATTTGAGGAAGAGGTTGAAGAAGCCGGGATTGACAACCTTGATGTGAATGAAGAGGAGGTTGAAGATTCTGAAACTCAGCAAGTGTCACCAACTGAGCAAGCACGTAAGGAGACAAGTAATCATTCGAGCTACAGACCTTCCAAGGAGTCTGACCACGTGCGAGGTAATATATCTGATGAGGCTAGTGCTGATGTGTTCTACAACGCACCATACTACGATCCTCAGTGTGAGCACAAGAAGTTTGAGTTTGTCGCTCGCATGAGATTCAGGGATCCTGACCAGTTTAAGACTGCGGTGGTGAAGCATTCCGTAGCAAATGGGGCAGGTTTGAGGTAGACAAGGGTTAACCCTACGAGGAGGGAAGTGAAGTGTAAGAACAAGAGCTGTAAATGGAAAGTGTATGCAAGCTGGTTTAGGAAGAACCAGACTTTTATGGTAAGGAAGGTGGGGCTGCCACATTCTTGTTCGAGACAGCTTCGGGTGAATCAAGTTACGGCGAAGTGGATTGCGACGGACATGCTAGAGAGGTTCAGGATCAATCCTGAATGGGCCCTAGAGCAGATCATGGCCGAAGTGAAACTCAAGCACAACATCGACGTTAAGAGAAGGACATGTTATAGGGCAAAGGTGGCAGCCATTCGACTTCTGAGTGGCTCTTTGAAAGATGAGTACACGAGGCTACGATCATACTTGGGTGAGCTGAAGAAACCAGACAGGTTAGACCGGTTCGAACTAGAGGTTGAACCGCATCCCGCACAAGAAAATGTCTACTTTCAAAGGATGTTTGTGATGTTCTCAAACATCCGAGATGGTTTTATTCTCGCTTGTCGCCCAATTATCGAATTTGACGGTTGTTTCTTGAAGGGGGAGGTAAAGGGCATGATTCTTTCAGCGGTTGGGAAGGATGGAAATAATCAGATGTACCCAATCGCCTGGGCAGTCGTGGAGGGAGAGAATGCAAACTCTTGGAGATGGTTTGTCAACATTCTCTCTCAAGAGCTGGGGTTAACAGATGGTAGGGGCTGGACAATCATCTCAGACCAACAAAAGGTTAGACTCATAACTTGCTGTCTTTTTTGTTTAACTTACTTCCTAATTTGTTTAACTTGCTGCCCATCCTTAACTGTTTTCTTTGTGCTTGTAGGGTCTGATTGAAGCAACTCATGAGCTGTTACCGGAAGCAGAGCATCGCAAGTGTGCCCACCATGTTTATGCGAATTGGAAGGCAAAGAACAAAACTGACCAGGTTCGTGGACTGTTCTGGAAGGTAGTTTATGCTTGCAATGAGGTCGATTGGAAGAAGGCCACCAAGGAAATGGAGACAATTGAAGGTACCGAACTTGGATCCACGCCCTTTACTGATTTCATGGCTGCCGAACCCCGATCCTTTTGCCGAGCATTCATGTCGACAATGTCTAAGTGTGATAGTGTTGAAAGCAATATTTGTGAGACGTTTAATGGGACAATTGTGAAGTATAGGGGCTTGAGAATAATCGACATGCTAGAGGGTATTAGGTTGTACATGATGGACCGGTTATTAATTAAGTACAACTTGTTGATGGACACCCCGGATATGTTGCGCCCTAGAATTAGGAAGAGGGTAGAGAAAGAAAAGAAATTCGCTAGGTTGTGCATTGCTAGGCAGACATTGGCGGAGAAGTGCGAAGTGAAGATGGGTGAGAATGGCTACATAGTGGACCTAAATTATATGAGTTGTACATGTGGATACTGGCAATTGAGTGGCCTGCCTTGTTGCCATGCTGTCTCGGCAATTTCACATATGAGGAAGGAGGTGGACGATTATGTACATCCTTGTTACAAGGCCCACCATGTCGTGGGAGGCTACAAGGTTGGCATCCCTTGCTTAGACGGTAGGCCGGCTTGGCCATATGCTATTGGTCTTCCAGTTCATCCTCCGAAGCAAAGAGCCATGCCGGGAAGGCCTAAGAAGAAGCGACGAAGGGCTGCTCACGAGTTGGAAACGAGACCTCAGCGGAATGGGGTTGGCGAGGAGGTAACTAGAAGGGGTAGTATCATACATTGCAAGAAATATGGTATTGAGGGGCATAACTCGAGGGGCTGCAAAGCTACTGAAGCTGAGATTCAGGTATGCATGAGTTGTACATGTAATAGTTTATTGTTAATTGATTTCTTACTAACATTGGGGCATTCTACTATTTAGGCTAACACTCGAAATGAAGAAAGATGTTCTCGAACAGCACCAAGAAGGGCTTCTCGCACTGCTGGAAACGCTACTGGTGGCGGAAACAATGTTTCCCCAACTGTTACAGCTGGAGAGAACAATGCTGCCCCAATTATCCCTGACACAAGGAGGAAGCGAGTTCTCCATTGCTCTAAGTGTCAATCAGCGACCCATAATGCGAGAACCTGCCCCCTCAACCGAGTTAATGGAATACAGGTAAGCCTTCGTGAAGACAATAACGAATACAAGTAACTCTTTTTGAATTCGTGGTCATTTGATGTTGTGTGGTCATTTGAATTCTAGGATGTTGTGTTGAATGTGGGAGATTGAAGGACGATTGAGCGTGAGATGCGAGTTGCAACAAAAGGGATAGGGGTGTATGTAATTGAGGCAACTGGGAATCAGTACGTGAGGGTAAGATTGAGTTATAATGTTTCTTTGGAATGATGGTTGGTACCCCCACTGTTGTGAGTTTTTGCTAACTTCATAATCTGTTTCAGTTGAATGGATCACAGGGTCGTCCTGATGGAGGTACTCAGCCAACTGAGATGGATGCCCAAGGAAGCCATCCGCCTCCGACACAACCTTAGATTCCAAAGTCACCATGAGTCACCTTTTTTGCTTACAATGCGTGTTATGGATGCACTCGGTGGAGCTTTTTTTGCTATGTGACTCGTGGTCTAATCCACCTTTCGGAGTAGTGTTAGTAGCTGGATGTTAGGACGACAGACATTGGATGTAATTGAAATTATGAATGTTAGTAGATGGATGTTAGGACGGTAGAAAATGGATGTAATGAAAATTATGAATGTTAGTAGATGGATGTTAGGACGGTAGAAAATGGATGGTATTTATGGTATCTCCATTGGTGGTTAAGTCCTGCCTTGTTAAACAGATGCATCAGGTTATGAATGTTAAGGTTTGCCAATGCAATACATAACACTAGCTTGCCAATTCAATTCATAACACTGCATTACTTGCGAGAAACACATTACTTGTCATAACAATACATAACAAATAACACTAACTTAGAACACATCATCCTAAATCATACTGCTGCGATTGGCCAACACTACGGCAAGTAACTCTACATTCAACAAACTAACAACGACGAACATATGTCGAATGACACGAACATCATCGTTAACCTTCTCAGCTCTCCGACTACAATTTTTCTCTCCTTCTTCCTCCTCTTTGCCTTAGCCTCAACCAACCGTAAATTCTCTTGTAGATTAAGAATTGTGTTGTCTATGCCAGGGTTCCTTGCATCGACTTCATCCACCGCCCCATCCACCCACCTAAAAAAATTGCAGTTCTTTTTTGGTTCCTGCATCAACAGAGTCTATGGTCACAGCTCTCAAACATACACAAATGAAAAATGAAGATTCTCGCAACCTCCTTTACCATCCAAAACTTGCATCCGCAGAATCTCCTTCCTGAGTTGGACTCAGTACCGGCTCTATTAGTCACAGCAGGAACATTGTGGTAGCAACAGACTACTCCAATGCTGTTCTCGCTTCTGGAAGATGACCCACCCCGGCGAGACATGACGAAGACGAGGACGCCGCGAAATGAGGAGAAGGGGTCTTCGCGAATCTGCGGCGGTCGTGGGTGGCGAGTAACGGCGAAGACGAGGACGCCGCGAAACGAGGAGAAGGGGTCTTCGCAGGGGTCTTCGTTCACTGAAAAGGAGAGACTGGGTCCGCGCGAAAGGAAATGGAGGCGGCGGAGCGGGGGACGTTGTCGAGTTCGAGTGCGGCGGAGCGGGGGACGTCGTCGAGTGCGAGTAGAGTGTGGCGGAGCTGGGTTCGTCGACGAGTGCGGCGGGGCTGCTTCAATCGGCGGAGCTTGGTTCGTCGAGGAGAGCGGCTAGGAAACCCGAAATGGGATTGAATTGGGGAAATGAAAGAATAACATTTCCAATTCTATTCACCTGATTTATGGTAATTTTTTTTTACCCATTAAAAATGATGTGGCATCCCACCTGTCAATGGATGCTGAGGTGGGAAGGAAAGACACGGTGAGGTGGCAGCCACATCATCTGTCCGTTAAATAGACTAATGGTGTCATTGACGCCGTCAAACTATGTAACGGAAATGGCTATATTTGTCATCGAACTTTCAAAATTCTGGCTATTTCTGGTATTTCTCCAAAAGTGGCTATATTTGTCACAACCGTCAAAGTTTTGGCTATGCAAGTGAATTTGGCCTACTTAAAAAGTTATGTGGAATAAAAAAAAAGTTTGTAACGTTTGGATTTTGATGCACAAAGTTATGACCGTCCAAAATTTGCCGAAATCGAAAAAATTGTTCGTTCGTGATAGCAAACGACGTATTTCGGGATAAAGGCGGGACCAAACCGCCTATGGCTGTTTGCAGCTTGCAAGATCTCGAAAATTTATGCGGACACCTATGCCATGTCATTTACATATGAGCTTGTTCACAAAGCATCTTACAATGATACTGGATCTACTTCAATGGCTTTACATGATTGAGCCATCATATCCTAACTGGTCTTAATAATAATCAAACGGAAAGCAGGAGAAGCCAACAAAGGCAACGATTGAAAGTAAACCTTAGCAGCAAACTCGAGCAGCTAGCAGCCGGAAGAGAGAACACACATGACATTTGTAGACGGATAGGAACACACATGGCCCATAAGTTGTTAATTATTACCTTTGGTCGAACCATCAGCTCCGGCCTTGCCGAATGCCTCAATCGCAAATGGAAAAAGGCCCGCGTCACCTCATGTATTATAGCATGTGGTGTATATATATATATGGTTCAAGCTATCGTACGTCATATAGAGTTTTGCTATTTAGATCTTGATTTAACCGGAGTTTGGGGCATTATACTATACCCTAACCTCTAATTGGTGAACCCCAGTCCCTAATTTTCTAACTCAAGCCATGAGATTCGTTTAATTTTAAAAAGAAAATCAATGATAATTTCGACGAATCAGAAGCGTTGATTTTCATTTTAAGATTAAACGAATCTCATGCTTTGGGTTAGTGAATTGGGGATTGGGATTTAGCCATTAGGGGTTAGAATATAGTGTCATGTCCTAAACTCCAGTTAATTTATTGTCTAAATAGCAAAACTTAATAGGGCGTACGCTAGGTTAGTGTACGCCCGGGCGTACGCTAGCATTTGCCAATATATATAGCTCAAATTAATGATGTCATAAGTTTTAATTATTACCTTTGGTCGAACCATCAACTCCGACCTTGCCGAATGTCCTAAACCCCAAGAAAGACCGGCCTGCGTCCCCTTCGGTCGAACCAGGAGCTCCGACTTTGCCAAATGTCCTAAACCCCAAGAAAGACTGACCCGCGTCCACTCCTCTCCAACCAGCATCTCCGGCCTTGCCGAATGTCCTAAACCCCAAGAAAAACTGGCCCGCGTCCCCTTCTGTCGAACCAGCATCTCTGGCCTTGTCGAATGTCCTAAACCCCAAGAAAGACTGGCCCGCGTCCCCTTCGGTCCAACCAGGAGCTTCGGCCTTGCCGACGATGCGAGCAGGTAAATACAACACGCCGTCACCTGCGGGTATAGCTCAAATTAGGCAAAAAGGAAAAACCAAGTTTACATTAATGAAAGGCGCCGAGATATTAGAAGTGACAAGTGTATACTGAGCCTACTGCATTGCATGTTTACGGTTTACCTTTGACAGAGGCGGCGGGTTTGCATGACGTCACGGACAGTGATTTCTCGTTCATGGTCGGCATGGTCAGAGAAGGGAATCTGGCGGCGGCGGATGGAGGAGACGAGCGCGGTAGGGTGCCAGTAGTAGTCATAGGCGGAGGCAGCCCTTTGGGCCTTGTCCCGGGATAGGAGTACATTTTAAAAAAACAAAAATATGTCATATATATTTATATTGGTGATGGAACATAACACGTGTAGGTATTATTAGAGTATTTTGTTACTATAACACATCTCATTAGCGGTTAAAAAATTGACATAAAATTAATTTATTGTACTATAAACAAAATTTCAATTGCAATAAAGACCTAATCCGATCTTTTTTCTCCTTATGCCTATTTAATCTTTTACTCGACAATCTGAATTGTCTAGCGACAGCGCCAATTATACTAATTTTGATTCTGCCAATTACAACTGCAAGTGTAAAAAGAGCATTTTTCATCTTTGAGTTATATTTTGAACAAATTTTCGAGTTGATTTGGTGACCAGTTTGCTAGTGTTTGTTAGTGAGATACATTTTTTTTTTGGAGAAAAGTGAGATACATTGAAAGAGACTAATTTAATAGTGTAGATAACGAATGCTTTTGCTTTTCTTTCACAATATGAAATTCTTTCGTGGTTGTTATGAAAGCAATGATTGTATAATCGGTTATTTTATTATTTTTGAATTTAATAAATTTTTTATTATTTTTTATTAAATAATTCTTAATTAAATACTTATATATTTAAATTATAAAAAGAGGACAAAGGTAGTTTGAAAAGCTACCTCCGCCACTGGTAGTAGCACTGGTGGCGCTCATCACTGGGCTACTCATCATCAAAGTGGAGGAAGCCATAACCTTAATCACTATATATAAAGAAGGAAGGATGGAAATTAAAGGAGATGATTGATATTCGAGATCGAGTGTAGTTTGCTTCCAACCTAGCTAGAGAGGCAGTATTTATACACTAAGTCCCGGCCAGCACGTCAGCCTTTCTAGAGCAGTACGATTACCGGTAGCAATTCAAAGCTCCCACCCACCAACTATAATGACTTGGACGGGTGATGTGACTCGCAACAAAAATGTTTTGAAGGATAATAGGTTTGCCAATTGCTAGAGACGACACAAGTGTGATGAAAGTTAGCCTAAGCTAAAAAGAAAGTAATAATGGTAGCTCCAAATTTTTTAGGGTGACTTTGGATCATGGATTTTGGCTTAGATAGGGATGGCAACCCTAACCGGAAATCCGGGTGCCCGCCCGAAACCGCACCAGTCAAACCGGGGATAAACCGAGTTGACCGGGTGACGGGTCGGGGACGGGCAAACCCGAACAGTTGACGGAGCGGGGATGGATTCAACACTATCCGCCCCGTAACCGCCCGACAACTATCCGTCTCTTCCGATTTCCCAATTCCAATCACCATTCTCAGCCTCCGTCGAAGAGGCAGCCCACTCCTCCCTGCAGCAGGTATAGGAAAAGCCAGGCGATTGTACCTCTCCTCGATTCTCCCACTCCTGGACTGACTCAGATCTATAATGCCGAAGTGACGGAGGCGATGGAATCATGAACTGACGGCGGCGGCGGCGATGGAAGAAGGGGATCTGCGGATCACGATCAGCAACCGCTGCTCTGATCCTTGCCTCTTTCTGTCTTCTTCTCTCTTCTACACAACGATGGTTGGTGGTGCAGCCAAGAATGGGAGCTTCGCGACGGTGGACTGGAGGAATGGCGAAGTCCCCGCGGGGTTTCGGGTAAACCCGTTATCCGAGATCGGGCGGGTGGCGGTGGGATTTTTGCCCCCGAGGGTGCGGTCGTGGGTGGTTTCTCCGACCCGAAGAGGTCTCGCGGACGGGGAGCGGATGCTGGGAAACCGTCCCCGATCCGCCCCGTTGCCAACCCTAGGCTTAGAGATCTATGTCCCACGTTGGGGTTCAACGTGGAATTTGGAGTCTTCCTCTTTCTCTATATACATGGCCGCTTAAGTCCAATTCCAATGCAAAACTCCAAATTTGAAGGCCTTCATCCCCAAATTTTGCATTTTCCCTTCTTTTGCTCTAATGCTTCAATCTCCATATTTGGGAATTTGCATTTTTCTAGTTTTTCCACTTATTTAAAAATGTACTTATAGTAGCCTTAATATAATTTATTCATGTTAATTTTTGTATAGTTCGTCATCATTTTTAAATATAAATTTTTTGATAGAATTTTGTTAAATTCTGAATCCGAATTTTTTTGACAAAAAAATTATGTTCCTAATTTGGGTTTGCAAACAACACTTGAAAATTATTGATCTAATTAAATTCTTAACTGATCTCCTAATTAAACCCCCAATTAACCCCTAAAATCTTAAAAAGAAAAAGAAAAGCCATGTGACGGGCTTTGGGGAGTCTCTATATTTGGGGGATCCCCCATCTCCACCCCCAAATTTGGGGTTCCATTTGCACGATCCTCCATTTTTGAAGGCTCAAACCTCCCCATTGGACCATCTCCTACTTCATTTTTGCAGATTCCTCCATAAATGGGGTGCCCATTGGAGTCAGCCTAATTGTTGTAGGCTGTAAGAAAGTGTTCTATAACAAAAATCAAATAAAAGTCAAAGCCGTGAGCTATTTTTCGAGCTCACCGCGGATTAGTCTCGTTCAATCAAGAACGAGAATACCACGTAAAATTATGTGTCATTTACGATTGTTAGAATATGACTAGAATTTTATTTGAGCTTTTGTTTTGTGTTTTGTGTCTATTCTGTTTCGGTTTGGGTTTGAGCTTTGTTTTGGCCTTGGCCTTGTAAGTTTGGAAAATGTATTTGGTTTCTATTTGGGATTAGAAGAAGAAGAGTTCTATAAATACTATTCATCTTCTAATCTTTAGTTAGGTCAGTCAGTTTATTTTGTTTGATTGGTCCGTTCCGTATTTGGTTTGTAAACTGTACTCTACTCAAATTAGTGAAATTTATTCTCCCCTCTCCGTGGATTAACTAGCACACATTGTGTTAGTGAACCACGTTAAATTTGTACTCGTTCGTGTTGGTTTGGATTATCGATTGCATGCTTATGTTCTGACAACGATCTATTTATTCCGGAATATCAAAATTCTACAAAAATTGATGTCTTTTAAGTTGTAAGAGAGTGGTATAAGATCCATAATAACATTCTCCCAACAACTCGAGTTATTGAGACCAACTGGTTTATAACATGATATCATAGCCTAGGTTTGGCCTAGTGTTCGTGTGTTCGGATCTCCACAACCCCCAATATTAACAATTGATTAAAGCACAAATGTATGGTGGGCTTATGCAAATTTCAAACCCGTGAGTTATCTTTCGTTTGAGGGGGCGTCTAAGAAAGTGGTTTAAAATCCATAATAATCTTCTCTTAACAACTCGAGTTGTTGAGATCAACTGATTATTGAGATCACTTGGCTGTTTAGAAAAATGTGGAATTTGGACGCCAATTACGGAAATACCAATTCTCTCTTATATGCTTCCTCCTCCCTCCTCTTTCTCGCGAAAACTAGAGCATAAAAATCCACATCTTATTTTTAATAAACCATTATGGATACTTTTATTTAGGGTGGCAAATTGCCATTACAGTCCTTCCAAAGAATCTGAATAATGAAAACAGGGGGCATGCCTACCCACATTTCCGTTTCTTCCCACTTGCAACTCACCCTAGCCATCTCGTGAGCTATAGCATTTCCTCCTCGACCCCAAAACCTCCACTACTTCCCCAGCGCCATAGAAAAACAAGAACCTTTGGTGGTAACTACATGTACCACATTCGCTTCCAATCAATTGGGACATATTGTTCCCCTTCCTCTGCTCTATTCTTCCTTCTCCACTCATGGTACCCTAATTTTATAGTATATTTTCCCAGCTTGTCCCAGCCCCGAACTCATACGTCTGGCTCTTGACGTCTTGGGATAGGTATCTGAACAATTCTAGCCCGATCCATATTTTGGAAATTTTATTGTAACACATTACTTTTCCATCTCCTATCAGTCGGCTCGATTAGATAAGAGACCTTTGCCTGAAGTCCCAAAGATGAGACAGGGGATTCAATCTTAAAATCGGGACTGTTTGGCACCCATCTATCCCACCACACACGCACCTTATCTCCATTGCCAATCCTCCACCTTATTCCTTCTCTCATTAGTGGTTGTGCCGCCAAGAGACTCCGTCAAATATAACCAGGGTTGTGACCAAGCTCAGCTTCAAGATGTCACAGTTGGGAAAATACTTTGCTTTGAGTACTCTAGCCACCGGGGAGTTAGGATTCTTTATTACATTCCAAATATTCCGTCCTAGGAGGGCTAAATTGAATCCATGGAGGTCTCTAAAGCCCATCCCTCTTTCGCTCTTAGGTTGGCTAAGTCGTTCCTAGCTCATCCAATGAATCATTCTCTCTTCTTTCTTTTGACCCCACCAGAAGCCTGCAATAAGCCGTTGTAGTTCCTGGATCACTCCCTGGGAAATGAGAAAAAAAGTCATAGCATAAGTACCCTAGGCTTGGGCGATGACCTTGATCAAAACTTCCTTAGTCGCATTCGACATCGTTTTACTCTTCCACATTTTGACCTTTTTTCGAACTCTATCAATTAGCTGTGTGAACACAGCCTTCTTTGACCTCCCAATAGTGGTGGGTAGGCTGAAGTATTTGTCGTGATACTGTACTTGTTTCGTCCCCTGAATGTTAGCCATCTCATCCCTTTCATCCGCCTTCATATTTCCACTAAAAGATAGTTCAAACTTAGGGAGGCTAACTTGCTAGCCTGATTCCCTTTCATACTGTTCTAGAATCCTCTTCATGGCTTCTCCCTGGTCTTTCTTATTTTCAGAGAGAAAAAATTGTCATCTGCGAAGAACATGTGTGAGATTGTAGGTCCATTAGAACTCACCTTAATCCCTTTCAGAGTTCCTTCCGCCACCACCTTGCTTGTCAGAGTCGAAAGACCCTCAGCACACAATAGAAAGATGTATGGGGATATGGGATCCCCCTGTCTCAAACCCCTTGTAGGAAAGATGACATCAAATTGGTGGTTGTTAATTAGGATCAAATAGGATATAGTTTTCACACATTGCATGATCAAACTGACCCATTTAGGGTCGAAACCAAGTTTCAGCATAATCTTCTCTATGAAAGTCCACTCCACCCTATCATATGCTTTTACAATATCAAGCTTGACTACCACAAAATCCTTCTTACCCACCTTTCTACTCTTCATGGCATTAAAACACTCGAACGCCACCATAACATTATCAGTTATAATCTGCCAGGAATAAACACGCTTTGGCTTTCTGTGATTACCTTGTTGAGGATACTCTTTAGTTGGTTGGCTAGAACCTTGGAAAGTATCTTGTACAGGATCAAGACGATAGCAGCAAAAATAAGAATCCATGGCCTGCTTGCTTGGCTGGCTCCATTTGCATAAATCCTAGTGTCTCTATCTCTGTTTCCTTGGGAATTTGTTTAGCTCCATTACTATTGTTTTAAAAAAAAATATTTATAGAATAATTTCAATTTCTAATGGTACAAATTCATCTTATATCTATACCTTTTTGTTACAAATTAACAAATATGTCTCTTTACTGTTACAGAACTATAATTTTCTTTGGGCTAATACTACTACAACACCCGAACTATGACAAAAATGTCACTTGTGTCCTATTCTTTTCAATATTCTATTTGTGTCCTGAACTATGATACTTTGTGACATTTGTATCCTGACGATTTTGTTGACCGTTAGATATAATGATTGACCAAACGGTTTTGAATATGACGTCAGATTGGGGCCGACGTGGCAGACACATTGATGTCACATAAGATTTTTAATTAAAACATAATTAATATTTATAAAAATCATCTCTTCTCTATGCAACTTTTCTCCCTCTTCCTCTTCTCTCGATGGTACAAAGTGTCGCTGACGTTGGCGGCCATGGCGACGATGACTGATGACTCCGGAGGTGGAGACGACTGCGACAATGGCAACGATCGACAAGCAGATCTGAGGAGATACAACTGGGATGAGATTGGCGACGACCTGGAGGATGCGCAAGGTCGATGCAGAGCAAGGCAGACAGATCTGAGGGAGAAAATGAGAGGGAATTGGAATAGGAGTCTGCGACGTGAGACGAACTCGGGTCTGTGCGATGGTGGCTGTGCGAGAGGAATCCGATTTGTGATGGTGGTCGGCGCCTGGTGAAGAAGTCGTCTCTGTGCGCCGCCCTTTGAAGAAGCAGCCAGATGCAGACGAGGAAGACGAGCGCCGCCCTCTGCTCGCCGTATCTTGGATAAATGCCCAGAACACTTGCCTAGCTAACCTGACTATCCACACAAACTAACACAATAAAACTCTCATAAACTAGCGGCGAGGCTTTCAAGCTCAGCGAAGCGGCAGTGAAGAGGCCAGTGCGGATGTCTGAAATTGGGGGAAGATGATTCGAAGATGGGTGCTGGGAGAAGAGGGAGATGGACCGGAGGCAGGAGGAGACTGGTGACTTTGAATTCGTCATCGTCGACTAAGCTCTTCTTCATTGCTTGGAAATTGCGGATTCGAACTCACGGCCAGCGGCCCCGTCTTCACCGTCGCTGTCGAAAACCCCAAATCTCAAGAATGCAGTCGACGATGAGAGGGGAAAAAAGGGACACGAGATTTTTTAATTTTCATTGTTTTTGAATTATTCTATTAAATAAAAAATAATTTAAAATCCACATCATCTGCCACATCAACGCTGACTAGATTTTCTGTTAAAAACTAACAGTCAAAACAAGAAAAATATAACGGAAAAATAGTTCATGACATAAATGAAATATTGAAAAGAATAGGACACAAGTGGCATTTTTGTCATAGTTCGGATATTGTAGTGGTAGTAGCCAATTTTCTGTTTCTGCTGAACGAAGTTAATACATAATGAGGGGCAAATCGTTAATTTTCCATTGCATTTACATCTCATGGATACAACTTTTAACAGAAGGGTGTGTGAATGGCATGTTTGTGCAAAAAAAAAAAAAAAGGGACACATTTGTTAGTTTGCAGTGTTATTATCTCATTTATGGTGTGTTTTGGAACACCAATCGTCGACGAAAAACATTCCAGAAGATCCGCCTTTCATCGAACAGGTGGTAGGCCAAAAACCACCATCGGCGGCTGGTGCTTCAATGCGGCAAGAAACTGTAATCTTTGATCGAAGCGGCTGTCCCAATAGCGAAGGCGACTGTCGATCACCGCCAACCTCTCATCCATCGTGGTAAGATGGGAATCATTCTATGAGAAACGCGAATCCATTCCTGTCGCTTGATTCGTTGTCGTCATCCTTGCTCTGATACCATGTTGTAACACTCTAGATCTTCCCGACAAGTTTACATTTGGGAAGAAGAAGCAGAAGAATAACATAATTAGGGAGCAGAGGAAGAAGGAAGAACAAGTACAGAGGAAGGAATGAGCAATTTGTTTTATGTTATTCAATATCCTTCTTTACAGCACATCCCTTCTCTTTTATATATACAGCTAATTATAGGAGACACCCTAAACTAATCTTTTTTACAAACCAGTCCTAATCGTTACAGGGAGAAATCAAAGAGGAAAGGGAGGTGAGAAGATGAGGAAGCAAAGGATGATGGATGGATCTGAAAGATGAATTGGAGCTAGGGATAGAGAATAGGAATTGGGATTTCCTTATGAGTAAAGAACAGCGGCGGAGATTGGAATATGGAGTTTCAGGATTGTGGGGGGAATTAGGGTTTGTTGGACTAGAGTGCCGAGTGGGAGGTAAGAGAGGGAATTTTTATTTTTTTACCCTATTTTGTTTCAAGCGACATCGTTTTTAGGGAGGGAATAAACAAATCCATTTTATTTTTGCCATATGTGGCAGGGAAATGAAGGAAGAGGTTCGATTGTATGGTATTTATGACTATTTAATATTTTAGTGGCCAGTATATTCCGATTTTATTCAGGTATTGCTCCGGTATGGTAACATGATATTGCCTGTACGATTTTTTGATAAAAAAATATGTTATTATTAAAAAAAATGGTATTACCGGTACAAAATTATTAAACTACGATCGTACCACAAAATACCCTATCATAATGAAATCCAGCATTATGTCCGGTACGGTTTCCTGAACCATGATTTTTATATCTAACCATTCCACCGATTCCAAAGTCAGAATGCTGGCAGCCATGGAGGAGCAGAAGAAAGGCACACCTTCTTACTTGCAAACTGATTCCCAAGCTGTTTCGCTTTCAAGCGAGAGCTACGTATTCGAGGAAAGCTTTCTTATTGAAGCGGACAACAATGATTGTATGGGAAGTAGATGATCAGCTCTCGTCTAGGAAAGCTTGATCGGATTCTGCGATTGGTGCCCAGCCTGTATTAAGAGCCCCATAGTTACCGCAGATTTTGGTTATTTCGTATTATTGTTGGTTTTTGTTAATTGGGGGATTATTTGGGGTATTTGGGCAATAAGCAGGGAGTCGGTTGTTACGTTTTATTAGTTTGGTAGGAGATAGGGAATATGCGGATTATATAATCTGCAGTAAGGTGTTATTTTCCATTAAGCAATCAATTACCAAAAACCTAAACCTAATCTCCCTCTCTCTTTCCTCCCTCCTGCGCCGATCCTCTCTCCCTCTTCTTCTTCTTCCAAAGCTGCGGCAGCAGCAGTTCTTCCCCTCTCCCTTTTGTTCTCAATTCCCAATTCCCAATCTATAGCTCGGTCAATCCCTAATTGATCTAGCTAATTCCCTAATCCCTAACCCGTTAGAAACTTTGTTTCTAACATCTGGTATCATAGCCTGGCTCGAGAGTGAGTTCTTTTGAGCTCTTGAACCAGGGAAGGCAACGATGGTATCGACGAAGTCAATGAAGGCGGCAGAGAAGGCGGCTCGGGCAGCTGAGAAAAGCACCGATGCGGGCGACGTAGGGCTCGACGGGGTAGTGGAGGATATTACGGAGATCGAGGAGCTGAGGAAGGTCGTGGAGACGCAAACAGAGAGGCAGGCGCGGGTGGAAGAGGAGCTGAATGGGCTGCAGGTGAAGGCCAGAGATCATGGCCGCACCCTTGATGCGCTGTTGGCGGCAGTGGAGGCGTTGCAGGGGCAGGTGAGCAGCCTGACAGAAGTCTGGAAGAGAGGTGGGGTCGGAGCTGGCGGCGGCGGGCAGCCGCCGGTGGAAGGAGGAGCGATGGGGGAGGGCTCCGCCTCGGTGGCAGGGCTCGGTGGCCAGGGCGCCGAGCGGGCTTCGGCGGACGGGTCAGGCGAGAAAGGGGGAACGGAGCGGCCAACCCTAGCCGGCCACCCATCTCGCGTACGAGCCACGTCTCCTTCGGCCCAACAACCAAGGACGGGTTGTTATCGACCCCAACGGCCCAGGAGGTGGCGCGCGCGCGATAAGGCCAAGATGGCCGAGTATGTGGACCCAGACCTGCAAGCGCGCCTGAACATGGAAGAGTTGGTGGATCTGGAGCAGGAGTTTGAGCATGGGCCATGGCCCAATGAGCAGTATGGGTCAGGGGCGGATTACAGAGGGGACGAAGGCAGCCAGGTGGGCCGAACCCAGATGGAAAGCGGGCCGGGAGGAAGTCGGAGGGAGGGTGGGCCGCGGCTGGGAGTCGGGGCGGCCGGGAGCAGTGGGCTGAACCCAACCGGGCTGGGTCGATATGGGCCGAGCAGGGACGAGTCGGGCCCGCAGTGGTCGAACCCGGTCGAGCCGGTTCAGCCGTCGGGACACTCAACCCAGGCGGGCAACAGGGGTTACCCAGTTCCTCAAGGCCAGTTCGACGAGTACAACGGATCTCATCCCCCTTTTGCGAATCAACGGGGCACCGGGAAGGAACCTATGAGGGCGGGGACGGGTGATCGGAGGCAGAGGAATGAGTTAGGCCGAAGAGCGGGGTATCAGGAGGAGGAAGAGGAAGACTGGGGTGCGAAGGGGACCGACGATTCTCGCAGCATTATCACAGTGGGGCCCCAATCTATGGGAGGAATGTCGGCTACCCCCGGGGTGGTGAGGAAGAGGATGACATGGTGTTTAGAGCTTTAACACCCCCCCCCCCCCCACCATTGAGTTTCCAAAATTCAATGGTCGTGAGGATGCAGGTCTGTGGTTATACTCAGCTGAACGATGGTTCAAGAACCACCCCACTAGGGAAGAACGAAAGGCTCAGCTAGCCTCCTTCTACTTGGAGGGAGATGCACTGCAGTGGTGGGAGTGGATGGAGCGAACCTATGCGGAAGCTCATACGCTAATCACTTGGCCTATGTTTAAGGAGGAGTTGCGGTATCAGTTCGGGAAATCTAAAGGATGGGCTCCGGAGCAGCTAGCCAAGTTGCGCCAGACAGGGACGGTGGCGGAGTATAGGGCCGAATTCTTCAAACTGGGTAACCAATGCAAGGGCGTCCCAGATAGACATTGGTGGGCCTATGCATGGCGGGTCTCCGCCCGGAGATTGCGGCCGCAGTTCGGGTATTTGAGCCGGATTCACTACGAGCTGTTTTTCGTCTTGCAGGTAATAAGGAAGAGGAATTGACTAGCTGGCGGGGAGTGATAGGCCGGTATCAGAAGCCTAGTGGAGGAGGAAGTGGCAGCGGGCCGAGTAGCGGGACAGGGGTCCCGGCGCCGGGTCCGAGCACGGGAGGGGGTGCGGCGACTGGTCCACCCACCGCGGCAATCTGAGCCGGACCGAGGGCACCGCCCAAAGGGTTTACTAGGTTGTCTCCTGCGGAGATCGAGCAGAAGAGACGAGAGGGAAAATGCTTTAACTGTGACGAGAGGTTCACCTTTGGTCACAAATGCGGGGAGCCTGATTTAATGTTCTTGGTGGGGCGCTGGGAGGACGAGGCAGAGGATGAAGCCGCAGAGGACCCAGGACCGGTGCAAGAGTAACTTCAACCTTGAGGACAAGGTTGCTTCCCAAGGAGGCGAGGATGTTAGAAACACATTATTTGCATATTTTGGTTATTTCGTATTATTGTCGGTTTTTGTTAATTGGGGGATTATTTGGGGTATTCTGGCAATAAGCAGGAAGTCGGTTGTTACGTTTTATTAGTTTGGTAGGAGATAGGGAATATGCGAATTATATAATCTGCAGTAGGGTGTTATTTTCCATTAAGCAATCAATTACCAAAAATCTAAACCTAATCTCCCTCTCTCTTTCCTCCCTCCTGCGCCGATCCTCTCTCCCTCTTCTTCTTCTTCCAAAGCTGCGGCAGCAGCAGTTCTTCCCCTCTCCCTTTTGTTCTCAATTCCCAATTCCCAATCCCTAGCTCGGTCAATCCCTAATTGATCTAGCTAATTCCCTAATCCCAAACCCGTTAGAAACTTTGTTTCTAACACTACTTTGACTGTATTAAGATTTTGTGATGTGTACACATATGACATACCACTAGTCATTGTTCTTCTCCAATCAAACTAAATGCACTGTAATTTAGTCAAGTTCTCGTATCTTACAATGGATTATCACTAATAACTTCATACTCACACGAAATTCACATAATAGAGATGACGTCATGTAAGGAAATTCTTTTTCATTATGTACGGGCCACATATTTTGTGCACAATTATATTTGCTATTTGGTTACGTGGGCTTATTATAGGTGATCTAAATCAAAAGTCCAAATACATCTTGTTATGATATGGGTTTAAATGAGTAGAAACCCACATACCAATTCACATTTATGGGAGCCCAAAATGAATTCGTATACAAGGAACTATTGAGGTTGTGGTCCCAAACACACTAAATTAAAAACATACTCTCTTCTTCTCCCCATCAGAAAGATCAGAGGTTTCCCGTAATGGACTAAGATGCTCTCGGAAGTATCATTCCGGCCAAAGATCGTCTTCCAGATTCCACGTCAAGACCTTGACGATCAGCAATACAAATCCAGATATTTCTATTCGCCTTTGATAATCTAACAAGATGAGATTCCAGAGGATACCGACCGTTAAAAGCAATTCTAACACGTCAATTCAGTTCCAAATAGGCTCTTGCAATCTTCCTATCTTAGGTGACGCGATGGATTGTGAAAGAATAATGATCGGACAATGAAAGTTTCACTAAACTCACTAAGAAGTGAACCTCCCGAATTACTTTTAAAACCTCAATGATCCTTTGGAGAATCATATCTCCAACATGCTACCACAAATGTAACACTCTGCTTACGGTATCGACGTTTTGGAACCACTTTGAAGTATCATTTTTTATTAAGCAAAATATATTTGTCATACAAATCAAACCAAATTGGTTCTTCACATAATTAACTCGTTTAATGCTAAAAAAATGCTTAGTAACCGATACTCAATAACACAACTTCTAGTTGTATTCAGAACTATAGTCGGAATCACTTAACTAAAAGAATTTGATAAACGAAGTATGGAGTTCTTGGAGACAGACTTGATCTCGCAAAAACTTCATAGGATGCGAACCGGTACAACTCTTAGAATTGATTAAAGTTATAATTGCATTACAAGCTAAATTATTCACGGAAGAAGCATAGCTAAAGAGATTAGTAAATTCTTTCGGACACATCACATAAGTGAAACACGTGGAGAGTCTCTGCCCACACAACAAGTCGTTTTCTTAAAAATATCATGCAAGATCAAATTTTTATCTTCTCCGAATACCTCAAATTATTGAGGTAAACTAATTTTCCATACCAATGCAGTCAAAATCGCGTTTTAAAACTTAAAAACTTACGATTTTACGCTTTTAGGATACAAAACGCCTTCGTTTTCATATAAAAACTGAAGTGCATAAAATCGGACTAAATTGCGCTTTAAAGCTTAAAAGCTTACGCTTTTACGCTTCTAGTTCACCAAAACGCTTTACGTTTTACGCTTTTAGTTCACTAAATGAGTATTCTTTTCATGAAATTAATTATAAAAAGTATATTTTAAAAGTAAATCACCAACAATATGAT
The DNA here is from genome assembly GCA_946122785.1 of Linum tenue. Taxonomy (NCBI): domain Eukaryota; kingdom Viridiplantae; phylum Streptophyta; class Magnoliopsida; order Malpighiales; family Linaceae; genus Linum; species Linum tenue. The sequence continues at coordinate 50,364,185 of CAMGYJ010000004.1, read as the reverse complement.
GAATTTGAGATTAAGAGATACATACCAGGTACTTTGATGCATTCTTAACTTCAATAGAGTAATCTAATTCTACAGCTAGGCTCTTCCCGAATTCATTTACATATAGGAAAAGGTGGCTTATTATTAATATTTATGTTTACGAACTTATTATGTATATGTTATAAGTTGCTCTACTTTAGGCATGAATTGCATGTATTTATTAACTTATATAAATTCTGAGCATTCATATTTTACACAATATATGTCCTACTTAAAAGATTTTTAGTTATTTTTTAGTATGTGTCAAAAACTTACGCTTTTATGCTTTGATTCTATGCTTTACGATTTTACCCATTTTCCGCTTGTAGGTAGAATCACGCTTTTAACTGCATTGTTCCATACTAAACTGTCAGCTTATCACCTCAAATCCAAATTGCATCAGGAAAAGAGTACCGTTTTCGAAGGACATTATCATATGTGTTTAAAATTTTGTTTTGTGAGTATAGGGGGCAAAAAGACACCATAGATATCAAACATCGACGCCATCTCAGATATGCTTGGGCTGCATATTTGCCCACATGCACAACCAATAATTTCAGGCTTGCTTAATTTAATCAATCAAAGAGAGGAAAATGGCAAAACAGGAATCAAAACTATGACCATTTCGGTGAAGACAAAACTTGTCGCTATTAAAATAAGATACATAAAATTCGAGATGAAATAATGATTGAATAAAAATTAGAAACACACTATGCTACAATAACGATCTAATAATATAGATCATGTTACCATAGGAATAATACCAAGACAAGCACAACATGTGAGAAATGAGTGCAAATATTTTAAAACAAGTCAATTTGTTTCTTGTGGAAAATACAATTACATTTTCAATTTAATATATCATATCTTCCCTATTTTATTGTAGATGACTACTTTCTTATTATTTGTGTACAAATTAAATTTTGGTAGCAAATACCAATAAGGTTGTAATAAAATGATTAAAATGTTAGATTCATTTGATATGGTTGAACGCATAGGAGGGTAGGTAAATGCCATATTTGGTCACTAGAAAAAATTAATATTAATTTTGGTCATTCGAATTACTGAAACATGTCACATTTAGTCACTTTCCGTTAGCCTCCGTCCAACTCCGTTAACGGAGTTGGACGGAAACTAACGGGAAAGTGACTAAATGTGACATGTTTCAGTAACTCGAGTGACATTTATAAAAAAAAAAAAAAAAAAGTAATTCGAGTGACCAGAATTGGACGGAGGCTAACGGGAGAGTGACTAAATGTGACCTGTTTTAGTAATTCGAGTGACCAAAATTGATATTATTTTTTTTTCTAGTGACTAAACATAACACGATTTATTAATCTCAGTGACCAAATGTGGCATTTACCCGCATACCAGCAACATTCGTAATGCATATCAAATGTTAGTCCCTGCTGTCACAAATTATCATGTGGGTGAAATTCCTAAGTAATAGAAGAGAAAAAAAGCTGAACTTGACAATCCATTTGGAAAAGCCTCGCTTGTCATCTGATTTCATGGAAAAAAAAGAAATTAAGTGGTGGTAATGTACCTGGGACGTGGACATACATCATTCTTCCGAATGTCATCTCCCTTTATTTCCTTCAGTCAAACACACATATTCATGCACAATCATAATTCATATCCTTTAACTAGTTGAGAAAGTTTAATCACACCATCAAAAAAAAAAAAACTTGCAAAGGTCGTCACATCTTTATTCAAAAGTTTGTGCTACCTTTCAAATGTGAAAATCAAAGCCGCCTCGCATATGAAACCTCAACTGAAATGTGGAAGAAAGAGAATAAGGGACGGCGAGAGAGAAAGAGAGCAAACTTTTCGTGAACTCACTGTCCCCAACCGCTATAATCCGGGAACCAAAAAGCTTAGCTAGGCTGGCGGCAGCCATTGGTGGAAACCAGAATAATACAGCCGTTGAGGGAGAGAGTTCACAGAAAGCTGGGTCTCTGATTGATGATACATGCAGAGCAAATTCGATGATCAAATGACATTTTAGGGATATTTGATAAAGAAGATGATGATGATGGTAGCTTGCTTGCTAGAGGGGGCAAGTATTTATAAGGTTGAAATCTTAGGATAAAAACACCATCCATCTCTCTCTCTCTCTCTCCTACATTATTTTGTCGAGGAGATCGATCCATCTAAACCTCCATAACCATTATTGGATGGCTTGGCACTACCGCCATTGCTTGTCTTTGTATCCTTCTCCTCCAGGGGACCAGGATTGTTTTTTTATTATTCTCACTTACTCAAGAAATGTGTTGGAGAACGGCTTTGGCATCTTCACGCGGATGAATTTCCTCAATTTCTTGGACTTTTCAGGAAACGTCAAGCACCAAGATTTTCCTTTGTTGAAAGTCCCGGGGGGGGGAAAAAAACAGAGCAAGTTAGAAAGGAGTTACTTTGTTGCAGAACAAGTCAGATTTTCCCCTGTTTTCCTCTTCAGTTTTGGTGACTGCCCCAAATCGTCGACCGACCATAGATCAGCCTCCACAATCTTCGATTTAGAACTGGGGTTCAGATTTTTTTGTGTCCTCTGCTTAAGTTCCTGAAGCTTTGACTGTCATGATTCATGAACAACATTGGAAGTTGGTTTCTGCAATTTGGGAATAAGCAAGCTGGTAGCTTTCTTTTCTGTCAGGAATGGGTTTCTTTGATTCTCTAGTTTGATTGAGCCTGAGGAGGGGGTAGCCATTGGGTCTGTGCTGGTACTGAATCGTGTTTGGTGTTTCTTCAGCTGTGAGAATGTGAATATGTCTTTTGTTACAATGGAGTCTTGAGATTGTGAGAATGCCAGCACGTCGTGAGATTGTTATTTGTAAACATGTCTGACAGAATCCAATCATCAAGCTGGACCTTCTGCTGCACAGCAACCAGAAGATGAAGAAGAAGAATGAAGTTGCAGAGGAGATTCGAAACGTATCCAGCGCAGAAAACGTCTCTGAAGAAGTTGTAATAGGAACGCAGTCGTTTTACTTATTTTGTATTTACCGCTCTTAGTTGTTAACAGTGATTAGCGGGAACCAGTTAGGTTGAGCCACGTGGCAAGCTCAGTTTAAACTAAAGAGCTAATTACTGTATAACGGTATAAATGGGAACAGCAGCTGGAAACCTTTCTTCTTGAGGGTTTCCGATCAATCTCTGTGCATTTCTAAGGTTTTCTACATGGTATCAGAGCCTATGCTCTAACGACGCAGCTCCGTTCCGATGTCTGGACAACAGATACCTCCGCGTACTCCTCCCAACTCAGCGGGTGGTTCTGGTGTCCAATTTGGTAGCTTCAATATGTCGAATGAGCAGGGTAATGCCAGAGGTGAGATCCCCTTTGGACATCCATACTACCTAAACCCTAATGAAAATCTTTCTCAGTCCATCACTTCTGTTGTTTTCGATGGCACTAATTATCCTGTATGGAGTCGTTCTATGCGATTGGCTTTGAAGACCAAGCATAAATTGGGTTTTGTTGATGGATCTATTTTGGCTCCAGCCCCCTTAGATCCGAGTTTCCACCTCTGGGATGGATGTAATACGTTGGTCTTATGCTGGATTATGAACTCCCTACAGAAAGATATAGCTCGTAGTATGATGAGCCACGAGAATGCTCGTGTTCTGTGGGTTGAGTTGCAGGAAAGGTTTGCTAAACCTAATGCTCTTCGCATTATCAATCTTGAAGACGATATTCAGGCTTGTAAGCAAGGTGATAGCACCGTTCTCCAGTACTACACTAGGATTCATGGTCTGTGGGAAGAATATCAACAATTTTCTCCCATTGTTCCCTGTGCTTGTGCTCCTGGAAGTAATATTGATTGTGCTGCTGTTGCTGCTTTTCGTACTAAGCAGGAAACTGATTACCTCATTCGCTTTCTCCGGGGTGTTAACAAAGAGTTTGAGGTTGTTAAAACCCAATTGCTGCTTATGAAGCCTTTACCCACTGTTTCTGTGGCCTTGAATGATTTGTTACAACACGAACAGAAACTCAAAGGTGATTCTGTCAGTTCAAAGGGGTCTCAGTCTGTTGCTCTTGCTGCTGGCCGAGACAGACCTCGTCCTCGATTTGACAAGCCTGACAATGATTCTGATCGAGTGACATGTCGTTATTGCAAGCGAGTTGGCCATGAGATTAAGGATTGCTTTAAGTTGAAACGCAAAGAGAAGGATAGAGAAGCTGGACTAATAGCATCTGTTGCTCATGATGGGGCATCTCCTGATACTCACAGCCAGTCTGATGGTAGTTCCAGCCCTTCCCAGTCTCTCACTGGTCTCTCCCTTGATGACATTACCAAACTCAAATCTCTTCTGCAATTTGGTGTGGCTGCTGGTCCTAGCTCCCCTGGTTCACCCAGTATCAATCACAAGGCTTTCTCTGTCTCTCAGTATCTCCCTAAGCACCCCAATCATGCTGGTAAGTACATCCTTTCCACTCACCTCGAGTTGGGTACTACTAGCTTGAATTCTGTTTGGATTTTGGACACTGGGGCCTCAGACCACATTGCTTGTTCTTTGAGTTCTTTCCTTGATCACCAACCTGTCCAAAATACCCATGTCTTCTTACCTAACAGTTCTAAAGTTCCTGTTAGTCACATAGGTACCATCAAATTGCCTAATGGGATATTCTTGTACAATGTCCTATTAGTTCCCAGTTTTACTTTCAACCTCATCTCTGTTAGTAAGCTTACCCATGATTTACCAGTCACCTTACACTTTCATTCCAATATCTGTGAAATTCAGGACCTTCAGACAAAGATGAGGATTGGTTTGGCCAACCAACATAGAGGTCTCTATCATCTAGCCACCACAAACTCTCCTTCCTTTGCAGAACCATCTCATTCACATCAAGCTGCCACCATTTACAACTTCAATCCACATCAAGTCAATCTTTGGCACTGGCGTTTAGGCCACCCTAGTAAAGATAGATACTTGCTTGTCAAGAATAAGAACTCCATTGTAACCAGTGATCTTGTTCTTCACTGTGATATCTGTCATCTGTCTAAACAAAAACGTCTTTCTTTTCCTCTTAGTGACCATTCTGCCAGTGAACCATTTGCTTTAATTCATGTGGATATTTGGGGCCCCTTGTCTGTGAAATCTTATGATGGTTTTAGTTACTTTTTGACGATTGTGGATGACTATACACGTGCTGTCTGGGTGTATCTCATGCATTCTAAGGCTGAAACTAGAGAACTGTTGCAAGGTTTTTGTCAACTTGTGAATACTCAGTTTGCAAAACAGGTTAAAACAATAAGGAGTGATCAGGGTAAAGAGTTCCATATGACAGAGTTTTATAGAATTCATGGCATTGAGCATCAGACTTCCTGTGTTGAAACTCCCCAGCAAAATGGCAGGGTTGAGAGGAAGCATCAGCACATTCTTAATGTGGCTAGAGCTCTCCGTTTTCAGTCAGGCATTCCTTTGAAATTCTGGAGTGACTGCATACTCCATTCTGTTTATTTGATCAATCGAATGCCTACTCCTCTCCTTCAAAACAAGTCCCCCTTTGAGATGCTCTTTAACAGACCTCCCTTGCTGCAAAACTTGCGTGTATTTGGCTGCCTTTCCTATGCTACTACCCTTCCCCAAGGCAGAACAAAATTCCAACCTCGTGCTCGCCAATCCATCTTCCTTGGATTTCCTTCTGGTGTCAAAGGCTATAAGCTGTTTGACTTACATGATCATCATGTTTTCATCTCTCGTAATGTCACCTTTTATGAGGACATTTTACCCTTCAAGACAATTTCAGATTCTCCTCCTCCTTCTCCTTCAATTCCTTCTCCTTCAATTCCTTTAGCACCTTATTCTATACCCAACACTTCAGACAATCTGACCTCAAGGGGGGCATATCCAGTACCTGCTGCTGATGATGTCCAGATTGCACATGATTCAGATAACAACACCAATTCATGTCCTGATGATCAGGATGATGTGGATGTGCATTTATCAGGTTTTAATGATGGAGAGAATGTTGAAGAACAACCAGAACTGGAAGTTCAGACAGAATATGAAGGAAGACCAATCAGGGTCAATAGGGGCAAGTTACCTGCAAAACTGGATGATTACTATGTTGGATCAGTGAGCAGATATCCCATGAGTGATTACTTGGGATATGATCAACTTGCACCTAAGGATAAACACTATGCACTCAGTCTTATTGCTGAAGTTGAACCTTCTTCTTACCAGGAAGCTGCTAAGTCAGAATTATGGAACAAGTCCATGGATGAAGAAAGAGAAGCCCTGGAACTGAATCAGACTTGGGAAGTGGTTCCTCTACCTAAGGGGAAACGAGCAATAGGATGTAAATGGGTGTATAAGATCAAAATGAGGCCTGATGGAAGGATTGAAAGGCGTAAATCACGGTTAGTTGCAAAAGGTTTTACACAAATACATGGCATTGATTTCTTAGATACTTACTCACCTGTGGCAAAGATCAATTCTGTGAAGGCTTTGTTAGCTGTGGCAGCAAGTAAAGGTTGGGTACTTGAACAAATGGATGTCTCCAATGCATTTCTGCATGGAGATTTAGAAGAAGAAGTTTATATGCAGTTACCTCCTGGTGATCCCAGATCTGGCAGCAAGGATAATTTGGTGTGTAAGTTAAAAAAATCACTTTATGGACTTAAGCAGGCAAGTAGGCAATGGTTTGCCAAACTTACCAGTTCACTTCTGCAGAATGGTTTTTCACAGTCTGCTTCAGACTATTCTTTATTTACTAAATGGGTTCATGGTAGAATTGTTGTGTTGTTAGTGTATGTTGATGATATAATCCTTGGAGGTGCAGATAAGAAGGATATAGAGGAAGTGAAGCTGTTTCTGAGTAGACAGTTTAAAATCAAGGATTTGGGAAGTTTGAAGTACTTCCTTGGGCTGGAAATCACTAGGAACAGTGAAGGTATTGCAGTATGTCAAAGAAAATACTGCTTGGATCTCTTGGAAGATACTGGTTATTTGGATGCCAAAGATTGCAAATCACCACTGGACCCTAAGGTTAAGCTGAAGGCTAAGCAAGGTAAGCCTCTTGATGATCCTGAAATCTACAGAAGATTGATTGGTAGGTTACATTACCTCACCACAACTAGACCAGACTTGACATTTCCCATGCAGCAGTTAAGTCAGTTTCAGAAAGAACCATACACAGATCATTTACAGGCTGTTTTCAGAGTTCTTAGATACATCAAAGGATCACCTGGACAAGGTATTTTCTTCAAGGCAGAACCTACTCTAAGGTTGATTGGTTATAGTGACTCAGATTGGGCTAGCTGCCCTGATTCGAGAAGATCCATTACTGGATACTGCACATTCCTGGGAAGCTCTCTCATTACATGGAAATCGAAGAAACAAACTACTGTTTCAAGGTCCTCATCCGAGGCTGAGTACAGGGCACTTGCACACCTTGGATGTGAGGTTCAATGGTTGAAAAATTTGCTTGCTGAATTGAGTGTAGAAGTTGTGCTACCTATCTCAGTGTTCTGTGACAATAGATCTGCTATTCACATAGCAGAGAATCCTGTGTTTCATGAAAGGACTAAACACATTGAGATTGATGTTCATGTGATAAGGGAGCGGGTTAAAGCAGGTTTGATTAAGCTGTTCTATGTTAAGACTGAAGATCAGTTAGCTGATCTCTTTACTAAGCCTTTGAGCAGGTTTCGCATCAAAGAGTTGATTGAGAAGATGAATGTTGAAAATCGATATGCTCCAGCTTGCGGGAGGCTGACAGAATCCAATCATCAAGCTGGACCTTCTGCTGCACAGCAACCAGAAGATGAAGAAGAAGAATGAAGTTGCAGAGGAGATTCGAAACGTATCCAGCGCAGAAAACGTCTCTGAAGAAGTTGTAATAGGAACGCAGTCGTTTTACTTATTTTGTATTTACCGCTCTTAGTTGTTAACAGTGATTAGCGGGAACCAGTTAGGTTGAGCCACGTGGCAAGCTCAGTTTAAACTAAAGAGCTAATTACTGTATAACGGTATAAATGGGAACAGCAGCTGGAAACCTTTCTTCTTGAGGGTTTCCGATCAATCTCTGTGCATTTCTAAGGTTTTCTACAATGTCTCACATTTGTTCATTTGGTTTTGACATCAACTGTAAAAGGGGAGTGTTACCATCCCTCACCTTCAGTAATTGACTAATTGTTAGGAATGTATGTCGCATTGAGATTGCTAAAAAAATGTGCAGAAAGTGTTGTTCTTAGTTCCTTCGTTATAGCTGCAGTGTTGTCATTACCGGGGGAAACAAGGGAAGGTTTGGGTGTTCATTCCTGGAAAAAAAAAGTCCCTATTTTCCATAATGGTTCATTCTCACTTTGTTCTGTTTGTGGTAAAGGAACTGTTTTTAATGAAATGACTCTTGCCAATGGTAGAAAAATGTCTGTATCTGAAAGCCGTTGATTAGATTATCGAAGTCAAAGCTCCTTTGACTCCACTCTCCCTCCCCATTTACCCCTTTCCACCCTTTTTAATGAAAGGACTCTTGCCAATGACATTCTGCCTGCTGCCATCTTCCCTCGTCCAAAAGACTTGTTCTTCCCGTTTGATATTCCAAGATTTGGTAGTATCCTTCTCGTTCCCTTGCAGTTTCTGCAGAAGAGTGAGGTGACTCAATTTCGAGGATCATCTTCCGCAAACCATGTCCCAACAGGCTACAGCCCATGAAGACCCGGGAGCCCCTGCCCCTGCTAGTATTCTTTTGAGCCCAATGAGATAGCTTAAATGGGCTCAAGTTTTTGTTTATCAGACCATTTAAAAGAAAGTACCAAGCCCAATCTGGCGCACACTCCTCCCCTTCCCTCCACAAAACCCTAGATTATATATCACTGGATTTGGCGATTACACCGTTTCTCCGTTGCTGCTCCTTGCTCAGGCGATTGAAGCCCCCGTCTTTCCGTCTCGTAATTCTGTTTCTGCGAGAATCAACCTTCTTGAGCACTTGTAAGTCGCGGGCAACTATGCAGCCAGCTCATGCTCCCTTTTGATTATGTTTGCTAATTTTAAATCATAGGATTTCCTGTGGTGGGTTCTTATCCTTGCTGCGTTAATGGAGATACGCAGAGCGGCGGAAAATGGCGACCTACGCAGCGATTAAGCCGGCCAAGGCTGGATTGGAAGAGCCACAAGAGCAGACTCACAAGATCAGGATCACCCTTTCCTCCAAGAATGTGAAGAACCTCGAAAAAGGTTCGCTTGTGCATCTCGGCATTCAAGTTTTCTGCTTCATCAGCTTCCCTTTGGTTTCGGTGTGCGGTTTTTGTTGGGTTTAGGGTAGATTGAGATTTGAGAGGTTTTAGCTTTGGTTTCTGAATCTTTGGTTGGTTCTGATCTACAGTTTGCGGGGACTTGATTCGTGGTGCAAAGGACAAGAGGTTGAGGGTTAAGGGACCAGTGAGAATGCCCACCAAGACCCTTCTGATTACTACCAGGAAGTCTCCTTGTGGAGAAGGTAAAATCATTGCACCATTTTTGGTTTCTTGCTACTGAATTTATGTTCCTTTATAAGGTGAATTTTAGTCAAGTCCTGATTTCCCTGTAGTACTGCTAGGATTCTGTATCCAGTACAATGAATAGCACAGATTGGCTGCCATATTATTCATTGGGACATGCTCCTTGTGGGTGTGAAGTAGTGAATTGATTGAGATGTAGAAATTCATTTCTCATGAAAAAGTAAATGCTAGGTGGCTCTGATGCCCTAAATTTGTTTAGCGGGCTAGATTTCAATTCACTTCCCTGATGAAGCCAGTTATGGGGGAGATGTTGCATCAGTGGTTACATGCTATTGTGTATCTCTCCACCTAGGGTTTGTTTTGATGAAATGTCTCTATGTTCCATATTTCCTTAAAAGCTTCCAATATCTCACTCGGTCCGGGAAAATCACTGTAGGCTGCTGGCCAACTAGTTTTGCTATGCGTTGTGTTTCTAACACTTGGAACTATGTTGAACTGGTTGGGTTAAAGATTTGCTTTTAAATTAGGTTGATGGTGTGATGAATTGGTGATTGTGAAGTGTTAATGGTGTGATGAATTGGCTCTTACAGTATGCATTGTACTCACTTTTTTAGGTACCAACACGTTCGACAGATTCGAGCTTCGTGTGCATAAGCGCATCATCGACCTCTTCAGCTCCCCAGAAGTGGTGAAACAGATCACCTCCATTACCATCGAGCCTGGTGTTGAGGTTGAAGTCACAATTGCTGACGCTTAGAAATGCTTCTTTCGGTTTCTGTTTGTCATGGACTCCCCCTTTTTGTTTGAGATATCAGTTTAGTAGAGAGGTGATATTTCTGTATTTCCCTTCCTGCCCAATATGTACATTGAGCGGTAAAACAGTGTCTGATTTGGTGAAACCAGTTACTATTGGTAGACACTAGACGGAAATTTTATGACTTAATGAAAATTTCGGAGGCTGTTTTTATTTCTGTCACTGCTGTATAAGTCATTCCTATGACTACTCGACTTTATTTCTTCTAACCATAAAGAAGGCAACTTTTGTTTCTTGTAAAAGAATTCGCGCTCAGACTCCATTCAATCTGTAGCTTGATCAAACCTAGCTGATAAGATGAAGAAGTCCTTGAATTGGAATGTTCATTTCTATCAATTATCAACCGTAGGATGTCTCTAAAGGGTTGGGGTGTGAGCTTGACCTAAACAACAGCTGACCCTGTGATTCATAGCCACAAACCCACAACACAACTAATGTATGAAATTTCTTATATCAATACATTGGAAATGTTTGTTTTGTATAAGTTTAGGTGTTATAATGCAAGTTAAAATATCTAAAGGTACCAAAATGTAATTTTATCACCCAAACTTATATACTTATTTGTAAAAAATAAAACTTGGTACTAAATTGTAAGAAAAAACATTTGGTTACCAAAATGTAATTTTCAAACAATCACTGCATTGATTTGAACCAAACCACTGACCGGACCCATCCCGACACTGGTGGGCCAAACAAGGTGATCAAGGAAACATGGGTGGGATAGCTCAGTTATATAAGTTGACCATTTATAAGCGGGTCAGGAATGGGTCAATAAATTTCCAACCCAAAAGTACAATTATTAACTATTATGCTTGATGCATGTATTCATACGGGTCAAACTAGTGTACTCCTAGAGTATATTATATTCTAGATTCTCTTAGTGAGATATCTCTGTCTATATTATGATTTTAAACGAGTTTAGGGTATTATACTATACTCTAATCTCTTATGGATAAACTTCAGGCCGCGATTCCCTAGATCCAAGCTCAAAGTTCAATTTATTATAAAAAAATAATTAACCGTTGAGATTGATCGGAGCTTATCTAAATACATCTATCAACCATATCACCTGAAATATACTATACTCCTGAAATATACCCGTCGTTACCGCATTCATACAATGCTTTTTTATACAAATCGTAATATTAGTTCCTCAAATAAGTCTATCTACTATGCTTTTTTGGTACTCATATAATATAAGCACCATCCTATTTGAGTCTTTCAAAAGGATTTATCTTTGGGTACATTTAGAATTGAGGGACCAATATAGAGCTTCATAAATCGATGTCTTAACATGCATTTGTTATGGCATTCTTATGTTCGACTTCAGTCATGTTGGAAATAAGTGAATAGTTTTTGAAAGCTATAGGAGCTAAGAATAGAATATCATATTGGTGAAAGAATTCCTAACAAAGTGGTATAAATATTAGTAGATTATCTCACTTAAGGGTATGTTTCTTAGGGTGACCCACTTTTGAGGGAGAGGGAGGATCTAACGGACTACTACACACAGACGCGCACACGCCGTCCGCCCGAGTGGGTGGGTCGACCGAAGACTGACTTATATTTTATAGAGAAAATTTGAATTAATTAATTATTTTTATCTTTAACCGATGCGAAGATAATCAACTCAATAGAATATTGGAGAGATAATTTGGCCAGGAATTATCTTATCGACCCGGTTTAATTAAGAAAGTAATTATCTTCCTAATTAACATGACTTATTACCCAAGTTAGAGGGTATATTCTTCGAGGTTCTAGCTCTTATAAATAGTCGTCTCCCAAACCCTTCTAGACACACCACCAAAGAGCATAAACACGAGCGAGAGAGTGTTCAAAGAGCTCCAGTTTTTGCATAAAACCGTCGAGCACCCAAGAGGAGATGTTTTATCCTGGAGGCAACCAATTGATGGTCTATCGTGCGCAACAAACGCAGTGTTGGAAACGTCTTAAAGAAAGCGACTTAGTTCGCGATTTAACTCCATATTCGTAACTGTTCTTTTTGTTGTGTCGTTTCTAACAGGTCGTCCCTTGTCTGGTTAATGATTAGCAATTTTTTTAGTAAATGAATTATGGCTTAACAAAACTAACTCAATCCAGAATCAACCGCCCAGAAAAACCGACCAAACTAATCGCCCTTGATAGGGTGGGGTGCATGAAGTAATAAACTAGTGTGCCAAAGAGGGTGTTCAAAGAACTCCGGTTTTCGCACAAAACCGCCGAGCACCCAATAGGAGCTGTTTTATCCTGGAGGCGGCCGATTGATATTATGTCGTGCACAACGAAAGCAATACAGCAAACGTTTTAAAGAAAGCGACCTAGTTCTCGACTTAGCTCCATATTCGGTAACCGTTCTTTTTGTTGTTCCATTTCTAACAGGTCATCCCTTACCTTATTAATGATTATCAATTTTTTTAGTAAATGCACTATGGCTTAACAACACTAACTCAATCCCAAATCATTCCACCCAGAAAAACTGACCAAAACTAATCGCCCTGGATAGTGTGAGGTGCATGGAGTGAGAAACTAGTGGGTTTTCGATTGGTTATGGAATTGAATATTTTCATTTTAGTGAGTATGGGTTTGATATTGTCATCGTCGATTTGAATGGTTAAAAATTAAAATGGTTTCAATTTCAAATCCGACTATCTCAACCAACGTAAGCCTCCTCCATAGTCTATACTAATACAAGTAGGGGTGGAAATCGGTACGGTATCGGTATCCCAATACCAAATACCGAAATCCCGAATACCGAATTACACCATGAAATCAATCCCAATCCCAATCCCTAAATAATTTCGGTATCCCAGTCGACGGGGAACTAACTTATATTTTTTATATAAATTCCAAATTAATTTTTTTTTTGTCCTTAACCGATGTGAAGATAATTAACTCAATAGAATATTCGAGAGATAATTCGGCCAAGAATTATCTTACCAACGTGGTTTAATTAAAGATGTAATTATCTTCCAATTAACACGACTTATTACCCAAGTCAAAGGTATATTCTTCGATGTTTCAGCTCCTATAAATAGTCGTCTCCCAAAGAGCATAAACACGAGTGCGAGAGTGTTCAAAGAACTTCGATTTTCGCACAAAATCGCCGAGCACCCAAGAGGAGATATTTTATACTAGAGGCGACCGATTGATAGTTTTTCGTGCGCAACGAAAGCAGTGCCGCGAACGTTTTAAAGAAGGCGATCTAACCCGCGACTTGGCTCCAGATTCAGTAACCGTTTTTTTTTTTTTCGTTTCTAACCGGTCATCCCTTGCCTGATTAATGAGTAGTGATTTTTTTAGTAAATGCATTATGGCTTAACAAAACTAACTCAATCTCAAATCAACCCGCCCAAAAAGCCGACCAAAACTAATCGCCCTTGATAGTGTGGGGTGCATGAAGTGAGAATCTAGTGGGTTTTGTATTGGTTATGGATTTTAATATTTTCATTTTAGTGGGCATGGATTTGATATTGTCATCATCGATTTGAATGGTTAAAAATTAAAATGGTTTCAATTTCGAACCCTGCTCACTCAACCCATGTAAGCCTCCTCTATAGTCTATACTAGGGGTGTTCAAACGGATTGGTTACCGTGGTAACTGGTAACCATATTAACTGCTAGCATTCGGTTAATTTGGTTTGGTTAATTTGGATAATTGGTTTGGTTTGGTTAAACAATTTAGCTTATTTGGTTTAGGTGGTTTGGTTTGGTTTCAACACTGCTAACCAATGAAATCAATTAACCAATTAATGATACACCTAACATACAGAATTATTTATACTTCCATGCAACCAATCAAACCAAACTTTCGTGATTCGCTAGTTTATTTCCATGTGGACAACAAACCAAAACATTATGGGTCAAAAATTAAATGGGCCTGCCTATTTACTAAACCAAAACATTTTAGACAGCTAATAGACTTTAGAATTACATACAATACCATGACAACCACCTCAAACTAGGTATAATTTAAGTGTTTTGTAGGAGAGCTTTAACTTTTCTGACGAATGGTATTGGTATGTATTTATGTTAAGGAGTTTGTTGTAAGCTAACTATATTAGGTGCAGAGATGATGAATGATGTATTAACTCGAACCATGATGATAATCATGGATGGTTAGTCTTATTAACATTGCTTATATATAACGCTAGTTTATGATAGTAACAACATATGGTTATATTTTATTCATTAACAGGATAATTGTTTGCATGTAATGTTATGTTATTTGGTTAATCCGATTATCCAAACCAATTAAACTTTGGTTATTTTGGTTTTAGTATTAATTTAAACGGTTTGGTTAAGACATTTTATTTCATGGTTAATAAAATTTACGTTTAATTGGTTTGGTTATTAGCACGGTAACCATTTGAACACCCTACATGCCAAGGCCCAAGAGTGAGATCATGGAGTTAAAATAGGGCGGGAAATTATTACCCGCGGAGAAAGAACTGTCTTTCGGCCAGAAAGGAAGGGACTGTGGGCCTCTCCAATTGGGCCGAAGATTAGATAAATTATTATAAGAGATTAGCTTCGTAATTACACTAAGCTTAGGGTTTCCTCCCAAACCCAGACAATACAGAGATTATGTCAAACAAAAGATCGAACAACGCCGCCGCCGATCAACCGGCGGCGACTCTAACCCTAACCCTGTCCAGCACAAAACTCCCCGCCGACCTCGTGATCGAAATCTTCAGGAAGCTCCCCGCCGCCTACACCCTTGCCGTGCTCCGCTGCGTGTGCAAATCATGGCGCGCTCGTCTCTCCGACCCGGCTTTCCTCCGCCGGATTCTCGTCACAGACGGCGATCGCGATGGCAGCCGTCAGATCATGATATTCCGTCTGACCGGTGATCAAAAGCCGCTCTTCTCTCCCTGCTCGTACGACACTCTCCGCCCCTTATCCGCCGATCCACCGCAACCGGTCCTCCTCCTCTTCACCGCCGCCGGCGAAGACCTGCGCTGTCACGTTGTGGGGTACGACAACGGCATCTTTTGTTTGGGGGACGGGATAGATGATCCCGGCGGTACGCATATCTTACCATCACCATTTTTTAGGTCAAATATTTTGAGGATGGTCATTAATTATGTTTGCTCATTTTTGTCAAATCTGAGAATACTAGTACATAGGTAGATAAATTTTGTAGTTAGAGAACCTTTTTATTTTTTTATCACCAACGTTTAGGACGGCAAAATGAATAGAGCAACTCGCAAGTAGCTCAACTTTCGGATAGGTAAATACTCATTTTCGACAATCTGATGGTTGGCTAACGAGCTAATTCGTTAGCAAACGAGCCAAACTTTAACTTGACCTTCTTCGACTTGTCAAGCTTAATTATTAGCTAGCATTTGATTATTGATGATAGTTTTGTTGAACTCAACTTATAAGCTGGCTTGATTTAGTTTGGCTAAGGTTCAGCTGGATTGTTTTCAATCGAGCTAACCTTTCATAAATACTCTATTTGAGTTCGAGCTGAACAATTTATAAATAAGCCGAACTCAATAGAGGAAACTCGAATCATCGATTGTAGCCCTAGACCACTAGACCACATTACATATATTTTTGGCTCCACTACTATGTCCTTGTATCTAAGTCTAAACGACCTTCTTTCTTGATCATATCATTACTTCTTCTGGCAATTTGACTGATAGTTAGGAAACTAATTAATTTTTCAGTTTTCCATCTACACAACCCGGCGACCTCGGAGACCAAAGCATTACCGCCATCGCCATTTACCTCGACGGAATATTGCGGCCGCTCTTGTGGCCACATGTTTGGTTTCGACTCGAAAGCAAACGACTACAAGCTCATCAGGCTGAGAAAGGTCAAGGACGGCCGTAACGACGAGGGCGTCAGTTTCGCGGAAGTCTACAGCTTGAGGAACGATTCGTGGAGCAAGGTCGAGACCGACGTCGACCTCTGCCGGTTCTTGTACACTGCGAACTCGGTCCTCGAAAGCCACGACGGGAAGTGCTACCGTTGGGATAGACAAGACTGTAACGAAGAGAGGAAGAGGACAAGGGTCCTCTCTTTCGACTTAGCAAAGGAAACGTTCGAGGTGGTCGAGGTTTTAGATCCTTTGGCGGAGAAGTGGCCTGCTTACTGGTACAAGGTCACGCGCCCTCGCCACGTCAGCTTCGTGAGAGGCTCGATGGTGGTTGTTTTCGACGGCGGGCAGATGATGCCGCATGCCGCCATGCTTGAGATATGGGTGATGTTGAAGTTGGGAGAGGCGGCTTCGTGGGTCAAGTTGTATGGTGTACCTAGGGGGAGTGACGGGTGGGATTACTATAAGTCTCGACCTTTAGGGTTGTGGAAGGACTGGAAGTGTGTGTTCGTGAAGAAGAAGGAGGAGAAGTGGTCGGTTCGTGGGGGAGAGGTTCTGATGTTCGATCCTGAGACTCGAGACGTTGTTGGCCTCGAGGTTCGAACAGATTCGAAGGAAATTAGGGTTATATGGGATTATGCTCCGAATCGAGTTTCGTTGGCTGGGTTTTCTGATACAGATAATTGATGATGGAAGATAATGTGATTTTTTTTTTTTTGTTAGAACGGGGTGTCCTTTTCAATCTAGGTAGTTTCTTTTGTTTGGGTGAACTATTACGTGTACTTACTCTTGCATGCAGGGATGACAGTTTCGACTTATTTAATCCGTTTTATTAGACCTGTTTGACTTGTTTTGGACCAAATAGGTGGGGCGGGTTATGGGTAATCTTCTCTATCTGACCTGCCTCATTCTGACCCGTTTTGGTCTAAATCACGTGTAATTTTATGCAAACTACTAGAATTTTACTATTATTATTCTATATTTTAGCTACAATTATTTTTACGCAAACTAATTATCTTGCTCGATGGTATGAGTAGGAATCGGCCACTTTGTACAGTTATGAGGCATTTATCGTATTTCTAAGTGCAGCTAGCTAGCTTATTATAACATTTACTTTGAAAGGGTGTTTGTGAAACCTCATGCGACTTGCACTTAATTATATGTAAATTCCAGATTACCACAATCTGAGTCACAAAGTTGACCATTTTGGCCTGACAATAGTAATCATAATCTTATAGAAAACTTGTTTCTTCATTTTAACACTTATTAGTTGTCAATTTAGAAGAAAAATGAAGAGTTAATATTATTCTCTTACTCGTTAAAGCCAAGACACAACCTCCATTAGGGGTGTTCAAACGGTGTGGTTACCGTGGTAACCATTTTAATTAGTAGTATTTGGCTAATTTCGATAATTGGTTTGGTTTGATTAAAAAATTTAGCTTGTTTGGTTTAGATGATTTGGTTTGATTTCAGGCACTCCTAACCAATCAAACCAAATTAACCAGTTAGGTAATTTGTCATCTATCTAATATATATTATATACACATACTTAATACTTTGCATAACCACTCAAGAGTCAAGAGTCAAATGTAAGATAATTGTATTTGTTACATGTATTACGTTAAGGGTTAACTGAAATTATGTGTATTATTATGTGTTGTTCATTATATAAACTGCAAATTGATGCACTAACTGAAAATTTTTCTCACTTAATGATAATGTGGTGTTATATTGGTTATTTTGGTTAACCAATTAACCAAACCGAATAAACTTTAGTTTGGTTAATTTGGTTGTTGTATTAGTTTGGACGGTTTGGTTATGATATTGTATTCCATGGTTAATAGATTTTAGACTTATTTGGTTTGGTTATTACCATGGTAACCATTTGAACACCCCTAGTCTATACAAGGGATGGGCAATGGTCCGGTCTCATACTGGACAGCACTATACCAAACCGGTGTTTGGACTTGATCGTACCGAATCGAGCATAATACGATCTGATCTTTGGTCTTATGAATTTGATAATTACTTAAGAAAACATGGACCGAATTAATAATTGGACCTAACCAAATGGACCGAATGCAAAAATGGTCCGATCTTTAGTTCTAATATATCTTTCACAAATAAACCACTGTTCTCATCACCGGACCAAACCGTTGCACACCCCTATTCTATACACACCGAAATTGATTATTTGCCAGCATTACCGGGCCAAACAAGCTCGATGAATTATACGAGTCCACAATTCCTACTATCTATACCCCAAAAGGAGATACTGGGCCAAAGCGGATTAAGCCCACGAAGTTATTAACTCGGCGGAGAAAAAACCCTAACCTAGTTATAAGATTCCCAATTCTTCGTCGCCCTCTTCTTCCATCGTTAGCAGAAAGAGGAGCGAGAAGCCGCCACTCTAAGCCATCTGCATCCTGGGCGCCGACCTAACGAAGGTGAAGCTCTCAAAATATAACTTCTTCTTGATCCACTGCACTTTGGAGCTGTATTTGGAACAAGTTTCTTCCAAAAAATGTGATTTTGATAACAGTTCTTGTTCTTGGTGTCTTCTGACGGCAGGCTAAGGACCAAAATGGCGACATATGCTGCGATTAAGCCTGCAAAGGCTGGGATTGAGGAGCCACAAGAGCAAACTCACAAGATCAGGATCACTCTTTCCTCCAAGAACGTGAAGAACCTCGAGAAAGGTCTGTTTGTTTGTTCTATTTCGGTTCTTGACTGAATCAGCTGGCTTTCTGGTTCTCTGTGTGATTGCGTATGGGGATGGGTAAATTAAGGGATTCTGTGTTTGGTTTTTGAATCGTTTTTCTTAACCCTGATTTGCAGTTTGCGGTGATTTGATTCGCGGTGCCAAGGACAAGAGGTTGAGAGTTAAGGGTCCGGTGAGAATGCCCACCAAGACTCTTCTTATTACTACCAGGAAGTCTCCTTGTGGTGAAGGTAAACTCATTCGACCATTTCGGTTTCTTGCTGAATTTATATTCCTTATGAAATGGATTGAGCAAGTACTAAGCTCTTTGTAGTGCTGTTAGAATTCCGGGTATGAATAAGAATGTGCAGGACTGTTATGGTTGGCTCAATTCATTGGGATATAGAACCATCTCTTGTGCGTGTAAAATTAATGTTGGGACCGTATTCTTTGCGAGATGGAGATTTGTTTAGCAGTATGAAGTAATGCTTGGTGTGCTAGATGTTGTAACCTGCTTATGCGCGGTAGGCATGATTTGTCAATCTCGATCCTCAGACACTATTGTGTGCATCTGCAACTCTGGTGTAATTTAATTAAATTCGAAGATGCTCCCATATTTCAACAAGTAGTTTTGTCATCTTACCCTGGGGGAAATCCTCAATTTGCCCGTTGTACTACTAGGATTCATGCCTTGATTGTTAAAGTCGTGTACTTGTCAACCGAATGGTTATACATCAAAGGGGCTTGGATAAGATAGGCTGTAAAATTGGTTGGGATAGTTGATATTGTCACCTCCATCTCTAACTGAATTCTCCATTTTGCATGTGAACGTTTTGTTCAGGAACCAACACCTTTGACAGATTTGAGCTCCGTGTTCACAAGCGCATCATTGACCTGTTCAGTTCCCCTGAGGTGGTGAAGCAGATTACCTCCATCACCATTGAGCCAGGTGTTGAGGTGGAAGTCACAATCGCTGATGCTTGAGGATGTCCTCCGTTTGGCTGTCATGGATCCTTCGTGTTTTGGCTTCTACAGTAGTTTATTCTAGTACCGGTCAGTCCGAGTTGGGAGGGTGTGGATGTTTACATGTTATTGAATCCTATGTTCCAGTCAATACTGCTTAGAGGCTATTGTATTACGAGCTGTGTACCTGCTGTTGTTTTTCATTTCGAGAGATTCTGTTAATGCAGAAAAGAGAATTTTGCTTCACAAGTTATCTGTTACTTTAGTTGAATGTTGAATCTGCAATAGATGCTCCAAGTTTAGAACCTTACGCTTGCAAGGTGGGGACTTTTAATTAGGTGTTTGGTTCAGATTAGAAATGCTCTATTCATATGACCATATCTCAGTTACGTTATTACTTCTACTCATTTCATAGCTAGCTAGTGTAAGTGTGTAACCTCTACTGAGTCGTATTTAGGCCTGGGAAATTGGATTTCATTGTTCTTTTTCCGTAACCCAAAGCTGAACCAATAATGTGTTCTTATTGCTAGCCAAGTTCTAAGCCAGGCGTCCAACACTTTGACATTTTCTAATACTTTTTACAGACACTTCTCTAATATTCGCTCCCCATACTACGAAATATTCATAGGCAAAGAAGGTAGTCAGCAAGCAACGCCAGTTTTGCTTCAAAGTGGCTGCTACAGTTGGAAAGGAGATAGCCTAAGTTTGCTTGCAAGCAAATGTGATCTCTCAGTTCTAGGGATAGGCCTTCACTCCATCAATGTATGTTGCCTCAACCGAAGCAGACCCTTCTGCCGCGAAGTCATCCCATGAATCGATGGAGAGTATCACGAAATCGGCAAATTTCCCAGGTGACAAAGATCCCAACTTGTCTTCGAGGAAGCATGCTCGAGCTGCTGATATAGTGTGCGCAATCAAGGAATCAGTTAGGGAGAGGCACTCAGCTGGATTCCAAGCACTCCCCCAGTCAGGAGGCACTCTTTTCATTGCTGTTCTGATGCTTCCTAACGGATTTATGTTTGCGACAGGCCAATCGGATCCCAGTGCTAGTTGTGCATTGCTAGCCAGGAGGGAATGAAATAGGTAAGACCCTCTCATAGCCCTCTCTGTCCCAAGTTTTTTGGCAGCAGTGCCAGCATCGTCGAGTAGGTGATCCGGCTGCACCGAAGCGAAAACCTGTCGTTCGCCAAATAGATTGACCGTTCCAGGTGCCAAATGCTGAGCATGCTCGATCCTGAATCTTCTGTCTCTCTTTCCATTTGCTGATACAACAGAATCATACACCTCCAGGACCATGTCGTTCGCTTTATCACCAATGGCATGAACGGCAACCTGCAGTCCAAGTTTATCTGCAGCTGCAGTCATGTTGAAAAGCCTCTCCATGTCTATCAACTGAAGGCCATAATTTTGAGGCTCGTCAAAATAGGGCTCGTGGAATAGTGCACTGTTTGAACCTAGAGAGCCATCAGCAAAAGCCTTAACACCACCCAGATAAACCCAATCACTCAAAGCACGCCCCGATTTCTTGACGAAATCAGCTACTCGAGACCATGTCTCCAATGGGAAGAACAAGCACATCCTGGTCCTCAACTTTCCTGAATAATCAGCCCACTGATACACATCTGCAAAGTCCTCCCAAGGATCTTCTGGTGATCCTCCAGGGAAGAATCTGCCGAAATCAACAACAGTCGTCACACCCCTCCTCAAGGCAAGACCTGTAGCTCTGAGCAAAGCTTCCCTCCTTTCGGTGACAGAGACCTCTGGAATCAAGGCGACGACGAGTTTCATCGCAGCATCTATCAGCAGTCCAGTAGGCTCACCAAGAGCAGTTTTCATTACAGTTCCCCCATTTGGATCCTCTGACGAATCACTACTGATGCCAGCCAACTTTAGTGCCAATGAATTGGCCAGCCCCATGTGACCATCCATCCTCGTCAACCACACAGGGTTCTCTCTGCTGAAATCGTCGATCCATGACGCCATTGGTAATTCTCCGCCCCACAAATCATTGTTCCATCCGCCACCAAGAACCCAGGAGCCCTGTGGCAGTTTAGTGACTGCCTCTTTCACCCTGCTTACGAACTCTGCCTTCTGATTAACACCTCGCAGCTCGACTCGTGCCATCTGCAATCCGCCAGGAATGAAATGGACATGAGAATCGATAAACCCAGGAACCACAACCTTCCCTTGAAGATTCAACTCCTGGGTATCGTTCCCAATCAATCCCTGGAGGGACGAGTAGTTTCCAACCCCAAGAATCCTTCCGTTTCTCACCGCCATGGAATCCGCGAAAGGTAGAGAAGGGTCGCTGGTGAAAATAACTCCATTTTTCAGCACCAGCTCTGCAAAGGGTACTTGGTTCGCCGACTTGGACGAGGAGAGGCGGAAATCGAATGGCGGAGAGAGATTCAGAAGCGGAAGATAAAGAACAGCGAGGCCGAGAGCGATGGACGCCGAGAGAATCACGACGAGATTCATTATCAGCAGCTGCTTGCTTGATTTCCTCTCAACTGTACTATAGTAGTAGTAGCTTACCCGCTTAGCTCACGCTCCGCCACACTCTAGTTTAGTTTCAAAATCCGGTTTGCAGGGACAGTAACAGGGGCCGGCGGCAAAGAAAGCTGCGAATCTCCACGACTGAATCCGCAAATCGGGAAAGTTTCATCGCCAGCAAGTAGAGAGATCAGAGAAGAAACAGATTGAGCTCTGTGAGACGATGAGAGAGAGAAACGATGCCTCTGGACTCTGGTCATCAGTTCGGGTTTTATCGGGTCTTGGTTCCGATTGAAACTCAACACTCTTAACCATTTCGGTTAACCATTGCGCATATCGGTTTTGGTTCGGTTTCAGGGGAACCGAAAGTCTCCTGACTTGTAGAGCTGCCGAGCCAGGAAGTGAAGACTAGAAGAGAAAAATCACAATGCCTATGAGATTGCAGTAAGATTTAGCCATAATCTCTGGCATTACAGATACACTCTTTTCACCCACTAAAATGTTACATACCGAGACATCTTCTGCCGCTCTATCCCTCTGGTTACATATCCAAAAGCAAAATGCAGGGTCTGAAATTTACATGGAACTACTGAGAGAGCCTTTAAGTTGTAGAATTGCTGTTAAAAAGCACACTACAACATGCAACCATTGTTCAAAGAAGTTAGTTATGGCTATTCTCGTTTTCACGTTCCATCTCTTCCGCATCTTCAAATCGTTGGTCATTGATTTGCAGCTGCGAATTCACACACAACAACAAGAAGAAGAAGTTTCCAATAACATGAGAGATCGAGCTGTAAGAGGATCTTATCAAACTTATCTAAACTGCGGTTAGCAGGTTGCGGAAAAGCTCACCTCAAGCACGGTACGGGCAATGTCATGATCCCCATTTGAATGGCCAATGGAGCTCGTTGGAATTGGGGAGAACCATTCGGGGGCTTCCACATCTGGAGATATATCAGTATGTTCAAATATGATGTTCAAATTGTAAAGAAGCGACCTTAAACTGGATCCAATGAGACCATTGACATCAGCTATATAACAATACCTGAGCCGTTATCAGCCAACTGGTCAGCACTGAAAACCCAGTTGCCGCCTCCAAAACCTTCATCTTCTGGAGAGAGAGAGAAACGAAAAGCAAGCATTCAGAGGGCTAGGGATACCAAGGCTTCACTAACTACCAGAAAGTATAACGAGGGGACTGAAGAAGAAATGCACCCACCTTCAATTGGTTCCGGATTGAGCTCAGCACACTCACAGAATATCTGGAACAGAGTATCCACTGCAGCAAAAGATAACAACAAACTCCATCATAACTGATGATAGATCAAAATTACTACAAAACAATGAAAAGGACAGGAAAGGAAAGGAAATATGTAAAAGAACAGTACATTGGTTCGGGTCAGAAGGAACAAGCCTCATCTCTGTGACTTTAGATAAGTCCAATGTTTCTTGACACTCCGAATCCGACTCATCCGACTCATCATCATCAGCTTCTGTCTCAATCTTCAAAGCAAAAAAGTTAAGTCAGAAACTTCATTCCCCCAACAAGCAAGAAGCATAACCACCATAAGTCGCAGCTAACCAGTGAAATCAGGGATGCCATTGTACTGTACTTCATTATGCACACCTAGTGAAACAAATTATCACTACCTACATGAAAACAAGCTCTTAAAAGCCGATGAACGATCAGCAAGAGAAGCAGGAAGCTTGCAAACTAATCAGATATGAACTATAACAGTACAAAGTGAAGCAATGTTGGTTGATAAGAGCTAACTCAAGCAACCCTAAGCATGCCAAACTAGCACATTTCACATTACAACTTGCAAGTCATTGACACTTACAAATATGAAGCTTTTCAAACTGCAATTGAAGCGTGAAGATAGAGAACTCAGAAGCTCACCTGAGTGTAAATACAGGGAGAAGGAAAAGATTCCGGATCTCTGGACACAGCGTGGAGTGACAAGGCCAGGAAATCAACAGCATAACCCTTTTGCCTGTCCACATCGCTCAACCAAACCACCTTCCTGCAAAAAAAAAAAAAAAAACCCCACAAACAATCAAGGAGAGGAGAAGTAAAACGGGTAGCTGCCAAGTGCTGACATTGAGAACGAAGAAGAGTACTGCTATGCGAATGGATTACCTGGAGGAAATGTAGAGAGTCCCAGGAGATTCCGGTGAGCGATTGGCGATTACAATGGCGACGCCGGACTGGACGTGCTTCAGCTCCTCCCCATTTTCAGTGTCGAGCACCGGCACGCCGGAACCTTCGGCGGTCCGGTCGGTGAATTGTCTCAGCCCTGGAACCATTTTTGGGTTCTTTGAGCTCAGTCTTCTTCTTCTGGTATACTCTTTTGATTCAGAGGATTGCTCGGACTTGACTTGGGGGGTGTTCGGAGGTTTCTCTAGGGTTTTTAATTTTTGCTTGCGGAAGGAAATTCTGCCTTCTGATGTCTCTGATTTCCAGCGCAGGAGGCGCCAGGCGGCAAGAGATAATGGGCCTACGAAAGCCCAATAGTATACTGGGCACACTCTTTGTAAGAACAGCTCCAGGTCTCGTCTCTTCAGCGCAAAGAGTTATTCATTCAAACAAGCCACACTACTAAGAAAACACTACAGTCTGCAAGAACATCCTTAGCAATCCAAGGATCGTGAACCAATCACCGGAGCGCCTCAACAACGAGGGGTAGTCAACGTATTCCTAACAAGTCATATCGCGGTAGACTAATGATGTGAGCCGAAATAGAAGGCAATGAGTGTTTGAAGGTAAAATACCTCGGATACCACTTAAATTTCAGAATTGGGGCATGCATACCACTTAAGTTTGAATAGGGCGTCGGGTACCACTGAACCCTATTATTTGTGCACCCGGTACCACTTAAGTTTAATGTTAAGTGCATTCCGTTAAAGTTAATAGAATATTCTTGGAATATTTTGTTTTCTAAATTTCTTAATTAGTCCTTCTACTTTTCTTATTGTAAAAAATCATTTTTGACTTATGAAAAACATCAATTTTTATTATTTAATTGGTATCCTATTTTGAAAACTTGATACCAAATTAATTTTTGAATAGAAAATTTAAAATCAATTATTATTATAAGTATTTTCAATTATCATTATGTTTTCTAATAATTGAATTATTCTTTTTTTTTAAGATTTTGGTACCAAACCAATTTTTGAATAGGAAATGTAGAATCAATTATCATTATAAGTACTTTAAATTACCATTATGTGTTATAATAATCGAATAATTTGCTTAATCAAATATATCATATGAATTCTATATCGATATAAATAATATGAGGATGTTATATTTAATTCTCGTACATCATCTGGATGTTGTATATTTTTCTTGGTTACTTTCGTTCTATTTTCGTCCTAAATTTTCTGCAATTACTGTAATATGTTTAATTCTTTCTAACTATGTTCCATTTATCATTCTTTGGTCTTGATATATTGATGATCGATTAGATTCTATTTTAACTATTTTTAATGCTACTTCTTATCGGATTAGTGATTTAAATAGATCTTCTAATATTGATTTTAAATATTTATTATTATATTCTATATATTTATTCTTCTTCTTGATATTTGTTTATTATTTTTACTAATTTATCTATTTTATTGAAAATTTTGATTAGTCATTTTAGTAATATTATGTTTAGAAGATTTTTTAATTTCTATATTAGATAAAATTTGTTGAAATATAGTTTTGAATATTTTTAAAAGTTTTGGGTACCAAAAAGTAATTAAAATTTTGGGTTGGATGGAAAACTAGACGGATGCACATTTTGGTGACTTTAATGGTACCCGACGCCCTATTCAAACTTAAGTGGTGTATTTGACCCAATTCTCAAACTTTAGTGGTGCCGGGATATTTTACCCAGTGTTTTAAAGTCTTCCAAGACGTAAGCACCAGGAAGAATTGAAAGGTTTGAGACATTCACTCATTGGACAAACAATTTACCGCTCCATTGACATTTACATCCTCCTAGACAATAGCACCAGAAGAATTTAAAAGGTTCTGAGTTATTCACGTATTGTAATAGAAGTTCACCGCCTCCATTGACGTTGGAAGTTGAAAACAAGATCACTCATAGTATTCCCAATGTGGGGGGGAAAAAAGCATTAGACGAAGGTACAGAAGAACCATGATCTACAAGTTTGCATTAAGCAACACTACACCAAGCTCTTCATTTATCAATTCAGGGGTATCACTGCATTACGGATTTTATCATCTCCAACAAATAGAACCATGAAACAATGTGTTAAACCAATCAACAAGAGACATGAAAGAAGTAACCAAATCATCCACGAAGAGAGGAGCAATCGAGCATTATCGCCCGGGGCAGGGATCAGAGAGACTGCATAATATGGGAATACACACAAACAACTAAACAAGAAATGCAGAATTTAATTGGTTCTACAACTCGACATGATTAAAAAGTACCAACCGCTTTGGATAATAATTTGTTTTCTAAAACTTCGGAGCCACAGGGTACATTCAACCGAAAAGACAAATTAAATCCAATCTAACATCAAACCCAAAAAAGGAGTTCATGGCTCTCAAGATTACTCTTCCCTTCCCCTGATCGAAGAAGACTCGACGAGAAAGCACCCCTTCAGCAAAACTTTGAGGGCAAACATGGATTGCCTAAGCCACGAGAGTGCTAGCAGTGGTTGACTCGCTGCAAGAAGGTAACTTGTGTCAGTCGCTATTAAATAAAGAACAGTACCCAATGACGATTATGGGACGATTAAGGAAGAAAAATTCACCAAGCATATCCAAACTTGTTCTAGTAGAAGAAGAAAGCGACATTACAAATCTACCAATACTAGAGCTGGATTCAGAGGGTAAAACTATGATAGAAATTAAAAAGTGCAGTGCAACACACAAATCAAACTTCAATGGAGCATTGATAACTAACTAGGGGAAAGACATGCTATATCTAGGCAACGTCTACCTATAGATTACAGTCATTCACACTATAATCTATGATGGCATCTAAATACTATTATATATACTGACCGTAAACTGCAAGCTAACCATACTGTTACAAGAATAAGCACTTTTCAAACAAACCACTTACTATTTCCAGACTGGGGGAAGCTTCTTTGTCTTCTTGTAGTAACGGGCAAGCCTGTGAATTCTACTCTCGACAAGAATCAGGCGGAACTTGGAGTCCTTGTCCTTCCTGTTCCTCTCCAAATGCTTCCTGATGGCAACAGCCTTCTTGATCAGGTGGTAAAGATCCTCGGGGATTTCAGGGGCCAGCCCTACATTAAAAGAAAGACCATGGAAAACCAATGTCAATAGAAACCACAAATAATCTGTCATTACAGTAAAATGGAAAGCATTAAACTCGGTCTGCCGCCCAATTTCTCTACCACCACAGATAACCTGCCAAATTCAGGCATATGCTCATTGTCACCTTAACGTCTCTAACGTTTCCACAACACCAACTAATGGCTCTATTTTAAGGACTGGGTCTTCAAACTATTCAACTCATCCTACACATCAGGCAATCTAG
Source organism: Linum tenue (assembly GCA_946122785.1). NCBI lineage: Eukaryota > Viridiplantae > Streptophyta > Magnoliopsida > Malpighiales > Linaceae > Linum > Linum tenue. Next base: position 50,336,401 of record CAMGYJ010000004.1, on the reverse strand, counting down.
TAGACTAATAATCCCCTTTCGTAACCACAAAGCAGAGAAAATTACCATTTGCCTTGAGAATACGAAGGATCTTGCTGCCAGTCACACTCCTGACCTGAGCAATACCATGAGAGTCACGAAGAATGACGCCAATCTGGGAAGGAGTCAGACCCTTCTTGGCGAACTTGCAGATGTTCTCCTCGACCTGGAAACAAACAACCCCATCAAATCACTCGCAGCTCAATACAGACACAATGCTCAAACGCAGATTCACAACAGAACATGAAATGAACAGAAAAAAAGAAGGGAATTCACAAGGGAAATCGACTCACATCCTGAGAAGAGATCTTGAGCCAACTCGGCGGGGTTCTTTTGTATGGCAGAGCAGAAGCAGAAATACCCTTACTGAAATCGAGAAAAATGCACCGATCAGTATTTCTATCCACACACAGATTACAAGAGAGTTGAACAACCGAAAAGAAGCAAACGATGAAGGTGGGATTCTCAGTTTCTCACCCTCGACTGTGCATACGACCCATGGTGACGGCGACGAAGGTTGTCCTGCGCTCTCTCTCGCTCCTTCTGGCTTCTGCTAAAGCAGCCGCTGCCTAAAACTCTGCAAAGATGCAAACCCTAAGCTTCGCGATTATAATGACTAGGGTTTATATGCGTATGTATCCTTTCCTCCGATGGGCCTACACCAGCAGCACAGATCTTGGGCCTAGCTTGCGTCATATTGGACCAACACTTTAACTGCTTGGGCCCAGCTGCAAACCCTTGGACAGGGTGCATCTTGTCCATTAGGCTATAACGGATCCATATGAATGTTGATTCGTGTAACTAAAGCCCAACTAGTGCAATCCAACGGCCCCTATAGCCCAGAGAAAAGGTCTTACATAATCAACAAAGAAAGCACTCAAGAGTCAAGATTGCTATGCAGAGAATGTATAAGATAAATAATAATGGTATTTTAATAATTTGAGTTATTAGAACCAACTGGTTTATGACATGGTATTAGAGTTGGTTTAGTAAAATGGTCGTGTGTTCAAATTTCAAACTCATAAGTTTGAGGGACATGTAAGAGAGAATAAGAATGTATCTTCCTCTATTTTACAAGAACAAGAAGCAGGGATTCCCATCAGGCTTTTTGCATCCGAGATGACTAAGCTTGCTGGCTATGGTTGTTGAGCAACCTCAACTTAATAGAGTTGTTCGATGTGTTGGGATTTTTAATGGTGTGAATGGGAATGAAAGGGGAAGGAGCCAAGAGAAACAATATATGGGAAGGAGGGCTTGGATTCGGTCAATTGATTTTATTAAATCTTTTGGTAATTGGTCAAATTGGTTTGTGTAACCAACCGGACCAAATCGATTTGAACTGGTCCAATATGGCGGTTGTAGTGAACCAACCGGTCCGACTACCACGGGTCGAACCGATGCAATGGTTCGTTATTTGAAAGTGAACCAATATGTTAGTTGGGGGTGTAACCACCCACCGGAAGAGTCACATCCCTTCACTCACACCCCTCCATTTTCTATAAATAGCACATTCCTCCTCTGTTTTCATACACAGGTTTTCCTAAAAGATTTTTCGACCGAAAGAAAGAAAATAGTTTTCTTTTTCATTTCATTTTCCTCTCTACAACCACTTAAAAGAAAACAAAGTACCGGTACGCCAGAAAAGGTACGTTCGCTCTATCCTGTGAGGAATAGTTCCAATAACCTTGGGTACCGTAGAGGGGAACTAAATCCCTTAAGGAGAAATAGTGAATTCTATTGGCTCGGACAACGGGATTTATGCATGAGTCGTGTTTTTTTCTTCTTGACGTTTTGTTCAATTTGATTCCTATATGTGACTTGTATTGTAAAAAATATAGTATACGTGAACAATTCATTGTTATAATTCAATGCATGGTGGCTAATTTCCATGCTACATACTTCAAAGCAGTAGAGACCCTTTTTTTTCCATTGGTGCTTTATATTATTGATCTCATTCCGCGTAGTAACGTGGTAAAAAAGAGGAGAGGAGAATGGAGATCATGGATATCCATTTCCATCATGACGCTTTGACATAATACACTGCAAAGCCAAAGGCAAATACTTTACAGAACCTATACTGTGTAAAAGCCGATAAACAAAAGCCACCCGGCCGCGGGCCACCGCCGATGAACCACCGGCTGCATGCAGTTCGTCCAAAAGTAAAAGCCTCCCAGAAAAGACGGATCGAATTATTCTACATTCCTGCAGTCAGCTTAAAGTAAATCAGTCTGTGAAATCTAAAATTAACTAATGTAAGTATACTGTAAATCGTAATCTCGAATGTTCTGTTTTCGGTTTTGTTTTAACCGAAATACCCATCGGCCGGGCAGAGATCTCGATCGAGTTGGGAATGATGAGAATTCCCGTGCAATTTAAAGGGGAAGATTCGTTTGCATGGAAAGGTGGCATCAAAAGCTTAATCATGTCATGTGCTTAGCTTCTTTTTATCTTTCTGCAGCAGTGAAAAAGAAGGGAAAAGTAAATCCATGGCATTTTACCGAGCAGAGATTTCCATGCATGAGAATTGTGGAGATAGAAAGCATGCCCTGCCCTCTCCACTAGTTGTTTGTTCCCGCCTTCCCATTTCCCACTCAGTGCTGGTTAGCTAGCTAGTGCCTAATGTATATGTGTGCTGCTGAAAGGAGGAATCCTATGGGGAGAATGGAAAGGGTTACAACTTACAAGGCAGTAAGGGGAGATCGAGACAAGAAAGTCACTTCCATTTTACCATCCTCTCACCTTGTCGTTGTTGGTACGAGCATCGGATTGTTAAAATGCGTGAATGCTGAGAATGAAATGGATTGCGATATGATTAAGGCGAATTACAAAAAAAAAAAAGTCACTTCATTTTACCATCCTCACCTTGTCATTGGGTACTACTAGCATTGGATAGTTTAAATTGCTTGAATGTCGAGAATCAATGGATTCCAATATGATTACGACGAATGGCGAGTGGGCGAATCTTCTAACCATTCATTACCATCAAATGGCTTGCCATTGCAATTGCGATTAAACTTATTAAATGCATTGTTGTTGGGATAAAAGAGAAATGTGAAGGGAAAATTATACTCATAATGTCGTTTTCAATTAGATTTATTGAAATTGTGTGCTCGATCTAGATAATCCAAGGTTGTTAAACCTTATCGAACTCTCGGTTGGACCCGATCTGACTCGAGTCGAGCTTCAAAACGGCCTCCAGAAAGTTCCCCGGTCTGACCCCTAAAGAGGGGGAAGAAGAGAGGTGGAAGAGAGGAAAGAAACGAAGGAAGGGAGATGGTGGGTGGGTCATGGAGGTTAGGTAGATTTATTTTGTGAAAAATAAATTTCTAATAGATATATGTAAGATATATTTTATTTCGGTCATTAAATCTTTAATTACTATCTTATTTGTATATATATTTAGAAAACGTCTATAACGCTTCAAACTGGCCAGACCCCAATCAAACCATTAAATCTCAAACTCCTTATTTGACCGACTCAATGACTTAAACAGATTTGACAACCTATAATCATACATCAATCACAGCATTTGGAATATGTAGTATTGTTTCATAAAATCTTTCAGATAATTTTTTTTAGTAAGAATCGTAACGGTAAACGAGTTTAAATTGAATGATGAACGAGGAATCCCATGCTCCAACATCCGACTCCCAAGGCTCACCCATCTACACATCCCACCAACCAATGACTTTTAGCTTTGGTTTGGCAAAATAAAACAAAACAAAGTTGGGTTTTGGGCTTTCCTCCAACACACACATCAACCTATGCTCTGCTATTTGCTCCCTCCAAATGTTTGATCATCTAATTTCTACATCTCATGGTCTCGTGCCTCAAAAAGTCACACTTCTCATTCCATATTCTAATCAGAATAATAACAATAATATACTAATGATTTTTTCCAGGCAGATGAAGTAAACAAATACATATATATTCACCGTCCGTTGTGTGATTATATATATGGATGAATAGGGCCAAATTGACTCGATTGCTTCATCATTTATTAATTATCGTTTGAGTACAGTAAGATATATAGGGTTAAACTAATAGAGCGCACGATTGAATATTATTGTGCACCAAACCCCAAAATAGGGTGAATTGCAAATTTGGTCACTCATATTGCTTATTTGCTACACGTTAGCCACTCGAATCACTTTCCTTTCAATTTGGCCATTGATATTACACATTTATGTCATCCTTCGTCACTCACTGTCTAGTTCCGTTAACTTTGTCCTAGGTGGTGGTCAACAGTTATGTTTGACCGTTAAAAAGCTTATGTGTCAGTTAAAAGTAATAAAAGTAATCATTTATCATTTCCATGTCATAAAATCTAACAAATATTTTATTTTCATAAAAACAATAACTAATATACATATTAGTGAAAGAAGTGACCCTTCAAAGAAAAGGTAGCCCACCTGCGTAGCCTTCCCCTTTCCTTCGGCGCTCCCACTTCGCCGCCATCTACTCTGTTTCTTCCTCTTTCTTCTTTATGTTCCGGCCATGCGTTCCATCAACGGGGAAGCGGAGATGACGATCTCTCGGCCCTGCTTCCGACGGTTGCTGCTTCTAGATCGTCGGGGAGCATCACGATCTCTTTGCCAACAGCAGCCGCCGCTGCCGCTCTCTCAACAATCCGCCGCCGCGGCTGGCGCCGAATTACTTGAGGTCATGGCGGCTTCTCTCCAGTTGTTGAATCAATTGGAGTTGCAGGGTCAAATCTTTTTTTGGGTCTCTATAGGGAAAAAGATTTCATTATAACATGTGCTTAGTGTCTGCTTTGCTACTACCAATCCCTCCCTTTTTCGATTTGGGGAAGAAGGATATATAGCGCCTGTCTTCGCTCTTTGTTGATATGACTTGAATCGGATTATCAGCCGCTACGACTGGTAACCGGGGGCTCGATGTTATTTGGGTTCGGGTTCTGGGCCTGGTCTGTAACCGTTTCCTTTGCTAGATTGGATTAGGTTTAGACCCACATGGAGAAGTACTATAAATACTTCTCATACTCCTCTGTAATCTGTAATCTCCTCAGTATAGTGAAATCGGCTCTCTCTCGCCCGTGGACGTAGCTAACACACATCGTGTTAGTGAACCACGTAAATCGTGTGTCGTGTTTTCGATTCTCGCTTTCGTATTCTTGCTTTGTCGATCCCGGCGATTTCCCGATCCGTAGCAGCGCGTTTATAACAAGTGGTATCAGAGCCGCGGCTGGAAATCAGGCTAGGGTTTTCGATTTAGAAGAATGACGTCGGTGAACATGAAGATCGAAAAGTTCACGGGGAAGAACAGCTTCGCTATATGGCAGATCAAGATGCAGGCTTTATTAAAACAGCAAGGGCTGTGGGGGCCGCTGTCTGCGAAACAGAAGAAGGCAGCGGTCGATGACGATGAGTGGAATACCCTGGAGGAGAAGGCCCACTCGACCATCATGCTATCGTTGTCTGATGACGTCATCATTGAAGTCGCTGCTGAGAAGACTGCCGCGGGCTTGTGGTTGAAACTAGAGAGTCTGTATATGACTAAGTCTCTAACCAACAAGCTGCATCTCAAGCAACGGTTGTTCAGCTTGAGGATGCAAGAAGGTACGCCTTTTGAGGGAACATCTCGAACAACTTAACTCTATTTTGTTGGATCTGCGTAATATAGATGTTCAAGTTGATGACGAGGATGCTGCCCTAATCCTGCTGGTTTCTTTGCCGAGTTCATATGAGAACTTTGTTGATTCTTTTATTGCTGGTAAAGAAAGCGTGTTGTTGGAGGATGTCAGGTCTGCTCTTCATACGAGAGAGATCAGACATAAGGCGTCCGGATCTGGTATAGGTGGTGAGGCATCGGGTTTGGCTGTTACAGGTGGAAAGGGAAAGAAGAAATCTGGTAAAGGGAATTCGAGCAAGAATTCCAAGGGTCCCGGTCCAAAGCCAGGTGATGCTTGTCACAACTGTAAGGAAGTGGGACATTGGAAGTACAACTGTCCCAAGAGAAGAGGGCAACAGAAGAAACAAGGTTCAGTTGCCGTGGCAGAAGTGGACAACAGTTCTGAAGACGATCTCGCCTTGGCTGTAGATGAGAAGGCACATCGTGGTGATGTGTGGTTTCTGGATACTGCAGCCTCATATCATATGTCTCCGAACAGGGGTTGCTTCACAACCTACGAGCAGATAGATGGTGGTAATGTGGTCATGGCTAATGGAGCTGTCTGCAAGGTTGTTGGAATCGGGTCCATAAAGGTTCGGACACATGATGGTTCGTTCTGTACCGTGAATGATGTCAGACATGTTCCACGAATGACGAAGAACCTGATCTCCTTGAGTCTACTCGACAGCAAGGGCTTCAGCTTCAAAGGAAAAGGTGGAGTTGTGTATGTCTGCAAGGGTTCGTGGAAGGTACTGAAGGGCGTGAAGCGTGGGACCTTGTATGCATTACAAGGGTCTGTGTTGTCTGGTTCTGCTGCAGTTGCATCGTCTCAGGTTCAACAGGAGGATATGACCACTCTCTGGCACATGAGACTGGGGCATATGAGTGAACGGGGGATGCAAGTTCTATCAAAGAGGGATCTTCTTTGCGGGCACAAGGTGTAGAATTTGGAATTCTGTGAGCATTGTGTGTTTGGGAAGCTACATCGCAGCAAGTTTCCCAAGAAGGGTATCCACCGGACGAAGGGGATACTAGATTACCTCCACTCCGACTGTTGGGGTCCTTCACGAGTTGAATCCATTGGAGGCAGCAGGTATTTTCTGTCTATTATTGATGATTATTCGAGATTTACTTGGATTTTCATGATGAAGCAGAAAAGTGAGGCTTTCACGAAGTTCAAGCAGTGGAAGACATTGGTGGAGAATCAGACCGGGAAGAAGATCAAGAAGCTGCGAACGGACAATGGTCTGGAGTTCTGCAGTTCTGAGTTCAACGAATTCTGCAAGGATGAAGGGATTGCCCGTCATCGGACTGTTAGAGATACACCTCAGCAGAATGGCGTTGCAGAAAGAATGAACCAGACATTGTTGGAGAGAGCACGGTGCATGCTCTCTAATGCTGGACTAGAGAGAAGATTCTGGGCAGAAGCAGTAAACATGGCGTGCTTCCTGATCAACCGTGGACCTCACACAGGTATCGAGTGTAAGACTCCTTATGAGGTGTGGTATGGTAAGCCTGCTGATTACTCCTCACTGAAAGTTTTTGGGTGTCCTGTTTATTATCATGTGGATGAGGGTAAGCTGAACCCAAGGGCAAAGAAGGGTGTATTTGTGGGTTACGGAGATGGAGTTAAGGGATTTTGAGTCTGGTCACCTTCTGAGCATCGAGTTATACTTAGTAGAAATGTGATATTTGATGAGAAGTCTATGTTTAACCCCATGTTGAAGGTTACTGTTGTTGAAGGTAGCAGGAATGTTGATAAGCAGGTGGAGCTGCAAACTCTCAATGAGAGTGAGTTTGAGCACCAAGGTGGAGAAGATCAACATGATGAGGATGTCTCTGCAGAGCCAGAAACTTCAGAGTCCAGTGCACGAGCTCAACAGTCTATTACTTCCGGTAGACCAAAGAGAGCGACTGCAGGAGTACCTCCACAGAGGTATGGCTTCGAGGACATGGTGGCGTATTCATTTCAGGTTGCTGAGGAAGTGGATGCAGGAGAGCCACAGTCCTATAGAGAAGCAGTTTCGGGTGGTGAAGCCGATCAGTGGCTTGCCGCAATGGGAGATGAGATGGAATCCCATGACAGGAATCAGACTTGGGAGCTAGTCAAACGACCACAGGGAAGGAAGATTGTTACAAACAAGTGGATCTACAAGAAGAAGGAAGGAATCACTTCTAAAGAGGGCATGAAATTTAAAGCTCGGGTGGTTGCACGAGGCTTCTCGCAGAGGGAAGGAGTTGACTACAATGAGATTTTCTCACCAGTGGTCAGACATACTTCGATCAGAGTGCTACTAGCAATAGTGGCACATTATGACTTGGAGCTCGAGCAGCTAGACGTGAAGACAGCTTTCCTACATGGAGAGTTGGAGGAAGAAATTTACATGACTCAGCCAGAAGGATTCGAGGTTCCGGGAAAAGAAGACTATGTTTGTAAGCTGAAGAAGTCCTTGTATGGACTTAAGCAATCTCCGAGGCAGTGGTACAAGAGATTTGACAGTTACATGCTTGAGCTGGGCTACAACAGAAGTCCATATGATTGTTGTGTATATCACAGCAAGGCAGAGGATGGTTCGATGATATATCTAGTTCTGTATGTGGATGATATGCTCATAGCTGCGAGGTCGAAGTCTGATATCCAGAAGTTAAAGGGGCTTCTCAGTGCTGAGTTTGAGATGAAGGATTTGGGAGCTGCTCAGAAGATCTTGGGTATGGAGATTTACAGGGACAGGTCGAAGAAGAAGCTTTTCTTGTCACAGAAGAGCTACATCCAGAAGATATTGTCGAGGTTTGGCATGTCTTCAGCAAAGCCCTTAAATACTCCTAGTGCTTCAAATGTTCATCTATCCTCAGCTTATGCACCGCAGTCAGAGGCTGAGAAGGAGTACATGTCGAGAGTCCCATATGCTAGTGCAGTAGGTAGCTTGATGTAAGCTATGGTATGCACTAGACCTGATCTTGCACATGCTGTTAGTGTTGTCAGCAGGTTTATGATACAACCTGGGAAGGAGCATTGGCAGGCTGTGAAGAGGATCTTCCGGTACCTTAAGGGTACACCTGATGTGGGGATTAGCTTCGGAAGTGATACAGAGTGCTTGGTGTCTGGGTATTCTGACTCGGACTATGCTGGAGATGTTGACACGAGGAGATCGATGACCGGTTATGTATTCACTCTTGGGAGTTCTGTAGTGAGCTGGAAGGCAACTTTGCAGTCGGCAGTGACATTGTCTACTACTGAGGCAGAGTATATGGCGTTAACGGAAGCTGCTAAGGAGGGAATATGGTTGAAGGGACTGGTTGGTGATCTTGGTCTACATCATGATCAGGCAGTGGTGTATTGCGACAGTTTGAGTGCAATATGCTTGGCCAAGGATCAAGTCCACCATGAGAGGACTAAGCACATCGACGTGAGGTATCATTTCTTGAGGACAGAGAAGAGGATTAAGGTGAAGAAGGTTGGCACCGCAGATAATCCTGCTGATATGTTCACGAAGCCGGTTCCACATGGCAAGTTCCAACACTGCTTGGACTTGCTGAATGTCTTGAGTGGGTGACTCCGCCCTGCGGGGCATTGATGGCGGGAGAGAGAGAGAGAAGGAGCAGAGTACATCAGAGATTTCAGAGGAAGAGGATTCAAGTCAAGGTGGAGATTTGTTGATATGACTTGAATCGGATTATCAGCCGCTACGACTGGTAACCGGGGGCTCAATGTTATTTGGGTTCGGGTTCTGGGCCTGGTCTGTAACCGTTTCCTTTGCTAGATTGGATTAGGTTTAGACCCACATGGAGAAGTACTATAAATACTTCTCATACTCCTCTGTAATCTGTAATCTCCTCAGTATAGTGAAATCGGCTCTCTCTCGCCCGTGGACGTAGCTAACACACATCGTGTTAGTGAACCACGTAAATCGTGTGTCGTGTTTTCGATTCTCGCTTTCGTATTCTTGCTTTGTCGATCCCGGCGATTTCCCGATCCGTAGCAGCGCGTTTATAACACTCTTGAATCACGAATCAAGCGGCGGATCTTCTCCGGTTGCTCACCAAGGCAGCGAGCGATGGCTGGAGATTGAAGGCGGCGGCGATTGCTTGCGACTGCTCGACGAAGAGGAGATCGCGGTGGCGGTAAGGGAAGCGTTAGAGGAGAGAGCGCGCGGGAGGAGCTTGTCGGAGGCCAGGGTTGCTACGTCTAGGTTTTTTCGTCGGAGAAGAGAGGGCCCAGAGAGTTGTGGGTTTCTTCTACTTCGTTCGCTGCATTTCCGGCGGAGATGTTAGAGCGGCGGATTTCCTCGGGAAGAAGGGTTGGGGGTTTGTCGTGAGGGGAGAAGGAGAAGATAGTGGGCTTGTTTCATGAAATTAAAATTTTATTTAAATACATTTTTATTACATTTTTTAATGATGTGGAAATAAAAATAATTATTTTTAATTTTTATTTATTTTTAGCTGACATATCAGCTTTTTTAACGGTCAAACATAACTGTTGACCGCCACCTAGGACAGAGTTAACGGAACTAGACGGCGAGTGACCAAGAATGACATAAATGTATAGTATCAATGGCCAAATTGAAGGGAAAGTGATTCGAGTGGCTAACGTGTAGCAAATAGGTAATATGAGTGACCAAACTTGCAATTTACCCCCAAAATATTCCAGTCCCCAAAACAAAACAAAACAACACCTTAGGAGGAAGCCATAAACTCATCCGTGTTGGGTGCGCGTAGTTAGCAAACGATTTTGCTATGGACACTTTACAGTTAGCATTTTGATGGCCTGGGGTTGTATATACTCCGTCGCGGAGCCAGAACTCATAAGTAATTGTGTCCTCTTTACATAATATAAATATATAATTATTTAATAAATATAATTAAAACTAATAATATTCAAATAATTCATTCTTAGATAATAAAGAAATTTTAGACTAATACAATCATTATTTTCATAAGCAATCACGACGCATTTTACATATTCTCAATCTATCCAACTAATCAATAATTAGCAAATTGGTCGCAGTTCGACTTTGAAACTTGTGTTTCTAATATAGCTCAAAGCTTAAAATGTTCTATCTATACTTGCATTTGCAATAGCTAGAGTCAAAACTAATTTCATAAGACAAGAGAGATCGATTTTTAGGTATTGTGAATTTTGTTTATAGTGTGATAAATTGATTTATTTTAGCTTTTAAACTTGAAATAACATGTACTATAGTAATGAAACACTTTTATGTCACCTAAATGTAATGAGTGCAATTCTTGATTGATACATATGTATGAAGTATTTTATTTTACCCAAAAATTACATGTGTCTCGGGACACATCCCATAGGCCCTGGCTCAGCCTATGTATATAATCCATCTGGTTTGATATGGTTGGATTGCACGAGTGAATCCCGATTTCGCTGTTAGATATATAGTTTTACCACTCGTATGAAAGTTGTGATTGTTTTTCTGAGATTTTTACTCTATTTGTATTGTTTAGAACGCGTCATTTTTATTTTATTTTTTAGCATACACAATACATTGATTGTTTCTGTGATTTGCTAGAAACCATCATTCAAAATGAGTGATTGTTATATCTCACCTTTTAGCTGAGATTGTTGATATAGTAGAGTTGAAATTGTTTTATCTCACCTTTTAGCTGATAAGACATACAAAATCACACATACCAAACGTAGTATTTTGTAATGCATCAATTGATCAATACATGTGTTCGTGCCCAGCAACTATGCGCCCCGAGCCTTCGCACGCAACCCTCCGGTATGTCGTCCCTTGCACGCAACACGACTAACTTGAGCCCAAGGCTGGGCTCGTTAGCACTCTGACGCCCAAGTCAGTCTCAGTTTCTAGAGAGAGAAGTGAATAGTAATTCTAGAGAGAAGTGTCAACCTGAGTAAATGAGGTTCACCAACTCTCCTATTTATGCCTCGGGCCTGGTCGACCAACATCCTCGCATCCCACCTGTCGCCTGACCCGCATTAAATGCACCGTACGACCTGGTACCATGCGCCTCGACCACCTGACACCATACTCAGGCGGTTAAGGCGCGTGACGTTAGCTGGTCCCTCCTCCGTACCACCCTATCCACTGCGTACCCTTGTCGTATGCGCCCTGTGTCAGAGTCCTGGTCCCACCTGGCCTGGGTGCTCCTCTTTGCTAGGTGGGCCGACTTCCCTCATGCCCCCTTGGGCCTACCGGGTTGGGCTCTAAAACTTAGCCCATCCATCCTTGGCCTTGGGCCTGCTAAGCCCGATCCTCTTGGGCCGTGGCTACGCCCCCAACAACATGTATGATATTATGTATGTATTCACAACAATATATCTATTTAACAATAAAAACTTCCAAACAACCCTTACTGTTATTTGTAAAAATAATTTGGGTCTTCTAATATGTATTAAGAAATCTTCATAAACCAACACGATGAATAAACCGGTATTTTTGTACCATATCGGTCAAATAATATCTCAAGCACACCTCTTAACCGAATTAGATAATTTCCAACTTTCAACAATAAAATCACAATTTCAAACCCGATATTTTCATATTTCAAATACTTTTGGCTACACAAACTTCATCTATAGAGAGCGATCTCAAATGTTCACTCTACTGAGCAGTTGCTTCCTTATATTTCGTTGTTCTTTGGATACCTTTCGGCCAAATATCGACAAACTGAACAAACTAGAAGGCAAAACTAGTCATATATAAATTATAATTGGAAGCATTCCTGCGCCCCGTGAGACTCATTTTTCCATCGGGCAATAGAATCGCAGTGTGCACTGTGCTGCACATTCATGCTTTTCCTATCCTTTATACACATTCTCTTGCAACTGAAACTTTTTGCCTTTCTTGCCTTCAAATCTTCAATGTCTTTGTCAACTTTTTTTTTACTGCAAGGCGATCATTTTGAGCGTGGTCCAAGCACGCAGACTCGTTGCTGTCACGAACAACATTACAAAGAACGGGACAAGTTCTGTATCTGTCTATGCGTCGTCGTGTTTGCTGAAACCAAATAATGAAAGAATCATATGCCAATCTCACTTCCAAAACTAGTGTCCAAACTCCACCCCGTAGCGTGTAAATTGTGGTCCTTCCCAACTTAGGTTGTCGTTTTGGGCCGTGGTGTGCGTCTTTTCGAGTGAAAATTTTAATCAATTTATAAATCACTTATACTTCATGGATTTATACAAGGGACAACTCTTCTTTAGATTGGTAATTAATATTCCTGGATATACAAATTTTATGGTGACTCTAAGGACGGTTAGAGAGCAAACCCGATTTCAGAGCTATAATATATATGAAAGCTCGGGCCCTATTTGCGAGAGGGTTCTTTCGATTTTGTTCTTGTACATATATGTTCATATGAATATGGTATTTTGTTTATTAACATGTATTGTGCCCATAGATATGTGTAATACCTTAACTTTGCCAATCACTTTTCGTATAAATTTATTTTTCAATAGGGTTTCATGTAAAAGAAAATATCAACATAAAAGAAAATATCAACCCAATTTACATGGTTTCATGTAAACTGGGTTGTCTTCGAGGGCAAACAGCTTGGGATCCTGGCTCTCATGCGCCAATTCAACTAGCAATACCATGAATGGGTCAGTTTGCCTGTTGCTACCCCACATCTTTTGTCCCTTTACAACAGCCAGTAGTTGCGGCCTTGCGGGGTATCCAACTGAAATGGTCTGTAAGTGGGATGGAGCAACTAAGAGTGGGTCTCACTCGGTAGGTGGGATGATTATTCTGGACAAGGCAGGGGTTGTCGTTTTGGCAAGAGGGGCTCAGTTCCCGGAGTTGGATGATCCTATGGTGGTGGAGTTGCTCGTTCTTCTGGAGGTAATTCTGTAGTGTTTAAGCCGGGGACTTTCGGAGATAAGATTTGAAGGTGATGCCAAAGTGGTCGTTGACAAGATCCACCAGTCTGATACCCGAGATAGTTGGATGGGCGCAATCCCGGAGGAGGTCGTGCATTACTTCGCGATTAATAGTGGCCTAAGTGTGCGATTTGTAGGTCAAATTAAAAAAAAATTTCAACATAAAATATGCATGCATTGCACTTAAAGTTCAACTTCTTAGAAGAAGGATGGCAATATCGAACCGCAGGATTAAACATTTGACCTATCTGGTTGAATAAACTATCTACGTCCACTGACCAAATGATATGATGTTGTACGATTCATCGGTGTCACGCCTACCACGTGTATAGGGGCATGAGCAGCTATGAGCTTGGTAGTGTTTTGCTGGAGTTGAATCAATTATACTGTTCATCATTAACTAGGGAGTTTTACTCCCACATTTTCCTCTCTATTTTGATATTTTCATTTTCAGCCGTTCCCAAATACCGGCAAGACTTCAGAGAATCCAATAACTGAATATACTTCCAACAGAACATAAACAACCCCTTTTTTTGGACGAGTACCTTGTAATAATATTACCAAACATGATTTTGAAACAGAAGAAACTAAAAACTGTCTTCTCTTGTTGTCTGTTCAATGTTCATTCGACGGAGAAGGACAAACAACAAAAAAAGACACAAGGGCCAACATTGGACTAGTGGATCGATTGCTAATTTGCTATACTTTGCTAGAGAACGACTTGAAAGAATCCAAAGGGAGGGGGGCCGAAATTGACAGTATTTTTACTGTATTGTCGGAATTTTGAAACAGCAAAGTCAGGTTCTAAAATGTTTTGTGGTAACTTAGTATTTAAGAAATTCGATTATGAGATCTCCATATTTAAAACTAGTGATATTATTAGTAAAATAATTTCTCCTTTGTGTTTTCGTCTTTTAACTTAAATGACTCTCGTCTATCTAGTATGATAGTTTAATATGATAGTCGATAGAGTGTTGCGTTCAACACCATACTACATGTTCTTGATATATAGGACGGTTAAGGATGAGATACTCATACTTAATAATACAAATACGTACGTGTACAGCATGTAAAATTGTACATGTACAATCCCCAATGTGAAGCAAGCAAGCAAAATGAATCATATATTATTTTTGAATCCTGATAAATTGCCGAAAAACACTTGAAATCACGTGAAAAGAGAACTTGGGGGTCGTTTGGTTTTGGTGATTGTTTGGTTGAGATAGTTACAATACATGTATTGTCCACAATGCATCAATTTCTGAATTTTGCTGCACAAACAATACATGCATTGTTTGCTTTATGTGCCACAAACTATCACTCAAAATGAGTGATATCTCAAGTTTTTTGTGAGATTGTTGAGAATGTGTGATTGAGATTGTTGTTTTTTTTTCATTCAACTTTGTCCTTACCTTTTTATGTGTCTTACTTTTTAATTTTTATATTACAAACAAATTAAGGGTAAAAGTGACATTTCACCCAAAAAGTAAAATAACTTATCTAAATAACACAATAACTATCACACAAACCAAACGATACAAACTAAAATACACAGATTTTTTTATACATACATATATATATATATATTATGCATGCATTAATGACAATACATATATTTAACAATACAACTTTTTTTTTTTTTTGCATCATATGGAGGCACTAGGCCGAGAAAGAATACAGAAGGAGGTTAAACATGGGGAGAAGAGCTTGCCACAACACGGCGCTCAAAAGTGACACCTTGCACGTCGTCCTGAAGCAAAAGGGCAACACCAGTGGGCGGGTCTGCCAACTCATGCATCCCGTAGGGATAGACGAGACTGTGCTTCGAGAGCCAGTCCGCGACTCTATTCCCTTCGCGGTATGTATGAGATAGGCTGACCAGCCAATCTTGACTTAGCTTCCTGCGAATAAGGCCTAAAAGAGTAGCGTAGGGGTGGATGGGATCATGCCTGTTCTGAATCAATTGGATGGCTAACTGAGAGTCTGAAGCCACCCGCACCATTCGAAAACCAAATTTCCAAGTTAACAATACATCTATTTAACTATCATTAAAACCAAACCAACCTTAATTGCATTTGCATGTACTCCGGACTAACGTCAAACAATCTGTTGGGAAGTCAGGTAGGTAGGACCCTTTCCCTCCTTTGAGCGATCACGTTTTGTTTGTCAGTGATCTTACGCTGGGATTGTCCGTATCTGATCACGGAATTTTGAATTCAAAACCCATTTTTTAATGGGGTCTGGTGGTTTGACTAGACTAGCAATGGTCTGTCCACTCCAGTCTAGCAAAAGCTGCTGCAGTTCCATCTCATGCGCCACGCCATATGCCAACCCAAAAGTAACCGACAATCTCTTTGCCACTTGGCACTGTCCTTCCAGTTACTGGGTCAATGCCTGCATCATTGACAGCGAAACGAGTGAGTAAAACTGTAAAAAGGTTAAAAAAAATAAAAGGGAAGAAGAAAGAAGAGAAAAAAGCACACAACCCACCCAGCAGCCTTGACTAAAAATTACCTGCAATTGTGATCCAGAAAGAAAGAAAAGAATGAATGAATGAAAGCGAGGGTCTTCCCACAAATGCTAAATTGCCAAACTAGGGTGTATGAGAAAAGATTTGGAATGAGGTCGCCCTAATTAACTATTGTGACAACTATGTTTTAGATCAGGTAAAAAGAACCCCCACAATGATTTACTGCATTCCAGTAACTTCTATGCAATAAATGATAATTCTTATTGCGAGATCAACCTACTTAAATGCATCCGTACTTTAAGGTTGTCTTATGACTTAAGATTAAAATTAAGTATGAATAGAATTATAGAAAGATTTGACATTAAGCGCACTGCTTACCATGCCACTTGCGTGGAGAGCTCGAGACTATGAAAGAGATCCACAACGGACTAATAGGAAGCGATACTAAGTGAAATGCACAATTTACGTGTCACCACCGTCCTAACAGATACATTCAGTTTATCATTGTCATCTCGTGACAATGTACACATATTACAGATTTACAATGACCCCTTCTTCTCGATGACATCTATTAATACTAATGATGAATGAAAAAAAACAACTTCATGTAATTGATTAAATAGTAACTCAAAAGGCGAGAACTCATTTTTCTCATGTCGTATTAGAGAACCTACACATTGCCCCCATTGAATCATTTCCACTTCCACGCTTTCCAGTTGGAATCAGTCAGCTTCCTAACCATAAGAGTGGTTAGTACCATGCTAACCAGAAGTTGTAGTAGTACAATTATAATTGTAGCCTTTTTTTTACAGTTATATTAGTTTTTTGGTATTGAAGTTATTGGACTACAACTTTGACCAAATTATAGTTATAGTCATTGTATTTTTTTCGTTTACTGATAATAACCCTACAGAATTAACTCAAGTTCTTACTTGGCACTCCATCTGATAATTTTGCCTAAAGCTTTCTCATCACCATAGTACAAGCCACTGCAGCAAGACGAGAATTAGGATGGCAACAAAAACCGAATTCACGGGTACTCACCCGATCCAACCCGGTCAACACGGGTAAAATCCGTATTGACAGGTTTTGGGCCGGGTTTGGGTTTAAACCCGCTCACTATTTACCGGGTTGGGTTTGAGTTTAGGTAAACCCGGTCCATGGGTACCCGCCCACACCCATATAATTAATTTTCTTGATATATTTAATATTATAAACAATTAATCTTATTTATGTTTGTGGAGACATGTCTAATTTTTTTTTCTTCTAATTGTGTAGAATGAAGTTGATCTTATCGAGTGGAGGGTGAAGAAACTTAATCGAAAGGAAGAAGTTTTCAATTAATCATGTTATTTATGGATTAATTTATGATTTGTTTCAATTTTCTTGAGTTTTCTAGATCGATGTTGAACAATTGTATAGTTAATTTGTGATTTGCTTGAATTTTCTAGAATGATGTTTTATATATTGATAATTTTGTACTGAGAGATTAATATTTGAGTTTAATTTTGATAGGAACTTGTTATTGTAAATTTTTTAGACAAAAACCCGTGGGTACCCATGAACCTGTGTATACCCAACGAGTTGAGTTTGAGTTTTACCCCGAATTTTTTTCACAAATAAACCTATAAATTTGGATTTGGCAAAACTCGAACCAACCCGACCCATTGCCATCCCTAACGAGAATCAGTAGTGGAAAAGACCAAACCATCCTCATCCCTCTCACCGCTCTTGTCTCTCTCTGTTCTGATGGAACAGGAATGGAACCCCATCAGACGCCATTACTAGCCAAAATGCTACCCTACAAAAGGAGCTCCTTCCTGAAAAGTCCCCTCATCCAACGGCCCACAGCCACAACCAAATCAAAATCTCTATTTTTTTTGTTAATTTTCAAAATTTTCATCCTCTTAATTTTATAATGTACTTGCTCCCCTGTTCAGACCTCTGCTCCACTCTTTTTTGGGCTGCGGTTCTCGATATGGTGGTACACTCGTTTCCCAGTCCAGAAAATTAAACTAATAATTAACCATTTGTCCATTTACAGAGAGAACAGCAGAGCACCCTCCATTAATATTCCAAGCAGCTTTCCTTTCCCCACTCTTTTCAACCCCAACAGCAAAACAAGCTAAAAAACAGAGCATAAGAAAAAAACAGAGTGATAGAGTAACTGCAAGTTGGGAAAAAGAAGACAATGGCTTCTGCTGTTTCTTCAGCAATTTCCCTCCTCTTCTTCTTCTTGTTCTCCATTCCTGTTTTCGTTTTGGTAGTGGTTCATGGAACCACCATCTCCGAGGAGCTAAGTTCGCTGCTGGAAGTGAAATCAGCTTTGGACCCTGAAGGAAAGTACCTTTCTTCGTGGACCATCAATGGCGACCCGTGCGGCGGCTCTTTCGAAGGAGTTGGGTGCAATGAGAAAGGTCAGGTTGCTAACATTTCGCTACAGGGGAAAGGGCTTCATGGGAAGATATCCCCTGCCATTTCTGGATTGAAGAATTTGACTGGTCTCTACTTGCATTACAACTCCCTGTACGGCGAAATCCCTTCAGAGATTGGGAACTTGACCGAGCTCGTTGACTTGTACTTGAATGTCAACAATCTCTCCGGTGAAATCCCTCTTCAGATTGGCAACTTGGCTAAACTCCAAGGTTAGGCCCCTCAAAATTAAATAATCTCTACTCTGTTTTTGGCTTCCCCTGTTTCAGAACAGTATGCTAATAATTTCTTTTGTTCTCTTTCAGTGTTGCAGCTGTGTTACAACCAGTTTAATGGAAGCGTACCCATCCAGATAGGTTCATTGAACAAGCTAACCGTTCTCGCCCTTCAGTCAAATCGATTTAATGGCGCCATCCCAGCAAGCCTAGGCAATCTAGGGATGCTAACCCGCCTAGATTTGAGCTTCAACCATTTCTTCGGCTCAATCCCAACGAAGCTCGCCGATGCTCCTGTTCTCCAACTTCTAGACATCCGTAACAACACTTTCTCCGGCAATGTCCCTCTCGGTAAGCTACAAAAAATTTAACCCTCTTCTCTTCTGCATCTATTTCTTCATCTGGGTTAGTTGTATTAGATCGAAAATTGCTTAAAGTGTGCATCTTTTCCCCCCTTTTGCTCTGTTTTCCTTTTGGGTTCGTCTATTTGGATGTTAATTTGCTTAAAGTATGCATCTTTCTTCTCTCAGCTCTCAAGAGACTCAATGAGGGTTTCGTATTTGCAAACAACCCGGGACTATGCGGGTCGGGTTTCATGTCTTTGAGACCTTGCAATGCCTCAGAAGGAACCAATTCAAATAGACCAGAAGCTTATGGACCAGGAGATGGGATTCCAAGTACAAGGGAAATCCCTCAAACAGCCGATTTAAGACTCCCTTGCAGCCAAAATCAAACTCACTGCTCCTCAAATCCAGCAACCCACCACCATCAAGCAGCCTCATTCATCGTGGGCTCAATCGTTCTCACCATAGCAGTGCTAGCCATTTCAGCACTCTCATTCATTCACTACCGCCGCCGCAAGCAGAAGCTCTCAAGCACATTCGAGCTGTCAAATCCCCCTACTGATCAGCAATCAAAGGGAGGGATTTACAGGAAAAACGGCTCCCCACTAATCAGCCTGGAGTATCCCAACGGTTGGGACCCTCTTGCTGATGGCAAGAACTGTGGGAATGGCTCCCAGGACTTTCTTGAGAGCTTCAAGTTCAACTTGGAGGAAGTGGAAACTGCAACGCAGTACTTCTCCGAGACGAACTTGCTTGGGAAGTCGAAGTTTAGTGTGACGTACAGAGGGATTCTGAGAGATGGATCCGGTGTGGCGATCAAGAGCATTAGCAAGAGCAGCTGCAGGTCGGATGAGGCTGAGTTTCTGAGAGGGTTGAGTGCTTTGACATTGTTGAGGCATGAGAATTTGGTGAGGTTTAGAGGCTTCTGCTGCTCGAGAGGGCGCGGGGAGTGCTTCCTGATCTATGATTATGTTCCTAACGGCAACTTGTTGAGCTATCTGGATGTCGAGGAAGGTGGTGGCCGTGTTCTTGAATGGTCCACCAGAGTCTCCATTGTTAAGGGCATCGCCAAAGGTCAGAACTTTCCCTTCCCTCTAGTTTTTACTTTTCGTGTTAAGACATACAATGCACAGCAAGAACATTTGATGTCATGTGAACGATCTCTAAATTTCATTGTGGTTTATGTTTTCTGCAGGCATAGCTTACTTGCACGGCTACAAAGCCAACAAACCGTCCATGATCCACCAGAACATCACAGCCGAAAAGGTCCTAATTGATCAGAGGTTCAACCCGGTGTTAGCCGATTCAGGCCTGCAGAACCTCCTCACAAATGACACTGTCTTCTCGGCACTGAAAGCCAGCGCGGCAATGGGTTACATGGCTCCAGAGTACTCCACTACAGGTCGGTTTACGGACAAGAGTGACGTGTATGCCTATGGGGTGATCGTGTTCCAGATCCTCTCGGGAAAGCGCAACGTTTCCAACCTGGTGCGGTTGGGAGCTGAGGCATGTAGGTTCCAGGATTACCTTGACCCAAATGTCCATGGACGGTTCTTCGAATACGAAGCTGCCAAGCTTGCTAGGGTTGCTTGGCTTTGTACCCATGAGTCTCCTATTGAGAGACCTTCTATGGAGGTTGTTGTTCAGGAATTAGGTAACTTCAGTAGCTGCATTTAAGCTTAGGTCTAGCTTTGCAGGTGTACGGTCCTTTTTCTTCTAACTTAGGGGAGGATGAAAGTAAGATCTTGTCACTATTAATCTCAAATTTTCAAATTGCTTGAAGGCTACCTTCTTGTAGCCTTGAAGCCAGAAGGAGATGGTGGCAGGTTTAGAGGATTAGGAGAAAGGCTAATTAGTATCATGGGATGATGGTTAACTCCAGCCATCATAGAAACTTTGCAGCTTTGTAATCTGTAGTTTCACTTCATCCCCCGTTGATTAGTGTCCAACTGGACTCTTGTTGTAATGTAGTTTTGTAGTTAGATTATTTGCTGCCTGTTGGTCTAGTGATCGCGGATTTCTGTCTTTTGTGGAAAAATCAGTGGAATGATTCTGAAATTCCTTTGTAGGTGATTTTGATTTCTGAGGGGATTCATGATATGATGAACCAAAGAGACAATTAGTAAGCAACATTCATGTAAGCACAACAGGTCCTCAGACTCTCAGAGTGATTATGGTAACATATTGTTGAACAACCAACAATGACGAACTGATAGAGCGTTACTGTTTCGATACTGTAGTGCCAGATTGATCGTCTCAAGAGTCAAGAGACAACTAGGAACATTATTTGGCAGTAACATTTCAAATCCTTATGGTTGGATTCTTTCTTTGAGTTGTGACCTTAAATTAGGCCCACCATGGAGCCAACCTTTTTGTTTGCTTAACTTCTTCCACCTTAGGCCAAAGGGACAAGGAGGTATTTCAGCTGGGCCTGACTGACAGTGACTGAGGGCCTCTTGAGCCTTACCACCACCAGTCCACCACCATCATCTATCTTCATCATCGTCAAAGGAATTGACTGATATGTGCATTAAAGGGCTCTGCAACTGCAACCAGGCTGTAGAACACTCTCTTCTCTGACAAATTTGAGCAGTGAGTGTTTGAATGTTGTGGCTGTAATGGGACAGACATGGCCATTTCATAGCTATACAGATCTTATTGGCAAAGCTTCATTTATTATTGTGAATTTGGGTATGGCCTGAAATTAGGTTCCTAAAGCAGTAGGGATGGCAACGAAACCCGAACCCACGGGTACTGTCACGACCTTACTCTCGATCGTGCGGCCCTAGCTCTCAAATCCGTTAGAGCGCTAGGCAGCCTTTCTCTCAACTCGCTTGAAAGCAAAGAACAAGAACACAAGACAAAGGATTGGGAGAACTCTCTAGTGTGTATTACTCTCAAAAATGATGGAATGAGTTACAAGTGAGGGAGATGGCTCCTTATATAGGCCTCTCCTCATACAAGGCATCAATGCCCCTCATAATGTCCCTCTACTACATCAATACACCCATTAAGTCCCCCCATTATGCACTCTATAAATACTACCATAATGTAGCTAATAAGTGCACCATTAAGCTCTCTATTAAGGTGGAGAATCCTAGGAGCATCTCTATGCTACTAGTCTTCCATGCATGACACATGTGCAGCCTTGTTGTCACCTTGTTGGTGCCATGTCATCGGCCACATGTGACATCCTCCCCCACCTATGCTCGCGACGCCCTCGTCGCGTCCTCTTGATGGAATGCCTCGATCAAGTCCTTGTTCTTCCAAAGCGTGAGCTCTTTCTCCCAAGTTGCTTCACTTTCCGGAAGGTTGCGCCACTTGACCAAGTACTCCACAAAGCTTGGATGTACGCCACGACGAGGAATGACACGACGCGCCATGACTTCTTCAACTTCATGGTCGTGTGTCTTGGTGATGAGTGTTGGAGCGCGCTGCGACTCTCTTCGTTGCTCATCATCCTTGTCTTCGTGGAAAGGTTTGAGTTGGCTCACATGAAAGACCGGATGGATCTCCAAGTGCGTCGGCAACTCAACCTTGTATGCCACCGCGCCAATCCTCTTCACGATGGGGAATGGCCCTTCATAGCGGCGAAGCAGTCCCTTGTGCACGTTCTTGAGATGCTTGAAGCGATGAGGGTAGAACTTGATCATCACCATGTCTCCCTCTTCGAATTCCAAGTGCAGCCTCTTCTTGTCCGCCCATTTCTTCATCTTCTTACTAGCGCGTGCTAAGTAAGACTTGGCCATCTCCATCTTCTCGTGCCAGCCTTTAGCGAACTTGTAGGCTGCCGGACTGTTGCCTCTATACCCTGTTGCCACCGTCGTAGGTGTCAAAGGTTGCTGCCCCGTCGCCAACTCAAATGGACTCGTGTTGGTCGACTCGCTGCGGTGCAAGTTGTAGGAGAATTGTGCCGTATCCATCAACTTCACCCAGTCTCGTTGGTTTGCACTTACGTAGTGGCGCAAGTACACTTCCAACAAGGCATTCACCCACTCCGTCTGTCCGTCGCTTTGAGGATGAAATGCCGTCGAGAAGTTCAAATCTGAGCCCATGATCTTGAACAACTCTCGCCAAAATCTGCCCGTGAAGCGCCCATCTCTGTCGCTCACGATGTTGCTAGGAACGCCCCAATACTTGACCACGTTCTTGAAGAATAGTCGCGCCGCATCCTCTGCCGTCATGTCTTTTGGGCCGGGAACGAACACTCCATACTTCGAGAATCTGTCCACCACAACCATGATGCAACCGCATCCATCGACTTTAGGAAGTCCGATGATGAAGTCCATGCTTACACTCTCCCATGGTCGTTGAGGTGTGGGCAAGGGCTCTAGCAAGCCTGCCGGGCTTCTCTGCTCCATCTTGTCTTGTTGGCACACCAGACAAGTCTTCACATACATCTCCACGTCGTCTCTCATACGCGGCCAGAAGTATGCTTCTTCGATGAGCGCTTGCGTTCTCTCGATGCCGGGATGGCCCGCCCACTTGGAGTCATGGCACTCCTTCATGATCTCCTTCCTCAAGTTGGCCCACCTTGGCACGAACACACGCTCTCCCTTGGTCATGATGAGTCCATCCTTCATCCAAAACCGTCGAGTCTTGCCTTGCTCGATGTACTCCGCTACGGTTTTGGCGAAGGGGTCATGGCCAAGGCCTTCAACGATCCGCTCCTTCAAAGGAAACATGGGCTGGATGATGCTTGCGGCGGCACTCTTGCGGCTAAGAGCATCGGCAACGGAATTCGCCTTGTCTGGGTTGTACTCCATGACGAAGTCGAACTCGGCCAAAAAGTCTTGCCACCTCGCTTGCTTGGGGGTGAGCTTCTTCTGCGTCAGAAAGTAGCTCGTTGCCACGTTGTCCGTCTTCACTACGAACTTTGAACCCAACAAGTAGTGCCTCCATGTGCGCAAGCAATGCACCACGGCCGTCATCTCCTTCTCTTGAACGGTGTATCGCCTCTCCGTCTCGCTAAGCTTCCGACTCTCGAAGGCAATGGGATGCCCATCTTGCATCAACACTCCTCCAATTGCAAAGTCAGATGCATCGGTCTGCACTTCGTAGGCCAACGTTGGGTTGGGGAGCACGAGCACGGGCTCCTTTACCACCGCTTGCTTCAAGGTCTCGAATGCTTCTTGGCACCTTTCCGACCAATCCCACGCCTTGTCCTTCTTCAAGAGATCCGTCAAGGGTGCTGCAATGTTGGAGTAGCCCTTGATAAACCTCCGATAGTAGTTGGCAAGGCCGAGGAATGACCGCAACTCTGGCACCTTCGTCGGCGGCTCCCATTCTTGGATTGCCTGCACCTTCGCTCCATCCATCTTCAACTTGCCTCCACCAATGATGTGCCCCAAGAATGGAACCTCCGTGGCGGCAAATGTGCACTTCTCCCTCTTGACATACAACTCGTTGTCGCGAAGGACTTGGAAGACTTGGCGTAGATGCTCGGCATGCTCATCGAGTGTTTTGCTATACACGACGATGTCATCCAAGTAGACCACGACAAACCGGTCCAAGAATGGCTCGAACACTTGATTCATCAAAGTGCAAAACGTGGCTGGTGCGTTGGTGAGACCGAATGGCATCACAAGAAACTCGTAAGAGCCATACCTCGTCACACAAGCTGTCTTTGGCTCGTCGCCCTCTGCTATCCGCACTTGATAGTATCCCGAGCGAAGATCAAGCTTGGTAAACCACATCGCATCTCCAAGCTGGTCGAACAGATCGCCAATGTTGGGAATCGGCCACTTGTTCTTCACCGTCAACTTGTTGATGGCTCTATAGTCGATGCACATGCGCAACGACCCTTCCTTCTTCTTTTGGAACAACACCGGTGCTCCAAAAGGTGACTTCGATGGCCGCATGTAGCCTGCGTCCACCAAGTCCTTGAGCTGCCTCCGCAACTCTTCTAACTCCGTTGGCGACATGCGGTATGGTGCTCGCGAAGGGGGCTTCGCTCCTGGCTCCAACTCGATCTTGTGGTCCACCTCTCTTCTTGGTGGCAGCTTCTTGGGCAACTCCGATGGCATCACGTCGTCGAACTCTTCGAGGACACCTTCGATGAGGGGAGTTGTGATTCCCGCTGAGCCTTCTTCTTCCTCCATTTTCAAGGACACAAGAAAGGTTGGTTCATTCTTCTTGAACCCCTTCAATACCTGCATGGCCGATAAAGCACTATGGGGGCCATCTTCTCTCAAGAGATGGATCGTGTGAAACTCCCCCTCTTTCTCCAAGCACATCGTGTTGGAGTTGGGCTTCAAGAGCACTCCCTCCTTGTCGAGGAAGTTGATGCCGAGGATGACTGGGTGATTGTCCATGGTGACGACGGAAAAGTCGATGAGGCCTTCCCACTCGCCAAGCTTCACTGGCACGTTGTGAGCAACTCCATGGATCGGGATGGACTCCGAGTTGATCGTCTTGAGCCTCCCTTGCCCCTTCTTGTAAGCAATACCCAGCCGGTTTGCCTCCTCGATGCGAAGGAAGTTGTCCGTGGCACCGGTATCCACCAAGGCTTTTGACTCGCCTTGCATGAATTGCGCCAGAACATAGCACCTCCCACGCTTGCTCTCCTTGACGTCGGTCTTTGCCGCGCCAAGCTTGCGGATTGAGCCAATCTTGGCCTCCGCCGCCTTGGGCTCCTCTTCTTGAGCTTCCATGGCCGCCAATCTCGCCTTCCTTGGGCAATCCCGCACTCGATGTGGTCCGTCGCAAAGGAAGCAAGACATGGATTTTGGCTCGTACTTACCCCCTTTGCTCGAACCACCTTGGTGTTGTTGAGCGCGAGTGCCCTCCTTGAAAGGCTTCTGCTGTTCTCCACCCTTGTTGGGCTTCGAACTCTTCTCTTTGCCGCTGCTCTCTTGCCTTTTGTACTCGACAAAAGACTCCGCCGTGGTCATGGCAGTTGCAAGGTCTTGCACTCCTCGACGTTGCATCTCCATCTTGGCCCATGGTTGCAGCCCATCAAGAAAGCCGTGCATGGCCTCCTTGTCCGTGATGTCCGGGATCTCTAGAAGCAGTTCCGAGAATTCTTTCACGTATTCTCGAACTCCACCCCTCTGGGTGAGTCTTCTCAACTTCGAACGGGCTTCAAATTCCACGTTCTCTGGGTAGAACTGCCTCTTGATTTCTCTCTTGAAATCTTCCCACGTTACCATCACACAAGTACCTCTTTCGATGTCCGCTTCACGTCGCCTCCACCACACCATTGCAACATCGACCAAGTATAGTGGAGCGGTACGAAGTTTTACCTCATCCTCTTGGATGCTGGACGCCTTGAAGTACTGCTCAAGACTCCAAAGGAAGTTCTCTAACTCCCTCGCGTTCCTTGAACCTCCGAAGTTCTTCGGTCTTGGAACATCAGCACGTGGGACGGATTGCACCGGGGCTGGTCCGTTAGCCATGGCTCTCTTCACGAGAGTGACCTCACTCTTGAGGTCCGCAATCTCCTCTTTCACGCCGACCAGCTCAGCCTGGACTTGCTCTTTCACAACTTCAAGGGCGTTGTTCATGGAGGTGGTGATGGTGTTGTTGATGAGGGCTATTAGCTCCTCCCGCATCCCATCATGGTTGATCTCTAAGGTTGTCAACCGACCAGCCATACCTTGAACATCGCTTTGGACTTGGGCGATGTTACCACCCAAATCCTCGATGGCAGTGATGTCTTCCGCAATCTTCACTTCCACTCGAGCAACACGCCTCTCTAGCGCCGCCATAGGATCACGAGTGCTCGACTTGTCACCCTTTGGCTTGGGATGCTTGGTTTGATCCCTTCCGCGCTTCTCGGTGTCGGTAACGCCGCTGTCTGATCCCGACATTTTTGGTGAGGTTCTTCCTTTCCTTCTGGCTCTAGGTTCAACTTTGCTAGCACAAAGCCGAACCAGGCTCTGATACCACTTGTCACGACCTTACTCTCGATCGTGCGGCCCTAGCTCTCAAATCCGTTAGAGCGCTAGGCAGCCTTTCTCTCAACTCGCTTGAAAGCAAAGAACAAGAACACAAGACAAAGGATTGGGAGAACTCTCTAGTGTGTATTACTCTCAAAAATGATGGAATGAGTTACAAGTGAGGGAGATGGCTCCTTATATAGGCCTCTCCTCATACAAGGCATCAATGCCCCTCATAATGTCCCTCTACTACATCAATACACCCATTAAGTCCCCCCATTATGCACTCTATAAATACTACCATAATGTAGCTAATAAGTGCACCATTAAGCTCTCTATTAAGGTGGAGAATCCTAGGAGCATCTCTATGCTACTAGTCTTCCATGCATGACACATGTGTAGCCTTGTTGTCACCTTGTTGGTGCCATGTCATCGGCCACATGTGACAGTACCCACCCGACCCAACCCGGTCAACGCGGGTAAAATTCGTGTTGACGAGTTTTGGGCCGAGTTTGAGTTTAAACCCGTTCATTATTCACTTGGTTGGGTTGGGTTTGGGTTTAGGTAAACCTGCCCCATGGGTACCCGCCCACACTCATATAATTAATTTTCTCGGTATATTTAATATTCTAAACAACTAATCTTATTTATGTTTGTGGAGACATGTCTAATTTTTTCTTTCTAATTGTGTAGAAATGTTATTGAGTGGAGAGTGAAAAAAGTTAATTGACAAAGAGGAAGAAGCTTTCAATTAATCATGTTATTTATGGATAATTTGTGATTTGCTTCAATTTTCTTAAGTTTTCTAGATTGGTGTTGAACAATTTGTATAGTTGATTTGTGATTTGCTTGAATTTTCTAGAATGGTGTTTTATATATGGATAATTTGTATTGAGAGATTGATATTTGACTTTAATTTTGATAGGAACTTGTTATTGTAAATTTTTTACGACAAAAAATCGTGGGTATCCATGAACCCGCGGATACCCAACGGGTTGGGTTGGGTTTGAATTTTTCAAACCCAGTGGGTTTTACCCTGATTTTTTTTCACGAATAAACTCATGTGTTTGGATTTGACAAAACCCGACTCAACCCGACCCATTGCCATTCAGGTCTTTAGTTTGCTGATGGCTAATGTCAATGGATTACTAGTTGCATCCACATTTTTTTTGTGAGAGTATCCATCCACATTTTCTGACCTATCATTTCGTTTCTTTTAATAATTAGTTAATAACTTGAGTAATAAGTCAAAATATTCAGTCTCGTTTCGTCAAATATTATATAGAAATAGTGTTACAAAATTGTACCCGATTGGCATGAATAATTGAGAGAAAACAACATGCTGAAAATCGACGAAAACTAATAACATATAAGACGTGAAAATCGCCTCATATTATTGCTTGTATTGTATCACTAATGAGTAATAACTAAACCAATATAAACATTTTTAATTTTGTTGAGATTTGGCTTTTGGATGAGAAAGCAAAGTAGCCAAAATACAGTTGGCCCAGTTGTTTTTGAAAAATCACGAGCCCAGTTCATGCACTACCAAATGACGCAAAATGGGCATTCCACTTAGGGATGGCAACAAAACCCGAACCCACGGGTACCCACCCGACCCAACCCGGTCAATACGGATTTTATCCGTGTTGACGGGTTTTGGGCCGGGTTCGGGTTTAAACCCGCTACACTATTTACTGGGTCGGGTTGGGTTTAGGTTTAGGTAAACCCGCCGCATGGGTACCCGCCCACACATATAATTACTTTCCTGATATATTTAATATTCTAAATAATATATCTTCCTTAAATAATTAATATTCTTTATGTTTGTGGAGACATATATAATTTGTTGTTTCTAATTGTTTAGAATGAAGTGGAGAGTGAAGAAACTTAGTTGACGAGTAAGAAGCTTTCAATTAATCTTATTGTTTATAGATGTTTATCTTTAATTTTGAACAATTTGTATTGATCATTTGCGGTTTGCTTGTATGCTCCAGATTGGTGTTTTTTGTATGAATAATTTGTATTAGAAAATTAATGTTAAACTTTTATTTTGAAAGAAACTTGTTATGTAAATTTTTTACCACAAAAACCCATGGGTACCCACGAACCCGTGGATACCCAGCGGGTTGGGTTTGAGTTTTTCAAACCCAGCGGATTTTACCCCGGATTTTTTTGACGGATAAACCCATGGGTTTGGGTTTGACAAAACCCGCCCCAACCCGACCCATTGCCATCCCTAAATTTCCACTAGAGTCTAGAGGGTTAGCTTGTATTTCTTGGTTTGATATAGGATCCACTGTTTTTCTTCTTCTTCTTCCTTTCTTTATTCGTCTTCTGCTGCGGTGTTACAAGAATAAGTAGCTGATAGGATGGTCAGGTAGGTTGTTAAACCGGGACCGTAACCCTTGCTCTGTCTCCACATGTTAGTCTTTTTTTCCATTTAAATTAAATATCAAGGGATTGTTTTTTCTTTTTCTCATTCTTTGATGAGGTCATACATGCTTGAGATAGTAGATTTACTAGATATAAAGTGATTCGAGACCGATAAATATTTAATGAATTATTTGTGTGGATCCACAGACTTATTAAAAGGTTTGTTCTGAACTTGGGGACATTCTTTCCAGCCTTATTCAAATAAATAGGGGGTGTTGTTTGGTTTGAACATAGGCTCAAACATGATTGCAACTTGCTCGACTGTCGCCTCTCCTAATAGAATTAGATCATCTGCAAAAAATAAGTGGGACAGAACTGGAGCCGACCGGGTTAGCCGAATAGGATGCCTGTAAGGTGAAATTGCACCTATTCCCACTGACGTTGATGCTGATTTTCGAAAAGGCGCGGACCTCACTCCCTGCACAACTCGTGTTCCCCTCTTTCTCACTCTTTCTTTTATTATAAAAAAATACATTATTTCTTCTCTCTCCCATTTACAACAAAAATGAATCTAACTATCCTTACTATCTTTGTTCTAATTACAACTTACATACTTACATTGAATGATGATTTTTTCATTAAATAATCCAGTGCTAAAGACAGTAATTATAAATGTGAATATGATTATCACTTTCTACTATCGTGGTAAAACATGATAATATATATTGAAGAAAATTACAAATCTAACTACCATACAATACCATAATGTATAACGTGGTAAAACATGCTACTGAAATTTACAAATCCATATGGTATAACATGCTAATTTTTTTTACAAAACTAACTATCATACAATACCACATGGTATAACATGGTAAAACATGCTACAAAAATTTACAAATCTAATTACCATACCATATCCCGCCATCAGGGGTAGTGTCTATTCTTTAGGATGATACTCGGGGAGTTTCTTTTGAGAGGCGGATTGTGCCCCGCCAGTGTAACTCTTCCTCTCCTCAATCCTCCATGTAACCTCTTTTCTTGGCTTTTGCCTCCTGCTATGCAAAAAAAAAAAAAAAATACCATACCATATCATATGGTATAACATGCTAAAATTAAATACAAATCCAACTACCACCACATGGTATAACTTGGTAAAACACACTACAAAAATTATAAATCTAACTACCATACAATATTACCATCGTAGAAAATGGTAAATTGAATGACCATAAATTAATTATAATTACCATAAAATACCACATGGTAAAAGAAGGTAAGACCATATAAAAAATATAAATCTAATTACAACCCTCTACGACACAATATACATATAATTTCTCAAAATTGGTGTCGATTACCACTCAATTCCATATGGTATAGTATGGTAATATCAATATATTTAGTTACCACACAATAACATATGGTATAGTGTGGTAATATCAATATATATTTTGTTACCACACAATACTATATGGTATAGTGTGGTAATATCAATATATATTACCTAAAAGGAGAAAAAAATATGAGGGAGAGAAAAAAAACTTGTCGTCCTTCTCATATGATTTCCTCCGCAATCAACGATTTGATGAAGAAAAAGAAAAAACAAAATGAAAGAAGGTGGCTGCAATTTTTATTCGTCGTTTGATGGAGAAAAAAATAATGAAGAAAAGAAGCGAGCAAATCTAGATATGGAGAAGGATATTGAGAGAGAGAAAGATAAAGGAGAGTTGCAGGGAGAAGACTATTTGTCTCTCCTCTATTGAAAAGCCAGCCATTTAATGTGCGATAAATTAAAAAAAATATAAAATATAAAAACGGACAAAAATGCCCTTCCCTACCATGCGTCAAGTCGAGCCGCACGATGGATTTGTCCCCTAGATTGACGGTCTCTATGTGGTTACTGACCTGATCCTACATCGGTTAAACCTAGTGAGGGCCTACCTGTCCCGCACAAGTCGTCATATACCTTGTTTGGGGTGGATGTTGTCTGATAGTTTGAGACGGGATATGAGCATTATTTCGATTTGCCCTACCCAATTTTCGACCTGTTTTTATCATAATTTGCATCAATACATTTAAGTATGTTTCTTCTATTGGCCTTTCTAAAATCATATTTTCATCCTAAATAAATTTTTAGAATATATTTTTCAATTATTTAGAATCTATGAACTATGATTTCTTCAACTATATTTATTATTCATTTATGAAGTGGTTTATCTATGTGTTCTTGTAAAGTTAAATATCGACCTTCTTTTTCCAAATAACTGATAAGAATGAACGAGTATAGGTATTGAGGTACCCACACTCAATAGCGGATCCAGAGGGTGGCCAATCCGGGCCACGGCCCAGCCCTCCTCTGGATCTGGAGCTAGTATAACCCTTGTGAGTTTGTCGATTTTAGCCATTCGGCCTAGTGTTATTTTCTAATAGAATTTTGTGTAATTAGGAAAATAGGTAAGATGAATATATTCAAATCACAAGTCAAAATTTAGCATAGAAATTCTAGCTCCAATAATTCTCGTCTAAAGAAAAACAAACAATGAAACCTAAAATTCTAAAAGTCTAAAACTTAAAAGACTAAAAGAAATATGAGGTTTGTTCACTTTGAAAAATGACTACAGCAACTGGTGGAAATAGGAATGAACACACAATAGAAATTGATTAGTCGATTGATTTGTCTAGTGTTGACATTGCATGTTTCAACTATTAATACAGAGAGAACCTTTTCAACAATTGAATAAATGAAAAATGATTTGCACAAAAAAATGAGCGATGGATTTCTTGACGATTGGTTAACTATTTTATTTGAAAGAGAATAGTATGCTATTGGTATGAATGTAAACTCCATTATTGATGATTTTTCTATATTAAAAAATCCACGTGTGCAATTCATATTGTAAAAAATATATGATTTTTTTTGCAATATTTAATTTTCTAATAGAATGCGGCACAGTGCTCGACTATGTCCTGATCCGCCGCTGCCCACACCACTCATTGCGATCACCAATTGAACCATAGTGTAGGCTCACTAATCAACGTTGCATTCAACCCGCTGGGATGGGCGAGTGATGTGGTGGATCACGTCCAATGCCCACAAATCTCATATGCGTTCTATAAGTCACTCGTTTCTCTCTCTTCTCTTTCTGCTCTGCCCTCTCTCCTCTTTGAATCTTTCTTTCTAGCCGTTACTGCCTCCCAGCCCTGTTCTGGATGTTGATCCTCCTCCCCCAGTGAGATGATCTGATCCCTTTGATGGTTACTGCGGTGACATTGAAGATGTATACTGTTGCTCCCCCTGTGAGAAGACCTCTTTGTTTGACTGAGTTTGATGCTGAAGCGGCGTGCTTAACCCAAGCCAGCTGGGTGTTCAGAGTTCAGGTACAGGGACTTCAGCAAAGGGATTTATGGCGGACCTGCTGCTCTGTTCAATTGATGGGTTTGAGCTACTGGTTCTCTGCACGTTTGGTGGTAGGAAGTTATTGGATCCCTGAGTTCAAAGGTATAAAAAGAACAAATGTAGATATCAGTCTCTTCAAGCCTCCATTAATGATGTGGAAGAAGGATTTCGAGCCACCCAATTCTACAGAAACAAATAAGAAAGCCAAGGGATTGGGGGAAGTCATAATCACCGGTCTAATCAGACCTAACAATGGAATAAATGCAGCTGAGGGGGATTACAGAGAAGCAAAAGGCTTTAAAAGGAGGGGAAGACTTGCTCCAAACACTATCACCATCAGCCTAGTTCTTCTACTCAATCAAAAGCAAACTACTACTACTATCTACCCAGAGAAAACAGAGAGTGGGAAGGGAAACACAAAAAACATGAGTGTGAACGATTTGATCAATCAAGCAGGGGAATGGGATATTGAAATGATACCGGATGTTGAGAGACTCACCAATCGTTTCTCCTTGGTAGTTAAAGTCTTCTCTGAACGAAGTGTGAGCCTTAGGGCTTTGAGAGGCATGATAAGATCTGCCTGGGTGGATAACCCCAAGCCAAAAGTCCAGGAGATGCCAAATATCCAACCTGTCTACGAGAATGTCATCACTCTGGATTTTGAGAAGAAGGAAGAGATGGAAGCGATTTGGCTGGAGAGACCCTGCCCTATATCTGGCACGCTGATGCAAGTGAGGAAGCTGTCTGGGCTGGAGACGGCTAGGAAAATCAACTTCAAGATGGTTGATTTCTGGGTTCAAATCCACAATCTCCCTGAAGCGTACAGATCTGAAAGTAACATTGGCATGGTTAGCAGAATGTTCCACCAGATTATTGATATTGACCGAGCAGCTCTGCAATCGCATATCTACTGGAAATATGTGAGGGTTTTCGTCCAAGTGGACACCTCGAAGCCACTACCAGATGGATTCTACATCCGCCATCAACAGAAGAGGACCTGGGTCGAATTCAAGTTTGAGATGTTATTCTCACTTTGTTACTGCTGTGGAGGGATTGAACATACCAGATTGGAGTGCGATCAGAGGAGGATCGATGAGGAAAACGGGATCCAGCCACCAGCAATCCAGCATTGGGGACCGTGGTTGAGGGCTAGCTCTCCGCTTGTTTCGCCCCGATCGTACCAGCAGCAGGAAGGTGAAGCTGTGGTGATTCATGATGCGGCTTTGACTTCCGTCTCCCCTAGCGGAGGTCACCTGCAGTCGCCGCCGAACACCACGACCGGAGCCATCCCTTCATCTGCTCCGACGGTCCCACACCCTGCGGTAAACCCCCCTGTCACTGACCTGTCCCCTCACTCGAGCTTTGCTCAGAATTTCCCCCTGTCCCCATCAACGAATTTCCTCCACAACTCTGGCAACCTTTCACCCTCTCCCCAAAGCCACCCAACTTTTACCCAGATTCCTGTGAACTTCCCCTCCCCGTCCTAAGGATTTGGTGTGGCGAGAAATCTGTTCGGTTTCACCCACTCTCCACCGCCGCCTCAAACCCTCAACTTCAACCCTAGCTGCCTGTTTCCTCCACCGGGCTTTGGGTTCACTAACCTAAGCCCA
Organism: Linum tenue; assembly: GCA_946122785.1. Taxonomy (NCBI): domain Eukaryota; kingdom Viridiplantae; phylum Streptophyta; class Magnoliopsida; order Malpighiales; family Linaceae; genus Linum; species Linum tenue. Next base: position 50,302,157 of record CAMGYJ010000004.1, on the reverse strand, counting down.
TTACCAACCCAGGCCCAGAACTTATTTACTTTCAACCACAACTATTTCTCCAGCCCAAGTCAGGCCCAGACTGCTGCTTACTTGAGCCCAAATAGGCAAGGCAGGCAGACAGCCAACATCAGCCCACGGATCCAGAAGAAGAGGAAGACTTCTGGTCGCCATTTCACTGACCAGGGGAATGAACAGACTGCTGTTCAAGTTGAAAATGTGGAAAATAAAGCCAATGATGATGCTACTTTCCCGCCAGGGTTTGAACCCGATTTTGCTGTGGTTTTGGTGGCCGATTCCAAGCCACCAGGGGTCCCATGAATGCTATTGTGTGGAACTGTAGGGGCTTCGGGCAGACCCCCACAGTTCGACAACTTAGGAAGTTGGTAAAGAAACACCATCCGACTATCCTTTTTCTGTCCGAGACTAAGAAGGAAGAATCTTATATGCAGTCTAAAAGAAGAGGTTTGAGGTTTGCTGAGGAATTCTATGTCAATCCGATTGGGATTGCTGGTGGTTTAGCTCTTTGGTGGGTGTCGGGCTTACCCATCATAATCCTTGATAGTAGTTGTTTTTTTATCGATGTTTTAGTTGATGTTAATGGGGGTTTTTTTATCACGTTTGTTCATGCCCCGTCTGATCCGGCTCAAAGGAGGGACTTTTGGGATCAAATTAGTAACCTGAGGTCTAATGTTGATGATAAATGGGTGGTTATTGGGGATATGAATGCTGTGTTGTTTGCTGAAGAGAAGAAGGGTGGGAATGAGCCTAGAAATATTTCTACTTTGCCCTTTAAATCTTTTGTTGCTGAAAATGGTTTAATCGATTTGGGGTTTAAGGGCTATCCCTTTACGTGGAAAAACAACCAAGAAGGGATGCGTCGTATTGAGGAGAGGCTCGATCGAGGACTTTGCTCTACTTCGTGGTTCTCCATGTTCAATAATGCTATGATCTTTCATGAGTTGCCAATTGAGTCTGACCATTGTCCATTGAGATAGGAATTTGAAGGGAACCGAAGTAAGTCAAGGGCTCCATTTCGATTCGATACTAGATGGCTTCAAAAGGAGGAGTGTGTTGATATTATTAACCGGAATTGGGAAGGTGAGGGCTTTTGCCATGAACGACTGCAGAAATGCGAGAAGGATTTGACTCGATGGGCCCGACAGATGTTTAAAGATCAGAATAAAAGGGCTGAGGAAATCCAGGTGAGGTTGGGAGATATTCTTTTACTTGATCGGTCAGTGGAAGTCATCGAAGAAGAAAGAGGCCTCATGGATGAGCTTGCTGCAATCTGGAAGGATGATGAATTGTTGTGGAGTCAACGGTCCCGGGTTGATTGGCTTAGTGTGGGAGACCAGAACAATAAATTCTTTCATGCTTCCACTTCTCTCCGAAAACTTCGAAACAAGATATCTGCTCTTAAGGATGATAACGGGAACTCGATTACCCAACCTGAAGATCTCTCGAATCATGTTTTGGGTTTCTACCAAGCGTTGTTCACTAAGAAAGAAGGCCTTAATGATGATGCCCTACATGATTTCCCTAGGTTGGTTTCTAATGAAATGAATTTGGACTTAGACAAAGATCCAACTGTTGAAGAGATTCGAGCTGCGGTGTTTGACCTTGGTCCTACGAAATCGCAGGGCCTGACGGGTTTGCTGGGTCGTTTTACCGTAAGTTTTGGAGCAAAATTGGACCAGACTTCTGTAGTGGCAGTAGACTACTTCACCAAATGGATCGAGGCCGAAGCGCTGGCATCCATAACGGCGCAACAGGTAACGCGTTTCTTGCGCAACAACATTTTGTCGCGCTTCGGGGTCCCAAATGCACTCATTTTCGATCATGGGAAGCAATTCGATTGCGCGGAAGTGATAGACTTCTGCGACGGGGTAGGAACCATTGCAAGATTTGCATCGGTGGCTTACCCCCAAGCAAACGGCCAAGCGGAATCCTCCAATAAAGCGATCTTGCACGGCCTCCACACCCGCCTGAATGAGGCCAAGGGCAATTGGGCAGACGAGCTCAACACGGTGCTATGGGCGCACCGCACTACATACAAAGTGGCAACGGGCGAAACCCCTTTCGCTCTCACGTATGGCACTGACGCGATAATCCCCATCGAGACAACAACACCGACCTATCGGATCACTGAGTACAACGAAGAAGCGAACGACGAGGCGCGCCTATTAGAGCTCGAGTTGTCGCAAGAAAGGCGCGAGTTGGCAGCCATCAGGCTAGCTGCAATGAAGGAACAGGTAGCCAAGTACCACAACGCAAAGCTGGTCCCACACAAGTTAATCCTTGGCGACCAAGTACTACGGCGGAACTTCCGCCCCGACCCCAGGCACGGGAAGCTCGCCTCGACATGGGAAGGTCCTTACTTAATCCGCGAAGTAGTCGGCGCCAACACATTCAAACTCAGCGAGTTGGGGGGCAACAAGATTCCAAGAACATGGAATGCCCAGAATCTAAGGAAATACCACCGTGCAGATTAGCGTGTACCACGTTCGCAATAGCGCATTAGCGCAATAAATAAAAGGACATGGTTCAAAAGAACAAAACTTAGCAATAGTCCAGCACTATTCGCGCCCACTCAGTTCGAAAGAACAAAAAATTAGCAATAGTCCAGCACTATCTGCGCTCGGTTCCACGGAACAAAACTTAGCAATAGTCCAGCACTATTCGCGCCCACTCAGTTCGAAAGAACAAAAAATTAGCAATAGTCCAGCACTATCTGCGCTCGGTTCCACGGAACAAAACTTAGCAATAGTCCAGCACTATTCGCGCCCACTCAGTTCGAAAGAACAAAAAATTAGCAATAGTCCAGCACTATTCGCGCCCACTCAGTTCGCAAAACAAAAAATTAGCAATAGTCCAGCACTATTCGCGCCCACTCAGTTCGAAAGAACAAAGAAAATTATTAGCAATAGCCCATTCAGCCCCGCGCAACAACCAAAGCGAAAGACATATAGCAATAATGAAGGAGCGAAGACGAAAGGCGAACAAGAAAGTGCATTTGGATTACGTCATTAGGGAGAACAAAGGAAAACAACATCTACGCGCATAGCGCCATCAAAAAAACAAATAAACAAAGAACAACAATCGCCAAACGCGCCCAACCAACTACGCTTGCCCTCCTTCATCAGTATGGGACCGCGCTAGGACGACCTGCTCATCATCCTTGGTACCACCGGAGCCTTCCTTACCCGCGCCCTCCTCATCCGCGCTCTCTTCCTCCTCCTCCTCGTCCTCCTCCGACTCCGACTCGGACAAGGACTTCTTCTGACTTATCCACATCTTGACGTGCTCGACCATCGCGCGAGTATCCCAGCTGATACCGGGGTTCTCAGGTCGGACCTTCTTCCCAACCGCGATAACAGCCTTTGTCATGGCGTCCGCCATAATCCTCCCAAAAGGTTGGGACGACTTGTACTGGCCAATCGCCGCAACCCGGGCCTCACGCACAGCCTCAGCCTTCGCCACACTATGGAGTTGGACCAAGTCATCCTTCTCCTTTTGGAAGTCCTCGCGGGCCTCCTTCAGCTTTCCTTCAAAATCTTCCGCCAGCTTCTTCTTCTCCTCAGCGAACTCAGCCTGCAGCTGCGCCCTAATGGTATCGCGCTCCTCCGTCCGGACGCGCTCCTTCGCAGCCTCCACAGCAGCCTCAAGCCGGCTTTTCCAGACGCCCAGCTCAGTCAGGGCCTTGTTGGCCTCGTTAGTGGCCTTTTCCGCACGGCTCTCTGCGCCGGCGAGCTTCCCCTCCAGCTGCACAATCCGAGACTCATCCGTCTTCAGTTTTGCGCGGGTAGAAGCACGATCCTGCTGGGCGCGGAAAGTCGCCAGCAAACCCTGCACAGACAGCAGTTTACAACTTAACAAAAAAAAAAAAAGAAAGAGAAAAGAGAATTGTGTGCCAAAACGTAATATACTTACCGCCCAATGGATTTGAGCCAGATCCACCAGCGGATCCGACTTCTCGAACCGGGGGGGAATGCTGAGCACAGGGCCAACCGCCCGCAGAGCTGCCTGCGCCGTTTGACTGTTACACGCCGCGCTAGTGTGCAACCGCACGTCGCGGTAATAGTCAATACCCGGAACGCCTAACAGATCAGAAATCTTCCGCTGCGCAGTGGCTCCAGAAGTGCTTGGAGTCGCCAGCCTTTCCGGGTGGGGGGAGTTACCCACCCGCGCCTCGGGATCGACAATGATCAGAGGCTGCTGGCGTGCCTCCTGCACGCGTGCCTCCTGCACTGGAACCTCTCGTCCCTGCGGCTCCGCAACCCGCGCAGCCTTCTTCGGGTTCCCATCACCCTGCTCCCTCTCTGGCTCCGACTCCTTCCTCTTCCCGCCAGCCGTGGGGGCACTGGTGGGCTGCCCCCGATCCCGCCTCTTTGTACTGGCAGCCGGCGCGTTGCTACTCTGCGCCCCCTCCTTCTGCTTCTTCTTCCCCTTCCGCGAAGCGCGAGGCGCCTTCGCAACGTTATCTACCGACATCATGCTCGCGAGGTCGGCGAAATCAACATCTGCACCAAAATATCGTAAGAAACCGGTTAAATATGACAGAATGCAAAGGGAAAGGAAAATAACTAACCATCAGCAAAAAGCTCTTGCAAGATGGCCTCGCGAACTCCGCGCGTGTAGAGATTCATCTTCTGATTCAAACACGCTTGATACTCTTTTTCAAGCCCATCATACGCGCCGACGTGGGACTCAAACTTCAGGGTACTACCCTTCTTCCACACAGTGGGCTCATCCACGTGCTCGCTCGCCCACTCCCCCGGAACCGGCCTAACGTAGAAGAAGCGCTCAAACCACGTCTTCTTCAGTTTGGGGGAGCCATACACGAACCCATCAGGCCTGTTGTCGCGCCGCTTTATGGACAAACAGTCACTCGTCTTGCTCGGCTCCTTGATCTTGTAAAACTTGCGGAACAGCCCATACGTGGGCTGGATGTTAAGCCGCTTACAAGCGAGGCGCAAGCAGGAAGCATGCATCACGATGGATAGAGAGAGGCGCCCAACCGAGCAGTTGAGCCGCCTGTATAAGGCGCACAACAATGGGTCGATGGGAAACTTGAAGCCCATCACCCAGTACTCGCTGTACACCCCAAACCACCCTGGGGGGCAATTACCCACTGTACTCCGAACTGAGGGCACCGCGTACTCCCAGTGCGGAGGCAAACCCAGCCCGCGCACGATGTCCTCTACGTCCTCGCGCGAGTAAATTGAGCCGTGATCGGGTCCCCCCAGCAAGTTGTCGTGCGGAGCCGGTTGATCGCCCCACATCTCCGCCCAGTCAAGGACGGTGTAGGCCGCGTCCACGTAACGAGGGCCGAGACGGCTCATCCCCTCGGTTATACGTACCAAGTTGACAGGCTCTGCAATCACCGGCGCTGACTGAGTGTCAGAATCCTCGCGCTCGTCCGCGTCCGCAGTACTAACACCCTCCGCGACCCCGGACCCCCCATCGCGGTCGCGCCGGATTATCAGGACGCCTCGAGGCTGCGTGCTCGGTCCCTCGCCCCCGTGGACTACTGCATCTTCATCCGCCTCTGTCTCTCCGAGGACGAAGTCAGGATCCGAGTCGACTCCGGCCGACGGCGTGGACGGAGCTCCGCCGTCACCAGACCCGCCGCCATATTCGCCGCCATATTCGCCGCCGGAATTCGCCAATTCCAGCGACGGATCAGAAGAAATACGGGAAAGGGGGGAAACATTACCTTCTTCGTCTTGTACGATCTCAACCTCGCCGACGTTGGTGTTGGTGTTGTCCATGATAGCAATAAGCAACAGAGAAGAACAACGAGTGAAGATTTAAGATTGTAAAAGAAGGAGAAGAATCTCGGCGAAAAACCAGAGCACGAGAAGGAAAGAGCAGGACTCGGATGGAAGAATGAGGCAGAATGAATCCCACCCCCAACAACGTGGTGATACTTATAGTTATTAGGGGTAAGTCGAAAGGTTAAAGTAACCTCGAAGATCGCAACCGTCAGACGTTTCGAATTTCAAAATTCGCCCGCCCAAATGGACAAACCAGGTAAGGACACGTGGACACCTATTCGAAGTAGGTACTAGCCGCCGACGGGACAAGTTCCGCACGGCGCCTGGGGGGCATAGCACACCCGCGAGGAAAAAGAAAATCTCACAAAGATCGCACGCACGATTCAGGGAAAAAGAAAAATCTCACCAAGATCGCGCGCACGAATCTGGGAAAGAGAAAAATCCCAAATCGTGCGCGCGATTCGAAGTCCCGACTCCGAATATCTCGCTCAAGCAGGCAACTACAACAGAACCTCTCGCACGGCTACGGAACGTCAAGGCGCACGCAGGAAACCCCGGGAAACGCGCCCAGGTCCGAGTCAACCAAGCGAAGACCTAAACAGAGGGCGCTCGCAGAACACCCTCTGATGGGGGGCAATTGTTGGGCATGTGACTCGGACCTAACCACGCAAAGTAAGGCGCGCCGACCTAAGACGCGCACGAAGGAACGAGGCGCGGCACAACGTGGTAGATATTAGAGGATGCGCGCGGACGGAAAGAACCAACGCGCGAAGACCCTGAACCCCTCACAAAGATGCGCGAGCGGGAAACGCCAAGGCGCGGAGAGCCGGGCGCGTCACAAGCCACGCGCATACTGAGAGTGCCCAGCGAGTACTAAACCACAGGGCTAAGAGGAGTCTCGCCCACAATCCCCGAGGGGCGGCCGCGTTGGGATCTGGGAGATGGTCGTAGGTACACCTCTGACACGTCCTAGGTAGAGGCATGGCCTAAATCCCCGACGTGTCAGTGGTCATGTCAAGGTCATGTCAAGGTCAAAATGCCACCATGTAATCCACCCACTCACCCACCACCGTGTAGCCTATAAATATGGCATTTACTCCGGTGGGTGAGGGAGATCGCATTTTTCACCACTCTCTCTCTACAATAATAACTTATCTCTCTAAAATCTCTTCTCTGGTTCTCACTCAATTCTCTAGTTTCCGACCTTCGATTAAACCCATTGCTTGCACTTCTTCTTGACCCCAACTCTCACTCGAACCTCACACCTACACTCAGTTAGGTTCAAACAGTTTTCTTACGAAATGGCTACCTGATTATTGATAAAAGGGATTCTGGACTCCTTTTTTGTTTAGAACCCCCACTTAATCGACATTATGATATGTGTATCCGGTAAGAGTATCTTCCACCTCCCTCCACTACTGTAACCACGTGTTGAGAAGGTATTTGCAGGTCACCAAAATTAGATGACAATGGCACTGGCACAGCTTAGACTTTAATAATACTCATGGATAAAAATAAATAATATTATGACAAATAGCAATTTATTTTTCCTTTCACCGACCAGTATTGTATCCTCTAACCACACACCATTAACCATCAAATTTTTTTTTTTTTGGTAATAACCATTAACCATCAAATTTGAGGGGAAACGCAAAAATTATATAACATGTATTACCAATATACCAAGAGTCATTTGTGAGAATTTTCATAATCTGAAGTGTGATTTTAATGTTATAATTATGAAGTTATGCGACTACAACCAAATTTTTGTCTTGTTTCCTTGATTAATTCAATATAAAAATAATCACATGTATCCATAGTTCATAATCATGGAATTCTTTGATGTCCTAATTGATGTTAAAATATAAAAAAATTATAGTTGTATGTATAAAATCAACCCGTTCAAAACCCATCTAATTATTTTTCCAAACTCATCCAACCCGTTCATTTCTTGTGGTTGATGTTAAATTATAAAAATTATAGTTGTATGTATAAAATCAACCCGTTCAAAACCCATCTGATTATTTTCAAAATTCATCCAACCCGTTCACTTCATATGGTGAGTGACAGATAGGGCTGCAAATGAGCCAAGCCGCTCGCGAGCAACTCGGCATTCGAATCGGAAAAAACTCGTTCGACACTCGACTCATTATTTAACAAGCCGCTCGCGAGCCAACTCGTTAGTTAACGAGCCAAGCCTGAGCTAGACCATGCTCAGCTTGATAAGCTCGCGAGCTAGCTTGATTCGGTGGCTTGTCGAGCTAAGCTCGCGAGCTGCCTTGTTTTGAGCTTGTGGAAGGATGAATTACTCTTTTAAACATGAACATTGTCTTCTAATACAGATGCGTATGAAATCTAGATGTTATTTATAGTTTGTAGTGTTCTTTCTATCATTTAAATTCTTATGTTTATACATTTTTCCAGCAAAAATGATTTTAAATCGAGCTCATCTTGAGTCGAGCTTGTACTCATCTTGACAAGCTATGTTAATGAGCATTTATCGAGCTCTACCGAGTCGAGCTCGAGCTAGATTATTTTTATTCAAGACGAGCTCGAGCTGGAGCTGGATTATCAAAATTCGAGTTCGAGCCGAGCTCGAGCTGAAAAATTAATAAACGAGCCGAGCTCAAGCTAAGCAAAAACTCGACTCGACTCGGCTCGTTTGTAGCCCTAGTGACAGATACATATTTAATTGTGTACGATCGGATCGATTTAGGTGATGAAAACCGCCCATCAATAATAATGGTCCCCCTAGTAGCTAGTGCTTTGTAGTTTGTACATGGACGGGAAAATGATTTAAATCTTGCAAACATTTTCTCTCCAAGATTCCATTTTCCACATGGACTAACGAATAATACTTAATAATAATTTAGTATTTACATCTTACATTGACAAAACAAAACTTAGTCGAGCAATTAACTGGCTGGCTAATTAATAATACCACCAGATTACGCTTCAATCTTCCCCTGTGGGGATCGGATCCTAAACACGTGCTCTTCCCCGGTACATTTATCCACCTTCACCACCCACCGGCTCTTATTCCTCGCCGGCGGCGCCATCCGGGTCACCAGCAGCCCTTCTCCGATGGGCAGCAACTGGGTCCTCCACCGCCCGTCGGATCCCCACGACCCGCTCCCAAACGCATTGTACCCGACCACAACGGCGCCGTTCTGATTGCTCCCGGCCTGCTGCTGGACCGCTCCAAGGATCCCCTCGTGATTGTCCAGGTGGCAGTCGATGAGGACAAAGTCCGCGCCGCTGTACTGGGCCGACGACGACAGCAGCTCATGGGCCTCCCCCGTCACGAAGCCCACTTTTCGTGACCGTGAACCCAGGGCCCGCCTCGACAGCTCGGTCTCGTGTTGGGTCCGGTGGATGCAGACCACCCGGCCGCCGGTCTGGTGGGCCGCCGTCACCAGGGCGGAGAGCATGAACGACGTCGTCGCGGTGGGTGTGGCGGAGGCGACGACGATGAGCTGGGAGTTGTTCCCGGCGGCGAGTGCCGAGATGAACTCGGCCGATTCGGGCTCCTTGCTGGATCGTTGACCCTGCTCTTTGACCATTTTCAGGGTTTTCAGGAAGGCGTTGGTGGCGTTCTCGGCGGACCAGTTACAAGCCATGGTTTTTTTTTTGTTTGGAGATGAGAGCCTCTTTTTTTTTTAGCTGTTGGAGAGAGTGTGGTGATGGTTGAGAATTGAGATGGTGAGTGGATTGACTTTGTGGGTTTTCTGGTGTGATGATATATAGGGGGGAAGACAAGAGGTGACAAGGAAGGTCCAAGTGGGTGAAGTTTAAATAATTGAGTGAATAATACCAACTAGGATTGGGTTCAACAAATTGAAAAAAACAATTCATCATTTGTGTCACAACACAACACACTAGGTGAATAAACACATGAAATTGTGGATCAGATTTTGACTGTTAAGTTAATTGCTTGAGGTCTATTATTTGTGGCATATTATTGAGTTTTGAGTAGATTTTGTTCACACCAATTTATTACAAGATTAGTACAATATCCAGTTGACGTCGGTATGACGAAATGTATAGGCACGGGGCACGATGATTTTCAGATTGATTTCAAGTTGGGTTGAAAAAAGCGCTCGACGTAAAGGCTAGAGCAAAACGAGAAAATTTCAAGTTGTGACAACGCTAAGGTGTAGACTCGAAGGTAGATGATATTTGCAGAGCTGAAGTCGGTGGGGGGTAAATATGAGTTTCACCACAGACGTCGCGGTCAATGGTGATTTGCAGAGGTCAAGGGTAATCGGATCTCGTTTTGAACGAAGCATGACGTAGCAGAAGCAAAGGAGTGCGAAAGTCAGTGATGGTGGCCAGTGGGCTCTCGACTTTAGAGGACAAAATGGAGAGAGATAATCATTTCTCCAGGCCTTAAAATACTGCCCCACTTCATCGGCCTGTCCACCCAGTTTACCGCTAAATGCCCAGGCAGACACCTCATTAAAGCCTTTTTGGTGGATTAACGTTAACTCTATGTTCAACTAAGGTACCGATGGACCAGTTTGACATGAAGCATAGTCACACACACACTATGTTTGTCCGATACAATACCGAGTTTGTACTGTAAAATGATCGACCTGTCTCGACAATAATCTAAAAGATTCAACCTTCCAAAAATTGTTAAAATTTAAGGAAGTACACATGACTTGAGGTAAGCTTCTGCGATGCCGTTGTGCTACAATGATATGAGAGCATCTTAGATGATAGATATTTAATTTAGTGGGATTAGTTTAAGAGTGGCACGTTGTGGTTTACAGATTACAGGGTGGTGTTTACGTTTGGGGAAGGTGGATTAGCTAGGCTGTAATGTTGTTAGATGCGCAACACCAACAGAGAGATGCGCGGCAATTGGTTAGGGCTTAGAAGCTCTGCAGTCTGCAGGCAGTAATTTTACACGGAGGAGACAAATCGACGACAAAGCTCCCACGTTGTTGCTGACAGTAAGCCAACAAAGCCTCTGTTTCTCTAATTCTAAAATCGCATTCTGGTCAAATACTTTTGGATGGGAATAAAACAGTGTGCGCGCGCGGTACTGTACGGGTGGTAATTGGGGCTGGCTAATGGCCAATTGGAGAATAGTTAATTGAAACACAAAAATGGGTTTATAGCCTAGTTGCACTTAACGTGGTTTGGAATTGAAGATTAATCAGTAATGTGTGCCTTAATTATATATTGATCAGAGTTGTGTCTTGAGAGTTGAGAGCATTAATGCTGGAAACTAGTTTTAGTTTTAGGAAGGGGAGATATGCTTAATTACGTACACCGCATTCATTGGTGTCCAGTCCACATTTTAATCTACAAAACTGCTGAAGTTTCTGTCAACTTGATTAGGATTCAGCTAGCAAGCTTGTTGTAGTTTTGCTTTGTTGTTTGATTATGGCATTGTGTTTTTTGTTTTAATGTGTAATCGGTTTCATTGTCATATTTATGTAGGTCATTCGTTATGCGGATTAAGGAAATGAGATAATCAACGGTTACAAGTTTTGATAAAATAAGATCGATAGGTAGTGCAACTATATGTGTTGAGAAGCGAAAATGAAAGTATACGTTCTCGTCTCGTCTTATTTTTGTATATTAACTCGATTTCAAATCCTTATGAGTAATTATAATTAAGAAACAAAATTATAATCACATTTAGTGGACACCTTAAATATGATTATATCTGATATGATTGCTCGTTTTCTCTTAATGTTCCATACATGTCTTTGATATTAAACTTTGGGTAAAATGTCTATTTTTTATCCAAACATTTTTTCAGATTCTTTTATATTATCCAAACCTATCGAAATACTAAGAATTAACCAAATGTTAACTTCCAGTTAGCAATTTTGTTAGTAATATTGACTAGGCGAGTAGGCAAACTGTTCAACGGGTGAAAATTTTACTTGTACTAGAGACAACTTAGCTTCACCTTATAGGAGTACCCAACTAAGGATCACTAAATCTCTTCCAAAACCCGATTTTGTGCCGTGAACGGTGCCACACACGTTGGGCTTACCTCAATTTTAAGATTTCAATTATTCCAACATGGAAGACCAACTGCTTTTCATTTCACACATGAGCACCCTGTTTCGATACACGAGTCCATAACACAGTTTGAAAGGAGTCACCAATACCACATGAATTCAACGGTCTTAAAGCCACTAGTTCACAAATCAACCGGCACAACAGAGAGATAGATAGGAAAAATCTTATACTTTAACATCCTCCATAGTGCTACACTACCTCCCTAGGTTGCATATTACTATAAAGACTGTCAATACTCAGCATACTGAGCAGGCAATTGCAAGGAACACATACTTGGAGCCCTCAAATTTAAAATTTTGGACAGTGGACTAGGCTCCAAGCACACAAACCGATCTAAGCAGTCAAAATAGAAACATCCCCTCACACTTAAGTTCGACATTGCCCTCAATGGAGAAGAGGGAAGTATAAGGGGAACGATGTTACCGGTATGATCAGACTGCAGTGGGACTGGAAGGCGGACCACTAGGAGTGAAGAGGACTGGAAATGGGACCAGTCTGTGCAAAGGCACAATTAAAGGGAACACAAGAACTCAACCACAATACGTTAGGTCCATTTTTCAGCCCAATAGTACATCATTCAAAGGAAAAGAAACAAACCAACCAAACACCAGTTTGCACCCTAAATGAAAACAAAGGACAACACAGACGAGCTATCGAGTACAGCCTACTCGAGCCCGCTAAAGTCGATATGCTCCATTCTGGTTTGTTTTAGGTGATTTGTGGTATGTATTGGGAGGTTTCTAGTGTGCTTTTTGTGGTTTGTTTTACCGTGTTTATGGTATGCCTTAGAAAGTTTCTGGTGTTTATATAAAAATATTTGTGGTTTGCTTTTTGGGATTTTTGGTCTGTTTTAGGCAATTTGTGGTCTGGATTAAGTGGTTTGCTTTTTGAGATTTTTTGGTCATTTTTGTTACAAAGACAAAGTCTTTGATAGCTTCATCAAAACTATGATATCAACTCGTTATATGCGATAATGACCAGTAGAACTCTCACATATTTGACCATGGCCACTGAAGAGAAGGTTCATCATAGTCAATGGGCTCTTTCCCCGAGATTTTTTTCTCCTTTTCGTATGCCATCGGCGGCGACACATATTTGTAATTAAGTAGAAAAGGTTTGGGGTGGGCGGGCAGGGCGGTCCGGTGGGGTGCAACACACAATCGGCAGGCCTTCAGAAAAATATTAACGATAACGTAAAAAAGGCTAATAGTTTGATGCACTATGAAAGATTTGGCTAATTAATAGAATTTTATTAGGTTTGGATAATATAAAAGAATCTGAAAAGATTTTGGATAAAAAATAAACATTACCCTTAAACTTTCATATCATATGATTGCCAAAACACTCTTTATGTACTGTATTATTATATGATTCTCTAAAGAATAAAAAAGAAATTCAAGTTAATCACATACGCTATTCCTCTCAGTTCTACTCACCCTAAACCTGGATTCTGCTCCAATCTTCCTCCGATTTTCTATCAATGTTTCCCTAATTCCCTTCTCAAATCGCTAGTATCTTTGTCAAACCCCAACATTACTCTGTAACATATTTACATACTCAACACTCCTTTCCTTGTACTTTCATGTTATGCACATCTATCTAATGATTACAAACCCATGAATCTGCTCTTAGCAACTAAATAATCCATAATCTCCATGTACAACCAACCTTCCCAATTTGCTTACCTAAAGTACACGCCGTGGAATGTAATCTAAACCAAAGATCTGCCCACAAGACAAATATATTATGGCATGGATCCCAATCACATGGAAGCCTAACCTCAGAGGGTGGATGGGGGGAATGGATTTGGACAGGGAAGACAAAGAAACCCTTCACTGTCACATTCAAAGTGAAAGTGTGGGGAGGAAAACATGAATATGGTCCATTGCACATACAGCAAAAGCAGAGGAAGGGACAAGGAGTACAAAGCCATTAGTAGAGCCATGCTTTGCTGATAAAAGGGAAGGTGGGGGGCAGCAAACGTTAAAGAACTGAAAGCAATTTTCGGTTTTATCTCACTTGTTCATCGATAGATCGATCGATCTTACTAGATAATGTGTATCGACAAGTTTTGTCTGCAGATTGTACTGATCTATGCATACATCCAGAGTAATTTCTGCAGTTGGCAATGCAGTGCAGAGTACAAATCTGACTGAAATCTGGTGGTTGTTTCTGCAGTTGGGCCATGATTCTTGTTCCTGTCCATGAACCCAGTTCAGGGTAATAATTCGAGTGGTTGAGGGCGAATCTATTATATATCGAATTTTTGTATGGTTTCGTTGATATGCTCTTTCAGATGAAGGCCAAGCAATGGATGTGGTAGTTAGAGCACACACCCGTTCATCATAACTCAGTGCTTAAATCGTCTGTTAAACGATTGCGAGGTTTTGAACACCGAGACTTTTAATTGTCCACTGGGACAAGAACAAATTGGAATGTTTCACCATTGTCACATTCAGAAGAAAAAGAAAAAGGTGCATTGGACTATTGGAATTGGCCATACACTGCAGTACAAACTGACTGAATCTGGTGGCTATATTTGCAGTAGTAGTTGGCCATGATTCTTGCTACTGTCCATAACCCAGTTTAGGGTAATAATTCGAGCGATTGAGCGAGGGGGAATCTATTATATATGTATCTTATATCATTCGTTGATATGCTTTCTCAGATGAAGACCAAACAATGGATGTGGTAGTTAGAGCACATACCCATACGTCACAACTCGTGCTTAAATAAATTATCATAAACGATCATATGAGGTTTCAAACACGAAATTTATTGGTTAAAGAATTCGATACCATGTCAAGAACCGAATACCTTGAGAGCTTTACCATTGTCACAGTCAAGTGAGAGAAAAGAAGTGGTCCATTGCACATGGAGCAAAAACAGAGAAGGGACAAGAAGTACAAAAGCCATCAGTAGAGCCATGCTCACTAAATAAAAGGGGGCAAAGAACATTAAAAGAACTGGTTGCAGTTTTCGTTTTTATCTCACTTGTACATCGATCGATCTGAACTAGATAATGCTATGCATATCTAGTAATGTGTAAGGACAACTTCTGTCTGCCCAGTAGTGCAGATAGTACTCATCTCTATATTCAGTGCTAGCAATTTCGCAGTTGGCCATGTACTGCAGTACAAACTGACTGAATCTGATGGCTGTTTCACAGTTGGCCATGATTCTGGTTGTTATCAAGAAATAGTTGGGCGTAATAATTCGAGTAGTTGAAAAGAGAGTTCAATATATATTGGTATCTTACCATTCACTTACACGTCTTTTAGACACAGGTCAAGCAAATGAGTTTGAGATTTGCACGAATTTGTCATTATGCATGCTTTTATATCAACGATTAAATCTGTATCGAGGATTCAAATATGAATTTTGTGGGTCAAGGGATCTTATTTCATATAAAAAAATCAGTAGGTCTCAATAACTCGAGTTCTTGACGGAGCCACGTCCGAAAGAGAAATCTTTTTACCATTCCCTTGGAGACTACAATAGCATAAGACATGATATATAATGGGAAAATCGTTGGGTGTCAGAATTCTAGTAATCCCAAACTCTAATTACTAGTTGATGATTTAAGGGGTCGTTCGGATGAGAAATTTTAAAGATCAATCTTACGCTATTGTCTCGTTTTGAGACAATTATGTCAGATTGATCCGTTTGGCTTCATATAACTTGAATGAAGTAATTTGTCATGAGAAATTTCAAATTGACTCCTTTTGTGGTAATCACAATTGTCTGAGGTGGGGTGTGTAATTCAAACGGACCCATTTAAATGATTCATTTTGTAAAACGAGGGAATCGGTCAAATTGTCTCGTTTTGTAATTGATCCATCTAAACGAGATAGAGCGACGATCAAGCCTACCCAGAATTTCAATAAAAAGACTTTCGTTAAAGAAGATATGTAACTAATAAGAGAATGATTTTCAAACTTCATGTTGTACCTCTCCCAAACTAATAATCTTGCAGCATGGAAATTGACGATTAGGTAACTGTACTATATACACTTAACAACAATTTTAGAGGAAGCAAGTTGGGATGGCTACACATAACGAGAAGTCAAGGTCTTTGTCCCCTTGGGGAACCCAGTGACCAAAGAGATCTAGATCCAAATCAAGCTGCTCCCTTCCCAAAAACACGGCCAATTAAAACCCTAAAAAACCTCCTATTGGTGTTACGTTTTTTTTTATATTAAATTGTTGTGTCCTGTTGTCTATGCTCTGTTTCTGCTAGCAGAGAGCCAGAGGGTCCCTCAAGCTAGCTGAACAACAGGTTATAAACTCCACCGTTTTGGCAGAGCCTTGCAGCAGGTATGGCCTCGCCAACATGCAGTTCACTCAAATGTCTCGTCTGTCTACTCTAAAGCTCCATGCATTCAAACATTATTATGGCATTGATTCCTCGAGCTGATGCGAGTGAATCCAACTTGCAATCTCAACGTGTTAACGGTTGCTGGATCGCGCGAATTTCGTGATCTATGACGGTTTCGGATCGTGCATTCTCTACGCGATAACGGTTCGATCAACGGTTAATCATGGTAGGATGTTGTTATCCTATTTGCTCTAGGACTGTATTCGGGATTGAATGCAAGTGGGGGATATTACCAAGAAGGCGGGGGGCGGTGGTGTTTTTATGGAAGGAACGTGGGGGCGGGATCAGAGATGCATATACAAACAAGTTGTGGGCGTGGGGAAGATTCTGCTTCACTGGCAATTGTTTCCATTGAAGGGGACATTTCTGTATGGACCAACTAACCCTCCTTGATAACAATATTGCAAGTTTTCTTATAGTATGTATGTAGTTGATGTATATCCAAATTCTTTCTTATCAGCTTGTGCACAGTGTTAATCGGGTTATAGTTTGAGCTTTATATAACGATGTATCTATTCTATAGTTTAATTAAGGGTAAATACAATTTAATATCCAAACCTTTCATTTTAAACAATATAATAGCCAAACCTTTTCGAAAACAATCTAATATCCAAATTGTCAACTTTCCGTCCGTTTGACCGTTGGTTGACACTTCAAAAAAGGCTTGTTTAGGGGAAATTGTCACAATACAACTTTGTTTTCTTGTTTTGGCATTGGAGATGACTGAATATTGAGATATTCTATACCATCATGGTGGAGTCATGGACTCCTCGGGTTTGAAACCACGATATGTTGGTGGTTTTTCAGAGAATATATCGATGGATATTGATGAAGCGTCGTACTTCGAACTTTTTTGAAGTGTCAACTAACGGTCAAACGAACGGAAAGTTGACGATTTGGATATTAGATTGTTTTCGAAAAGGTTTGGCTATTATATTGTTTAAAATGAAAGGTTTGGATATTAAATTGTATTTACCCTTTAATTAATAGTGAGATGAGAAAACAACAACTCCATTTCAAAATCCCGACCTTCATAGCGTTTTGCGGAGGGGCATTTCGAGGAGTAAGAAAAAATAATTAAACTGCCGGCCTGTGTGTGTTGTCACGTGTGTAAAATAGTGCGGAATTGTAAATGAGACTTTGATTTACGTGGTTCTTCTTCACGTTGTGTGAGGCTTACATCCACGGGAAACCCTTTACGCCTTTATTGATTGATTGATCGGCTGGTTACACCAAGCCGTCTCTTTATACCCTATGTTACAATCATCATCTAGGGTTACAGAGTTTGTGCAATGAGTGACGAGATGGGAGGCTGATGCCGACGTGGGCTTCGTCTGTGCATGGGCTGCATGCGTCTCGTGTGGGCTGCATGAGCTGGTCACCAACTCTCGGCCCAATACTCCCCCGCAAGCTGGAGCATGCAGATCACGAATGCTCAGCTTGGACAAAAGAAACTTGAATCGATCTGCCCCAAGTCCCTTAGTAAGTAAATCTACGAGCTGGAGTTCGGAGCTGACTTTGACCGGAAGAATGTGACCAGCTTGAACTCGTTCGCGAACAAAGTAACAATCCATCTCGACGTGCTTGGTGCGTTCGTGGAAGACTGGATTGTTAGATATGTGAAGGGCGGCTTGATTGTCACAGTGAAGGGAAGTCGGTCTGTTCTGTGGCACACCAAGCTCACTAAGAAGCCATCGAAGCCAGACAAGTTCGCTAACCGTGCTAGCCATGGCACGGTATTCAGCTTCGGCTGACGACCGAGCAACAACCCGTTCCTGTTTAGCTCTGCAAGAAATGGGTGCTCCCCCCAAGGTGATGAAGTAACCTGTCGTGGAACGTCGGGTGCTCTGGCATCCTCCCCAGTATGCATCACAATAAGCGGTGAGCTGCAGTGAATTAGAAGAGGGAAAAAAGATACCTTGACCTGGACTGGACTTCAGGTAGCGGAGGACCCAATAGGCAGCATCCATGTGCATCTGACTAGGTGCCTGAACAAATCGGCTCAAAATGTTGACCGCATAGGTGATATCCGGTCGAGTGATAGTGAGATATAACAACCATCCGACCAATCGCCGATAGAGCGAGGGGTCCGGCAAAACATCATCAGTAGTGCGAGTAAGCTGGTGGTTCTGCTCAACAGGAAAGGGGCTTGGACGAGTACCCAAGGTGCCAGCATCTTTCAATATGTCAAGAACATATTTTCGCTGACTAAGAACCACCCCATCAACAACACGGGCTATCTCAATGCCCAAGAAATAACGAAGCTGACCCAGATCCTTTATACTGAACCTACCATCGAGAAAAGCCTTGACTCGGGAGATAAATGGGAGATCATTCCCTGTTAGAAGGACGTCGTCAACATATATGAGAGCTGCAACAAAGGTGCTCCCCCGCTGATAGATAAACAAAGAAGCATCAACCGGTGAGGAGCGAAATCCGAACTCACTCAAAGCTGATGTAAATTTCTGGTACCAATTACGGGAGGCCTGCTTTAGCCCATACAAGGACTTGTGGAGATGACAAACACGTGTCTCTCCTGGCTCCCGAAATCCCTGGGGAATCTCCATGTAGACTTCCTCATCGAGATCACCATGTAGGAATGCATTGTTGACATCCAGTTGATGTAGGTGCCAACCCTTGCTTACTGCTACAGAAATGAGGCATCAGACTGTTACCAACTTCGCGACAGGTGCGTAGGTGTCATGAAAATCCAGCCCCTCTATTTGGGTATACCCTTTTGCTACCAAGCGTGCTTTGAAGCGCTCAATGCTGCCATCCGGATAGTACTTAATCTTGTAAACCCATTTGGCCGCAATAGCACGCTTTCCCGGCGGTAGCGACACCAAGCTCCATGTTCTATTGGCTTCTAATGCCTCGATTTCTTTAGCCATGGCAGCGCACCATCTTGGGTCACGAATTGCCTGGAGAAAGGTGGTAGGCTCTTCACCTCGTGTAACGGCTGCAAGGAAAGCACAATATTCTTGTTTAAATCCATCATATGAAACAAATGATGATAGAGGATAAGTAACAGGAGGAGGAGTGCTTCCCTTATCTCCTGGAAGTTGTGTATCATAGTCGGCCAGGTACTTTGGCCGTACCCGCGCTCGATCACTGCGTTGAGGAGGGGGCGCTTTGGCAGCAGAATCAAGAGTGGAAGGAGTGACCTCTTGGTGAGGAGTTGACGAAGGTGACGAAGGGATTCCTCCTGGAGAAGAACGTGTGGTCTCTCCATGGGATTCCGAAGAGCCTTCATGCTCCATTGGTGAGTCATCACACGAGTTGGGTGACATGGCCTCGGCATTTGGTTCCAGCGCCTTAGCTTGAGGAGATTCCTCATGGAGAGGTGAGGCATGATCATCAGTCGGCCTCCCCACCTGCCGAACGGAGTCCTCAAGGCTGGAATCCATTTGAATTGTCGGCCGAGGGATCCAGTGAAGTTCCCGCTGCATGTCTTCTTGGAAAGGAAAGCTCTTCTCATGGAATTGAACGTCCCGAGAAGTGATGACACGGCGGGTAAGTAAATCGTATATACGATAACCTTTTTGAGAAGTGGCATAGCCAAGGAACACGCCGGCCCGGCCTCGTGCATCAAATTTCCCAAGATGACTATGCGTGTCCTTGTAGTATGCGAGACACCCAAAGATACGTAGGTGACGATAAGCAGCAGGTTTACCCAAGAGAATCTCGAAGGGATTCCTCCCTGTGGCAGTAGTGGGCAGCCTGTTAATGAGATAAACCGCAGTGAGAATACATTCTCCCCAAAAACGAAGAGGAAGGCTAGCCTGGAACCGCAAGGCCCAAGCAGTGTCAAGAATGTGCCGATGCTTGCGCTCAACAACTCCGTTTTGCTGCGGAGTATCAGTGCAAGATGTCTGTAACAAATTGCCTTTGCGGGTATAGTAGTCACGCAATAGCTCGGTGTTGAATTCAGCTCCATTGTCTGCCTGAATTCGTTTAACAGCCTTTCCAAACTGTGACCGAACCATCTGGCAAAACTGTAACAACTGGCGGCTCGCCTCTGACTTATAACGCAGTAAATAAACCCAAACACCACGTGAGAAATCATCCACGATAGTTAAGAAATAATAAGCACCACTCAAAGAAGCAACTTTATAACCTCCCCAAAGATCCACATGAATAAGTTCAAAACAAGTAGTCGTCTTAATAGTACTGTGCGGGAAAGGAGAGCGTGACTATTTAGCTCTTGAACAAGAATGACAGGGTCCATCATTATTCTGAGATAAAGACAAAGACAACATGTTGCCAACATAAGAAAGCTTTGCTGGTGAAGGGTGTCCTAAACGAGCATGCCAATCAACTGCAAAATCCATACCCCGTTGCTGAGTTGCGCAAGCTTGCGCCCTCCCATGCCCAAACAAACATAGGTAATATAAACCATCCTTGAGCTCACCTTTCCCAATCAATTTCTTGGAGCGTAAGTCCTGAATGACGCAAAATCCATCAAGAAAAATCAAGGCAACACGATTATCACGAGTCAACCTACTCACTGACAGTAAATTACACCGAAATTCAGGAACATGGAGAACCCGCTATAGAGTGAAACCAGGTTGCAATTCAACCGAACCAACTAGTTTAACCGGGATACTTGCCCCGTTGGGAATACGAACCAGTTGATTATTAACAGGTAATTCTGTATTCGACAAGAGATGCCCATGCATAGTGATGTGCTCGTTGCACCCGGAATCAAGTAACCATTCAGAACTGTCAGAGATATTACCTGCCATATGAGCCTCGGGATCATCCGAAGGTTGATCGGAAAGCTTGAAGAACTGTTTGAGCTGCTGAAGTTGAGCGACGGTAAAACCAGCCACTGGACTCTGCTCGGCTTCGACTTGAGAGGCCTTGGGTTTGCGATGTGATCCATCACGGCTACTGTCGCCAGCGGCGCGTCCTCGACGCTGAGTGCGATCACTGTCTTTGTCGCGAGAACGTTCCCGATCACGGTCATGGTCACGGGGTGGATACCCAATTAATTCATAGCACGTTTCACGAAGATGACCCTGCTTGTTATAGTGCGTACAACGAAGCTTCTCACGCTTGCCAGAGCTGCGGTCTCGATCCCTTGTCCTCTAATGCTCGCCTTGAGCAACAAAGGCAGCCGCCTCGGGCTGAATTTTTCGGCTCTGTGCGATGAGCTTTTGCTGTTCAGCATTTAATATGATGTTAAATGCTTCACCCAAATTAGGGATAGGCTTCATCGCCAGAACTTGTGTTCGGACACCACCAAAAGCCTCGTCGAGGCCCATAAGGAAGTCCGCACACGCACAGTCCGCACGTGCAGATTGGGGGAGGAGTAATAGCAGAAGATTCCTCCCAGAGCGCCTTTAAGCGCGTGTAAAAGGTCGAGACGGGCTGCTTCTCTTGTTGAAGGAGCGAGATGAGGCGGCGCAGTTCATAGGCGCGCGACGAACTTCCTTGGCCGAACCGCTCTTGCAGGTCCACCCAAATAACACGAGCACTCTTCAGCCAGCCTTTGACCATGGCGTCATAACGGACCCAACCTCCTCGCGCCGGCTGATCAGCAGGCTTGACGAGAGTACCATCCACAAAACCATACTTATTTTTGGCGAGCAGGGCGTCCTTCATATCGAGGACCCATTCGCCGTAGTTCGAGGCAGTCAAAACATCACCCATGAGCATATTCCCGGGGCCATCAGACTTGTGCAGTTGAAGCTCGTCGGGCAACTCATCCTCCGACCTCAAACTGCTCGATGCGGGCTGCTTCTCACCATTCTTCACGACGGAACCAGTATCATCGTCGTCACTCATGATGAAGCGGCTAGATCACCGGGAGCTTAAAGCTCTGATACCATGTAAAATAGTGAGGAATTGTAAACGAGACTTTGATTTACGTGGTTCTTCCTCACGTTGTGTGAGGCTTACATCCATGGGAAACCCTTTATGCCTTTATTGATTGATTGATCGGCTGGTTACACCAAGCCGTCTCTTTATACCCTATGTTACAATCATCATCTAGGGTTACAGAGTTTGTGCAATGAGTGACGAGATGGGAGGCCGATGCCGACGTGGGCTTCGTCTGTGCATGGGCTGCATGCGTCTCGTGTGGGCTGCATGAGCTGGTCACCAACTCTCGGCCCAATAACGTGTGGCAGATGACATGGCGCCAACAAGGTGACAACATGGCGGCTGCACATATGGCATGTATGGAAGACTAGTAGCATAGAGATGCTCCTAGGATTCTCCACCTAAATGAGAGTTTAATGGTGCACTTATGAGTCACATAATGGGTGACATTTATAGAGTGCATAATGGGGGGGACTTAATGGGGTGTATTGATGTAGAGGGACATTATGAGGGGCATTGATGCCTTGTATGAGGAGAGGCCTATATAAGGAGCCATCTCCCTCACTTGTAACTCTTTTTTCTTTTTTTTTAAAGTATACTTGTAACTCATTCCATCATTTTTGAGAGTAATACACACTAGAGAGTTCTCCCAATCCTTTGTCTTTGTTCTTATTCTTTGCTTGCAAGTGAGTTGAGAGAAAGGCTGCCTAGCGCTCTAACGGAATTGAGAGCTAGGGCCGCACGATCGAGAGTAAGGTCGTGACAAGTGGTATCAGAGCCTGGTTCGGCTTTGTGCTAGCAGAGTTGAACCTAGAGCCAGAAGGAAAGGAAGAGTCTCACAAAAAATGTCGGGATCAGATAGCGGCGTTACCGAGCACGAGAAGCGTGGAAGGGATCACACGAAGAATCCCAAGCCAAAGGGTGACAAGTCAAGCACTCGTGATCCTATGGCGGCTCTAGAGAGGCGTGTCTCTCGAGTGGAAGTGAAGTTGGCGGAAGACATCACTGCCATCGAGGATTTGGGAGGTAACTTCGCCCAAGTCCAAGGCGATGTTCAAAGAATGGCTGGTAGGTTGACAAGCTTGGAGATCAACCATGATGGGATGCGGGAAGAGCTTGTAGCCCTCATCAACAACACCATCACCGCCTCCATGAACAACGCCATTGAAGTTGTGAAAGAGCATGTCCAGGCTGAGCTGGTCGGCGTGAAGGAGGAGATTGCAGACCTCAAGAGTGAGGTCACTCTCGTGAAGAGAGCCATGGCTAGCGGACCAGCCCCGGTGCAATCCGTCCCACGTGCTGATGTTCCAAGACCGAAGAACTTCGGAGGTTCAAGGAACGCAAGGGAGTTAGAGAACTTCCTTTGGAGTCTTGAGCAATACTTCAAGGCATCCGGCATCCAAGAGGATGAAGTAAAACTCCGTACCGCTCCACTTTACTTGGTTGATGTTGCCATGGTGTGGTGGAGGCGACGTGAAGCAGACGTCGAAAGAGGTACTTGTGTGATGGTAACGTGGGAGGATTTCAAGAAAGAAATCAAGAAGCAGTTCTACCCGGAGAACGTGGAGTTTGAAGCCCGTTCGAAGTTGAGAAGACTCACCCAGAGGGGTGGAGTTCGAGAATATGTGAAAGAATTCTCGGAGCTGCTTCTAGAGATCCCGGACATCACGGACAAGGAGGCCATGCACGACTTTCTTGATGGGCTGCAACCATGGGCCAAAATGGAGATGCAACGTAGAGGAGTGCAAGACCTTGCAACTGCCATGGTCACGGCGGAGTCTTTTGTTGAGTACAAAAGGAAAGAGAGCAGCGGCAAAGAGAAGAGTTCGAAGCCCAACAAGGATGGAGAGCAGCAGAAGCCTTTCAAGGAGGGCTCTCGCACTCAATAACACCAAGGTGGTTCGAGCAAAGGGGGTAAGTACGAGCCAAAATCCATGACTTGTTTCCTTTGCGACGGACCACATCGGGTGCGAGATTGCCCAAGGAAGGCGAGATTGGTGGCCATGGAAGCTCAAGATGAGGAGCCCAAGGTGGCGGAGGCCAAAATTGGCTCAATCCGCAAGCTTGGCGCGGTGAAGACCGACGTCAAGGAGAGCAAGCGCGGGAGGTGCTACGTTCTGACGCAATTCATGCAAGGCGAGTCCAAAGCCTTGGTGGATACCGGTGCCACGGAAAACTTCCTTCGCATCGAGGAGGCAAACCGGCTGGGTATTGCCTACGAGAAGGGGCAAGGGAGGCTCAAAACGATCAACTCAGAGTCCATCCCAATCCATGGAGTTGCTCACAACGTGCTAGTGAAGCTTGGCGAGTGGGAAGGCCTCATCGACTTTTCCGTCGTCACCATGGACGATCACCCAGTCATCCTCGGCATCAACTTCCTCGACAAGGAGGGAGTGCTCTTGAAGCCCAACTCCAACACGATGTGCTTGGATAAGGAGGGGGAGTTTCATGCTGTCCATCTCTTGAGAGAAGATGGCCCCCGTAGTGCTCTATCGGCCATGCAGGTATTGAAAGGGTTCAAGAAGAATGAACCAACCTTTCTTGTGTCCTTGAAAATGGAGGAAGAAGGAGGCTCAGCGGGAATCACAACTCCCATCATCGAAGGCGTCCTCGAAGAGTTCGATGACATGATGCCATCGGAGTTGCCCAAGAAGCTGCCACCAAGAAGAGAGGTGGACAACAAGATCGAGTTGGAGCCAGGAGCGAAGCCCCCTTCGCGAGCACCATACCGCATGTCGCCACCAGAGCTAGAAGAGTTGCGGAGGCAGCTCAAGGACTTGGTGGACGCAGGATACATGCGGCCATCGAAGTCACCTTTTGGAGCACCGGTGCTGTTCCAAAAGAAGAAGGAAGGGTCGTTGCGCATGTGCATCGACTATAGAGCCATCAACAAGTTGATGGTGAAGAACAAGTGGCCGATTCCCCACATTTACGACTTGTTCGACCAGCTTGGAGATGTGATGTGGTTCACCAAGCTTGATCTTCGCTCGGGCTACTATCAAGTGCGGATAGCAGAGGGCGACGAGCCAAAGACGGCTTGTGTGACGAGGTATGGCTCTTACGAGTTTCTTGTGATGCCATTCAGTCTCACCAACGCACCAGCCACGTTTTGCACTTTGATGAATCAAGTGTTCGAGCCATTCTTGGACCGGTTTATCGTGGTCTACTTGGATGACATCGTCGTGTATAGCAAAACACTCGACGAGCATGCCGAGCATCTACGCCAAGCCTTCCAAGTCCTTCGCGACAACGAGTTGTACGTCAAGAGGGAGAAATGCACATTTGCCGCCACGGAGGTTCCATTCTTGGGGCACATCATTGGTGGAGGCAAGTTGAAGATGGATGGGGCGAAGGTGCAGGCGATCCAAGAATGGGAGCCGCCGACGAAGGTGCCGGAATTGCAGTCATTCCTCAGCCTTGCCAACTACTATCGGAGGTTTATCAAGGGCTACTCCAACATTGCAGCACCCTTGACGGATCTCTTGAAGAAGAACAAGGCGTGGGATTGGTTGGAAAGGTGCCAAGAAGCATTCGAGGCCTTGAAGGCAGCGGTGATAAAGGAGCCCGTGCTCGTGCTCCCCAACCCGACGTTGGCCTACAAAGTGCAGACCGATGCATCCGACTTTGCGATTGGAGGTGTGTTGATGCAAGATGGGCATCCCATTGCCTTCGAGAGTCGGAAGCTTAGTGAGACGGAGAGGTGATACACCGTTCAAGAGAAGGAGATGACGGCCGTGGTGCATTGCTTGCGCACATGGAGGCACTACTTGTTGGGGTCAAAGTTCGTAGTGAAGACGGACAACGTGGCAACGAGCTACTTTCTGACGCAGAAGAAGCTCACCCCTAAGCAAGCAAGATGGCAAGACTTTTTGGCCGAGTTCGACTTCGTCATGGAGTACAATCCAGGCAAGGCGAATTCCGTTGCCGATTCTCTTAGCCGCAAGAGTGCAGCCGCAAGCGTCAGCCATCCCATGTTTCCTTTGAAGGAGCGGATCGTTGAAGGCCTTGGCCATGACCCCTTCGCCAAAACCGTAGCGGAGTACATCGAGCAAGGCAAGACTCGACGGTTTTGGATGAAGGATGGGCTCATCATGAACAAGGGAGAGCGTGTGTTCGTGCCAAGGTGGGCCAACTTGAGGAAGGAGATCATGAAGGAGTACCATGATTCCAAGTGGGCGGGCCATCCCGGCATCGAGAGAACGCAAGCGCTCATCGAAGAAGCATACTTCTGGCCGTGTATGAGAGACAACGTGGAGATGTATGTGAAGACTTGTCTTGTGTGCCAACAAGACAAGATGGAGCAGAGAAGCCCGGCAGGCTTGCTGGAGCCCTTACCCACGCCTCAACGACCATGTGAGAGTGTAAGCATGAACTTCATCATCGAACATCCCAAAGTCGATGGATGCGGTTGCATCATGGTTGTGGTGGACAGGTTCTCGAAGTATGGAGTGTTCATCCCCAGCCCAAAAGACATGACGGCAGAGGATGCAGCACGGCTATTCTTCAAGAACGTGGTCAAGTATTGGGGCATTCCTAGCAACATTGTGAGCGACAGAGATGGGCGCTTCACGGGCAGATTTTGGCGAGAGTTGTTCAAGATCATTGGCTCAGACTTGAACTTCTCGACGACATTTCATCCTCAAAGCGACGGACAGACGGAGCGGGTGAATGCTTTGTTGGAGGTGTACTTGCGACACTACGTGAGTGCAAACCAACGAGATTGGGTGAAGTTGATGGACACGACACAATTCTCTTACAACTTGCACCGCAGCGAGTCGACGAACACGAGTCCATTTGAGTTGGCGACGGGGCAGCAAACTTTGACACCTACGATGGTGGCAACGGGTTATAGAGGCAACAGTCCGGCAGCCTACAAGTTCGCTAAAGGCTGGCACGAGAAGATGGAGATGGCCAAGTCTTACTTAGCCCGCGCTAGTAAGAAGATGAAGAAATGGGTGGACAAGAAGAGGTAGCACTTGGAGTTTGAAGAGGGTGACATGGTGATGGTCAAGTTCTACCCTCATCGCTTCAAGCATCTCAAGAACGTGCACAAGGGACTGCTTCGCCGCTATGAAGGGCCATTCCCCATTGAGAAGAGGATTGGCAAGGTGGCGTACAAGGTTGAGTTGCCGACGCACTTGGAGATCCACCCGGTCTTTCATGTGAGCCAACTCAAGCCTTTCCACGAAGACAAGGAGGACGAGTAGTGAAGAGAGTCGCAGCGCGCACCAACACTCATCACCAAGACACACGAGCATGAAGTTGAAGAAGTTATGGCGCGTCGTGTCATTCCTCGTCGTGGCGTACATCCAAGCTTTGTGGAGTACTTGGTCAAGTGGCGCAACCTTCCGGAGAGTGAAGCAACTTGGGAGAAAGAGCTCACGCTTTGGAAGAACAAGGACTTGATCGAGGCATTCCATCAAGAGGACGCGACGAGGGCGTCGCGAGCATAGGTGGGGGAGGATGTCACGTGTGGCAGATGACATGGCGCCAACAAGGATGTTGAAGAGGACGCGACGAGGGCGTCGCGAGCATAGGTGGGGGAGGATGTCACGTGTGGCAGATGACATGGCGCCAACAAGGTGACAACATGGCGGCTGCACATGTGGCATGTATGGAAGACTAGTAGGCAGTAGCATAGAGATGCTCCTAGGATTCTCCACCTAAATGAGAGCTTAATGGTGCACTTATGAGTCACATAATGGGTGGCATTTATAGAGTGCATAATGGGGGGGCTTAATGGGGTGTATTGATGTAGAAGGACATTATGAGGGGCATTGATGCCTTGTATGAGGAGAGGCCTATATAAGGAGCCATCTCCCTCACTTGTAACTCATTCAATCATTTTTTAGAGTAATACACACTAGAGAGTTCTCCCAATCCTTTGTCTTTGTTCTTATTCTTTGCTTGCAAGTGAGTTGAGAGAAAGGTTGCCTAGCGCTCTAACGGAATTGAGAGCTATGGCCGCACGATCGAGAGTAAGGTCGTGATAGTGTTCGTTGGCCTGCTTCTAACAGTGGTTTGGCCGCACGACAATTTTTTTTCTTTTTTCTTTTTTACTCTCGATTGAAACTGTAAAATATATATATAGCCGATTATTCAAAAAGTAATTGGATTTTATTCTTAAAACTTTCCATTTAGATTTTTTTTACAGTGGTGAGTGGTGACATATCCTCTTTTATTAGGGAAAATAAGGCTTCGGTTAATGAAAACCAACTTCTCATGCTCTTTTAC
The DNA here is from genome assembly GCA_946122785.1 of Linum tenue. Taxonomy (NCBI): domain Eukaryota; kingdom Viridiplantae; phylum Streptophyta; class Magnoliopsida; order Malpighiales; family Linaceae; genus Linum; species Linum tenue. Next base: position 50,273,906 of record CAMGYJ010000004.1, on the reverse strand, counting down.
GAGACCAAGTTATCGAATATGATAAAAGAAAATTAGTTTCATTACATATATTTTATTATTTCAACAAATTTGTTCCAAAATTTTGGTGCATAAATGCTTTACATAAATCACAATTTTATTTTTTTTAAAACAACTTAACCACTCTCCGTGAAGGAATAAATCCAAAAATTGTAAAACAGTAGGAAAGTCAATGATTCTATATTTTATGTTCAAACGGTTGTTCAACTGTTTAGTACGACTAAAAATAATTTTAGATAATTAAATTATCATAATAACCACGATGAGAATTTTGAGCACATGTCTATGGTCGATGTAACCGACATTTAATATTCCTCAACTAAGTGTTGAGTACAATGACTTAAAATAATGTATTGCTTACTCAGGAAACATTAAATTGTTTGAATGATCATTTGAGAAGTTCAAACTTCTGTACATCAATATTGTGGTTACACATCAGAATAAGTATATTAAATATATGAATCAACTAATTTCCTTTTAGCAGTGGGCTTGGAACACTTTTTATGGAAGTCTTTTTGACGGTTAAGTTATAACATAGTAATGTGGTTGTTTAGTAAATGACAGCAAATTATCTTTAATGTTGTTGGGAGACCCATTCACACAACCATCAAAATAAAATTTGGTGATCCAAATACGGCAAAAATATTTGAATCGGATTAAATTTACATATCTATATAATAAATATCGTACACATATATTTATTTACATGTCTTCATATCACATTATGCTGTTAGAAGTTCAAGTAGCAAAATGTAATTAACCTGTTTAGTGTTTAATTACGTTAGCCTAAGTAGGGTTAGAGGGCTGGGTATATATGTGGAAAAGCCTCCTCTGCTGTAACCTAAGATTTTCGGCTATATCTCTATAACATAGACTCTGAGAGGTTGCTCCTCTCCGTGGATTAGTCTCAACGATATTCGTTGAGGATACCACGTAAATCTAGTGTCGTTTGCATTCTTGTGATTACGTTTAACATGGTATCAGAGCCTGAGCTCTAGAGATTGGCTATTTTCCAGGTTCGTTTTCTGTTCGCCAGGCTTGTTCTTTGGCTGCGACGGGTTTGGTTTTCGCAGCGTTGGTTTGGTCTTGTGCAGCGTGGGTTTGCTAGTTGTGCTGTGTTGGCTTTTCCTTGTTTTGGCTAGCTGGGTATTTTCACTAGCTTTATTTGGCAGCTTGTGAGATTGGTATTGGTTTGCTAGCTTGCCTTTTGGCTGCTCGTGGGATTCTCTTGGTTCGGTAGTGGGTTTCCTTGCTCGCTTGGTTCGGTTGCTGGTGATTATATTTTGTGCAGCATTTTAGTTCTTCGGCAGCAGTGCTTTAGGTTTCTCGATTCCATTTCTTGGGCTTGATTTATCTCCGTGTCTCTGATCATTATGGATGCTTCTAAGATGGATTCAGTTTCAGTTCGTTTTGATGGACGGAATTATGCTCTTTGGGAGCTTCACTTTCGTGTGTTTGTCCAAGGGCGTCGACTTCTCTCAGTTTTGGATGGTACTTTGGCCGAGCCTGATGATAAGACACCTGCCAAAGATCGAGATGACTGGGTAGCTCACAATGCTCAGATAATGGGGTGGATATTGGGCTCGGTGGATCCAGCTATAGCGCTCAGCTTGCGCGGTTTTTCTACCGCGAACGCCATGTGGAATCATCTTCGTGGGCTGCATACACAATCAAGTGCTTCTCGGAAGTTCGAGCTTGAGTTGGCTCTTGCTCAATTGTCCCAAGGTGATAGGCTTACTACCAGGAGGCGGTTACTCTTTGGACTGAACTCGATTTAGTGACTGCCTCGCTTGTCTCGGGTCCTGCCTCGGCTGAAATTATTCAAGAACGTGCGAGTTCTCGCCTAATGACTTTCTTGATGAAGCTTCGTCCGGAATTTGAAGGTATTCGCTCCTCACTCCTTCATCGCAATATTGCTACTCTTGAGGCTGTCTTAGGCGAGCTAATTAGGGAGGAGACAAGGCTACGGAGTCAAGCAAAAATCGATCTGCATGGTCCGGATAATTCAGCTTCCGCGTTCTCAGTACGCGGGAATGGATCTTCAGCTGGGGATCCCTCGGTATATGCTGTGGGTTCTGAAAGGCCACGATTTCATCGTACTCTTAGTGGTCCGGTGATTTGTTTTCATTGTAAAGAGCCCGGTCATGTTAAGCTCCATTGCCCCAAGCGAAATGAGTGCAAATACTGCAAGGAAGCAGGTCATCAGATTGGGGCATGTCCAATACTCGCGAGAAAAGGACGGGCTCGAGCTGGGTCTTCCCATCGCGGGGCTGCTGCTGCTCCCGCCTATGCTGCGGCTCCTTTTCCTCCTGCACCTGCTGGTTTTACTCCGGATTCTATTCGGCAAATGCTTCAGGAAGTGGTTCGTGATGCTCTTCCATCCGCCTTAGGCTCAGTGTTCACAGCGGGTATGCCTTCTCGTTCTTCTCCCACTTGGCATCTAGATTCGGCTGCGTTTAACCATATGACTAGTTCTAGTTCCTCTTTTCGTCGTCTGCAATCAGTCCACTCGCCTCAGTTACAGGTGGCTGATGGGTCGTGTATTACTGCTAAGGGGATAGGGGTGATCGAACAGCCTGGGATATGTCTTCAGAACACTCTTTATGTGCCCAAACTTGTCCCTAATTTGGTTTCAGTTGGACAATTGGCGGAGTCTGGCTGTAGTATTACCTTTGATGACAATGGTTGTGCTGTGCAGGACAAGAAAACGGGGAAGGAGCTAGGACACGGGACTAAGGTTGGTCGAGTTTATCAGCTGGCGCGGTTCGATGGCTCTGATGGGCGGCTGGATTCGGGAGAGAGGGGTGCTCATGTGGACATGACGGTGGCTAGTTCTCCATCAGGGTTGTCATTGCCTCAGACTGTTGGGTTTTCTGTTAATTTGTCAAATTGGGATTTATGGCATCGACGTTTGGGCCATCCCCACTCGGCTCGGTTACTAGAGATGTTTAAGAATAAACTTTTGTCGGGCACTTTTGTTTCTGATTCTTCTCAGCCTTGTACTCATTGTTTGGAGGCAAAACTTTCTCAGCACTCTTTTAGTTCGAGTACTACGACTTATTCTGAGCCATTTGAGTTGGTTCACACAGATTTGTGGGGTCCATCTACTGTTACTTCTCGTGTGGGATTTAGATACTTTGCTCTATTTATCGATCAGACTACTCGTTTTACTTGGGTATATTTTCTCCGTCAGAAGTCAGATCTTCTTGAGATAGCTAAAGAGTTTATTCAGATGATTCAAACCCAATTTGGGAAGACAGTAAAGGTGATTCGATCTGATCCTGGAGGGGAATTCTCATCTGGACCGTTGCAAGCGTTTTTTAAAGCGCACGGGATTCTTCCTCAACAGTCTTGTCCTGGCGTGTCCCAGCAAAATGGGTTGGTTGAGAGAAAGCATCGACATGTTTTGGAATTAACTCGGGCCCTTCTTTTCCAGTCTAACATTCCTACGACATTCTGGGTTGAAGCAGTACACACTGTGGTGTACTTAATTAACCGGCAGCTCACCCTTGTGCTCGCCCAACGTAGTCCGTATGAAGCTTTGTATCAGCGCAAGCCTGACTATGCGTGGCTCCGTGTGTTTGGGTGTATTTGTTATGTGCTTCTTCCGAAGCGGGAGAGACACAAACTTAGTCCCAAAGCAACGAAGTGTGTGTTTGTTGGTTACAGTGACAAACACAAGGGGTACGTCTGTTACGATGTGGTGAATCGGCGTATTCGAATCTCTTGTCATGTCGCCTTCTTAGAACATATGTCTTATTATGCGGAGAAGTGCTCTGCGGCCAAGAAAGAGGTCAATTTTCTCCGCCCTCAACTTCTATTTGCTGAGCCTACTGATGCTTCCCAACCAGATGATAATGATCATGATACCTCTGTGGATGGATCCATTTCCACGGATATATTGACTAATGAGTCTTCCACCAGTTCCTTGGCTTCCTCTAGTGGGTCGGACTCCTCACCATCATTGAGGGCAGATTCTTCCCCTCACTCCAGCTCGGGTTCTTCTCGGGCGATCTCGGAGTCCCCGCCGCCCTCCCCCGATCCTGCCCCTGGTCCGCGACGCTCACTCCGGGCCACCAAAGGTCAACGCCCCTTGCATCTCTCTGATTTTGTCACTTACTCTACTTCTCCACTTTTTGTTCCAGCTATGTATAAGCAGGCTCATGGAGACAAGAACTGGGATGATGCCATGGCTGTTGAGACTCAGGCCTTGGAGGCATCCCATACATGGGATATTGTTGATCGTCGTCCGGACATGTCTGTGATTGGCTCCAAGTGGGTGTACACAATTAAGATGCACCCGGATGGTTCGATTGAGCGATATCGTGCTCGTGTAGTGGCTCAAGGTTTCAAGCAGGCATTCGGCATTGACTATGAGGAGACATTTGCGCCTGTAGCTAAAATGCAGACGGTTCGGACATTGCTAGCCGTGGCGGCAATGAAGGGATGGAGTTTGAAACAGTTGGATGTCAAAAATGCGTTCATGCATGGTGATTTAAAGGAGACGATCTATATGGAATGTCCTCCAGGTTATGCTAAAGGAGATAAATCTAAGGTCTGTTTGCTTCGCCGATCGTTATATGGTTTGAAACAAGCCCCCCGTGCCTGGTTCGAGAAATTTCAAGGTACTATTCTGCAGGCTGGCTTTCGTCAGAGTGACAATGATCCATCTTTGTTTCTTCGTCGTACGGCTCATGGGTTGACTGTGTTACTTATTTATGTTGACGACATGGTGATTAGTGGAGATGATATTCAGGGAATTCAGTTTCTTACTCAAACTCTTCGAGATGCCTTTAATCTCAAGGAATTGGGTGATCTGTCCTATTTTTTGGGGCTTGAAGTCCATCGTTCTTCTGTAGGTCTGTTTGTTGGTCAACAGAAATATATTATGGATCTTCTTGAGACTGCGAACATGGATACATGTATACCATGTCCGACGCCAATGGAACAACATCTGAAACTGCGCCTGGATGATGGGGAACTCTTACCTGATGGGTCTACATATCGCAGTATTGTTGGGAGTTTAATTTACTTGACTCACACTCGTCCTGATATTTCGTATGCTGTTCAGGTGGTTAGTCAATTTATGGCGGCTCCTCGTTCCTCTCATCTCGTTGCAGTCATGCGGATTCTCCGTTATCTTCGCGGTACTAAGGAGGTTGGTCTTTTCTTTCCGGCTACTAGTGAGTCTGTGCTTGAGGCATATGCGGATGCAGATTATGCAGGGTGTTTGGACACACGTCGTTCTACGTCTGGGTGGTGTGTCAAACTTGGGTCCTCCTTTATTTCTTGGCGTTGTAAGAAGCAGGATCGGGTGGCAAAATCTTCTACCGAAGCAGAGTATCGCTCGATGTCTGAGGTCACATCTGAGCTAGTGTGGATTCGGCGCTTACTAGAGGACTTTGGAGTCACTTGTCCATCTCCTATGCGTCTATATGCCGATAATACCAGTGCCATTCGGATTGCCACCAATCCCGTTCTCCATGATCGCACTAAGCATATAGAAGTTCATGTTCACTACATTCGTCAACTAGTTACCGAGGGTCAGCTGGCTTTAGCCTATATTACCTCCGAAGATCAGACGGCAGATTTGTTAACCAAGGCTGTTGCTACTTCTCGTCATTGGTTTCTCGCACACAAATTGATGTTGCGCCAGCACCATCAATTTGAGGGAGGGTGTTAGAAGTTCAAGTAGCAAAATGTAATTAACCTGTTTAGTGTTTAATTACGTTAGCCTAAGTAGGGTTAGGGGGCTGGGTATATATGTGGAAAAGCCTCCTCTGCTGTAACCTAAGATTTTCGGCTATATCTCTATAACATAGACTCTGAGAGGTTGCTCCTCTCCGTGGATTAGTCTCAAGGAATTGGGCATGGTATACAGAGCGTTTAACATATGCTAATCTATCTATCTATTTATAGTTTAATTAATAGTGAGATGAGAAAACAGCAACCCCCATTTCAAAATTTCTGCCTCCAGAGCGTTTTGCGGAGGGGCTTTTTGGGAGACGGGAAAATTACTTTACTGGACTAACCGCTGCATGTATTTTGGTTGGGCCTGATTTGTGTTCGTCAACCCAATTGAGAGAACTGGTGATACGTTACCTGCTCTCACTCCTCCCGATATTTCTCTGTACTCTCCGCCACAAAGCAAAAAACGGCTTGCCTTCCCTCCTCCCACTTGACCTTCTGTTCTACTTCTTCTGATATGATCCCAATTGGATTAATCCACAATTCACAATTATTCGCCAAAGAAGTCATCTCAACTCACTTGAAGAATTCTGATTTTTTGCTAAGTGTTGAAACAGTTTCAGATGGTATGCTTTTTGGATCCAGAAGAAGTCATTAAGGTTGTTTTCCATGGCCTCAAAGTTGCTACCTCAAAACTGGAAAACTGCCAGAAAATGGTTAAGTCTGGAAACTATTTTGTGAAGTCTACTTTGGAGCTCAATTCGAGGAGTATGGAACTGATTCAAGTCCAAAAGTTTCCACAACATGAAAGTATGTATGTTTATCTACCAAGGGAAGGAATTAGATGAAATATTGGAGTTCTGAGAGGCCTCGAACGAAAGACGCGTAGTTAGTACGAAAGCTGCTTTTGGACTATTTGCTGGCAGCTTACTTGTGCTTCAAGAAAGAGAGTTTGAGTCCGAATTTTGTGTCCTTTTTAGGTAGTATTTTAATTTAATTCGTTTCCTTGTTAGTCTAGATTTGTATTAGGTTTTCTTGGCTATAAAAGCCTTCTAGTTTTCGTTGTAAAGGCAGAGTTTATTGAATTGAATAACAAACCGAGTGTTTGAGTTCTTGAGTTGCGTCTCGAGAGTTTTACCCATTGTCATTAGCTTCGAGTGGATTCCTTAGCTAATTACAAAACCCTTGTGAGGCTATTCTGAGTGGATTCTAGAATCGTTTAGCAAGTTCTCTTATCAATCGATTAAACACCTTGATTGTGGCGAGAATTCTACATTTCCATCAATTGTCATACGATTGTTTGTTTTGTTGCGTATTCTGATCAAATAAAGCACCCCTTGGTTCTTTATCATCTTCCTCTTCCTGAAAATCGAGCCAACAAAAAGATACCAACCCATTCCAACTTCCCCCTCTCTCGCCCTTCTCGATCTGCACTCTCTCGCTGTCTCTCTGCTGACGACGAGAGAAAAGAAAAAGGAAAAGACGACCAGAGCTTGACCTCCAACGGCGATGGCGACAGCGGCGACCAGAAGTCGAGGTTATTTTTTTGTCCGATCAATGGAAAGAAAGAGGAGGAAAGCGACCGACGACTCAGGTCTTCACTGGCATCGGATAAGTAGATCTTTTTTAATATTTTGGGTTACTTATGATTTTGTTTTTTTAGATTCTAAATTTCTATTTTCCGTTGCTATTCATGATTTCGACGATGATGGAGATTCGACAGATGGCAGAGGCTCTATTTCGTGTCCATGACGAGCAGCCATCCACGTGATGGCGTCAGAATTCGGTGGCCCGGCGGAACGATTCGCCACTTGGAGGACAATCGCTTCTCCTGTGATAAGCTCTAAAAGGTTGTGGTGGCGGGTTCGTCGCCGTAATCTGTGAATACAAGCCACGGGTACGTTTGATGAGGTAAGAAATCAACACTCTCTTTTAGTCCCACCATTGTGAACGACGTTTGCATTCTCTAGCTCTTTTTCCTAACTTATAAGAATGCGGTATAACTTAGGTTTTTGTCCGAATTTGTGTAGAATAAGAATCCTTTTCATTCCTAATACGAAATGTTTCTTGATTGTTGGCTATATAGGCCTCCATTGTTGTACCTAGAACATGGATGAATCGTAAGAAAGAAAAAGATTTCAGCTTGGTGGTTTAATCATGGAGGAATGGGTGAAAGAAGAAGAAGGTGATTTGGTGTGGAGAATATATTCACTCTTCTTTAACATGGATCCCGGGGCATAGGGCTCATGGGTTCAGTATGCAAGTCATGGAGGGAGATTGTTGGTCATGGCGACACTGATGTTGGTGGCAAGCTGCTGGAGAAGAAGAACAACAATAGAGTTTCGGAATTGGATGTTGGTCCCGGTGGCGCACGCCTTCTCTTCGATTGACTGTAAATTGCACCTGCAGTTTTCTTTCTATTCAACGTTTTCTATGTTAGTACGAAGGAAAACTTTAATAACGATGGGAAGAAGAAGTTTTGATCTGAAAAGTGTTCTCAATGTACTTTCAATTTTGTTTTTCTAAAACGTGTAGGATTAAGGAAGTTTTGGGCCAGAAGTCAAGCCAAAATATTTAATTGAAACTCGTTTTTCTATTTGGCCCACAGAAAACACGTTGCAACCTTATTTCCCAGCTCACTTCACTTTAATCCAAAGACCTCCAACTATGACTAAAACGCAGACGTTTACTTAAACACCAAAAAGCAGAGTTGCTTTAATGGTTTTCGATCAAAGCTATCCTTTGGAACTTTGGATCAAGAACAAATGAAGAACAGTTAACCAAATATGCAGAACAGAAAAATTGCAGAAATAAAAACACAAGCAATTTTTACGTGGTTTCCAGTGTTGAGAGAAATAGAATCTCAACACTGACTAGTCCACGGTCGGAGATTCACGACTTTGTGGTCTCCGACGATCTACTAAGGATATGTCTTTGACGCTCTTCCGTTTACAAATGAACAACCCGGTATTTCCCAATACCGTCACCTCGATTAACTCCTCGTCAATCGAAACCTGTGTATCCCAACACGTAACCCAAGCTTTCTAACCGATGCTTGAACTAAGCAACTCCTCGTATGCTTGAACCCCTTTCCTACCAAAACACTCTTAGCAAATCCCGCTCTCTAGTATTTTGATCTCCCGGAAAGGTGCCCAACCTATCTACCAAGAAGCCCCTTTTATAGACTTGCAGAATCTGACCGTTGCACAGTGAGCATTCTTTCCATGCTGAGTTGATTCCAAATCTTCCTCATAAATGGTTAGTACCTTTTGATTTGAATCCGCCAGCTACGTACAGGAAGATCCTTCTTCTAGTTTACTTGCCATTTGCTTGCTTTCCTCGATCACCGAGAAGATGCGCCCGGAAAGCTTTGCTTAAAAGGTAAGTTTCTCTACCATACATAGCATAAGACCTTTGTCTTGTTAATAACACGTTTTCTTCCAACATTGGATTGGTGACAAACATATGTTTTTGGCTGGCTCACTTCAATCAGTCAAGTTGACCACATAAGTACTTGCAATGAAGAAGCCACCCGTCAAATATTTAGTACTTCAAAACGAGAGGTATTGTTTACGACCTATATAATTGGATGACTATAATGACTTTAAACTATATTCAAGTTTCTTAATTAGAGAATTATTGTGTACATTGTTTATCAAGATTGTCCCTAAAACTATCCTATTATCACAAAACAGAGGTATCTCCTTATCAATTTCTTTATGGGCGAAGCTAGCCTACAACCTTAGAGCTACTTTCATTCATTGCAATATAGAAAGCTCAATTTGCTTTGTTAATTCAAAGAACTGGGACTACGGGGCTAGGTCTGCTTGATAACTTCCCTAGCTTACTTATCACAGGATATGTAATTGCGATCGTGACGCCATCGAAGTGATGACACAACAAAGGAACGATGAATATATATACAACCAAAAATGCACTCGCTTAGAATGTTTGCTCAACCGGATAAAGGTTCCCTTTATGTCCAATTCTATGTTGATACCTTTCGTTTCTTTCCAACGTTTGTTTATGATCTTATAGTAAACTTGATGCATGACTTGATAACTTGATGCATGACTTGATTGCTTAAAGTGTTTAAGTTTGGAGGTTTTGGGGTTAGATAGCTCAAAGAGATTACAAAAATAAATCCAAAAGCAAGATGGTAACATTGAGCGGTTATTAAAAAGGACTAGGGAATTGCAGCTAGAGGACAACTCCATTCAAGAGCACATTCGAGTTCAACATAAAAAGCCTTTTAGTTGGCCGTCAGATCAGGTGGCGGAAATAGAAGTGTGATGAAAAGCTTATATGGTGAACTATAAAGTGTCATCTTGGGCAGGAATTACAAGTGTTTGACTGTGTTGATAGTTTGTTGAGAGTTATAAGTCACTACAATTAATCTCGACCTGTGTGGGTTCGAGATGGATTGGATTAGAGGGAATAGGTGAATAGGTTGGTGTTTGGTAATTGATGATGACAATAAGAAGGAAAAATATAAAAAAAGATATAAGGAAAATAGGAAGAGAGCAAAAGAGGGGTTCAGGCATATGAGGTCAGCCGGGCGCTGATAAGAAATCATTTCAGGTTGATTGTTTCGAGTAAATATATGTATTAATTTATACTCTCTTTGGAGATGCTGCTACTATTTATACGAGGCAAATCAGTTTAAACATCATTAATGTTATGTTCGAGCATATTGGGTGGTGTACGGGCGTGCTCTAAGCGCTTTGATTTAGGAGTTATCTGCTTATGTCACTTTGTTTGTCCTTTTAAGTTGTCCCAATGTCCATTATTACTTAATACGTCTAAGCATCAGTCTGACGAACCAGACGGACATGTGGCTCTGCGGTTCAGTAGCTACTTCTCTCTGGTGTGTACATATGTATCATTAGTATTAAGTATTAACTAACGAGCCAGACACTGTTTATAAGAGTGTTAGACTTGGCAAGACTGCCCCTAGATTGAGCGTGTCAGGTCTTATTTGACTGGTTGGGGTTAGGAGTGAGCAATTAGGATTTTTGCGAACTTGGTTTATTAGAGTACTGACCGGGTCATCCTTTTGCTAATCGGGTCTAAGAAGACGTAAACTTATTATTTTGGTATCGTATCGTTTTAGAAATTCTATCGTATCGTTCGATCAGACTGGAAATACCGGATATTTGACCCAAACTGGTAGGTGATTTTAGTTGTAGGAAATGTTTGAACTATGGTTAAAACCACGATGTTAGTACAAAATACCCTACCACAGATTTTTTCGGTATAACGTCTAGTACGATTTCACAATCCTTGGATATTAGTGGTTGTTGGTTGAAATTTAGTATTTCATCATGTAGCCAAATTTGAGTAATAAGTGTATGTATTGAATGTCTTTTACTTTGATGTTAGGAACGGGTAGAAACTTATTTATCTAAATGTAAATAGCTATGTGATTTAAATTTATTTCATTTCTATTAAATTATTTACACATTCTCTAACATTAAGTAATTCTTAAGCCACACAATTTGAGGGATATATGTTGGTGCTCCTACTTTAGAGCACAAAAATACAAACTTGGGAGAATTCCAAAAACATTCGCGAATTACTAAATGAAACCTAATGACAACGAGTGGTTGTTTCATCAGAGGGAGGCGTACATATGGTAGGTGTGAGTAAAGACGAAAAAATGATTGACAACAATACAAACAAGACTCAGATTAAGACTTAGATTAGCAGACGAATTATTTTTCAATCACAATCAAGCGACTAAGACTGTATAGAATTCAGACTCTTTACATGTGATATGAACTCAGCCGGATTAAAAGCTAAGGACTAGATTGGAAGAGAGATTCGCTGAGATTATTGAGGTAACCACTGACTTCAAGATTCTTTGGATTGATACAATAACTTTTTGGGTGTGCCTACGGTGACATGCATGTCACGGTGACTTGCACTTTCCGGTCGACCTCAGTTAGGATTAGGTCGACCTCATTTAGAATTCGATCGACCTCATATAGGATATGGTCAACCTCATTTAGGATTCGGTCGACCTCATATAGGATCAGGTCGACCTAATATGTTGTTTCGGTGTAAAAACAGTTCATGGTGCCTACTCTGGATATTCATATCATACAATTGGTTAGATGGAAATTGAAGACTAATGACTTGTTTTGAAGTTGGAGTGTCCCTCTACATATTGAAGTGATTGAGAGCTCGATAGGAAGTCCAGAAGACCATTTTTGAACCTCATCAAAATTTAATGCCAAAACTGGGAAACTGCCTGGAAATGGCTAAGTCTGGAAACGTGTTTGTGAAGCCTATTTTGGAGCTCAATTCGAGAAGCATGAATGCGAGTCGAGTCCAGGAGCCTCTACCACGTTAAATTAGGTATGTTTTTATACAAATTCAATGCATTGGTTGAAAGATTGCATATCTGTAAGGCTTCAAACAAAAGGGTCGAAGTTTCTAAGAAGGTTGTTTTTCTAGCAGACTTCGAGCACAAGCAAGCTGCCAGAAAACAGCCTTCGTAGCAACTTCGAGCCTTTTGTTTGAAGCCTTAAAGATATTCAATCTTTCATCCAATGACTTGCCTTTGTATAAAACAATACGTAATTTAACGTGGTAGAGGCCCCTGGACTAGACTCGCATCCATGCTTCTCAAATTGAGCTCCAAAGTAGGCTTGACAAACACGTTGCCAGACTTAGCCATTTTCAGGCAGTTTCCCAGTTTTGGCATAGCCTTTTGGTCAGGTTCAAAAATGGTCTTCTGGACTTTCTATTGAGCTCCCAAGTACTTTAATGTGTAGAGGGACACTTCAGCTTCAAAACAAGCCTTTAATCTCCAATTTCCATCTAGCTAATTGTAAGATATGAATCTCCAAAATAGGCCCCATGAAACTGTTTTTACACTTAAACAACAGATTAGGTCGACCTGATCCTATATGAGGTCGACCGAAAAGTACATGTCACCGTGACATGCATGTCACCGTAGCAAAGTCCTAACTTTTTACTTATTAGTATCTTGAAATTTGTAGACGATATTCTTTTGGTGTAAGTGAATGAAGAATTGATGGTAGATGGATAGAAAAAATGGGAAGATGATAGAAACAGCAAGACTGCAAGGTGGAATATTAGGATGCCATTTCAAAAAAACTTAGGGGTTGAGGCGGGAGTAGAATACGTGTACATTTATTTTTTATTTTATAAATAAAAGTTAAAATACAAGGTGAATTTATATAATTTTATGTATTAAATTGGTAACAAATTTTTCGAATGAGCTATCAAAATTTGTTATTTTCTTCTATATCTAGATGTATATATCAAATTAAAAAATAAGCGGTATTGTAGCATCTTGATATGGATGTATATATTTTTCCTAAAATTTGGCAGTATATTTAATAATTTGTTAAATACGAAAATATATTCATATTTTATAAATGTTTTGAGTATAAGGTTCTCCGAAAATAGATGGTGCAGTGTTGTCAGGTTCTCACTCGGTTGGGGGATAGTTGGCAAAGTCAGAATGGTAGTGTGATTTTTGTGCAGGGTTTTCAATATGCAAGTATTCTAAATCCCTATCTAGCTGAATTGATGACGCTCCGAGATGCAATCCAGTGTCGCTCTTTGAAGAGTCTTACTGAGGTGGTATTCCAAGGGGATGCAAAAGCAGTCATTGATAAGGTATGGGGTCAGAAGATACGTGATGCTAGAGGTGGATTCATTTTCTAGGAAATTGGTAGACTCCAGTAGTCATATGAACACTTTGTTTTTAACTTCATAGGGAAGCAGAACAACCGGGCAACTCATTTAGTGGCTAAAAAGGTCGTTTCTTTTGTTTCTTGCAGGTGTTCGTGGTTTTTATTTTTGACATTGGCTTTTTTGTGGGTTGTAAACTATGTTATCTTCTAAGTTCTTGGTAACACAAGTGAGCTATTAAAAATGGATGTCGTCCCTCAATGCAACCCGTAAGTATTGTTTGTCTAACCTACCCTTAACACAACAGTCTATTCCACTTTTTTTCCTACTCACTGTCATTCCTACCGGTTTAATTTATAAGCATTTTACCGTTGGTCCGGGTTTTTGTTGTAAATATGAACTATGAGGAAGTCGTAGCTATTTCTCAGGTTACTGATATAATGGATCTTATATTGTTCCAATTGGATAGTGACAATGAGGTTGTTAAAATAAGCTTTTTGTTATTTATCCCTCTCCATCTCTTCTTAACTTATATTATGGTCGTTGTGGAGCAAGTTTTTGCCACATAGGACAACAGAAGCTCCACAATTTTCCATGTCATTTTATCATTTTTAACATATTAAGTTATTAGTTACATTAAAATAAAACTAAATAAACATGCATATCAATCATCATCGCGAGGATTTGAACCTACCACCTACGAGATCAAACTATCATCATTTCAAATGTTCAACCATCAGGATAAAGTATATTTGATGCTATTAACCACAACAAAACATGTATATCAATTACCATAACTAAGATTTAATGATGCAACCTAGAAGCTCAAACTGTAATCACTTCAATTTTTTAACCAATAGATTAAAATATATTTCATGCAATTAATCACAACTATTTTTTAACCAATAGAATAGCTATCACCATTACAATTGTGTATTCTATTTTTTAGCATTGATAAGAAAATCATTAACATCTACAAATAAATTATTTTTAGTCTATACTGCGTTTCATAATTGTTTATAATTCCTTAAAATAATTAAAAAAACCGAAACATAAATTTAGTTGGTACACAATTATAAACTTTTACATAATTTGACATGTGATTTTCTTTGAAAATTGAAAAATGAAAAGTAAAGAATAATCTTCTTCTGCATTCTAGAACACGGAGAATTTAACATTTTGTTTGTACGAACTACTATAAATATGTGAACCAATGTAGTTATGTTGCAATTTGTTAGAAAATACTTATTATAAATATCTGGAATATATCAACATAGTCCAGTCATATGCTACAGTTATATATACACAAAATTTCATGTGTTTAAGAATATCACTAGACACCAATGGTCACAAAATTCTTTTGTATATTTTTCAAAACTGAATTATGGTTATATGGTTTAAATATGTTTGTGACCAATTGGTGAAAGAAGTTATAAAAAAAGTAATGTACATATACATAATGCATTTGTCATTTTTAGGATTGGATTTGGCATTTCTCGCATATTAAAATGATATCATTATCTTTTTTTTAATGTTATTCCAACTTCTTTCTCTTTTCATTTTTCGTACGTCATTAAATCTTCTTCCATGCACAATTATAAAACAAATTGTCATTAATTTTTTCCTAATGTAATTATAATTCCTTTCTTTTCTCTTTTTATTGTTTGACATAAGTTCATTTCTTTTCCCTACATGAGTGTAGATGTGCAACTTTGAGTCATATTTAGATGAATAACACCTAAGTCAAGAAAGATTTGTAAACGAATCTTAAACTATTGGATATATGATGGTTGATATGTAAATAACTATTTTAATCCTTACTTGATGTGACACCCTAATTCATATATTACTATTACTATTTTTAGTAACCAGTTATACTTGCCGGATAACCTTACTCATAAGATAATGATCTATATCTTCTCTGTTACCTTTAAGAGTATAGTTCAACATGACTTATTGTCCCTCCCATTGACCATGGCAAAACATGGAGTATTCAGTTTCCCGTCACCCACCTCTCAGACCTTACTGGCTTAACTTAACTATCAAGATACATCCGATCTGCTATATCTTATTCAGTCAAATAAACATCCATTCATCACCACATGCCATATCACATTCATCATCTCAAACTCAAAGAATTCATACATCAAAACATAAGGACCATCACCCAATCTCTTGATAACTCACTGTTTAAACATGTATGCATCAAATATCACATCATACTGGCATTATCATGTTACCCCTGTCCCAACATAGCAAAACATCATATCATCCAATCTTAAATCATAGTATAAAACACCATAGAAAACCATCATCATCGACATGCACATTTCATATATCACATCATAGAAATTCATCACTTAACCACATCATAAGTAATATTTATACAATGATTTAATCACATGCATGGTTAGGTTCATTGCATTTTACATCTTAATTTGCCAAGTCATACACTCCTCGGCCTCGGGTAGTATAGTAGATGACATGCATACCACCACAGATCGTACCTAGACTGGTGTCCTATAAATCCATTGCAGATCATACCCTAACCGATGTCATGTATACCAGGGTGGAACGTACCCGAACCGGTATCCTGTAAAATCAACGTAAGATCATATCATGACGATGTCCTATAAATTCAGTTACTATACTGACTGCACAACAGAGCGCTTTTATGTTTGTATTAAGTTATCACACAATTTCAGTTCCAGTCGGTCACATATTAAATATTGGAAGATAATGTGAAGTGAAGACAAAGTGTCTCCATAACTAACATTTGCTTTGATATCATTCGTACAATGTTGAAGGTAAGAAGCATAGCAGAATAGTTTGATTGTACTTTGATATAATGGTGGAAAAGGCTAGCGTACACTCGAGGTGTAATATGCACCTTCATTCATACCTATTAGTTGTATGCTAATATATTTTGACAAATAAGAATCAGTGGTTATTATTTTTCATTAAATAAATCGTACGATTTGGATTAGAGAATTAAAGACTGTGTTTCACCTATTAGAGAATATGGTATAACATCATGTGTCAAACTCCGTTAATTCATGGTCTAAATACCAACTCTATAGGAGTACAGTAAGGAGGCTTCCACGAGTTTAAACCATGTACAACTTATGAAGTTTTTGGAATGTTTTTTTCCAAATCCATATCTTTTTTGTACACCAGGGCACTTCTTACCTCTTCTCTAGACGTGTCACTGAGTTGAGGACATCCTGTTGTGCTGCATCTAGAGTACATTTGATCCACGTAACTATTGAGGATGACATCACTGATGTTGAGGTTGTTTTCCCATCGTCATACTTACGTAGGATCGTTGCATCTTTAGTAAGTCCTGAATATATTGTCAATGCCGACTATGTTACCCTTATGTATTTGCTTGGTGGAAACTCCTATGAGGTCATGGTCACAGTCGGTCCTTAGAACAACGTGTTGAATTATTTTGAGTTGTTCTTCATAAAATTATTCTTGCCTTCGGGTAACTGAATAATATTTCAGCAATGTCAATATATTCTATTAGCGTTGCTTAGTGTCCACCTCTATGTCATTTCTCTTGTTATTCAAGCATACTGGATGTGTAAACACTAAGGTATTTTGTAAGGGTTTTATCCTTCTTAATCAATTTTGGATTGGATCTTTCTTTATTTTACCCATTCTCAATTACTTAGGAGTGGAGGAAAGATCGTAATATTTATGTTGTAATATTTGACCTTCACCTCATAGGAGTGGTGGAAACAAATAATCATCGGTTGAAGAAGGTAACAAAAATGGAATCGAGAACATGTGAGAATGGTACGTGAATATCAACCTGATCAAATAAGATATTGTACCCACTGAGATCATGGCGAGTACTCATCATCTGTCTGTGAAATAGTCCAATGGCACAGCTTAGCTGAGATATAGACTCACACTGTTCCAAAACCAAACACAATATCAACATAAGATTCGCGAGGAAAGAAATTGCTTTGTAGTTCTTAAACCAAACATGCCTATTAAAAAAGCGGACAATCTCACTTACTCAATGAATTACAAAGTCCCAACGAACCTTTGTAACAATTCTCAATTACTCAGGAGTGGAGGGTAGATTATAATATTTACCTTTCATACTATATTTATTTGAGTAATTGAGAGTTGCAAAATTACTCAACGGATTACGACATTATTGCTCAGACTATTTTCGCCCAATGGTCCCTGTTTATCTAATAATGTTTGAACAAGGATTTTTATGTAATTTGTGAATTTTTTAGTTATTATAAAATTTATATTTATGATTTGGCAATCAATCGATGATATTTGTGCAAGTTAAGGGTGCTACTTTCCTGACGAAATTGGTTTGTTTCAATATTCTATTATCTCCTTTTGTTTGGTTCGAAAGAAATTCTTTTAGATCAAATACAGTTTGCACAACCTTTGTCCATACCTGTTATTTAACACTTCCGTTTTTGGTTTAAACACTACAGCCCAGAAGGATTATGTAAAAGGCATTCAATAGGTAAAGAGCCTGCCAAAATAGGCATGCCTTCAAAATACATATAAATACACAATCCGTTGAGAAAAAATTCAATTTAGATTACCAAATGAAAGTAATATAAAACAATCTGGCTAGGGGCCGAATTTCAGCTAGTGTTTTAGTAGGTAAAATTTGATTGACTTGGAAGAAAAGATTTCGATATTTCTGGAATGTTAGATAAACTCTTTCAATTTTGAGAGGATGATGTAACTAACTTCCCTTTTTGTCGAGCGTTGTCACCATCTCTAGTATCTGGCTTCTTGTCGAGCATTGCAATGGGATTGTTATGTGAACATCAGATTACACTAGAGAATTTGCGAATCCAATCCATAAATAAAAAAATTCATTCACTTATTTTGCGAACAAGAGTTCGTTTTATGATTTTTATTGTTGGTCTTCAATCTGGAAGTTTCATATTTGAATCTTTTAAAATTATATAAAATAAAAAAAAAATCAACCCGATATCATCATTCTTGAAACCATAAATCCAATTCGTTGTTTTTTTACATAGCCTATCTTTAGTCTGGCTTTTAGAAGTTATTTAAGTGTTCAAAAAATTCAATTTAGATTACCAAATGAAAGTAATATAAAACAATCTGGCTAGGGGCCGAATTTCAGCTAGTGTTTTAGTAGGTAAAATTTGATTGACTTGGAAGAGAAGATTTCGATATTTCTGGAATGTTAGATAAACCCTTTCAATTTTGAGAGGATGATGTAACTAAATTCCCTTTTTTTCGACCGTTGTCACCATCTCTAGTGTCTGGCTTCTTGTCGAGCATTGCAATGGGATTGTTATGTGAACATCAGATGACACTAGAGAATTTGCGAATCCAATCCAATCCATAAATAAAAAAATTCATTCACTTATTTTGCGAACAAGATTTCGGTTTATGATTTTTATTGTTGGTCTTCAATCTGGAAGTTTCATATTTGAATCTTTTAAAATTATATAAAATAAAAAACAATCAACCCGATATCATCATTCTTGAAACCATAAATCCAATTCGTTGTTTTTTTACATAGACTATCTTTGGTCTGGCTTTTAGAAGTTATTTACGTGTTCAAAAGTTGAAGCATGGTCAAACACCTCTAAAAGCTCGGCTTTTGAAAAGTTGAGAAGTGGTTTTCTATAACATAAAAGCAGAAGCTCCGATTTGCAGCTTCTGCGAAAAGTTGTTTTGAAAATACAAGATTATTCTTACCCTAATTTAATTTTATTTAAAAAAATATAATTTCTCTTTCATTTCTATCATTTTAAAAATAAAATAAGTTACAAAATAAAATTATTTAATATAAAAAGTCTAACAAGATCAATTTTGATTACTTTTTATTTTTTAGAATTTGTATTCATATTTTATATTGAAAATCCTTTTTAGTAATTTCATATGACCTCTTATATTAAAAAACACTCTCATTGCGACGTTCAATGGGCCGGCTGATTTTTTTAAGCAATCAATCCGAACAACGCTCTCTCCTTCCTCCGTCTTCACCGCCGAAATCAGAAAGGGCTCCGAGCAGCGCTCTCTCTGTCTTCCGTCTTCACCCCTGAAATCAGGTAGAAATCTATTTTTGGTTCCATATAGGGTTAAGCTTAGTTAGGTAATCGAACTCTCCGTTCTTCGTCTTCAGCGCCGAAATCAGTCGAAATCTATTTTCAATTCCATGTAGGTTTAAGATGAGTTCTTCGTGGTTGTGATTCTAGGTTGATGATGAACCTTTTTTCCTAGCAGGGGTTGTTCGAACAGGGTCTGCCGTGGCTGGGCCTTCAGCCGGCGGTTTCCCCCTACGGTAAACGCTATCTTCTTGTGCTGGTTTCATTCGTGCGCCTCCCAGCAAACAGTACGAGAGCTATTCTCCTCCCTCCCCTGAAACCCATTCAGTTTTTATTGCGTTTAATAGTCTTCCATAATTCGGTACTTACCATTGATTATGCGCCACTGTTTGTTCCGTGGACCAGGGTTTTATATTGGCTTTGACAAGTCTTTGTGCGTTGTATAAAATCCGCACTTCGATCAACAACGGGGCTGAGGAAAGGCAATTTCAAGCATTTACTGGGTATGTGAATCGGTCCCCAAATTATGAAAGCCTCATGAACTAAACTTCTCTTATTGCATTCCATTATATCAAGCAGGGAGTTGGAAGAGGTCCCTGCCCTTGCCGGCGATGCCAACGATGTAGCTTCTAGATGACTTTTTAATTTGTTAGCTTTGTATATGGTATGTTGGGAGCAGCACCTCCACTTGATTAGGGATTTGAAGGTTTATTCGAGCATCGGTTGTGGTAATCATACGCATCAGAGGTCTCTACTCGCTGGATTTTTCGTTTTCCCTTATTTCCAACTTACTGCCTCCCCGTCACTGTCTCTGAATCATCTATGTCACCTTCCACCGTCCAACAACTCCAGTCATCAATTACTGCATTTCTCAATTGTCCGGACGTTAGTTTGTTTTCTGTTGAAGAAAAGAAAGTAATATGGACCGGTTGTTTGTTGTAATTTCGAGGGAAGCAATTCAGGTTTGTTGTTTGCGTTTCGCAGGTTCCTATCTGTTTGCTTTTAATTAGTTTTGGGTTCAGAAAACATTCTTCATCCCCTATGCTTTACCTGATTACAGCTGATTAAAGATGAAGAACATTAGGTGGTTATTTTCCTTTTCCATGTATCTCTTTTGCTTTTTGATATATTTTGCGGGCTAGCTTGGGGAATCCATGTATATCAAGGGCATCAGATCTAAACAAGTGTGTGTTTTCTGAACAAATTATAGTTTTGCAAGGACAACAAGAGAGTGAATAAGATTCATACGGGCAGACTGAAGAAAAGATGAACTGGCTGAAGAAAAGAGAACATTAGGTAGTTATTTTCCTTTTTCTAGGTTTGCCTCTTTTGCTTCTTGATGCGTTTTGAGGGCTCGCTTGGGTAATCATGTATATCATGGGAATCATATCTAAACAATTTTGAGTACTCAATTCATCCAAACATTTGTCCCCTGCCTGTTTTTCTGAACATATTAGTTTTGCAAGGTCAACAAGCCCGTGTTAGTTGTTTCCCTGCCATATAATTTGAATAAGTTTTTGTACCCCGCAGTGGTCTCAAATTTTCACATCCTGTTAATTGTTACTCCTGTCAAAGGCTCATCCAAATACAAAAATCAAAAGGTTTATGTTCAAAGGCTTCCCGATAGCAGCTCTGAGAAGTGGGAATCATAGCTATTGGCAGCAGACGCAACGCCCAACTCAGGTAGAGGCGGTATTAACTCATTTTTGGGCGCCAAAAATAGGCATTTCCAGGTGGACTGAAAAGCAAAAGGAAGAAGCTCCAAAATGATGGATGTTTCAAAGGTATTTTCTTGAATCACATAACATAATAAATAAAGTTAGATGGGCAATTATCCCAAACACCTTGGCTAGAAATAACCCAAAAACTCTTCAAACTTCTATTTTTTGCTCTGTTATTGTGTTGCATATTTTTATTTGGTCATTGCACTACCTCTTAAAGCTTCTAAATTACCATGCCTACAACAATGTGTCTCCAATCATGCCTTTATGAATTGATTTATGTAATGGAAATAGTTTCTATTTGGTTATCCTCTTCTCTTTGAAAAAAAAAACTATCATAAAGTAAATCAACCGCTCCATTATTTTTATGCTCTCTATGTGTTTGTTTGCATCGATTGGAGAAATAATTTCATAGATGACTTGCTTAGCTCATGAAAATGAAAATCAGCTCATCCTTAATTATTTCCATGAGCTGTTCTTCACGTGCCACTATTTCCTGTGCTCTTTATTGGTTTCAAAATGTCGTTTAGTTCTTTCGAAATGTTTTCTTTAATAAATTGGTGATTTAATGTCTTAATCAATCTATAGTGACTCTATATAATAAACATGGACAAACTACGGAGATGTTTAATGTTCATTCTACTGACATTTCCCTACTTCCATTCTTGCTATCAATAGTAAGATAGAAAAACTGGCAAAGTAACTCCAAGTAAGTAGGAAAAATTTTCATAAATTAAAATTGGCATGTTTTAACTTTTAACACCGGGCGTACTTTTAAAATTAGTTGTCGTTTGGAAAACTGGCAAAGTAACTCCAAGTAAGTAGGTGCATAGGGTGCTTTGCTTTATCCATTGTTTCTGGCACTTCTTCCATTTTGGTCATCTGGTTTGCATTTGTGGTTGCAACTGCTTGAAGCTGTGTTTGGCTGGTGTTGGTATTTGCTCTGTCCTTTGATGGGCCTTGAGCTTTGTTAAGCTGGTGTAATATGTTATGAAATTGAATAGAGATGCATATTAAAATAGAATGAAAATGATTACATACTAATTGAATCAATAATGGAGGTGACGGTTTGTTGATCCGTTTGTTTTATGCATTGCAAATTTATTAGCATGTTGATGGAAATGACTTGGAAAGAAGACATATAAGTTGTACCTTTGCAGAAATGTCCTCAAATGTTTGAATGCTTTGTGCATCAGGTTCCATGACTTTTGTGATGGTGTATGTGCTTGACGATTGCTCGATGTTGTAACTGCTTAATTTGAGAGTAAATCTTTTGATTTTCCCTATGAGTTGTGATACTAGTTCTGGTGGTTGCAGCATGTTGTCGTTGTTGGCCTGTAAAAGTTGTTCCGTCGTGATGCTAAATACCTTTATTTCTTTTTTAACAAATTGTGTAGTAGTGCTATGAAACAGACCACCCATGAACGCTACGCTTATTATGGTCTGTTCTTACTTCCAGTGGTGAGAAATTGTGAATTGAGATTCATATTTGCCTACCGCATTGTGTCTGGCTGGTGGTTGCTTACTGTGCTCTCTAGAGTTATGAAACAGACTACCCATGAACGTTACCCTTAAGAGCTCATAACTTTGCAAAAAACCAAATTTAGGCAATCAAAGGTGTTGGATGTGTGATGATTTTTTATGGCTTAATTGTTTGTGAATTGGATATCTGATCTTTGTATGGTTAGAGGGGATGTTTGCTTAATAGAATAATCCATTTTGATTCATGTTTATTTTTAACATGAACTTTAGTAACTCAAAACCTTCGAGACACATATCACCTACTGCATGTGTTATTTTGCCTAGGTGCTTGCTGTGTTGTCAAACTTCTTTGTTGCTGCTGCTTTTACACTAACAGGGAGTTAAGAACCCATGAATGTTTCCGTTTGACACAAACAGGAGGACTTGCTTCTAAATCGTGCAATAAAGATGATTGGAGGAAACATCTCTGTTGCAGTTGATATACTGGAGACCAGAACAAAAGCAACGTATAACATCAAAACCAACCATCTGAACTATTAGCATTGTTGCTTTACTCTTTTTTCGTGGTTGAGTATCCTTCAAAAAATTTAGTTTGATTTTAGAAAATTTTGCTTCTGCACTCCTGTCTTGCCACCAACGCATTCAGTAGATGGAGATGGCAGAGGTGAAGGCTATTTTTGTGTTGTTGTTGCTAGTTTAGGGATCGGTTTGTGAAGAAGAGGGAGAAGAGAGGGGGAAAGGGAAATGCAGGAGAGGGGGATAACTCTTTTCTCCGACAAAAATGGAGTGAAGAAAAGAATTATGATCAGTAAGGATATGTTTATCTTACATAACAGTCTCTATTCTGTTTGAATTGAGCTTGGGGGTAGTGATAAGGACGAGTTGCAACCAACTCATAGTGAGAAGAGAGCTATGAACTGCGATCATGTCTTATTTCAAGTTAGAAGGTAGTTTCAGTATAAGGATTATTTAATTTGACAAGTTGTTTCGTCCATGATTCTTGGTAGTTTCAGTGCCATTCTACCCATTGTTTAGTCTGTAATTTTGAAAATTGATGTGTGAGTAATGACTTTCACTTAGCTTCAACTATTATGTGTACATTTATTGGCATGTGATAGAATTCTCTTTTCCTTTTCTTTGAATTCATTTTCATACTCTAATTGTATCATTTGTACATAGGCAAATCATGCTCGAGATGACAACTCGTTGATATGGCTGGTGCAAGGAACGAAGCCATCATTAGAATTCAGATCGACAACGGGGAGGGATGCCCAAGACCAATTCAATGATGATTGATGATGGTATGATAAAAACTGCACTCTGCACCGGCACCAATTTCTAGGCCCAAGTAAAGTTATTCAACTCAGAACTCTGCTTAGTGCTAAAAAATGCCCTCACCCAACCTTGATCCCTTTTGACCCACTTCTGAAGGGTCAAGATATATGACTAATCCTCTCCGTTTGTATTTTCTTATGGACTCTTTCTGACCCTTTAGGTTGGGGCGGATCGAGATGAATCGGATTAGTGGGTCGGTCCTAATCAAGTGGAATCCCAATCCCTTCACTCTCACTTGCTTTCTCTCCCATTTCACAAGTTGGTAACAAAAAGTAATACGTCCAATTGGCCGGGTAATAAGCTAGTTTCTCTGAAAGCTAACGCATAAACTGTTTCTGCAAAAGCAGCGAACCTAGCCTATCCAACCTCATCAAGTGAAAGATGTTTTTAAGGAAAAATATTGAGCCTCCAGTAGGGCTGGGCTTGCGGGCGGATCATCCGCGGGTTTGGGCCGACCCACCCGCATTTGACCCGAATTTTGTTAAGTGGGTGGGTCTGTGGGTGGGTGACGGGTTGTGCTGGGAGCCATCCGCCGGGTGGTGGGTGGGTTGTGGGTGAGTGTGCGGGTGACCCGCTCAACCCAACAGCAAAAAGATCAAAGTCGTTGGCGCTAGAGAGAGGAGAGTGGAGACGTTAGATATAACGTCGGACTGCTTCTGGAGTTTGAACCTCAAAGCCAACCTTCCAAATAGAGATCTCCTCTTCTTCCCTTTACTTTTTCCTCTAATTCTTGTGCCTAGATCACCGCTCTTTCCTTTGTGGAATAATTTTCCTTACTTCCTTGCACCTAATAATCGTCTCAATCTGTAGAAAACTCTTTCAACTTCTTGTTTCCTTCGATGATTCTCTTCACCTATTATCATGTCAAGTTGACTCCTTTATATTATATACATTGTGATGTGGGTGAACCCACAAACCCACCCGCATCATCCACCATCCGCCCAACCCAACCCGAGACTAAATGTGGGTGGGTGGTGGGTTGAAAATTATCAATCCGTTTAAGCGCGGGTGGGTGCATTTTATGATCAAAATTCACCCGACCCACCCAATGCCCACCCCTAGCCTCCAGGGCCCAGGCCTATTCTGCATTGGGCTAAAACATGCACATTATGTTGTCTCATTATGAAATGGGCTCATCTTTAAGACTACATCAGGCCTGTCCTTCAAATAACCGCGGGCACAATCACCTTATAGTTTGCGGGCTAACTGAATACGGCCCGGCTCATTTTCCTCTCGTTTATTTCAAGGCGGTGGTCACTATCAATAAATAATTTTATATCGAAATTAGAGTTTAATTACAATTAGCATACTGTGGTCGTATCCTCGTAGTCGTGTCCTTCCCAATTCACGATACCGCGTATCATTCTTAACCAGGAGCGGCCAAACCAGGAACGAAAGGGCAAAGCGAACAAGATTTCTCGACTCGAATTTTCTTTGATTCAGTAATGGGGAACGCGTACTGTCTCCTCTGCGGTTGCGTGGACCAAGCCAGCATCGGCGTGGTGGAGCGATGGGGCCGCTTCGAGCGATTGGCCGAGCCAGGGCTTCACCTCTTCAACCCCTTCGCCGGCCAGTGCCTCGCCGGAATTCTCTCCACCAGGATCAAGTCGCTCGACGTTCGCATCGAAACCAAAACCAAGGTTTGCTCAATACAACTCTGATCCTGCGTGCTTTTGTGCCCATCGGTGAGAGACTAGTATCGGCTGAGTGATTCCTTGTGTTTGGATGGAGTAGGAATTGAGCTGAAACTTCAATTTTGGAGAGTTCTTGGTGTTAGGATTTGAACGACGATCAGCGTGTTCTAGGGTTTTCATATTGATGTATGAAATTGTGGTGATGGCAGGATAACGTGTTTGTGCAATTGGTTTGCTCAATTCAATACCGGATCGTCAAGGAAAACGCTGATGATGCGTTCTATGAGCTCGCGAATCCTCAAGAGCAGATTCAGGCTTATGTGTTTGATGGTATTGGTTACTTTGTTGTACTATTTTTTTTTTCCAGAAGAAACTTTGATGGGTGAACTCTGTGATTTAGATTGATTGCATGCTCTGTAATTTCAGTGGTTCGAGCTCTTGTTCCGAGAATGGCGTTGGATGAACTCTTTGAGCAGAAGGGAGAGGTTGCTAGATCAGTACTGGAGGAGCTAGAGAAGGTAATGAATGGTTTTCCAATTGGCATGGCAACTCAACCTTC
Source organism: Linum tenue (assembly GCA_946122785.1). NCBI lineage: Eukaryota > Viridiplantae > Streptophyta > Magnoliopsida > Malpighiales > Linaceae > Linum > Linum tenue. Next base: position 50,247,730 of record CAMGYJ010000004.1, on the reverse strand, counting down.
TTTGGGATGCTGTCCTCGTTTAAATTGCATGAACTTGTTAAGTACTAGCTAATTAGTTCTGGTTTGGGTTATTGTGAATGCATCCATATCCATTATGGATTGAACTTGAAGAGATCTGATTCTGATGGCCCGAGTTTTCAAATTCTATTGGTGGATTCACTACATTCATATTTATGTTTCGTGTAGTACACCTTGTCACCCGTTTGTTGCAATGATTAATCAGGTGATGAGTGCTTATGGGTATAACATTGAGCATATGCTGATGGTAGACATTATACCCGATCCCTCTGTGCGAAAAGCCATGAATGAGATCAACGCAGGTAAACATCATTTTTGTTACTCCCACCCATGTTACTCCCACCCACCCTCCCTACTGTCATGCCTGCAATGTTTTGTGTTTCTGGCCGCATGGTTCTTAAAATGGAGAAAATTATTAGAATGAGTATCATATAGATCATGGAGTATTAGAAAAAAGTATCTCGGTATCTGTTCATGTGCACAAAATACATACCTTCCAAGTCCACTGGAGAATTTTATGGTTGCATGAGTGCGATCATCTACCTCGTAAGGTTTTTCTACCCCCCCCCCCCCCCCCCCCCCCACAAAAAAAATATCATTGTAAAAGGAACACAATTGGTCTTGGTTCTATTATCAGCTCAGAATGAATGAGATCAATGCATGTAATCATCATTTTGTTACTCACCCACCCTACTGTCGTGCTGCCAATGTTTTGTGCTTCTGGTCTCATGGCTCTTAAAACGGAGGATGATGCTTAGAATGAGTACATGTAGACTATATAGTATTAGAACAAGTTGCTATGCATGTGTTCATGTCTATAAACTACATTACCGTCCAAGCACACAGTAGAATTTGATGCTTACAAGACTGCAATCATCTACCTCGTTAAAGCTTTTACCTGGGGGAAAATTCAGTGTAAATTGATGAGACTTGGTCATGTTTTCTGTTTCCAGCTCAAAGGCTTCAACTTGCAAGCGTATACAAAGGGGAAGCCGAAAAGATTCTCATGGTCAAGAAGGCAGAAGCTGAAGCCGAGGCGAAATACCTCGGAGGCGTAGGTGTGGCGAAGCAGAGGCAGGCGATCACAGACGGACTGAGGGAGAACATACTGAACTTCTCGCACAAGGTGACCGGCACTAGCGCCAAGGAAGTCATGGACCTCATCATGGTGACTCAGTACTTTGACACGATCAAGGACCTCGGCAACTCGTCGAAGAACACCACCGTGTTCATCCCACACGGCCCCGGTCACGTTAGGGACATCGGCGACCAAATCCGCAATGGCATGATGGAGGCAGCTGCCGGTGCGCAGGGGAACGATTCCGACTGAGATGTCCTGAAATAATGTTACACTGCACAGAACAGAAGTCTTTCCTCACACGGTTTTTTCAGTCCAACTAAGAACTCTGGGTATGTGAATAGTGTGGTAATGAGTATGCGGATCTATTGTAAGCTTGGGCCTGACGTCCTGACAACGTCGACAATTTGTTTGTTTTTTCAACAGAGTTTAGTTGTTTGCTATACATGACGATATCCAAAACAATGTTTTAGAAATCCTATCGTGTTGATCAGTCGGAATATAAATATCGGATATTGGAACTTGAATAGATGTTTTGATGAAATCGTTATCGTTATAATTTCCGGTACGGTATCATTATTATATATACAAAAATCTGTACTACTACCTTATTATTTGTTGTTTAGCCGCATCCAATGGAATCTTAGTATGAACTAACAGTGATCTGCAGATAAGATACGTCAGCACTACAACCATTCTACGATCTCAGCTACTTTTGTTTTTGTTGAGACTTGATAGTCGTTATCTTGCTTTTTTGTCCCATTTTGATGTGATCACAATAATCATGACAATAGTAAATCTTTGTCCACCATCAAATTACAAATCATGGGAACAGAAACTCTACTAAGCGTTTGCATTATTTGTACTCTAAACTGCTCACCAATGTGCTGATATTTCGAGGCGGCTTTCGATGGAGCTTAGTGGGATGTGATAAATTCGAATATAAAATCTTTCCTAAATTAGTTCAATTCATATTCGAATATCAAAACTGTCTCAAATTAATTCAGAGGTTATCCATTCCAACTCGAATTTTATTACAAACGATCTGCATCAAACCAAGTTGAACCACCTCTTAACATAGAGACCGACTAATTGTTTTTACTGTAGTAAGTAGTAACTTTTTTCTATTGACACATCTCGGATAAAAAAAGAATTGAACAAACTACCACATACTCAAACTTCACAGACTTATTTACACCATAGGGATAAGATGACTAAATATGACTAAAAATGGTGGGGGTGCGGTTTGCAAAACCGCCCCCTACCAGTGCGGTTTTCATAAAAAAACGTGCCCCGGGTGACGGTTTTCGCCTAAACCGCTGGTACGGGTGGCGGTTTTGCAGAAAGGGTGCTATTTTTGGAATTTTTTGGAGTTCGGAGCTATTTTTGGGGAAAAAATTTAGACAGTGCTATTTCTGTAAAAATCCCCAAATATGTGGTCATATCCTTATCAATTTTTACGAAAATGAAACACAATCCGCGACCAGGTCGTATACCGCTCCTTGCAACCAGCCACAATAGCAAAATCCATTCAAACTCAACTGGTGCGATAAACATACAAGCACTTTGTGATCTGTTTGTATATCCAGCCGATGATTTAACACCAGCTTGGGCAGTAAACAGTAAATAACCTCGACTTCAAAATAGACTCTGTAGAAAAAAAGAAGCCCCCGGAAATTGCAAGTTAATCGTCTAAGCAAAAGCAATGATGGTTTGGCTACAGAGTTTCTGCCCCGCCATATCATCAACATCATCATTCTGTAAGGCTGGACGAAAGCTTTTTCCTCATGAATCAACTACCTTTCTGCAATTTACTGTCTGGTTTTGTACATCTAGGTAGCACTGCTACGTGAAATTCCTGATATTGACAGAACATCATCATTTAATTTGATTTTTTTTTTTACCTCATTTTCCAGGCTCTACCTTCTCCAGTGAACCAAATCTGTAGCTGTCTTAGATGGCCCCTGCATCAGTCAATACGAACATATGAGTTCATTCTTTTCGTCGGAAGGGAGTTTATGACTTCACGAGACTCGAACCGAACACCTTGAGATGATAGCACTACTGTGATAGATACTGCTAGAGTAGAAGCCCGTCGATCCGTTCCAGGGTCTCATCACAACTCTGGTTGTAGACTGTAGATACATGTGAGAGAAAAAAGGGAGGAACTCAGCTGAATTATTACACTTCAAGATAAGAACCCTAATCTATGATTGACAAAAAGTGCCCTCCCTGGATACAAAATTTTACCCAATTCCAACTGTCTGCAGAGAAGGCAATAATTAAAGCAAAATGTTAACAGTAAAATGGGTCCTGTCCACACCTAATCCTTAATTGCTTGGTAACAATTGTTCTTTTCTCCCTAGCATCTTAAACCGCAACTCCAGAAACCATACAGCATCAATGCTAAATTGGTGCAATTTTCATACTTAGACCTGGGGAAAATATTACAGAGGGGGAAAACAGAGAAGTAATCATCACACTTCTTAGCCAAGAAAATTACCTCCATTATGGCAGCAACCAACCCTGATAATTGCTTTTGTTTAACCCTTTAAACCCTTCAAGTCAAAATGCTGAACCAAATTGTGGAGTACTGGCCAGCCAAATAATTCAAATACACCAGAAAAGGTGTCCTTTTGAATTGATATAAAGATGTATGTCCCTCTTTGGAGCCGTAGGCAAAGGGCAATGATGAAGGAAGGGGAATATGATGGAAGTTGAAAAATGCCACAACAAAAAAGAAGAACAAATTATAATTAGAGGAGAGGTTCAATAAAATCATCATTCTTACTGGAGATAATTACTCATCTTATGGACCTACCAACTGAGAGCTATGTTTTAACCTAACAAGAATCACATTAACCTCTGTAAAGGTTTCTTCTGTTTATACTAGAACAGCCCTAATCTATACTAGCAATAAAAAGCAGGCCATATATAGAACCTGGAACCAACTAACTATTCATCAACTACCAACCAGAAGATTTTTCCAGTCATGGCCGGTGCAGCAGATGAGGCACTATTTGAACCTAATCATGCATCACTGTAAAAAGAGTAAACTAACTTTAAAAGAGGAAGAGGGGGGAAATAATCTTGCATCTCATATATGGTTCTAATCACTTCCTTACTTTTCCTATTTCTGCTTTATCTATCTGTCATTATTGAATTTCGATACTGTAATCTGTAGGTACCTGATGGATAGACATATCATAAAGCAATAACACAAATTTTCTTGTTACCTCATAATAGCAAGCCAGCTACAGCAAAAAAGGGCTGAAACAATGCGATAGAAGGGCCACGAGGAACGAATAATTCCAATTCCAATTTCAATATCATCATGTTTCACGTATCTAACATGGACGGTCTATGGATCCAAAAAACCATCAAGACCTGTACAAAGTGGAAACAAAAAAAAAAGTGTATGATATGATAAAAGGAAGTTTAATCATGGAGTAGGGATTGAAAGTGTGAAGATTCTCATAGAGAAGGAAAGAAAAAAAAGTTATGTCCTATACCAATGATTATACTTTACTCTCTTTAACAAGAATATGAATGGAGTAAACAATGATACCATACCATATGAGTGAATAGCTTTCCTTCCTAGTTGGTGAGCAGTCGGCCTTGCCGACAGATAACGTGCCTCCACCAAATTGACTATCAAATACAAACAGAAGCTGGGGTAAGGTTAATCGATCAAGACTTTCTTTCCCATTACAAATGTGTGTGTGTGTGTGTGTGTGAGAGAGAGAGAGAGAATTTATTCCAACATGCACACACATACACATGCACATAACACACGACCTCTTGGGTAGGCATCTCTTTCACAGATGTGAAGCTGATGGACTTTTGCTCATTAATACAATGGGAACCTATTTGTTTCATAGAGACCCAAAATTTAAAGAACGTCATGGTGAAAAGGGTAGATTGGTGAAACTAATAAACACACTTAACATGCTACATAATGATGGGATGAAGTAGATTAAGCTGAAGCATAAAGAAACCATCTTTCTACAGGTAACGAGGAAAGGAACATTGATGCTAATGGTGTCACCTACCTGTGAGTAATATTCAATTAAATCAGGTTAAAATGCATATCCTAAAAAAATCAGTTCATGTAAGTTGATACATCGCTTTCACCAATCTATTCTGGCATGCCCCCCCCCCCCCCCCCCCCCCCCCCTATCAAACAGAGCCATCTTGCTTCTGCTTGGCTCAAGACTAACTTTAACTTTAGGCCACACCATGCCAGCCTAACTGATAATCTACAGAACTTCAACTATCAAGCTTGACTAAATGTTATGGGAAAAGAATCTCTTGAGAATAAGCACGTCACACAAATTGTAATGTTTAGAAAACAAGTTATCGAAGATGGTAGGACATGACTTTGGGAATAATTATAGTAACCAAATAGATAAAGAATAGGGATGTTAGAGAGAGGAAGAGAAAAGGGAGGGAGGTGATTGGAAAGAAGGAGGACCCTTATCCCTGACTTTTCTTTGACCTGCACAACAAAAGCACTGAGATTGACATCCACTCTCCATCGTGGGGCTCTACTGTGGTCAGAAGCAGACAACCAAAGTGATTCAGCAAGACTTACATCAATGAGGTGTGTGCTCCTTCAGAAACAAATATTCACTCCTGAGTGCCTCCAAGGTTGACCCAGTTGTTCAGGTCACTCAAGGCTGATTCATCATCCACCCATTCCAAGCCGCCATTAACCTGCAGTGGATAGAAAGTTAGAAACCTTCAGATTTTAAGGCACAATATTGCTTTTTCAGTCAGCAGCAAATTCTTTCAACAAATATGTCCACAAATCTATATACTGCATGATTGCAAATGCATTTTCAATTTCCTCTCCGGGGAATTCAAGGTTCATCAATTTCACTGAAGATGTTTTCATATTCGAAGAAAACAATGCAACTTAATATGTTTAGTAAAAGTGCAGTTCTATGACCCCCAAAAAAAAAGGGCGCAGTTCAACAGAATTCCTTCACCCATGGCTTATAAACTAGGTCCCCTACCACAACATAACAAGAGAAAGAACATCAAAACAAAAGATGCATCAAAACAGTATTTTCAAGCCCACAAGTGCATTTTATGCAACATGAATCCATGTAAGTTTTCATCAGTTGATTCCTAGAATTGTTTGTCAATTTTCAACGTAAGGTCTGACATACAAAGGAATCAGATCAAACTAACATGAACATCTCATATAGAACACATGAAGTTGAGGGGAGACAGTAAAACTGAACTAAAAGGCCAAAAGAAAACCCTAATCGATTATGACGTAGCAAAAATAACTCAGCTCTATCAATGCTCAGGTAGCACAACTGCACAAGAATCTACTGATCTCGTAATATACTAACCAGCAGTATGGATACTAGACACTAGAATGTTTGGATTTCAGGATTTAATGGTGTGACAGTGATTGTTGCTAGTAGCTAACAATTCATACGTTATGCAAAACCTTCCAAAGGTCTTCCAGCTTTAGATTAGTAGTCTTGTTAAGTAGGCATCCATCAAAACTGTAGACTTGTTCTCTTTCTGGAGGAAGACTCAAGAAGGCATTTTACATACAAAGGTTTAGCAATTGCGGTCAACTTGTATCAAGACTAAACGGTCAATTTCTCCGCTCCATAGATGCTGTTCCATCCATCAAAACTGATTACTCTTGGAAGCCTTCAGTTTAGGGACCTAAATGTTGTAAAAACATTCATGTCAGTGGAGAACAAGAGTATAACAATGCCAGTGGGGCTTGACAACTATTATACGAAGTGCTCCCAATAAAAGAGGTTGCACTATTCACACTTTTGACAAGAATTCATTTGCTTTAAGAGAACAAATCTTTGTATATCTTTTGATGATTGTACACAAAGTGTAAAAGAAGAGCTAATGACTTCAAATCTTGACAATAACTACACGATAGTTTCAGAGAAATCAGAAAACCACTAAGCCAGGCCCATAGACAGAAAAGGAACATTTGCTGTATGGACATTCAGTAGTGCCTGTACAACTTTACCCCTACACCCAACAGCTGAATAAACATGCAACGGCTACATGGACACTTACAGATCAAAGCAGATACTACATGCATGCAGCACTTACTAACTAAACAAAAGATTGATGTCAGACCAAAATAACTCAGTCACTACTCGCTAGCTTCTTTGCTATCAATTCTTCAGATTTCTACGGCAGACCTAAAGCAAAGCCTTATCTAAGAGCCAACTCCAGATTATCTCCAAATAAGTTCAGGCTCCAGCTAAAACTATTACTACTACACCAAAATCGCAATCAATAAGTGGCAAATGAAAACGTCGGGGGGAAGAAAATATGAATGGACCAAGAGAGAATCACGTTTATCCACTTTTTACAAACTCAACAGATCAATCACACTAACGGGAAGTGACTAATGATTCGGTGAAATCATGTAGCTATCATGTTTCCTCAACAATACCACCCACTTCATCTAGGATTAAAGATGGAAAGATAACTAAATAGTGAAAGATTCAATTAATTCTAAAGTTCAATAACTCTACAAGTTATTGCAAAGAAAACAAAAACATTACACTGATGGTGCATCGTCAAAGACTTCATTCAGCATAGCATCCTCACAGCAGAAGAGCTCCCTGTCCTTTTCTTCCTCATCTTGTAAATCCCATTTTTCAAGCTTCGCATGAGCTGCAATGAACATCATCTTCTGAGCCTTTTCAATGCAGACCTTTGAGTTTCCATGGACAGAGAACCATTTCATGCAGGATAAATTTAACCCACAGGATGTAGCGTGGAGGAAAATTAGCCTGACTGCAACTTTGCCTAATGTCTTGTACTCGCTCAAGCAAGTCTCCCACACTAATCTGCTGCTCTGAGGATTTGCAAGTCTCATCTTCCCTGTCAATGGGTCTCGCTGCTTAACCTGAACAGCCTGGGCATAAAGTGGGTCTAACCCTTCTGAGCGCCATTTCATAAGCTCCATTAAAGCAACATGAGCTTCTTCCCTGGAAACCAGACGGGTAATGACCCTATCAACATCCTTCTCCTGCTCATGAGTCAAGCACTTGAATGGAGGGAGGTACTTTCCACTTGCATCCTTCATCAGATAAACTGGATCAAGTATAAATGCTGCAGACCATGCCGGGTGGTAGCTCTTCATGAATCTCTTTTCAACTATTATTTCAACTTGACCATAAGTTACATCAAATCTAGCACACCAATCCTTCAGTTTCACTTTCACTTCCTCCCAAAGTGGGAGGCATTGCCCCACGAGTGGTCTTTCAGCCTCGATCTCTTGAGCCATCCCTCTGACAAGCTTCACCAGTGAATAAACCGCCTCTAATTCATTCCAAAACCGTTCACTTTGAATCATCCCAGCAATTTCCCTAGCAACAGCATCCTCTACAAACATTGTCTTGTACGATTCATCTAAGAAAACCATCTGGAGAACACGGGCACAGGTTAGAATGTCCTCTAGCATCACAGAAACAGCCACGGAGTCCTTCTGACAATCAGACTTGCTTGAAGGAACTCGAAGCAACCCGGAATAATCAAGTTCCTGCATCCTGTACTTTTGAAACCTACTCCTAACTTGAGTTTGATTGTTTACAAAAATGGCAACCTTCAAGCAGTTTTCAGTAACAGACCTGAAAAGTTGGAGGTCCTCGCCAAAATCCTTGGTCAGACTGGCAAACTCCTGAACCTGACAAGAGAGATTCACCATCCATGGATATTGAATCTCCAAATTCCTCAATGCCTTGGCTTTATACCTATCTGCAACTATTCCTATGCATCTCTGCAGCCCACTGCCGCACGTTTCTTGCACTGCTTCCCACATAATCTCTTCAGCATACTTTGGTGAAACTGATCCCCCATTTAAAAATGTCTTCTGATACAAAGTCGTACCATTTGGGAGATTGATGCTAAACTTCACACAGTTTTCTTCCCCGTTACAGCAACTTTTGCTCTTCCACCCATTGCACGCAACCTGAAAGAACATAGCATCTTTAATTCTAGCATCCGTTTCAGTCTTGGCCTGCAGAAACTTGTCGTCAAGCCTGGGCCCACACAAGTCTTTCCTTGACAAAAGGGGCAAGCCAACTTGACGGAGAAAAGCCCGAAACTTTGGATGCTCGATGCTTGAAAACGAAACTGACCCGCAAACCTCGTAGAACCAGCTGGTCAACAATTCAAGAGCGGAATCCATCTGGTCTTTACTCAATGAAGGAAAAGACGACGACTTGGGACTTTTCAGCTTCTTAACGCTATCTTCCAACATTGCCAGCGGACCCAAATCATCTTTTCCGCCGGATAAAACCAACTGCTGCTGCTGCTGCGGCGGCTGGCTTAACACCATATTCGAATAGCCACCAACATCGTCACTATATCTACTGGAGTCCACCAAAGATACGGAATTCAGCGGAGTCGCCAAATGAGAGGGGCGCTTCCGATGATTGTGCGTTGACGAAGGAGAAGGCAAAGACGAAATGGGCTGAGGCGAAACCGAACCCGCGGCGGGGTTAGGTCTCAGGAACGAGGCGAAATTCGGGCAAGTGCCTCGCTTGAGATGCTCGGAGGCGGTCCTCGAAGGGTTTGAAGCAGAGAAGAAGGAGTCGCAGAGTGAGCACTTGAGCTTGACTGCTCTTGGAAGATTCGTGTCTGGGTTTCTAATCAAAACCGGCTCCAAATGAGCCCAATACCACGCCCCTTTCCCCTTCACCGCCTTGTTCCGAATCCCAACCAAGCCTTCGTACCTTCTGTTGGCGGCTTTCGCCGCCGCATCCTCGGGTAGCGACGAGGAAGGGTCCGTGGGCGTTGAACTCGTGGACGCCATAAATAGGAAATGGGTGGTCGGATTTGTAGTAGCAGTAGTTGTAGACGAGGCTGCGTTTGGCCGCCACGAGTCCAATTCACTTGCAGCAGGCATTTAATGGCAGCAGCCCATCAAGTCACAACTAATGCTCTCGACCAAACGCCAACTCCTCTCTCTGTCTCTCTACCGCAATCAGGCATCAGCAGCGAGAGATGACAAGAAAAGGTAAGGGAAGTGGTTTGAGAGAGTGAACTTGGTAGAGCTGGAGTTTTTGTACCCGTGCAGACGAAATGTTTGCGGAAATGTCAAGCTGAAAAAATTGTTTGGAATTTGGAATGGAGGGGAGGGAGCCGACGAGAAGACGAGCTTCCCGAGCTTTGGTATAAATGTAACGACCCACCAAAGCGACAGAGAGCAGAGAAGCAGTGGAAGAGAAGAGAAAGAGAGCCGAGAGGGAAGAAGAAAAAAGCTTGGGGACAATGATCGCCATTCGCCAGACTATAGAGTACAGACAGAGACAGCTCGCGGTCGAAACGTTTTTTCCACAAATATTTTTCTTTTCTTCCGGTGCTTTTTTCCCACAGCTTTTTCCAGGAGATTTTATTTGTACAACAGCTGTTTATCAATTCTAAACTGAAAAATATACACCTTAAAATAGATAAAAACTATAAATCAATGAATGGTGCATGTTAAATTTTGCTGTGTAAGTAATTTTACTGTTAAATGATTAAACTTTGTTAATTATATCAACTAATTTTCACCACATGAATTCTATGATTGAGATTACTCCACAGAAATCTGAACGAGTACTAAGATGTTGTTTGCTTATAGGATTTGAATGTTGTATTTATTTTTCAAATACCAACCATTATATCTTTTTACCAAATCCATTATTTGTTAAGGTATACCCATAGATTTTGACCAAATTTGTAGCTCCAGTTTCGTGGACCCAACATATTTGTCAATATCACATTTCATTTGGTATTTGCAAATACCATATTATGGAAGGCAAATTTTTTAGACTCAAATACAAAATGAACTAAATCCGTGATAACAATTCAACTAAACAAATAATGTTATCTTTCAAATACAAAATGCAACAAATCCATCAAAACTCAAAACCTTCATTTTCAAATCCAACAAAAATTTTCAAAACTCAAAACCTTCATTTTCAAAACTCAAAACCTTCATTTGTAATTGGAAGAAGAAGCTGAATCCTTATCGTCTATTCTAATTACTAAATTTGTCCAAAATTTACATGTAATTTTTTCTATATTTCAAAGTTGAAGCGAGGTTATAGCCCCTTATAACTTCAATCTAGTTGCTCCATTGTCTATAGTAGGTGTGCATAATACAGTTAATTGAAGCCGGATGGAAGGGAAGGAATTTTGGTTGAGTTTGAGTGAGATGAACTAAATAAGAACAAGCCATGTGTCTTGATTAGGGTTGCAAATGAGTCGATTCGAGTTCTGACCTACCTTGAGCTCAGCTCGTTAATAAACGAGTCTCAAACTCAACTTGTTTACTAAACCGTTAGCTTAGGTTTGACTCGAGCTCAAGTCGAATTTGGCAAGTTAATGAGTTCACGAGCTCTAGCTCAATCAACTCATCAATCAGCTCACGAGATCGACTCGAGCTCAGGTATCATAACATTGTTCATAAATCTTAATTGTTCATATAATGTTATTTAATAATGATTAGTATTCAAACAATCTATCATACATAATTTCTCTTTCAAAAATATAAATGAGACATATTTGGTCATTTGCTAAAAGTCTTAAATATTATATGTGGTGATATATACAATCTAACAAATCTATGAATTATCAACAAGCCAACTGATGCTAATAATCGATTCGGCCAAAAGTTTCTAGTTGTAGAGGCTCACTAGCCATACTATCGAGTCATCGCATAGCTCAAAACGAGCTAGCTCACGAATTGGACTCAACAAGTCATCGAGTCGAACTGGCTCGCGAGCCTTACAAGCGGAACAAGGTGTAATTTGAGCTCGACTCATTAGTAAACGAGTCGAATGTCCAACGAGTTTTTCTCAAATCGAACGTCAAGTCACTCGTGAGTAGTGTGACTCATTTACAACCCTAGTATCGATATACGACGAACTACTCAAAATAAGAATGAATTCTTATTAGAATGTTTAACATCTTTCTATGGGTATCAAAATTGTTATCGTTTGGATGCTTGTGAGTTCGAGAGACATTCTCCATAAAACTCGACTTCCAATTTTAGTCTTTTATGGCATTACTTCTGTTGGGGGCATACAGTGAGTGGCCCAAGTAAGGGGCCAAGGAGTCGACTTGGGCCAGGAGTGTGGGCCTGGCAAAGAGGAGGCCCGGCCCAAAAAAGGGCTAGAGGCTATGGCCCAGGCGGTGGGGCCGGGCCTGAGGTAGGGCGCATGACGACAAAAGAGTAACAACGACCGGAAGCGTACGGAGGGGACAAGAGGTGGGGCCATGCGCCTCCAGGGCGAGGGTCGGTGTCAGAATGTCGGGGCGCCTGAGGAGAGGAAGGTACAGTGCATTTAATGAGGTGATGACCTGGGGCGGATTTGGGGGGCACTGGTCGACCCTACCCCGAGTATAAATAGTGAAGTGGGTGGAGCTCATTTACACAGGTTCTAACTTCTCTCTAAAACTTGCATCTCACTTCTCTCTCTAGAAAGATCATTCTGACTTGGGCGTCGGAGTGCTAACGAGCCCATCCCGAGAGCTCGGTGGGCGCCTTTGTGTACAGGAAGGGGGCGCGAAGCGGACGCGCACGGGAGATCGGTGGCGTGAGAGAGTCGTCGGGAGAGGGAGGTTACGTGACACAAACAACTTCTATGTCTTGAGCTCCCATAATTATGGATTCTTCAGTGTGTTTGCCTTCTATAAACAATCTAAAGTTCGTAGAAGGAGGATTTTTTAGCTTATTCAACCACATGTTCGTTTTTTAGTTGTAGGTCTCTTCTTTCGACTTCGTGATATATTTATCTCCTACACTTCTTATGTCTGCCTCACCTGAATGGTCCCCTCTTCTCCACGATGACCTCAATGTCAACTTTGACGTGATAGAATTACATTTAACATATGTAATTCACTAGAAAATTCATCTTGTCAGATATCAAAGGTTTTCGAAATACCTGGAAACATGTTGTTGATCGTCAAGAGCTTGATGCGGAATCTGAAAGATGATCTGGAACTGGACGATACTCCTAGAGCACGATCCAGGAGGTACTGTGACCTTCCGCAACCAAGCCTCCATAGTTCCTTTACGGGAGAGCTCTCGTCTTCCTGATGGGGAGAAGACGAGAATATTTTGGTCTTGGTGTATTGGGGATCACAACCTCTAGCACCTTTATATACAAGTTTCACATGGGCTCCCATAAAACCCAACGTGAACAAGTATTGGGTTTCCACCCATTTAGGCCCATATCAATGCAAGAAGTCTTTGGGCTCTTAGTTGGATCACTTTCAGTTAGCCCATATAAACAAATAGCTCATATAATTGTCAAAATATGTGGCCCATATCATTATAGGAAATAAATTTTCCTAACATGACGCGCTATTCACCGTGGTGTTCTCTACTCTTCAAGGCTTGTACTTTGAGTCTCAGACACGCATGTTAGAGGATCTCTTCATCCTGGCTCGAACTCGTACCTAGTGTAGTTACTTGTAGCTCGTGATGCTATACTAGTTGCAATTAACCATCAAATATCTAGGGTGATGGTTGTAGGTGATTCAGACATGATATATCAGCTCTAACAAGGTGTGCGCTATGATTCCTTGGATGTTCCTATTTTGTACCGGTGTCATCAGCTACTCTCTTCTTTTGTAGTTGTCTTAACCCTATGTTCCCGAAGGAGGGAAAGAGGAGGGGAGGGAAAAGATGGAAAGAAAGTTGGGTTTTCAAGATGTTTTCCCCTGTTCTTAAAGGGAGCAGCAGTGGGGAGAGAAAGGAAAGTGGATGGAAAATCTACTGTTTTCCCCAACCCTCCAAATCGGAGGGAAAACGAAAAGTTACATGTTTTCCTTTTTTTTTTTAATTCGCCCCACTCTTTCCCCTCTCTATCTCTCATGCGTTCTTCTTCCCACAAACCTGTTCATGGATGCAAGAAATCTACAAAAGAAAGAAAAACATTTAGAAACAATTGAAGTAAAAAAGAGAAGAAAAATGAACCACGAATTTAGCTTCCTATAGAAGGGCAAGAAAGTCGTTGTTAATGTTACCTTAGAATTAGTATCTTCAGATTTTGTAGTGTACATTTGTTTTTTTAAGGGGGTTGAGGATTGTTTATTGTATTTCTCTTATCTGCTCTATACATGTTTTGGGCAAATAAAAGCTCCTTAGATACGGACATCCATTGGCGTAGCCAGCAAAAAATTTTAATGGGGTCCAAATATTAAAAAGAAATACGGTATCCCAATGGCTAAGCTAGTGCTTTGGAAATGTGGGGTCCATGAGTCGAATCCCCAGTCCCTCCCTTGGTATTCCATTCTTTTTTAACGTGAGTTTCCTGTCCAAGTGGGGTCCACTGACCCCACATCAATCAATGTGGCTCCGCTAATGCGGACATCGAGAAGCTACTTTCGCAATTGAGTCCATAGAAGGAACTTCTTCGAGACAAGGTAGATAAGATGATAAACGATTAGTCGACTATGGTTCATTGCCTCATTTTTTGTGTTTGTGTGTGCAAAGTATGGATCCAGTATTTGCAGCAGTCTTGTTTTCCTTGGTCAGTAACTCGGTATGAAATTCTCAGTCACAGATGCCATGATGCCAACATAAGATAAGCGTCTTTACGTCTTGATAGAGTTTTGGGTTTTCCGTATTCCTGCACAAACTCATAAGCTAAACAGTTTAGGTCGGTTATTTTTTTCGAATCGATTTGTATTGAAACTATTATGAGTTATTTGGATTTGAGATTTGAGTACCATATATCCATTATTTAGATAAAAACAATATCAATCTCGACTTGTCCAAAAAATAATGCGGGAATCTGCATATTTGTTTATTCTCATATTTCGTACTAAAAAGTCACATCTATAGTAATTTAAACTCTTTTTTTGCCAAAAGATACTTAGTATTGCACGAGATAATCAAGATACACTAAAGTCAATTAGCCGACCATAGCTAGGAACGAAAATCAAACCCTATCAAACTAGGGAACAATGAAAGGGCTTTTTTGGCCACCATATGGGCCACCCTATTACGAGCACGTCCAACAAAACAAACACTATAATGGAGAAAGCATTGCCTCAACCCCTTGATCTCCCTCAAAATTGCACTGCCCCGAGCATCCAAACACGAGCCCTCCTTCACCTTGTCAAGCACCACCTTGGCATCACCTGCAAAGACGACGTCCTGCACACCCATCTCAAGAACCCACCAGATTCCGTCCCTCAAGGCTAAAATCTCCACTAAGAAAGATCTTGGACATCTGGGTACACAGATGCATCGGCCCCAAGCAACGTCCCCGAGGAATCCTCCAGAACCCAGCCACCTGCCTCATGAGAACCTGAACGAACAGCCCCATCCGTGAACACCCACAACGCCCCCTCCCTATCCTGCACCCCACCCTGAACCCACCTCAGCCCATCCCCAGAGACAGGGGAAGATGTTAACCCACTACCCAAAGGCACCGCCTCCCATTCTGCCACCTGTCTACTCAACTGAGAGAGCAACACGGTAGGGGTGAATAGCGTGGAGTCAAAAACCACCCAATTTTGAGCTTTCCATATACGTAAGAAGAGAGCAATCACTCGCAATAACAATCCCCCCTCCAAATTCGGTCGGTCAAGAAATCGTCGCCAGAAGACTTCAACCGAGGCAGTTGTGAACTCATCTCGAAGAAAACCTAGCCTAGACGCCTCCCAGCATCCACCAGCCAGCCGACAATGAAAGAATAAGTGCTTAGCAGATTCCTCTTCCCATAAGCATGTGGGGCACAAAAGGACCCTTCCATACCCCTAACCGATAATGCTTCACCTGTGGGAACCACTCTCCGCAACAATTGCCAAAGGAAAAATTGAAACTTGGGGGCGCTGGGGCACTCCAAACCTTACCCCACAAACCCGAATCCCAAATTGAGGGACCCAACTTAGCCTGAACCTCTCGATCCCGCCTAAGACCTGCCGCAAGATGATACCCTGACCGAACAGAATATGACCTAGAGAGGTCATGATGCCAGACCAGCCTATCCTGAATTGGAACCCTTGGCAAAGGAATAGCCCGAATTTTGGCAATAGTGTCCCTTTCAAATAGTTGGTTAAGCAAATCCTCCCTCCACCTACCATCCTGACACGAAATCAAGGAATCGACCCTCCCTTGAGCCCCCACCATCTCTGGACGCAAAGCCGGAGGATTTGGGTGGCAAGCAGGGACCCAATCCGAAGTCGCAGAAACAGATACGAATCATCAGCGAAAAATAAATGAGACACCACAGGACAACGAGGGCTTATACGAATCCCTGTTAAAGACCGTCTAACAATAGCCTGACGAAGAAGCGCAGCAAATCCTTCCGTACAAAACGCAAATAAAAGAGGAGATAGCGGGTCTCCCTGACGCAAGCCACAAGAAGTCGCAAAATAACCAGAAGGACAACCATTCATCATGACCGAGAAGGTTGAAGACGTAACACAAGCCCGTAACCATCTAATCCATTGCGCACAAAACCCAAGTTTTTCAAGCAATCCGAATAAAAATGGCCATTCCACCCTACCATAAGCCTTCTCCATATCAACCTTCAAGACCATAAACCCTTGTTTTTCCTTCCCGCTTATTCCGAAGATAATGCATGACCTCGTGACCAATGAGGACGTTATCAACAATTTGCCTCCCACGCACAAAACCATTTTGACCATACGAAACAATGGCAAGGAGGTAGCGAGCCAGCCTCTCTGCCAAGATTCTCAATATTACCTTATACATAAACTGGCAGAGACTAATCGGTCGAAGTTGCTTCATATGCTCAACATTATCCACTTTAGGAATTAAAACCAGCCAAGTATGATTAAAATTCTTCAGAAGGCTCCCCGTCTCAAAAAAGTGCATTATCGCCTCCGTTACATCCATCCCAACTATATCCCAGAACTTTCTGAAAAAGACCCCAGTAAAACCATCCGAGCCAGGGCCTGAGTAGCCCCGATCTAGAAGACGGTCGTACGGTTTTCTGCCGACGAGACCGGTGTCGATAGCTTATTGTTCATAGTAGCAGTCACTTTTTCCTCAATCGGCAACTCCATCACATGATCCTTGACAAACTGGGCGTCCATCCCATCAGTAGAAAATAATGAGGAGTAAAAGTCACAAGCAACTTCATCCTTCCCTTCCTCCTTCGTCACCCATGTCCCATCTGACGCAAATAACCCTGCAATAAAATTCCTCTTTCTGCGAGCGCGAGTCACCAGATGAAAGTAGGACGTGTTCTTATCACCAAACTGCAACCAACCCACCCTTGATTTATGTTGCCAATAAATTTCCTCATTCGTCCAAGCGATTCGGAGTTCCGATTCTAAATCCTGCCCCAATCCACACTCTCCTCTAATTGCAGTCTATCAATTTTTTTCTCCAGTGTGCAGATATGCCTAGCCGAGTTCGAGGTACCCCTTTGGCCCAGTCATACAACAAATGACGAAGTTTCTTCAGCTTGCACCACAATCGATACATAGGAGAACCCACAAATTCCATATCCCAAACAAACCTTGTCATCGCCCTGATTTATGGTCCGTAATTTAAACTCAAATCACACATTTTGTAATTGGCTCATCCACTAGGCAAAACAATGTGAGTGGTTGCCTACATTTGAAAAGAAATCAAATCCCAATATATATATATATATATGTATGTTCTTTTTATTAATTTTTCCATATGAATTATTGATGGAATCAGTGTACACAAATCCCCTTTTTTCATCATTACCAATTATTATTATTGTTGCTGCGGAAATTAAAATAAAACTTTTAGTGGGAGATTACCTCCGTTTTTAGAACCAGACCGAATGTTGAACCAAAAAATTAATGGGTTAGGGTTCAATGGTTAACTATTGATAGGACCGTTCATAAGATATAAGTAACATACAAGACTTGTATAATATAATCTAATTTAAAAATAAAACTATCATAGATCTTAAACAATTTCAAATTCATATTATTACCAAAATATCTAACAAAGCATTCAAACCGTTTCACAAAACAAATCACAATTTATTTTAATTCAAGTTAAAAATTACGGTGGTAGTCGGTAGTGGACCACATAAAGTTGACAACAAGGTTGGAAAATGAGAAGGGGAAGCATAAATAAAATTAATAATTCTAGTTTGGTGGTCTTAATTTACGTCAAAGTTTTTTTTTAATATGGTTAAAATAGTGAACCAGTTACACCATAGTGGTTCATATGATTTTATGTTCAACTATGAAAAACCATTTGGTACATCAATAATTGTCTAAACAATGGACCGGACCGCTATGGTAACTGATTTGACTGTTCTACTGGTTCAACTGTTGATCCAGTTAGGTATTTATAACAATGGAGATTACTGACTATAGGCAAGTTTTCG
The DNA here is from genome assembly GCA_946122785.1 of Linum tenue. Classification (NCBI taxonomy): domain Eukaryota; kingdom Viridiplantae; phylum Streptophyta; class Magnoliopsida; order Malpighiales; family Linaceae; genus Linum; species Linum tenue. The sequence goes on along the minus strand of CAMGYJ010000004.1, from coordinate 50,229,280 downwards.
GTCCAATTTTTTATCTTGGCTATATATGATGCATTTTAGTTAGTTTTTAAGTGGTTGTAAAATGCATATAAACATTTATTTGTAGAATTTACATATCCTATGTCGATCATTTACGAATATTTATAATAATGTATTATAGAACTAATAACTCCAAAATTCAGGGCATAGAAGAATCGTCTTACTAACTAGAAGAAATCGTCCTACCAAGACTTTCTTCTCTTCAACTACAGATGCTTGGCTGCAAAACAACATCAAGGATGATAACCCGACGTCGATAGGTATGGAGTGGAGCGCCTTCTTTAGTGTGGATGCTTGGCTCTTGTGGAAGAACAGATGCGTTGCGTGCTTCCAAGGGGTGGTAAAGCCCTTACGCCGCCCTCTCTAGCTCACTCCATCCACAGCAAGGCGAACTTGTGGTACAAGGCCTGGATGTCGCCTTCCCCTTTGGCTGGCCACACTATGATGGAGCTCACTAGGAGCATGGTCAACATCAGATGGAAGGCTCCTCAAGATGGGTGGGTCAAACTTAATATGGACGAGGCTTCTGCAGGTAACCCCGACATCGCCGGAGCGGGTGGTGTTATTAGAGATGATCAAGGGAGATGGAAAACAGGTTTTGTCACAAGGATAAGAGAGGCCACTGCAGTGTTGGCTGAGTTATGGGCGATCTTTTACGGCCTTAATCTGGCATGGAAGCACTGTTAGAATACCTGTTAAGCTGAAAACGAAAACACAAACAAATTTACGTGGTTTCCGGAACTGCAGAGAGCAATACCGAACAGTCTACGGGGAATAGGGATCTCTTATCCAGCTTGATTGTTCCACTCGGTTACATAGCCATATATATACTATCCTAAATCTAGCAAATCCTAGCATCAACGTGTACATTAGTTTGCATGGGCTTTGCATGAGTTCATAATGGAAAGTAAAGAACAGCCGAGACATGATACTAAATGGGCCAAACAAGGCCGAACCAGAGACCCAAAACCCATCGTCTAACATCCTCCCCCAAATTGATGTCGGTCACGAAGCATCAATTTGCCAGATAGATACCAGTGACGACTAATGGGAAGGGCCTTGGTGAGAAGATCGACAATCTGAACCTCAGAAGCGACGTAGTGTAATCGAAGAGACCCATCGCGAACCTGGTCAAGAACATAGTGAATGTGAAGCTCAATGTGCTTAGTCCGATCATGAAGCACCGGATTAAGGGTAATCTGGATAGCACTAGTGTTATCCACGAACAAATCAACCGTTGGCGGACACTGAACCCCAAAATTGGCTAACAACCAAGTGAGCCAGACAACATCTAAAGCAACATCTGACATGGACCGGTACTCGGCCTCAGTGGAAGACTTGGCCACACGATCCTGCTTCTTGCACCGCCAGGAGATGAAGGAATGCCCAAACCGAACACACCACCCGGTCGTGGACCATCGTGTGTCACTACAACCGGCGAAGTCAGAGTCGGAAAAGGCCTGGAGTGAGAGCGAACCCTGGGAGGGGAAAAGCAGGCCAACCTCCCTTGTCCCTTGCAGATAGTGAAGGATGCGATGAACAACCGAGAGGTGGTCGACAGTGGGTGCAGTCATGAATTGGCTGACTATCTTCACAACGTAGGAGATGTCGGGACGGGTGGCGGCAAGGTAGATCAAACTACCCACAATGCTCCTATACTTGGAACTATCAACCAACGGAGCACCGGAATCACGGCGAGGCTTCAAGTTAAGCTCCATCGGCGAATGAACATGAGTACAATCTTCGAACTGGTGATCTTCTAACAAATCAGCGATGTACTTTGTCTGTGTCAAGAGAATCCCTTGGGAACTGCGAGTGACCTCAAGACCAAGGAAATAGGTGAGAGTGCCTAAGTCCTTGAGGTCAAACGCGGCCTGTAGTCTCTCCTTGAGCAACTGAATACCTGCAGTATCATCACCGGTGACTACCATATCATCAACATAAAGGAGGAGAGCAACAATACCAATAGAGGTCACCCGGGTGAAGAGAGACGGATCATTAAGACTCTGACAGAACCCCAATGCAAGAATCGTGGACTGAAATTTTTCGAACCAGGCGGGGGGGTGCTTATTTCAACCCATAGAGCGACCGATGCAGTAAGCAGACCTGTCCAAGGGCACCAAGTGTGTATCCGGGAGGAGGCTCCATGTAAACAACTTCCTGAAGATCACCGTGCAGGAATGTGTTCTTAACGTCAAGCTGATACAGGGGCCGATCCCAGAGAGCAGCAACAGCCAAGAGGGTGCGGACGGTGGTCATCTTTGCCACAAGGGCAAAGGTCTCGTCATAATCAATGTCATGTACCTGAGTATAACCTTGGGCGACAACGCGGGCCTTAAACCGCTCAATGGTCCCATCCGGATCGACCTTAATGTTGTACACCCAGCGGCTGCCAACGACAGGAACAGGAGGCGGAGGGCGATCAACCATAGTCCACGTACCACGAGCATGAAGCGCATCCATCTCCACCTTCATTGCATTGTCCCAATTCGGATCACCGGCGGCCTGTTTAAAACGAGTAGGAACAACCACGGCAGAAACACCATAAGCATGATAATCAGTGAACCGAACTGGGGGCTGACCCTTGGTAGCACAAAGGGAGTGACGCAGCTCTTGGGCAGGAGGTGGAGAAGCATCTGCAGAAGAGGAAGAGCTGGCAGGCGAGGCAGGAGGCTCGCTACTAGAGGAGGATGAACTAGGAGAGGCACTGGAGGAACTGGCCGAGCTTGCTAGTGACGCAGCGGGGGAGTGAGGCAGATCGAAGTCATCGGGCGGAGGAGGGGGTAGCAAGTCAGCACCATCTCCATCTTCTTCTTCAAACGAGGGTAATGTGGACACAGGTGCCAGGAAAGCAAGTGAGGAAGCTTGAGACGAGGAGTGGAAAGGAAGAGACTCAAAAAAGACCACAGTGCATGCGATCCGAATACGAGACATGACGGGATCATAACATAGGTACCCTTTATGGACATCGCTATACCCTAAGAACATACAACGGGCGGCTTTGGAAGACAACTTATTTCGTTCTTTCTTAGGAGTGAGGACAAAGCAAGTACACCCAAAAACGCGGAGACGAGTATAGTCCGGATGTTTAGAAAACAGAGTGAAATATGGACTATGGTGATCAAGGACAGGCGTGACCTGATAATTAATGAGTCGAACGGCAGTGGCCATGGCCTTAGGCCAAAAAATCGATGGGACGTGGGAGTCTAGGAGCAGAGCTCGTGTCAGCTCAACCACGTGTCGATTTTTCCGTTCAACAAGCCCGTTTTGCTGTGAGACACCAGGGCAAGACTTCTGACATAAGATACCATGTGAGCGGTATAGATCACGTAATGGATGGGAACTAAATTCTCCGTCGGGGTCGGACCTAACAATTTTGACAGGACGATTAAACTGGGTGCGAACCATGTTCAAAAACTCTGAGGCAACAACCAACAAATCAGATTTTAGACGAAGGAAGTAGACCCACGTGAACCGAGTAGCATGATCCACAAAAAGAGCAAAGTAGCGAAACCCATGCCGGGAAACAGTGGGAGAAGGCCCCCAAAGATCGGTATGCACAATATGAAAAGGTTTTGAAATCACAGTTTGACTAGGGGAGAAAGAAAAGCTCTTGAGTTTTGCATCAATACAACTAGTGCACTTATGAGGAGAGGAAACATCACCTTTATTAGGACCGAGCAATTGTTGTTTAAACATAGACATAAGCCGAACAGAATTTGGATGACCTAAACGTGCATGCAATAGTTCCCATGTTGTTTTAGGTCGAGGAACAGAATCAACAACACTAGACACCGACGGGAGAGGACTACTGACAGGCCTAGAGGACGGACTACTGACGTGACGGATGCTAGCTGGTGGCGTGGCCCCCGATCGACTCGAGAGCTCCTCTAAATGAAACACTCGCCCTTTCTTACTCCCTCGTCCGATCTGCCTCCCCGTCTTCAAGTCCGGGATAACACAACCAGAAGGTCCAAACAAAACAGAGCAACCTTGCTCGGTTAGTTGCCCTACGGAAACTAAATTGGGTACAAGATCGGGGACATGTAGTGTGTTAGGCAAAGCAATTATCGTTGTGTTAACCTGACCAATTCCTTGCACATGTAATTTTTGACCATTAGCCACACGTAGCATCATTTTATGAACATGAGCTTTATCACATAATTGGCGAGAGTCTTTGGTCATGTGATTAATACATCCCGAGTCCAAAAGCCAAGGTTGAGGCTTACCTGTAACTTGCAGGACGGCAAAGGCGCTACTGATCGCCCCCGGGAGAGAGCGTTGGAGTGCGCTGTTCACCACCTGCTCAACAGTGGCCACGTCGACACCAGGTCTAGGCGCGGTGGTGACAGGAGCTGGAACTGCATATGCCGGGCGATCAGCAGGAGCACTGACAGTAGCAGCACGAGCAGCAGCTCTCTGGGCCGACCTGCAATCAAGAACAATGTGGCCATTGCGTTTACAATACACGCAAAAATTCTTGCGACGATAGTGCTTTTGGAGATGTCCTCTCTCGTGGCAGTGGTGACACTCGAGCTTGGTTGTTGGTATGCGACGTTGAAACTGAGGCTTCTGGACATCAGCAGCGATCGAGTGGGAGTGATCGGCAGCGGCAAAAACAGTTTTGCCCTCACCGGGACGAACATCAAGTTGCGCCTATGTACGCAACCGCGTTTCCTCGCGGATTAGGAGGCCGAGGACGCCGTCAAATTTGAGGTCCTCACGATTGAGCAGTGTGGAGCGGATTGTCTCGAACTCGGGCCTTAATTTTGTGAGAAATTGACAGAGACGTGAACGCTGCCGGTCTTCGAGAACTTCGGCAGACGCTTCCTTGGAGCGAAGGGTGGCTAGCTGTCAACAAATCTTGTTCAATCCAGAGCTCCTGAGCCGCACTGAAATAGGCGGTGACATCCTTGTTGCCCTGTTCCAGCCGTCCAAGAGCAAATTCAATCTCGAACTGTCGGGCGGGATTGGCAGATGAGTACGTGGAAGCCAGATGCGACCACATCCCAAAAGTCGTCGTATGCAGACGGAGCCCTAGGGCAATCGTTGGATCAATCGATCCCAGTATCCAGGATTGGATCCTTGCATCTTGTTGGCCCCAGCGAGCGATTTCTTGTTCCGTAGACGGTGCGATCGGCTTCTTGGTGGTTCCATTGAGAATGCCAAGCAAACCATGTCCCTCGACGAAGACACGGAATTGGAATTCCCACAAAGCATAGTTCTTATGATTGAGACGTAAATAAAGCTTCTCCGTATCTATTGCCGAAAGCTCTGATACCATGTTAGAATACCTGTTAAGCTGAAAACGAAAACACAAACAGATTTACGTGGTTTCCGGTACTGCAGAGAGCAATACCGACTAGTCCACAGGGAATAGGGATCTCTTATTCAGCTTGATTGTTCCACTCGGTTACACAGCCATATATATACTATCCTAACCCTAGCAAACCCTAGCATCAACGTGTACATTAGTTTGCATGGGCTTTGCATGAGTTCATAATGGAAAGTTAAGAACAGTCGAGACATGATACTAATGGGCCAAATAAGGCCGAACCAGAGACCCAAAACCCATCGTCTAACAAGCACGGCTGCCGTGCCATTTTGATCGAGACGCACTCTCAACTAGCCATCCAGCTTCTGAGCAACAGGCATGACTTGGTACACCCCTACACTTCTTTGCTAGCCTCGATTCGGAGAAAGATGGCTCAAGATTGGTTGATTAGTATTGGTCACACATATTAGGAAGGGAATAGAGTCGCAAACTGGCTCTCGAAGCACAGTCTCGTCTATCCCTATGGTATGTGTGAACTCTTGTAGGATGATGTTAGAGGTGTTATGTTTGAGCGGCAGATAGCCACTCGTCCCCATTCCTAACCTCCTCTTCCCCCTTATCTTTCTGTTTCTTGGCATTCTGCCTCCTCCTATGCGAAAAAAAACTAGAAAATTGTCCTACTAACTAATTAAACAAATTAAGCAAAGTGGAAGTAAAATAAATCATGATCTCATCCCGCTGAACATGGGAGCGGATCAGGTCAATAAACTTGTGGTGAGTAACCATTCATAACCCAATCACCATCCGTCACATCAGCACTCATTCTTTCTTTTGAAAAGCCTTTAATTTTCTCTTCACTAATCTTTAATGGATGATTTCTCACTCATTTTAAGTCGAAATTTAATTTTTTTTGCATAGTTAGATCAGATTAATTATTCTCTTCAAAATGATATCCACTTTGATATATTTTTGGAACAAAAGAAAATTGAGTCGTTTTTTACCAGTCTATATCATATGGTATTGACTGGTATTGAAATAAAAGCATATCATTGCTTTGAGAAACGTACCATGGTGATATGAACAAACCAAGACTGTAGGATGGTTGAGTACATGATAGTAGAAGCATATTGACTGTCATTAACAACTTTTAACATTGTGTACCACAAGACACCATCCCGTACTATGGTGGTATTGTGTGGTATTTTTTAGTCCTGTATTTTGTTCACCCAGAAATTTATAGATCCAATAGATCATGATGAACTCGTTTCTTCTGTTCAAAAATTTTCAAAAACGAATTATAACGAAGAAGATACCATATGGTATGGAGTTGGTAATGAGAGGCAAAAAAAATTATTTTCTCAAAAAATATTGAAAATGGATCTCATTTTGTAGAGCACAACAAACTAGTTCCATCAGTGCAAATTTTTTTTTTTGAAATCTGAGTTAAAACGAAGAAGATATGAGCCGATTAAGAAAACAAAGGAAAAATAATGTCTTTAATTCTCCACTTTTAAATATGAATTTTCTGATTGAAAGGTCCAAATTTACAGCCTGTTTGGATATAATTCCGTTAAAAAATGAATTCCATTTCTTGTGAGAATCTGAATTCAAGTGGAAATTCATTTTTAAAGTTTATGTTTAGAACAAATCCTAAAGTTTTAGAAATGATTTCATGTTTTTATGGTTGGAGGAAGATGGAAATGATTTCTTACAAGTGTTTTTATAGTAATACCCATATATTGGCCAAAATTCTTATCATCATTAAGGATTTTCTTGTAAAGATGTGCCAAAATTTAAATGGGATCTATCAATTCCATTTCTCCCTCTAATAATTCCGACCACTTTTAATGGGAATCATAATTTCCAACTTTTTACCTCTTGAAATTCCATTTCCTATATATTTTTTACTTCCAAACATGAGAATTATAAAAAGTATGAGAAATTGAATTCCATTTCCTAAAATTTTAACCTATCTTGAGTCGCTGAACATAGTGGGACAAATGAATAGTTGCCTCGTTATTGTTAATCATCATGTCAACGAGAAAAGTATTTAAAAAATATAAGCTTTTTTTTTACAATTTTTTTTTTAAAATAAAATATATAAGTAATGTTGAAATAAAAGGTTATTGATATTTAGGTTAATATTTTCGCATGCTCCCAACTTTACCCATATTCAACATTTTGGCTAATCTTTTCGATCTATAAAATTGTGGCCTCAACTAATCATCAAATAAATTTACTAAATTGGCCAAACCCGAGAGTTGACCGTTATGTTGGACAGTCAAGATTGTTGACTAACGGCTCAACCCATAGCATCACTGCCCAATCATCCAATATAAATGACACGAAAGCCACATGATAGGAGAAATACATGTAAATATTGACGCAAATAATGATAGAGTGGGTCGAAAATGAGTCGGGGAAGGACGAGGCAGATTGAAAGCTGTTAGCACTAAAAAGTCCCCAATGCTAACATAGTAATTATGGGGCTCTGATCTGGACTCCCTCGTTCAATCTATTCAAGAGGCAAAGAATCTGTTAGGAGGAGGGGGCGACCCTCGTGATCTACGCTCTGACGCCCAAGTTAATACGATATAGGAGAATGGTGTATCTGACTATAGAGAGAGAGTTTAGAGAGAGACCTTAGGGTGAGAGTGTGAGAACTGAGAAGGGAAGAGAGCATCTTAGGCTTGAAGGGTTTGACCTCATTATATAACGTTTGAGTCTCCTTGAGTGAGTTTCTGTCCGAATACCTTGTGATAGGCTTGGCCCTATTAATAGTCGTTTGTCGTATTAGACGAGTTAATACCACACCCTACAAAAACTATACTCAAACCCTTCCCCACACTACTACATGTGGAATAATACCTGCACCAAGTCTGATCACCCGAATCAAGTCTGAAATTTCCTATCACTACCCATCATTCTTTGTTTTGTAAGTGGAAAAAAACACCAAAAAAGAAAGGAAAAACAAAACAAACGGACCAGTTGATAGTTTAATTGGGCCGCCTAGTGGAAGAAAGCCCGTTTGTACTCAAGACGCGGATATATCCCAGGCTTAAACAAAATCCGGGATAAGGCCGAAGCTAACGGCCCATGTTTACAAAGTTCGCAGATTGCAGGCCCACGAATAAATTGGCACATAAGAAAGCACAAAGCAATGACCCATACGAACGAACACACAGTAGCGAGCGAGGGGCTAGACGGAGTTTTGCCTTCCTACAGTCTTGCTCTTGCAGGGTTTTAGAAACGAAGCGGAGGCTAGGGTTTTACAGAACACAAGACCAAGAAAGAAGGGGGAGGAAGAGAAGAAGACTGATTTCTTCTCGAGCAAAGAAGCTATGGGTTTCTGGGGTAATTCTCGCTTTCAATTCCAAGTATTTTGCAGCTAAACGTGTTTGGTTGGTTGCCAAGATAATAGCGAGAGAATGGATTTGATAGGATTTCTAGAGTTCTTTCTTTCATTTCTCTGGTTTCCATTTGGATATTTATTGGCCGCCATTGAACCCCTCTGATGCCTGGAATTCTTGTTGGTTTTGTTCGTACAGGAATTGAGGTGAAACCAGGAAAACCGCATCCTTATCACTCTGATAATGTGGAGGGAACGCTTTGTGTAACCCAGGTACCTCTTCTTCCTTTCTCTTTGCTTCGCTGTTCCTGTGATAGATTTCGTTCTCTTGGCTTGTAGTTAGTTGGTTGCGAAGGGTGCTTTAATTTTGAATGTTCCCATGGAAATGATATGATTCCAGGCAACTCTCGGCCTTGGTAAATCAACGGATAGGAGCATACTACAGTGTTCAGTTGGCCACAAGAGTCCGGTTTTCTTGTGTTCTTTGCTGCCGGATAAGAATGAGTCTTGCCCCTTAACACTAGAGTTCAAAGATGAGTTAGTAGCTTTCTCGGTGGTGGGCAAACGGAGCATTCACCTTTCTGGCTATTTTGTGGCCGACGAAGGAGACTATGTTCCTGATGAGTACGATCCGTATCCTTTGGATTACTTTAACATTAGAGATACATTTTTGCAATGTTCAAGAAGAAGCTGGGCGCTATCTAGGCGAGGAGGCACTGCCCAGCGCCCAGGCCGATTAATCGTTGCCTATGCGAGATTAAACGTTGCAAAAAAACACGATAGATAAGTCATATTCCACAAAAACCCAAGTTGCCATATCATTATTCATCCATTCATATTCACATACAACCCTTTTCCACAATCCCAAATATCACAAGTCGCCAACAATGAGGAGGGATCTCACTGCTGGTCGATGAGGGGGAGCGGTTGGTCGAATGGAAATGGGAAATAGAATAGGGTTTGGGATTTTCAAAAAAAGGCTACACTTTCCCCCTTTATTAGTTGTTATGGGCATCGCCCACCAGAGTGAAAATGCGCTTCCGAGTGCCTAGGTGCCTAGATCAATCGCCCAGGGCTAGACGGGGCGATTTCGTCCTGGCCAGCTATTAATCGCGCCTAGGCGAGAGATTAATCGCGTCTTCTTGAACACTGCATTTTTGTTGAAAATGTGTGTGTATTTGTTATTTCTGTTCTTCCTTAATTTGATGCCAGTGATTCTGGAGAGGACATTGGGGATACGGAGTCCGATGATGAATCCAGTGAATTTGAGTATGGTGATGATGAAGATGATGATGAATTCATCTATGATGGTGATGACGATCTAAATACGTTACGCTCTTCTCCCATTCTGAATCGTGGAGGTATGGTTTCTCTTTTGTCAACAAACCAATTGCTTTGACTGTGGTCCATTTTCAGAAGTGGCAATTTGACTAATCTGTGTGGCGTTATTTTGACTTTCATTATAGTTGTTATTGAGGAAATAGACGATGATGAGGAACCAACAAATGGAGTTGGATTGTCTAAACTGAAAAAGAAGAAGAATGGCCGTGGTGGTGTCTCTGTGCTAGAAAGTGAAGATGAAGATGGGTTTCCAGTTTCTGCCACAGAAGAGGGAGGAAAAGCCATTATTCAATGTCAGCCTAAAGAATCAAAGAAAAATAAGAGAAAAGTGAAGGCAACTACTGAACCAGAGAGCCAACCTGAGAAGTGAGCTAATTAATCATATGGTCTTCGTATTTTCAAAACTTGGAACTGAAGCTAGGGAATGAAATATCTGGTTGATACGTGTTCACATCTAATAGATCATGTTTCGTATATATACGACTCAGGGTACCAAGTATTCATATGCTGACTTAATTTTGTACCAGGAAAAAAAAGAAGAAGCAGAAACAGAAAGGAAATGAGGAAACTGTGGCTGATATGGTTGAGGATGATCAGAAAGTACTCTCTGGTGATGAAACCCAGCCTGCAGATGCAAAACAAGGATCTCCTGTTACGAATGAAGGTGATAAAAGGTATGTGAAGTTTGTTGTGCTTTTAGTGTATCCTATAGTGTCTTCCATTTGCTGTATAGTAAGAACAAGCAAACTGAACGTTGTCAATCAAGTGCAGTGAAACTGATGTTATATGATCCTTGTACAGGGAAACTGAAGTCGTTGAAGGAAGTGTACCCAGCAAAGGTGCCACCAAGAAGAACAAGAAGAAAAAAAAGAAGAACAAGAAAGCAAGTGGTGATGGGGAGAGCACAGTTGAGAAGGCTGTTTCAGGGGTGAAATCAGATGGAGCTTCTGATGAGAAGCAATCTGCTTCCAAGTCTTCGAATGTTAGAACCTTCTCAAATGGACTGGTCATTGAGGATGTAGCTATGGGAAAACCAGATGCTAAAAGAGCTTATCCTGGAAGTCAGGTACACTTCTCTTAACCAAATCAATCTTTCTTGAAAAGCCAATTATCAAGTTGATGTTTGGTAGTATTTAGCGTAATGTGGAATGAATCCTGGAGTGAACTTTTCCTTATCTGGAATCATGATTTGTGGTCAGAAGGAGATTATGATCATGCCTAATTTGTATGGTTGTTTCATCCCTAGATGAATTTTTGAGACAGAGAATTGAACTAGGATTCCTTGAGTAAGCCATTGATAAAAGCACAAAGCTTTATTTGACTGGAATGGCTCTGTCTTGGTCAACAGGTCAGTGTGCGCTATACTGGCAAGCTGAAGGAGAATGGCAAGGTTTTTGATTCTAACGAGGGGAGGGCTCCATTTATCTTCCGGCTAGGTACCTCGAGATGTGATTTACGGGCAACACAAACTGTTTTGATGAACTTAGTTTTTACTATTTTCTTTTCACATGGTGCAGGCGTGGGTCAAGTCATAAAAGGATGGGATGTCGGTGTTAATGGTAAATCACTTCAAAGTTTGTTCCTTCTTTCAATTTCCTAGCTGGTTGTCTCTCATGTCCTTATGCTGGTTGCTTTTTATTTTATTTTGTAAATTTTCAGGCATGCGAGCTGGGGACAAAAGAAGACTCACGATTCCTCCGGCAATGGGGTATATCATAAATCCATAATTTTCCCTACTTATCCTGAACTATGTTACGACTTATTAAGCGCTGCAGAACTGCTGCTGCTCTTGACGCTGAGATAACTAACAGTTTTCTGTATGTGGACTTTGTACAGCTATGGACATGAAGGTGCTGGCAACAAGATACCGCCGAATTCGTGGCTGGTATTCGATGTGGAGTTGGTGAATGTCCGTTGATCAAAGATCGACCTTGATTTTGTTCGTGTTCTCTCAGAGGTTTTGAAAGCCATCAATTGGTCCGGTAAGGATTCAGGGTGGCAGTCGATGAGAGAGTTTCGCCAAGCTTCAGAGTTGGCAACAACTGTTTCTGAAGAGTAGAGACTGTAACTTGTTACATAGAGATCTCGAGAACATGGTTTTTGGGTGGTGAGACTTTCCCCAAATATTTTGTAGTATTCAATTCCACCCCATTGTATCTCTGACTTCATAGGTGGAGTGGACCGTCATTTGTTGAACATGAAACTTGAATCTCTATCCTATTCTCCTTGGCTTGATATTTCAATGTTGAGCCGATTAAAAAACTAGAGAAAAGAAAAAGGTTTTTAATTGGAGTAAATTGCACGATTGGTTATTGAGATTATTAAAAAATTTCAGGAATTTTGTATATAGCTAGAACGACCCTCACAAATTGCAAATACTAATTTGTTAAGAATTAATCGAATTGAAGCTATAGCGTCATCATTCGCTGTCCCTCGAAATATTTAATTTCAATAATGATCACTAAAATTAGGTTAAGATTTCAAGTTTAGTCACTCTTCGTTATCTTCCGTTAGTCTCCATTAACGACGTTAGTTTTTTTGCTGACGTGGCTAACAGAAATGCCTAATCAACATATTCTAACCCAAAAATATTTAAACTCGACCCGCCACGTCAATTAACCCAACTCGTTACCCAAACCTACCTTATTTTGACCCGCTCGCCCTCTCCAGATCTACCAAACACTGTCATCTCTCTTCTTTTATGAATTTCTTCGAAAGAGAATTACTCTTGTTTCTTCTTCTTCAATGACGATTGCTGCAAGAAGACAACCTTTCCTTCTCTTCCTCCCTCTCTGCCACCATTGACGCGCTGCTGTCTCTTCGACCTCCTTGTTTGACGGGATCGAGAAGAAGTAGATCTGGATTGAGAGAGACGCCGCCTTCAATTAGTCGGAGAAAGGGGCATTTCATCGGCGAGGATGTCTGAGCGGCAGTGACTTCATCGAAGGTGGGAAAATTTGAAGGAAAAGAGGGCTGCTTGGATCGCACCTCCGAGAGGGACCCGAGCGCCGCCTCAAGCTCTCACTAGCGCCAGAAGAAAGGAAGAACCGGAGCGCCGCCTTCATCGCCGGATTCATCGGCGATGGCAAAACTCCAGCGCGTAGCAGATCGAGGAGCTGGCACCTGCGGCCTCTCACCTCCCTCTTCTTGTCCTCTTTGCTGGAGGGATTCAAGGAACTCTGTCTGCCCTCCCAACTTGGGAAACAGAGGAAAGATGACTCTGGGCCTCTGCCGCCATCAGATCTGGGCCTCAGTCGGAGAACACAGAAGAAACCCATAAGATTGCGTCCTGAATTTTGTCGAAAAATCGTATCCCTAGAAAGCCAGAGAAAGGAGGGGAAATTTTTCGATCTCGGGTGGAGCAAGCGGTCCTCGACTCTCTCTGCTGCCGCATGTCCGATTGGGAGAGGAATCCTCGTCATCTCCAACTCGCCGCCGATAAGTATATGTCGATGGTGAGGGCGAGGAATAGGAGGGTGAGGCACCAGTGTTGTGAACGCCATTGAGGAATTGGCCTCCCTCCTGACGCCACTTTTCATTGCCATCGCCGCCGCACGCCACCACTCGCATCCACCAACTTCGATCCACGAAGAAAGAGAGGGAATGGGAGCTGCCGGAAGATTGAAGGGGACAACCGTTAGAAAATGGAAGGCAATCTAGTTATGCTCCTAACAAGGGCACTTGTTAGGAGATGCTAACAGGGGCGGATCGGCCTCCACGTCGCCAAGGCTGCATCCATCGGTGGAGGAGAGAATGAGCCGATTGCATCGGCTGGGCAAAGCCCACCGCGGCTTGCGGGGCCCGTCAGGCCCACTAATTCAAAAACCAAAAAAAAACCCTAAACCTACCCCTTTTCAGTTCTCCGCCCATTTGGTTTTCCCCTCCTCTCTCTCCCTTTCTCTCTCCCTTTCCTCTCCCTTTCCTCCTCTCCCAAATGCAGACGAACGGCCGCGGTGCAGCAAACTCGGCCGCCACGAACTCGGCGGCAGAGGTCTCGGCGGCCACGACGAAGCAGCAAACTCGGCGTTCTCGGCGGCGGCGACGAAGCAGCGAAGTCGGAGTTCTGAAGTTGTAGATCTCGGCGGCGGCGACCTTACAGCGAACTCGGAGATCTCGGCGGCGGCGACCTTGCAGCGAACTCGGCGGCGGCGATCTTGTCGGCGGCGACGAAACAGCGATCTCGGCGGCGGCGCTTTGCAGGGAACTCGGGTTCTTGATCAAGTAAGGTTTCAAGCATAGTTTTGTGGATATTAGTTTTCGATTGGACAGATTTGAGTTAGGGTTGCATGATTCGTTCTTCTGTGGGTTTTATTTCTGGGTTTTGTGGAATGGCTTTCTGTTTGTGTCGATATTTAGTTCTGTTTGTGCCGATATTAGTTCTGTTTGTATTGATATTGGTTTTGTTCGAGCATGATATCAGTTTTCACTTTCCTGGATAGTTGTTTTATTGGATCTGGGTATTTGTCTTTTTACTAGATCTGGGTTTTCTTTTTCTGCGTTTTTTGAAGTTAAGGTTTCATGGTTTTTACTAGATCTGGGTTTTTCTTTTTCTGCGTTTTTTGTATGAGTTTGATGGATTTGTTTTCTGGTAACTTAGATTTGACTGGATTTGGGTTGCTTTCTTTTGTGGATTATGTGGATATGTTTTCTGGGTTTGTGGATGTGACTGGATCTGGGTCTGGGTTGCTTTGTTTATGGATTTTGTGGATTTGATTGGATCTGGGTTGCTTTGTTTTCTGGGTTTTGTGGATATGTTTTGTGTGCGTTCCGATATTAGTTTTGTTCGGGCAGGATATCAGTTTTTAATTGCCTGGATAGTAGTTTGATATATCTGGATATTCTTACATTGATATTGTTTTTGGTTGACCATGATATCATTTGTGAATTGCCTAGATAGTTGTTTGATATATTTGGATTAAGCGGATATGTTTTCTGGGTTTGTGGATGTGACTGGATATGGGTTTGGGTTGCTTTGTTTGTGGATTTGATTAGATCCGGGTTGCTTTGTTTTTTGGGTTTTGTGGATATGTTTTGTGTGCGTTCCGATATTAGTTCTTTTTGGGCAGGATATCAGTTTTTGATTGCATGGATAGTTGTTTGATATATCTGGATATTCCTACATTGATATTGGTTTTGGTCGACCATGATATCTTTTGTGAATTGCCTGGATAATTGTTTGATATATTTGGATATGACTTGTTTGATATTACTTCTGATCGTTAGGGTATTCGTTATGTGGAGTCCAGCTATTGATTAGCTAATGTCAGGATATTCTACTGGGCAGGGAAATCATAATGACAAGAACTAAATCAACTACAATGAGGACCACATCAGAAGGCGAAACCTTTAGGCCTAAATGTGCCAAACAACAACAACAAAATGAGGACCAAGAAATTGAGGATGAAGAAAGTGATGACCAAGACGATGAGGGAAAAGGAAGAAAAGTTTATTTTAGATTTGTAAAACTGAACTTAGGGTTAGATAATATTTAGGGAAAGATGTTGGTTTGTAGCAGAATGGATAATATTTTGTTAAATGTTGGATATAATTACCAAGATAAATTCTCAAAAATCACAGACAAAAATCGAACCACCCTACATTGTGTTCAAAACCATTTCCACAATATCGTCTTCTAAACCCGAAACCAAAACTCGAACCCTGTACCTGAAACCCTAACCCTAAACACAAAGTTTGAACCCTGAACCCTAATACCCACCACACACAGATTAATATCTGAACATCACAAACTAATACCAATTACACATAAACTCTAAACCTTAATCGCTTATTAAAATAAATTTCAAAACAAACACAGATAAACATCCATACAAAACAAATCCAAACCACCTAGAATAATATCCGTTCACCATAACAAATACCCACAACACCCGGACCAATATCTCATCGCCTAAGACCAATATACATTCATATCGTAAATAATATCCTCACCATACAGACTAATACCCACCACACACAGACGAATATCTGACCATCGCAGACTAATATCCATACATCTCATACTAATATCCTCCAATCACATAATAATATCTTATCACCACAGACAAAAATCGAACCACCCTACATTGTTTTCAAAACCATTTTCACAATATCGTCTTCTAAACCCGAAACCAAAACTCGAACCCTGTACCTGAAACCCTAACCCTAAACACTAAACACAAAGCTTGAACCCTAATACCCACCACACACAGATTAATATTTGAACATCACAAACTAATACCAATTACACATAAACTCTAAACCTTAATCGCTTATTAAACTAAATTTCAAAACAAACACAGATAAACATCCATACAAAACAAATCCAAACCACCTAGAATAATATCCGTTCACCATAACAAATACCCACAACACCCGGACCAATATCTCATCGCCTAAGACCAATATACATTCAGATCGTAAATAATATCCTCACCATACAGACTAATACTCACCACACACAGACAAATATCTGACCATCGCAGACTAATACCCACCGCACATAGACTAATATCTAACAATCGCAAACTAATACCAAAAGTAATTAAATTGACAATGAACTAATATCAACAGACTAATATCAGTTAATGAGAAAACAAATATCCAAACATCCTAGACAAATAGTTGAAAACATGAACTAATATCTCAAACCAAAAGCTAATATCCGAACCACCTAAACTAATACCCATTCTTTGCAAAAACAAAGACAAACACCACCGAGTTTAATATCCGACTACAAGACTAATCACTAAATCATAAACCCTAAACCATCACTCTCCTACTATTATTGTTTCATGGGCCTTCGGCCCATGGGCCCTCGGCGGGCAGCCCTAACTAAGGTTGCAAGCCTTATGTGTTAGGACTTGATAGTGTGTTTAATTTTGATGGAAGACACAATATTCATTACTTCACAAACTAATATCCACTGCATATAATATCAGTTCATTCAAAAATAAATATCCATACCGCCCAGACTAATATCTGACCATATAAACTTGATATCCTTCAGCCCATGGATAAATATCCACACACAAAAAAAAAATGAGAGAGGTTGAGAGAGAAAAGAAGTGGTCCAAAAATAAATTCCCCCAATCACTCTCTTTCCCCCACTTTTTCGTCACTTCTCTCTTTCTTGCAATTACTTTTTCCTTTTTTTTTTCTTTTCTGTCACTTCCCTCCTCTCTCCAATTATTTATCACTTTTCTTTATATTTTTTCGTCACTTCTCTCCTCTCTCCAATTAATCAGCTTCTTGGTGGACCCGCAGAAGCCACTTTTTCAGCTTCTCTCCCCCATTTTAATCATTTCCCCAAATAAATCACCCACCCTCTCCCTTTCTTTCCCTTTCTCCCGCCCTTGACTACTGGTCCCCACCGAGCCGCCACCCATCAGCTCCCTCTCCTTTCTCGGCTGGGCTAAAAAACCCACAAAACCCCACTTAAATGAGCCCATCTATCCCCTCCGTTGGATCTCAGCTGGGCCTACGTGGACAAAATCCAAACCGTGTTAGCATCTCCT
Source organism: Linum tenue (assembly GCA_946122785.1). Lineage (NCBI taxonomy): Eukaryota > Viridiplantae > Streptophyta > Magnoliopsida > Malpighiales > Linaceae > Linum > Linum tenue. Next base: position 50,211,783 of record CAMGYJ010000004.1, on the reverse strand, counting down.
AACAAAGACATCAGTTAGGAGACTAACTTTTTCGAATGGAAGGGGAGAGAAGCTGGGGAGGCGGTGGTAGGGTTTAGGGTAAGTTTACGGGTTGGGTCGTCGGGATGGGTTGGGTTTGGAAAAATTGACGTGGCGTGTTTTGATGACATGGCGGATCAAATTTTATGACGTGGCGGGTTAAAATAGGATGAATCAGCATTTCTGATAGACGAGTCAGCAGTTAACTGGCGGTATTAACGAAGATGGACGAAAACTAACAGAGGGTGACCAAACTTGGATTGTTTTACTAAATTTAGTGACCATGATTGAAATTAAATATTTTCAGTGACTAAACATGAGCGTTTTTAGAAATCTTAGTGACCAATCTTGCAATTTACCCATTTTAATTTCCAACTCGTAGATTTGGAGCCTACTTTAATTTAAGGGTCCAAATTTAGTTATGCGATCTTATGCAGCACAAGGCATAGGATTATCGGTCACGTTCAGTAAAATCAGTGGCGGATTCAGGGGGCCGCCACCAGCCACGATCTCCCTGTATTCAAAGCTAGTATAGCTCTTCTAAATTTTAAAATATGTAATTATGTATATTCGTGATGGGCTCACGACCCGGGCTGGACGCAGGGCGACAAGGGAGGCACAACCAAGAGCATCGGAGGATCCGCGACGTGGGTAAACAAGAAGATAGAAGTGTGAGAACTGCTGCTTGCGTAGGAAGTATGGTAGTTAGGATTTGAATTCATTTGGCTTATCTTTCATTTGGATTGTTAGTGGAATCAGCTGTCCACGTAGCTGTTAGGATTTGATTTCATTTGTTAGGTGTAGGGAGATCATATGGATCCTCCAAATAGTAGAGATCAGGGTATCATCTTCTGAACCCGATCATTAGGACTTCTCCTCTATAAATAGAGTATGGAAATGAATAAACATGCAACAGATGAATTAGTAGAAAAAACCCAGAGTTACACTGGCAGGTTCTCGCCATAAGCCGAACAAACTCATTCCCCTGATTTCAAACTCACTTCCAAGAGACCGATCACTTGGAAGGGGAAGTCACAGAAGTTTCCTTCCACGCAATGCATGGCTTAGCGGCAGGCCGCACTATGCGGTTGTGGGCTCAAATGGGCCCGAACCGAATCTTGGTCCTGATAGACAGCGGCTCAACTCATAACTTTGTGGCCTCTCGCATCGCAACCCGTCATCAATTGCCGGTCACTCACGTCGAGAACTTCAACGTCAAGATCGCCAACAGGGAGCCCCTTCCATGCAATTCAATGTCAAGATCGCCAATTACGAGTACCTCGTAATGCCATTTGAACTCTGTAACGCACCGTCAACCTTTCAAGCCTTAATGAATGACATTTTTTGGGCCTACCTCCGCAAGTTTGTGTTGGTGTTATTTGACGACATCCTCGTCTATAGCCCCAATCGGGCGACACATCTACTACATTTGAGGCATGTATTCCTTATTCTCCGACAACATCAGTTCTTTGTCAAGTTCTCAAAATGTGCTTTTGGGCTCCACGAGCTAGAATATTTGGGCCACATCATCACGGCCACTGGTGTCAAGGTTGACCCAGCAAAAATCCAAGCTATGTCCCAATGGCCTCGCCCCACCAATGTGACGAAGCTCCGCGGGTTCCTAGGACTAACGGGCTACTATCGAAAGTTTGTGCGAGGGTATGGACTCATTGCTCGTCCGCTAACACAATTGATAAGGAAGGGTTCCTTTGAATGGACGGAGGAAGCCACGACAGCTTTTGAAGCCCTCAAATCCACAACGACAGCTTTTGAGACCGATGCGTCTGAGCAAGGGATTGGGGCTATCCTCATGCAGGAAGGGCGACCCATTGCCTTCATGAGTCGAGCCTTGGGTCACTAGAGGCAAGGATTGTCCGCCTACACGAAGGAAATGGTAGCGGTAATCACCGCCATACAACTATGGAGGCCATATCTACTGGGGAGGAAATTCTTCATACGGACCGACCAACGAAGCTTGCGGTTTGCGGTTCCTGCTGTAACAACGAATCACCACTCTGGAGCAACAAAAATGGATGACAAAATTATTGGGTTATGATTACGAAATTATATACAAGCCAGGTAAAGATAATCAAACTGTAGATGCTCTCTCTCGAAGGCCCATGGTCTCGGTCGATGAAAATTCTGCAACCAAAGATAATGCAACAACTGGGCTGGAAAGTGAAATGGGTATAGGCCCATTTATTCAAGAAAGAAAGACCACTAATGGCATGGAACCAATTTCCAACCGAGAAGAACCCAATCTTTCCAACCCTAAGCCCCCAAATGCGCCATCGCTCTTTGCAACTTCCATGACAGAACTTTCCGCGATGAAATCAGAAGATAATCATGGAGAATTCCTGGATATTCCATCGGGCGAATCCTCCGTCGAAACTCTCTATTGTCTGGTCAACCCGACTGAATCATTGCGGCTGGCATCGCAATTCTTTTGGCTGGATATGCTGGAATCCGTCAAGAGGTTTGTCGCCGGCTGCGATACGTGTCAACTGGCCAAGTCCCAATCTCTTGCACCAGCTGGCCTTCTTCAGCCGCTCCCTGTCCCTGAGCTAGTGTGGGACGAACTTTCGATGGATTTTGTGGACGGACTGCCGTTCTCAGGTGGGAAGACGGTAATTTTCGTGGTAGTCGATCTTCTGTCAAAGGCTGCACACTTCATGGGATTGTCCCACCCATACACTGCAAAGACAGTTGTTGAAGCCTTTGTTCAAGGAGTTGTGAAGCTCCACGACATTCCCCGATCAATAGTAAGTGACGGTGATTCCGTCTTTATCAGTAACTATTGGCGTGAACTGTTTCACCTGTCAGGTACATCGCTGGCCATGTCATTGTCATATCACCCTCAAACCGATGGCCAAACGGAGGTGGTTAATCGGAGCCTCGAACAGTACTTGAGGTGCTTCACCCATCAGCAACCGCGACGCTGGATGTCTTTTCCTACCGTGGGCTGAATTCTGGTACAACACCACGTATCATCGTTCAATTGGCATGACGCCATTCCAGGCTGTCTATGGGCGCCAACCTCCGGTGATTCCCTTCTACCAAAAGGACGGAACGGTCGTACATGAAGTTGATTACGCATTGCTCGAACGAAATGAGGTGTTGCAGGAGCTGAAAATCAACCTCCACAATGCGCAATCTCGGATGAAGCAGCAGGCTGACAAAGGGCGGAGGGACGAACAATATGAAGTAGGCGATCTGGTTTATCTCCACTTGCATCCATATCGGCAACACTCTGTCTATCGGAGGGCTTCGCAGAAGCTTGCAGCTCGCTTCCATGTGCCATATCATATCACGAAATGCATAGGTCCCGTGGCTTATCGTTTGGGGCTGCCAATAGGGTCACGTGTACACCCAGTGTTCCACGTATCCCTGCTCCGTCGCTGCAACACACCACCAAATCCTGACATTCCTCCCATTGCTGAAGACGGCGAACTTGAGCTGCTACCGGAAGCAATTTTGGACACACGCTGGGTGCACCAGGGCAACAAGATAATTGAGGAGTCCCTGGTCAAATGGCGTGCCTTACCCAAGAAGATGCATCGTGGGAACTAACAATGGAGCTTTTCGACCGCTTTGCTAACTCTGGCCTTGAGGACAAGGTCATCTGCCAGGAGGAGGTAATGATGGGTTCACGACCCGGGCTGGACGCAGGGCGACAAGGGAGGCCCAACCAAGAGCATCGGAGGATCCGCGGCGTGGGTAAATAAGAAGATAGAAGTGTGAGAACTGCTGCTTGCGTAGGAAGTATGGTAGTTAGGATTTGAATTCATTTGGGTTATCTTTCATTTGGATTGTTAGTGGAATCGGTTGTCCACGTAGCTGTTAGGATTTGATTTCATTTGTTAGGTGTAGGGAGATCATATGAATCCTCCAAATCGTAGATATCTAGGTATCATCTTGTGAACCCGATCATTAGGACTTCTCCTCTATAAATAGATGATGGAAATGAATAAACAGGCAGCGGATGAATTAGTAGAAAAAACCCAGAGTTACACTGGCGATTTCTCGCCAAAAGCAGAACAAACTCACTCTCCTGATTTTCAAGTTCCAACAATTCGTTTCAGTGCTTTTGACGTTACGGCTCAGTACTCTCCATTTCTTTTTAAATGTGGCCCACTGCTCTATCCCATCCTGGATCCGCCGAGAATTAAAATGTCGGTATATATATGGGTTAATACCTTAGTTTGGCCCGAACTATAGACAAACTTTCTACTTTGGCCTGTGGTATCGGAAATTGCTATTCTGGCCAAAACTATGTAGCATACTTCCTTATTTGGCCCAGAGGCGGGTTTGACCGTGAAATTAGACGGTCAACCGAGTTGACTGTTAGTCAAAGTCCACCTCACTTGCCACGTCAGCTATTATGGAATAAAAAATTAATGTTTTTTTGAATTTTTGAATTTTTTTTACTTTCTAATAATAAAAATAATAAAAAAAAATTAAAGACACCCTAAAAATTAATTAAAAGAGGGGTTGGGATAATTTGGGGACCTTTTTAAATATTTTTTTTGCTTCTTTAATTTTTTTTGCTTATCATTTTTATTATTAGAAAGTAAACAAAATTCAGAAATTAAAAAAAAAATATTCCCTGATAGCTGACGTGGCAAGTGAGGTGGACCTTGACTAACGGTCAACTCGGTTGACCGTCTAATTTTACGGTCAAACCCGCCTTCGGGCCAAATAAGGAAGTATGCTACATAGTTTAGGCCAGAATAACAATTTCCGATATCACAGGCAAAAGTAGAAAGTTTGTCTATAGTTTGGGCCAAACTAAGGTATTATTGAAAAGAAGAAATCCCACCGCAGGACCTGGTACTGCACACGCAGACTGCTTTTACTGCTCATGCTGACCGAGATGTACTGTTATAACCCGGAAGCTGGGGCTGTGTGGGCTGGCGTTAGGTGGGGGCTCATTGGGATCGGACGGGTGTTTGGCGGGCCGGTTGGGATGGAACTTGGTCGTTGGGCTGTTTTGGTCTACTGGATCGGTTCTGGCCCACGAACGCGTTGGTCACCAGGGCCCTCTCGGTCGCTGGAGCCTGCACAGTTGCTTGATTGAGAGGACCTTTGCAAGCTATCGATTTTTTGGGTGGAAGACTCAGAGATGGTGGGCCATGAGGGACTGAAAGGGTTTATTGAAAGGAGATGTGCTGCTCAGTAGGTCTGCAAGTGGCTTAGGGAAAGGTCAGGGTCTTTGATTGAGAGGTGGGAGTCGTGCCGGTTTCAGAGGCTGAGGGAAAAGAGAGGTACGGGAGAAGAGAAGTATGTCTGGATGATGTAGACTGGGCGTACTTTCTGAATCTGGAAAGATAATTGAGGGGACTGATGAGAGCAGCAGAGAGGAAAAAAAGAAAATATGAGGGGATAGATGAAGCTTGGTCAGGGAACACTCATTGAAGCAGTGGGAGAGTTGGGGTCTGTGGGTGCTTTTTTTATTGTAAGAAGACCTGGGCTTATTGGGGGGTGAGAGATCAGATAAATCAGCTGTTTCATTTCTCTCTCTTTGCATTTTCCACCATTCTTCTTTTCGATTTCTCCCTCATCTCTCTCTCTTTCCAGTCTCAAGGTAGATAAACTTTTTGGGCGCTGTCTAGGTCACGGCGGTGTGGGAGAGATGCACAACTTCGAATCCTTATCCGACGAAATCGACCAAACAGAATTGTGGCGGTGGCTCTTCACCTCGGTACGGCGGCAGATGTTCAAGTCGAGATCCGCACATTCACTTTTGGGTGTGAGGTGAATGTTCTCCCTTCCTCTTTCTCTCCTGCCAATTAAGAGAAGCGCCCCAGATCCGCATTTTTTTTCATTTGGTTTCGGATGATTCATCACTCTCGTGAGTTTGTTTTCTCTGTGTTTTATGAATCTGCTCCTTCTCTTTTTTATTGGCGGGATCTTGATTGCGGCAGCTGAGATGTTATTGGTGGGATTAGGAATCTTCGTGCGTCCGGCAGAAACAGTCTAACTCCAGGTGAGTTCGTGATCTTCCCTTTCATCTCTTTTGTTTTTCTTCAGCATTTGAATGCCAGCTATATGTTTTTTCCTCTTTTTCTTCCATTCCCTGCTTGAAGACGAGTGGGATTTCAGGCTGATTGAGTGGCGGATATGAGGCGTTTAGAAAGGGTTGGGAGAAGAAGCAGATCCACAGATCATCGTTTTGGTTAAGGTGATTGTTCTCTATCCTCCTGTTTGTTTTGTGATTTTTCCAGAATGAGTTCGTGCTCTCTTTTTTTGCCTTAAAAGGATCTGTTTCATCTACTTTCTGACGAGATTCTGGCATTGTTTTCGTTTATTGGGATTGCAGGGGTCGATTGATTGTAGAATCTCGGTGAATGCAGCGGACCAGGAAATGGTTGAGTTCTAAAGAGGTCAGACTGATTTACGGGTTCCGTTTTAGTTTAGGTTATAACTCTCTATTGGTAGATGGGTCCTTTTGTCTGTTTCTCCGTCTGACGCATTGTCCATCTTCTGTAGAGGGATTAGTGGTGTCCCAATCAGTGTTGAGGATCCCGATCATCGGAGGTAATCTTCAAACTCCTGCTTGGATCTGCTTCTCAATCTCAAAGAGGGAGACGTTGAGGTTGGGAGATGGGAGCCGGATGTAAGTGACGACTCAAAAGTTTCACCCTCATTTTTATTTCCTGTGCGTCCGGCAGAAACAGTCTAACTCCAGGTGAGTTCGCGATCTTCCCTTTCATCTCTTTTGTTTTTCTTCAGCTTTTGAATGCCAGCTATCTGATTTTTCCTCTTTTTCTTCCATTCCCTGCTTGAAGACGAGTGGGATTTCAGGCTGATTGAGTGGCGGATATGAGGCGTTTAGAAAGGGTTGGGAGAAGAAGCAGATCCACAGATCATCGTTTTGGTTAAGGTGATTGTTCTCTATCCTCCTGTTTGTTTTATGATTTTTCCAGAATGAGTTCGTGCTCTCTTTTTTTTTGCCTTAAAAGGATCTGTTTCATCTACTTTCTGACGAGATTCTGGCATTGTTTTCGTTTATTGGGATTGCAAGTGTCGATTGATTGTAGAATCTCCGTGAATGCAGCGGACCAGGAAATGGTTGAGTTCTAAAGAGGTCGGACTGATTTGCAGGTTCCGTTTTAGTTTAGGTTATACTCTCTATTCGTAGATGGGTCCTTCTGTCTGTTTCTCCGTCTGACGCATTGCCCATCTTCTGCAGAGGGATTAGTGGTGTCCCAATCAGTGTTGAGGATCCCGATCATCGGAGGTAATCTTCAAACTTCTGCTTGGATCAGCTTCTCAATCTCAGAGAGGGAGACGTTGAGGTTGGGAGATGGGAGCCGGATGTAAGTGACGACTCAAAAGTTTCACCCTCATTTTTATTTCCTGTGCGTCCGGCAGAAACAGTCTAACTCCAGGTGAGTTCGCGATCTTCCCTTTCATCTCTTTTGTTTTTCTTCAGCTTTTGAATGCTAGCTATCTGATTTTTCCTCTTTTTCTTCCATTCCCTGCTTGAAGACGAGTGGGATTTCAGGCTGATTGAGTGGCGGATATGAGGCGTTTAGAAAGGGTTGGGAGAAGAAGCAGATCCACAGATCATCGTTTTGGTTAAGGTGATTGTTCTCTATCCTCCTGTTTGTTTTATGATTTTTCCAGAATGAGTTCGTGCTCTCTTTTTTTACCTTAAAAGGATCTGTTTCATATACTTTCTGACGAGATTCTGGCATTGTTTTTGTTTATTGGGATTGCGGGGGTCGATTGATTGTAGAATCTCGGTGAATGCAGCGGACCAGGAAATGGTTGAGTTCTAAAGAGGCCAGACTGATTTGCAGGTTTCGTTTTAGTTTACGTTATAACTCTCTATTCGTAGATGGGTCCTTTTGTCTGTTTCTCCGTCTGACGCGTTGTCCATCTTCTGCAGAGGAATTAGTGGTGTCCCAATCAGTGTTGAGGATCCCGATCATCGGAGGTAATCTTCAAACTCCTGCTTGGATCTGCTTCTCAATCTCAGAGAGGGAGACGTTGAGGTTGGGAGATGGGAGCCGGATGTAAGTGACGACTCAAAAGTTTCACCTTCATTTTTATTTTCTGTTTCTGTTTCCTCTATCTCTTCGGTTTCAACTCACTATTCATCTCTCCACTCTAATCTCTGTCTCAGGTTGATATGTGAACTGATAGATCGATAATTATACATGTTTTCACCCCTATTTTGAAGCCGTTTGTGATGAGAAATCTTGTGTTTTAAGCCGATTTCACGCTAGGTTGTGTGTTTATGTCATATTTCAGGTCCTGGCGTTGGAATCGAGGCGAAGGAACGAGTTCTGGGTCGAAAGGAGCGAAGATGGGATAAAGGATGCTGCTGGACCAAAATACCCGGTCAAAGGAAGAAATACCCGGCCGGGTATATTCTGGCCTCGACCGGGTATTTTTCCCTTCGGGCACCCGTGAGAAACAGAAGGGGGCCCGGGCGATGGCCTTATATCCCCGGTCGGGGATTTTGATGTTGGACCGGGGATTTTTCCCCTTATTGGAACGGTGCGTTTTAGAAATACCCGGTCGAACCCAAAAATACCCGACCGGGTATTTCGGCCGGGTATCGCGAGGGAAGCTGATAAAAGAGAAAGAAGGCCAATTTTCAAGGGGTTCCGAGTTTTTGAGAGAGAAATGGATTCCTAGAGAGAGAAAGCGACGAACCAGAGTTCCCGAGCGCCATAGATCGATCTTCAACACCATTGGAGCCCGGTTTGAGCTTGGAAAAGTGCGATTAAACGTCCAGGAGCAGAAATCCAACTTCACAGTATGATTTCCGCGTCTGAATCTGCTTTTGCTTCTTTCTCTATGGAGTAGTTTCCCCATTCATCGGGGTATGGGGAACCCTAGATTTGTATGCTAGGTCTGATTGTATGAACCCAAGTACAGAGTTTGTGAATTGATTATATTCGATTGAGGTTTGAATGATTGAATGACCTGAATCCTGATCATATTCCTGTTGTTTCTGCTTTGACCTAGAATGAGAATATCTGCCTAGGTTGATAGAGTACCCTTAATCGAAGGTGGCGAATTGGTGACTTTAGTCGAGGAGCCAATTCGCTATTCTGTACCGAAGTCAATTCGGTAGTGGAGCTTTGGTTCATTAGGGCCTCAATCTGTTTACTCCGGTGGAGGTTAGTCGCCCGCTAGAGACTCAGATTGAGAGGGTCTGGAGACCTTTAGTCGAGACTTCAGGCTAATTAAGAACCTTCCGCAGTATAGCTTTCATGAAAATTGAACTTGGTAACTTGCAATCCGACTTAACTGCAGTCTAGGGTAACCATATCCGGGTGACCTCTCTTGACTTGACAACAACCATTTACTTGCTTTGTGTTTTGTTTGCTTGAGTTGCACTAAAAGTTCACCGCTAAATAACAAGAATTCACTGAGTAGTCATCACATCTAGGACCCGGGTTGATAATAAAACCCAAACCCGCTATACTACGTTTTAGGAAGTGGTTACACTTGGCCATTTTCTAGAGTGACAGTAACAGCGAGTCATGAACAAAGTGGTCAAATTGTAGATTTAGAGACGGAATCTTAAAGGCATAAATATTGCAGTTGTATGTCGTGTCAGGTATTTGCCTTATGATGCTTATCAAATTTATCATTTTTCCTAGGGTTATGTTGTCATGTTCGTCGCTCGGCGAGTTCCATCTGTTCACGGGTTCTTCGTGCTTTCAAAATCCTTGAGTGGAAATAATTTTTGCTAATTTTTTGGGTGGGTTTGGAACCCGCGAGCTATTGCATCTTGAGTGGGATTAGAATCCACTCTTACTGTTTGTTGGCCTTCTTCCCTGTAATGTATTTGAATAGTGACTCATGAATTATTGCATGGTGGCAGAACAAGTGTTGCCTTTGCAATTGCTACTATTTTGAATATATGTATATAGAATTTCACTTTTGTCCTTCTATGTTTGCAGATGGGGTAATTTGAACGATAGGGGAGATGGTTACATTTTGTGGGCAAAGGATCAGTCAGAGCTAGGAAGTGTTAGTGTATCTAATGAACCTCTTTTGTACAAGGAAAGTAGTTAAGTTTTGGGGAGAAGGAACAAAAGGATCTATGTATAGTTAGTGTACGTAGTGTAATGGTGTTGTTTATGTATTTTTATGATGTCGAATATAACGTTGATTGCCTTGGTGCACATCTCTGTCCCATGTCACTTATCTTTTGTTTGATATTCAGCTTTTGCAAGTACAGGAGGTGCACTATTGAGTAGCTTGCGTGTTGAGTTTTTCCAGTGTTGTTCATGGATCAATAGCCAAGGTTTCTATCCGATTATGGGTTACAACGGTTTTAGAATGTAGGCAAGAGAAGAAGAGCAACCAGTTGATGGTTGCTGTTTATTTTAACAAGAAATTGCAGGTGGAGGTCACTACTTTAATTTGAAATTTGACATGTTCCAATCTGTTGCCTAATATAGATGTTTGTAGATAGTCATTTAAATATCAGAACAAACTGACCCTAACAGCACCAAATTTGAGGATTGTATGATGTTTTTGCCTACGCTGAACATGGCCATAAATGAGGAACCAAGTACAACCCATGTTCTAAATATACAGCAAGAGCAAACTTTAGTTTAATTGTGTGGTATCACCTGGACCATTGACAATGTTAAAAATGAATAAACAATAACAAACTGCGGTTACATGATTAAAGTGTTCTCGAATGAAACATTTGTGTTTTCTCAGTTTGCTCCAAGCCCGGACGCGGATAGATAAATATATATAACGGGCCCTCTTTTACGATATAGGTAGATATATGAATTGGGCCCAGTATTCTCATATTTAGCCCGAATAGGATATGCCTTTGTGCTTATATTAAGTTTCTATAGCTTTTGGGAAGCCCATTCTATAATTGTTCGGTCCATTAGGGGAACAATTGATGGCCCGTTGAATATTCAATTTATGATTTTATAATGGTGGTGCGAAAACGTTTTAGGGACCAACTTCCACCGCCTTTTCATTTCGGTTCTGATTCTGCCTTTATAACTTCCCCTGTTCTCTGAACTTCTTTTCCCAGGAACTACAGTACTTCGCAACTTCCAGATCAGAGATAGTCGTGTATTCATGGGGTATGATCGCCGATATTTTTCCCTTTTGCATTCTATTTCTGTTTCTTGACACTTGAACAAATTTTTTGATCTTCTGTTGTCTTTCCATATCAGGCATCGTTGTATAATGCCGCGTGATTTCAAGCTTTCAACTCTTCCACGAGGTATCGACTATGTTGCTTTCTGTTTCAAGTTTCTATTTATTAGTTTATGAATGAACACTGCCGAGGTGTGAAGTTTTGGGGTTTTTCTTTGTCTTTCGTTTACCACAGACCCAATTTCCACATGCATGGTGTTTCGTGGTCTACGCGTTGGTGCTTATATTGATATCATGATCATCCGAGTTCTTAATGTATGGACTGAGTATAGCGATGACTCTCAGGGGCATAAAAGAACAATGCATGTGCTGTGTCTTGACAAAGAGGTCTGTCATTCGTCTATATAATGTAATATTTATTGTTTATGTTTGATTTTATTGTAGTAATGCACTAAATCACATTTAACAGGAACATATGCTAGAGGCCTGTGTTGAGGAAGATGACATTCAAGAAATGCAACATAAGTTGAAAGTAGGAGATTTACATGTTCTGGATGGCTTTCATGTTATTCCTGCGAGGGAAAACAGGCGTGTTGTTCCCGCTGAAGTTCGCTTTGCCTTAAGGCGTGAACAGATCATATTTTGTGTGTCTGACAATCCGGGTTATCCCAAGTTTCATGTCAATGCTTTTCTGAAAACTTCGTTCTCGGCTGTTCCAATAGAGGCAGAAGCAGTTGTGAATTATGGAGGTATCTTCCTCGAAAGTTGTTTTTCACAAAAAGTATTCATGATTATTTGCTTACTATGAATTTAATTGCAGATATTACAGGTTGCGTTGTTCATCTAACAATTCCAGAATTTTCAAGTAATGGTGTTCTTAGGTTTGAGCTCATCATAGAAGACAGCAGGTTTCTTGCGTATTCTTGTGCGGACTTTTGTTTGTTAGACTTTATGTAGGATTAACTGATCTTTTGCTATTTTGTATAGAGGGGACAGGGCGACAGTGTACTACTCTGGAACTGAGGTTACAAAGTATTTGGAGTTTGCAGGGGAATCTGAAGCTCGGCTTCCTCTCATCACCACAATTACTGTTGTTACAAGGTTGCCAATTACAGATGGCACTGGAGATGCATATGTATTTCAATCTTCACCTGGAAGTCGTCTGATCATTGCTTCTTACAATCACCATTATGAGAAAATCATAAATAGGTATTATTATATTCGAATTCTATGTTTATATATTGACAGACCTGCTCTGTTGGATGCTAGAAAAACAATACGTACATTCTTTTTGCTGTTTAGGTTCATAGGTGATCGAATGCCAGTGACTTACATCAATAGTACTTCTCGCTGCTCTATTTGTTATCTTCGTGGTCTTCTTCCTCCCAAAAGAACACTTAGGCAGCTAAAGGAATGAAATAATGTTCCATGCACAGGCCTACCAAGTATATGTATAGGTGTCAAAACATAGCCCGACCCGATTAACCCGCCCGATCAACCCGACCCGCAACCCGACTGCAACCCGAATTGACTAAAAGTCAACAACCCGTAACCCACCCGACCCACAACCCGATTGACCCGCAACCCAACTAACCCGCAACCCGACTGACCCGCAACCCGATTAACCCGAACCCGATTGACCCGCAACCCGACTGACCCGCAACCCGATTAACCCGAACCCGATTGACCCGAACCCAACTAACCCGTAACCCGACCGACTCAACCCAAACTTCATCTAATCCACTTGAATAATTATTATAATATACAATACATAGTTTTTCAAAATAAAGTTTTTCATTATAAACTTAGGTAAAATTATTTTTTCATTTCGTATAGGAAATTTAAAAAATATGAAACTCACTTGGTATTATGTATTTTAAGAAAATTACAAAAATTGAAACATGAAGGTCACTTAAACACTAAGTTCTTTAAAAAAATTAAAAAAGTAAATATAAAAAAATAAAATCAACATAATGTCAATATTAATAATGAAGAATTAATAATTGAGATCATGGACAATATTAATATAATATATAAATTAAACTATAAATAAAGTAAAGTAATGTATTTGGTAATTTGATGTTTTTAAAAGAAAAGAGAAATTTTGGTGTATTCAACTTTTTGCGAAGAGAAAGAAGAGGGAAATTTGGTTCTTTGAATTTTTTAGAAAAGAAACAAGTGAGAATTTTGGTGGTTTTGATTTGTGGGAAGAGAAAGAAGTGGGAAAGTTTGGTTCTTTTGATTATGAAAGTAAAATAAGGAGGGAAATTTTGAGTTTTCAACTTTTTGTAGAAGGAATGAAGGAAGTGGGAAATTTGGTTCTTTCAATTTTATGGAAGAGAAAAAAGAGGGAAAGTTGAGTGTTTCTAATTTATTGAAAAAGAAAGAAGGAGGGAAATTTTAGTATTTTTTATTGTGAAAAGAAAGAAGGAAACAAATTTGGTGTTTTCAATTTTTGATTTTTCAAAATTTTAGCCTTTGAAATATGAATCTTTAACTTTTATATGGAGGGCATGACTAGTTAAATTTATTCTTATATGTTTTGAAGGCTAATATGTATATGTATGTAATTGTTTATGGCTAATAAATAAATTAAGCATTAGTTACAACAATTATACTAAACTTGATAAGTAATCTTTGACGGTTCGTTATTTAGGGTATAGAGTATATGGTTAGGGTAGGGTGTATATGGTTAGTGTATAAGAATTGATGGTTTTGACGGTTCTAAGTTTTTTTATTAACATATGTTCACTTGAAGTAATTTGAAGTCTTTAACGGCAGGAGATCCCTTTTCAATTTATGTTTATGGTACGTGGCTAGGGTACAAGGTATGTGGTGTAAAGTATAGGATATATTGTTAGGGTATAACAATTAGCAAACATCACTTTTTATCTATGTTTTGAAAATCAAAGTATGAATTTCACTTTTAAATTAACTATACTAGCAAAATCACAACTCAAGGACATATAGTTAGAGTATAGGGTATAGGGTATGGGGTTAGTGTATAATGTATTGATGATTTAGGGTATACAATCAACAACATATACTAACTTAACATCGTTGATTGGGGGTAAGGCTAAGTGTATAGGATATATGTTATTGAGTAAGTTATGATTGAAGTCACAATAATTTTACTAAGTTTGATAGTTAATCTTTAATGGTTCAATTTTAAGGATTATTTGAACAATTTTACACATAATTCGTTTGACAACAGTTTACCGAAGTTATTTGGGCAATGAGTTATTTCGAAATAACTCCTTTTATCACTCTGCTTTTGCCAAATACCAGACGCCAAATACCAGATTTGCATGGTTATATTAAACGAGATACTTTAATCCAATTACTACTGAATTAATACTAAAATATCAAATAAACAATTAATTGTGTCTTTTGGTTGCAAATATTGATATCACCATTACTATTAGCTAGTGTACTTTATCAATTATGATTAATTGCATAACAAGTTTGCAAGTCATACATATTGATTTAACATTTTGACTAGTTTTTTTCAAAAAAAATTAAGTATATATATATATATATATACGAGGTAGAAATAAATTGGTTAAAAAGTTGAGAAAATATTTTAAATTAGTGTAATAAAATGTGTAAGTTGGTAACGAGTAATGAGTAAGTTACTCGATGCGCTGGCCCGAACAACCCGAGACCCGATCCGCCCGCAACCCGCCCGACCCAAAACCCGATGAACCTGCAACCCGATTTGCCCGCAACCCGATTGAACCCGAACCCGATGAACCCGCAACCCGACTAACCCGCAACCCGATTGAATCCGAACCCGATGAACCGGAACCCGATGAACCCGCAACCCGTTTAAACTCGAACCCGATTGAACCCAACCCGAACCCGCCCGATTGACACCTATAGGTATATGTATAATATTTGTTGTTCTGATTGTATTGGATAACACATATCCCAAATATATAGTCATATCTTTTACCTATTATAACACAAATTCCTTCCTTCAGACTCTCTATCATTGTGTGCTGGAAATGACAAGATTTACATACGGTCCAGAAGTCTTTAAATCTTGTTCAGGTTTTCCAAGGTATGATTCAATTTTATGTTTTGCTAATAATCTGTTGTCCATTGCATTTTAGTAAAATCAAAACGTTCCTTTTATTGTTTAATTCAGGGTACGATATGAATTACAAGCAACATGTGAGTGTGAGGGAGAATATGTTGATGTTGTGTTTGATCATGAAGCTGTGTTGGGCTTGGTTTGGGTTTCACCCGAGGAACTTTTCAGTCTAACCTATGAAGAAGGATATCAGTACATTCAAGACAGGTGCTATGTCCCTTTTATGGCTGAAGCTTATGTTGCTCCTGGGACTTCAGAAAATCCTCCTACAATTCGAATTGCTTCAATCTGGAACCCTAATGCTTTCGTGTGATTGAAAACTGTTCTACTTGGAACTTAGTTTGTCGGAACGGCTTATTTATAATTATGTATGTTATCTATTCAGGACATGTTGCTCTGTTTTCTGTAAAAAAAACTGATTGTTGGGTGACAATTTCATAAAGGGCAACATCATGGGAGGTTCTTATGACACCGACGAAGTCATAATCCCAAGAATTGTTCTCAATGTTGAGAACTCCAAGTGGTTGTTTATACTCAAAAGACGTCAGTTCCCAGTTCGCACATGTTATGCAATGACAATAAATAAGAGCCAAGGACAGACGCTTGACAAAGTCGGAATCTATTTGCCAAAACCAGTATTTAGCCATGGACAGCTCTACGTGGGAGTTTCAAGGGTACGATCAGCAGCAGGTTTGCGAATGCTAATAGAAAATCCAGCAGAACTTCCAAACAACTATACAAGAAACATTGTGTTTGCAGAGACATTCAGTGATATCCTCACTGTCTAATAGGTCGGGGTGGGTTGTGCATCTGCTGTGCATTGCATGAAGGTAGTTTACAAAACTAAAAATGATTGTCTTTATCTAATCTACTATCAAAACTACAACCGTATTAGCTAACATTTCATGCCCTTTTCACAGATTTGTCTACCACTATTGGCGCAGCCACAACTTCAAACTGGTTTGGTTGTGTCTTCTTGGTCTGGATTGGAAGCCTAGAAGTTTAAACACATAAGTTAACCCTATTGTGATTCAAAACTTCCACAGTATGCCAATCTTTGTGTGCCGTTGCTTTTGATGTATAATACAGTTCGGCAGCTTCAGTTCAGCTTCATTCCACACTATGGTAATCTTTGTGTGCCGCTGCTGTGTCCTTCGTGTTTCGAACAAGGCAGACGCTTAAATCCGTTGTAGCGTTAATTGCTATGGACCAAACGTGTTTGGGCCTGGTCTACTTCTTAAATTGACGTATCTTTTTGCATTTTATGACAACAAGTGCATTTGAGCCCAGCCCAAATGGTGCTTTAGGGCTACAGATAAAGGCCCATTGTAGACCCGCCCAATATGAGCGCTCCAATCGAACCTCCCCTTTGAACCCTAACATCCCTCACCAACCATAGCAGCCGTCCACATCTTCATCAACCCTTCTCCGCCGCGTAAAGCCCCACCACTGAAGCTACCAGACAATCTTTTAAACCAAGGTAAATCCACGTCTCCCTCTTCTTCACTGCCTTTACATCTCGGAAATTACTGCTCATCGGTACTTCTGCTGTTTGGCCACAGACCCCACCTAACATGGAGAGCTTACCCGAAAAAAACCAGTCCACAGAGGGCGGTCACGTGGTCCCCACCGAAAACAAAGGTGCATGCCTTCCATTTCTGTAAATAAATCCTCCTGAGAATCTCGAATCCTCTGCAAAACAGATAAAATACCCATTTTTGTTTCCCTTTATTGTCTTACAGACCCGATTGAAACCTGCATGCCATTTAGGGGATTGCGTTTGGGCACCAACGTTCGCACAGTTATTGCTAGACCTGTGTTTACATGGCTTGAATTCCGAGAAGCACCCAAACTTAAAGATCTGACCATGCACATGATTTGGATGGATAAAAAGGTTTGTTACGATCCAATTACAAAATTGCACAGTCCTTTCATGAATGACTTTCGACAAAATGCGTTGTACAGTGTTACTAGCTCAAGTGTTGTTCTTATAGGAACGATTGATTGAGTCAATGGTTGGTGAAAGAGACATCACCGAGATATCTCGCAGAATAAAAATCGGGAAGCTTTATCAGTTTGATTCTGTTCTGGCTATACCAGCGAGGGAAAATCCGAGGATTGTTCCAGGAGAGTTAAGGTTGCACATAACTCCCGAACAAAACATTTCAAGGGTTGAAGAAGACCTAGAAGACCCGCGCTTCCCTATTGGCTGGGATATTGGGATAGTCGTTTCGATAGTGCCTCTTCAAACAGACACCATTGAGTACCATACAGGTACATTTGACTATCTCTGTTTACCATACCAAGATTAATCTAAACTTTAAAATGACAAACATTTTTGTTCACAACAGACATCACTATGTGCGTCAGGCGCCTGAGTGTTCCCACTACAGTTCGTGGTATTTTCAAAGAATTTCGCATCGTTGTACAGGATGTGAGGTACATTTTCCAAAATAATGTGTTCATTTGTGAATTATATGGATCCACTAACTTAATATTTGTACGCGTAAACAACGGCGTCAAGGCAATGGTTCATTATCAAGGATATGACATCTTAAGGTTCTTAGAAAATGCACCTGCGGCTGAAGCTCACTTGCCTCTCATTGTTACAATCAAATCTGTCATTCGAGTGCCACCTCTGCCCAACCAGAAATACAAGTACCATTTCAAATCCACTCCTGCCAGTTATCTGAAGATGGAATCCTACACACACTCGGCCAAGGAAATTATGCACATGTACACTTCTCTATTCACATATGCTGTTCATATCTCAATTAATTTGTATTGCCAATCAATTGAAACAAAACTAATGGTTTGTTGTATTTTTCCTACAATCCAGTTTCCTTCATAATCACAAACAGGTTTACTACATGGATGCCAACACCGGTGTGAAAACAGGCTGCCTTCGACCAGGAGTTGAGAAGAAATCACTCGCTGACATCAAAGCTGTGCTTGGATCTGATGAGAGCCACCACAAGGTACGTTGGGAACTAAATATATCTACCTTGCCAACAGCTTGCACAGAAATTTTACATACGCACATATATTCAAACATAAATTGCCATTTGTGTTAGGTACTTTACCGTGCCAAGTTTTACATATCACAATTGAAGTTTCGAAGTAGCATTTGCCAAACAACTGAGCAATGGCCGAAGTAAGTTTTTGTTTCGATGCGAACACTTCTTATGCTTATTAATATATCAACAAATAAGCTAACCAAAACTCTCATTTATATCTATAACTAGCTTGCACTATCAGCTGGAAGTCAAGTGTGAACATGGAGCTGATGATATTGATGTCATACTGGACCATGAGGCCGCTCTCTCGATAATTGGAATGTCACCCAGCAAGTACAAAAAACTCGAAACGGAATCTGCCAAAGCATTGCTAATCAGAAAGTGTAGCAGAATGTTTGCAGGGGAGCTATACATCGGTTGCTCAGATTTAAAAAACAGAACTTCACCGGTCCCACCGCACATAAGAGTTGCAACACTTTGGCATACCTCAAGAATGGACAGGTGATCGTCTACATTGATGAGGGAAAAACTTGCTGGTGCACTTGATATGCCCCTAATATCCTCATTCTAGAACTAAGTTCCTGTTCTCCAACTTCCATGGAGACAAAAACAGTGTGCACGTTTGCTTATTTAGCTTGCAAAGACTTTTGGATTTGAACAAGATGATTTTGTACTGCCTTTGGCTTCTTTGCTTGACAAACTACCTCTCCATTACATTTTATGTGCACTTAGCTACAGTGCATCATCTATCTATATTATTGTTCTTGGTTTATCAACAATGATTATTGGTGTAGGTTGGGAAACCACACGGTTTAACGTCCCCATTTACACTGGTAACTTAAATCAACATACCCGCGGCAGAGCGCGGGCTAATTCCTAGTATATATAAAAAGAAGGGTAAATACAATT
The DNA here is from genome assembly GCA_946122785.1 of Linum tenue. Taxonomy (NCBI): domain Eukaryota; kingdom Viridiplantae; phylum Streptophyta; class Magnoliopsida; order Malpighiales; family Linaceae; genus Linum; species Linum tenue. The sequence goes on along the minus strand of CAMGYJ010000004.1, from coordinate 50,192,646 downwards.
TAATATCCAAACCTTTCATTTTAAACAATATAATAGTCAAACCTTTTCGAAAACAATCTAATATCCAAATCGTCAACTTTCCGTCCGTTTGACCGTTGGTTGACACTTCAAAAAAGCTTTGTTTAGGGGAAAATGTCACAATACAACTTTATTTTCTTGTTTTGGCATTGCAGATGACTGAATATTTAGATATTCTATATCATCATGGTGGAGTCATGGACTTCTCGGGTTTGGAACCACGATATGTTGGTGGGTTTTCAGAGAAGATATCGATGAATATTGATGAAGCGCGTACTTCGAACTTTTTTGAAGTGTTAAGTAACAGTCAAATGAACGGAAAGTTGACGATTTGGATATTAGATTGTTTTCGAAAAGGTTTGGCTATTATATTGTTTAAAATGAAAGGTTTGGATATTAAATTGTATTTACCCTAAAAAGAACGTTGTGGGGATGTGGGTTTTCGTGCTGAAGTGAAGGTTTTCTTATGAGTTATGACCAGGGTCCATCGGCCCAGTTGAATCGAACGCCGTCGTTTGAAGAAGGGAGAGAGATTTCTACACGGCGAAATGGCAAAACCCTAAACCCTTTCTACTCCATCTATAAAGACAGACCATCTGTCGAAAGACGTTCTCCTGCCGTACCTCCCAAATTCCTACCCGCGGCGTTTCCCCTTTTGGCCGCTGATTGCCGCCGCTAGCCTTCCGGCCGCATCTGCCTCAGTTTCCAGCCTCCGTCCTTTTCTTCTTGAAGTGGTATTCTGCAAGCTGGATCATACGCTCTGCTCGATACAGACGCACCATCAGCACGAATTCAAAGGTACCTCATCACTCTCACAGTTTTCGAGTTAAGGGACTATGTAGTTTTCAATTCACTTCCTGGTCGTGCCAGTTTATCGGCTTAATCGGTTGGTACTCTCGCTTTCTTGTATTTATTTTGCCTAACAAATGGCGGTCAAGTGTTCAGAGCTAGGGTTTAGCTCCTATTGTGCAAAATCTTCGAATTGAAGTTGTAGATGGGTTTATTCGAAGTTATTTTTCTGGAGTTAATGCAAAGAACCGCGGGTTTTGAATGGCTCATGGTTCGCTAGTTCGTATCCATTCTGACGTATTTACATTTCTTAGGGGGGGGGGGGGGGGGGGGATAGTTGCAGAATCAAACTGCGTCGTTGGAGTTGCTTGTTTAGTGAAAAGCTAATATATTGTGCTGAGTATGAAGTATAGCTTAGAGTCAGAGAGGCACGGGTTTGTTTTGGGAGAAGCTAGTCTATATACAGAGTGAATTGGAATTCCTCAATGGTGTGCTCTCATGAATGGTTCTAATCCATCACTTTGATTACCTGCTAAAGTCCCTTGCTTTAAGAATATCTCTCTCTCTTTAGTATACTTACTACATGAACAGTTGTAAGGAAAGTAATCCCTTTTGAACCATCATTGTTGCTTTGAGTCATGAATTAATCAAATATGGGTATGCATGGTTTCTCTAAACAATACTAGTTCAGTTCTGATTTCAGTTCTGGATTTTTTTATTTATTACATGAGGACTCTCTTTGCTTGTAACTAGTTCTGGCGAAATGCTGCTAATAATTGTTCACTTGTTCAAGAAGTCTAAAATTGAAGTTTTCATGTTTGTCATATAATAGGTTCACATGGGCACACCTAAAGTAGAATTCGATGCGGAGGATGTGGAGCCAATGGAAGATGAAGTTGATGGGGAATTCACTGATTCCGATTCCGACTCAGGGGAGGAAGATATCCAAAAACTGACTAATCCCTCTAAGGATGCAGTCTACAACCGAGATGGTATGAATGATAAGCTTCAAGAAATCAGCTGGCCAGAGAACTTGGGTTGGTTGCATAAACTCTCCCTTGACATCAATCAAGAGCAAGATGTAGATGTGAACGATGACCTGGCACGTGAGATGGCATTCTACACACAGGCATTGGAAGGGACGAGGAGGGCATTCGAGAAGTTTGAAACAATGGGACTTCCCTTTCTAAGGCCTCCTGACTACTATGCGGAGATGGTGAAGTCAGATACCCACATGCAGAAAGTGAAGAGCCGTCTCTTGGCTGAGAAGAGGAACATGGAGGAAGCAGAAGAGAGAAGGAAAGCTAGGGAGTCCAAGAAGCTATCTAAAGAGGTTCAAGCCCAGAAGCAGAAGGAGAGAGCTACACAGAAGAAATCTGAGATTGAGGCTGTCAAGAAGTGGAGGAAGCAGAGACAGCAAAACGGGTTTCCTGCTCCTGGTGGGAAAAAGAATGGCGACGAGATTGATTTGGACTTTGGAGATGGTGTGAAGCCGTTTGCCAAGTCCAACAAGCAAAGACCTGGGGTATCTCCAGGAGACAGGTCTGGTGGCAAGGGAAGAATGAAATCATGGAAGGGCACTGGTAAACCGGATAAGAAAATAGTGAAGAGGGACAGGAAGGACTCGAAGTTTGGGTATGGAGGAAGGAAAGGCATGAAGAAGCAGAACACTGCCGATACCACTGATGATTTCAGGGGGTTCAGGAAAACAGGTGGCGACGGCGGGAATAAGAAGAGAAGGAAGCAGTAAGATGTAGAAACTATGTAACAGCAAGAATTTTCAATGTTCAAATTTTGTCGTCTTAAATGGCATGCTTATCTGTCGTAGAATTGTACTGAAATTTTGGATACCCTTATGATTCAGTTTCTTCTACAGCTAAATGAATGATTCTAGTGCCTTTTTGGCTCCATGATTATGTGTCATAAGTGCTCTGTTTTGGCATTGTTGGTGGCCTGATCTCTCTGGTTCTGAACTGTAGACAGCACAAAGTCTGGATTTTTTTTGCAGCTGCAATGTGTTGTTCCATCAACTACTCTACTTCTCTTTGGATGCATGTTCTCTGAACTTGGGATCATTTCCCCTGCTGTGAAGAGGAATAAAACAAAGGGTGGGAAAATGGACGAAGTCCACAAGAATAATGGATCAAGAAGTTCTTTCCTCAGTAACAATGATTACCGTACAGTACATCAAATGATTAAATGTTCTCCGGCTTGACGGACCTTAGGTATATACTTTAGTCTCTTAATACAGCTTGCCAAGGTCCTAGCAATTGACCTCTTTCTCCATTTTTAGTTCTTTACCATGACCTAATTTCTTGTTGAATTGATCTCTATTATTGTCTTTGGCTCGTCTGTGACCCTTGAACGAGCTAACAAGATCAAACCTTTTTCACACTCTGTTTGAGATCTGTTGCAGAAGTCTTGAATTTCTCGGCGGACGGTCGTCAGAACTCGATCACTTAGAACATTTGATATGGCTATCGCTAGATTACAAATCTATTCATTAAATTTACCGAAAATTATATGGTCCAATGAAATTTCGAGAGTGAAACTGTGTCACCAAACCCTTTTCAGGTTTTAACATTTTGCAGCATCGATCATCAACCACTATAATAATGGCTAATTAGAAGAATCTGTGACGGTTCTTAGTGTTTGGTATAACGAACATTTGTTTAATTATTATTGTTTTAATAATTGGTGATAAATCTGTGTTCGATTATAAAATTGTAAAAACAGAGACCCTCAAAGTCCACAGTTGTCAAGTAGACACATCATCAGTTTGATCATAAACCAAGCATTGAGTAAAGATCCAATTTTTTTATTATATAAAAGTCTGTTAATTAATCGTTTTCTTAATCCACTTTCAAGCTTTCACACCACACCTCCATTAACTAACTTCCGCAGCAAAAAAGCTTCATCCCAACATTTTCCCCTTCCATTTATATATTACCCTGCCTTTCAATTTCAAACCCCCACCATCGATTCTTCGTTTCTTCCCAAATCTCCAACTGGGTTTAAGCGAAAAATGGTGGCTTTGACATTCTTGTCACTGGAGCTGATTACTCAGGCAGCTTCGAGCTCAGTGGTGGTCTTCTTCTTCTGCAATGTGATCATCGTCACCATCCTCGTCGCCTCGAGGCCTCCTCCGCCGGCGGCGAGCGGAATTCGCCACGTTTCGGTGTCGGGGAGCCCGTACGCGGCCATTTATCAGCAGGAGGAGACTGTTATAGGTGGATACACACATACTCTGCATTCCAATGACGAAAACAGAGCATCGGAATCGAAGTTGAAATCGGCAATGAATACCCACCAAGAAGAAGAAGAAGTGGAGGAAAAGGAAGTGGCAGAAGAAGAAGAAGGGGATTGCAATGGTGGCGATGATGATGTGTATGTGGAGGAAGAGGATGACGAACTGAGGAGGAGAGTTGAAGCATTCATAGAGAAGACTAACAAAGAATGGAGGGCAGAGTTGCTTAGGACGTCACAATCGCGGATGATTGCTGCTCGCTGATTTGATTGTGTTGTACCGCAAATGCTAAATGGGTGATGGGTGTGGAAAGCCGCAAGGAACAGAGTTTTTTTTTAGTTGTTCCTCATGGAAATTCAGAAGCCATGCCCAGAAATATTATGGTGGCTGGCTCCTTTATCTTTCTTTTCTCCCCTAGCTTTTCGATTTTGAATATAGTTACTGGCTGTAACTTTATCAATAAATTTAGTGGTGATTCCCTCCAAATATTTTTCGTTCTTGTTCCTTCTCTAATTCTTTTTACGTCATACATAGGTATTGAACTCCGGAGTGCAAAAAAGCTCAGAGGAGTTCCAGTAACTTTGTTTGCATGTTACAGAAAATGGTTGTATCTAGGGTTATTCTAGAGCCCGAATTTTGTTATTTGAGGGGGGGCATGAATTATTTAGTACGAGAGAAAAAAGAGAGAAACAATTCCAATATTTTTTGAAATTACACAAAATATCATGTAAATTAGAAATTTCTAGTTTTTAATGTGTTGTATTCAAAACAAATGGTAGGTTACAATTGGAGGATTTAGGTATGTTTCTTGACTGTTTTCAATTATGTAACTTTTCTGTATCCGACAGTTTTCTCGTTAATATGAGAGATCTTGTGATAAAAAAAATTTATTCAAAACGAATGGGTATATTATGAAGAGAAAATTTATCATGCATTTCAATTTGTAGCATATTTTTTTCAATATTTTCATAACTAGAAAATGAATGTCTATCTATTTAGTGGTTGAAAAATAATTAAATAATTATATACACAAAAGAACCTTTGAAAAGAAAATTTTAAAATTTGAACAACTTAACCGACCTTATTTGAAAATAAATGGTTTGTAAAAAAAAATATCAAAATAAAAAAAATTTAAATTTGATTCTATGTTGCCGTCTTTCGTCATAGTGTTTGCTGCTCGTTGGGCTAAATTGTTCGTGACTCAAACATACATGATCGGTCGATACGAGATCCCCCCCTCTTGTGTCTTTACGTTCCTCTTGGGACACAATTTTATTGCCGTCTGTGTTACTAGCTGGGTTGCACTCTCCGTTTCTGCGATAGTTTTTAGAGTGGTTCCTCGAGACGCAATATGAATTGCCCCAGAAGTTGCACTTGAGTTTTATTAGTTTCTTTATTTCAAGGGAGAGTCCTTTTTTTTAAATTATTTTGGAGGGTGTAGTGGAAGTTGGGGGTGTTCTTTCTTTTCTATCATTGTTTTCTATTTGACATGACACATCATCAATTTGATTGCAAATTAAGCCTTACAAGAAGAACCCAATAAACAAACAAATAAGGAGGGAAAATTACAAAACAAAGTCGTTAATTAATCATTTTTTTGTTCGTCATCCACTTTCAACTTTCTAGGCTTCCACACCACACTTCTCCTGCAAAAAGCTTCCTTACCACTCTTCTTCCTCCCATTTAAATGCCCCAAGCTTTCGATTTTCATTCCTCACCATCCCAACAGTCTCTCTCTCTCTCTCTCTCTCTCTCTATCTCAAATTCTCGATTGGGGTTTCTCTTCCACTGCTGGAGAAGGAGGAAAAAAAGAAAGGAAATATAAAAAAGGAAACAAAAATGGCTGCGTTGACTTTCTTCTCACTGGAGCTGATAACAGAGGCGGCTTCGAATTCGACGCTGGCCTTCTTCTTCTGCAATCTGATCATCGTCACCATCCTCGTCGCCTCGAAACCTCCCCCCGGCGGCGGAAGCCGAATTCGCCACGTGTCAATGCCGGAAACCTCGTACGTCACCGTCAGTCGGCAGGAGGAGAAGGTCGTCGTCGTCGTCGGCCGTGCTCTGCCGCCGAGCGATGAAAACAGAGCATCGCCGCCGTCGGAAACTAAGGTCGAGATGGCGATCAGTATCCACCAAGAAGAAGACTCAGAAGAAGAATTTGATGACAAATGCGGCAGCAAAGTGAAGAATGGATGTGGAGGAGACTGTACTGGTGACCGTGATGAAATTGGGGAGGAAGAGGAAGAAGAAGACGATGACGAATTGAGAAGGAGATTCGAAGAGTTTATAGAGAAGACTAACAAGGAATGGAGGGCAGAATTGCTCAGAACATCGCGGCAGCAGTAGACAAAAAGATACAATCTGGGTCTTCTGGCTCGTTGATTGCTTGGAGAAATTCAGTCATTGGAGTCAAGAACAGAATAATTTTTTGGTTGTTAAGAGGAGAATTCAGAAGGGCATTGGTCCAGAAAATTCTGGGTGGCGCCCTTCAAAATTATTTCTCTGTTTTCTTTCTTCTCCCTCCAAACTTGTGAAGAAAAGTCAATTTTGAATGATTACTGCCTGTAAATTTTCCAATAATGAACCAGGCTATTACACATTTGTATTAGACAAACTATAATGTAATTGTTAGGAAGGAAAACGAGCTAGAACAGAACCAGTAACTTAATATCGCGATATCCGCTACGCAATAAACTACATATTAAGTTAGATAATACTGGTGCAATTATTGAACAGAGCAGATCAATCCATTCAAACATGTTATTTGTGAAAAATAAACATGACTAATACTTTATATCACAAGGCCAATTTATACATCCATCTTCCTAAAATGAAAAAGTGTCAAATGCTATGGTACAGAGAAGTGCAGCGAATGAGGGCCAGAATTGAAAACTGAAAAGGGGTGGAGGGATTAATTAATGTCAGGGAAAAGAGGTTATTTGGAGGATTAGCACGCGTGATTAAAAGGGGAGCACGAAGAAGATTCTTCAATCACATGGATTATCCACAATCAAAAGCGTAATTAAGGGTACTAATAACTGAGTGGGGTGGACACCACACCACTGACTGCAGCGTGGCTGCTCTGTTTTCAGAACTTTTTAGTCGTTAAATCTCTACTTTATGCCCAGAAAGAGAGGGATTGTTAGGATTTGTGTGCTCTTATCTTATCCAGTGCTGTAAAGACCGGGATGCCAATTCTGCAATTTGGCTATTTGGAGTCAGCAATGTGGGAAGAAGGAGACGAAGATGCCTTCTGCTTCCCTAAAGAATGGATTAACAAGTTTGTGTGAAGCGGAGCTTTGTCATCACAAGTTGTCCACGTTGGTAGAGACGACACATTTTTTTTTTTCTGTTTCCAGACAATCCTCGTACTGTGAAGAGAACTTTAAGGAAACAGAGTAAACAACGATTTGATCATCGGATTCCGTCTTCGTTTCTATGCATCGTAATGGATCATTGACCACCTCAACAATACAACGATGAAAATTAACAGCGATAAGACAAGGATGTATTAGAGCGGATTTGGTGCTTTTAGTTGTCTCGATACCGAGTTAGTCGATAACCCAATTACCCATGTTTCTCATCATCCATAAAAAAAAACCAATTACCCATGTTACATGGACAATTTTGACATTTTCGTTGTTTTGTAAGTCACAACAAATTCATTGACTGATCGCCGCGACCAAATGGGTGCTTAACCTAAGCTATCAAGCTTTGGTGAGCTTCATTTCATGTTCATCCATACCAACATAAATTATCATTCATAACCCATCAGATAAAAAAAACAGCTCCAATGGTTAAGTTACAGCAAGAACTTAATCAGACCAGAAGAGTTCACACACCACAAGTAGATTCAATACAAACTCCCTCGTCCTCTCCCTTGAAATTGCTACAACGACATAAAGAAAAAGGATAACAGCACTACAAAATAACAGTAATACAGCCCACAAAGAGGCCAAACCTTTTATCCTAAACGCTTCTACCTTGAGTCTTGAAAACCCTAAGAGCTCCTAAACAGAACACAACAAAAGAGTACACTTGCCAGGTTAAAAATCTCTTACGCCAGGCGATTGCTGTAAAAGCCCTCGGTTACTGCTGCTCTCTTTGCGGTGCGACTAGTGAAGATACAACATAAGCCCCACATGTAGTAAGTGTCAAAGGTGTAGTAACTTGATCAGCAAGATACCTCACAGTGTGTTGGTGACTGTTCATGTTCATGACCTCGAGAGTCGTCCTCGTCTTCCTCGTCATCAACCGTGGAGGAACTCCGGTTGTCAAGAGATGTCGGGTTCCTACTAAACATATGGTCGGCAGGGTTGTTAAACGAATGCTGGTTGGTGTTGTCTCCGTGGTGGAATGACGACGAGGGAGGGCTTATGACTGGCTTCATTGCAGCATACGCCCCCTTTAGATCTGCGGCTGTCAGAACAGTGACCGGAGGATGTGTAGTCACCATTGGTGGTGGTGGAAGTGGTGGTTCAGTTCTCTGCTTCTTCTGCTTCTGCTCCATCTGATGACCAGGTGTAAAGCTGCCGACAACTACCTGATGATGCATCCGAAACAAGCAGTTAGGGAGCGAGCAAGAAGTCCAAAGAGCAGACTTTTGAGAGGGCCAGAGGAAGAATGATCATACCTGCACAGGACCAGCAGCTACCAAAAGACCAGCAAGACCTCCACCAACAACTCGACCGTCAGGGCCTGCTAATGACACGCTCATTCCACCTGATCTACTCTTTTGTCCTCCGGTCTCAGTAAGCATGAAGGACCCGGATAAGGAGAGTATCTCGAAACGGCCCTGAAAGCACACAGTGATGGTGGTGACTGATGGTTAGAAGAACTTCTGATACGGTTGCAGCACGTAACTGGATACTGGAACCTAAGAAGCAAGGTCAAAAACAGTAAAAATCTGCACCTCGTATGTCAGTGTGCCACCCGAAGAAGTAGGCTGGCGAAGAGTGACATTTGAGATTGTGCCATTTGCAGAAAGAATGCATATGGCTCGAGCACCTTGTTGAGAAAAGGACATAACCTTCATTGTGACATCCTGTTACCAAAAACAAAAACTCACTAAGAAACCATTTCTCACAGTGTCCAGATTCACTTGGTATTTAATATCAGGAAATACCTCGCCAGCATTGACATTAAGAACATGGGGAGTAAAATTCGCGCCGACAGAGTAAGCAACTCCATCCCCTGGAAATGGTATTGCAGCATTAGATCATGGTTCTACAGTTGCAAATCACATCCATCAAGAACATTTTACCATGGTAAAGAAGCAGTGCAGAATGTGCAGTAAAGATAGAAATTTTGAACTTCAGAAAACCCTACAGAAAAGGATTTGGTTACAGACAAGCTTCCTAATATTAGTAAGAATCTTCCAAACAGATTGGAATGAGACAAAACTGTACTTCGTTGACTGGATCCCATGGCATGACGTGATTTGTAGAATCCTATGATTCTCCTGCTGCAGACACTTGGCCAGCAAAACTATGGGTTGCTTGCTGGCTGGCTGGCAGTTAACTATCACCCAACTGGATTTACAAAGAAATGAAAGCATCCCATCATCTAAAGAGACCATTTGCTGCCATAGAACAGAATTATGAGCTCATGATTGGATCATTACTATTCCTTTTACCAACATTTTAAAATTCAAAAGTAGCTTAGCTTAAGACAGATCTGGGAACAGTTCTAACCACCAGACTTTGTCCCTAAATCCAGATTAACAGCTTTAAACTATCTTACCTGAGACAACTAACTTAGAGAGAAATTCCAAGTAGAAGAAAAGAAAGATTCCAATCCACTTTACTTTTACAGTATCTATAATCAGTCACCAGTTAGCTTCTCCCCCGTTTCATTTCTCCACCATTAATGTCAGAAGGTGAATTTGGTCCCACTCAGGCCAAAGATCCATTTGTGAGACCCCATCTCAGATATTTACCCTATTACAACAACAACCCAACCCACTGGTAAAAGATCGATTAGAAACTCATGATCTCCGATGTAACAGTGAAAAGTTCAAGACTTTAGAAAAACCCTTGAGAGCGAGCTAGCTAGAGAATTAGAATCACAAATATTTCTTCTTCTTCTTTAGGCTTTTTTTCCTTTTTTACCTGGGCTCTCGTGCTCGGTTCTGTGCTGCTGCTTCTGCTTCTTGACCGAGTCAATCGCCCGGCCTCTGCCTCTTTTCCAAGACGTCGACGACGAGGAGAAATCTCCTCCGGTGAGAGGAATGGACGCCGATATCGGCATAGGCGACAATGTCGGGTTCAGACTTCCGTCGGGTCCGTACTTTCTCGGCCTTCCCCTTTTCTTCTTCACCAACGTGCCGCCGCTCCCCGGCGGAGAACTCGCCGGTGGTGGTGGGCTGCTGAACTGGGTCGAGTTATTTTGAACTGGGTTCGGGTTGATTGAAGCTGAATTCGGGTTAGGGTTCGAAATTTCAGCTCTAGGAGCAACCCTGTAGCTCTCTGGAGCCTCATCGCCCCTAACCGTTACACCTGAAGAATAAATCATTCCTTGTGTTGCCGCCTCCATTTACACACAAAACACTAAAACCCACCCACCGAAAAAAGAAAAACCCTTGGAGCTAAAGATCGAAACTTTTTTTCTCGAAACTGAAGGAGTACAGGGGAAATGGCTACTTCAGTTTCAGAAAACGAATTAACAGAGGGAGAAAAAGGAAACCCAGAAAGCTATAGGCTTGAAACTCTCAAAGAAGGATGAAGAAGATGAAAAAACAGTACAAAAAGTAAGACTTTACAACAGTAACTGACTTCTGAGAACTCAAGGCTTCGCCATTGCAGGAGGAAGGGATGAACAGAGCTTGCTCCAGAGTGCTGTCTGCTGCTTTACCCTCTCCACCTCAAGGTGAAAATTAATCACAAAAAATTACAGAGAAAATTGTAGCAAATTTTACTAGTGTTCTTCTGGAATTTCTGCAATGGAAATGGAATTTAGGGTTTTCCAGGGAAAAGCAAAGAGAAATAAATAAAGTAGGGAGGAAAAAATTAGGAGGGAGAATTAAAAAAATTAAAATTGGAGGAAATATTAAAAAGGTAAAGGACTACTAAAAAGGGATGATTTAATATTGGAATGTGGGAGGTGAAATTTAATTATTAATAAGATTTTTTTTTAATTGCAAAATTCAAAGTATAGATTTTGGTTAATAAAATGGTTTCAGGTCCGCCTTGGAAATTTAATAACGTCTTTGGTCTAATAATAAATTGGGGCAGGCAAATAGAATTAAAAAGATATTGATTTATTACTGGAATTAGTAAAATATTTATTTAGGGAAAAGAAAAAAGCTATTTTCCATTTTTAAAAATTTTCTATTTAATAAATTTTATTATTATAAAAGCAAAGCTGTAAAGCAATCCATGCCAATTTTCCAACCACTGACATCTTCTTTGTCTTTTCAGGTAAACTTGAAAGTTTGACTATAAACTTAAGGACTTTGCTACGGTGACATGCATGTCACGGTGACATGCACTTTTCGGTCGACCTCATATAGGATCAGGTCGACCTAATCAGTTGTTTCAGTGTACAAACAGTTTCATGGTGCCTACTTTGGAGATTCATATTTTACAATTGGCTAGATGGAAATTGGAGATTAAAGGCTTGTTTTGAAGCTGAAGTGTCCCTCTACACATTAAAGTACTTGGGAGCTCAATAGAAAGTCCAGAAGACCATTTTTGAACCTGACCAAAAGGGCTCAATTTGACAAGCATGGATGCGAGTCAAGTCCAGGGGCCTTTACCACGTTAAATTACGTATTTTTTTATACAAAGGCAAGGCATCGAATGAAAGATTGAATATCTTTAAGGCTTCAAACAAAAGGCTCGAAGTTGCTACGAAGGCTGTTTTTCTGGCAGCTTGCTTGTGCTCTAAGTCTGCCAGAAAAACAGCCTTCGTAGCAACTTCGACCCTTTTGTTTGAAGCCTTAAAGATATCCAATCTTTCATCCAATTCCTTGAATTTGTATAAAAACATACCTAATTTAACGTGGTAGAGGCTCCTGGACTCGACTCGCATTCATGTTTCTCGAATTGAGCTCAAAAATAGGCTTCACAAACACGTTTCCAGACTTGGCCATTTCTAGGCAGTTTCCCAGTTTTGGCATAGCCTTTTGATGAGGTTCAAAAATGGTCTTCTAGACTTCCTATCGAGCTCTCAATCACTTCAATATGTAGAGGGACACTCCAGCTTCAAAACAAGTCATTAGTCTTCAATTTCCATCTAGCCAATTGTATGATATGAATATCCAAAGTAGGCACCATGAACTGTTTTTACACTGAAACAACATATTAGGTCGACCGGATCCTATATGAGGTCGACCGAATCCTAAATGAGGTCGACCGGATCCTATATGAGGTCGACCGAATTCTATATGAGGTCGACCTAATCCTAACTGAGGTCGACCGGAAAGTGCAAGTCACCGTGACATGCATGTCACCGTAGGCACACCCTAAACTTAATTACCCCTATAATTCTATAAAATCTACTGCTAATGCCACTCCCTGCACATCCTAATCACATTAGGGTTTCTGAATTATTTATATTATCAGTTTATCACATTATTTTTTTATGACGATAAAGATGGGAAAATAAATTTCTCAACTAATTTGGTTATAATGGTACAACAGCTATTTACTAGTTTGCTTCAATTGTCCAGCAAAGGGTTTCTCAAAGTGGTTGGAAAGTGATCAGGCAGGCCCTAAGAAAGGCAAAGTTTGGAAGGAAAGAATGCAGATGGGTGTGGGAAGTAAAAGTGTGCTGCTTGTCTAACTGAGCATTTATTGTTATTGACAAAATGAAAGGAACAGTTTTGATACAAAAAAAAAAAAAGGGAATGAAAGGAACAGCAACTGCCAACACTTCCTCAACAGCACAATCTTTTGCTGCCCATGAAGTTTCTTATGTTCCAGGAAACCACCATCAAATATCAGAACAATTGAGCTAGTATGTTGATGCAATCGGATAGCCCAACCTTGTGTTCCCAGCCAATCGATTCGGCGGCATAAGCCAAACTCTAACAAGCTCATCATCAAAGAAGATCAGTAAAGCATCTATGCACGATTCAACAGCTAGGTACGTACAGGAGGTCATTCAATAATGTCAGCACGCTTTAATCCCCCCTGTGTGCACAGCACAGCCAAAATCTGGTAAAACAAATCAGCTGAAGATCAGTGATCAGTTGGTCAAAGATGGTCAGCAAACAAAGAAAGACAGTAGGTCATCTGCAGCAGGAAATGGAGAAGCAGATTCAACAAAATAAAGAATGGACCAGCAGACCCTTTGGTACTTTCCTGACATAATATAAAATTCTGAGGATTTTTTTATTCAAGTCTAAGGAGTAAAGGACAAGCAAAGTATAGCCCCTAACATGCTAGGCTGCTTGAGCAAGAGATTTCTCATCGGCTCTTCATCCTGCCAAAATTTACCAAAAAATTAGCAGACAGAGATCCCAAAACAATTCTTTCTTGAAAGATAAAGCAACAATGGTGAATCTATTGGGACTGCAGAACAAAAATGTTCTCATTTATTGTGAATTCTTCGTGTATACAAAATGCAGAGGCCCCTGTAAGGAGGGAACACTAGCCACAACAATGCTCTATCTGGTACATCAGCTGGATTCTGATTAAGACTTCCCCTTTTTCTATGGAGAACAAACAAAACAACAAATGAGGTAACACAAGAAAACGGAGGTGAAGGGAGTCTAGGCTACAAAACCTCATTTTCTACAATATAAGTCAAGTCCCGCTGGTTAACTGGCTTCTTCCCATTTCAAGTGGGAACACCTCCTCAAGATGAGGAGCTCCTTTTGCCTTCGTATTCTCTCCTTATAATCTCGAGCACGAGTTCATTCCACGTATCGATTGGACCAGGCATGCACCAGTGCAAGCAATCCTGCATTCGAGTTCGAGGTTTTCCATCGGGGCTAAGAGTCCGGAATGGCCCCGGATGCCCATCATACCGATAACTGAACACTTCAGTAATATCCATCATCACAAACTTTGATTTATTCGACTTTTTCTGGATGCCACGATGAAACCCTGTCATCTGTTTCTCGTGCATTATGTCGGTGTAATCGTTCTTCACCAGCTGTTCAGGCTCCAGAGGCCTCGTCCCAGTGCAGGAGCCACCGCTGTTCCAGGCCCCACCTTCGTAGTGGTCGGGTGAATATGTCCGCAGGATGGTCAACCCAGTGAAATTTGGGTGCGTGGCCATTGACGCCACAATGGTCTCTACAGATACCCCGAAAGCTTCGATGTTGTTGATTTTGGCTTCCCGGGACTTGTCCGGCCACCACAGCTGTCCTCCCACGATTTCGTTGTTCAACACATATACGGATCGCTTGGCGAACCAGTGACCCGAGGAGAGAACAACAACATCGAAGGTTGGGATGAATTCCATGAAGTTCTCATATGGAGAGTCGAGGTGGAGCTTTGTGACACCCTCCGGAGCAAAGTCTATGGCTTCTGGCGTTTGATGGACGAGCCAGGAGGACCACACTCGGACAATCGTGGTAGACGTCGATCTGAAGTAGAATCGGTGTATTCTTTTGTTCCCTCTTTCATTTGGAACTTCCACCTGGAGACGTAAATATAATGTCAGATTCCAGTCGGTGCGAATAGGCAGATGGTGAGAAAGAAAGTTAACTTGCCTGCCAGAGAAGACAGAGCAATGATTCCATTTGGTTTCGAGCTACTGAATCGCCAATGAAAGCTAGAGTTTTTCCTCTCATCAGTTCAAGGAACTTTTTGGCATCGAATCGAGGGAGTTCACATTGTGATGGTTTCCAACGATAACTCTCGTACTCCCTATCAGGTCTTCCATTTCCTTGGCAGTTCTGCATCAGTGATATGACTGGGCAGCTACTGTTCGTGTACAAGGGCCCACGTGGATCATAGAACCAAGTTCCCTTGAACAGATCACATCCTGCAGGTCAACAGATTTTGAAGAGATTATGAGCAAAATGAAAATGAAGGCACCAGATCAGCATGAAGTTAGGCCAATTGGAAAAGTCCTCATGTTTTCTTCTTTTGGTTTCATTTATATCAGAATCAAAGTATCAGTGCTCAAGAGCCTCAAACAGCTCACTCACAATGGATAACAGTAAAGCAAAGAACCAAATGCAAACAGTGTTAGAAACCTGGATTTTGTTTTTTTTTTAGTGAATTTTTGGATTATTTTGCTTTTTGGACTATTTTGTTGCCTTATTTAAAATTTGGTACTTTGTATACATTTTGGGGAGTTTTGGGAGTTATTTGAGACCCTAGACGGAGACGCTTAGATCCACAGTTCTTACACAGAGACCGATTAGATACATTAATGAAAATTATGGAAAAGGAAAACTTTTCTATGAAGCTCAACCAAAAAGAGAAAAATAGTAATGTTTCAAATCCAGGCAAAATAGCAATTCTAACATCTAAATAACAGATTCATCCCTGAATGCAGGCATTATCACTTCAAGAAATGACATCTTTAAGAAAAGTTATTCAGCTGATAGTATGAGGCTTTATATAAAGATAGCAATGTGCAACCCCAAAAAGAAGTATCATCTAGTATAATAATCCAATTCATATCTCGGCCGCTCAACCATCATATGACATGCACATAACATGGAGTTGAAAAGATATTCAGATTATGCGACTGGAGAGAGCTGTACCGGAATCATCTGAACCAGTCGTTGTATTAACCTCTTGGCTAGCTGCATCAGATGTTTCTCCCCTACTCTTCAATTTGGGATCTGGACCAGATGGGACAGAGCTAGCCTCTGCAACCTTTGCACCTTTGGTTACTTCTTCATTTACACTAGCAGGATTCTTGATACCTAAATCCTTCACATCAGCGAGACGATCGTTCTTCTGTTTCATTTCCTTATTACCAGCTGGAACTTGCACATGACCATCTTTGTTCATGGAATCCTCTATTGGTTCTTTATTACTATTTGGAACTTCCACGTTTGACTCCGAACCAGATGGCAAAGAATACCTCACACCCTCGCTTATACTACCACTAACACCGCTCAAACTCGTGGTAAAATTAAACCCAGATGGCTGGCTCTTGTTATCACCAGAGTCTACATTACTATAACTATCTAGTTGATCCTGTGGCATCACTGGAGGAAGAATCACTTTTGGTGTATCAAGCTTGTAAAAGTATCCCTGAACTGTACAAGATAACGGATTCGAGACCAAAAGCAATGAAGCGAGGAACAAAAACACAGCAAGCCCCGCCCCTGATGCAGTAATGTAAGCAAGGGATTGTGGGAATGCAGCAGAAGCTGCCATGGTGACAGAGCCTTTCGGCCAACCCGAAGTCATTGTTGCATTTGCTAATCCAGAAGAAAACTTGCGCAAATGGGGAAAGAAAAATCCCCAATTCGGTTGCTTCTGAAATGGACCACCGAACAACAAACCAGAAAACCGTTCGACCACGTTTATATTTAATTGGATCCAAGCTTCCAACTTTTCTCGATTAATGAACACAAGAGATAAAAAACCGTGTCCCCTCTCGTCCTGGCCCTGACAAGGAAAGAAAAATCACGCTCATTTAGTGAAATGATGATCTAGAAGAGAGTAAATTCAACTCCTAATACTTGGCGTAAAAGCAAAAACCAAGTACAAGCTCAAAAGAGGAATCTGCAAAATTGATCATTCCCAGACCAGTAACAGAAAACGCCATTTCCTGGGTCTGAAACCCCTAGACTACTATGGCGGGGAAAGGAAAAGAAGTTATTTACATGGAAATTCACGAATTGGGGGGTCGAAATTCTTCACCTAGGAATCGGGTAAACTGCGGATGTGGATTTGCATATACGGTGGCTTCCATGCGTCGGCCGGCGAGCTTCGAAGACGGAAACCGAGAGACTTCTGTCTTGGATCGGGGGGAAGGAGAGAGAGGTTTTAACGGAACTCTGCGAGAAGCTGTGGGAGAGACGATAAATGGCGGCCATCCTGCCGAGTTTTCCCGATCTTGTGCTCGTTTTCAAAATTTAAGAGCCGGACGCCTTCGTCTTGAACTCTTGATTTGATGCGTCGGGGAATTGTTTAAAAAATGGAGATATAATAAGAGGCCTCTCTTCTTTTTCACAGGAGAGTGAGAGAGAGCGACTCCGTGGTATGGTATCGAGGTGGCGTAGTTAAGTGGAAAGAGGAGGATTCCAATCTAAATATGGTGCTAAGAGGGGTTTTTTTTTTTTTTTTTTTGTCGGGAGCAACTTATAAGGTTGGATGGTTGGCCATGTTGCCGAGCCGCGATCGGACGGTGGAGGAGGAGTGGTGCCGGTGTGTGAGGAGAGAAGAGCCGAGGGACACCGCTGGTCCAAGCCGAGGTGGTTTTGAACGGAAAAGCGGGGCCCTAGACAAAAAATTCCAAAAAACCCAAATCCCTCTTCTCTAACCTCACTTCGTCGGTTCCATTATTCTCTCGCTTCAAAAGTCGACAAACTTTCTCTCCCGCTTCCTCTCCCCTTGCTCTCACGATATCGACGACGATGACGAGTGCTGTGAGGAACAGGTGCACTCGAGCGAAGGTGTGATAGACAGAATCTTGTCCCATAGCCCGCGCAACTTGGTTTAGAATGCCGGGACAAACACTTTCTCTTGCTTAAGTGAGTTTATTGTCCGATTGAGCTCATATAAACGTGTCGCACTTCACTGACCGAAACAAAATTATAAGTCGACCCATATTTCCCACTTTGTGGTTGCGAACCACACACTGCTAAGAACCTACTTTGTCATGGAGCTTTTTTGCCAACCCTTGACCATATCGTTGCATGCATTGCTAAAATGCCTCGGCTTCTACCGGAGATTGTGCCGGAGGAAGGCTTCCATCCATGAAACAAAGCTTATTCTTTGCGATGAGGGAATTGGTGAAATCAACTACCCATTCACCAAAATTGACGTCATTGAGTAACTCGCTCACATATAGATGACTGGGGTTGTCAGACTGATGTAGAAGGAGATGCAACGGCAGTGTCATCGATGAGCATTGCGAACTTCGACTCTAACTTTGAAGTCTTGGATTGCTCGTTGTTGGACATGATGAAAAGCTAGGTCAGATCAAACCAGCTTTGATACTATGTAAAATACGATAATAAGATTGAAAGAAGATGAACATGACATGAGATTTATGTGGTTTCCCTGCACATTGTGAACGAGACTAGTCCACTGAGATCTTGAGGCTATCGGGCTATATTCTTATGTCTCTTATTCTTAGTTCTCGGTAGCTCTAGCCGCACACATATATAACCCTAGCTCTCCTAAACACATGCACGTGGAAAGAGTGAAAACTACAAAGTGATCCCTAAATTAAACAGACCAGCATTTAGAGATCACTACAATTAATATGATTTTTCTACGAAAATAAATTATACTTCGATTTACAACAGTTGAGTTATGCTCCATTAAAAAGGGAGGGAAGTATTATGCATATATCCAGTTAATACACCTAATATGCTATCGTTTTTAATGGTAATATTTTTTTTTATTTCTGAGTGATATCAATGGAGGAAAATAGTTAAACTTACAATTCTACCCAGGACCCCTAAAAGACTCTAAAGAAGTCACCCAAAAAGATTCTACCCATGACCCCTAAGTGATATTAATGGTAATATATTGCGGCCAACAATTTGAGTTTGTTTGGATAATTGGAGTTTAAATCTCTACATTATAAACAATCAAAAGATTTTAACTCTTCGGATTGTTGAATTTTTTTAAAATCATTGTTTGGTAACTGCGACTATTAATATTCCACATAATTAAATAAAAATTTTACTTTTCTTATTAAATGACAAGTTTACCCTTAATCAAACGAATCAGTGGACTGAAAATGTTGAAAATTCATTGGTAACAGTGTTTAGTGGGATAAATAAATAAAATAGAAGTAAAATAGAAGACAAAATATCGAATATCAAGATATAGAAGGAGAACATCAAGATTCATGGACTAGAAGTTGCAACTTGCAAGATAAGCGAGGTCTTCTTCATTATGATCTTATTTACCTATTAGACTTTCAATTTGTTTAGAAAGAACAGAGTGGGTTCTGAAAGTTTGGGGACTTGGTGGATGTTGGGATAGCGAAGGAGTCAGAGAAAGGTGAAGAAGGTCAAACCTCAAAATCGGAGGCAGAGCGCTTCCGCGCGGCAGGTTGGGACTAATTACCACTTTTTTAGTGTGATAACAGAATCTCCTGAATCTTTCCAGATTACAGATCTGAAACCAATTCTCGTCGGTTATTGCGATGATGTTATCCCATTATTGGGTTTGGCCTGCTTTATGCGGCAATAAGAACTCTTACATACAAGGGGGGAAATCCTCAAATGCCTAAGTTTCAAAATAAAATTCCCATAATACCATACTTTAAAAAAAAATTCCCAAAATGCCCAAGTTTGAAAGGTTCGTTGCATTAACAAGCGAACCAGTAAGGAATTCGCCCGGACAAGCGAACCACAATAAGTTCGCTTACAGAAGGGGCAAGCCACGTGGCTCTGGGGTAGGCCGAAACCAAATGACGTGGATCGCATCAAAGATGGACCACACATGGAGGGCATCGCACGGTCTCCAAGCGAACCACGACGATTGGCGTCAAAGGGAGGGCGCGGATCTCTGAGTTGGCACGCGCACAACCGTTGGATCATCGTTCAGCCGCGCGATCAACTTGGTTCGCTCCTCTATCTAGCAAACCACTTCAATCCAACACAACTATAAATAACCCCCCCCCCCCCCCATCACAAACCACACCACTCCTCCTTCTCTTATCCCTCTTCTTTCCACCACTAAAGGAAAGGAAAATGCTCTGAGGCTGCGACTTATGTTGATCTTCATGTTGTTGTTATCTGATTCAACTATAGCAAATGCAAGCGGAAAGACTTGTCTGATGCCATCAACACTTGTGGCGATCAGTAGAGTACCCCTGTATTTTTCCGTCAGAAAGGTCTCATCTACTTGAATTACCAGCAAGCAGTGTTCGAAACGATCAATGCATGGTTTGAATGCCCAAAACAGTTGATCAAACACTCATTTTCTCCCTTGTATATAATCTTCATATTTTGGCACGAAAACACTACTAGGATTTTTGTCAACAAATGCTAGTATCAGGCATGGTAGGTAAGCATACGAACCGACCTAATCACCATAGACCTCCGCCATTGCCTTTTGCTACTCATACCATGCTTTATTGTACCTGATGGTGTAGCCATGACAATTCTTCACCTCTGCAATGACAATTCTTTCAACGCATCCATAACATTTGGCTTTCCTCCAAATGTTTTCCCAACCACTAAACCTGCATCAGGACTCCATATGGGTACAGGATGATAGTCCGAATCGTCGTTCTGAGCATAGAGATGATGTTGTGGCACCACCGTGTAGTGAGGTGGGGGAGGCTCGAATGCCCCCTCATCGAAATCATCATCATCACCTTCATCATCTTCACTACTCACAGACGCCAAATCTTCCATGTTAGTTTCCTCACTTGTGGGGGAGGAGTTTCCTTATCCCCACAATGATCATCATTCCTAGCTGATTCTTGTGTGGATGATCCTATGTTGGCCCATTCTTCAACCCATGTTGGCCATTAGGGGTGGACATTCGGTTGATTCGGTTTCGACCGAACAGAAATTATGAATACCGGGTCCCCAAATTCTCCCAAATCTCGAACCGAATTATAATTTGATTCGGTCGATTTAAACCGAATTATAATTTGGTTCGGTTCAATTTTTCACACAAAACCGAATTAGTGAAACTACTTGTATTTTCTCACTTTTTAATTATTTTTCACCCCTAATATAAACAATAAATATCAATTATATGCATCATGAATGATAAAACCAAACTTTTCAACACATAAGTCATAAAATATTTCAAATATTTAAGTCTAAAAACAACTACAAACATAAAAATCCACCATTTGGAGCTTGCAATTATAGTATTTCGGTTTTTCGCTCGGAAATTCAGTTCGGTTGAAAGAACCCTGATTTCTGAACTATCCATATTTTCCTTCCGAACCGAATAGCATTAATTCGGTTTCGGTTCGGGTTTACCGAACCGTTTGCCCACCCATACTGGCCATTATTGTCCATCATCTTCAACGGGTGCAACATGAACTTCATCTCTTGGCCATGGTACGCCATCCGAACCTCCATAGCTACCTGAACCTCCAACTCCACCAGAACCTTCACAATGTTCGGTATTAGCACCGCCACCATACTCGCCAACCACTTCCGTCTCAATATACACCTCGATAACTGGAAAACTGTTTTCATGTACGAAATCCAGTAGCATATTAATTCCATCATCATCAGACAAGATTGATTCTTCGTACACCATTACATATACGTCGTAAACCGGCATCTGATATGTCATCTTGCATACTTTTCGATGACCACCTATACAACATCGTTCCTCACAAATATTAAAGAGATCCTGCCAACCAAATCTGCTTTCAATCCGGACAGTGCTTGCCTCACCACCTTCATAATCAACACTATTCTGAAATCTTGTCACTCGACCATTCCATCGAATCAATAGGTCGAACTTTCTGAAATTTCTTCCCATTTCTGCATTTTACAATACCACAAATTACATACAATTCGAAGCATAAAGATGAATAAATAGCCAAATATTATTTTCAAAACCCTAATCCATAATTCATCTACATTCAAAGGCTAATGTAACCCATGATACATTCAACAAAACATACTTAACCTACATTCAAAGGCTAATAACAACCAATACAACTAACGTAAATATATGGGTTATAGGTATAATATGCCCCTCTACTATGACGTTTTATCAAACATGCCCATCTACTATTTTTTACATCAAATATACCCCTGTACTTTGAAAAAATTATCAAACATGGCCTTCTTTTAAAATTTTCATTGAAAAAATCGTCAATCATGGTTGAATTGAGATTTAGACGACCTGACATCGGCAAATGAGAGGTTAAATGTCAGTTTTGTCCCCTGTTTTATTTCCATAGGTTTTTTCAAAGTGAAATTATTTGAATGATTTGATTATACAAAAGAACCAAAAAATTCTAAAGTGAGTTTATTAGGGATATTTTAGTCATTTGTGTCGCCCAAACTAAAGTTCGGCCTTTGTTAATGGTTTTTGGATGAAAATTTTAATAAAAAGGCATGTTTGATCATTTTTACAAAGTACAGGGGCATGTTTGATGTAAAAAATAGTAGAGGGGCATGTTGATGAAAACGTCATAGTAGAGGGGCATATTATACCTATAACCCTAAATATATCAACCAAGTATTAAATCAAAATACTAATCTACAGTTAAAGGCTAATAACAACTAATACAACTAAACCTAAATATATCTACCAAGTATAAAGCAAAACACTAATCTACATTCGAAGTATGATATAACGAATGTTACAACTAACATAAACAACCATACCTTCCAATGACACCTTCTTTCTCCTTTGTTGAAAATGTGTTGTTCTTTTCTGTTATTTGTTTTTTCAGAATGAAGAGAGGAGAGGAATGAACAAAGAAATGGTGTTCGGCATTTATTTTGGGGTAAATACAATTTAATATCCAAACCTTTCATTTTAAACAATATAATAGCCAAACCTTTTCGAAAACAATCTAATATCCAAATCGTCAACTTTCCGTTCGTTTAACCGTTAGTTGACACTTCAAAAAAGTTCGAAGTACGACGCTTCATCAATATCCATCGATATCTTCTCTGAAAAACCACCAGCATATCGTGGTTCCAAACCCGAGAAGTCCATGACTCCACCACGATGGTATAGAAATCTAAATATTCAGTCATCTGCAATGCCAAACAAGAAAACAAAGTTGTATTTTGACAATTTCCCCTAAACAAAGCTTTTTTGAAGTGTCAACCAACGGTCAAACGGACGGAAAGTTGACGATTTGGATATTAGATTGTTTTCGAAAAGGTTTGGTTATTATATTGTTTAAAATGAAAGGTTTGGATATTAAATTGTATTTACCCTTTATTTTGTTTCACTAAAGACTGATTCGCTGCCTATTCCAGCGATCCACTTCCACTAGCACTCTTATCCCTGCATCCCGCGCTGAGACATGTCGGGAAAAAGCACAGAAAATTATTAGTAGTGGTTCGCAGCCTATTCCAGCGAACCATGTGGTTCACTAGCTAATAAAGTGAACTACTGTCAAATACGTCGGCAGGGAATAATTCAACAATAGTTCGCTAGTAATACAAGCGAACCAATATGAGGCCGCTTCCCATCAAAGCGAACAATCTGGTTCGCTTTTCTTTCCTGCGAACCTCTTAGTGGTTCGCTTGTCTGTGTGGCGAACCGTGCCAAATTTGGGCATTTTGGGAATTTTTTTTAGAGTGTGGTATTATAGGAACTTTATTTTGAAGCTTAGGCAATTAAGGATTCTTTCCACATACAAGCTATTATCTGAACTCGTTTCTGAGAATTTTTTGGCATAGGTCGTGGCTGTGATGTCGGTGGTGGAGAGTTCCCTCGCCTATGTCGACATGCAAAGCAACCAGAAACAGCCTCCGCCACTGTTGAGCCAACTGCCTCTAGGATTAGTTTTTTATTCTTGGCTTGCCGTCCTGACGTCGAATTTCGCTGGATTGGGTTTCTTCCTGGTCGGTGCTAGAACCCCGTTGCCTGGAATCTCCGACTAGTCTCTCCGGCGACATTCACTACTCCTATAAATTATGCAAATAATGAATGCATCGTTAATGCACCCATTAGTTGGTGTATTGGGCCTTAATTGCCTACCAATTTTGAGCCATTTTGAAAAATATGGGTATATCTTTAAGAGATTTTAATGCGCTCATTGTGCATTTAAGCTCTAATTGTAAAGATTTTATTATTATTCTAGCATAATACCGCACCCAATTAATTACTAATAATGTTACTAATATTTCCGTTAAATTCTTCAGACAATGCATTAAGGTCATTCTTCTCACAGTGGTAGCCCTACAAATCTGTGAAGTTAATTGTCTCAATTGATGCCCCGTGTACTAGGGTTGTACATGGATCGGATGATCCGGATTGACCATTTTAATCACCCGACCCATACACTACGATAAGGAAATATTAAACCCAAACCCACCAAAAAAAATTTAAAATCCCACGGTTTGTTTATAATTGGGTTGGGACGGGTTGGCGATATTTTTAAGTAAAAACCCAACCCAACACAAAATATGTAATTATTCTACACCATAAAAATATTTTATAACTAATTAAAATTTCAAACGAATAAACCGAGGTGAAAGGTATCAAAATTCATAAATGTTGTATTAATTTTAATAAAATGTTATTTACTTCAACATATGTCTAGTTTTTTTCACGATATTTGTTGAAATAGCTAAAAATGTTATAATCGAATGCATCTATAATATGTTATTCTATTAATTAAAATTGTACACAAGAAAAATAATTACGTGAATCATAGCTATATTAAAGCTATGTCTGAATTTTAAGCAGAAGAATGCATTAGATTAGGGAGACCATGAGAGAAAAACATGGCGAAATATCTAATTTTCTCATAAGTATGGCTAGGGCTGGTAATCGGTTTTCCGGTTATCGGTATAACCGGTAACCGAACCGGTAACCGGCGGTTACCGGTTATACCGATAACCGGAAAACCCGGTAGTCGAATGGTAAAATTGGTGCAGCGGTATACCGCCTTCCCACACGGTAAATACCGTCGGTGGGACGGTTAACCGGATACCGTTTCGGACTGACTCAACGCAGCGCATAGGGAGGCGGAGGGTGAAACCAAAAAACCCTAAAGTCCTAAACCTTCTGCCGTTCTGCGTCTCCATCGTCTCTCTCTCACAGCCTCACTCACACAGCCCAGCCGCCGCCCGCCGAGACCCGAGATTCCTGGAGAGGAGGAGATTTACCGCTTACGCATCGGCCGGCGGCCGCCATCGCCCATCGCCCATCCGCCGCCCCGCGACGCCGCTCCGCCGCCTTCCACCCTTCCCTCTCCTGTTCTCCTCCCTCTCTGACTCTGCAGACGGCCGAAGCTCTGCCCTCCCGCTCTTGCCGGACACCTTCCTCTTCTAGGGGTGGGCGTTCGGTCGGTTCGGTTCAAACCGAACCGATTCAAGACATCCCGAATTTCCGAGCTTCCCAAGACCCCGACCGAATTCGAACCGAAATATATTCCGGTTAGGTTCGGTTCGGAGACTCTGCCCGAATTTTCTATCTGTCTCTCTCCCTCCCCACTTTCCCCACTTACCATTTTCCCCACCTACCTTTTTCCCCACCCACCATTTCTCCGCAGAACAAGAACCAATTCTCTCTCTCTCTTCTTCTTCTTCTTCTTCTCTCTCTCCTAAGATCACAAAGCAGCAGCCAGCGACTATTTTTCCTCCCGTCTCCGGCGATTGACGGAGGGAAGAACTCAGGCGCAGGCGGCGATTGACGGAGGGAAGAACTCGGGCAGGCGGCGCGACAGCGATTGAAGGAGAGAACGACCCAGCGGCGACGGCGGTGGTTTTTCCGTCTGGCGACTCAACGGCAACGGCCATTGATGCGGAAGTCAGAACACAACGCGGCGACAGGCGAGCACAGCGATTGAATGTTTGAGGGTCAGTATGAGTGTAGATCTAAGCATGCATGTCATTTTTCTGTCTGATTTTCACCTTCGAGTTTCAATAGCATCATCGCTCTTTGGGGTTGGGGAAGAAAGCTTTAATTTTCAATATTGATTTTGATGCATTTGGGGTTTTATGTTTTGAATTTGGGTTTCTGGTCTCAGGGAGGAGAAGAGATCGGAGAGAGGGGAAATGGCATCGACCGTAGAGGAGAAGTTTGCGGCGACAAGGCCAAGAGATGATGGAAGGAATCGGTGGACGGCGACGATGCTTGACGGTGGTTGGCGGCGGTGATGCTTGGTTTTTGGTCTTCTTCGTGAGGCTAGGGTTTGGAGAGGGTGAGGTTGACTGTGGGCTGGGTTTCTGTGTGGGCTGGGTGTGGGCTGGATTTTGTGTGGGCTGGGTTTCTGTGGGCTGGAGAGTGTTATTGGATGGGTTTAGTTAGGGGTGTGGGTTATATTTCGGTTTTCGGTTCGGAATTCGGAATTCCGGTTTCGGTTGAGAGCATCCTGGTTTCCGAAGTAACCAGTTTCCACTTCCGAATTCCGAACCGAACAACAATATATCGGTTTCGGTTCGGTCAACTTCGGTTTCGGTTCGGGTCGGTTCGGGTTTACCGAACCGGATGCCCACCCCTATCCTCTTCCCCAGTCGTCGCCGCTCTAGGCCAGAGGGTAGAGGCAGAGCTACCGAGCTCCTGGAGGCTAATCAGAGCCCAGAGAACAGGACAGCAGGCAGAGTATCTCCCCGCAGGCCACAGCACTGCAGAACAAGAACTGAACAGCAGCAGCCAGCCAGCAGATTGAATAATTCGAACACAATCGGTACCGGTTACTTACCGGTTAACCGAACCGAAACGTGTTTTTGGTTCCTTGACTCGGCGTTTCGGTAATACCGGGTTGATACCGTTAACCGGTTATTCGGTAACCGGTTAACCGTCTACTTACCGGTATCGGCATTCGGGCGGGCATTCTAAGCGATCGGTATACCGTAACCGGTTAAATCGGTAACCGGTTAACCGTTACCGAACCGGTTACCAGCCCTAAGTATGGCTATATACGACATAAATATTTTTGGATACGAACTCATACTAATAGTTGGAACACGGGTTGGGTCGGGTTCTACGGGGTGTGTAATCCAAAAACCAAACACAACCCAAAAGAGGCGGGTTGTACAAAAGAAAACCCTCACCCAACCCAAAACCATAGTTTTAGCGATAAATACGAGTGGGTTGGGTCGGGTTGGATGGGTGGGTTGGTTTGCGGGTGTGTTTGTTCGCCCCTACCGTGTACTAGCGACATCAAGAGAACATTGAACACTTATTCTTCATATGCCCCCTAGCCACCAAGTTGTGGACCTTCGTGGGATTGAACAACTTCATTGATTCCGCCCCGATTGTTGTTTTTAGTCTACAGTGACGACATGTCATGATCGCTGAGATCTCACCATTCCACATTCTCCAACATGTCTAACTACTTTGGAGAATCTGGAAGTCTAAAAATAAAGTGATTTTTGAATTCTACCAACCTCATGTTCGTACCGTCGCCAAACAATTCTATAACCAGGTCCTTAAAGTCTCCAATATTCACCCCCTTCCCCGCCCCCAGATCGCTCCTCCCAATCCTCCTCCAACCGCTTGGTAGCCTCCACTAGATGTCTATTTGAAGATCAATTTCGATGCAGCTGTCCGTGACTCAGGGTGCTCGTTTGGTCTTGTTGTCCGTGGGTCAGACGGGCATGTGGTGCTGGCAGCCGATATGCGTCACCAGAGAGCAGTCAACCCTTACCTGGCAGAGCTCCTAGCAGTAAGAGATGTTATCATCTTTGTCGCCTCAAGATCATTGATTCATGTGATAGTGGAAGGTGGTTCTGATGTAGTCAACCAGATCTGACAAGGTGTTCTAGAAAATTCCTTTGGAGACATGGTGCTCCGGGAGTGTTGTCAGATCCTAGACTCTTTGTCAGTTTGTAACTTTGTTTAGAGTTAAAACACTGATGTTGTCTCTCCTAGAGTTAGAGTCTGTCGACTTTTTTGGGTGGCTTCACTAGGGTATTGCTTGTAGGGGATTTCTAGATAGTTTTATTTGTTTAACTCTTGTTTACTCTTGGTATCACTCGGAAATAATATTAAAAAAAAGATATAGAATCTATGAATATAAATTTCTAAATTTTAAAAATTTAAAATATCTGAAATTAAAATTCACAATAAAAATAAAATAAAAATAAAACATAACTTTCTACTGAATCAACTACCCATCCACCATAATTCTACTTTTACCTCTTTTTCTCCAAACGAGTTCTTATTATATCACTCGTGACGAAAGAGAAGTCACTTGTTAGAAGCTAGTAATAGTGTAATACACAAAGCTCTTAACTGGGGCAGAGCTAGCTCAGCACTCAGCAGATTGGGAGTCGCCATGGACAACAGACAGGCAGTTGAGACTTAAGAACGATACCCAAAGGGCAAATGGTCCGAGGGATTTATAATCACATTTCCATACTCAAATTGGAGTTTCCAAATTTCAAGGCACAGAGCAACCATATGCAGTCTTGTTGTTGTAGCAGCATAACGTCAATCACCAAAATAACATCCCAATTATCAGAGTAGACAGACAGTAAAGAAACACAGTGTAGTATATGAGTTCCTTCATTCTCTAATGGAAGCAACCACCAGTACTGCCATCCGGAGTTCATTCCATAACTGTTTCCATAACATGGTAGGACAAACTCAGTGTAGTATATGAGTTTCTTCCTAGTAAAGCCAAGCGAAGTATATAGCCCCTACCATGCTAGGCAGATTGGCCAAGAGATTTCTCATCGACTCTTCCTCCTGCCAAAAGTTCTAGCAGACAGATCCCAAAACCATTATTTCTTGAAAGATAAAGCAACAATGGTGAATCTCTTGGAATTGCTGAACAAGCATGTTCTCATTTATTGTGAATCTGTCGTGTATACAAAATGCAGAGGCCCTTTAACTTGTAAGGAGGTAACACTAGCCACAACAATACCCTATCTGGTACAGCAGCTGAATTCTGATTAAGATTTCCCTTCTATGGAGAACAAATAGAACAACAAATAAGGTAACAAAAGAAAACAGAGGTGAAGGGAGTTACCTAGTCAACAAAACCTCATTTAAAAATATAAGTTACGTCCCGCTGGTTAACTGGCCTCTTCCACTTTGAATTAAGATCAACTCCTCAAGATGAGGAGCTCTTTTTGCCTTCATATTCTCTCCTTATAATCTCGAGCACGAATTCATTCCACGTATCGACTGGACCAGGCATGCACCAGTGCAAGCAATCCTGCGGGGGAGGTTTTCCATCGGGGCCAAAATGAGTTCTCTTGTTCGGATCAAGACTCCGGAATGGCCCTGGATGCCCATCATGCCGATAACTGAACACTCCAGTAATATCCATCATCACAAACTTTGATTTGTTTGACTTCTTCTGGATGCCGCGAAGGAACCCTGTAATCTGTTTCTCGTGCATTTTGTCAATATTATCGTTCTTCACCATCTGTTCAGGCTCCAGAGGCCTCGTCTTCCCGGTGCAGGAGCCACCGGTATCCCAGGCCCCACCTTCATAATGGGAGGGTGAATATGACCGCAGGATGGCCAACCCGGTGAAATTTGGGTGCGTGACTATTGATGCCACAATGTTCTCTACAGATGCCCCGAAAGCTTCGATGTTGTTGATTTTGGCTTCCCGAGACTTGTCCGGCCACCACAGCCGTCCTCCCACTATTTCATTGTTCAACACATAGACGGATTGCTTGGCGAACCAGTGACCTGAGGAGAGAACGACAACATCGAAGGTTGGGACGAATTCCATGAAGTTCTCGTCTGGAGTGTCGAGGTGGACCTTTGTGACGCCCTCCGGCGCAAAGTCTATGGCTTCTGGTGTTTGATGGACGAGCCATGAAGACCACATTCGGACAATCTTGGTAGATGTCGATCTGAAGTAGTATCTGTGCATTCTTCTGTTCCCTTGGTTTCTTGGAACTTCCACCTGAAGAGGTAAAAAAATAATGTCAGATTCCACTATCAGTCTATGCAGATGGCGAGAGAAAAAGTTTTACTTGCCTGCCAGAGAAGACAGAGCAACGATTCCATTTGGTTTCGAGCTACTGAATCGCCAATGAACGCTATAGTTTTTCCTCTCATCAATTCAAGGAACTTTTTGGCGTCGAAGCGAGGGAGGTCGCATTGCGATGGTTTCCAACGATAACTCTCGTACTCCCTATCAGGTCTTCCATTTCCTTGGCAGTTCTGCATCCGTGTAATGACTGGGCAGCTATTGTTCGTGTACATGGGCCCAAGCGGATCATAGAACCAAGTTCCCTTGAATAGATCACATCCTGCAGGTCAACAGATTATGAAGAGATTATGAGCTAAATGAAAATGAAGGGGAAAGCAATGAACCAAATATAAATACAGACTGAATAGAAGACATTAATGAAAATTACGAAAATGCAAAGCTTTTCTGTGAAGCTCAGCCAAAAAGAGAAAAATAGCAATGTTCCAAATCCAGTCAAGAAATAATATCTTGAAGGGAACCAAATATAAATACAGACTGAATAGAAGACATTACAAAAAAGCAAAGCTTTTCTGTGAAGCTCAACCAAAAAAAGAAAAATAGTAATGTTCCAAATCCAGTCAAGAAATAACATCTTGAAGGAAAAGTTATTCAGTTGACAGTATGAGGGAGGCTTTAAATAAAGATAGCAAGTTCAGATAAGAGAAGTATCATCTATAGTTTATTCATACCACCTATGTCAGATAAACAAGACAGAAATGAAGGGAATGAACTAAATGGAAGTGAGCAAGTTCAGTTTAATAATCCAATTCGTATCTCCGTCGCTCAACCATCATATTACATGCACGTACCACGGAGTTGAAGGGACATTCAGATAATACGACTGGAGAGAAATGTACCTGAATCATCTGAACCAGTCATTGTAGGAACCTCTTGGCTGGCTGCATATGATGTTTCTCCCCCACTCTTCAATTTGGGATCTGGACCAGATGGGACAGAGCTCGCCTCTGAAACCTTTGCACCCTTGGCTACTTCTTCATCTACACTAGCAGGATTCTTGATACCTAAATCCTTCACATCAGCGACACGATCGTTCTTCTGGAGCTCCTCTTTCATTTCCGTATTACCAGCTGGAACTTGCACGTGACCATCTTTCTTCATGGAATCCTCTCTCAGTTCTTTATTACTATTTGGAACTTCCACATTTGATTCCGAGCCAGATGGCAAATAATACCTCACACCCTCGCTTACACTACCATTAATACCGCTCAAACTCGTGGGTTTTAATTCAAAATCAGACCCAGATGGCAGGCTCTTATTATCACCAGCGTCTACATTACTATAAGTATCTGTTTGATTCTTTGGAATCACTGCAGGAAGAATCACTTTCAGTGTATCAACCTTGTAAAAGTATTCCTGAACTGTAGAAGATAACGGATTCGAGACCAAAAGCAATGAAGATAGGAACAGAAACACAGCAAGGCCCGCCACTGATGCAGTAATGTAAGCAAGGGATTGTGGGAATGCAGCAGAAGCTGCCATGGTGACAGAGCCTTTCGGCCAATCCGAAGTCATTGTTGCATTTGCTAATCCAGAAGAGAACTTGCGCAAATGGGGAAAGAAAAATCCCCCATTCGGTTGCTTCTGAATTGGACCTATCAACAAACCGGAAAACCGTTCGACCTCCTTATATTTAATAGGATCCAAGCTTCGAACTCCTCTAGATTAATGAACACAAGAGATCAAAAATTGTCTCCCCTCTCGTCCTGGGCCTGAAAAGGAAAAGAAAAATCCCACCCATTTAATGAAATGACGAACTAGAACAGAGTAAATTCAACTCCTAAGATTTGGGATAAAAGCAAAATCCAAGTCCAAGCTCAAAAGAGGAATCTGCAAAATTGATCTTCACAGACAGTAACAGAAAATGCCATTTCCTGGGTCTGAAACCCCTAGACTACTCCGGCGGGGAAAGGAAAAGAAGTTATTTACATGGAAATTCACGAATTGGGGATCGAAATTCTTCACCTGGGAAACGGGTAAACTGCGGATGTGGATTTGCATACACGGTAGCTTCCGTGCGTCGGCCGGCGAGCTTCGAAGACGGAAACCGAGAGAAGCATGTATTGGATCGTGGGGGAGGAGAGAGGGGGTTTTAACGGAACTTTGTGAGGAGCTCTGGGAGAGACGATAAATGGCAGCGATGTGGCCGAGTTTCCCCATCGTGTGATCTTTCGTGGGAGAGTGAGAGAGAGCGACTCCATGGGAGCGAGGTGCTGCAGCCTGCAGTTATATTTCTGCTGCGAGATCCTTTCAAGTAGGGATGGTAGGGTCGATTTTTTTTTTTTTTTAACCTAGCAAAATTCCGACATACCACTTGAGTGATAAGGGAGGGAGGGAGAACAAATTGCTAACAAGCTTTTTGGTATATATACTCATGGGTTAATTGCATGGTTGGTCACTGAGATTATAAAATACGTTTAAGTTTGGTCACTCGAAATATTTAAATCCATTGATGATACTTCAGTTTATTGAAACCGTTCATGTTTGGTCACTCTCCGTCCAACTCCGTTAACTTTTGCTTACGTGGCGGTCAACTCTAAAAGTTGACCGTTAAATGTGTGACGTGGCAATTAAAAAATTATTAAACAAATAAAATTTAATGTTTGTATAATTTCCACCTCATTTTCACAAATATTAAAAAATAAACCACCCTAAATTTTGTATTCCCTCCAACAAACCTCAGACCTTATTCCATCAACGTCCCAACGAGGATATCCTCCACCGGATAGAAATTCCTCAACGTGTCCAGCAGAAACCCCCCTGTGCCCGAACAGTGGTGCGCGGATCTCCACCCCGACCGGCACGCGCCGCCGCCCCCACACCAGCTAGGAAAAGGTTTCCAACCCCCGCATGGCTCCCCACACGGTGGCGGCGGTGAGATTTGCGATTGCGGAATCGGGGATGGAGAGGGTGTAGCCGTGTAGGACTCGTCGACGTCGTGGACAAGCGCAGCGGCGAGGTCAGCGGCGGAGATGGAGAGGGATTGGAGGGAAGAGGGCGATGTGGAGAAGTTGGTGGTGGTGGTGTCGGATATGGCGCGGTGGCGCTCGGAGGAGATGAGGCTGTGGTAGCGGGTGATGGCGGCGGAGAGGTAGTGGTTGGATAATGACGAGGGGAAATCGAATTGGAAGGTTCGGGAGAGTGTGGCGATCGTGTGCAGCGAGGACCAGGATATGAAGGTGCAGGGTTTGGGCCAAACGTTGCTCGACGAGGTGTTAGAAACAAAGTTTCTAACAGGTTTGATAATTGGGGATTTAGGGATTTGAAGAATAGAATTAGGGATTAAGAAGTAGAATTTGGGGAAGAATAGAACAGAATCGGCCTAGGCCTTTAGAGGGATTGAGATCGAGAATTGAGAAGATAGGGAGATTAGGGTTTAGGAGATTCTTTGATAATTCTTTCTTTTCTGCCTATGACGTAAACACAAATTACATATATATAGGGAAAGACTGGAATAAACCTGATAAATAACCTAATACGACTTGAATACTACTAACCCTAATAATGATTATTCTAATCGTAGTAATAATAATAAACACGAAAAAACGTGTTTCTAACATCCCTTCCCCCTTGAGACCAACCTTGCCCTCAAGGTTGATTGATTTGACCCACTTTTCCACCTCTCTTGTGCGATCAGTGCGTTGACTGCTTCGTATCTTGCGCTTCCTCTTTTTCCAATTGCGTTGAAGCGACAACTTCAATTCTTTGTTCCAACTAGCACATAGTCCCATTAAGTACTCCCACCCTCCCATCTTCTGAAAATGAGTACTGTTTATGTTACCCACCAACCGTAGCTCTTCAATCTTACTTCCCTGCAACCCTTCACATTCCAAGGACAATTCCTTGGATTCTTCCAGCAAGGCTCCCATAGAAGTTTCCTTCCCCACTATCTTCATTTCAAGCTTCGAATCAACCACTTCCGTCACGGCTACCCCAAATATTTCACCAATTAAACCAGTCCTTATCACCCGAATATTAGGCCTTGTAGCAAGGCTAAGCTCCCTGCATTTCTTTCCCATCTCCTCACTCCTGACCAAGCCATGCGTCCACCAGCATAAGCAGACACCTCATGTTTATCGATCATTAGTTGTGGGGTGGAAATGGAGCGCTCCACAAAGGTTTCCACAACGACGAACGGGGCGGCAGCTACTTGTGCAACAACTACAATGACGGCGACATCCCACGGCGAGCGTGCCTCTACCTCAGCATCTTGAAACTCGATAAAGCTCGACTTTGTAGTGGCCACATGAGTGGCAAAAATCTTGTTCTCTTCAGCTACAGCATGCGATGGTGTTACTATGACAGAGACGAGTGTTGGTGTTGACAATGACCATACCTGATCCGGAATTTTGGCATTCACATACGTCCCTCCAGATATCCTAACTCCATCGTTGTGCCCTTCCAACGCCATTCCAATAGGGACCAACCACAATGATTTCGATGTAGTAGCCAATGACCAACTGTCCTGACCATGAACGCCATCCCCACTAACCATGGGATGACTTGGCTGCAGCTCGATCTTTTTCTTCCTGGACCTCCTGCTCGCAACGCGGCCACACGTTACTTTCCTCTCTTGAATGGCAGCTTGACAGAGGTGGCCACGAGAGTGCTCAAAGATCTCTTGAGGCCTATTTGTCAAGACATCAACTTCCTCAATAAATAGAACTAAGGGTTCATATACCATGGTTTTCTCGAAAAGGTCTCTGATATGAGCAAACCCATTACCAACTAAGGGTTTAGCAATTTCACATCCCTCCATTTTGTCAAACATAACATCTGCTATAGTCTTGCAAGCTAGAGTCTTCCCACATCCTGGAAGTCCCTTCCAGAGCATCCCATGTGGAGACTTGATGCTTATTTTATTGTCAAGCTCATCAGCTACTCCCTTCATCCTTGCAACGTCAACAGTGACTCCCATGGAATTATCAACACCAGCTTCAGCTTTAGGGATGAGAAAGTGAATTCCCGGCCACAAATCCTCAACTTCAGTGCGGCCAGACAGTTCTCCTAGTGACGACGGCGGCTACGGGGGCATTGTGGTGATTGATCGCACCCTCTAGATGCCTAACGGCACGACCGCAACTCGCTTTTCTTCTTTCTCCGATGGCTGATTCGGCTTGCCTTATTTCGGTGGGTGTGGTTGTTTGCTAGGGATGAAGTGGAAGAACGAGCCGCTCGGAGAGGATGGGAAGGACGTTACCTTCTCTTCGGCTGTAACAAATTGGGCAGCCGGATGGGGAAGAACTGGCAGCATCACGATCGTCGCGGTGATCATCTGGTTGTCTACTCCGATCATCTCGCTCACCTGCCCCTTCTGGTCAGTCTCCTGAGCGGGGTCCTCACGGTTCGGCGGTGGTGGCTGCTTTCCCGCTGCGCCGTCATCCGCGACATCTCCTTTCTCCCTTGCGACGGACAGCAAAGACGGGGATTTGACCGCCCTTGTAGCGTCGGGTCTTGCTCCTGAGTCTTCTTCCTTGTTCAACGTCGCCTGCCTGGACGTCTTGGGTGGCTGTTCAGAAGTCGCAAGCAGTTTAGAGGGTGAACCCGCAGCGGACTGCAGAGAACCTGTCGGCGTCTGCTCCCCGCCCGCGCGACTTCCGTAAGCGTCATCGTCTGTGGCACTATTCACAGCTGGCTGCCCGTCGGTCTCGTCGGAATCGCCAGCCTTTGTGGTTGGCGGCTCCCTCTCCGTCGCGTCATCACCTCCACCCTTCGCGTCTGCCGTCCCGTGACGCAACGCGTACGATTTCCAGAACTCCACAATCTGCCATAGCCTTTCCTGCTTTTGAGCCCACGTCAGCTCTGGTATTTCGGTTGAACTCATCTGTATTTGATTGGTAGGAAGCTGTCCCTGAGAGATTTATGATGAACTCGCCTTTCGGAACCAGGCTCTGATACCAGATGTTAGAAACAAAGTTTCTAACAGGTTTGATAATTGGGGATTTAGGGATTTGAAGAATATAATTAGGGATTAAGAAGTAGAATTTGGGGAAGAATAGAACAGAATCGGCCTAGGCCTTTAGAGGGATTGAGATCGAAAATTGAGAAGATAGGGAAATTAGGGTTTAGGAGATTTTTTGATAATTCTTTCTTTTCTGCCTATGACGTAAACACAAATTACATATATATAGGGAAAGACTGGAATAAACCTGATAAATAACCTAATACGACTTGAATACTACTAACCCTAATAATGATTATCCTAATCGTAGTAATAATAATAAACACGAAAAAACGTGTTTCTAACACGAGGCTGTGGCTAAAGAATGGATGAGGAGGAGGGTGAGTATCGTGGAGAAGAATAGCAGGACGGTGGTGGAAAAAGGTATGGTGGCGGAATAGTGTGGTGAAGGGTTCTTCTTGGTTCTCATTAGCTTCCTGGATGGGTGCAAATCACTAACAAAAACCCAAAATCAACACATCTCAATCGTAACCCAAAAGCAAAGCCACCTAAACACATGTAGAAAGCAAGACGAAGGAAAGATAAGAGACTGTACAGTGGGAAAACATTCTGTTTTTGTTTGTTTTGGATTAAATATTTCGAAGTCTGAATCTCTATTTGATGGAATAAGGTCTGAGGTTTGTTGGTGGGGATAAAAAAATTAGGGGGTTTTATTTTTTATTTTTTAATATTTGTGTGAAAATGAGGTGGAAATTATACAAACATTAAATTTTATTTTTTAATAATTTTTTAATTGCCACATCACACATTTAACGGTCAACTTTTAGAGTTGACCACCACGTAAGCAAAAGTTAACGGAGAGTGACCAAACATGAACGGTTTCAGTAAACTGAAGTACCACCAATAAATTTAAATATTTCGATTGACCAAACTTAAACGTATTTTGTAATCTCAGTGACCAACCATGCAATTAACCCTATATACTCATAAAGCAAGATTGCTGGCCACATCCCACATAGTCAAAGCTAAGATCCAAAGGGTTTTTAGCTCAATGACTTAAGAATGGCTCATCGAAGTGGATTTTGGTGACTTTTTGGCTAAGAGCCAAGCCAGCCAAGAAAATCAATATCCAAAAAGTAAAAAATTAGTATCCAAAATAAAAATACTAGTATCAATATGTGTTGAGAAATCATCTCTCTTTTTATTTTGAAATTCTGCTCTCCTCTCTCCCTAGAAATTTCTATATGATTTGTTCTTGCTCATCTTTGGATCACCGTAGATTGGAGTGTCTCTAATTGAGATATGATGTTGCAGATTTTGTTCCTTGTGGTAGGCTTTTCCTCTCTAGCAATTGTTCTAATTTTTTGGATTTCTTGTCTTTCTCGATTTTTCTTGTTTCTTACATTTCTGAGTTTTTTTTGTTTCTTGCCTTTCTGGGTATTTTTGGTTTCTTGGTTTTCTGTTTTTTTATAGATCATTGTTAATTAATGTCATGGATACCGGTTCGTAAATGTGTATTTTTTTTCCTTGTGAATACTAGTTTTATGCAGTATGGATACTCTTCTGTGTTATATGGATATCAGTTCGTGAATGTTTTATTTTCATGCTGGATATCACTGAGCAAACCTTAAATACTAGTTGGTTTGAATATGAATATTAGTTCGTAATTGGTTGACTGAATACTAATTATGTGATGTATGGATACTATTCTGTGTTGTCTAGATATTAGTTCGTGAATGCGGAATATGGTGGATATCAGTTAGCAAACGTTGAATATAGATGATATGATTGTGGATGTTAGTTGGTAATTGATTGCCTGAATACTAATTATGTGAGTTGGATACTAGTTTTGTGATGTTTGGATACTTGACAGTGCTCTCTGGATACTAGAATGTGCTCTCATGTATACTTTAGTATTTGTTTTCATGTTGGATATCATTTAACAAACATTGAATACTAGTTGATTTGAATGTGGATATTAGTTTGTAAATGATTAGTTGAATAATAATCATTTAATGTATGAATACCATTATGTGTTGTCTGGATATTAGTTCGTGAATGTGGAATATGGTGGATATGAGTTAGCAAACTTTGAATAATAGTTGGTTTGATTGTAGATATTGGTTGGTAACTGATTAGCTGAATACTAATTCTATGAGTTGGATACTAGTTTTGCTCTCATGTATACATTAGTACGAATTCATAAAAGCAGTATGTTTGGCTACTAGTTCGTGCATTTTGGATATTAGTTTTTCTCGGCTAGTTACGAGTTCTCTCTGATGGCTTGGCTCATAGCCGAAAAGCTACCAAAATCCACTTAAATGAGCCCTTTCTTGAGCCATTGAGTCCGATCCTTTGGATCTTGGCTTTGTTCATGTGGCCTACCATCTCACCCTATGAGTATATACTCACTAAAAGGGTTGTTAGTAGAATAGCTAGGTTGCACCTGCTTGAGCCCTTCACACCCTCCACGCGGATCTCCATTAAATGCCTCTAGGAACACCATAGCGAGCCTCAGTGAGGGTTGAATATGAAATCTGCCACTTCCCAGAACGAGCGCCCACGAAGGATTTCATCGTTTGGCTATATGACCTTTGGTATAGGGTCTAGTACTTCATACTCATTATCCTACTCTATTTGTATTCATAGTTATATAAGAATCAGGTAGAATATAAAAATCATAGGCATATTTAATAAGATTTTGGGTATTCACGGTATTCATGAATAATAAATTCTTTAGAACTTTCACAACAATTACACATATGCAGACATTTTAGGAGAGAGAAAATTACAACAATTAATATGAAGGCGAAGAAAATTAGTTAAAACTTCTATTATTTTACATTAAACATGCCTAGTGGCGTAGCCGGACTTTGATGTTATTGGGTCGTTAAAAATTTAATAACCGTAAAGCTTGTGACTCTAATGAATTTTGAATTGATTGAGGTCATTAGGCGAGCTAATATGTATGAGAGTCTGGGATCCTAAACTTGAAAACTCATACTAAAATCTATGTATATAAAAGCCAAGTGGGGTTCTAGGACCCTCTCCTCTACACCTCCCTCTGCCACTGAACATACTCCTCCATTTAGGAAAAATGATATATTTTTTATGAAATTTAGGAAAAATGATTAAACATGTTCTTTTGTTAAATTTTTCATTAAAAAACTGTCAACCATGATCAAACTTTGGTTTGGGTGACACAAATGTCTAAAATATCTCTAATAATTTCACTTTAGTATTTTTGTTTCTTTTGTATAGCCCAATATCTCTAATAATTTCACATTAATGAGATTTAGAGAAATAAATGAAGGTGCAAACTGACATTTTTCCTCTCATTTTGCCGATGTAAATTCGTATGCATCTCGGTTCAACCATGATTGACAATTTTTTGGATGAAAATTTTAACAAAAAAATACGTTTGATAATTTTTCCAAAGTACAATGGAATGTTGGTGTAAAAATAGTAGATGCCATGTTTGATAAATACAACATAGTATAGGGCATATTATAAATATAATTCATAAAACTCATACAACTTCATGAATATATATAAGGGTAATGTCTATTTTTTATCCAAACCTTTTTCAGATTCTTTTATATTATCCGAACCTATTAAAATTCTATTAATTAGCCAAATCTTTCACAATGCATCAAAATATTAGCCATTTTTACGTTATAAATATAAAATATGTTGAGAAAAATTATGATTATTTTTAAACAAAATACATATGCATGTGTATAATTGGGGCGGGTTTATGTTGGATAGTGAGAAAATTATACCCACCCATCACCAACAATATTCGCGTTCGGGTTTTACCCATACCTATTGAAATTCATTTTTGTTCAAAGTTTAGCCTACTCGATTAGGATGACGGGTATC
Organism: Linum tenue; assembly: GCA_946122785.1. NCBI lineage: Eukaryota > Viridiplantae > Streptophyta > Magnoliopsida > Malpighiales > Linaceae > Linum > Linum tenue. The sequence continues at coordinate 50,153,131 of CAMGYJ010000004.1, read as the reverse complement.
TACGGATATGATTATTTTTGCCATCCGTACTTTCAAGTTGCCATAAATTTGAATCTGAGTGACTCATCCAAGGCATTGTTTGGAAGTTGGATTTCAAATATTCGTCAAGACATGTATTAGGGGAATTTTTTTGTTTTTTTATCATAAAATAAAACATTTTATTTGTGATTGAACAGAAAATGAGAACACCAAAATCATTCATTGTGGACGATTGTTTCATTTTTTCTTCCTCTTCTTTTTAGGGACCACCAAAACCATTTAACCTCTAATTATATATTTTTCTAATTCATACATTCAAACGGATACATCTTATTAAAATACATCAGTTTAGAGAATTTTAACTAGTTTCTTAAGGATACCGCTTTGTGGGTTGGGATAAAGAAATAACACTCACCCAGGTTAGCATGTCGATCGAAAGACGTTTGTGTGGGTTGATATCGGTTGATTATATATTTTTTTATCTTTTTAATGATTTTATATGTAAAAATCTATGAGAATTATGAACGTAACAATAATTATTATGTTCTATTTGAATTTCTTTTTAATACAATAATCGAAGCAAGCATTCGAATCATCAACATATTAGTTTAGTCCTGCATTAAATCGATCATCGAGCTAATAAATAACATGAGTGCACCACATTTCCATTTTTGGGTTGTAATCTAAATATTGAGTATTGGTTATTGCATGATGTTGTCGTCGAGGTAGTGATAGCATTTTGTTATCAATTCAGAACCTTGTGATATTATTATAAATTTATAATTATAATTATGCACGAATCAAAACGTCTGTGTTATTTCTACAAAAAAAAAAACGTCTGTGTTATGCAGGCTGTCGGCACTTGCTGCGATTTAACACAAGGATCTCTTGAAATTGCCGATTTGCCGTGCGTGATGAATACAATACAATACAAGTATACGACTAGGGCTGGAACGCTCGCGAGCAAGTCAGCGTTCGAATTGGAAAAAAACTCGTTCGACACTCGATTCGTTATTTAACAAGCCGGTTTGCGAGCCAACTCGTTAGTAAACGAGCCAAGTTTGAGCCAGACATTCTCAGCTTGATAAGCTCGCGAGCTAGCTTGATTCGGTGACTTGTTGAGCAAAGTTCGTGAACTGCATTGTTTAGAGCATATGTAAGGATGGATTACTCTTATTGTTAGGCCAAGCATTGAGCCACAGGGCCCATAGGCCCAAAGGCATTCAAGGCCCAAGCAAGGACAGACAAGGCCCGAGTAGAAGAACCCGACCAGAGGCGGTTCAACACATCCAACAAGGATGAACCGCCCGACACAACAGAAACAGTACGGGCATAGAACCGCCCGACAATACGGCTTTTACGTACGGAGTCTGACAAGGGGCAACGGAAAAGCCAGAGGCGGTCGAGACCGCCCGACATAGCATTTAATGCGCATAACCCAGTCGAAACTAGTATAAATACCTCTCAGAGGGTCACATTGATGGTAACTTTTACCAACTCCATTCTCTCTCTTATTTACTTACTCTCCACTTCTCTCTCTAACTTAGGCATCGGAGGAGGTCCCAGGATCCCCCCTGAGGACCTTTTTGCAGGGTTTCGGAGACCGCCCCCGACCATCGAAGCCGCCCAAGGCTAGTAGAGTCTCACAAACCGCTTGGTACATTCCAGGCACAAACATTTTGGCGCCCACCGTGGGGCCCTACTACTTTGTGGCGAACAAGATGGGAGACGATTTCGAAACCCCCCTCAAGGGGATGACCGAAAACAACACCCTCCGAGGCTTATCACCGAGGGTTGAAGATGAGCCCGAGTTGGAGGAAGTGGTCAAGAACCAAGGGATGCAAATTGCAAGCATGCAAGACAGCCTTTCCCAAATTCTCCAAATCCTGAAGACCCGAGACGACCCCGCCGAGGGCTCGAGGGGAAAGGCGCGCGACGAAAAACTGAAAGGCGCTCTCATCCTCGACAGCCCTGCTCGGACAGAAGGCGGAGGACTAGAGGCCGACGACCCGGACCTCAACTTTCTAGAGGAGCACTTGCGGTCAACCTTCGGGAAGCACAAGAGCCCGAACGTTCTGCAAAACCCTCTATCGAGGGAACTCTTCAAGACTCCGGTCCCCCCGAACTTCTTCTCTCTGGGACTACCAACCTATGGTGGGACGTCCGATCCCGCCGACCATCTTTGCGCGTTCATGTTGAAAATGCAACTCATCAACGCGACAGACTCGGATCTGTGTCGTGCGTTCCCGGTTACCTTCAGCGGTCAATGCCGAACTTGGTACACCTCCCTTCCGGAAGGGATCATAGAAAACTTTGAGCAGTTTGCGATGCTCTTCTCCACCAAGTTCGCGTCTCAACGGCGTCGCAAACTCACCGTCTCGGCACTCATAGGTTGCCGACAAAGGAAGGAAGAGTCGCTTGCTGAGTTCTACGACCGATGGAACGCGATAGCTTGCGAAATAGACGGTATCTCCCCGGTCGTGGCCGCCGAAAATCTCCGAATCTCGACAACTAGTCTCGAGCTGAAAAGAACGTTGATAAAAAAGGAGGCAACCTTGGCGGCCTGGTCTGACTTAGACCAACTGGTACGACGAGCGATCTTGTTGGAGGAAGCGCTAGCCAACGACGACCGAGGCCAGCAAAGCCGTCCCAGAGGAGACGCCTCAGAGCGTGGAGAATCCCGGAGGGGAAGGCGGTCCCCGGACCGCAGGTCGTACCGGAACCGGTACCCCGATCGAGAAGGAAGAAGAGATGTCCTCTCCACCGACAGAGAAAAAGGAAGGGACCGAAGGAAAGGTGGAAGGAAGCACGAGACGTCTTCCGCCCAGGAACCGCAAGAAGGAAAAAAGTGGTGCGACTGGCACCAAATCACGACCCACGACACCACGGAGTGTAGAGAGTTCAAGGCCACGCTCCGACATCTGGCCCCAAGAGACCTCAGAAGCAAGCTAGAAATGAGGCGGTCCCACAGAGAACACTCAGCAGAAGAGCGGGAGGAGTCCCCAAGTCCCGAGCAGGACAAGCCGAGACGCACAAGGAAGGAAAGATCAAGGTCCCGCTCTCGGAACAAGGTCGCCTCCCCGAGGCAGTCTCCTCCCTACAGAGCTCCTCGAAACGAAGATGATGGGATGGAAGTCATAACAATTGCTGGAGGTCGGAAGCGCCCGAGAACTAACGGAGACCGCATCGCTCAATGTCTTAACGTGCAGCGGAGAGCTCCAACCGAGGTCGCCTTCCTACCGTCTGAGTTGGTCGACGAAGAAAACTCGGAAGACCCCTTGGTCATTTCCTTTCGAACCGCCAAGTTCAAAGTCACTAGAGCCCTGGTCGATAATGGGAGCTCGGCGGACATACTATTCTACTCAGCACTCAAAGGAATGAAAAAGAGCATCCAAGATCTCAACCCTTCCACCACCAGCTTGGTAGGGTTCTCCGGCACCAAAGTCCGTGTCCTCGGCTCGATCACGCTCAAAGTCACCATAGGAGAAGGAGGAATTACAAAGACCAGGCCCGTGGAGTTTCACGTGGCGGATTGTCCTTCGGCATATAACGCCATTCTTGGGCGCGGCTTCCTGGCTTCGTTCGAGGCGGTTGCATCCACATGCCACCAGATGCTTAAGTTCCCAAGCGGAGGACAAACCGGACGCGTTCGAGGTAACCTACAAGAGGCTAGAGAGTGCTACCAAGCCGCCATCAAACACCTCGAGGTCGATCTGGTCGACACTAGAGGAGACGTCCCGAGACCGGAAGCGGTTGAAGGGGATGTGGCGGTCGCGCTAGATGCAGAGCGGCCAGAGAGGACAGTACATATCTTCGCGCACCTCGCCCAAGAGGAGGCCTAGAAACTACTCGCACTCCTCAGAGAGTTCCAAGACCTCTTCGCGTGGGGGCCAGAGGACATGCCCGGAGTCCCCAGAAGGGTCTCCGAGCACCGCCTCTCAGTCAAAGCCAAAGCGCGTCCCATACAGCAGCGGAGGAGGCATCTGTCAGTCGAAAAGCAAATGGCACTAGAAGAAGAGGTTCGACGCCTCCTCAAAGCCGGATTCATCAGAGAGGTCATATACCCCACTTGGCTCTCAAATCCAGTCTTTGTACGCAAGGCTGGAGGCGCTTGGAGGATGTGCATCGACTTCACCAGCCTCAATGCGGCCTGCCCCAAGGACGCATATCCGCTTCCCCGCATTGACCAGCTCATAGACGGGACCGCCAATCATGAAGCCCTCAGCTTCCTGGATATGTTCTCCGGATACCACCAGATCAGAATGGCGGATGAGGATCAAGAGCTCACTCCTTTCATGACTCCCATGGGCAATTTCTGCTACGTAGTAATGCCCTTCGGACTGAAGAACGCGGGGGCGACCTATCAGCGGATGGTGGATGCGGTCTTTAAGAAGCAAATGGGGCGTAACGTGGAGGCCTACGTCGATGACGTGCTAGTCAAAAGTAAGAAGGCGGCTGACCACCTGACCGACCTAAGGGAAACTTTCGAAACACTGAGGAAAAAGAATTTAAGGCTCAACCCGCTCAAATGCGTCTTCGGCGCTGAAGCGGGAAAGTTCTTAGGGTTCATGATCACAAAACGAGGGATAGAAGCCAACCCGAAACAAATCGAGGCCATACGCGGCCTCAAGCCGCCAAAGACCATCAAGGAGATCCAAGCTTTCAATGGGAAGATGGCCGCACTCGGAAGATTCATCCCGCGGTCCGCCGACAAATGCTCTCCATTCTTCCAAATGCTGAAGAAGTCGGCATCAAGGCTCCAATGGGGTGCCGAGTGCGACAAGGCCTTTCAGCTGTTGACAGACCAGCTCAGTCAACCGCCTGTCTTGAGCGCCCCCATAAGCGGAGAGCGACTCTACCTTTACCTGGCGGTCTCCGAGCAAGCCGTAAGTTCTGTCCTAGTGAGGAGAGCGCAAGACGGCTCCGACCAACCTGTCTACTACGTTAGCAAGGCGCTTCTTCCCGCCGAAACGAGGTACTTGCCCGTCGAAAAGGCTGTCCTCGCGGTCGCCTCTGCGGCGAGAAAGTTGCGACCATATTTTCAAGAGCATCCGATCACGGTGCTATCTCACCTCCCGCTCAAGAGCATCATGAGAGGCATGGACGCCTAAGTGGGCAATCGAGCTGAGCGAATAAGACATCGAATATGCACCCAGGCCCGCCATTAAGGGGCAAGTCCTTGCTGACTTCATCGCCGAAGGTTTCTCCCTCGAAGCCGCTCCTTTCGAGGAACGCAATCACATATGGCGTCTGTTCATAGACGGTGCCGCTGGAAAGACCGCTTCAGGGGCAGGGATCGTCATCGAGTCTCCCGAAGGAGTGGTGCATGAAATCTCGCTGAGATTCAAAGAGATCAAGACCAACAATGTCGCTGAGTACGAAGCACTGATCAATGGGCTTCGGATATTGTCCACCCTAGGGGCCACTGACGTGCAAATATTCTCCGACTCCCTCCTGGTCGTCAAACAGGTTCTAGAAGCGTTCGAGATTAAGGATGAGACGCTAGCGGCATTAGCTACTAAAGTGAGAGATGCCCTGTCTCAGTTGAGTTCGTGGAAACTGGAGCATGTTCGGAGAGAAGCCAACCAACATGCAGACGCGCTTTCCAAGCTCGCAACCGCCATGGACTTCGAAGGCGACCGGCAAGTCACCGTCACCAAAGAAAGTGAATTCACGGAAGAAGTCATGGACATCGAAGAGGCCGCGGACTGGCGAACCCCCATGATCCAGTATCTGGAACGCGACGTCACCCCACAAAATCCGGTGGAGCGGAAGGCACTCAAACGAAAGGCAGCCCGGTATTCGATGGTAGACGGCCAACTCTTCAAAAGATCATTCTCCGGCGCCTACTTAAAGTGCCTCGGGGAGGAAGAGGCTAAGTGGACCTTGAAGGCAATACACCAGGGAACGTGCGCTACGCATGCTGGTCCAAGATCGCTTGAAAGAACTGTTCTTCTGCAAGGTTACTACTGGCCTACCATCAAGAGAGACGCCTCAGACGTCGTCCTCAAGTGTCATGCATGCCAAGTTCACGCGTCCAAGCACCACCAACCGAGCTCCGAGCTGCAGAGCGTGGTGGGACCGTGGCCGTTCGCTAGATGGGGAATCGACCTCCTGGGACCTTTCCCCACGGCGCCCCTGGGAAAGAAGTACTTGGTGGTCGCCGTCGACTATTTTACCAAATGGATAGAGGCTGAACTGCTGGAAACCATCACTAGTGCAAGGGTGCAGAAATTTGTGTTCAACAACATCATGATCTGATTCGGAGTCCCTCATTCGATCATCACTGATCATGGGACGTAGTTTGACTGTCGTCCGTTTGAAAATTTCTGTGCAAGAAACCGCATCATATGCACCATGGCCTCGGTCGCTTACCCGCAAACCAATGGCCAAGCCGAGGCTTCCAACAAGCTGATCCTCCAAGGGTTGAAGAGGCGCCTCCGAGAGGCCAAGGGGGGATGGACCACCGAGCTACCCCATATCCTATGGGCACACCGCACGACTCACAAGACAGCCACGGGCGAAACCCCATTTGCTTTGACTTACGGCTCCGAGGCGGTCGCCCCAGAAGAAACGAACTTACCCTCCCTCCGAGTTCAAGCATACGACCAAGAGCGCAATTACGAGAAGCTACTTGCACAGCTCGACATGATTGAATCAAGGCGTGACGCGGCCATGGAACGCATCATCCGCGAGAAGGCGAAGGTCGCCGCGTCCTATAACAAGAATGTGAAAGCACGACCGCTCGAAGAAGGAGACATGGTTCTTAAACGTGACTTCCAGAGGAAAGATGAGCACGGCAAGTTGGCTGCTACATGGGAGGGCCCATTTCTCATTGGAGAGAAGACTGGTCCCAACACGTTCCGACTCGCGACCATGGAAGGCGGCCCCATCTCCAAAACATGGAACGGCATGCATCTACGGAAGTACCACACAGACTCGCTCTAAGGTACTACGTCCATCAGCGCAACAGTGTACGGGTAGCTGCTACGCACCCAATCGAAAATAAGAAACGACACGATAGAACGAAACAGCGGGAGTCACTGCAAAGACCGTCCCCCGAGTAAACATAAAAACCGCTCACACGCGGTCCGCGGAAGTCACTGCAAAGACCGTCCCCCGAGTAAACATAAAAACCGCTCACACGCGGTCCCTATGAACACATAGGCACGAATTCCTAGCCAGAAGGAGGCAATGTGTACGGTGTACGCCACCACACAAAGGATAAAGCTACACCTCAAAATGCCATACATTGGCCGAATAATTGGTTCTACACACCGCGACAACACAGAAAAACATCGTCGAAAAAGGCGATAACACAATAGTTCAGCGTAACTTAAAACCCCCGCATGCGGTCCCAAGGCAACATAGTCTTCAAAGCAAAAGCCTAAGCTGCACCGACACCTAAGGTTAACCCGCGCCAACACGGACATAACAAATCTAGCAAGAGATAGATAAAGACCGCTACGAAGCGGCCACATAATCGTTCCGACACGGTCCCACGAAAACATTCACAGAAACAAAGGAAATAAAAGTTCAACACACCAAGACCGCGAAAAGCCCGCACGCAAGAATGTCTTGGGCAAAAGATAAAGAAACGAAATCATGTCCCTCATTAAACTAGAAATAGAGCGGTCTCAAGCCGCCGGTGAACCTCCTTCTCCAGCACTTCCTTCATCAGCATTCCCCTGTTCGGCGTCCTCCCCATCTTCCTCCTCTGACTCCTCCGCCTCGGAGTTCACATCCAAGGAGGACCAATGGCCAACCGCGTCCCACACACGGTCGGAGTCCCATCCGATGTCAGGACACTCCTCGCGGAACAAGTGGCGTATGGAAGCCACCACGTTCCCAACCACCTGCTTATACTTTGCCTTGTCGAACTCCACGAACTCTGCAGACTTCAGATAGTCAGGACCCGCCTCAGCCCGGACGGCGGCTAGCTCTGCTGCACGGTTTTCCTCAAGAGCGGTTTTCTCTAGCTTCAAGGCGGCCACCTCCTTCCTTAACGCATCCTGCTCCTCCAAAAGAGTCTTCTCAATCTCTCCGGACTTCCGCAACGAGTCTTGCAGGCGGTCCCTCTCTTCTCGAACCTGTCTGGACGCCTCCCTCTCGTCTGCTAGCTCTTTATCCTTTCGAGCCAACCGCTCGTCAAAACTCTTCTCTATTTGGGGACGCAACTCTTTCTCCAAGGATGCACGACCGCCTTCCAAGTCCTTCTTGAGGTTAGCAATCTCAACCGCGTTGTCATCCACGGTCTTCGATAAACGGTCATTAAGCAGAATGATCTGAGAAAACCCGATTTGTGCCTACAACACACACACAAAACTCGTTAACATATGACGGGGAAGTTTCGATCTACGTCCAGAACACATAAGACGAGTTATTTACCCCGAAAAAGAACTGAGAAGCGGTTTCCGCGAGCCGGCGGTTGCTCCCCGCAGAAGTGGCCGTATACTCATTTGGCATAGCCAGCTGTTCGCTAATCGTATGGAAGGCCAGCTCAGCGGCCTCCGTGTCGGTGGCGGCCTTGGCAGGGATGTTCACAGGAGGGGACTTGTCCGGACGTTTCGCTCCCTTTCCGCGCCTGTCATCCACCTTGGCTCGCTTCGAGGCCGCCTCGGGTGATCCCATTGGCAGCACTCTCTTCACTGGCCCACGGGGCACAGGAATGACACCTTCGCCAGCCGCCTTTGGAGACTCCACGTCCAGCCTGATGGGCGAAACCGCGGGCGGTTCATTCTGCACAACCGCCGCCGAGGACGACCCGCTCCCCGCTCGAGCGGTCCTCTTCACATCCGCCTTCTTCCTCCTTGGCCTATTCGCATCTGCTAGCTCCTTCAGACCTGAAAAGGAAATGCATAAGTAAAAGCATGAGACAATAAACAACGAGGCCAAATGGACACATAACTAACCGTAAAAGCCACGAACGAGCTGATAAGCACTGTCAGAACCGCTGTGCCGGACTCGTAGTTGAACCGCCTTTACAATACGGTCCACATGGTCGCACACCGATTGAGGAAATAAGTTAGAGTCACACCACGCGTCCTTCGACCCAACCGCGTAGCCCGTAAGCGGTTCAGCATCGCCACTATACCACTTCCCAGACGGCTTGGCAAAGAAGAATTCCCTATACCAGGGGGAATCCAGCTTCGGCGCCCCAGTAATAAAACCAACCGCGGTCTCCCGCCGACCAATCGACCAACAGTTGGCCGAATCCCTAATGTTGTAAATTGACCTGAACGCCTCGAAACAGGGTTCCTCCTTAATGCGGTTGCAAGCAAGCCGGTACATCACTGAATGGAAGATTATCGTCGGCGAAAGGCGTCCCAAGGTACAGTTGAGCCAGTGCAACACCTTCGTTAAAATGGGATCCAAAGGGAAATGAAGACCCAACTTCACATGCTCAACGTGAATGGGTATCCAACCGCTAGGGCAAGACCCAGAGCGGCTAGTCTCCGAGGGCGCCGCATACAGCCAGTCCGGGGGCATGCGGAGAGTCTTAAGACGGTGCAACACCTGCCCAGGCTTGAAGACCGTCCCATGTGTCTTGGGTCCCTGCTCAAACACCTCCTCCGGTACAGCCGCACCTTCCCACATTCCCGCGTGCCGAAGAATGGTGTAGACGGGATCCTGTATAGCCACCAAGGGCGGTCCCTGATCGCCGGACTCAGACACCTCCAACGAGGAAGAAGTACTAAGAGCGGCTTCCGACCGCCCTCCATCACTGCTCACCTCAACCTCTTCCTCCGACGAAACGTTATCTAACCCTACCCGCTCAAACTCACCCAAATTATCACCCACGGCCGAGGACGTAGCCATAACCCCAACAGGTACAGGGCGCGTGTTAGCACAACAATCATCTAATTCTATACATTCCCCAACGAGGCAACCGCCTAACTCAGAGGCATTCCCCACATATAATTCTAGCCCAGATAAATCCCATAAACACTCAGAGGTGCTTCGAATGGGTGGAGAGCGGTTCATACCTTGTAAAGTAGCACTGGCCACGGCGGCGCTAGCGGTCTTCTTCCCCGAAGGAGGGACCGCCAATGGCGCTACTGAGCTAGGAGCAGCTCTGTCGACAACGACGACGGGGGAAGAATCGGCGGCGGGGGCGTCACCGGCGGCAGTGGTGCCGCGTTCGCCAGCGCTAGAAGGGGAAGGTGCAGCGCCGCCCGACATCTCAATGAGGCTGACCGGCGTCGGACGACGGCACGGTTACAAGGTCGCAAGGAAAAATCGATCAGACTAAGAAGTAACCCACAACATGCAAAAGTTCAAACCCCCACCGCGAAAAGGAAGAAAGGAAAACGAACTCTTACCTTGGGCGTCGATTGATTTATAGGCGTCGGCGACGAGGAGCTCTGATCGCACAGAAAAGGGGGAGGAGGAAGAGGACGAAGAGTTTCCAAAATGAGAGCAAAGTTGGAAGACCAAATCTTCCTCCCATGCACTTATAGCGAGAAAAGGGAAGTTTGAAATCCCGAAGCGACAGGTCTCGAATCCCACACCCCCAGAGGTGACGTTTTGCCTCTCGGTGTCAGAACTCCGCTCCCGAGGCGCGACAAATGGCGAAAAAGAAAACGGCAAAGGCGACCGCCTCAGCCTACCCCTTAGGCGCCCGTCGCTTTATATTCCCGCGACCAGGGGCAAAGGGGCAATCACGCGGAAAGCGCCTTGAATGATAGGCGGCCCCTAACCGCTCAATGACCGCAAAAGAACTAATTAGACGCGAAAACCTAAAGCTTCTCCCGCCTAAGGGGCAACTGTTAGGCCAAGCATTGAGCCACAGGGCCCATAGGCCCAAAGGCATTCAAGGCCCAAGCAAGGACAGACAAGACCCGAGTAGAAGAACCCGACCAGAGGCGGTTCAACACATCCAACAAGGATGAACCGCCCGACACAACAGAAAGAGTACGGGCATAGAACCGCCCGACAATACGGCTTTTACGTACGGAGTCTGACAAGGGGCAACGGAAAAGCCAGAGGCGGTCGAGACCGCCCGACATAGCATTTAATGCGCATAACCCAGTCGAAACTAGTATAAATACCTCTCAGAGGGTCACATTGATGGTAACTTCTACCAACTCCATTCTCTCTCTTATTTACTTACTCTCCACTTCTCTCTCTAACTTAGGCATCGGAGGAGGTCCCAGGATCCCCCCTGAGGACCTTTTTGCAGGGTTTCGGAGACCGCCCCCGACCATCGAAGCCGCCCAAGGCCAGTAGAGTCTCACAAACCACTTGGTACATTCCAGGCACAAACACTTATGAACATGAACATTATCTTGTTAATACGGATGTGTATGAAAATTAAATGTTATTTTTAGTTTCAAGTGTTCTTTTTATCATTTTAATTCTTATGTTTACACATTTTTCAGCAAGAATGATTTCAAATCGAGCTCATCTTGAGCCGAGCTTATACTCAGCTTGACAAGCTATGTTAATGAGCATTTAGCAAGCTCTATCGAGTCGAGCTCGAGCTAGATTATTTTTATTCGAGCCGAGCTCAAGCTTAAACTGGACTATCAAATTTCGAGTTCGAACCGAGCTCGAGCTGAAAAATTTATAAACGAGCCGAGCTCAAACTAAGCAAAAACTCGACTCGACTCGGCTCGTTTGCAGCCCTGTCAACTACTAAAGATCTGGGTTGGTTAGGGTTGGTTTTTTTACACCCTTCTTAATTGGTCAATTTTTCATTAATCATTAGCAAGTATTAATGAAAGTGAACATAATAAATGGTATTAAATACAAAGTAAGAATTGAATACACCACATTAATTACTTACTTTTTTTTTAATCCAAACCTATACAAAATACAATTCTCTCTCCTATCTCTGATTTTTCCTTTCCCAGCAGCCTCCGACCACCAAGCCTCCTCCTACCACCACACTTTGCCGGTAAAATCCCGCCGGCAGAATCTCTTCGACCACTTGATATGTAGTACCGCTGCACTGATACTTAGATCTGACATTTGTACCAGCGCACTGATATCGCTACCAGTGGAGTGGTATCGCTACCAGTGCATTGGTAGTGCTACCAGTGCACTGGTACAAATACCACATTTTGAGTTTAAGTGTAGTGGTACAAATATCAGTGCAGTGATACAAAAATCAGATCTGGAAATCGAAAAGTCAGATATGAAAATTGAAAACTCATCGGGAGAGGGACTTGGGAAGGAGTCGGGCGGAGGTTGCTGGAAAAGGAAGGATCAAAGATAGGAGAGAGAATTGCATTTTGTATAGGTTTAGATTTAAAAAATGCAAGTAATTAATGTTGTGTATTTAATTCTTAAATTGTATTTAATAAGAGTATTAAATTCTACAAGTTGCATTTATTATGTCTACTTGTCAAATGATTGATAAAAAAATTGACCAATGAGGAAGGGTGTCAAAAAAACTGGATTCCTATTCACAGCCCTAAGTTTTTAAAATTTAACGCCCTAAATAACTAAACTGACAATTCTATCCCTATCCGCCCCCAAATCCCAAAATCTATCGCCCCCAAGAAAACAAAACGACGGCAGCCACCGCCGAGACATCGCCCTAAATCCCGTCGGTCGAATGTGGAAAAGTAAGCCCAGCAGCCACCGCCGAACAGCCGACTCTCCTGGCCGGTTCCTTCTTCCTCCTACCATCGCTGACCAGCAGAGACTTAAGTTTTTTTTTAAAAAAACAGAGATTTTTTCTCTCTTCTGCGTTCTCGATCGACGCAGCGGAAGGCATGACGGAGGCAGCCGTCGAAGAGCAAATCGGTACCCGACCGCGATTCCGGCCCAAAATCGGTCGTTCCCGCACTAGGTCTCGCCGACTCTGTTGTCGTCCTGATACCACCAGCAGCTCGTCGACACAGGGGAAGGAGAAAATTGCCATCAGTTCCGGCCATGGCCTTCTCTCTCCTTCCTAAACAGCGACGAGCGCCTCCATCCTTAATGGCGACGGGGCGGAGCAGTTGGGAGAATCGAGGGAAAGGAAGGGGGCGATTTCCGTTTGGAACAACGACGATGGTGATGAGGATGATGATGACAACGACGGGGAAATTAACAAGGGGGCGACGGCGTGAATACTATAAACCAAGTGAGACGAATCTTTCTCACCCGCTGTTCAAAACCCAATTCCCGGAATTCCATGAACTGATTGGGATTTCCGATCCTGTGAAAACCCACTCCAGCTTTGATTTTGGACTTACTTTTCCACATCCGACCGACGGTATTCTGGGCTTTGATTTCTGGTTGCCGTTGTTCTGTTTGATATGGAAATTGACAAGGCGGCGAAGTCTTCCTCGGACGAAGGCGGCGACGGCGTGAATACTAGGGCGAGGTATTGGGAATTGTCAGGGGCATTCATGTCAAATTGCCTGGTTAGGGCGACAGCTTTTTAAAAACTTAGGGCGTGATTTAGTACGTCCCCAAAAAAACTAACCTTAGGGTTAGCATGCTAACCGACCCCTACATATCTGCATTTTGTCGGCGAGATCCAAACCTGGACAGCGGGCCCTGTGACTTCGAGGCCAAAGTAAAAAGAGATGGGCCAGGCTAGTGGGGCCTGACTGGGAAACTATTGCTCCGATCTACTGGCCCATTAAAAGGCGAATAGCAGACCCAACAATGTCTTCTGTAGATTGTAGTACTGCGATGAGGAATCCAAACTGGGCCTGTCTGTTGGATTGTACAGATAATTCTGCTAAGCCGGATTTTAGCTTTCACCGAGTCTATTGGCGGGATTATCTGGAATTTCAAAATATAGCTTTTTTTATGTAGCATGACCCGAAATTATGCATCAATTCATAATCATGATTCATGAATCACTGCCATTCATTGGTTTCACATATATTTATAAGATTTTTATAATAAAAGTGAAAATTGTATAATAATATTCATTTTCAGTATATTAATTTAAAATGTTATTTCAAATAGAAGTGATAATCATAATAATATCCATTTTCTGGTGGAAATGGAAGTGTGTTTTGTGCAAGGGTTTTGTTATGCAGGTCTGGAGGATCCTTTTCTGGTGGAATTGGTGGCGTTTCGTGATGCAATTCAGTAGTGCTCTTTGAAGGGACTAGCCGAAGTGCAATTATGCGCGGATGTGAAGGTTGTCATTGAGAAAATCCAGAATATGGATGCTAGGGATGTGAAAGGCGGGCGGATTCTTGAAGAAATTCGGAAGTTGCGGCTGCATTACTTGCGTTTGGAGATGGCTTTTATTGGCAGGAGTAACAATCGGGTGGCCCATGAGGTGGCTAGGAAGACCCTTTCTTTGTTGTCTGCAGTTGTAGATACATTTGGTTTTTTTCGTTGGTTTGTTCATGAGTTGTAAACTGTGCTAGCTGTTTGCCTTGGTAATACAAGTGATCTATTGGTATAAAAAAAAAATATCCATTTTCATATATTTAGAAATAAATAATTCTCTGCAATTTTACATTGTGTTACGTTTGACATAGGAATGCGTTACATACTTATGTGGGAAGTAGAACTCTATTGGGTTAATACCCTATTTTGGCCCAAAATTTAGCGTTAGTGACAGTTCTGGCCCCATTTTTCAAATAAGACATTTATGACCCACTTTTGAAATTATTGGACAAATTTGGCCCGACGTTTGGATTGACCGTTAAAATTGATGGTCAACGATTTTTTCCGTTAGTGACTCAACATATTATACTGAGGTGGCATCCACCTCATTTTTATTATTAATTAAAAACATTATTTCTGGGTCCTTCCACAGTGAAGTGAGGCAAACTCCTCTGTAGAGTCGCACAAACTATCCATCACCGTCATCGTTGTTGTCGCCGGTCGGCCATCACCACCAAGACTCCAAACCTCTTGTCAGTCAAAATCACTACCTTAATCAGTCTCGTTGTCGCCGCCTGATCGTCCTTGCCGCGGCAATCCACCACCAACGTCGCCGTTGCCGCCGATCAGTCATCACCGTCCAAATCCCGAACTCCGTCAGTTGAAAACTCGAAATCACCATTATCATTAGCCCTATTTCCACCGCGCGCCTGACCATTTCCAACATCATCTCTTCTCAAATCGGATCTCCGCCTCTCCAAATTCCAATTTCTTTGCTCTGCTTTTTATTCCTCTTCCTTGTTCATGAATTGATGGGTAATGGCAGTGGGATAATAAATCCCCAATTGAAGTATGCAAAATGAACAAATACCAAGCAAGAACCAGTGGGATCTAAGGGGAAGGAAGCATTTGTTAAAGAGTCGAGCAAAGAAGCCGGAGAGAAGCGGCACTGGGAAGCCCCGAATCTCTGCTCCTATCGACCGCCTCTTCTTCATATTAGATGGTGAGCTGCTACTAATCCCGGAGAGACAAGGCGCTGTAAATGGGGAATGAGTTCGTGGATGACAACAGCAAGGAGAGCAATTAGGGATTTTGACCCGAAGAGGTCAACAGTTAAAACGCCACACTTCAGACGAATAGTTTTGATTCATTTTCGTCTAGTGGTTCTGAGTGGGCTGCAAAGGGAAGGGCCCGTTAACAACTAATGTGAGTTGCTGGGCTCGGCCTTCCAATAGGCCCACTACTCGACTCAGCGAAGAAAGAGAACGAAGTCGTCTTCTTCACTAAGACTTCCGAACCAGAACAGAGAAGATAGAAAACAGGGGAAGAGACAGCAAACAGAGAAGCAAGAGCAGAAAGTAAATGACACCGAGATTTTAACGAGGTTCACCACAGGGTTACTCCTCGTCCCAGAATAGTAGACACTATTCTGAGAGACACTTTGATTTTCTTGACTCTTAACTGAAAGAAGGAAATGGAACAAATATTACAGACGCAAATGTGAAAATCAAAGCGATGGAACCAAGACCCGAATTCACACAGGAATTCGTTACACCTTTGATCAACTGAACCTATTCCTCAGTAGAGATCAAAACCACTATTAATTCCCCAACCCTTTGCCCTTTTCCACAAAGAATCCCAGAATTCTTAGTACCGAACTAGACCCTGTTCTCCCTTTAAATAGTTCTTCAAACTAGCCGTTGAAGCTTCTGTCTTTTGAATTGATTCAGGGATGGAAGGTTTTTGGAATTCCTCCGATCATCTCCCTCTGATTCCTTTGATCAGCTCCCCCTTGATTTAGGCCTGATTTTCTTTGATCCTTTCTTTTCAGGGAAAGCAATCTCTGACTTGATCGGATTGGAATCTTTCAATCCAACAATTTCCCCCTAAGTTAGAGATTGCTGATTGTCCGATTGAACCCTGCAAAAACAACTATACTCTTCCCAAGATATAAAATATCGAACATTCAACCGCACTAACTTCCAAAAATCCAAGTCTGAATAACAGCTGGTGAAAAACACGTCCAGCAAACCAGTTCAGTCCATCAAAGAAGGAACAACAAAAAGGAAACGCAATCTAGCAATTCAGACAGTCAAACAAACTAAGAAATCACCACTCAAGGTTTAGCAAACAAAGTCATTCAGAATTGTAAGCCTCCCTGAGGTCAGCCAAGACTGTCGCAAGCGACGGGTCATCAGAGTCATCACTGTCTGAACCATCGCTGCTGTCACTACTTATCCAGTGAACAAGGATGCCAGAGTCGTCTTCGCCTTCGTCATACTCTTCTTCGCCAGAATTTTCAGCATCAGCAGGTTCCTCCATCGGTCCATCGTCATCGGAATCTTCAGAGTCATCAGAATTATCTTCAGCAGTGTCATCCTCCCCCTCAACGGCAATCGCAATCTCGTCCATGATGTCATCAGAAGTGAGGTAGACATTGGGAGTTATGACACGAAAAGGATCGAGAGAGATTTCAAGACGGATGATAAGACGAGTAATGAGAGGTCCAAAAGGAAGGTGACCCAGAAACTCGAACTGTTGAAATGGATACATATGACCGAACAGGAGGTGACAGTAGTCAAGGGGAATATTGTGAGCAACATGAGTGAGAACCCAAAGGTCTAGAGGAGTGACTCGATCAAGCATGATTGTGCGAGAGAGAAAGCGACGAGTCAGAAGGTAATGAAACGTGCGCAGACCAGGGAGCAAGAATGCAGCTGGCAGAGTCAGATAAGCATCAGGCTCATGACCAGTGAGCAAGACAAACTCATGGACAATATCAAAGATGAAAAGAGGGAATTCAGAGTCAGTGGCCAGGATCTCACCAAACCTAGGGATGTTCAGGAGACGCTTAAGATCCTCAAGAGGGACAGTGACCAGATTCCCAAAAATCAGAGTAGTGAAGGTGCGAGTGTGAACTCCAAAAGATCTAAAGTTTGAATAGAACAAACGCACACCTTCAGTACAAATGTGCTCAGGAGTGTTAGCAATGAGGAAATCCCAACCTAGACTATGAACATATTGAGTAACGTCTAGACCGTACTCAATGAGATCAGCAAAAGGGACATGATAGGTTGGAACCAGAGGACGATGAGCAAAGGAGATGGAGTGGCGATGGGAGTTTGCAGGAATAGGGTCGTGGAACAGAGTTCCTGTGAAGGTTTTCGAGAAACCAAGCACCATCGCTACAGACTAGACAGGACACGAAATGCTAAGGAAATAATGATTAAGAAGAAGAACAGACTACCCTTAAATAGAAGCCTAAACCTAAAACAGGAAGAATGCATAGAAGGAAAGCAAAGAAATAAAGAGAGAGAGTAAATGCAACAAAACAGGGAAATTAAAAACTACACAGCTTGTCAAACGAACAATCAGGACAAATCTTCCAGATTGTCTGGAGATCTCAACCCTATTTCATAACAAAGGAAAGTAAAATGATCAGCATTCAAGGCTTTGGTAAATAGATCAGCTAGTTGATACTCAGTGGGGATATGACTAATAGTTATGGTATGTTGCTGAACTAAATCCCTAATGAAGTGATACTTAACCTCTATATGCTTAGTTCTAGAATGCTGGACCGGATTTTTTGCCATACAGATGGCACTGGTATTATCATAGAGAAGAGGTATGGACTTGGTAAGAACATTATAATCTCTAAGCTGATTCTTAAGCCAAATGAGCTGCGTGCAGCAACTGCCTGCAGCAATATATTCTGCTTCAGCAGTAGAGAGGGCAACAACACCCTGTTTTTTGCAGGACCAAGACACCAAAGAAGTTCCTACAAACTGACATGTTCCAGTGGTGCTTTTCCTATCAGTTAGGCTGCCAGCAAAATCTGAGTCACTATACCCAATTAGAGAGAAGTTGTTATGTTTAGGATACCATAAGCCTAGCTCAGGAGTTCCTTTTAAATATCTAAAGATCCTCTTAATGGCAGTTAGATGACTTTCTTTAGGGGCTGACTGGAATCGAGCACACATGCACACACTATAATGAATATCTGGTCTACTAGCAGTCAAATATAGAAGAGAGCCAACCATACCCCTAAATTTCTTTTCATCTACTGGTACTCCGGGAACATCCTTATCTAGTTTAATGTTCACAGCCATTGGGGTATTACTTGATTTAAGATTATTGAAACCAAATTTATCAAGCATATTTTGCAGATACTTAGACTGGTTAATAAAGATTCCAGAGGGGGTCTGCTTAACCTGAAGACCCAGGAAGAATTTGAGCTCCCCCATCATGCTCATTTCGAAAACAGATTGCATAGAATTACAAAACTCAGTGCACAGAGATGGATCAGTTGATCCAAAGACTATATCATCTACATATATTTGCACAAGAAGGATTTTGCCATTTATTTGTTTGATGAATAGAGTTTTGTCTATTCCTCCTTGAGTGAAAGAGTTTTCAATCAAAAAGGCAGTGAGGCGCTCAAACCATGCTCTAGGAGCTTGTTTGAGACCATATAATGCCTTGTTGAGTTTGTAAACATGTTCTGGATGTTCAAAGTCAACAAAACCAGGAGGTTGTTACACATATACCTCTTCTTGAATGATCCCATTCAAGAATGCGCTTTTAACATCCATTTGATACAATGGGAAACCCATATGACTAGCAAAAGCACATAGCAACCTAATGGATTCAATTCTAGCTACAGGGGCAAAGGTCTCATCGTAGTCGATGCCTTCCTCTTGAAGGTACCCTTGAGCTACAAGTCTAGCTTTGTTTCTTATAATAAATCCAAGTTCATCAGATTTATTTCTAAAAATCCACTTAGTTCCTATAACTATAACATTAGGAGGACGAGGGACAAGATCCCAAACATGTAGATATTCAAATTGGGTGAGTTCCTCAATCATTGCAAAATTCCATTCTTCATCTTCTAAAGCTTCTTTATAATTTTTTGGTTCAATTTGAGAGACAAAAGCATATTGTCCAGGGATGTACTTACCTCGAGTTTGCAGACCATCACTCAGTTTTCCAATGATTTGGCTTTCTGGATGTCGTTTTTGGATGTGGGATGGGGCTTGAGGTGCCTCTGCTGCATCATCAGGTTGCTCTATGATTTCTTGGGAACTTGGTTCCTTGACAATAGCTGTAAGTTCACTAGAGGAAACTTGACAAGAGCTCGTGAGTTCACTCAAATCAATTAATAAAGCAGGATTTGGAGTACTCTGATCAGTTTCATTAAACACTACATGAACTGACTCCTCCACTTTTCTAGTTCTTTTGTTAAACACTCTATAAGCTTGACCCTTAGAGGAATACCCAAGAAATGTTGCAGGGTCTGACTTAGCATCGAATTTTCCTAGATGATCACGAGTGTTTAGAGTAAAACAGGGGCATCCAAAGGGATGAAAATAAGATATTCTAGGAGTTTTTCCTTTTAAAATTTCATAGGGCGTTTTATTGATCTGTTTTCTAACAATGACACGATTGATGATGTAACATGCTGTGTTAACAGATTCGGCCCAGAAGAACTTAGGCAAGTTATAGTCTAGTAACATAGTCCTAGCACACTCAATAAGAGTCCTATTTTTGCGTTCCACAACTCCATTTTGCTGAGGGGTACGAGGAGCAGAAAAAGTGTGTTTAATTCCTAACTGGTCACAAAATTCATTAAACACATCAGAAATAAATTCTCCCCCGTTATCACTACGAATACTGTCTATATTTTGATGATGTAAAGTAACAAATGTCTTGAATTTATCAAAAGTCTCATCTTTGTTAGATAGAAAATATACCCAAGTGAATCTGGAGTAATCATCTACCAAAACATAGACGTAGTTTTTCCCTCCTAGACTAGTGACATTACAAGGTCCAAAGAGGTCCATATGGATTAATTCAAAAGTCCTAATAGTTGTGATATCAGGTTTAGACTTAAAGCTTTTCTTTTTATGCTTGCCAGCAGCGCAAGCATTGCAGAAGAAGTCTGTTTTATCTTTAAGTCTAGGTATACCTCTTGCTAGACTAAGTTTGGACAGCTCAGCTAGCTTAGATATACTAACATGTCCGAGACGTTTATGCCAAAGAAGTTCAGGAGCAGTAGCTGACACTTGAAGACAATTGGCATTGAATAAACTTAGATCAGACACATCTACAGTATACATATTGTTAACTCTTTTACCAGTGAAAAGTATTTTGTTTTCGTTAACCTGTTCTACAGAGCACTTATTATTCTAAAAAATGACACGATTGCCATTACTGCAGAGCTGACTTATAGACAAAAGGTTATGCTTTAGACCCTCTACTAATAACACATTTTTAATGACTGGTCCAGGGATTTCGCCTATATTTCCAGAACCAACTATAATTCCCTGACTGTCATCTCCAAAGGTTACTTTACCCCCACGTTTTCTTGCAAGAGAATTGAACAAATAACTCTTACCAGACATGTGATGCGAGCAGCCACTATCAAGGTACCACTGCGAATCTTCAGGAGATTTGTAAGGTGATTGAGTAGTGGTCTCCTGTTCTGTAAATGCCATGAGTGCTCTTTCTTCCTCCTCTTCCTCCTCTTCATCTGACTCGTAATCGCTCCAAGTTGCCTTCATGGCCTTTTCTTTAGCTCTTAACGTCAGAGGACAATTTGCACGAATGTGGCCAGGCTTCCCACATTTGTAACAATCTTGTGTTTCAACTGTTCCTGTTTCAACACGCTTGGTCTGCGGAGTACGCAGCCTATCTTGAAAATTATTTTTGACTTTGTCAAAGGGGTTAGTACGATAAGAACCACCACGATCATATGCCTTCTGTTTTTTATCATGTTTATATTTAAGCATCCTATGAAACTTATTGCTTATTAGAGCAAATTCTTTATTGAATTCATCACCTAAATCAGTGTCTGACTCATAATCTATCACCTGAGATTTAAAAGCTAAATTCTTCTTACGTTTCTCTTCATCCTTGTTAACTTGTCTAAGAACATGCTCATGACTCAACAGGGACCCTATTAATTCATCTATAGGTAGAGTATTTAAGTTCCTGGCTTCTTCAATCGCTGTTCGTTTAGGCAGCCATTGTTTAGGCAGAGACCTCAAAATTTTTCTATTTAGATCCTTAAGAAGATAAGTCTTTCCTAGCCCTTTGAGTTTATTTATAAGAACTGTAAATCGAGAGTACATTTCATGAATACCCTCACCTGGAGCCATTTCGAAGCACTCGTACTCATGCACCAGAAGATCGATCCTGGTTTCCTTGATATTTGACGTTCCTTCGTATGTGCTTTCGAGAGAGTTCCAGATTTCTTGAGCCGAGTCGCAATGTTCCACCTTGTCCGCTTCATCAGGTGCCATCGTTGATTGGAGGATGTGCATGGCCCGCTGATTGAGTTGGGCGCTCTTCTTTTGGGCGACGGACCAGATTCCTTGTTCTTCATCAGCCATGGCGAGTGGACCGTCGCGCACCACGATCTATAGATCTTCGTCGACACCCCACAGGAATGTTTTCATTCTCTTCTTCCATGCCGTGTAATTTGACCCAGTGAACACCGGAGGATGATTGTACGATGCTTGGCCGAAGTTTGTTGACCCCATTGCTTCTGGATTCGTTCTTGGCAGCAGTTAGCTCCTTCAAGAACCAGGCTCGCTCTGATACCACTTGTAAATGGGGAATGAGTTCGTGAATGACAACAGCAAGGAGAGCAATTAGGGATTTTGACCCGAAGAGGTCAACAGTTAAAACGCCACACTTCAGACGAATAGTTTTGATTCATTTTCGTCTAGTGGTTCTGAGTGGGCTGCAAAGGGAAGGGCCCGTTAACAACTAATGTGAGTTGCTGGGCTCGGCCTTCCAATAGGCCCACTACTCGACTCAGCGAAGAAAGAGAACGAAGTCGTCTTCTTCACTAAGAATTCCGAACCAGAACAGAGAAGATAGAAAACAGGGGAAGAGACAGCAAACAGAGAAGCAAGAGCAGAAAGTAAATGACACCGAGATTTTAACGAGGTTCACCACAGGGTTACTCCTCGTCCCAGAATAGTAGACACTATTCTGAGAGACACTTTGATTTTCTTGACTCTTAACTGAAAGAAGGAAATGGAACAAAAATTACAGACGCAAATGTGAAAATCAAAGCGATGGAACCAAGACCCGAATTCGCACAGGAATTCGTTACACCTTTGATCAACTGAACCTATTCCTCAGTAGAGATCAAAACCACTATTAATTCCCCAACCCTTTGCCCTTTTCCACAAAGAATCCCAGAATTCTTAGTACCGAACTAGACCCTGTTCTCCCTTTAAATAGTTCTTCAAACTAGCCGTTGAAGCTTCTGTCTTTTGAATTGATTCAGGGATGGAAGGTTTTTGGAATTCCTCCGATCAGCTCCCTCTGATTCCTTTGATCAGCTCCCCCTTGATTTAGGCCTGATTTTCTTTGATCCTTTCTTTTCAGGGAAAGCAATCTCTGACTTGATCGGATTGGAATCTTTCAATCCAACAGGCGCCACCAAGGTCGTGTCAATTACACAGGAGGATTCGCGGATCTACAACTAAGGCATGACCCAAGACGCTTGCCCGGCGCATCTGAATCTAGGGTTGATCGACGTTGTGAATGGGGTTTTGGGGCAGACTTACGTGATCCCGGTGAGCATCATCGCCAAGATGACGGTGATGGGCGGTGATGTCTGCTCCGCCGCGACAGTCAGTCCTTCCTCTCCCGCATCCAACCACTGCTGCACTAGTCTCTTCCGCCTCCAATCACCGTCGCACCCGTCCATCCTGAGTTCCCGGAGAAGAAGACCGGACGAAAAGAAGAAGGCATCACCTGCCAACCTTCCCGACCAGCCAGCAAAGAATCCATCCTTGCTCCTCTCTTCCCGCAGCCGAATCCGATGGGATTTGATTTTGGAACTGAATCTGAACGGAGAGCGCCGACGGAGGTGGAGTAAGGATAGAGAGAGTTGTTTTAGGGATTTTTAGTTTCACAATTTTTTTTTGTTTAATTTTTAATTTAATTTAATTTATGTTTTTTTCTAGTCAAATAATGACGTGGCAGCCACCTCAGCATAGTCACTCACGGAAAAATGTCATTGACCGTCAATTTTAACATTCAATTCAAACGTCGGGCCAAATTTGTCCAATAATTTCAAAAGTAGGTCATAAATGTCTTATTTGAAAAATGAGGCCAGAACGGTACATGAAGGTAGTTTTCTGTTAGGATTGTGGTACATGAAGGTAGTTTTCTGTTCTAAAATATTATCAAAATGTAGATTATCTTATATAGCACAATTAATTCACTTTTCCTGTATAAATAAAAAATTAAAATATTTGAGATATGCTCCATTGAAAACTAATGGTAGTTGGTAAGTGGTTATGCAAATTCGGTTATACACCTAATCCGCTCATCTTTAATTGGTAATAATATCGCAATCACCAATCTAATAATTTGCACGGTCACTGATCACTCATGACGAACAAATAGTCACTAATTTCTATCGATACCAACAGACGAATAAAACATATCTTAAATCTTAATTGGAGCAGAGCTAGCTCAATAGGTAAGGGAGTGGCCATGGACAATGGAAATGCAGTTAGTTGAGAAGAATGACACAAAAAGGGCGCATGATTTAAGGATTCATAATTACATTTCCAAACTACAGCTTGGAGCTTGCAAATTGCAAAGCACAGAGCAACCATATGCATTCTTGCCCAAGAAGCACTGCTTCGTCAATCACAAAAAGTAACATCCCAAACAGCAAAGTAGACAGACTGCCAAAAGGGTGATCACTGCCTGGATCACAGAGTTCACAGTCCTAAATCCTAATCACAAACATATCTACTACGATCTTATAGACAAAAGAAAGAAGCTCAGTGTATGAGTTTCTTCATTCTCTAATGGAACTAACCACCACCAGTACTACCACCCTAGATCATTCCATAACCGTTTTCTTCAACACCTACTGCTGCTGCTGCTACGATGTCGACAAAGAGGCCAAGTTCCGGATTCTAGCTTCATAATCATCCAGGCAAGCATTCTCGTTATCATCCAACCACTCCGAAGCTTCTCTCAGCGCAGTCTCATCGTCCACTACTAGCTTGTTCAGATCGTAAATGTATCTTTCCAAGCGGTTCCTCGCGTCAATACGTGCCTTCTCCTTCTTGTCGTGCTCAGCCATGTCCCTTGCCTCTCTTACCATCCTCTCAACCTCACTTACACTCAAATTCCCCTTGTAGCTGGTAATGGTGATGGAGTTAGAATTCTGGGTTGCCTTTTCCTTGGCCGTTGCGCTCAGAATTCCATTTGCATCGACCTCGAACGTCACCTCGATAGGCACAGCTCCCCTGTAAGGATATGCAAAGTTTTCCCTTTAGTTACTTAATGATAACCACCACCACAATATACTATCTTACATGCATACCTTGGAGCAGGTGGAATCCCTTCTAGACAAAAACTTCCAAGCGGAAGGCAATCCTTCGTCAGGGCTCTTTCACCTTGAAAGACCTGAGATTATATGATGTCATTTACCTGATTTGAGTGATACAAAACGAATTCGAAACCGACCTGGAAACAATTCAACCGGTTCAATACATGACCTTTTAAATGGAATCGAAACTAACCTCTATCAACAAAACAGTTAGCTGGTCTTTAGGAGTGCTGTACCCGCCTCGTGAAATCTTTGTAGGAATGGCTGTGTTTCTTGGGATCACTATAGACATGTCAGCACCGTTGGTCTGGATCCCCAAACTTAAGGGAGTGATATCATACAATGTAACACCTGCACAACTCCAATTGCAAAAATCAAATACAATATGAACCATTGTCTGTGTATGCTTTGAACTCGTACTAAAAAGAGCCCCAATTTCAAGTTATAGCAGATTGTTAAGTTCCACTTCCACAAGAAAGTCCCAAAGCAACAATTAGTGATCAGTTTCCTTAAGCTACTACACTTGTAATCTCAAGCAATAATCAATAGCAGCATCTAACTTAAACAAGGACAAGATAAGATGAATGATCTTGAATTGAGTACGCTTAAAATGCGAGCATTACCGAGTCCTGTTTGGTCGCTAAGCATGGCTCCTTGAACAGCAGCACCATAAGCCACAGCTTCATCTGGGTTAATCCCTTTGGTGGGTTCCTTCCCATCAAACGCCTCCTTCAACATTTCCCTCACCCTTGGAATCCTCGTGCTTCCCCCAACCAACACAACCTCTTCAATGTCACCCTTGCTCACTTTGGCATCCTCCAATGTCGACTTCACTACATCCATCGTCCTCCTGAACAGATCCAAATTCAACTCCTCGAATCTCGCCCTCGTCAATGGCTCCGAGAAATCCATCCCCTGCAGCAACGAATCAATCTCCACCCTCACCTGTGTCTGACTGCTCAGAACCCTCTTCGCCCTCTCGCATTCCTTACGCAGCTTCCCTAACGCCTTGCTGTCTCCATTGACATCCCTCATGTACTTCCTCTTTATCATCTTGAGGAAATACTCCATCACTCTGTGGTCGAAATCTCCCCCGCCAAGATGCGTGTCTCCGCCGGTGGCCAGTACCTTGAACTCATCACCGTTGATTTCCAGAACACTGACGTCGAACGTCCCACCGCCCAAATCATACACCAGAATCTTCTTCTTCCCTTTCATACCTTGGTTCACGCCGTACGCTAGGGCACCGGCTGTCGGCTCGTTGATGATACGGACGACATTGAGCCCGGCGATCGTGCCGGCGTCCTTGGTCGCTTGTCTCTGGGAATCGTTGAAGTAGGCCGGGACGGTGACCACGGCGTTGGTCACGGGCCTTCCGAGGTACGATTCCGCCGTCTCCTTCATATTACCCAAGACCATGGCGCTGATTTCCTCGGGGCTGAAGGCTTTCGACTCCCCGTTGAGCTCCATTTCCACGCACGGCTTCCCGTCTCTGTCGACGACCGGGTAGGGCAAGTAGTTCAAATCGCTCTGGACCTCGGCGTCGCCGAAATTCTTCCCGATGAGTCGCTTGATGTCGAAGATAGTTCGGCGGGAGTTGAGAGTGGCCTGGTTCTTGGCCGAATCGCCGATGAGACGCTCGTAGCCGGCGGCAGCGGAGGTGAAGGCGACGCAGGAAGGAGTGATTCGATTGCCTTGGTCGTTGGCTATGATTTCGATCATGCCGTTGCGAGCTACGGCGACGCAGGAGAAGGTCGTCCCTAGGTCAATTCCGATCACTTCTCCTTTGATCTTTGTCTCCGCCATTTTTTTTTTTCTTCTGGTTGTGGGATGGAACTTTGCTGCGAGGCGAGGGTTTTCCCGGGTGCCGAGAGCTAACTTCTTAGGTAAGTCTTCTTGACTTGTATTTAAGCAAGCGCTTTTTTTCTCTTTTTGTTAGCGAATCTTCTGTTTCCCCCTAATTTTAAACTTTTGAATCTTGTTCCCATTTGAAAGTTAATTGGACGAGCAAATTAACTGATATTTTTTTTGTTGGTGTGATTTTAAGTCAAATGAAAGTGTCCATAAGTACATTGCTAATTGTCACCCTAATTATAATCGCCCTAACCTAAAAACTAGTCACGGGCCCGGCTAGTCGGTCGGATTCTGTCGCCAATTATGTAAACAATATTATAAAATTGTATGTGAGATACACAGATTTTGGTAGTATAAGAAAATCTAAATGATTCAAATTCTCAAAGCATTGGAAGAATAAGAGAATCTAAATGATTCAAAATGATCTATATCATAGTGTTTTTCGACATTGTTACTGACGTATCGACACAAATCCTTTTATGAAAATGAAAGACAAATCCGAATGAACTTTTAAAGATATTTTAAAATCACCCTTCTACTTACTCCTCATCGTCATAGAGTACTGCACATTTTCTTTTTAACTTGTGCACACTTCCTCCGTCATGTGCAATATCATTATCTTCACCAATATTAATTTCTTAATCTCTATTATTGGTACGTTTATCTTCATTATCAATATACTCTTCTTTCTTCTCTCACATCTTAATAATCTCTTCCTTGTTTTCTTACATTTGTTTGAGCACAAATTTTATTGTAAACTATTTTCAAATACCAATCACCTTTTTCATTATAGTAGAATTTACCTCGTCCAAGTTATGAACAATATATCTATGATTCCTTCTTTCTCCTCATCACTGGTACTTGTATCTTCATCATGAACAATGTCTTTCTTCTCCCCAAGATCATCATCATCTGTAGCGCGGATCTAGTGCACCCACCATTAGCAGTCTCATTCTTGTTTTCCTGCATTAGCATTGTAAATTAGGATCATTAACATTCAAAAGCACAATAAATGGTGCGATCTTATAGATCACAGGGGTTTAAATATATATTGGAGTTAATATGGTAGTCGGATACAATTGTTGCATATTAGTGAGAAAGGAAGCAAAATTCCACTCGAGTTTATGTTATAAATGACATGCATTTACCTATAGATTAATGAGCACAACTAAATACCATTTGTATATGGTTTAAAAATTGAAGGCATGTATTTGTGCATAGTATAAAACTTGAAGACATATATACTTGATAATACAACCAAGTATACAATTGTATGCATGCTACTGGATAATAAAGGAAAGTTCCTCTCGAGTTTTAAGTTATACAATTAAATGCCTCTACCAAAGTTAAAGAATACAACTGAGTATTATTTGCGCATGATATAAATATTGAAGAACTATATACTTGATTATATAAATATGTATAATTTACATTTGGTATATAGTTGCTAGTAATTTATTTACTTGATGGTATATGCAATTAATTGCATTGAAAAATCAACATGTGAGAAGTAGACATGGTAGGCAAGTTAATTAGTTCAATAACAATAAGAAGGTGCATGTTCCAAATATACTCCAAATCCAATAGAAAATATCACAATTTTTAATTAATATTGATCATAATTTTCATGCAAGTATAATTTACCTCGAAGTCAAGAAGATTGTCAGAGTTATACTCTTTTCGTTCTTCCATGTCATGAAAATCGTGTACTCACTTGTTGATTAGCAATATAATATGTGAGCTTGATATCAAACATGATTATCATTCACTCAATTTGTAAGAGATGATTAGGTAGTAATCCTTTATATCTTTTGTTGTATTGGAATAACCTTTCAACCGATATTCCAAAAAATCCATCTTATACTCAATCCATAACAACAACGTTAGCCTCAGCGGTTTTGTACACAACTCAAAGGTGAATCCTGAATGAGTATAATGTTAGTAATGACATAAACAACAATACTAATACTTTTGTGGACATGTTTCATATTTAGCATTTTATAGTTAATGAGTCATTAAATAAAAAATCATACTTACCTCTTCTCCATCCTTCATTTTTTAGCTGATTTAGCGTTTGCTGTGTTTTAGTTGAAATTAGTTGTTGAGGTGTTTTACAGGAAGGGTTGGTCAATCTCATTCACTTTTTTACTAAAAAAAAAAAGGAATGATATCTCCCCCTTTTTCTATTTGAAACTTCAAACTTATAACGTGCAACCAAATATAATGATTAAATTATCATGAATTTCACCTTAGCCCAAAATTAATGACTTCTGGAATTCTTGGATTCCTCAACAGAAAGTTGCTCTTGATGAGGATAAGGTTTTCTTGCTTGCAAATTTGACGATAGTTTGATTAAATCTCACATTTATTTTCAAATGGTTTGATTAATAATGACAAAGTAATAAAGATGTTTCCTTGTAATAGTGATGTAATGACCTGGATGGAAGGGCGGTTACTCGCATTGGCGAGGGTGACATTTCATCGGGTAAATATCCTATCAAAGAGAGTTATCTTGACAACCCATCTCCTACACCCAGAGTGTATATCAGATTTGATATTAGAGTTAAAGTAATGCATTATATTTTAAACTGAAAATATAATGCAGAGAGTTATCTTGACTCATGCATTCAATTTGACGACAACGGGGCTTCTCCCTATAGCATCCTTGTACCTCCGGGAACACTAACGAGCAGCGCTTGGATTCAAACCCGGGATTTGCACCTCCCAAGCCTTCACTGTTGCGGCAGCTTTATCGTTAGCCTATCTTACCTTTGGTTGCATGTATTATTTTCTGTGGGTGTTAGATGTCAATAAACCGGAAAAATGAATAAGCTGGCCAATAACATCCAATGAATAATTTTTTTAAAATGTTTAATTAATATTTTTGACGGCTAGAATATTATTTGGTTGCACTTCTTGTCAATTTGTAAGTTGGTACGGCTAGAATATCATCGCATGCTTCAGCTTCTGTATTTGATTAAAACCAGATGAACCATCTCGGTTTAACTGATCCACTGGTTTACTATTTTAACCACAAAAAATTAAGGAAAAAAGTACGTGAACGTAAACTACAATCTTCTAACCTCAATGACTAATTTTATTTATGCTTCATTTTTCTCATTTTCCAGCCTCCTTGCACTGGCGGATCCAGGGGGTGGCCACCCCGGGCCCCGGTCCAGCCCTCCTCTGGATCCGGAGTTAGTATAGTCTTTATGAATTTTTCGATTTTAGTTATTCGGCCCAGTTTTATTTTATAATAAGATTGAGTGTAACTAGAAAAGTGATTCAAATTAACATTTTCAAATCACTACTATAAATTTAGCCTAGAAATTCTAGCTCCAAAGATTATTCTTCTAAAAAAAAACAATGAAATCTAAAATTCTAAAAGTCTAAAACAAAATAGTATAAGAAATATGAGTTTTGTTCCCTGAAAATTTACTAAAGCAGCTAGTGGAGAACCTTTTCAACAATGAAACATATGAAAACTGATTTGTGCAACAAAACAGCGATGAATTTCTCGCCGATTACTCGAGTATTTTATTTAAAACAGTGTATACTATTGGTATGGATGTGGACTCCATTATTGATGTATTCGCTAAATTAAAATATCGTCGTGTATAATTTATATTTAAAAAAAAACTATAATATTTTTTTACGGTTCTAATTTTCTAATGAAATGCGGCCCAGTGCTTTTCTGCGTTCTGGATCCGCCGCTGCCTCCTTGTCGGATTTACAGGTACACTACATATAGTCACTCTTGTTATCGACTTGAATTTAATACAAAAAAAATTATGCTTTCTTTTGTGAGATAGTTTGATTGCTTTGTTAGAACTATTTGGTGATAGATGATATGGATTTCAAATTGTTTATGGATAGTGATAAGTTCACTTCTAAATTAGTGTATTATATATGTCATTTTTATTATAGCGCATGCATGGTTCTATCAAAGATTACCCAACGATTCTAAAGCAATTAACCGTTAAAGTATGAACTACTAACTTTTCCGATTCAACATTCAGTCCAGTTTTGAAAACATTGGTTGGCTTGCACCCTGCACTTTGCAAGTGTATCGTTTAATATCCTTAAAATGCCTAATAAGAGTAGGGCGGAATAACATCACATTCAAAACCCATATACAACATCTAAATCTAAAGAAAACTATAAGCATTTTCCCAAAACTACCTCTTCAGTTTGAAATTCCCAGCCTCTCCGCATTTCTCGGTTCTTTCCTTTTTTTTCTTCTTTACGCATTTCTCAACTAGCGCAGGGCCCGGCCCGTTGGGCGGGTAAACTAACCATAAGCGGCGCATTTGACAAACGTTGGAATCATAAGTTAAACCTGAATTGAAGTTCATATAAATCAATCAAATATTTCTGGGAATACTATGTTCACCATTGAAGTGCCTTCCTCTCCATTCTCATTGCCACTCAAAATCTTCAATCCTTGCCTTGTAGTAACTCTTGACAATGCAACATATAGCTGACCATGACTAAAAACTTGTCTTTGAAGACATAAACCAACATTGGCTAGTGTTTGACCCTGACTTTTGTTAATAGTCATGGCAAAACAAAGAGCCACAGGGTATTGCCTTCTAATGAGGGTGAAATTAAGACTCTTGTAATGGGTTGATAATGTCAATCTGGGAAGGAAGACGCGATCACCGATGTTGGTACCTGTCAAAATCTCCACCTCAATGAACCATTTACCCAAAGTCTTCACAACCATTATAGTACCATTACAAAGGCCAACAGTTTGATCCATATTCCGTAATAGAATGACTGGACACCCAACTTTTAGTTCCAACTGATGGTCTGGAAAGTTTCCAATCCGGAGGTTGTTCAAAAACTCGGTTGAATAATCAGCATCCACAACTCCCTCCTTCCCAGGGTCCATCTCAATAGAATCTGCGCTGTAATATGCCACTACATCTCCTGGGAATTGACTTAGAATATACTCATTCACTGCAGAAACCATATCATGGTGTGGAGCCAAGATAGCTCGATTGACTAAATAATTATGATCTCCTGCATGACTACTAAGATCACTGTATATAGAGGCGACAATATCAATGACAGGATCACTCTGTCGAGGAATTACTAATTCCTGAGGTATGCGAATCAAAGACTCACCAAACACATCTGAATCTACTCCGTCTCCTACTTGCAAGAGCCAGTTCTGGAAAGTAGTTATCTCAACAGTTTCCTCCGGAGAGCAATTAGATCGTGCTAGCCGCATATTTTCAACTAACTTAATTACCCTCAAATGGGGCCACAGGTAAGACCTCTTTATAGATGAGTTCACAATATCACCTCGTGAAGCTTTCAATACTATAGGCAAAGTTTGCCGGAAATCTCCTCCAAAAACAACTGTAAGACCTCCAAATGGCTTGCCCTGACTGTTTTCATACCGAAACCGCAAAATATCCCGCAATGATTTATCTACAGCTTCCACTGCATGCTTGTGTGACATAACAACTTCATCCCAAATAATCAATGAAGCACGCTGAATGAGCTCTGCTAATTCACTACCCTGGTCAATATGACATGTCGATCTACCATCAATGTCTACTGGAATGTGAAATCTAGAATGAGCCGTTCGACCCCCATCCATTAAAAGGGCTGCAATCCCAGAAGAAGCTACACATAGAACAATCTTATTTTCCGATCGCAATTTCAAGCAAATGACTTTCCATAAGAAGGTCTTTCCTGTCCCACCACATCCATCAATAAAGAATGCATTTCCCTTATCTGCATACACCGATTCAGTAATTTCATCAAAAGCTTTTTTTTGTTGGGCATTGAGCTTGGAAATCATACCTTCAAATTGCTCACGAAGACTTGCAACATTGTAATTAAGTTCTGCAGTGATCAATCGATTAGATGAAGATGACATGTTACCAGTATCAATAACTGGTAATCCAGGAAAATCAGATAGAGTTTTGCAATTTCTTGCAAGCAATTTATCTATCTCCAGCAAACAACATTCCTGTAACTGAAGATCAGACATTTCTAAAGTAGGCATATTTAGTTCCTTCCGACGGGCATACAAAATATCATCAGATAACAGTGCCCAATTCCGCTCCCATAGTTTCCCAATGTCTGAAACTTGACAGAGGCTGATGATAGTAACAAATAAAGTTCTAAGCTTTTTACCGGATGCCCAAAGAGCCGCTTCGGACAAACAGTCATTCCATTCATTATCTTCTGCCAACAGACCATGCGCATAACATGCTTCCTTAAAAGATTTATGCAAAACTCCATTCACTGTCCTGATGTCCTCAAAACTTTGAGCACCACGAACAATATGTAGAAGCATACGCAGATAGAACCTATCATTTGTAGGCGAAGGATGACAATAATACAACCGCCCAATACTGAACATGGATTTCCTCTTGTGCCACGCCTGCTTTGTTTTATCCCAAACATAATGTTGCGGAAATTCTACAAATGTATATTTCCTTGCTTCTGGAAATAACTTATTCATTTTCATCCATTCCAACAGCATAGAGGTTTGAGCACGCTTAGACTGGAGCACACCTTGAGGATTTGAATGCTGCCTTGAGACAACTACATTCTGCCCAGGAAGATGATAAGACATGCGCAACACTGATGGGTACTGTGAGTAGACATCAAACTTGAACAACCTCCAGCATGCTTCACCAGATGTGATATACCGACAATCAAGATATGCTTTTATCTCATCAACCCGTGGTGTGGGATTTGAACTTGATGCACCAGATTCAATTCCAGTATTAGTTTCATTGTCAACTAATGAAGCTTTTGCTCGATCTTGTGGTTTGTTGATATACTTGAACAAATATTTGATTGCCCTACCATGTCAAACAAAAATTGGACACAACAAAACTAATGAGTAGTCATGCAACAACCAAACTGATACGTTTAAACCAATAAAAAAAACACACCAAAAGCTACCAAAGTTGGCACTTTCCATGGAAGGGAATAAAAAAGTAGTGTCGAGCATAAATATTATATGTGATATGAAAAACATACCTGGATTTATTGCAGAACTCAACATTTATATGTGCATCAAATCGCAATAATAAATAGCGATTGTACGGCACGACAAAATGATTGTCCAATGACACAGAGTTAACTGTAAAAGATATTCCACTGTCACGTCGTCGATATTTGGCAAACCCATTATCATCAATCGTCGTTTGCTCACAAAACGGCTTTGGAAAATGTTTAGTACACACACCACCTTCTGTGCAAGGAGCATTACGGCCCAAAAGACCACATGGACCATGCAGCATAAAAGCAGTTACAGCCCTATAGCCTTCTGGATCAATATCAGAGTTTGGAATTTCTGCGGATATGACGGAATCAATGGCCGTCGGCCCAGTTAGTTTACATTCCGAAGCTAGGAAGACCAGCAAATGAGCATGGGGAAGGCCACGCTTTTGAAACTCAATTGCCAGCACAACTGCAAACAAATACAATATGTATTAAGTTGGAGCCTGTCAAAACCTTATTATGTAAAGGACAACCTACATAAAATAATTCAAACATATGAAACAAAAGTATTGCTCAAAACTAAAATAACACTTATGGAGCATGTACGACTTACATCCAGTGGTAGTCCCAAATATTTTCTTATCTCTTATCTCAAACATTAATTGCTGCAGTTTAAGCTTGAAGACCCGAGCAATAATATCAGATCTATTGACATCTTTCCGACCATCTGCGGTTACCAAATCAACCATAAACTGGATTTCCGGCCAATTTGCATTACAGGTGAAGGTAATAAATAAATCTGGGTAGCCCAACCACCTACAAATAGCCATAGCATCCTGGAAGTTTTCATACTTGTACCGTGGACTTCCTGTGTGGGAAGCAGCCAAAATAACATGTTTTCCAGTCATTTCTAAATCAGAATCACCACGGAGGAATGCATCCACTAACCCACTCAGATAATGGGAACGAAGTTTTGTTTGGTTATTTCGGATCCAATCAAGCCGTTGTGCCTCTACTAATGCATACGCATTCACAACATACTGCTGGAATAATTTCCCAGATAATAAAACCGAATTTGACTCCTGAAATCTACTCTGTAGGCGGTATGCATAATAATCACACTGGGACAGTGTCTTGTCATTCCAAAGATTATCATCATCATCACAGCTTATGTCCGGATGCCATCCATCCTCTCCATAAGGAAATAAAATTGGGTATTGTAAAGCCATTAATGATGGATGATAATAATTAATTCTCTCCAATTCAGAACTCTTATACTGAACAATAATATCTGGCTCAAATGTATCTTGCCCTGTTTCATCAACAATCAAGGCTGCTATGTCATTCCCCGTCGGTAAATCATATTCTCTCCCATCATGAGCACGCTTGGCAATTAATTTGATCTTCACCTCTTTCACATTGCCTTCCTGTATCTTTTGCCTAGCCATCCGAAAGGTTTGAACCAGAACATTATTCCTATCAAACATTTCTTGCAAGCGTTCAACAATATCTGGTCGCAATGAACTGGAGGCATCATCAACTGGAAATAGATGCATACGACTCTGTAGTTCAGAACTTGAGTCATGAATGTATAATTGGGCAAACCTCGGTGGCTGACCGTCTGCAGGTAATAAGCTGCCTATAGAGTGATAAATTTGTCCTCCTATAGAGTACACATAGACCCCTCGACCATCATTTATACCACGATCCACTTTCCCGCCCAGGGAGATAAAGCAAAACACAGCATTGTATCTACGAATGGCTTCCGGAAATGACGGCTCATAGGTGTAGAAGAATGTAACAATTCATTCAAAAACTCTGGTGGAGCACGTCTAGGGGGTAGTTTTACCTTTCCAGCCTTACAACACAATGAGAAAGTGGGATTAACACGACTCCTAGTAGGAACCGTACTTTCTTGCACCCACATAATTGCTGCACAGTATTGACAAATGCTTGTAGGCTCGCCGAGACTAAAAAATTCCACAACAGGATATCCTACAATCAAAGTAGTCACATAAGATCACTCACACATGATGCATACATATTTACAATATACAAATATAAAATATGATGCCACAAACCATGGGAACGGGAGAACCCCCTCGGTACAGCATTAACCATCCGCCTTTTGTACAAATGAATCGCTCGCATTAAACGTGCCCTTTTTGTCCGAAGGTTGGAGATACATGAACTATAATCTGTGGTAACAAAGTTAATTATGCATGAACTAAATCCATTAGTACGACGTGGAATCCTGCTCCGCGATATATACAACGCAATGCACATATGGACTATGGTATGCATAATAAAAGCGTTTAAAAGATGCTAAGCTTACCATGTGGAATATATTGAACAGTACGTCGCAAGCGCGCGTTCAAGATCTCCCGTCGTCGTTTTCGATAGAATTTAGCTATCAAGCGATCAATATGCTCAACTTGTGATTGAAGGGTGAGTATTTCTGCAATTGAAATATACAAATCAAATTATTTTGCTTTTGTGCCAAAGTAAACTTTAATTAAATGTACCAAAAAATAAATCGCGGAACTACGTTGCTTAAGACGATCCCTTTCAGCAGCGGTTTGTTTATTGGAAGGAGGTTTCGGCGGGTTGAATATAGCTCGCATGAACCCTGCAAAATACGACAGAATTAAGTCAGCAAGTATATGTGGTGTCCATTTTGAATACGTACAATACCAGCGGAACATGAAAAAAACCAAAGAAATCAACTTACATTTGCCCTTTGAATTGCGACGGTTGGGAGCACTGGTTTGCACTGAAGAGGTTCCACCAGTTTGTTGATTTCCGGACATTATCTTGATTGCAATCACACTTAATCATGAACCAGCAAGCGCTAATTGATCAAAAATAAAGGTTTACTTAGGCCACCACGACAGGCTGTAGAAGCTCTCTCCTCCCACGCATCTCCAATCCCTCCCCTCTTGACACACACCCTTCACACTTACAGCTGGGGAGGAGTTGGGGAATTCAATTGGAGGAGTAGCAACTCCCTCCGCCCACGCGTCCCTCACAATTGCATATGTAGTATTGAAGTGCAGGGCTTGAGACCGAAAGCGATATGGAGATGTAGTATTGAACTGCAGAGCTTGAGACCGAAAGCGATATGGAGAAAGAAGTAAACACGGCATGGACTGCCACAACAGCTGACTATGGGTTCCGAGAGATTTCGATGGAATCATTTCACCAGCAGTCTTTGGGCCTACTACGTCAGGGGGGAATAGTTTGGGCCGGATACTTCAGGGGGCAACAGCCCGGCCCGACTATATAATAAACTGCCCAGGTCCACCCGCAGAAAGTGTTGGAGGTGAAACGCACAGCTTTATTTAAGTGTGAAATGCCTATAGTGCCCTTCCGACAAACCCTCTGCGGGCTGGAAATTTGAATCCCTGCAAACTAAACACTTGTTTTGGCTTCATATATCTTATAGATTGAAAAATCCTTTTCTTTCCCTTTACCCGTTATTTTTTTCCCCACTTGCAACTGCCTATTTTTTTCCTTTGCATGCTTTTGTGTAAATACGTTTGTCCAATTGGCAATTGTCACTCCTAGAAATGACGGATTAATTAGCTAAAAATAAGTACTGTAAAATCATTTTGGAGGTTGTATCATAAAAAATTAGTAATAGGATATTTTATACTTAAAAGTTAAGTAGTGATTTACCGGCGGTTCAACCATTTTGTACAACTAAAATTTTCATATTGATTTAGCCTCCGATAGGAGGCTTTTTCAGTCGGACCACCAATACGATATGGCTTTACAAATACTGTCGTTTTCAAAATTCTATACAATTGTATTTTGTTTGGCCGGTTAAAATACACTTAGTACTATTTTATTTAAGATCGAAAAAATAACAATTATATCAATTGTATATCAACGGTCATGATGATATTAGAATATTAAATTTTACTTGAAGAATTAATTGGTCAAAGTTAACATTTCATATGCACCTGAAATTCATAGTGTATAATGCATTATATAAATAATTGAAGTATTGTAATTGACTGTTAGTTTAAACATTAAAATTTTTTATTTGAACCTGAGCTCAAACAACAAAGGTTTTGGAAATTAAGGTTTTTACTCAGAAATTACCTAATGCATACAAGTTAGGGTGTGCCTACGGTGACATGCATGTCACGGTGACTTGCACTTTCCGGTCGACCTCAGTTAGGATTAGGTCGACCTCATATAGAATTCGGTCGACCTCATATAGGATCCGGTCGACCTCATTTAGGATTCGGTCGACCTCATATAGGATCCGGTCGACCTAATATGTTGTTTCAGTGTAAAAACAGTTCATGGTGCCTACTTTGGATATTCATATCATACAATTGGCTAGATGGAAATTGAAGACTAATGACTTGTTATGAAGCTGGAGTGTCCCTCTACATATTGAAGTGATTGAGAGCTCGATAGGAAGTCCAGAAGACCATTTTTGAACCTCATCAAAAGGCTATGCCAAAACTGGGAAACTGCCTAGAAATGGCTAAGTCTGGAAACGTGTTTGTGAAGCCTATTTTTGAGCTGAATTCGAGAAGCATGAATGCGAGTCGAGTCCAGGAGCCTCTACCACGTTAAATTAGGTATGTTTTTATACAAATTCAAGGAATTGGATGAAAGATTGGATATCTTTAAGGCTTCAAACAAAAGGGTCGAAGTTGCTACGAAGGCTGTTTTTCTGGCAGACTTCGAGCACAAGCAAGCTGCCAGAAAAACAGCCTTCGTAGCAACTTCGAGCCTTTTGTTTGAAGCCTTAAATATATTCAATCTTTCATTCAATGCCTTGCCTTTGTATAAAAAAATACATAATTTAACGTGGTAAAGGCCCCTGGATTGGACTCTCATCCATGCTTGTCAAATTGAGCTCCAAAGTAGGCTTGACAAACACGTTGCCAGTTTTGGCATAGCCTTTTGGTCAGGTTCAAAAATGGTCTTCTGGACTTTCTATTGAGCTCCCAAGTACTTTAATGTGTAGAGGGACACTTCAGCTTCAAAACAAGCCTTTAATCTCCAATTTCCATCTAGCCAATTGTAAGATATGAATCTCCAAAGTAGGCACCATGAAACTGTTTGTACACTGAAACAACTGATTAGGTCGACCTGATCCTATATGAGGTCGACCGAAAAGTGCATGTCACCGTGACATGCATGTCACCGTAGCAAAGTCCTACAAGTTAATCTCACATAAACCTGAAATTGTTTGTCATAAACTTATACTTGGGTGACACATGAAATATCATAAGTATCTTTTGAAAAATGTATAAAAAATATTTTAAATATAATATATATTAATTAGTATAAATGTCATGTATTCCATTGGAGCGATATTTTTTTGGCTGGTTGTTGGTCACAAAATAACAATTCTTTCATTATAAAAAATAATTAAATGATAGTCAACCGGCCAACGGCCAGGTTCAATGCTAGTAATTATTAGTAAGATTTTAATTGGTCAATTAAAGAAACTTAAAATATTTCGACAAAAAAAAAAGAAACTTAATATAAATAGCGATGTTCTGGAGACCAATTTATATTAAACACTTCCGTCCTCTATGGACCATAAGATTTAAATAGAAAATGACTGAATGCCCCCTCCGTGAGCGGGGAAAAGTTGGTTGTCAACCCGCGGGTTGACCCGGATCCGGTCGAGCTAGTGGGTTAATGGTTAAAGGGTCACTTATTTTAGTCCGTTTCAGCCCGAAAATATGAAAAGAGTCATTATATTGTACTTATCCTGATAAATTATATCAAATCTCATCTAACATATGAGTAATAACATATAACATTACACCAAAGTAACATATATCGTACTTAGATCCAACATATAGCGAAAATTCACACACACTTATATAACATCAATATTTAAGTGTTCGACTAAGGATTCCAAAGATTGAGTTAGGCGAAAAGAAAAATCGGAAAATAGGCGCATTTCACAAACCAAAGAAAAAAAATGACACAATTTGACCTCCAACCCGATACCTTGTAGCGGTCGACCCGACGGGTGCGTGCGGCCCATTTTTCTCATTGGGTCAGGGTCAAAGTGGGTCGACCCGCAGGTTGACAACCTTGATTAAGGGGTTGAAGGAGGAGAACCTCCATAAATGTATTGTTTGATGATTACGACTTTATCCTTTTTTATCGCAAGTCTTCTCTCTCACCTCCGTTTTCCGTTCCGGAACAAATATCAAATCATGGAGTGCCATTGCAGGCCATTGGAGCTCTCCAGCAGAAAATAATCTTTTGATTGGCTTGGATCAAGACTACTTTTTTCCTGTATCTCTACATACTTTCTTTCTATTTCTTCATCCTCAGCAGATTCATCTCCGCCTCCTGCCTCGCCATATGCTTCCTCATCAAAGCCGTACTGTATTCCTTTTCCAAACGCCTCTCGTCTTCCATGGTCAACTCGTACTTAAGAATTTTATCGGCATCCACCAATCCAAGCGAGATCAGGTTGAATCTCGAAGTTCCGATCTTTGATCTCAATCTAACTTCTCCCGATCGGCCTCCAGCTTTAGGTACCGAACCGGAGTCGGCACATTTATCTAACTTCATTCTCGCGATTCAAAACATCTCTCATCCTTTGATATGAATCTTCTCGTCTCCTCCACCAGTTAATTCTCGTCGTCTGAACTCCATTGATGGAGTAGGAATAAAGAAGGAAAAATCGAGTAGTGATTTAGGGCTTTAGTCATACGATGTCGAGCGTAGTTATTGGGTTATTTAATTATTTGATTTAAGGATAATTTAGTAATTTTAACCTTAAATTTAGGATGATAATAGTAAAACCAGGGCGACATTTAGCCATCCAGAATTTTATTGGGGTGATAACCCCATAATGGGGTTGTGAGATTGACAACCCATTTTATAACCATAGGATCCATTCTCTCTCTTGTCTCTTTCTTTTATTTTTTTCAAATCAATGGTACAGATTGGATTAAGGGTATTTTTGGACAAAAAAAATTGACCACACTAGATTATTACCCCTATTAATACCTAAAACCCTACATTCTCTCTTTCCTCTCTCTCTCACACGCCATCTTTCTTCTTCCTATTCTTCTTCTTCTTCCTCCCATCTCTTCCCTCTCTCTATATCGGCTGCCACCACCGTTGTCGCAGCCGTCTTGCCGACCCGCCACGCCCTCCGCCTCTCATCACTGCTGCAGCCCTCTCGTCGGCGTGCCCTCCGCCTCCCAGCAATGTCACGTCCCTCGCCCCGCAGCCATCGCGGCCTCCTCCTCTCACCACCGCCGCGCCATCACCCTCTCCCCGTCGCAACCCTCCCGCCGCCCTCTGTCTCCCACCACCACTGTCGCCACGAGGTCACCGCCTCTCCCCTGCCTCCCCCTTTCGTCATCCCTGATTTTTTTTTTCCAGATCTGTAATTTTTCATATTTCAGATCTGGTTTTTTTTTTGTGCTAGTCTCTAGTGGTACGCTACCAGTGGCAATGGTACCGCTACCAGTGGTACTGGTACTGCTAATGGTAGTGTACCACTAGTACTGGTAGCGTACCACTAGCACTGGTACATTTTTTAAAGCACTAGTAGCGTACCACTAGCACTGGTATATTAATTACCAGTAGACTAATGGATCGGTACACTTTTTAACGCACTGGTACATTTTTCAGGTTGCTGGAGGGAGTCTGCCGGAGAGAATTCGCCGGAGAAAAAGTCTGTCCATCGAAGCGGAGTGGCCGCAGGAGAAAGGAAGAGAGAGATAGATATATTAACGTAATTTTTACCCTATTGTATCGGTCGTTCAGGCTGAAAATATCGGATATGCGATCCAAAATGGTAGGTGATTTTAGCAGTACAAGACCGTTGAACTATAGTTCAACCATGATTTTAGTATAAAATATCATAACATTAACTTTTTCGATATAAGTTTCAATATGGTTACACAATCATTAGTTTCCCCCTCCTATAATGGGAAAATTCTTAGCTCCAACCTTGGTTGGATGCAGAAGCTCCAACTAGCTACGTGTGAGTCTGTTATTGGTAGACTGACCTTCCTTTTTTCTTAATATTTCATGTCCTTAATTATGCTAAATAAATTAATAATTATAATATAAAAAATAAAGATAAACTAACTAATAGGAATCTAACATGTGGCTTGGTTGGAGCTTTGTATCTACCATGTGCAGTGCTTGCTTGGTCTAATTTTTTTTGTCTTTCTCGACCATAATTTTTAGTCTCTTTCTTTGTCCTAATTTTTATTTCCTCTTCTCCTCATCGCCAACTAAGGATTACCAACAAAAACACAAGAACACACACGTCAAACATATTTTTACTTGTCAAATACTGACCACTTAATTAACAAAAAGATTATTTATCATGTTAATAACTTATAAAAGAAGTTCTTATATTTGCTAAGAGTAACTTTGATTTAAAAAAGGCGAGGACACTATGGTCATTTATCTTCCAACATGGTAGAGATTTGCCAATTCAAAGAGCCCATATGAAATTAAAATTATTTCAGTCGAAGGAATTGTATTTCCAATATGGGAGGTTTACCAATTGTATTTTTTTTTATAAATGGATGCAGTGCGTCCTAGGCTCTCAGTCTTCATTCAAAACCAAACGGAGTTCAGAGAGCCCCTGATAATCGTACATAATGAAGTTACACAAAGCGGGATCGGAACAGGAGATGGAATGGTGACCAAGGGGCAACAGATGCCCTCGACTAGCAAGATGATCGGCACACTTATTCCCTTCTCTGAAAATATGGGATACAACAACTTCCTATTGATGAGTGAGCAGCTCTCTAAATCTCTGGATAATGGCCGCTTGTTGATGATCTGGCGAGTCCAGACTTCCGAGGAGTTGAACCGCACAGAGAGAATCGAGCTCTACTCTGACACGTCTGAAATCGGTGTCCCAAGCCAGCTGCAACCCTTCTACAACGCCTCTCAACTCCGCTCGGGTGATAGAGCAACTCCCCAGGTTAATCGCGTACGCTGCAAGGCATCGTCCTGTGTGATCTCGAATCAGGCCACCGACAGCTGCATGGCCTAAGTCAGTATGAACGGAGCCGTCGGAGTTGAAAGTAACCCACTCGGGAGGTGGCGGCTTCCAAGAGATCTCCACCTCCATTCTCATGGGCAGACGAGGCTGGTGAATGAGCCTGTCTTTGTCCAAAGCATTCTGCACGACATTAATCCAAACCCGGACGCGTTGTATAAAGGCTGCAGTGGTCGTGATCTTGTATGCAAAGACTCGATCATTTCTGGTCGCCAAAGGGACCAACAAACAATGTCAAACTCAAGGCTAGTGTGCTCCCGTCGAACATGATAGAGAATCCAATCC
This sequence comes from Linum tenue, assembly GCA_946122785.1. Taxonomy (NCBI): domain Eukaryota; kingdom Viridiplantae; phylum Streptophyta; class Magnoliopsida; order Malpighiales; family Linaceae; genus Linum; species Linum tenue. Next base: position 50,110,343 of record CAMGYJ010000004.1, on the reverse strand, counting down.
TCCAAATGGGGTCTGAAAAACCGCTGGTGGTCAGAAGGCTGTATGAATTGCATCCAAGTTAACCTGGAAAAAGCACAGTCTCGCAACACATGCAATACTGTTTCAGGGGCTGCTTTGCACTGGGGGCAGATGTTCGTGGTGGATAAGTGCCTCCTATGTCGTTCGCCGTTGATGAGGAGGCGCTCCCTTGCTGCTAACCAGAGAAAATGAGTGACTCGTGTTGGCCCTCTCCACCGCCAAATGGAACGCCAGTCAAAAGCATTCATGGGATCGTCTCCTTCACTGATGAGCTGGTACGCAGATTTGACCCTGGAACGCCCGTCCCGCTCCGATCCCAGGTCGGGGAGTCAGCGCCGTACACTTCTCTCGGCGGTTGCACGCCCAAAACTTGCAAACCAATCTCCTCTGACAAATGTGAGCGTAAAAGTTGTACGTTCCACTCAAATCTACTACACAAAGTCGCAAATCATGCCTTCAGACGACCCCTAAATAAATAACATTCAACTTTTGTCTGTACTACTTTTTACACTCAAAATTTATCTCTCAAATGTGGGGTAAATATTTATTAGTATTTTTTTGACAAAAGATAATTATAAATTGATTTGAAAATGATTTGAAAATATTTATTAGTATCATAGACCAGTTTAAAAACAAAAAATAATATGACCTAATTTATCTAATTACAATTTTTTCACATCAATTAGTTAGTAAATTTTTAATTGATTATCTGATACTTAATGTTTGTAGTGTAGTGAGTCTCGTGAACCTCGCAAATCAAACAAGACTTAATATTAGTAGCAAGGACGAAGCAGCATGGAGGAGAGTGGGTCACTGACACCACCCTTCTTAGCCCCAAAAAATTTACCAACATATATGCAGTCCAATCCATGGGTTAATTGCATGTCATGCCACTTAAGTTTGACTTGGTTGCACGTTAACCACTTATATTTGTTTAGTTGCAATTAAAACACTTAAGTTCAATATTCGTTGCACCGTCACCTTTTTCATCCAAAAACTTAACGGCCGGTATGAAAAAGTAATTTTACATGCCACATGGACATTCTATAGCAGCTTTGGATTGCTCTACTCACAGAAGCTTGGCTGCAACGCCTTCTTGTTCCGCATCTCCTACAACACATCCGAGATTCCGGGCTACGATTTGTCAACTGATGGAAATAGCAAAAATCGAATATTAGTCGCGGTGATTTCTCTCGATGAGGATTTTGATTGGAGTAGAGAATCCTTTACTCCGGCATTGCGATTGAGTATGTTGATACTTTGTTTCTCGTGTATTGGAACATGGGACTTTGGCATTGGACGATATTTATTTTAGCTTCTACAATGATCTGAGTTTTTTTTTTGTTTTCTTTCGATGCTTTCAATTTTATCATTGTCCAATGAGCATGAGATTCAAAGCCAATCTCGGCAAGCTCTCGTCTTTCAATCTCGACAAGCTCTCTTCTTGCTATATCTACTCTCTCCGAAGTCTTCTCCAACTCATCCAGCAACGCTTTGTTCTCTTCTCTCCCCAATAGTTTGTCAACTTGCTTGCCCACCATGTCGCTGAGTGCATCTTTAAGATTATCGCTACCCCTACATTTCGCGACGACCGATCCATTGGGAAACGAAGAACTGGGTCAAGAGAAGAGAGGCGGCGACGATGGGAATTTGTTGCTTAATAATGAAAAAATCGGCTTGGCCGTGCTCGTTCTTGAAATGACTGGATGATAATACGATTGCACCGCTTGCTTGGCCACCATTTTTTTCCCCAGTCTTCGTGGGAAGCAAGCAGAAATGGAGAAGGATTGCTCTCGTGTGGGATTGATGACCCTGAAAACCGAAACATTTCTTTTCTTCCTTGGGAGGATAATAAAACGAGGAGAATTTGACGAAAGGAGGCGACTTTTTCTTTTGTTAATTTGGAGGGGCAATGTTGGGGTTAATTGCATGCCATGCCACTTAAGTTTAGCCCAACTTTTGTGAGTCAGCAATTCAAAGTTGTGTAGAATGTCCATGTGGCATGTAAAATTACTTTTTCATACCCGTCGTTAAGTTTTTGGATGGAAAAAATGACGGTGAAACGAACATTGAACATAAGTATTTTAGTTGTAACTAAACAAATCTAAGTGATTAACGTGCGACCAAGCCAAAACTTAAGTGGCATGCAATTAACCCTCCAATCCATGGTGATCGAAACCTGATAATTTCAATAATTAGCTCACTTGTTTAAACCAACGAGTTTCACAGTTCACACAGTGATTTATATTGACGAGAGTCGTTAGCAATGGAAGCGAACTGCACACAGCTAACTCGTCAATCCGAATGCCTATTTCTTTAATAATGCTCGGTCTACCAACGAGCTAGTTGTCCTATCGTCGTTTACGGCCAAAACCCCATTCCATCGGCAAAAATTCCCACCCAAATCCAATTCGTTATCGTCCGCCTCGGTTCCGTCGGCAATGGCCAGTTCCACCCTATCGGCTCTGCCAATTTCGTCGTCGGCAGCAGCCACCACGTCGTCCGACAGCCTCCGCCTCGTCCCATCGTCGCTTTCGCTCCAGGGAAATAAGCTACCGATTCGGCGCTTCAGTTCGAGCAGCGTTGTTCTTAAATGGCGTCGTCCGACGGTTGCCAGAATCTCGTCTAGTCTCCCCACGACGTAAGCTTTTTTGGTCTCTGATTCCTCGGCTTCATTGGAAGTTTGGGCTACTTGTATATTGTGGAAGGGAATCTTTGTTTTAACTTCGGTTTTTGGTGCTTGTTTCGTCGCAGGAAGTATGATCCAGCTAAAGTTCCAAAGTGCGTGTCTAATTGGTTTTTCGATTGAAAGTAACGTTTCTGCTTTCAACTTCTTTGTAAAGCATAACATGGGTGGTGTTTGATTTAAAGAGGTTTGTTTCTCTGTGAGTGGTTCAGATGGTCCGCTAGAGCGATTAGGTCGTTTGGATTTGGGGAATTGGAAGCGAGGAAGCTCAAGTATCCGAATACAGGAACTGAAGCCATCCTAATGGGCATTTTGATTGAAGGTAAGTAAGGCTATTGGAGATAAAAAGTCGACGGCTTTATTTTGTAATGTTACATACACAGTGTTCTGGGTCTTGAGCTTGCCTAACATTTGGTCTGTAACCATAGAGTTCTGAAGGCCTAGTAGTCTTGCTGTATAATTATGAACTGCTTGAATCCTGGTTAGGGAGATGTTGTTGTTTGAGGGAATGGAAGGGTCTGGATCCTGGCTACAGAATTCATGATTTGTTACTGTTTGCAAGTATTTTGATTTACTTTGAAAGTTTACTTCTTGTTTAAGAAATGCAAAACCTGAACAGTAATTTGTTAATTTCAGGAACCAGTTCAGCTGCAAAGTTCCTAAGGGCTAATGGAATCACTTTCTTCAAGGTCAGGCAAGAAATTGTAGACTTGCTTGGGAAATCTGACTTGTTCTTCTTTAGTCCTGAGCATCCACCGTTAACTGAACAGGCCCAAAGGGCCCTTGATAAGGCCATTGAAGAGAAACTAAAGTCAGGTATAGTGTTATTCTCTTGGTATTTGGTACTTTGGTATCTAGATGCTTCTTCTGTAGTGAGTCCTAGTTGGACTAATGCAAGATGGGAATGAACGAATGTCAGCTGTGTAACATAAAGGATGTACAGCTAAAATGTATTATTTTGCTTCATTGAGGAACTGGAGTTGGCTGGTGTAGGTGAGGTTTTTGTGTTGTGGGTATTTCATACGTCTGGTATCTTGTTTGTTAGAGGTTTTGAAACAGAAGTGTCAGCTGTGAGATTAAAAGGCAACAAGATGATTCCTGGAACATTTTCTTTGTTTTCATCAGAGATTTTAAGATGGTCTTTTCCCTTCAAATTTCTTCACAGCCTTTGTATTCCAAAATTAGTGCTTCTTAATCCCGCTTTGCTGTTTGTCCTCTGAATCTTTATGTGTGGTAATAATTGAATGCGAAAGAAATGGGGTAAATCTTAGACAGATAGATCAATGGAGCTCAGAAACATGGGAATGTTCAAGAGTACTATGTAATTCTCCAGGCTGAAACAATAGAAGTCTATATTGATATACATATGAATACCTGGGGACAACAGCCCCTCTATTCTCTTCTATATGAAAAAATGAAATACCGCGGCATTGAAAGAGATCATTTGCAATTTTCATTGCAAAGAAAAGTTTTTCCTTGTGGGGGGTTGATTTGTCATTTGGCTTTTGTACGATTCGCAGGGGATGATGGAGAAATAACCCCATCACATATACTACTAGGGCTTTGGTCGGAAACCGATTCTGCAGGTCAAAAGATCCTGGAGACTCTTGGTTTTACGAATGAAATGGCGAAAGAGCTTGTCAACTATGTAAGTTCCATTGCTTTTTGTTCTCTGCTGTGGGCTTCATAAGGGTCTAGACCGCAAACATAACATATTTACAACACTTGCAGGTAGATGAAGGTGCCGCCTTGAGCTCTAGGTAGGAAAGCTGTACCAGTTTCTGAGATCCAGGTTTGCTGCTTGATCCGAGAATGCTGTGCTGGATGGACAAGTACCTGGTACAGCAAGTTCATGCTTTTGGGGGAAAATCACTGGCCTTTCAGAATAGTTACATACTGTAACCACAAAGCGCCAAATGCTTGCTTTGCCTTAGGATGAGATTCTCCAAATCTGTACTTTCTGATATGCAGCAGCATCTTGCAGAATGCGGCTGGTGAAAACTGAAAAGGCTTGGTAGTTGTATCGGAGTGGTAAATGATTTTGTGCTTTGAATTCGTTTCAATTTTTTCAATCTGTAGTCAATATGTTTTCTGTGCAACATCTACTGTTAAAATTCAACTGTGAAATTGTTTATGTTAGTAGAAATTGGGGCATCTAAATTTTGAACTAGGCAGCTAAGTCTCTCTGTATGGATATTCTTATGCACTGATGATTAAAAGGCACAAATGATTTCGTATTTGTGTTGACACAAGTAGCAGAAATCTGATCGTGTAGTTGTATTTTAACAGAGAAGATATCAAATACGCGAATAGCATTTTATATCAAATGCCATAGAAAATGTACCTAAAAAATCCAAAAGTACCACTGTTTAAAAAAAAAATTCCAAAAATACCACCCAACCCCAAAAAATTCCAAAAATACCATCCTTTTTCAAAAACCGCCACCCCACCCAGCGGTTTGGTCGAAAACCGCTTGTCGGGGGCGCGGTTTTGGACCAAACCGCGGGCCTAGGGGGTGGTTATAAAAAAAAAAAAATTGGACCAAACTGATGGGTGGGGTGGCGGTTTGGCCCAAAACCGCCACCCCAACCAGCGGTTTGGTCCAAAAATTTTTTTTTCCGACCAACTCCTAACTTCGGTCGAAACTTCAAACGAACGTAACTTTGCACTCGGGTATCCGATCGTAGCGATTTTTTTTTTCATTTCGCATAACTTTTCAAGATCTACAACTTTTACTAGGGGCCCGACTCGGCCCTGCTCTGCCCAGGTCGCCCCGGCCCGATGGGCTTCGGCCCACGGCGCTCGGCCACCCCACCTCCCAGCGGCCCGCCTCCTTCCGACCTCCGCCCGGCCCGCCTTCCATCCCTGATTGGCCCACCTGACTGCCTTCGTCCCCTCTATAATCCGCCCCTGACCCATACAGCTCGTTGGGCCATGGCCCATGATCAAACTCCTGCTCCAGGTCCACCAACTCTTCCCCGTCCAGGCCCACTTGTAGATCCGGGTACACGTACTCGGCCATCTTGGCCTTGTCGCGTGCGCGCGCCACCTCCTGGGCCGTTGGGGTCGGTAACAGCCCGTCCTTGATTATTGGGCCGAAAGAGACGTGGCCCACACGTGAGACGGGTGGCCGGTTAGGGTTGGCCATCGCCGATCCCCTCTTCTCGCCCGAACCATCCGCCTCCCTGTCCGCCGAGACCCGCGCAGCGCCTTGGCCGCCGAGCGCCGCTACCGAGGCGGAGCCCTCCCCCGGCGTTTCTCCTTCCCCCTTCGGCTGCCCGCCGCCGCCAGCTCGGCCCCCGCCTTTCTTCCAAGCCTCCGTCAGGCTGCTCACCTGCCCCTGCAGCGCCTCCACCGCCGCCAGCAATGCGTCAAGGGTGCGACCGTGATCTCTGGCCTTCACCTGCAGCCCATTCAGCTCCTCCTCCACCCGCGCTTGCCTCTCTGTTTGTGTCTCCACGACGTTCCTCAGCTCCTCGATCTCCGTAAGATCCTCCACCACCCCGTCGAGCCCTCCGTCACCCGCATCGGTGCCTTTCTCGGCTGCCTGAGCCGCCCTCTCTGCCGCTTTCATTGACTTCGTCGATACCATTGCTGTCTTCCCTGGTTCAAGAGCTCAAAAGAACTCACTCTCAAGCCAGGCTCTGATACCAGATGTTAGAAACAAAGTTTCTAACGGGTTTGGGATTAGGGAATTAGCTAGATTAATTAGGGATTGACCGAGCTAGGGATTGGGAATTGGGAATTGAGAACAAAAAGGAGAGGGAAAGCTTGCTGCTGCCGCAGCTTTGGGAAGAAGAAGAAGAAGAAGAAGGAGAGAGGGAGGTTCAGCGCAGGAGGGAGGAAAGAGAGAGGGAGATTAGTTTTAGGTTTTCTGAAATTGATTGCTTCCCGTCAAAATAACACCCTACTGCAGATTATATAATCCGCCAATTCTCTAACTCCTACCCAATTAATAAAATGTAACAATTGACTCCCTGCTTATTGCTAAATACCCCAAATAATCCCCCAATTATCAAATACCGACAATAATACGAAATAACAAAAAGCTGCAAATTATTTGTTTCTAACATTAAATCCCAACTTGAAGTACAAATATTCAAATCCTCAACCTTGATGAAACCCCAAGATTTCACAACCAAATTCATCAACTAAATTAGCCATCAATGACTGCCACAATGAGCTATATAAAGAGTATCTAGAAAACGGAGAACTCGAACAGTTAGTCACTAGAAAATGAGTCGAGCACAGCTTGTTTACTATAATTTTGGCTCAAGTTTGGCTTGAATTTAACTTGAGCTCAACTCATTAATGTGCTCACGAGTTTGATCTACTCGAGCCTATTTCATTTATAATTCTAAATAGTTAAACTCCTAATTTAAACTTTAAAATAACTTTACAAATTAGATACCCTAATAATTGAAAAAGGAATAATAGTAAACTTTTCCTCTCACACTTATATACTCGGTTGATATAATAATTTAGCTCATAAATATAACTAGCTAAATATAATTTTATTTAATAGAAATTAGTAAGCAACCTATAATAATCAACTTTCTTTTTTTTTTTGTAGAAAACAGACGCCAATGACGTCTAACTCATATTAGGAATATCACGATCCATGGTTGTCTCCATGGTATCATAGGCCAGCCAATAAAAATGAGTCATATCTGGTCATATACTCAAAGTCTTTAACCATCCTATGTTGTGAATATATAATCCAGCAAACGTATGAACTATCAACAAGTTAACTCATAAGTTGTAGATCATTCAGTAATAAGTCGTTAGTCCAGTTGGCTCGCTAGCTCCACCGTCGATCCAGCTCGTAAGTTCTAAACGAGCTAGCTCATGAGTTGAGCTCCATTAGCCACTGAATCGAACTGACTTGCAAGTCTCATGAGCTTAACAATGCTTAGCTCAAATTCATCTCGTTAGTAAACAAACCGAGTTTCGAACAAATTGAGCATCGAATCGCTAGTGAGCCGTTTGGCTCATTTCCGACCCTATCACCAAGTGATGTTGCAAGTGATGTGGGGACTTGTAGTACCGGAGCTTGTCAAGCCGGGCCGGCAGCGTAGCTGCCATTGATATTACAGTAGAACCATTACTCATCCATTCATGAATGTTTCACTGTACCATTATTGATCCGCCACCAAACGGATAACAGAGCATTCATTGTGTGCCCGGAAACAAAGCTCTTGTAACATTTCTATCAACGATTCAACGTCGATTGCAACCAGCTTCATTAATTAACTAGTGCCAATCTACACTCATTGTCAAACTAAGCTGACTACAAAAATTTCCAGGAAACAACAAGTTGAGGCGGAGGCTGTTGCAAAGTGAAACAGCAAGTTGGCAGTCCTGTCAAAGTTGATTCTGATTTGCGGTACAAGAGGATGTGGGGACTTGCACCATTTCTTTTCAACCCAGCGGCTCATAGCTGCATTGATATTACAGGAGAGCAAGCATTATCCTTTCCATGTATGTTTTCCTGTATCATTATTGATCTGCCACCAATCGGAGAACAGAGCATTCATTGTGTGCCGGAACAAGCTCTTGTAGCATTTCCATCAATGTTGATTAATCGTCAAATTACCTGTCGATTCCCGACGGTTGAGACTCTGAGACCCCCTTCTGCTTGCCAACCAACTTCATTGATTAATCAAAACTCGTCGTTACCTGCAACATGTAATTGTCGGAGTTATGCCTGTGTACATTCATCGTCAAAGTAAGTTGTCTATAAAGTTTCCAGGAAAAAAGTTCATTAGCCGCAGTGATCAGGAGTTCTTCCTTCCTGAGCAAGAAAGGAACTAAACAATCAGAAAACAAAATGAAAATGCCGCGAAAATCAATCATACTACTCACTACAGTCTATTATTACATCCTGCTTTTCTCCCCACTGATCAACTTCCTTGTGTCGCCAGCAAATGCTTACAGCAGCAGCAGTGCGAATGAAACCGATCGGCTTGCCTTGATCGAATTCAGAAAAGCAATAACCAGCGACCCAAATGGGTTTTTCCAGTCGTGGAACGATTCAGTCCATTTCTGCAACTGGGCGGGGATTTCCTGTGGAGGCAACCCTGCAGGATTGCAAAGAGTCAGATCTCTGGAGATTAATCAGCAAGACCTGGTAGGCACTCTGTCTCCACACATCGGAAACCTCAGCTTCCTTCAGGCTATCAGCCTGGATAACAACACCTTCAAGGGCGGGATTCCAGCGGAAATCGGAAACCTACTTAACCTCCAGGAGCTAAATATCACCAGGAATTCTCTCGATGGAGAACTTCCTGACAACATAACACAGTGCTCCGAGCTCAGGATTATCAGATTGCACTTAAATCACTTACAAGGGAGGATCCCTCTGGGGTTAGGTTCTTTATCAAAGCTCGAGGTTTTCAGGATCAACGACAATAACATGACGGGAGAGATTCCTGCTTCGGTTGGAAACCTGTCGAACCTGATAGAGTTTGCAGTGTCATTTATCAACTTGGTTGGAACAGTTCCAGAGAGCTTAGGCAACCTGCGCAGCTTGTACTCCATCTCTCTAGCCGGCAACCAACTGACCGGTCCGATTCCTCGATCCTTATTTAATAGTACGACACTCAGAATCATTGCCCTTCCTTGGAATCAATTCTCGGGTAGTTTGCCGGAGGATATAGGCTTCACTGTACCGAATCTCCAGCAGTTCGCTATTTCCAAGAACAAATTCGTGGGCCAAGTTCCCAAATCATTCTGCAATGTCACCGGGTTACAGGTGCTGGACATGAACAAGAATGGTTTCACGGGACGGATTCCCAATTGTCTCGGGAATTTGGCCAGATTCACCTGGCTATCGGTTGGAGTGAATCGTCTCGGCAGTTATTCAGCAGCGGACTTTGAGTTCTTGACTGGATTGCAGAATTGTACCCAGCTACAATTGTTGGTCATAAGTGGTAACAACTTTGGAGGTAATTTACCGGACTCCATAGCTAACCTCTCAGTCCAGCTCACTAGGCTTAGCGTTGCGCATAATCAGCTGACAGGAGAAATCCCTTCCGGCCTGGAGAAATTCATCAACTTGAACGACCTGGAACTGAATGATAACCTCTTCCGAGGCATGATTCCCTCTTACTTCAGCAAGTTTCCGAACTTGCAAAGCTTGCACTTGGAAGGGAATCAGCTATCGGGACAAATTCCGGCCACCATCAACAACCTGACTCAGTTGTCAGTGCTCGATGTCTCGGACAACAGACTAGAAGGCGTTATTCCCTCGGGTATCAGATCGTTTGTGCATTTGAACTACCTGGACGTTTCGGGGAACACTTTTTCCGGCACTATCCCTGGCGAGGTCTTCAGTCTTCCTTCCTTGACTAAACTATTGAACCTGTCGAACAATGAGTTCACTGGCAACCTGCCTCCAGAAATTGGGAAGTTACATTCCCTAATCGCTTTGGATGTTTCTCATAATTTGCTGATGGGGCCAATTCCAAACAGCATCGGGGATTGCAAGAGCTTGGAGTTTCTGTACTTGCAAGGGAATTCCTTCAATAGGTCAATCCCTCCATCTTTAGCTTCATTGAAAAGCCTTGAAGTGCTGGATCTTTCCCTCAACAATTTAAGAGGAGAGATTCCGCTCGATCTCCAGAACATTAGCGCTCTCCAGTATCTGAATCTTTCCTTCAATCACCTAGAAGGCCAGGTGCCAAGGGAAGGTATCTTTTCAAATGCAAGCAACGTATCATTAGTGGGAAATACTATGCTTTGCGGAGGTGTGTTGGATTTCCATCTCCCGAAATGCCCAACTTATAAGGTTGTCCAGCGCCATGGTATTAGTTCTCAGAGAATGAGAATCTCACTGACAGTTATTTCTGTTTTAGTGGGTCTTGTCTCAATGCTAAGCCTTCTACTGATCTTGAAGGCGAGAATGTGGAAGAAGAAGCCTCCGTTTGAATATCCAATATTGCCCACCTTTATGAGGGTCTCTTACAGAGACCTGAGCAGAGCAACTGACGGATTCTCTTCCGATTGTTTAATTGGGTCTGGCAGCTTTGGCGTCGTCTACAAAGGTAAACTAAATGAAACCGACCCACCAGTAGCTATCAAAGTGCTGAATCTAAAGCAAAGGAAGGCTTACAAGAGCTTGGCGGCGGAATGCAATGCACTGAGAAGCATTAGACATCGGAATCTCGTCAGCGTTGTGTCCTTCTGCTCCAGTTTGGACAACAACGGCAACGAATTCAGAGCTCTGGTATTCGAGTACATGCCGAATGGGAGCTTGGAGAAGTGGTTGCACCCCATGGATGGTTCACTGAGTTTAAGCCTCATTCAAAGACTAAACATCGCGATAGACGTAGCATCCGCGCTACACTATCTTCACGACCTATGTGAAACCTCGATAGTTCATTGTGACTTGAAACCAAGCAATGTGCTGCTCGATGAATCCATGGTTGCTCATTTGTGTGATTTTGGCATTGCAAGGATACTTTCCGCCGAGGACACATCCTACTTATCTAGCACCATTGGCATCAAAGGAACAATTGGGTATACCCCTCCAGGTTAGCATAAACCCTAAACATGATTTCCATCTTCAAAGTGCACGGTTACTGTGATACTTACTGTATGTGGTTACCATGGCAGAGTATGGAATGGGCAGCGTAGCTTCGAAAGAAGGCGATGTCTACAGCTTCGGTATCCTACTACTGGAAATGTTCTCTGGGAAAAGACCTACTGACCAAATGTTCGGCGAAGGCCGTAATCTCCGAGAATTTGTGATGGCGGGGCTGCCAGATCTGATATCCGTCGTATTGGATCCGCTGCTTTTACCCGGTGGTGGAGACGGAATTGAACCCACGGAGGGAGAAGGCAGCAGCAATGAGATCACCGAAGCAGCCGCAGTGCGGCAAAGAGACAGTAACTTGGCAGACGAGAGGCTCATGAGGTCGAGTCAATACCGCAATTGCATGATTTCAGCGGTGGAAATCGGAATAGCTTGCTCGATGGAGTCGCCGGCGGAGCGGATGAAGACGGCGGAAGTTTCCCTGAAGCTGCAATCCATCAGAGAAGTTTTTCTGGCGAGCACCGTCCGTCGATCGAGAGCAAGGCCAGCTCTGGATCCAGCGTAAACAGGGAAGCTCCCGCCTGCTCGCTTCTTGTATGTACAAGGTCAAGGACGATTCTTCATTCCAAAAATCATACTCTTCTAATCGCCCCGTCTCGATGGTTTTATATAAAAACCGATTGGCGGCAGTTCTGAATATCACCGTCTCTCAGCAACCCGATTGCGACGCATTCCTGCTCTTCCCGCCGAAAGAAGCGAAGGGTGACCGGAATCAAATGACTGAAAGGGTGGAGTCGACGTTGAATCAGGTTAACTGGGAATTCCACTCAGGTTTCAGAATCAGGTTCGGGGCAGCTCAGATTGCAGGCCGAGTAACTCACGGGCCAAAAAGACGACCTCGAACACGTCATCGGCAAGTTCCCTGTGCTGTTTTTTTTTATCACATCGGCGACCGATTGTCGGGGATCATGGCGGCGACTTTGGAACAGATTCCTTATCACCCTGGCGGCTAAAGCTGCATTGACTTTATTAAGGGTTAATAGCTGCATTGACTTTCTTTAAGGGTTAAGAGCTGCATTGACTAAATATAATTCTCTTTTTTACACATTATTGAAGAATATACAGCAACGTCACAACAAAAAGAAATTACATAGGAGAAACATTATTAATCTGCCACTGGCTGTCCGACCACCTGAATATATACCTGAGCACCGTAGAAAACTTCATCAGCCTTTGTGATCACAAACGGAAAGTGAACCTGCTTTCCACTTTCTATGTGAGCCAAGAAAAAGTCTGTAAAGAACAATGTCGAGTAATGCTATCCTACTCCTACTTCTCGCCACAATCTACTATTCCTTCTTCCTTTTCTCCCCGTCAATCGACTTCCTGTTGCCTGCCAATGCTGCTAGTACAAACGAAACTGACCGACTTGCGCTACTTGAATTCAGAAAAGCCGTAACCAGCGACCCGAATGGAGTTTTGCAGTCCTGGAATGATTCAGTCCATTTCTGCAACTGGGTCGGCGTTTTCTGCAACGACAAGCAACGAGTCACATCTCTAGCCATGTCTCAGCAGGACCTGGTGGGCACTCTGTCTCCACACATTGGCAACCTCACCTTCCTTCAGGCTATCAGCCTGGATAAGAACAGTTTCCAGGGTGAGATCCCGGCGGAAATTGGCAACCTGCTTCACCTCCAGCACCTAAATATCAGCAGGAATTTCCTCACCGGAGAAATTCCTGACAACCTGACCCGGTGCTCCGAGCTCAGGATCATTCAACTGCAGATCAATCACTTACAGGGGAGGATTCCTTGGGAGATTGGGTCACTGTCCAAGCTTGTGTCCATAAGGATTCAGCAGAATAATTTGACCGGGGAAATTCCGCCTTCGGTTGGAAACCTGTCGAACCTGATCGACTTCGGAGCTTCTTTTCTCAACTTGGTGGGAACAATTCCGGAGAGTTTAGGCAACCTGCGCAGCTTGCAAAACATCTCTCTCGCCAATAACCAACTGACCGGTGCGATTCCTCGATCCTTCTTCAATAGTACTTCAGTTGGAATCATCGCCATTCCTTGGAATCATTTCACAGGTAGTTTGCCGGAGGATATAGGCTTCACGCTACCGAATATCAGGAAGTTCGCTATTTCCAAGAACGAGTTTGTGGGGTCCATCCCAGAATCGTTCTGCAATGTCACGGGGCTAGAGATGTTGGACATGAACAAGAATGGTTTCACGGGACGGATTCCCAATTGTCTCGGGAATTTGCCCAGATTCAACTGGCTATCGGTGGGAGACAATCGTCTCGGCAATTATTCGTCAGCGGACTTGGAGTTCTTGACTGGGTTGCAGAACTGTACCCAACTGCAATGGTTTGTCATAAGTATTAACAACTTTGGCGGCTCTTTACCTAGCTCCATAGCTAACCTTTCAGCCCAGCTCACTACAATTGCCCTTTCGCAGAATCAGTTCACAGGACAGATCCCTTCAGACTTGGAGAAATTCGTCAACTTGAATTACCTCGACCTGTCTTATAACTTCTTTCGAGGTATCATTCCCCCTTCCTTCGACAAGTTGCTGAATTTGGAAAGTTTGCTCTTGTTAGTAAATCAGCTATCGGGACCAATTCCAATCACCATTGGAAACCTGACTCAATTGTCAGTGCTCGATGTCTCAAACAACGGACTAGAAGGCATTCTTCCCTCGGGTATCAAATCTTGTGTGCAATTGAACTATTTGGACGTTTCCCGGAATTCTCTTGTCGGCATTATCCCTAGCGAAGTCTTCACTCTTCCTTCCTTGACTAAACTATTGAACCTGTCGAGCAACATGTTCATCGGCAACCTGCCTCCAGAAATCGGGAAGCTAGAATCCCTGAACACCTTGGATGTTTCTCATAATCTCCTGATGGGGCCGATTCCGAACACCATCGGGAGTTGCAAGAATTTGGAGTATCTCTGCTTGCAAGGGAATTCCTTCAATGGTTCCATCCCTCCTTCTTTAGCTTCCTTGAAAGGACTCCAACATCTGGATCTTTCCCTCAACAAATTACAGAGCGAGATTACAAAGGATCTTCAGAACATTAAAGTTCTCCAGTATCTAAATCTTTCCTTCAATCACCTTGAAGGCCAAGTGCCAAAAGAAGGCATCTTTTCCAATGCAAGCGGGCTATCCCTAGCAGGAAATGGTATGCTCTGTGGTGGTGTAGTGGATCTACATCTCCCAACGTGCCCAACCAGTAAGGGTATTGAACATCATGGTACCAAATCGCGTAGAATTGCCTTGATATTTATTGTTCCTTTTGTGGGTCTATCATTCCTTTCATTGTTAGCATATCTATTGATCTTCAAGACGAGAAGGTCGAAGAAGCCGGCTGAAGAATATCCAATACTACCTAGTTTTATCAGGGTGTCTTACAGAGACCTCTACACAGCAACTGATGGGTTCTCGCCAAGTTGTTTAGTTGGGTCCGGCAGTTTTGGCGATGTCTATAAAGGTGAACTAAATGACACTGAAGCACCAGTAGCTATCAAAGTGCTGAAGCTAGAAAAAAGGAAGGCTTACAAGAGCTTGGCCGCAGAATGCAATGCACTGAGGAGCATTAGGCACCGGAATCTCGTCAAGGTTCTATCCTTCTGTTCCAGTGTGGACAACAATGGCGATGAATTCAGAGCTCTGGTCTTTGAGTACATGCCCAATGGGAACTTGAAGAACTGGTTGCACGCCACAGATGGTCCCCGTAATCTAACTCTGGTTCAAAGGCTCAATATTGCGATAGATGTAGCATCCGCGCTACACTATCTTCATGACCTCTGCGAAACTCCAATCGTTCATTGTGATTTGAAACCAAGCAATGTGCTTCTCGATGAATCCATGGCTGCTCATCTGAGTGATTTCGGCATAGCAAGGATCCTTTCGGCCGAGGAAGATACCGCCTTATCTAGCACAATTGGCATCAAAGGAACGATCGGTTACACTCCACCAGGTTATAACATAAACCCTACACACGATTTCCATCTTCGTAGATCTAATCGTTATTGAAATCAAATGCACTTACAATTACTGTGTTATATGGCAGAGTATGGGATGGGCAGCTTAGTGGCAAAAGAAGGCGATGTCTTCAGCTTCGGAATCCTCCTCCTGGAACTGTTTTCCGGCAAAAGACCCACCGACCAAATGTTCGGAGACGGCCGGAATCTCCGAGATTTTGTGTGTGCAGCGCTTCCGGATACGATATCCGTGGTACTGGACCCGATGCTCTTCACCGGTGGAGACATAATTGACTCGGCGGAGGAAAACGGCAGCGGCAATGAGATCACCGAATCAGTCATTCTCCACCACGGAGCGAGTAACTTGAGGGAGGAGAGATCCACGAGGTCGAGCCCATACCGTAATTGCATGATTTCGGTGGTGGAAATCGGAATAGCTTGCTCACGAGAGTCGCCGGCGGAGCGGATGAAGACGGCGGACATTTCACAGAAGCTGCATTCCATCAGGGATGCTTTTCTGGCCAGCACCGCCCCTCGTCCACCCAGAGAATCGCCAGGCCGGGCTTGATCCAGGAATCCGCCCAGATGGGCCAACTAGTTCTGGGCTTTATTTTTACTTATGCAATAGTGCCTGTCAAATGGGCCTGGCAAAAGAATAAGGAAAAGGGGGGACAAAAAAAATGAGTTCTATTAAGGGGTCATTTGGATGCAGGTTTTTTTTTTTTTTTCCAAGGCAAGCCCAGAGGGCATGGGACAAAGACTCGACTCAGGTACAAGTAGATTCCAAAAAAGGACGGTAATCCGTAAGCAAGCGGATTCCCGATGAAAGAGCCTGATTAGCCACTACATGGGCAGCTCTGTTGAAGCTCCGAGGAGCAAAAAGACACGATACTGACTCAAAAAAGGAGAAAAAGGAGTGAACTTCCTCCAAGACGGCCCCTGCTCGAGAGTGAGAAGCATTCTTTGCCATAGCGTGCTTGATAACCAGTTGTGCGTCTCCACAAAATGCAACCACCAAAAAATTATGTGTTAAGCACCATCTCATAGCGTCTCTAAGAGCTAGAAGCTCGGAAATGTAAGAATCCGAGATTCCTTCATAATATTTAGGGTTAATACCCTAGTTTGGCCTGAAGTTTAGCGTGAATGACAGTTCTGGCCCCATTTTTCAAATAAGACATTTACGACCTACTTTTGAAATCATTGGACACATTTGGCCCGAAACTTGTGTTGACCGTTAATATTAACGGTCAAACACTTATTCCGTTAGTGACTCATCAAAGAACTACTGACGTGGCTTATACATGGTGCCATGTCATTAAATAAAATATTTTCTAATTCAATTAATAAAAAAATAAAAATAATCCCAAAACCCCCAACTCCTACGGCCCTACCCTCATCTCTTCCTCTCGCCGCCTTCTTCCCACTGATTCAATCCCTTCTTCCGCCGAGACCCACCTCTACCTCCCCAGACTAGACGAAGAGAAGAGGAAGCTGTCGGTCTTGGTGTACTTCCACGCCGGCGCGTTCAAGGGTAAGACGCCGTCGGGGTGGAACGAGCGGCTGCGGAAGAAGATCTGCGGGGGCAGGGCTTTTGACTGGGACTAGTTCCTTCTTCCTCTTCTTCGTCCTCGACATGCGCTTCGGCGGCGAGGGATTTTCAACGGGCGGTGCCCAAATCGACTCTCCCTCAGCCGAACGAACTGGTGGCTGTTCGTCTTCTCCCTCACACCGTTCTGGAGGAAATGCTAAATCCGCACTTCAACCACACCTAGATTCGTGGTCGGCGATAAGAAATGGGTTGGCGGTTTAAGACGGCAACGAGTTCCGGGTGGAAGAAGGTTCGGGAGGAAGAGGAGTGGGAGTGGCGGTGGTCGTCGTTAGATTCGGGCCGGCTTACCTCTGGCTGTTTCTTTGGCGACAACAGAAGAAGATTAGGGATCGTGAAGAGATTGAAGACAATGGCGGGGTTAATTTTTGGTGATGCTGCGGTGGGTCGACGTTTGGTAATAGGTTTTGTGTATTGATTGATAAGAACAACTTTTTGAAATTGAATTTTGAGAATCAGATATGAAATTGGAAGATGATATAGAGAAGCCAGAGGGAAGAGGAAAGAAGGGGACTGGACAGAGACTCCCCTTTTTATTTTTAATTTTTAAGTTTTCAATTTTTAAATCAAATGGACTAGTCTAGTCAGCAGCTAATGCTGAGTCATTAACGGGAAAAATGGTTGACCGTCAATTGTGACGGTCAAACAGTCTCATAGGCCAAATTTGTCCAATAGTTTGAAAAGTAGGTCACAAATGTCTTATTGGAAAAGTCGGGCCAGAACTGTCAATAACGCTAAACTTCGGGCCAAATTATGGTATTAACCCTAATATTTACCAAAAGCAAAGGATAACGTACCGTCTCTCGAGAATCCCGCAAATCCGATAGAGCCTCCTTGGTTTTTCTTCATGGCTCCGTCAAATCTCACAAGGATACCGTTATAAGGGCATATGACATCTGGATGACTCCTTTGAGGTCCTGTTTGATTAATAGGGTTCGCCGATGGTCTCTGAACACCTGTGGGTTGCCGAGCTTTCTGTCCCTCCGCCGTTCGCCATTCCTCTATATGCGCTGTTAGTTGTCGGAACAAAACTCGAGCTTGAAGTAATACTAAGGCATAAGTAGCTTTGCATCTACCTTTCCAAATTCGCCAGAATAGGAAAACCGTATCGGCAATCTCGATCTTGGAGGTGTGAGTGGCGCAGAATAGATTTTTCCAAGCCAGGTCTGGTTGAAAGGATCGCATTGAGTTTCTACGATGTTCCAATCCAACCATAATCCATAACTCTTTTGCAATCCTACATTCAAAAAAGCAATGATTAATGTCCTCAGTTGGCTCACAACACACTGGACACTCGCTAGACGTAGTCAATTTTTGAATTTGCAATATTTTGCGAACAGGGAGGAACCCCCGAACTATTCTCCAAAGGAAGAATTTCAGTTTTGGTGGAACTGGTATACTCCATAATGATTTCCAAAATTTTGTGTCCAAGTAGTCTGGTATACTATTATGAAATGGGTTAATTTGATTTGTTAAGAGGTGGTACCCCGATTTCACTGTATATTGACCAGATTTATCATAGTGCCAGATGAGTTTATCTTCCCTCGGATATGAGGGAAGAGGTATGGACAAGATTAGTTCGGCAGAAGCTGAGTAGAATAAAGATCGAATCTTGTTAGAGTTCCAAGTAAACGTTATTGGATCGATAAGATAGGCAACTACTGGTCCATCTAAGGTCATACCTGTCTTCAAGATTGGGTAGGAGGGTGGATCTGAAGGTATCCACGGATCTTGTAGAATGTATATTGAGGACCCTGATCCCGCTTGCCATCGCAGACCTTTTTTAAGGAGGTTCTTCCCTTCAAGAATACCTTGCCAAGTCCAAGAAGGGCGGGATCCAGCTCTCGCATTTAGGAAGTGGTCATTAGGGTGATACCGGGCTTTATATATTTTTGCCAAAGTATTATCAGGATCTATTAGTAGCTTCCAGGCTTGTTTGGCTAACATGGCTATGTTAAATCGATAGAAGTCTCTGAATCCCAGACCTCCCTCAAATTTACTATTGCATACTTCAGGCCATGAAAGCCAATGCATTCCTTTGTCTTTGTCTTGGTCCGCCCTTTGGATGCAGGTTTTGGGTGTGGGATTTGGGCACAATCCTACATAGTGTGGGATTTTAATTAAAATCACTTATTTGGAAAGGCTAAAAAAAATGAGAGATTTTAATCATGAGAGATTTCGAAAACCTACAAGTGTAGGATTTGAAAATAGCTGATGGGGATCAGCTATTTCAAAATCCCTCACTATTCTATATTTTCTTCCAACTATTACCCCTTCCTACCCGCTTCTTATATCGTCACCACACCGCCGCCGACCTTCTTCCTCAACTCCTCCGGCCACAACTCTTCTTCCTCTAAGCCGACCGGCAAACCCAGAACCCAAGAAGATCCCCACTGCAATCAACACCCAGGGCGAATCCGAGTTTGACTACCCGGAATTCCGCTCCCCGGTCGCATGGCCCACCCCTTCCGACTCCCTCGCCGCGACGGCTTCCTCCTCGTCCGCGGTGGCTGACCCCGTTGTCGTTGACCACCGCGGCGCAGCGACTGCAGCAGCATCCTCGTCGTCGTCCGATCACCACCATTCCGATTCCCAAGCTGCGTCCCCTGTTGGATTTTGATTTTGTGACAGCCACAGCGGCAGAGGCATAAAAATGGCAACGAAGGAGAAGCATAAGAATGGCAGGGATTTTTTTGTAATTATGATTATCACTTACAAATACCTCATTCACATCCAAACAAGAAATTTTAATCAAATAACTCATTTAAATTTCCTGGTTTTTTAAACGAGAGATTTGGGACCAAATCCCTCATAAATCCCTCCTATTAAAATCCTGCATCCAAATGACCCCTAAACGGTAAAAATTCAGAAAACTTGAAACCAGTCCGTCCGCCGAAAGGGTTCGTTCCGTCGTGTTGTACTTCTTCCTTCGGTACCGGTCGTTCTCAAAGTCTTACCTTTTCTTCCTTTCCCTTGTTGGTCCGAGCGCGCGCCAACTCGCAGGAACTGAGGGGTTTAAGCTCACTGCTAAACCCTACTTTCAGCCAGCGTTCTTCTTCCTCTCCGAAACTCCCCTTCCAGCGCGGAACAATGAGCTTCGCCGCCTGCAAGATGATGCACTTGCCGACCGGCATTGAATGCTGCGACGCCGGCTTCATCACGCATTGCCGCGCCGACTTCGTCCCTCCAATTGCTCCAATGCAGACCGACGAACTCGAATCCGAGTGGCCTTCCAATCGAAGCACTGGCCCAATCTCTAACCTCGTCGTCACTGCGGGCAATGTCCTGGAGCTCTATGTAGTTAGGGTTCAGCAGGAAGGCAGCAGGGAGTCGAGAAATTCAGGCGAATCGAAGCGCGGTGGGCTGGTCGATGGCGTCTCTGGCGCTTCGCTTGAGCTTGTGTGCCACTACAGGTGCTGTAGCTATAGATTTATTGCCGCAGTGTTTTTTCTCTCTCTCTCTTGGTTATGGTGAATTCAAGTATCCGTTTCTGTTATAGGTTGCACGGTAATGTTGAATCAATGGCGGTACTGCCTTCAGATGGAGGCGATAGTTCCAGGAGGAGGGATGCAATTATCTTGGCGTTCAAAGATGCCAAGATTTCGGTGCTGGAGTTTGATGATTCTATGCATGCACTGCGTACTAGGTACAGTTTATGCTGTGAAGTGGGATATTGTAAAGCTTTTAATAATGATTATCTGAACATAACCACCTCCTTTTTGCGTCATCACTTTATTTTTGTTGTTAATTCCAACGGATGCTGATTCCTTTTCAGCTCTATGCACTGTTTTGAAGGTCCAGAATGGTGCCATCTGAAAAGAGGCCGAGAGTGTTTCGCGGCAGGGCCGTTAATAAAAGTTCATCCAAGAGGCAGATGCGGTGCTGTTCTTGTTTATGATTTGCAGATGATAATACTGACTGCTGCTCAGGTCAATACGATATGTTCACGTAGTTGAAAAATTATTACTGTACAAAAAACTGCAATGTGACTTCTGATTACAATGATGCAACTTTTCTTGGGGTTTGTAAAATATAGGTCGGTTCTGGTTTGATTGGAGATGATGATGCCCCTGGATCTGGTGGTGCAATATCTGCTCGCGTCAAATCATCATACATTTTAAATCTTCGAGACTTGGATGTGAAGCATGTAAAAGACTTTGTATTTATAAATGGTGAGTCTTTCTAGCTAGCCTCGGCTTTCTGATTGTCTTGATAGAAAATGGGACAGCTAGTATATGATGATGTGTCCTTAACTTGTTGATGTTGCGTGAAAGTTTCACCTGAAGTTAGGTGCAAAAATGTAAGCCTTGCCATATATGCAAGACAAGATCTGTACTTTTCTCGTGACGTGATGACATGTAGATCCTAGTTGCTTCTTCTCTACATCATAGTTACGTAGCGAAAAAAGAATGATATGATTGTGGTTGATGACCTTCAGATAGCCTGATGATCAAAAGATGAAGAAATCTAGTGACACAAGGATGATCAAACTAAATTTGAGATTATAGTTCACATCGTTATTTTCATGTACATCTGTTGGTTGCTGCTTCTTATGTTCTTTGGTCCTGATGTTTTGTGTCTCACATGCTTCATGTGTAGATTATATGGAGCCTGCAGTGGTCATCCTTCATGAGCGCGAACTTACTTGGGCTGGTCGCCTGTCATGGAAGCATCACACTTGCATGATATCTGCTTTTAGCATTAGCACGTCACTGAAGCCTCCTACCCTGATATTTTCATCTCTGGTATGCTCTGAATAAAGTGTAACAGTTGCATGGTATCTGCTTTTAGCATTAGCACAATGCCCAACCCGTCTACCCGATATTTTAGTCCATGATATGGTCCAAATGAAGCATCAACCTTGCATGATATCTTCTTTTAAGATTAGCTCCACATTGAGGCTGCCTACCCTGATATATTCATCTGTGATATGCTCTGAAACTAATCTAGCATAAATGGAGGATAAGATTCCAGGACATGATAAATTATTTTATACAGAGTTTGGTATGTGTGTAACTTCCAATGAAATATTATCTTAAGAAGGCTTGTAAAATTTTCACTTGGATAATTAAATTAATGGGTAGCTAGGAGTAGGAAGAAATTTTTTTTATCTGTCACATGACTGCAATTTGCACTTAGGTCCGGCACTTTATGCTTTGAGCTGAAATTATTCTCATTCAAATAAGGGATGTTATGAAAGATACTGAACATTTGAGAATGGGGACAGTGCTATGGAAGGGGATTAGTTAAACCTTTGAATGAGTCATGCCATTTTCGCGGTCCAGTCTTACAATTGGCTATTGTTTTTTGTTTTTTCCCTTAGAATCTTCCGCATGATGCGTACAAGCTACTTGCCGTTCCGTTGCCAATTGGAGGTGTTCTTGTCATTTGCACAAATTCCATACATTATTACAGTCAGGTGAATTTTGCTTTCATTTGACATTAAAAAGTCATGATTGTGGAATTTTTGCTGATGTGAATTATCTTTACAGTCAGCCTCTTGCGCGTTGGCTTTGAACCATTATGCAGTTCCTATAGACAGCAGGTCTCAGATGTTCCTCCCTCCTCTCTTTCTGTTCGAACTTCCACATTTTAAATTTATGATTGAATACAAAGGCTAAGGTTTGCCTTTTCTGAGGTTTGTTTCTCTTGGTCTACTCCTTTGATTCATGTTCATACTAAACTGAGGAGCTTCATTGCTAATTTGCTTTGCCAGTCAAGAGCTACCGAGAGCAAGTTTTGATGTTGAACTTGATGCTGCCAATGCATCTTGGTTACTAAATGATGTGGCCTTACTGTCAACAAAAACTGGGGAACTTCTATTGCTAACCCTCGTTTATGATGGAAGGTAATTACTTCCACTTTCTGATAGGGTGTACGTTTCTGGATAAACTTGTTGTATGACAAGGAACAGTACAAAATGGGTTTCCTGTGAACTTAACTCTTTTGACTTCTGTCCTTGGCAAAAAAGGTTTCACATACTCTGACTATCCATGCAATCAGACTTGTCCTCTTTGACCCTGCAAAAGAAAATCAAAATGCAAAAGCTTTTGTCTAGTCGACTTATGTTACTGTTGTTTGTTTTCTTGCAGGGTTGTGCAGAGGCTTGATCTTTCAAAGTCTAAAGCATCAGTTCTTACTTCGGTGTGCTCGCCTTTCATTCATGATACTCAATTAACTTTGTGTTTTGACAGCTTTTTTCTCTACTTGTTCCTTGTTGCCAGTTGTAGTGCTATGTTTTGAGAAGTTTTCTGAAACTGTGATAGGGAATTGCCATGATTGGTAAATCATTTTTCTTTCTGGGGAGCCGTTTGGGAGACAGTTTGCTTGTGCAATTTACTAGCGGATCAGTATCTACCATTTCTCCTGGCTTGAAAGAAGAGGTAATGTTGTGTGATCAACAATTTCCAGTAGTTTCAAGATTTCGTTGTCTCTTCCTGTTTACTATTAAGTTAAGATCAGTAAGGTTGAATGCCATATGCTTCCCTGCATTTCAATAGGTTGGTGACATCGATGACATTCACGCAGCTAAGAGGTTGAAGAGAGTGTCATCTGATGCTTTACAAGATGTGATGAGTGGAGAGGAGCTTTCTTTATATGGCTCAGCTTCAAACAATACCGAGTCAGCACAGGTTATAAAAGCTTTAGTCTTTATCTTTTTATTCTTCATGAAGTCTGGATAAAGTAAGATTAAGCTACGAACTCCATTTTATGGAGAGGCTAGCTCGGTTACTGAGATTTCCCCCCTAGTTTTTCTCATTGCAACAACTTGAGAGATATATTGTCTTCTATAAGTTATGTTTTGGAGCTCTACTTATGGATTATTACTAATGCCAATTTTGGGGTTCACATTGTTTTTCTGTGTAATAATGCAGAAGACGTTCTCATTTGCAGTGAGAGATTCATTGACCAATGTTGGCCCTTTAAAGGACTTCTCCTATGGTTTAAGGATCAACGCTGATGCGAATGCCACAGGAAGTGCAAAACAGAGCAACTATGAGTTGGTTAGTACTTTTCAACCTAAAGGAAAAATTAAATCAAAGGCAAAGGATGGTTGGTTTGAACTGCATACAGCCATTAATTCAGAAATAGTTGCAATCTCATCTGTAATCCATTATGGTTTTAACATGCTTGCTAGTCATTGCATGTTTTTATTTTGTGGTTTCTTGCATTAATTTCTAAAATATCTCCCACTCTAGCAAAAACTCAGACGGACATTCTCTTGAGATGTTGCAAGAGAATTATGCTTCAAGCAGTGAGTGATTTCTCTATTGAATTTTTAATTTTAGTTTCTATTGGTGTACTTCTCTTAGGTCTCTTGTTCAGGTCATGGTAAAAATGGTGCTCTATCTGTTCTTCGGCAGTCGATTCGTCCAGAAACGATTACAGAGGTTTGAATATAAATTCTTGTCTCACGATATGGAGGAGCAAAGCTCATTACATATCTATTATTATCTTATCTTGAAGGCACTCAGATAACTTCCGATGCAGGTTGAGCTACCTGGTTGTAAAGGGATCTGGACTGTCTACCATAAGAATTCTCGTGGTCATAATGCTGATTCCTCCAAAATGGCAGCCTTCGATGATGAATATCATGCATATTTGATTATAAGTATGGAGGCGCGGACGATGGTAAGCTCTTCATCCTTGCTTCAGAGGAAACTTAAAATTTATGTTTGTCTTCTCTTTATGCATCATCAACCTCAAAGTATATTTGCTTCCATGGGTCTTGGTCTGGTATTTGGTATTTGCCTCTGTATTTTGGTCTGCATTGGATAAATATACTCTGGACTCTAGTTTACTAAGCACACAAATCCTGATCTGAAACATAAAGTTTTGATAATGGATGGTGCTTCCATGAATGTTTATCACATTTCATGACTGATTAGCTCCCCCCCGTGTAAACTCTTATTTGTGGAACATGGCTAGCTGCAGCATGCAGGCATCGTTCAGTCTCGAATTATCTATAAGCTAATACTGTGAATTGGGCTTCTGCTACTTATGGATAAGTTTAGTCGATATCAGGCAGTTTGTCTGTTTTATAGCCGTTGGTCTTTGTTTCATGATATGCAGGTTCTTGAGACTGGTGATCTTTTGACAGAGGTCACTGAAAGTGTTGACTACTTTGTCCAAGGAAGGACAATAGCTGCAGGGAATTTGTTTGGCAGGTTTGAATGTCTGATTTATTAGGTGGTTGTTGTTGTGACATTTAATGAATATTTCAGATTGTTCTTTATAATGAAATTTGTTTGGTTAATCCTGACAAGTTGATGGATGTTTCCTTTTAATAATTTTGTACGATTGAGTCATATTGTTTCTCCTTTGCAGGCGTCGAGTTATCCAGGTCTATGAGCGTGGTGCGCGAATTCTGGATGGTTCCTTTATGACTCAAGATTTGAGCATTGGTGCTCCTAACTCTGAATCTGGTCCTGCCACTGAGACTTGTACTGTAATGTCTGTCTCCATTGCTGATCCATATGTACTGATAAAAATGACTGATGGGAGCATTAGACTTCTTGTTGGAGGTATGCTGTTTCATCTACAATGGTAAATTATATGACTAGTCGATTTTGTGCAGCCTTATCCCCATGATGTTATAGTGGCAGTATGGAAGTAGCTATGCATGAAAAAAATGCTGAGATAATGGGATTCGTACTAATCTGCCATGTTATGGAAAAAGTAAAACACTAATATAACTTCAGCAAGGTCATTGTTTATTGGTAACCTTCGAGTAGACTGATGGCAGGGACATCGAGTTGTGCCAATAATCTGTTTCCTGATATTGTTAATCACAAAATTTTGTGATTATCTTGTTTACTGCCTGCTCTTGTCATTTGCTCACTCTTTCGGTGTATCATAAATCTAAACATACTTCAATTGGAACTACAGATACTGCTACTTGTACTGTGTCCATGAGAACTCCACCTGCCTTTCAAAGCTCAAAGAACACAGTATCTGCATGCACCCTGTATCATGATAATGGCCCAGAGCCATGGATCAGAAAGGCAAGCACCGACGCGTGGCTTTCTACAGGAATTTCTGAGCCCATTGATGGTGCTGATGGTGGGACGCATGATCATGGCGACATATATTGCATTGTTTGCTACGAGACTGGTGCACTGGAAATATTTGATGTACCGAATTTCGCTTCTGTGTTTTATGTGGATAAATTTGTATCTGGAAAAAGCCACCTTGTTGATAGCAACGTGCAAGAACCAAGCAATGATCCTCAGGAAGCAGCACATAGTAGTTCTGGTTCCGAAGCTGCCCTCGGTGACAAAGAGAGTAACCATAACCTAAGAGTTGTGGAGTTGGCTATGAACAGATGGTCTGGGCACCACAGTCGACCTTTTCTTTTTGGTATATTGACTGATGGAACAATACTTTGTTATCATGCTTACCTGTTTGAAGGTCCAGATAGTACCTCAAAGACTGAACCTCCTTCACAAAGTTATGCTTCGAGGCTTAGAAATTTGAGATTTGCACGAACACCATTGGATACTTATATGAGAGAGGAAACATCAAGTGGAAACATCAGCCAACGGATGACTATTTTCACAAATATTAGTGGTCATCAAGGATTTTTCCTATCAGGGTCAAGACCAGCTTGGTTTATGGTGTTTAGAGAGCGTTTGCGTATTCATCCACAGGTATGACTCTAGGAAAGATGGTTCTGTTTGCTGCATGACTAATGGTGCTACTTCTTTCTGAGACAATACTTTAATTTATTTATGGACAATGGAATTGAAGACTGTTTTGTCTTTTTTGCTAGCTATGTGATGGATCTATTGTCGCCTTCACTGTTCTTCACAACGTCAACTGCAACCATGGCTTCATCTATGTCACATCTCAGGTTTTGTTTTCGC
The DNA here is from genome assembly GCA_946122785.1 of Linum tenue. NCBI lineage: Eukaryota > Viridiplantae > Streptophyta > Magnoliopsida > Malpighiales > Linaceae > Linum > Linum tenue. Next base: position 50,083,645 of record CAMGYJ010000004.1, on the reverse strand, counting down.
ACATCTACTGGTTGACTGATGCTGTCTATTTATTTTCTTTGTATTCGGTATTCTTGAAAATAAACTCTTCTTGCTTCAATTGGGCAGGGAATATTGAAAATTTGCCAACTACCATCTGGCTGCAACTATGATAATTATTGGCCAGTGCAAAAGGTATGGTCTATTCACTTTTCTTGTGCCAACTCTATTACTTAAGTCCACGTGTTTCAAGATACGTTCATTATGTGCTCATTGAAATTCTCTCCTCGCTAGGTACCACTAAGAGGAACTCCTCATCAGGTGACTTATTTTGCAGAGAAGAACTTGTACCCTCTTATAGTTTCTATTCCTGTAAGTATCTACTTTGTCTGTACTTTCTTGGCTCACGCTTTTATCTGTGACAACATACTCTAATTTTCTGCTAGATAACCTAATGTGATAAACTCAGTTCAAATAGCTGCTCGCTTGTTAACCAAATTTCTTGAACCCTGGTCTTTTGCGCTCCTATACGACTTATGGTGACCATGGAGCTGAAGTAAGAGCTGAAGAATAGTGATGCATCATATGTATTGACCAGAGATGTTCTGAAGTATCAATCAACCTCTGTTCTTTTTTCAGGTTCAAAAGCCCCTCAATCAAGTTCTTTCTTCACTGGTTGATCAAGAAGGCAACCACCAAATTGAGAGTCAGAACGCTACTCCCGATGAACTTCATCGAACTTACACTGTAGAAGAATATGAGGTGCGGATCCTGGAACCAGAGAAATCTGGTGGCCCTTGGCAAACGAAGGCTACAATTCCAATGCAGAGTTCAGAAAATGCACTCACCGTGCGAATGGTTACACTATTTGTAAGTTACCCGTTTGAATTCTAAATTGCTGCTACATGTTAGAGTGTAGAAGCTTTTCATGAGGTCTGTAGTGGATTGAGCTATTTTACGTCTTCATGTTCCAATTACTCGAACAAGGTTGTCTCTGACCATCTGAATTTTCAGAATACAACCACTAAGGAGAATGAAACACTTTTGGCCATTGGGACGGCATATGTACAAGGGGAGGATGTTGCTGCAAGAGGCCGTGTGCTTCTGTTTTCTCTTGGGAAGAACACAGATAACTCTCAGGTTTTGGTTCTTTTGGCCCTTTATCTTCAGATTTTCTACCTCTATAAATCCAGACGTAAAATTCTCAGTGAACCTTGACTTTCGGAAACCATAATCAATTTGATGCCTTCCTTTGACAGGTTTCTGAAGTTTATTCCAAGGAATTGAAGGGAGCAATATCCGCTTTAGCCTCACTGCAAGGGCACTTGTTAATAGCTTCCGGACCTAAGATTATTTTGCACAAATGGACTGGTACAGACTTGAATGGGGTTGCCTTTTTTGATGCTCCGCCATTATATGTCGTCAGCTTAAATATTGTAAGTGGTGGCTTGGCATGTCCTCATTCTCTCTTATTTCCATTCGTCTTTCAAGGATTACATTAGTGGAATCTGCTGCTGGGACTCTACTTTCCAGGTTGTGTTTGACACTGTATTTGTTTATGCCTATTTTAGGTCAAGAACTTTATCCTGTTGGGTGATATTCACAAAAGCATCTATTTCCTTAGTTGGAAGGAGCAAGGCGCACAACTTAGCTTACTAGCGAAGGACTTTAGTTCCCTTGATTGCTTTGCCACTGAGTTCTTAATCGATGGCAGTACGTTGAGTCTTGTGGTTTCAGATGCACAAAAGAATGTTCAGGTCAGCAACTTCTTTTCCTTCATCCTTGATTCATTGCTCAATGCCGTTAATGGGAAAAGTTAATCAAACGTGCTGTCACCTGGCCGTTTTAATGTCTTTATAGATATTCTACTATGCACCGAAATCACCGGATAGCTGGAAAGGACAGAAGCTGCTCTCGAGGGCTGAACTTCACATTGGGGCTCATGTGACCAAGTTCATGCGGTTGCAAATGCTTTCCACGGCATCTGATCAAGGCGGCGGTTCTGCTCCGGTGGTGGAGAAAACCAATCGCTTTGCCTTGCTGTTTGCCACGCTGGATGGAAGCATTGGTTGTATCGCACCTCTTGATGAGCGTACTTTCCGGCGGCTTCAGTCACTACAGGAAAAGCTGGTTGATGCCGTTCCCCATGTTGCTGGCTTAAACCCTAGATCCTTTCGGCAGTTCCATGCTGATGGGAAGGCCCACAGACCTGGCCCTGAAAGCATACTGGATTGCGAACTGCTCTCGCAGTAAGTTTTGTCCTTCCATTCATTCTCTGCAGCCCCACTGTTACTAAAATATCTCATATCCGGTCAATTCTACTTTTGCTGGAAAAAAACAACACACTCACTTCACTTCTACTAAACCTTGTTAAAAAGCTCACTCAGTTTTGACTTTTGAGGAAAACTGAAAACAAAGTCACCCGATTCCTCTGCTTAATTCACAAAGGAATATCTGTAATAGCACAACTACTCTTAGCTAACGACACCGGTTTCTGCATTGCAGTTACGAGATGCTCCCACTAGAGCAACAGCTTGACATCGCTCACCAAGTTAGAACAACCCGTGAGCAAGTACTGACAAACTTGAATGACCTCTCATTGGGAACAAGCTTCTTGTGAAACAACTGAAAAGGGGGGATCGTCTTCGCCAATGGCCTTTGCGAGTTGCTTCTGGGCTTCTGCGTAGGTGCTCGTTGTTTCCAGGTACTATCGGTCATAGGAGATTGAAGGACCTGCAATTGTTTGCACGTTCGAGCTTCAGAAGACCCTCTACCAACGCAAAAAGCAGAGCAGTTTCGGCCTTCGGATATCTGAAATCTGAAGGCTCAGCTGACTCATGTCTGCGGCTATACATTGCCCCTGACGAACATCTCCAGCACAAGGCTAGGGTGGTTTGGTTAGTTATTTAGAACGTGGGACTTTGTAACCTTAAATTGTACAGCCATCAAAGTACAATGTACAATGTACACTATTGTTGTCAAGTCGACTGGTTGAGTCTTTATGTTGTATCATTGGATATAAGTGCGTTTAATGCATCAGGTTTTACTAGGCAAAGGCAGTGAATTTTTTGTGGAAAAAAACCATCCCGAACATTTGGGCAAATCTCAAATCGACAAAGCATGATAGAGATCATTTGCATTATTAATTGGCAAGTTCCTGGAAGTCTAAGTTACTATTGCATACGAAAAAATAGATTTTTTACTGCTCATAAGAGGGTTGGTTATCATGGGGTATAACTATTGTAGGATCCTATTTCTACACATGTGAAGTACCAGGCGGCTGCACAAGCATCCCACATTAATTTGTGCAAGGTCATTCTTTTATTGAACTAATAAATGAATGTGAAGATGGATAATTAATCAAAATATTATATATATATATATATATATATATATATATATATACCTCATAACAAAATGGTCATTCTTTTATTGAACTAATAAATCAATGTGAAGGGGATAATTAATCAAAATGTCATATATATATATATATATATATATATATATATATATATATATATATATATACCTCGTAACAAAATGGTCATAAACGTTTATATAATGTAAACGTTTATATAATGTAATAAAAAGTTCACATATGACATATGTATCACAATAAAAAAAAACCATTTTGTGTCTTTCCATCCAAAATGCTTAAATTACTTACTATGCTAAGTGGTGGGTTTAAAGGTTAGTTATAATGCTCAAATTACTTGCTATAGATATATACGATAGGTTTAAGGGTTGGTTATTACTATTTGAAGTGAATCAGCAAAGTAACTAGACATTTTGGACAAAAATATGTGCGGAAATTAAACAAAATAGTCATAAACGTTTATATAATGTAACAAAAAGTTCACATACGTATCACAATATAACAAAATAGCCATTTCGTGTCTTTCCATTCAAAATGCTCCAATTACTTACTATGCATTAGCGAGTAGGTTTAAGGGTTGGTTATTACTTTTTTGAAGTGAGTTAGCAAACCAACTAGACATTTTGGACAAAAATGTGGACGCAAAATGAAGAAATAGTTGTTTTGTTATATTATGGTGTATATTTTTTTCTTACGTTTTAAATGTTTGTGATCATTTTGATATATTCTCAACCTATGTGACGATTTTGATAAGTACCATTGTCGAGAGTTAGTAGATAGATTGAGGTTGTTGGTAGTTGTTTAGCAAGTAAATTTAAGTGACGCTTGGTTCCACAGCTTAGGTGGGCCCAATAGATATCTTGCATCTTGAATCTTGATTGAGTTAGATAAAAAAATTTGAACTATTGAAATAATCATTGGTGGACCGCATGCGGCATGGTTTGAATGATTTCAACTGAGCCTTTGCTGGAATTAATTTTGTTGTCATATATGCTACAAAACAATTAGTTTGTTTGCTCAAATGTTTCTGTGTTTCTCTATGTTGTTTTATATATGGGGATAATACTTTTACCAGGGTTGAAGTTTAACCTTAAGGAATTACTATGGCCTAAAATATGAAAAAAATGAGAATTATGTCCAAATTTGAAGGAAGATTCATTTATTAGTAAATAAATTATTGATAATTTTTTCCGAGCAATAACAAAAGAGAAAAGTTAGAAAGAAACCTCTACTCTAGACCCATTGCAACACCAAGTGAAGTCAGCCTACAAAATCAAATGAAAGTAGCTTTAAAGGGACAACAAGAGGATTTCATGTGTCACTCCATGGGCAACATAGTTAGCCGTTGAAGGATCTACCCTAAATACTATAAATAGGTTATAAGACTCGACTAACTGACGATACTCCAGAAGAAGGAGCCCACCAAGCGAATCCACCACCATGGTTTTTTTATAAAGATTATGTAAGGTCATTTATCTTTTAGATAACAGTTTCTTCAAATTTTATACCTATCGTAATTTGACTCACTTATCATTAAAAAAAATTTGGTTATTGCATACAATATCAATAATCTCATCAATTTGCATTACAAAAATATTTTGCAAGTTAAATAATTTTACATAATAGTTTAATCAAATGAGAGTTTTATCCGTAAGACCGTAACTTAATTTTATTATTAGACCACTCACTACAAAAGATTTAGGTAAAATATTTTTATAACAATAATGTAAATTACAAATATATTATGTAAAACTTATAAGTAAATAGTAATTTCTTATGTATCAGTTAAACAAATGTATCATGTAAGTGTTCCTCAATAATTAAAATACTAAGTAAAGCTTATAGAAGTATCTTACCTAAATTATTTTATTTCAACTAATTTATCAAATGTGAGGATAAAAAGTTAATTGTTATGAGTTGCTCACCGCCGCGAAGCGCGGGCCAAAAAACCAGTAATTTATAAGTGAGAAATTGACATTTATTGTGGGTGACCTCTTGGGAAGTCATCTTGATATGCATGTCAAGATCATGGTTTAGGCTCAAAGTGGATGACCTCTTGGGAAGTCATCTTTATTGTGGGTGACCTCTTGGGAAGTCATCTTGATATGCATGTCAAGATCATGGTTTAGGCTCAAAGTGGATACTATTTTGACCAGAAAAAAGGTTTGGGATGTTACTCTCTGTGCCCACTCTTGGGGGCAAATCTCTCCCTAAAGAATATTTTTTGGGGGATGTATGTAACACTTTAGAAAATTTCACATCTACAAAGAGGGAGTGATTTCAAAGATGAGTGACAAAATGCATTTTGGAATAAAATGGAGGAGTTCTTTTAGGAACTCCGAAGTTAAATGTGCTAACTATGAAACATTTTCAAAGATGAGTGACCTCTCAGAAAGTTATCTTGATATGCACACGCCAAAACCCAAACCTTCGGATCTAGATTCAAAACAGACTATATTTTAATTAGAAAAAGATTCGAAAATTATCGTAATTTAATCTTGTCTACTACGTAGACGCGTTAGTGACTTAGTGGCCTTTCCACTGGGCTTTTAGAAATAGGCTACTAGTGGGCTTGTTCTATACCCGTTGGGCCTTTATAGTGTAAAATGTTGTTAAAAGACAGACGTCGAGCATCTAATTCATATTAATAACAGAACGTTCGTGGGAAATTCCCATTACATCATGATTGATCCATTTGATCAAGTCCCTATCACACACATTGAAATGATGTGTGCCAAAATCAAAATCATGAGCCTTGTTGGTCAAGTAATCAGCCGTGTAATTCGCTTCTCTATATACGTGGGAGACTCTAACCTCCCATTGTTGATCCAAAATATAACTCAAATGCCTGGCAGTAGTACCATTTTTTTTTTAAACAGAGAACAGAAAAGAAAAAAGAGAGTATGGGGATCACATGAAAGAAGAGGCAGATGAGATCTGCAGAGAGAGCAGGGGGTTCCAAAATCTGAAGGGCAGGAAAGGAAGAGAAGTAGGGACCATTGAAGTCCACAATAATAATGTATAAGTCCACTGCAGTCTTTCTGCCTTAAGGCTAAGGGTGTGTCTTTAAAAAGAGAGACAATTGCTGACCTCCCCTTTCATCTTCTCTTTGCTTGTCTACCTTGCCATCTTCTTTTCCTTTTTCACCCTCATGATCCATTGCAATCCATGAAACGTGCACCATTCTCAATTTCTCACCCAAAGTGAAGTGAAGGGAATTAAGTTAATGGTTGATACTAGGGGTAGGGTGACTATACGGTCCGGTTAAATTGTTCCGCATTGATCCGGTCTCGGTCCAGTTTTTTATTTTAGAATATGAGGACCAAAGATTGTATTGGATACAGTTTGGTTTTGACCCGGTTCGATCCCTATTCGGTCTTGATTTTATATTGAGCTTATAGGGGTTTGAGTTGGCTGAGGCCTAAAAGGATGAAGAGTTGGTTAGGTTTTGGGTGTTGGGCTCTCTTATTCGGTTTCTGGTCCGATCCCAGACTATTTTTTTACCTCAAATCAAAGCTCGAATACGGGATTGGATTGTTTGCTATCCGGTCCCGGTCCGAGTTATACGGTCCGGTTTTGTGTAAAACCAAAAAACCCGAACCAAATAGCCACCCCGCTACTTGATCCTACTATTTGTCTGGAATTTTCTTTTATAACCGTGTCTCTGTGAATATGTTCAACACTATTTTCATTCTTCCTGGTATATGGTAAATTTATGAGAGCAGGCGATTCAGTCTTATAACTCTATTAATGACAACATAAGATTTTTTTATAGATCAGAATGTTAAGATGTGAAACCCGACACACGATTTAGTCTCATAACTTACTTTGTCTAGATATTTAGGGCATAAAATGAGTGTTCATTTTTCATTTGGGGTTGTTAAATTTCCAAGAGCACTTACTTTGGTAGTGGGATCTTACTAACATTCACTTAGTTAGGTCGCTTTCTCCCTTCCCTTGCTTTTTCTATATCATGTGTTCTCTCTTCCCCGATTGAATTTCAAGTGCCTTTGAATGGGGGCGAAAAACTTAGTGGCGAGGAGTGGATGTTGGATTTGGCCACTCGACTAGTTTCGTTTTGGAGGTTAATTAGTTGTCACCAAATACCAATTCCTTTGATTGCGATGATGGAAAGGATTAACATTGTTTGTTAACATATTGAGATTAAATATTGAAGACAATCTCACTTACAAAAATAAAATAAAAATTGTTTTGCACTCATTGTTCTTCTACTTCCTATATAACAATATAGATGTCTCCAAATTATAAACCATGGACTAAGATCTGAATAATTGAAAATTTGGCAAAAGTCTTATCATATTCCACAAAGAACCGATATACAGTCTTGGTGAACCATATTAGAACATTTTTTTAGTAGAACAAGGAAAGTTTGCATTACCCATGTGGCCATGTGTATAGAGAACGAAATGGGGTAGCTGATTACCTGGCTAATAAGGGTTATGAGTAACCGACATAAACCTCGATTATGGATTTCTACGATCCCTATTGTTTGTAATCTGATCAAGTATGGTCTTTTAGAGATCTCCCTTTTAATACAGTATAGAGCGCTTCTTTACGTTCTTTTCTTTTAGAGAAATTTCACACGGAAGACGTGATCTATGTGGTTGGACAAGAGCAACTACATGCATAGGAGGTAACTTATTTTGCATAGTGAATCTTTTGTCCAATTTTCAATTAGACCAACACAAATTTTTTAGCCTTCTGTATCATGAGGAGAGTTGCACGTAACCTTAAAATAGAGAACATTCCTTTTTCCAGATGATACTCCAACATATGCACCTAATTATTAGCATTATCCTCATAATCCCATTTTGGGTGTTAAGTCAATATCCCACCAAATCAATATGTTCCATTTCTTTTTCCGTTTCCCACTTCTTTCCTTTTTCCTTTGGTAGAGTCCCACTTATGTATGTTTCTGTGGTTCATCCTAGCTCTCCACATGCATCTTTTCTCTTATGTGGAATGTTGGGAGTTGGATGTGGGAGTGGTCTCATGTGATCAACTGCACAAGTGTCACTACTCAGAACCAATCCCACTTTCCATTATATTTTTCTCCTTTTGGCCCATTTACCTTTCAGTAAGTGAGGCTCGAAATATTTTAAATTCAGACGACTTCTTGAAAAGAGGAAGGTTGAGTGTTTCGTTTCTTAAAAAAGTCGAGAAAATTTATCTTGGCGAAATAGAAGATAAAACTGCTTTTCGTCAAGATGGAAGAGCTTATAGTCTTCTCGTCATGAACAAGATAGTTTTCAGGAGAGACTTCGACTTCTCTGAAAGAGCTTTCCTAGAGAAATAGAAACGTGATCAAACTGAATGTTATGTTACTTTCTTTTTCTCTTTTTTTAGTACATGTTCGTTCTTTTTAGTCGCGATGCGCACATTGAATATCACTTACTTCTCTATTAACCGAAACTATCTAAACTAAACACGCTGCGAAAATTACGGATCAAAGATCTAATTGGATCTACTATGTTGCGCACAAACTTTTCCAGCCATAGCTAGATAGGCCTTCTTCCCTGGTGGGGTAAAAAAACACTGCTGGAGAAAAGGACAGTGCATGAATGAAGAGGAGAAAACGTTGTAATCCTTCGATTATTGTATCGACTGTTGTTCATGTTCTGATGAGCAAAGCGATCAGATATTTCCTTCCAGCTTTGCTGTTGCTGTTGTTTTCGTTGGGTTCATGTACTTGCTCCAAAAACCTCGTTGAAAGAGATACTGTTCTGTGGCTGCCCCTTTCGGCAAAAACAATGGAACTTGTAATTATTGGTTTCTTAGTATGACATTGGTAGTGCGTATATATATAGACCCACAACAATGCGAGTAAGTCATTAAGTTGACGTTTGCATGACTTTTGTTCTTGTTGGGTTCTTTTATTTACTATATAGTTAGCAAACATTGTATGGCAGTACTATAGTGATAATTTGGAATGGCGTACTTAGAACTTAATTAGAGATAATATGTGTAATCCTATATTGGGGTCCCATTAGTTTGACATAAATTAAACTACTCATTTGCCAACATTAATTATGGTAATACTTGTAATGATTTTGTTATTCGGGTTTGTCGTTGGTGTATGACGATACTCAAATTATAATGTGTTCTTTTCTCGCATATTTAGTGATGTTTTACTCGTTTTTAAGACTCATCGGTTATCTTTTGATATATAATTTTGTTTTCTTTGGTTTGTCTCCCGTGTATACTCTCTCCACAACCATTTTGATCCACCTGATGGTGTTTGTCTATATGATTTTTCAGGTCATGACGTAGTAGAGGGCGAATAGACGAGTGTGTGGGATTGAACGCGGGGACGTAATCGATGGGTTCCCCAACCCACCAATTACAATCTCTAGACCCCTGTTTCCCCATACTTCAGGTTTTGAGGTGCTATTGATGGTCCGAATTGAGGCGTTTTGATACGAAAATGGACTTGTATCCAAAACTTGCCAGTTTTGTGTCTTCCAACTATAAGAGTTTATCTCTCTCTATCTCTCTCTTTCTTTACAGCAGCCATTTCACTAAGATCGGGAGACTTTCTCTGGTGAAATCCCTCCATCAGACTCCCTTCGACAACCTGCAAATATGTACCACTGCGTTAAAAAAATGTACCTCTATATCTGGTAACATTTCGTTAAAAAATGTACCACTTCATATGGTAACGTTACCACTGTGGTAAAAAAATGTACCAATCCATCTGATAGCATTATTAGTGCAGTGGTAACGTTACCAGATGGAGTAATAGCTCTACCACTCCATCAATAACGCTATCATTGCACTGATAATGTAACAAGTGGTAGCGTTACCACTCCATCTGGTAACATTGTCGTTGCAGTGAAAAACACTATCACTCCACTTGAGTGGTAGCGTTATCGGTGGAGTGATAACATTATCAATGTAGTACTGATAACACTACCACTCGTCCTAAACGCAAAAAAAAAAATCATATATGAAAATAAAAAGATCACAAATCTGAAAAAATGAAGGGGAAGAAGAGTACTGGCTGAGAGACGCGCACCGGGAGAGGCAAGCAGAGGAGGCGTAGACGATGCCAGTGGAGGAGGGCGGTGGGAGAGAGGACGATAGTCGGTGGGAGAGAGACGACCTCGTCGCGGTCGGGAGGAGATTCGACGGGGAGGGGCACGAGTGCAGCCACGAGAGGAGACTTCGGCGGGAAGAGGGCTGTGGGAGAGAAGGCGTCGGCGGCGGGAGAGAAGAGGCATCGGAGAGGAGAGGAGGAGAGGAGAGAGGAAGAGTCGATAGTGGCACAAAGAGGAGAGAGAGAGGATTGTTAGGGTTGGTTTGTAATTAATGAATAGTTATGAGGAGTTAGTGATTCTATGTGGTACAAAATTCGTACAAAAATGTCTTTAGACTAATCTCATCTATCAATTTAAAAAGGAAGGAATTAAAGATAGTAGATAAATGATATCAAAGAATTTTCACCCTAACTCATCTCTTATATTTTCGAGATCGGAGCCGCTCTTTTATTTTTCTTGTCAAACAACTTTACTTCTTTGTACGTAATAGCGACCAAGTACAATACTTAGTCAGGATGATCTGCTTCTTCGTGCAACCATAAGGCATGTGCACGATAAGCAGCCCAACAAGATATCTCTCTTGTGTAATCATGGTGCTTAATCAATGGGTTTGACCTTCATATGCATACCACTTCAAACAATATTTGACCCCTAGAAAGTCAAACTTGTGAATGTAGATCCCCCCGGTCTTTGCAACATATGTATCATCTTTGTGAACTCATATGATGATAATTGATTACAATAATGCCATCGGATACACAATCAATAGTGTCTCCAATAAGCAAAAGAGTATATGAAGAAGAATGATTGGATTTGGGTGGAAAATGTATAAGAAGGAACTAGAGAAGAAGCAAACTCGAAAATATAGCTAAATTATGAGCCTCTTAGACTTTGGGGGAACGAAGAGTGGTAGTGGGATAGTATATATGATGAGAATTTTACCATTATTTGAATTCGTAAAAGTACAAATTCATTTAGTATCATAAAGACATTTATATGAAAAAGTATATTTACAAACTAAATTTTTATCTTTAACATTATGGTACAAATTATTTGTACCGTAGAAAAATTTGTACGAAAAATATATAATTACAAACTAAAATCTATATCACAACGTTAAAATTACAAATTCAGTTTGTACAATACCGCAGATTATAATCATAGTAAGGAAGCTCGTGCATGATAGGCTCACTCAGCAAGCATTATGAACAGTAACGAGTGAGTGAGTCTGAGAGAGTTCTTTTGATAATGATTTGGAGTTGACCATGTTTGCCGGCCGGCCGCGTGGCAGCACGATGACGAGCTAAAGGCGGCAAAAGGGGCCGGGCCGGGCCGAAATACTGATGACCATTGGTCAGGCATGCGAGGGCAGACCCGTGGAGGTCCGGTTGACCCGGCCGCATGGTTACCTATTGATTGATTACCCACACACTTTCACTAATTACACTCTCTACTCTACTCCCCCACTACACTACACAAGCATGCACCCTCTATCCCATGCTTAGGTAGACTAAGCTACTTAATTAGCTTCTTTGATTAGTTAGATATGATTCATGTGACAACTAACAAGGGTACATTATCATTAGGGTTGGCTTCAGAATTTGAGGACATGTAAAATCTTAATCCATCATTAACAATATCATCATGGTTTCCTTTTGAAATTTTAAATTGACTTTTTGGTTGGGGCTGGAGAATCGGGGATTGGAGTTTAACGATGGGAGGTCGAGGTATAATATCATATACCAAATTCGGTTTAATTCATGGTATAGGTAGAGATATCATATCGCAATAGAAGTGCTAGGGCTGAAAATTGCCCTGATCCGCTCATGTCCCGTCCCTGACCCTTTCTGACCCGTCCCTGAAGGGTCAATATGTATAACTGACCTGTCCCGTCTCTGTCTCCTTCTTGACCCTGTCTGACCCTCAAGGGATGGGATGAGACGCAGTGGCGGAGGCAGCATTTCAAACCACCCCTGTCCTTTTTTTTATAACTTAAATATATAAGTATCTAATAAAAGAATTATTTAATTAAAAATAATTATATCCAAATAATTCATTCATAAATTAAAAATAAGGGTTAATACAATATATTAGCCACATCTATTATGAAGTGGGGAATTATAGCCACAACTATGAAAATTCAAATTATTAGCCATAACTATTGTTGCAAGTCAAGATATTAGCCATAACTATTGTTGCAGGTCAAGATATGGCTAACTGTCTGTTACTGTTATTGAATTTTTTACGGAGAAGGCCACGTCATCGACCACGACAGCGGCCACGTAGGAATGCTTTTAGTTTATAACTTCAAAACATAAAAGTTTAGTCAGTATTACTAACGAAATTGTTAACAGATAGTTAACGTTTGGCTAATAATTTGAATTTCAATAGTTGTGGCTATAATTCCCCGCTTCATAATAGTTGTGGCTAATATATTGTATTTACCCTAAAAATAACCGATTATACAATCATACTTTTCAGAAACAACTACAAAGGAATTTCATATAGAAAGAAACGCAAAAACATTCGTTGTCTATACTATTATATAAGTCTCTTTCAATGTAACTTACGGAATAAGTAGTAGCAAATTGGTCGCCAAATCGACTTGGAAACTTGTTCTTAATATAACTCAAAGCTGAAAATGCTCTTTTTACTCTTGCAGTTATAATTGGTAGATCAAAACTAGTGAGATTGCCGTTGTCGCTAGACAATTTTAGGGTTGTTAGGGAAAAGATCGAATAGGCATAAGGAGAAAAGAGACCCGATTAGGTCTTTATTGCAATTGGAATTTCGTTTATAGTATAATATATTAATTTTATGTCAATTTTGGACAAGTAATGAGTTGTGTTGTAGTGACAAATTACTCTAATACTACCTATAGGTGTTGTGTTCCATCACCAATATAAATATATATGGCGTATTTTTGTTCCACCGAAATTTACCCGTCCCGGGACAAGGCCCAATGGGACGAGTCTGGACGGGTCGGGTCAGTGGGTCGACCCTAATCAACACACTACTTTTTTACAAATTACTTTTTGATACCAAAATTATTTTTTCTTACAATTTAGTAGCTAAAATTCATTTTTTTACAAATAAGTCCTTAAATTTTGATGGTAAAATTACCTTTTGGTATAAATTTTTTTTATTTTTGCAATTTAGTACATAAACTTTTGAAACTTTTACAAAGAGGTCCAATGTAGTAGGAGATATTTGTTGTTGTGTTGCTAAGTGTCACCGGGTCAAAAAGTGACCAGTCCCAAAGTTGACCCGACCCGTCCTGGCCCTTATAGGTAGGGATGGCAATATTACCCATACCCATGGGTATTTTACTATCCAACCCAATTGGGGTTGGGTATGGAATCCAAATAGATGTTAGATGGCTAGAGGTTCATGGGTTTGTACTGTACGTGGGCACCGGGCCGTGCCGCCCACGGGCTAGCACGGCACGAGCACGAAATGGACACGAGCACGAGCACGGGCACGGTATACAAGTGGGCCGTGTCGGGCCTAATATTTTCGAGACTTTATTAAGTATAAGAACGGGGATGGCACGAAAATAATATTTATTTGATAGAAAAAAATATAAAAAGAATTATAGGTTCAAATATTACAAAACACAAGTAGAAAAATAATTATTTGTTGTTGTTAGAAGTGTCATAAAGATATATACGTAATTACTAACATAATTAAAAATGGACAAAGAATTAAACAAAGCCAAATCACACTCACTATACTTCCAATTTTCTTTTCCCCCTTATTTGTTACTTTTCTCAAACATTGTCGGTTAATACTATCTTCCTCCGTCCAATTTTCACCTTCTTTTTCATTCTCTCTTTTTTTTCGTCCTTTTCATTAAACACGAATTCGAGCATGGCACGAGCACGAGTAGGCACGGCACGATTCGAATCGTGTCCGGGCCTGGGCCGGGCCTAGCAAAGTTAACGAATGGGCTTGCATGGCACGGCACGAAAACTGACGAGCCGTGCCAAGCACGACACGAAATAAATGGGCCTAAAGCGTGCTCGTGCCGGCCCAAGCACGGCCCAGCGCCCATGTATAGTTTGTACCCATACCCATTTACTTGGGTTGGGTTGGGTTTTAACATATGGATTTGGGTTTGTACCCATACCCAAATGCAAATTACAGTTTGGTACCTAAACTTAATAGTTATGCATATTTAGTAACTAAATTAATTTTTTTTGCATATAAGTCCTCAAAATATCAATGAAAAATTACATTTTAGTACCTAAAAATTTTTGGTCTCACATTTTGGTGCCTAAACTTTTCAAGTTTTACAAATAGGTCCAATTTTTGTATGTGTAGTTAAAACACCCTCAAGTAAATGGATATCCATATCTAACCCATACCCATTTAGATAATATCCATATCTAACTCAAACTCATATATAAACCCCAAACTCATACACACATCACCCAAACCCTCCCCATAATAAATGGGTCTACTTGGGTTTGGGCAAAATTACCCATGGGTGGGTAAATTGTCATCCCTACTTATAGGGTCAAAAGCTGACCCGTCCCTAAACTGACCCTATAGACAAACTGACCAGTCCCGATCCTCAGGGACGGGACGGGTTAGTGGGTTTTTAGGGTCAAACTTATACCCCTAAGAAGTGCTACCTGAAGTATACTTCTCAGAGTTGTTGTTCTGGATTCGTGGATTAACTTAACCCTAATTATAAAACAAAATTTGAAACTATATTTGAAATTTTGTGTTTTGTCACTTATATTATCCTGATTCATTTTCTTCTCTTGTCTTCTTTTATGATATTTTCAAAAAATTCAAATTATCCAGTATCATATTCAACGTCGACGATGAGGTGAACGAGAGCTCTATTACATTTTCGATGCATTACAAAGACATCCACCACGGACAGAAATTACTAACCTCTTGCCATGGGTGATCGAACTTGTTAGATGGTTCCCCCTCGCTTAGGGCAGGATATATGATTCTATGGGCCTTCATAATATTGTTAATCAAATAATTAACTAGCTAGCTAGCCAGCATACTTATTAGAAAAATTAATACATGGAAATGAATCAATTTTTTTTTTTTTTGTCATTATCTGGAGGGAATAAACAAATTCTTGCTAATCTTGAAGTTATGGTTAAGAGGGAATATTAATTGGTTAGGGAGCCAGAGAATCCAAGAGTGGGGATTCCCTAATCGAGGGTTTCACACCGATTTTGATTTGGTTCATTGTACCTACAGGAAAAAAACAAGGTCAAAACCGCCCCTACTCCACTTCCCGCTTATCAATGCATAAGTAATTACTAATTAGTAATTAGCCCCCTAAAAAAAGTCATTAGTAATTTGCTTAAACCAAACTAGATTATTTATATATAAAAAATTGAACAGGATCGAAGATTTCCCTCCATGTAATTAAACTCGCGTTAGAACGCCATTGAGGAAGTGACAAATGGCCTAACCCTTTTACGTACGATTGGGTCAATCCAATTTAATTTAATTAATGACGGTTTGTGTTGGGTTAATCCACTTGCAAATCCCGGTGCCTCCGCCGGCGGCGGCCACCCCACCATTCATTTCATCAAGATTCTTCCCCGACACAGACGTAAATCGGCTTTTACTGTTTTTTATGGTACTACTACTAGCTACTAGATAAGCTAGGTGATTAGGGAGAATACGAGTTGGGGAAAACGAGTTAGGGATTTGAGAGCAATGGAGTGATAGATTGAAGAAAAATTGGGGAGAAATAAGTGGCGAAATTCAGAGAGAGAAGTGAGGAAAAGGATGGAAATTTTTTAAGGATTTTGATACCAAGCAAAATTCTGACAAATAACATAAGCCGTTCAGATACACACAGGGGCGTAATCGAAGGGCGATGAGGGGGTTTCATGGCACCTCCTTAAGTCAAATTTTGCCAATCCAATCACAATAAATTACATAAAATTAATTTTATCTGCTAATTTCCAAAATTAATACCGTCTGACGTAACTTATCAGGATGGATTATAAGAGGGTGCAGATTATTAGATGAAATTATTAAAATTTCTATGATAATGATACTTGGAAGATAAAATTGGTTACCATCAATACGCATGTTAATATAAATGTTTTGTGCAATGAAACAAGTTGACTAGCCTTCGAATCGTTGATCATTGTTAAAAATTATTTTCATGCACCCCTTATATATAATTCTGGCTACGCTACTGAATACAAAAAAAAAAAATTATTACTGATACTTCAGGTTGGGTTTATGGACCCGACCCATCTTCCTTGCAAACTTGATTGATCCACGAGTGTCACTCGGGTCCGTATAAGGTTTTATAATTTTGCTGATATATGTACTTCAATTTTTTTTTATATAAATGATTTACATATTATGAATGTGTTAATTGTATACTTATTTATGGCTGATTACAATCCGAAAAGTTTTCTAATTGCATTTTTCGGATCTTTACTTATTAGTCTCCAATGACCCCATGACTAAAAGGTATTTATCAATAGTTCTAATAAGAGCCTCAGAAGTTTTGATTTCAGATTTTTTTCCCGCATAGCTTTACTCGATTATATGATTAGAAATTATACTGATAAACTTCATTTTGTCTGATTTATAGTTGAAATTTAAATATCCACATCAAAAGAAAGCCAACTCAAAGCAATTCAGAAAAAAATGCTACCTGTTTACTCCATGGAGTATTGCATCAAATAAAAGTAGAAGCTCTTTTTTTTTTAATTCCTCCTCCTTTTCTTTTTGTTATAGACAAATGCGACGGTTGATAGCTAATCAATTTATCGATAAAAAAATCTTTTTAGACATTAAAATGAACAGCTCTATCAAAATTATATCTTTCTTATTATATATACACACTTTTTGTTCTAATTCCTCTTGTCACTCCACTTCCTTTTGGGCTGTGCTGGACAAGCAAAACCGAAGAGTCAAATTTTGGTGGCAGCAGATGAAAGGAGAGAATTATAATGAAAGGAAACAAACTGTGATTGTGCGTGCGTGTGTGAAAGTAAAAGGAAAAAAGGTGTGCTTTAGAATATTATTATTAGAGAAAGGAAGAGTAGAGTGCATGGATTAAAGATAGGTCCGACAAGTAAACAAGGATATCGATGTTATGCCCTTCCATTGCTAGGCAAACACATTGGAACAAAGTGCCATTTTCCTTTCATTATCATATCAGTAAAAAAAAGTTACTTTCTTTGTGGACCCATATAGAAGGTGAAAAAAAAAGCCTGCTACATATATCAAACCACCAAACAACATTCTATTATTCTATTATCCATTGATACTGATGAAAATCAGTATGTATGCATGCCAAGTTGTTAATAGAACCGGAATGTATGTTTCCGGGAAGCTTCGATTTCGATGGAAATGATATACACAATCAAATATTATTCGTTTGTGATATAGGTTAATTTTCCGTGTAAGAATTCAAACCCTGCGTGCATTGTCGATCATAAAACGTGGTCAATCAGTTGATTTGGTGCAAACATATCGGATACATGAATGAATTGTCTCATAATATGATGAACCATCAGCTACCTGAAATGCACGATTAACTCCGTCAACGATTGTGTTGACATTAACAAAATTGTCTATTTATATTTGAGAAAGAAACATAAAAAATGGACTACGTACATTTGTACATGGAAATCAATTAAATCTGTTATCAGGAGATATTACAAAATGTGCTAGCTTGCCTTTGGAGAAAACAACAACAAATATAAAACATAACTCAAACTAAAGTCTAAACTAAACATTTACATTAAACTAAACTCGATGATGATAATAATTTTCTTTAAACTTTGTCGATCCATTTTGACATTCGTAGTCATCAGTTTGAGTCTTGACGGTAACTTATAATATCTCCTGACGAACCCACTAATATTTTGTTATTCTTCTGGATCAACTGGAGTGAAATTATAGGCTTTTTTTTTCCCTGGATCTCTTCCTAGAATTTTCACATGTAGAACAAGAGTTCCCTAAAACTGTCAGTTTCAGTTTCCAGTTTGTCGATTGTGTGTTCCTTTGTGGTGACAAGCACACCCCTGAAAGCTAAAACCCCAGTTGCATGCCAACCCATGTGAGTTGAATAATGGGCTCTAATTTAATTCTGTGGGGGGAAGGTTTTCAGGTTGAATCATGTAGTTTCCAGTGTTGGTATTAAGGTTATATTAATCACATATATATCTAATACAAAGTCCTTGATGTGATCATATCCATCCTCATGATGAGCTATATATATCAAAGGTTCAAAAAGGCATTATGAGTCTTGTTTAGTATCTACTAGAGCAAAATAATCAAACGATTAATACTTACTTAAAAGTTAACAAAAAGAAAAATAGTTCATAAGAAAAGCAAGATAGAAGCTAAACAAGATTCAAGTTCTCACAAACGGGTAAGCAAATATAAAGTGCACAAATGTTGAGATAAATAAGATGAAATTAACAAGGAAAATTGGCATTCGATGAGAGGTAGAGGGGTTGAAGGGAACGAAAGAGAATAGCATAGTAGCAACGAGGAGAAGAGCAGAGGAATTACTTTCGCGTTATGTATGTCTTACTCGCGTTAAATATTTTGATGAGACAATTTAACATTGTCTTGCGCCTCAACATGTCTAAAAATAAACGAAATTACGACTTCTTGAACCCTATTATATATATATTGCTATATATATAGCTGTACTGTGAAGTGAAGTATATATATAGTCTTCCATCATCTTTTTTGCCCATTATAAGCAGCTATATCTCGATAGAATTGAAACTCTCCCATATAGTATGGATCCACTTTTTGTCATGTACTAGTCAACCCATGCATCATCTTAACTATTTTTGTATTGGTCAACTTGTTCCATCTCTCAATCACAGGTTCCCGTTCCCCAGGTGCAAATAAAATAAGCCAAAGAACCAAATTAAACTGATCCACAACTTGTGTTGATCGGTCGATTGATCAATCAAGTGGCAGAAAGCCCTCCACCAATGATAGTACCGTATTTCCCCTACATGAAGGAAATGTACCTCGTTCGTTGGTGTGAGAAAGTGATTAAGATCCATACATACATAAATGTTTTCTGATAATTCGAGTTATCGAAATTAGTTGGTTTGTGATATAGTATCAAAATTGGTTTTTTTTTTTAAATCACATATCAATATTTACTGTTGTATTAAAGCACATGGTATGAGGCATGTGTAAACTTCAAGACATGAATTAGATTTCGTTTGAAGCGGCCTGTAAGTAAGTGGTTAAGACTTATACATGAATCTCTCTTAACACCTCAGAGTTATTGTGACTCAAGGGCGGATGGAGAGTGAAACAAGGTGGGACCCCAGATCTACGCTCACTTAGGAGAAAAAAGAGAGTATAATAGGTAATTGAGAATGAAATTTATGGTGTGTGTAATAGAGAATGATTGATCTTACCAATGTTTGATGTATGATGTACAAATCATATTCAGACATATTGATTATTTTGTGACAAGCTACGTACCAATGGCAATGGTGCCTATATGATCCAATTACGAATCAATTATGTACTTATTCAATACCAGCAACAAAAATTCACCAAGTCATAGCTAATTTGTAAAAAAAAAAAAAAACTTCTTTTCCAACCATGCACAAAGGAAGCTAAGAGTGTAACATACTAACAAGATGGATATATAGGTATAATAGTTAATTGAGAATGAAAATTAAGGCGCGTCTAATTGAGAATGATTGATCGAAAGGTTTCATGTCCGAATCTCGGCGACCGCATTTCTTAAGCACATGATATTCGAATATGTGTAAACTTCAAGCTCATTCGTTAAGTGTGCGTTGGTAAATGGTATAAAATCCATTATTGAACTTCTCCCAAACTCGAATTATGATACTAAACATGTTTTTTCTTACAAAAGAACACCATTCACAAGCGAATGACTAACTAAATCCTGAATAATTGTTTGACACAAAAAGAGCGACATTCATGATATAGCTTTGACTAGTACCAACGCATTTTGGCTTACCAAAATTTCCAAATATAATATTATATCATGGAAGATTAAAAAGTTAACAAAACTATTTTTTAAGACGTATTTTCCTTCTTCTAAATGAATACACCGTAGACTAAATCACGATTACACCTCTATTGAGACCTCCTAGTTTACGACCGCTAGCCAGCTTAGCTGTCATTTCCCATGCAATGCATGCATATAAGCCATATCATACACATACCTATGGGATTACGATTGAAGAGGTGAATGGCTTCTGTACTTTGGTTCCAATTCCCAGCATATATATATGACCAGACAGAATCAGTTTTGGTTACATGAAGAAAGTCCAGATTCATTGGCGTTCAATGGAAACTAGCAGCAGCTGGGCTACGTAATGTTGGAATATGCGTAAACTCTCAACTCCTTGGGCTCGTAAACCATGCAAAAAGCTTGTCGCCAGTCGCCTTCCTGGAAATTGCCTGCTCGATATACTCGATCCCAAATCCGTATACATACATAAGTACCATCCCATTCAACGGGTCAAACCAAGTTCCCAAGCAAAACTATTATATTTTCGTGAAATGCAAAAAAGAATGGATTGTGAAACCATATTATAAATTGTATTGGAATAGTCAGCGGTATGATAGTTTATGTTGAAATTGTTGTTTAACTGTTTTATGTTACTAAAAAAGTTGCCTCCCGATTTAAACTCCAGTAAAAGGTTTTTCAAGACGGACCGTCGAAAACTCACTGTAAGCTCGGGCAGTGGCGGATACATGTATGGTTAAGGGTGTCCCGGGACACCCCTAAAATTTGGAAACACGATTATTCAACCTACGATAGTAATTTGCATATGAGAAAAAAATATTTAAGTAGTAGTGAGACACCTTTAAAATATGGGGAAATGATTATCCAATCTCCCGTAGTAGTTTGCGTATTGGTATAAATAATATTTAAGTAGTAGTTAATGTGATTTAAATTTGAGACACTTCTACTATTAGTTAATATATTTTCAATTACGCTACAACTCATTTGTTATTGTGTTTTAGATCCAAATATAATAGTAAAATGTTATTCTTATCTCAAATTATTTTCAAAACCTAACGATTAAACTCAATTACGGGATATCCTTGTCTAGTAAGATATGTCGAGAGATATTTGTTGAGCAGTATAAACACCGAATGCATTTTATCATTTGATGAAACACGTCTGAACTTTTAATGAAATTTTTATTAGTTAGATATTTTCATATTTAATAATTATTTAATTTAATTCTAATATTTAATTTAATTTTTTATAGAGGACACCCCTACGTGAAATTCCTGGATCCACCACTGAGCTCGGGGAACAAAGAGAAGATGTGTACGAACGAGATATCCACCAACAAGAAGAAGGAAAAAGGGTTGAATGGACGAACTCTCCAAATATTTGGACATAAGAAGATTATGTCCGAATAATTATTTTGATTGTTAATCATTACAATTTTCGGAGGATACTGAATTTTGCTGAAATAAAAACGGTTCATTTCTATGTATATCATATCTACAATACGGTTTACAAATACAAACAAAAAGCAAAAAGTCTAATGAATTCTGGTAGTGGATTAGTATTATTCGGGCAATGTATATTCCATTAACATCAAAACAAACATTACGTTACATTAGACTACATATTTAACAAAAAAATTGATTAATTAAACGCTGCATTATTAATTAATAATATTGTCCAGCAGAAAGAATCCAATAATCATCTCCATGGCGGCCCCAGAATAGAAAAGGCATCGTCTACCAAGTAAAACATGCACTTCCCTTTCTCTCTTTACATCCAAATGGACACTTGAATATTCATCCCAAAAAACATTTAACACTTGAATATCAAGTTGAACTAGCTATGTCTAAGAACCGTTGGATTGAGAATCCGACGTTTGTAAGAGTGCCTTGGAGCTCCATATACATCAAAGTAATTGTGATTAGTAACGCAGCTAGAATTTCATTTAAGATGATGCATTAAAAAATAATATAAAATAATTTTCGAACAACAACTCAGTATGTAGTTTCATGTTTCATAATATAAACTTATTTTAAAATTAAAGAATTATTCAAATTATCAATTTTGTTTCACTCGATTAGACTGGTCAACTATTTCATTGCAGAAAATTGTATATGAACATGTGTATTGACAATAAATAATAGCAAACTAAACCTAATTTCATAAACAAATACATTGATGGGAACCAATTTTCTCTTCTGATTATTGTTATCCTTGAAAGTTTATTGAGTTCCTCTAACAATCTGCATAACACACCCATCTTGATAAAAACATTTTTTTGAATAATTGATAAAAACACATTAATGTAGATATTCGTAGGTAAAATTAGTTTATATAATTGATTGTGGTTGGATGTTAAAAATTTGCCAATTAACAAAGAGGTTTGGGGTTCAAATTTCATTATTGACAAATTAAAACTTCTAACTTTTGGTGGTTTCTCCAAATCAAGAGTGTGCCATGGAACCCCTCTTATTAGCTGCTAGCTCCGCTCCTGATTGTGATATGTCATTGACACGAAGCACACTTTAATATTTAGTAATAACTTTTTTCTCATGTTCACAGTGTCAGAACAATCGTATGATTAGAAATCAAATTAGTTGAATGTCTCTCTCTATATAAAGATGTGGTTGTTAGTACACTCTCATATATTTGGGGTGCATGTTGTATATCCAATCTTATGGTTGTCATTTCAATAATCTAAAATTTCATTTCAAAAAGATCTCAATCGTTAATTGTGTAACAATAAGTAAGAAAGCTTACATAAAACCACATACGATTTGCTTATATGTTAAGCATCTCAAAAACTTCACCTTGTAAAACTTCAAAAAATCATCTAATGACACATATATAATATAATGAAACCATAAAATTGCATGATTTTTATAAATTTAAATCATCATCATCGTCGTATTTAATCGGATATCGATGGACTAAAATTTATAATTTCTGATTACCATCTAATATTAGAGTCTAATATATATAACCATATTACATCCAAATGCACTCATACCTACTACGCTTAAGCAACTAAGCCGAATTAATCACTAAAAATTAAACGCGAAAAAACAAAAGTTCCGCTTGATAATTATCCCCTTCTACTTTCAAAATAATTCCCTTCCTAATTCCCACCAAAAAGAAAATTCCAA
Source organism: Linum tenue (assembly GCA_946122785.1). NCBI lineage: Eukaryota > Viridiplantae > Streptophyta > Magnoliopsida > Malpighiales > Linaceae > Linum > Linum tenue. The sequence goes on along the minus strand of CAMGYJ010000004.1, from coordinate 50,060,107 downwards.
GCCTACGCGCGTAACAACAAAGAGCCAACAAAAGGACAAAACGAACTAAGCAGTCAGGAAACCCCATCCCACGCGCTGGCACTGCACGTGGGAATAATATGGATGAATCGCGGTAGTGATCGCAATTATCATTCTCTGTAGCCCGCCCCCTGCCCTTCTGTTTCCCTGTCCCTCACTCGCCCCTCTTCCCCTCTATTTCTAATCCCCAATTTCCCTTCCTTCCCCTTCCCTGCAAAATTCCTCCATCTTCAAAATCCCCCTTTCCTTTCCTCCGATCTCCCTCCCCATCTTTCTCCGACCACCGTCTCTCATCTCCGAAACCAACCCTCTTCCGCCAATTTTTCCTACTCACATGGCCTGGCTGGTCAGAGTGAAGTCCGCGATCTCCAACTCTGCCACCACCATCCTCCCCCGATCGGCGAAAAAACAGAGCGTCGGCGTCCTGGCCTTCGAGGTCGCCGGAGTAATGACCAAGGTGCTCCACCTCTGGCAATCCTTAACCGACAAGAACATAATCCGACTCAAGAACGACTGCATCGCCCTCGAGGGCGTCCGCAAGATCGTCTCCAACGACGAGTCCTTCCTCCTGGGCCTCGCCTGCGCCGAATTGGCGGAGAATCTCCGCCTCGTCGCCAAATCCGTCGCCCGGCTCAGCCACCGCTGCGCGGGCACCAACCTCCGCTGCTTCCACCTCGCCTTCGACCGGTTCGCCGACTCGGGCCACGACCCGAACGGGTGGGTCCTGGGCTGGAAGGAAATGGAATTGAAGAGCAACAAGAAGATGGACCGCTACGTCACCGTCACGGCCACGCTCCACAAGGAGATGGAGGAGCTGTCGGCGCTGGAGACCGCGCTGAGGAAAGCCGTCGCTGCCGCGTCGGGGGACGAAACGACGACGAAGGAGCAGAAGATCGCGGATCTCCGGCAGAAGGTGTTCTGGCAGAGGCAGGAGGTGAAATCTCTCAAGGAGAGATCACTGTGGAACCGGAGCTTCGACGGCGTCGTTTCGATGCTGGCGAGATCGACTTTCACCGTCCTCGCGAGGATCAAGCTGGTTTTCGGGATCGGATCTCAGGGTTCGCTCCCTACTTACTTGCCGAGGAGCCTCTCTGCCTCTGCGACCGTGTACCCGACCGAGAACCAGACCGGTTCGACCTACGTCTCCGGCCCGCTGGCGAAGAGCGTGAAGAACGGTTCGGCCGGCGCCGCCACCGACGGGTTCTTCAAATCGAATTCCCAGCTCCTGAAACCGCCGACGACCACGCTGGGAGCGGCGGCGCTAGCCCTGCACTACGCGAATCTAATCATAGTGATGGAGAAGATGATCAAATCGCCCCAATTGGTCGGCGTCGACGCCCGCGACGATCTGTACTCGATGCTGCCCAACAGCGTGAGATCGGCGCTCCGGGGGAGGTTGAAAGGGGTCGGGTTCACGGCGACCGACCCGGGCCTCGCCGGCGAGTGGCGGGACGCGCTGGGTCGGGTCCTGGGCTGGCTGGCGCCGTTGGCGCACAACATGATCAAATGGCAGAGCGAGAGGAGCTTCGAGCAGCAGAATTCGATCCCGAAAACGAACGTGATGCTGCTACAGACCCTGTATTTCGCGAACAAGGAGAAGACGGAGGCCGCCATCACCGAGCTGCTGGTGGGTCTGAACTACATCTGGAGGTTCGAGAGGGAGATGACGGCGAAAGCTCTGTTCGAGTGTGGGAACTTCAGTGGGCTGCTAATGAAGCCTCAATGTAGTAGTAATCCAATTGCTGGTTCGGGATAGGATAATCGAGAAGGAGACTGGAGGGTTCAAATCAAAACCGTCCTCCTCTGGGTTTCCTTTTCTTCTTTTGTGTACCCATTTTTCATCTCTTTTTCTTTGAGATTCTTCTGATGGATTGGGTTTTGATCTGCCTCAGATTGAATGGTTTTGAGGGTTTTTTTCTTGTTATTAGATGTAAATGAAAGTATGAATATGATAAATGATAATGGTGATTTGGGAGAGTAATTAATCTTGAGTATGATGATTGGATGGAGTTTTGCTTTGATGATCATGTGAACATATTCCTCATTTTAGAACTAAATTCTTTTCTGTTGGGTGTTGTCATTATTGGTATGTGCAACTATACATACTAGCCCTACAAACTCGATCAAGATTCTTGCTATGATTCATTTCATAATGGGTTGTGAAGGGTAGAAAGCAAAACTTAAATAATAGTATGTTTGACCCACACTTAAGTTTCAACTATCATCATCTTGCTCCACAAATAGACTAAAGATCGTCGATATTTTGAATTTGAAGCTCGTTTGTAGGAATGGCAATGGGGCAGGTCCGGGGCGGGTTTCTTGGTACCCAGACCCGCCCCGTGGCAGGGCGGTTCCAGGTTGGGTAATTGATCACGGGTCGCGGGTCGGGGCAGGTCGACCCAATGGGTATGCAATTTATATGAAAAACATTAGAAATATTCGTTATTTTTATTATAAGACTAAGAAAACAAACAATATTATGACAATTGTAGTTAAATTATTGGAGAAATTGAGGTTTTCACTAATTTACAATTTTATTATAGCTAAAATATGATGCAATTAAAGGAAAATTCAAATTAATTTGACTAAGATTACATGTAATTTAGACAAGAACGGGTCGAGAATGGGGCGGGTCAGGGCAGGTCGGGTCGATGAGACTACCCATACCCGCCCCGCCCCGCCTACGGGGCGGGTCGGACCCGGCCCAAAACAGGTCAAACAGGTCGGGTAAAACGGGTCAGGTCAAAATTGCCATCCCTACTCGTTTGTAACCTTTAATTTTCTTTTGATTCGGGACATTACGAATTCGATAATTTAGGTACTAAGATTATTCATATAGAAAGAATAAGTGGATTTTGAGAATTTGTAGTTTTAAAAACATAAAACAATGCACATAATACACACACTAAATGAACTATAAGTGCTAAATATCACAAAAAATTAAGATTCATTTCCATGTACAAAGAATACGTTATATATTCTCAATTTCTCATTGCATGCATCAGTGTTTAAATCAAGTAAAAAAAATTGGATTTGAATTTATGTAATTATTTTTCGTTATCTAATAACAATAATAATTAATGAAAAATCATGATTAAAAAATGAAATGAAAAAAATTAAATAAATTCAAAATCGAAATTTTTTATTTCGGGTTCGCTGTCATGACAGGTGACCTGACACTTGACTAACGATCAATGGAGTTAACCGTCCGTCTTTACGGTCAAAACCCGCGTCGGGCCAAACAAATAAGTTTAGTGCATAATTCAGGCGAGGAGAGTAATTTCAGAAATCACGAACCAAAGTAGAAAGTTTGAGTATAATTCGGACAAAAATAAGATAGTAACCAATTTGTTTATGATTAGTGATAATTTCACCCATAAACTAGTGTACTTATGTAAGTCTTTTATGTTATAACACATGAACGATTTTGTCAACAAATAACCAATGGTTCTATAACAATTAACCCGTTGAACCATCAACCTGTAATTTTTTTTCTCGGTAATTCAACCTGTAATTTTTCAATCCACATCCGATACAATTTTGAAAAGATTGAAAATAATAAAATATAAATAACCCCACACAAATTTTCTTCCAATATTCGTACATTTTCGCGATAATCGTAATATAATCGAGAAGATAGATCGATCGATCATGCAAGAGTTCAATCCAAAATGACAATGATTAGGGGTCAGTACACATGACGATACACAAAATGAAAATGCACTTAGACAAACACCTATTCAGAATGTGTATTATTGTATAAAAGCCATTGGCTAACTTACATAGAGAAGCGGCTGGGTCGATCAACTTTGATGGGGCCTCCCCACCAAGAAAATAAGATTTGTGATCACGCACTTAGTTTAATCAAAACGTCACGTAATGGAATCTTGTCAATGCCCACTCGTTTGTGCTACTACTACTACTAGTTGTTGCTTAGCTTTAAATTTGTCGTCTCAATGATTAAAGGCGTACACTAGAAACTCTTCTCCACCCATATAACACTATTCTGCAGACACCAAGGGGTCCATCGACCTTATCCAGAGAACAACACAAACCGCAATCACCCAAAGCTCCAACCGTGAAACAATGGTGGCAGATAAGATCTGCCCACCCAAGCCTCGACAGGCCGTATATGAGTGCACATTCACATCACCAGGCGCGGCCGAAACCGCTAAAACAAAGAGACCGCGAAGGGATTCGTCGAATCAGTAATCGTGTATGATAACACATGCTACACACATTAGAGAACATGCAAGATGGTAGTTACGACTTTGCGTTGCGCAACATCGTTCTTTTCGTTGGAATGTATCATCTTTCCCAGATGCTGAGTACAGGATTTGCTCCCTTCGAAGGGACCCTCGACATACATGTATGATGTCTACAAGTGGAGAGTGGCCGATCAACCACCATCCAAAAAACAACACAGCTCACAGGATTTGATTCATGATCGTCTTCCTTATTATATGTTCTTAATTATTTAGTTTTAAGAACCCCACAAAAGAAAGAAGAAAATAGGAGCTCCTGCTGCTGGGGCAGAGATGGCTATGATGCCTAGATTGGAGCTTTCCTGAGTGCTCTTTTTTGATACATCACACGTGTGGCCGCCAGCAGTTTGATGCCCTAGCTAGCAGGGCAATAATTGGGGGGGCATTGCATCGGATTGGAACAAGAACAGAAGCTTGAAAGTAACCAACAAAAATGGCGGAAATTGAGTTGAAAAAACAAGACTTTCATTATAGGTGAAGAGAACCCATCTTAGTATGTGTGAGTTTGTGCTCTGTAACATTAGAGGAACAGATACAGCTGGGAAGCTGAAGAATGGTTTTTTACAGAGATGATGAAACTATATGCACAGCCTAACCCTAATGAAGCATCTATCTAATGCAAGCACATACAATGGAGCTCTCTCTCCCTCTCTATAGTGTACATAAACAGAAGTGAGAACAATAGTGTACAGAAGCCTCCCCTCTTCCCCAGAAGTTCACCTGATGCCGCGGCTCACTCTGTCATCAGCTTTTCGGCCTCGAGCCTTCAAGGGAAAGAACCTGTACAAACAGCGCTTCCTTGGAAGGATGAATGCAGGACTCCCGGGGATCGGCAAACAATGGCGGATTCAAACACTACAGTTCTAACCCCTAATTATGTACACACCAAAGCTACAGACTTGAAGCAGGAATAGGAAAAGGAAAGAAAAAACAGTAAGAAACCCTAATCACAGACGCAGGATGACACCTAAATGCAGACACGATTGATTCTTTAAATCCCTTCTAACCTCAATTCGATTCTTTTGACCCTAGGGATTTTGATCTACTATTACCCTATATTCATCAACTTACCTGTGACCCGTCGCCGGGGAAACTCTAGACCCGATTCTCCAGCTTATCGGAATCGACGGCAGGATTCTGCTGCTCAAGAATCCGGCGCCCGAAACCCTTGTAGTCGAAGGAGCACCGATGCTCCTCAGGGTACCGGTGCTTACTACAGAACAGTTTCTTGCACCGGCACTTGAATCCCAGCAATCCTACCCGCCTTCTGCAACTACCGCAGTTCTTATCTTCCTTCTTTACCGTCTTGGAGGTAGTATCGGTGGCGGAACCGAATCCAAACGTGAAAGTGGACGGATCAAAAGAACGGCCGCGGGTGGGGAAGAAGCCGCTATCTACGCTAGAGAAAAAGCTAGAACCTGATGACGAAGAAGACGAGGTGGTTCGGAACGATTTACCGCTAAAGAACGAGTTGTTCTCAGTACCGGCGGCGGCGGCGGTTGTGGCGGTGGTCTCCCTGCGGTCGAATCCGGAGAAGGGAACGACCTTCGCGTCGCGAGGGAAATAGAAGGGACGCTTCGTGCCGACTGGCTTCTCGATCGTGGATTCCGCCGCCGTCGCTGGCTCGTCATCGTCGAGATCTCGTTTCTTGGTTTGCTGGTCGCAGTTAGGGCAGATGTGGCCTTTCTCCGCCGATCCGAACAGCGCGCATCCCTTGATGCACGCCGACAACGGCTCCATATCTCCTTGCGGCTCCATATCTCTCGCTTCTCTTCTCTGTTGTCTATCGAATCGCCGATCGCCTGAACGTAATTCTGATTTCTTGGATTGGTTTCTTGATCGAAATTCTTCGATTCGATTTGGGGGAAATTGAATTTGAACTTAGAGCGATGCATATAAAGTGGATGGTTCGTCTGAATAGGCAATAAACCGCCTTTCTCCGTCGGCCACACGTTTGCTGATTCGCATGTCGATGTCCAGGCCCAAAACAACAATGGACTGTGTTTGGGCCGGACCGGATGAATCTTGGTGGGCTTTTGTGCCAGTACTGATTTACGTGTCCCGATTGGATAGTAGTAAGTAAGAACTAGTCTTCCAGACTTCCACGCTGCCATCATAACGTTGACTCACCAACTTCACAAAAAGAGCAGGTAAGCTGAAACTCAGTACCAGAAAGATGGTTCAGTTAAACAAGCACACACTTGGTACATTTTGGAAGACTGCCTAACCCCACTAATGGCGACTCTATAAAACTGGAAGAAGAAACACAGTTGCAGACCAAAATGAATTGAGCTGCCATTACATCCTGAAAAATGGAATCGAAAGAGGGAATAGAGACTTCGAGGAGAAGGCATATCAGGGAGCCACCTTCAGTTCCATTTCTCTGGGAAGATAAGCCAGGGATAGCCAAGAAGGGATGGAAGCCCGTGGTTGCTCCTCCTGTGGTCACGCCGCTTCCATCATTGCCGCCAGTCAAGCTCATCGCTTCAGTTCCCTTTAAATGGGAAGAAAGGCCCGGGACTCCACTGTCCCGTTTCTCGCAGCCATCATCACTCGACGACGAGGGGAAACTTGCTTCGCAAGTCAAGGTGCTTCCTTTACCACCAGCTCTGATGTACTCAGAAGCAGATACTAAGAATGTTGATGATGATGACGACGATGACTGGTACCAGAGATCACCGTCATCTCTGTTTGGGAATTGCCTGATGTCATCAGCGGCAGTTTCTGCTGCTGTTCCGGTCATCGACGGTGCTTTCTCGATGGATGAGCAGTGGGAAAGGCCGGCATCGCCCGCTTATGAAAGTGACAGCAGTACCAGTAGTTATGCAACTGGGAGGTCGAGCCTTGTGGGGTCTTCATTCTTGGAATGCTTGTTTCCGTTATATAAAGCAGCTTCTGGTTCTCGTGAGGAGGAGACAGATCTGAAGAATGGTTCTTCCACTCCTCCACTGGAGCTCACCGGCAGAGATATAGTAGATCAAGGAAGTAGCGATGGTGCGCTAGTAGTAAGGAAGCCGCCAACACTTGGAGAACTGATAATGATGAGCAGGAGGAGGAGCGTTCAGAGGAAAGCAAATCAAATGAGGCTACAGAATCCATCAATGGTAAGTAAATCTCTCAGCTTGCTTCCGTTTCCACTATAATTTCAAATGCTCTTGCAACCGCAAGCAAATATCAAGATAAATTAATCTAGTCTAGGGATTTGAAAGGACCTAGTGCACTTGCCTGACATAACAATGTTGCAGGAACTCATGAAGGGGCAACCTTTCAAATGCTGCATCTTTGGAACCGGCATTAAGATGATAGATAGGCTGCAGAAGAAGATGCACCATACAAGACTGGCCCTCCTGTAGTTCTGGTTTCTTGCTCCTAAGAAGCCTGCATTCAATTATCTGTGTGAACTTTCTAAGCAATCCCACTGTTGTGCTGTCAGTTAAGTTTCAGTTTCAATATTTCATACTGCTAGTGAATTCTCCAATTCCTGTAAAAGCATGCAAAGAAGATACAACTTTCAGAAGTATGCTACTTCCTGAAGCAAGTCACAAGCCCTGCTATTCCAAGTAGAAATTTGTTGTAAACTTTGATCTGTTATTCCCTTGGATGATTCTACGAAAGATCTTGAAGGTTGGGTCCCATAAAGAGCAAAAAAACGCAAAAAAGATTTGTATTAGGCAAAATTGATCCTATTTCAATGACCAGATTTACACATTTCAGCAACTTTCCCAATCCGTTCCATGACAAGAGGAACATCTTCTTCAGCTAAAGCTGTAAAACAACACCTGAACCATCCAGGTTCTATGCAATGGCAGGCTGAACCAGGAGTTACATTGACTTTACCAACATTCAACAGCTTATCCCATAGTTCAAGTTCCCCCTTCTCACTATACAAAGCTATCAGAATACTCATATCAGCCCAGCAGTATAACCCTCCACTGCTCTTTGCACACCGGATTCCTAACTGGTCAAGACCACCAACAAATAGGTCATACATCCGCCGGATCCTCTTTCTATTGGTTTCGATATATTCCTCGATAAACTTGGCATCCGAAAGCATTGAGATTAAGAGCCTCTGAGTTGGAGCAGAAATGGAAGAGAACCTAGTAAGCCTTTTTGCAGCAGCCAGGACATTTTCATTGTAGGAATAGACAACCCCAACCCTGAATCCTGGAAGAGACAGGTCCTTTGACAGGCCATATATAATATGAACCCTGCTCTTATCAAATTCTTCTCCTTCAATAATTTCTGCCACGCTCACAAATTCCTCTGCTGTTCCATAGAGAGACCCAGCAAATATTTCATCCGATATAATGTGAATATTCTTCTCCTGTGCAAAGTCCAGTAACTCATAGAGCGTCTCTCGTGACAGTATATTGCCAACAGGGTTTGAAGGGTTGGAAAATAAGATTCCTCGAACTTTCAGACCCCGTTTCCTTGCCTGGTTGTAAGCTTGATCGAGAGCAGTGACGGTCAACATGAAGTTATCTGTGCTGCGGCAGTGGACTGGTATTAACTCCACTCCTGTTCTAAATTTGATATCCCTGTCAAATCTGCGGAAAGATATGGATAAACGTTGATTACATCACTAGCTCTCGTATCTACGCTAAAAGAAAACTACCTAACAGTATGTAGAATAATTACCCAGGATAGTACGGGGTGGGGATTAGAAATGCATTTCCATGGTCTGCCAAGCAAAAGGTTAGTATTTCGATAGCTGGAGTTGCACCAGCCATCAATACCATTTGTGATGGATCAAATGAAACCCCTTTCCCCATTACCCGAGACATGAAATCTGCCATAGCCTGCAATACCCAGAAAGGAAGGGGGAAATAAGGAAAGTAAGTTAATGAATAGAGCTACATTAGTCTCCATATGAACATAATTCGTCTCTAGGTCAATTTCATTTAGTCTCTAATTCACCAAAATCCTCCAAACAAAGTTCTTATCAGCTAGCTATCAAGCAAATGGCATAGAACTCCCAGAGAAACGCCACCTTCTGTCTGCATGGGAATTTTCACATTGAACTACCGCTACCTTACTACACTAACGGCCTGATAAGTCCTATTTGGGTACTAACTTAACACTTATCTAAGACGAGAAATGAAAGCTGGAAATGTTCAAATCGAACTAAACCGCTAGCTTAGAGTTGTTATCATACCACTTTCAGCTCCATCAACCCATCAAATGGTTGGTAAGTGGCCATGCCATTGATACTCAATTCAGCACCATCGCCACCCATCAGCGAGTCCATCAAATTCTCCTTCATCCATCTCTCAATCAAATCGAAACACAACTGCAACCACCACCAAAAAAAAATTCAAGTCAATGGGGAAAATAACAAAACAAAAAATTTAGACCAAGAATTGGGGAAATAGTAACAATCACCGTATTCTCGGACAATCCAAGCTGAATAATCCCCTCGGGATTATCCACCCGATGAAACGGATCCCCGGCGACCTTATCCAACCCGACATAGTACGGCGAGTCATTGGGTTTGGCAATCGCCATCCCGCGAGAAGACAACCGGACGGGCACAATCGACCCGCGGCCGAGCAAATTGGAGCGCGATGAGGTCCGCGCCAAATCCCCGAGGTTCGGGGAAGAAGAGGACGGGGACGGAGGGTTCGAGGAGGACGCCGGCGGCTTGGGCGAGCGGTGGCGCTTGAGGTACAGCTGGAGGAAGTAGAAGAGAGCGCAAGGGATGAGGGAACCCAGGATGAGCCCTCCCCTGCCCTGGACGACGCCCTGGAGAGGGACGACGAGTCTCATTCCGTTGCCGGCGGCGGCGCGGGGCTTTGGCGACGGCGGTTCTGGTTCGGAGGATGGGGATTCGGTCATGGGACCTCGGCGCGGGTCTCGACTGACCCGCTGCGGGGAAGGCGATCGGAGGGATGGCGTCAATGGGAAGTAAGTGGAAAGTGTGAGAGTGGAAGAGGAGAAGAGAAGAGGAAAGGGAGTGAGAGAGAGCGTAGCCGTTCGTTGGAAGTAAAGAGGGTGAGAGGGAAAGAAAAGATTTCGGCTCTGGGGTTGGGGGCGGGGGTTTGGTTTTTGGTGGTTTAGAAAATTTTGTAGGGAGCCTGTGTTTCGGCTGAGTTTACAAAGTTATAGTGGATATATTCTCCTGCCACTATTGATATTTGATAGCAATTTGGACCCTTGCTGCTGCGAGTATTACTCAACCTGACCAGAGAAAGAATTATGGCTCAGAACATAGGGAAAGTGCTCCGGTTTTTTAGGAATCGTAGGAAAACCCTAACAACTGGGGAAGCTAGGTTTTTTCTCTCTCACCTGAGATGGCGGTTGAGGCACCAGCGATAGCGTCAATGGGGAAAGGAAAACCCCCTGACATTGCTGGAGGGGTTTGACGACCCGTTGAAGCCTCTTCCTCCCTAATGGAATGTCTGCAATGGAATTGACACAGGCCAAAAAACGAGCCCGAGCGCTGGACTTTACGTCTGATATCGTCGAAGTGGAAGATATCACAGAAGCTGGGATGGAGACTGAGCAGTCGAAATCAACGGAACAAGAAGGTTGAACAGGAGGAGCGAGACGCCTTTTTAGTGAGGTCATTCAGCAGGATAAGTGGTACATTGAGGAATCGGATACGGAGGACGCGGAACAAAGGGAAAGAGAGGAAGATGATGTAGTAGAAGAAGGAACCAATGACCCAAAGTGCCCCACGATCTGCTTCTCTGTGGTCAAAAAGATTCGTTGGTGGCAAGAGTGGCGATCAACCTTAGTTGTGAAGGTTTAGGGCGGAAAGTCCCACACGTACCACTTGTGAAAATACTCAATTTCCTGTGGGGACTGTCACGACCTTACTCTCAATCGTGCGGCCCTAGCTCTCAATTTCGTTAAAGCGCTATGCAGCCTTCTCTCAAACTCACAAACAAGCAAAGAAGCAAGAACAAGACAAAGGAAGTGGGAGAACTCTCTAGTGTGTATTACTCTAAAAAATGATGGAATGAGTACAAATGAGAGAGATGACTCCTTATGTAGGCCTCTCCACATACAAGGCATCAATGCCCCTCATCTCTATCCCACATCAATACACCTATAAAGTCCCCCCATAATGCACTTTATAAATGTCACCCATTATGTGACTTATAAGTGCACCATTAAGCTCTCTTAAGGTGGAGAATCCTAGGAGCATCTCTATGCTACTAGTCTTCCATACATGCCACATGTGCAGCCGCCATGTTGCCACCTTGTTGGTGCCATGTCATCTGCCACATGTGACATCCTCCCCCACCTATGCTCGCGACGCCCTCGTCGCGTCCTCTTGATGGAAAGCCTCGATCAATTTCGTGTTTTTCCAAAGCGTGAGCTCTTTCTCCCAAGTTGCTTCACTCTCCGGAAGGTTGCGCCACTTGACCAAGTATTCCACGAAACTTGGATGTACGCCACGATGAGGAATGACACGACGCGCCATGATCTCTTCGACTTCATGGTCATGTGTCTTGGTGATGAGTGTTGGTGTGCGATGCGACTCTCTTCGCTGCTTGTCCTCCTTGTCTTCATGGAAAGTTTTGAGTTGGCTCACATGAAAGATCGGATGGATCTCCAAGTGATACGACACCTCCACCTTGTACGCCACCTTGTCAATCCTCTTCACAATGGGGAATGGTCCTTCATAGCAGTGAAATAGTCCCTTGTGCACGTTCTTGAGATGCTTGAAGCGGTGAGGGTAGAACTTCACCATCACCGTGTCTCCCTCTTCAAACTCCAAGTGTCGCCTCTTCTTGTCCGCCCATTTCTTCATCTTCTTACTAGCGCGGGCTAAGTAAGACTTGGCCATCTCCATCTTCTCGTGCCAGCCTTTAGCGAACTTGTAGGTTGTCGGACTGTTGCCTCTATACCCCGTTGCCACCGTCGTAGGTGTCAAAGGTTGCTGTCCCGTCGCAACTCGAATGGGCTTGTGTTGGTCAACTCGCTGCAGTGCAAGTTGTATGAAAATTGTGTTGTATCCATCAACTTCACCCAATCTTGCTGGTTTTCACTCACGTAGTGTCGCAAGTACACCTCCAACAAGGCATTCACCTGCTTCGTCTGTCCATCGCTTTGAGGATGAAATGTCGTCGAGATGTTCAAGTCGGAGCCCATGATCTTGAACAACTCCAGCCAAAATCGGCCCAATACTTGACCACGTTCTTGAAGAATAATCGCGCCGCATCGTCTGCTGTCATGTCTTTTGGCCGAGGGATGAACACTCCATACTTCCAGAACCCGTCCACCACAACCATGATGCAACCGCATCCATTGACTTTGGGAAGTCCGATGATGAAGTCCATGCTTACACTCTCCCATGGTCGTTGGGGCTTGGGCAAGGGCTCTAGCAAGCCTTTCAGGCTTCTATGATCCATCTTGTCCTGTTGGCACACAAGACAAGTCTTCACATATATCTCCACGTCGTCTCTTATACACGGCTAAAAGTATGCTTCCTCGATGAGTGCTTGTGTTCTCTCGATGTCGGGATGGCTCGCACACTTGGAATCATGGCACTCCTTCATGATCTCCTTTCTCAAGTTTTCCCATCTTGGCACGAACACACGCTCTTCCTTGGTCATGATGAGCCCATCCTTCATTCAAAACTGTCGAGTCTTACCTTGCTCGATGTACTCCGCTATGGTTTTGACGAAGGGGTCATGGCCAAGGCCTTCGACGATCCGCTCCTTCAAAGGAAACACGGGCTAGTTGATGCTTACGGCTGCACTCTTGCGGCTAAGAGCATCTGCAATAGAGTTCGCCTTGCCTGGATTGTACTCCATGATGAAATCGAACTCGGCCAGAAAATCTTGCCACCTCGCTTGCTTAGGGGTGAGCTTTTTCTGTGTGAGAAAGTAGCTCGTTGCCACGTTGTCCGTCTTCACTACGAACTTCGACCCCAACAAGTAGTGCCTCCACGTGCGCAAGCAATGCACCACGACCTTCATCTCCTTCTCTTGGACCGTGTATCGTCTCTCCGTCTCGTTGAGCTTCCGACTCTCGAAGGCAATAAGATGCCCATCTTGCATCAAAACACCACCAATCGCGAAGTCTGATGCATCAGTCTGCACTTCGTAGGCCAACGTTGGGTTGGGGAGCAAGAGCACGGGCTCCTTCAGCACCGCTGCCTTAAAGGCCTCGAATACTTCTTGGCACCTTTCTGACCAGTCCCAATCCTTGTTCTTCTTCAAAATATTCGTCAAGGGTGCTGCAATGTTGATGTAGCCCTTGATAAACCTCCGATAATAGTTGGCAATGCCGAGGAATGACCGCAACTCTGACACCTTCCTAGGTGGCTCCCATTCTTGGATTGCCTCCACCTTCGCCCCATCCATCTTCAACTTGCCTCCACCGATGATGTGCCCCCAAGAATGGAACCTCCATGGCGGCAAAAATGCACTTCTCCCTCTTGACATACAACTCGTTGTCGCGAAGGACTTGGAAGACTTGACGTATGTGCTCGGCATGCTCATCGAGTGTTTTGTTGTACACTATGATGTCATCCAAGTAGACCACGACAAGCCGGTCCAAGAATGGCTCGAACACTTGATTCATCAAATTAAAAAACGTGGGTGGTGCGTTGGTGAGACCAAATGGCATCACAAGAAACTCATAAGAGCCATACCTCGTCACACAAGCTGTCTTTGCCTTGTCGCCCTATGCTATCCACACTTGATAGTAGCCCGAGCGAAGATCAAGTTTGGTGAACCACCTTGCATCTCCAAGCTGGTCGAACAAGTTGGCAATGTTGGGAATCGGCCACTTGTTCTTCACCGTCAACTTGTTGATGACTCTATAGTCGATGCACATACGCAACGACCCTTCCTTCTTTTGAAACAGCACCAGTGCTCCAAAAGGTGACTTCGATGACTGCATGTAGCATGCGTCCACCAAGTCCTTGAGCTGCCTCCGCAACTCTTCTAACTCTGGTGGCGCCATGCGGTATGGTGCTTGTGAAGGGCGCTTCACTCCTAGTTCCAACTCAATCTTGTGGTCCACCTCTCTTCTTTGTGAAAGCTTTTTGGGCAACTCTGATGGCATCACGTCATCGAACTCTTCGAGGACGCCTTCGATGATGGGAGTTGTGATTCCCGTAGAGCCTCCTTCTTCCTCCATCTTCAAGAACACAAGAAATGTTGGCTCATTCTTCTTGAACCCCTTCAACACCTGCATAGCGGACAAAGCACTATGGGGGCCATCTTCTCTCAAGAGATGGACCGCATAGAACTCTCCTTCCTTCTCCAGGCACATCGTGTTGGAGTTGGGCTTCAAGAGCACTCCCCACTTGTCGAGGAAGTTGATGTCGTGGATGATTGGGTGATCGTCCATGGTGACGACGGAAAAATTGATGAGGTCTTTCCACTCTCCAAGCTTCACTGGCACGTTGTGCGCAACTCCATGGATCTGGATGGACTCCGAGTTGATCGTCTTGAGCCTCCCTTGCCCCTTCTCGTAGGCAATGCCCAGCCGGTCCGCCTCCTCGATGTGAAGGAAGTTGTCTGTGGCACCGGTATCCACCAAGGCTTTTGATTCACCTTGCATGAATTGCGCTAGAACATAGCACCTCCCACGCTTGCTCTCCTTAACGTCGGTCTTCACCGCGCCAAGCTTGCGGATTGAGCCAATCTTGGCGTCCACTGCCTTCGGCTCTTCATCTTGAGCTTCCATGGCCGCCAATCTCGCCTTCCTTGGGCAGTCTCGCACTCGATGTGGTCCATCGCAAAGGAAACAAGATACGGTTTTGGTTCGTACTTACCCCCTTTGCTTGAACCACCTTGTTGTTGTTGAGTGCGAGGACCCTCCTTGAAAGGTTGACGCGGTGATAGGGCAAAAGCGTATAGCTTCAATTCCTATCTTGTAGTAAAACCGGGAAGTCCGGGTATCGTCTCTCAGGGACTGGTACAACCTTAAATTATATCAATTCTATGGAGCAAACTATAGGTGAAAAGAATTTAAAGTGACTAATTTCTAAAAGCGAAATAAACTAAACAAATTAAGCAAATGAAAACTTTCGGGAGAAATTCAATGGAGAAAGCTCTGGGAGAAACACCGGAATTCACTATCTATCATATCCAAATCAATTCACTTTTCTGATCAATTTAATCCATATCTCTACAGCCAGGATATCACTACTGTGCTAGCTATCCCTGTCGGGAATTGCTACGTACTAAACAATCAATTCAAATCCTACTGTCGTAGCTCAATGAATTAATTACTTAGCCTGAAGATCAATATCCCAATCAAGATCGCACAGTACTATGTCACATAAAATAGGTTTAGTTATAAGGGTTTCACTGTCGCTAATAACCTAATCAACTACAAATCATTGTATTGGTGGTCAGTCAATACAAAACATTAAATAATTTCATGCAATAGAGATGGGAAGAAAAGAATTATGAATCAATCCATCAAATATAGAAATAGCTACATCCTATGGTGTTTCCCCCAGAAATCGGGGTTTAGTTCATGATGAAAATAAAATAGGCAATTATGTTCTTGTTGTTCATCATGATATTAATCAATGAATAGGACAGAAAATACTCGAAAACCATCGCACAGCTAGTCGCTCCAAAAGATCTCGCGCTGCTACTTGCGTCCCGATTATTCAGTCCCTCCGCTGCGCTCTCTGTCTTCCAAGAAATTCCGCCCTCCTCCTCTAAATTGGACACCAAGCTCTATATATATATATATATATATATATATATATATATATATATATATATATATATATATATATATATATATATACTCCCACTCTCCAAAACGACGATGTCCTTCCCCTCACTACAGAACAACAGACTTGGGCCAAATAAATGCTCCAAAGAATGCCCTCTGCTCCATTTCACGTCCCAGTCAAAGTCTCTTGCGGTCCAAATAATTCCCCAAGAATTCTTCCTTCACAAAGATACAAACAAGTTGGGTCTTTTAATTCCAAGCGTAATTCCAGCCCAAAGCTACTTGTTGGGCTTCAAGTCCAGCTCGTACTCGCTATCTGCAACTTCTGAATACATGTGCGACCACTTTCTCTATTTTCTCACCTAAAAGCACACCAAAACTCTAACACAAGATGGTAATGGCTTTTCAACCATTGCGGATTAATTCTCACTCAAATAGCACCGATCGGCTTAAACATACCATGGGATAGTCACATAAAACTCAAGTATTCTAAATGTTAAAGCCGATTATCACAACCCCACACTCAATTGTTGCTTGTCCCTAAGCAACGACTCAAAAGACACAGACATAAAACCATCCATACCAATGACACACCACAGACTCAACACTCAAACACTCAAAACACAACAAAAAATTTCCTTGTACTCTTGTTGTAATCAGTAGTTTCTTTCTCAAAGGACGAGTTGTGCTTTAATGATCATACCATTCACCCCACACTCAAGGTCTTGCAACCGTGTAACATTGACTTACTCAAATCCACCAAAAACTCAATTAGCAAGCACTCAATTCAGTTCGTCGGTAGTGGTTGATTAACAACTTATGATGCAACAGTTATTAGGAGAACCTAACCACATCAGTGAGGTGCATATCTCGTGAGGACAATCTGGCTTACACGCACCAGTCATAAGCAATTAACTAAGCATGAGTCTCAAAAACTAATGGGGGAAGCCTTTCGCAAACATGATTTTAACTTTAAGCACATCACTACCTTTTATGACAAGGAGAGTCTTTCTCTCTTTCTGATTTTGCTTGCCGAGTGGTCGTATTTAGTACGAGTGGGATTTGTTTCTTACTACCAGTGACCGAGCAAGAGCAATTTCTGCTTCTTAGCACTCGCATAAGGGCTTCTTTCAACTCCTTTTCCTCAGTCCGTGTGGAGGGTCACTCCACATCCTCATATGGCACTTCACTCAACGGGGAATCGTACTTGATAAGCAACATCGTACGGTCGCGAACCGATGCTCAGTTGAACCTTTTCTAATCCCCCTGTGCAATGAGTGATTGCCTCACACGATTTTGGCATTTTACCCACACTTTAATTGTTATGGCAACTTTCTTATGTTTTACTTGTCAGGTAGGATTTTTTCTTTTATAATGATACAGTTCACCCCAACATAAAACCTTATAAAACAGAGAGACTCAATGCAAAGTCAAAAGCTCACAACATATGCAAGTACGCACGGTACCCAAACATGTCGAATGGTCAATGTTCTCCACCTAACTACTTCACCAAAAGTCGTTACACTATTCTCACAAAATAGAGTGTTGCTAAAAGAGTTTGCTCATTCAAAGCATATCCAGTCAGTCAAACTATCAAGCTCATTGTGAAGAACTATGCAATTCAACGCTAGTGGAGTGATTTCGATGATTTCATTCAAGCACAAACTCATTTCACACGCATCACACTCATTTACATCATGTTACCACAAGAGTACAAGGTTTTGTTTTTAATTTTTCTTATTTTCAGGTGTTTTTTAGCCATTAGATTAGCACAGGCAGACTACACCAACACAGGCAAACTGCATGCAGTTTGACTGTGCTCAACCTAATGACAATTTTTTTTTACCACATGCATCAAGGACAAACAAACACTAAGACTCGCCACCCCTCACTCAGGATGGAATACTGTCCCTAATGTTCAACTCCTAATCTAAACATGCACGGGTTTGACACACAAAAAAAAAAAAAACTCACCTTGGGTTGCCTCCAAGAAACGCTTGTTTAACGTCCTCAGCCTGACGTTTATCGAGATTTCAACCAATGGGTATGGAAAGGTATCCAGAATACCCTCCCGAGCAATGATAGAACGCATACCCTCCATCCAACATATGAGTCACCTCAGCAGGGCCAGGTGTGCGAAAATTGGGTATGACCTTCTTAGCTGGCATGTTGGGACCCCTTAGTGAGGCGTAGGTGGTATTGTAGTGCCTCAAGCAAGTACTCTTCCTGTTTCAATGTCAGTGAACAAGGAATAATAACAGGAAGATTGAAATCCTTACCCAAATATCTATACTTGAGGTGATCTGGCAAGGATTTATGTCCTTGCTTTGATTTCAGAATCTGAGCTGATAGGACATGTGATCGTTCTTCTGTTGGTCTACTATCACAGGAGGATGAATTTTTCCTTTCTCGAGCTCCACTTTCAAGGTCATCAAATGCATCGTGATTATGATCAACTTGAAAGACATTAAAAATTTCCTCCTCCTCACCTACTCAGAATGCCAACTTGCCTCTCCCGACATCGATGAGTGCCTCGCCAGTGGCTAGAAAAGGTCTACCAAGAATGAGAGGCACTCCCCTATCATCTTCCATCTCCAGAATTACAAAATCTGTTGGGAGAATAAACTTCCCAACCTTCACCAATACATTCTCCACCACTCCTTTTGGAATTTTTACTGATCGAGCAGCCAATTGGAGAGTGATCCGAGTAGGCTTAAGAACATCTCCCAATCCCAATTTCTTGTAGACTAAGTATGGCATTAAATTTATTCCTGCTCCAAGATCACAAAGTGATTTGTCGAACTCTCTACCTCCAACGACACATGGAATATTGAAGCTGCCCGGATCATCCCTCTTTTCTGGTAATTTATTTTGAATCACAGCACTACATTCAGAAGTAAGGGTTATCTTCTCTAGATCAGCCCATTTGCGCTTCTTTGTCAGCAACTCCTTTAAGAATTTAGCATATGTAGGCATATGTTCTAGTGCCTCAGCTAGTGGTATGTTGATATGAAGTTGCTTGCAGAGATTCACAAATTTTTTGAAGTTTGGGTCTTCCATGGGCTTCATTAACCTCTGAGGGAATGGTGCGAGAGGTTCATAAGGCTTTACCTCGTCATTCTTGAATTTTTTCACCTTTGGAGGTGCACAGGCAGAATGCTCCTGCACAGGGAGATTGCATGCAGTTTGCATGTGCAAGTTAGATTTTTCAGCTTTTGCACTTTCTTCCTCTGCAGCTCCTTTGCCCTCCTTTTCTACTGGATTTTTCTTGCTCTTTGGATCCTCCAACTCCTTCCCACTCCTCAATGTGACTGCTACAACCATGGCATCCTTTGGATTCCTCTCAGTATTTGCTAGTAAAGTCCCAGGAATCCTACCTTGAATATCTACCAAAGTTTGAGCCATCTGGCCTATTTGCCTCTCCATAGCTAGCATAGATGATTCCATATTATTGTTGATGGCTAGCTGTTGAGTGACAAATTGATCAAGACCCTTGAAAGTATTGTCTATTTTCTGCATATGAGCCAAAATCAACTCCTCCAGCTGGGGCTTCTTCTCAGGTTGAGGCTGCTGCTGCTGGAAATCGGGAGGTGGGATGTTTCGGACACCAGCTGGATTATTATTCGACCATGACATGTTGGGGTGATGTCTCCATTGAGGGTTGTATGTATTTGAATACATACCACCCTGGCCTTGACTTCGCGGATTATTGATATATTGGACATCTTCCAACTGAGCAGCTCCCAGTGGACACATATCCCTATGATGAGCACCCTCACAAAGTTCGCAAAAAACAACCTCCTCTTGTCTACCAAGAGCAATCTTAGCCAGCCTTCGTTTGAGTGCATCGAACTTAGAATCCAGCTTGGCATCTATCTTGGCTTCTAGACTCACAACTCTGTTTATCTCATGCAAGCCTTCTCTTCTTCGAATACTGGACTCACTACCCCATTCAGTGGCTTCTGAACAGATCTTCTCTACCAGATCATATGCTGCTGGTGCCTCCATGCTTGTGAAACCATTTCGAGAAGCATTATTCAGGGCATCCCAGAACTCCCTTCTGATTCCATTGAAGAAAATAATGATCACGTTCCAATCTTCAAGACCATGACTTGGGCATCTCATCAATAGCCCCTTATAGCGCTCCCATGCCTCAATCAGACTCTCATCATCAGCCTGCTTAAAAGTAACAATTTCCTCTTGCCTCTTCATTGCCAAGGCAGGTGGGAAGTACTTATCCAGAAAGGCCTTCTCAAGTTGAGCCCAGGTCGTGATGGAACGAGGTGTTAAGTTCTGGAACCAGTATGATGCATTCCCTATCAGAGAGAACGAGAACATACGTAGGCGAATTGCATCATCAGACACTGTAGGGCTCTTCATCGTATCACATATGCTCGCAAACCGGCGAAGATGCTCGTGAGGATCCTCACTGCTAGCCCCGGAAAAAGTATACCCATTGGTGATCATGTTGATGAATGATGGGGTAATCTCCATAGTTGCATCCCTAGCCGGAATGACAACACATGAAGCTCGGGCTCCGGTCCTTCGATTCAAGCGAGCCCTTATCGAACGATCTTGGTCTGCCATGACGACAGGCTCGATGTCGCGCGGTGGTGGTGTCGGTGGTGTAGGGATGACAGGCGATGAAGCCTGCCCTCTCTGTTGACGATTATGGGTTAGGGAAGGCCTAGCAGTTGTGGTTGGCTGCTTCCCTAACTTGACCTGCTTCCTGTTCTGTCGGCAGGTCTTCTCGATCTCCGGATCTAGTGGCAGTAAATCACCGGTAGTCCTCCTAGGCATGCACCGGAATTCACTATCTATCATATCCAAATCAATTCACTTTTCTGATCAATTTAATCCATATCTCTACAGCCAGGATATCACTATTGTGCTAGCTATCTCTGTCGGGAATTGCTACGTACTAAACAATCAATTCAAATCCTACTGTCGTAGCTCAATGAATTAATTATTTAGCCTGAAGATCAATATCCCAATCAAGACCGCCCAATACCTTATTTAATCCACTGTCGCTTCGATAAGTTACTATGTCACATAAAATAGGTTCAGTTATTAGGGTTTCACTGTCGCTAATAACCTAATCAACTACAAATCATTGTATTGGTGGCCAGTCAATACAAAGCATTAAATAATTTCATGCAATAGAGATTGGAAGAAAAGAATTATGAATCAATCCATCAAATATAGAAATAGCTACATCCTATGGTGTTTCCCCCGAAATCGGGCTTTAGTTCATAATGAAAATAAAATAGTCAATTATGTTCTTGTTGTTCATCATGATATTAATCAATGAATAGGACAGAAAATACTCGAAAACCGTCGCACAGGTAGTCGCTCCAAAAGATCTCGCGCTGCTGCTTGCGTCCCGATTATTCAGTCCCTCCGCTGCGCTCTCTGACTTCCAAGAAATTCCGCCCTCCTCCTCTAAATTGGACACCAACCTATATATATATACTAGCTTTATTCCCGACCAATGGCCGGGATAGCTTTTAACATTAATAATAATCAATTTATATAATAATTCACATATTTTTTTCAATTGATTAATATTTTAAGCTGAGGCAATCAATTTTTAATTATAAATTTGTGTTGCTAGTATAGAATTCATTCCAAGTTCATATAGTATATTAATATTTACTCAATATCGACAATCGATGAAATAAAAAGGTGACGAATCATAGATTAAGTGTAAACACATATGATCATATTAATTTTATTTTGAACTTGTAACAAAATCATCAATTATTTTATATGCATTGGCATCGAGGTAGTAAAATGGAGTTTATTTAACTAATTAAATATTTCAAATTATTGTTTGGAACTTGTTGGTGTTGATTTTGAATAATGATCATTTACATGCTTATTTATTCTTAACTGGATTTCAACTTAATAAATTTTTAAATCTTGAGATGTTTTCTTATCTTCTAAACTTGAGACATGAGATATTGCAACGATGTTCTAACTTATTGTGAGAACTTACACATGGGATAAAATCCAAAATTTCTAAATATTTTAAAATTTTCCATGGCTATAAAATAAATATTAATTATAAAACGTTCAGAAACAATTAGTATTATTGTTTGGATGTGTAAACAATTTTTTGGTGTAAATAGTGAACTGTTATTATTGATCTCGTCAAGAACTCTATCCAGATGCTGTAGGCGAGAAAGGCTTTTCCAGGCTCGAGGCGAGAAAGGCTTTTCTATTATTATTTGGAAAAGTAAACCATTCTTATGCAAGATAAATAGTGATAATTAATAATTTTTAGTGGTTTAATAGATCTAATATTCACTTTCTAGTGGTTTATAAGTACTATTTAAGAAATTTCATTATAAAGAATTATTTTGATCCTTATATTTATTTAATCAATTTTTTGTTAATCAAGCCACTGTACCAAATATTCGATTTTCGAAAAATATGTCTTCTAGGATTTTGTTAAAATGCCTTATATAGTAAACTGTGCACTTGATGAGTTGAGATCTTTTATTTGTCTTTTCATTTTAATTTCTTTCGTACTTATGTCGATAAAACTGTAGGGTGGAAGTTTGGTTTGCGGATTGCAGGTAATCCGCAAACCGCACCAAACCGCATACATTGTGGGTAACCATACCCACAATTTGTGGATAGTGGGTTGGGCGGGTAGCAAAATATTGATTTTTGTGATTAGTGGTTAACCACTATCCACAACGGTTAACCCACAAAACCCACAATAACCACACTAAGTATATTTATTTATTAATATACTTTGTAATATTAAATTATATGAAAAGTAGAATGCTACAAAATGTGGGGCGGGTAACCACACACACCTAGATAAAAGTACACAAAAGTATTTTTTTTTAAATCTTTTCATTTGGGAAAATATCTTTTGAAGAATACTTACCTCAAATCTGTATACAACCGAATCAGTAAGAATATAATAACACTTTTTGAAGAAGCATTTCAATGGAAAAACAAATCAAAGCCGAACGGCATAAGATTAATTTCATAAAAACATATTCCAGGCAAAGTTACAGTAACATACTTAAGAGTTATAGATATAGGATTAGAAAAAAGCATAGAAAACAAAGTGCTGCTTTTTTGTGTTAAAAATAGATAGAAGCAAAAGGAAGATAACTGAGGTCAGGAGAGGAGGTAAGGAAAATACATAAATAAAGACAAATTGAAAGCAGGAACATCAAACCTTAACTGGGTAGTGAAGAAGAAACATATACATTAACCCTTATGCCCAAAAATAAAAGTGAGTTTTAGGGGTGCATTTTCCGGTTATGAATTGCGGTGTCTGTTTGGTAGCCGAAGGAGAATCCTCACAAATGGGCTTTCCTTGGAGGAATTGGAGTCGAAATTGAGTGAACTCATCGGGCTAAGGGTTTATGCAGTGGAGTCGTCGGATCGGTAGTGGGATTTGTACCAGCGGCGATGAATGCTTGCCCGAACCCGGTGGTAACGACAAGTGAGTGGTTGCAGCCCGCCGGAGAGAAATGACCACAGGAAGAAGGCTATGGAGTGGAGGGCAATGATGATGGTGCAATTGAGGGCAGTTACTAATGGCGGCAGATTAACCAAGGAAGATCCCTATCGACGGTTGTCGATACAGGAATGGAATTTTGGGGTAGGTTGGCGTTCGGATCGCGAAAAACGAAGAAGCGGTTTCGTTGGATTTTTTTATATAGAAAGGTTTAGTTGGATTGGGAACCGAAGGAAGAGAGAATGAATTCTGATGAGAGGAGCGATAATGTGATGACGTGGAAGCAGGGATGTTAATAAAATTTGAATCCCTGAACCTCATTTTGGGAAAACGCTTTTTTTAGATTTAGATAGATATATCTCCTCCCACTCTCCAAAATGACGTTGTCCTTCCCCTCACTACAGGACAACAGACTTGGGCCAAATAAATGCTCCAAAGAATGCCCTCTGCTCCATTTCACGTCCCAGTCAAAGTCTCTGGCGGTCCAAATAATTCCCCAAGAATTCTTCCTTCACAAAGATACAAACAAGTTGGGTCTTTTAATTCCAAGCGTAATTCCAGCCCAAAGCTACTTGTTGGGCTTCAAGTCCAGCTCGTACTCGCTATCTACAACTTCTGAATACATGTGCGACCACTTTCTCTATTTTCTCACCTAGAAGGACACCAAAACTCTAACACAAGATGGTAATGGCTTTTCAACCATTCCGGATTAATTCTCCCTCAAATAGCACCGATCGGCTTAAACATACCATGGGATAGTCACATAAAACTCAAGTATTCTAAATGTTAAAGCCGATTATCACACGGTTCTCCACCCTTGATGGGCTTTGAACTCTATTCTTTGATGCTGCTCTCTTGTCTTTTGTACTCTACAAAAGACTCCGCTGTGGCCATGGCAGTTGCAAGGTCTTGCACTCGTCGACGTTGCATCTCCATCTTGGCCCATGGTTACAGCCCATCAAGAAAGTCGTGCATGGCCTCCTTGTCCGTGATGTCCGGGATCTGTAGAAGTAGCTCCGGGAATTCTTTCACATATTCTCGAACTCCACCCCTCTGGGTGAGTCTTCTCAACTTTGAACGGGCTTCAAACTCCACATTATCCGGATAGAACTGCTTCTTGATTTCTCTCTTGAAATCTTCCCACGTTACCATCACACACGTACCTCTTTCGATGTCTGCTTCACGTCGCCTCCACCACACCATTGCAACATCGACCAAGTAAAGTGGAGTGGTACGAAGTTTTACTTCATCCTCTTGGACACCAGACGCCTTGAAATACTGCTCAAGACTCCAAAGGAAGTTCTCTAACTCCCTTGCGTTCCTTGAACCTCTGAAGTTCTTCAGTCTTAGAATGTTAGCACGTGGGACGGATTTCACCGGGGCTGATCCGCTAGCCATGGCTCTCTTCACGAGAGTGACCTCACTCTTGAGGGAAGCAATATCCTCCTTCACGCCGCCCAGCTCAGCCTGGACATGCTCTTTCACGAATTCAATTACGGTGCTCATGGATGTGGAGATGGTGTCTTTGATGAGGGCCATGAGCTCTTCTCGAAGGCCTTCATGGTTGATCTCCAAGCTCGTCAACCGACCAGCCATTCCTTGAACATCACTTTGGACTTGGGTGAAGTTAGCTCCCAAATCCTCAATGGCAGTGACATCTTCGGAAAGCTTCACCTCCATTCTAGAGACTCGCTTCTCTAGAGACTTGAGAGGATCATGAGTGCTTGATTTACCTTTTGGCCTCGAGACCGTGGTGGCTTCTCTTCCACGTTGCTTCTCAGCATTGGTAACGCCGCTATCTGATCCCAACATTTTTTGTGAGGCTCTTCCTTTTCGTTTGGCTATTGCTTCTTCTTTGCTAGCAGAAAGCCGAACGGGGCTCTGATACCACTTGTCACGACCTTACTCTCGATCGTGCGGCCCTAGCTCTCAATTCCGTTAGAGGGCTAGGCAGCCTTCTCTCAAACTCACAAACGAGCAAAGAAGCAAGAACAAGACAAAGGAAATGAGAGAACTCTCTAGTGTGTATTAATGCCCCTCACCACTACCCCACATCAATACACCCATAAAGTCCCCCCATAATGCACTCTATAAATGTCACCCATTATGTGACTCATAAGTGCACCATTAAGCTCTCTTAAGGTGGAGAATACTAGGAGCATCTCTATGCCACTAGTCTTCCATACATGCCATATGTGCAGCCACCTTGTTGTCACCTTGTTGGCGCCATGTCATCTGCCACATGTGTCAGGACAGAGTGGGGAGCTCTAGATATCAGACATGAAAAACGACTGCTTCTTGGTTCGTTTCTGAAATCAAAAGGACTATGAGATTGCGACGATGGGTGGACCCTGGCTAATGGGAGACACATATCTGACAGTTCATCGATTGTTCAAGGGCTTTAACCAGTGGAAGACAAAAGTAACGTGAACAATGGTCTGGGTGCAGCTCCCTGAGCTGGCGATCAAGTTCATTAACAAGGAGGCAGTCCTGCGGATTGCAACGACCATTGGTAAACCTATTATAGTGGATAGAGCTACGGAGCTGGGTGCAAGAGTGAATTTCGGCAGAATATGTGTGGAAGTCGACTTGACACAACCGTTGTTGTCTCAATACAAGATAGAAGGAGTAAGGTACCTGATCCAATATGAAGGACTGGACAAAGTTTGTATAGACTGTGAGAAATATGGGCAACCGACTGAATTATGTCACTGTCATGATATGACGCAAGAGGTGAATGACACAGGAACAAGGGCGAAGCAGAGCCCTATTGATGACCCGACAAAGGGGGAAGACATATGGCGAATGGTTGGTTGTAAAAAGAAGACAGTGGAGACCAACTCGGAGAGAAGGTTTTGTCCAGAAGAGGACTGAGTTCCCGGGCACTAATAACCAATTCCATGCACTCCATGCAGAGAAGGATAACGATAATTCTGACATGAATTGAAACACCATAACCCGGCTGGGTACTACTTTTACCAAATTACCCTTTATAAATCACGAAACAAATAAGAACTGAAAATAGCAGAAACTTTTCATAAATACCTTTAACAAATACTGATAATAAACGGTAATTTCCTAAAATAAGGCCCTAATACTTGGGCAAACAATCATAAATTCTTAATCGGAATCTCCAGTCTATACTCATAATCATAAAATGGAAGAACTAAAAAGTCTCTAATGCTGCCGCTTATTGAAACCCTTGTCTAGGCATCCTCTGTGATGCTCGAATCGTACTCCTCTAGCTGGCTTGCCTCGAACTGTTCTCTCGATCTCGCTACTCTCTGACTGCTTTTCTAACTATCTGCTATGGACCTGGTTCTCGCTCCTTCCTTTACTAAGGCCTGGTGAGTGAGATGGGGTCAGTTTACGCCCTTACGTTTGAAACTTTCTAATAATTTTGCACTCTTCTTAAAACGCTTTACTTAAATTGGTGAAAGTTGTTTGTACTTCCACTCTTAAAAATCTTAGCTCTTAAATTGTATGGGAGTTAAAGTTACTCTCCATTCTTAAAACTTAAATCTCAACTTAAACTTTTGCCTGACACGGAGATCCCTCACTAGCTAGTCTGGTTGCCCAACTCATACGTATGAGAGCCCATCCAGGCTTTCCTTATACTTAAACTTAGTTAGGGAAGTCGTAACGATTCATCCCTCTAACATCTTAAACTTATCGTGATGGCTCTTCACCACGATTCATCCCTCTAACATCACATAGTAGGACCCAGGCCTCCAGGTCAGCGCCTACCAGAACGTTCCAGGTCAGCAAGATGTTCAAGCTGGATCCTTCTTCACGTGACGGCTTTTGCCCTTCCCTCCATTTTCCCGCCTCCTCCATTCCTTCGCCTGCATTCCCTTTTCTCCGATCCCAACCAACCGAAATTATCGCTCTGTTTCCTTTCTCCAATTGTCAGCAGATTCACCGTCTCCATTGTTTTCTTGTTTCTCCCGGGGCCATTTTCTCTCTGCCAGCTAGAGGGAGGCAAAATAAACAAAAACAGAGCCGCCCGCCGGCCGGCCATACCAGAACCTCAAGTTTCCTCTGAAAATTAAAAGGAACTTCCGTCTGCGTTCCATGGACGAATGAATTTTGAAAGAAACCGAAGCTTTTGGTATCAGATTTCTTCCTACGCCGGCGATCTCCGGTTTAATTTGATCGTCCTTTTTATTTAATCTCGGTTGGAGATGGATGAATTGGAGGATCTGGAAGCGGAGGAATTCTTCTCCGACCCGTTCTCAGGAGTCGAGGAGTTCGACCTCGATTACGAGTTCGATGCGCCTAAGTTCTACGATTTCACAAAGCAGGAACCCGATTCCGACGCCGACGAAGCTCAGGGATGGCTCGACGTCGCTGCAGGATATCCGCCTTCCCGTAATTCATCTCTTGATCAACAATTCTCTCAATCTTAATTCGAATTTTCGTCGTAATGTTTTCTCTCTACATTTGAATTCCGCAGCGCTGGCTCTGAAGATGTACTGGAGACCTCTGGTTCCTCCGGTAGAGACCAATCCTTCCAGTTCCGACCGTACGAACTCTTCTGTAGAAGACGAAGATAACGATGAACCAGGTAATTTTGAATTTCATAGATGGAATTTTCTCTTCCAGGGACTTTGAAATGCTTT
The DNA here is from genome assembly GCA_946122785.1 of Linum tenue. Taxonomy (NCBI): domain Eukaryota; kingdom Viridiplantae; phylum Streptophyta; class Magnoliopsida; order Malpighiales; family Linaceae; genus Linum; species Linum tenue. The sequence continues at coordinate 50,032,058 of CAMGYJ010000004.1, read as the reverse complement.
AATTATGCTCGAATTTGGCCGTTGGCCTCGCAAATGTTGCAGGATCAAAACCGAGCGATTGCAAATGCGAACCGAAATCGCCGGCTAAATCTCCGGCCAAGTCAAGAAGTTCGAGTTTCATGAACCCTACGGCTAGTCACTTGGCGAAGAAATTAGCCCCTGAGCAAATACAGTGCGAACGATTGCTCAGAAGGTGTGGGTTTTGCTAATCTTCTAGTCGAATCATTGTTGACCTATAATTTCTGATTTAAGTTCATGCTGATTAATGATGATTCCTGATTTGTTAAGGTTTCCAAAGGACGCCATAAGCGAGGGGAACAGTTCGCGTAGTTCATCTACCAGTGGCGTCCCAGCAACCAAAAGGCAAAAGCTCGAGGCTGGTTACTTGCGCAAGGTAGTACAAGGGCTGTTTTTCATTCTTCAATCTTCTGGGTTTGTCTTTGTTTGTTGCTAGTTGTTTGGGCTCGAACCATGAGCGACAATGGTTTTGATCTCGATGTTGTTTCAGGCTGCACGATTGAAGCATCGAGCTCTTCTCCACCACAAAGAATCAAATCCAAAGGTTTGTTAGTTCCAGAATTCGTACATTTCGTCATTTCTGTGTTACATTTCATCATTTTGCTCAGTGGTTGGTAATGGGTTCTCAGGATGTTAACAAGGCCTCTAGTAGACCTAGAGCTACAGTTCCTGTGCAGCCTAATCTAGCAACAGCTGGTAGAGCAGAGCTATGGAGGTAATGTTGTTCAACCTTGCAGGCACCTTCATTTTACGGTTTTGTTCATCACTGAGATGCCTGTCTCTCTGAAAATCGTCAGGTCCAAAACTAAATCGGAGTTTGAAAAATGTGCAAAACCCAGTACTTCTCCAGCCAAAACAAGACCATTGAATGGAAAGGTCTCTACATTCAGCTACAGACTACGGTCTACGGCACTTGAGTTCTCAGTCATTTCCCTCTTAAATTTATACAGTCTCTGATCTTTAGCACAACGCTTTCGTTGTTTGGCAGCTTTACAAGGTTCCTTCCTTGCCAATACCAAGGAAGTCCGCACGGCAGCTGCCAGAAGTTCAAGTAAGTTGCATACATGGTTTTCAACCATTCATCTCAAATAATAATTCTAGACTAGGAAGGTGTTTACAACCCTCTTGATGTTCAGTTGGTCTGGTTGCAAACCTGAGCAGACTAAGCTTTCTGTTGCAGGGAGTAAAGCTACCCCGTTCGAAATCTTCCTCTGAAAAGGATAAAATAGATCTGACAAGGTAAGATTGAAAACTGCAGTAATAACAAAAAGTTCTGAACAGTCGGATCTTCGACAGAGTTCATATCATTTCCTTTGATGCAGTGGTCCACCATTGAGAGACAAACAGGAGCAACCTGGGAGAACTCGATCTCTGAAAACAAAGGTAGGCTGCAACAAATTCACTATTATGTATGGCCTTATAGTTCAATTTTGTCACATTTGATCGGTGTGGACTCTCCACCAACTTCAGGAATCAAAGGGCACGGACAAAAGGAGGTTCCTGGATGAGCCACCAGTGGATGCATTTAATCAGGTTCATTCCATTCAGATTCTGCTTAGGTTCATTCCATTCAATTTCTTCTTAGCAAATTCAAAACAATTTGGACTTACTTACTGTTCCACTCTTGATGTATACCAGCTCTCCCTAGCGTCTCAACCTCATTCTACAACCAGACATGAGACCAAAGTGCATCCTCAACCTGAGGTTTACTTCTCTCAAACCCTTCAGTCCGATTTCAAACGGCATATATGTATAGATGCGCTAACGAGAGTATACCTGCCTGTTTTGTACATCAAAGGTCTCAAAAGAGAACACACCGAATGACTTGAATCAAGAGAACGAGGTACACTTGCTTCCCATGGTTGGTGAGTTTCACCTGCAAATATTTCTTGCTTCTGCACTGGCCATTAAACTCATGAAATCTCCAACTGGCTGTACTAGGTGAAACCGCATTGGCCTGGACCTGTGATTCTTCACCATTGTGGAAATGAAAACACCACTGCCTCCTCACTTGGATACCAGATGAACAATAACAGGTTAGCACCTCTTTGATACATACACCGAAAATTTTGATCTCCTGCTGGATTCTTCTAACCCTCTCCTAACATTAGATTACTTGTTTTCCCCGGAATAGGAGCATGCCAATTCACTAACACAATATCAAAAGATTAGCTCCATCAACAAATGGATTCCAGGGCGCGCTCCTGCTATCTGTTTTGTAGTTCATCTAGTGTAGGGATCCTGAAATGGCTCGAAACCATCAGTTGCTTCAGGATTGTAGCTTTCTTCAATGGCAGTGAATTCTTTCACAGCAGTTTCCATTTTCAACGCAAACAGATGCGAACAAGCAGCTAAGCATGTAATTACTTCACTGCTAAAGCCATTAGCTCAGTGGCTGGGCGAGTTCATCTGTAAAGGTTCAATGTAAGCTGGTGGCCACTTTGTTCACAAGTTAATACCAAGTGTAAATTTCAACAGGCTTCAAAGTAATTTTCTACAACTGCCTGTATAAGATAATTGAACCTACCAAAAACCAAACCAGTTCAGAGGCCACGGTCCACCCAACTACAAAAACCAATACCCGAGGCTGGTTCCCAGCCTAAAACCAGGGTCGAAGTACAGAACCCATGAATCAACATCATACCTTTCCGAAAGCCAAAATTTGGGCACTATTCATTTACTTTCTCCTCCCTAGTTTAAAAACCAAACGTTCGACTGGCTTGGTTATACCCTAAACTACTTTAAGCAAAGTAGCAAACTAACTAAAACGTATTCTTAGATATAGCTTCTCTGAACCTAACAAACCACTGACCATCAGACGAGTTGTTCTCTTGCTGCAACTGCTGCTGATGTTGTAGAACAGATCCGCCACGTTGCTTCTCGCCTTTCTCCGCGAGGAACTTCGAGTAGTCAATATCCTTCGACGAGAGCGAGCAGCCCTTCATCGGCGGAGGTGGCAGAAATGAGACCAACACCCTCACAACTTCATGCATCGTCGGTCTCTCGGAAGGGTTTGTCTTCGTACACAGCAGAGCCAGTTGCAGTGTCTTCCTGAGATGGCTTACATCCATGCAAGTTACTGAAACTTCGGAGTCCACAGCCTCCATTATCGTGTTGTCATCAGCCTTGGACATGATCTGAAGACCAAAACCAAAACAAAATCACTAACTAGTCACTCCAGTAACAATTAAGTAATTAACTAGCTTCTTAATAATCTTCATAAAAAAAAACTAGCTTCTTAATAATACCAAACAGTTACCAGTTGTTGCAAGTTGGAGTCGTTATCCACAGCCTTCTTCCCAGTGAGAAGCTCCAGAAGAACGATGCCAAAGCTGTAGACATCGGACTTCTCATTCAGACGAGAAGTTCTCGCGTAGTCAGGGTCAATGTACCCGATAGTGCCGAGAACCAACGTCGATGCATGAGATTTTGCCGTCGGGAGGCATTTCGCAATACCGAAATCAGCGAGATGAGCTTCGAAGTTCTCGTCGAGAAGAATGTTCGACGACTTAACGTCCCTGTGGATGATTCTGGGGTTGCAGTCATGGTGAAGATAAGCAAGTCCCTGAGCAGTGCCAACTGCGATTTTGATACGTGTGTCCCAATCGAGCTTCACCTTCTTTGCAGTGCCATGAAGGAGGTCGTAGAGAGAGCCGTTCTCCATGTAGTCGTAGAAGAGGAGGTTGCCAGAAGGTGACAATGCGTATGCATGGAGAGAGACAATGTTTCTGTGACGAATGCTGCCAATGGTCTCGAGCTCGGTTTGGAACTCACGAAGGTTGTAAGGGTACTTGTGGTTGTAGAGTCGCTTGATTGCGAGGGGCCGAGAATTTTTCAGCATGCATTTGAACACTGTGCCAGAAGCTCCACAGCCAATGATGAATTTCTCATTGAAGTTCTCGGTGTAGCTCAGTATGTCGTCGAAGGTGTGGAATGCCATGTCCATGTGAAGCACTACTAGTTTTGGAGGGCCTGAACAATGGAGAACAAAACAGGATTGGACGTTGGAAACAAAAAGGGGGAAATGATGGTTTGCAGATATACTCAAGATTCAAGAATAGAACTAAAACCTTGCAATGAATTGTTGGTGGAATCATCCAACAGGTTCTGTTGCTTGGATTTGTAGATAGCAACTGCGACCACAGATAGTAGAGCAAGGGCACCCAGCACTATGCAGACAACTGCAGGCATTGTGAATATTGCTGGGGAAAAAATACCAAGTTCAGAGCAAGTTTTATATATCAATGTAATGGTGAAAAGATAAGGTAGAACTGTTACCTTTCGATTTTACGGTGCAAGGATCACATATAGAGCCAACCCAGTTCCCGCAGAGCAATGGATTGCCCACATAGCTGAATCAGTAAAAGGGGTGATTTTCAGTATATTAGGAAGAGGGTAATCATTAGGAAGACATTGGAAGATCTGTTATACCTGTCAGCTGGGAATCGAGAAAAGTTTCGAAGCAGTGGAACGATCCCTGATAAGTTGTTATAAGAGAAGTTCCTAGTAACACAGCGAAGGCAGTTTCAGAGTACTGATTTACATAAGCTTAGGACTTTAGGACAAAGGAGAGGAAGATAGAAGGATGATTACAGATTGGTGAGGCTGAGACAGTTGGAAAGTTGTTCAGGAATCTGTCCATGCAGGCTGTTGTTGTTCAGAATCCTGACAATGATAATGTTGATTAACAGGATGGTTGGCAGAGATAAGGACTAAGCATATCGAAACGAAAATTTAATACTCACAAGGAAGCAACATTTTGCAGCTGACCAAGTTCAATAGGAATGGTTCCAGTGACATTGTTGAAAGAAGCATCACTGCAGAGAAAAAAGAAGCCAGAAAACATCAATGAGTTGCAGAACAACGATCAGAAGAGTTGGGCCAATGTGTTAACAACTTACATGATCTGAATGCTGCGAAGGTTACCAAATTCAGCTGGCAATGGTCCACCAAGATGGTTCTTGCTCAAGTTCCTGGAGACCAAACTACTTTAGATGAAGCTCCAAACGGTAGAACTAACAAAAAGTCTAGGGTGCTTACAGTATCAGAAGGTGCTCCAGATCTCCAACCGAAGCTGGTATAGGCCCAGAAAAGCTATTGCTTGACAGATCCCTAAAACAGCCAAAGAACACAGCAAAACTAAGACTTCTTCCCCGACGCAACTCGAAGAAGTTCAAGATACAAAATGGGGCTACCAATTCACAAAACCTACAGCGTATCGAGGTTGACAATGCGTCCAAGCTCGAAAGGAATTTTTCCTTTGAAGTTGTTCCGCGAAAGATTCCTGGAAGATAATAAGTAAATTGATCAGAGTACAGAAGAATAGACAGTTCTGACCTGTCGTGAATTGTCAGCTATAGGAGCTTACAGGTAAGTCAAGCTCCCCAAGTTTCTGAAACCTGGAGGGATTGTTCCATTCAAGCGATTGCCATGAACATTGCTGTAAATGGAAAACAGCACCAATTGTTAGGAACCATTACCCACTTGCATTGCACATAAGCACAGAAAGGAGGTGGCTATATCCTAAAACACATACAACTTGTTCAATGCGGTACAGTAGCTTATGTTATGAGGAATGGAGGCTTCCAGCTTGTTGTTGGCAAGATTCCTGATGCACATAACACAAAAAAATACAATCAATTAATCGGAACTCAGCTTATTAAGTACACAACTAGCAAAAGAAACACACTCACAATTCAAACAATTGTTCCAGCTTGCCAAGTTCAGGGGGAATGCCACCAGTCAACTCATTGTCATTCAGTTGCCTGCAAATATCGAAATGTCCCAACTGCTTAACCAAAAATCATTGAATATCCAAAACAAGCATCAAGGCACAACTTGGAACGTGAATGAACTCTCTTACAAGTAACTAAGTTTGGACATGTTCCCAAGTTCTGGAGGAATTGGTCCAGTCAGTTTGTTCCCATGGAGATACCTAATTTTTCACCAAACAGCAACATCATTAAACCGTGAAACAGAGCTCAACTAACATTCTACAGAACACCAGAACTTACAATTTGCCCGTGTAAGTCAAATTGCCAAGGATCGGTGGGATCGGTCCGACTAACTGGTTCTCGCTCAAATCCCTGTAGAGGAAGGAAAGCAATCAAAAGTGTGAAAGGGAAAAGATAAAACAATGTAGTTGAAGATTGGTAGAAATGCAACACTTACAGAACAGCAAGTGCTTGCATTAGACCAATGACCTCAGGAATCTTCCCAGTGAGCCTGTTACCCTGCAGTGACCTAAACTCGTACGAAACCAAACACGAAATGAGTCAACAAACAATCACCACAAAGCCATGAATGATGCAACCGAAACCCCGACAGAGCTGAAGAAACGGTGAAAGAACACTCACAGAGTAGCTACTTGCAGGAAGCCAACATTGTAAGGAATCTCCCCTGTGATCATGTTGTATGATATGTCCCTGCAACAATTTCAAACATAACTCTGTCAATTGCTTTTCACCAAACCCAAATGAAAAGCACAAGTCATGGTCAGAAAATTACAGTATCTCGAAGCTTGTGCAGTTGCCAATGCTATCAGGGATAGTTCCAGTAAGATTGTTGCATCTCACATCACTGTAGAAAGCACCTCCAAAACTTTGCAGTAAGTGATTGATCCATTGATGGAGAAGAAGATTACATTTGAACGAAGAGAAAAGTGGAAATTGCTTACAAGTACCACAAGCCGGTGAGTTGGCACATATCAGGGGACAGTGTTCCGGTCAGAAAATTACTACGCAACCCACTGTGAATAGTACAAAAAGGTTCAAGGGTTGTGAGTTCTCTCGCCGGCGAAGTTACAGGAAAAAAGGTAAACCGTGCTCTGTTTACTGTGAAGCTTACAGGTACTGAAGGACTTCATTCCAGTAGATTAATCTGGGTATCTCTCCGGTGAGCTGATTCTGAGCAAGGTCACTGGAAATGGAGGCAGAAGGGTAACGATTTAGTGAAATTTCGAGCGAGAAAACACGACACAATGTTGTAAAGAAGAGAACTGACATGGTTTTGAGATTAGGAATCTGCGTCAGAGTGGAAGGAATAGGGCCGACGAGCTGGTTGTTCCTCAAGTTCCTGCAATTTCAGGGGATGGTGAGAAAAATAAGAGAATCCGAGTTAATGGTGACTATGAAAGAGCCCAGGAGAGAAAGATTGCAGGTTACGTACAGATATTCTAGCTCCTTCAGCTTAGATATGGAGAATGGAATATCTCCATAGAGCAAGTTGAAGGATAGATCCCTGCAAAAAAGAAAAACATACAGCATGAGAGCTACCGACGAGCTGAAATCAAATGTGAAGAAAGATTATCATCAAAAAAGAAGAAGGCCTACAGATGAAAAAGGGAACCACAGTTTCCGATTTCATCTGGGATTTGACCCGACAGCTTGTTTCCTTGAAGGTCCCTGTCAATGGAAGACTTCCGTCAAACGTTGAAAAAAAAACAGAGTATTGAAGTTTAGCAATGAGGCTCGAAACAGAGAGAGAGATGAAGAAAATAGGGGAGTGGATTACAGAGACTGCAGGTTCCTCAAGTCCCCAATGGCAGCAGAAATCTCACCGCCCAAGTTCAAATTCGACAAGTTCCTGCAAAAGGAGCAAGCAGAAGGGGAAAAGTTCCTAAAACTTTTCACGGTCGACCATTGCCGGAGAAGAAAAATGTTGAAAAAAACAGGGGAAAAGAGGGAGAAACTCACAGAGAAACAACAGAGAGTGTGAGATTGTCGCACAACACTCCACGCCATGAGCAGAAATCCACGTTATGGACATCGCCCCAGTCGGAAAGAACATTCACCACATTGCTGAACGAACCCTTGATCGCCATCAGAGCTCTCCCTGCAAAACCCGCCATTTAAGCATCATTAAAAACCACTCCCCAAAACAGAGAGACGAAAAGGAAGCGAAACCCAAAAAACAGGGGACGGTTAAAGTGACAGAATCGGAAAAAAAAGAAAAACAAACCTTCGTCGTTGAGTGAGGAAGCGTGAGGGCAGAGAACCAGAAACAGAAAAGCTCCGAGCACCAGAAAACGCCGGGAGAGAAGCTTCGCTCGCCCGATGAAGAAGAACCCATTTCCGTCCATTTCTTTCTCCACCGACCCACGAAGCACAGTGCCGGAATCGGGAAAACAGAGGCTAGAAGAAGGTGGAGTGGAAGGAGGAGGGGTCAACAGGGGAATTCTACCATGGTTGGGAAAGAGACGAAGAAGAAGGAGGAGAGCGAAGTTTGGAGGAAGAGTGTCATTGTGTGGGGCGCAGAGAGAGAATGGAATGGAGGGAGGAAAGGATGGTCAGTGAACAGGCAATTGGCGTGAAGGACTACTACTAGTAGTACTCGCACACTATAAGGCGTTATTAATAAGAGGGCAGAGAAAGAAAATGGAAAGGGAAAAAACCAGAGAGAGGGGTTTTATGAAGAGAGAGACAGTGTGTGACAGAAACAGAGACAGAGAAATAGTGACAGTAGAGAGAGAGAGAGAGAGCATTTGGTTATGGCAAACGGCGGTGAATAGACGTGGTAGCGGCTTCCATCTTCTTGTTCTTCAAATCTTCATCCTCCCCGTTATAAAAAAAATATTAAACACTGTTCATTAAGATTGTAGCGGCCGTCATTTCGTACCGCCATTTTCCAAAGTAGTGTACAGTCTTTCTCCGGCAAGCTTACGGGCGCCGGCGAACAAGCCCTTGTGTTTTTTTGTTATGACCAATTAGGTCCCCCAATTATTCGGGCCAAGATCAGGTGACTAAGGGGGGGTCCCTTAGTCACTTGCCTAAGTCGATCTCAGCCATACAAGCTCATTAAAATCTAATGGTTCCAATTAATTCAATTTAATGAAGGGTAATGTAGTAATTGCATGGTTATTTTATTTTTTAATTATTAAATAATTTTAAAAACTCTATGAACCATCCATTCTCCCCCTCCGTTTCCAGCGACGTTCTCCACCGGCCATAATTTTCCGGCGCCGACGTTCTACCCCGCCGGCGATCATTTTTGCAGCGCTGGCTTTCTACCCTGCCGATCATCATTCTTCCCGGCATTGTCGTTGTCCCGCGCCGACCATCAATCTCACGGCCAACCATTTCCTTTGTGCGCCATATTTCCTTTTTTGGCGCCTCCCAGAATCCATTCCCGGAGAGAGAGAGATTGGCGGCGGCGGTTCCTATTACGCTCCCCATTTTGTTTTTGCAGCCGGCTGGATTTTTATCCCTTCCCCATTTGGTTTTGCACCTGTGGGATTTTCATCCCTAGAGAGAGAGAGAGAGAGAGAGAGAGAGAGAGAGAGAGAGAGAGAGAGAGAGAGAGAGAGAGAGAGAGAGAGAGTCAACTTTTCCAGCGACGGCGGAGCAGTTTTTCGGCGACCAGAGACGGTGGTGGATGATTTTCCGGCAACAGTATTGAGTTCGTGATGTTTGTAATGTTTATCCGGCATTTTTATCCCTTCCCCATTTGGTTTTGCACCTGTGGGATTTTCATCCCTACAGAGAGAGAGAGAGAGAGAGCGAGAGTCAACTTTTCCGGCGACGGCGGAGCAGTTTTTCGGCGACCAGAGACGGTGGTGGATGATTTTCCGGCAACAGTATTGAGTTCGTGATGTTTGTAATGTTTATATTACTATTTTGTATACATTGTAATGTTTGTAATGTTTGTTTGTCATGTTTGTTATTTTGTAATGTTTGTATACTTTTATGTTATGATTTGTATACTTTGTATTCATTTGTTTGTTTTAATGTTTGTAATGTTTGTTTGTAATGTTTGTTATTTTGTAATGTTTGTATACTTTTATGTTATGATTTGTATACTTTGTATTCATTTGTTTGTAATACAAGTTTACCAATCTGTATTGTAAGTAGTGATATTCTGTACGTGTAGTATGCTTTGTACTGTTTGTAATGTTTGTTTGTAATGTTTGTAATGTTTGTTTGCAATGTTTGTTATTTTGTAATGTTTGTTGGTTTCTTTTGTATTGTTTGTAATGTTTGTTATTTTTGTCCACATGTTTGTCATTTTTGTCAACCATGTTTGTAATGTTTTTTGCATCACAAATCAATACATATAAAGTATACAAATTATTAGTACTTACAATACAAAGCGAAACATACTAAGAATACAAGCAAAACATACTAAGAATACAAACTGTCAAAGAAAAACATACTAAGAATACAAACTGTCAAAGAAAAACATACTAAGAGTACAAACTGTCAAAGAAAAACATACTAAGAGTACAAACTGTCAAAGAAAAACATACAAACCATACTGACATTTTGTACAAAAATACTAACAATACAAACTAATGTTACAAAACATACAAACTATACAAATCATTGTTCTTCCCTCTCTCTCCACTGTTGTCGCCGCCGTCGACTCTCTTTCCACCGCCGCCGGCGCTGACTCTTTCCACTGCCGTTCCATCTCTCTCTCTCCATCGCCGCACCGCCTGTCTTTCCTCCACCGTGCCGACGCGCTCTCTCCGTCGCCTCTCTCTCCTCCGTCATCGTCTCTCTCTCTCTCCTCTGTTTTCCGACGACGACGGTTAGATCTTCTCTCTCTCTCTCTCTCCAAGCCTGCCGCCTCTGTCGCGATCTCCTTTTCCTCTCTCCACCGTCGTCGGCGCCGTCGAGATCTCCATCATCGCCGGCGTTGGCATCGCCTTTCTCTCCTCCAACGTAGCGCCGCCGCCTTTCTCTTTCTCTCTCTCCTCCTCCGCCACGACTTTCTCTCTCTGGACATTGAAAAAAAGGGAAAGGGAAGAGACGTATGTTGCAGATAGGAAAAAGAATTCAATGATAATAAATAAAACAAAATAAAAAAATAGAAGCTAATAATTAATTGATAATGCCAAAACTACCCTTCTCATTTAATAATAATTAATTGATTTGTCTGGACCATCAGATCAATCCAAGGGCTGAGGGGGCCTTAGTCAAGTGACTAAGCACCCCCCCTTAGTCACCAGATCCGGACTCCAATTATTCTCCAAATCCTATAATTCTAGGCCATACCCTTGTTGGTAGGGATGTCAATTTCGACCTGACCCGTTTTATCCGACCTGTTTTGGGCAGGTCCGACCCGCCCCGTAGGCTAGGCGGGGCGGGCATGGGTAGTCTCATCGACCCGACCTGCCCTAACCTGCCCCATTCTCGACCCGTTCTTGTCTAAATTACATATAATCTTAGTCAAATTACTTAGAATTTTCCTTTTATTGCTTCATATTTTGGCTATAATAAAGTTGTAAATTAGTAAAAACCTCAATTTCTCCAATAATTTAACTACAATTGTCATAATATTGTTTGTTTTCTTAGTCTTATAATAAAAATAACGAATATTTCTAATGTTTTCATATAAATTGCATACCCACTGAGTCGACCTGTCCCCACCCGCGACCCGTGATCAATTACCCGACCTGGACACGACCTGCCACGAGGCGGACCTGGGTACCAAAAAACTCGCCCCGGACCTGCCCATTGCCATTCCTACTTGTTGGTAAGGTGATTTGAACCATTGATTAGATAAAGCGGCCAACTGACAAACACATTTGATTTGTCGAATAAACGTTCCCACTTTCCAGACTTATGACAATGTAATTATGTTAAGGAACCCAACCCACTTAACATGAATGACATATATCGAACAAAGACATGTGTGGTGCGATAGGATTTAGAGCAACTACTCATAGTAGTTGTTGTGAATGGGTAGGAATTGAAAACAAACACATCTTTAAGTGGGTTGTAAAATTTTCAGGGGGTTTCGCGACGGTGTGATCTTTCTAGCCATGGTTTGTAACATTTTCTATATCCCCTAAATCATTCACTATTGGCGAATTATTTGTCATTTCAAAGTGTTATAGAATTCTTTCATGGGTAAAGAAAAAGTTATGGACAATTATCCAGCCCTAGTTATACATATGCAGTATTTTTTTATGACACATCTACGGTTTTCAATAGCTTGGGTATTTGGAGATTCACAAAACATTATGTATTGTGACTTAACACTTATGCAATTAAGTCGACATTTTCATTATCGACTCGACCTATTTCATGGGCTAATTTGGTAGTAGGATGGATTCTCTCATGTCATGTATATTTGTTCATTTCCTCATGTTTTATATTTATGATAAACTTTGGGAGAGAGAAACTATGACTGAATATACGAATGTCAGAGCAAATAATGATTTGTCAATGTTTGTAGTTGGCTAGGAGTCTTTTGTTGCGGGTTATGAAACTCTACATTGATTCACCCATACAATCTCACCTCATCCCTTAATAGATCCACTAAAAAGGCTCGTTTGGAAGTTGGGATTTCAGATGATGTATTTAGCCAATACATGTAATCAGAAGAATTCATCGTTTTTGTGGCTTAAAATGAAACAGAATGCTTGTATTTGGACAACATATGGGCCCACCAGAATCATTCATTATGAATGATTGTCAATCTCAACTTTTAGTAGAGATTGTGTTTGAGGGATTGTTGTCTTACTTTTTGTTCTTTATTCTTTGAGGGACCACCAAAATCATTCAATCTCCAAACAATGTATTTTTCAAATTCATACATTGAAACAATGCATCTAATTATAATACATACAATGATTAAATACATCAATTTAGAGAATCCTAACTTCCAAACATGCCCTAAAAGTCCTGGCGGCCAAGCAACGTCCCCCAAAGATACGCATACAACTTTTTTCCAAACAAAACTTATGCACCAGCACTACAGTGAACATTCAGCCAATCCAATACTAGCTCCATTATAGGCTCTTCACTCATAAAGCACAACAAAACTTCCTGGGAACCAGGCACTGATACAACTACTCTCATCACTCCATTTACAAAGTCACGAGTATAATCACAATCACAACAAGAGATGCCTTATGGATTCACCTTGATATGATCTCAAATAGGCTACTCTACAAGTTAGAATTATTTGATGAAGAAGCAAGCTCGTTAAGCTCTTGTATCGATCAAGAACGTGTTGATTGTGGTCGGGCATCTATCATTATACCAATCGAGCCTTTACCCAGGTGTGGAATTGCACTTTTGGTTCCGTTTTATCCAAGTTCGTATTAAGAACGCTTCGTTCTTGATTCGAGCTCAATCGATCCTTCGATTGAGTCGTTAGCAGCGTGACTTTGAAAATATACACCCCCAGGGTCGTATTAAGTGGTATCAGAAGCTCCGGTTCAAAACCAGAGGCAGAGGAGACAGTTTGAAGACAAATTTTGTGCTAGAAGTTCGACGAAAACAGGGAAGTCGAGCCCCGGTTTTGAGCAGCCCATGTTTGTGTTCTTTGGTGTCTGTTTCGTGCTTCAATTTCAATGGCTAATTTCGCCAAGGCTAACGTGATGGAAGAAGGCAGAAGAGAGGCAAGGAATCTGCAAATTCGTGGCCAAGAGAAGCGGCAAGCAACTCCAGCTCAGCATCGAGAATCCGACGAGCAGCGAGACCTTTTATTTCACAGTCGATGCTTTGTCAACAGAAAATTACTTTCGCTTGTGATCAATGGAGGTTGTTGCGCGAACATCATCAGCCTAGACACCGTCCAATAGCTCGAATTGACGATGTATAGGCACCCTGAGCCTTACCAACTCAGTTGGATCAACGAACACGGTACGATCAATGTAACGAAACAAGCTTTGGTTCGTTTTCAAATCGGCAGCTACGGAGACGAGGTAACTTGTGACGTTGTGCTAATGAATTGTGCTCATATGATGATGGGAAGGCCTTGGCAAATTGATCGTGAAGTTGCCCATGATGGTTGAACAAATTGTTACAAAGTTAAGCATCATGGCAAGAAATTTGTAGTGAAACCTCTTTCTCCTGATGAAGTTTTTGACGAGTTAAATAGAAAGCGTTTGGTTTTGCACAAGTTTGCGAACTTGTTGGGTTTGGTGGATTCCAAACTTGCTGAGCTTGTTTATCGATTGAATAGTCACTTAAATCGTGGTCGAGCAACTACCCTTTCACCCAATCGAGCTATCCCCAGGTGTGGATTTGTCTTTTTGGTTCCGTTTTATCCAAGTTCGTATTAAGAACATTTCGTTCTTGATTCGAGTTCAATCGATTCTTCGATTGAATCGTTAGTTGCGTTACTTTGATTACATACAACCCCCCCAGGGTCGTATTACACCTGCTCTGCTGCATAAAACACATACATCATCATTGATCCTGTCCCAGCTTTTAAGTTTGTCTCTAGCTATTGTTCTATCCAAAATAATCAATGAAGCCAAAAATATGTTTTTTTGCACCACAAGCTCCTTACTTCTTATTGAGTCTCAAATTGTTGTAGCAGAAAACTTGATCATCTTCTTACCTTGTTGTAACACATCCTTGCATATCCACATCCATTATATATCTAAACCATCCTTGTTGTAAAACTTGATCATTAGTTGTTTCCCGATTCAAGACCATGTGGATGTGATCTTAAAATCCCAAAATGTCTTGCCCCTCAGCTTGTAAAGATGTATCCATGACACCCAAAACTGCTCACTTACAAGAGTAGTAACCATATAAGACAAGCAACACATGCGACATTCCAACTCATTAAATCCTTCAATCCAAGTCATCCTTCTCTCTTTCGTAAAGCTAGAGCATCACAATACATCTTGGCTCTCACAGATCCATCCCTAAACCATAAAAATCAGAGCAAACCTTCTGAATCGCCTTAATAGCCTTTTTGGAAAGTACAAATATTGTCATCCAATAGTGGATCAGTGAGTACAAGACAGACTCCACACGTTTGAGTTTTCCAACATATGATAGCTTAGTAGACCTCTTCGAATTCTCCTTGTCAATTTATCAATTAGCACCTCGCATTCTCGACTAAACAACTTATAAGAATTAAGGGGGAGTCCCAAATAACGAACAGGTAAATGCACTTCTTTGAAACTAGATAATTGCAAATATTTAAACTCAATGGACACACCTCTGAAGAAAACTTCACACTTGTCTGGGTTGCACTTAAGCCATGATAGCTTATAAAATTGCTCATAACTCTAGTAGCCCCACTTAAAGCAAAAGTGTTAGAAACCCAATTATTGGTTGATTTCGGTATTTGGACTTGTTTGTCGTTTTATTTATGTTTGGGAAATATTGGGTATTATCCGGGGGGTTTTGGGCGCATTTGAGGATTATTCTGTTATTTTGGATAAAGGGTAATAATTGGGGTCATTAGCGGAAATTATTCAGGTTATATATTCTGTAATTAGTGGGTGATTACTCATTAAGCAAGTACATAACAGAATTCCTCAAAACCCTAATTCCCTCTTCTCCTTTCCCTCACTCGGCCGACTCTCCCCTTCAGCCACCCTCATCATCCCTGGCCGCTGACCTCCTTCTCTCTCTTCCCCTAATTCTTGTCCCGTCCCTCAATCACCCCTTTTCAATCCCCAAATCCTCATTCCCTACCGATCCTGATCATAACACCCTCGACGCAAGACGCCTAGATCCTCGGGTTTCTTACTGTGGTATCAGAGCCTACTCGGCATCTGGGTCAAGAGAAAAATGAGTTCTTCAGATCAATCCCCGAAAAGGAGGCTGCAGGAGACCATGACCGTGGAGGACATCACACTCGAAGAAGATATCAAGAGAGGTTGCTGAGAACAATGGCGGATCACCAGATCAACCTCCATGTTCGTATGGGAGAGGTGAACGAAACTCTCCTGGAGATGTCAATGAGGAACAGTGACGATCTGAGGTCACTGATGGGCTTATAAGGAGGGCCATAGCGCCGCAAGGGCTGCCCTCACCACCGCATAAGGTTGGGTAGGCGGCGGCCGGAGCAAAGGAGACCACAACCACGGCGGTCACGGTGGCGACGCCGGAGGCCACGTCGGCCGCGCAGACCGGGGCGGTGGCGGTGGCTGAGGAGGCGCCGACGTCGAGGGGCGCGAGGACGCGCGCGGAGGGCGGCGGCGTATACCCGCCGGTAAACGTAACGAGACGAGTGGGTTAGGGTTCGGCTCAGCCCAATCATGGCCGGGCCCTGCTACCGAATCCGACGGCCCAAGAGATTGCGGCAATGCGCGGGAAGGCCAAGATGTCGGGCTACGACTCGACGGGCGGAGAGATGGGCTTCGGGTCCATGGGCTCGGAAGCAGGACGAGTTCGGGTCCATGGGCCCGGAAGCAGGACGAGTTTGGGTCAAGGGTAGCTGTTGGCCAAATGAGAAACAAGCCAACTAGGTCTGAAGTGCAGAGGAGATGAGCCTGATTGACCAGAGTAGGGAATGGGCTGACTTCGACCCACAAAGGAGACTATTGGGCGGCGACTACCACCCTAACCGGCTAGGTTTGGGCGGTGGCTGGACGGATCGAGATAGGCGGACCGAGATCGGGCGGGTTCAACATGATTGTCCCGAACCAGGTCGAAACGAACTGAACCAGTTTGAACCAGGTCGAACCGAGCCGAACCTGGTCAAACCCATCCGGTCAGGTTGGGACGGAAACAGTTTGAACCAGACCCAGACACCAGCAAACAGCAGGGGCGAAACGGGTCAGTTCGGCTTCTGGAAAGGTATGGGAGGAGGGTCGGATGCGGTGTACCCTCCCATGATGACACTTAAGGCCGATCGGCGTCGACAGGACAGGCGTTGAGAAGTGGGTTAGGGATCCGTAGTTAAGGATGGCGGCTGGAGCGATGAGGAGGAAGGATGGGGCTTTGACACTCATGTGTGGCGGAAACCAGAGCGTGGGGGCCGCCGGGAATCTCGTCAAGGCGACCATGACATAGGCAGGTATGGTGGGTAAAACTTTGTGTATGAAGGCGATGATGAGCTGGTATTTAGAGCTAAGCCCCCGACCATTGAATTTCCAAAATTCAACGGTCAGGAGGATGCAGGGTTGTGGATTTATGCTGCAGATAGGTGGTTTAAGAATCACCCTACTCGAGAGGAGAGAAAGGCGCAGTTAGCGTCTTTCTACTTGGAGGGTGATGTTCTCCAGTGGTGGGAATGGATGGAGCGATCCTATGGGGAGGCCGAAATGCTGATTACCTGGCCGTGATTTAAGGAGGAGTTGTAGTACCAGTTTGGAAAGTCAGAGAGACGGGCCCCAGAGCAGCTAGCAAAGCTGCGTCAGACAGGCACAGTGGCCGAGTTTCGCTCGGAGTTTCTGCGGTTGGGGAATATGTGCAAAGGGATGTCGGAAGAGACACTGGTTGGTTTATGTCTTGCAGGATTGAAGCCGGAGTTAGCTGCTGCAGGGAAGGTGTTCGAACTCGGATCATTGAGGGTGGCGTTCCGATTAGCTTGCGCAAGGAGGAGGAGCTAGCAAGTTGGAAGGTGGTCCGCAGTCAAAAGGGCCCTGGGGGATACTCAACGGCGAGCGGAGTACAGGGAGGAGGAGTCGCACCTCCGATCGGAGCTGCACCAGCCGCGCCGCTGGCGGCGCCACCAGGAGGGCGGGCGGGACCCAGGCTACCTCCCCGAGGGTTCGTGAAGCTCACGCCTGCGGAAATGGAACAGAAATGCTGAGACGCTAGTTGTTTTAACTGCGATGAGAGGTACACTGTGGGACACCAGTTCACCAAGGGGCACTTGATGTTGTTGGTGGGCAACTTTGAGGATGAAGCCGAGGAACTCGCTGCCGAAGAAGCAAAGGAGAGTCAAGGCGCTCGGGAACAACCTTGACGGAAAGGTTGGTTTCGAGAGGGGTGGATTGTTAGAAACTCAATTATAGGGTGATTTCAGTATTTGGACTTGTTTGTCATTTTATTTATGTTTGGGGAATATTGGGTATTACTCGGGGGGTTTTTGGGCGCATTTGAGGATTATTCAGTTATTTTGGGTAAAGGGTAATAATTGGGGTAGTTAGCGGGAATTATTCAGGTTATATATTGTATAATTAGTGGGTGATTACTCATTAAGCAAATACATAACAAAATTCCCCAAAACCCTAATTCCCTCTTCTCTTTTCCCTCACTCGGCCGACTCTCCCCTTCAGCCACCCTGGCCGCCGACCCCCTTCTCTCTCTCTTCCCCTAATTCTCTCTCGTCCCTCAATCACCCCTTTTCAATCCCCAAATCTCAATTCTCTATCGATCCTGATCATAACACCCTCGACACAAGACGCCTAGATCCTCGGGTTTCTTACAAAAACCTTATCCTTCAATAAAAATCAGAATATCATTTGTGAAACACAAGTGGGTAAGACCTAGTTGTTTGCACTGGGGATGGAAAGGTATTTGTCTATTCATAGCAGTTTGGTTCAACATACCAGTGAGTGGCTCCATGACTATGGTGGATAGGTAGGGAGATAAAGGATTCTCTTTGCTAACACCCTTCTCAACTTTAAAATAACCAAACCAGTTTCCATGCACATATATACTAAAGTGAGTGGAATTCATGCAAGAAATAATCTAGTCTAAGAGATCCCTAGGGAATCTCATGATCTTCATCACACATTGCAAATAATTCCAGCTCACCGAGTTAAATGGCTTCATTAAGTCCACTTTCACTACACTTCTAGAGGCAATACCTTCCCTATTATAACTCTCGATGATTTCTTGAGCCATTAGAATATTTTCTAGAGCCTTCAATTTTATTTTATCATGAGAATTTTCTCAAATTAACAGCAACGAAGTACTGCCTCAACTTTATTTTCAAACTCTTCGCTATCCCTTCCCTCTACTTCTGGCCACTCTTATATGCCTTTCAGGGGTCGTCAGCTCCCGTTCGGTGATCGCCGGTGGCCCAAGTCCCCTTCTCCTTTTTGCTCTTTGTTATTTCATTGCTTCATTTGTCTTTCCTTTGTTCCAGGCGTTATTTTCATAAAATTTATAGTTCTGGCTTTTTTCTACGCCCGTTGTGACCTTTCAATTTCTCCCTTTTTAGTTGAGTCTCTACTCTTCGTTCATATCCTTGATTTCTGTTGTGGGCTTGCTCTTTTTGGGATATGGATTTAGCAAATTGGGAGAATTCTCAAGCTGGTGGTCTCATTGAGTTGGTGAATCCATAATCTTCTTTCCCCCTCTGGCCCCCAAATGATTACGTTGCTTGTTCGGTTGTCGAATCGTGGAGGATTGGGTCTTTTCCTGTTTGTTACGGTTGTGAATCGCTGATTCCTTGGAGGTTGTGACTCCTTCTGGATATTATGACTTCCTTTGAACCTGATCTCTCTGCCTCGACTCCCTATGTATAACCAAACATTCAAAGTGTAATGTAAGATTTCCTTCGTTAAAAGTATTTTTTATTTCTCAATTAGTAACACCAACTCACCAAGTAGTAATAATGAAATTGTCACACAAAAGGTAGTAATAATACAAGGGTGAATAATTGGTGAAAGCATGACGTAATTGCCATGTGAAGGGGAAATAATGGTCACTCCCTCCACCCCGTTTGCAGACATCTCCGTACTTTTCCCTTGACTATTATTTTCCTTTTCTTCTCAACACCTTTAACCCAAATGATTTCACTTTTCACCCCAACCATTTCACTCCCCCAATTTTTCCATTCCAATAACACCAACAATCATAAAATCATATCGGATATTGTATCGTAAAAGTTGATAAGATATTTTGTGCTGGAACCATAGACATCAGTTTCATATCACTAAATACCACCTACCAATTTAGCATCCGATATGAAGTTTTTCTGGTCAAACTGCGGATATGGTACGTTTTTTCAATCCGTGATAACACCACATCCTTCTTCGATGTTTCTAAAAGGGCGAAGTTTGAACATAAGAGAAAATGGCAGAAAGAAGGGGGCCTAAATGGTAAAACGCAGAGATTGTCAAAAGAAGCAACAAACAAAGTTAAAGTGCAGTAGCAAGAAGCTAAGCTTAAAGAGCGACTTAGATCATCTCCAACAACAAGGCCAAAAAGCCAAATTTTGAAAAAAAATTCCCGACAACAACAATGCTATAATGCTTAAAAGACAAAAAAAAGGGGAATTTTTTGTGCCTAAAGTTAGCACACAAAAGGACAAAAAAAATTGAGAAAATCCCATACCCCACTTCTTCTCCTAGTAGACGCGCTGGACAACTTTTTTGAGCTAGACGTGCACACCTTCCCTTCCTTTTTCCAGGGTGATTCTCACACACTCTCCCCTTCCCTGGTGGTTGTCCATCTCCCATGAAACTCTTTATTATTTATTTTATTTGTAGAAAGACACCATTTCATTAAAACACTCATGAACACATGTCAACCCCTCTAAAACCCATAATTAAAATAAAATCAATCTAATTAAACATATTTTTAATAATGAACCTGCATTATAAGTTATTGTTGTATCTCCAATCTTAATCCATCAATTACTGTATTTTCGTCACTAATGACAACATATTTAATGATGAATATTTTTTTTGTCAAAATTAAAAAATTACATCAAAACGTTCGTTCGAATTAATTATTTCTACCTGTATACAAAGAATCTTCAAAATACCTAATTCAAATGATGAAATCTAAAAAACTTTACCAAAAAGTCTCTCTCTTCTCTCTCTTCGTTCTCTGAACCCTAAAGCGCGTTCTTACCGATGGCGGTCGTCATTGACGGAGCGGCAGCCGTCGGTGGCGGTCGATCATGGGTGTTGTTGTTCGGAATCCCGGAGGATAATCGCTTGGACTACTATGAGCCAGAATATGTTAATGGCTCGCTGCGGAGGGAGGCCGTGGAAGAAGGAGCTAAACGTTGGGAGAACAGTCTAGTGGGACAATTCATCGATCGTCATGCGTCAATCTCATCTTTTAGGTACTAGGCTAACTGGCTATGGGGGAAGGATGGTGAGGTTCGAGTTTTTGGGATGGGGCGATGATTGGTACTTTTCCAATTCCCTAATGCTGAGATCTGCCAGTGGGCTTTCGAGAGTGGTTCTTGGCATCATAGGGAGAATTCGCTTTTCCTGCGCAAATGGGAACCAGGGATTAGCCCCTTGAAGTTTGATAATTCTTCGTTGCCTATCTGGATAAAGCTCTCGCATTTGCCGATGGAGTTGACTTCAAAGGAGGGTTTGGGGCGAGTGGCAAGTTCACTTGGTCGTCCGCTCTGTATGGATAAGTCTACGACACATGGTAAGAAGGTGGGATTTGCTCAAGTTTGTGTAGAAGTAAAAGCAATTGCTAAGAAGGTTTCAAAATTGAGTGTTACGCCTGATGGCTTACCTGAACTATTCATTGAAGTTGAGTACTGTCATATGCCTAAAGTGTGTGAGAAATGCAATTGTTTTGGGCATAGTTGTGGCAAGCCTGTTGAAGAGCAGCAACAAGAGTGGCAAAAGAAAGTTCCAGTGATTGGTGAAGTTCAACTGACTTCTCAGTCCAGTGAAGGGGAAGTGCAGAGTGAAGTCAGAGAAGCTGATATTATGAAAAATGGTAATGAACCTGAGGCTGTATTGGTTGATAAAGGAAAGGAAGCGTTGATAGAAGATCCAGTGAGTGTTATTCCACCTAAAGGTACTAGGACTCCATCTCCACAAGGGGGTCTGGTTGATGATGAAGGCTTTACTCTCGTTGTCAATAAGAAGAATAGGGTGTGGATAGGATCGAGTTCCAGTTCTCAAGGGCAGAAAAATCAATCGAGGAGGCTAGCTGCTGGTATGGTAAATGGGAGACTGGGTGTTCGAATTGCTTTTCCCCTTCCTCCATCTCCTCCAAAGGGTAGAGGGAGAGGTAAAAAGCGAGGTAAATGAAGATCCTAAGTTGGAATATCAGGGGATTTAATGCCCCCGATAAGCACTCTACAGTGTTAGAGCAGCTGAGGGTGAAGAGGATTGATATAGTAGGCCTGTTAGAAACTAGAGTAAGAGAGAAAAATAGCAATACTATAATAACATGATGTTTTTCTGCCTAGAAACATCTAGCTAACTATACTAAATCTAAAAAAGGAGGGGTGTGGATTTTCTGGAGGGCAGGTCTGAAAGTTACTCTTATTGACGAGGGCAAGCATTACATACATATATTAGTAGAAGATGTTAAACCTTTTCATGTGGTTTTCGTTTATAGTCCTAATAAGGAAGCTGAGCGCAAGTTACTTTACCAAGAGCTGCTGCTTCGTCGAGATAATGGTATCCCAATGATATTTATGGGGGATTTTAATGCCATAGCTGACATCACTGAGACTTCAAATGCCCAGGTAATTACTAGTATGCAAGATTTTCGAGGTTGGATTCAAGGCATGGAGTTAACAGATCATAGAGTGACTGGTTGCTGGTTCACCTGGTGGAATCGTCAGAGAAACAACCCAATAGCTCGTAGAATTGACAGGGTTCTGGTAAATGAAGCATGGTTGGAGGGGTTTGCGGATAGTTCAGATTATACTAACCCTCCTAGTGTATCTGATCATTGAGGGTTGATCTTGGATACGGCTCCGAATATGAAGACTCTTCCCAAGCCGTTTAAATACTTTGTTTTTTGGCAATCTCATCCCACATACTTGGATATTATCCGAGATTCTTGGAATAAGCAGGTTAAAGGTTATCCCTATTTTTGTCTTCTATGGCAAGCTGAATCACGTAAAGAAAGAATTGCGAAAGCTTAATCGTGTTGCATATTCAGATATTTCAAGTAGAGTTAAGGATGTAGCTGCAGCAATGAGGAATGAGCCCAGTTATATGTGTTAAATAACCCTAGTGAGGCCAATGTAGTTGATGAGAAAAAGCTGGCAATGGAGTATGAGGATCTCAAAAAGCTGAGGAGCTCTATTATAAGCAAAAATCTCGAGCTCGGGTTATCCATGAGGGTAATTCCAATACATCTTATTTTCATAAACTAGTCAAGGTCAAAACATAGAGGCAACAAATCACTAGAATGAGGAATGAGCAGGGTGTAGTGGTCTCTGATATTCATCAGATAGGAGCTATTGCGGCATATTTCTATACAAAGCTCATTGGTACTGAAGATCCACTCGTTGAACAGCAGTCCGTAGCTTTCTACCAAGCAATTCTACAGCACAAGTTATCTGAGGCGGAAGGAGAGTTTTTACTGCAAGGTATCACAAGGGCAGAAATCAAAAGTGTATTCCATTCTCTTGGACGTGATAAGGCACCATGGCCTGATGGGTTTCCAGCATAATTTTTCAGAGCCCACTGGGATATTATTGGAAAAGAGGTTGAAGAGGTAAATCTTGCATTTTTCTCCACTGGAATTATGCCTGCTATAGTTAATAGTACTATATTCACATTGGTTGCTAAGATCCCTTATGCTGAGAATATGAAAGATTATAGGCCTATTTCGTGTTTTAATACACTTTACAAAGGTATCTCCAAGATCTTAGCTAATAGATTGGCAATGGTTCTCCCAAGTGTGATTAGTAAATCTTAGTCTGCGTTTATTAAGGGACGAGCTATTAGTGATAATATACTGTTAGTCTCTAAATTGGTGAGTAACTATCACTATAAAAACATTAGTCCAAGGAGTGTGGTGAAAATTGACATCATGAAAGCATTTGACTCTGTAAACTGGAAGTTTTTGTTTACTGTGATGGAAGCGATGGGATTTCCTGCTGGTTTTTTGAAACTTCTATCTGCTTGTATTACTACCCCAACAATTAAGATCTCTTTGAATGGTGGTCTGTGTGGAAATGTTAAGGCTAGCAAAGGCTTAAGGCAAGGTGATCCTCTATCACCCTACCTATTCACCATAGCTATGGAGGTATTGGATGACCTTTCTAAGAAGGCACCGAGGGATAATCAGATTCCTTTCCACCCTCGTTGTAAGCCCTTGATGATTACGCACCTCTGTTTTGCGGATGATCTGATGGTTTTTACTAACGGTTCAGTAAGGGGGGTTGCAGGTATAAGGCGGCTGATGGATGAATTTTATACACTCTCTGGACTTAAGTGTAACGCAGCGAAGTGCCAACTATTCTGTGTTGGGATATCTAAGGAAGAAATGCAATTTATTTCTACTACAACAGAGTTCCCTCTTGGTTCCCTTCCTGTCAGATATCTAGGAGTCCCATTGATAACTGGAAAACTTACTCGGCAAGATTGTCAAGTACTTATTGACAAGATTACTCAGAGGCTTCGAAGTCGGAGGTCTCGCTTATTGACTTATGCTGGTCGTATTCAGTTGATTTCATCTGTGATAACTAGCACGCTGCAATACTGGCTTAATATCTTCCTGCTTCCTCAGTATATAATTAAGGAAGTGGAGCGGCTATGTAATGAGTTTCTCTGGGATTCAGCTGAGGGTGGATCGAGGAAAAAAGCAGTGATGGCATGGAACAAACTTGTGGTGCCAAAGCGAGAAGGACGTCTGAGAATTCGTAATTTCACTCTCTGGAATAAAGCTTGTGTACTAAGGCATGTTTGGGAGATTTTAACTAATGGTGGATCGCTCTGGGTTGCCTGGGTTTCTCGATATAGGCTGAAGCAGAAGAGCATTTGGGAGATTTCCAGTTCATCTGCTGGGACGTGGGTTTGGCGGCAACTTCTGAAGTGTCGAGGATTTGCTGCTCCTCATGTTTCAGGTGTCCCTCCTAACATCTTATGGCAAGGTGAGCAAATGAATAGATATTCTGTCACAAGAGTTTGGGATGCTATTAGGGTGCACATGCAGAATGGTGAATGGGGTAAGCTTGTGTGGTCTAAGGAAGTTATTCCTAGGCATGGTTTTATTGTCTGGATGGCCTTGCATGATAGATTGGTGACGCAGGACAAGCTGTTAGAGTGGGGAAAGCAAGTTTATGGGCTCTGTTTGTTGTGTCCGGGTGGAGTTGAATCCCGAAATCATCTTTCGGTTTCTTTTTCGTTCGCTATTTATGTGATGCGGAAGTGCTTGAAGCACTTGTCACCACCAGCTGAGGGTGAATGGAGTGTAGTAGTGACTTGGTGTGTTCAGCATTGGGGGAAGAAGATCCCAAGGCAGGCTTTGTGTCGTTTGATTTGGAGCTCGACCCTTAGTTATATTTGGCGCGAGAGATGTGTTCGGCTTTATGGATAGAAGATGATTAGGCAGCCCGAGGAGATAGTAAAGCAAGTCCTTTCAGATGTTTTGTATAGAGTTTATTGTGACTCTGCCCTCCAGAAGGAGTTGGAGTATATAGATAGGATATAGCATTACCTGTCTAGTTTTGGTTGTAGTAGTTTGAGAGGCACATCATGTTTTCATTTGATGGTTGCCGATGCTTAATGAATTTTTTTGATTTCGCATAAAAAAATTTATGAAAACTACACTAATATAGATTATAAAAAAAAATAGAAGGTTTAACATTTTGGCATGTTAGCATTTTTTGTTGGAGCAAAATCCACTTTTAGAGCGTCAAAATGCCAAAACCCTTTAGCATTCTAGCATTTTTTTCAATTTGTCTTTAGAGATGGTCTTAGGTAGCTGCAACGAGCTGATGGACGATGACCGGTCTACAACTGCATGCAACAGTCAACAGCAAAGTGCGGCCAATTGGCAAAAGGGTTAGGTGCTTTTGCCATTTTTTTTTTAGTTTGTCGAATAAAGTTGTTGCTCTGTATTACCACTCTTCTCAATATTATTATTGCGCTTTGCTGCATTCTGTGTTTCATCTCTTTCACTAAATTTTTACTCTTGGAAGATGAATTTTCATAGGCAAAATACATCTGTGTAGCCAAAACTTTGACGGTTTGGCCAAATATAACCACTTTTGACGAAATACCAAAAATAGGCAGAATTTAGATGGTTGAATGACAAATCTAGCCATTTCCGTTACAAATTTAACGGGTTTAGAAATTTCGTTAGTTAAGTTAACGTCTTGCTGACTAGGATGCAACCTCAAAACCCACGTCAGCAATAACTAAACCTCAAGTGACACGTAGATAACACGTAAGATTTTATTTAAAATTAATTAATTAAAAAAATCCATTATGATAAAAAATACACGAATCGCCCGGCTACTGCTCACCACCGTCCAACACCACTCTCATCACCCGGAAATTTGTTCCACCAAGATCCAACGCGTAAAACAACCATTTCTTATCTCTGAAGATAACAATGAAAAAAATTAAAATCCAGTCGCACCCAGAAGAATAAAATCAGAGGAAGAGAGACAAAAACATAGGGAATCAGTTTATACCCAGTGGGGAGATTATTGACGTAGCTAATGAGCATCTTGAGCTTGCTCCCGCCGTCCAACGACAGCCTGGTGTGCGTCTCCTCAACTATAGCATTGGCGAGCTTCTGCAACTACTCCATCGGCGTCGCACACTTGTGCTGGAACGCATCCGCAATCACCCTCGCCTTCTCTCACTTCTTCAATTCCCAAGAGATTCATTTTGTCAATTGGGCCTTGTGATGGTTGGATCTGGAAAATCTCTCGATGATTCTTCTGATCTGTTGTCATCCGCTGACGCTTCAACGACCACAAGAGAGAAGATGGAGACAACAATCGACGCCTAATCTCCATGTCGCTACTCTATTCTCCCAATTCCATAGAGGAGAAGACCCACGTTGTTGATCCCATCTCGAACCCAGACAACAATCGAACCCTAAAATCAAATCAAACAAATCACTCTGTATCACTTCTCTGTGCTTCGTCTCCAAATGCAATCACTCGTCCCGAGGAGGGAGAAAGGTACAGCTAGGTATGGTACAGAAAGGGGCAAAATCCAAATGCAATCACCCGTCGCCGAGGAGAAGTGGCTTTAGAGACTTCGATGACAACAAATAGAAGCATAAACGAGACTCAAGCAAGCATCGCCGTCGTTCCCAATCCATACCCGAATTTAAAATTCGTCGACACCGTTAGCTCCCCTCACTGCTCCCTACCAACATCATTGATGTGACCGAGGAACTACTGCCTTTCCCCATCGCTCTGTCACCACCTCCCCTGCATCCAATAGGGGTGTTCAAACGGTTTGGTTACCATGGTAACCGTTTTAACCAGTACTATTTGGATAATTTGGTTTGGTTAATTTGAATAATTGGTTTGGTTTGGTTAAAGTTTTTAGCTTGTTTGGTTTAGGTGGTTTGGTTTGGTTTCATACACTCCTAACCAGTCAAACCAAATTAACCAGTTAAGTAATTAGTCATATATCTAACATATATTATATACACATACTTAATACTTTGCATAACCACTCAAGAGTTAACGTTCATCCCTTTTAGACTCATAAAATATAAAGCTCAATATTGCTCATATAGTGTAAATTTGTATATGTAAAATGTAGACCACAATATATGGACGCCTAATTTAGATAAATTTCATACATTATGATGGATGAAAACTTGAAAGGAAGGTCATTTTCAGCCTATGATAATTGCTAAGAGACTAAGTCAATTTACACAAACACAACAATTCATTAACCCATACCATTGTCATAAATTTTTGTTAGGTGAATACTTCTATACTAATCATAAGATAATTGTCTTAGTTGCATGTATTTTTGTTAAGGGTCAACTATAACTACGTGTTGATTGTTATGTTTTATTCATTATATAAATTGAGAATTGTTGCATTAACCGGAAAATTTTCATCGTCAATGATAATGTGATTTTATATTGGTTAATCTGGTTAACCAATTAACCAAACCGATTAAACTTTAGTTTGGTTAATTTGGTTATTGTATTAGTTTGGACGGTTTGGTTATGATATTGTATTCCATGGTTAATGGAATTTAGTCTTATTTGGTTTGGTTATAACCATGGTAACCATTTGAACACCCCTACCTCCATCCAAGCCCTGATGCAAAGATGGTCTGAGCGAGAGAGGACCAATACTGGCTCGATGAGGACCTTCAGCAGCTGGTGATGGACGAGAGCGTCAGTGGAACCCTAGTGAGGAAAGATGCATCGGCGTGGAGGGGTAGTTGCGGAGAGGGAGATTTTCGGTGGAGGGAGGGAGAGCGCGATGAAGATGAACGACGATTGGGGTACGAAAGGGGAAAGAACCGAGAGGGAGAGAGAGAAAATTAAAAAATTAATTTTTTATTTTAATTTTTTTTGTTAGTTCAACCTCATAATTTTATTGACTAAAAGGTTGACATGTCAGCTTTTCCATTAATACAGTCAGCACGTTAACTAACATCGTTAAACAATTGGAAGAAAGTGGCTATTTTTGGTATTTTTGCCAAATGTGGCTATATTTGGTCAAACCGTCAAAGTTTTAGCTACACAAATGTATTTTGTCATTTTCATGTCATCCTTCAGTGTTACTTTTGACATTTAAGACAATTAGTAAGTAAGAGTGTAAATCGCAATGGTACTTGTATTCTTATATCAAATATTGAATTTCAAAAATATAAATTGTGCTAAAATTAATTCTATTTCGATTCCAGTAAAAAAAATCGGTATTCCAATTCTATGATATTTTTGCTACTGTATAGTATTTCCAAATTACAAATTAATTACTTTCATAATTAGTAATTAAATATATACATAAATAAATAGTGTTTGAGCAACCTTTAGATTTAATTCCATGATAAAAAACCTTGGCGATGAAAAGTAGAGCTGAGAAAAGTCTAATAACAACTAATCAAGGTCCACATTGAATGAATTCACGGGCCGTTTTGAATAAAAATGCTGCATTATTTGGCTATGTGACATTTTATGTTGTATTTCAAATTGGAATGTGGTAATTTGGTCAATTGTCTTGTTTGGATAAAACATTCAAAAATTGTGTTATTTCACCACTTAGAGAAGGGATGGAGTGAAAAAAGAGGTTGAGAGATTCAATTACCTTATGGACAAAATACCACATAACATTTTATTTATGCAAAATGAGTTATTTCGACTAAAATACCTCATCGAATTATCTCATTCAAACAACCCGTCAATCAAAAGTCTCGAACGAAGGGATTTATCAAAGGTGCCCAATTGATGGTATGAAAATAACAATAAATTGAATGGGAGATGACAGTGAGCTAGAAAAACTTGGAAGCTAAGTTTGAACTTGATGGGGGCTTGCAAGTTGTCAAAATGTGAGCAATGACTAGAAGTTGTAGATTATATTTAATTAATTATAAATTTTTGGTATTTCTCACTATTTTGGTATATAACTATCTCAATCTCATAATCATAAATATCAAATAACACCCCAAATTCAATATCAAGTCCTAAATAAGAACTCGAAAAATTTCCAAATAGTGATAAATTCGGTAAGATATACAACTTCTCTGTTAATTTGGGGGGTGGATCTATTACCCATGCTGAGCTAGCTGGGATTTTACATGGCCTACATCTTGCTTGGGAGGAGGGTTGACGCAAGGTGAAGGTGCAGTCTGACTCGAGCATTGCGGTTCAGCTCATTCAGCAAGCATCCCCAGGGAACCCGCACTTTATCCAGGTGGCCGCGATCCGGGGTCTTCTGACACGGGAGTGGGAGGTTCAAATTGAGCACGTGTTTCGTGAAGGTAATGTGGTGGCGGACTTTCTTGCTTCGGCTGGGCATAACCTACCTATAGGGGTCCATGTGATTGGGAACCCGTGCTCTACGCTGAGATACTGGTTGTATTTTGATACTCTGGGGATTCAGTCTCCCCGTTCAGTTAATACATAAGGGTTAGAGCGCCCCCCTGCGCTCTGTTTCTCACCAAAAACAATCGGGTACCAAATTTCTAGCCCTTTTACCCTTTTAGCAAGGCACATTTATTGTATCCCCTGTGAAAAGATACTTTTGTATTTCGAGCTTATATATGAGAATGAATCTCTGATGAGAAAAAAGCAACCATCAATAAACGAACAACTAGAGTGTGTGCAGTATCGAATAAAAGGAGAAGATTCGGCATGTATTTCAGTTTGCTGCAAGAAAATCCCCACATTAGAATATTTGGTTACCCTATATGTCAAAATATTGAAACAACGAGTGATGAATCAATATCCTTCACCCTACTTCGCGCAAATAACAAATGAGTGACGGATTCAATCCTGGCATCAACCTCCTACATAGTCGAGGAAGAGATGGATCATTCACATGGTCGAAAATGGCATTGCATAGTTAACCCACTGTTGTTGTAATGGCTACATAAACGAGGAAACTATTATAACGAGAGAAAAAAATAAACATTTTTGTTCTGAAAGGGTTTCTGAACTGAACCTTTGGCGGGTCCCACTTGGGTTTTGTTGATCAGATGGTTCAGAGAGAGTGGGTAGAGACCTCCCCAGCCGTCCGATCATTGCAGCTTCTCCTGCAACATCCCCTTCTCCAAGAAGAGACGACAACAGTTGGGTTTGGGCAACGAATAAGGGCTTGGTCTAGTGGTAATAACACTAGCTTTGAACCTGGAGGTCCCAGGTTCAAATCCCTTCAGTAGTACCTACCTAATCACAAAAAAGTAAACCTATATCACCCTTATCTAAAAAAAACAGTTGGGTTTGGGCAATTGGGTGGATGGGTGAATTTCATTTTCACCCGGACTATCCCTTTCGAGTTTCAACCCACCACCATCCTTTTCTGTGCGCCTCGGTAAAAAGAGGAATTTACCATCACAGTAGTCTTGACATTGTTGTTTATGGAAATGGGAAGTAGAACCATGGCTTTGATTTTAGGTTCAGATATAAATGCATTGTTAGACGGCAGAGAAAATGGGGAAAAGGAGCTTCTTTGCCTAAGTTCTAACATAGACATAGCCCTAGAGAGTTCACCTAAACCAAATTCATACATATTTATGAAATCACAATATCAAGAATAGATGCTCTCACGTAAGGGTCGATGTCCTCAAACGTCCGAGAAAAGAAAATGAAAATAAGAATAACAGTCATAGTCGCTAATCACCAAATAGATAATACCAATGTGCCCCTTTCTCTACACATTAACGGAACACTAATGGAAACGTAACCCACGCTTCAAGGGTTTACTTGTAACTCACAAGCGGGAGAACGACGTTGGTATCGATAAACCTTTGCTTTATTATTCGATAATCCGAACTAATGCCAAACTTACATATATATATATATATACACAATCCGCAAACCCTACTAATGACCTAGCTATATCCGACCCAACCCTTACCCTTCTCCTAGCCGAACTCGGCAACCTCACACCCCGACCCTATTGTACTAATGACCCACTAATACCCCTAAGCCCATGCATAATAGTAACCCTCTAAACCCAATATCCCATACCCTACGCATACCCATCAAATACACGCACGTAATAGTGATTCGATCCGAGATCCGATACATTTCTAATTAAGGGATACAATTTCCCTTTTCATAAATATCACGACCAGTCGATAATGCAATCACTGATAGTTTAAACTCAAACACGTTTGGTTAGGAGCACAAACGTGTAACCGACGTTGGATTAAGAGTCTTGAGCATTTGTAACTATCAAAAAATGTTCGTTTGGTAAGCACGTAATGTAGAATTCATGTATTTGAAGAATTCATGTATATTGTAGGTTGAGTTGTGAGAACTTGTGTAATATTAGAATGCATTGTTTGGCTTGCATGAGTTCTCATGGTAGAACCCACATAATTTGGCATGAAATCTCAAATACTTTGGGTAAAACCCAAAGCATTTGAGATATCATGGTCACATGAGTTCTAGAATTACATGGTGCACCAATATAATGATATCTGTCAAAAAATGAAACAAGAAAAACAATGAAATTGCAGATATCATATAATCTTGAAATCTGTAGGTAGATTACATGCTTACCAAACACGTAGTGACATTTCGAAGTGCAGTCGCTGACGATGAAAATCCATATAGACACTTTGAGGAGACGAGTCTCACACATTATTATGTGTGTGCCTAAGGCAAAACTTTTCTGGTGGGTTGTCGGGGATAAGATAACTATTAGAACAGAAAAACAGCCGTAAAACTGTAAAAACGAGAGAGAGAGAGAGAGAGTTCAGGGGAAAGTAAAATTTCTGTAGTAAAAAGCAAACATCTTTAATTCCTGTCCTGTCCTGACCCGAGCTGAGCTGAGCTTGTTCGGTTTGCCCGAGGGACGGTGGGGAGGGGCATTATAGTAAACCAAAGCATTATCCACTGTATGCCCCGTCTCAGTCCGACCACCACCATCAGATCACCCTGTACTCTCTATCATATCCATCCATCAGCCAGAAATCCCTCCAGAGCCACGTGGCGCCATCACGAGCCATTGATTTGACGGGAGGGAATAGACGGCTGACTTTTACTGCAGGCATTGCAGAGGAGCAGAGGGGGGAAACAGAGGCTGCTGCAGCAGCAGTCGTCGTCGTAGGCCTGTGTCGTCAACATTCGTAGGACTATTATTGTTTTACATGTTTTTTAGCGGTTAGAATTTGTAGCCATAAAGCCGAAAGCAAAATTCAAAGCTTCCTTGGCATTGGAAGGAAGGATGGAAAAGAAAACTGAAAAGAAAAAAACAGAGGGGGGGAAGGGGGACCGGCGAGTTCTCCGCCGGAGAGTAGCCGTCAGCAAAGGCTACAACAGCCTACAGCTAAAACCAATTTTTTGTACGCAGAGTCGGCCCGCGTGAACAAGGATTTTACTTTTTGCGGTTTGCCCTACTACTACTACAACAGATTTTACCCTGTGGGCCCCACTGTATGGCAGAATCCATTTATTGACCTCTATGAATCATCACTTTCTTTTTCCTTACGAGTTATTATTCAATTAATTGATAATAAACCAGTCAGCAAATTAAAACCACTAATGTGCCCAAGTATCGATTTTGTGTTAAGAGTTTGAGATAGATTCACATTTACTGGGTTCGGTTCAAACAGAACCAATACAACATCGAAACCTATTTAACGATGGCGAGAGAAACAACATACTAATTCGTTCAACTTGCGGTTCCTTCATACCAAAACCGAACCGTTTAGAGATTTTGTCGATTTTGGTTAACCAAAACCATCAATGATTTGGTTTTGGTTTTAAAGGGGATTGATTGCTAATGAGTGTTGGTAGTTAACAATACGAACAACTGAATCGAATTGAAATCCGATCCCAGATCGTAATGATATGCCTGCGGCTCTGGATTTCGAACTCGAAGGCCCTAATCATAATAAGGAACTTAAATCCATTTCATCATTCTATTCTTTTGTCCTACGTGACAAGAGTCCGATAAAGTCTCATTAATAATTAGCATCAGGTAGTTCGACGAGCTCACATCACTCCATGCAATTTGTTAACCCCACGAGCGAAGTACTAATTATGGTCTATCACCACCTAATGAGATTGATTAGTCGAACCTAATTAAGTACGGTAATCAAAGAGATCATGATCGTCGACAAGTGAGGAGAAAGTCGAAGACAATAACAAAGTAATGATTTGCTGTGAGATTCTAAACTCGACCTCTTTCCTTCCTCATCGCCACCTTCTGCTTTGCCTTTTGTCTCTAATGGAGATCCGCCACGTGGAGGAGAGCTCTCCAGCCCAGCTTCCCTTTTCCAACCGACGATACGGAGGAAAAAAAAAAACAAGAGTCCATATTTAGCCGGTGGCCGGGTGCATGCATCATCAATCGGTTCGTTTTTACAGTACCAAACACATGCTATCTTCAGAGTAACAGTGAAGAAGAAGAAGAGGAGT
The DNA here is from genome assembly GCA_946122785.1 of Linum tenue. Classification (NCBI taxonomy): domain Eukaryota; kingdom Viridiplantae; phylum Streptophyta; class Magnoliopsida; order Malpighiales; family Linaceae; genus Linum; species Linum tenue. The sequence goes on along the minus strand of CAMGYJ010000004.1, from coordinate 49,998,690 downwards.
GAAAAGGGTAAAAAATACTAGAATGGTCCCCCTTTCTCCCTTCTCCCACTAGAAAAAAAAAAGGGCGAGCTGTTCAGCTGTTGCCTTAGCCAGATTCGAGTAAAATATAACCACACACAGAGACACCAACTGCCCGATAAGGAGAAAGAAGGTTGGTTCAGTTGTTGGCTTGTTGCCTCAAAACCACAACAGAACAGAGAGAGAACAGCCCCAAAACAGTAGGGATGGGTACCCTCCCAGAAGGACCAAACTGCTAATTCTGGGGGGCAAAGGTGTAAGGGGAATTTGGTTCATTTGGGCAAGCAAGGGAAGTTGAGGAAAGGGTAGGGCTGCCCCACAGCAGTTCTGTTTTTGGGGACAGAGAAAAGACGAAAGGGCAAGAAAAACATTCAATGAGATGGTGAAAGAGAGAGAGAGAGAGAGAGAGAGAGAGAGAATTAATGGCAGCCATCATAGGACCCGTGATAGCTATCTAACATGTATTCCCCTAATCTTCTTTTGCAAAGGCTCTGTTGAATAAATGGTGTTGGCTCTTCTCTTATTTTGTCCCTTCATATATTATTGCCTCACCTTATTCCAGTTCAATCTGCATTATACCATTTAATACCTCATAATAATAGTCCACAACACCAGTCCAGAATCTCGGACTGTTCCAGCCCGGTAATGATAAATGGGCCGCAAGGCTTTGCAGTCAAGGCCCATCTGACCTTGGAGATGCTTTCCAAGAGATAATGGAGATGTATGTTACGGACTTACAGTAGAAGCAGATACTGTTTTCGCAGACATTGACCATGAAGGAGAGATGAAGAGACTAACTTGTTGATGATGCAGGGAGGAATGCTGTGTTCGAGATCAAGAAGTCGGATTGGCGTTGTGCCATCCTTTGGTGCAGGGAGGAATGCTCATGAACTCATCGAACTCCTTTACGTGGATGTCACAACACTTCCACTGCCAAAATGAAATGCAGAGGATGGCGATTTTAGCAGGCGAGAAAGTTAGTGGTAGATAGCCAAAACACCTTCTTAAAAAACATACGGTAAATGCGCACCCCTTTGATCCTGTCATGAAAAACAGGAGGCCCTGGATGATAGGTGCACGCAGTATCATGGTTGTTTATTTCCTTGAAAGTTTGATCACATCCGGAGTTCCTGCAGGTTTGGGGCTCATTGATATTAATTTTCTTCTTAGGCGGAGGAGGAGCAGAAGCTTGAATCTCTCTGTTACTTTTAGCTGGGGCGGCATCTTTTTTCGGTTGTGCACCTAAGTAGAAAAAAAATGCATGATTCGGTAATTAGAGACAACAAATGCAATGACAAAAACAAACCAAACCTAAGTAGAAAAAAAATGCATGATTCGGTAATTAGAGACAACAAATGCAATGACAAAAACAAACCAAAAGCACCAACGAAGTACCAACTCTGCTTCTGACAACTTTCTACAACAAATCAAATAATTGCCCTACACACTGGGAAAACTCAGGTGTAGTTTCATATATGATCCTGCCTTTAGTAACTTGTCATTCACCATTAAGACAGAACACTTGACAGAGAGATACAACAGGAGAATGTGGTACGTTATAAGTTAAGTGTTGCAGTTGAATGCTGTGTGGCAATTAGCTAGAGTATCCTAGCAAATAGCGATAAAAGCTTCAGATGGATTATGTTCATGCTGTCTTTCTCTTCATGTCAATTGTTCAGAGGTATTATCAATATTACATTACCGCCTAGACATATGTATATATCGTCTTTTCATAAAGAAAGATGAATGCAGGAACCTTGCTAATGCTCCAATTACTGGCAATTCTTTCATATAATTTAGGGATCTCCTACAGTAACTTGGGTATAATTTTAAGTTAGGTAACTTGCATAGATCTAAACCGTTAAAATCGATCAAATTTATTTAAACCATTGATTAAAGAAATAAAAAATAAAAAATAAGTAAAAAAAATCCATGGCAACATGGGTTGCCGGTGGCCACAAAGCAAGTTACCTTTCTTGTTTTTTTTCTTTCCTTTTTCATATTTATATGTTTTTCCTTATTTTATCCTTTCCTTATTTTAATTCTGATTAAAGTAGAAGCGTTACGAAAGGCTTCCGTAATAACTTAGCACTTTACGTAACGTGAGATTAATACTCATTACGTAAAGAGACCTTCCATTACGTAAAGGTTACGGAACGATACTTATTTCTTACGTAACAGTGAAATCGAAAGCGTTACGTAAAGCTTCCGTAATCACTTAGTTTTTTACGTAACACGACATTAATACTCATTACGTAAAGAGACCTTCAATTACGTAAGGCTTCCGCAATGACATTTTACAACTGTTACGTAAAATACACATTCATTACGTAAAGCTTACGTAATGACTTAACATTTTACGTAACACGAGGTTAATACTCATTACGTAAAGGTTACGGAACGACAGTTATTTCTTACGTAAAAGTTAAATCAGTAGGTTGCGTAATGCTTCCGTAATGACTTAGCATTTTACGTAACGCGAGATTAATACTCATTACGTAAAGACACATTCTATTACGTAAGACTTCCGTAATGATCTTTTACAACTGTTACGTAAGATTACCATATGTTACGTAACCGTTACGTAATACCTATTATATTTTACGTAATGCGACCTGTGAAACCTGCTATAGCAGGTAAAAAAATTCAAGTTACCTTACTTCAAGTTATTGTAGGAAATCCCTATAATTTATCTCACCAATCACACACGCCTCCCAGACAAGTATGTAGTTTCAGTATAATGGATGAAAGAAGAGAAGGAAAAATACCATGATCAGAGCAAAAGAAACCCTGCTTGCACCTTGGACAAAGTTCTCTGGAGGGTGCACTTGTCGTAGAAGGCACAGAGGGTTTAGAGACAGGAGCCTTTGGGGATGGATTCACCTTTGCCACTACTGGCTTCTCGGTAGTGTGTTTACCTGTCTTACATCTATACAAGAGCAATTATTAGCACTTAATACAATCAGAATATAAGATGTGTAAAATGGTTTCTGTTACAGAGATTATCAATTCAGGTCAATCGATCAATAAAGGAATTAGCAGTGATGATCTCAATTCCTTGTTTTTTATGATAACCGAAGCAAACTGTATTTCAGCAAGACAGCCTAGGACTAGGAGCTACTGACCCTCTTATAATCTCACAAGTTCAGTACTAAGATCTTTGCTCAACAAATTGCTAATAGAGAGAAAGACAGCACAGAAACTTACCCTGGAATTTCCATGAATAAGCTGAAATCGTGACTTTTCTTTTTGCAACAACTCCACTCTTTCATTCCATCATGAAACATGGGCTGTCGAAACGACATCCAGAATCAAATAATAGACTCAAAATAAGTAATGGAAAGCATATAAGATTTGAAGATGAAGAATATAATTTTTTTTTTTTTGGAGCCCAAGCGACTTACACCCTGATGCAAAGACCATCAGCCATCCAAACCCAGTCGAACCATGCAATGAAAAGGACAATCACTAAAACTCGTTAGGGATGTCATAGCAAAATCATTGTCAATAACTACAACTTGTTGAACCTAAACAGGATTCCAACATAGCTATTTCAGAGATAGTAACATTGGCAACGCCACTTGGCTGAATCCACAAGTCAACTAGTTCAGGCTGGTATTACAAGATGCTAGCCATCCACAAATTACAAATCAAGTTTGGCAAGGATGAGAATTGAGAAGTGTTCTTCAACCATATCAAACTCCAAACAGCACAATAGGAAGATTAAACCCGAAGCATTAGAATTGAATGAAACTCCAGAACCCAATTAACTATATCAAAGCGTCGCACCAAGGCTTCCTAATTAACCTAATGCGCACAAGCGATACGGAAATTGGAATGATAAACAAATTCTAAGTTCAAAGCAGTATCTAGACGAATGCGAGGAATGTTTTCAATTCAAGCCAAGAAGAAGTCAGAACGGGCGCCTTACCGAAACATGATACTGACACGAGCCTTCAGGATTGTCCTGTTCGGTGAAGGTCGCGTCGCAGCCAATTCGCTGGCACCGCAGCCTGCCATCCGCCATTGGGAGCTTGATCAAAATAAGCTCCCGATGGCAGAAGCTCCGTCGTCCTCTCGGTCTAGGACTGATTTCGCAGCTTCTCCGACGGTTCCAGATGGCGACGTCCAAGTCCACGCTAATACGCTGTAACTGGTCCACGCTGCTTCTAGAGACTTGTACACGAAGACCGGGTGTAGCGCGCGAACCTTTTTTTCTTTGTTTGTGTTAAGGGCATGGTTGTCACGCCGGCCGGCGTGCCACCGGTTGTACCGGGTTCAACCGGTACCGGTCATAAAACCGGCGTGACACCACCGGTATGACCGGCATGATCGATATACGAATCTCTAAGTAAAATGATCTTATTTTAGAGAATTTAATTGATGAAAATTAGTTTATTATTTATTTTATGAGTATAAAAGTTAAATATTGATGTTATTTGTTGGATTCAAGTATAAATGTTTAGGTATTGACGTTAAATGTCATGTTTAAATACGAGTATTTATAATTTTATTTGTAATATTGACCGGCATGAACCGGCACAAACCGGTATGTGCCACCGGTTGAACCATTCCACTTGCTAAACCGGCACACTGGCATAAACCGGTTTGACAACCTTGGTTAAGGGCGTAATGGAGTTCAAAGCCGATCAGTGGAATTTGGGCCGGCCCACAGAGGAAGTCCCCTGGGAGATTGGCTCAAAACTCACATAAACAGAGAGCGCTACCTGTCACCCGACGATATTGATGTGGCATACAAGGGCGATAAAACAATAGTTAGGGCGACGATTAGCAATTCTCGTTCTATCTAGTGGTGAACAAAAAGACAAATAAATTGATTTATCTGTCCAATCTGATCCAACTCACATGCATTCGTCATTAATATCATGGTTTTAACGCTTAGTGAGGATTTTATTTTGTACAACCCGCCTCTTCTAAGTTGGTGCGATTTTGAGTTACACATCTCGTAGAACCTGACCAACCCATATTTCGATTATTATCATAAATTTTTATTTGAGTAAATGACAAGATTGGTCACAAGCAACGACTACAACGGGGAAATGTATTTACCAGAACGTCGGAGAAGCAAGCAGTTGCGGACATCAACATGCTGGCCCAGGGACTCAAAAAGCAAGATAGTGGAGCTAGAAGAATAATAGGATTTATAAAAAAAATTCATTAAAAAATTATGTGGTGTCCACGTGGTATAACATCTCGAGTTGTCGCTTATGTGTGTATCAAGGTGGCATCCTCATCAGCGTCTTGTTAATGTAGCTGACGGAATCTCTAACGGAAGCGGCTAAATTTGTCAAACATGTTTCCAAAATCTAGTCATTTTGTGTATTTCTCAAAAATTTGTTATTATAGTCACAAAGTCGATAGTTATGGCTAATGGCTATGCAAGTGAATTTAGTTAATTTTACCTATAAATATTTTTTATTAAGTGTCGCCAAATCAAGAAAATGATAGTATAGTCAGCATCTAAAATGACTTCGTTAAAGTTTTGGATGAAATTAGACATTTTTTTTAAGAAATTGGCTATTATTATCACAAAATTGGTAATTAGGGCTATACAGACAGGTGTACTTTGATGATTATATCCAAATATTTATAACCAAAAATTCAGATTTTCAAATATAAGTCCTCATATCAAAACCCGTGCAATTCTCGTCACCTAAGAAAGTGTCTAAGTGAAATCAGTGGTTGAACGCTTGTAGTAGCCACGTCAACGCTCGTGAGAGACGAGATCAGGCCGTTGGGAATCCATTAACCCAAAGTGATCCTATTGAACTAGCCATGCCATTTCCTTACCCAAAGTGACTTAGTTGGTAGCTACTAGCTAGCACTCTAGCTTAACAACAACATTTGCAAGTTGCAACCATTTTTTGAGCAACTAGATAGTCTTCAAACAATCGTTCATGTTATCCTTAACATGAAAGGGATTCATTAATTATCTTAGACTATAAATACTGCCTAAAGAAAAATCAAACGTGCAAGTTTTATTATTGAATAAGGTAAAGGAAACGCAAACTGGTTGTTGGGGTACCTCCCAACTAGTGCGTCTTTCATGTCTTATCGTCGAAAGACTGCCTTCAAGTATTCAGTCCAACTTAAGACCTCCTTGAAGTTGAGGTTCTCGTCGGTGAGGTTGTGTCATAAGTCCCGAGCTAGGGATGACAATGGGTCGGATCGGGGACGGATAATGCATATCCATTACCCTACCCAAAGTAGTTCGGGTTTTACCCATACCCATACCCACATAAGAAACGGGTAGAAAATCCAAACCATGCTCATACCCATTCGGGTTTCGGGTATCCATGGGTAATAGTTTTTCTTTATAACTCCAACCAATATGTTAATATTTACACGTATTCTCACGTTACGTAAGTCGAAAAGTACGACAATAATTCACTAGAATGAAGAAAATTAATTAAAACAACACAATTTCATAAATTTTTTTATATTTATATGCTAAATATAAAATATGTTAGAGAATAATATTGATTATTTCTAAACAAAACACATATGCATGTGTATAATCGGGCGGGTTCGGGTTGGAAAGTGAGAAAACCATGTCCACCCATTACCCACAATATTCGGGTTCGAGTTTTACCCATACCTACTAAAAGTTCTTCGGGTTCTGGTTTTACCCTACCCGATTAAATCGGATTCGGGCGGATATCCACGGTTACGAATATTTTTGTCATCCCTATCCCGAGCGTTGGATGTATCAAATGATGTAGTTGACTCTTAGACTTGATGAATTTTTAGTCTCCACCACGAGACCTCTTCTTCTTGCTAACTTTGTTGTTCTCTTTGCCCCATACTAGGTAATCTATTCTTTTTATTTTATGGTTAAACTGTCATCATAATCATTATTTGAATAAATATGTGAACACATTTTGTGTATTTATTTCAACAATCTATTGAAATATTTTCTTCATTAACTTACACTTTTCGAATGTAGTGCTAAATTGATATCAATTTATAATTAACTTGCATGTTCTTATTGACGTAATGATATTTTGATAGCAATAAAAGGTGTAATCGAATCCATAAATTATACATTAGTATATTATTTTTTATATTTAAATTGTTGTTTTTTGGATAAATATATGAATAAATTTTGTCAATTAGTTATGTATTTTCACGTGCCGTGGGGAATTTTTTTTGCCAGCCCTCCCTAATTTCAAATCCTACCTCCGTCCCTGTTGGAAATAGAAACCATTACGACCATTCAAGTTTTCCCTTAAACAACACAACAAAGTCATAGAAGTCGAATCTGGGTTTAAAAGGAAGCATCACCCTTAATCCCAACTTCCCGACCAAGTACTCGCCGGCGACGAAGCTCCTTCTATTACAGCTGTTCTGCCCTTCTTCTCTTCCGTCAAAACCCAGAAATCCAAAAAACCAACAATAGTCAAAATCCATAACCCGAAAAAAATGAAATTGAACCTCCAAATCTGACAAGCAAACCAAAAAATATCCCTTACCTTCATTGCGGTCGTCATCATCGTTGTCGTTGTTGAGCGTTGTTGCTCCTTAGCGCCTTTGCCATCTTTTTTTCTTCCTTCCTCCTCGTCATAATAAGAGAGAATGAGGAACAGAGAAGGAATGATCGAGAATGAGAGGAACGACGAGAGTTCGAGAAGCAGAGGGATACAAGGGTTAGCGTTCAAGATTTGCCTAGGCCTTCTCTATCTTTTTGTGATTTATGTCCATAGACGTATGATCAAATAATGTAATAATAAACATTCAATTAATTGAATCCTTTAATAAGCAATAAACCACAAATAATAATGCATCCAACCTCTAAAACTTATCGATTTAAGTAGTGCAAACTTTGGCGTTGTGCGTGTGAATACACTTTTCCACACATAATCGTACTGCCGAACCCAAAACTCTAAAATTTCGCAGACTAAATTTTGGTTTCGACCCTAAGATCGAGATCGAACCATGTGGTGTTCGACCCACCACAACTAAGGTCGATGGCGACTCCGATCATCGTGCGACGAGCCCCCAATTTCGAGGGGCGGTTGCGACACTCAAAATCTATCTTTCTCTCTCAAAACAACGAAAAGTTCAGAATGTTGCTCTCTCTCTCGACCAGTTTGCGATTGATCTAGATTCCCATATCTTGAAAATTTGGGATTTTGAATTTTTTTGTTTATTATTATTATTATTATTAGAAAGGAAAATGAATGTAGAAATTTTAAAAATATTTTTTTATCATGTGTTCAGGTGTTAACTAATGTGGCATAGTTCGGGCCAAAAAAGCAATTTTATAAACCACAAGATAAAGTAGAAAATTTGTGTATAATTCGGACCAAATTAAGGTAATAATAATATAAAAAAAAAAACCCTCTAGTTGCCCAACAATCAAAGACGTGAGAAGTGAAGGCCTTGTTTGTTTGTCTTTTTCCTTTTTGTGGGTTTGAAATACAGATGTTGATTTTTTATGTATCAACGAATGTTCTCTACCACTTATTAAGACTGGACTTTACCCCGAAGCTTTTTTTATGCTAAATTGCAAGCGGAAACACTTCTGTTCGTGGTTTTTTCAGTATGGCTATCTGTGCGTTATTTTCAACTTCCCCTCTCTTCATTTGCACCTCGGGTAGCCGTAGCAAGCAGTTCATCGGTAACCGACGCGTCACAAGTCCGTCAGCTGCTCTAAATTCTTCGTTGCCGTCATCGTCGTCCTCCCCTGAGTCTGCACCAAGAGAAAGCGTAGTTTCGTCCAAGAACCCATCAAAGCCGTTCGTTGAATCATCCCGACCTTCTGAATCGGGCTTCAACTACGCTCTCGCCAATCCCAATGGCAACCCAGCAGTCGTCCGTTTCGTTAGGTCTACCGAGTCCATGATCGAAAGGGTATGCAAGTTTCTATCTTTTTTTCTTTAGTATTCTGCTTGATGATTGTACGCAACCTGTTTGATGTTTGGTTTCTGAGAAATACTACTATTAAAGCTGTGAACTGTTATCGGTTGTTTAATGGCAAGCGAGATAGATAGGCTTTGGGAGAAAATTACGAGTGCATACCATGGTTGTTTTTATTTTGTTTAGATTTTCTGATGATAGGCTTCTGACGGAAAACAGTCTTGGGTTTGATTTTGGACTGTTTCCGGCCAGTTGCTTCGACGCTGCAGGCTGCTCTAAATCGTGTGGCTGCAGAATTTTTGCTAGATGACTCACTCAATCTTTGTTCTTTTCCTTGTGGAATTATTGAACCAACAGGCTATCTTTGACTTCCGCTTCTTGGCGCTTTTTGCTGTTGCGGGCTCCTTGGCTGGTTCACTCCTCTGCTTCCTCAATGTACTTGCTCTCATGATCCCTTTCCAGTTTCCTCGTTAGTCGTTACGCTGCAACTTGGGAAGTGAATTCCTGACTGTCATAACTTGAGTTCTTTTGGTAAACATCAATCCACTTCCATAAACCACAATGGACATGTACCAATTTCGGGCCTTTCACCAGGAAAAAAGTAGATGAATGGAAGTCAATTTCTGGATTTGGGACTGAAAGAGTACTGTTGCATGCTTTAATTCGATCCCTTGTTGCGTGACATGTTCGTGCGTAGGGCTGTATCTACATCGTTGATGCCTACAGAGTCTATTGGTCAAGCTGCGTGAAAGGTGTACATTCAGGACAGATGGTTTTGCGTCTAGTTGAGGCCATTGGTGAGACCCTTGATGCAACGCGCACCTATCTGTATTTCTTCGTGTACTTCGAATGGGGATCGCTAGCGAGTTTTGAGATTGATACCCTTTTTGATGCAGATGTGTACCTTGCTGGTACCGTGATGTTGATCTTTGGCATGGGATTGTACGGGTTGTTCATCAGCAACGTCCCTCACGATGTCCACCCGAGTGATGATCGTGCTCTGAAAGGATCCTCTTTCTTTGGGATGTTTGCACTCAAGGAGCGGCCCAAGTGGATGAAGATCAGCTCCCTGGACGAGCTGAAGACGAAAGTAGGGCATGTCATAGTGATGATTCTGCTGGTGAAGATGTTTGAGAGGAGCAAGATGGTGACGATAGCCACGGGGATGGACCTCTTGAGCTACTCCGTATGTATCTTCTTGTCCTCTGCTTCCTTGTACATCCTCCATAATTTGCACAAGCAAGAATGAAAAGTACAAACCAAATACTGATTTGTATACTCGGAGGCTAATTTATCAAAGTCATTATCATTGGGTGTTTGTACATAAATTATCAATATAAGTCCACTTATTGTTCTCGTGTTGCTTTCAATCCGAAGAAAACTTGTGTTTTTTTATATAAAAAAGTTGTGATTGAATTCAATGAATGCACCTTTGATCTCTTTGGACAAAGATTGTAACACTTTAGTTGAACTTCATCGACAAAGTATGGGAGAAATTCATCATTCATAAGAAATGAACCGATTTTAAATGATAATGCGCGTTTTTGGGTGAAATGGAAAAGTTATTGTAAGAACTCTGAAGTTAAACGTGCTCATGGTGGAGAACCCAAAATGATGAAAGCATGACGTAATTATCATGGGAAGGGGAAATAATGGTCACTCCCTCCACCCTCCTCCTGTCTGCAGACATCTTCATACTTTTCTATTGACTATTATTTTCCTTTTCTTCCCAACGCCTCTAACCCAAACGATTTCACTTTTCAACCCAATTGTTTCACTCCCCCATTTTTTTTCCCATTCCAATAAAACGAAGAAACATAAGATCATACTAGAGTTATCGTAAAAGTTAACGACAAGATATTTTATAATGAAATCATGGACATCCGCTCACTAAATACCACCTACCAATTTAGCATCTGGTATGAAAATTTTCTAATTGAACCACTAATACAGTACGATTTGTCAATCCGTAATAAGACCACATCCTTCTTCGATTTTTCTAAAAGGGCAAGGTTTGAACAGAAGAGAAAAAGAGCAGGAAGAAGAGTGCCTAAATGGTAAAACACAGAGATTCCAGAAAGCAGAAACTAATAGATTTTTTTTATGAAAACTAACAGAGTTAAAATACAGTAGCAAGAAACTAAGCTTATAGAGCAACTTAGGTAGCTGCAACGAGCCGAAGGGCGACGACCGATCTGCAATACAACAGTCAACAGCAAAGTGCGGCCAATTGGCAAAAGGGCAAAATTATATTAGGGTTAGGGAGCCGCTTCTGCCATTTTTGTTTTTGGTTTGTCGAATAAAGCTGCTGCTCTATATCTCCACTCTTGTCAATATTATTATTGCCCTTTGCCTGCTGCATTCTGCTTTTCATCTCTCTCTCACTCAATTTTTACTCTTGGAAGATGAATTTTCATATCATCCTTCAGTGTTAGTTTCGATATTTAAGACAATTAGTAAGTAGGAGTGGAAATCACAACAGTATAAGTATTCTAATATCAAATATTGCAATCCAAAAATATAAAAGTGTCCTAAAAGTATTTCCATTTCGATTTAAGTTAAAAAACATTTGGTATCCCAATTTCAAACTATTTTTGATATTGTATTGAACTTTCCAAATTACAAATTAATTACCTCTGTAATTAATAATTAAATATATACAAAAACAAATAGTGTTTTGAACACCTTTAATCGTGAATACTTTTATATGGCGTAGGCTTGCAGGTTTAATTCCATGATTAAATACTTTGACGATGGGAAGTAGAGGTGAGAAAAGTCTAATAAAAAATTATCAAAGTCCACATTGAATGAATTCAATATAAATTCTCGAACGAATGGATTTATCACAAGTGCCCAATTGGGACTACGATTAATGAGTGTACGCTTTTTGGTGTTATGAAAATAACAATAAATTTAATGAGAGATAATAGTGAGCTAGGAAACCTTGGAAGCTAAGTTTGAATTGAATGGGGGCTTGCAAGTTGTAAAAATGTGAGTAATGGTTAGAAGTTGTGGATTATATTTAATTAACTGTAATTTTTTTTTGTATTTCTCAGTATTTTGGTATATATCTATATCAATCTCATAATCATGAATACCGAATAACACCCCAAAATCAATTTCAATTCCTAAAAATAACTCCAAAAGTTTGTTAATACCAAATAGTGATAAATTCAGTATGATATACAACATATCACAAATACTGGTACCGAAGTCCCAGCCCTTTTAGCAAGACACATTTACTATATTCCCGGTTGAAAAGAAGTCATCAAAAATAAATTTGTATTTCGAGTTTAAATATGAGAATGAATCTCCGATAAGATAGAGAAACAATTAAATGAACGAACAACTACAATGTATGTAGTATCGAATAAAAGGAGAAGACTAGATTGAGGATCTGTGTAAGAAATCTCCACATTAAAACATTTGGTTACTCTACAATCTACATAGTCGAGGAAGAGATGGATAGTTGACAATGGTAAGCACAGTTTGACCAGAGGATGGCATCACATAGTGAATCCACTATTGCTGTAATTGCTACTATGGTTTTTGTTCTAGTGACTAAACATGACACAATTTATTAATCTCACTGACAAAATGTAGCATTTACCCCTTTATGTTGTCATTTGTATACTTTGTATTCATTGATTTGTAATACAAGTTTACTGTTTTATATTGTAAGTAGTGGTATTTTATACTGTTAGTATGTTTTGTAATGTTTGTCGGTCTAGTTTGTATAATTCGTATGTTTCGTATTGATTTTAAATCAGTTTTCCATAATACCCAAACAACCCCTGTCATTAATTAAAAAACTTTTCCCATTTTTTAACCGTGAGATTGGTATGTCCATATATAAGAGCTAGGAAGGGCTTAATCAAGTGACTAATCACTCCTTAGTCACTTGATCCTCCCACAAATCAACAAACTGTAAATTTGAAAGAATTTACTGTTTCAGTAATAGTAACGGTCGAAAACTGAAGAAAGAATACATATGCAATTGACAGTGGAAACTAGAAACAGTGTGAGCACGAATCAATCTATTGCATAAACTTTTACTGTTAATAAACGAATTTGAGAGCTTTTCTCTCTTGGTACTGGATCAAAATGCTCTCGCAGGAACCCAATTACATGCCAATAGGTGAAGCAGTTCTCCTAGAGCTAGGTAGTGATGGTCTAAGTTACAACATATACTAAGGCGGCAAAATTATATATACAAACCATTCAAAGAATGCACGCGGGAGACTCGTTACATTACGCGTATTTACATGAGACATACATGTATCATCATGCCGCGGACTGTTTGTAGTTCTGATTTAGAGCAAGTCATCTGAAAAACTCACGCCGAGGCAGCCTTCCCATGGTATTATGATACGGGAAGGTCACAAGACTCTGTTATGTGCTTCGATCATTGAAACCTTCTCCTGTACCGTACATGTAAAAGGCATTTTTCAGATGAAGATTCGAACGAAGTGGCAAGCAAACGACATTATCGTGCTGACACACAACGATGAGGGAGGAAGAAGGGTTATAACCTCATTCGGGGCGGTTTCTGGTGGAAACCATTGCAAAAGGACTCCGAGATTCATGACATTAGGTATCAATTTGAACAGGAGAGGTGTTGTGACCTGGATGAACAAAGATTCAGTTGATCACTGTTTTATATGGACATTATGGCACAGCTTAGAATAATACCAAAGAATGGAAAGTATAAGAAACAAACCAGACTTAGAGCGGTTGTTCCAAGAAGGAGAAGGTACATTTTCCCCTGCATTAACAGTGAACAGGTCACAAGAATCAATAGCATGTTCAAGGGCATGAAAGAGAGAAACAGGGAGAGACAGAGAGGGAGAGGCAACCTCAACAAGGTTAAGAGTTGAGGCACGACTAAGTAGAACAAAAGCAAACTCCCCAATTTGAGCAAGCAACACTCCAACCTATAACAGAAAAGACAGAAGTCATGTTTTCAGTTTGGAGAGCTTTCAGTAATCTTTAGCCTCTGAGATATTTTAGAAGCCAACTCACGTGAAATGATGTCCTGATGCCATATCCAAAGGTTTTAATAACCAAAGCAGTAACAGTTGTCTTCACAACTACAACCATAATCACTGATGCTAGTAGTATGTCAACGTGATTCCACAGAAAATGCACGTGTATAAGCATTCCAATACTTGCAAGAAACAGGGCGGCAAACAGATTACGAATTGGCTCCACCTATATAACAGGAAAGGAAAAGTATCTCCACTGTGTCATTCTCAATTCTATAATGTGAACCATAACTCCCAAGAACAAGAGAATTTGCAAATGGAATCATCAGTTTCCATAAATGGTTAATCTGATTGAGAGTGCAAACAAGGATTTTCATATAAAAAAGGTGAAGATGACAGGTTAGTTACAATAGAAAAGCAAGTACTGACTGGGATAAGCATCACTAGCTTTCAAATCTAAACCACTGGTACCCAAACAAGGAACTCAACAAGCAACTGAAGCCGAAATAAATTGCAATTATCGAACCATAGAAGGTCGAAGTAATGAAGACTAGTTCAGATCAAGATCATGTAAACAGAAGTCATGGCTATTTGGGAAGATGGAACTAAAAAATGATAGATTAAAACTCAGAATTGAAGTTAAGTGGGAATCAAAAGTTAAAGGGAAGTACCTGGTCTAAAGTATGCTGTGCAAAGTCAGTTGTGGATATCATAACTCCAGCTACAAATGAACCCAACTCAAGACTGAGGCCTAATTTGTCACTGCACTGAAGATGGTAAAAAGAGACAATTATTATAACATAATGAGGTCCACATTAGGGACAAGAACAAATAATAATATGTTGAGGCACACATTTTGAGTCACAATTTCAGTTTTACAGAACAATCGATAGCTATAACAAGTCAGAAGGTAAGAAAATATCACATGTATTGGTCCAAATAATTAACTGTACAGAATGACTGCTCCGGTTAAGAAAATCAGCAGATTGAAGATAACTTCATTATGTACGTATAATGTAATAACACTCTTTTCCCAAAGCAAGTTCTCAAAATCTTGAACAATACTAGTGCAACAATTTCGTATCACGAGACAGAAAAAAGAAATAAGCAATCCAAGACAATCATAAGAAATATAAGACTGTTGCAAGATCAGACAATCAAAAATCCAAGTCAAACTGATGGAACCATTATTCGTGTGCATGTGAAAAATGCTTTTATGAGGAAAAGCGGGGGACATTTGAACTCACCCATGCAGATAGCAAGCAGAAGGCCACAGCAGCAAGCTGATAAAGTTCATTTGTCTGCATGGAAGATGAATACGGGTGCATTAAGAAAACCAGTCAAATAGAAGGCTAGTCTGCACAAGAAAGACTGGACACTCACTTGAGATGATATCTGGATCATTAGCTTCAGAAAGCGAGGAACAAAGGACCAAGACAAAAATGATGCAGCAGTGAGGTACATGGACAACACCAACAACCTAAATATCAAGTAGTTAGTGTACATTAGGGATCAAGCTTGAAAAAGTAGCCAACCACTAATTAGAAAGCAAAACTGATAGGGTGACATACAATTTCCCCATTGAAATCATTCCATGTAGTAACCCACTGCTGCCACCCAACACTGGGAGTAAAGCAAACAACAATCCAACAGCACAGTCCTGGGGAAGTTCATATGTAGGGAGTAAGCAAGCGGGGCACAAAATCTGCATTTATTAGAGACTCTAGTCACAAGGAACAAGGAAATAGCACCTGAAGAATCAGAGTCCCAACTGTAATTTGACCATGAAGTGAACTAGTGCTGTTACGCTCAGCTAAGAATTTCACCACCTGTTTTGCGTAAATGCAGAAGAGGGGGTCACAAGCAACATTGGTAAACATACAAGTAACTAATAGGAATCAGAACACTGATCAGAAATCTTGAAATAAAAGAGTACCACTGCTGTTGATGACATTGACAAGAAGGATCCAACAAAAACACCGTCAGACAACTCTGCTCCACACAGCTACAAAATTGGCAGATGTAATTAGCACTATTTTAACAACTACAGTGGCTGTAGGCAAAACTCCTGGGACAAGAAACATACCATGGCAGTTACACCGGACAAGAACATAAATATCACAATTTGAAGAAAACCTCCAAACACAGCAACAGCACCCACCACCCTCAACTGTATCACCAATTGATTAGTATGAACTTCACAAACACAAAACTGTGCAAGTAAGAAAACCAGTTTAAGGCATTCAGACCAATTTATCCTTACCTTTGTTATAGAAAACTCAAGGCCTAAAGCAAAAAGTAGAAATATAACACCAAACTGCGCAAATGTTTCAACCTGCAAAGGAAGAAAGAATCCAAGTCAAATTTAAAATTATGATAGTGTTTAATGACATAGAAGAGAAAACTGGATGATCCATGTAATATAGATCATTAATGCTACCTGCACCATCTCACTGATGAACTTAAGACCTCCTGGTCCAATGAGTGACCCAGCAAGAAGATAACCCACAATAATCTAAAAAACATAAGATATCAGAGTTCATCAGTCGTTGTAAAATATCAACCTGAACTCCCAAGCAGTGAATCAAAGAATGGAGCAAAAAATACGCATACTAACCGGCTGTCCCAAACACGAGAAGATAATTCCACCAATGGCAGCAGAAACTATGACAACCACCAGATCTGAAATTAATCTGTGGGAGAGGGAAACAAAAGTATCATATAGCACATTAAAATCTGGATTTGAGTATGGCAATAACAAGTGGCAATCTATAAAAAAATATGAAGTCATTGCAGAAAGGATATGCACCTCAAATCGACTTGAAGTACTGGATACTTGGATTTCTTATTTGACATGACAAAGACATTGTCCTGCAAGAAGTCAGACACATTGCAAACATTTTCTACATTAATAATCCACCTAAGAACTGCATATCTGCCTACACAGTTTGAAATAAACAAGTCCTACTGAGTTTCAGGAACCTTTTTGTCAATCAGGGTAGTGCCATCCTCGGAATCTTCATTCTCCAGAGAAAATACATCTTGGAGCTGAAAGGATCTTGGTCCACTGTGAACAAATGGAATGAGAGGCAAAAAAATACACGTGAATTTAGTTTTCCCAGCAAAGCAGGACAGGAACAGTGTCACTTCATTTTTCGAAGTTAAAGAACTTTCATGGCAAGTATTTTTGACAAACTTCCGCACCTTCCCGGCTGTGAGTCATTTTTCTTGCCCTTCTCATGAGTAACTTTGGCTACCGTTTCCAACACAGCCTGAAAAATTATTAGCAGGATTCATCGTGAATGCACTGAAAGAACTTGAATTCACCGGTGGATTTAATGGCAAGATTTAAAGTAACTATGCGAAACAGCAACTAGAGTATCAAAGCTGAAAAAGGAAATAGTATCGTTAACGTATATATGAGGTGTGTGACAGATATGGAAGGTGAAGCTTGTCACAATATTTCTCACAAGACGCAAAATTAGATAAAAAGAAATTCCAGAAACAGCTATTTCCTTCATTAAACAGTAAGTATCTAATTCAGTAAAAAAACTCCCAGCTTTATTTCCAGAAAGTAGAAGTATAAACCTACCTGTTGGTCATTTACACTGTTATTGAAGTTGCTTCCATCAGAACCTAGACAAATAGTACAAAACGGTTAAACATCTACTACAGAAACATCAAAGGGAAGAAAATTGTCATATGACAGACAGGAATCGGTAACTCTCTCGCAAGATGGAAACTTATGTCAACGCACATGAATCGCGATGCAAGAATGCAGCATGAGTCCCTACGCTGGCAATTACATACTAAATGACAACCTTTCTTTCTTCACAGTATCATTCTATGTGATTTTCCTTGGTATGAATCTTCGCCTGGCATGATGTACATAGTACAATAACAAAGATCTATCGAAGCAACTACTTGACTTCAAGGATCAGTCACATATAAGACCTCTGGAGCTTAGAATTTCGTCTCTCCACTACTGTGTCCTCAACAACAGCTTTGCATCGTTTAAATTTCTGCCAACGGATCAGGTGTTTCCAAGAGAATACAAACCAGACTTCATCAACCTAGATACAGTTACTTGGTAGGCAAACAAGCTTAATTTCCGCCATTCTCATCAGTAACAAAAATTGAATCTGACGCTTCTCACCCTTCCTTCACAGCTATCCTTATCTCTAGCAGTTCATTAAGCAAGCAGAAGAAAGCAGGGGACTAGTCCTGCTCACCTACGCTTCCAATCAAGATCAGGGCAAGCGAGGCTAGATTCCAGAAACCTAATTGGTTCAAGAAGTTCCTAAAAGCTATCCTTATGTCTTGAAGTGAAAAGAACGAGTAAAAGATGGGGAAAAGAAGACGTAGGACTAACCTTCAGGCTGATCATTTTCGGAGAACTCTTTCTCGAGAACACGATCGAACATTTGGGCGATACTCCCTTCTCCATCGCCGGGAGAGGATGAATTGATCAAATTGCCGTAGAACCTCTCCCTCATTTCCTTGTCAGATCTAACGGACTCGCAAATCCTCGCCGGAGCCGCCACCAGCAGCAGGAGCAGCAGCAGGCAGCGGCAGAATCCACAAAATGCTGGCTTCGCGAGGAGCATCGCTGCCATGATTTCGTCCCGGCGGCCTCGCGAGCGCAAGCGGAGGACTCGAGCGATTAAAATTCTTCCGTAGGATGTTCGTTATGTCGACGAGTCTTTAGAATTTTGGTTGCAACCAAAAAGGTTTAAACGCAGTTCCATTTATTATTATATTATTATTATTATCAATATTAATGATTTAATTACATTTTTTGAAAAAGGTTTTACGAAAATGTGATGTCATGATCCCAGATATCTGGGCCCCGCCGGCCATCCGGTTCGGCAGTCGCACAATTTGACATTGGACGGGAGGTTGCGTAAAATGTGCAGATTTGCAGGGTCAGCGCGTGACACTCACGGCTTCTTGCTCAGTTCTGTTCAGCTAATTACGACTCTGTTTTCGTGTGATATACTCCACACTCGCTTCAGGAAGTGAAAAGGCAAGAATTCAATTAATTCGCTATCACGGGAAAAGTACTTGAATTAATCTTAATTCTTAGTGTGGTTTAAATAATTAATAATACGATCATTAGAAGATTAGTTTAAATTTTGTCATATAATCCAACACCATTGGCTACGTCATCAGTCTATTCAGCTAGTTTGAACGATTTTTGTTGTAATTGAGTGGTGTATTTTAGACTTTGACAACCCAAAAAGATACGTGGGACCAGCCCAATAGGAAGTGGGAATCACGCAGGCTCGTCTGCGATTCTTCTTTTCGCGCGGAGGATTTTTGTTGTAATTGAGTGATGTGTTTTAGACTTTGACAACCCAAAAAGATACGTGGGACCAGCCCAATGGGGAGTGGGAATCACGCAGGCTCGTCTGCGATTCTTCTTTTCGCGCGGGGGCTTTACCCGCGCTCGTGAATCGCTAAGGGAAAACTGTCCTTTAGGTTTACTCCCGTTTCTGGCTGGCGGGGGCCCAAAGATCTTGATCCGACCCATGGGAGCAGTAACATTTGTTTTGGCCCAAAATTTTAAAACTCAGGAGTGTAGAGATTGAGCCCGTATGCTTTAATTAACCAGGGCGGAAGATGATGACGTGTCAACTGCCGAATATCTTGCACATGTTCGTCAGCCAGTCCTACGGAAGCGCTTGTTTCTGGTTCTGGAGTCTGGACTCTGGTACAGCAAGCCACCCGACTCGCCGCCGGAGACTTGTGCCGGCGAGAGTGAGGCTCAGGAGATTAACCCTAAGATCAGAAGTGTGACGAGCCTCGCTTCCGCACCCTCTAGATTTGCTTCTCCTTCTTCCAATCCGTTGCCGGTGAAGTTCCCTGAATGGCGGCTGTATTTAAGGGATTGGGAGCTACTGCAGTAGCAATTACTGCCGCCAATGCCCTCGATTCCAAGAAGTTCCTTCTCAGGTATTTGCTCCTGCTGCTCTCTCTAGTCTCTACTGCTTAACTTTGCGCCTGCCAACTTGTTTGCGACATGAATCTGTCTCAGTTTGTCATTGTACAATTGAATGGCAATTTTGGAAATGTGAGCTGTGATTTGTTCCGTCCATTGACTGGAATGGATCCGTACTTCCCTTGGGTTTTGCTTCAACCTGGAAGACCTTTCAGTGCAGCATGTCAAAGTAACTTTTTTTTACAGTGCATTGTGCATAAATCAGCGATTTGATTGAAGGTTTTTGGCTGATAATTAGTGGCTATAAGTCTTTAACCCAAGCCTTTGAACTTTGATGAACCTAGGTACTTTTTTCGCAGTCATTTTTGTTCATTCCTTTCTATCCTTGTCCTGTATTTTTATCTTTTGTTGGGGGAAAAGAACATAACTTCACGCTATGATCAATTTCAATAGTGGTGCATTGTTTGATTCAGGCAGGAAAACAAGCTTGGTTGTGGTCGAATCTGATGGCAATGTGAACTTCACCGCCAAACTTCCACTGCTTACCTTTTGAAACTGATACATACTGCAACACGTCTCGCCATGTCTGTTATGCAATATGCATCTATGTCCCTTGAGGCTCTTTTAAGTTTGCACTGCCTTCTCGTGGAATACTTATCTGACTATTTCTATAACCAGACATGAACTTATGCTTTCTGAGGTCGTACGAGAAGGGCTAGAAGAAGAAATGGAAAGAGATAATCGGGTTTGTGTAATGGGTGAAGATGTGGGCTGTTATGGAGGTTCTAACAAGGTGACCAAAGGCCTAGCTGAGAAGTTTGGAGATCTCATGGTTCTTGACACCCCAATTGCTGAAAATTCCTAAATCAGAACGGGGATTGGAGCTGCCATGGTTGGGTTACCCTCAGTTGTGGAAGGGATGAACATGGCATTTCTCCTCCTACCTTTCAACCAGATCTCAAACAACTGTGCCATGCTCCACTACACCTCAGGTGGCCACTTCACCATCCCAATCATCATCCGTCGGGCCTGGTGGTGTTGGGCGTCAGCTTGGCGTTGAGCACTCACAACGCCTTGAATCGTATTTCCAGCCCATCCTTGGAATCCAGATGGTTGCATGCTTGACTTCTTACAATGAAAGGGCTTGATGAAAGCTGCAATCCGAAGTGAGAATCCAATGACCCTTTTCGAGCATGTGCTGCTTTACACCCTCAACGAAAGAATCCCAGACGAGGCATACATCTGCAATCTGGAGGAGGCTGAGATGCTTAGGCCAGGGCAATATATCACCATCTCCACCTACTCCAGAATGATGTATCATGTGATGCACGCTGCCAAGGCTTTGGTGAACAAGTGGTACGACCCTGAAGTGATTAACATCAGGTCCTTGAAACCTTTGATCTTCACACGATCATGAACTCAGTGAAGAAGACACATCGGGTGCTGTTAGTGGAGGAATCCATGAGGACGAGAGGGATTGGTGCTAGCTTGACTGCAGCCATCAGTGAGAACTTCATTGATTATTTGGAGGCCCCAATTATGTGCCTGTCATCACAGGATGTGCCATCACCTTACCGTTGGGAAATTGGAGGGATACATTGGATGAGTACACTAGTGTGGTAGAGTTCTTATGCAAAAAGGACGGGAAAGCCGCCTTTCTACTTCATTTATTTATTTATTTATTTTGTTTTGGTATGGTTTCTTAAACAGCTTGTGCTTGTTTTGACAAACAATTTGACGTGAAGAAATCAGATTGTCAATGAAGTGTTTTGTGCACTAGGAATCATACATCATTGCGATGGGGTTCGTATGTTTTGAAGAATTTTCTGCGATAAATGAATTTTTATATAAACCACGGTCAACTCACCTAAATTTTGAATATAAATCAGCCTCCATCCTAGCAAATTAAACTAGTGTAAATACCAGCTCATCAGTTAATCTTGTTGAGTGAAACATATAGTGTATATGCATTGCTTTTGACTCTATTATGATCACGGCAGAGTTACAGATGGATTCGCTCTAATGAAAATATTTGGTTTCTTGTAGGAAGATGATTGAAAGAAGTAATTGATGATGTTCTTGCTTAATTTGTTGGTCGGCAAGATCAATGACTCCATCCGCTCGAAAGGAGATGGATGTTGTTCCAGAATCTCATACATATAGTTCAGTATATATAAACAGCAAAAAGGCATTACAATACTATCTTCTCAAGGTAACCTGCAGTAACACTTTACATATATGCATATATACATGATCATAAAGTCCAAGCATACCTCAACGGTAAAGCTGCGAAGTGTCAACGTTTTTGTAGTCTGCACACATTAGAACAAGGATCTCAAATAGAAAGCTACGACCGTCTTGTCTAAATGGTTCACGTCCGATGTCCTCAACTCGAAATCTGCACGATCTAGAGCAGGAAGGGTTGAATTGAAGAACCCTTTGCCAACTGTCACATTTTCACAAAGAGTGAAAGTTTGGAGTTCCGGTGCATATATCTCAATCTCGTAGCGTGCCATCAGCTCCAGTTTCAAGCTGAGCAACTGGGGTCCATGTACCTTTACCTTGCTCCCCATCTGCTACCCATTGTGGGAGTGATGGCCAAATTTTTCAAGCAAGGAAAGTTAGTAAGAATGAGACCCCGGCTATTGAAAGGGCAACGTCGCAGGCTCAACGTGGTCAGCATTGGGAAACCAGAGCAGGTTGCAAACCCATGATCGATGTTGATCCAGTGGAGGTCTAGAGTTCTCAGATGATTACTTGTCTTCTTCTTCCTCTTCTCGTTGTTATGAATATTAGTGTTGCAATAATCGGAGAATATCGCGCTGAAATTGCGGTACAGCCAAGGCCAAGAGCAAGCAGGAGTAGAGAAGGATTCGTTCCTGGCACTCCAGTGCACGACTAACTCTTCAACGTCATGGGACAACGCATAGTCGACGACTTGCAAGGACCTACTGCCTTTCCCTTTTGGGGTACTTCTATCGACACCGTAGTAGAAAACCTTGTGGAGCTTAAGGTCATAGCGGAGGGACAAAACCTTGGACACAAAACTGTCGAACTTGTGGGCTAGGTAGAAAGAACCCTTGTGTAAGTTGAGGACAGGGACGTGTTTCCAAGCGCGGTTCCAATCCCGCGACAACACCGAGGTCTGGACGGCCAATTTTGTGCTGAGGAGCAAAAGGATGTGATAAAGAATGGGTTCTGGAAGATGGGTTAACCTGTCGGTAGTAATAGTAGTAGTAGTGTCTTCTTTGTCATGACGCCTTTTTCCAGCTTTCCGCAACTCGCCGCCGTTGTTCATAGCTGTTGAAAATTTTGACTAGAAAGGGATTCCAGTACAATGTGGAGTCGTCACCCGTTTTGGATGCATCGGCGGGGACAGGGGCTTCAATCGCGAGACTCTGTTTTCGTCTCCCGCCACTGTAATTCTGGAGCAGAAGGTGCATGAAGAGGACTAGACGGCGGCTGGTTCTGGTGGGGCAAGCGCTGCAGTACTTTTATGTTATATCCCATACATTTTTAGAGTTAACCTAAAATCTTATACGGGTCGTTTGCTTCATGGATTTGAAAAATGAGGGTTTTGGTAAAATTTGGATTTTGAAAAACCATGGATATATGATGAATTTGGTGGCATTATGGATTTGAACAAGTCTATTGTTTGCTTGTTGGATTTGATTATGGATTTTGTTTGAATAGATTTGTGGTTATGAAATACAAATTACCTTGTTACCCTTATCTAATTATATTTCTATATTATAATTCAAAAATTTCATTAAAAAAAATCCAACGCATACAATGAAATTTTAAACGCTTTATCACTATGTGGACTAATAATTCAACTACTTATATAGAAATGTACTATACAATTTAGCACTAATTAACAACTCATCTAATAATGTACGCAATATTATGTATCAATTGCAACCAATTGCTCGCTTTATTGCTACAACTTATCATCTTCTTGCTAACTCCCCGATTTTGGAATCCGACAATCAATCAAATAATAATGCACAAGATGAGCATAAGATGTTTATAGTTGAATCTAACAAATCACATATACATTCATATTTAAATAAACTACGATATTACAAAACGAAATGATAAATTCTCATATATATAAAATACGACATTATAAAAGTTCATAGTTGCGTGACCATTGAATTAAAGTAGGACAACTTTGTAATTAAAGTAATAAGTAAGGGTAGAAAGGTAATTTACCATCATGGAATTTAATTCATCACCCAAATCCCACCTCAAGAGGCGGAACTTCCAAGTCCGCGGGGTCCACGGATTTGGAACCCCAAAAGAGGCGGGACCCACAGATTCCATCTCCCTAATTCCCTAATGCAAACGATGGATTTCTGTTAAAGTCCATGACGAATAGATTTCCATGACCAAATCCATCATCAAAACCCTCAAGCAAACGACTAATTCTCTATTTAATCGTGGTGGAAGAAAAGAAACCATCTCATATCGTATCGACCGGTCCGATCGAAAAGCAAATACCAAAATCAAGGCCGGCACAATACGCTCAAAACTAATAGAAATCATGTCAACCTCTATTTTACGATTGAACATATGAACTACGCTCAAATCATCAAACACATCGATCTCTTTAGAGTATGCATTGCAAATTTCACTCTATTCTAAATCTCTGTACTGTATCCATCGACGATCGACCATGCGCATCTCCAACGAAAATGTTTGGTTCCTTACAAGAAGACGCTTCAAAGAAGTAATCGATGACTTTGTCGTGTAATTTGTTGTCCGGCAGAATCAAGGACTCCATCCTCTTAAAAGGAGATGGATGCTGATCCAGAATCTCATCACGCATACAGTTCAGTATCACAATAGTACTAGAGCTGCGCAGCTTCAAATTTTTCGCGCTCTGCACATATTGGAACAAGGATCTCAGATACTCACCCGCGACTGTCCTGTCCAAACGCTTCATGCCCGGGTCCGGCGCCTTCAACTCGATATCTGCACGATCCAGATCAGGAATGGGGGCTGAATCGAAGAACCCGTTGCCAGCTGTGCCAGTCGTCACCTTCTCACACAGAGTGAAAGTTTCGAGCTCCGGCGCGTATATCTCAATCTCGTAGCACGCCATCAGCTCCAGTTTCAAGCTGAGCAATTGGGGGCCATGTATCTTCAACTTTCTCCCCATTCCGGAACCCTCCGTCCGGTAGCAGAAATTCATGGACAAATTTTTCAAGCGAGGAAAGTTAGTAAGAGTGAGACCCCGAGCAGTACCAAAAGGGCAACTTCGCAGGGTCAGCGTGGTCAACATTGGGAAGCCAGAGCAGGTTGCAAAGCCATGGTCGAGGTTGATCCAGTGGAGGTCTAGAGCTTTCAGGTGATTATTCGTCTTCTTCTTCTTCTTCCTCTTCTCGCTATTAGCAATATTATTAGTATCGCAGTAATCCGAGAATATTACGCTGAAATTCCAGTACGTCTCGTCCCTGATATTCCTGTGCAGGGCTAGCTCTTCAACGTCGTGGGATAACGCGTAGTCGACGACTTGCAGAGACCTACTGCCCTTGCCTTTTGGCAGGCTTCCGTCGCGCCGTAGTAGAAAACCTTGCGGAGCTTAGAGTCGTAGCGGAGGGACAAAACCTTGGACACAAACCTGTCGAACTTGGCAGCCTGTCGAAAAAAATTTGTATGTAAGTCGAGCGCTGGGACATGCTTCCAGGTTCGGTTCCAACCCCGCGAGAGCACTGAGGTCTGAACGGTCGATTTGGTGTCGAGGAACGAAAGGATGTGACACAGGATGGGTTCGGGAAGATGGGTTAACCTGTCGTCACCGCACATTTTTCCGGCTTGGATGTTCTCTGAATTTCAGGATACGGTCCATCTTATAGGCAACACAAAAAAACCTAGCTTGCTCACCAAGACACGCACGAGCTAGGACAGGCGTATTCCGAATCCGATTTGTGTTTGTTGAGACTGGCAACACTCGTCCTCAGCCACTGCCGCTTCGGGCTGGCGGGAGCCCGGAATTATTGGTCCGGCCCAATAATGACGAGGCAGTCGATTGAGCCCATATTCTTGTTCTCTCGAATGCGGTGTGGGTGCTTGCTACCATATTCTTGGCTAGGGCTGGCGGACGGTTTTCCGGTTAGCGGATAACCGGCTGGTTTTCGACTATCCGAAAAACCGATCGCAAAGGCCTCGATCGGTTGGCGGTAGAGGAAATCAGGGGTCCGGTTAGCCGACTAACCGGGGTCGAAAACCGGCGGTTAACCGGCTAACCGACCCCCTTCCCTATGACCCAAAAACGACGCCGCCCTACTCGAACCCTAGCAGCCAGCAGGTCCGCCTCCAACCTCGCAGTCGCTCGCAGCCGCCTCCCAAATTCCCAATTCCAAAATCAGTCGCAGGCACTCACAGCCTCCACCCTTCTCGCCTTCCCCGGCCTTCCGCTGCAGCGCCAACGGTGAAAGAGGGCAAAGAAGATCTCTCCTCCCTTGAAACTCACCTGTGGAATCCCAACTCAAAAGCCAATCGACTTCATCTCAGGTACCCGCCTCCTCCTTGCCTTTTCTTGGTTGAATCCCAATCCCAAACTCATATCTCTCTTCCACCATAAAATTTCAGGTCTCACATAGCTTTCTTGGCCGAAACCCAGGTCTCGAACTCTCCCTCTCTTTCGCTGTTAAAGAAGAAGAAAAAAAATGAGGGGAATTGTTGGCGTAGAGGCAGAAGATGTAGAGGAACTGAGATCGATCGTCTGACCAATCCATCTCGCTCCTTTCAGTGCAGCTTCCCGGAACATGCAAATCTCCTCTCATCCATTGCTGTAGAACACCCATCTAGCTAGGAACCCCCACCGCGCAACAGCCACCCCCACCGCCATATCCCCACAGCAGCTCCTCCGCGTCCCCATCCCCTGCATCTGCGTCAACGGAACAGGTTCAGCAGCGACGACGGTGGGGAATCAATTCTAGGTCAGTGCGTAAAAGAGAGAGGAGAGAAGAAGAAGAAGAAGTTTGTTTCTGGGTAAAAGAGAGAGGAGAGAAGAAGAAGAAGTTTGTTTCTGGGTAAAACAGAGAGGAGAGAAGAGGAAGAAGATAAAGAATGTGTGGCTTCGTTTTTTTTTTCCTGTATTTCTTTCATTTTTTATTTTATTTTGTAATCTCTTGTTAGAAGAAGTCGGTTGTCGGTCGGTTAGACCACTGAACCGAACCGCCCATCAATCTGTCGATTGCCCCGGTTAAATCGTGCCTGAACCAAAAACCGCCCGGTTGGTTTGCGGTTAACCGGGACTCTGGGGTCGGTCGGTGGACGGTAGCTTATGGTCAGGTCTCGGTTTAACCGAAAACCGAGAATTCGGTTTTCGATTTAACCAAAACCGACCGGTTGCCAGCCCTATTCTTGGCTCATCTCCTACACCGCACAATCCATGAGTTGCATGTTATTATGTTAATGCTTCGATGGGTATATGAGAACAAATATTGGTTAAAGACTACAAGGTTGACGGTGGTGATGTCTTTCCAATCCAATTTCTTTCTTCTTTTCTTGGTGCCGGTTTTCTTTTCGAGCACAAAGAAATAAGTGATTTGTGTCATCAAATAAAAACAGATCCTGAATTGTTATTCACCGGTGCATAATAAAGTGCAATTATTGATGAAAGATTATTGTAATTTCAACAATAGTTTTGATCCCACCCTTATATATATATATATAGTGACTTCTACGGTTGCCTAGGGCAAAATCCGGGGTACGGGTACCTTGGCCGATCTTAACCATTCATTCTCAATCTCCACGGCTCCGTTTTTTGAACCTAACTGCGCCACTAAATAACTAAACAAATTACAAAAAGCCTCCTTACGCGTTAAGATTGTTTTCATCCTAGTCCAACTAACTGCCCCGATTAAATTAAATGGATCAAAACTGCAAACCCCAATTGGGTAGACCCACTGCCGCACTAACCAATTACCAGTCTCCCTAACCAATTACACGATCCCTTTCTCGTCTTGGAGGGACGCTCCTTCACAGTTCCAAGAGAAGCTTCCCATACAATTTGAACTCCCCAACTTAATCATCTTTTTGAATCCCAATTCCTTGCATCCACATTCGACGTAGTTTGAACTTCCCAATTTATTTTGTCTTGTTTGTTCTTCGCCATTTTATTTCCCCTCGCCTATGTCTTTCTAACACGATTACGGCGACCATGTCTATTATTGTGTTCATCAAACTTTTCATTTTGCTAACCCTAGGGTTCATGTCGGTAGTGCTTTGTCATCTTGTCTTACCGTTATTGTCATTTTCTCGAAACTTCTATCACTCGATGAAATTAAGGTTTCCTGATAAGTAGTGTTCGTCTTGCCCAGAGGATTGAGGAAGGAGATGAAGAAGACATAATTTGATTCGAATCGGATGGAGAGGTCTCCTTAATTTGTGTTTATGTATTAACGGTACATTTAGGACTAATTCTAGTTGGACTGGGTCTGATCATTGATTTTTGCATGCTTTTAAATAACATTCAAAAGTGGACTTGTACATGATCCATGCAATATTCAAAAGTGGGCCTGGAACGTGCGAGCCAATTTTATTTCTCTTGCCGTATCAATTCATGCGCCAACCCTAGTTTAACTAGCATGACTTACCCTAGTTTAACCTACACGAGTTACCATTATCATTACATATCTTCCGTAATCTTCTAACTCTTGACATTCCAGACTCAACCGTCTCCATCACACTCACGTCTCCAAACTCAACCCCCATGATCACTTATTCTTACACCTACATTCTCTCTCTCCTCCATGTTCACCTTCCCCTTGTTCCTTCTTCCTCCAGACTCCATGGCAAAGAAAAGTAGATCATTTGCGGAAATGGGGATACTATCTCTATCAAATGAAGATTGTCGATCCACCGCCAGTCTCGATGACTATCTTTCGTTTACAAGCAAAACCGCCATTGTCGCCGAGTACGAGTTCATCCACCTAAGTCCTTTTCCTCCAGAAGTGAAGACGTTAATAAAAAATCTTGGCTGTGAAAATTTCATTGTTCTCCGGAGTCGAGGAAGCACAAGTTACTGCCCCCATGTGGTGAGGAAGTTTTACCACAATCTACAGCTTTCTGGTCCCTGTGATTCTCATCTAGTGTCGATCTTCCTCGAACACAGAGTCTGCTTTCAGCCTCATCAATTTGCTGAGATCCTTATGGTGGACACTGGCAACGTGGACATACTCGGCATTAATAGACCGAAGGCGAATGATATTTTGTTGGATCCATTACAGGTCAAAGCTAAAGGTTCGGGGGCTAAAAAATCTAAAAGGAAGAAAGGAGAACCACGACAGTGTAGTAATTGCGGGGAATGTCGCCACTATAGGACCCGATGCCCACATCCTGTTGGCTATGTGAAGCCAACCTCAAACAGTGATGCCCCGAAGGCTGGTGTTTCGGAAGAAGGTGGCGGTGGCAAATGATACCGATGTTGATCCTCCCACCACTCAAAATCAGTCGGAAACAGTACCAGAGAGAAGGCAAAAGCATTGCAGTAAGTGCGGTTCTACCAATCATAATGCAAGAAAGTGTACTGGGTCTGGGCCATCCGATGATGAAAATGACGATGACAACGATTACGAGCAACCTAGGGTAAGAATAAAATATAATTGTTCGTGTCTACACAATGCAGTTGCATCCAATATTTTTGTACGACTAAAATCGTCATTATCGATTTTGCAGAAGAGGCCTGTTACCAGAAGTAGCAAACTGACACGCTAAAACACAACACCTAATAATGGTCAAGTGTAACCAATGAAAGGGACTGCAGTATAGTGGCACAAGTAATAAATATCGAATTCACGGGTCTCTAGAGTTACTATTACTCAGCTTCAGTTCATTATCTAGAAAACTAGATTAAGGATTTATTTATAAACTACTCTACTGACTACTCTACTAATTACAAGTTGGGAACTCACTTAGGTATGATTCCCCCTAGCTCCTCAATTAGGTCCAAGTTGCAATTACCTTTGGTTGATCTACTGTTGATTAAACTGCGGAAGATCCTAAATTAGCTTGGAATCTCTTAAGCTGACCAAGCCCTCTCAGACAGAATACCCGGCAGGCGACTAGCCTTCACCGGGATAGACTGCTAAGGCGATTCACACAGATCTCCACTACTGGAATGAATTCCAGTACAAAGCAGTGAATTGGTTGACTCTCGCACAACCAATTCACCACTATCAATCAAGGAAGCTCTCTTAACCTAATCAGATTCTATCTATCATAGGTTAAAGCAGAAATCAAGAGAATTTGATCAAGATTCTATCTATCCTAACACATGGAACTAGGGTTCCTCAAAACCTAAGTGAAGGGAAGTTACTCCATAGAGAAGAGAGAGACTGCAGAAATCTGATCTAGATCTTCAATGTCCATCTCCAAGCTTGATTCCCGAGCTCCAATGGCGAAGAAATCCTCCAAAATAGCTCCAAGAATGTTCCCAAGTCGCTCTCTCTCTCTAGGGTTCGTCCCTTGGGTGTTTGGGAACCAAAAACCCAGCTCTCCTCTTTCCTTTTGCTGAAAATCGGGTTTTAAACAGGAATTCCCGATCACGCGGCCAGGCCACACGGCCGTGTGGCTTTCCCAGCTGCCCATGTGAAGGCTCGGTGATTTCCACACGGCCACGACCCACACGGCCGTGTGGAGTTCCAGGATGCCCGTGTGGCTTGCTCAGCCTCTGTTTAATGCTTCGTTTCTCCCTCGTCCGGACTCCGAATCAGTCGCCGTTTGATTCCAGACGCTTGTAGTCTCGTCCTCTTTCTTTTCTTGACAATCTTGCATGATTCTTTGTCCATAAAGTGAGGTAGAAATCCATTCTTCTTCAGGTCATTCCCGAGTTTCTTCTCCCGAATCGTCAATTGATCTCTGATTGACTTGAAACTTGCGCCTATGCTTCAATTTATGTGCTAGGACCTGAAATATGACAAAGGAACACAACCTAGCGTAAAATAGGCCAAAGACACGATAATTCAAGCTCAAACAATCAAGAAACAAAGGGGAAAACATGTGCAAATACCGAGTCATCAAATCCCCCCACACTTAACTGTTTGCTTGTCCCCAAGCAAACCTAACTCAAACCAATGCAGCTCTCCAGCCTCTATAGCAACACACAACCACGATCGTCGGTAGAGGATTTCCTAGATCATATAGCAGCTTACGAGGTCAACTGGTCTTCTAAGACGTCCCCTATCTCTCTCAATGCGAGTATTAGACTCAAGCCAGGATCATGAGAAGAAGTGGAAGTAAGACAACCAGTTCATGGATAAAGGAACTCACACCATTCACAACCAAGGACTCATTGTACCGGGGTGCTCTTTCACTTCATTTCACCATTGGAACCCCTTTTTCTCACTTTCATTTGCATTTTTCTTTCATTTGGTGGGGTTCCAACTGCAGTCTTTTGCACGGTCGACCCTTATTAGTCGAGCAAGAGCAATTTCTGTACACCTGGCGCTCGCCAGAGTACTTCTTTTAACTCATTTTCCTCAACTCGTGTGGAGGGTCAATGAAATTAAGGGGGGTCAGAAGCTCTATCCGTGCCCTTAAAAACACTTCCTCAAGTAGGCAAACCGTTCAACGGGTGGAAATTTTACTTGTACTAGAGACAACTTAGCTTCACCTTGTAGGAGTACCCCACTAAGGATCACTAAAATCTCTTCCAAAACCCGATTTTGTGCAATGAACGGTGCCGCACACGTTGGGCTTACCCCATGTTTAAGATTTAATGATTTTGACATGGAGGACCAACTGCTTCCCATTTTCCATATGAGCACCCTGTTTGATACACGAGTCCATAACACAATCCAAACAGAGTCACCATTACCACATGAATTCAACGGTCTTAGCTCTAGGGTTGGCAATGGGTCGGGTTGGGTACGGATAATGGGTATCCGATCCCCGCCCGCGAAGATATTCGGATATACCGGAACCCGCCCGAAGTAGTAGCATGGATACTAAATCCTACACCATGCCCGTACCCGAGCGGGTATCGGGTATACCCGAAGGGCCCACGGATATCCGCCAAGATCCCAAATCTTCCTTCTTTGCTCATAAAACCATGAGCAAATCATAAGAAAATAAAACAAAATATGAAATATTCAATATGAACTAAAATAACAATAACATTCCATTTGGAAATTCCAGCATCTCTTGAGATTTACCAAATCAAAAAGCTACATGAAACCAAGTTCAAAGTGCACAATTTGAAAAATCCCAGCATACAACCAGATTTCCAGCAAAAGAAATTCAGAAGCAAAATGCTAGCACACTCCAGCAACTTCCAGCAAGCTCGAGCAACTTCCAGCAAGCTCCAGCATCAAAATTCCAGCAAACAAGAAAATTTACAGCAGCAAAAGTCCAGCAGCAACCCTCCAATAAATCCCAGCAAACTGATTCCAGCAAATTCCAGAAAATTCCAGATACAATATACCCAGCAAACAAGCAGATTTCCAGCAAAAAAAACTTCAGCAACAAAATTCCAGAAACTCCAGACAGATTCCAGCATACTCCAAAAAATTCCAGCAACAATGTACCCAGCAAACAAGCAGATTTCCAGCAAAAAAACTACAGCAACAAAATTCCAGAAACATTCCAGCAAACTCCAGCAGCAAACTTCCAGCATACTCCAACTCCAGAAATCATCATTCATTAGTCTTCTATCAATTGATAGGTCGAATTATGATTCACCAAAGATTGATCTTCATAGATAAATAAAAAAGAAGATACATGAGCATTTTCAATTGCAATATATATTATACTATTAAAACTACGACATATTACTTACCTTCTGTGTCATCTTCATTCTCTTCATTATTGAGCAATTCACAAATCTCCTCCAAAGTTCCATGATCAGCTGCTAATTCATACAAGTGAGCAAAAAGAAGTTATATAAAGATGACTTATAAGTTATAAATAAGTAAAAGTTAATTGAATAAAATATATACCTATTGAAATCGAATTTTGAAGCCAACTTTTAGTACACATCAAAATCTCCATAGTGTTGAAGTTAAGTTTGCAACGAGTTGGATCCAACAATCGACCACCAATGCTAAACGCCGATTCAGATGCAACAGATGTAACAGGGACAGCAAGCATATCCCTTGCAATATCTTGCAAAATGGGATACTTAGCCCCATTCAACTTCCACCACAACAAGACGTCAAAATCGGCAGTCCAAGGTAACACTTCCTCACTCAAAAACCTGTCCAAATCAGTTTGAGCAGGTGTTCCTCTTGACTTTTTCTTTTGCTGTACAAACAGCTGAAAGTCGAGATCCACGGAAGAAGAACCACCAAGTGATTGAGCACTCGAACTACCAGAAGCAACCCCGACATTCTTATTCAATTTAGACTTATATTCTATGATTAAATCACTCAAAACAGCCCTGATTTTGACCACATCCAAGATAGACTGACCCACTTCAAACTTTCGAGCATAATATTCTACAATATGAGGCTTATATCTCGGGTCCAACACAACAGCCACGGCTAGTATTTCATGAATATCATCCCAGTATTTCTTGAACTTATCCCACATCAATTCAGCCATCATAGAAATCATAGCATTATCATCAACAAGCCACTCACAAAGCTTTAACTTCAAATCACAAATCTTTGTAAAGAACAGATTGGCAGTAGGATACTTGGTACCAGAGAACAAATCAGATATCTCACTGAAAATTTGCAACTTGTCACAAACAATCGATGCAAATGCCCAATGATCACTTGTAGGCAAACAAGTATAGTGAGAGTTACGTTGTTTCAGTCTAATAAACACTTTTTCATACGGTATTGCAGCAGCCAGCATATCATATGTTGAATTCCAGCGAGTCGGACAATCTAAAATCAACTTTTTATCACAAGAAAACTCCAAATGCTTTGCTGCCCCCTCAAATAACTCTATCCTCCTAGGAGTAGCAGTCCAATAAGCAACACTTTCACGGATTGTTTCAATGCCATCTCGAAGCACATCCAACCCATCTTTAACTATCAAGTTTAAAATATGTGCAGAACATCTCATATGCAGTAAAACACCCCCCTTAAGCAAACAAGACATCACCAATTTATTCTTAACCTTCTCAATCATAGAATCATTGGTGCTACAGTTATCCAAGGTTATAGTTGATACCTTAGAATCAATATTCCAGTCCATCATACTGTCAAACAAAGCTGTAGCTAGCCTATTACTTGTATGCGGAGTTGGAACATAAGCAAACCTACAAAACAGAAAAGACAGCAGTTGGAAAATGGTAAGTTAGTGACTCATTCTCACAAAATAAACAAGAAAGCATTGAAATTACGTATTACATATCATACCTAAGCAAGTGACTTCGAAGAATCCAAGAATTGTCCACATAATGAGTCGTAACAGCCATGTAACCCTTTTTCTGGTTGGTTGCTGTCCACATATCAGTGGTAATGGCAACCCTCCCTTTGTTACCACCAATCAGTTTCATTATCCTACTCTTTTCACTCTCATACATCTTAAAAATGTCACTTTTAAGAGTATTCCTTGTAGGAACACTAAACAAGGGCTGGAGGCCAGACAAGA
This sequence comes from Linum tenue, assembly GCA_946122785.1. Lineage (NCBI taxonomy): Eukaryota > Viridiplantae > Streptophyta > Magnoliopsida > Malpighiales > Linaceae > Linum > Linum tenue. The sequence continues at coordinate 49,964,310 of CAMGYJ010000004.1, read as the reverse complement.
ACCTCCTAAAATATAAGTGTTCCACCATAGACAGAGAATATCCATGCATAATAACGGCTACAGCAAGATCTTGCCTCGAAACAGCAGCATTAAACTGAGTAGCAACAATTTCCCTCTTTCCCTTAGTGACAAAGTTAGCACCGAGTACCTTTTGCTTCCCATCATGAATCTTCCTTTGCATACAAGACTTCAAATGATTTCTCAAGTGCGAAGTTCCATTATTAGATTCACCGGCAAGCAACTTCTTGCAATGGTTGCATTTAGCCTTGATGAGTTCTCCCTTTTTTATCTTTATAAAATGATTCCACACATCACTCTTGAGGTTTCCCAAATCCAGAACCTCTTCATCATTACCAGCAAGTGTGGGTTCTGGATTTTGTGCTTCTGGATTAGTTACAGCAGCCTGTTGGTTTTGTGGTTGTGGATTAGTAACAGCAGCAGCCTGTTGGTTTTGTGGTTGTGGATTAGCAACAGCAGCAGCCTCTTGAGCCATTTTTTGCCTGCAAGTGAGCACAGAAGTGTAAATATTAAACATAGCAGTAGTAAATTAGCAACAACAGCACCAGCAAATTTACAACAGAAGCAATATGCAACTAAACCAGTTAACTAATTAAACAGCAACAACATACACTATGCAACAGTAGCAGAAAATTTACTACAGAAGCAATATGCAACTAAACCAGTTAACTAATACAACAGCAGCAACATACACTATGCAACAGCAGCAACATACACTATGCAATAGCAGCAAAAAATTACCTATTGAAGAATATTCGGCCCTGTCGCCCTGATTGATGTCGAGAAGAACTGTTGCACTATGCAACACTGCTCCACCATACACAGCTCCACCGTACGCTGCTCCACCCTGCAAGAATCCTGAAAACACAGCCAGAAGAAGATTGAACTTAGGGAGGCTCTCGACATTTTTAAGAAATCAAAACTGAACTTGAACAGAGGGTCATTGCTTCGATATCACAATATCACAATATCCACCATATCACAATATCCACAACAATTTCGTTTTCAAGATTTCAACAGAGGGTCATTGCTTCGTCAATGAACCCAAAAATTAAATTCAAGAAATCAAAATTGAACCCAGAAATTTAAATTGAACCAAGGAAGAAATTGACTGCTATGGAGGTAGCAGGAAGAGGAAAAAATTGAGAATCTGACCTCTGTAAGTGGTCGGCTGCAGTAGTTGCCAAAGTGACGAGATAGAAGAAGAAGAGCAGGAGCTTCTTGTGAGTTGTGAAGAACATTTAACGAAAGAGAAATAGTCGAAGGACGCAGAGGATTGGGATGCATTGAATCGTTTGCTAGGCTGATTGGCTCTGAGAAGACAGAAGACGAGGAGTCGAGTCTCGGCTCTCGAGAGGATTGAGCTTTGATGGGAAGAAATTGGGAATTGGGAACGATGCTGCGCTGCACGCTAACTCGGGGAAAGTTTGATGAGTGATGACTGATGAGAGATTTGAGATAGGGTCTCGGGGAGATAAGGGGTCTCGGGGAGACAAAGAGATTTGGGAACGATGCTGCGCTGGACGCTGGGGTCTCGGGGAGACGAGGGGTCAGTTAGGGGAGATGGGTCTGGGACGGGGGTTAGGAATCATAGGGTTTTCTATTCCGGGCGGGTATGGGTCGGATATCACAATATCCACACCCGGCCCATGCCCAAGCATTTACATTTCGGGTTTTACCCGACCCGTGCCCAGTCAAAGCGGGTTTTGCCCGCGTTGACCGGCTCGGGTTCGGGTGGATACCCGATCCGTCGGTTTTCTTTGCCAACCCTACTTAGCTCCACTAATTCACAAAATCAACCTGCACAGCAGAGAGCTAGATAGGAAAAATCTTATACTTCAACATCCTCCATAGTGCTACACTACCTCCCCAGGTTGCACATTACTATAGAGTCTATCAATTCAAAGCATACTGAGCAGGCAATTTGCATGGAAACACGTACTTGGAGCCCTCAAATCAAAACTTGGACAGTGGACTAGGCTCCAAGCACACAAACAGCCAAACATTCACCCGCATACATAATCGAACACCCCCCACACTTAAGCACGACATTGTCCTCAATGGAGGAAAGATAAGGAGGGTAGAACGAAGTTACCAGATCAAGGGTGAATGATGATGTACGGGTCAGGCGGTGCATTCCAGGAAGAGAGAGTAATCAGAACACAAACACCACACAAAATCTCACAAAGGTTGAGTTATTGACTCTAAAATCAAATAACAAAACTGACTCAACCGAGGATAAATAGAGAAAGAAATGCAAACCGACTGGTTGGGTTGCATCCCAACAAGCACTTCTTTCACGTCGTGAGCCGGACGATCGCTCCTAAGTTTCGGTCCATGCTAGAACCTCCTTGTAGTTGAGGTTCTCATCTATGAGGTGGAGTCTCAAGTCACAAGCAGGTGGTGTGGCAGGTGATGAAGGCTCGTGCACTTGATGCAAATGAAGTCTCCACCCTCGAGACCTCTTCTTCTCTTCTCTCGTCTCATTGCCCCAAACCAGATAAGACAACATCGATTGGCCACCATCGCGTCCACCAAGAGGGACCGATGTCGATGTGGCCTTGGTCTGGCAAAGAGACACTGCAAATGGGTCCTTGCCAAGCAGCTCCTCGAAGTTTAGTGGAGATATCACATGTAACTCATGGCCGGTGCAGGCCTCTTCCACCTTAACTCCGTCCTCAGCCTGGACGCCAATTTCTTCTTCAACCTCCTTTTCTTCTTCATGTGGTATCACCCCTAGGAAATGATCAAGAACTCCTCATGCTTCACTTTCGTCATCCTCCACAACTTCTTTCTGCACCCTTTCTTGCTCTTCTTTTTCTAGCACGGATTGGAGAGCAAGTTGCCAAGCAATTTCTTTCATGAGATCTTCTTGCATCTCCTCACTCATGCCCGCCTCTTCAAAGCTCGGTGTGGGATGTGGGAAGGTGTGGTCGGCTATGATAGGAAATTCCTGATCATGATCATCACGAGAGCTTTCCGTGACAACTTCAGTGTGCTCCACAATGTCCTTGTAGCCTTCTTCTTCCTCCTCCTCTTCTAGTATGGTAACATAAGGGTGATCTGGAGCAGGTAGTGCACAAGATCGCTCAAGATCATCGACGCTCTTCTTAAGGCTCAGGAGGATCTCCTCTGTTTCACGATAGGCCTAGACACAATGATCCATCCTGGAGCATGATCTCTCACAGTCTCGAGCAAACTGCTCCATGAGAAGCCTCAATTCATAGTTTGGATCTGGCTGTGGAGTGTAGCATGGCTCTGCAGAATGGCCCGTGAAGGCCGCCATGGGTAACTCCAGCTCCAATGGCCCCTCTGGTTGTGGGAGAAATTCTTCTCGATAAGGAGGTTGTTCTTGATATGCCCAGGGGTCTGATTGTTCTCCGTAGAAAGGGGGTTGGTACTGGAACCCGACTCCATAGTCTTCTCCTCCTTGGTTACTCCAGGGAGTCTCGGGGTAATACCACTCGGATGGTGGTGGATACCCCCAATGATTGGAGAAGCCATGAGGGTCCATGATTCAGATCTGCACCAACAAAAACAAAAAACACCCAAGTGAAAAGCAAGGGCGGAAAACAAAAGAAAAACGCTAAAGTAACAAACTTCTGCCTTTCCTAATAATCTAGAAAGTCCCCGGCAACGGCGCCAAAAACTTGACACGCTAAAACACAACACCTAACAATGGCCAAGTGTAACCAATGAAAGGGACTGCAGTATAGTGGCACAAGTAATAAATATCGAATTCACGGGTCTCTAGAGTTACTATTACTCAGCTTCAGTTCATTATCTAGCAAACTAGATTAAGGATTGATTTATAAACTACTCTACTGACTACTCTACTAATTACAAGTTGGGAACTCACTTAGGTATGATTCCCCCTAGCTCCTCAATTAGGTCCAAGTTGCAATTACCTTTGGTTGATCTACTGTTGATTAAACTGCGGAAGATCCTAAATTAGCTTGGAATCTCTTAAGCTGACCAAGCCCTCTCAGACAGAATACCCGGCAGGCGACTAGCCTTCACCGGGATAGACTGCTAAGGCGATTCACACATATCTCCACTACTGGAATGAATTCCAGTACAAAGCAGTGAATTGGTTGACTCTCGCACAACCAATTCACCACTATCAATCAAGGAAGCTCTCTTAACCTAATCAGATTCTATCTATCATAGGTTAAAGCAGAAATCAAGAGAATTTGATCAAGATTCAATTGACTCAATAAATCATGCCTCAATCGGTCATAATCAAATAATATAGCATCCAAAACTTCATAAAAGAAAGATCCTAACACATGAAACTAGGGTTCCTCAAAACCTAAGTGAAAGGGAAGTTACTCCATAGAGAAGAGAGAGACTGCAGAAATCTGATCTAGATCTTCAATCTCTATCTCCAAGCTTGATTCCCGAGCTCCAATGGCGAAGAAATCCTCCAAAATAGCTCCAAGAATGTTCCCAAGTCGCTCTCTCTCTCTAGGGTTCGTCCCTTGGGTGTTTGGGAACCAAAAACCCAGCTCTCCCCTTTCCTTTTGCTGAAAATCGGGTTTTAAACAGGAATTTCCGATCACGCGGCCAGGCCACACGGCCGTGTGGCTATCCCAGCTGCCCGTGTGAAGGCTCGGTGATTTCCACACGGCCACGACCCACACGGCCGTGTGGAGTTCCATGATGCCCGTGTGGCTTGCTCAGCCTCTGTTTAATGCTTCGTTTCTCCCTCGTCCGGACTCCGAATCAGTCGCCGTTTGATTCCAGACGCTCGTAGTCTCGTCCTCTTTCTTTTCATGACAATCTTGCATGATTATTTTCCCATAAAGTGAGGTAGAAATCCATTCTTCTTCAGGTCATGCCCGAGTTTCTTCTCCCGAATCGTCAATTGATCTCTGATTGACTTGAAACTTGCGCCTATGCTTCAATTTATGTGCTAGGACCTGAAATATGACAAAGGAACATAACCTAGCGTAAAATAGGCAAAAGACACGATGATTCAAGCTCAAACAATCAAGAAACAAAGGGGAAAACATGTGCAAATACCGAGTCATCACAAACTAAGGACCAGAGTTTTGGACACTTGAGTTCTTCGGAATGCGTGTGTAAAAGGGCTGCAACTATTTGATCAGTGTTGAAAACTTTAAGTGAAGATGGAAGTCCTTATCCTATTCGGATTAGGATTATGTGAAGACTGCCACTATCAGCTTGAAGCGACGTCATTTGGTTTATAAGAAGACTGCTGCCTTGTGCGGTGTCATTTTATTTACGTGTCTCTTTGGTTTATAAGAAGACCGCTGGTTTATAAGAAGACTACTGCCTTCTACGGTGTCGTTTTATTTAGTTCGGATGGATTTGATTTAATTCGATATGGAGGCTGCTCCCTATAAATAAATCATGTGCAACATTTCAGTTGAATAATTTTAAGCACCCGTTTTTTATTGAATTATTATATCGTATTTTTTACTTGTTTATAAATTTATTTAATATTGACTACTAAAATTATGAAATGAAAATTTTCCTTTTTCCATTTCACTTTATTATTTTAGGCGAGAAATGACAAGAGCATGCGGCGACAGATGAGCAGAGTTCGAAATCCGGAAAAAATACTGTTGGCCCAATAGTAAAAGACTTCTGAAAATGGAGTCAGTAATCAAGAAATAAACTACAGTATTTTTATTGAGTGAAAGATCTCTCGCCGATCTATTAAGATCTCAAACACTAAAAGTACAAATTTTGAAAAACAAAACAATGTACTTTCCCTCCCACTTTTATACTATACATATGGCAACTTTCCACTCTTGTATATATTTTCGGAGCATGATCAACATGTACGCGTCAATGTCGCACAAAAAAACCACCATATGACGTAGGGTTCCACAACAACTATTATGGAATCGTAACAACATATGATGATTTTTTCGGCAATATTCAGACGGCGACTTATTGTCATTGCTCCCCTCCCTGCCTCTAACAAAGACCCTGTATGAAGAGAAAAGAAGAAACATCTGAAACAATAAAACGAAGGAGTTAGTTTAACAGTCATGATCTAACAATGACATAATGAAAGGAACTGAGATCTAAAATTATACGCAGTCTCATCATTACCACTACACCCGAAAATAAAGCATGGGACAGGAGCATGAAGAGGCTGATGGGGTTGATTTTCAGAGTTCCATATCAAGAAAATGGGAGAAAGGGGTCTTTTCAGGGATTGAGAGGAGGAGGAACGAACAACAGCAGGAGATGAGTGCCTCTCGGGTTTCGGAGCATGGTCTCTCCTTCTTTGATTAAAGAATTTATAAATGGACTCGTAAAATTACTTTGCCTTTCCAGCCCTTCCCATTTACTGAAAATCACACTCCCTACCGTTGCCTTGGTAATGCCAGCACTGGTTATGGGCAAATGCGACTTTTTGAAAATGGCGAAATCTGATTGGGTGACACGCCGCGGCACGGATTGAAGCTCTTTCACCATCAGATTAAAGGAAAAGTTTAGGAATTGACGGCGGGAGATGGGGATGTGCTTTTAGACTGGCTTTGTAAAATAACTAACTTTTTCGTTTAACAAAATTAATTTACTGATTTGGTATATGTTATTGTAACCCTAAACCGTAAACCAAACCCTAATACCCGAACCAATCAATACCATATACTCGACAACAATAACACCTGATACCCTAACCAATCAATACCATATATACTCTAAACCATCAACACCTTGCTACCTACCGTATACCCTAACCTTCAATACCTTATAGGCTTATGCTCAAAACCATAAACACCTTAGACCATCTCCATCCCATTGCTTATTTAGTGGAATCCTAGGTGGCACCACTTTTAAGCAATTGCAAGGATGTGGGGGTGCTTTCTTATTTAGCAAGATTGCTAAATAAGAAATTCATCTTGCAATGCCACCTAGGATATTTTTTTATTTTTCAATTACTTTTTCTTTCTCTGTATGGGCCCACTATTGGCAATTGCTTATTGGTTTTAGGGATATAGGGGTTTGGAAATTATTGAATGGGTTTTTTGCTTGATTGGTGATGTGGCGATAAGGGCTCACTTTAGAAATTGCTTATTGATTGCAAGGATTGCTAAATTAGGACCATCTCCATCCCCAACTTTTAGCAATTGCTAAAGATGAGGTGGAGTTTAGATGTCAAAAACTTAGCAATGGTTTAGGGATGGAGGAGTTCTTTCTAAACTAGCAAGATTGCTAAATTAGGAATTCTTCTAGCAATGCCACATAGATAACTATTTTCTTTTTTTTTATTGTTTATTAACTTTTCTTGCCCAACTAAAGTACATAGGTACTTCAAAATTGAAATTCTAACTTTCTGTTCAAAACATAAATTAAAAATTGATAGTCGCTAAGTATCGAACCACAAACCTCTACTTTATTAACTCAGCAACTAAAGGACAATTAACCAATTAAGCTACACGACATTTATAATCATCATGTGAAATTTCGCTTTCTTATTAAGTGAAGGGTTAAAATGAACGGTAAATATATCATAGTGGATTGTTTCTGCTTCGTGGGGGAGTGAGAGAGTGGAAAATGGGGGATTAATGAAGAGTTAAATTGAACGGATTGTCTTTACCACGCCACTACAAAATCCTTCGGAGCAAAAACATGCAGGTTCAAATCAAAGAATAAATGAAGAAAGATGAACTTAAGAACTCTAACTAATTTTCATTCCATATGTGGCGAATCGCTAATGGCCGGGATCACCAACAAGGATAACCAACAAGGCAAAAGAGTTAATAGGAACCTACCTTGCACACACCAAATCATTTTATCTCGTACCGATAAATGTATCACGCTACAATAATTATGTCTCAGTTTTTTTTAGTAATAAGGCATGATCAGCATTTATAAGCAGATATAAAGAAAATATAAAATCGAGAAAAATAAAACAACACCTACCCTCACCCTAACCAACCAATACCATATGCTCTAATCCATCAACACCTTATAACCTACCCATATACCATATACTCTATACCATCAACAACCTAATACCCTAAGCAATCAGTACCCATTTCCTTTAACATCAACACCTTATACAACAATCGTATACCTATACGCTGATAAAATTTTACATTTTGAAAATACTTGCCCAACTAAAGTACATAGGTGCTTCAAAAGTGAAATTCTAACTTTCGTTTCAAAACATAAATTAAAAAAATATCTTCACTTAGTATCCAACCACAAGCCTCTAATTAGTCTACAAGATGTTTGTTATGTACGAGTGCATTGCATAAAGAGGGGCAATCAGTGAGAGAGTGGAATAGGGCCAATTAATGAAGAGTTAAATTGGGCGGATTGTAGTTTACCTCGTACCGCTATATGTGTAAAGAGACACGCTACCATTTACCAAATCCAAAAAAAAAAAATGGAACACATAATTATGTTTAAATTGCATGAACTCAAGGCATGATCGGGATTTTAGAAGCAGAAGCAGATGAAAATAAAATATAAAATCAAGTAAAACAAAGAACCGCCACTTAGATAGACAATTATCAAAGGCCCAACCTAATGACAATCCGGAACTCTGTATCTATTATCAACAAACTAGGTGCCATGGATCATGTACAAGCCCACTTTTGAATGTTATTTAAAAGCCTGCAAAAATCAATGATCAGACCTAGTCCAACTAGAATTAGTCCTAAACGCACCGTTAATACATAAACACAAATTAAGGAGATCTCTCTATCCGATAAGATTCGAATCAAATTCTGTCTTCTTCATCTTCTTCCTCAATCCTCTGGTCGAGACGAACACTGCATATCGGGAAACCTTAATTTCACCGAGAGATAGAAGTTATTTTGCAAATGATAATAACGCTAAGACAAGATGACAAAGCACTAGTGACATGAACCCTAGGGTTAGCAAACCTCTTTCAAGGGTTCTTTTGCAAATGAAAAGTTTGATGAACACAATAATAGACATGGTCGCCGTAATCGTGTTACAAAGAGATAGGTGAGTAAATTCCGCCCGGAAATAAAATGGCGAGGAACAAAACGTCGATTTGTGGATACAAGGATTTGGGGTTCAAAACGATGATTATGTGAGGATTTCATATTGGATGGGGATCTTCTCTTCGAATGTGGATACATAGATTTGGGGTATGAAACATGATGATGTTGGGGATTTGAGATGGAATAGTGAGCTAAGTCGAATGTGGATCAAATAATAAAAGGATTTGGGTTTCGAAACGATGATTTTGTTGGAGATTTCAGATTTGATAGGCAGCTTATGATCGAACTTCGAACTAAGAGGGGACCCTCCAAGACGAATGAGGGATCGTACAAGGGAGACTGGAAATTGGTTAGGGCAGCGGTGGGTCGTATCCATAGGGTTTAACCTCTTAATCGATATAATTAAACCAGATACAGTTAGGTTGAAGTCCAATGAAAAAAGCTTTAACGCTTCGTGATGCTTTTTGTAATTTTTCTTGCCCCCGGTCTTCCGTACCCCGAATTTTGCCCTGGGCACCCTAGAACTGCCCATATATATACATATATATATAGGGATGGCCAACGGGAAACGAATATTGTGTATACTCATACCCGTCCCATTTTTTAAGGGTTACGGGTAACCAAATACCAGTAATTATTTTTACATGATGAGACTTGGGATCAATACATTGGGTACCCACGGGATATCCGTTAATACCCATTTGGATAGTTCGGGTACCCGTAATACCGTTCGAACCAAGCTCGTGCATGAGTGATGGTAGTAGGGGTGCGTGAAGGTGAATGAGTTTTGGTACTTTAATGCGTGTAATTAAATTAGCAAGTGCTGCATGTATTGAAAGATGAGATTAGTTTTGGTGAACTAATAATAAAATGTTTCATGATGAACTAATAACAAATAAGTTGCTGCTCCTGTTTAGGGGCCAAAGAAGTTGATATTTTTGCTACTGTGTTAAATGTTTAGATTGTTTCTGACTTCTCTTTAACTTCCCAGATTATGTAATTTGTAGTGCTTAATTGTTTAAACAGTAGCTAGGTTTCTCATTATTTAGCAGTAGGCTTCTCTTTAATTGTTTAATGTTTAATTGTGTGTTAAATTTTGGTGGCAGCTTCTCATTCTTCAGTAGGTTTGTATTTGTTTATTTGTTTATTTGGTGGCAGCTTCTCATTCTCAGCTTCTGCCATCAGTTGGAAGGGTATATACATGTAATTTTTTTTATGGTTCTCAACTTCTAGCAATTATCCGCTAATGGATAATTATACTCAAACGCAAATAGACTATTGCTAATGAGTAGGGTATGGATGAGGTATATATGGATTTGGTGGTTTGTAGATGAGTTTGGGTAAGATATGAATATTTCTTTTATAATCTAAATGGGTATGGGTTAGGTTTAGATACCCATTTACTTTAGGGAATTTTAACTACACATACAAAAAATGGACCTAGTTGTAAAATTTTAAGAGTTTAGGTATAAAAATGTAAGACAAAAAAAATTACGAACTAAAATACAAATTTCCATCGATATTTTGAGGACTTATATGCAAAAAAATTTAGGTATTAAATCTATAAATCTATTAAGTTTAGGTAGCAAATTATAATTTGCATTTGGGCATGGGTACAAACCTAAATCTATGTATTAAAAACCCAACTCAAATAAATGTGTATGGGTATAAATCATCAAACTCTACTCATTTATCATATATTTGTATTTCAAACCCAAACCAATTAAGTTGGATAATAAAAGACATATTGGTATGGGCAAAATTGTCATCCCTAGCTGCTTCATCTTTTGTAGTTGCGACATCGATGATAGGACTAAACCCAAAAATGCCCAAATTACAAAAAGAAATTCTCACAATACCACACTTAAAAAAAACTATCAAAATACCCAAGTTTGGAGCAGTTTGCTCTAGTGTCAGGCGAACTAGGTAGTGTTTCGCTTGACACTAGAGCGAACCAAATCCGATGGGTTGGATTGCGGCCGAAACGAATGAAAATGTTCAAAATGGTGTGATTCGTGGCGTATAGTAGCGAACCACTTAGATCAATGGTCAGCCCCGCCGTCCACTCCTAATTATCTAGGTTCGAAACGGACACGCCAAAACACAACACCAAACTGCGACCAAGTGTAATCGCAGCCCGGGAATGCAGTAACATGCAAGTTCTATTATCAACCCGGGGTCTAGATCTACTGCTTACTCCGTGATTGTCTATTATCTAGCCAACTAAGTCGAGTGATTTGTGTTTAAACTAAAAGCAGTAAGAAAGCAGGAAATTATTCGATTTTCTCAAGCAGGAAAGAGTCACTCGGGAATGAGTCCCCCTAGCTCCTTAGTTAGGTTCAATTGTAATTACCCTGAGTTGATTTACTGTTGATTAGAGTGCGGAAGATCCGACAGTAGCTTGGAATCTCTTAAGCTGACCAAGCCCTCTCAGTCTAACTACCCGGCAGACGACTAGTCTTCACCGGGATAGAAAGCTGAAGCAATAAGCACAGAACTCCACTACTGGAATTGAATTCCAGTACAAAGCAGTAAACTGGCTAACTCTCGTATAACCAATCTCCTACTATCGAATGAAGAGACTCTAACAACCTAATCAGATTCTATCTATCTCAGGTTGCAGCAGAAATCAAGAAAAGCTGATCAGACTTCAATCAATTCAATAAACATGCATCATTCGATTAAAACATGCATCATTCGATTAAAACCAAACAGTATAATCATCCCAAGTCATTACAATCAAATCCCTAACACCAGGAACTAGGGTTCTTCATACCCAAGTGAGAGAAGGGTTCTACTCCATAGAGAGAGAGAAGAAAACAGTAATCGGAGTAGTCATACTCATAATGATGAGGAAAATCTGCTCCGAGATGATGATTTCCACTCCTTTGACGATCTCCAAACTCGATTTGACGAAACCCAGCTCCAAGATAGCTTCTAGGATGTGTTCTTCGTACTTTCTCTCTCTAGGGCTCTGTTTTTGCTCTGAAAATCCGTCCCCACTTGTTTGCTCGAAATTGGCTGAAAAACCAAGATTTCCCGACTCACACGGGCAGGCCACACGGCCGTGTGGCTCACCCAGTTGTCCGTGTGAGTCAAAACGCAGCGTATCAATTAGTTGCACTTCAGCCATCCCACACGGCCAGGGTCGCACGGCCGTGTGAGATTTCCATCCTGCCCGTGTTTGCTCTCGGCAAAAATCACACGGCCACAATTGTAAGTTGCACGGCCGTGTGATGTCCCGGACTGCCCGTGCGGCTTCCTTGGCACCTCGCCACGCGTCCGATCTACGTCCAATCGACCCCAAACTCGCTCCCAAGCCTCCATTCACGTACTAGGACCTGAAATATCACAAACAAGCACAACCTAGCGTGAAATCGGCCTAAAACATGAGAATCAACACCTCAAATGGTGTAAGAACAGGGGTAAAAACATGTGTAATTAACGGTCTATCAGAAACTTTAAACGATCGTAACTTTGCACTTGGTTTTCCGATAAGGAAAAAATCCCAAAGTACACTCGTTCTTAAAAAAAATTCTCAAAATACACACGTTTTATGAAATATTCACAATCTACACATGTTTGGGGTTCACTGCGGCCGTCAGACGCGGTGAACAGTATCACCGTGGCCGTTAGCAACAGTGAACGTTTCATCGCGAACGTTGAATGCGGTGAATACTTCCTGGCCATTCTGTACTGGTGGCCCACGCGGTGATGGTCTGATTACTTAATTAGCTGGGTTACTTAATTGGAGGCAAAATAATGAGAAGCGAAAGCTTGAGAATTGTGTATGTAGCGACCAGAGAAATGAAACTCAAGCTCGACATGGTTGGTATAAGATCCCTGGGGAAAAATCCTTGGCCGATTTTGCATTTCCGCTGTCGCAAGGCACTCGGCGATGCGAGTGTTGCGGAGGCGCTGAGACGCTGCCCGACTTTGTCTTCTCCACCACCACCTCTCGCGCCCTGCTGCTAATTCGAAGTGTCGCTTTTTGGGAAAGTAAGGTTGGAGGGTCAGATTGGTATTCCTTTCTCTATCTCTTCTCGGACCAACCCGTTAGGTTGACAAGGAGGATTAATGGCGCAAAGCAAAAAAGTTTTTGGATGTTACCATCAATTATGGGTCTGCCTATTTATTGTGTATTTTATCAAGTAATCAGGCCATCACGGTGTGGGACACTGATTCGGGCCTAATTGTACACATTTTACCCCTAATTTCTTGATAGTTTGGCTTTGCATTTCATTGTCGCTCGACATATTTTACGCTAGGTTGTGCTTGTTTTGATACATTTCAGGTCCCAGCATGTGTGGAAGGGTCGAGGACGAGTTTTGTGACAATTGAAGGTCGAAAAAAGCTTGTCCCATGCCTCCAACCTTAGTGCTAGCTCGATTAGATGTGATGACAAGAAGTTTCATAATGAGCCCAGACAAGCGTAATCATAGAATTTTGTTCCTTTCCATCCAACCAACTAAAATATTGATCCACACGAACCATCGTTGACAATGAGGACGAGGAGTTTCGTCTCTCCAACTTATCTAACTTGAGTCTATTTGTCATCGAAACTGGCCCGAGGCACCATACCCTCACTTCTTTGGCCTCCTTCTATTCTTCCGAGTACTCTTCCTTTGACTCCTCAAACGAATTCAAAATCACCCCTTAGGCCTCCAACTTTTCCTCCACCTGCATTCCTCGATTCTGAGGGGCAGGGCGCATGGGCAGTTACACCTTCATGATTTTGATGTCGCTGGGGAAGCTCGGGAGGACGAAGTACTCATGGTCGGAGCTCGAGCTAAGCCAATCGACCTCCCCTTCATAGAGCCTGATGTAGCAGCCACATAAGAGGTTGAATTAGCTGAACCCCTGCCAATTGGGCACATCAATTTGGTGTTGGGGAATCAAACTAACTCCAGTATGTCGCTCCAAACATTATGGATGGCTCGTTTGTCATTCCGCAAGTTGTGAGTGACAAGGGAGCCACTCGATGGAGGAATGCGCTAGTCGGACAGTTTTTATTGTCGGCACCTAGAATTGAGCAACTACGTCGTTGGGCTCATAGGTTTTGGGGTTGCGACGCAAAAGTTCTGGTCTCGTCTTTTGGGGCTAATATGTTCATCTTTCAGTTTTTGGATCCTACTACAAGTAGCGTTGGGTCCCTGATATTCATTCAGTGAAGATGAATCTTAAGTCTCTTCCCATCTGGGTAAGGTTGAGTGGTCTTCCACTTGAGTATAGTACAACAGATGGTTTCAGTTGAATTTCCCATATGTTGGGTATACCTTTGTGGATGGACCAAGCGACTAAGTTGGGGGCTCATGCTGGTGTTGTGAGGGTTTAATGTGGAGATTCCAGCAGGGACCGGATCAACCATTGCATCTTGTGGTTTGATATCTCCACGTCCCTTCACACTGTACTCAGTGCCATGAATATGACATTGTGATGGGGAAGGACAAGTATGAAAGGTTGTTCACATTGCGACTGGGGAAGAGTTGGTAGTTGTTGAAGCCATGATTGATGATGCAACCTGGGTCACCAAGCAAGTTTATGCTACTGCTAGTTCCTCAGGGTAGTAAGAAGTTGCTTCTGCTTCTACAAGTTAACCCTATGTTCAGCAAGAGGTAATAAATGAAGGAGGTCCAGTTCTAGTATCTAGCTTAGATGGACGAGGTCCAATTCCAGTAGCTGACTTATTTACTAATGGATGAGGTCTAGTTCAAGTAGTTGGGTCAATTCTAATGGAGGAAGTCCAATTCTAGTAGCTGGCTCAAATCAAAATAGAGGAGGTCCAGTTCCCGTAGTTGGCTCAGTTTAGGCTCTCACCCCGTCCAATGGGAAAGTAGTAGATGATGAGGGATTTCAGCTTGTAGTGCAAAAGGGTAAGGCAGTAGACATGGGGTCTGCACTGAAGATACCTCCCCCTGTGGTACATGCAAGAGTCCCATTAGATACAAAAGTGCAGAGTTTGGTTATTCATGACTCTCCTAGGAAGAGGGGAGGTAGGAAGAAGTGATGAAGATTCTATGTTGGAACCTCAGGGGCTTTAATGCATCTAAAAAATAATGTTGATTTGTTTGATATTTTGGATACCCGAGTAGTAGCTAGTAATGCTGAAATATACTACAAAGTCAGTTTAGTGGTTTGACCCATTTGAATAACTACAAGTATTCTAGTTATGGCAGAGTCTGGTTGTTCTGGAAATCTTCTTTGAAAGTTTCTGAAATTTTCTTGATAATGGAGAATGAACGGACAAGCTTCCTCACAATGTTGCGCAAACTCTATCCCCTGAAGTTTCTGACCACTATGGATTGCTAATGGATACTAGTCCTCTAGTGAAATCTATTCCTAAATCATTTGAGTACTTCATGATGTGGAGGCAACACCCAGACTATGAAGGCTTATTAACCATAATACTCAACAGGGTGTTTGATTATTGCAGAAAGCTTTACCCAATAAGTTCTTGTAGAACTCTATTGCCACAGATCCCATTTCTTTTACCTTGTAACCACACTTCCATCATATTTGACCAAGCGAGTATTCATGATGTCACGACTATTGCTCTGCGGACCGGGAAATAGGAGGATTCGTCAATGTAAGAAACAAAAGCACACAAACACGACACACGATTTAGGTGGTTCACTAACACAATGTGTGTTAGCTAGTCCACGGGCAGGAGAGACCCCCGTGACTTCCAGTCGTAGCCGCTGATAGTCCGATTCAAGTCACATCAATAAATTCCATGCCTTCTTAAGAAGTAATTCCTTCCTTCTTCTTGTAGATCCACTTGTTTGTAACAATCTTCATTCCCTGTGGATGTTTGACCAACTCCCAAGTTTGATTCCTCTCATGGTATTAGAAAACCTACTCCTCTTATCTTTTTCAATTCTCCCCAAAATCCTTTCTTTCATACGAGGAGAAATCCGTCTTGTGACGGCAAACCCCAGCCCCCATAGATACGACAAACCCTACAAGCATTTAATACGAGCTTATAGCCTTGTCGGTGGCTAAAGAATTGGATAACGCGGAATAACAAGAACACGAGACAAACGATTTTATGTGGTATCCTCGATTGATTGATCGAGACTAATCCACGGTGAGCTCGGAAGAGCTCACGGCTGAAGTTTTATTATTGAGGACTACATCTTAACGGCTTCCTTACAACAGGACCGTAGCTAAGCTTTATATAGAGATGGAATAGGGTTAAAACCCTAATGACAACCAAGTTTCCTTCTTTTACAAGGACAAGGAAACAAGAGACTTGGAGGACAAGGGATTAGTTACTTGGACTAAGTAATTAATATCCACAACAATGGCCACCAATGAGATAACGCAAAAGTGGCTGCTGCCAAACATCGAACCCAAAACCTCTTGAATACAATCCTACGTCTTTACCACCTCTACCACCCCTTGGTAGTTAATCCTACATTTTTCATTTCGTCAAGCCAAAGGACTATGTAGGACAACAGTCGAAAACAATCAACGGTAAACAAATTGAGGTTAAAATAGTCAAAGAGTGGAGCCTCCACTGAAATGACGAGAGTTCAGACACTACCATCACTCCACTTGCGTATTTAACAAACTTTGATTGATTACCATTAGCAAATTTAGAAGTGTGAGTCGTGTTGTTGTTGTTGCATATTTAAATTCATAATAATGGGCAAAAAGGGTGGGTTTAAATTGGAAAGATTGAAATGCTGGTCATTGATTAATTAAGTATATGGGCCCATAACAATTAACAACAGGATGATGGGACGGGTTAGCATGCTAACCCTTTAAGGGGTTGGTTTTTTGACACCCCCTTTAATTGGTCAATTTTTCATTAATTATTGACAAGTATTAATGAAAGTAAACATAATAAATATTCTGTTATTAAATACAAAGTAAGCATTAAATACACCACATTAATTACCACTTTATTGGTATTTGTACCACTGCACTGATACTCAGATATGACATTGCTACCAGTGCACTGATATCGCTTCCAGTGCAGTGGTATATCTACCAGTACAGTGGTACAACGTATCAGTGCAGTGGTATATCTACCAGTACAGTGGTACAACGTATCAGTGCAGTGGTATATCTACCAGTACAGTGGTACACCGTATCAGTGCAGTGGTATATTTTTTGGAGGTGGTCGGAGGGAGTCTGCCGATGGGATTTTCACCGGAGAAGTGTGGCGGTCGGAGGAAGTCTGGTGGTCGGAGACTGCTGAAAAAGGAAAAATAAAATATAGTGAGAGAATTTCTAATGTGTATTTAATGTGTGTATTTAATTCCTAATGTGTATTTAATAGTGAGAGAATTCCTAATTAATATGGTACATTTAATTCCTAATGTGTATTTAATGTGTGTATTAAATTCTATAGTTGTATTTAATATACTAGGGGGGTGTCATTTTTCCAACCCCTAAGGGGGTTAGCATGCTAACCGACCCCAGGATGATTGAAAGGGAAGAGACAAAAGAAGCCCGCGCAATGATTAAAGGACCAATCTAGCTTTGGAATAACTCGAAAGAAAATGACAACGGGCCCGATCTCAATATATTCCACAGCTTGGGAGATCAATTAATGTTTGTAAACGTATCTTGATGTGTTATTTCAAGTTTAATTTGTACCCTAACGCATTCTATTCCTATATTTCTTCGTACTAGCTATATGACAATTGACAACCCGAAAGCAAGTTTTGGTGGTGATATGTCAAGACTTTTAAGCTAGTTTAGAGCATGAGATTGTTGAAGGTATTCCTCTAAATGGCTTCTCCAGCCACAATGTACTTTATGGACGAAGCCAAATATGATAAATTTGATTTTAAACTTATGCATTCTTTCGGTTTGCTACGCTGTTGAGACAACAAGATTGTTGATCTTTTTTCTATGAATGACAAGACTATAAATAATGTATGCGCAATTTGTTTAATATCGGGACATATACCATGCATCAAATGTACTTATTTATTGGAGTATACCACCATCATTGTGATATGTTGAAACGTGTATAATGTCATGTGTTAGAAAAATTTGCCTAATATTTTTTGGATGTTTTGGCATGCATGTAATTAACTATTATAGTGATTTAGAGAATACAAGTTTTTTTTGTCAGATAGAGTTTTCTTGTTTAACTTTGGTACGAATATAATGTTGAATATTTTGGATTATAACCCAAACCATTGGTCACAATTATCAAAAAAGAGTTCATTCAATCATGTAGAGTTCTGATATCACGAAAAAAATCTCATTCGGCACAACAACTAATTGATTCAGACCACCCCATATCCAAACCTGGTATCTTATTCTTACAAACAAAACAAGTGTACATGAATTCTTTTATTCCACCCAACAAAACACATGGTTGTTGAAATCTCCATATTCTACATCTAACATCTACCTAGCTATGTACAGCACAGGACAAACCAGCCCATGAAATTAGGCCAAATACATGAACACCAGAATTTTGCTATCTACTACAGAAAATAGATAGTCAACCATCCACCTTCAATTTCAATCCTCCTCCTCGAGGCCGGAGACTGTGAAAGAGAGTGAGTACGTGGGCACCGGGCCGTGCCGCCCACGGGCTAGCACGGCACGGTAGGGTTAGAGCACGGCACAAGTACGGGCACGAAATAGATGGGCCAGCACGACACGAGCACTAATAATTTATGGGCCGTGCCGGGTCTAAACTTCATGGGCACGAGCACAGGCACGTCACGGTATATAAGTGGGCCGTGTCGGGCCTAATATTTTTGAGACTTTATTGAGTATAAGAACGGACATGACACGAAAATAATATTTATTT
Source organism: Linum tenue (assembly GCA_946122785.1). NCBI lineage: Eukaryota > Viridiplantae > Streptophyta > Magnoliopsida > Malpighiales > Linaceae > Linum > Linum tenue. The sequence goes on along the minus strand of CAMGYJ010000004.1, from coordinate 49,945,545 downwards.
GATAGAAAATAAATATAAAAAGAATTATAGGTTCAAATATTACAAAACACAAGTAGAAAAATAATTATTTGTTGTTGTTAGAAGTGTCATAAATAGAGGTGGCAATTAGGATCCAAATCCATGAATCCAATCCAATCCATCCACCAAATTATCCACCTAATCCAATCCATTTGATCCAAATCCAATTGGATTGGTGGATTCATGGATCAATCCAAGGATCCAAATGGCAAATTACAATTTGGTACCTATATTTTTTATATTCTACATTTTGGTACCTAAAATTTATATTTTTATACGAAAAATATCAATGGAAAATTACATTTTGGTACCTAAAATTTTTCATCGTGACATATTAGTACATAAACTTTTCAAAATTTACATTTTGGTCCAAGCCTTGGATGTCATTTGGATTCATGGATCAATCCACCAATCCATTGGATCCAATCCATTTGATCCATGGATCCACCAATCTAATCCACGAATCCACGAATCCGATCCAATTGCCACCTCTAGTCATAAAGATATATATATAAGTAATTACTAATATGAGTAAAAATGGATAAAGAATTAAACAAAGACAAATCACATTCGCTATACTTCTAATTTTTCTTTTTCCCCTTATTTGTTACTTTTCTCAAACATTATCGATTAATACTATCTTCCCCCGTTCAATTTTCACCTTCTTTTTCATTCTTTCTTTTGTTTTCGTCCTTTTCATTAAACACAAATACGAGCATGACACGAACATGAATAGGCACGGCATGATTCGAACTGTGCCCGGGCCTAGCAAAGTTAACAACTGGACTTGCATGATACGACACGAAAACTAACAGGCCGTGCCAAGCACGGCACGAAATAAATGAGCCCGAAGCGTGCCCGTGCCGTGCGGCCCAAACACAGCCCAACGCCCATGTACTCACTTCAACCTCTGTGTGCGTTTCTTCGTGCCTCCATTACCCTGAACACGAATACACACACAGAGTCGAATATTATTTATTAGCCTGCAGTTTTGGGTTAATTATTTGTTTATTCCTTATTTCTTAGTAACGTAACACCTGTTAGATCCAATTAACAAGCTAATGCAAATTAATTCAGGATCCTTTAGCTTGTGAAAAACAATACCGAATAAGATAAAGCAATCTGGCTTCCAGCCGGCCGAACTTAGAGCTAGGTGTCGCCGGAGAACGTTACGGACCATGTTGTTTTTGGTACGTGTAAAGCGACGGATGGCGCCATTTATAAGTAAATGCAAACCCCTACAAGGAAAATGCATCGGCCGGCGAATCAGGCTAGCTCCACGTAATATTACGTAGTTTTGTTCCTCTTATTCACGATTATGGATGATGCCAATTGTTTTGTTTTGGGTGGAAAGCAAGAATGTCATCCTAACTAACTCGAATTATTAGTCAAACGAGATTTAGTTTATAGACCTATGAAAAAGATCAGAAGTGTATAGTTTGGTGTTCTTACAATTTGTAGTGAAATACTATCAACTCTTCAGTTCACTAAAGCAAATTGAATAAAATGATCCCAAAACCTCATCATAAAAAAAAAATGATCCCAAAAGCTCTACTGGGGCAACAATTAGCTTCCAGCTTCCACAATGGATCTTTGTTTAAAGTGTTCTTTGATTCCGAAGGATCAATTACGCGCATTAAGAGGAGGAGGGTTAGGGTGCATTTAAGTCTATCTTTTGTCGGTGGACCAAACTTTGATGCGTCAATTTGCTGGATAATTAACTTCACCCAATGCAATCTAGTTATTATCCTACTTACAAGGTAAGTCGTGAATATCAAGGTTATCAATCCGCGGGTTGACCCAGACCCGGTCGAGCTAGTGGGTCAAGGGTTAATGGGTCACCCGTTTTAGTCCGTTTCAGCCCAGAAATATGAAAAGAGTCATTATATTGTACTTATCTTGATAAATTATATCAAATCTCATCTAACATATGAGTAATAACATATAGGGATCTCCTACCATAACTTGGGTATAATTTGAAGTTAGGTAACTTGCATAGATCTAAACCGTTAAAATTGACCAAATTTATTTTCAACCATTGATTAAATAAATAAATAATAACTAAAAAATAAATGGCAACATGGGTTGCCGATCACCCATTCCAAGTTACCTTTTTCTATTTTTTTTCTTTCCTTTTTCATATTTAGTTGGCTTTCCATATTTTAACATTTCCTTTTTTAATCCTTATTGAATTAGAAGCGTTACGTAAGCCTTCCGTAATAACTTAGCTCTTTACGTAACACGATGTTAATACTCATTACGTAAAGAAATCTTCTATTACGTAAGGCTTCCGTAATGATCTTTTAAACTGTTACGTAAAATACATATTCACTACGTAAAGGTTACGGAATTATAGTTATTTCTTACGTAACAGTTAAATCGGAAGCGTTACGTAAAGCTTCCGTAATGACTTAGCACTTTACGTAACGCAAGGTTAATACTCATTACGTAAAAAGACCTTCCATTACGTAAAGGTTACGGATCGACAATTATTTCTTACGTAACAGTTAAATTAGTAGCGTTACGTAAGGCTTCCGTAATGACTTAGCATTTTACGTAACACGAGGTTAATACTCATTACGTAAAGACACATTCTATTACGTAAGGCTTCCGTAATGATCTTTTACAACTGTTACGTAAGATTATCATATGTTACGTAACCATTACGTAATGCCTATTGTATTTTACGTAATACGACCTGTAAAACCTGCTATAGCAGGTAAAAAAATTCAAGTTACCTTACTTCAAGTTACCGTAGGAAATCCCATAACATATAACATTACACCAAAGTAACATGTTGTACTTAGATCTAACATATAGTGAAAATTCACACACACTTATATAACATCAATATTCAAATGTTCAACTAAGGATTCCAAAGATTGAGTTAGGCGAAAAAGAAAAATCGGAAAATAGGCGCATTTCCCAAACCAAAGAAAAAAATGACACAATTTGACCTCCAACCCGATACCGTATAGGGGTCGACCCGGCGGGTGCGTGCGGCCCGTTTTTCTCATCTGGGCAGGGTCAAAGTGGGTCGACCCGGGGGTTGACAACCTTGAGTATATACTCACACAGACAGAGAAAAGGAGGCCCACAAATTAAAAAAAGGCTGACTCATTCTCACTATTAAAAAAAAAATCATCTGCGAGTCTCCTCCTCTCTTTCCATCACTTCGTCAGAATAACACATCCACACAAAACAAATATCCAAACCACCCAGAATAATATATGTTCACCATAACAAATATCATCTAAGACCAATATCTAGTCAGCCCATAATTAATATCATCATCATTAAGGGTGACAATATTACCCATACCCATGGGTATTTTACTATCCAACCCAATTGGGTTGGGTATGGAATCCAAATAGATGTTAGATGGGTAAAGTTTGAAGGGTTTGTACCCATACCCATTTACTTCGGTTGGGTTTTTAACATATGGATTTGGATTTGTACCCATACCCAAATGCAAATTACAGTTTGGTACCTAAACTTAATAGTTATGCACATTTAGTACCTAAATTAATTTTTTTTGCATATATGTCCTCAAAATATTGATGAAAAATTACATTTTAGTACCTAAAATTTTTTGGTCTCACATTTTGGTGCCTAAACTTTTCAAGTTTTACAAATAGGTCCAATTTTTGCATATGTAGTTAAAACACCCTCAAGTAAATGGATATCCATATCCAACCCATACACATTTAGATAATATCCATATCTAACCCAAACCCATATACAAACCCCAAACCCATACACACATCACCCCAACCCTACCCATAATAAATGGGTCTACTCACGACGAACAGATTAATATCTGACCGTCGCAAACTGATACCCACCACACAGATTAATATATGTCCATCGCAGAATAAATGACTAATACCAACTACACATATCCTAACCACCTAAACTAATATCCATTCATTACAAACAAATATTGTTGTTTCATGGCCCGAAGGCCCATGGGCCCTCGGCGGGCAACCCTAACTAAGGTTGCAAACCTTATGTGTTAGGATTTGATAGTGTGTTTAGTTTTGATGGAAGACACAATATCCATTACTTCACAAACTAATATCCATCGCATGAACATCATTATATCCTATCATCACATACTAACATCAGTACATAAAAAGACAATCTATCACTGACCAATATCCATTACAGGCGGAAAAACAAAGAAAGAAACGAGAGAGAGAAAGAGGGTTAGAGAGTTAAAGATGGTTGGGAATTTAACGGGCCATCACTTCTCCTTTTTTTTTTACCCATTTGAGCCTTGTGAGTAGTTTAACTTTTTCGCACCCAATGGCATCGACATCGTCAAGTACTCTTCCCCTATATAATGCCAAAAAAGGATTTGATTAATACATGAAAGGAAATGAAAATGCCGCGATTCTCTAAATTTAAATCTGAAGTTTAATTTAATAGTAAATATTAATTGACCGTTGAGATTGATCGGAGCTAAAAAAAGATCTAATGACCATATTACATAGAGTATAGTATGCTCCTGTAGTATACCAGTTATTATCATATAAACCATATATATGCAGTGGCGGAGGCAGGATTTCAAACTACCCCTGTCATGTGTCCTCTATTCAGAAGATATATATATATATATATATATATATATATATATATATATATATATATATATATATATGGCGGTGTCTTCGATGCACTCACTTTTTTGAGTGCACTGAACGCACCCACTTTCTTTTCCAATCTTGACCGTTGAAAATATCTAACATTTTATAATATTTTTTGTAATAATTAATTAACTAATGATAAATACAACAATAATTATTATAAACAGTATTAACTTATTTATAATTGCAATTGAGGCCCTCATTAATATCCGCTGGCGGACGCTGAACCCGTAGCCCGCCACTTCCCTCCTCTTGCACGATCTTTCCATCAAGTTGTGCTGGATAGCATCCTAGATATATTTTGTTCCAAATGACTCGTGAAACCTCTAAATTGTTAGAGCAGAGCCAACTGAAGGTGTTATTTTCATGAATAGGTCAAACAAATGGATCAAGCTATAGTTTCCTTGTCCTGATCGAGCAAAGCATAGCCAAGGGCAGGGTAATGGTAAATTTGCTTTTCGAATTCCTTCCCCCATCAATTGTATTATTTGTATAATAAAGTGAGAAGAAATTACTAACTCCCAACAAATTCAGTACTAGAGAATCGATCGAGGTTAATTAATTAATATGTCTGCTACGGACGACAGAGTCGGAGCGGAAGTCGGCGGCGGCGTGGATGTGGAACTACTTGGGTTGGTAACCCGGTACGAAGCAACCCAAGACCCAGAGAGCCAAGATCTGATCCTCTTCTCGATTTGCCAACACTCAGGCCTCCACCAACCGCCAGCGCTCATTAATTATCTCGATCCTCCAAGCAGCGATGCCGTTTTGGAATCCGATGACAGCGACGACTAGATGGATGATGTGGAAGAAGAAAAAGAAGGGGAGGAGGAGTTCAGGTATGCAATATTCGATTGGGACAGTGGAGAGGGAGAAATGGAGAGGTCTCTGTTGGTACGAAGAAGAAGAGGGGTTTGGAAAACAGGGGAAAAGAAACGGGGAAGAAGAGGGTTAAAAGTAGGAGTGTAATTGCAATTTATCAATATGTTTAAATTATTTTATTAAATAAAAATATAGTTAATAATGAATTATTAATAAATCAAATTATTGTAACCGTTAGATGTATTTAACGGTTAAGATTAAACAAAAAAGTGGGTGCGTTCAGTGCACCCAAAAAAATGGGTGCGCCGAAGTAGCCACCATATATATATATATATTATTTAATAAATATAATTAAAACTAATAATACCTAAATAATTCATTCATAAAGAAACAAAAAAACTGACTAATACAATTATTGTTTGCATAAATAACCAGGACGAGTTTTCATATTGTGAAAGAAATGTAAAATACATTCATTGTTTACACTCTTAAGTGAGTCGCTTACAATGTATCCCATTAAACAATTATTAACAAACCCATTGCCAATTCGACTTCGAAGCTTATTCTTAATATAGTTCCATCTAATATATGCACTTTTGTCTCCACCATTACTCGAGATAATTTATCAATTCTTTTCCACCCAACAAATTTCTCATCAGCCATAATATCGTGATAATACCTAATGAGCTGTTGTCGAATAATAGTGTCATGATTCATGAATGAAACCAATCATTTAATTATTTTTTGTGAATTAATGAACAAATAATGAGTTATGGTGTAATGTTAAAACATCCTTACGTTACTTGTAAGTGTTTAATTCGATCCGCGCAAATATATATGAGGTTATTTTTTTCCCTCCCCAAAAGTTACCCCTATCCCTGGACAGGGGCAAACACCCCTAGCTCCGCCTATGTATATATGGCAAAGGCTAGCGTACCCCCGGACGTACCCTAGCCTACAGTACGCCCGTTGAGTTTTGCTATTTAGACAATGAATTAACCGGAGTTTGGGGCATGATACTATATACCCTAACCCCTAATGGTGAACCCCAGTCCGCAAATCAAAGTTATATCATACCTTGAGTAAGAAACCGCTTTCTAGACCTCGAATTAACCGGAGTTTGCGATGTGGTAGTATACCCTAATCCTTATAAGTCCAGTCGTGCAAAAGTTTTTTTTGGTTCACAGGTCGTACAGGCTTTCTTTATTAATTTCCCCTCACGAGCAAGATCACGTCCCTCATTACGAGCTTGTACACATGGCCCTTTCCAACCACTAAAGGTACGTGCTTATCATGTGTGGCTACTCGTTCTTTCAAGCCTTTCCTTGTCCAATTGCGCCCTTTTTTGGTTGAAGCAGCCACGACTTTGGTCGTAGTCAGTTCAAACTATCGAAGAGGCATAGAGCTTGAGAATCTCAGCTCTTTGACACAGATATGAGATAGCTGCTTGAAGGGCTAATGAAGCTAAGGAAGTGGAAGTTCTGTGCATTTACTTTTGAAAGCAAGAAGAAAGGTTGGCCTTTCCGCGACAAGTGGCAGTCCACAGAAAACATCGTATCTTCTACGAACTTAAACCCTGCTACACACTTAAGTAAGCTTCTAAGCAAGGATGGAAAAATCTAGGCCGTAATTCTAAGAAAATCATACACTAAGATGAATTTAATTAGAAACAAAAACCGACGGTCATGATTCGTCAAAATATTTACAACAAATTACATGCGCAATTTTAGGGTTTAGGGTCTACAATTTAGATAACTAAGACCTAGGATTAACTCATCAAGGGTTATGGTGTAGTATCATGCCCCAAAATCCGGTTACTTCAATGTCTGGATAGCATTTTCTTACTCAAGGTATATCATACCCTAGATTTTACTCAAGTTACGATTAGTATGTGTGATTGTAGTGGCGGAGTAGTAGGGCTGGAAACGATGAGGTCTTGATCCCAATCAGATTATACATACGTTCTATAATTTAGATTGAGAGACTATAATATAGACCATAAATCAGATCATAGACTAGACGGTCTAGACCAGACTACGCTTATACTATCTGATTTGGTACTATCTATTCCAGATAGACCACATTAAACCAAAAATGAACAATTTGCAGAGCGACCAAACAGAGTGTATAACAACAACAAAGAGGGCAAAGTGAGCAATCAGACAGCAGACAGGTACATGTGGGCTGTGAATACAAAACAGGCAGGCAGCTTTTATGAACCCAATCTGTTCACCGGTCAGGCTAGCTAGGGGACCGGCGCCGGCGGCCCCATTTCTCCCCCAGAACAATAAAAATATGGACCCATGTAGGTAAACGCCGCGGTTGGCAGCAGCCATTGTTGGGCCGCCAAGTGTGTCCCACTCGAACCCCTTCCTGTTTCGGGAGTCGGTTTTCGGTGGCGCAAAACGCCGCGAATTACCATTCATCATTCGACGACTTGTCGTCCACCCTTGATTCCCACCGTTTTTCCAATCTAGAGAACACTACGTACAACGTACTGTCACCAGCTGGTTGCAGATACCGCCGGACAACGTAACACCGAAGTCGTAGCTAAGCATGCAAGCTAGCTAGCTCACATCATCGTTCTGAATTTCTTATCAATTCCTCACCGGCACCGCTTCAGTCAATCTAGCTAGAACTGGGGGTGAGAAATGGTTTGGTTTGGATCAAACCAGAACATATATACGATTTATGGTCCAGACAGAGATGTTAGAATATAGATTATGGATCAGATTATATACTATACGATTCATATCAGACTACGAGAAAATCATGATTCCGTATCTTAGTCTGACGACTTTTTTCCTAAGAATTTATTGTGATCCAAAATTTGTAGAATTTTATGGTATGTTTGACTTAATAGCATATTGTATCTCATCATTATGGGAAACCGTACTAATTAATGCTCATTATCGCAGTGTAAACAAGAGGTTTAAAGCGCGTAAAGATTAAGATTGACCACGAATAAGTTCTGCAATCAAACCAAAATATAATTGTATATAATACCTATATACTTTATTTACGGGAGGAAAGGCATAGAAATATAGCATATTAATAAAATTAGATAAATATATATGGATTCTTAACCCGGATAGACAATCTTGGTTATCAATATTTGGAAGTTGTAATCCTCGTCAATCTTAATTTGTTCACATAAATAGTCATGACTAAAAACAGTAGTCACCCTCCAACATTTTTACCAATACATGTGCGTCAATGAACGATACTTGAACATAGTGATTTGAAATGACGACATCAAGCAATATTGTGTCTATTTTGTGACGATCTGAAGTAAAACAAAAGTAGGCGGGGGCTCATTTGACATACATGAAATCAAAACTTACACAGGTAACACGGCAATATGATAACCTAGTCACACGAACAATTATTCTCGCGCTATTGACCATTGAGATAAACATAAAAATTTCTATGAATGGATCACACTTTTTTTTTCTGGTACCACTGTAACTGTTGCAAAATCATGGTACTTCACCGGCGGTCATGTAATAAGAGTTAATGTGAATTTTTCGTGCGAGATAAAACGTGATTACCAACACAGATTTTAGTATTAGACTCGGAGATTTCCACGACAGTCCAATTCAATCCTATCAATCTTCCACCATTTCCTACTCGCTAACATTATGTAATATAGGAAAAATGAAAATTAATATAGTACACACTGTAAGAACACACTGGTGTTACTTTAATTTGTACACGTCTCCGAACGGCGACAGAATTGAAAGGTGTTCAGCTCCGTTTAAACTCAACTCTCAACGGGAATCCACTTGAGCTGTGCGTTATTTTCCAGTTCAAAATTTTCAATTAATCCTTTATTAATCTTATTTAACTATCATTCACCTGCATCAATAAAGCCACGTGTCGGTATCCCGAATTCCCAAACCATATAAGCCAGTGTCGGTTGCCCACGCATCCCGGTATCTCGCCCATACACGTGCTCTCCCTTCCCCTTCCCAATTTCCTCCCAATCCTCTCCTCTCTCACACTGTTAGTAGGTTCCTTTCTCCTTTCTCCTTTCTCATTCCTTTCCATACTCACAAAATCCATTCCCCCCGAAACTGGTGCAATTTCTCCCCGCTTTAATCGCTTTCCGCCCATATATCCTCTTCCTTCCTTTTCCTCCACTTTCCCAAATCCCACCGAAAAGCAGTCCACCCGGCCAAATCCGCCGCCGGGGAAACAGAGCCGAAACTCGAATTCGCTAATCAGACTCTGCTCCGATGCTTCCACTAACCAATTCTCCGCCGCCTGAGTCCACCGCCAAGATTAAAAAGCCGAAATTCGCCCCCGGCGATTTCATCCGGAGGAAGAATTCCTTCAGCTCTCTCACCTCGCTCCTCTCCCATGCCTACTTATCCCAGCCCCGTTCCTGGATTCTCCTCTTGCTCTTATTCATCCAGATTCTCCTCCTCCTCACTCTCCGCTCCGTCCCCTTCCACTTCCACGGCTTCCACCGCCGCCTCCCTGCTTCTCCCAATCCCGCCGCCGCCGTCTCCGAGCCAGTCGTTATTACAACACCAAGGTCCGACTCTGCCGCCGCCGCCGTGGTGGCGGTCGACGAGAACCGCTGCGGGAACGGGTACGTCTACGTTTACGATCTCCCGAGCAGCTTGAACACCGAATTGATCGAGAATTGCGAGAAATTGAACCCGTGGAGCTCGAGGTGCGACGCGCTGGCGAACGACGGGTTCGGGCAGCAGGCGGCGGGAGTGTCTGGAGTCGTGCCGGACGATTTGGTCCCGGCGTGGTTCTGGACCGATCAATTCGTCTCGGAGATTGTTTTCCACAACAGGATGGTGAAGCACAAGTGCCGGACCACCGAGCCGGGCAATGCGACGGCGTTTTACATCCCGTTCTACGCCGGACTTGCAGTGGGGAGGTTCCTGTGGCAGAATTTCAGCGCCAAGGACAGAGATCGGCACTGCGAGGCGATGCTGAGCTGGGTACAATCCCAGCCGCAGTTTCAGAGATCCAACGGCTGGGATCACTTCATCACAATGGGGCGGATCACGTGGGACTTCCGCCGCTCCAGCGACCAAGACTGGGGGTCGAGCTGCATCTACCTGCCGGGGATGAGGAACATCACGCGCCTCCTCATCGAGCGGAACCCCTGGGACTACTTCGACGTCGGCGTCCCTTACCCGACGGGATTCCACCCGCGGTCCGACGCCGACGTCATCCGGTGGCAGCGGTTCGTCCGGGAGCGGAACCGCCCCACGCGCTTCTCCTTCGCCGGCGCCACGCGCCGCTCGTTCAAGAACGACTTCCGCGGCATCCTCCTCCGCCAATGCCGCGACGAGCCGGACGCGTGCCGGGTCGTGGACTGCGCGGGGTCCCGCTGCGGCAACGGGACCTCGGCGATCCTCGAAACGTTTCTGGACTCTGAATTCTGCCTCCAGCCGCGCGGGGACAGCTTCACGCGCCGGTCCATCTTCGACTGCATGATCGCCGGCGCAATCCCGGTCGTGTTCTGGCGGCGGACCGCATACTACCAGTACGAGTGGTTCCTCCCCGGCGACCCGAAGAGCTACTCTGTTTTCATCCACCGCGACGACGTCAAGAACGGGACCTCGATCAGGAAGGTTCTCGACGGTTACAGCAGGGAGGAGGTGAGGAAGATGCGAGAGAAGGTGATCGAGTACATCCCGAAGCTCGTGTACGCGAGGAACAGCGATGGGTTGGAGACGATTAAGGACGCGTTCGACGTCGCCATTGATGGGGTGTTGAGGAGGTTCGAGGAGCAGAGGGAGTGGGGGTACAAGTGGTAAATTGTAGGAGGAAGGTGAGGTTAGTTTTGTCAATTCAGTGACTAGTGGGTCGGGTTGGGTAAAATTCATTTTACGGGGTGGGTCCGTGAATTTTTGGCCGGAAACTGAAGTGATAAGGCCATGGCTTTGCCGTCTGATCGGAGCCGGTACCGGAGGGTTGAGTGGGAGGGAGAGGTGAATCGGAAGTTATTACAGTTGTGTGTAAAAAATAATTTTGACGTGTTGAGCAGAAGATTAAACTATGGAGTTTTTGTTACTTTAATATATAGAAAAGTGGTGGCCGATTATTTGATTTATATATTTATTTGGTGGGTTTTTGTTATGTTTGTTGTTACGAGGATTGGATGGTTCTGAATTCCTGATGAGGTTTTTGTGATGGGGACTACGAGTTGGTAGGGTTCTTTTCTTTCTTGAGCTTACACTTTTTTATGGTTTACTCTTCTTCAATATCAATGGCGTCGGCGAGGTGTGGGAGTGGACTAATCGTACTTTGAGAAATTCTGTCTCTAGGTTCTAGATTTTGACTAGTGTGGATTAAAAAATAGAGGTTGCATTGGCATCGAGGGGATTAATATTTGATATTAGAGGCCACAATTTTCGGGTAGTTTTGGGTTAAGCGAAGTCTTGTGACCTCTTTGTCAGATAGTAAAAGACGATTAGTTTTTAACGATGATTAATTAGTTGTGATGGAGTCTTTCTCTTAAATTTGACTTCTGATTTTGTTATGTAGAGTTATCAAAGCCATAATTTACTGTCTTCTCACAATCCATCGAGGAGGCTCATTACAGTATAATTCTGCTAATAATTAGCAGATTCGTTAATATATACTAACTAATATCCAAAATATATGAATTAATATCCAAGTCTGTTGAGTATCTAGATAGCACAGACTAGTATTCAAAATACTACAAACTAGTATCCAGATAGCAGACACTAACTAATATCCACAATCAACCAACTAGTATTCAATATGGATACTCTTATGTGTTATCTGGATACTCATATGTCTTATATGAATACTAATTATCTGCTGTTTGGATACTATTTTGTGTTGTCTAGATATTAGTTTATGAATTTGGGATAATAGTTGATTCATGGTGGATATTAGTTAGCAAACTTTAAATACTAGTCTGTACTCTCTAGATACTTTAGTATTTGGATATTAGTTTATATATTTTGGATATCAGTTAGTATCTGCTAACAAATCTTCAAATTATCATATTAACTTTCCCTGCACCTTACTGTAAATTTTTGTATGCTCTGCAACTCCTGGTAGAGATCCGAACTCTCATTACGCTAATCATTTAGATAAAATGGTTTGTTTTTCTTTTAACAAACCAGGAAGGAATTCCTTATTTATGTTTTGGCAACAAAAAACAAGAAACAAAATGGCAAGTAAAGGGCATTAGGTTGTCAGACTACTTTTTGGGTGCATGATTAGAAAGCCAACCCAAAGGTAAGGGGATAGATATATCGTACTTTATTCTGCTGCATATGAATCCCATGATGAACAACCACCAACCAATTAGTGAGGCATTGTGTGGATGACATCGGTGTCTCAATATTCATTTCCGTTCTGTAACAAATGCGGATTAGATTGTGTAATATTCATGTGAGTATGTAGGATGGGAAAATAGATCAGATTGTTAGAAAAATTGTGTTCCAAACCGTACCGTACAGTTTGGTCCGGACCGTAGATCGTTAAGTATGGTCTAGTACATGATCTGTATTATTTTATGTTTTGATTTCTTGGTCTGGTCTAGACCGAGGTTTACCGGACCAAATCGTGGACTCAACTGATTTGTCAATACGTGTTAACAGCCCATTCGACCACTCTCCCAACTCCCACAACGACACCCAAGTCTCAACCTTAGTTTTGTGAATCGTGTCTCTCCTTCATTGACAACCACATTTAACCAGAGAGTAGAGATAATCGTGTCTCCATATGACATTATGTTAATGTTTATGACATTATGGTGCAAGTTGGGATGCTTTTACTTTGTATCTTTGTTATGTACTAAGATTTAGAGTATCAAAATTATTCATGCATGTTAGGATTAATGTTTTAATGCAAATAACAATTATTTTTCTTTGTTATTGGTTCAATTTTTTGTGTGGTTGACTAAACAAATTATTCATTTTTCGTTCAGTGTGGTCTATCTGGACCAGATCAGACCGAACCAGACTGCACAGGCGTGGTCTGGATCGGACCGTATAGTATGTGGTCTGGTCTGTGGTCTATACTTTAGCCTCTCGACCTGGACCATAGACCGTATATATCGTCTGGTCTAGACCAGACCGCACCATTTCTCAGCCCTACGAAGTATGAGCTAGTACAAATCGATTCATTCACATATATATAATACTAGTTTTACCCGACCGTTGGTCGTTTGAGGTTTTCTAAAATAGTTAATTCTTTATTTCAAAGTAATTTTTATGTTATTTGGTGATTATGACATTAGCGATAAATGTGCAGTCAAAATCGCGCATTAAAACGTAAAAACTTACGTTTTTATGTATCCGGGCCACCAAAACGTTTCAGTTTCTACCTAAGGTCGCTTAGTCACAAAAGCTGGTAAAAACATGGGTAAAATCAGTAAAATCGCGATTCTGAAGCGTTTTTATACGATTTTGATAATCTCATAAAAGTGTGCTAATTGGCCCAAAATTATGTAATTTTGGAGACATATCAGCAAAAAATACAAAAAAGGAAAACATGATTCAGCACTCGTTCTACAACTAGTGTCGAGATAGGGGCTTCACATTAGGTTGAAAAGACACCTAATGGTATTCTCAACAGTCGCTGACCTTCTATCAGTCTTCTCCCTTGATCTTCATCTATGGCTCTTACCTGGGTTACGATAAAAGTTTGTGGGTAATTGATCGTATGTAATTATGTAAATTCAAACCAGCTTATGAGAATTTGGATTCTCAAGCTCGTTTACAAGTTACGATCTACGTTTATGAGCTTATTATTAAGATGTTATGAGTTTTCTCTACTTTTGAGTCAACACAAATTAGTTTATGTGTTAGAAATTACATTTTAATTATGAATTTCATGTAGTTATTCACTTATCTAAAATCTACACACTGACATTTTACATACTATATGTTGTACTTAACATATTTTAGCTATTTTAGAGGGTGCGTAAAAAACTTACGCTTTTACGCTTTGATTCTACGTTTTACGATTTTACCCATTTCCCGCTTCTAGGTAGAATCGCGCTTTTAACTGCATCGATAATTAGTTAATATATATTTTTATCAAGTCGTCATAGTTTACTGTTGTGTAATTTTTTTCATATCTTACAAGGAATTTATGGACTTTTTATTGTCTGATATGAATTTGGAGTTGGTAGGAAATATATGTCATCTAGAATTGGATAGAAATCGAAGGTATATAAACAAACCAAGAGAATAACGAAAAGATTATGCCTAAAAATCTCAAATATGGAAGAACACGAAGAAATAATGCTAATTGTATAAATTATTATAATTTAGTGTATAGGCTTGTTTGAATAATGAGTGGGGCCGTTAATGTTTTAGACTAATGTACATACAAAATTGAAGAAAATCCAAACATTATAAACCTTAAATTCTACTCTACCAATTACGATATTTGAGTTTTCATGTGGAGTTAATAACATAAATTGTCACTCTATTATCCATTTTTCTCAAATCCTATACTATTTTTCACATCAAACATGCCCTCTTACTATATAGTATATATGTATGAAACTCCCAATAATTAAAAGCCACAATCTTCTCCGTATGAAACTCCCAATAATTAAAAGCCACAATCTTATCCTCCATTTGTTCTGCTTTCTCTTCATTTGAAGATCGATTTTTGAATTTCAACCACTTTCTAAAAGTCATCAATTATTGATCGATTTGACTAAATCATCAAAATTGGAATCCAAAATTTATAGAATATTTGGATTTCAAACTATCAAAGGTTGTCAACCCGGTTTAGCCCATTGGCCAGGTAGATTAAGTGGATTAAGGGTTAATGGTCCAATCATTTTAGTCCACTTTTGCTCGGATATATGAAAAAGTCATTATAGTGTTCATATATTTATAAATTAAATAAAATATCATCTACATATAGATAATATTCTTCATCGCCCAGACTATATACATTTGTTTTTCTATCTGCGTGTCGCTATCCTCCTTCGAGCTCCTAAAAACAGCCAAACATGTATTCATCCACGATAAAGGTCGCACTCCAATGGCAGCGGTGTGTGTCAGATGTGGAACTAATGAGGAACGTCCAAATGGGAATTGAGCGTGGTGGTGTTTGCGAGGGAAGACAATATGTGATGGAATGCGAGTTCTGCGAGTAGTATCTTTGTCTATAGAATTGACTTAACGGATTTAGCTTACCAATTCGCGGAGTGGGAGCCAAAAAGGGAGCGTAAGAGCGTATATTCTTAGAGAATCATAATCTGAGTGCGTCTAAAGAGCGTGAATATTATAATATTTTAATTAATATATCATTTAACTTTCTAACATGTTTTGATCAAAATATTACAACAATACAACGGAAAAATAAAAATAAAATCATTTTAGTAGGATAATAGCTTTAAATAATCAGATTGGACCCGAAAAAGTAACAAAATTCAAAAGTTGAATAGAACCCCATCAAAATTCATGATACTATTTTTAGTTTTTTAATGAAGTTTTTAGTTTTATTTTATTTTAAAGGAAAAGAGACATGAATTCATCGTATCCACCCATGCACTTAATTAGTTGTTAATAAAAGAGTCTATATCTTCTTCTTCGATTCTTTGTTTCCTAAGCCCACACTGGAGATCTCCTGTAGATGTACCAAATTGGCAAATTCTATATCATCGGTCATCTAACTAATCTCCTATACTTTTATATAGCTCCAAGCCCGTGATTTGATGATCTATTTCATAGTCCCCATCCACGAACTCGTGGTGAATCTTCAAAAGTAGGAAGCTTTTCTTACCACTCATCCAAATCTTTAACAACTTCCAAGATCTCGTGCCACATGTATCCTTTTCGTCTTTGCTCTCTAGATATCTAACAACACCGCTTGTACTCCTTTCTCTCCCGAAGAAACGGGTCATCGTCTTCGAGCCAAAGCTATTATTTGGCTATAACTTGTATCATTTTACTTTGTATACATAGAGAAAAATCTCTCAAATAAGTGATGTATGAAATAAAATTTCTGAACTTTGATTTTCGATGCCCTGATTTTTAATTTGAGCTACAATTTCTGGGTTTAGGAAGTTTGTAGTTTGTGTAAAATAATTGTGAAGCAAAAATATCATTCCTACATTCGCTCTCGTTGTAGGAAATTTGAAATAAGACAGCAATTTTCTCATTTCAATATTACAGATTGTGTAGAGTGTATATAAAGACATGTTCTTTCCCTACAAATTCATTAGCACATTAACAAAAGGTGAAATGAACCAACTTATTAAACTCCTAATGATTGTTGGATCCATTCATGTCAGAATAGGAAGAGTTTTAAAATTTGACGGTTAGCCGATCTAAATGTTCGAAGAACTAGTCTCATATAGTTTACATAAAGATATGAATATGATTGTTTCATAGTAGGTCTAAAAGTGAATACTAATTTAAGAATTATACATCACTTCTACATATTCAAGACTGCAATTCGATTATTAAATATTCGAACCGACATTTGGGCCGCGATTTTAAAGTTATCCTCTATTTATAAAGTATATGGAAATTTAATTAAGTATTAAACAATAATTAAAATGAGGAATTTGGCCTCTGTTAGTCACACAAAGTTTCAACTCAAATGCATGTTCCTTTAATAATTTTTGCTTCTTATTTGTATGAGATGAGGTCGACTGGCTCTATATTGTAAGCTCTCGAATCTAAAGAAAGAAGAAGATACGATTGCAGGATTATGATGGCTTTTGAGATGGTTGGGTCTTATATTGTAAGCTCTCGAATCTAAAGAAAGAAGAAGATACGATGTGATAGTCGAACATGGTCTATGATGTTCATGTTGTAGGGTTCTCTGGTAAGTAAAAGGATGATATGACAACGTAGCTGCGTATACGAATTGTTGAAAACAACATCGTTTTGAAGTGGGTCGGTGCTCGAATCAGTTGGTTAAATCGGTCGGATATCCTGATTTGATTGAACTTTTATGGGTTTGACTGAGTCCGAGTAGATAACCAACTGGGCTTTGGGCACCCGCTGAGATACTCATGTTTAGGTAGAATTGGTTCGACTAGTGACACGCTAAAACACAACACCAAACTGCGACCAAGTGTAATCGCAGAATGGGACTGCAGTATAGTGGCACAAGTAATAAATATCGAATCCACGGGTCTCTAGAGTTACTATTACCCAGCTTCAGTTCATTATCTAGCAAACTAGATTAAGGATTGATCAACTAAACTACTCTACTAACTAAACTAAGTAAAACTACTAATTACAGTTTGGGAACTCACTTAGGTATGATTCCCCCTAGCCCCTCAATTAGGTCCAAGTTGTAATTCCTTTTGGTTGTTTTACTGTTGATTACACTGCGGAAGATCCGACAGTAGCTTGGAATCTCTTAAGCTGACCAAGCCCTCTCAGTCTAACTACCCGGCAGGCGACTAACCTTCACCGGGGTAGAAAGCTGAAGCAGTAAGAACAGAACTCCACTACTGGAATTAGATTCCAGTACAAAGCAGTAAACTGGCTAACTCTCGTATAGCCAATCTCCTACTATCGAATGATGAGGCTCTAGCAACCTAATCAGATTCTATCTATCTCAGGTTGCAGCAGAAATCAGGAAAAGTTGATCAGACTTCAATTGACTCAACAAACATGCATCATTCGATTATAATCAAACAATATAGCATCCAAAACTTCATACAAGAAAGATCCTAGCTCATGAAACTAGGGTTCCTCAAAACCTAAGTGAAGGGAAGTTACTCCATAGAGAAGAGAGAGACTGCAGAAATCTGATCTAGATCTTCAATCTCCATCTCCAAGCTTGATTCCCGAGCTCCAATGGCGAAGAAATCCTCCAAAATAGCTCCAAGAATGTCTCCAAGTCGCTCTCTCTCTCTAGGGTTCGTCCCTTGGGTGTTTGGGATCCAAAACCCAGCTCTCCTCTTCTGTTGCTCGAATCTGCCTTCAAAAACCCGACTCTGGGCGAATTACGGGCAGAATTACGGCCGTAATCACGTCCTGCCCGTAATTCGCACCAAAACGCGCGTTTCACTTAAGCTGCAGGAGGAGAAGTTACGCCCGTAATTTCCCAATTACCGCCAGTAATTTGGGAATTACGGCCGTAATTCTTGGGGTCTTGCCCGTAATTTTATCACCGCGAGGGAATTCTGGGTAGAAGGCTCGGCCAATAAATTACGGGCATGCCCTGGCCAATTACGGCCGTAATTAGGCAGGGGCTGCCCGTAATTCTCTCTGTGCTTCTGTTCAAAGCTTCGTTTCTCCCTCGTCCGGACTCCAAATCAGTCGCCGTTTGAACCCAGACGCTCGTAGTCTCGTCCTCTTTCTTTTCATGACAAGCTTGCATGATTCTTTGTCCATAAAGTGAGGTAGAAATCCATTCTTCTTCAGGTCTTACCCGAGTTTCTTCTCCCGAATCGTCAATTGATCTCTGATTGACCCGAAACTTGCTCCCAAGCCTCCATTCATGTACTAGGACCTGAAATATCACAAACAAGCACAACCTAGCGTGAAATCGGCCTAAAACACGAGAAATCACATCTCAAACGGTGTAAGAACAGGGGTAAAAACATGTGTAATTATCGGTCTATCAACTAGCAGAGTCAAACTAGAGTTGACAATCATGGTTCTGACTATTGTCTGTGTTTGAAGATACATTAGTTCAAATCTCAATACTTGTCTATTTTATATACAAAATAAAGATAAATAATGGCGAGTACATATGTCATTCATACTTTTACTCTTGTTGTATGAAATTTGAAATGTGACAGCAATTTTATCATGCCAATAGTATATATTGTGTTGAGTGTATATGTATACATGTCCTTGCTCTACAAATTCATTTTAATACATAAAAAAGATGAAATAAAACAACCTATTAAACTCAACCTCGTCTAATGATTGTTGGATCAAATGATGCATGTTGGATTAGGAAGATGTTTAAAACTTAACGGTTAGCCGAGCTAAAACGTTCTAAGAACCAGTCCCCATATAGTTTGCAGAAAGATATGAATATGATTGCCTCATAGTAGTTCTATTTCTATAAACTAATACTAATATATGAGTTCAACATTGCTTCTACAAATTCGATATTTCAATTTAATATGTAATATTGAACCAATGATATTTGGTCTATAATTTTAAGGTTATCCTCTATTTATAAGATAAGTAGAAATTTAAATTAAGTATCAAAGTATAATTAAAAAACTTCAGTATGAAAATCGAAGTATATAAAAAAAAAAAGTATCGAGCGAGATTTAGTGACCTTAACTAACCGCTAAATAGTTCTGTGATTTTTTATTTTAGCTTCATGTATATTTTTTCATTTAAAATGATACAACTAATTCATATAGTCTGATTGGTTATATTATTCTCATGGTTGAAAATGACCATGATTTGAATCTTAGTATGAGTTTCCTTTATTAGAAATAAAAAACAAATAAATCATTGTGAAGACAAAAATACCCTTCCTACTTGTACTTTGTTGTAGAAAAATTTGAATGGGATGAAAGTTACAATATGCAGCTATTAATATACTTCTAGATGAAAAATATTTATTTTTAATGATAAAGCAAAGTAAAATATTTTAAAATAGATAGATTAATTGAATATAATTAATTGAAAGATGAAATCTTGCAATTATTCAAAGTATTATTAGTGAAAATATGAGATAAATAAGTCAAAGTAGAATAAATAAAAATGGATATTGAGACAAATTGAGAACGAAACTAAACAAAAAGAAATATGAAGAATAGTATCCATGTCTTGTCTCACGTTACCGCAAATAAGATATTACCGACTCCATTGTGAATGAGGTCGAAAAACTGCCTGTGAGGTAGGTTCAAATTTATGTCAAATTAAACCAATATTGGCATAAAATAAGTCGCCTTGGTGTTGTTGTTTTTTTTTTTTTGGTAAGCTTTCACTTTTCTGCTTGCTGACTGAGAGCGGTAAGGTAGCGTTGCTTTATTAGTAAGTATCCATATTGGTATTACATTTCCAATTAAAAAATGACATGAGATAGGGTTTCACAATTGCAAAATCAATTGTATTGATGTGACTCCTCATTGCATATTTGTAAGTTTGCAGCAAAAGCAATTGAATGTGGAAGTCAAAATGGCTTGAAAAAGTAGAATTCTTTATTTCCTTCTTCCTTTTACTTTATTTGTCATATTTAAAAAATATGTAATTATATTTATAAATATGTAATTATATCTGCAATTGCATGTGGATTACATTGATGTATATATAATGATATTAATATGAATTGAATTGTAAAATTATCGAGGTGGCAATGGAAATCTTATATTGGTTTTGCAATTGAGATACTCTAATAGTTTGTGTCCTTGTTCTGCTGTGCATGGCTTGCAGTGCGGAGTTGGATTGATGCACTGGAGGGGAGTTTCCGGTGGTGGAAATTGGGAAGTATCATGTTTAATTGGCTTCACCCGCAAAAGTATAACGAGCCAACTAGCTCGAGGTGAAACAACAAATCTGTAAGGTGTTGGTGGTCCCGAGTGGCATCTCTACTAAACATTATCGCCACGAAACCCACAAAGAAAGAGAAGCAACTTCTGGAAAATGGAATCTCTTCTTCTCTTTCTCGTACCTTTCCGGCAATGGTCCCTTTCCAACTAGTAAAGCATGACAGTTTTGAGTTTGATCGGTTTTACTTTTCCCCAATCTATGATATGTTTTGGGTAGGTAATACTAGCTTCGTAGACGGGATGGAAAGGGAATGAATACTCTCTTTGAGCTGACGTTCTCGATTCATTTTTACCTAAATTATATGTAATTTCTCTTAAATTATTTATGGTTTTACTTTTAAAATCTCATATATCTAGTTATAATGAAGTTGTAAATAGGTAAAAACCTCAATTTCTCGAATAATTTAACTACTTTTATCATGTAATAGTTTGTTTCTTGATTTTTTATTGAAAAAATTAATAATTTACTTTAAATCACATACTTAGATTGCCTGATCTGTCCCGACTCGCGGTCTATGATAAATTATCTTACATAGACTAGACCTACCATGCACGAGGCAAGTATGGGTATCAAAATTTCCGCTCGACCCACCCTATTGTCAAATTCGTCGTAGACCCTCTTGCATAACACCACGGAATTTCTTACAAATGAAGCGAGTTACTAACTTCTAGGCTTCTAGCCACGGGATGAATCTGTCGATTGGCTATATTTTTTTTTATCGATATCGATCGACTTGATTATCAGTTGGACAGTTAAACGGATGAGTTGAGTGCTTCCCTCACATCTAAATAATTTCTATGATCAATCGCTACAACTCTGTTTGGGAAGAGGGGTAAATGAGAGGAGGGTGCAAATGTGAGGGGTAAATACAGTTTCCAATACATTTGCACCTGTTTGGTTAATTTGGAACAGTAGGGGGGTGCAAAACGGGAGTGCAAATTTACTGTTTCGGCTTACCCCCCAAATTGGGGTGCAAGGGAAGGAAGGAAGAGAGGGGGAGGGGGAATTATGAAATTTTGTTTTTCTAATTGTGTTATATATAATTATATAATAATTAATATTATCAATTTCTTCTTTTTATAAATATCATTAATGTAAACATTATTCGGGGTTGACCATTTAACTCGGGAAACAAGTTTATCAATGTTCGTCAAGTCAAATCTAGATCTCTTGGTTGAATCGAATTTGCATTGAAAATTAGAGATACGAGGTGTTTGTGAAAAAGATAGAGAGAAATTGTTTGGTTAACTCAGTTTATTTGAATAAATAGTTAAAACTTACAAATTCGAACGTGTTTGACTAAGTTTGACAATTTAAAATTAAACTAGACACGAAAACCCTATATAGGATGACCAGTTACAAGTTGAGCTTCGAGTTTTGAGATCGCTCGATCAATGATTATACAATTGTCATAATTAATTATTATTTGAGCATTATTATATAATAACTATTTTTAGTAAAGTATATTTATTATTATATAATAATATTTATTTTATTATTTTATGATAATATTCTAAAATTTTAAATTCTATTTTGTAATCTAGAATTTATTTTTAAAATCTATTTTAAAATAATATAATTACTTACTTTTCACTCTATTTGCACCCCCCTACTTTTTCATCCAAACAACAATTTACCCCTCCACTTACACCCCCCAGCAATTTGCACCCCCCAACAATTTATCCCTCAACTTGCACCCTCCTGCAATTTGCACCCCCTTGTTGCCAAACAGAGCGTACATGAACATTTATAAAAGTTAGATGGGCGACAAAACTGTTTCTGTATGGGAAAGTCATTTCATTCTGTTGATTGGCGGTCGCATCAAAGTGGAACAATGGGTTATGGACGAGAGGGTTTGATCAGTCAAGTCAGTCTGCCTCATTTCACAAATTTATGGGTCATGGGATTGGGGGCGGAGGAGTTATGATTGGAATTATTGAACTTGCGGACTACCTACTGAAAGACAAGGAAAAAATCTAAAAGTACCACTATTTAAAAAAAAAAAAGGTAAAATTCATTTCCATAGTCATAACTATACACTTTGGGGTCGTTTGGAAGTTGCGATTGTTTTGTTGAGATTGTCATTATGCATGTATTGTTTACAATGCAACGTTTTTTTGTTTTTTTAGCAGAAACAATACATGGATTGTTTCTATGATGTGACAGAAACTATCACTCATTTTGAGTGATTGTTATATCTCAACTTTTAGTTGTGATTGTTGAGATTGTTGAGTTGAGATTGTTTTGTCTCAGCTTTTAGCTGATGCGACATACACAATCACACATACCAAACGTTGTATTCTACAATGCATCAAATTCGACAATACATGTATAATATTATACATGCATTCTCAACAATACATCTATTTAACAATCGCAACTTCCAAACGACCCCTTTGTGACAAATATAGCCAAATTTTGAAAAATACACAGAAATAGCCACAAATTTGAAACTACCTTGACAATTATAGCCATTTTCGTTAAAAATATTGACGGAGTTAAAAATGCCGTCAACAACAAGCTGAGATGGCTTGTTCAAAAAAAAAAAAACAAGCTGAGATGGCGCCTCATCAGCTTCCACGTCAACTCTTAGTCGACGTGTCATACCATGTCAAATTAAAAATATTATTTATTACAATTTTTATTTGTGAAAATTATTAATATTTTCCCGAATTGGGGATTCTTCCTGTAACCCACCGCCGACTCTTTCTTCTCTCACGATAGCGCCTGAAACAAATATCTTCGATAGCGCCACCACGTCAACTCTTAATTGACCGCTTCTTCTCTCCCCATGGCGCCTGAAACAGGAGACTTCATCTGTGGACCGCATTGAAAGCAGGGGAATCAGCGAGGGAGAGCTTGTCGGAGGCGGCGGAGAGGGAGTCGTGAAGGGATTCAATTTGGGACTCGAAGTCGGAGATGAGGTTATCGCGATCGGCGAGCTTGGCGCAGAGGGAAGAGGATTCGACCTCGAGGGATCGGAGGAGACGCGAGTGGCGAGGGCGATGGAGGTGATTTTGCGGGCGACGTCGAGCTGCTCGAATGGATCCGACGACGGCACTTGCAGTACTTCTTCGGGAAGGTCGAAGCAAATGGAAGAAGAAGCGGCGGCGCCACCGCCGTCCTCTCCCGCTTCTTTCTCCACCACCTCTCTCTCCCTTCCACAATCCTGCTTACTCTTTCAATTTTTTCAGGTATGATAATGGTTGCCTCAAATGGGTAATGGGTTTGGGGTTCTTACATACCTAATCCCACTGCAACCTTCATCCGGCCGCCTTGTAGTATGTCCCCTCCGGCCTCCGGTAAGCCCTTTAATTTTTCAAAGGAATTCGTATCGTCACCATTGGCTTTTGTTTGAACAGCTTCTTCACGGGCGGTGGTGGCGGTTTAGAGTCGAAATTGAACTCGGAGGGATTGCAATCGGGATCGTTAAAAAGGAGAATCGTTGCTGGTGGTAGTATTGCAGCGGCTCCGCAAACCCTAATCCCCAAATCCGCGCCGCTGTCACCATCGCCATTGTCACCATCGATCGATATGGAGCTGTGGTTGCGGGTGTGGTTGCATGTGTTCGGCGGATAGAGAATAAGAAAGATGGATCCCCCTTCCCCAAAAACATCCACCGACGGCTTCCACAATCAATTTCCCTTTCCTCTGCTGGCGGAAAGCTCCCTCGAGAAGAATGGGAAGGGTGGATGGAGAATAGGAAAGAACATGATAATTTGGTAAAGTAGAGTATTTTTTTATTGATAAATATAATTAAATTTATTTTCCACCTTAGCATGCCACGTAGATCAAATTAGTCGCGGTCACAGAAGACCGTTTGTCCAGTCAGCCGTCGTTATAGTTCCGTTACATTAATGGACGGAATGGCTATTTCTGTGTATTTTTCAAAATTTGGCTATATTTGTCACAAAGTGTAAAGTTATGGCTATGGTAGTGTATTTTGCAAAAAAAAATTCCAAAAATATCACTCAACCCAAAAAAAATTCCAAAAATACCACCCTTTTTCAAAAACCGCCACCCCACCCAGCGGTTTGGTCGAAAACCTCTTGTCGGGGGCGCGGTTTTGGACTAAACCGCGGACCTAGGGGGCGGTTATAAAAAAAAAAATTTGGACCAAACCGCTGGGTGGGGTGGCGGTTTGGCCCAAAACCGCCACCCCAACCAGCGGTTTGGTCCAATTTTTTTTTTTTTTGACCAACTCCTAACTTCGGTCGAAACTTCAAACGAACGTAACTTTGCACTCGGGTATCCGATCGTAGCGATTTTTTTTTTCATTTCGCATAACTTTTCAAGATCTACAACTTTTACTAGGATGAAATTTTCAAAACAAGAACTATTTGTGGATATACGGGACCTTGAGAATAACTTTACCTTTACTTTTCAGAAATCCATGTACATTTTTGAAATTATGATTATATTAAACGTTGTAGATCTTGAAAATTTATGCGGAATAAAAAAAAAGTTCATAACATTCGGAGTTTGGAGCACAAAGTTATGGCCGCCCAAAGTTTGACGAAAGGCGAGACCCGCCGGTTTGCGGCTTGCAAGATCTCAAAAAGTTTGCGGCCTCCATTTTTTGAATCCGAATAACTTTTTGAGATCTTGCAAGTCTCAAACAGTCGGGTTCCGTCTTCGTCTCGAAAAAACGTCATTTGCCACCCCGAACGACCTTTTTTTTATTTCGTCAAACTTTGGGCGGCCATTAGAGTAAGAACAACTAATATAGTAATATGGGAAGGGGATATTAACTCAACCAACGGTGTTTATCCATATTTGGGAAAAATATGCTCACAGCGATTCGAGACTGTAGTATCACGAGCATGTTTTGTAGTAGGCGGATGAATGTGATAATCAACACAAACACAAATACGAGAGATCGAGAGACACGAGATTTACGTGGTTTCCTTGACGATGATCGTCAAGACTAGTCCACGACACAAGGCAGAGATTGAATCTTATTCCCAGAATTGTTACAGAGGTCGGCTGCCAACACAAGTATATATACTAGCCAACCGAGAACCCTAGCTCCTACTCACGTCATTAATATGTACAAAGTACAAAATAGTACCTATATTTCTAACACCCTCCCTCAAATTGATGATGCTGACGTAACATCAATTTGTGTGCTAGAAACCAATGACGTGTAGTAGACACCGCTTTAGTCAATAGGTCAGCCGGTTGATCTTCAGAACTGATGTAGGCAAGCTCGACTATCCCTTTAGTGACTAGCTGACGAAAATAATGGATATGCACTTCAATATGTTTGGTTCTGTCATGTAACACCGGATTGGTTGCAATACGAATGGCACTCGTATTGTCAACATGTAAACGAATCGGAGAAGGGCACTGAACACCCAACTCGCCCAACAGTCTTCTCAACCACTCAATCTCTGAAGCCACTTCACTCATGGATCGATACTCAGCCTCTGTAGAAGACTTCGAAACCCGATCTTGCTTTTTACATCTCCATGATATGAAGGAACGACCAATTTTCACACACCAACCAGAGGTAGATCTTCGAGTATCCTGACAGCCTGCGTAGTCCGCATCTGAGTATGCTTCGAGAGTGGCATCTCCGTCTGCAGGAAACAGCAAGCCAACTTCCTGTGTCCCACGTAAATACCACAAGATACGTTGAACAGCTAGCCAGTGAGGTGTGCGGGGAGCTGACATAAATTGACTGACGATCTGTACTGCATATGAAATGTCAGGATGAGTATGAGTTAAGTATATCAGACTCCCTACAATGCTCCGATATAAGGACCCATCCTGCAGCAACTCCCCTTCAAGCTGCCGCAGCTTGAGATTTTGCTCCATAGGTGTGTTACATGCTGTGCATTCATCCATTTGAGCTTCTTCCAGTAAATCAACTATATACTTCCTTTGACCAACATGTATACCTGCGGGAGAACGATGAATCTTTAAACCCAAGAAGTAAGAGATATCCCCGAGCTCTTTGAGATTGAATGCAGATCGCAGAGTAAGTAATAGATCATCAATACCGGCTCTATCATCACCACTCACCACCATATCAGCCACATATATCAGCAAGACTGTCAGACTGCTACTAGTAGATCGGAGAAAGAGTGATGGATCATTCTCACTGTGCACCAGACCTGCCTGTAAGATTGTGGCATGAAACTTCTCAAACCACACCCTTGGAGCCTGCTTCAGACCGTATAGAGAACGATGCAGACGACAAACCATTGAGCTATCGCCTCGTGTATAACCAGGTGGCCTCTCCGTACTGTCTGCATCTTAGCCACTGGAGCAAAGGTCTCCGCATAATCTATCTCATACTCTTGCCGAAACCCCTGCGCAACTACCCTTGCTTTATGTCTTTCCACTATTCCTTCAGGAAGCATTTTGATATTATATACCCACTTGCAACCAATAACGGACATGTTCGGTGTTCTTTTGACTAAATCCCACGTATGCATGGCATCTAGAGCATCTTTCTCAATATCCATTGCTTTTTCCCAACACTCAATTCCACGTGCTTGTTTGTACGTAGCAGGAACAGAAATGGTAGAAGTGGCAAAGGCTATAAAGTCCGAGTATCGTATAGGCGGCTGACCTCGTGTGATGCGCGTCGAACGACGTAATACCTGCTCCCCATCATTATCTTCAAGATCAAATGGAACAGGGGACATTGTGGGTCCCGATGATGTCGTGGTGCTTGGAGAAGTCAAGGTATGGGGCGGTGAATTAGACGAGCCGGATGACGAAGACCGCGGAGAGCTGGAGGACGATGAGAAACTTGAGGTGGAATGGTTGGCAGTGGTGGAGGTCGGCGAAGGGCCACCATTCCCATCATCATTTGAGTCCGTTGGAGCATTATTAGACTGCTCGACATCAAGTGGCCAACTGCCCGTAAAGAACTCCAAGTTAGATGCTACACGTGAATCACTTGAGGATTCAAAGTAAGATAGATGCTCTAGGAACTTCACATGACATGATATCTGGATCCTTTTCTTAGCTTCATCGTAACAAACATAGCCCTTGTGCTTCTCACTACATCCCAGGAACACACACTTGACAGCCTTCGCAGTAAGCTTAGTTCGCTCACGGCGCGGCACTAGAACATAACAAATGCAGCCAAAAACGCGCAACCATCCATAATTAGGTAGTCGAGAAAAGAGAGCCTGATATGGACTTTGTTGTTGGAGAGTTGAGGTAATTTGTCTATTTATTAAATAAACAACTGTATGCACGACCTCAACCCAGAAACCCGACGGTACCTGAGAATGAATTAGTAGCGCTCTAGTTAGCTCCAAAACATGACGATGCTTCTGTTCCACCAAGCCATTCTGCTGAGACACTCCCGGACACGATTGCTGTGGAAGAATACATCGTTCCTTAAACAGTGCAGTCAACTGGTGAGACGAGAACTCCCCACCCGGATCGGAGCGTATTATCTTTATGACCTTCCCAAATTGAGTTGACACCATTTGCACAAACTCCCTTGCCACAGCCAAGAGCTCCGATTTTTGCCTAAGAAAGTACACCCATGTATAGCGAGTTACCTGATCTACAAACAAGGCGAAATATCAAAATCCCAACCTCAAGGTCACAGGCGACGGACCCCATAAGTCAGTATGAACTAGCTCGAAGGGCTCAGTATACACAGTATCACTTGCAGTAAATGACTTTTGTGAAATCTTAGCTTGTAGACAATGAACACACTCATGTGAATTATTCCCCGACAAAAATCTTGATAACCAATGATTTTGAAACATAGTACGAAGTCTCACAGAATTGGGATGACCCAATCGAAAATGCCACAGATCCCAGTTCGACAATTGTGCTGAAAAATCAGAACAAGAAATAACATGACAATTGTCAACATGACCAACTAAAGATTGCACACCAAATCCGACAGAGCTCGATCCACCATCATTAACCGCCACTTCTCCCAGCCGCGAGATGTGATCCAGCAAATAGACCCGGCCTGTCTTACTCCCCCGACCTATCTCCCTCCCTGTTTTCGTGTCCTGCACAACACACCCAGTTTCATCAAACAGAACCCGACAACCAGCCTCGGCTAACTGACCAACTGAGACTAGATTTGGAACAAGCTTCGGAACAAATAAAGTATTAGGAAGTGAGATATTAGCCTAATCAACACAACCCGTTTCTGTAACAGACATAGAGGATCCATCTGCCGCCTGGAGAGCAATAAGAGATCTAGACGGAACAAGCTGTGTAAACTGCTGACGATCACTGGTCATGTGATTGTAGGCAGCAGAATCTAAATACCAAGGACGAAAAGAAGAGGAATATTTCATACCCGCAACGAAAGCCTCCTTCAATGCCTCCTGAACCAGGCGGCGAACATCCTCCGCGAACAGCCCGGAAGAAGGTGGAGCCGCAATCATGGCATAAGCACCTCCCGAGGGACGAGGCTGATATCCCCCACGAGGACGAGGCGGCCCAACACCATGGCGTTGACGTCCTCGACGTGCCAACGTCGGACAATTCGCGATGAGGTGGCCCTCAAGCTTGCAGTAGTTGCACGTGTTCCTTTTCTTGCAGTGAAACTGAATGTGACCCGGCTCTTTGCAAAAATGACAGAATAATCTCCCCCGAGGGAGTACGAGCAAACTGAGGGCGACCAGGATTCACAGTGAAGGCAGAATGAGAATCCGATGCATGTATATCAAGCTTGGCCTGACTCTTCAGGTGTGTTTCTTCACGAAGGAGCTCAGGTAAGACATCCTCTATTGTAGAGATACCCCGATGTAGCAGCGATGCCCGAATCCCCTCGAATTCAGCATGGAGATTCATAAGAAAATGCATAACACGTGAGCTAGCCCTTTCTTGAAGGACTTCTGTGGACGCAGCTGCCGAAACCGAGGAACTAGTAACCAAATCATGCTCGGTCCAAAGAGTCATTGCCTCCTGTTAATAGGAGCTTACATCAAGCTCTCCCTGTTTCAAAGTCGCCAAATCAAGCTCAATATCATATTTCCTAGAGGCACTTGCTTTAGAGTACAGATCAGCCAAGTGTTTCCAAATTGCAGCGGCGGTGGGAAGGCCCCTAAGACTCAAGGCAATCCCGGGTTCCATCGAGCCAAGCAGACTCGACATCACAGCTGCATTGTTCGCAGCCCAGTCTTCGCGCACCTTGGGAGGAGCATCCGTATCCGGCGGCTGAGCAGTACCATCCAAAAAGGA
Source organism: Linum tenue (assembly GCA_946122785.1). Classification (NCBI taxonomy): domain Eukaryota; kingdom Viridiplantae; phylum Streptophyta; class Magnoliopsida; order Malpighiales; family Linaceae; genus Linum; species Linum tenue. The sequence goes on along the minus strand of CAMGYJ010000004.1, from coordinate 49,915,415 downwards.
AAACAAACGACGACCTTGCATGTGAAGCCGGAATTGAAACTCCCAGAGCGCGAAATTCTTACCATTAAACCGTACGGTCACCACATCAGGCTTTGAGCTGTCCATCTTCACCAGAAAATACAAGGCGCAACACACAGGAGAAGAACTAAGAGCTAAAAGCAGGCCAATTCCAAGAATCACAGTCCACGCAAACACAAGGCTATGGCAGCGCACAAGGAAACAACCAAAACCAAGAAAGCCAGTCCAATACCGAGAGTCACAAGCCACCCAAATACCAAGCTGCACGCACGAACACACCGAAGCAGCTAGACACAATCACGAACACACGAAGATACCCAGGCACGATCAAGAATCCTGAGGCTCTGATACCATGATAATCAACACAAACACAAATACGAGAGATCGAGAGACACGAGATTTACGTGGTTTCCTTGATGATGATCATCAAGACTAGTCCACGGCACAAGGCAGAGATTGAATCTTATTCCCATAATTTTTACAGAGGTCGGCTGCCAACACAAGTATATATACTAGCCAACCGAGAACCCTAGCTCCTACTCACGTCATTAATATGTACAAAGTACAAAATAGTACCTATATTTCTAACAGAATGTTGCGATATTAGTGAAATGTCATCGTGTTCATCCGATGGTTGCAAAGTGTTAGCATGCAATTCGGCAATTATAAGGTGTCCAGGTTCTGTGAGCACCATAGCAAAGTTCGAATTCAAACATGTAGTACGTTTACAAGTTTCTCGTTCCATCTCCACTTGTGTTTCTTTGTGTGTCTCCGATCTCGATGCCCATGTTATACAATCATTTGTGAAATGGTACTGAATAGTGTGACAGACAATATAACACATTCGTGTTTAGTTGTACCTGAATAAAATATTTTATTCAATCGATGATAGAACGAAATAATATCAACCATAAATTGAAAAATCGATCAATATAATAGCTAGTTTGATCATGTTATACCATTCGGTATAACATCTTGTTATACCATTCGGTATAACATCTTGTTATGTACATATGTACCTAACGGTCGGTGAATTTTGTAGAAGAATACAATATCACCAGCCTATGTGTTTTATACCGAATTCGTCATTTAGAATAATCCCCAGGTTCTACCTGCTGATGATGAGCTGCGGGTGCAAAAGGTGATTTGATAGGGTGAAGGACGATAGTGTGATACCAAGCTTGCACAGTGGTTTGACCTGAATACATGTTGTGCAATCAAAATCATCCCTCTACCTTGTCAGGATGTGGAGGATAGGTTGAACTGACATGACACGGGAGACAGGCTTTTCACTCTCAAATCGGCCTATCATCTTGCAGTCTTGCTAGATAAGCAGACTGGGCGATGGAGATCTATGGCTAGTTGGATGGATAGGGCAAGCCTTGATATGCTTGTGGGATGCCCATATTCCGCCTAAACTGAAGGTGCTTTTTTGGCAGATCTTCCATCGTGTCCTGCCCACGATGGAAGCCCTAACCGAGAAGAAGGTTGACGTCATTCCCCGTTGTCCGTTTTGCTGGGCTGAGTCAGAAATGATGAAACATTTATTCCTGTAGTGTCCAGTAGCGAGAGCTCCGTGGGATCATTCAGGCCTTGATTATTTTGGCCAAGGGCTGCCGCGTCATACTTTCCGGTTTCCACTATTCTTAATGAAGTTGATGAGCCTTATCCATCAACCACACTTATTTATGGTGGTTGCCGCGATCCTTTGGAGAATCTGACAATCACATAATTGGGTTGTCTTTGAGGGCAAACAATTTGGGATCCCAGTTTTGATGCGACAATTTCATCAACAATACCATGAGTGGATTAGTTTGCCTACTGACCGTGTGTAAAGGGTCCCCAACCCTCAGCTTATTTTCGATAGAGGGGGTCACTCAAATTCGGTTACATGCATGTGGGATGGGGCAATTAAGCATGGTTCTCACTCTTCCGGGGGCATTTTAATCAAGGACCAGTATGGATTGATCCTTTTGGCAAAAGCCATTCAGTTCCAGGAATCCTATGATCGTTGAGCTCTTAGTTCTCCGTGAAGCTATTTTCTGGTATCTGGAGAATGGGTTTACGGATGCACGACTAGAAAGTGATGCAAAGGTCATCAGTGATAAAGATCAATCAGGCGGATACTCGAGACAACCGGGTAGGAGCTATACTCGAGGAGGTCGTGCGATGCTTGGCTAATCATGTGGGGCTCACTGTGCATTTTGTAGGTCGGAGTAGTAATAGGGTAGCCCACTTGGTGGCTAGAAATGTCCTCTCATTGTACCCGACTACTTTTCGATTCTTTGATTTTCTTACCTTGGATAAATTCCAGGTATACATGGGCACCGGGCCGTGCCGCCCATGGGCTAGCACGACACGACACGGTTAGACCACGACACGAGCACGGGGCACGAAATAAATGAGCTAGCCCAGCACGAACATGAATAATTTATGGGTCGTGTCGGGCCTAAACTTCATCGGCACGGGCACGAGCACGGGCACGACACGGTATATAAGTGGCCGTGTCGGGCCTAATATTTTCGAGACTTTATTGAGTATAAGAACGAACATGGCACGAAAATCATATTTATTTGATAGAAAATAAATATAAAAAGAATTATAGGTTCAAATATTACAAAACACAAGTAGAAAAATAATTATTTTTTGTTGTTAGAAGTGTCATAAAGATATATACGTAATTACTAACATAAGTAAAAATCGATAGAGAATTAAACAAAGTCAAATCACACTCGCTATACTTCCAATTTTCTTTTCCCCATGATTTGTTACTTTTCTCAAACATTATCGATTAATACTATCTTCCTCCGTCCAATTTTCACATTATTTTTCATTCTCTCTTCTGTTTTCGTCCTTTTCATTAAACAGGAATACGAGCATGACACGAGCACGAATAGGCACGACACGATTCGAACCGTGCCCGGGCCTGAGCCGGGCCTAGCAAAATTAACAAATGGGCTTGCATGACACGACACGAAAAATGACGGGCCGTGCCAAGCACGGCACGAAATAAATGGACCCGAAGCGTGCCTGTGTCGAGCCGGCCCAATCCAGCGCCCGTGTACAATTCCAGGGTATACTGATCTATTATTCGATTCAATATATCTGATTACCTTTGTTAAAAAGAGAGAGAGAGAGATCCTATAGCTGCGCCCAATGAGGCTTTTGTTTTATGAAACCCATTAGCATACAGCTGAAAGGCCCATTAAACATTGCAGCACAAAACGCATTTTTTTGGCGTAATGGGCTAAGGTCCAGCTTTACGCCTCGTCTTTACTTCTCTACCTATTTTCTTCCACAAGTCTCCTCCTCGTCGCTTAACTCTCCTTGTTACACGTTAGCACATTCCTCTGCGTCAAAAACTCCACACCGTCTCGACAGTCGTAGTCGCTCACTCATTTTCAATCGACGCAGCAAAAGAAAATGACCACGTCTCTTTCTTCTCTCCTTCTCCTCTCCATCTTCATCGTCTTCGTCTCAGGTTGCTCGGCCGCCGAATCCACCGCCACCGTCAAGCCTCATGCGATCGACTCGTTCAATCTCAGCCTGATTCAGGTACCGCTCGCTCTCCTCTCTTTTGTTCTGCTGAACTATTTAAGTCGTTTTCGCCGAGTCTTGAGGCTTATTGAACTTCCTGTTGTGTCGCCCAAAATGCGGGGTAAAAGAACGTAGGGAGCTGTTCTTACACGGTGGTTATAAGCACGAGCTGTTCGTCGCCGGTGTACACTCGCGATCAAATTAGTATCGCCTTTGGGGACGCCTATGGGAATCAGGTCAGGGAACACTCTGTCTATTCTCTCTTTGATTTTCTTTTCTGAATCAAATTCGATTTTTCATCCTCGAATTGATGAACTGGATGGAGAAGGAACGATTAGTTTCTGGTGTACTGTTATCTTGATTATTAGAGCATCTGCATGTGATTCATTCAGCAATGAATCGCCACTGATTATGTCTGTGAGTGAAAACGAATTGGCGGTAGTAGTAGTTCTAAGATCACTGGCAGCGGAGTCATTACAGTGATTCTGAAGCTTCTTTGAACCTGGAGATTCACTCTCATGATATTTTATTAGTGTAGAGTTTCTTTGTAATGTTCTCTTAGCTTTGATTAGGGTTCACGTGAGAAGGATTCCCTCAAATTGTTAAATTGATTGTTTCTCTTTATTCTTGTATGTTTGTCTGCTCTCTGCTACTCACCGCTGCCAATGTAAAACCTTTGATTTCAAGCTGGGGTTATGGAATTTTCTCATTCTGGTCCCCCAGAAGCATCGATGGCTGGTTACTGCTTTTGAAAACTAGCAACCATGGTTCGTATACCGAAGAGTGAACGAAGAAAGTGTAGGATCTTAAATTTATTGAGACTGTGGATGGGAAAGTGGAGGGAATGGATACTATTAGACTGCTAAGCTTTGTGCAAGCAGAGCTACTGCTTGGAACTAGCAGCTTAATAGAACCAAGATAGGCTACTTGCTGGAAACGAGCAAGCATTTACCGTAGAGTGAATGAAAATAGTGCAGTACTATATGTCTGGTAAACTGTAAATAGAGACATGTAGAAGCTTTGTTTAGGCAAAGATTCTGCTTGGAACTAACAACTTAATAAAATCAAGATAGGTAACTTAATGGATGTTCTTTTTTGTGTCAATTCCAGATTTATGCTCCAAGGATCGATAATCCAGCTTCGAGGGCATTTGAGAGATGCTCCTCCGACACATTTCAGATATCCGGACCCTGTGCATACCAGATCTGTTATGTTTACCTCTACAGAAGTGGACCGGACGGATGGAAGCCAGGGAGTGTGAAGATCTATGGCTACAATTCAAGGGCCGCGACCTTCAACTACAACACCTACATTCCAGGTGATCTTTGGTACGGGTTCAATTTTTGTGGCAATGCTGCATCTGGAAGTTCAAGGCGCATTCCAGGATGGTTTGTTTGCGTGATTCTGTGGCTTTTTGGCAGTGCTGTGCTATGAATGAGGGAGTAGAGTTAACACACGCTTGTGTGTCGGTGTTAATTGCTAAAGAGTTGCAGGAAGATGAATTTGGGTTGGAGAGCTATGTTGGAGTATGTATTTGTACTGGATTGTAAGTAGGATTGCTGTGATAACTGATAACTGTAAAACTTTAAGTAGAATGTATTTCATCTGGAGATTCTAGATTGTTTGTAGTCCCTCTGATAAGAATCTTCCCTAGTTCCCTTGCTTTTCCTGATTTGTTGAACCGGGAGCTAGGCCAGGCCATGCCACCCTGAAATTTACTGCAGAGCTTTTTTAATAAGTGTATCTGTAATCGGGGCGCCCGGGAGTGTGTGTTGAATGCCATTGAGAGCAAAGCTTTGGTGCCATGAGAGCAAGGCGTGGGATTTTGGTCATGTCTTTTCTCAACTTGGACTCCAACAACATTTTCACAGACTCCCCCATGAAAGACCTGTGGAGACAAACACAAAGATGTGGACGTCATTACCAAAGCTCGGGTGTGCAGTTGTTTGGACCGGAGAATATTCACGTGAATCGCGATTCAATAGGGAAAGACATTTTAGGATTAAAGACCTGACCAACAGTGCATTCAATTCGTTCCAAATCTCAATTAGGTCAATTTTGCTTCAGTATTTGTTAAATTCACGAGACCACAGACTATACCATGTTATATTTGATTTCGTATTGTCTGATCAAAGTGTCGATTTGATCCATTGCGGTCCAATACAAACCAACCCATTGCACACCAATAAGCAAAATGTGCTATGGTAGGAGGGACGAAGATGCCTACATTGCCATGTGTTGGCTAAGACGCGAACTCGAGCATATGATGTATTTTTTTTCTAAATAGTTATTTGCCGCCCGTATATTTACTATTTGCCGCCCGTAGTTAAAAATAAAAAGTCTATTTTGCCCTTCGATAAATTAAAAATACCCAAACCTTTTGCTGCCGCCGCCGTGTCTTGGAATCGTTGGCCGAATTTGGCTGCCGTCGTTGAGGAGAAAGGAACTTATCGGCCAGGTCTCTAAAAATGGAATTGCCGGCCTCATCTTCCCCTTTTTTCTTCCTCAAATCCCGACTACGATTAAGCCTCACCTTCCTCTCTTTTTTCCCTGCAATTCCCGGCGAGGATGGGTGGTTCGACAATCAGACGGGGAAGTGTGGTCGTCGCCGGCGTACAGACGGAGATGGGTGGTCCGACGCATGCAATCGGACGGGGTCCGCCCTCTCACGTCGGACGGGGTCCACTCGTCGGCGACGGACGGGGTCCGCCCTCTCACGTCGGACGGGATCTGATCGCCGGCGTCGGACGGGGTCCGCCCTCCGACGTCGGACGGGGTCCGCCCTCCGACGTCGGACCGGTGTCTTTCTCACGATTTCCGGCGTCAAACCTGTCGCCGGTGACTATTTCTTTCCCACAAATTCTCGAATTAAATACCAAAATTCTCTAATTAACCCACATATATATTTGTTTCCCTAATTAACAACCATCGATAATGATGGAAATAATTAAATGAGATAACATGGAAATAGTTTTAATTAACACGTCCAATTCCATTTTCCTAATTGACAGCAGTAAAAAATTTCCTTAACTAACACGTCTTCCCTTAATTAACACATATAATTGGCATCCGAAAAAAATGCCAATTCCCTCCTAATCCATCTTACGGCAGAATTTTAAGCAATTATTATTTATTTATTAATATTTGAGTGATCTAATCATTTCCTTTTTTCAAAATTATTGATTATCTTCTTAATTAAAACCGAAAATCCATTTTCCTAATTAACAACCGAGAATTCATTCCCTAATTAAATCCTTAATTCTATTTCCCTAATTAACTAATTAGAGCCGAACAAAACTTCCTAAAAAAACGGATAATGATTATTTCCAATATTAACAATTGAAAATAATTTCGTATACCTTTAAATCTTACTAAAATGGGGCGTGATTTCCGCAATATTAAAGGGTGATTAATCCTCTAATTAATTCTCAAAGGAATTTGTATCTATTTCCCTCTTTAAAATTAATTTATATAAGATTAATACTCTAACTAATTTCCCTGTTTCTGAATTTTCGTTGATGAAGAATAGAGGATTGGGATTTAATCTCTTTGTGCATTAATTAATTCTTATTGGTTCCAATTCCATCGCCGGCAGAATCGCCAACGAGGAGCATTGGTGGTCCGCCTCCTCACGTCGGACGGGGTCCGCCCGGCGATGTCGGACGGGGACCACCCACCGGCGTCGGACGGCCCGGTGGCTGGCGTTAACAACGCAAATGACGATGATGGGAAGACGATGAAGGGAGCCGACGTTCCGAGAGATGTTTTGGGGTTTGATCGTCGTTGGTGGGGATTTGTGATCGGCAGGGATTCCCGACAAAGGAGGAAACTGTCGCACGTAAGGTTTTTTTTTTTTACAATATGTAAGGTTTGATTGTGGTGGGTGACAATTAAAGAGAGGGCAAAAATGTTATTTACTTAAAATTTGTGGGCGGCAATTAGTAATTCTACGGGCGGTAAATAACAATCCTCTTTTTTTTTGCTGCCTATGTGTTGCCTATGATACAAACTCAAGAATAAGGTGACTATTTCTTCCTCGCTACCCCAAGGCAATCATACCTCTCTGCTAAACCAAGACAACTATTTTGGACATCAAAACAACAATAATGAAACCCAACTCAACTTGATTCATCTATGAGTTTGTCTGCTCAACAACAAAGAATAACTAATCATAGCTTTGTTTCTGAAGTTTGACAAACCACTTTTCGTCTGTCACTAGCTTTCATCACATACTCTCCTCGCCCCATACCAATCCTTTATCAAACTTTAAATAAAGATTTGCGATAGGACAATTCTCTTCTGCTGTCATTAGGACCCCTTCTATTGAATGAATTAGCAACATTATTTTTCTCGACAATCGATTAAAGATGGTTTCAATACAGCAATTTAGGGCGGTCGGATGCAAATACAGAAATACTCATAGCCCATAGGCCATTGCAAGGCATGTGTGCAGTTTACTACAACTCTTAGGGGACATCTTTTGACAAAAATCAAATTAATGCCCTAGATTGTCAAAATCTGTAAATTAGAGGACCTGCCAGATCATTAACCCGAATATCCTACTTGGGCTGTTTCCTTTATGCCTGCTGGTCTCGGCCGGTGGGGCCCCGATCTCTTGACGTGGAGGCGCTAAAGTCAGATATTTATATCTCATTGCGCCAAACGGAACGTGTTCTGGGGAAAAAAAAAAAAAAACAAAAAGCCCAATAGATCTAACGGCAACTAACGCGAACTTCTAGGGTTTGACCATCCGACGGCCCAAACCTCCCACCGCAAAAGCATAAAATCAAAACCCCTAACCCCTTCTTCCTCCTTTTGCGATTCTCTCCTGCTCCAGCAATTTTCTGCCACGAAACCCTCTCGTTGGCAGCAGGAGAAAACGCTAGAGGCGCGCCCCCATCAGCCCGCCTCCACTTTTAATTCCTTCACCTCTCGCCGACAATATAGTTCATTCCTTCCTTCCTTCTGCTGTGTCATGCCTTCGATTGCCATGGTGAACCCGTCACCGGAGTCCGCAGACAAGAAGGAGAAGAAAATGAAGAAGATCGCTCTCGATGGCATCGAGTCCGAGTCGGTGAAGAGTAAGAAGAAGAGCTCGAAGGTCTCTGATCAGGAAGAGGACGGGTATTCGGAGAAGAAGGAGAAGAAAAAGAAGGAGAAGAAGAAGAGGAAAGCTGCGGAGATGGGGAGCGAGGATGAGGAGAGGAGTGAGACGAGCTCGGAGCTGGGCGAGCCGGTGAATTTGAAGTCGGAGAAGAAGAGCAAGAAGAGTAAGAAGACGAAGGTTTCCAGTGGCGGGGAAGAAGAAGAGGATGGGGAAGATGACGACGGTGAGGTCGAGGAGATGAAGCCGGAGGATCCCAACGCCGTGACCAATTTCCGGATATCGGAGCCGCTGAGGATGAAGCTCAAGTCCAGGGGGATTGAGGCGTTGTTCCCTATTCAGGCGAGAACGTTCAATGATGTCCTCGACGGTTGTGATTTGGTCGGCAGGGCTCGCACCGGTCAGGTGAAAATTTCGACCTTTTTCATCATTCAAATTGCTAGGACTGCCCATTGCCGAACATGGCTTTTCTAAGCTTGCTTGTGAGGTTAATTTCTGTACTGATTAATTGGAATGGTGCATTACTGCAGGGAAAGACGCTTGCATTTGTATTGCCCCTATTGGAGTCTCTAACTAATGGACGTGCGAAAGCTGCCAGGAAGATGGGATACGGCCGGCCACCGAGTGTTCTTGTTCTTCTACCGACGAGGGAGTTGGCAGTTCAGGTAACATTAAATGGCACTTGCTGGCAGTGATCTTACCTCTTGTAATGGTGTGCTTTGCTGATTCCTCTGCTTCTGTTTTCTCCCAGGTGTTTGAGGATTTCAAGGTCTATGGAGAGTCATTGGGCTTGACATCTTGTTGTTTATATGGCGGTTCTCCTTACAACCCGCAAGAATCCAGTCTTAAAAGAGGAGTCGATATCGTTGTTGGAACACCAGGGCGCATTAAGGTATAGCCAAGCTACTGCAGTCTTGGAAAAAGTTGTGATTTTTTTGGATTTTCTTACTAAAAATCAATTGAATGCAAATATTCCACAGGATCACATTGAGAGGGGCAATATCAATTTTAGCTCCTTGGCATTCCGTGTCCTTGATGAAGCCGATGAAATGCTCAGAATGGGTTTTGTAGAGGATGTGGAGCTTATCCTAGGTACTATTGTTTGTAGATGTTCTTAGTACTAGTTAGCAGAATTGTATAGGCTGGAATTGAACTTCAGCAGCACCTAGGGTTTTAATGTTTGTTCTGATGGGAAATGGGTATTAACTGTATGAATATTACTTACAGGAAAAGTGGAGGATGTTACTAAAGTCCAGACACTTCTGTTCAGTGCTACCCTGCCTGAATGGGTGAAACATGTTAGTTAATTCTAATCCTCTGCAGATTGATAATTTTAGTAGCTGCCAGTAATTTGACTCATGATTCTTCTCCATGGGTTGACTTGAATTGTTGCTGTGCTCCTGTAGATTGCTTCAAAGTTCCTTAAACCGTCCAAGAAAACCATAGATCTTGTTGGTAATGAGAAAATGAAGGCTAGTACCAATGTAAGACACATCGTCCTTCCTTGTTCTGCATCGGCTATACCTCAACTGATCCCTGATGTCATCCGCTGCTACAGCAGGTTGGTTATCTCCATTAGTGTTTTCATTTTTTTTCTTACTTCATTCTACTTCGATTGTTACTGACAGTGAATGTTTGTTGTTTTCAGTGGTGGTCGTACCATTATTTTCACTGAGAAGAAGGATACTGCTAATCAACTTGCGGGGTTATTACCTGGTGCTCGTCCTTTGCATGGTGACATACAACAATCTCAAAGAGAGGTAAATTGTGTTCCTTTACATATTCTGGAGAATGGAGATGGTATGTCTTACAATTTTTCCATGCCATGCACGCATTATGAAAGATAGTTTATTTGATGCAATACTAGACATGGGTCTGAAATCTGAATCTGATAGAATCTTTGATGAAATACTTATCATCTCACGTACCAATCTTGAGACAAATGGTAAACTCCTTATCTTTGCTAATTTCCTTGCTTGATTCCTGTAGGTAACTCTTTCTGGGTTCAAGTCCGGCAAGTTCTTGACACTAGTTGCCACAAATGTGGCTGCAAGGGGATTGGATATCAATGATGTGCAGTTGATTATCCAGGTATGCCATGTTTTCATGGAAGTTTATGTGTAAATATTGTAAAGCTTCATATTAGATTTCATGGCAGCCAACCTAATTACATTATCTATCATTCTAGTGTGAACCTCCGCGTGATGTTGAAGCTTATATTCATCGATCTGGACGTACAGGAAGAGCAGGTGTGTATTAATAATCTTTGCAACTGTCTGCAAGTCTGTATATGCATGATACTGACAAAAATCTCATCTCTCCGAAGGCAATACTGGGGTCGCTGTGATGCTCTTTGATCCAAGAAGGGCTAACATTTCCAAGATACAGAGGGAAGCTGGTATAAAATTTGAACATGTAGCTGCACCTCAAGCTGCTGATATTGCCCAATCTGTTGGTCTACAAGCAGCTCAAACGATAACCAAGGTTTCCGACAGGTATGATTCTCGTTCCTCTTTTCTTTGTGAGTTCTTAGGGTATAATTTGTTTTTTTTTTTTTTGCTGAAGTTAGTTAGCTGTTTTGCAGTGTGATCCCTGCTTTTAAGGCTGCAGCTGAGGAACTATTGAATTCTTCTGGTATGTCAGCTGTGGATCTCCTTGCTAAAGCACTGGCAAAGGCTTCTGTAAGTGTTTACTTAGGTTCTGGATGCTTCTCATTTTGAGTAACATCATCTTGGATTCCTCATTCCATTTCTGCTGACATGCTGTGGTGTGAATTGCCATCATGCAGGGTTATACCGAGATTAAGACTAGATCACTTCTGAGTTCCATGGAGAACCATGTTACGCTTCTTCTCGATGCTGGAAAACCATTCTATTCTCAATCGTGAGCACTACTTTTAGTTCCCTTTTCTTTCTATGCAAGTCTCGAGTGATAAATGATTCTGGTTTTGTCTATTTTTGTTTGATTGCCTGACTTGTGCGTCTGGTTTTTGAATTGGGCTGTCAGGTATGCTTATGGTATGCTGAGGAGATTCTTGCCAGAAGATAAAGTCGAGTCGGTGAAGGGCTTTTCACTCACACTGGATGGGAAAGGTGCTGTCTTTGATGTGGCAGCAGAGGATGTGGACACTTTCCTCGCTGGGGCGGAAAAGGCAGCTAACGTGAGCTTGGAGGTTGTGAAGGCATTGCCTCCCCTACAAGAAAGAGAGCAGTCTAGGGCAAGATTTGGCGGTGGCGGCGGTGGCCGTGGGTATGGTGGTCAAAGTGGTGGTGGTTTCAGATTTGGCGGCAGAGGTGGCGGCGGCAGAGGAGGTGGTGGTAGGGGTGGTTCCGGCGGTGGGTGGAGAGGTTCTGGGAAGAAGTGGTGAGCTCGAGTCTAATTACAGGCTTTGGCCCATTTGAGTTCAACATGACAGAAGCAGGAGGTCGCATCGCAAACTGGATTGCTGGGGACCTTAATTGCTGCTGCTGATGACAACGAGAAAGCTTTCGAACCGGACGTTCAGACTTGATTTATTGCTTCCCCTTTTGTCTGTTTCTTATTTGTCTTTAAATTAGCTTTGTATTTGGCGCTCCTTTTTTGGGGTTTCTCTAATTTTCTGGGGATTTTTGAGCCTCTCCCCCCTATCTTTGAGTTATATTCTGGTAAATGTAAGATGACTATAGAAGAAAGTGATAATCGAAATATGAAAAGTGTTCTTATTGGCTTTTATTCTCTTGCTGTAGTCATCAGGCAACTCTTAACTTGTTATAGGAAAAAGAATCTAAGAAATAAATTATCTAGCTATCGGTTTTAAACTATGAACTTCTATTCTCTACTGGTTTTAAACTTTGAATTTTTACTCTCTAGATGAAGACTGTGATATACATTTCAGAATTCTAAGAGAAAACCAATATCCAAAAGAAAAATTGAAGAATAAACTAATAATTAAATAAAAGAGAAGGATGCACTAATATGACAAATTCTTATTGAGTTATAAATGAGATTATAGCAGCACAAGATTTTTTTTTTATTGATCCGAGGCAAACGCCAAACAAACACAGGCTGCAGGGGTTAACCCACTATGCAAACACAGCTAACGCTAATAAGTGTTATTACTTATTACTTTACCGCGCCGGTTTCCTCCGTACGTTTTGTAACATCCACAATACAAAAATAGGTAAACAACGAGAGTAGTGCCTCCTCCGGCGATGGCCCAGGAACAGTCCCTACTCCGGTGGATCTCCGGCGAGGTCGACGACTCCTCGTTTGGTCTCAAGCAACTCCTCCAGAACAACAACAGCAAAAACAACCCTGAAGTGACGCGCAGGGTGGCGCGACTCCAATTACCCGGAGGAAGTTATTATGACGGGCAGGGCAGAGTAAAAATCCATCCCTATGCACTGAGCGATGCCGCTGGCTTCTCCTCCACGCCGTTCCGAATCTCGTTTCCATGCTTCGGAAAGCTTCGGTGATATTCTCCCATCTTTAATTTTGATTTTGTTGATTTTCTATGTTATTTCACGTAGATTGAGTTCGCTTTCAATTGAGCCTTTAGATCCCAATATTGTTAGTTTTAGTTGGTTCTGTTTCGTTCCTCTGCTCTGTTTTGGTCCTTTGATTTGTTGCTTACTCTTCAGATTTCTTGTTGCTGATCTAACTATTTCTTTTCTGGAAGCATGCTAGGTTTCTGTTCTTGTTGGTTTTTGCTGTGATTGTTGCAGGTTTGGTGACTTTGCGTTCCTCCTCTGTCCCGTTCCCCTAGCTCTGGCGTTTAATTTCAAGTTCTTCTCCTCTGCCTCCCTTGGCCGGTGATGTTTTATCGGAGCCTCCAACACACGGTGGGCGTGCATATTGGCTGAGTCGGTTGCCGCTCACCCTGCCCGTTGCCCGCTGATCTGCCCTCTTGGGATCTTCATTTATCCCTATCCCGAATGAAAAGTTGCAGCGGTGGGGGTGACTGGTGAGGGCGCGTGGCATCTAACATCCACTAATAGTAAAGGAGTCGTCGACTTCACTTATCCAGTTTTGCTAGTTGGGCTTACCCTATTTGGGCTTCTCATGGGCAACAGTCTGAGCTGGGCTATTATTGCTCGTGGTTTTATTTTAGGAACCTTTTGGGCTTGTGTTCTATTTGTTTGTTGTTTTGCAGGTTGTTTCAGAGGCCTTGAGTTTCCTGCTTGTGGCAACGTGAATCATTGCAATAAGAATATGGTCAGGTTATCTCACACGTGGATTTTCTTTATCTCAGTTATCGGCTGTTTTCTTTTTGCCTTCTATTGGTGCATTTTGCAGGGAATGGTTGTTCTGCTTTTGCTATAGGCAAGGATGATATTTCCTCGGCTTCTTTGGCTTTGGCGTGTGTTGTTTACTCGCTTGTATCCTTTGTTGCATTCTTAGGATACTGACAGAGCTGCCCCTTGAGTGGCTAAAAAGGCTCTTTTATCGGTGGATTGATTAGTTATCGACTGCCGCATTTAATTATTTTATTTTTACATATTTGTAAGCATACTGCATTGTACACCTACCTATGATAGTATACATCTATCTATGACAAAAAAAAAAAAACTCTTTAATAATTACATTCATAAACTTCTGTAGCATTATCAATTCTCACTAACATGTTGAATTTTTAATTTTTATGTTGTATATTTATTTATGGAAAACCTCAAATCTAATGTTATAATTGAAAGTATTTGACTTGTCTAGTTAAGTAATGGATGATTGATTAATTAGTATCATACATATAAATTTTTTAGAGATGGCAACTTTGACCCACCTGTCGTTTTGGACGCTCAATATATAAACTAATTGAGGGTTTAAAAAACCATAATCCTCGTATCCTCTTGTGGCGGCCGACTACTCCCCTTCCCTCTCCACTCTTCCTCTTCTTCCCCTCCTCCTTCTTCTGATCGCCATTCTCCATACACTCCTCCCCTCTTCTCTTGCAATCCCAAAATTACGCCCGCATCCCCAACATCCTACAACCCCAAAATTGCGCCCGCATCTCCAATCACACCCGCTCCAGTCACCCCCCTCTCTTCTCTCTTCCTCTTCTTTTCCAAAATCGCGTCCGCATCTCCAATCGCGCCCGCATCTCTAATCCTTGGTTCATGATCCGTGGGGATCCGTGGGTTACCCGGATCCAATTGCTGACGAGGACGACATACATAATCCCTCCATTTAACTTGCAGGGATGAGGAAATCCGTCAGCCTTGATGTGCGGGGATCGGGAAATAGGTACCCGTCCCTAATGTCATCTTTAAAGAATGTATCTCAAACACTTAATCTTATAATAAAAAAAATTAAATAAAAAATAAACCACATATAGACACGCACAACCTTATAACAAAAGAATTAGTTATTAATATAATAATTGATTTTAACAGGGTTTCCAACGAAACTTTTTCCATTATAATTCAGTTTTAATTAATAAATATCCTTCCGCCGAAGGTAACATAACCGCTTTGGTCGGGAGTGTGGTTTTTCGGGTATGAGATGCGTGAAGTTTCAGGTTCGAACTCCGCTACACCACTTGGTGTTCCCGGAGGCACCTCAAGTGCTGGAGACTTTGTCTCCCCCCAGTATCGGGTGCTAGGCCTTGAAAATGTTGCTAATGCGGTTGAGATTCCTAGATAAAAAAAAATCCTTCCTAAATTCACTCAGAAGGCTAAGCATCTTCTCAAAACCCCTTTATATTAGTGTTAGGATTAAATTTGGACAAGAGTCCAAATCTAAGGTTGTGAATTAAAGGCTTTTTATTTTCACTATTTGTATTATTTAGCTCTTATCTTCTTCGTTTAACATGGATTTCAATTTTTTTTGCATAAATATAGCGAGTTCGTTGTGATCTACAAAATGATATCAATTTTGTATATATTTCGAGAAAAAAAATTTATACTACTCATATCACTCGCTGCCACCTTCATACCATATGGCATCACATTCGTTTTTAAGTCAATTTTGAAAGTTTTTGTACAGAGGAAAGAGTTCACCATGATCTACTGGATCTACAAATTACCGAGAGAAAAAATACATGACCAAAATATACCACATCATAACACCTTGGTATATGGGTGGTATCTTGTTGTACACAATGTTGAAAGTGGTAAATAATAATTAACATATTCTTACTATCATGTATTCGTCCAAGGGAAATCGATGTGCCATGGTTCAAGCTTGCTTGGAAAGGTCCTGCAATCAGTAGAGATCAGTTCTTATGTTGGTTGATCTGGAAAGTGTTCCTAACCACTTGTGACAAGTTAAGAAGTTGGGGATATCAGGGGGTTTTTCAATGTGAGTTTTGTTGCGACTGCAGCCTTGAAATATTTAACCACCTATTTTCCGAATGCTGCATCTATAAGAAAGTGTTCCAAACCAAAGAAATGAAAGTACTTGCTTGGAACATGAGGGGATTTAATCACCCCGACAAGCAGCAGCAGATTCTGGAAATAGTAAATAGAGAAAATGTGGATGTTTTTGGTGTTATAGAGACTCGGGTGAAGGAAGGAAAATTTAAAGAAATTATAGCTTTGAAGTTTGGTAGGTGGGAGTTTGCTCATAACTATGAGTATTCACTGTTAGCCAGGATACGAGTTTTTTGGAAAAAGGATCTAGTGTTAGGAGATTTTAATGCTATTCGTGGAGCTCATGAGGCTTCGAATAGTCCAGTAAGAATGCAGAGTATGGTGGATTTTGATGAGTGGATTACTAGTATGGAGTTGGAGGAATGTAGTTTTGATGGTCCTTGGTTCTCTTGGACTAATCGACAGGAAGGGAACCCTATAGCTAGGAGAATTGATCGTGTGTTAGTTAATTCTGGTTGGTTGACTGCTTTCGCTAGCTATGCAGTTAAACTTCTTCCGCCCAGATTATCAGATCACTGTGGCTTGCTTATGGATTCTGATACCCACATTTCCTCTCTGCCTAAGCCGTTTAAATATTTTAGCAGCTGGGAATCTCACCCTCAGTACAAGCAGATTATCAAAGATGCTTGGAGCAAACATTTCAAAGGTACTCCTATGTTTATCGTGTGCCAGAAGTTGAGGGAGGTTAAAAGGCAGCTGCGTAAACTGAACAGATCTTCTTACTCAGAGATTTCTGAGAGGGTGAGGCTTGCAAAGGGAGAACTTGAAAAGATGCAGTTGGAGGCTCTCTCTCAACCTTCCTATGAATCGTTTAAGCAAGTAACTGATTGTCAGACTCAACTCTTGACTCTGCTCAAGGATGAAGAGGTCATTTACAGGCAAAAGTCTCGGATCCTTTGGGTTAAGACTGGTGACCTGAATACCTCATTTTTTCACAATTGTGTGAAGTCCCATCAGGCTCGTTCTACTATTAAAAAGATCATCTATGAGGAAGGAGTAGTCTTATATGAGGTTAAAGAAATGAGTGAGGAAGCTGCTCGGTTTTACCAAAAACTGTTGGGTACAAGGAATACTGAGGTCCAGAGGATAAGTAGTAGTCTGCTATCCCAGTTACTAGTCCATAAACTAAGCTCTGATCAATCAGAGCCTCTTTGTAGACCAATAATCAGAGAAGAAGTTAGAGTTGCTCTATTCTCTATGAATGGAGAGAAGTCACCTGGACCAGATGGCTTCATAGCAGGGTTTTTTCAGTTTAACTGGGAGATTCTGGGAGATGATATCACTACTGTAGTATTGGATTTCTTCAGAACAGGCAAAATTCTCTCAGAGGTAAACTCAACTTACCTTGTTCTTATTCCAAAGGTGCTGAATGCTGAGTGTATGAAGCAATTTAGACCAATATCTTGTTGCAATATACTATACAAGTGCATTGCAAAAGTTCTCGCTAATAGGTTAAAGGAAGTTCTTCCCTTAGTCATTAGTTAGAACTAATCTTCATTCATAAAAGGCAGACTTATTAGTGACAATATCCTGTTGGCTCATGAGATGGTTCGATTATATAGTAGGAAAACTATCTCACCTAGATGTGCTCTTAAGGTGGATGTGATGAAAGCTTTTGATAGTGTTGATTGGCAGTACTTAGCTGTAATGGAAGCTATGAAGTTCCCTATTCAGTTCATAGCCTGGATAAGAGTCTGTCTTCATAGTACTAAACTCAGTGTCTGTTTCAATGGGGGGCTTTGTGGATACTTTTCAGCACAGAAAGGTTTGAGACAAGGGGATCCTCTATCCCCTTATCTCTTTACCATGGCTATGGAAGTCCTTTCCTGTATGCTGAACAATGCTTATGCTATTAAAACTCTTCCCCCTCACCCTCAAACACATGGAATTGGGCTGTCCCATCTGTGTTTTGCGGATGATCTGCTGATTTTCACAAAGGGGACTCCTGAGGATGTGGGGCAAACAAAGTCTATTCTGGATGTTTTTTATGTGGTCTCTGGGTTGAAGTGTAATCCTGCAAAAAGTGAGGTGTTTTGTGGTGGGGTAGATCCTTCTGTTCAAGCCCAAATATCTTCTAGAACAGGGTTTGCTATAGGACACCTTCCTGTGCGTTACCTGGGAATCCCATTGATAGCTGGGAAGTTAAATTCTGCAGACTGTGCTGCACTGGTTGATAAGATCACTGCCAGGATTAGGGGCTGGAAAGCTAAAACATTATCCTATGCTGGTAAGTTTCAGCTTATTTCTTCTGTTATTTCAAGCATAACTCAGTACTGGATGGGAATCCTTCAGCTCCCAGTCAAAGTGTTGAAGATGGTGGAGAAGGCATGTTCTGACTTCCTTTGGAGTTCAGGGGAGGAAGGGAAGAAGGCGAAGGTGATATGGAAAGTGGTAGCTAGGCCTAAAAAGGAGGGGGGACTGGGGTTTAAAGACCTAAGAAGCTGGAATATGGCTTGTTTGGTTAGACAACTTTGGGTTATTTCTTCAAATTCTTTTTCTTTATGGGCTTCTTGGGTCAGACACTATCAGCTCCGCTTCACCTCGATCTGGGATGTTTCTGATTCTGTTCCTTGTTCGTGGGCTTGGAGGAAAGTGCTGAAGGTTCGACCACTTGCTGCTCAGCACCTCAGAGTTCGTTCGACAAGGGTGTTTTGGGATGATACAGTCATGGATAAATTCTCTGTTAAAAAGGTCCGGGATACACTTCGTGTTAAACATGGGAGGGTTCTGTGGCATTCTTTGGTTTGGAAATCCTTTGGGACTCCTAGGGATAAGATGATTGTCTGGCTTGTTGTTTTGGATAGGATTAATACGCTCGATAAGGTGCAAAAGTGGAATCCTTTAATCGTTAACACCTGTCTTTTATGCTCCTCTGCCGAGGAATCTAGAGATCACCTCTTTTTTACCTGTTCTTATTCAAAAACTGTGATCCAAGCTCTGTTTGGTGATCGAGATATGGTTGGTGCTAGCTGGGAAGAATCTCTGGCGATGGCTGTGTCTTTGTTTCGATTGAACTGTACTGCCTCTGATTGTGGAAGACTGCTGTGGATTATGGTGGTGGCTTAGCTGTGGCGGGAAAGATGTAGGAGAGTTATGGCAGGTGAAGTGTTGGATGCTGGTCAGTTTGTTGGAAAGATAAGAAGCTTGCTGCAGCTGCTAAGGAATGGCTATCCTCAAGTAGCTAGTGCAATTTCTGAAGATTTTGTTAGCAGATTAGGTCAGATGAGTCTTAGTTAGTGTTTGTTTGCTTGTTTCCACCTGTGTATTATACGTGAACTGTTGTATCTTTGGTCTGCTACTGAGTTTCCAGTTAGGGAGGTTTTTCCATACAGGGCCTCCCTTTCTTGATGAATAAAACACCTTATTCATATAAAAAAATGTTGCATCTATATAGAACTGTACAAGAACTTGTTTGGGAAATTCACTGATCGGAAGTCGTCTAATGACTTGGAAGTTGAGCTTCAATGGGCGATTACTGCTTTCTCTGGAAATTCTCCTCATTCAAGAGTTGGAAGAACACTTTGGCGGTCGTTGATTAGTGGCATATGGCGTGAGCATTGTGCAATAAGAGGGGGGCAAGAAGGCAAGGAAGCTAGATGAGTTGGTGAGTCAAATAAGGGAGGATCTGGCAGTGATCTGCAGCAGTGCAGAAGTGGGGTTTTTTCCCTTTCCTAAACGGATCCTTTGTTCTGAGGCTTATAATTCTTGGCTCTATAGTTTTGGGTTTTTTTGTAGATAGATTTTTGTAATTATGAGGTTTGTTTTTCCCTAGTGGCAAGGGGTGGTGTTAGGGGTGTACATGGGTTGGGCTGGGTGGTTCGGGTTTGGTCATTTTAATCACCCAACCCATATATTACGGTTTTGAAAATGTTAAATCCAATCCAACCCACAAAAATTAAAACCCTACGGTATGTTTATAATTGGGTTGGGTCGGGTTGGAAATACTTATAATTAAATATCCAACCCACCACTGGAGGACTTTAATTTTGAAGAGTGTAATGTATCAGACTTGGAATTTTGTGTTGGGTGGAACTTGTCTGTCCACCTTCTCCCTTTTCTGTTTCTTACACTGTTTCTTCCCCCTCTTAACTCTAGAACTTTTTGTAATTTGGTTTTGCTGGTTCTCACGCCTTGTCAGAATCTGCTATTTGTACTTGTTTACTTTAATTTTAATAAAGTTCATCACCATTATAAAAAAAATATCCAACCCAACAAAAAAAGTAGCTATTATACACTATAAAAATACAATATAACTAATTAAGATTTTAAACAAATAAATCGAGACAAAAAGTTTCAGGACTTTGCTACGGTGACTTGCAAGTCACCGTAACTTGCACTTTTCGGTCGACCTCAGTTAGGATTAGGTAGACCTAACATGTTGTTTCAGTGTAAAAACAGCTTCATGGTGCCTGTTTTGGGGATTCATATCATACAATTAGCTCGATGAAAATTGGACATTAATGGCTTGTTACGAAGCTGGGGTGTCCCCCTTACACATTGAAGTGCTTGGAAGCTCGATAAGAAGTCCAGAAGACCATTTTTGAACCTGATCAAAAGGCTATGCCAAAACTGGGAAACTGCCTGAAAATGACTAAGTCTGGGAATGTGTTTGTGAAGCCTACTTTGGAGCTCAATTCGAGAAGCATGTATGAGATTCGAGTCCAGGGTCCTCTACCACATGACATTAGGTATGTCTACAAAGGCAAGACATTGGATGAAAGATTGGATATTTGGAAGGCTTCAAGAGCATTGTGCATTGCTTTACTCCAGTCATTGTAGTTGGTGGTGGTGAGCTTCTCTGCAACAAGAACGAGTCCAGGTTGTTCGGATCCATGGAGGTATAATGGATATGCCATAGGGTCTGGATTCATTGCAGTTGTGGCTGCTGCTGCTGCTTCAGCAACTTGAGCCATGGTTGCTAGTGGTGGCTACGGTTTCCAACAACCAGACTCTGATACCATAACAACAATTTGTGATTACAGACTGATAACCTTGTCTCATCTCATTAGTTTGGCAGCATATATAGTTGGATCAAAGTAGCAGTACAAGACAACCTTGCTTCAGAAGCAAGCACATACCATAAACAGAAAAGTGTGTAAAAACATAACATTTGGACTAAAAGTGAAAATGGCAACATGGTCTTGGTACGCTGCCGTTCCGTTTTGTTCTTCAAGTCGCACCAGATGCGCTGTCGTTTTCATGGAAGCTTCAAGCCGGTCCAGAAACTTCGTCACTCCAACTCCTTCTTGTCTCTTTCTATTCAGAACACGAGGAATTCAATTCTTTTGAATTTTCCCC
The DNA here is from genome assembly GCA_946122785.1 of Linum tenue. Lineage (NCBI taxonomy): Eukaryota > Viridiplantae > Streptophyta > Magnoliopsida > Malpighiales > Linaceae > Linum > Linum tenue. The sequence goes on along the minus strand of CAMGYJ010000004.1, from coordinate 49,894,112 downwards.
TGATATTGGAATCCGAGGAATGTAGGAAATCATCAATACTAGCACAACTGCATCAACCAACTCCAGCTATCGACCACAACATTAAAGACTTCAATTGGAGACAATACAATTAATTTACCATTCCTCATTACAGATCACACACGCCGATGTTATCATCTGCAGACCATGTACCCTATGCTAGTATTCAATTCTCTAGGTTAGGTTCAATTCTCTAGCTTTCATTTCCCTGTATAAAAGGCTTACTAGCCTCCTGTAACAATCAAGTTTTGCATCAATAAAATCATCAAACTTGAGCAAATTTAACATGGTAAAAGAGTTGGAATCCGATTCCAGTGAAGGAAAGCCGGAGAAGAAAAGAAAGAAACAAATTGATTGAGAGTGTTATTACCTTTTTTTATACCTTCCATTCATATGTTTTTCTTCATTTCCAGTCATGAGCGAGCATTCTCCAGGCTACTCCTCTTCAATCAAATGCTTCCACCATTGTCAAATTCATTGTTTATTTCCCGAGTCGTAACAGAGCCACAACTACCTTATGGTTGCATCTTCGTCAAAGATATGTTAACTGTTTCCATTATTTGGTGTTCCTACCATCACCATATCAGAAGAAGATTCGCCGATGATGACATCAGGGCTTGCGGAGCCATCATCCTCGTCATCGATCCGCAACCGGCCGTCGCTCCCAGTAGTCGTTGCAAGTTAAGGAGTTCTACCTCCTCATCCTTGTCGGCCTCAAGATCGACAAGGTTTTCTTGTCAGGTGCAATTGGCGAACTACAATGGCGTGGTCCTTTTTCGGGTCTAACCTGATCTGGTCAAGTGGTTGACAACCTTAGCATCTCGCCGCTCCGCCAGTCATCTGCGTTCAACATCATAGCCGTCATCTCTCTGTCTCCGGGAAGAAAATGAGAAGGCATAGGAGTGCTTCTCTACTGTGTGAAAAAAGCGAAGAGGAGGAGGGTGGATTAGCCGAGGATTCTCAAGCCCTAAAGCCGGCAGAAGGGGCTACAAAATCCAAGTTGGGCTTGCCTTCAGCCCATCTATTGTTTTCCTGGGGGGGGGGGGGGGGGAAGGCACAAGCGGCAGTAGGGTTTCCAAAACCTACCGCCCTCAACAAATTCAAGTTTGGGCTTCAGTCAATCTTCTCATCAAAGGCAGAATTGGGGCGTGCTTTCGACATTTTGGTTTTGAAATTGCACCAAGCTACCACCAATAAAATTGTTATGTTTTAATTGGGCTAGCAGAATGGTCGAGCCCAAAAGAAGACAACCGGTTTGATCATAAACCGCGGTCGGAAAAGAGAATTCCTTTTCCCCAACACCCAACTCGAGTCAAGTTGGTTATAATTCGTCTTCCCTATGGTTCTAAAGTCCCATTTTCAGGTTATGGCAAGTTTCATTTGCAAGCGAGAAAGCAAATCATCACCAAGCAACATCAAAGCAGTGAAGATCATCATGACCCAATAGTTGGTTGTCCCTTCACTAGCCATTGTTAGAGTGAATGATAGTTTCTACCAACAAAGAAAGTTAAGCCACTATGCGAGGTTTCCCGATCAGGTTGTTACCTTGATGTTTTTAGACGGTTGTACGATCCAAGAAGAGACCGGCGCCTCGGCGTCCAAAAGGCAAACACAACCCAAGAAAAGATCGGCCCCTCACTTCACGAGGCACTATCGATCAGATCATTCCCATGATATTTTTAGACGGTAGTACGATCCAAGAAGGGATCCTCCCCTCGGCGTCAAAAGGGCAGGCACGGTCCAAAGATAGACCCCTCGGTGTTATTATTTGGCTAAGACCAATTATTCATCACCTTTCAACCTGGGCATTCACGATGTTCATGCTCCACATTGAGAGAGAGAATAGGGAATCAACATAATCAACACAAATCAGTCGACCGGTTCAGTCATCCTGTCGACTAGTTCAGTCATCAGATTGATCACAATGTCAAATGTGTCGGAATACATATCATGTTGTTTAGAGAGAAGCAGTCAGCGGTCTCCAAATCAACCTTATCCAAGATGTCATTCCTCTATTGCTTTCAAGCTCGACATTATTGACATTATTGTCTTCGCTTGAGGGGGAGTGTAGGAAATCATCAATACTACCACAACTGCATCAACCAACTCCAACTATCTACCACAACATTGAAGACTGCAATTGGAGACAATACAATTAATTCACCATTCCTCATTACAGATCACACACACCAATATTATCATCTGCAGATCATGTGCCCTATACTAGTATTCAATTCTCTAGCTATTTTCTTTTTCTCTTAGCCATTGTTGGCTATTATATATATAACTTACCTATCTATTTATTTAATATGTCAAGGAGTGACGCAATCATTGCTCTCCATAGCCTTTGGCAACAACCAATGCGCTAAAGGTGTACCCCCACTGCCTAGTTCATAAATCAAACCAGACAAGTTATCCATAGACCACATGACTCTTCATACATTAGTTTTGACTTTCTAGCTTACCAGTGGGTGGTACATGGTCGACATGTCTTTCCTTGGTAGCCTTACATGGAGTCTCATTCTCTTCTGCCTTGACCACCTTACTTGACAAGTCAAGACAACCACAAGTCTTCCTCTGTTTTGGTTGCCTCCCAGTTAAAATATGTTTATTCTCCTCATGTTGTTGGAGACTGCCTAGATCAATGTCATTCCACACAAAAGACTACAGACAAACCTATCCTAAAATATATATAATTTTGGGCTTTCAAATCCACAAGACCAAACCGATTTAAGCAAAAAGAGACATGCAAGAGAAATGCCATTCCACGACAAGAAGAGAAAACACACTCAAACCTTCATGTACCCACATTTTTTTTAATTCGCCTAGTGCGCTCTATTAACAACTATAAAAAAATTAACGACGAAAGAAATGCAGAGAACCAATCTTTGAAGAGTTTCTCGCCAACAAGTCGGAGAGGAAAACCCGAGTGAAGAACGATGTCAACTTCTCTGAGCCGAGTTGGAGACGAAGAGCAAAAGATAGAGGAAGAACGGCTGCAAAATGATACTTAAAGCAAGAAAACATCGTCGGTGCGTCGACTGAAGTAGGAGAGGAAGACCAAACCTCCTGAGGATGAATTGCGAGGAAACGAGATGGAGAGGTTGAAACCCTCATTAGTGCGTCGATTGAAGTGTGGGAGGAAGATTGAATGACAGAGAAGAACTTGTGCGAAACGCGAATTAGAGGAAGAATGAAGATGACAACAAAAAAAAAAAACCAGCAAGCTACCCTAATAAGAAAAACAGAGAGAAGAAGGGGAAATGATGGAATAAGGAAAGACATGACTCTCTCACATGATTTAGCTCGATTAATGACGTCAATTAGACATTAATCGTGTGGATCACTCCCCCAATTACTCTTTGCAAAAATGGGCTCTCATATTGGAACTAGCTTATCACCCGGCCCGTTGGCCGGATTACTGTATGTTACCCACTTGTGGAATGGGAGAGAAAGCAAGTGAGAGTGAAGGGATTGAGATTTCACTTGATTAGGACCGACCCACTAATCCGATTCTTCCCGACCCGCCCCAACCTAAAGGGTCAGAAAGAGTCAATAAGAAAATACGAACGGGGAGGATTAGTCATATATCTTGACTCTTCAGAAGTGGGTCAAACAGGATCAAGGTTGGGTGAGCGCAATTTTTAGCACTAAGCAGAGTTCTGGGTCGAATAACTTTACTTAGGTCTAGAAATTGGTGCTGATGCAGACTGCAGTTTTTATTATACCATCATCAATCATCATTGAATTAGTCCTAGGCATTCCTCCCCGTTGTCGGTCTGAATTCTAATGATGGCTTCATTCCTTGCACCAGCCATATCAGCGAGTTGTCATCTCGAGCATGATTTGCCTATGTACAAATGATACAATTAGAGTATGAAACTGAATTCAAAGAAAAGGAAAAGAGAATTCTATCACATGCCAATAAGTACACACATAATAGTTGAAGCTAAGTGAAAGTCATTACTCGCACATCAATTCTCAAAAATTACAGACTAAACAATGGCTAGAATGGCACTGAAACTACCAAGAATCATGGATGAAACAACTTGTCAAATTAAATAATCCTTATACTGAAACTACCTTCTAACTTGAAATAAGACATGATCACAGTTCATAGCTCTCTTCTCACTATGAATTGGTTGCAGCTCGTCCTTATCACTGCTTCCGAAGCTCAATTCAAACAGAATTGAGACCGTTATGTAAGATAACCATATCCTTACTGATCATAATTCATTTCTTCACTCCATTTTTGTCGGAGAAAAGAGTTATCCCCTCTCCTGCATTTCCCTTTCCCCCTCTCTTCTCCCTCTTCTTCACAAATCGATCCCTAAACCAGCAACAACAACACAAAAATAGCCTTCGCCTCTGCCATCTCCATCTACTGAACGCGTTGGTGGCAAGACAGGACTGCAGAAGCAAAATTTTCTAAAATCAAACTAAGTTTTTTGAAGGAGACTCAACCACGAAAAAAGAGTAAAGCAACAATGCTAATAGTTCAGATGGTTGGTTTTGATGTTATACGTTGCTTTTGTTCTGGTCTCCAGTATATCAACTGCAACAGAGATGTTTCCTCCAATCATCTTTAGTGCACGATTTAGAAGCAAGTCCTCCTGTTTGTGTCAAACGGAAACATTCATGGGTTCTTAACTCCCCTGTTAGTGTAAATGCAGCAGCAGCAGCAAAGAAGTTTGATAACACAGCAAGCACCCAGGCAAAATGATACAATGCAGTAGGTGATATGTGTCTCGAAGGTTTTGAGTTACTAAAGTTCATGTTAAAAATAAACATGAATTAAAATGGATTATTCTATTAAGCAAACATGCCCTCTAATCATACAAAGATCAGATATCCAATTCACAAACAATTAAGCCATAAAAAATCATCACACATCCACCACCTTTGATTGCATAAATTTGGTTTTTCGCAAAGTTATGGACTCTTAAGGGTAACGTTCATGGGTAGTCTGTTTCATAACTCTAGAGAGCACAGTAAGCAGCCACCAGCCAAACACAGTGCGGTAGGCGAATATGATTCTCAATTCACAATTTCTCACCACCGGAAGTAAGAACATACCATAATAAGTGTAGCGTTCATGGGTGGTCTGTTTCATAGCATACTACACAATTTGTTAAAAAAGAAAGAAAGGTATTTAGCATCACGGCGGAACAACTTTTACAGGCCAACAATGACAACGTGCTGCAACCACCAGAACTGGTATCACAACTCATAGGGAAAATCAAAAGATTTACTCTCAAATTAAGTAGTTACAACATCGAGCAATCGTCAAGCACATACACCATCATAAAAGTCACGGAACCTGATTCACAAAGCATTCAAACATTTGAGGACATTTCTTCTGCAAAGGTACAACTTATATGTCTTATTTCAAAGCCATTTCCATCAACATGCTAATAAATTTGCAATGCATAAAACAAACAGGCCAAAACTTGAAATTCAGACTGTTTGACCGACACATGCCAAATTCTAATTATTCTTTACTTTTAAACTTTCTATTTGAAAATTAAAAATAGTGAAAGACAAGAGTCGACTACAATTCGCTATTTTCACATCACTTATTCGGGAATAAAACCATAGAAATTCAAAAGGAACCGAAAATGTTTAGGATCGTTTTAATGTTTAAAATAACCAAATAGATCTTTATGTTTAATTTTTTACTAACAAATACCAAACGATTCCCTATAAAATACACTATAATTTGATCATTATGATATCAAATAATTATAAAATACATATTTGAAATGATAAAAATTGGACTAATTGGGTTGGTCGAGGTTGAACCATTGAATAACTTTAAAATACATTATATTTTAGTCACTAAGATCTAAAATAATAGCATAATATATATTATGTCAGAGAAAATAGCTTGTTTTAGAATGACAAACCAATGATGTTCATTTATTTTACTTGATGGCCAAATCCCATGTAAGTCAGACCCATTCAACTCTTTTATTTTATGGTTAGCGGTTAGCCCATTAGATACCATACATTAGTTTATTGTTAAATTTTTTATTTTTAACAATAAAAAGGAGTATTATTTTTTCCTTTTCATATATATTTTATCACCACAGAGAAATAAAAAGGCTTAAAGAAAAAAAACTGACACTCCTAGACCCGTTTAAATTCGCATGTGTACGGTAAGTTGGCCTGTTCCACAGAGGAAAGAGAAAAAAATTGACACTCCCTATTCTACCCTTCCTACAAACGCTCCTGGAGCAAGGAATTTGAAATGAGGGAATGGTTTTTCCTCCCTGCTATTATATGTTTTTAATTTAAAAAGATATTACAAATGTACTTAGTGTGATTGGTTATTATCCTTGCTTTCCTTTAAAATGGTCATGGTTCGAATCCCAGTATGTGTCCTTTTAATGAATAAAAAAAAAGTAATTGTGAATATCAAAATGTCATTCCTACAAACGCTCTTAGCGTCGGAAATTTGAAATGGTGTTTGAGTTTTTGGCTTCCAGTTTTTATAGAAGGTGTAGATTGGACCCGGGATGGCCGAGTGACAACTGACAACCATGGAAGAAGTGATCCACACCTAATCAGTTTCTACTCCCGGAAGCCCAGTCCACCACTGTAGTTTCACCTCTGTGACTGACTGAATCAGCTTTTCGTGAAAGACCGCCATTTATGATGTCATTTCTCAATCCTTGTACACCGACGGACCGGCACCGAATCAAGACGGCCACACCCACCCACCCACACGGGCAGCCTTTTTTTCTCTTAACACCAAACTTGCCTTCCACGCTATCACAGAAGCTTCAGGAACATCTCAACCGCCATCCCTCCAAATTTCTCGATGACACTCTCGCCGTTTTAGTCCGTCTTTCCTCTCCGGCAGCTGTGTCACCGTCGCCGGCAAATCATGGCAAGTTACCCCCGGTCGAAGCTCGCTCTCGACGCCTTCCGTAGTTTCTCTTCCAAGACCACCGCCGCCGCCCACCGGCTGCCGTCAATTCAAGAATCAGTTTCCCCAATTCACCGCACCGCCTCTTCCATTGTTGCTTCGAATCCAGTTAAGTTTTCCGCCTCGCATCCTTACTCTTCCCTCTCTGAACGATTCGGCTTAGATTTAGGATCGAGAACACTTCAATCCTCCGTCGCAAGGCGAGGAGTCGTGATTCCGAACAACAATCCTTTCGGCGGTGGGGCTAGGAGGTTCTACTATGTCGATCCCCGCCGCGTCCAGCATTTCAAACCTCGGGGATATCGGCGGTGGTTCCGGAATCCGAGGAATGTTTTGATAGTCGTTCTGGTGAGCTCCGGCGTAGTGATCACCGTCTTTTTTGGTAACCTCGAGACTGTGCCCTACACGAAAAGAAAGCATTTCGTGCTGTTGAGCAGCAATATGGAGAAGAAGATGGGGGAGTCTCAGTTTCAAGAACTCAAGGGCTCGTTCAGGGGGAGGATCTTGCCTGCAATTCACCCTGATAGTGTGAGAGTTCGTCTGATTGCTAAAGATATAATCGAGGCTTTGCAAAGAGGGGTGAGTCATGAGCAAGGGTGGAAAGAGCTGGACTATGCTTCCACCGCCGATGGTACTGATGCTGCTGCTGCAGCGGATAGGGGGCGTGCTAGGGAGACGCATAAGATGTTGAGTGAGGATGAAGGGAAGCCAGAGACTGATTGGGGGAAACAGGACGAGATTCTTGATGATAAGTGGGTGGAAAAGACTAGAAAGAAGGGAAGGAAAGCTGGAACTTCGCATTTGGATGGACTAAACTGGGAGGTCGTGGTTGTTGATCAGCCTGTCGTCAATGCTTTCTGTTTACCGGGTGGAAAGATTGTTGTTTTCACCGGTTTGCTTAAGCATTTCTCAACTGATGCTGAGATAGCCACCATTATCGGCCACGAGGTGATTCGTTCATTCTTTCACAGAAGATGCTGGTTTGATTCTGTTTCTGTAGTTGTTCTGACTGGTGATTATCAAGTGTGTGCTCTCTTTTACTGTTAGGTTGGGCATGCTGTGGCGAGACATTCAGCAGAGGGAATCACTAAGAATTTGTGGGTTGCAATTGTGCAAATTATTCTTTTCCAGTTCATAGCAGCGGATCTCGCCAACACAATGTCCACTCTTTTCTTGAGGCTTCCATTTTCTCGAAAGTAAGTTCGCTTGCTTTGTTGGGGTTGAATCATGATTTGGTTTCTTGGTCCTGACTGTTAATGCAATGCCGGTAGCCCTAGAAGCAAAAAAGAGTTGCCAATTGGACCCATGTGATGCATTTGCAGGTTTCTATTAGTCCCCTTTGCTGACAGATATATATACCTTTCTGTGAAGAGAGTGACTGTGTGTTTCTGCAAATCCCCATGTCATCTATTGTTCATGTGTTCAGTTTTCTCATAGTAATCTTTCAATTCATTCATGTGTTCAGTTTTATCATGTTCATGTGCATGCTCATGCTTGGGCTTTCCAGTTCTGTCATAGATGGTCCATCTTTGTAAAAATCATTAGACCTGTTTTTCCTTACCCTACTGCCCTTCCTGTGGAAGTTGGAGTTGGTTCTTGGTAGTGAAGTCAGTTCCATTACTATCAGTGTATCTCTGGAGTCCTGATGAATATCGATGCTTGACTGCTAGCCTCTCACCTTACTGGTATTTCAAGGATAAGAAACTGAATATCTTTTTTGTTCTTTTGTTAGGATGGAGATCGAAGCTGATTACATAGGTCTACTGTTGATGGCCTCTGCTGGATACGATCCCCGTATTGCGCCAAGCGTATACGAGAAACTGGGGAAGATCAGCGGGGAATCAGCATTGAGAAACTATCTTTCTACTCATCCATCTGGGAAGAAAAGGTCACGGTTGCTGGCACAGGCACATGTGATGGAGGAGGCACTCAATGTATACAGGGAGACATTGTCAGGACGTGAAGTCGAAGGCTTCTTTCTGTAAGCTCACAGTGAGATGAAGTTTGCGGTCTGTTTCTGGTTCATGGTTTATTAACATAGTCGCAATTGTAAATCGCTATTCTGACCATAGCAACACGGGCTTTGGTTTGAAGGAGAAGCTGAAGAAGACCGTCAGCTTACTTGCTTAGCTTTGTAGTTGTAAGTACGAGTTCGTTCGGGTTAAAGGAAAGGGTTATATTCTGTTTTCAAGGTAGGTTGTACTTAGGGCTGCAAATGAGTCGAGTCGAGTTTTATCCCAGCTTGAGCTCGGCTCGTTAATAAACGAGTCGAGTTCGAGCTCAGCTCGTTTATTAACGAGCCGAGTCGAGTTTGAGCTAGCTTGTTTATTAAAATCTTAACTTTTAATTGGTACTTTATTTTGTATATCATGATACATATAATTTATTTTGTTAGCTAATCTCATATTATACTTTGTTGGTATCATATATCATTTAGCTAATAAATTTTAACTACTCCAAATCATGTTATTTCATAGTATCGAAGCAATCTATGATGCATAATTTCTTTTTAAAGTAGAAAATAAGATATATTTGCTCACATACTCAACGTGTTAAACTTTATATATGGTGAGATATATAATTTAACAACCATATGAATTAAAATCATAAGATATAGATTGATTCGTCCATAAGTTGGTAGTCGAGTTGGCTCTCTAGGCACATGTTAAGACATATCATGAGCTCTAAACGAGCCAGCTCACGAGTTTAGCTCAACAAGCCACCGAGTCGAGCTAGCTCGCGAGCTTCACGAGCTGAACAAAGGTGAGCTCGTGTTCGGCTCGTTTATTAACGAGTCGAGTTTCGAACGAGCTTTTCTCGAGTCGAACGTCGAGCAGCTCGACTCATTTGCAGCCCTAGTTGTACTTGTATGTTTTTGCAAAGTTTCCCAAACTGTGGTAATTCTTTGGTAAATTGCAAGGTTGGTCACTACGATTACAAAACACGTTCATTTTTAGTCACTGAAAATATTTAATTTCATTCGTGATCACTAAATTTAGTAAAACAGTCCAAGTTTGGTCACTCTCCGTTAGTCTTTGTCCGTCTCTGTTAATTGAGATAGTTATGTGCTAACGTGGCAGATGGAATCGTCTAGTCAGCCTCATTTAACCCAAAATTGATGAAACCCAACCAGTAACTCAATAACACTTGAACCCAACTCTTGAACCGACCGACCCATAAATCGACCTACTCAAACAAAATAAGGATCTATCCACTTTCTTTTCCAGATCTAAAAGCTATCTTATCTCTAGTTCTTCAATTTTCATGACAGCTAAAATCACTTCCAACACATAAAGATGGGAAACCTGAAGAGCACTTTGCACTAGCTAATTAAATCACTTCCAACCTCAGAGTAGTCAAGCCTCTTCCTTTTCACTAGAGGTAGGCATTATGTTCGGTTTTACCGAACCGAATAAAAATTGACCGAAACCAAAATACTTGTAATTAGGTTCGAAATTCGGATGTAAATATGGGAAATTTCAACTATCAGGTTCGTTTGAACCGAACCAAAATTCCGAAAAAACGACCGAACTTCGAAAATATAAACCCACTGCCTGAATCCCAGCCCAATACTCGCGGCCCAGCCTTCTTTTTTCAGCCCACTCCGCCCCAGTCCAACAAATTGGATTGGGCTTCCCATCATGGCCTGGGCGGCTGGGCCTGCTCCCTGCTTGATGCCGTCTGCTGCGTTTGGTCTGGTGGGCTGGTGGCCTCTTCAGACTTCAAGACTTCAACAACTCGACCCACTGTCGTCTGCGACCTAACCCTAGCGGCCTATCGAATTGACGGAATCGCGGCAAACTGCAAAGGGAAAGGGAAGGGGAACTGTCCGACGCACTTGCAGCGACTGCCGAATGCGACTCCTCCTCCACTGCCCGAGCACGACAAAGTCGACAGCCCGACCTGAGTGCTAAGAGTGAGAGAGGATGCTTCGTCTTCCTCTCGACTCGATCCTCACCCTCGCTGCTCGCCACCAGGCACCGGTCTCCGGCTCTCCGCCTCCTGCAATCCCACCCAGTGACCTAGACCCAGGCAAGCACCCGTCGACCGTCGAGTCTCCTCCGGACTCCGGCCGCCACTCAATCTCAATCTTCTGCCGACTCCGACGACACTCGGCACTCGCCTCCTCTACTCCTACACTCCAACTCCGAAGTCAGACTCCAAACTTCCAAAGTATAAAAAATGGTTGGGTAAGCAGCCAGCCCCATGCCAAATTGCAGCAGTGAGCAGCCTGCCCCATGCCAAATTTCTAGTTCCAGCGAAACAAACTAGAAGGCAGCAGGCAAAAATGGTTAGGCAGCAACTGTAGATTTTGGTTCAGGGCATTAAAACCGAACCGATCCGAACCGAATTATAGCTCGGTTCGAATTCGGTTGGGGTGCTGGTTACATCGGAAATTTGGCATGTCCTGGTTCGGTTCGGTTCAAACCAAACCGACCGAACGCCCACCCCTGCTTTTCACCTCTCCTCCTGCGCTACCGTATCAATGCAGAGCCTCTCCCGGCGACTCCACGGGAAGATGTTCTTTTGGCGAAAGGTCCAAGCTGGAGTCCTCCACACTCGAGAAGAAAATCGCCAGCTGGGATAAAGTATCAGAAGGAGAGTGAAGAGGAAGAAGAGGGTGGCCACAACCCACAAGGAGTCATCAATTCCATCAGATGATCCTCCTACCAAACCCCGATCAAACTTCGCTTTGGTCCCAACCCAGTCCATTTTGCTCTTACCCGCCACAAGAAGTCATCAATTCTTGGGGAGCTAATGTCCTGCCTCGACCCCATCGACAAACGACAACTTCCGCCTCTCTCCTCTTCCTCCATCCCGAATGGACCCAGTTAATGAAATCACCCCTTTCTCCAAACCGAACTTCCCTAAGCCTCCATCGCCACAATAGAAACCGCAAAAGGAATCCTCGAGTTTGATTTTTGATGGAGGGATTCGAGGAGTTGTTCCCTCTCAACGAGGAAAATAGAGGAAAAATGATGCTAGGCATTCGCCGCCTTCAGATCTAGGTCTCTGTCGAAGAAAAATGAAGGAAAAGGGCAGTGGTACCTTTTGGTACTTATTGTGGCGGCGTCCGCAATTATTGCGACGACCGGTTGAGGCATCATCTGAGCTGGTTGTTGAACGAATGGCAAGAAAAATGAAGAACTAGAGAGAATAATTTTCAGATTTGGAAAAGAAAGTGGATAGGTCCTTATTTTGTTTGAGTAGGTCGGTTTATGGGTCGGTTCGGGAGTTGTGTTTGCTGGGGTAAGGTGACATGGCGATTTTTAATGACGTGGCATGTCAGGTTTCCCCAATTTTGGGTTAAATGAGGTTGACTAGACGATTCTGTCTGCCACGTCAGCACATAATGATCTCAATTAGCGGAGACAGATGGAGACTAACGGAGAGTGTCCGAACTTGGACTGTTTTACTAAATTTAGTGACCACGAACAATATTAAATATTCTCAGTGACTAAACATGAACGTTTTTAGTAATCCTAGTGACCAACGATGCAATTTACCCATTCTTTTTCTAATCCATTTTCGACTTTTGGGTGAACGCAAAAAATCTCTTTATTCCTGGATTGTTTTCCCCGTTGAATCAGTTTATTGTATTGCTCAATGAAAAAACCGATACAACGAAGAAGGATTAGAAAGATCCTGGATGAGTCCAACTCCCACTACCTATAATTGACTACTTATCGGAAAAGACAAGCGGAGTTCTACTAGTGTTGTCTGTATTGCTTTATTACCAGTAGCTATATACTACAAATCCGCCTTCAACATATCAACAACCTTCTCTGGATCCCTACGAACTAAGCCATGGACAACAACACATCTTTCCTTCCACACAAACGAAATCAGCATACACCAGAGCAAAGCGTGCACCTGGCCTGTTCGAGTATTACTGCTAGCAACAATAGCAACTTGCAACATGTTGTCCCAGTCTCGATGAGCAAATAGTCGACATTTCATAAGAGATGCTAACCTGCCACTCCACATAAAGGGCACGAGGCATCCACAATTTCCCCCCATTTCTGTAACTTGTCTCTCGTGAAAATGGCGTATTTGTTCAAGATCCAAGCCAGCAGATTATATCGCGGAGGACAAGTCTTGCACCAAATAAGCTTGTGCCATGTAACTTCTTGCGCCTTAACTCGTAGTGATTCCCAGACTTCATGACCGAGTAGACCATCATCGTCTTAGATCCCCAATATATCACATCATTATGCTTCCGCATCCATGGACGAATTAGAGAGCGTAACTTGAGCAGCCTACGCCATGTCCATGAATTACTATATTGAACTTTTAAAGACCATAGATCTCCCTATTTACTCTTATATGCATTCATCCAAGCCACGCACAGAGTCCCTGAGTTCAACAAGAAAAGCCAGAGCATGCAGATAGTGCTAGCCTGATTCTGTGCTAGGAGATCCTTCACCCCCAAACCACCCTATGCTTTTGGAAGTGCAATTGACTCCCATGGCACCTTTGCCTTCCCCTCATCACTGCCATGCCACAAAAACTGCGAGCAGACCTTCTGTACTCGTTTAAGGACTTGTTTGGGAAGAACAAACGGTTTCATCCAATATTGAAGTATCCCTAACAGCACTGAGTTAAGGAGCTAAAGACAACCTGCATAAGCCAACTTCTTTCCCCTCCAAGGTTTAATCCGCTTGGTGATCTTGTCCACTAGAATGTCTACCTCTTTATAGAATCATTTCCCAGTTATGAGAGGTAAGCCCAAGTACCTTACTGGCAAGCAGCCTTCCTGAAACCCTGTTAGACTCACGGAATTATTCTTGTACTTGACTGACTCCCCCCCCCCCCCCCCCCCCCCCAAAGTAAATCTCGCACTTAGCTGGATTACTTTTGAGACCAGATAGTTGATAAAAGTGTTGTAGAATCATCTTAACCTGAAGTATAGATTGACCAGAACCAGTAGTAAAAACAAGGATATCATCCGCAAAGCACATATGATTAAAGCCAACTTTCTTACACTGCGTATGATGAGGGAGTAAACCAGATTGACTAGCTTGTGTCAACAGTGTAGACAGCAGTGGAATTGACCCCACTAGGAAGTTTACCTAATTTAAAGAAGTCAAGAACCCCTTTGGTTTACATCAGCACCTATGATATGCCATGTTTGCTTGTAAAATCCTGCTGAGAAACCATCGGGGCCAGGTGCCTTTTGAACATTCATGTCAAATACCACTTGTCTCACCTCTTCAGTTGTTACTTCTCGAACAAGTAGCTCACAATCAGCTTCGAGCAGTTTTTGCCTAACCAAACACCCCAATTCTTCTTTGCAGGGCTTAATCTCCATATTTGCTTCTCCCAACAGCCTCGTATAGTATCCAACTGCTTCCTCAACTATCTGCTAAAATTGGTATAATTCCTTTCCAGTTTCTTTTACCAACTTCCTGATAACCCTTTTTGAATTTCTAATCTTCACTGCTTGATAAAAGAAAGCATAACTTTTGCCCTCAGCCGTTAGCCAAGAGAATCTAGATTTTTGCCAACAAAAGCTCTCATAAGCATATGTGAGTTTATCAAATAACTCATTTGTCAGCTTCAAAATTCTCAGCAATAGGATTCGAGAAAGCTCGAATTTGAGCCCTCATAATCTCATTTTCAGCAGTTTTCTACCTGGTCTTGGAGTTCTCCATAAAAATCTTTATTAAACTTCTTTAATGCCTTCTTGACTTTTTTCAACTTCTCTTGGACAATCTGTAAAGGAGTTCCAGAAACCTCCACCTGCGAAGCTACCTCCAAAATCCCCATAAAAAGGGGATGCTCTGCCCAAAATTCAAAATATTTGAATGGTTTGGGCAGGGATTTAACTGGTGCAGCTGTGCTAACCTGGACACCACAGTGATCCGAGAAGTTTGCAGGATACACCTCCATAGCACAATCCTTAAACTTTTCAACCCATTCCATGTTAACCAAGGCTCTATCCAGCTTTCGAGCAATAGGTCGATTCAACTGCCTGTTTGTCCAGGTGAACTGAGGCCCAATGGTTCTGTAGTCCAGAAACTCCATGTCCCCAATCCATATTAAAATCTGCCATGCTAGTAGTAGAAGATCTTTGATTAGAAGTTTCAAAAGGGACACGTACAGTGTTAAAGTCACCTCCCACTACCCAAGGATGTCCTCCAACCTTTAATTTTGCAATTTCTTTATAAGTAGATTGCCTTTCTGCCTCATCGTTGGCTGCATAAACTGTCGTTATGAAGAAGCTATCCTTATTTACATCCTCAACAAAATAGTGTACAAAATTCTTCCCAGGTTTAAGCTCTTGAAGCTTGATTGTTGGATCCCAAAATAACCGAACACGCCCAAGATTTGAATCAACACAGTGTTTAGACATTTCCCCCACCCATCAAACACTTCCTCAACAAATTGTTGTGGTTTAGCTACCCATTTGCCTTGCCCCTAGTTCGATGCACATTCACCCTTGACACCAAATAGATGACAAACATGACAGATAGGAGGGAGATTGCAATAGGAAACCCCGATGCGCAGTGACGAGTCATCATCTGGGCAAAATAATACGTGATCTGAGCATTCACTGTCAACTATGAGTTCCACCAAAACCTTGGCAAACCCATGCATGTCCCCATTCGAGTAGTATGATCAACCCCCAACGGGACCTCAATCCAGCTTGCAATCCTACTAAGACCCTGGTAATCAATATATTCTAATGGAACATTCGACAAGTCCACCCAAATTGGCAGAGCTTTCCTTCCTAAATCTTCAAAACTAATACCTGAAATCCATGGCTGAAGATAAAGCAAATTGTTAAAGTAGAACCACAGACCATTATCAAGAATCCATTCACAAACCTTCTGATTTGGCAACTGAATCAACAGTATCTTATCGTAGAGCAAGGAAACCTTGACCAAACCATCACGTCCCCAAAGCTTATTTTCCCAGCGACGCAACAAGTAGAGTGCTGGCGGATCTTGCAAAAATAATCTCACTAAACTGTTTTCCATCTCACCGCCCCTGCCTCACGCACTGCTTTAGGCATCCGTGACTCTCCTTTGACAATTTTTGGCGGAATATATGTAAGGCAGTTGGCCTCAGAGATGCCGAATAGCGATGCCCAGGGTTTCGCAGGGATCCCCCGAGTGATGACACCTCCGCTGCCGGGATTGTAACCGCTGCGCTTGTCTAACACATAAGAAAAGAAAAAGAGGAGTAAGAGAGCTAAAAAACTTTTCCAAAATCATATACTTCTAAAAAAAATCATACTTGCACTAAATTTTTTCAAAATACATATTTTTCTGGGTGTTTCACACAATGTTGAGTGATTTTAGTACTGGTTTGCTGGAAATAAAAGCATCAGGTTGCTACCAGAAATACATACGCGATTATGGTACTTGTTCGACGGTGACTACCCAAATCTATACCATTCACTCTATTTTACTATATTTTTAACTTAACGGTGAAGATTAAATTAAGGATGTTTTTGGAAATAAAAAAAATAGCACACTTGATTACTCTATATATTATACCTAAACCATACTGCACCCTATATCTCTCCAATCTCCACACCATCCCTCCGCCCCTCTCCTCCCTTCCTCCCCACCGACGTTGTACCTACCGCCTGCTCCCTCCTCTCCCCCTCGTAGCCACACCACCCACCCCTAAGTCTCTAACCCCTCCCCTGCTCCCAGGGGCGGAGCTACATTGAAGCCGGGGTGGGCCCCGGCCCCCCGGGATTAGTCCCGGCCCCTAGGACCTTAAGTATATTTAGTAGAAAATTTATAAGTAAAGTTTGTTCTGTAAATTTTATCAACTAATATCTTATGCTCTAATGGTAGACAACCTTTACTTGTGCTCAGAGCACATGAGTTCGATTCCCATCTGCCAATTAATTTTGCTCTCCGTCTGCCATTCCCCAAACCAAACAGACACCTATTTAATTCTAATTCCCATTGTCATTCCCCAAAACCAAACAGAGATCTACTCCAATTTCCATTTAAATCAAACAGAGATCTATTCCAATTCCCATTTACGTTGGGATTCCCTATCCCCAACTGAAACCTTTCCTATCCCCATAATAATTCCAAGTCCCAACTTGAAATAGATACAAATCCTTATTTATTAGCCATCCTAGAAAGCCTAACCCTAATACTCTATTCCGCTAATTTTGTTGTCTTTCTTCCTCTGCTACAGCATCCAACGTGATAGGCAGCCAAAGAAAGAAACCATAGAAATAGAGACAATCACAACCTAGTTGTGCCATCAAAGACTGTAGGAGGCTCCGAAGCAGATGTAAGTGGCGGTGGCAGAATCTCTCCAACGCTGAGGTTTCATTGTTTTGTTTTTGGCTACAACTTGTTTAGTCTTTCAAACATTATTCTCCAAATAATAATAGCATATTATATTTTTCAGTGAATATGAAGAGGAAACAAAATACGATTGATTCCTTTTTTAAGAAAAAGGGAGAGATACAAGCTGAAAATCTTTTGCAAAGCGAACAAGAAAAAGATGTGGAAGAAGAGGTGGAAGAAGTAGTAGAAGAAGAGGAGGAGCAAGAAGAAATCCCTAGTTCAAGAGTTAAGGATCCATCTTTTGCTATAGTGGAACGAGATCCGGGTTTGCGAAATCCAATTTGGGCATATCCGCATGGCAAACAGGACGAGATTAGGCGAGCATATTTGACATCCGGTCCTCACCAAGTTAAACTTCCAAAATTTCCCAAGACTCGATTTGGTGATCATCTTCGCAGCTTTCAAGCCTCATGGTACAAAGAATTTCCTTGGATTGAATATTCGGAAACAAAAGATGCTGTTTATTGTCTGCCATGTTATCTCTTTACGGAAAAGCCGATCGCTGAATCTGGTTGGGACGTATTTACCAATGGAGGTTTTCGAAATTGGATAAAGGTTCATGGAAAGGATTGTTCTTTCCAAAAGCATATTGGGGACAAACCGAATTCTCATCATAATAATGCTGTGAGAAAACGTGATGCTTTGCTAGAACAATCTGGGCACATTGACAAAGCGATGGAGAGACAAACCTCTGAAGAAGTGAAGAAGAATATACTTCGTGTGAAATTTTCAATACAGGTTGCTCGTTTGTTAGCGTTGCAAGGGCATGCTTTCAGAGGCCACGATGAGTCTATTGAGTCAACTAATCGGGGCAACTTTATCGAGCATCTTCAATTTTTAGCCGATAACAATGAAGAAATAAATAGTGTGGTGTTAGATAATGCTCCATTGAATGCGAAGTACATATCGCCTGAGATTCAGAAGCAAATTCTGCATGTCTTGGCTAAGAAGGTAAGGACCCATATCTTTGAAGAAGTGGGAGATTCTAAATTTTCAATAATTGTGGATGAGGCAAGTGACGAAAGCAATCATGAACAAATGGCGATTGTTCTTCGCTTCGTTGATGCTAAAGGGTTTATACAAGAGCGCTTCTTTGATATTATTCATGTGGAAGATACAACATCAAAGACTTTGTATTCTGCAATCCGCTCAGCTCTTTCTTTCAATAAGTTCCCAATTCACAATCTTCGTGGACAAGGATATGATGGTGCTAGTAACATGCGTGGTGAGTGGAATGGGTTGCAAGCATTATTTTTGAAGGACTCTCCTCAAGCATATTATGTACACTATATGGCTCATCGTCTTCAGTTATCATTAGTTGCAGCTGCTAGAGATGTATTTTGGGTTCATGAGTTTTTCACACACTTGTCAAGCATCGTAACTACTGTTACTGGATATTGTAAGCGCCAAGATCAATTAGAAGCCGCAGAAGCATCCAAAAGTGCACTTCAGCTAGCGACAGGTGAAATCGAGACTGGAAAAGGTGCTAATCAGGTTAGTACTCTACAACGACCTAGTGATACTCGTTGGAGTTCACATTTGAGATCTATATCTAATCTTATCAGGTTGTATGGTTCAACTTGCAAAGTTTTAGAGAACATAATGAATGACGGAAGTAGCTCCAAAACTAAATGGGATGCTACTACAGCTTTAGAAAGAATGAAGTCTTTTGATTTTGTGTTCAATTTGTTGATGATGAAGAAAATATTGGGCACCACTGATATGCTTTGTGTGGCTTTGCAACGTAAGTCTCAAGACATCCTCAATGCAATTAGATTGGTGGAATCTACAAAAAAACTCTTTAGCGAAATTAGGGAGAAAGAGTGGGATTCTTTGCTGGCTGATGTCATTGCATTTTGCAAGAAACATGATATTGAGGCTCCTGATCTTAGTGCTCCATTTTTCAGAGGTCGATCCATTCGAAAGCGAGATGTTACAAATGAACATCATTACCATTATGATGTATTCAATGCTACAGTTGATGTTCAAATCGCAGAACTAGAGTCAAGGTTTAATGACAGAGTTGTGGAGCTACTGAAGTTGAGCTCAAGTTTGGTACCTAAAGTGGGTATAAGACGTTCGACATTACTGCTACTTGTAAGCTTGCAAAGGAGTATTATCCTCTTGATTTTTCAGAAGAGGAAATGGATACACTAGAGTTCCAGTTGGGGCTTTTCGGATTTGAAATTCCTAATCATTCTTCTTTACAGAAGCTATCGTCTATTTCTGAGTTATGTCAGGGATTAACAGAGACAGGATTATCAAATGACTTCTATCTTGTTGATAGGCTGATTCGTCTTCTCCTGACTCTTCCAGTTTCCACTGCTACAGGTGAACGTGCATTTTCGGCTATGAAGATAGTGAAGAATAGACTGCGAAACAAGATGAATGATGAATTTCTTGCTGATAGTTTAGTTATTTATATTGAAAGAGTGATAGCTAAAAGTTTTAGTTTAGATGCTATTTTGAGTGATTTCAATGATCTCAAAGAACGTCGTGTACTTCTAAAATAATTACACAATATTATGTTAGTTTTTTATTTAATTATTTTCGGCCCCTCCGGTCTCGAAATCCTGGCTCCGCCCCTGCCCGCTCTCCACTCCCTTTCCCTCTCACGCCACCCATAAGTCCATAACCCCCTCCCCCCGCCATCCCATGCTCCCTCCCTCCACCCAACGACCATCCATCCTCTCTCTCTCTCTCCCTCTTTCTCTCTCTACTCGACTTATAAAAGGAGCCGCCACCGTCCCGTTTATTGCAGTCCTCTCTCTGGAAGATAGCTGGGAAAGGTAAAAATCTAGAACTGTATTTTTTTTTGGTACTGGTTCATTTGTTTTGTTTTGTGAAGGGCTAAATTGCACGTTTGGTCACTCAAATTACATAAAATTTTCATGTTTGCCACCCAAATTACTTTTCTTTCTAATTCGCCACTAACTTTACGAATCATTTCACCATTAGTCACCGGTCGTTAGTCCCAGTTAAACTCAGTTAACTCCGTCTGTTTTTTGATGACGTGGCAAACGAAAGTGATGATTGGACCGTTAAATTAATGACATGTCAATTTAAAAAAATTAAAAATTCAAAAAATAGTTATTTTGCACTAGGATAGGAGTGGCCGCTACACCCTTTTCTTCTTCGCCCATTCCTTCACCGCCCGCTTCCCAAGAAGAATCTCCAACCCAAAAAAATCCACTATCCTGGGAGAAAATCAAACTGAGCCATACGTATATGGCACCATAGTGCTCAAAGAAAGTAACAAATAAAAAAAATCTCAAGCCACATGTTTGCGATTCAGATCGTAGTTGAGGAGAGAACAACTCCCTTTCGCGAGATCGAAGGCGCAGCTGAAGGAAGAAAA
This sequence comes from Linum tenue, assembly GCA_946122785.1. Lineage (NCBI taxonomy): Eukaryota > Viridiplantae > Streptophyta > Magnoliopsida > Malpighiales > Linaceae > Linum > Linum tenue. The sequence goes on along the minus strand of CAMGYJ010000004.1, from coordinate 49,873,477 downwards.
AGAAGACATCGACGATTGTCGTGGCTTTCTTCGCGAGACCCCAAATGAGCTTGGGGGGAAGGAAAAGAAGAAGACGGTGGTGGCCTCGGATATCTTCGAGATACCCTCAATCTCTAGATCCAGATGAATCTGATTGTGGAGAAAGCCCGAACGCGCTCTTATTGTCAACGGTGAAGAATCTAGAAGAAGGAACTCCCGCCAGTGGTGATTGTTGTTGTTGTCGATTGAGGGAGGAGAATGAGTCGCTAATCACCTGTCTCCAGTGTGAGTGCTACAGGTTAATGGAAGGAGGGTCACTAGTGTTTAAGGCAAATGCGTTTGGGGAGAAGAGGATTGAGTAAGATGATGTCGTTAGGGAGGATGGTGGAGACTTGGGCGAATTCGAGAGAGGTCTTGGCGACAGTGAGGGCAACAGAGTCGCCGTCGGAGTAGTGGATATAGGGGCAACGAAGAATAAGGTCGACGCCGAGGAGATCTGGATGCGACTTCATAAATTCATCGGGGGGAGAGAGTTTATGTCTTGACAGCTTTTAGGTTCATTGACGATTCATCTTCTACGTTCTGGGTTCTTAGGGTTCGTGTTTGAGGATTTTGATTATAATGAATTTTGGCTTCTTCTGCTTCTATTAATTGTTTTATGTGTTGTGCTTTATTACCATTCTTCTCAATATGAGGGTTTGTGTTTTCCAGTTCAAGGTTGGGGTTGGGGAAGGAGTAGAAGACGTTGGGTAGGTGGAGCCACTCCTATTTTTGTTTTATTTTATTATTATTTTTAAATTGACATGTCATTAAATTAATAGTCCAGTCAGATGTCCGTTTGCCACGTCATCAAAAAAACTGACGGAGTTAACGGAGTTTAACAGAGACTAACGGTCGGTGACTAATGGTGAAACGATTCATAAAGTTTGTGGCGAATAAGAAAGAAAAGTAATTCGGGTGGCAAACAAGAAATATATATGTAATTTGAGCGACCAAACGTGTAATTTAGCCTTTTATGAAGTGATATAGTTGCTGCAATGGTATTGTTTTGATTTCACAGTGGTAGTTGTATTGGTTGATTTTGGTATTGGTTTGACTATTGTATTTGTCTATATTGGTAGTTTCAGTGTAATGGTATATATTTATTTTTGTATTGGTATTAGTTTTCATAATTATATTGATTTATTTCTGCAATGGTATTGGTGTCTTCCGAAGTGGTAATGGTTGTCTAACGGATTGGTATTGATGTCTTATTTTATTTTTGCAGTGGTATTATTTTGACTCAACGAAAATAAGGAAAAGATTGAGGGAAAAAATGAAGGCGAGATCTGGCTGGAGATTGCGGAAGTGAGAGAAAGAGAGAGAAAATTGCAATTAATGTATTTTTGTAACTATCTCGAATGTAATTTATTAAAAAAGGAAATTAATAGATATTTTTTCTCATACCCAATTTTCTCTTAGTAACCATGGTGATTACTATTTTTGAGATATTAATAATATCTCGAATGTAATTTATAGTAATCACCATAATCACTCCCGATAATTCACCTAAATCACACTTTAAATGACCGTGATATGGGTGAAATTACTTTAATCTCCAACAAATCGGAATCAAATCACTGAACATTACAACTATCTCAAATTTGTGTATTTTGCAAGGTTGTCAACCCGCGACTTGACCCGAACCCGCTCTTGAAAACGGGCTAGAACAACCCATTTGTGAGTTAGCCCGAAAATGGTTAAACCCGGGAAAATCCGATCAAAGCCGGAAAAACCCGGGCTGTTGGCCCATCCAAGCTGGTCAGCGGGCTCATGTTATGAAGTGTCGTTGAATTTTTACTATATAGAATTTAAGTTGATGTTTTTAAGTGTGTTGGAGTTTAAGTATTGTTGTATTTTTTCTATGTTAGATTCAAGAAAAGTATAATATAATTACTCTTTTCATATTTCCGAGCTAAATTGGGTAACCTATTAACTTTTGACCCACTAAATCAACCGAACCTTGGTCGACCCGCGGGTTGACAACCTTGATATTTTGGGATTATTGTTTATAGTAAGTTTCGCATTTTGGGAAATAAATCCTTTATATTCTTTGGCCGTAATCCCGGCAAAAAAAAAAAAAATTCAAGGATCCGATTCCGATCGTGTTAATACATTACCTTCTCTCCCCCTCTATAAAAAGAAGGAACGGTCCCCGACTCTCCGGATTTCTCCAATCATCAGTTTTTGGGCTAGGTCTGGGAAAGGGGGGAAAATTCTAGGTTTAGCGAACTCTTCACCATGGATCTTTGGCTGAGGTCTCTGAAAAGCAAGGCGATCCAGCTCTTGGTCACTGAGATCGACTCCGTGTTCTTGGAATTCGGTTTCGTCGGTTACCATACTGTCGATCAAAAAAATTTCCTCGACTGCCGGAATTCCACACTCTCGGTCTCTTACACCCTTCCTGCCCTGAATGACCAGACGAAGAACAAAGTGCCGCCGTCGGTACAAGTAAAATTCCAGCCATTGGGTAACTTCCTGGTGATTTGCGGCTCTCTGGCCCGGGAAAACGGTTCGCCTCTGCGCAAGCTGATCTTCAACAAGGCCGGAGCATTCGCGTCGGTTATCACCAGTGGAGACGTTACGGAGTTTCGCAGAACGATCAAGGACGGGCTCTGTTTCCCATTGCTGATCGACATCACGGAGGAGGCAGGGCTGCCTGTGCCCAACTGCTTCTCCACCCTCCCGGACGAGCTCAAGCTCGGGATCATGGCGCTGCTGCCGGCGGAGGCCCTGGCGAGGATGGAATGCGTGTGCGCTGGCCTCCGGAGCCTGTCCGCCTCCAGCAATCAGCTGTGGGAGGCCAAATACTGCGAGGTGTTCGGCAAGGTCGTCGTGGTGGCGGAAGCAGGGTCGAGTTCTTTTGTGGAGAAGAATTGGAGGAAGCGGTTCGCCAGGAGAGCGGAGAAGAAGAGGAAGCTTGCCAAAGAGCAAGAGGAGAAGACGGGTTTGCTTCTTGGGAAGCGTGCGAGATGGATGAGAGATTATTATATCAAGTCGAAGCGAGGGGTGAGGGGATATTAACAATGCAGGAGTTTAGGTTTGGCTTGCTGGTAAGACATCGTCCTCGCACTGAGAAAGTTGAACATTATATTGCCTGTGGTTCAATGTTCACAGTTCTGGTGTGTCCTTTGTCATGGAAAGTCTCATTTTTGCGAATCTGGATAATTTGGTTATTTCCAGTCTTTTCTATGTATTCTTGCTGTCTTAGTTGCGGGTCACGATGGCTTCTGTGTGACTACCTTTTTGTTCAGGACTCCATTGTCACGTTATACTGACATGATTGATACAGAACTTGTAAGTTGTAAGTGCTAACGTGATTGAAGAAATGAAAGGGAAAAATGTTTTGAACATAATTCATACGACTTGACTTGATCAAACAACTAGTTCATCATGATCCTTCCATGGTTGATGCAGACTTGTAGGTGCTGCAACCAGGCAGGTGTCTATGTGGATTGTGGAAGCTGATGAAGATGAATTACGACTTGTCCATCGACAGGAGATTCCCCTGAGAAGTTATAATCGAGCCTAGTAGCTGAAATCTGCAAGGACGGAAGAGCCAGAATACTTCAACGATGAGTTCCAACGAAGAACATTCATAGGCAAAATCCATTGTTAATTTGTTATACATGCAATATCTAACTTGCTGCAATTTGCTGTCTGAAAACTCATATAGCGATTTCTGTTTTTATCCCCTACAACTGGCATTATCAGCTGCCATGTGGACAGTCGTTTTAGAAAGGTATTTAGTCTGACAGGATTCCTACACTGGCATTATCAGCTAGCATGTAGACAGTGTTATGAAGCTTTTCTTTCTCAGTATTTTCAACTCTCAAGGTTCTGGTCGGCGTTGAAAATACTGCAATTCGTTTTTTTACCTATCGCCATTAACTGCTATCCGGATCCAAATGCTTACACGGTTGGCTCGATAGAATCAGTTAAAATTTTATTTTAAAAGAATCCATGATTGATTGAAAATGAAAAGAAAAACGTTCTGCAATTTAGCTTTATAGTTTCCGTATAATCCTGACCTGATCTCTCTGGATGCGTGGCCTTCCTATGGCTTGTTCTTGTTCTGGGTTACTCTCAGACTTCCATCATCTTGCTTCTTTATGGGTTGGTGACATTCTTCGTTGTAGTATTTGTTTCACAGTATGTGCTGTTCTACATCAAAGAAACAGTGGTGATGAATCATCAGCTGCCTCCATGTTTGGTCCAGTTCTTATGCCACTTGTTCACTATAAGACGCTCTTCGATTATCAGATATCTCTTGCTCCTTGCCACGGAAATTTATACAGTGGATCCTGGTACTGTTGATACACATTGAAATCAACTTCCCCCAATATGGAAAGGTATGGCTACTTTGTTCTGATTAGTCTCTCTGGCTTCAGATTCTTCTGCTTTGCTTCTTCCTTCTGCTGATTGAAGTCCCGTGTTTATGTTTACGCTTTCTTTGTTGCCTATTTCATTAAGGGGAGAATAATCTCGGAATTATGAGCGATCTATTTGGGATGAAATTTGTGGAACGGATCGTGATAAGTGGTGCAACCAGAGGAAGCTTGCCAGTCATGAATTCTCAGGGATTTCAGTACTAAATGCTTTCAGGGTCCACGCGGCAAAGTTGGTTAGGAAGATCACTGTTGCAGCAGCAGCAGGTGCGGAGACGGTAGATTTGCAGGTTGATTTTCACTGTGTGGTTTCAGAAACTAAGATATGCTCGAAGCTGGAAAAGCAAACAGATTATACTTTTCACAAAAGCCCCGGGAACTTGTGCTTTTTTTTGGTCGAAGTTCCTTACTTTGCTGCACAAGTTGTTGCTTCATTTTCATATGTAGGATATGCTAATGTAATCAAGGTGAGATTTGGGATGGAACTAAATGCTTTCACTGGAGCAGACGACCTCGGACAGCAATTCACCAGAGCATATGAATTGTTACTATCCAACACTAAATTCGGAATGCCAATGAAGGCCCAAAAGTCGACATCAGCCTAACAAGAAACAGGCGCCAAATTTGCAGTTCAAGAACTACAACTTCCCACGTTACAACGCACGTGGGACGGTTAATTTAACTAACTTGTACGTCTGATGGTGAAGTCAGCTTGACCAATTCTTTGACCAGCGAATCCAAATCCTCGGCCGAACTCCCGCCATCTCCAACGGCCTCCACCGCCGCCCGGCTCAGCTCCTTTGCCCGCTTCCTCTCCTCCCGGCCCTCCTCCGCCATCAGCTCCGCCAGCTGCCGCGCCAGCTCGTCCGGGTCGGGCACCGAGCTCTTCCCTTCGCACACCCTCACCCCGATCTTCACCTCCTCCACCAGCAGCGTCGCGTCGACGAACTGGTCCGCTCCCATCGGCCACGTCAGCATCGGCACCCCGGCCACGCTCCCTTCCAGCACCGAGTTCCACCCGCAGTGAGTCAGGAACGCGCCCACGGCCCGGTGACCCAGTATCGTCACCTGCGGGGCCCACCCCCGAATCACCACGCCCTTTCCCGCCACCCGATCCTCGAACTCCCTCGCCACGTGTCCCCCTCCCCCGCCCTTCACGCTCCACACGAAGCGGACCCCACTCCTCTCCAATCCCAAAGCCAGAGCCGCCGTCTGATCTTCCGTCAGCACGGCCTCGCTCCCGAAGCAGACGTACACGACTCCGTCATCGGGACACGTGTCCAGCCACGCCTCGAGGTCGGCAACCGAGACAGAGCTGGCCCCACCTCGATCCTTCCCCCGATTACCTTCATCGGGAGGAGGGAGTATAGGTCCGACCGCCCACACCCGATCGTGCCCCAATTCCTTCCTCAAATAGTCCAAATACTTGGATTCCAATCCGCGGAACGAATTGAAAACAGCCCCCCAGCTTTCCATATCGGCGAGAAACCCGTCCCTGACGAATTCGGAAACAGAGTCGCCGGCGACGAAAGAGCGGTACATCGGGGAGAGCTGGGAGGAGGGCCAAGTGGGGGAATTGGGGAGGTTGGTGAAGGTGAATGGAGAATCGGGGTTTTCCGGGAGGCTGGGCATATATCGCCAGAGGGAGTAGATGACGGACAAGGCGACGGCGGCGGAAGGGGAGAAGACGACTCGAGGGATGCCGAGGTCGGCGGCGAGGCGGTGGGTCCAGCCGAGGAACATGTCGGAGATGATGGCGGAGGGAGGGGAATTGGTGGAGCGGAACCAGGTGAGGAGAGGGGAGCGGAGGTCGCCGAGGGCGGCCATCATGAGGAGCTGGGCGCCGGAGCTGGGCGGCGGGAAGTCCTTGGTGTTCTCGACGCCGGGAGGGATGGAAGGGTGGGGAGGGAAAGGGAGGGTGAGGGATTGGATGACGGTGGGAGGGTGGCGGGAGAGGAGCGGCTGGAGGAGCGGGAGGTTTTTGGGGGTGACGAGGATGGTGATCTTGAGACGGCCGGCGCTGCGGACGGCGAGGTGGTGGGTGAAGTCGAGGAGAGGGATTAAGTGGCCTTGTGCTGGGTAAGGGAAGACGAGCACGTGCACCGGTTCGTTTGATTTGTCGGTGGTGGCCGCCATGGCGGTGTTGTTTTTTTGGAGAAGGAGGAAGAAGATGGGGATGGAAAGAATGGTCGAGGCAGGGGGATTGTGGATGCGTATAATTGGAGATCCGAATTTATGGGGATCGTTTTTCTAATTGGGTAAAGTACAGCAGGGAGAAGGAAAGGGAGTCGTTTTTTGATTGGGTTAATACCATAAAGAGTAGAGGGGCTTTGTACATTCAAATAGTAGGGCAATCTGGAAAATCTTATCTATTGAAATGAAAAAGGACGATAAAATACTTGTTGGCCGCAAATATCGGTCTTCATCAATAGTCATAATCCCATATCTCTGGTTTTCAGCGCCCATAATTAATTAAAGGTGGTTTGGAAGTTGTATTGTTTAGAGTTGTGTTTGTTGAATACATGTCTTGTCCACAATACAATATTTGGAAGTGTCAAAATGTAAAACAATGCATGCATTGTTTTCAGTAGGCCCAGCAACAATCACAAAAAATGATGCATTTCAACTAAAAGTTGAGATTGTTGGTTTTAGATTTGTGTCAACTTTTTCTTTCCATTATTATCCCTATAATTTGTTTTTTTATTCTAAAAGTTGAGGGTAAATGTGACATTTTCCATAAAAGTAACTTCATGTAAATCAATTCATAAAGTAGAATCTCGACAATCAAACAATGTGTTGTTAAAATGCATCCATTGTATCAATACATGCATTTATATTATGGTGATTAATTACAATACAACTATTTAACATTCGCAACTTCCATACGACCCCTAAGAAGCTAAATTTACTCTCTATACTTGAGTTGAAAGCTCTCAAATGACTTAACACACACGATACATGACTAAAGTGCAACAATTCATATCTTAAAGGACTTGCTTTGAACTTTGGCAAACAACAAATTTTTTATTTACACGGACTAATTTGCATTTCCGCCACCAAGTCCCTTATAATTACAACTTCTTCCTGAAAATCCAAAAAAAAAACTGATGAGAGCTCCTCTCTCCTCTCTCCTCATTCTGTGTGCCTGGTTTAGCCGTTGCCTCTAGGCGGCACTGATCGCCTTCCTCTCGGCTAGCTTACGCAACTAGACGCTTTTCTGCATGATGAAGGAAAGGCCGGCCGGTGGGAGATTGTACGGACTCAACCGGAAATGTCGGTCGGCTATGCAGGGGCCCTCGACGGTGAGGCCAAAGTGCACAAAAAACCGATTCAAGATCCATAGACGGATACTCTTAAGTTCGGGCAAAAAAAAAAAAAAGGAGATTTACAGCTCTGAGTGACGAAATAGAGCTCTCCGAAGTTGTTTCAGTGAAACGGTGCAGAAGAGTGGCACTGAAGGGGTGGCGTTTTTGGCTTCCCCCTTCGTCTGTTCGGGATGGGGTTTTCTCGTCTTCTGGTTTGATCCCTTTGAAGGACGAACAACAACCTGAACCCGTAATGGGACTAAAACAAACAATTCGCGGATCTAACTGCGATCAACCCTTCGGGGAAGATGGGCCTGTACCGCCGTCAAAAGATGGGCTGAGTATAAGTACAGTGAACCCAGACTGTTGCTCCGGCAACGTTTTCCGATCGAAACTGACTCAGGCCGACTTGGCTTCAAAAACCCGATTTAATCAAATCGTAACGGTGGGACAAAGATTCGGCCATGAATCCCCGGTATTGGGGGGCGGGATGCTGCTCGGCATTATCTCGTCTAGAAAACAAAAAAAAATCAAAAACTATTCAAAAACTAGAGAATCCGATCATAACTGACTTTGGGATTCCTAGTCTGTTTAGACTTCTAAGAGAGGGATCTGAATGGCAAATTGGGCGGCCCTTAAAAGGAGCTCATTCTCCTACTGTCTCGTACAACTCTGTTCCTCATCCCTGGTGTCGCTTAGCTGAAACATTCAGAGACAACGAAAGACGAGAGGTGCCGCTGCAATCCATAACTGCCACCGAGACTCTCACAGGTATAATGAATAAATCTCTAATTTCATTCCCCTGTGCTAGTAACTCTCTTAACCCCTCTCCGCCGTCTAGTATTTTCCCCTCTTCCTGCTATGTGTCGTGGCTGAGATATGTTCAGGAGACCACAAGTTTGGCTTTGAGCCCTCCGTTGTTTGATCCTCCCTCTCTTTTACAGGGGTTAACAATGGCTCGCGCAGCTAACGATCAGGTTGTCGAGTTCTCCCTGGAGGAAGTTCAGTCAACGAAATTCCGTGCATCCCGGACGCTGCTGGGACGTATGTTTACGGAGAGCCAGCTCACAATCATGGAGATCAGGGAGGAGATGCTTGAGGCCTGGCAAATTAGGGGTCAACTACGGGTCAGCCGTACCAAACATGGGCTGCTGGAAATCGTTTTACCAAGTGAAGAAGCCAAAATTTGGATCTTGAAACGGACCCCCTGGGTGATCAAGGATAAACTGATAAATCTTCGCTCTTGAACGCCAATGATTAGTAAGCAAATCTTTGACGATCTTGCTATTGCCCCCTTCCGCATTCAGCTTTGGGATGTGATAGAAGATTGTTGTACTAAACAATTCGGCCAGAAAATTGTGGCTCCAACTATTGGCCAAGTCTTAGAAACTGGGGTTTTTGCCTGCAAGGACACGGGGGAAAGCTTCATGAAAGTTCGGGCTCTGGTTGATTTCTCGAAGCCTTTGAGGTCTCAACTCATGACAGTTAGTAAAGACCTTGATGGCTTCTGGGTTCGATTGAAATATGAATTTCTCCCCACATTTCGCTATCACTGTGGTCGTTTGGGGCATTCACGTCGTGACTGTTCTTTCGATCCTCCAATTGGTAAGGAGAAATTCGGTCCCCACATGTCTACGAGAAATCTTGGGCGCAAATTTACGATGATATGGAGGGGAATACAAGCTTCAAAGGAAATCGTGGTACAGTCTGGATCAACAGGCATGTCCGACAGCAAGTGGACGGAGCTGGAAATCCAAACAAAGGCCGTGGGCCTGTCATCCAGTTGGGTGAGACGGAAAGAAAAAATCGAGGCCCATTTCGGGCGACTGGGCAGGCCCACAATCGTGAGGTGGAAAACCCGAAGCCCACCTTGCCTGAGCCTATATCTAAGCCCGGGACCACACTCCCTAGTCCAAGGGGGTTTCCATTCTGCAAATCACCTGTCCCCCGCTTTAATGGTGGGCCTCGTAAAGTGCAGCAGTGAAGCCCAGCGGGAGGTCATGCTCGCCCACTTGAACCCGGCAGCAGAAGCAGACCGATGAAGGCCCATCGTCGGGAAGGTGGATCGACCCACTCCACTGCCCAGGCTATCCCTGAAGTACCCTCGGAGATGCAGACTATGCTGGAGCAAACGAGGCGACGTCGCCTGATCCTGGAAGACGACTCGGATGATGATGAGATCAATCTGGTCCATGCTGCATCCCCTGTGTCGAGCAGGGAAAAGGAAGGCACTCTGCACCAAGTCCAGGAGGGCAGGTCTGGCAATGATGGGGGTAATCGTCCAATTATGGGGGATGAAGCTGACTCACAAATGAAGACAAAGGCTGGGGCTTCTAGTAGTCTGCCAAATCAGCTGCGCAATGCACAAAAACCTCCTTTGCTGACTTCTGTTAAGCGTAAAGGTAGGCTTACACGTGGAGGCCCTCCCCTGGTTGCGAGAGCTTATAAAATGAAAACTCATGGCATCGGCAGTAAGGGTGCCCAGGAGGACAGCTCCTCCCCGGGCAGGAGATCACCAACTGTCTTGTCAGATGGCAGGAAAGAGGGAAGTGGTGACATCCACAAAGAGGGACACGTTGTAGAAGACTCGGACTCCGAGGAAGAGGTGCTATGCTTTGAAATCAAGAAACGTGCACCTCAGAAGACCGAAAAGCTGTCAACCCGGATTCCCTCAAGCCGTGTCAGCAAAGTTGTGGCAGCCTTTGAAGCTGGCCTATCCTTGGTCCTTGAGGATAGAAAAGGAAGTAATGCTATTGAGAAGTTGCCTATTGCTGGTGATCCGGAGGTGTGGCAAGTAGAGGAGGTGACTGCCACTGGGTCGGGTCTGGATGAATATGGCTCTAACATGCCGCATCCGGCCTTTGATTCTTGTAAGCGTTCGTTGGAGCTTGTCGAAGGGGATATGGATGGTGCCCCTAGTCCGAAGAAACAATTTGTGGAAGCTGATGAAGTCTCTGTTCAGGTGGAGGTAGCCAGCCTTGATTGGCCCCCATTGGTTAAATGAAACTACTAGCCTGGAATGTGAGAGGAATTGGGCCATCCCTCACATTCCAAACTGCTGTCGGTCTAGTTCGTTCCAATAAATCGGATCTTGTGTTTTTTGCGGAAACACGGTCGAGACGGAGAGTAGTTTCCCGCCGTTTGCGCGGGCTAGGATTTGAATCTTCTTGTTGTTTTTTTTGTTGATGCTATTGATGCTTCTGGAGTGTTAGTTGTAGCCTGGTCTCCTGAAGTTTCGGCTTCGGTGTTTTTTCATTCGAATTTCTGTGTTTGTGTTCAAGTTAATGAAATGGATTTCTCGTACGTCGCGATCTTTGTTTATTTTAGCTGTAATGTGGCCTTCCGTGCTGCCCAGTTGGAGCAGCTCCAGGCTGTATGCACTGATATCCAGCTTCCCTATGTTATATTGGGTGATTTTAATACGACTCTCCATGAGGGCGAAAAGGATGGTGGTAACCAATGGAATGCTGCGCAGGCTCTCGGGCTCCATAATTTTGTTCAAAACCTGGGGCTTATAGACCCTGGCTACCAAGGGGATCTTTTTACGTGGACGAACAAGCGGATGGGGGCGCTTGTATTCGGGAGAGACTAAACAGGGCTCTGTGCTCCCAATCATGGCTTGATCGCTTCCCGGATACCCTGGTTAAACATTTTACGGATCAGGGATCGGATCATCGGGCGATCCTCCTCTCTGATAAGCCATATGTTCGTCATACTCGGCCCCTGTTCCGGTTTGATGCCCGTTGGGCTGATAACCCTGAAGTAAGGGCAATGGTCTCTTATGTTTGGCAGGAGGAAATCCAAGGGACGCCAATGTTTCGTCTTTGGGAACGCCTTAAGAAACTTCGTCATCTTTTATATGACTGGAGTAGAGCGGGTACCACAAATTCCCTACGTAACATCAGAACTCCCCAAAGTGAAATAGAGCGTATCAAGCTCATTCACCCTATTGATTGGGATGAGATCTGCCGTCTCTAAATCAATTTGACTAGACAATGGGAAGCGGAGGAAGTTTACTGGAAGTAGAAGTCTAGAGTCAATTGGCTAAAGAAAGGGGATAAAAATACGCCGTATTTCCATACGGTGACTCGAACTCGGCGTAAACGAAACTTTGTGGTTGGGTTGAGAAAGGATAGTGGTGAGTGGGTCACTGATGAAAAAGGGAAAGCGGACATAGCAACTTCTTACTATGGCCATCTTTTTACGACTGAGAATCAGGTCCTGAATATGAGGGAGCGGGTGGCTGCTCTGCCTATCGCCCGCAGTGTTACCCCAGAAATGAATGTTGACCTAACAACTGCTGTCCTCCCAGCTGAGGTTCGTCGAACTGTCTTTGCAATGGGATCTAAGCAAGATCCGGGATCAGATGGTTTCACGAGTAAATTCTTCAAGGCTTTCTGGGGGATTGTGGGTGATTCAGTGATTGACGCAGTATGCTCGTTTTTTACGACCAGTAAAATGCTCCGTAGTTTCAATCATACCTGGCTCACGTTAATTCGTAAAGTAGATAATGTCGAGTCTATGAAGTAGTTACGCCCAATCAGTTTATGCCAATTCGTGTATAAAGTTATAACTAAAATTTTGGCTGAATGATTAGCATGTCTCTTGCCACGAATTGTTTCGGAGGGACAGAATGCGTTCATTCGAGAGCGGCAAATTGTTGAGAATATCCTCCTTGGCCATGAGTTGATGCATTACTTGAAAATCAAAAAACAAGGGAAGAAAGGGTACATGGCTCCTAAGGTTGACGTGGAAAAGGCCTATGATAGAGTTTAATGGCCGTTTCTTCTTGCGCTTTTGGATAAGATGGGTTTCAATTCAGTTTGGCGGGATTGGATTCATGAATGCATCCGCTCTTCGTCGTTTTCAGTTCTGATGACCGGTACTCCGTCTGGATACTTCATTCCTACCAGGGGGTTACGCCAAGGTGATCCTTTATCTCCTCTTTTGTTTGTGCTGTGCACAGAGGGATTCGCGGCTCTTTTGAATAAGGCTATCGCGGATAACCGGTTGGCAGGGGTCAAAGTGGCTCCGCGTGCCCCCCGAATCTCGCATTTGTTCTTTGCTGATGATTCTTACCTGTTCCTGCGTGGTACTCTCTAGGAATGTGAGAATTTGATTGAGGTTTTGAATGAATACGAGGAACTTAGTGGTCAGCGAGTCAATCTGGCTAAATCGGCAGTTTGCTTTAGTAAGAATATTGCTCTGCCTGATCAAGAGTTCCTAGCTGCGATTTTGGGCGTAGGGGTGCACGAGAACTATCTGGGGCTCCCTACTCTGATTGCGCGTTCTAAAATGGAGACTTTTCGGTATTGGAAGAAAAACTGTTGGCTAGGCTTCAGGGATGGAAGCAACGGACATTGTCTTGGGCAACTAAGGAGACTCTTATTAAATCTATTGCTTTGGCATTACCGCTGCATGTGATGTCCTGCTTCAAATTGCCTCTCTCGTTGTGTCGCCTTTTGGACAAACATGTGGCTCGCTTCTGGTGGGGTGACAATGAGAGCCATTCTCGAGTTCGGTGGGTGGCCTGGAGGGATATGTGTAGGTAGGGCTGGCTATTTGGACCGGGACCGGATGAAAAACCGGCAACCGGACCGTATAACCCGGACCGGGACCGGATAGTAAACAATCCAATCCAATTTTTGGGCTTAGATTTGAGGTAAAAAACCGGATAAAGACCGGATAAGAGAGCTCAACACCCAAAACTTAAGGGTAATTTGCATAAACGGTCACAAACCTTTGCACTTAGTACAAAACTTAACCAACTCCTCACCCTTTTAGGCCTTAGGCCACTCAAATTCCCACAATCTCAATATAAAATCAAGACCGAATTGGGACCGGACCGGGTCAAGACCGGACCAGATCAAGACCGGACTGTATCCAATCCAATCTTCGGTCCTTATATTTTCAAAAAAACCGGACTGGACTGGATCAATTTGGGCCAATTTAACCGGACCGGACCGTATAGCCACCCCTATGTGTAGGAGTAAACATGAGGGAGGGATGGGGTTTCGTCGGTTTGAGCATTTCAATCAAGCTCTGCTGGCCAAGATTGGATGGCGTATCATTATGGAACCTAACTCCCTGCTGGCCCAAGTCTATAAGGGTAAGTATTTCCCTTCCGGGTATTTTCTCACTGCTAGAGCTCGGTCTCGCCCGTCGTGGGGGTGGCAGAGCATCTTGTATGGGCGGGACTTACTGGATATGGGTCTCAAGTGGCAAATTGGGAATGGGCGGTCGTCGTCTCTGCTCTGATCCCCATGGATTCCTCAAATGAAACTTGATCCTCTGCGGTATAACCCTATGGTGCTACCGGAAGGGGGCGACCCTATAGTGGCTGAGGTGATTTGCCAAGGGGAGGGTCGTTGGTGTGAGCTCAAACTCAGTCAATGGTTTGACCCCTCTACTTGCCGTATTATAAAGTCTATTCCTTTGCCGCGACAGAACCTGGAGGATAGGTTGATCTGGCATAATACTCCGGATGGGGTGTTTTCGGTTAAGTCAGCCTATCACTTGGCCGTCTCTCTAGAACAGAGGAAAGGTCGGTGGAAGGCGTCTTTGAGCTGGATGGACAAGGCCAGTTGGATCCGTTTGTGGGACGCTAATCTCCCCCCTAAGCTTAAAGTGTTTGTTTGGCAGATCCTGAACCGGATCCACCCCACTTCGGAGGCCCTCATTGAGAGAAAAATCCTTGTTCATCCTCAGTGCCCGGTCTGTTGGGGTGGTCCACAAACCATGGAGCATTTGTTTCTCGATTGCCCGATTGCGTGTGCGCTTTGGGGTTATTCAGGGTTGGAGTATTTAGGAGAGGGGTTGCCTCGGCATACTTTCCCTCTGTTCCTTAAGAGGTTATTGGCCTTAGTCCCTCAACCCCAACTTCTTATGAGAGTTGTTTCTGTCCTATGGCGTATTTGGAGATCTCGGAATTGGGTGGTCTTCGAAGGCAAGCAGTATGGATTTCCGGCTTTGATGCGCCAGTTTTCCCAGCAGGTTGAGGAATGGGTGGGATTGCCAGTGGGGGCGCCCCCCCAGCCTCCTCTCCCCGAAATAAGTCAGGATGGACTGATGAATCCTACTGCTGGGATTGTGTGCCATTGGTATGGGGCTACTAGGAAGGGGTCTCATTCGGCAAGGGGGTGGGTTCTCTACGATGTGACGGGGAATGTTTTCCTGGCTAGTGGGGTCCAGTTCCCTGGGATTGATGAACCAGCTGTGGTGGAACTGCTTGTGCTCCGGGAGGCTGTTCTCTGGTGTTTGGCCCATGGATTCACAGAGGTAAGGTTCGAAGGGGGCGCTAAGGTGATCATTGATAAAATCAACAAGGCGGATATTCGAGATAACCAGCTGGGCGCGGTTCTGGAAGAAGTAGTGCATGTTGTTGGCGGTACCCCTAGTTTTAGTGTTCGGTTCATAGGTCGGCGTAGTAATAGGGCAGCCCATTTGGTGACTAGAAAAGCCCTCGCCTTGTACCGACTTTGAGTCGTTTGTTTGACTTCGAGCCTGGTTGATTTCCAGGATGTAACTATCTTTATTTTGAATCAATATATGATTATCTTTTGTCAAAAAAAAAAAAAAGTTACAACTTCTTCCTTTGAAAGTTCTATTAGAAAGTGAAAGCGAATATCAATATGTTTGCTCTTTCCATAAAGAATTGGATTCTCTTTGAAAACTTGATAGTGGAGCTATTGTTATAGAAGATCTTGGTTGCTTCTTCAACACTCCTCCCTCACCCTATTTTATTCGCAATTCTTCTTAGCCACATACGTTGAACACCACAATAGAAGGCATCAACAAATTTTGCTTCAATAGTTGACAATGTGACCACAAACTACTTCATCGAAGCCCAAGAAGAAGATCTTCCAGCAAGAAACTGTACCGCTGATTTTGAGTGATCTAAATTCTTAATAACTATCTCATTTTCTCCAGATCACTCATTTCAAATTCAGCTTTTATAGATGATTTGAACTGTTCAATAATTCCAGGATTGTTACAGTATAGATAACATCATTAATTAATATATAAAAGTCTAGGTTTGGTGTTACTATTCTTTAGTGGCTCTTACACTCCTCCTTGCAAGTGTGCAAGTTTCAAGTTCTATCTTTTAACCCACTCTCCCATTCTACAATTTTTGTGTTCATTTATTGTGCGTTAGGTCTACATCTATTGTCCATAAGGTTTCATCTATTGTTCATTGCGTTTTCTATTGCAACAATTATCTATTACGTTTTCGTCTATGATCTTCCGCCCAAATTATCGCCTTGGCCCACCAATTCGCAACCCATCTCGAAACACTATCGATGAAATTATAAGTTGTCCTCTTCCACCATTTTCCACGACCGGTACCAAAGATCCATATCATATCTCGAAATAATTTCGGTGGAATCCTAGGTTGTACCCATCTACCGTGTCACAAGACTGCTACCAAAAATCCATATCAACATGCTCTATGTTGCTGAGGTTTGTATCGGGACCGAGTTTTATATTCTTTAGAGTTTTTTTTTTGGTTAAGCATGACAATTGAACTCAAACTCATGGATATCCAACCTAATTCGACCATGTCAAAGCGAATTGAACCCGTCTTTAGTAATTTTAAAATCCTATTTTATTTTTCGTTGAGAATGACATTGAACCCAAACCTTCTGTTGACGAGTTTTGTATCGAGAGCGAGTTTTTTCGCTTTTGTAGTTGGCATCTTGGGTCAAGTGTGAATTTGTTAAAATCTTGATTCGACCCGGTCAAAGCGAGTTGAACATGGTGTTGATGAGTTTTGGATCGAGAGATAGATTTGCCTGTTTAATGTTATTTTATTTTTCCTTTTCGTTGAGAATGACAATTGAAGCAAGACTTGGTGCTGACGAGTTTTGTATCGAGAGCAAATTTTATCTGCTTTTAGAATTGGCATGTTGAGCCGACTGTGAAATGTTAAGAAGTCGGTTCGAACGAATGAAGGCAAGTTGATCTTGGTGTGTAGAGTTTTTGGCGGGGAACGAGTTTTATCCGCTTAAGTGTATTTTATTTATCTTTTTCCTTTTGGTTGAGAACCCAAACCCTATGGGTATCCAACCTAATTTAACTTGATAAAAGTGACTTGAACCCGATATTTACAAGCTTTCAGGAAGGAGTGAGTTTTATTCGCTTTTGTAACTGGCGGGTTGAGTCGGTTGTGAATTTGTTACATACTCGGTTCAACCAGATCATAGAGAGTTGGACATGATGCTGCTGAGTTTTGGGTAGTGAGCGAGATTTATACACTTTAGTGTTTGTTGATTTCTCAGACGGGTGTGAGTTTTAGACGCTTTTTAAATTGTCTGGTCGAGTCGGTTGTGAATTTGTTACAAACTCGATTCAACCCGATCAAAGAGAGTTGAACGTGATGTTGCCGAATTTTTGGGTCTTGAGCGAGTTTTATCCGCTTTAATGTCTCTTTTCTTTTTGGGTGAGAATGAGCTTGAAAAAAAAACAAAGCAAAAAGAATACAAACTAATTAATAGTGTTACGACCATTATAAAAAAAAATTAATAGTGTTACGAGAGAAGATTTAACATAGAAATCATTTGCTTGACAACCCTTCTCGCTTATTAAAGTTAATCGCTGCGTCGACTACAAGAAATTGTAGATGACAAACCTTTTACTTTTTGATCAAAATTCAAACTATTAATCTTTAAAATATTATGTTATCGCTCACACATGAAGCGACAGCGAGTGGTATTATCAAACCAACTCCCTAAGATTAATCAAGTGTATTTGCACAAGGAAAATGAGTTATTTGACATTAAATACTAAAAAAGTAGTATTATCATATGCGTATTATCATTGATAGACAAAGCAATACAATATAGCAAATGGATATGGTCACAGGCGGATTAGGGGGGCCGCCACCAGGCCACGACCCAACTCTCCCCTGGATTTAAAGCTAGTCTACATATATAGTAACCATTAGTTTACTAGTAGTAAGTTTGAAACATTTGTGACCATTTTGTTACTAGTTCACATTTATGTAACCATTTTGATCAATTTCTCCTTATCAATTATTAGGAGTATTTTTTTAAAGGCTAAAACCATAAATAATCGCTTACATTTGGGCTCACCAACAAAATGGTTACTAGTAGGGGTGGGCAATGGGCAGGTTGGGTGGGTTTTGGTCTCAAATTGACCAACCCGCTTACTTGCGAGTTGGAATAATTGTGACCCGCAATCCACCCACATACCTCTGCGAGTTGGGTTGGATGGGTGGCGGATTGGTGTGGTTGGGTCATGGGTCAACCAGCAAAAGCAATTCTCCAACTAGCCATTAAGAAAGTTGACTAACATTTATAATAAGTTCATAGCAAATTAGTAAGACTTTATTAATAATCTGTTATTTTGATACAATTAATAATTTATAGTTTGCATCTCAATATTTAATTGATATTAACAATAATTTGCATACCAATATCCAATATCTAATAGATATTGCACAACACAAAACCAATAATAGTAGTCAAAACTATTCTTTATTCTCTACCTTTTGAAGTATATGGTCAGACTGTAGTGCAGTTCGAAAATATGATGAATATTCGATACTATAAGAAACAATATTTTTTCATATAAAAATAGGATGCGGGTCATACGGGTGACCTGCAATCCACCCACCACCCAGGGGCGGAGCTACACTTAAGCTAGGGTGGGCCCCGCCTCCCGGGATTGGTCCCGACCCCTAGGATCGTAAGAATATTTAGTACGAATTTTATAAGTAGAATTTTTTCCGTAAATTTTGCTATGTAATAGTCATGTAATCTAATGATAAACCAGCTTGACTTGTGTTTTAAAGCACACGGGTTCGATCCACCATGGCTACATACATTTTGTTTAATTATTTTCGCCCCCCCCCCCCCCCCCCCCCGGTCTCGAAATCCTAGCTCCCCCTGCCACCACCCACCCACCCACATAAGTGTGGGTGGAAGATTTATCAATCCGCAATCCAACCACATCAATTACCCATTGCATGCAAGTCGGGTTATTTGCGGATGGATCGATATCAATCCGCGGATTAACCACCCACATGCCCACCCCTAGTTACTAGTGTTTAATTTTTTGCAAAATAATAACTCATTTTTGCACCACTAACAAAATAATCATTCCATCAATATCCATCCATTTTGACCATCATTTTAATCAACACACCGATAAATTCTAAGAACTAAATTGGACGTGATTTAGTACGCTAAAAAGCGAGTTCAATAGCCATACCTAACTGTCCCACACTAATTATCAACAAACCCATCTCATCCCTTCATTTCAACTAAACCACGGCCCACCCCTACTCTCCAACCCAATTAGCCTTAATCCCCACATCTCACACACACTAATTCCCCGCACCATCTAGTCTATCTAGATAATAAATAAAAGCCGAATGATGAAAACGGTTGCTCCATTTCAAATTTTCTGCAACGAGAGTGATTATAGGAAGGACATTTTGGTCTTCACAATTGCTTATTTTCTTATTTATTTATTCATAAAAAAGGCACGCACTGGGATTTGAACCTTGGTCTCTTTAAAGGCAAGCAAGGATCATAACCAATCACACTAAGTATATTTGTTGTATCTATTTAAATTCAAACATACACGAACCTAAATTATGAAAATCATATGACTTTTTTAACGATTAGTTGGCCACTGAATCTCTCGTAAGTACTTATTTGGTGTTTTAATACTTTGATTATTTTATTTGTAGTTTAATACTTAATTTAAATTTCTATCTATTTTATAAATATACAATAACCTTAAAATTGCAGCCCAAATATCACTGGTTCGAATATTGCATATCGAATTGCAATATTAAACATGTAGAAGTATTATCGACTTCTTAAATTAATATTATTTTTCAGAATTACTATGGAGAAATTATATATTTGTGCAAACTATATGAGACTGGTTCTTTTAATGTTTTAGTCGGGATAACCGCTACATTTTAAACTTCTTCATAATCTGGCATGATTGGATCCAATGATCATTATACAAGATTGTGTTTAATAAGGTGGCTCATTTCACCACTTTTTGGCGTGTTAATGAATTTGTAGGACAATGACAGGTCTACATCTACACTCATCACAATCTACACATCATATAAATGTGAAATGTGAAATGAGAAAAGAGGGATTCCATTTCAAATTTGATGCGTACAGAGCAATTTTTTAGGGGTAAATTTAGAAGATGCCAGTGCGGTCGGTCTGTTGAGCACGAAAGTAAAAATATGTTTTCATTTAAACGGGCCCAAACTGTTATTTGGCCCACTAATCGTGGACCCATCGCCAATGCAGTCAAATTCGGGATTTTGATCGTAAAATCGTAGGATTTTAGGATTTTACTTAGGGATTCTGATCTTGATTTTACTATAAAATCGGTGGACCTTAAAATCGTTTAAAATCGGGACTAAAATCGTTAAAATCGTAAAATAGTACCGAAATCGGGATTTTGATGGTAAGAGAACAAAATAGGTGGTTTGAGCCAATTTAAAATAAGTATAACTGTTTCAGCAGAAAGGGCAATGGAATCTTCTCATATATTTTTCTATTAGAAAAATATTCAAACATAATAAAAATAACCAAATTAGGGTTCGGTTAATCTCTTTCCCTTCACCCCATTTAACTTATTGGTAAAACACCTGTCCTAATATTGGAAGTATGTAAGAACTAACATCATTAGTAACTAATTAATTTATTAATGAATATATTTGTACCAAGCCACTAACATTACTTATTTTATTGGAGTTCAATTATTTTTAGTTTTAAATCATACTTAGTAGACGATGTCGAAATATTACTTTGAGTTAAACAACCTAGACATAACATGAAAATAAGAGCCAAACCCATGAACTATATCCCTTCATCATGAATTATTTTGAGTTACACATTAAATAACAATTAAAATAGTGATTTTGGAACATTAATCTTGAGAATTGTCTTATGGAAAAAAAATCTTCTGAATTATCATTTTAAATGCTATGTGTCTTTGTGATATTAATAATTTACCTTATTAATATTCTTATATGCTATGTTCTATATGGTACTTAAAATCCTACGATTTTACGATTCGATTATACGATTTTGATTTTACCCCTGTTTTCGATTTTAGGTAAAATCTCGATTTTAACTGCTTTGCCCATCGCAGCCTCTCCAAATCTTCCTATTCTACTCGCCGGGTCATCTCCTCCACTACAAAATATCTCCTCATGTACTCAAAGTTCTCACTGAAACCTAATATCTACAACTTAGGCGCAGAGGGAGCAACCGATGGATTGTAGCGACCCCCACTATTTTGATAGCTAATCAAGAAGAGCGCGTTTGTTTAGTTGTATGGTGATTCACTTAATTAACAATTTTTATTCCGTTGACAGCCTCCTCTCCGCAATTGTATTATGTTCACGAAGATCTGAAGGCGCAAGTGCAACAGGTCCAGGGGTAAACAATATGTATAAAGCGTTGGCCAAATTGAATTGAGTCATTCTACTTGGAATATGAAGATTTTTGCTTAATTGCTTTGGTTCGTGATGCAACTATGTTATGTTTGAAGGTAGACCAACGCAAACAACAGCACAGCTCCAGGGCTATTCTGCACATTAGGTAGTTGGGGCATTAATTGATAATTATTTGGGATTATTCCTACAAGTACATAATTTGGAACATGCCTTTATATTGCATTGATTAATAGTTGTTTGAGATTTTTCAAATGAGTGATTTGACATGTTAAACTCTCTTATTTTTGAAAATGGAGTCTTCGAAGTGGAATATGAAGATTTTGGATGAAGCTTGGTTTCGTAACGCCCTTATGGGTGTTTATTTTCTAAAATGCAGCTGTCTTTCAAAGTGCCCGTTGCAAATGGCAAGTCAGGATACAACGATGGTACCGGTACACGTTTATATCATTAGTAGGTAGCAGATTGTGTCCATTCTACTATATCATTTAGCTAAATACTTAGTTGTTCTTTTCAACTAAAAATTATGCTTAAATGCTGTGATTGGCCTCAGAAATGTATGTCTTTGCATTAACTGTTAATGATTGTGAGTTTTGGTTTAATGGTGAAAAGTCCATTTATTTAGAAGTCTAAATTGGGCAAACCTATTGGACAATAGGAATGCCATACATTAGTGTCGTGGGAGGTTTGTTTGATGTCTCAGGGTGTTAGATTTTTAAGAAGGTTGTTTGTTGTGGCAGAGAGTCCCTAAAGCTAGCGAGGTATTCCTATGTGGGCTTTTTCTTTGTTTGACTTTTTCTCGCCTTTTTTCTTATCTCTTTTTCTATTTTTGGTTTTTGTGTGCTACCTTCAGTTGCTACGTCTTCATTTGTGAGCCATCTATACTTTTCTTATTCAGTGCCTAAAAATCATATATACACGATTGCATAGTAGTTACTAATAGATACATTTATACCAATAGAGAGATTTTAAGTTTTTATCAGTTGTTAGTTTTAATATTTACTTACATTGGTTGTTTATGTAGTTTTCTTTGTAATATTTCTCATTATACAACTAATTACTATGGCTACGTAGTTGTATAAGTGGGGGTTGGACATGATAGTTCTTAGAAGCATCAATACTTGAAGGTTATTATAATGACCAAATTCTAAAGTCATGGTTTGCCTTCAACTTGCTTGGAGCATTTCAATTATACATCAATTGTTCTCTCCGTGTAGTTAACTCTCAGACAAATCGAAAATCTTGCTGATATGTGCTTGATTGTAGTTAAATTTAGGGTTCTACTGCATTGTTGCTTTACTCTTTTTTAGTGGTTGAGTCTGCTTCAAAAAATTTAGTTTGATTTTAAGAAATTTTGCTTCTGCAGTCCTGTCTTGCCACCAACGCGTTCAATAGATGGAGACGGGAGAGGCGAAGGCTATTTTTGTGTTGTTGTTGCTGGTTTAGGGATCGGTTTGTGAAGAAGAGGGAGAAGAGAGGGGGAAAGGGAAATGCAGGAGAGGGGGATAACTCTTTTCTCCGACAAAAATGGAGTGAAGAAAGGAATTATGATCAGTAAGAATATGGTTATCTTACATAACAGTCTCTATTCTGTTTGAATTGAGCTTGAGAGGCAGCGATAAGGACGAGCTGCAACCAATTCATAGTGAGAAGAGAGCTATGAACTGTGATCATGTCTTATTTCAAGTTAGAAGGTAGTTTCAGTATAAGGATTATTTAATTTGACAAGTTGTTTCGTCCATGATTCTTGGTAGTTTCAGTGCCATTCTAACCAATGTTTAGTTTGTAATTTTTTAGAATTGATGTGCGAGTAATGACTTTCACTTAGCTTCAACTATTATGTGTGTATTTATTGGCATGTGATAGAATTCTCTTTTCCTTTTCATTGAATTCATTTTCATACTCTAATTGTATTATTTGTACATAGGAAAATCATGCTCGAGATGGCAACTCGCTGATATGGCTGGTGCAAGGAATGAAGCCATCATTAGAATTCAGACCGACAACGGGGAGGGATACCCAGGACTAATTCAATGGTGATTGATGATGGTATAATAAAAACTGCAGTCTGCATCAGCACCAATTTCTAGGCCTAAGTAAAGGTATTCAACCCAGAACTCTGCTTAGCGCTAAAAATTGCCCTCACCCAACCTTGATCCTGTTTGACCCACTTCTGAAGAGTCAAGATATATGACTAATCCTCCCCGTTCGTATTTTCTTATTGACTCTTTCTGACCCTGTAGGTTGGGGCGGGTCGGGAAGAATTGGATTAGTGGGTCGGTTCTAATCAAGTGGAATCCCAATCCCTTCACTCTCACTTGCTTTCTCTCCCATTCCACAAGTGGGTAACATACAGTAATCCGGCCAACGGGCCGGGTAATAAGCTAGTTTAAGGATATATCCAAAAGATCCTTCAAACCTTGCCCTCTCCCTCTGCTCTTCCTTATTGAGCAGCCGACGCCGATTCCCTTGCTTCTTTCCCATCTTCTCCCGAAAGCTCCAATCAAAGCTCCTCCGACCGTCCTCCTAGTGGCTTGTGGTCCGGCACACTCCATCAGCGAGCAAGCAGCAGGCCTATAGTCATCCTCATCTCCGACTCAAGCCGACTTCACCTTCGTCAAGAATTTGGTGGAAACTGATGTATCTTTAATACTTAAAACACATATAGTTATTGTCAGTGGCGGACCCAGGATTGTCGGAGAGGTGTGTCGCCAATAAAATCTAATAATAATTAAAATAAATTAAAAAATTAAGTAGAAATTAAAAGAAATTAATTCATAAAGTTCACAATGTCATATTTACAACGAGCCACGACGACTTTTCATCTATTGAAATGTCTCTAAAATACATTCATCACTTTTGCTGCAAAGCAAATCTTTTTCAATATACACACCTAAACAATCATTCATAAATTGGTCACTCAACCGATTTCGAAGATCGTTCTTGATTATCTTCATAGCTGAAAATGCTCTTTCGCAGCTTGCAGTTGCAACAGGTAAAGTCAACACCAACTTCAACAGCAAGTAAACTAAAGGATAAAGAGTGTCCGCCTGGGCTATTGGCCATTTGGCCTGTGGGTTTTTTCCCCTCATTTAATTATAGGCCCAGACCCAACACAAATCACACATATATATTGTATGGACTGAGAGTCTGCTTTTTTTTTTAATAGGAAATGATAGGATTATGATTTATGAGTTATTTTGAACAAAATTAAAATGGATTATGATTAAGATTGATTAATTTGGATAATAAATTCTTCGACTATAATGAAGGTGTGTTGGCTATAATTATTGAAGATGTGTCGGCTATTCCAAAGTAAAAAATTTTGTACCACAAATATATAGGTTCTTCACAAAATTCTCGAACGAGGGTGTGTCGGACGACACACACTTACTAGCCTTAGGTCCGCCACTGGTTATTGTACTCTAATACTCATACTATGACATAATACACTCATACTAATACAACTAGGAATATGGGAATAGAAGAGGAAACAATATCAATTTTGTTCGATTTTCATTTTGGGTTTTATCGAATTGACCGAATACCCACCCATCACAAATAATGGTAAGGTAGAATCCCACTTTCCGCTTTTCTCCCACGGCTTGTTTGCATGATGGATTTGGTGAATGATTTGTTGGGGTTCGTTTGCTTCGTGGATTTGAAAAATGAAGGTTTTGGTATAATTTGGTTTTTGGAAAACCATGGATATATGAGGGTTTTGGGTGCATTATGGATTTGATAAA
The DNA here is from genome assembly GCA_946122785.1 of Linum tenue. NCBI lineage: Eukaryota > Viridiplantae > Streptophyta > Magnoliopsida > Malpighiales > Linaceae > Linum > Linum tenue. The sequence goes on along the minus strand of CAMGYJ010000004.1, from coordinate 49,848,564 downwards.
CATCATTGTTTGTTTGATGGATTTCATGATACATTTTGTTAATTAAATTTGTAGGTATGAAGTGTAATTTTCCTTTATTGCCCTCAATGATATAAGAAGAGAAAGAAAATATAAGGTGTAGGTTTGGTAAAAAAATGATAGACTTCAAAGTCCATGATCAATTCCCACCTAAAGAGTTGGGATTTTTCAAGTCCATGGGTCCCACGGATTTGTTACCTCTAAATACTTGAAGTAAACAATGGATTTGTTTACTTCTAGTATTACAACTTGTTTGCTTGATGGATTTGGTGATGGATTTGGATCCATGATGAACTTTGTTCAAAATGCCATTGTTTGCTTCTAGTATTTAGAGATAACAAATCTGTGGGACCCATGGACTTTGAGGGTCTAAGTCCGTAGGCCCCCACGGACACGGACTTGAAAATTCCACCTCTATAAGTGAGAATTGATCATTGATTGAAGTCCATAATTTTTTACTAATCTACCCCTCATATTCTCTTTCTTTTCTTATATTATGAGGACAATAAAGGTAAATTATACTTTATACATATAAATTTAATTAACAAAATTCATTATGAAATCCATCAAACAAACAATGGTGTTTATCAAATCCATAATGGATCCAAAATCCTCATATATCTATAATTTCTCAAAACCTAATTATACAAAAACTTTCATTTTTCAAAGGCCAAATACACTTGTGTAGCCAAAACTTTGACGATTTTGCCAAATATAGCCACTTTTGCCGAAATACCAAAAATAGCCACTTCCGTCTAATTATTTGACGGTGTTAGTTAACGTGCTGACTGGACTAACGGATTGTCCGACGTGGCGATTTCGGACCCATAAGTATCTTCCACGTGGATTTAAAAAAATATATTAAAAGGTTAGGAAAAAAGTAAAAAGATTTGTATTTCCCACGTACATAAACTTAACAAACAAAAACAACAAAAAAATCCCTAAAAAAAACTCCATCACCAAGACAACGTTGCAAACCCTTCCCAACCTGGTCATCTTCTTCCACTGCGTCCCTCGCCCTCAACCCCACCCCCAATTCACCGCCGCCTCCCTCGCCCTCAACCTCTCCACCTCCTTGCAAACTTCTCTCTACTCCAATCCCTCTCCTCTCTCTCTCTCTCTTCATTCCCCTTGCGTGCGTTACCCCAGCCGTCGCTCCTATTCAAAAAATCCTCCCAGATCTGCTTCCGATATCAGTCAAACCGGTAGCAACTTCGTAGAAGCCGCGCGAGCCTCCTCTATTTCCGCCGCTCGAGCATCCCTTCTTCCGAATCCTGAGGTTAATCAAGCATCTCTCATCTGCTCCTGCCCCTCCACGAAAAATCCCTCATATCTCGCATGATTTCGAGCTTATTCGCCGGATCCATGGCGAGGGTCTCGGTTTCACTGGCGGATGCAGGAGAAGAAGTCGCCATCTTCCTTGTTTCAATATCCTTCGCCGACAATAGAGGCAGAGAGAAGGATGAGGCAGATGAGTGTGGGTAAACGCGAAATCCCTAATATCCAATTGATAGCTCCGTCCAATTCTTTGTACCCAATTGAGGGTGTGATTTTTTTCTTCGTTTTTGACATAAGCAACAGCTGTTGTTGTTTGTTCCTCCTTCGGATGTAATGCTTAGTTAGTTATATAGGAAAACAGATCATGCCTCAACAAAAGAGAGTGAAGGGTAAGGGATTGTGTGTGAATTGGCTTCTCCATCGCATATAGGAAGACAGGCTTGTTCATCGCATCTCGTCCTGCAATTTCCTGGTAAATTGTGTGTGTGTCTGTGTTTTTTTTTTGGCATAGCTGGTGTGGTTATCGTCGCTGGTAGTGATTGGGGGTGGGGTCGATGGAGATGAAGGGAAGAATTATTTGTATGATTTTTTTATTTATTTTTAAATTAAAATATGACATGGCATCCATGTGACAAGTGTTTTTGAGTTGTCGATGATGTGTCCGTTGAGTTGGCAGCCAAGCAAGCATTCTGTTAGTTTGACTAACGGTGTCATTGACGCCGTCAAACTATGTAACGGAAATGGCTTTATTTGTCATCGAACTTTCAAAATTCTGGCTATTTCTGGTATTTCTTCAAAAGTGGCTATATTTGTCACAACCGTTAAAGTTTTGGCTATGCAAGTGAATTTGGCCTTTTTCAAATTCACGATACAAACTATTAGTTGTTGCAATTGTTCACCCATACTATTCCGACTCTCCAAGACTCCAACTTGCCCAGGCCCAAATCCTGGCCCATCCTCGGCCACTCCTCTACTCGGATTTATGCCCCATGTAGCCTTCGCTCAACTATCCTCAGCCCACGGCCCACTCATCTTTCTCCGACCGAGGACCCAGTTCGTGGTGGTAGGCTCGTCACTTGAAGCAGCCAGCGAGATCCTCATAGCTAGAGGTATTAAAAGAAATCAGATCCGAGTAACTCATCCGATCAAATGACTTGTAATCCTACCACAACTTGAATTGCTAAAAATCAACTCAAATAAGGTAGAAATAGGTTTTCTAAAAATTGTAAAAAATGTAATAAATAAAGAGTAAGTTGTAACAAGTAAAGAGTAAGTAATACAATGCTCTGATCCGAACAACCCGCAACACGATCCTCTTTCAACTCGCTCAACTCGTAAACTCAATGAATTGGTAAACTGACTGACCCGCAACCCAATAATCCCGCAACCCGACCACCCGTAACTCGATAAATCCAAATTCAACTGACCCGTAACCTGATGAATCCAAAACCCAACAAATCTATACCCTGAGTGAACCCAACCCAAACCCGCCCGATTGACACCTCTACTCAAAGTCATGACCACAACCTCCCCAGTCAAACAATCCCGCACATATCCTTTGCTCATGACCCGGAGCTGAACGGCGACTACATCGCATGGTCTACCCACCACACGGACTACTGGTTTTTTTATGGGAACAAGTACTAGTACCGTTGGTTTTAATAATTGTGGAAGCGGTTAGTAAAATAAAGGATAAATACAATATAATAGCCAAATCTTTTTATTTTAAACAAAATAATAGGAAAACCTTTTAAAAAATAATTTAATAGCCAAATCGTCTACTTTTCGTTAGGTCAACTGTTAGTTGAATTTGATATGGCCGAATATTATGTGAGTTGAATTGTTTTTGTTGATGTGCCAAGAACTCAAACATTTTACCTTGCCACATAGATATTACTATTCTTTTTACAATTTAATTTTTTATTTGGCAAAATACACCTGTATAGCCATAACTTTCACGTTTGTGACAAATATAGCCATAATTATTCGAAAACCAAAAATAGCCCAAAAAACTGAGGGTAGTGTGACAAATCTAGCCAAATCCGTTAGAAACTTTAACGGTGTTAGAAACTCCGTCAGTTATATTAACATTTGGCTGACTAGGATGCCAAATCGTCGGACACGTCAGCGACCAGTCATCAAATCATTGCCATGTCATTTTGAATTATAAAATTAATTAATTAAAAAATAAATAAAATTTTAATTTTCCCCTTCCCTGCCCCTTTTTTTTTCTTCTTTCCATTATCCTTCCTCTGATCTACCACCAACAGAATCCAATTGAAGAAAACTCAAATTCCACCAACAGAATCCATTTCCCTTTCTTTTCTTCTTTCCATTCTCCTACCTCTTCTGTTTGAATCCCTGGAGGACGAGCCAGTTGCCCATGAAATTGATTCAGCAAATAACCCCACAAGAAGCTCTCCAAAATCCTTTTCCCAGCAACAATCGTCTTCCCAATCCACGTTTCCCAGCGGTGGCGACAGCTGCAACTTCTCCACCAGCCTTCTTCTTCCCCTATATTCTCCGCTCTCCTGAACGCTGTTAGATTCGCCGCTTCGTCAGCGGTGGCCTCCAAAGCTCTGGCGTACTCCACCATACCCCGCCCTATCTTCTTCCACAGGAAGGAGAAACCCACCGACTGTAGGGTTCTTGTGGGAGGAAGCTCAAAAATCGCCAGAGCGAGAGAGTAGAAGAGCGGCGGAGTAGTCTCTGGCTCCATCATTCCTCCTCGCGACGGCGACGGCCTCGGAAATAGTACCATAAGAACTCAATCTACAAATCCACTGGAGAAACAATACCGAACCAGAAACCCTAGAAACCGACTTCCTCCCCTTCCTTCCGTCATCTCCTACTTTATTCCGGGAACCGAAACTCAGTGAAGAATCTGACAGAGAAGAGGTCGATGATAAAGCTTACCGGAGTAGCTTGAGATGAGAGCTTGCATGCGATGGCGGAAGAGGGATGAGAAGACGTTTCACCAAAGGAATCGATGAAGCCGCTGCGTGGTGGTCTGTCTCCCAAGCCTCAAACCACAAAAAAATGAAACGAATCGACATCTTCTGTGCCTCCAAAGCCTCCACCGCCATTTTCATGAGCATGGACCAACCATCCTCTTCTTCCTCCTCCTCCTCCGCCCAGCTCGGCGGCCGCGCCATCGACCGCCACAATCCCATCATCAGAGACCTCAGAAGAGCACCTCGAGTCCTTCCGAACCCGCCTTGTACTGCTTCCCACCATGGATTATTAAAGAATCAAAGGATGCAGTGGTGAAAAAGGGATTGAGGAGGAGTTTTCTAGATCTGGAGATATGGGATTTTGGTTTTGAATGTTGGATTTGGGAATGGAGAGAGGGGAGGCATTATTCGCAGCGGAAGAGGAAAGGAGAGAGGGGAGAGAAAATAAAATTTTTTAATTAATTTCTTTTTATTTTTGTTTTTGTTTCAGTTAATTCCACCTATTGACAAACTATTGCCAACTCAGCATTTTCTGTTAGTCCAGTCATACCGTTATATAACACCGTTAAAGGGATGGACGGAATTGGCTATTTTTGGTTTTCGAATAATTATGGCTATATTTGTCACAAACTTGAAAGTTATGGCTATACAAGTGTATTTTGCCTTTTTATTTTTAAAATGAGAAAAACTAAAAGAACAACTTATCCATTCGACTCTCTCACTGTATTCTAATCCGTCCATTTGACTCCCTCTCTCAATAGAATTCCTCGTCGGCCGGCCGGCAGTAATGGAATACTTCATCAATGTCGGCCATCCTCCCAGCTCTAGCTCTCGATGCTCCCTCTCACACAACCTTTCCTATAATCCTGGTTAACTTCAACAAGCACATAATTAGAGAAATTATCACCTCCCATCTTCCCTTCACCAACAAATTCCAGCTCCTACCCTAATAAAGAAAAAACCTCCAAGCGATGAATCAAACACATAAATCATGCTTTCCTCTTCGTCCTCCAAAATCCCAGAACCCATAAGCATAATTCACTCACACCCAAAAAAATTGTTGAACGCCTGAGAAACTCCTCCGCCACAGCAGAAGACAACCGCGTCTCTGCCCTCGACTTCTCCGACTAGCCAGAGTAGTTGAGGGAGATCCTGGCAGTGAGCTCCTTGATACAAATGTATGTCATAAACTAGTTGGTCTTAATAACTCGAGTTGTTTGGAAAAGGTTATGCGGGATCTTATACCACTCTCTAACACGCCCCGCAAACGAAAGCCAACTCATAAGCTTGAAGTGTGCACAGGCAATCATCATACTTTGTACTTTAATCAACTGTTAATATTGGTGGTAATGAAGATTCAAACACACGACCATTTGGCCAAACTAGCTCTGATACCATGTCATAAACTAGTTGATCCCAATAACTCGAGTTGTTGGGAGAAGGTTATGCTGGATCTTATACCACTCTCTAACAATGTCGACTTCATCCGCTTCGACTTGAGGGTTTTTTGGAACTAGAGGAGTTCCTCCTAAACTCTCAACCTCCACCAACAAACCTCAAAAATTCGTCGACAAACCTCGAGGAACCCAACTCCCTCGCACGATGATGGAAAGTTTCTCCCCAAACAACAAAGTTGAGCTAGCTGGGCGATGATTTGCATTTTGGGATTCTTCGATGTTGTTCACAATCTTGCTGATTATGATTTGTGTTTTGGGGTTCATCGAAGTTGTTCTGATTTGGATTTGTAAGGTTTGTAGGGTTCTGAGATTGGGATTACGGTTTGGGATTGGGATTAGTCGATCTTGGTGGATGCAATTTGGTGGGTTCCATCTTTGCAATAGGGTGGAGGCGACGACGGTGGTGAGAAGACTGGTACCGGTGGAGATAATTTGGGTTTCATGGGTTATTTTTGTTTTATGGGTTGAAAGAAGAAGACGGTGAAGGTGCTGTAGAGGAGGAAGGAGATAAATGAAAAAAAATCTCAGTAAAGAAACAAGTAGAGAGGTAAGGATGTTATGGTTTAGTGGAGCTATTAAAGATATGATGAGGCGTATTTCTATTTACTATACTCCATTTGGATAAAAGCCGTAAGGGTTACAACATACATCCTTAAATCAAGTATCCAGAAAAGTAGTTAATGTAACCTTATATGAGCAATATGACACTTGCACACTAAGGGTTGTCAAACTCTGAAAAAACCTTATAAGGGACAATAAGGTACCGTGGACAGAAGGATACAATTAACTTATATTTTTATGGTTACTCAAAAGTATTCTCAAATGCTACAAGTTTCATAATCCCACATCAAGAAGGTTTTGTAATGAGAAATGTGAGATTTCTTTAGTATATTGAGTTTTGGGGGAAGGAAACATAAGGAATGTTGTTACTGCACAAACTCAATAAATGTCATTAATTAGGATATCCACAAAGGAGAAGTTGTATGATTCCAATTAAAAATATCATTTTTCTTCTTTGAATATAAGCATGGCATCAGGTTGACTAATGATCTAGTTTATATTAGTCAAGTCATGAATAGTTCTGAAAAGTGAATTGATGCCATAAGATAAAGTCTATGAAAGATAATGCCGTTTGTGATCTCGTCAAATTGCCTGAAAGCTCGAAACTTATTGGTTGCAAGTGGAGATTTAACACCAATATACAGTAGGCGTTGAATACAAAGAGACTTTCTGTCGAGTATATTTGAAAGACACTTTTAGGAATCTAATGACAATGATGAATCCTTATAACTTCTCATTATTGATATCACAAATTTCATCTCGAAATTAGCTCATTCAGATTTAGAGACTAGTATCGTAGATGATTGTGTATGTATATTAAGTTTAGCGGGAGTACATTTAGTATTCTTGGTTTTACATGGCAATGACATTCTACTTATTTAAAGTGATAAAGTATTCTACACCAAACTGAGAAATTTCTGACAAAGAAATTGATAGGCCAATAATTGCACATGTTTTTACCCCTATTCTTGAGCCGTTTGAGATGTTGATTCTCGTGTTTTAAGCCGATTTCACGCTAGGTTGTGCGTTTATGTCATATTTCAGGGCTTGGTGTTGGCATCGAGGCGAAGAAACGAGTTTCGGGTCGAAAGGAGCACGTTTGGGTCGAAGTAGGCTGGAGGAGCAAAATACCCGGCCATGAGCAGAAATACCCGGCCGGGTATTATTTGGAGCTAGACCGGGGAAAACCAGTTTTTGACGTCGAGAAGCAGAGGGGGCCCCGGTCTCGAAGCTTAAATCCCCGGTCGGGGATTATTGGCCTAGACCGGGGATTTTTTCCTGTCCCCGACGGTGCGTTTTGATTATACCCGGTCGGAATCCAAAATACCCAACCGGGTATTTTGACCGGGGATCGCAATCTTCAGCATCTTAAGGAAAAATAGGGCAAGAAGTGTGGGTTCCGAGTTTTAGAGAGACAGAGCGATTCCTAGAGAGAGAAAGCGAAAAACCAGAGTTCCCAAGTGCCCTATCTTGATCTTCCTCACCATTGGAGCACGGCTTGAGCTTGGAGAAGTGCCGATTGACAACCAGGAGCAGAAACTCATCCTTCACAATATGATTTCCGCATCTGAATATGCTTTTGCTTCTCTCTCCATAGAGTAGTTTTCCCATTCATCTAGGTATGGAGAACCCTAGATTTGTATGTTAGGTCTGATTGTATGAACCCAAGTATAGATTTTATGATTTGATTATATGCAATTGAGGCTTGAATGATTGAATGACTTGAATCCTGATCAAATTCCTGTTATTTCTGCTTTAGCCTAGAAAGATAATATCTGCCTAGGTTAATAGAGCACCCTTAATTGAAGGTAGCGAATTGGAGACTTTAGTTGAGGAGCCAATTCACTATTCTGTACCGAATTTACTTCGGTAGTGGAGGTTTGGTTCGTTAGGGCCTCAATCTGTTTACTCCGGTGGAGGTTAGTCGCCCGCTGGGGACTCAGATTGAGAGGGTCTGGAGACCTTTAGTCGAGATTTCAGACTTTTTAAGAACCTCCCGCAGTATAACTACCATTAAAACTGAACTTGGTAAATTGAAATCCGGCTTAACTGCAGTCTAGGGGGAACCATATCCGGGTGACCTCTCTCGACTTGAAAACAACCGTTTAACTTGCTTTGTTTGTTTGTTAATTTGGACTTGCACTAAAGTTTCACTGCTAGATAATAAGAATTCACTGAGTAGTCATCACATCTAGGACCCGGGTTGACATTAAAACCCAAACCCGCTATACTACGCTTTAGGAAGTGGTTACACTTGGCCATTTTCTAGAGTGACAGTAGAAGTGAGTCAGAAATTCAAGGTATTGTCTCTTTTGTATTGGGTTTTGACATATAAAGATAATATTTTCAATATCTTTTCAATTTCAAAAGAGCTATATCGATAAGGTTTAAGTAAATATGTTAGTAAACCAGGAGATGTGTTATATCTAAATGAGACAGTTTTGTTTTTAATCAGTGCCTCGGTTATGGTATTAAAAGAATAGAGGTGCAGAAGATCTTTGATGCATATTGACGTTAAAGAATCTACTGTATTCTTCAATTGATTCTCATCGTAATACAATATTAGTTAGAGTATTTGGCAAATATTTGAGAAATCTATCCATGTAACACTATAAAGAGTCAAACGTGTAATGCGTTTACTAAAGATGATAAAAGAATACATGTCAACTTATCAGAGATCATCAAGTACTCCGACTTTGCTGTTGCAGGATGTCAAGATAGCATGAACTGTATATCAGGTTACCTTTTAGTGTTGGGTAGAGTTCATAGCATATCTTGAGACTTCCAATTATGGTTGCAAATTTCTTGTCACTAGAATGAAATTGGCAAGTCATTAAAGATTAAAAGTGGCAACAATTTGATAGTGATACACTATCATTACCATAGGAGTTCGAAAGTCAAACTTATTGACATCGATTGATCTGAACCCGATTAACCTGTAACCCGACCGATTCAACCCAAACCTCGCCTAAACCACTTGAATAATTATTATATTATATAATACATAGTTTTTCAAAATAAAGTTTTTCATTCGAAACATAGGTAAACTTATTTTTTCATTTTGTATAGGGAATTTAAAGAATATGAAACTCACTTGATAATATTTGTTTTAAGAAAATTCCAAAAATTTTAATTAAGATCATGGACAATATTAATATAATATATAAATTAAAATTTGGTTAATTAACTATTCAAGAAAGTTATCAATTAACTATTTAAGTCAATGTTTTCAAACTGGTTTAAGTCATTGAGCCGGTCAAGCAAGTGGTTGGAGGTTTAATGGCCTGATCGAGGTCTGGCCAGTTTGATCCGGTTTAAACATTTTCTAAATATATATACAACTCATATAGTAATTAAAGATTTAATGACTGAAATGAAACTTATCTTACATGTATCTATTAAAAACTTATTTTTCACATTTTAAATCTACCTAACATTCATGACCCACCACCATCTCACTTCCTTCGTTCCTCTTTCTCTCTTCACCCTCTCTTCTTCTCTCTCTTTAGGGGTCAGACCGAGGTTCCGATAGAGGTTTGATAACCTTGAATAAAGTAATTTATTTGGTAATTTGGTGCTTTGAAAAGAAGAGGAAAATTTTGGTGTATTCAACTTTTTGGGGAGAGAAAAAGAGGGAAATTTGGTTTTCTTGATTTTTTTAAAAAAGAAACAAGGCGGAATTTCGGTGTTTTTTTTTGTCAAAAGAATTTTGATGTTTTTTATTTGTGAGAAGTGAAAGAAGTGGGAAAGTTTGGTTCTTTTGATTATGAAAGAGAAATAAGGAGGAAAATTTTGAGTTTTCAATTTTTTGTGAAAGGTAGGAAAAGAAAAATTGTGTGTTTCTAATTTATGTAAAGAGAAAGAAGGAAAGGAATTTTAATATTTTTTATTTTTTTGAAAATAAACAAGGAAACAAAATTTGGTGTTCTCATTTTTTTTCTTTCAAAATTTTAGCTTTTGAAATATGAATCTTTAATTTATATATATATGACAAAGTATGGGGAGTTCTACGGCACCTAGGGTGAAATCCGGGGTACCACATAATTTGAGTAAGAAAACGCTATCGAAAACTTGAATTGACTGATCTTTCAGACATGATACTATACTCTATCCTTTAAAGATAAAAATCTAGGTCTTAATTCTCTAAATCTTATACCACAAGATCAATTTAATTAGAAACAATAATCGACGGTTATGATTCGTCCAAATATAGGCAAAAAAATCAATACACCATCTTAGGGTTTATAGTTTATGAATTAGATAAGTAGGACCTAGGGTTCACTCATTAAGGGTTAGGGTATAGCATGCCAAAAATCTTGCTAATTCGAGATCTAGATAGCGTTTTCATACTCAAGGTATGCGGTACTCCGGATTTCACCCGGGGTACCGTAAAAGGCACCGTCAAAGTGTATATATTTATATAATTGTTTATATTCTAATAACTAAATTAATAATTAGTTACAATAATAATTTGTTTTAGAAAAAGTCACTAAATTTGTCTACATGTTTTCTATGCGGCTACATTTATTGCACGTGGTTAGGGTATAAGGTATATGGTGTAGAGTATAGAATATATGGTTAGGATATAACAAATATAACTTTTTTTTATCTATGTTTCAAAAATCAAAGTATGAATTTCACTTTAATTTACTATATGAGCAAAATCACAACTCATAAGTATATATGATTAGGGTATAAGGTATGTGGTTAGTGTATAATGTATTGGTTTAGGGTATACGATCAACAACATATACTAACTTAATATTGGCGATTGAGGGTAAGTTTAAGTGTATAAGATATATGTTATTGAGTAAGTTATGATTGAAGTCACAATAATTTTACTAAATTTGATAGTCAATCTTTAATGGTTCAATTTTAGGGTAATTCGAACAATTTTACAAATAACTCGTTTGGCAACAATTCAATGAAGTTATTTGGGCAATGATTTATTTCGAAATAAATCCTTTTGCCACTCTGCTTTTGCCAAATACCACATGCCAAATACGAGATTACATGGTTATACTAAACGAGATACTTAAAACCAATTACTATTGAAATAATACTAAAATACCAACTAAACAATTAATGATCTTTTGGTTGCAAATGTTGATATCATTATTACTATTAGCTAGTGTACTTTATTTGTTATAACTGCGCTGCTACGGATCGGAAAATCGCCGGAATTGACAAAGCAAGAACTACGAAAACAGAAAGGACACGACACACGATTGACGTGGTTCGCTAACACAATGTGTGTTAGCTAGTCCACGGGCAGGGGAGCCAGTTTCACTATATCGAGGAGATTACAGAGGATATGAGAAGTATTTATACTTCTCCATGTGGGTCTAAATCTAATCCAATGTGGTAAATGATACAGTTACAGACCAGGTCCAGAACCCCAACCCAAATAACATTGAGCCCATAGCGGCTGATAGTCCGATTCAAGTCACATCGACAAATCTCCATCTTGACTTGAATCCTCTTCCTTTGAAATCTCTGATGTACTATGCTCCTCTCTCTCTCTCTCCTTCTATCAATGTCCCGTAGGGCGGAGTCACCCACTCAAGAAATTCAGCAAGTCCAAGCAGTGTTTGGAACTTTCCATATGGAACCGGCTTCGTGAACATGTCAGCAGGATTATCCGCGGTGCCAACCTTCTTCACCTTAATCCTCTTCTCTGTCCTCAAGAAATGATACCTCAAGTCTATGTGCTTAGTTCTCTCATGATGGACTTATCCTTGGCCAAGCATATTGCACTCAAATTGTCGCAATACACCACTGCCTGATCATGATGTAGACCCAAATCACCAACCAGTCCATTCAACCATATTCCCTATTTAGCAGCATTTGTCAACGCCATAAACTCTGCCTCAGTAGTAGACAATGTCATCGCCGACTGTAGAGTTGTCTTCCAGCTCACTACAGAACTCCCAAGAGTGAATACATAACCGATCATCGATCTCCACGTGTCAACATCTCCAGCATAGTCCGAGTCTGAATATCCAGACACCATGCACTATGTATCACTTCTGAAGCTAATCCCCACATTAGATGTACCCTTAAGGTACTAGAAGATCCTCTTCACAGCATGCCAATGCTCCTTCCCAGGTTGTATCATGAACCTGCTGACAACAGTAACAACATGTGCAAGATCAGGTCTAGTACTGCATACGATAGCGTACATCAAGCTACCTACTGCACTAGCACATGAGACTCTCGACATGTACCCCTTCTCAGCGTCTGACTGCGGTGCATAAGCTGAGGATAGATGAACATTTGAAGCACCAGGAGTATTCAATTGCTTTGCTGAAGACATGCCAAACCTTGACAATATCTTCTGGATGTAGCTCTTTTGTGACAAGAAAAGCTTCTTCTTTGACCTGTCCCTATAAATCTCCATACCCAAAATATCTGAGCATCTCCCAAATCCTTCATCTCAAACTCAGCACTGAGAAACCCCTTTAACTTCGAGATATCAGACTTTGACCTCGCAGCTATGAGCATATCATCCACATACAGAACAAGATAGATCATCGAACCATCCTCCACCTTGATGTAATACACACAACAATCATATGGACTTCTTCTGTAGCCCAGCTTAAGCATGTAACTGTCAAATCTCTTGTACCACTGCCTCGGAGATTGCTTAAGTCCATACAAGGACTTCTTCAGCTTACAAACATAGTGTTCTTTTCCTGGAACGTGAAATCCTTCTGTCTGAGTCATGTAAATTTCTTCCTCCAACTCTCCATGTAGGAAATCTGTCTTCACGTCTAGCTGCTCGAGCTCCAAGTCATAATGTGCCACTATTGTTAGTAGCACCCTGATCGAAGTAATGCTGACCACTGGTGAGAAAATCTCATTGTAGTCAACTCCTTCTCTTTGCGAGAAGCCTCGTGGAACAACCCCAACTTTAAATTTAATGCCCTCTTCTGAAGTGATTCCTTCTTCTTGTAGATCCACTTGTTTGTAACAATCTTCCTTCCCTGTCGTCATTTGACTAGCTCCCAAGTCTGATTTCTGTCATGGGATTCCATCTCATCTCCCATTGCGGCAAGCCACTGATCAGCTTTGCCACGCGAAACTTCTCTATAGGACTGTGGTTCACCTACATCCACTTTTTCAGCAACCTGAAATGAATACGCCACCACATCCTCAAAGCCATACCTTTCTGGAGGTATTCCTACATTCGCTCTCTTCGGTCTACTGGAAGTCATAGACTGTTGAGCTCCTGCACTGGACTCTAAAGTTTTTGGCTCTGCAGAAACATTCTCATGTTGATCTTCTCCACCTTGGTGCTCAAACTCACTCTCTTTGAGAGTTTCCAGCTCCACCTGCTTATCAACATTTCTGCTACCTTCAATAACAGTAACCTTCAACATGGGGTTAAACATAGACTTCTCATCAAATATCACATTTCTACTAAGTATAACTCGATGCTCAGAAGGTGACCAGACTCGAAATCCCTTAACTCTATCTCCGTAACCCACAAATACACCCTTCTTTTCCATTTGGTTCAGTTTACCCTCATCCACATGATAATAAACAGGACACCCATAAACTTTCAGTGAAGAGTAATCAGCAAGCTTACCATACCACACTTCATAAGAAGTCTTACAATCTATACCTATGTGAGGTCCACGGTTGATCAGGAAGCATGCCATATTCATAGCTTTTGCCCAAAATCTTCTCTTTAGCCCAACATTAGAGAGCATGCACCATGCTCTCTCTAACAATGTCTGGTTCATCATTTTTGCACGCTATTCTGCTGGGGTGTATCTCTAACGGTCCGATGATGGGCAATCCCTTCATCCTTGTAGAATTTGTTGAACTCAAAACTGCAAAACTCCAGACCATTGTCCATTCGCAGCTTCTTGATCTTCTTACCGGTCTGATTCTCCACCAATGTCTTCCACTACTTGAACTTCGTGAAAGCCTCACTTTTCTGCTCTATCATGAAAATCCAAGTAAATCTCGAATAATCATCAATAATAGACAGAAAATACATGCTGCCTCCAATGGATTCAACTCGTGAAGGACCCCAACAGTCGGAGTGGAGGTAATCCAGTATCCCCTTCGTCCGGTGCATATCCTTCTTGGGAAACTTGCTGCGATGTAGCTTCCCAAACACACAATGCTCACAGAATTCTAAATTATTCACCTTGTGCCCGCAAAGAATATCCCTCTTCGATTGAACTTGCATCCCCGGTTCACTCATATGACCCAGTCTCATGTGCCAGAGAGTGCTCATATATTCCCGATGAATCTAAGACGATGCAACTGCAGCAGAATCTGACAACACATTTCCTTGTAACGCATACCAGGTACCACATTTAACGCCTTTTAGTACCTTCCTCGAACCCTTGCAGACATACACAACTCCACCTTTTCCTTTGAAATAAAACCCTTGCTGTCGAGTAGACTCAATGAGATCAGGTTCTTTGTCATTCGTGGAACTTTCCTGATATCATTCACAGTACAAAACGAACCATCATGTGTCCGAACCTTTATGGACCCGATTTCAACAACCTTGCAGACAACTCCATTTGCCATGACCACGTTACCACCATACATCTGCTTGTAGGTTGTGAAGTAATCCCTGTTCGGAGATATATGGTAAGAGGCTGCAGTATCTAGAAACTACACATCACCACGATGTTACTTTTCATCTACAACCAAGGCGAGATCGTCTTCCGAACTGTTGTCCACTTCTGCCATGACAACTGAACCTTGCTTCTTCTGTTGCCCTCTTCTCCTGGGACAGTTGTAGTTCCAATTCCCCACTTCCTTATAGTTGTGACAGGCATCGCTTGGCTGTTGTCTGGGACCCTTAGATTTCCCTTTACCTGATTTCTTCTTTCCCTTTCCACTTGTGACAGCCAACCCTGATGCTTCACCACCTATACCAGATCCGGACGCCTTGTGTCTGATGTCTCTCGTGTGAATAGCAAATCTGACATCCTCCAACGACAAGCTATATTTACCAGCAATAAAAGAATCATGAAATTTTCATATAAACTCGGCAAAGACACAAGTCGGATTATGACATCATCTTCATCATCAACTTTCACATCTATATTGCGTAAATCTAACAACATACAATTAAGTTGCTCCACATGTTCCCTCAAAGGCGTACCTTCTTGCATCCACAAGCTGAACAACCGTTGCTTGAGATGCAACTTGTTGGTTGGAGACTTAGTCATGTACTAGTTTCAACCACAAGCCCGCGATAGTCTTCTCAGCAGCGACTTCAATGATGACGCCATCAGAGAACGATAGCATGATGGTCGAGTGGACCTTCTCCTCCAGGGTATTCCACTCATCGTCATTGACCGCTGCCTTCTTCTGTTTCGCAGACAGCGGCTCCCACAGCCCTTGTTGTTTTAATAAAGCTTAGCTTGCATCTTGATTTGCCATATAGCGAAGCTGTTCTTTCTCGTGAACTTCTCGATCTTCATGTTCACCGACGTCATTCTTCATAATCGAAACCCTAGCCTGATTTCCAGCCACGACTCTGATACCACTTGTTATAACCGTGCTGCTACGGATCGGGAAATCGCCAGAATCGACAAAGCAAGAACAACGAAAACAAAAAGCACACAACACACGATTTAAGTGGTTCACTAACACAATGTGTGTTAGCTAGTTCACGGGTAGGAGAGCCAGTTTCACTATATCGAGGAGATTACAGAGGAGATGAGAAGTATTTATACTCCTCCATGTGGGTCTAAACCTAATCCAATATGGTAAAGAAAACGGTTACAAACCAGACACAGAACCCGAACCCAAATACGATTAATTATAGTCGTTGCGGCTGATAGTCCGATTCAAGTCACACAAACATTACCAATTATGATTAATTACATAACAAGTTTGCAAGTCATACAAATTTTATTCAACATTTTGACTGGTTTTTATTTATTTTAAATTAAGTATATATACGAGATAGAAAGAAATTGGTTAAAAATTAAGAAAATATTTTAAATTAGTTTAATAAAATGTAAGTTGCTAACGAGTAAGGAGTACGTTACTCGATGCGGTGACCCAAACAACCCGCAACTCGATCAGACCGCAACCCGACCGAACCAAAATCCGATGAATTCGAACCCGATGAACCTGCAACCCGACTAACCCACAACCTGTTTGAACCCGAACCGGATAAATCCGCAACTCGATGAACCTGCAACCCGACCCGACTAACCCGCAACCCGATTGAACCCGCCCGATTGACACCTATAATTTTATGTAGTAGTTTGGGCATCCTCAATTTGGAGAGAATAATGAAATTAGTTGCTGAATCCCCATTTGCTAATTAATGGTGAAAACTCCGGCTTGAGATAGGGTCAGTAACTGGCGATTACTGACCTGTGAGTAACCACTTATGTGTCGTTGATTTGGGCAGAATTATTGTGTTGTTGGGATTGACGCGGGGTGGGGAGTGGCACTTTTGTCCGGTTTTTGAAATTTTATTTCTTTCATTTTTCCTATTTTTCTAGTATTTATATGTTGTATTTTAATGGAGGAAAGAGAAAATCAGACTTTTTTCTTCCTCTCTCTTTTCTCTTTCTCTTTCTCTCTTCCTTCTCTCTTCCTTCTCTTTTTTTTTTTCATATCTAGATTTGTTTTCTTCTTTTGTTCTTCATTTTTTCTCCAACAATTGACAAAGAAAAATTGCAGCATCCCGTCTCAAATCTAGTGACGCTCCAAATCCTTCTTCTCTGCAACTGCTCATTCCTTCTGTTCTTTCTTTTCTCGGTCTCAAAATAGATGACGCTCCATATTGACCAAAAGGGGAAGGATCTAGGTGAGTCGAGTTTGAATGTTTTACATTTTAGTATTTGTTTGTGAATTTTCAATTCTTTCCTCCTCTTTTCTTTTTAATATGTTGCATTTTCAATTCTTTTCTTCCTTCTCTCTTCCAAACTCTTTTTTCCAGATCTAGATATGTTTTCTTCTCTTGTTCTTCATTTTTTTCTTCAACAATTGACAAAGAAAAATTGCAGCATCCCATTTCAAATCTGGTGACGCTCCAAATTCTTCTTCTCTGCAGCTGCTCCTTCCTTCAGTTCTTTCTTTTCTCGGTCTCAAAATAGATGACTCTCCATATTGACCAAAAGGAGACGGATCTAGGTGAGTCGAGTTTGCATGTTTTATATTTTAGTATTTGTTTGTGAATTTTCAATTCTTTCCTCCTCTTTTCTTTTTTGTTGCATTTGGTGTTCTTGATTGCGGAGGAGAAATGAGAGGAGACAAAAGACACGTTTTTTTTCTCTCCCTCCTTCTGTTTTTCTCATTTTAGGTAATATATATTGATATTACCACACTATATCATATGGTAATGTGTGCTAACTAAATGTATTTTTATGGTCACGAGTTTTATCATGGTGGTAGTGGGTGGTAATCGACTCCAGTTCTGAGAAAGAAGAGTTAGAAGACAATGAAGTTGGAGAAGAAAGTGAAAAGAGTCATAATTATATATATATATTGAGATTACTACACTATACCATATGGTGATGTGTCTATACCATATGGTAAAGTGTGGTAACACCATATGGTAAAGTGTGGTAATGAAATGTATTCTTATGGATATCATGTTTTACCATGGTCGTAAAGGATTGTAATTGGATTTATATTATTTTTGTATGGTTTTACCTTCTCATACCATGTGGTATTGTATGGTAATTACATTTAATTTGTGTTCATTCGATTAACCATGTTCTACTATCACTATGATGGTATTGTATGATAATTAGATATATAATTTTCTGAACCATGTTTTACATGTGGTGGTAGTTGGATTTGTAATTTTATTTTAGCATGTTATACCATATGGTATGATAATGTAAATAGATTTGTAAATTTCTGTAGCATGTTTTACGGCGTTATACCATGTGGTATACTGGTATTGTATGGTAGTTAGATTTGTAAATTTTTTTCAACGTATTTTACCACGATAGTAGACAGTGATAATAAATTTCATATTTGTAATGACTATCTTTAGCACTAAATTATTTAACGAAAAAATCACCATTCAATTTGATTTGAAATTTGAAGAGAGATAGCTCGGATGGTTAGATTCATTTTTGTTGTAGATGAGAGAGAGACTAAATAATGTATATTTTTAAAATAATAAAACAAAGAGTAAAAGAGAGGGAAACCAGTGTGGGGTAGGGGAGTGGCATCCAGGTCAGAGCGTCAGCGTCAACATTAAATATGAGGTACAATTTACCCTATTACCCCTCTGTATTTAATTTTAATAAAAAAAAGGCTAACACGTGGGGTCAAGGAAAGAGGTTACTAATAGTTACTGATGGGAGGATTACTGAGTTGATCCGTTCCGGAAAACTCCACACACAATTAATAAGTAATCGCCCATGTTACATGTTTTGTTTATTTGGGAAACATGCGATGTGATTGATAATAACTTGGGTCATAGGTTGTCGCAATAAGGCATAAAAAAGCCATTTACTTTCTAAATCATTCATCCGAAACAACAGAAAAAAGCAGTATGAGTTTTGCGGTTTAATCAACAGCCACACAAATCCAAGATTGTTTACTGGTATAGTAAATGAGAATGAAAAATAGAATCATAATTAAATCTTAGAAATTTGATTACTATACCCTATAATTTTCTCTCATAAAATTGAAGTTTAGTTCATAATCATAGAAAACAAACCAACAGATAATGTTGTTTCAATATACTCAAATTCAAAACAAAAGTAAAAATTATGAATAAAGTAACTCATTTCTCTATAACTCTCATTCCACAATTATCCATATTACTGATTTTCACCCTTATCAAAAAATTATCCATATTACTGGATTCTCTAGATCTTCGACCTCAGGCGAGTTTGTGTTGTTTGGAATACCATATTTTTTTCTTGATCAAGTTCAAAAATTATAACACCCAAAGACATTTTCTGATAAGGTTAAATATTTTTTTAATATCTCATAAATTTTTCTTGTACTTTGTCGATGTGAGATTTGTTTAATGTGTACATTAAATCTTCTTCCTTGTGACTCAACCTCCTTGTTGAGGTTTATCCTACCATTGTTCAAAAGAGACGTGAAAAGACTCCGACACTTGTAACACCCAACCCTCTTTGGGCCTAGTTACAACAATATTTGCTTTTTGGTGTATCATGGAAAGTTTCTATAGAGCTTACCCAATCTTTATATTACTCCATACCAAGCACGTTTAATTTTCATTTTTCGGAAGAACCCATCTTGTTAGTTAAAATCAAATTGTTTCTTATAATCCACGAATCTCTCTCTTACGTTGACTTCGTCACATAAGTACCCAAGATGTTACATTGCCTTCTCTTTGTTTTTCTTTCAAGGTTGTCAATCTGTGAGTCGACCAATGGGTTGACACAGATTGACCCTTACCCGGAGAGGAAAACGGGTGTCATACCTGGATCGGAGGTTACAAGACGTCATTTTTTCTATTGGTTTGCGGATTGTGCTACTTTACTCGTTTTCTCATTCGTCTTAACATATCTTTGAAATTCTTAGTCAAACATTCGAATATTAATGTTATATACGTAAGTATGAATTTCACTATAGGGCTAATACCAATAGGAAACCCGAACTATTAAATTTGTGCCATTTGTGTCCTAAAGTATCTGATATGACATTTGTGTCCTAAACTATTTTTCCGTTAGAGTTGACTGGCGTTGACCGTTAGTTTTTAACAGAAAGTCCAGTCAGCGTTGATGTGGCATCTGGCATGGAATTTTAATATTAATTTTTAGTTACTTTTGCATCTAATAAAAATTTTAAATAAGAAAAATTAAAAGTCTTCGATGAATTGACGGAATCGCAGCTCGCCTCCACCGCTGCACCGCACTTCGCCTCCACCGCTGCACGCCACCGTTGCACTTCGCCTCCACTGCACTGCACTTCGCCACCTCCGCCGCTCGACCACTCTGACAGCCTCCACCTCTGTCGTCTGGGTAATATACAGCCAAATCCAGCAGCCATCGTCAAAACCATCCCCTGTGAATCATTGTCGTCGCCCTCTACTCCTCCTTCGACTTCTTCCTACGCACCCACAGCCGTAACCAATCCCGCCAATCCTTTGTTGTAACTTGTAACCATCCTTCACCATCTTCTGGATGTTCTGCCCTGCAATTTGTTTAAAATCCCTAATTCACTTCAAACCTTAATTTGTAATAGGGGAGAAGCAGGTGGTGGTGTTGCATCGGAGCACCCCATATGAAAGGGTTTTGGGTTCCCGGAGAAGAAGATGCAGATGAATGACGAAGGAATCGATGCCTCCCATCTCACCGATTTTGGCGAAAGACTGGCGGCTTGTATGGAAGGGAACGAAGAGGCGAGGGCGGCGGTGGAGTCGTGGTATTGGAAGGATTGGGGGGTTTGCAATTGGGAGTGGCGTAGAGGAAGACGAGAATGTTGCCACTTCGTCTTTCCATCACGACTAGCCCCTGCTTCGAACTTTCAAGCCGGTGAGAGTGGCGGAGAGGAAGACGAGAATGTCGCCGCCGCTCCCTTCTTCCTCGGCGGAATGTGATTAGAAGAAGAAGAGGAAAACTTATGAGGGTTTCTTTTTTATAATTTTATATTGTTTTTTATTTTTTATTTAATTTGTAATTAATAATATGTGGTGTCATTGACGTGGAATCTACGTGGCTGCCACATCAACAAAAGTCAATATTAATGTTGACTTCCGTTTGGTCAACCGTTATCTATAACAGTCAACGAAATCGTCAGGACATAAATGACACACAACTATCATACGTTGTGACACAAATGTCATATCGAATACTTTAAGACACAAATGACACAAAGTTAATAGTTCGGGTTTCTCAGTGGTATTAGCCCTTCACTATAATACAAACTGTTATTTTGTGTCAAGTTATATGTTATTACTTATATGTTAAATGAGATTTAATATAATTTATAAATATATGAAAAATATAATAATTATATATATATATATATATATAATTATTATATATATATATATATATATGGTGGCGTCTTCGGTGCACTCATTTTTTTGGGTGCACTGAACGCACCCACTTTTTGATTTAATCCTCATCGTTCAATATATCTAGCGGTTTAGAATAATTGATAATTTTCTAATTAATTATTAACTAATAAACTATTTTATATTTATTAAACGAATTTATAGTTATTGATAATTGCAATTAAACCCCTAACATTAACCCTTTCTCTTCGCCGTTTCTTTTCCCCGCTTCCACCGTCAATACTATCCCAGTGGCAGGCGACGAATAGTTTGCAGTGCCCGACATCGTCGTCCTCCGCCACTAAACCGTCTCAGGCGATTCCGGCATGCTCAACATGGAATCAGAGAAAATAACTTTTCGTTCTTGATTTGGTCGTCTCTTTCTAGGATTTGGGCTTACCATTTGTTTTACTGGGCTATGATGGATTAAATTACAAACAAGCTTTGCTGGGCGGAAATGAAATGACTGTGAGTATCGCTCTCGGCTAAATCAGCACAGGCACCAATATGTCATCCATCATGGATTCGCCAATCTCGATCACATTCGCTCCCCTGCGTACCTGCGTATCACTCTCCAAGAACATAGCAATAAATCACAATTCCGTATTTGCACAGATGTGAAGACTCTCATGGCGGTGCAACCGTACAATGCAATGAAATATACTGAAAGATCGTTTCAGAAATCCTTGAAGTGGATTATATTGTAAAAACAGATTGGTTATCAGAAACAGAGTCGACAGAACAAAACTACGAACATTCTCATGCAATTCAGGGTTTTCAGCAAACCAAAGCGCGCAAAATCTTCCGCGGCCACAAAATTCATTCGGAAATCGCGAATTCCGAACCCACTCACCCTATCCCCAACTCCCTCCACCGGCACCCCCTTTCGCCGATTTCCCAGACTTTCCCCACCATCCCCGCCAGCTCGCCCATCGCCGGATCTGTTCCTGGCGCTACTCCTTCCAGCAACGTCCCCGTCGGATTCAACAGAGTCTTCGTCGCCTTTCCTCTTGCATGCTGCCAATTCCATATTTCTCTCCTCCTAGCTCCGCCGCAAATCATCAGATCTGATGATTCCGCGAATAATTCAATCAATCAACGGAAGGCCGATATGGATGTAAAGAGGGTTGGATTGATCGGAGACATCGAGATGGAGGTTTCCGATCATGGAGTCGGCGGCGCACTGACATTCACCGGCCCACAATTCTTCAGATGGGAAGAGGAAATGCAAAATAGAGACCAAATGTTGTGTTATTAATTTGAGGGAGGAACGCTAATCGGGAAGCTTCACGAAGGTTGGGAAGGGAAATAAATGTCTCTGTTGGTGAGAGGAAGGAGAGGGGTTAGTAGAAGAGTGGAAAAGGAACGCGGACAGGAGGGTTAACGTGAGGGATTTAATTGCAATTATTAATAAATTGAAATTAGCTTAATAAATATAAAATAGTTTATTAGTTAATAATTAATTAGAAAATTATCAATTATTCTGAACCGCTAGATATATTGAACGGTGAGGATTAAACTAAAAAATGAGTGCGTTCAGTGCACTAAAAAAAGTGGGTGCACTGAAGTAGTCACTATATATATATATATATATATATATATATATATATATATATATATATATATGGTGCCTTCTACGGTGCCCCGGGTGAAATCCGGGGTACCACATACCTTGAGTATGAAAATGCTATCTAGACCTCGAATTAGCAGAATTTTTGGGCATGATACTATACCCTAACCCTTAATGAGTGAAACCTAGGTCCTAATTATCTAAATCATAAACTATAAACCCTAAGATGGTGCATTGATTTTTTTGCCTATATTTGGACGAATCATATCCGTCGATTATTGTTTCTAATTAAATTGATCTTGGGGTATAAGATTTAGAGAATTAAGACCTAGATTTTGATCTTTAAGGGTTAGAGTATAGTATCATGTCTGAAAGATCAGTCAATTCAAGTTCTGGATAGCGTTTTCTTACTCAAAGTATGCGGTACCCCGGATTTTACCATGGGTACCGTAGAACTCCCCATATATATATATATGGTTTAGGCTAGCGTACGCCCGGGCGTACGTTAGACTACCGTACGCCCGTTTGAGTTTTGCTATTTAGATCATGAATTAACCGGAGTTTTGGGCATGATACTATACCCTAACCACTAATGGATAAACCCCAGTCCCTAGTTTTCTAACCCAAATCATGATACTATATATATAAGTACATCTAACGGCTAGATCACCTGACGTATACTATACGCCTGACGTACATCAGTCATCACCATATATATATATATATTAATATATATAAAGCAATTGGTTACTGTTGCTAAAAAATTTACATTCTGATACCCCAAATTTAATTAAATCACAACTTAGTTATTATAAGGTACATTTTACATTTTGATACCTAAATTTAATTTTAAGGTAAAATCATTGAATAATTATGTTTTGGTATCTCATTTAGCACATTTACGGGGTACTAAACAAATTTCTACTAACTACCTGTAACAAAATATGTGACATCTACATAAGCAAGTGTCAATAAATTGCAAGGTGAAAAGGGTTGACTGTTGTATTGACGTCCAACTAAAAGAATCAGACAAACCCTTTCCATCATCTACTTCCTCTTCGTTTCATTTTTCACTCGCCTTCCATAACCCTTTCTTTATCTATTTCTTTGCCTTCTTCGTCTAACCCTAATTATGATACTATTTTTATGTATTCCAATCACAAGTATGAACGAGTCCAAACACGACTCACCAACAGTCTAGAGAACTAATAATTGAACCATGAACCACTAACTTTTTTGCAGCTCAATGTCGAGTCCAATTAAAAATAAATATATATAGTTATTACTTATTAGAAATTCGTCATTTTCCACTATGGGATTTGAAGGCATGAAATTTTAAGCGAGTTCCAGTTTGTATTCCTTTTGCTTCTCTCTAAAGTTTTTCTTTTTCACCAGGACTAGAATTTTCAACAATTATACATTGAATATTTGGGGGTGATAATCCCAACCCCAAAATTGAGCACCTAATTTTTTGTCTATTATATTTTTTTACCTAAACTTTTGAATTTCTACAAATAGGTCTAATTTTTGTACGTGTAATTAAAACACCATCGAATAGATGGGTATCCATAGCCAACTCATACATTTTTAGATTATGGAAATAAATATTCATATCCTACCCAAACCCATCTACAAACTTCCAACCCCATATCTATGTCACCCATACACTACCCATGATCAATAGGTCTACTTGGGTTTAGGTAAATATCATTTACTAGTCAAAATTTTCTAACAAAAATTAAATTGGATGTTTGACCACCATATATCTCTTCTCAGTCAATTTACTAACAAAATTGCTAACAAAAAATTGATTTTAGAATAATAATATTAACAAAACACCATAACGGATCACATAATACATGTCCATAGGTCATCTCCGTCCGCAACAAGACGCGTCATCGCTACCTAGTATATAAATATATAAACTAAACTAGAATATAGCAATCCAACCATTAATTTTCAACTCAGCCAACTGCCTAAACCATGTCGACGAGCTTATTTCTTTGCCTTTTGGGACTCTTGTCTGGCGTGATGTCTTGTAAAGCTTTGGTTGGTCTCTTTGTTTATAAGTATCTCCTGATGTAACCTTGCCCCATCATTATCAAACAGTATATAGTATATACCTTTTGCTTTTATTTTTTCGTTATCAATCAGTATATAATATATACCTTTTGCTTTTATTTTTTCGTTATCAATCAATTAATGACCCTTCAAATTGGTTATGAGGATTAGAGAGATATTCAATTTGAAAAGCAAAAGAACTGAAATTAGTCACTCATTCTCCAGGTTACTGGTGAAACCCCTGCTGCTATTTAATCACAACTGAAAATCTTACATCGACGTATCTCTGAAGGTTTCCTTTTTGTTAATTTATTTCTTAAACACGTGATTGATGAAAACAACAATACTAATTTATTGTTATGATCAATCATCCAAGCAATTCCTGATAGATTAATCAGTAGTATACTAGCAACTTGTCCATTTCAATAGATTATCTAGATCGATCTTTGATTGCGCATCATTTTGTTTCTTTTGAGGATCGGATGTCACATTCTTTATCTTGAAGATCATTCCGTGAGTTCTTATGCATTTTCACTCCGAGAAATTTTACAATGCTATATAGTATTGGTGCTATAGGTTTTTGCTTTTATGGTACAACTTAAAATTATACATTTATGTTATGGTACAACTTTAGATTGTACCTATACTTTTTGCACAAATTCTTTTATTGTACAACTTGAACTTGTACCTTTATGTGATGGTACAACTTCAAGTTGTAAAGTTGTATCATAACATAATGATACAAATTGCTTTATGGTACAACCTAAACTTATACATTTAATGTTATGGTACAATTTTGAGTTGTACATTAAACCACCAATGCTATATAGCATAGTAGAAGTGCTCTTTCACTCGGATAATCTCATATATTGTTGGAGTTGCGAAGAAGTGTCGGTTTTCATTTGCATTTAACTAGTGGGACTTATACAAAGTTAACACCGTTTGGAACTCTCGTTTTGTGAACAATGAAGTGATTTAGGAACAAGTAGAGGCAGGAGAGAACTTTGTTATTGACTTTAGTTACTGGATTTATTAACTTTTTGGTGTAAGCGTGACAATGTGTGCTTGTATCATTGCATCATATGAGAAATTTGGCCGTCATTGAAGTGGTGACTCGATGGATCTGTTTGGATGATGATAATTTTGATGAAGTAGTACTGGTCGAATGAACCTATTTGGACGGTGATGAACTTATTTTTAAGTGCTCGCTTGTTGTTCTATAAACTTATGGTTGCTATTAGGGACGGAGCCAGGAATTTAGGTAAGGGGGGGCCAATTAAAAATTTTAGAGGTGTCATAATATAACGTAAAAGAGAACTTATAGTTATCTGGTTCTATCCATATATGAGTTCTTTAAAATTATTGAGACAATTCAAAATACTATGTAAAGTAAAACTTATTATGCTATTTTTTACAGCATAAATTACTAATGGAGAAAGAAAGAATGGCAAAAGAACTTCAATCTTGAGCAAATTTTGACATTATTAGGAGAAAAGTACACAAAAATAATGAAATTTGGTGAAAAGGACTTCAATTATAGCAAAACTTTGAGAAAATTAGGAGGAACAAATGAATCCAAATGTGAAAAATGTAGGACTTGGAAAATCTGGGTATGAAACATTAGGGAATTGGAAAATGCCATTTGTCACCAAATTATAGGAAGAGTTAGCAACTTGAAAATTTTGAGGATGAAAATACACAAAATTGAAACTCTTGGGGCTAAAATGAGAATTTATATTGGAATATCAGCAACCTACCAAAAAGATTCTCTACAAACCTTCGAACAGCCTACTTGAAAGTTATAAGAGAGATTGTTAGACCATTAGACTACAGCCTGTATACTTACCTCATGTTGCATAATTAAGATTTAGAACTATGGCCCCCCTTTTAACACGCTGGCTCCGTCCCTGGTTGCTATGAACTTGTTTGTGTGAACTGCTTCTTTATGTGAACTTGTTTTCTATGAATTTGTGATTCTATAAACATATTGTTATTTTATTTTTTGGTAATTTATATTTTTTATCCAAATCTTTTTCAGATTCTTTTATATTTTCCAAACCTATTAAATTCTATTAATTAGCCAAACCTATCATAATGCATAAAAATATTAGCCATTTTTACGTTATCGTTAATAATTTTGTAACTCTTTTCTTAGTTAAAATACTAAAATTTTGGAATGTTAACCTTCATGTGTCTCTTCCAAATCAGTATCATGTTGCCAAGTCAATATTACTAACAAAATTACTAACTAAAAGTTAATATTTGACTAATTTTTAGTATTTTGATAGATTTAGATAATATAAAAAAATCTGAAAATAATTCGAATAAAAAATAAATATTACCTTTTTTTATTATTTTCAATTCAACTTCTGGGTTCGCTCAAACGGGTATTTATTATACACTTTCATCATTCATATCATTCATAGGGTAGTTATCATAAATGGTCACAATTCTATTAGCTTTGTACAAAACGGTCACAATCCTTTAATTTTGCACGTTTCAGTAAGAAAGGTTTGAGCGAATAATGAAATGGTCAATCCGTCCAATTCCGTCCAAAACTCCGTCCCAAATCGCCACATCAGCATGCCACGTCATTGTAAATAATAATTAAAAATGGATTAGTCAGCCCACTTAACCCGAGACTCCAACCGGTCGAAAACCATCCTTTACCCATCACAAACCCGGATCATATCTTCAATTTGTCATTCTTCATCCCCAAAATCGCGAGTTGGAGGCGCCCTAAGGAGACAGAACGCCGCCACTCGTGGGAGCGATTCGGCGTCGTCGCCAAGTCCTCCTCGGCGGCATCATCCTCTTCGCAAATCGTGGGAGACGTTCTCCGCTCCAAGTCCTCCTCGCCGTCACCAAACCCCAAATCCTCTCGTCATAACCCTCTTCGTCGGCCGAACTGTAGAGAATGGTCGCGATTCTTCTGCCGTCGCCAAGTCATCATCGCCGGCGCCAACTGTCGGAAGCCATCTCCTATCATCCTGACGTGCGGGAGAGCGATTCCTCCTCTCAACCTCTAATCGGCCATTCTCCTCTGTTTTCTTAAAACAGCTTCCCCTGTTTATTTGTTGTTTTTTTTACAGAGATGGTAAAAGGTTTGATTGAAGTGAAGAAATGTGACGGAACTCCATTTGGAAAGGATTACGAAAAATCCACACTTTGAATCAAAACTTATGGAATAGAAATTGCAAGATTAAAGGTTAGAATTGTAAGATATGAGACTGGAAGAAGACATATGGAAGTAGCTCTGTTTTTGTGCGTGGCCGGAAATTAATCTTTCAAACTCGCCTACCTAACTCCCTACTCTTTTCTTCGCCGTCACTCGATCTGGGTCGGATTCCATCATTTCCCTACTCGTTGGCGCCGCCATAGAGGCTGCCGACCACCTCGGAATCTTCCCTTCAGCCGGCGCCTCCGCCAGGGATGCTGTTGCCGACCTAATTCTAATTAATAATTGGAAATGGTGAAGAAAACCTAGCACCGCTCTTAGGGTTTGGGGTGAGCTGTCGCCGCAGTGTACTGGCATCAATTGTCAGCACCACGCAGCATTGCCCCGTCGCCGTCGAGGAGCTCCGAAAAAGCATTTTTATAGTTTGTGTATTGCGATGATTAACTAAATTTTTATTAATATTTTTAATGATATGTCATGCTGGTTGGTAAAAGATAACGGAGTTTTGGACGGAAGTGAACGGATTGACCAATTCCTTATTCACTCAAACTTGTCTTACCAAAACGTGCAAAATTAAAGGATTGTGACCGTTTTGTACAAAGTGAATAGGTTTGTGACCATTTATAATAATTAACCTTCATATCATTCATATGCAAAAGCAATAGGCCAAAAACAAATCAAATTAGAATAACCTCAACTTATTTCGATATAATTATACACCTGGCCCATAACCACACAAAGCTGACCCAGACGGAAACCTATGCCCTTAACGATGCCCCGTCAAATTTAACGGCAACATGTACGCAAGTTCCGTTTTTCTCATCTTTCCCTCCCTACCAAGTACCAACGTACTATATATAAATACCCCACGAGGCCATAACACCTTCACCATTTCCCTCAGCAATCCCAAGCCGGCGTCGTTCCGTATCCCCACAGGCCTCAAACAATGGCGACCGTCGTAGAATCCCATTTCCCCTTTCTTCCCGCCTTCCTCTTCCCCGACTTACTGCTTTTGCTTCTTCTCCCCATACTCTCCTTCCTCCTCCTCTCCCTCTTCCTAATCCTACTCCGCAACCGCAGGCCGTCCGTCCAACTCCCCCCAGGCCCAAAGCCCTGGCCCATCCTCGGCAACATCCTCCACGTCGGATCCATGCCCCACGTAACCTTCGCCCGGCTCTCCCAAGCCCACGGCCCACTCATCTCCCTCCGCCTCGGGACCCAGCTCATCGTCGTGGGCTCCTCACCTGACGCAGCCAGCGAGATCCTCAAAACCCACGACCACGAACTCTCCGGCCGAAGCGTCCCGCACGTGTCCTTCGCTCTTGACCCGGAGCTGAACCGCGACTCCATCGCCTGGTCCACCCACTGCACGGACCACTGGCGGTCCCTCCGCTCGATGGTCCGAGCCGAGCTGTTCACGTCCAAGGCCGTGGACCAGCAGTCGGGGATAAGGGAGAGGCAGGCTCGGGAGATGGCTCGGTTCCTGGACCGGAGGCGAGGCGAAGAGGTCCGGATCCGTGACGTGGCGTTCGCCTACACGTTCAACGGCCTGGCCAGTGCTTACGTGTCCAGGGACCTGATCCAGCTGGAAGGTGGCGGTAGCGAGCGGATGAGCGGGATCGTGAGGGAGATGATGGAGCTGTACGCAGCTCCGAATATATCGGACCTTTATCCGTCGTTGGGAGGACTCGACCTCCTAGGTTTGAGGAAGCGTACGGAAGAGTGCGTGGCGAAGCTGAGGGAGCTGTGGGACCCGCTCATTTCAGAGCGGAGGGAGGCCAAAGAAAGCAGCGGCCGCGGCTCTGATCGTGACTTCCTGGACGCGATGCTCGACTCGGGGTTTGCCGACGAGGCGATCAGTTACACCTTTCTGGTAATTCCTCGTAATATAAGTACAAATTAAATGAGTTTCTGGTAATTCCTCTATTGGAATAAGAGACAATTTTACAAGCCGTTGGACAAGCAGATAAGCAATTCAATGAGTTTTGGTAAAAACACATAGGCACGAAAATACATAATATCACGAGGCATTTACGTTGAACCAATCACTAATATGCAATTTAATAGGTATAACTAAGTAGGGCAGGCTATTTGGTTCGGGTTTTTTAGTTTTATCTGTAACTGGATCGTATAACTTGGACCGAGATCGGATCGGGACCGGATAGTAAACAATCCAATCCAATTTTTGGCCTTAGATTTGAGATAAAAAACCGTTCGGGACCGGATCAAAACTTGATAAAGACCGGATAAGAGAGCTCAACACCCAAAACTTAAGGGTAATTTGTATAAACGGTCCCAAACCTTTGCACTTAGTAAAAACCTTAACCAACTCCTCACCCTTTCAGGCCTTAGGCCACTCAAATCCACACAAGCTCAATATAAAATCAAGACTGAATTGGGGACCGGAGTGGGTCAAGACCGGACTGGATCAAGACCGAACTGTATCCAATCCAATCTTTGGTCCTTATATTTTCAAACAGACCGGACTTGACCGCATCAATTTGGGCCAATTTAACTGGACCGGACCGTATAGCCACCCCTATAACTAGGGGTGTCAGTTCGGGTCGGGTTCGGTTACCCAAACCAAAACCCAAAAAAACCCGAAACTAAAATAAATGAAAACCGAAACCCAAAAACCCGAATAAGAATGCGGTCTGAGTTCTATTCCTTGGAAGTTTTCAGACTGAACCCGAAAACCCAATAAACAAAACCGTACCCGAAATAAAAAAACCGAAACCCGAAGCAAATCCGAACCCGAAAAACTGAAAATGTAACTAATCAGATCGATTTCGGGTAAACCCAAAAAACCGAACACACCCCCTAGGTATAACCAGCCGATACTATACTATTTCACAAATACTGCATTATATTAGAAACGGAATATATGTTAGGACTTTGCTACGGTGACATGCATGTCACGGTGACATGCACTTTTCGGTCGACCTCATATAGGATCAGGTCGACCTAATCAGTTGTTTCAGTGTACAAACGGTTTCATGGTGCCTACTTTGGAGATTCATATCTTACAATTGGCTAGATGGAAATTGGAGATTAAAGGCTTGTTTTGAAGCTGAAGTGTCCCTCTACACATTAAAGTACATGGGAGCTCAATAGAAAGTCCAGAAGACCATTTTTGAACCTGACCAAAAGGCTATGCCAAAACTGAGAAACTGCCTGAAAATGGCTAAGTCTGGCAACGTTTTTGTCAAGCCTACTTTGGAGCTCAATTTGACAAGCATGGATGCGAGTCAAGTCCAGGGGCCTTTACCACGTTAAATTACGTATTTTTTTATACAAAGGCAAGGCATTGAATGAAAGATTGAATATCTTTAAGGCTTCAAACAAAAGGGTCGAAGTTGCTACGAAGGCTGTTTTTCTGGCAGCTTGCTTGTGCTCGAAGTCTGCCAGAAAAACAGCCTTCGTAGCAACTTCAACCCTTTTGTTTGAAGCCTTAAAGATATCCAATCTTTCATCCAATTCCTTGAATTTGTATAAAAACATACCTAATTTAACGTGGTAGAGGCTCCTGGACTCGACTCGCATTCATGCTTCTCGAATTGAGCTCAAAAATAGGCTTCACAAACACGTTTCCAGACTTAGCCATTTCTAGGCAGTTTCCCAGTTTTGGCATAGCCTTTTGATGAGGTTCAAAAATGGTCTTCTGGACTTCCTATCGAGCTCTCAATCACTTTAATATGTAGAGGGACACTCCAACTTCAAAACAAGTCATTAGTCTTCAATTTCCATCTAGCCAATTGTATGATATGAATATCCAAAGTAGGCACCATGAACTGTTTTTACACTGAAACAACATATTAGGTTGACCGGATCCTATATGAGGTCGACCGAATCCTAAATGAGGTCGACCGGATCCTATATGAGGTCGACCGAATTCTATATGAGGTCGACCTAATCCTAACTGAGGTCGACCGGAAAGTGCAAGTCACCGTGACATGCATGTCACCGTAGGCACACCCTATATGTTATTATGCTTTTAACTTTATGTTGATATTTGAATTCTTGTTAGTGCTTGTAAACCGATTCTGTACGATAACCGAGCCAAAATTTTAAAATGGGTTTATGCTGAGGCGGATAACCATATGAACAAAACAAAAATGATAGTGATAATGGTTTTGAAACCGATATATATATATCAAAGTGGTAAATAATTATATTTCAGACAAAATTATTGGATAACCAAACCATTTATTGCAAACCGAATCATAACTGATTATAATATACACTAAGCCTAGTCATTTGAATATTAATGAAATTTTGTATTATTTATTTTGTGAGAGAGTTTGAAAGCTATGTGAGAACTTCTTGGTGAGATGATATAGATTTAGAATTATATATTTTTGTTAGTGACAAATTGAACACTAAATTAGTGTATTATATATGTCTTCTATGAAAATATACATAATCCCACAAACAGTCAACCATTGGATTTTTAATTGTTAACTATTAGACTATAACTTATCATTAGAAAAATTAAATAATTTCACAAACGGTTAATCAATAATTTTATAATCGTTTAATTATTAAACTATAAATTATTAAGTTTTCGATTCAACATCCAATTTGGTTATGCAAACAGAGATACTTATTAGTAATTTCGGCAGTTGGTTTAGCAACACTAATTTTAATTATTGTCAAGTGGTTAAGGATTCTTATATTTTTTTTATGTATGAAAGTTTGCATTGATCTACTTGGATCTTATAATGATATATATATATATATCAGTCTATGTCAAAAAAGATACATAAATATGCTCTATATATTGCGGGTCATGAAATATCTCGTACGCCACCACAAATCCTATGATGAAGACATTCTACCAAATTACGAAAAGGGAAAAAGAAACGTGTTCCTTTCTCGCTAAAAAACAATAAAAAAATATTTAACGCCGACCCACCAATAATATAGTTCCGTTGTGATGTGATGACGACTGTTGATCAGGAACTGTTAGCGGCGGTATCCGACACAACAAGCTCGTCCATGGAATGGGCCCTGGCGGAACTCCTCAAGAACCCAGAAACGATGACGGCAGCTCGCCGGGAGTTCGACGACAAGTTCTCCAAAGGCCACGTCATCAAAGAATCCGACCTCGCCTACCTACCTTACCTCTGCGCATGCGTGAAGGAGACCCTACGACTCCACCCTCCGGCGCCGCTTCTGCTGCCACGTCGGGCGGCCACGGACTGCCACGTCATGGGCTACACGGTACCCAAGGCCGCCCACGTGTTCGTCAACGTGTGGGCGATCGGGAGGGACCCGCGTTACTGGGAAGACGCGCTGAGTTTCAAGCCGGAGAGGTTCTTGGTGGGTGGTTCAGAGCGTGACGTGGATTACAAGGGCAGCCACTTCGAGTTCCTGCCGTTTGGGAGCGGGAGGAGGATTTGTTCCGGGCTGCCCATGGCTGTAAGGAAAGTCCAGCTGGCGGTGGCGACTCTGGTCCACGGGTTTGACTGGTCGCTGCCGGCCGGGATGGCGGCGGAGGAGTTGGAGATGGATGAGAGGTATGGCGTCACGTTGATGAAGCTGAACCCATTAGTCGTCATCCCAACTCCAAGGGTTTAAGCGTGCATGGCAGCATGGTAATTAATAAATGTCTACTTATGAATAAGCTTCTGCTGGTAATGGTTTGTATGTAATCTGTGCTCTCGATCTATATATAGATGCACGACTACGTTTGAGTTTAGTGTATTTTAATTATAAGGAACGAAGAAGAGACATTTATGAATAGTGTCATTTTGGAAACTTCAATTTATAATCTTTAACAATAAATAACTCCAAGTCTGAAAAGAAAATTTCTCAGCATATGATATAAGACCTCAATAAAGTTTGCTCAATCAACATGACCTAGACAAAATATTAGTAATGTGAACTTAGAATACATTATAAATACTGCACATGCGATTCATATGTTTTCACTCGATCGGAATGAATAAGAAGCTTTTCTAATAAATAACTATTATTTCTTGGTCAAGTTTCTTTCAGACATTATTGACAAAATATTATTATTTTTGTGTGTTTGTTTAAATTATTCATTAAAATGTAAATTATTATTAAGTTTTAGTAAAAATGACCAGAAATTTACATAGTAATCTTTAATCATATATTTTTTGGTTTAAAAAGTGTGATATATATGTCACTCTATGAACATTAGTATACTGTTGCGTACATCAATATAATGCAAAACCAAAATGTGATATATGTGACTCTCCATCATGATTGTCACGTCGGTCGGAAACGACACAAATCGGTTGTACCACTGGTAAAACCATTACACTTGCTAAACCGGTTTGATAACCTTTCTCTCCATATATTATTTATAGATATAATGCAAAAACAAAAGCAAAATAATTATTGGATAAAAGAGAATTAAATATTAAATGAAGAGAGAGGGACAACTCCATAAATAGGTGAATAACTATTGTTTTTGGTAAGAAATTGTCCTCCTTGGCAACTTAAGATCTCTCCAGGTGCTTATGTGGCAAAAATTTAATTTTGAATTGCCATAATATTATGTATAGATAGATAGATAGATAGATAGATTCTTAAGTACTATCCAACTAAATTTCTTTTATTGTACATGCATAAAACTTCTCATATTACATAAACGTCTAGCATTTGAATCCTATATATACACCTATACGGGGTTATTGATTTTTCACTAAATTAAATTTTAAGTGAATCTCATGACAAGACCAAATAGTACAGACTCCATCGTTAAAAAAAGTCGCGTAACATTTAAGGACGTTAGCTCATGTTCTTACGAAGGCGCGCGCATATGGATCAAGGAAGCTAGAATCAATGACACTTGTTTAGCTGTTGTGGGAACTGGGAAGTCCCGAGCACACCCTCCGTCTAGAGCCAAACGACAGAAACTCAAAGTCGCGCAACCTTTAAAGTCCCGTTAATCGAGCCATCAATGAACCAAAGACAACGAGTCCTCCCAAACAGGCGGGTCTCGCCCTATCACACACACATTAACAACTCACACTCATCCACATGGACCACACACAACATAACAAATAGGTCGACTACTGTGGATTGGGATGGATATGTGGTTTCAACCACCGAATTGTGAGTGCATTTCAAGAGTAGTATCATCTTTTTTTTACCTTGCCAAACAAGACTATCTATATTGTATACAAGAAGAAAACGTCGCATATTTATTGCACGGTAGAAGTGTTTTTCATTAGTTATACACATCCCTCGATCGTCTGTCTCCTCTCCTCTCCTCTCTCCCTGCTGAGTATTGAGACACCTATGGAAGATAAAAACGTCACATTAGGTGAATTGTAAAGCAAGTACCAAAATTTGACGTCAAATAATATTGCCAGACCTCACTTGCTATTCTTGAACTCGTACTTGGCTTCATTTATTAGAGGTGCCGTGCCAGTACAGTGACAACGAACACTATCCAAGCACATGACCAAGTTAATATGGAAATGGGGATGAAATTGCTCTGCAAGTTGAGTGGCAAGTGGCAATTGTACTACCATCAATCAATGTTAGCTTGATTTCTTTTATGAAATTATTGGAATGCTTATGCACCGGATTATCTGGTTTGGATTGCGCAAATGGTCACATTATATCTCTCATTTCACCACTTAATGAACTTCTTTGGTTTCAATGACCGTTTCAAGATCTTTGACACATTGCATACTCAATTTATAAATATCTACTGTTATAACTGAGGAGTTCTTCGTATTGTCGAACAATTATATTATACTTTTCATGAACTCATCAAATATATTAAATTCGGTTATTATCTCGTACGTAATAAACTTCATGCTAAGGTCATTTCCACCACTCAAATGGTTGATAACATACAAACATAATCACACGAGCTTGTCTCGTCATTAATTCATATACGGACTTTTTTTTTAACTACGTGAATGACTCTTAGCTCCCAAATGAACACCGTAGATTTCAAAATGAACTTCGGTTGAGAACAAGAAGCAGAGGTTGTTCCTTCTGCAAGGTAATCCCAAACTTCTCACTCATATCCATCTCTGCCGGATCTTCTCCGTCGGGGAGGCACCAATCGAAGTTTCGAACCAAAGCAGCAAGAACCAACGGAATCTGCCTGGTGGCCAATGGCACTCCGGGGCACATCCTCCTCCCAGCGCCGAACGGCAGCAGCTCGAAATCCTGCCCTCTAAAATCCACCTCCGACCCAATGAACCTCTCCGGCTTGAACGACGTCGGGTCATCCTCCCACACCATCGGATCCCTCGAAATCGCCCACACGTTGACCACAATCTGAGCCCCTTCAGGGACCGTGTAGCCCATCACCTCGCAACTCTCCGGTGCTCGGTGCGGCAGCAGCAACGGTCCCGGCGGGTGTAGCCTTAGCGTCTCCTTCACGATTGCGTTTAAGTACGGAAGCCGACACGCCGCAGATTCCTCGATCTGCGATTTTCCTACTAGCGGTGGGGACAATTCCGCCTTCAGCTCCTCCCGCAGCTTTTCCATCGCCCCCTTGTTTCGAATCAGCTCTGTCATCGCCCATTCTATTGTGGCCGTGTTAGTATCCGTACCAGCACTGAACAATTCCTACAAGAATAACCAAAGCTCAAACTAATCTTGTGGTAACTGTAGACCATAAAAATCGAATTGGAGTTTTCTTCTGAACTTACGAGACTCAACCAGTCAATCTGGTCATCATCGAGTCCATTTTCCAGGAAGATATCCAAGAAATCTTCAGCACCATATGGGTCTCTCCGCCGCCGCTCTCTCCTCTGTTTAACGTAAGGCTGCCAAACAGAGTACAACTCGTTGCAACAGCGAAAAACCTCGCGTCTCAGCCCCTGGGGATCCAATTTCTTCAGAACCGGAAAAAAATCGGCGAGATTAGGGGACGTCCCCAATTCCATGAACCTCCAAATCAGCGACTTCAATCGATTCGCCGTCTCGCTGCTTTCGAACCCTATGCAATCTCGCGACAACATGAGATTCGACAGCGAGTCGAAGATAGCAGTGAAAACGACTTCGCCGATACTAACCGACTCCCCTAGTTTCCCCTCGAGAAATTCCACCATCTGGGCGACCTTCCTCTCCCTGACGGCGGCCTGAGATTCGATCGCCTTCGCCGAGAAGATCTGGTTCCTGAACATTGCTCGGAAGGCCTTCCACTGGTCGTTGCTGCAGCTGGAAGCCCAAACGATCGCCTTGCGGTCGAGCTCCACCGTGTCGTAAGGCACGACCGTGGGGACGTATCTGGCGGAGAGGAGGCGGTCGTGGGTTCTCAAGATTTCGGCGGCTGCCGCGGGGGAAGAGGCGACGACGAGGAGCTGGGAGCCGAGGCGGAGGGAGATGAGAGGGCCGTAGAGCTGGGAGAAGTGTTGGAGGGAGATGTGAGCTTGCTTGCCGAGGTGAGGGAGGTTTCCGATAATGGGCCATGGCTTAGGGCCTGGAGGCAGCGTCGGTGAGCGGTGTTTGGAAGCTGCAGAGGTGGTGAGAAATCGTGAAACTGTGATGACGACGAGGATGGTGATGGAGATTGGGAGGAGGAGAAGATAGATGAGTACCATTTTGTCAGGAGATGTGATTTGGAGAATTGGATATGGGCTGTTAAGATATCTGCTGGGGATTCATTTATAGAGCCACCGGTACACTGACATCTAATAAATTAAAGATGCATGGCTTGAACAAGTCCCGGGTGGGCGAAGAGAATATGCATGCATGGCTACTTTTCACCTGTCTCCTTCATCTGTTTGTACTTTGTAGCCTCAAAACAGCATATTCTCGTACGGGTCTATAACTGGGTATAATAATTAATTGTCACCCAAATTGGAATTAGCCTACGCAAAATATATAATGATTAATTGTCACCCAATGTGGAATTAGTAGTCTATGCCAAACTACGCATGGCATGGGTATAATAATTCATTTCGGTTTTGGTACTTCGGGTTTCAAGGATTTGGAGGCTGAATTTTGACATACAAATACTAAATCAATTAGACAAACAATGTTCTCTTTCGAATACAAAATGCACAATCCATTATAATTTAATCAAAAAGTTTCCAAAACTCAACGCCTTCATTTTCAAATCCAACCAGCAAACGAGCCCTTAAACAGACTTCAAATACGGTCATGCAAATCAAGACATGTGCATGTTGTAGCTAGAGGAGACTGTTTTGGCTCTGCCTTGACGAATTTTGGCTCAACAATGAAAATTAATGGGTATTTTACTTGATGTCGACCCGGTTAAAGCGAGTTCGACCCGGCGTTGGTGAGTTTTTGCTACCACGCTTAAATCAATAGATATTCGACTTAATTCGATCCAGGTATTGCGAGTTGAACTTGGTGATAACGAAATTTGGGTCGAAATCAATGGTTTAACCGTTAACCGCCGGTTAGCGACTAACCGGAAACCGAAATTTATGTTCAGCGGTCGGTTGGCGGAAACGTAACAGGGTCAGGCGGTTAGCCGAGTAACCAAAGCCGGTTAACCGGCTAACAAACGCTAACCGACCGACGATACGATGTCGTTTTGGCTAAGCGTAAAAAACGACCCAACCCTAGGCCCTCTTCGTCCTCAGCCGCAGCCTCCATCCTCTTCGACCTCAGCCAGCAGCCTCCATCCTCTTCGACCTCAGCCGCTACTCCTTCTCCCTCACGACCGGCGATCCCCTCATTCGGTCGACAGTCCCAGCCCTCCGACCCCCCGCCGCCTCCACCTCGACGTCGCCAAGCCGCCCTCCTTCTCGTCGCCCCGCCGCCCTCCAGAAGGAAGAAGCAGCTCGTCGCCCTTTCCCCATCTAAAAAGGGCCTGCAAATTATGTATGTCGAATGATTTTGGTGGATTGGTGATGATTTTGGTGGATTTATGTCGATTGATCTGGGTGTGGTGGGAAATCAAAGCTCTCCATCGCTCAACACTCTGCGCGTACGCAACGACGAGGAAGAAATTGAAACTCTCCGTCAATGACCAGAAACTTATAGGGGATTTGAGTGTTGGATATTCTTTTAGGGGATTCGAGTTTGTGCCAGGACTTGCTCCGCTTCGGCGTGTCGGCGGCAGAAAAAGGCAGTTCTAGAGATGTACGAGTCGATTGAAGCGGCAACGATTTGGTTTTAGATGGTGGTTTGGGAATGAATAGAGATGGAATTGGGGATTTTGGTGGTGATGGAGTATTAGCTGATGTCGAGCTCGTTGGACCTTAGATCTAGGAAATTCGGTGAGGGGAGCGAGATGACAACGGTTGGAAACTTCCCGACGAACATTAATCCTTGGCAACATCTTTCACCTCTGTTTCTTTAGACAGAATCAGAGCTCAATTGCTACCATTTATGCGGGGAGACAACCAAACTTTGATTTATTTTGGATAGGAACTCGTTCCTGGGCCACTGCAACCACCATGCATCCTCTTCCTCGGATCTCTGTATGTTGGAGTGGGGATAGACAGCCGAGAAATAATCGGCGAGTGGAGGAAGAAGATGGCGAAGGGAGCTTGAGATCGGGAGGGAGAAAACGAAGACGGGAAGCTTCTGGTCGGTTTGTGTAGGTCGACCGGTCGGTTTTTGGCAGTCTTCGGTCGGTCATGACAGCATACCGAACCGACCCTCCCTTTCTCGGTGCTGCCGGTTTAACCGTGCCTTAACCGAAACCGCCCGCTCGATTTACGGATAACCGAGGCGCCAGGGTCGGTCGGTGGCCGGTAGTAACTGGTTAGGTCTCGATTTAACCGAAAACCAAGAATTCGGTTTTCTGTTAAACCAAAACCGACCGGTTGACAGCCCTAGTCTCTATTGAAAAAAGAGACAATTTTACAAGCCGTTGGACAAGAAAATAAGCAATTCAATGAGTTTAGGTAAAAACACATAGGCACGAAAATACATAATATCACGAGGCATTTACGTTGAACCAATCACTAATATGCAATTTAATAGGTATAAACTAGGGGTGTAAGTTCGGGTCGGGGTCGGTTACCCAAACCGAAACCCGAAAAAACCCGAAACAGAAATAAATGAAAACCGAAACCTAAAAACCCGAATAAGAATGCGGTATGAGTTCTATTCCTTGGAAGTTTTCAGACTGAACCCGAAAACCCGATAAGCAAAACTGAATCCGAAACTGAAAAAACCGAAACCCGAAACAAATCCGAACCCGAAAAACTGAAAATGTATCTAATCGGATCGGTTTCGGGTAAACCCAAAAAATCGAACCCGAATGGACACCTAGGTATAACCGGTCGATACTATACTATTTCACAAATACTGCATTATATTAGAAACGGAATATATGTTATTATGCTTTTAACTTTATGTTGATATGTGAATTCTTGTTAGTGCTTGTAAACCGATTCTGTACGATAACCGGGCAAAATTTTTAAAATGGGTTTATGCTGAGGCGGCATAATTATATGAACAAAACAAAAATGATAGTGATAATGGTTTGGGTGTGCCTACGATGACATGCATGTCATGGTGACTTGCACTTTTCGGTCGACTTCAGTTACGATTAGGTCGACCTCGTTTAGAATTCGGTCGACCTCATATAGGCTCAGGTCGACCTAATCTGTTGTTGCAGTGTAAAAACAGTTCAATGGTGCCTACTTTGGATATTCATATCATACAATTGGCTAGATGGAAATTGAAGACTAATGACTTGTTTTGAAGCTGGAGTGTCCCTCTACATATTGAAGTGATTGAGAGCTCGATAGGAAGTCCAGAAGACCATTTTTGAACCTCATCAAAAGGCTATGCCAAAACTAGGAAACTGCCTAGAAATGGCTAAGTCTGGAAACGTGTTTGTGAAACCTATTTTGGAGCTCAATTCGAGAAGCATGAATGCGAGTCGAGTCCAGGAGCCTCTACCACATTAAATTAGGTATGTTTTTATACAAGAATGGATATGCATTTTATTAACAACGAAGAAGAGACATTTACGAGTAGTGAATGTGTAGAATGATAGCATAGACATTCCTGGTGTGGTGAGTATTATAATTGATAAGCACATCACCACGAAACGCCATTCGAATCCATTAAAATTCGTGGTCGATAAAAAACGCGACAAAACACTAGTTGTGGAGTCAGAAACACGCGAGAGTGAGAATATGATATAAATATATGAATGAATATTTTACAAACTTAATATTTAAATAATAATTAATTAATGATATAAAAATAACATATTACTACAAGTTTCTGACCTAATGAAAAACATCTCTTGTCACGTTAGGTGTGAAAATACCTAAGGTCGGCTTATTTACGCTATTTTGTACTCTTTCACACTATTTTGTGCTCATTCACGTAATACTATGGTGATTTACGTAAGAGTGTACGTTTTTCACGCCATGCTAATCATGTAGGGACGACAAGTGGGTGAATTATAAAGCAAGTACCAAAATTTGACGTCAAATAATAATGCCAGAACTCACTTGTCACGTTACTTCAATAATGGACTCTCGTACTTGGCTTCATTTATTAGAAGTACCAGTACAGTTACAACCAACACTAATCCAAGTACATGACCAAGTTAATATGGAACTGGATAAATGCACCGGATAATCTGGTTTTGATTGAGAAAGTGGTCACATTATTTCTCTCTTTTCACCACTTAATGAACTTCTTTGGTTTCAATGGCCATTTCAAGATCTTTGACACATTGCATCCTCAATTTATAAATAACTACTGTTATAACTAAGGAGCTCTTTGTAT
Organism: Linum tenue; assembly: GCA_946122785.1. Classification (NCBI taxonomy): domain Eukaryota; kingdom Viridiplantae; phylum Streptophyta; class Magnoliopsida; order Malpighiales; family Linaceae; genus Linum; species Linum tenue. The sequence goes on along the minus strand of CAMGYJ010000004.1, from coordinate 49,806,818 downwards.
TGTCGACAATTCAACTTTACATGAACACATCATATGTATTAAATTTGGTTATTATCTCGTACGTAATAAACTTCATGCTAAGGTAATTTCCACGACTCAAATGGTTGATAACATACAAACATATATAATCACACGAGCTTGTCTCGTCATTAATCCATATATGGACTCTTTTTTTTAACTATGTGAATGATTCTTAGCTCCCAAACGAAGACCGAAGATTTCATAATGAACTTCGGTTGGGAACAAGAAGCAGAGGTTGTTCCTTCTGCAAGGTAATCCCAAACTTCTCACTCATATCCAACTCGGCCGGATCTTCTCCGTCGGGGAGGCACCAATCGAAGTTTCGAACCAAAGCAGCAAGAACCAACGGAATCTGCCTGGTGGCCAATGGCACTCCAGGGCACATCCTCCTCCCAGCGCCGAATGGCAGCAGCTCGAAATCCTGCCCTCTAAAATCCACCTCCGACTCAATGAACCTCTCCGGCTTGAACGACGTCGGGTCATCCTCCCACACCGTCGGATCCCTCGAAATCGCCCACACGTTGACCACAATCTGAGCCCCTTCAGGGACCATGTAGCCCATCACCTCGCAACTCTCCGGTGCTCGGTGCGGCAGCAGCAACGGTCCCGGCGGGTGTAGCCTCAGCGTCTCCTTCACGATTGCGTTTAAGTACGGAAGCCAACACGCCGCAGATTCGTCGATCTGCGATTTTCCTACTAGCGGTGGGGACAATTCCGCCTTAAGCTCCTCCCGCAGCTTTTCCATCGCCCCCTTGTTTCGAATCAGCTCTGTCATCGCCCATTCTATTGTGGCCGTGTTAGTATCCGTACCGGCACTGAACAATTCCTACAAGAATAACCAAATCTCAAACTAATCTTGTGGTAACTGTAGACCATAAAAATCGAATTGGAGTTTTCTTCTGAACTTACGAGACTCAACCAGTCAATCTGGTCATCATCGAGTCCATTTTCCAGGAAGATATCCAAGAAATCTTCAGCACCATATGGGTCTCTCCGCCGCCGCTCTCTCCTCTGTTTAACGTAAGGCTGCCAAACAGAGTACAACTCGTTGCAACGGCGAAACGCCTCGCGTCTCAGCCCCTGGGGATCCAATTTCTTCAGAACCGGGAAAAAATCGGCGAGATTAGGGGACGTCCCCAATTCCATCAACCTCCAAATCAGCGACTTCAATCGATTCGCCGTCTCGCTGCTCTCGAACCCGATGCAATCTCGCGACAGCATGAGATTCGAGAGCGAGTCGAAGATAGCAGCGAAAACCACTTCGCCGATACTAACCGGCTCCCCTAGTTTCCCCTCGAGGAATTCCACCATCTGTGCGACCTTCCTCTCCCTGACGGCGGCCTGAGATTCGATGGCCTTGGCCGAGAAGATCTGGTTCCTGAACATTGCTCGGAAGGTCTTCCACTGGTCGTTGCTGCAGCTGGAAGCCCAAACGATCGCCTTGCGGTCGAGCTCTACCGTGTCGTAAGGCACGGCCGTGGGGACGTATCTGGCGGAGAGGAGGCGGTCGTGGGTTCTCAAGATTTCGGCGGCGGCCGCCGGGGAAGAGGCGACGACGAGGAGCTGGGAGCCGAGGCGGAGGGAGATGAGAGGGCCGTACAGGTGGGAGAAGCGTTGGAGGGAGATGTGAGCTTGCTTGCCGAGGTGAGGGAGGTTTCCGATGATGGGCCATGGGTTCGGGCCTGGAGGCAGCCGGTTCTTTGAAGATGCAGAGGTGGAGAGAAATCGGGGAATGGTGATGACGAGGAGGATGGTGATGGAGAGTGGGAGGAGGAGAAGAAAGAGTGACATTTTGTCAGGAGGCTTGATTTTGATAAATTGATATGGGTTGTTATTGGATCAAAATATCTGCTGGGCGTTTATTTATAGAACCACTGGTTTGGTGAACGGACAATCCAAACAAAAGAAAAGGTATCTTGTAAAAAAACAATATCCAACCATGGCAAAATTTTGGAATTGCTGTGCAAGTTTAATGGCAATAATGCGCCAACCATGAATCAATGATTTACATTGAGGGAGATAGGCATTGTATTTATTATTTACAACCCAACAAGTCGATTAGTACCGCATATGTAAGTTTCATTCCATTTTCGCTCCTTCTAGTTATTTTCTAGCGGGTTTGTAAAATAGCAGAGGAATTTTACAATATTATATAGTATTGGTGCTATAAGTTTTTGTTTTATGGTATAACTTGAAATCGTATTTTTAATGTTATGGTACAATTTCAACTTGTACCTATACGTTTTGTACAAATTCTTTTATAGTACAACTTAAATTTGTACCTTTATGTGATGGTACAACTTCAAGTTGTAAAATAATTACCATAACATAATTGTACAAATTTCTTTATGGTACAACCTAAACTTATACATTTAATGTTATGGTACAACTTGAAGTTGTACATTAAAGCACCAATACTATATAGCATAGTAGAAGTGCTCAAAATGGTATTGGATGACTTAGGATACGGTGAATAACTATTGGTTGACATGTTAGTAACCATATAGCTAGGGACCGTAGATCTAGGAGGCGGAGCCATCGTACGACTGGACTAGACGCGGGGGTGGGAAGGGGTATTTTTGATGTTCAATTTCGATCAAATCATTGGCCTCAATTTCGATCTTTCTCCTTTTCTGGCATTTGGCATTTGGTGTTCTTAATTGCGGAGAAAATGAGACGAGACAAAAGACAAGTTTTTTTGCTCTCGCTCCTTCTGTTATTTTTGTTTTAGGTAATATATATTGATATTACCACACTATACCATATGGTATTGTGTGGTAACGAAATATATATATTGATATTACCACACTATACCATATGGTATTGGGTGGTAATGACACCAATTTCAAGAAATTCTATTTATATCGGGTCGTAGAGGGTTGTAATTAGACTTATATTTTTTTATATGGTTTTACCTTCTCATACCATGTGGTATTCTATGGTAATTATAATTAATTTTTGGTCATTTGATTGACCATATGCTACTATAGTTGTATGGTATAGTAGTTAGATTTATAATTTTTGTAGCGTGTTTTACCAAGTCATAACATGTGGTGGTAGTTGAATTTGTAATTTTATTTTAACATTTTATACCATATAGTATGGTAATTAGATTTGTAAATTTCTGTAGCATATTTTACCACGTTATACCATGTGCTATTGTTTGGTAGTTAGATCTGTAATTTTTTTAGCATGTTATACCATATGGATATCTAAATTTCAGTAGTATGTTTTATCACGTTATACCATGGGGTATTGTATGATAGTTAGATTTGTAATTTTCTTCAACATATTTTACCATATTTTATTACGGTAGTAGAAAGTGATAGTTATATTCATATCTTTAAGTAATGTCTTAAGTATTGAATTATTTAAAGAAAAAATCATCATTCAATTTGAGTTAGAATTAATGTGCTTTTGATAAGAACCATGCGACCTCCAATAGATAGCCATTTGCCCTTTCATTAGGAAAGTCTCATTGATAGGTTGCTCACTACTGGAAGCCAACTGGAAGAGGCGGTGGGATGAGCCCCGAGTGACAGCCCGAGGTAGATTGCTGGGAGTTGGCCGACCTTGCAACCCATAGTGTCTTCATACTGTCCCATGTTTGTTACAACTCATATAGGAAAAATCTCTAATTTGTGCAAATTGATCATGGCACAGTATGAAGACAACCCATGGTTCATGAAGAAACTTGAAATACTTCCAACCTCCTTTGAATTGTAAGAAATGAGAGAAAGACCATCCATAGTGATTATAAAGAGAAAGAGAGATAAATGGTCACCTTGGCGTAGCCCTCTTGAACTGTTGAACTAACTTGTAGATTCTCTGTTAAGTAGGACGCATGGATGAGTGGTGGACAAACAATCTCGAATCTATGAAATCCACTTTGATCCGACCAAAACCCATACAATAATGCAGACTGAAGTATAGAAGTTCCCAATTGTCCTGGTTGAACGCATTCTCAATATCAAGGTTGAAAAGAAGTCTCGGCTTGCCACATCTAATCGTCAAGTCAACAAGCTCATTTGCAATCAACGATGAATCAACAATTGCCAATTGGGCAACCATGAATGAAGGCAGATTGAGTACGAGAGATGATGCTATTCATGAGTCCCTTCATTCTTTGCATAAGAGATGGATGAAGGCGATACAGACAACATGTATGAGGCAATTGTCGAAGACATCACAGAGGAGGAAGAGGGACCTGCTGGCTCTTGTGGCGACAAGGGAATTGAATGGACCTTCATAGACTCCGCCAGTGGCGGCTAGAGCTCCCATGATATGGCCTAGGGCGTAGAAAAGAAAAAGTTGTTCAGTGCGGCTGCGCAAGAGGTGGAATGATATGTGGCGGAGTTCGACTTTGAGGATTTTGCTGAAGCTATGCGATAAGGTTTAAGTAGACCTCACATAAAAGTTTCATAAAAGTTTCAAAATCACGAGATGAGTTGTAACTAAAGGAGACAGTTCAATCTCAACCAGTTTATTTAATTCTCATCCCAATATGGCATTAGTTAGAGTATTTGGTAGATGTTTGAGTAATCTATGCATGAAACATTAGAAGGATTCAAACGGGTAATGCGTTTACTAAAGATGATAATTGATAAAAGCATGCATGCAAACTTAGAGTTCAGATAATTTAGAGTTCATTTTCGTGGTAAAAAAATGAAAGTGGAGATCTAGATATAGAGATTTGGGAAAGGAACGCAGAGATTGAGATACACGATGATTGGGGAAGATTTGGGGTTGGTTACTGCTGCGTGGGAAGCATGGTCCATGAAATCGTACCGGATATCGTACTAGAAAAGTCAGCGGTATGATATTTTATGATAGAACCGTGGTTTAACTGTAGTTCAACTGTTAGATCATTAAATACCGCCTACCGATTTAGCCTCCAATATTGGTATTTTGTGGTTGAATCGTCGGTATGGTACAGTTTCAAGGACCATGGTTGGAAGTGGGAAAATTGTTCCAGATGAATCAATTGATATTAATAAAATATATTAAAAAATTTTCTCAGAAAGTCGGAATGCGTTAGGGTGATTACTCAAAATTGAGTAATCACGGTGGCTACTAAAATCTACACCTTTAATTATCTCTATTTCACCCTAATTTTAAATTGATGGTGTAGATTAGATTAAGGGTAATTTGAGAATAAAAAATACCACACCTGATTTCTATCCTTTAAAGATTTAATTTCTATATATTATATCTAAACCCTAATTCAAGTCCATTCTCCATCGCCGTCAACACCTCCCATATCGGTGGTTCCCTTTCTCCGTTCGCAGTCACTCTCGACCACCGTCCAACTGTCGGCAGCCAGCCCTCCGGCTACCTCGCTGGTCTCTCTCTCACGCGCGCTGGGAGAAGGCCGTGGTGGAGCTCTCTGGGTGACAGTCATGGAGGAGGGGTGAGATGGTGACGGCAATTTCCTTCCCTCCCTATCTCTATCCACCGTGTATATATATAACCTAGATCTTTTTTGTTTTGTTTTGTTTTGTTTTGGTTTGGTAGTGGTTCGTTGTTTGTTTTATGAAACGGTGTAGTATTGTTTTTTGTTTTGTCGTATTGTTATTGTTTTTGTCGCATTGGTATTGTTTTTGTCCCATTAGTATTGATTAAGGGGTCGTTTGGAGGTTGAGATTTGAAGTGAGGTATTTAGCAAATACATGTAATAATAAGATTAAGTCGTTTTTTTGGTTCACTTTGAGTTAGAATGCATGTATTACCTTTTTGTTGGGCCCACCTACAATCACTCAAAATGAATGATTATAAATCTCTACTAAAAGGTGAGATTGTTAATGAGGGATTGTCTACCCTACTTTTTGTTTCATCATTGCTCTTCCAAACAAAGTATTTTCCTAATACATGCATTGAATCAATACATCAAATGATAATACACTAATTGACCTAATACATCAATTTGAAGAATCAAAATTTCCAAACGACCCCTAAATTTGCAATGATATTGATGTTTTGTTAAATGATAGTGTTTCTATTTCTCGAATGGTATTAGTATTTTGTGCAATGGTAGTATTTTGTAATAGATTGGTATTAATTTGTTGTTTTGTTGTAATGGTATTGATTAAATCTGCAATGGTATTGATGTTTTGTTAAATGGTAGTGTTTTTATTTCTCGAATGGTATTAGTGTTTTGTGGAATGGTAGTATTTTTGTAATGGATTGATATTGATTTATTATTTTGTTGTTGCAGCGGTATTAGTTTGACGAAATGAAATCAAGGAAAGATTGAGACAAAAAGGAAGAGAGATCTGGCTGAAAATTTGGAAGTGAGAGAAAGAGAAAAAAATTGTAGTTCATATATTTATGTAATTTCCTTAAATATAATTTATTGAAAATATAATTAATAATTTTTTTTTATACCCAGTTTACCCTTAATAACCATGGTGATTACTATAAAATAGTAATCACCGTAACCTGTCCCTCAGAAAGTCATCTGCTTATTTTTTGCCGAGAAAGCGTATCTCCCTCCATAACCTTTTTTTTATGTTATGTTATTTTAATTTTTTTCTTTTAAATCTTTTGTGACTTTTGGGATTTTGTGTAAAAGTAAAAAATAATCTAACAATCCATTTTCATTTTTTAATTATAGCGTCAATGTTAAAATTTTAATTTCTTGGACTTATACATATTCCTAGGGCTGTCAGTTCGGTTGCCGGTTAGCAGCTAACCGGCTGGTCGAACCGGTAACCGCCAGTTAGCGGCTAACCGGAAACCGAAAAAAATGGGTTACGGTCGGTTGTCGGATGGGTTCAGGGGTTAGGCGGTTAGCCGAAAAACCGAGGCCGGTTAACCGGCTAACCGACGCTAACCGACCGACGCTAAACGACCCCGTTTTGGCCTAAATAAAACCACCCACCTCCCTAAACCCTAGCAGTTGAGCAGCCTCATCCTCTGATCCTCCCCCATCCTCCCTCCTCCTCCCCCATCCTCCCTCCGACGACGACCCCGACCACCATCCCCTGCCTCCTTCGATACCCCTTCTTCCACCGCCACCACAACTTGCCGCCCGTGCGCCTCGCCGCCCTCCCCTGTCTCCGCCGCCGCGCGTCTCGCCTCCTCACCGCCGCGCGCATCGCCTCCCCTCCGCGCGCTGCGCGCCTCCTCGCCGCCCTCCTCGCCGCGCGCCTCGCCGCCCGTCGCCCCTGCAGATCTGTTTGCATGGCCCATGGGAAACAAGGTGAGAGAAGATTAGAAGAAGAAGGAAGGAGAGAGAGAGAGAAGAAGTCTGTTGGTGGAAGGAAGGAGAGGAGTAGATAAGGAAGGAGTGGTGGAGGTTTTTTTGTTTTATTTTATTTTAATTTTTTTGTGGAAAATTCTTTTTTTTCGGTTGGCCGGATAACCGAGCCTAAAACCGGAACCGGCCGGTCGGTTTGCCGGCTAACCGTGGCCTTTCTTCGGTCGGTGGTCGGCAGCTATGGGTGGTGTCTCGGTTTAACCGATAACCGGGTTTTCGGTTAAACCGAAACCGACCGGCTGCCACCCCTACATATTCCTCAATAATGAATGAAATCTCTACAATTCAACGGAAAAAACAATGAAAGGCCTACTTTTATCGAGTAAATTTTTCAAAGTTTTTATTTTTTTCGTAAAAATGAGTAAATAAATAAATAAAAATATAAGTTTAAATTTCAATTTGTAGATTTACCTTTAATGATTATTAGATTTACCACATGATATAACTACGTGTGACATTTTTATTTGTCTATACAAGTATTATATTTGTTTCTATATAACATACATATAAGTGACATTTGTATTTAAGATTATTATATTTTGACTATATATAGTATACTATACGTAACATTTGTATTTGTTTCTAAAAACAATTATATTATATGAAAATAGGATAAGTGCCTCTAAAGCTATTATTTAAATTTATTTTATATAAATTATTAGATAATTTTAACAAACAAGGACAAATGATTTAACCTACTGATATAAATAATATTTTTGTCCCTAAAGCATACATATATAGACTATTACAATAACTACATCTAATTATTTGTCTCTAAAACTAAGTTATCATGTGGTGATATAAGGTTACCTTTAAGAGTTGGATAGAGTTTAAAAGAGACTTCAATTATGGTTGTAAAGTTTTTGTCATTAAAATGACATTGGTAAGTTATTAAAGGTTAGCAGTGACAATAATTTGATAGTGATACACTATCATTACCATGGATTTTAGAAGTCAAATATACTGACCTCAAGTTCCTAGTGGTTAAAGATAAAGTTCAAAATAGAAAAAATTTTATTGTACGTTAAGGAAATGACTAATGCTAGTTTATCCATTGACCAAAGGTTTAACATCTAAAGTTTTGCATGAGCATATTGCTCGCATGAGTGTTATTTCGGATATTACCTTGGTTTAATGGGAGTCATTTATGGATGTTCAATACGTTATGAGTAAATCAATCTGTAGAGAATAAAGTGTTTTTTGTGTCTATTTTGATATTAAAAGTGTCTTCAATTATGCAATGGGTACATTGTATGAATTTCAGTTGATCTCACTAAAAACTAAAGTTGGACCGGTTGAAATATGCACGTTTAAGATCACATTGTATGTAAATTTCATGCCACTCATCCATATTTGATCTATGTCACTAAATGTATTGATGTGGTGATCATGGTGGTTTAATCATTATTGATACATGAGGTTCAATAATTGATACATGAGATGGACCATATTGTTAATTAGTCATTGTACAAATAGCATACGGTAAGTGGGCTATCAATTCACAACACATATTAGCTATTTGGTTTTGATGGGCTAACTACAAATGGGAGCTGTTATAAACGCGCTGCTACGGATCGGGAAATCGCCGGAATCGACAAAGCAAGAATACGAAAGCGAGAATCAAAAACGCGACACACGATTTACGTGGTTCACTAACACGATGTGTGTTAGCTACGTCCACGGGCGAGAGAGAGCCGATTTCACTATATCAAGGAGATTACAGATTACAGAGGAGTATGAGAAGTATTTATAGTACTTCTCCATGTGGGTCTAAACCTAATCCAATCTGACAAGGGAAACGGTTACAGACCAGGCCCAGAACCCGAACCCAAATAACATTGAGCCCATACACCGTGGGCCGGGGGCGTTGCCATGTGGACCAGGCCCAGAGACCCCCGATTACCAGTCGTAGCGGCTGATAATCCGATTCAAGTCATATCAACAAATCTCCACCTTGACTTGAATCCTCTTCCTCTGAAATCTCTGATGTACTCTGCTCCTTCTCTCTCTCTCCCGCCATCAATGCCCTGTAGGGCGGAGTCACCCACTCAAGACATTCAGCAAGTCCAAGCAGTGTTGGAACTTGCCGTGTGGAACCGGCTTCGTGAACATATCAACAGGATTATCCGCGGTGCCAACCTTCTTCACCTTAATCCTCTTCTCTGTCCTCAAGAAATGATACCTCACATCGATGTGCTTAGTCCTCTCATGGTGGACTTGATCCTTGGCCAAGCATATTGCACTCAAACTGTCGCAATACACCACTGCCTGATCATGATGTAGACCCAGATCACCAACCAGTCCCTTCAACCATATTCCCTCATTAGCAGCTTCTGTCAACGCCATATACTCTGCCTCAGTAGTAGACAATGTCACCGCCGACTGCAGAGTTGCCTTCCAGCTCACTACAGAACTCCCAAGAGTGAATACATAACCGGTCATCGATCTCCTCGTGTCAACATCTCTAGCATAGTCCGAGTCAGAATACCCAGACACCAAGCACTCTGTATCACTTCCGAAGCTAATCCCCACATCAGGTGTACCCTTAAGGTACCTGAAGATCCTCTTCACAGCCTGCCAATGCTCCTTCCCAGGTTGTATCATAAACCTGCTGACAACACTAACAGCATGTGCAAGATCAGGTCTAGTGCATACCATAGCGTACATCAAGCTACCTACTGCACTAGCATATGGGACTCTCGACATGTACTCCTTCTCAGCCTCTGACTGCGGTGCATAAGCTGAGGATAGATGAACATTTGAAGCACTAGGAGTATTTAAGGGCTTTGCTGAAGACATGTCAAACCTCGACAGTATCTTCTGGATGTAGCTCTTCTGTGACAAGAAAAGCTTCTTCTTCGACCTGTCCCTGTAAATCTCCATACCCAAGATCTTCTGAGCAGCTCCCAAATCCTTCATCTCAAACTCAGCACTGAGAAGCCCCTTTAACTTCTGGATATCAGACTTTGACCTCGCAGCTATGAGCATATCATCCACATACAGAACTAGATATATCATCTAACCATCCTCTGCCTTGCTGTGATATACACAACAATCATATGGACTTCTGTTGTAGCCCAGCTCAAGCATGTAACTGTCAAATCTCTTGTACCACTGCCTCGGAGATTGCTTAAGTCCATACAAGGACTTCTTCAGCTTGCAAACATAGTCTTCTTTTCCGGGAACCTCGAATCCTTCTGGCTGAGTCATGTAAATTTCTTCCTCCAACTCTCCATGTAGGAAAGCTGTCTTCACGTCTAGCTGCTCGAGCTCCAAGTCATAATGTGCCACTATTGCTAGTAGCACTCTGATCGAAGTATGTCTGACCACTGGTGAGAAAATCTCATTGTAGTCAACTCCTTCCCTCTGCGAGAAGCCTCGTGCAACCACCCGAGCTTTAAATTTCATGCCCTCTTTAGAAGTGATTCCATCCTTCTTCTTGTAGATCCATTTGTTTGTAACAATCTTCCTTCCCTGTGGTCGTTTGACTAGCTCCCAAGTCTGATTCCTGTCATGGGATTCCATCTCATCTCCCATTGCGGCAAGCCACTGATCAGCTTCACCACCCGAAACTGCTTCTCTATAGGACTGTGGCTCTCCTGCATCCACTTCCTCAGCAACCTGAAATGAATACGCCACCATGTCCTCGAAGCCATACCTCTGTGGAGGTACTCCTGCAGTCGCTCTCTTCGGTCTACCGGAAGCAATAGACTGTTGAGCTCGTGCACTGGACTCTGAAGTTTTTGGCTCTGCAGAGACATCCTCATCATCATGTTGATCTTCTCCACCTTGGTGCTCAAACTCATTCTCATTGAGAGTTTGCAGCTCCACCTGCTTATCAACATTCCTGCTACCTTCAGCAACAGTAACCTTCAACATGGGGTTAAACATAGACTTCTCATCAAATATCACATTTCTACTAAGTATAACTCGATGCTCAGAAGGTGACCAGACTCGAAATCCCTTAACTCCATCTCCGTAACCCACAAATACACCCTTCTTTGCCCTTGGGTTTAGTTTACCCTCATCCACGTGATAATAAACAGGACACCCAAAAACTTTCAGTGAAGAGTAATCAGCAGGCTTACCATACCACACTTCATAAGGAGTCTTACACTCGATACCTGTGTGTGGTCCACGGTTGATCAGGAAGCACGCCATGTTTACTGCTTCTGCCCAGAATCTTCTCTCTAGTCCAGCATTAGAGAGCATGCACCGTGCTCTCTCCAACAATGTCTGGTTCATCCTTTCTGCAACGCCATTCTGCTGGGGTGTATCTCTAACAGTCCGATGACGGGCAATCCCTTCATCCTTGCAGAATTCGTTGAACTCAGAACTGCAGAACTCCAGACCATTGTCCGTTTGTAGCTTCTTGATCTTCTTACCGGTCTGATTCTCCACCAATGTCTTCCACTACTTGAACTTCGTGAAAGCCTCACTTTTCTGCTTCATCATGAAAATCCAAGTAAATCTCGAATAATCATCAATAATAGACAGAAAATACCTGCTGCCTCCAATGGATTCAACTCGTGAAGGACCCCAACAGTCAGAGTGGAGGTAATCTAGTATCCCCTTCGTCCGGTGGATACCCTTCTTGGGAAACTTGCTGCGATGTAGCTTCCCAAACACACAATGCTCACAGAATTCCAAATTCTGCACCTTGTGCCCGCAAAGAAGATCCCTCTTCGATAGAACTTGCATCCCCCGTTCACTCATATGCCCCAGTATCATGTGCCAGAGAGTGGTCATATCTTCCTGTTGAACCTGAGACGATGCAACTGCAGCAGAACCAGACAACACAGACCCTTGTAATGCATACAAGGTCCCACGCTTCACGCCCTTCAGTACCTTTCTCGAACCCTTGCAGACATACACAACTCCACCTTTTCCTTTGAAGCTGAAACCCTTGCTGTCGAGTAGACTCAAGGAGATCAGGTTCTTTGTCATTCGTGGAACATGCCTGACATCATTCACGGTACAGAATGAACCATCATGTGTCCGAACCTTTATGGACCCGATTCCAACAACCTTGCAGACAGCTCCATTTGCCATGACCACGTTACCACCATCTATCTGCTCGTAGGCTATGAAGCAATCCCTGTTTGGAGACATATGGTATGAGGCTGCAGTATCCAGAAACCACACATCACCACGATGTGCCTTCTCATCTACAGCCAAGGCGAGATCGTCTTCAGAACTGTTGTCCACTTCTGCCATGGCAACTGAACCTTGTTTCTTCTGTTGCCCTCTTCTCTTGGGACAGTTGTACTTCCAATGCCCCACTTCCTTACAGTTGTGACAAGCATCACCTGGCTGTGGACCGGGACCCTTGGAATTCTTGCTCGAATTCCCTTTACCAGATTTCTTCTTTCCCTTTCCACCTGTAACAGTCAAACCCGATGCCTCACCACCTGTACCAGATCCGGACGCCTTATGCCTGATCTCTCTCGTATGAAGAGCATACCTGACATCCTCCAACGACACGCTTTCTTTACCGGCAATAAAAGAATCAACGAAATTCTCATATGAACTCGGCAAAGAAACCAGCAGGATTAGTGCAGCATCCTCGTCATCAACTTGAACATCTATATTACGTAGATCCAGCAAAATAGAGTTAAGTTGTTCGAGATGTTCCCTCAAAGGCGTACCTTCTTGCATCCTCAAGCTGAACAACCGTTGCTTGAGATGCAGCTTGTTGGTTAGAGACTTAGTCATGTACAGACTCTCTAGTTTCAACCACAAGCCCGCGGCAGTCTTCTCAGCCGCGACTTCAATGATGACATCATCAGACAACGATAGCATGATGGTCGAGTGGGCCTTCTCCTCCAGGGTATTCCACTCATCGTCATCGACCGCTGTCTTCGTCTGTTTCGCAGACAGCGGCCCCCACAGCCCTTGCTGTTTTAATCGAGACCCCCGATTACCAGTCGTAACGGCTGATAATCCGATTCAAGTCATATCAACAGGAGCCATGATGAATTAGTATATAAGGAGCTTGAGGTTGTGGTCCCCAATACACCAAAACCAAAACCAAGGAAGGTTGGTTAAGGACGGTCACAATACCTCCCGGGTCGTGTTGTTGGCAGTATCGTCCGGTCATAGATTGTCCTACGGTTTCCTCATCAAGATTGAGATTATATACAACATGGTTCCATGTATTTCTACAAATCTTTTATAATCTAGATGTGCGAGCTTTGCAGTATGGATGAAGAAGATATCAGCCACATCTTTTCCCTGTGTCAGTTTGCGAAGGAAGTGTGGAGCAGATTGAAGAGGGCTTGCGGAACCATTGAGATTCCAAATAGCGACATTCTCGCTGTCATCAGAAGATGGCCTACTTGTTCTGATGGTAGTATGGATAGTTGGTTCTGTTTCGGGGCCTTTCATGCGGTGTGTTGGCAGATTTGGCTCGAAAGAAATATAAGAATTTTCCTGGACACTCACTTGCATCCTAGAGTTGTTACTCGCAAAGTATTAAGAGACGCTGTTGAGTGGGCCATTGCCTTGGGCAAGGTGGACAAGGATCAAGGTCTGCAGTGGCTTGAGATTAAGCTTCATAGCTCTTAGTCTGCAGCTGTGCATCGGCTGGCCTTGGACTACTGGTGGACTTTTTGGGTTGTTGTTTATGCTTTCTTGTTGTTGTGTTGTTGGTTTCTCGTTGGTAGTTTCGTGGTAGTGTATTGAAGCTTTTGGGCTAGCAGGAATGGTTTGGTCCATTTAGCTAGCTCTGTGTTTCTGCCTTCTGTTTCTCGGTTTTTCGGTGTGTTCTTTTCCCTTTCTTTGTTTTTCAGCCGCTCTGCTTTGTTCCTTCCTTGGCGGTTTGGTTCAGCCTCTTGTGAACCTCCGCTCCCCAGACACTTTGTTCTTTCTTTATTTACGGTTAATGCATTTCAATCACCATTATATAAAAAAAAAAAAAAAACAAGATGAGTTCCATGTAATTATATATGTTAAGTAAATTCTTAACACCAATTGTCTCTCGAAGGAGGGAAGCTAGAGGAAGAAGTGGTGGCGGTAGCCCTAGTTTTGAGTTCTTGGAGGTTTTGCTCGATTCTGGATTCTTTGACTAACAAATCAGTTACACCTTTATGGGAAAAAAAAATTATGACGAGTAACTTTGATGCATATATACAAGATTAGTTTCGAGCATGAAGTATTTTACTTAACACATACTTATGGTGCAAGCAGTAACTCCTGGCAACAGTGTCAGATACAACTAACGCGACCATAGAATGGGCAATGCCATAACTCATCGGGAACCCTTACACATTGACAACATGTTGTCAGGAGTTCGATGAAAAGTTCACCAAGGGCCACATTCTCAAGGAATCGGATCTGGCCCAACTACCTTACTTAGTTGCATGCGTGAAAGAGACTTTACAACTGCACCCTCCAGCGCCACTGTTGCTTCCATGCAAGGCGGCCAAGAACTGCCAGCTCATCCCCAAGAAACTGAGTCCCTCGTCGGTGGCAGAGTTCCGTCCTATCAGCCTGGTGAATAGATTGAAGCCCTTATGTCACAACTGGTCAAGCCTACGTAGACTAGCTAGCTTTCTACCGGGACAGAGTATCCAGAGTAATATTATTATTCTGCAAGAGGTCGTGCATACAACAATGCAGACTATAAAGGCAAAACGTGGACATAGGGGGTGTTCAAATGGTTACCATGGTAATTACCAAACCAAATAAGTCTAAATTCCATTAACCATGTAATACAATATCATAACCAAACCTTTCAAACTAATACAATAACCAAATTAACCAAACTAAAGTTTAATCGGTTTGGTTAATTTGTTAATCAAAATAACTAAAATATCATTATATTATCATTAAGTGAGAAAATTTTTCGGTTAATGCATCAGTTAGCAATTTATATAATGAATAACACATAAGAATCAACACAAAATTATAGTTAATCCTTAACATAAATACATGTAACTAATACAATTATCTTACATTTGACTTTTGAGTGGTTATGCAAAGTATTAAGTATGTGTATATAATATATTAGATATATAGCTAATTACTAACTGGTTAATTTGGTTTGATCGGTTAGGAGTGTCTGAAACAAAACCAAACCACCAAAACCAAACAAGCTAAAAAATTTAACCAAACTAAACCAATTATCCAAATTAATCAAACCAAATTATCCAAATAGTATCGATTAAAACGGTTACCACGTTAACCACACCATTTAAACACCCCTACGTGGACATATGGCTCTCAAGATTGACTTAACAAAAGCCTATGACCGACTAGATTGGAGTTTTGTGGCGAGTAACCTCGTGGCAACGGGGTTACCAGAAAAATTTAATCAGACGGTTATGGCACGCATTGCCTCCCCATTATTCGAGGTTCTGTGGGATGGCACTTATACCGAGCCATTCCGTCCTTCGAAAGGACTCCACCAGGGATACCCTTTATCCCCTTACATTTTTACTTTGTGTATCGAGCGATTATTTCATATAATTATGGAGCTGGCTGCAGGAAAGAAGTGGAAGCCGATCTAACTTGTAAGAGGAGGAGTGGAGCTCACACATCAGATCTTTTTTGCAGACGACCTCGTTCCATTCTCGGAGGCTAGCATCGAATAGGGGATATTGTGCTGCAGTGTCTGAATGCTTTCTCCCAAGGCTCCGGGGAGCTTGTCAGTCGTGACAAGTTGAGGGTGTTTTTCTTCAAACACTTGGACCACACACTATGCCAAGAAACTAGTGACCGCCAGGCAATCCCCGTGATGCAGGTGCTGGGAAGCTACTTGGGAGTTACCGTATTGCATGGTCGAGTCACCTAGCAGACGTATCAGTACATTATCTGCAAAATCGATCACAAAATACGAGCTTTCGTGTGGGGATCGCAGCAAGGACGCCGTCAGGTTCACCTTTCAATTGGGACACGCTATGCCTCCCAAAGAAGCAGGGCGGGTTGGGGCTGTGAATGGCGCGGGAGTTGAATACGGACTACTTCTTGAAGCTCGCCTGGACCATCCTCAATCAACCTGAAGAGTTGTGGGTTTGAGTATTGAAGGAGAACTATCTCAAGGAAGGCCAAAATGGGGTCGAGCTCCGATGGAAGACGCGTAGCTCATTAGTGTGGAGAGGTGTCTGTCGTGTGTGAGGATTGATGCTCGAAGGAGTGAGCTGGAGTGTACGGGATGGAAAAATGGTGTTGTTTTGGCAAGAATAGTGGTTGGATAGTGGAGTGGTGTTAGCGGACCATGCTTGGATAACGAAGCCAGGATTTTCCAGTGAAGTAACAGTAGCCGACATGAGTACATGACTACTTCCGAAGGTGAGTGGAACCTGCTCCTGATTGAACATTACTTACCTAAGGACATCCTTTTGTAGGTTGTAGGGAATCCTCCACCGAAATCCAGCTTGGGAGAAGATGCTTTTGTTTGGGGTCTTGAAGAGAAAGACAATTTCACCACACGCTCAGCATACCAGCTTGCTGCCGAGGTAGACAAGGACAACGAGAACCTTGAATGGCGGGCTGTGTGGCGATGGACCGACCACAGCAGGGTGTGTTATTTTCTCTTGTTAACGGCGCATGGTTCCCTCCTCACCAACTCCGAGAGACAACGAAGACACCTTTCAACGACAAATGCTTGTCCATAATGCAAGATGGGGACGGAAACTCTCGAGCACACTCTCCGGCTTACGCATGTGCTGCTACGCAAAACATGTGTGGCAACAGGTGCTCCCAGCAGCAGTTGGAACTTTAGATCGAAGGGACATGAAGACTTGGTTCATGGATCTAATACGAAGACATAGCCACAAGATGCGATTCGGCCTCACATGTTGGTTCTTATGGCGCTCGAGGAATGATTACGTCTTTTAAGCCATTGAGGTATCCCCTAGTAAGTTGACGCAAACGATCCTCGTCTAGGAGGTCACTGCGCAGAGGAGCAAGGCAACAAACCATGCTATTTCACTAGGGAGGTCGGGGTTGAGTCGAGACATGGCTGTTGGGTGGAGACCAGCCCCCGACAGGATGGCTCACAGTGAATTCTGAAGGTTCACTCCTGAGACTGTCAGGGTCTACCGCTCCAGGAGACGCACTTTAAGATGGGCATAGTCACTTACTAGGGGCTTTCTCAATAAACCTGGGAAGATGTACCATTACTCGAGCAGATATTTGGGGTGCCCTTCGAGTACTGTAGATTGCTTGAGATACAGGTCACCGCAGAGTCGAGCCCCAGCTTGATTCCACTACGGCAGTCGATCTGCTGTCAACGGACGCACCAACGACCCACCAGCATGCGAGCCTGGTTCTAGAGTTTCGTGAACTGCTTCGTAGCGGCCTTGGGAAATTATGGTGGGGAACAACTTAGGATTCCGCCGACAGTACTTGGAGATGAGCTGCAAAATGATGGGCAAAGGCGATGATTTGTGTTCAAGTTAGGATAGCCATGTGTTTGGGTTCAATTGTGATCATGCTCAACAAAAAGGAAAAAAAGAAAGAAAACACTAAAGATGATGAAAGTTGGTCCAGATACAAAACTCATGGTAGCGGTCTTGGGAAACGGTGGTGGGGAACAACTTAGGATTTCATTGATAGTATTTCGAGATGGGCTGCAAAATGGTGGGTAAAGGCGATGATTTATGTTCAAGGTAGGATACTCATGTGTTTGGGTTATTCAACAAAAGGAAAAAAAATAGCTAAAGAGGATGAAACTTGGTCCCGATACAAAATGGTGGGCAAAGGCGATGATTTGTGCAAAAAGCCATAGACAAAAACCTAGTGATCAATAACTAAACACAAAGGCGATGATTTTTGTAAAAATATGGTCGGGAAACGATGGGAAACGGTGGTACCGGCCTTGGGAAACGGTGGTGGGGAACAACTTCGTATTCTGCCGACGGTATTTCGAGACGGGCTGCAAAGTGGTGGGCAAAGGCGATGATTTATGTTCAAGGTAGGATACCCCATGTGTTTGGGTTATTCAACAAAAGGGGGAAAAACACACTAAAGAGGATGAAACTCGGTCCCGATACAAAACTCGTGATAGCGGCCTTAGGAAACGTTGGTGGGGAACAACTTAGGATCCCGCCGAAAGTATTTGGAGATGTGCTGCAAAATGGTGGGCAAAGGAGATGATTTGTGCAAAAAGTCATAGACAAAAGCCTAGCGAGCAACAACTAAACACAAAGGCGATGATTTGTGCCAAAAGCCATAGCCGAAAACCTAGCGAACAATAACAAAATACAAATGCGATGATTTGTGCAAAAAAGGCTTAGACGAAAACCTAACGAACAATAACTAAACACAAAGGTTGTAGAATGGAGAGTGGGGTAAAAGAAAGACTTGGAACTTCCCAACTTGTACTTGGAGGAGTGTGAGAACCACTAACTAATAAATAGTAATTCAAATTTATATATTAATTAATATATATTAATTGACGGCAATGGCAGAGCCTGCTTTGCTGTTATTAGCCCCCATTTCGACAGATCTCCACGCCAACAACCAAACAAATTATAGCTGCGCCTCCCAGTTGCTTGATAATTAGGGTTTCCAAGCCTGTGTAGGAAGTAGGAACGTACCTCATATATATAGAGAGAGAGACGACAGGGTAATATGAAAATAAAAAAAATGCTATCACGGAGTTAACACAAATAAGAGTCTTTAGATTAAATTGAAGGTAGAGATTTATGACATATAGATGATTAATCCTTCATCATTTTAATTTTTAATGGACTAAGTCTATATCGTTTTCAATTTGGAATTCAAATAATTGTGCACAAAAAAATCATATTAATTATGATTTACGGTATGCATGAAATCGACTTCAATATATTTTTGAGGGAAGACAACACGCCAATCGATATCGGTACACATTTAATTTGGTTGTTACTAGCTAGCATGCAAAACAGTAATTGTATGCATGCATTAGTCTATAGTAGGGTTAATATCTTATTTTGGCCCGAACTA
Source organism: Linum tenue (assembly GCA_946122785.1). Lineage (NCBI taxonomy): Eukaryota > Viridiplantae > Streptophyta > Magnoliopsida > Malpighiales > Linaceae > Linum > Linum tenue. The sequence continues at coordinate 49,787,608 of CAMGYJ010000004.1, read as the reverse complement.
TAACCATATAATCAACTTTGGCACGTGGTTTCAGAAATTAACATCCTGGCCTCAACTATGCAGCATATAGACTAAATTGGCCTGACACATGCTTTGACCGTTAGTCAACATGCCATGTCATTGCTTAGTCAGCCTACAAATCATTAAAAAAATTAAAATTAAAATTATTTTTCTAATTATTATTATTTATCCTTTTTAAATTAACCAAAATTAAAATATAAAAAGTAAAAAAGTTGTATGTTTTTTATTTTGGGACATTTGATAATGGTAAATTTTAAAAAATAATATATATATATATATTTTTTGTTAATTTAAAAAAGCTATAATAATTTTATAATTTTTTGTCAATTTATAACATTTTTCATTTTAAAATTACAAAAAAATAAAATGTAAAATTTATTTTATGTTTTTATAATTTTATTTTTTTATTTAATATGATAATTATAAATAATAAAAATTAAAAAAAAATTGAATTAGAAAATTTATTGTTTGGTTCATGTTTTTTTATATTTTCTAAATTTATAAAATTTAATTTGATTATTTTTTTTTTTTGAATTTATAAAATTTATCATTTTCAAATATCCGAAAAGATAAAACATAAAATTGATTATATATTTTTCAAATTTATTTTTTGGTTGATTTGAAAATGATAAATAATAATAATTAGAAAAATAATTTGAATTTGAATTTTTAATGATTTTTAGGCTAACAAGGCAATGACATAGCATGTTGACTAACGGTCAATGGTGTTGACCATCCAAATTAACGGTCAAAGCATGTGTCGGGCCAATTTAGTCTATATGCTTCATAGCTGAGGCGAAGATGTTAATTTCCGAAATCACAGGCCAAAGTTGATTATATGATCATAGTTCGGGCCAAAATAATGTATTAACCCTTTATAGTATGCCTTCGTATGTTTCTAATGTGTATTCTAGTGCTTTTCTTATATGCATTCTAGGGTTTCTCAGCATGCTCTAGAATATTCATACTATTCACTCTAGTATTTCAGGTAGGGATGTCAAATGGATTGGGTGGGATGGGTTTCTCAATACTCATACTCGTCTCGCACTAAGTATAAGTCACGTAGGGTAATGCTCGAGGGTATAAAAAGGGGCGGATCGATCCATTCTCACATATTATTAAAAGAACTTAAACACAAAATGATTTTTGTTAGGATAAAACAAAGGAAAACACTTGATGAATGAAATCAGTGATAATAGAATAAATAATTAGACTAAATAATTAAATGATCAAATCTTGCATCTATTTAAAATTTCATTGGGCGAAACCACGATTCAGATAAGAAAAATATAAATAGATATTGAACAAAAATGAGATAGGACAGCTAAAAAATAGAGTGAAGCTGCACGAGACGGTGTGAATCAAATCAACAAAGGGACCGGGTCTATAATTGCAATTGTAGGGCCAACACGATTTAGGTGATACCTAGGCCCAATTCGAAATCCCCAAGCCCAATCAACTTTGCTTCACTTATACATGGTTGTTGGTTACTGTTAAGAATCAATTGATTCCAATAAATCGAATTGTTATAAGAGATTCAAAATAAATCTTATACCACATGCTAATAGATGTGACGGTGTTCTTGAGGATCTTCACGAACATGATCATCATATGTGTTAGCAGAGTTATAGGCTGATTTGTTGTTGTTAGCCCCCATATATAGTAGTGCTGGTATTCGATAAACCGGTATTTGGTATAACCGGGTACCGAACCGGTTACAATCGGTATTCGGTATGCCGAATACCGGCGGTATCGGTATTCGGTTGCACTTCTTGGCCAAACGGTATACCGAATACCGATCAGTCATATACCGACGGTAAATCGTTATACCAAATACCGAATCACAAAAAAAAACAAAAAAAAGACAATGTAGCGCTGTAGCGGAATTGGGGCATTTGTAAACCCTAAATCAAATCGACGCCTCGCCCCCGCCCTCCACCTCGTTCGGCGTTTCCTCTGTTCCTCTCCATCCCGAGGCGAAAGTCGAAACCCACCGCCAGCAGCCAGCACGCCGCGGCGCCGCGCTCCACCACCACGCCTCGTCATTCTTCCTCTTCGCCAGCAGCACTCGCCAGCAGCAGTCCATGCGCCGAGCCCTGTCTTCCTCTTCTCTTCACTTCGCCATCCCCCAGCAGGCAGCAACAGTCCCCGTGTCTGTCTTCCTCTTCTCTTCTCGAGGGCAGAGACTGCTGGTAAATGAGGTAATGATTCCCATTCCTCCCCATTCTCAGTTGATGATTCCCATTTCCCAGCCACCCTTGATGATGATTCCCTCCCCCCTTCTGATTTGCTAACTTTCTTTTGTTGATTTTGGTGAATGGACGAAGGTAATAGGCTCTTTCTTGAGGCTATAACAGCAGCCAACTCTCAAGTCTCAACAATCAACACGAAACCATCCCAGAACGTCCCCAAATCCAATTCGCCCAGAAGTGAATTGAAGAAAGAGATGCTGGCCGATCCAGAAATTGCCCTACCAAGCTATTCACTCATCGCTTTTCGCCCGCTTCAATAACCGACTTAGGTATCCGAAGAGACCCATTCACAAACTCCGGCTCATAATAATCGAGCTTGAAATCAGGACTGACAGTGAACAGAGAGGCCCAGGTGCGCCCGTCACCGACGACACCTGAGCTGGCTTCGCCGGTGACGGCCGCCATCGAGAACCCTAGCGACGCGTTCAGAGAGAAGAGGAAGAGAGAGAAGTATTTAGGGTTTTCGACTCCCTTGATTATCCAATATTAATTTTCTTCTAAATGAAAAAATATTCTTTAAAAAATTATCTTTTGGTACTTAAATTTTGTATAATGAAATTTTAGTAACTAAGTTTATCGATATTTTCATAATAGTCTAAATTTTAAATGCCATTTAAAATTACGAATTCAATATGACTTGATTAAAATCCAGAGTGTCAATGGCTTGACTAATAATTATTTAATTAATGGCTTTTATTTTAACCTTGTTTCCCCCTTTCAACACAAATGCAGATGCATGAAGTCGCCTGTGAACTGAAGAAGAAGAAGCATATATTATATATATAAAATATCAATAATCGAGCGCATGCTCACTATTTGTTTAAGTCATCCTGTGCTTGAATAATGTGTTGCTTATAATTATTATATATTTGTTTTTCCAACGTTATTTACTGTTTTCGTGGTGTTCTGTTCCTACCTTGTAGTGTGTCATGTAAAATCAGCACGTATATACAAAACTATGTAATTAAAATCTGTGGCTCTTAATTTTCCATGTAATGTAAGTTATTAAAATGGGTTGTTTCTTTACATTATTGTTTTCGTTGATCCTATACTTATTCGTCAATACTCGTCAGCTCCCCTTACAAAATATTACAAATTTATTCTAATTCTCCGAATCTCTAAAGGAAAATAATTAAATTAGGTATAATAGTTAATTGAGAACAAAAATTAGGGTGTGTAGAAAAGGTTGACCTTACAAATGTCTAATGTATGATTTATAAATAGTATAATATTATTTTTTTAACAAGTTTTGTACAAATGACTATGGTATATATGATCCGTTCAAAATCAAAGGTGTGTTGATTCAATATCGACAACCGAATGATAATTAGGGTGCGTCAAATTGAGAATGATTGACCGATAGGCCTTGTCTTCCTATCTTGGTGACCTCACTTGTTGAGCACGTGATATTCGAATATGTGCATTCTTCAAACCCATTTGTTAAGCATGTGTTAGTAATTGATATAAGATTATTATTGAACATCTCCCAGTAATTCGAGTTATTGATAAGAAAAGCCATTCGTAACTCGTAAGCGAACGACTAACTAAATCATGAATGGTCGGTTGGTACACAGTATCCAGCGAGTGATGTCTTGATAGTTTCAACTACTAATGCATTTCAATTTTTCAAATTTTTTCCAAATATAACATAAATCACGAATGACTGAAAAATAAAATAAAAAAAACTAAGTTATCGTGTGATGAACGCCTAACTACGTTCCTCCTCGTTCAAGCTGTTAAAATTTTATTGTAGTGTGAAAAAAGAAATAAATTATTGCACAGGTATTCACGAAAAAAAAAAGGAAACAGCGAAGTCGATACTAATAAGCAAATAAAATTAACAAAAAATCTCTTAAAAGAAAATGTTTGAGAACCTCAACTCATTTACCTATGTTCACAAAGAATGAAAAAAGGTTCAACTAGTTTCACCAACATCGTGTCGTCCCCCTTAACGCTCCAACTCCTTCACCTTCTCTTTAAACCATGGTCCATGCCGTACCAGATATCATATCGGAAAAGTCAGCGGTATGATATTTTATGATAAAACCATGATTTAACCGTAGTTCAATCGTTAGATCGTTAAATACCGCCTACCGGTTTAGCCTTCGATACTGGTATTTCGTAATTGAACCGCCGGTACGGTACGGTTTCATGGACCATGCATTAAACTCGTCCAGCATCTTCATGACGACGTTGTTCAATATATCATTCACCTTGTTGCTATCAGCCAAGGAGACCAGCTTCGTGTAACCTACTCTTCCCGCTGTCGTCGTCATGGCGCATGCATAAGAAAACATTGCACTCGCAGCGACAGCCCTGTTGGCGTACTCTTCGTCCTCCAGCTTGTGCTCTTCTCCTTCTCGAACCATCTTCTCCACCTCTTCATCCGTCACGATCAGCTTTCCCTTCACCCCGATGCCTTCCACGACCAGCTTCAGATTCCGTCCAGTGGCTTGGTGCTCGGCACGTACGTTTAGGGCGCCTCTCGCGTCGATGTCGAGGCTGAGCGTGACCTTCTCGACGCCTTTAGGAGCAGCAGAGAGGTTGGGGAAGTCGAGTTGGGCGAGGAGTTTGTTTGGGCTCGCCTTGCTCCTTTCGTCGAGGAAGACCTTAAAGTTCATAACTTCTTAGTTGTCGAAGGAGGTGCTGAAGACCGTCTCAAACTTTTGGGTTGTAGGGATGACGGTTGTTGAAAGCGGGTCGCTCATTAGTACGATATTGTCCGCTTTGGGCCAAGCCCGCACGGTTTTGCTCTTCAGTGTCCTCACCAAAACGCCTCGTACTAATGAGCTTGGTGGACACTAATATACAAGGGTTCATTCCCTTGTATTTCCAATGTGGTACTTGGATTGTTTCATAACAATTCTCCCCTCAAGACAAGGACCACGAACATCGTATCCTCCCATCAACGATTATTTTGATCCGCCAGACACCTTGTATCGATGGGGCTCTCGTTACAAGGAATTTTCCAGACGCAGAACTCTCTTTGATCTGCTTCCCAAATGCAGAACTCTCTTTGATCCGCCAAAGCCCAAATGTGGATCTCTCCTCGATCCACCAAACAGACGCAGATCACCCGCCAAACCAAATTTCGAACGGACAAACCAAACAAACTAACTTGACTGACCTTACTACAAATTAGGGTGGTGAAGAGTATTTATAGAACTCTTCTCCTAATCCCAAAGAAGAAAACCAAACACCTTTTCCCAAACATACATGGAAAATGCCAAAATAAAGCTCAAACACAAACCCAACATAATAGGCCCAAAACACAAACTCAAGTCATATTCTAACAATCTCCACTTTGACTTGAATTCTCTCTCAAATACCAGATGTACTAGACGCAACCAAAGTTGCTAGATGTATCAAACTCCTCCAAATCAGTTGTACCAGAATCTCCCTTGCCTCCAAATGCCCCTAAGGGCGGTCAACAACTCAAAACATTCAGCAAATCCAACCCATGCTGAAACTTGCCATTCAAAACTAGCTTGGTGCACTTATCACCAATAGAACATGTCAAAACAGAACCTTATAGATTATACAAGGCACCCCGTTTGACACCTTTCAAAATCCCCTAAGAATCCTTGTAGACAGACAACACTCCACCTTCACCTTTGAAACTGAAACCCTTGTCGTCGAGTAGACTCAAAGATATCAGATTCTTAGTCATCTCGGGAATATGTCTAACATTGTTCAAGGTGCGAACATAACCATCATGTGTCCTCATCCTGACAGAGCCTCTTCCAACAATCTTACAGATAGCACCATTGGCCATAGAAACATGTCCTCCATCTGTTTGCTCATAAGTTGAAAAATACTCCCTGCTTGGACACATATGATAATCAGCTACAGTATCTAAATACCACACATCCTCATGATGTACCTGTTCATTCACTGCAAAGGCCAAACCATCTTCAGAATCAAAGTTAGTTTCTTCCGCCTCAACAGCAGATGATTCCTTCTTCTCCTGATATTTCTTAAGCTTAGAACAATCAAATTTCCAATGCTCTTTCTCCTTACAGTAATGACAGATATTATCCTTCAAACCAATAGAATTCGAATTTATATTCGCCTTCCTATTACCAGATTGTTGTCTCCTACTACCCGTAGCAGCCAACCCAGATGCCTGATTTTCCAAACCTGAACCAGACGCCTTATGTCGTACCTCTCTAGTATGTAGAGCATATCTGACATCTTCCAAAGACAAACTATCTTTCCCAACAATAAAAGAATCCACAAAATTCTCATATGATTGTGGCAAAGATACTAACTTGTTCCAGGCTCTGATATCACTTGTTGTAACCGGGTCGCTCATTAGTACGATATTGTCCGCTTTGGGCCAAGCCCGCACGGTTTTACTCTTGTGTGTCCTCCCCAAAAGGCCCCGTACTAATGAGCTTGGTGGACAATAATATACAATGGTTCCTTCCCTTGTATTTCCGATGTGGTATTTGGATTGTTTCATAACAACGGTGTTTCTTGGGATAAGCTTCATCATTCGGTCGTAAATATCGCCTACACCAATGGAGGCCAGAGTTATGTAATAGAGATCAGCATCTTCCACTTACGATAAACATGTCAATCCTGAAACTAGTCGGTCCACGACACAAAAGTGCTAGGTTATCTTATTCAATAGTGTTCCAAAGAGACCTTACAAATAGTCTCAAAGGACCGTATATATGCGGCTGTCCCCAACACTAATGTGGAAATTGGCCCGAAGATAGTTAATGAGATTAATGACATGGTCGATATTGTCTTTTCTGTGTACAATTATCTGAACCCAATTATACTCATTCGGGTCGGACCAAATGTGTTGCTGAAATTGGAAACAATTTAAAGGTTCGTTTGCTTCATGGATTTGATAAATGAAGGTTTTGGTCAAAACTTTGGGTTTTATAAAACCAAGGATTTATGATGGAATTGGTCAATTTGGTTTTTTGGATAAAACTATTGTTTGCTTGATAGATTTCATGATGGATTTTGAATAATTATAATTATGGTTACATTATGAATTTACCTATATACCCTTACTATATCTTATTTATTGTTTGAAACAAAACAAAATGAGGATAAAATAGTAAATAACCAACATGAACTTGAGACACCCACACAAATCCCACCCCTTGAGATGGAATTTCCAAGTCCGTGGGGTCCATGGATTTGCACCCTAAAAAGCTGTGGGCCCCACAGATTTGTTCCTGCTAAATCCATCAAGCAAACGACAGATTGTGTACAAAGTTCATGATTGTTGGTTTTTATGTACCAAATCCATAATGAAATCCATTAACCTAAAAAAACACCGTAATAAACACAAACATGGAAATGCAAGGAAGGGAAGTATCTTCAAAGGCAGAAGTATTATCAACACACGACGAGCCATGTAGAGTGTAGGCACGGCTCGATACTTCATTGACTTGAGCATCACTCTCGAGCTTCTGGTCTAGAAGTCAGAAACAAACATGGTTAGGATCGTTGATGACAATCTACGATTAATATTTGCCTCGTACGTCAAATTTGAGAATACTTCATTCAAAAGTCTTTTAGTGACACTTTCATATATTTTGGACTTTCAACGTGCACATAGTAGTTTGCTTCATGCCTATAGGTTGTTATTTTGTTTGATACCAAAAATCGCAATGAATCATACCCAAAGGACGGGAACACACGACTTTTGTACCTTGAATGGTCGCCGAACTATTAAAATATAGACAATTAGTTGTCAAAAACTAGTTCATCCCAATAATTCACGTTATTCGGAGAAGTTAAATCGTGGATAATATACCATTAATTAACACACCCTCTCAAACGAAAACCAGTCACCTATAAGGGCTTTCGTTTGCACATGTCTTGAACACAAGATACATGTGTTTCACAAATGAGGTCACCGGAATTTGAAATCATGTCAAGAACCAGTTGATCACTAATAAATCGAGTTGTTAGGCGAGATTCAATCATGTATATACCATTCACTAACATTAGTAACACAACTTTTTGGTGGATAATAATAAAGTAACAAACACAAGTTTCATGAAAAAGTCAAACCAAACCAAACCGATATCACACCAATCACCATCTAATCCACCACATAGCAAGCAAGGAAATGTCATATGGGTAGCAACTAGAGATGCTTCACTGGCTACAGCTAAGCGCTTTGCCCGCCTTATTAATAACAAGTAGGACTGAGAATTCAGTTCCAATTTTTCGGTCAAATTGGAAATCAGACGTATAAAACCGTCTCGGTTGTAACCGGAAACCGGAATGCCATCAATCCAATCCAGTTCACGATTATGGTGCACGCCAACCCAGTCCAATCCAGTTAAAACCGGAAAAACTAGATAAGCGAAAACCAAGCCCGGACAAGCCCACCACAACTCAAAGTCAAGCCCACTAGCCCCAACAAAGGCACGCCAAACCCCAACCCTATCCCTGATCCCTGACTTAAAAATAGAGAGACCCCTCTCAATTCTCATGCTGCCAGAAGAAGAAGACCCCTCTAAATTCTCATGCTGCCAGAAGAAAAAGAGGAAGACACCATCCCTTTGCAAATCGCATCCCTACATCCTTGTTAGGTGACTCCCGTTGGTCGACAATGAATCCAACCAGTCGCAAGAGGCATATAGAGGTCTCTTTATTCTGTTCCACCGTATGTAATTAAATTGAATGCATCCCGTTTTTTGGTTAAACCGTATTTCATCCAATCTGGTTTGATTAAAACCGGGTAACAATCCAGTCTCGTCTTCGATCATTGGGTTGTTCAATATGGTTTTTAAAAATCGGGTTAATGCGGTCCCATTTTAACTAAATTAGACTGTTTCTTAGCCCTAATAACAAGTGGTCCATAATTTGGCAAAATTACCCCGAACCTGCTACAGCATAAGACCATACTTCTCGGCCATATATAACTTGGTCGGCTCATCGCCGTCGGGTAGAGTCCAATCAAAGCCTTTAATCAACGAAACCAGAATCAATATCAATTATTTAGTCGCCACGGAAAGTCCGAGCACCTTGCAACCCGATCCGAACGGTAAAAGCTCAAAGTCACGACCTTTGAAGTCTGCAAACCGCCGACACGTTATCGACGAACCTCTATGGTCTAAACGATAGGGGATCCTCTCAAACCGGCGGATCCCTCCCAATTGTCCATACGTTGCTAGATTACATCAAAAAACTTTGTAGAAGAAATAACTTGACTTTTCATTCAATAGAAAGAAAATCGTTCGTCTGTTTCAGTGTACAACTATTAATAAAGAGACCAAATTATTGATGTAATGTTTATTCTACAAATTACATAAAACTACCCGAATACATTAAAATTTTCATTTTCAATCATACATATACTCTAACACCCCCTAAACCTCAACCTCAACCTGGAGCATGTATGTCACACATGCTCAGCTTGGCAATCAGCTCCAGAATAAACATATGTATCGATAGTAATTTGGTCAATATATCGGTTATTTGAATGTCGGTACTTATGTGAAACAACTTGATCAATTTGTTGGAAATCATTTCGCGAATGAGGTGGCAATCCATCTCGATGTGCTTGGTCCTTTCATGCGCGAGTGGATTTTCTGTAATACGAATTGTAGAAGTGTTATTGCAAATGGCAAAGAGTGTGACCACAATATTTTCATTGAAAATTCATTCATAGCTTAATTACTCATTTGACATTGAAGTGTGTTCTTCACACACTTCGTTGTGGAAAATTTTATTTTAAAAATTCTATTGATTGATAATAACTGTACTAATTTTGCAAGTCGACAGGCCAATAAAAATGTACATGAATCTAGAAAAGTAAAAAAAATTAGTTTAAAAACCAACTATAATTTGTTAACACATATGCAAACAGTTGGTGATGACTCGATATTTACACAAGTTTTTGTCCACCATTCTTATACTATTTGATCCTCGTCTCTCGTGTTTTAGACCGATTTCACGCTATGTTGTTCTTGTTTGTAATATTTCAGGTTCTAGTACCCGAATGAAGGCTTGGGGACGAGTTCGGGGTCGATTGGACGAAGTTGGGAAGCTGAGGATTTTGCGCGACCAGCTCATGATTTCACGCGGCCGTGCATTGTGGTCGTGCGTGGGCAAGAGCGGATTCAACGCGGCCGTGCAGTGTGGTCGTGTATCTGAATTTTACGCGGCCAGGGCCATACTGGGTGTGCAAGGCACATTTTGGCAGTGCGGAATTTCCAGAGAAATCAAACGGGCAAGGCTTAATTCTATGCGACCGTGTGATGGCTGTGTGACTTCCTTCGACCAACTAAGTGCAATGCCGCGTTTTTAACCCAAATTCGGTCTTTGAGAGGGGGATCGAAGTGTGTTTATTGAGTCAATTGAATCTTGATCAACTCCTTTTGATTTATGCTACAACCTGAGATAGAAAGAATCTGATTAGGTTGTTAGAGCTTATTCAATCGATATGAGTGAATTGATTGTACGAGAGTCAGTCAATTCACTGCTTTGTACTGGAATCTGTTTCCAGTAGTGGAGTTCTGTGTTCATTGTCTTAGCATTCTAACCCGGTGAAGGCTAGTCATCTTCCGGTTAGTTGGTTAGCTTAAGAAATTCCAAGCTACTGTCGGATCTTCCGTAGTTTAATCAACAGTAAATCAACTAAAGGAAATTACAACTTGGACCTAATTAAGGAGCTAGGGGACTCAATCTCGAGTGTCACTTTCCTTGCTTAAGAACTTCGAACAATTTACTATTTACTTTCTGTTTACTTTGAATTCCCCTACACTCACTTTGTCCCGCTAGATAATAGAAATTCAAGGAGTAGGCAGTAGATCTAGACCCATCGTTGATAAATTAAACTTACCCACTATTCTGCATTTCTATTCTGCGATTACACTTGGTCGCAGTTTGGTGTTGTGTTGTAGCGTGTCAAGTTTTTCACGTTGTTGCCGGGGAACTCTAGGTTATTGTAGAAACGTGAAAGTCTGTTACTTTAGTGTGGTTATTACTGGTTTTAAAATAGATGAAGTGACTCACCTTCTATATGCTGATGCCATTATATTTTGTGATGTTGTCGAGGATCAAGTCTTGAACTTCTTGGGTACTCTTTTGTGCTTCCATACTGTTAGAGGGTTGAAAATTAACATGGAAAAATGCCAGATTTATCCTGTTGGAAATGTAGAGCAGCCAACTTATTTCATAAACATATTTGGGTGTGATTGGAGTTACCTTCCAGCCGTCTACTTGGGTCTCCCTCTAGGTTCAAGCCCCAATTCCTTTGCTATTTTGAACTATATTATTGCAAACTTTCAATCACGTCTTGATGGATGGCGGGGGAAGTTTATTTCTCTGGGAGGTTAATCCTTCTAAACCAAAGCACACTTTTGAGTCAACCGTTATACATGTGCTCGCTTTTGAACGCCCCGAAATCATCTATACAGAAGACGGAACAGAAATTCATCAAAATTTCATGTGGGTAGGAGCTAATGACCGCAAAAATATAATTAATTATTAATCTACAAAAGATATAATGGCAAAACATGGGTTGGATTTTCAGGGATTTGAATTTCCAAGAGCTTCTCGGAGGGGCAGCATTGTCATTTTACACCAATTAATTGATACCGTGCGTTTTGACAGCGTCCCTCTCACTGGACCTTCATGTCGTCGACTGGTTAACTGATGGCGGGCGAAATCAGGGCGGCCCATATACGGGCCCAATCCCGCGTTGGTGAGGCTGCTGTGATTGACTAGGCATGCGTTTTCCAATCGTCAGTTTCACTAGCACGTGCCTAGGCCAGTAGTAAACGGCGACAACAGGCGAGGAGCTGCCGACGAGAACCCAACCCATCTCTGTGTCGTCTTCGTTCATCAGTCCTCCCTTAATCACTCCTGCGCTCGGTGGGAGAAATGAATGGCGGTGAAAGGAGACCGTCCTGCACCGCAACTTCACTCTTCCTCTCCTTTCACGGCTGAAGAAGTTCGTCCGCCGATCCAAGTTTGAAAGCCTGCCTACCCGTAAATCTATTTCGAACTACCAGATCGGCAGCCGACAAGTGTCCTCCTGTCATCGCAAATCTATTTCTAATTCCCTTGAGAAAAATCAAAGTGCACACATAATACGAAATTGACACGACGATTTTACGTGGTTCAGCCTCACAGTGTGTGAGACCTACATCCACAGAACTAGGATTTTGTTATTAGGTTTTCGTGGCCATTGGCCTTACAGCAGTGGGTCTTATATATGCCCTATTACAAGTAATCCGATCAACACTCGAATTTGAGTGCGTGGGCTGTATGGCCTCACGACTACTCGACGGGCCATCTTCACTCTTCTTCTGGCCCAATATGCCCCCGCAAGCTGAACTGTGGAGGTCACAAACATTCAGCTTGGACAGGAGGAACTGAAAACGCTCGGAACCAAGCCCCTTAGTGAAAAGGTCGGCGAGCTGAAACTGGGAGCTCACTTTACATGGCGCAATGTCACGGGACACAACCCGCTCACGAACAAAGTGACCATCCATTTCCACGTGCTTCGTGCGCTCGTGAAAAACTGGATTAGCAGCAATATGCAGGGCAACCTGATTGTCGCAGTAAAGTGGCGTAGGAGCAGCTTGAGGGACCCCAAGCTCGGAAAGTAACCAGCGAAGCCAAATCACTTCACTAACGGTGCTAGCCATAGCACGATACTCAGCCTCGGCAGACGACCGAGCAACAACCTTCTGTTTCTTAGTACGCCAAGAAATGGGAGCTCCTCCAAGACTAATGAAGAAACCACTAGTGGAGCGGCGTGTACTCTCACACCCACCCCAATCAGCATCACAGTAAGCAACCAGATCAAGGGAACCACGAGCCGGGAAATACAAACCCTGCCCAGGTGACTGCTTCAGATAACGGAGAATCCGAACTGCAGCATCCATGTGAGCCTGCGTAGGAACATGGACATACTGACTCAAGATATTCACCCCATACGTGATATCCAGCCGAGTGACAGTTAAGTATAATAACCTGCCAACCAAACGACGATAAGAGGAACTATCCGGAAGAACATCACTAGTCGAACTCATCAAATGGTGATTCTGTTCAACCGGGAACAAACTGGGACGCGTAGCCTTGATACCAGACCCCTCGAGAATATCCAGGGTGTACTTGCGCTGACTAAGAACAATACCACGCGGAGAACGAGCAACCTCAATACCGAGGAAATACCAAAGTGAACCCAAATCCTTGATGCTGAACCTGCGATCCAGAAAAGACTTAACCATAGTGATGAAATACAAGTCATTACCTGCAAGGAGTACATCATCAACGTAGATGAGAGCAGTGACAAAAGTGGCACCGCGCTTGTATAAGAACAAAGAATGATCTGCAGGAGAGGCACGGAAACCAAGCTCACAGAGGGCAGCTGTAAACTTTTGATACCACATCCGCGAGGCTTGCCGTAGCCCATATAACGACTTATGAAGACGACAAACACGGGTGTCACCGCGTTCAGCAAAACCCGATGGAACCCGCATATAAACCTCCTCGGTAAGATCCCCATGCAGAAACGCGTTGTTCACGTCAAGTTGATGGATAAACCACCCACGGGTAGCAGCAACCGCCAATAGACAACGAACAGTGACCAGCTTCGCGACGGGAGCGAACGTGTCGTGGTAATCCACGCCTTCAACTTGAGTGAAACCCTTCGCAACAAGACGCGCCTTATAGCGCTCAATACTACCATTGGGACGATACTTTATTTTGAAAACCCATTTGCAATCAACAATACGCTTTACCGGAGGGAGATCAACAAGACTCCAAGTACCATTCTGTATGAGAGCTGCGATTTCGCGCGCCATAGCCTCGCGCCAAACTGCATGCTTAACAGCTTCATAAAAACTGCGAGGTTCTTCATGACGCGTGACTTCAGCTAGGAAAGCACGATACTCAAAGCTAACACGGTCATACGAGACATGATCAGACAAAGGATACGCCACCGAGTGAGCCAGCTGATCATCGGTGAGGTAATTCTCTAAATACTTGGGTCGAGATTGGACCCGATCTCCTCGTCGCAAGTGCGCCTGAGCCGCAAGAGTTGGGGAAGCAGCAACCGGCAAAGGTGATGCACTTGAAGGTGGCGAGGGAGGACTTGGTGAGCTGGAGACACCCAGCGGCGAACTTGCTGGGGAAGGAGACACAGGTTCCGCTTGAGAACTGGGCGACGGTGCTGCACCCAAATCGCCAGGGGGAGTACCAAGCGGACTAGGAGGGGAACGAGGAGGACTGGGAGAATCATCCTCGATGACAGGTAATGTGGCGCCAACTGGCGGCACCCAATGCAGCAATGATGGCTCGGGTGAACAAAAAGGAAAGTGGTCCTGAACGAACTTGACATCCCGAGAAACAAATAACTTCTGAGAAACGAGATCATAAAGGCGGTACCCCTTTTGCCCAGAGGGATACCCCAGAAAAACGCACGTACGCCCCCGTTCGACGAACTTGTGCAACCCATGATGTGTGTCCTTCGCATAAACTATGCAACCAAACACACGCAGATGATTATAAGCAGCTGGTTTTCCAAACAAGACTTCGAAAGGTGTTTTCCCTGTGGCCTTGGTTGGAATACGGTTTAACAAATAAACAGATGTAAGCACTCATTCTCCCCAAAACTGAATTGGTAACCCAACATGGAAACGAAGAGCACGTGTCGTATCCAGAATATGTCGATGTTTCCGCTCAACAACTCCATTATGTTGTGGAGTATCGGTGCAGCTAGTACGAAAATGAATCCCATGTCTAGTGTAGTAATCAAGTAGAACACCAGTCTGAAATTCTGTGCCATTGTCAGTTTGAATACCTTTTGTAGACACCACTTTTTGTCCGGGTTAAAACCTTTTTACTTAAATAAAATTTAGTTTTTATTGAAGATTTGCAATAGCGAGTTAATTGATTTTCAAGCTAAAACATATTGATATTGCTCGAGATTGGTCGTGGTCGCCATAACTTGACGAGATTAAGCAATAGCAAATCTTGATCGATACGATTCGATAGTGAGAGTCAGCTTCTTTTGCTTTAATTAGACGAGCGAGACATGGACTTCATTTTGTTATTGTATGAGCTCGATCATTTTTTTAAAACGGTGGGTCTAGTGAGGATTGGACATTAAAGATAAAAAAGTAAAATAACAATCTAATTAAAATAAATTCCAATTACATGTACAGATACATTACTACAAAGTTGTTACATACAAAGTTGTTACATAAATGACCTTTAAAACTGTATAAATAAAAGAAATTAGGCTCAAGTCAAAGCCCAACCAAAGAGTCAACTGTCAACAATAAAACTGTATAAATAAAAGAAATTAGGCTCAAGTCAAAGCCCAACCAAAGAGTCAACTGTCAACAAAAGTCAAAGCTGACCAATCTGACCCAAAACCCAAGTCTGGTCCAACCAATGACCCAAACCCGGTCAGACCAAAATGAATACTGTAGCATGCTTGCTGCCTAAGCAATCTCTTTCTATAAAAGAAGATCTGTTGTTTCTTCTTCTTGGGCGGCTCTTCTTCTGAAACCAGAGACAACAAAAACCAGACAGACTTCTCCTCTCCCACTACAGAACCAACAATCACCCACTGACTCACAAAATACACATAAGAAAAGGACGAGGGCTTTCTTCTTCTTCCACTTCTTCTTCCTGGTGACACTCCCTCCACTAAACAAAATGAAGAACAGAGGGCCTTGCCATCTCCACTTCTTCCTCCTCTTTTCTTGTCCAGACACAGAGAAAGAAAACTCTGCAAAAACCAGAGACTTCCTTTCCCCCTCTGACGGGAGAGCTCTTCTTCTTCTTCTTCCTTTCCCCTACCTTGATCTGCTCCTTCTCAACAAAAGCAGGGCCTGAACTTTCTTCTTCTTCTTCATCCTTCTTCCTCCCCATGTGCAACAAAAAATTTCTACATATCTCCTTTCCTCCTGCTGAACAGAAAAGAACTTCTTTCTCCTTGCCAAAAAACAGAGTACCATCTTCTTCACCCTCCACTTCCTCAAACACAGATATATAAAAAAAGCTCTCCTATTACTCTCCTTCTTAAACACGACAACGTACAAAGCAAACAAAGAAAGGAAGAGCACACACAACAAAACATAAAGAAAAGGAGGCAGCAACAAGAGACAGATGATGAGAGAGAGGCAGACGGATAGCTTCTCTTCTTCTTCTTCTTCCCCCAAGCTTACTGCCTGGGCCTTCTTCTTCCCCTTCCTTCTTACTTCACTTCCTGAAACAAAACAAAAACAACTCACTCCACTTCTTCTTTCTATTCTGATCCATAAACACAGAGCAGAGAAACTCTGCAAAACTTCCCCTTTTCTACTTTCTGATACACACAAAGCACAACAAGAAACCAAAACATAAGAAATACGTACACAGCAGCAAAAATAAGCAAAAGAGGGCAGAATCATCAACAAACATCAAACACGAAGCTTACAACAACAAGAAAACTAAAAAGGAACTGAGGGGCAGAAGGTAGCAGCGGCAGCAAAACTCCCAGCAGCCATACCCTTGAACCAAACAATGAGGAAAGGTTGGTTCTTTATCCATCTCTACAGTTACCTTTCCTTTAGAAAATCATCTAAGCAACCGACATCCATAGCGAATTACAAGCTGACAATCCTTTTTTATAACAACAAAATAATCAACAAAACCATGAACTGATGCAATCAAAGCTCTTGTTGAGTATATACATATGGGTATATTGATTAAAGCTTTTTGTATTAAACAAAACTAAAATCGACAATTACACTATACCTATATATTTAAACATGCTCATGCTTGCTTTTAACAATTGTTTTGCTATTCTTTGTGTTAAGCATACCATCGCAAGCATATTTGAGTTAAACTCCTAACTCTAAGCTACCAAGTCAGATTTTATTAAACTTGCATTAACATGTTAATCTCAACTAACTAGAATCAAACTCCGAGAGGTATTTTGAAATACCTTTCTTTTGTTTTGTTTTAAGGGCTCTCCCTCTTATTTGGACACTTTCTAAACTTAAACCATAACATACTACAAAGCTACCACTATCACCTAAATCAAGCAAAATACCGCACACAACCAAACCAATTCTCGAATCATAATCACCACCAACCAAATCTCGCAACCAAAATTACATGAACACCACGAAATTTCTGGAATCAAACCCATATCACACACAAATAATCTCAAGTTCCAAAACCATCACAGATTTTCAAACTCCCCATATTAACCCCAAATACACAAAACAAAAATAATCAGAAACCAAAACCTTACCATTCAACTCACTTCTCCCACCACCGGCGAAGCTCAGAGTGCGGTCGATTCTCCAATCCTTTCCTTCTCCCTCGGTCAAAATCAGATACCAAAACTGATGAGAACCCTAAACAACCAGTCGAACCCCCCCCCCCCCCCCCCCCCCCCCAAATTACAACATGCATAAACTTTAAAGGGTAAGCTCACCTTAATCACCACTGTCATTACCATCGTCGACGTCCATCTCCGATTTTCCATGCGCCTCTGTCCTTGTCTCCATCGTCGTTTACTTTAATCGTTTCCAACAGAGGAAACCAGCGGATGCCTAGGGTCGGATTAGGAGTAGAAGTGGAGTTGGGGACTTTGTTTTAGGTGAAATGGAGGAAGAAGAAAGAAGATCGAGAGAAGGAAGTCATTAGTATTTGTTCTCTGGTTCGTCTTTGAGAGGAAAGAAGAATGAGAGGGGAAGTCGATTGATAAAACTGGATAGGCGGCTAGGGTTTTGATCTCTAGGGTTATAAACTCGGCCATCGGAAATGACATGTTCACCCTTCTAGTTTCGTCTAATTACCCGCTGCCACTCTCGGATTGCTTCCGTGAAATCAAAAATTATGGTCTGTGAAGTCTCGAACCATGGACCCTGACTTCACTAGTTGCTTAAGGTCAAGGCAATCAACCACTAAGCTATGTTATCATACTTGAACTTTAATCTCTTCATTACAATTTAGTTGTGCTTAATCTTAATACGCAATATTTCTATCGACTAAGATTCTTTTTCTTTGACCAAATTATGTATGTCTCTAAGGGGTCGTTTGGAAGTTGCGATTGTTTTGTTGAGATTGTCATTATGCATATTGTTTACAATGCATCATTTTTTTGTTTTTTTTAGCAGAAACAATACATGGATTGTTTCTATGATGTGACAGAAACTATCACTCATTTTGAGTGATTGTTATATCTCAACTTTTAGTTGTGATTGTTGAGATAGTTGAGTTGAGATTGTTTTGTCTCAGCTTTTAGCTGATGCGACATACACAATCACACATACCAAACGTTGTATTCTACAATGCATCAAATTCGACAATACATGTATAATATTATACATGCATTCTCAACAATACATCTATTTAACAATCGCAACTTCCAAACGACCCCTAAATATTTCAAGAAATGGTAACCCTTAGGTTATCACATTCGCTTTGGCTTCATTATTCATACCCATGCTCGTTTTACTTAGAAAATATCTTAATACGAAATCATGATAAACAAACCGTAATAGTTACTCTCGATGGAATCATTTGAAAGATGGTTTTACCATTCAACTACTAAATTTGAAGCATCATAAATACATTACCTAATAACTCAAATTATCATCTTAGCCACGATCAATAGAACGTGTTAAGATCGCTTTTATAAAATAAATTAATTAATCGAACTACGTGGACTTTGATCCCGACTAAGTCGGGTACGTAGGCAACCAATAGGTTCGAGTCCAACCAATCTAAAAAATATTTTTACGTCAATAGGCGTGAAAATTATCAAATAACTACAACAATTCAGAATTTACGTCCAATTTAACTCTAAAAATACACCCCAAAATTATTAAAATCTTACTCTTAAAATACACAAACAAAACTGCGACTAATAACACACCCAATCTTTAAAAAACTTATCGATTTACGTAGTACCCGTTATGGGGCGTTGTGGGGTGTGAATACACTTCCCCACATGTAACCGTACTCCCGAACCTAGAACAATCTAAAATTCGCAGACCAGAATTCTGGCTTTAACAAAAAATTTAAAACCGGAAATGGGTGTTCGACCCACCCCAAAGTGCGGTCGATGGCGACTCCGATCAGTTCGCGACGGGTCCCCCTATTCGGAGGGGCGGTTGCGACACCTTTAACCTGCCGATTGAACTGCGTTTTAACCATCTCGCAGAACATCATCAAATGGCGACCCACATCAGACTTAAAACGAAGAAGATAAACCCAGACACTTCGACTATAATCATCGACTATAGTAAGAAAATAATGAGCTCCACTCAATTAAGCAACTTGATAACCACCCCATAAATCCAAGTGAATAAGATCAAAACATGCCGACGTCTTTATTGTGCTAGGAACAAAGGGGGTACGAACTTGTTTGGCACGAGAAGAAGAGTGACAATGATTCTGAACCAAATCATCAACAAAATTTGGAGACAATAATTGCTTCAACTGCGTCATCTTAGCACCAGAAGGATGCCCCAATCGCGAATGCCATACTACCGCAGAGCTCTCATCAACTCTAGCCGCAAATGCCAAACGCTCCTTCTCATCAAACAAACGCAGCTAATACAGCCCGTCAAGGAGAATCCCCCTCCCAATCACGCTCCTGGATTGTAAGTCCTGGAGAATACAAAAATCACGGAGGAAGATTAAAGCAACCTGATTCTCCCTCGTTAACCGACTGACCGAAAGAAGATTACAACGAAAATGAGGCACATGGAGCACCCGATCCAACTTCAGCCTAGAAGATAAAGAAACCGAACCCACTTTCTCGACGGGAACACTGTCCCCACTTGAAATTTTAACCGGCCGACTTGAAGAATCCACAGCTATATTACTCAAGATTGAATCATCACACACGATGTGCTCATTGCACCCGGAATCGATTAACCACTCAAACATAGGAGAAATCGTACCTGCCAAGATTGAAGGCTTCTGTCAAGCTGGGCGTAGGCTTTGTCGCCTAGATTTGCGTTCTAATGGTGCTGAAGCTTTCATCTAATCCCATTAGAAAATCAAATAGGCGTGCCCCTTCATCCCGCTCCTTTGTTCGGCGCTCCAATCCGCAAGTACATAAACCGCACGTACACTTTGGGGAGGGCGAAATGGATTGCGATTCTTCCCAAAACATACGAAGGCGAGTGTAAAACGACGATACAGTCAGCTTCTCCTGTTGTAACAGACTGACCATACGTCGGATTTCATAAGCGCGGGACGCGCTACCTTGTCCAAAACGATCCTTGAGGTCGAGCCAGATTTTCCTCGAGGTCTTGGCGTAACGCACGCTACCCCGAACTTCCTTGTCCATGGCTGTGCGAAGCCAGCCCCGAACCATGGCATCACACCTCGTCCAAGCTCGAACTCCAAGCTCGTCGACAGGCTTATCAATGGTGCCGTCGACGAAACCCAACTTATTCTTGATGATGAGTGCGTCACTCATCTCCACGACCCATTCCCCATAATTGGAAGGAGCCAAAACTTCTGCAACTTGCAGCTGACTTGCCGTCTCCGACGGGTGAAGATAGAACGGCGACAGCAGCTCTTGCTCTTTGCTGGTTTGACATGCGTCAACAAGGGACTTGTCTTCCTTGGTGTCGCCCATGATCAGACTTCAAAGAGAAACTTCAACCGGTTGAATCGACCCGCTTTGATACCATGAGAAAAATCAAAGTGCACGCATAATCCGAAATTGACACGACGATTTTACGTGGTTCAGCCTCACAGTGTGTGAGACCTACATCCATAGAACTAGGGTTTTGTTATTAGGTTTTCGTGGCCATTGGCCTTACAGCAGTGGGTCCTATATATGCCCTATTAAAAGTAATCCGATCAACACTCGGATTTGAGTGCGTGGGTTGTATGGCCTCACGACTACTCGACGGGCCATCTTCACTCTTCTTCTGGCCCAATATCCCTCATTTCCATTGACCACTTCCTCTCCTCATCTGTATTGTGTTGATGCAGATCTGAATGAGTTCGTTGACGCTTCCTCTCCAGTGACGTTGGAAGGAGTTCGTTGTAGCTTCACGCTTTGACGCTTCCTCTTCATTGATGCTTTGCAATTTAATAGTCGTATTCGGAATATGAAACTTTCTGTTTATTTGGTTTGCTTTATTTTGTTTTGTAATGTCTATGTAGGTTTGTTTGAAGTTAGACCAAGGCAATGAGCAATCCTCCAAATTATATAAGGAGGTTCTTGGCGGACACCCACTTCATTCCATTATCCCTGGCTTCTGCGCACAGTTCGGAGGGAGTTTTTAGCTTTTGATTTTTTATGCAGGAAAGGCTTTTGCTCTTTTAAAAACTCTATTAAAGAATTAGCAAAGAATACGAAGATTACAAAACCGGAGCAGCAATGTTTCTAGGCGCAAGCACCCATATCTTTCTTTTTTTGTCCCTATATCATTATTAGAGGAATTTTATCATGCTTTACAGTTAGTTTTTGCTTTTATGGTAATATTTTGAAGTTGTACTTTTAACGTTATGCTACAACTTTAGATTGTACCTATACTTTTTTTGTAAAATCTCTTTATGGTACAAACTAAAGTTGTACTTTCATATTATGGTACAACTTCAAGTTGTACCTAGGGATGGCAATGGGGCGGGTTTGGGGCTGGTTTGCCTAAACCATCCCCATCCCCATCTTCAAATACCCAAACCCATACCCGCCCCATACCCATGCGGGGGAATGTTTTGCAAACCCATCCCCATACCCGGTTTCGGGTACCCATGGGTAATACCCATCCCCGTACATCCAACATTATTATACCTAAAACTTACAAGAAAAGTTTTAATTATAACCATAAACAAACCTATTATATAGGCTACAGTATTTTTTAAATTATTATGCTCTAACTCTTTATACATTTACTAAGTAATAATTAACTAACATAAACTTGTTGACAAGAGGGGAAGTGAAAGAGTGGAAGGAGAATTGAGGGAAATGAATTAGGTTTTGATTAAGGTGGTTACTCAATTGCATTTCTATTATTTATTTTCTCGAGTTATCATCATCATCATTGATAGATTACAATTTAATCCACATATTTTTTTATATGTGAAAAATTCTCTTGGTGGGGCGGGTATGGGTATGGGGCGGGGGCGGGGGAGGCTAAAACCATACCCGCCCCATACCCATCAAACTTTTTGCTGGTTTTACCCATACCCGCCCCATACCCTGTCAAAGCGGGGATTCCCCGTGTTGACTGGGTCGGAGGCGGTCGGGTACCCGCGGCCATGGGTTTGATTGCCATCCCTAGTTGTACCATAACATAATTGTCAAATTCTCTTATGGTATAACTTCAATTTGTACTTTAAAGCACCAATACTTTAAAGCATAGTAGAAATGCTCATTTGTATTAGCATAATGTTATATATCTTAAAATTTAATGTGTATCCATGATCGTGCCACATGTAATTTAGTAATTAAGGATCATTTTCATGCCAAAATATTGCTCACCAAAATACATAAATGCTCAGAAAATTACATGAAAGTTCTTACATATAATTAGCTTTTTTTGAGGACCTTCACTGAGTTTAAATGTTTAAGTGCCTTGCGTCTTAGCTAAGTATCTTTGACACCCGAATGCTCCTAACCGAAAAATTATGGTCATAATTGTTGGCACAATTTTAGGTATATAGTTGAGTACATTGATCATAGAGTTCTTATTCAAAAACCTTAATGAAGGAACAATTAAGGTTGTTTAAGGGTTAGCAATGAGCAAACACCGTTGAAAGTATGAGTGATAAATGAGAGGTTTTTTATGGAAAGGCATGGTACAACAACACAATAAACAATGATTCGAATATAACACGAGACAGTATGTATGCAACTAGCCTACCGATGAAATAAACCGTTTTTTCATTACATGTGCAGCTCTAAAGAAGTTTCAATGAGGAAAAAGACACGTCACTAATAAAAAAGCCTCCAATATAGCTTACGGTGAGTGTGTATATTTGATTAATGTATTAGAATTCTTAACTATATTGAGTCATTTAGAAACATAAAAGTACTTAGACAAGGATGAACTAAATTGACTTAGGATTTTTTTCAAGTACTCCAATTATCATTTTTCATTTACATTATGATATGAGAAAAAATCACAAGAAATTATTTATCCTTCAATATGTGTTTCTACATTATCTAACATATAAAACTTTCAAACATAAAGTGATTCCGTTAGAAAAATAGTAATCCAACCAATTCGATGTTGTTAATGGCACATCAATCACGAAAAGTCCAAAAATGTGTAGTAATTTCTAACAACAAGTAGAAAATCAAATTGTGGTTTTACAAATGTTTTCGGAGTGGATCCTATTGCTGAGATTTTGTCTAACAGAAAAGTACTTAGACAAGGATGAACTAAATTGACTTAAGATTTTTTTCAAGTACTCAAATTATTATTTTTCATTTACATTATGATATGAGAAAAACTCACAAGAAATTATTTATCCTTCAATATGTGTTTCTACATTATCTAACATATAAAACATAAAGTAATTCGATGTTGTTAATGGCATATCAATCACGAAAAGTCCAAAAACGTGTAGTAATTTCTAACAACAAGTAGTAAATCAAATTGTGGTTTTACAAATGTTTTTGGATTGGATCCTATTGCAGAGATTTTGTCTAACTTTCCCTACGAACTTTCATCAATGAATAAGTTAGAATGTCGCTAAACTCTATGATGTAGTTTTTTGTTATTTTTTGGCATATATTAAATAATTTGGATGATTTTTAATAATATTGAATGAAAATGTATCTCACTTTATACAATTGGGATCGTTGTTTATTATGTGCACTAACAAAATGTATCCGGCCATATTGTTGTTTATTATGTTCAGTAACAAAATGTATCCGGCCAACGGGCAGGCCCAAATCTAGTATATAAAAGCCTAACAAGTGAGTTACTATTCATTAGTGCTCACAAACTCCTCCAAGTGCAAGTGGCCATTAGGTTTTCCAAATCTAATATCCATATGCTCAAATCTCTCCCAATAGTCTTCTTTTACCCAACCCTCTCATTTTACATCCTCTAAGTTTAACTATTGGCCGTCGAGTCTGCATCTATTGTACATCGTCTCTAATATTTTGCCCAGATCATCGCTTTCGCCCACCAATTCGCAGCCATCTCAAAACACTATCGACGGAAATATAAGTTGTCCATTTCCACCTTTTGCCACAACCACTACCGGTCCATGTATACTTATGTGGCAACCGACACCAAGTTCATCCTTCTGAAAGAGCATGGATCTCCCTCAAGATAGAAGGACGCCAGGTGTGCCTTCCGCTCTTCTCGGATCGGGTGGTTCCTGAACCACCACTCTGCTGTATAAAGCCATAAGCCCACATCCCCAGACCCATCGAACATGGAAAACTATATCACCGGCGGTTTAGCTCTAAATACCAGTTCATCCTCAGCATCATACAGGGGGTACTGTATCTATACCTGCCTGTGTTTGGTGGTGGTTGTCCATTCATCGGCCCACTATGGTAGTAGCTTCCCTCGGCTCGCTGCTGGTAAGAGTAGGGCCAGTCACCTGTCATCTCCTGGTTGTTCCCGCCGTACTCTGGTTTGTCCCAGATCCCTGCCTAATTTCCCGACAGCCTCGGCCTCGCCCTCCCCCTTCCCGCGGTGTACTCCACGGTGGATACCCATACCCCGGCCCCTTTCCGAAGCCCCTGCCCGATGCGCCCCAGCTGTTGTCCGCCTGTTGGTGACCCAGTTCGGTTCGGTCCGGTTCGACCGATTCGGGTCCGATACCCAGCCCAATCTCGGTAGTCGGTCCAGTTCGCCCGACTTGGGGTCCGTTACGCAGCCCAATCTCGCCTCCTCTGGGCCTTGGTCCATCCATCTTTCCTGGTCCTCGAAGCTAAACTCGTCCTCCTCCCCGGGCCCAATCAGCCATGGGTCCTCTCCGCCGGGCCTAGTCGGCCACTGCTCTACTTTGTACCCCGCCATCTTCTACTTCTCACAAGCTTTGTCGTGGGCCTGGTTCGTCGGTATCGGCAGTAAACCTGGGCCGCTGAACACCGTCTCTGGCGCGCTTATCACGCCCAAGTCTCCTTCCTCCACGGCGCGGCTGCGCGGCATATATGGAAGAGCTCCCCGGTGCGCCGCCCTTAGCAGTCGAGACCCACGTCGACCCTGCTTCACCACCGCCGCTCGGCGGCTTCTCCTTCGCCGCCGCCACATCCCGAATCGCAACCACCGTGGCCACTACAGCTCCAGCGCCGCCGCTCGGCGGATTCTCCTTGCTCGTCGTTGCCACCACCAGTACCGGCCAGCTTCTCCGCGGTGCTTGGCGAAGACCATATATAGATTTATGAAGACGACATACTCGCGTATCACCAGGACGTAGAAAACCTTGAGGAACTGCCATGTAAACTTCTTCATCCATGCAGAAAAGCATTATTAACGTCGAGCTGATGAAGAAACCAATTTTGACTGACTGCCACAGCAATTAAACACCGCACTGTGACTAGTTTAGCAACAGGTGCGAAAGTGTCGTGGTAGTCGATACCTTCCACTTGGGTGAAGCCCTTCGCGACCAAACGCGCCTTGTATCGATCAACGGTACCGTCGGGTTTATATTTGACTTTATAAACCCATTTGCACTGAACAATACGCTTGTTTTGTGGCGCATTGAGGAGAGACCAGGTGCCATTTGCCTCGAGTGCAGAAATCTCAGCTTGCATGGCGTCTCGCCAATGCTTGTATCTCACAGCCTGCCAAAAATGCGTGGGTTCGAAAACAGAAGAGACTTTTGCGACGTAAGCCTTGTAAGAGGAAGACAGCCGATCATAGCTTACATGGTCAGCTAAAGGATATCGAACTTGAGCATTATTGGCGCGTCGGCCGGGAAGCTCCACATCATAGTCTTGAAAGCAAAGTGGAAGTTGAGTGACCCTCGTGCTATGACCGGTGCCGGCTGAGGAGATGGATGAGGTTCAGCTGGCGACAGTGTAGTAGTTGCAGTGCCCGACTTGGTAGTTGAGGTTGGGGAAGCCGCTGTGGACTCGGCAGTTGCGATGGGACTCGGCACAACTGTGGTAGGGGAGCTAGTGCCAATGGGGCTGCTCGTTGGCTCTCCAGCCTGTGTAGGAGAGGACGGCGTCTGTGGAGCATCATCATGAGGTTCCATTGTGTCGGAATCAAGTGAAGCCGCCACCTCTTGCACCATTTGGACGAGGTCCTCGTCACTATGATCAGCAACATCAGCAAATGGCCATTTTGGACAAACAAGGCCATCATTATTTGTGGACGAAGGGTTGAGCTGCCTGAAGGGGAAGACATCCTCCAAGAAAAATACATCACGTGATGTATATATGACCTGACGATCGATGTCAAAAACACGGTACCCACGCTGTGCAGCAGGATAACCGACAAAGATACCAGGTTTTCCTCGTGCCGCGAACTTTGAGAGACCCGAACGAGTATCTTTGGCATAAACCAAGCACCCAAACGTTCAAAGATGACTATACTGGGGTACTTCGCCAAGCAAAATCTCGTATGGCGCACGATTATTTAAGGGGGACAGAGGCATGCGATTGATGAGATATGCTGTCGTGAGAACACACTCACCCCAAAAATGTATCGATAACCCAGAATGAAAACGCAAAGCTCTTGCCGTATCCAACAAGTGACGATGCTTTCGTTCGACAACTCCGTTCTGCTGAGGAGTATCAGTGCACGAAGTCTGCAAAATAATTCCTTCCTGTTCATAATAATCACGCAATGCGGGGACCGTGAACTCACGGCCATTATCACTTTGGATACGCTTGATCCTTGCCCCATATTGCGTCTTGACCTGGTTACAAAAGAGAAGGAGATAACGACACACTTCCGACTTTGTTTTGAGCAGATATACCCATACGGTTCGGCTAAAATCGTCAACGATTGTCAAAAAATAATGTGCACCAGTGAGTGAAGATTGATGATAGCCACCCCATATGTCAATGTGAATTAACTCAAAACACGACTTCGTCTTAATAGAACTCTCAACAAAAGGTAACCGAGTTTGCTTGGCTCTCAAGCAAGATAAACATGGTTCTTTGCTAGTGACCAAAGTACTGGAAATTGAAGACTGTAAAACAGAAAATTTTGCCGACGATGGATGTCCCAGCCTCGAGTGCCATAACTGAGAATCCTTTAACGCTTGTTGTGCCGTGAAAGTCACCGAATGCTGCCCATCAAGTACACGCAAGTAATAAAGACCGTCCACATGCCTAC
Organism: Linum tenue; assembly: GCA_946122785.1. NCBI lineage: Eukaryota > Viridiplantae > Streptophyta > Magnoliopsida > Malpighiales > Linaceae > Linum > Linum tenue. Next base: position 49,760,109 of record CAMGYJ010000004.1, on the reverse strand, counting down.
CCATCCCAATCATCTTCCTGGAGCGTAAGTCCTGGATGACACAGAAATTACTCAGAAAAATCACAGCAACTGGATGATCCGCTGTGAGACGACTGACTGATAACAGATTGCACAGAAATTCGGGCACATGTAAAACACGACGTAGTGTTAATCCATTATTAAGCTTGGAAAACCCAACTCCACGAACCGGTATTCCCTTACCATTGGGAATCCTCACCTGCAAACCCGAGTTGGTCTCCAACTCGCCATCAAACAATAACTTATCTTTAGCAATATGTTCATTGCATCCAGAGTCAATTACCCATGTACAAGAAGGGTGTGAATCGAACGTACCTGTTATATTCTCTTTAGGCTGAGTGTTTGTCCCCGACGGACCAGCACTGAGGAAGGCCCTAAGCTACTCAACCTGCTCCGCTGACAAACCAGGTACGATTAGCTGTGACAACTCAACAGCCGCGGCCTGTGGATCCTGACGAGGCTAGCGTTGCTGTTGGTTTCGACGCCGTGGCCTATCTCCCTTCTCCGCAGATTTGGGAGGCCACCCGATTATATCGTAGCATGTCTCGCGATAGTGGCCAACTTTGTCACAATGCGAGCACTTTGGACGGCCATCATTGGTCCGATCCTCAGAAGACGAACGCTCCCCCTGTCCTTGGAAGGCCACAGCATCCACGCGTGGTCGTTGATCATTGTTGATGTTTCTTTGTTGTTCGTCGTTTGCCACGGCGTGATAAGCTTCCCCAAGACTCGGCGGTGGCTTCAAAGACAGAAGGTGAGTTCTAACAGTGGAATAATTTTCATCAAGGCCAACCAAGAAGTCCAGCAACCTCATGGCTTCGTGTGACTCCCTAGTCCGCTGCTCGATGTTGCACGAGCAATTGCCACATGTGCACTTTGCTGGTGGATCCAGCATCAACCAGTCATCCCAGAGTCGTTTCAGCTTAGCATAAAAGGTCGACACGCTGCTGCGATCCTGCCGAAGGGCCAGAATCTCTCGACGGATCTTGTAGTGCCTTGGTAAGTTGCCTGTGCTGAATCGTTCCAGGAGCTCATCCCAGATTTGCTTCGCTGTAAAGCTAGTGCTAAGACCGCTTCGTATTTCCCTTGACATGCCCTGCCGCAACCAGCCTACGACCATGTTTTTGCATCGCGTCCAGGCACTGAGAAGCTCTCCACTCTCCGGCTTCTCGATGGTTCCAAGAGCAAACCCTAACTTGTTCTTGGCGAGCAGCGCATTAGACATCTCTGCGGACCACTCTCCATAGTTTATATCAGTTAGGAGATCAGCTACGAACACTTGACTCGGCATGTCCGACGGATGGAGAAACAAGGGCGACGTCGGACCTATGACTTCGTATAAAATGTTTGAGTAAAAGGATTAATGGGAAATCAATCATGCATGCATAAAATAGACGCTTAGTTGGCAATTTGAATCCTATTCATCGATTCAATCTATCATCTAAAAAATTCAATTAGTTCAGTGTCATTTAATCTAAATTCAATTGGATCGGTGAATTTTTTGATTGATGGAAAATTAAAATTTTATAATTTGATATCCAATATTAATTTTCTTCTAAATGAAAAAATATTCTTTAAAAAATTATCTTTTGGTACTTAAATTTTGTATAATGAAATTTTAGTAACTAAGTTTATCGATATTTTCATAATAGTCTAAATTTTAAATGCCATTTGAATTTACGAATTCAATATGACTTGATTAAAATCCAGAGTGTCAATGGCTTGACTAATAATTATTTAATTAATGGCTTTTATTTTAACCTTGTTACCCCCTTTCAACACAAATGCAGATGCATGAAGTCGCCTGTGAACTGAAGAAGAAGAAGCATATATTATATATATAAAATATCAATAATCGAGCGCATGCTCACTATTTGTTTAAGTCATCCTGTGCTTGAATAATGTGTTGCTTATAATTATTATATTTGTTTTTCCAACGTTATATACTGTTTTCGTGGTGTTCTGTTCCTACCTTGTAGTGTGTCATGTAAAATCAGCACGTATATACAAAACTATGTAATTAAAATCTGTGTCTCTTAATTTTCCTTGTAATGTAAGTTTTTTTTTTTTTGATAGGTAATGTAAGTTATTAAAATGGGTTGTTTCTTTACTTTATTGTTTTCGTTGATCCTATACTTATTCGTCAATACTCGTCAGCTCCCCTTACAAAATATTACAAATTTATTCTAATTCTCCGAATCTGTAAAGGAAAATAATTAAATTAGGTATAATAGTTAATTGAGAACAAAAATTAGGGTGTGTAGAAAAGGTTGACCTTACAAATGTCTAATGTATGATTTATAAATAGTATAATATTATTTTTTAACAAGTTTTGTACAAATGACTATGGTATATATGATCTGTTCAAAATCAAAGGTGTGTTGATTCAATATCGAAAACCGAATGATAATTACGGTGCGTCAAATTGAGAATGATTGACCGATAGGCCTTGTCTTCCTATCTTGGTGACCTCACTTGTTGAGCACGTGATATTCGAATATGTGCATTCTTCAAACCCATTTGTTAAGCATGTGTTAGTAATTGATATAAGATTATTATTGAACATCTCCCAATAATTCGAGTTATTGATAAGAAAAGCCATTCGTAACTCGTAAGCGAACGACTAACTAAATCATGAATGGTCGGTTGGTACACAGTATCCAGCGAGTGATGTCTTGATAGTTTCAACTACTAATGCATTTCAATTTTTCAAATTTTTTCCAAATATAACATAAATCACGAATGACTGAAAAATAAATAAAAAAAACTAAGTTATCATGTGATGAACGCTTAACTACGTTCCTCCTCGTTCAAGCTGTTAAAATTTTATTGTAGTGTGAAAAAAGAAATAAATTATTGCACAGGTATTCACGAAAAAAAAAAAGGAAAGAGCGAAGTCGATACTAATAAGCAAATAAAATTAACAAAAAATCTTCCAAAAGAAAATGTTTGAGAACCTCAACTCATTTACCTATGATTCACAAAGAATGAAAAAAGGTTCAACTAGTTTCACCAACATCGTGTCGTTCCCCTTAACGCTCCAACTCCTTCACCTTCTCTTTAAACCATGGTCCATGCCGTACCGGATATCGTATCCGAAAAGTCAGCAGTATGATATTTTATGATAAAACCATGATTTAACCGTAGTTCAACCGTTAGATCGTCAAATACCGCCTACCGGTTTAGCCTTCGATACTGGTATTTCGTGGTTGAACCGCCGGTACGGTACGGTTTCATGGACCATGCATTAAACTCGTCCAGCATCTTCATGACGACGTTGTTCAATATATCATTCACCTTGTTGCTATCAGCCAAGGAGACCAGCTTCGTGTAACCTACTCTTCCCGCTGTCGTCGTCATGGCGCATGCATAAGAAAACAATGCACTCGCAGCGACAGCCCTGTTGGCGTACTCTTCGTCCTCCAGCTTGTGCTCTTCTCCTTCTCGAACCATCTTCTCCACCTCTTCATCCGTCACGATCAGCTTTCCCTTCACCCCGATGCCTTCCACGACCAGCTTCAGATTCCGTCCGGTGGCTTGGTGCTCGGCACGTACGTTTAGGGCACCTCTCGCGTCGATGTCGAGGCTGAGCGTGACCTTCTCGACGCCTTTAGGAGTAGCAGAGAGGTTGGGGAAGTCGAGTTGGGCGAGGAGTTTGTTTGGGCTCACCTTGCTTCTTTTGTCGAGGAAGACCTTAAAGTTCATAACTTCTTAGTTGTCGAAGGAGGTGCTGAAGACCGTCTCGAACTTTTGGGTTGTAGGGATGACGGTTGTTGAAAGCGGGTCGCTAATTAGTACGATATTGTCCGCTTTGGGCCAAGCCCGCACGGTTTTGCTCTTCTGTGTCCTCCCCAAAACGCCTCGTACTAATGAGCTTGGTGGACACTAATATACAAGGGTTCGTTCCCTTGTATTTCCGATGTGGTACTTGGATTGTTTCATAACAATCCTCCCCTCAAGACAAGGACCACGAACATCGTATCCTCCCATCAACGATTATTTTGATCCGCCAGACACCTTGTATCGATGGGGCTCTCGTTACAAGGAATTTTCCAGACGCATAACTCTCTTTGATCTGCTTCCCAAATGCAGAACTCTCTTTGATCCGCTAAATCCCAAATGTGGATCTCTCCTGGATCCACCAAACAGACGCGGATCACCCGCCAAACCAAATTCCGAACGGACAAACCAAACAAACTAACTTGACTGACCTTACTACAAATTAGGGTGGTGAAGAGTATTTATATAACTCTTCTCTTAATCCCAAAGAAGAAAACCAAACACCTTTTCCCAAACATACTTGGAAAATGCCAAAATAAAGCTCAAACACAAACCCAACATAATAGGCCCAAAACACAAACTCAAGTCATATTCTAACAATCTCCACTTTGACTTGAATTCTCTCTCAAATACCAGATGTACCAGACGCAACCAAAGTTGCTAGATGTATCAAACTCCTCCAAATCAGTTGTACCAGAATCTCCCTTGCCTCCAAATGCCCCTAAGGGCGGTCAACAACTCAAAACATTCAGCAAATCCAACCCATGCTGAAACTTGCCATTCAAAACTAGCTTGGTGCACTTATCACCAATAGAACATGTCAAAACAGAACCTTGTAGATTATACAAGGCACCCCGTTTGACACCTTTCAAAATCCCCTAAGAATCCTTGTAGACAGACAACACTCCACCTTCACCTTTGAAACTGAAACCCTTGTCGTTGAGTAGACTCAAAGATATCAGATTCTTAGTCATCTCGGGAATATGTCTAACATTGTTCAAGGTGCGAACATAACCATCATGTGTCCTCATCCTGACAGAGCCTCTTCCAACAATCTTACAGATAGCACCATTGGCCATAGAAACATGTCCTCCATCTGTTTGCTCATAAGTTGAAAAATACTCCCTGCTTGGACACATATGATAATCAGCTACAGTATCTAAATACCACACATCCTCATGATGTACCTGTTCATTCACTGCAAAGGCTAAACCATCTTCAGAATCAAAGTTAGTTTCTTCCGCCTCAACAGCAGATGATTCCTTCTTCTCCTGATATTTCTTTAGCTTAGAACAGTCAAATGAAGGTTTTGGTCAAAACTTTGGGTTTTATAAAACCAAGGATTTATGATGGAATTGGTCAATTTGGTTTTTGGATAAAACTATTATTCGCTTGATAGATTTCATGATGGATTTTGAATAATTATAATTATGGTTACATTATGAATTTACCTATATACCCTTACTATATCTTATTTATTGTTTGAAACAAAACAAAATGAGGATAAAATAGTAAATAACCAACATGAACTTGAGACACCCACACAAATCCCACCCCTTGAGATGGAATTTCCAAGTCCGTGGGGTCCATGGATTTGCACCCTAAAAAGCTGTGGGCCCCACAGATTTGTTCCTGCTAAATCCATCAAGCAAACGACGGATTGTGTACAAAGTTCATGATTGTTGGTTTTTATGTACCAAATCCATAATGAAATCCATTAACCTAAAAAAACACCGTAATAAACACAAACATGGAAATGCAAGGAAGGGAAGTATCTTCAAAGGCAGAAGTATTGTCAACACACGACGAGCCATGTAGAGTGTAGGCACGGCTCGATACTTCATTGACTTGAGCATCACTCTCGAGCTTCTGGTCCAGAAGTCAGAAACAAACATGGTTAGGATCGTTGATGACAATCTACGATTAATATTTGCCTCGTACGTCAAATTCGAGAATACTTCATTCAAAAGACTTTTAGTGACACTTTCATATATTTTGGACTTTCAACGTGCACATAGTAGTTTGCTTCATGCCTATAGGTTGTTATTTTGTTTGATACCAAAAATCGCAATGAATCATACCCAAAGGACGGGAACACACGACTTTTGTACCTTGAATGGTCGCCGAACTATTAAAATATAGACAATTAGTTGTCAAAAACCAGTTCATCCCAATAATTCACGTCATTCGGAGAAGTTAAATCGTGGATAAAATACCATTAATTAACACACCCTCTCAAACGAAAACCAGTCACCTATAAGGGCTTTCGTTTGCACATGTCTTGAACACGAGATACATGTGTTTCACAAATGGGGTCACCGAGATTTGAAATCATGTCAAGAACCAGTTGATCACCAATAAATCGAGTTGTTAGGCGAGATTCAATCATGTATATACCATTCACTAACATTAGTAACACAACTTTTTGGTGGATAATAATAAAGTAACAAACACAAGTTTTCTGGCCAATCTTGCCATAAAAAAAATCCTGAAAAAGTCAAACCAAACCAAACCGATATCACACCAATCACCATCTAATCCACCACATAGCAATCAAGGAAATGTCATATGGGTAGCAACTAGAGATGTTTCACTGGCTACAGCTAAGCGCTTTGCCCGCCTTATTAATAACAAGTAGGACTGAGAATTCAGTTCCAATTTTTCAATCAAATCGGAAATCGGAAGTATAAAATCGTCTCGGTTGTAACCGGAAACCGGAATGCCATCAATCCAATCCAGTTCACGATTATGGTGCACGCCAACCCAGTCCAATCCAGTTAAAACCGGAAAAACTAGATAAGCGAAAACCAAGCCCGGACCAGTCCACCACAACTCAAAGTCAAGCCCACTAGCCCCAACAAAGGCACGCCAAACCCCAACCCTATCCCTGACTTAAAAATAGAGAGACCCCTCTCAATTCTCATGCTGCCAGAAGAAGAAGACCCCTCTAAATTCTCATACTGCCAGAAGAAAAAGAGGAAGACACCATCCCTTTGCAAATCGCATCCCTACATCCTTGTTAGGTGACTCCCGTTGGTCGACAATGAATCCAACCAGTCGCAAGAGGCATGTAGAGGTCTCTTTATTCTGTTCCACCGTATGTAATTAAATTGAATGCATCCCGTTTTTTTGGTTAAACCGTATTTCATCCAATCTGGTTTGATTAAAACCGGGTAACAATCCAATCTCGTCTTCGATCATTGGGTTGTTCAATATGGTTTTTAAAAATCGGGTTAATCCGGTCCCATTTAAACTAAATTAGACTGTTTCTTAGCCTTAATAACAAGTGGTCCATAATTTGGCAAAATTACTCTGAACCTGCTACAGCGTAAGACCATACTTCTCGGCCATATATAACTTGGTCGGCTCATCGCCGTCCGGTAGAGTCCAATCAAAGCCTTTAATCAACGAAACCAGAATCAATATCAATTATTTAGTCGCCACGGAAAGTCCGAGCACCTTGCAACCCGATCCGAACGGTAAAAGCTCAAAGTCACGACCTTTGAAGTCTGCAAACAGCCGACACGTTATCGACGAACCTCTATGGTCTAAACGATAGGGGATCCTCTCAAACCGGCGGATCCCTCCCAATTGTCCATACGTTGCTAGATTACATCGAAAAACTTTGTAGAAGAAATAACTTGACTTTTCATTCAATAGAAAGAAAAACGTTTGTCTGTTTCACTGTACAACTATTAATAACGAGACCAAATTATTGATGTAATGTTTATTCTACAAATTACATAAAACTACCCGAATACATTAAAATTTTCATTTTCAATCATACATATACTCTAACACCCCCTAAACCTCAACCTCAACTTGGAGCATGTATGTCACACATGCTCAGCTTGGCAATCAGCTCCAGAATAAACCTATGTATCGATAGTAATTTGGTCAAGATATCGGCCATTTGAATGTCGGTACTTATGTGAAACAACTTGATCAATTTGTTGGAAATCATTTCGCGAATGAGGTGGCAATCCATCTCGATGTGCTTGGTCCTTTCAAGCGCGACTGGATTTTCTGTAATACGAATTGTAGAAGTGTTATCGCAAATGGCAAAGAGTGCGACCACAATATTTTCATTGAAAAATTCATTCATAGCTTCATTACTCATTTGACATTAAAGTGTATTACTCATTTGACATTAAAGTGTGTTCTTCACACACTTCGTTGTGGAAAATTTTATTTTAAAAATTCTATTGATTGATAATAACTGTACTAATTTTGCAAGTCGACAGGCCAATAAAAAAGTACATGAATCTAGAAAAGTAAAAAAAATTAGTTTAAAAACCAACTATAATTTGTTAACACATATGCAAACAGTTGGTGATGACTCGATATTTACACAAGTTTTTGTCCACCATTCTTATACTATTTGATCCTCGTCTCTCGTGTTTTAGACCGATTTCACGCTATGCTGTTCTTGTTTGTAATATTTCAGGTTCTAGTACGTGAATGAAGGCTTGGGGACGAGTTCGGGGTCGATTGGACGAAGTTGGGAAGCTGAGGATTTTGCGCGACCAGCTCATGATTTCACGCGGCCGTGCATTGTGGTCGTGCGCGGGCAAGAGCGGATTCAACGCGGTCGTGCAGTGTGGTCGTGTATCTGAATTTTACGCGGCTAGGGCCATACTGGGTGTGCAAGGCACATTTTGGCAGTGCGGAATTTCCAGAGAAATCACACGGGCAAGGCTTAATTCTATGCGGCCGTGTGATGGCTGTGTGACTTCCTTCGACCAACTAAGTGCAATGCCGCGTTTTGAGAGTGCAAGGGCAGGCTGAATTCTACACGACCGTGTGGTCGTGAATTCTGGGTTTTAACCCAAATTCGGTCTTTGAGAGGGGGATCGAAGTGTGTTTATTGAGTCAATTGAATCTTGATCAACTCCTTTTGATTTCTGCTACAACCTGAGATAGAAAGAATCTGATTAGGTTGTTAGAGCTTATTCAATCGATATGAGTGAATTGATTGTACGAGAGTCAGTCAATTCACTGCTTTATACTGGAATCTGTTTCCAGTAGTGGAGTTTTGTGTTCATTGTCTTATCATTCTAACCCGGTGAAGGCTAGTCATCTTCCGGTTAGTTGGTTAGCTTAAGAAATTCCAAGCTACTGTCGGATCTTCCGTAGTTTAATCAACAGTAAATCAACTAAAGGAAATTACAACTTGGACCTAATTAAGGAGCTAGGGGACTCAATCTCGAGTGTCACTTTCCTTGCTTAAGAACTTCGAACAATTTACTATTTACTTTCTGTTTACTTTGAATTCCCCTACACTCACTTTGTCCCGCTAGATAATAGAAATTCAAGGAGTAGGCAGTAGATCTAGACCCATCGTTGATAAATTAAACTTACCCACTATTCTGCATTTCTATTCTGCGATTACACTTGGTCGCAGTTTGGTGTTGTGTTGTAGCGTGTCAAGTTTTTCACGTTGTTGCCGGGGAACTCTAGGTTATTGTAGAAACGTGAAAGTCTGTTACTTTAGTGTGGTTATTACTGGTTTTAAAATAGATGAAGTGACTCACCTTCTATATGCTGATGCCATTATATTTTGTGATGTTGTCGAGGATCAAGTCTTGAACTTCTTGGGTACTCTTTTGTGCTTCCAGACTGTTAGAGGGTTGAAAATTAACATGGAAAAATGCCAGATTTATCCTGTTGGAAATGTAGAGCAACCAACTTATTTCGTAAACATATTTGGGTGTGATTGGAGTTACCTTCCAGCCGTCTACTTGGGTCTCCCTCTAGGTTCAAGCCCCAATTCCTTTGCTATTTTGAACTATATTATTGCAAACTTTCAATCACAACTTGATGGATGGCGGGGGAAGTTTATTTCTCTGGGAGGTTAATCCTTCTAAACCAAAGCACACTTTCGAGTCAACCGTTATACATGTGCTCGCTTTTGAACGCCCCGAAATCATCTATACAGAAGAGGGAACATATTCATCGAAATTTCATGTGGGTAGGAGCTAATGACCGCAAAAAATATAATTAATTATTAATCTACAAAAGATATAATGGCAAAACATGGGTTGGATTTTCAGGGATTTGAATTTCCAAGAGCTTCTCGGAGGGGCAGCATTGTCATTTTATACCAATTAATTGATACCGTGCGTTTTGACAGCGTCCCTCTCACTGGACCTTCTTGTCGTCGACTGGTTAACTGATGGCGGGCCAAATCAGGGCGGCCCATATACGGGCCCAATCCCGCGCTGGTGAGGCTGCTGTGATTGACTAGGCCTGCGTTTTCCAATCGTCAGTTTCACTAGCACGTGCCCACCAGTAGTAAACGGCGACAACAGGCAAGGAGCTACCGACGAGAACCCAACCCATCTCTGTGTCGTCTTCGTTCATCAGTCCTCCCTTAATCACTCCTGCGCTCGGTGGGAGAAATGAATGGCGGTGAAAGGAGACCGTCCTGCACTGCAACTTCACTCTTCCTCTCCTTTCACGGCTGAAGAAGTTCGTCCGCCGATCCAAGTTTGAAAGCCTGCCTGCCCGCAAATCTATTTCGAACTACCAGATCGGCAGCCGGCAAGTGTCCTCCTGTCATCGCAAATCTATTTCTAATTCCCTTGAGAAAAATCAAAGTGCACGCATAATACGAAATTGACAGGACGATTTTACGTGGTTCAGCCTCAGAGTGTGTGAGACCTACATCCACAGAACTAGGGTTTTGTTATTAGGTTTTCGTGGCCATTGGCCTTACAGCAGTGGGTCTTATATATGCCTTATTGCAAGTAATCCGATCAACACTCGGATTTGAGTGTGTGGGCTGTATGGCCTCACGACTACTCGACGGGCCATCTTCACTCTTCTTCTGGCCCAATACGCCCCCGCAAGCTGAACTGTGGAGGTCACAAACATTCAGCTTGGACAGGAGGAACTGAAAACGCTCGGAACCAAGACCCTTAGTGAAAAGGTCGGTGAGCTGAAACTGGGAGCTCACTTTACATGGCGCAATGTCACGGGACACAACCCGCTCACGAACAAAGTGACAATCCATTTCCACATGCTTCGTGCGCTCGTGAAAAACTGGATTAGCAGCAATATGCAGGGCAGCCTGATTGTCGCAGTAAAGTGGCGTAGGAGCAGCTTGAGGGACCCCAAGCTCGGAAAGTAACCAGCGAAGCCAAATCACTTCACTAACGGTGCTAGCCATAGCACGTACTTAGCCTCTGCAGACGACCGAGCAACAACCTTCTGTTTCTTAGTACGCCAAGAAATGGGAGCTCCTCCAAGACTAATGAAGAAACCACTGGTGGAGCGGCGTGTACTCTCAAACCCACCCCAATCAGCATCACAGTAAGCAACCAGATCAAGGGAACCACGAGCCGGGAAATATAAACCGTGCCCAGGTGACTCCTTCAGATAACGGAGAATCCGAACTGCAGCATCCATGTGAGCCTGCGTAGGAGCATGGACATACTGACTCAAGATATTCACCCCATACGTGATATCCGACCGAGTGACAGTTAAGTATAATAACCTGCCAACCAAACGACGATAAGAGGAACTATCCAGAAGAACATCACCAGTCGAACTCGTCAAATGGTGATTCTGTTCAACCGGGAACAAACTGGGATGCGCAGCCTGGATATCAGACTCCTCGAGAATATCCAGGGTGTACTTGCGCTGACTAAGAACAATACCACGCGGAGAACGAGCAACCTCAATACCGAGGAAATACTGAAGTGAACCGAAATCCTTGATGCTGAACCTGCGATCCAGAAAAGACTTAACCATAGTGATGAAATCCAAGTCATTACCTGCAAGGAGTACATCATCAACGTAGATGAGAGCAGTGACAAAAGTGGCACCGCACTTGTATAAGAACAAAAAATGATCTGCAGGAGAGGCACGGAAACCAAGCTCACAGAGGGCAGCAGTAAACTTTTGATACCACATCCGCGAGGCTTGCCGTAGCCCATATAACGACTTATGAAGACGACAAACACGGGTGTCACCGCGTTCAGCAAAACCTGGTGGAACTCGCATATAAACCTCCTCGGTAAGATCCCCATGCAGAAACGCGTTGTTCACGTCAAGTTGATGGATAAACCACCCACGGGTAGCAGCAACCGCCAATAGACAATGAACAGTGACCAGCTTCGCGACGGGAGCGAACGTGTCGTGGTAATCCACGCCTTCAACTTGAGTGAAACCCTTCGCAACAAGACTCGCCTTATAGCGCTCAATACTACCATCGGGACGATACTTTATTTTGAAAACCCATTTGCAATCAACAATACGCTTTCCCGGAGGGAGATCAACAAGACTCCAAGTACCATTTTGTATGAGAGTTGCGATTTCGCACGCCATAGCCTCGCGCCAAACTGCATGCTTAACAGCTTCATGAAAACTGCGAGGTTCTTCATGACGCGTGACTTCAGCTAGGAAAGCACGATACTCAAAGCTAACACGGTCATACGAGACATGATCAGACAAAGGATACGCCACCGAGTGAGCCAGCTGATCATCGGTGAGGTAATTCTCTAAATACTTGGGTCGAGATTGGACCCAATCTCCTCGTCGCAAGTGCGCCTGAGCCGCAGGAGTTGGGGAAGCAGCAACCGGCAAAGGTGATGCACTTGAAGGTGGCGAGGGAGGACTTGGTGAGCTGGAGACACCCAGCGGCGAACTTGCTGGGGAAGGAGACACAGGCTCCGCTTGAGAACTGGGCGACGGTGCTGCACCCAAATCGCCAGGGGGAGTACCAAGCGGACTAGGAGGGGAACGAGGAGGACTGGGAGAATCATCCTCGTTGACAGGGAATGTGGCGCCAACTGGCGGCACCCAATGCAGCAATAATGGCTCGGGTGAACAAAAAGGAAAGTGGTCTTGAACGAACTTGACATCCCGAGAAACAAATAACTTCTGAGAAATGAGATCATAAAGGCGGTACCCCTTTTGCCCGGAGGGATACCCCAGAAAAACGCACGTACGCCCCCGTTCGGCGAACTTGTGCAACCCATGATGTGTGTCCTTTGCATAAACTAGGCAACCAAACACACGCAGATGATTATAAGCAGCTGGTTTTCTAAGCAAGACTTCAAAAGGTGTTTTCCCTGTGGCCTTGGTTGGAATACGGTTTAACAAATAAACAGCTGTAAGCACGCATTCTCTCCAAAACTGAATTGGTAACCCAGCATGGAAACGAAGAGCACGTGCCGTATCCAGAATATGTCGATGTTTCCGCTCAACAACTCCATTCTGTTCTGGAGTATCGGTGCAGCTAGTACGAAAATGAATCCCATGTCTAGTGTAGTAATCAAGTAGAACACCAGTCTGAAATTCTGTGCCATTGTCAGTTTGAATACCTTTAACCTGCCGATTGAACTGCGTTTTAACCATCTCGCAGAACATCATCAAATGGCGACCCACATCAGGTTTAAAACGAAGAAGATAAACCCAGACACTTCGACTATAATCATCAACTATAGTAAGAAAATAATGAGCTCCACTCAATGAAGCAACTTGATAACCACCCCATAAATCCAAGTGAATAAGATCAAAACATGCCGACGTCTTTATTGTGCTAGGAACAAAGGGGGTACGAACTTGTTTGGCACGAGAACAAGAGTGACAATGATTCTGAACTAAATCATCTACAAAATTTGGAGACAATAATTGCTTCAACTGTGTCATCTTAGCACCAGAAGGATGTCCCAATCGCGAATGCCATACTACCGCAGAGCTCTCATCAACTCTAGCCGCAAATGCCAAACGCTCCTTCTCATCAAACAAACGCAGATAATACAGCCCGTCACGGAGAATCCCCCTCCCAATCACGCTCCTGGATTGTAAGTCCTGGAGAATACAAAAATCAAGGAGGAAGATTAAAGCAACCTGATTCTCCCTCGTTAACCGACTGACCGAAAGAAGATTACAACGAAAACGAGGCACATGGAGCACCCGATCCAACTTCAGCCCAGAAGTTAAAGAAACCGAACCCACTTTCTCGACGGGAACACTGTCCCCATTTGGAATTTTAACCGGCCGACTTGAAGAATCCACAGCTATATTACTCAAGATTGAATCATCACACACGATGTGCTCATTGCACCCGCAATCGATTAACCACTCAAACGTGGGAGAAATCGTACCTGCCATATTTGATGTAGGGGATTCGGCTGCCATTCCTTGGGTGAAGAAGACCCGCAGTTGATCTAGCTTCTGCATGGTAAAGCCAGGAACGGGACTCTCTGACTCGACTTGGGCAGCCCTTGGCTGCTGCTCATCTCAGGCGTCACGGCGTTTGCGACCCGTACCGCCGCCATTCTGCACTCCTGGGGAGTTTTTATCTCGACTAGGCCACCCAATAATATCGTAACAGGTCTCCTTCACATGTCCATTCTTACCGCAGTGAGTGCACTTCACTAGGGGTCTCTCTCGACCCTCCGATCGATTCTCGGACTGCCGCGAACCGTTGGTGCACTCTGTGCTGCTCCCGCGAACATTGAAGGCCGCTGCTTCCACTTGAGGGCGCCTTTTCTGAGCTACGAGCCTTTGTTGCTCATCGCTGGACACAAGATTGAAGGCCTCTGTCAAGCTGGGCGTAGACTTTGTCGCCTAGATTTGCGTTCTAATGGTGCTGAAGCTTTCATCTAGTCCCATTAGAAAATCAAATAGGCGTGCCCCTTCATCCCGCTACTTTGTTCGGCGCTCCAATCCACAAGTACATAAACCGCACGTACACTTTGGGGAGGGCGAAATGGATTGCGATTCTTCCCAAAACATACGGAGGCGAGTGTAAAACGACGATACAGTCAGCTTCTCCTGTTGTAACAGACTGACCATACGTCGGATTTCATAAGCGCGGGACGCGCTACCTTGTCCAAAACGATCCTTGAGGTCGAGCCAGATTTTCCTCGAGGTCTTGGCGTAACGCGCGCTACCCCGAACTTCCTTGTCCATGGCTGTGCGAAGCCAGCCCCGAACCATGGCATCACACCTCGTCCAAGCTCGTCGACAGGCTTATCAATGGTGCCGTCGACGAAACCCAACTTATTCTTGATGATGAGTGCGTCACTCATCTCCACGACCCATTCCCCATAATTGGAAGGAGTCAAAACTTCTGCAACTTGCAGCTGACTTGCCATCTCCGACGGGTGAAGATAGAACGGCGACAGCAGCTCTTGCTCTCTGCTGGTTTGACCTGCGTCAACAAGGGACTTGTCTTCCTTGGTGTCGCCCATGATCAGACTTCAAAGAGAAACTTCAACAGGTCGAATCGACCCGCTTTGATACCATGAGAAAAATCAAAGTGCACGCATAATACGAAATTGACACGACGGTTTTACGTGGTTCAGCCTCACAGTGTGTGAGACCTACATCCACAGAACTAGGGTTTTGTTATTAGGTTTTCGTGGCCATTGGCTTTACAGCAGTGGGTCTTATATATGCCCTATTACAAGTAATCCGATCAACACTCGGATTTGAGTGCGTGGGCTGTATGGCCTCACGACTACTCGACGGGCCATCTTCACTCTTCTTCTGGCCCAATATCCCTCATTTCCATTGACCACTTCCTCTCCTCATCTGTATTGTGTTGATGCAGATCTGAATGAGTTCGTTGACGCTTCCTCTCCAGTGACGTTAGAAGGAGTTCGTTGTAGCTTCACGCTTTAACGCTTCCTCTTCATTGATGCTTTGCAATTTAATAGTCGTATTCGGAATATGAAGCTTTCTGTTTATTTGCTTTGCTTTGTTTTTTTTTTGTAATGTCAATGTAGGTTTGTTTGAAGTTAGACCAAGGCAATGAGCAATCCTCCAAATTATATAAGGAGGTTCTTGGCGGACACCCACTTCATTCCATTATCCCTGGCTTCTGCGCAAAGTTCGGAGGGAGTTTTTAGCTTTTGATTTTTTATGCAGGAAAGGCTTTTGCTCTTTTAAAAACTCTATTAAAGAATTAGCAAAGAATACGAAGATTACAAAACCGGAGCAGCAATGTTTCTAGGCGCAAGCACCTATATCTTTCTTTTTTTGTCCCTATATCATTATTAGAGGAATTTTATCATGCTTTAAAGTTAGTTTTTGCTTTTATGGTAATATTTTGAAGTTGTACTTTTAACGTTATGCTACAACTTTAGATTGTACCTATACTTTTTTTGTAAAATCTCTTTATGGTACAAACTAAAGTTGTACTTTCATATAGGGATGGCAATGGGGCGGGTTTGGGGCTGGTTTGCCTAAACCATCCCCATCCCCATCTTCAAATACCCAAACCCATACCCGCCCCATACCCATGCGGGGGAATGTTTTGCAAACCCATCCCCAAACCCGGTTTCGGGTACCCATGGGTAATACCCATCCCCGTACATCCAACATTATTATACCTAAAACTTACAAGAAAAGTTTTAATTATAACCATAAACAAACCTATTATATCATGAAGTCAACAAAACACGATCATTTTCTAAATACGATTCAAAGAATATGATCTTAAAACATCCATTAATACATAATATAGGCTACAGTATTTTTTAAATTATTATGCTCTAACTCTTTATACATTTACTAAGTAATAATTAACTAACATAAACTTGTTGACAAGGGGGGAAGTGAAAGAGTGGAAGGAGAATTGAGGGAAATGAATTAGGTTTTGATTAAGGTGGTTACTCAATTGCATTTCTATTATTTATTTTCTCGAGTTATCATCATCATCATTGATAGATTACAATTTAATCCACATATTTTTTTTATATGTGAAAAATTCTTTTGATTTTTTATGCAGGAAAGGCTTTTGCTCTTTTAAAAACTCTATTAAAGAATTAGCAAAAAATACGAAGATTACAAAACCGGAGCAGCAATGTTTCTAGGCGCAAGCACCTATATCTTTATTTTTTTGTCCCTATATCATTACTAGATCATGGCCCGGCCGGTTGGCCGGGTAAATTTAATATTTGGCCAGTTTGGTCGTGTTGTAACTTTTGCATAAGCATCTTCTGTTTTGAACTTTTAGAGAATTACTTTAAAAAAAAAAGAGTTGAGTGTTTGGCTGAAAAATTATTAGCATATGAGAGGTTGTGTAAAATGTCTACAAAGGGATTATAATATAAACTATGAAAAAAAATTTAAACAATAAAAAGTAGTCAAAATGGATATTGTTAGATTTATTTTATATTAAATAATATGATTTTATATTTTATTTTAGTTTAAAATGATATAAATGAAAGAAAATTATATTTCATACTCTCTACTAAAAAATAATTCAAGAAGTAAAGAGTCTTTGGTAACACAAACAAAAGAAACACCTTGCTTTATGAGGAAAAACATTCAAGAAAAACTGAAAATCTATATCATTAGACAACAATTAAATTTACATTGGCTCATAGGTCATTGAATGGTATTCGTAGAAGCGTGTGAGGACGATGCAGCATGAGTAGATACATTGTAAACCATGAGGTTGATTTGATAAGAAATTGAACCTATTAATGACAAAATTCAGGGATTTATGGGTCGTTTGGAGGTTGAAATTTTCCAAAATGATACATTTAATTAATTTGTGTATTGCAATTTGATGTATTGTTGAAATGTATGAATTTGAAAAATATCTTATTGGAGGATTAGATTGTGTTTTTGTTACGAAGAAAAGTGGGATGGACGATCACTTGTTAATAATATTATCTTTTTGTAGAGATTGATAATCACTCATTTTGAGTGACTATAGGTGGACCCATTAAAAAAGTAATACATGTATTCTATCTCAAATTTAATATAAAAAAAACTTAATCTTAACATTACATCTATTGGATAAATACATAATTTCAAATCGGCTAAATTAAACGTTTGGTCACTCAAATTATATAAACATTTCATGTTTGCCACCCGAATTAGTTTTCTTTATTATTCGCCACTAACTTTACGAATCGTTTCACCGTTAGTCACCGGCCGTTACACTCCGTTAAATTTGTCCTACGTGGCAGTCAACTATTAAGTTTGACCGTTAACTTGATGATGTGGAAATAAAAAAATAAAAACTTTATTTTCCACCTCATTATCCCACATCCTTTATCTAAGGACTTTTCCTATTAAATATTTAATTAAATTACGAAAATTAATTTTCACCCACCCACCCGCACAGCTCTCTCTCTCTCGGACGGACTGAAACAAATCTCCGACATTGACTCAATCGTTGAGAAAGAAGAGCCACGCTGGAGATCGCACTATCCTCTTCGCTCCAAAAACTTCTGCCGCCACCGTCATCGGTGTCACGTACACCTCTCCTCTCACCTCGCCGCCATCCTCCTCAGCCGGCGGCAACTCCTCACTGCCGCCCCCTCCGCCGCCGCATCTAGAAGTCATCGCCTCCGCCGTCTACGATCTCCGATTCCGCGCCGTTCGTCTCCCTTATCTGGATCCCAATCTCATCAGAGCGTTCTCCTTCACCAACACCTCCCTTCCAGCGTCAGGTTAGCTGAGTTATCAGGGGGTTCGAGAACCAACAGCATCATCTCGCTTTTCGACGGGTCGACGAATCGGGAGCACTGGTTCTTCGGCGAGCTCAATTCCTGTCGGTCACTAGAGCGGGGAAGGTACGAGGTGTCTTCCATAGTCTCCGAGATGCCCGATTACTTCTTTGGGTTGGAATATACTGACGAGAATCAGCCGCGAGGAGAGCAAGATAAACTGGGGAAGAAGAATTGGAGATTTGTCTTGCATAGGGATGGTGGTGTAGGGTTGGCGGAAGATTCGGAAGAGGGGACTAATTTCAATTTTTTGGGGATTGCAGGGGATGGTTGGGGTCTTGTCAATTGTGCTCTTGTGGAGGTTCCGCAGAAGGGTGTAAAGAGGGGAATTGATGAAGGTTGGGACTTGGATGGTAAGTGGATTTTGTAATTTAATTATTTTTATTAAATAATTAATATGAAAAGTATTTAGATAAAGTATGTGGGATAATGAGGTGGAAAATAATTAATTTTTTTTATTTTCACGTCATCAAGTTAACGGTCAAACTTAATAGTTGACTGCCACGTAGGACAAATTTAACAGAGTGTAATGGCCGGTGACTAACGGTGAAACGATTCGTGAAGTTAGTGGCGAATAAGAAAGAAAACTAATTCGGGTGGCAAACATGAAATATTTATATAATTTGAGTGACCAAACGTGTAATTTAGCCATTTCAAATCACAACCTCCAAACTACTCCTTATACTTTTTAAAGTTTAAATCCGGCCATCATTTGGGTTTGGGACTGTTTCCAAAATATGGAAAACTACATAGAAAAAGCTGCTACCTACCTTGCCATTCTGATGCAAAGCTATCAAAACCATCATTGTTTTTCATATTTTGGTAGGGGCTCCTGTAGTTCAACGTCGGTGGGGGCGAAGGGAATCTGAAATTTCTGGGGGCTGAAAATTTTGGTTAGTGGGCAATTAGAGAAGCTGTGTTGGTTAGGAGGACTGGGTGGATTCAAATGTTGAGCTGGGTTTAGAAGGATGTACAGTTGAATGATTGATTCAAGGAAGCGCATAGAAGCTCCAGCTCAAGAACGATGTGAAATGCTCAAGTAAGAATGGAGGTTAGAAGTTAGGATTCAGTAGACAGAAGGGGAAATCAGGTGGAGAAATAAATTAAAAACTATAATTGTAAAATAATAGCTGTTGTAATTAAAACGTAGTGTATGCAAAATGTTGTTTAAGATTAGAGTTTGGTGAAATTCCTGAAATGCTCTTCCGGGAAACGCTCCCTGGGCTGCGATTTTGAATTGGAGGTTTTCAGATGCTTGAAAACATATTATATATTCTCTAGATTAGAGGAATTTTATCATGCTTTAAAGTTAGTTTTTGCTTTTATGGTAATATTTTGAAGTTGTACTTTTAATGTTATGCTACAACTTTAGATTGTACCTATACTTTTTTTGTAAAATCTCTTTATGGTACAAACTAAAGTTGTACTTTCATATTATGGTACAACTTCAAGTTGTACCTAGGGATGGCAATGGGGCGGGTTTGGGGCGGGTTTGCCTAAACCATCCCCATCCCCATCTTCAAATACCCAAACCCATACCCGCCCCATACCCATGCGGGGGAATGTTTTCCAAACCCATCCCCATACCCGTGGGTTTCGGGTACCCATGGGTAATACCCATCCCCGTACATCCAACATTATTATACCTAAAACTTACAAGAAAAGTTTTAATTATAACCATAAACAAACCTATTATATCATGAAGTCAACAAAACACGATCATTTTCTAAATACGATTTAAAGAAAATGATCTTAAAACATCCATTAATACATAATATAGGCTACAGTATTTTTTTAAATTATTATGCTCTAACTCTTTATACATTTACTAAGTAATAATTAACTAACATAAACTTGTTGACAAGGGGGGAAGTGAAAGAGTGGAAGGAGAATTGAGGGAAATGAATTAGGTTTTGATTAAGGTGGTTACTCAATTGCATTTCTACTATTTATTTTCTCGAGTTATCATCATCATCATTGATAGATTACAATTTAATCCACTAATTTTTTGATATGTGAAGAAATTCTCTTGGTGGGGGCGGGTATGGGTATGGGTATGGGGCGGGTATGGTTTTTACCATACCCGCCCCATACCCATCAAACTTTTTGCTGGTTTTACCCATACCCGCCCCGTACCTGGTCAAAGCGGGGATTCCCCGTGTTGACTGGGTCGGAGGCGGTCGGGTACCCGCGGCCATGGGTTTGATTGCCATTCCTATTTGTACGATAACATAATTGTCAAATTCTCTTATGGTATAACTTCAATTTGTACTTTAAAGCATAGTAGAAATGCTCATTTGTATTAGCATAATGTTATATATCTTAAAATTTAATGTGTATCCATGACCGTGCCACATGTAATTTAGTAATTAAGGATCATTTTCATGCCAAAATATTGCTCACCAAAATACATAAATGCTCAGAAAATTACATGAAAGTTCTTACATATAATTGGCTTTTTTTTTAGGACCTTCACTGAGTTTAAACGTTTAAGTGCCTTGCGTCTTAGCTAAGTATCTTTGACATCCGAATGCTCCTAACCGAAAAATTATGGTCATAATTGTTGGCACAATTTTAGGTATATAGTCGAGTACATTGATCATAGAGTTCTTATTCAAAAACCTTAATGAAGGAACAATAAAGGTTGTTTAAGGGTTAGCAATGAGCAAACACCATTGAAAGTATGAGTGATAAATGAGAGGTTTTTTTATCGAAAGGCATGGTACAACAACACAATAAACAATGATTCGAATATAACACTAGATAGTATGTATGCAACTAGCCTACCGATGAAATAAACAGTTTTTTCATTACATGTGCAGCTCTAAAGAAATTTCAATGAGGAAAAAGACACGTCACTAATAAAAAAGCCTCCAATATAGCTTACGGTGAGTGTGTATATTTGATTAATGTATTAGAATTCTTAACTATATTGAGTCATTTAGAAATATAAAAGTACTTAGACAAGGATGAACTAATTGACTTAGGATTTTTTTCAAGTACTCCAATTATAATTTTTCATTTACATTATGATATCAGAAAAAATCACAAGAAATTATTTATCCTTCAATATGTGTTTCTACATTATCTAACATATAAAACTTTCAAACATAAAGTGATTCCGTTAGAAAAATAGTAATCCAACCAATTCGATGTTGTTAATGGCACATCAATCACGAAAAGTCCAAAAATGTGTAGTAATTTCTAACAACAAGTAGCAAATCAAATTGTGGTTTTACAAATGTTTTCGGAGTGGATCCTATTGCTGAGATTTTGTCTAACAGAAAAGTACTTAGACAAGGATGAACTAAATTGACTTAGGATTTTTTTCAAGTACTCAAATTATTATTTTTCATTTACATTATGATATGAGAAAAACTCACAAGAAATTATTTATCCTTCAATATGTGTTTCTACATTATCTAACATATAAAACATAAAGTAATTCGATGTTGTTAATGGCATATCAATCACGAAAAGTCCAAAAACATGTAGTAATTTCTAACAACAAGTAGTAAATCAAATTGTGGTTTTACAAATGTTTTCGGAGTGGATCCTATTCCAGAGATTTTGTCTAACTTTCCCTACGAACTTTCATCAATGAATCAGTTAGAGTGTCGCTAAACTCTATGATGTAGTTTTTTGTTATTTTTTGGCATATATTAAATAATTTGGATGATTTTTAATAATATTGAATGAAAATGTATCTCACTTTATACAATTGGGATCGTTGTTTATTATGTGCACTAACAAAATGCATCCGGCCATAGTGTAGTAATTTCTAACAACAAGTAGTAAATCAAATTGTGGTTTTACAAATGTTTTCGGAGTGGATCCTATTGCAGAGATTTTGTCTAACTTTCCCTACGAACTTTCATCAATGAATCAGTTAGAATGTCGCTAAACTCTATGATGTAGTTTTTTGTTATTTTTTGGCATATATTAAATAATTTGGATGATTTTTAATAATATTGAATGAAAATGTATCTCACTTTATACAATTGGGATCGTTGTTTATTATGTGCACTAACAAAATGTATCCGGCCAACGAGCGGGCCCAAATCTAGTATATAAAAGCCTAACAAGTGAGTTACTATTCATTAGTGGCTCACAAACTCCTCCAAGTGCAAGTGGCCAACTTGTATGCCGGTGGAATCCTAAGTTGTATCCCTCAAGCATTTCCCAAAGCCGCTATATAAAATCTATACCATATTTACTCTATGTTGACGAGTTTTGTATTGGAATCGAGTTTCATTTACTTTGGTGTATTCAGATTTCTCTTCGCTTTTGGTTGAACTTGAGAATTGAACCCAAACGGACTTTAACCCGACTTAAGTATTTTTCAAATTTCTCTTTTCCTTTTTGTTGAGAATGACAATTAAACTCAAACACATGGTATTGATGAGTTTTGTATCAGGAGCGAGTTTTATCCGCTATTGTAGTTAATAGGTCGAGTAGAGTTTGCATTTCTTAAAAACTCAGATCGACCCGGTCAAAGCGACTTGACCACGGTGTTCATGAGTTTTGGATTGAGAAAGAGCCTTGCCCACTTTAATGTTTTTTTACTTCTCTTTTTCGTTTTTATTGAGAATGACAATTGAACCTAGCCCTGGTACCAACGAGTTCTGTATTGAGAGTGAGTTTTATCCGCTATTGTAATTGAAATTCTGGTCGAGTGTGAATTCTTTAAAAATTTGGTCCTACCAAGTCAAAGCGTGTTCAAATCAACGTCGAGAGTTTTGATTGGGAGTGAGTTTTATTTGCTTTAGTGTTTTTATTTATCTTTTCCCTTTGGTTGAGAATGACAATCAAACTCAAACCAAGTGATCCAATTTAATTAATCTGATCAAAATGACTTGAACCCAATATTTACAAGTTTTTTACCCGAAGTGAGTTTTATTCGTATTTTTAATTTGCATGTTGTTTCAAGTGTGAATATTGTAAAAAAATTGGTTCAACCTGATCAAAGTGTGTTGAACTTATTGTTGCCGAGTTTTGGCTCGTGTTTGTTATTTTTTTTCATTTTGATTGAGAATGCTAATCGAGCCCAAACCTATGAGTATTCAACCTAATTTGGCTCGGTTAACGCGAGTTAAACCTGCTCAAACCTACGATCAGCCCCGAAAATCCATAAAAAAGATAATTGAGATTAACTTAATAAAAACAAAGCAAAAAGAGTACAAACTGGACAATATCGTCGTGAGAAAAGTTGAAAAATATAAATCATTTGATCGACTACTCTTCTCTCTTACGAAAGTTTATCGCTTAGCCGACCACATGATGTTGTAGATGACAAACCCATGAAAAGAAAGATTATGAATGAAATAAAATAACCTATAATTTTGGACCAACATTGTTTAAACTATTACTCTACAAAATATCATGTTGTCGCTCACATGCGAAGCGATAACGAGCGGGCTCATACTAGTGCCATTTACTAGAAAAAATGCAAAACAAAAAAAGAAGGCGAGGGCTTAAAGTGTTGGACATTGAGTGCACGAACAAGGCTAGGCTTGCTAAATGGATGTGGAAATATGCGACTGATTCGAACTCTTGTTCACGAAATCTCATTGATATTAAGTTTCCGAATCAATCGTCCTTGTGGAGAGCTGGTTATAATGACAACGGCTGCTCCATGTGGAACAATTTCATGAAGGAAGAGAACACATTTTGGAAATATGTGGAGTTTTTTTCAGAGATAGCACCTTTAAAAAAAAAATTACAAAACTAGCACTCTTCCAAAAATATTTACAAAACTAGCACCATTTTTTATGGACGGCACCCTAGAGGTGCGTTTTACATATAAACCGCATCCTCCAGGTGCGTTTTGTATATAAACCGCACCTGTAGGATGCGGTCCATTTTCCTGGTCCGAAATCGCATCTTGGCCATGCGGTTTCGACTCTGCCCTACACAAACCGCACGGCCGAGGTGCGGTTTTGGCATGACCTAGCCAAACCGCATCCTAGAGATGCGGTTTGTTCCTCCAAAACCAAACCGCATCTCTAAGGTGCGGTTTAGCTACACAGACCGCACCCCCCAAGTGCGGTCTATGTGTCAATAATTTTCCGACACCCGACAAACCCATGCAGAGAATTATGGACGTAGGGCTGCATGGCAGACTAAAACCGCACCTTAGAGGTGCGGTTTTTCTCATTTTTTTCCCTATATAAGACTGCCGGAAAACCTCTACTCTTCACACCTCTCCTTCTCTCTTTTCATTTTTCTGTTGTATTCCTATATTTCTTTAGTGTTTTTGCCATTAACATTAACTCGTAAGTTTATTTTGTGTTACTTTTTATTGTTATTTGTGATTTGTGATTTTTATGATATTAACTGAACTACGGTTTTTTTGTGTGCAGATGGCATTCCGTCAGTTCACGCTTGGCTTACGGTGGAATGGTTACACAGAAGAGACCGGAAAGGGGGCCACCTACGTCGGTGGCAATTTTCAGAAAATAACGGTCGGTACCAGACCGAAGCTTGAAGACCTCCATCAAATATGCACTAACGTTACTTGCATGGATGGCACGAGAAGAGTAGATCGAATGGTGTACCGATATCCAAACAGAGAAAGTGGGTCATTGTGGCATGAGGAATATACCATAACCACTCAAGATGAAGTAGATTCCATGCTCGAATTCTTGAGGTCCAACAAATTGGCCAAAGCCGAGATGTTCGTTTACACCGAGCCAGCCGTTGGTGTTGGAGGTCATTCTGGACACGGTTAAACATCTGGTATCCATGGTGGAGGTGAATTATATGGCGATCATCCCTACCAAGGTTACCATGATCCTCATTCCTATTTTCAGTACCAAGATGGAGGGCAAGGTGAAGGCCATCATCAATCTTTCCCGTCATATGAAGAAGAAGTTCAACCGGACCTCGGCAACCAACCCCAGTACAACTTCCAATCAGGCAGCGGTAGTTTTCACAACTACCATTATGGAGCTGATGAAGGTGCCTTTCATGAGCTGGATCAGATGGAAGCTCCCATGGCAGCACCAGTCAGCGACCCCTCCGATGAAAAAGGAGAGAACAACGTTAGTGCAGACAGCTCCGAACCTCTTGAAGGTGCTGATGATTCAGGACCAGAGTCAGATTCAGATAATGATCATGATGTGGCTCCTGACCGTGTACCAGTCCCCTACTACAATCACATTCCAGACAACAATTGGATGGTCGACAGCGACATGGAGCCCCCAGTGGTCCCAATATGGGGCCCACTCACTGGGTTTACGAAGGGCCAACAATTTGGCTCGAAGAAGGAGGTGCGGCACGCCATTGAGACTGAAGCAATGACTCGCCATTTTGAATGGCACACAACTCATTCCAACACCAAAAGGCTCATAGTCAGATGCCGTAATCATCACGAGGGGTGCAATGTTAGGATTTGGGCCATCAACAGCAAGAGACACGGCCACTGGGTCATATCCCGTGCGGTGAACACACACACATGTGTGTCATCCATAACTTCCCAAGGCCATCGACAGCTGAAATCCAGGGTGGTTGCTGCGGCTATCAAGCATCTGATTGAGGCCGAACCGGATCTGAAGGTGAAAGTCATAATCGCTGACATTGCAAGTCATTATGGTTATATGATTCACTATAAGAAGGCGTGGCATGGAAAGCAGAAAGGTCTGGCCGCCGTCTTTGGTGATTGGGAAGAATCATATGCATTCCTTCCCAGGTTAATACTGGCATTGGAGGCGTCTAACCCTAGCACTGTGTTCTCCCCTCGATACCAATATGAAGAGATACAACCCCCAGATCCAGGTAACGAACGCCATTTCCGCCGACTGTTTTGGGCATTCAAGCCATCAATTGATGGTTTTGGCTTTTGTATCCCTGTGATTACTGTGGATGGTACATTCCTTACCGGCAAGTACAAGGGCACTCTCCTGATTGCCAGTGGGGCGGATGCAAATATACAAGTCTTTCCTTTAGCCTTCGCCATTGTAGAGGGAGAGAATGCTGATAGCTATGGATGGTTTTTTCGACAACTTCAGCTCCACGTGACTAGGAGGACGAACCTGACAATAATCTTTGATCGGCACGCCGGCATTAGAGATGCCATCTTAGGCCTGGATCCAACCTGGAATTGGTCCCAAAGGTGGTGCATACGACACTTCAAGAGCAACTGGAACCATCATTTCAAGCGGAAGAAGCTAGCTGATAATTTGTGGTGGATTGGTAAGCTCTCTATTGCTCTCAATTAACAATATCTTGTAATATGGGGAGTGGTGCACTTGTTAGACTCTTTGTAAAGAGATGCATGCCTAAGGAAATGGGGTTTTAAGCGATTATCATGGTCCTCCCATTTCCTGGGAAAATAGGGTTTTAAGCGATCTTCGGATCCCCCCTTTTTCTGTCAAACAGGCTGTGTTTCTAAGGAGATGTATACCTCTCCTAAGAGTCTAATGAGAGTATGACCGTGTTGTTTGAAATTGTACTAAACTGAGGATCATTGACTAACGTACTACTTTTCTGTGTGTTATTCAGCGGTTGCATACCAGGAGAAAAAATTTCAGGAGAAGTTGCAGAAGCTGCGCGAGTTATGCCCTGAAGGGGCACAGTGGCTGGATGGACACGATCTATCCATGTGGACATTTCATAAAGATGGAGGGAAAAGATGGGGTATTGCCACAACCAACTCAAGTGAGAGTGTCAACTCTGTCTACAAGGTCGTTCGTGCACTGCCAATCTCTGCCATTGTGGAGATGACTTTTTGGAAAACGAATGCATGGTTCGTGAACCGCCTCCACTGGGCAAGGACGAACGAGGCACAGGGAAAGGTCCATTCCTATAAAGTCACTGAAGTAATGGATAATGACAATCGTAAGAGCATTCGACATAGTGTAACCGTTATGAATCGGGCAACTGGTGAGTATAGTGTGAGGACCGGACATCGGGAGGATGGTAGACGGGGGGGGCCACCGTCATGAAATTTTGGTCAATTTCAGGACCAAAGTTGGTGAGTGCTCATGCCAAAAGTATCAGGGGAGAGGGTGGCCTTGTTCTCATGCAATGGCCGTAATTAAAAACAGGAGCAAAGACCCCCGTCACTTCGTTAGTCCATTCTTCAATATCGACTCACTCAAAAACACCTATGGACGAAGTTTCCATGCATTGCCTGATGAAGCTTATTGGAAGCTGTACGAAGGGAAATTGATCGTCCCGCCATTCGGGCAGAGGCGTGAACCGTGTCGCCCGAGGAAAAAGAGAATTCAGAATGAAATGGATCGAAGTGGAAGACCGCCACGAGGCCCAAGACGATGTTCAACATGCAAAGTTCCAGGACATGATAAACGAAGGTGTCCAGGACCGATTGGTCCGCAAAACCCGGGTGCTGATGTGCCGGACTCAGCTAATGCGACATAATTTCCGATTATCTTTCGTCAAGCTAGCTGTAACTCTTAATTGTTTATTGTTGATTGAACGAATTGGGATTATATCAAGTGAAGAGGAATCGTCATAATAACAAATTGATCAACACTCAATTAAATAAACTAAGATAAGGGGAAATAGTTCCAAGTACATAGAAATAAAAATCAACCCAAAATACATCTCAAGGAAGTCCACGAGCTTCACCGGAACCCACGGTTTTCTTGCTCCTTGTACGTTTGCCGACGGGAGTAACAATAGGTGGTGGGGGTGGCAAGTTTCGAACGGCCGAGGTAGTGTGGCGCTCGTCGGTGCTATGTCGGCGGGGAACCGGCACTTCCAGGGTCGACCGGGCGACATCGGCGCTCATACGGTGAGGAGTAGGAGGCCACTGCTGATGAGGGCGAGTCCATGGGTTGAACTCGTGTTGGCCTGTCGTGGAAGAGCCATCATGCCAAGTCCCAGATGATGTTTGGCGGACAGATGGGGGGTAGATAGGGTGGGAATCGTAGTATGTTTGGCGAGGAGATGGGGGGTAGATCGGGCAGGAATCATAGTAGGTTTGACGGGGATCGTTGTAAGAGATCGGGGTGGGATCATATGGGGATTGGTGGAAACTCTGAGAGGATTGATGGTAGGTCGAGAGGGGATCGTAGTATAAGCTTGGGTGGGGATCGTTGTGGTAAGTGGGGCAGAATTCTTGGGATGAAGTCGGGCCGGGATCTTGGCTAATGCGGTGATGAGTTGATGGTGGCCTCTCCTTCTCTAAAGTTGAAACAATGGGTCTCCTTTCTCCATCTCTCGGCTAATGCGGTGATGAGTTGGCGATCAATTTGGATGCCGTTAAAATGCCTAATCGAGTCTAACCGTGCCCTTTTGAGAAAGGGCAAGATAGGTGGGTGGAATGGGAGCACATTGGTGGTACCCCTGTAGCGGATTATTGTTTGTGCCTCCTAGCAAAAATTTACACGTTAATTATTATATATTAGTAAGGTTTTTTTTTCTTATAACTAAATTAATTAAATTAAATTATGCGACATCAAGCAGAATTTTATTATCATAAAAAGACATTTCATATTATCATAAAACGAATGTCCTAAATTAATTAACATAATAACATTGTCAATGAATAATAATTTAAAGAGGTACATACATATTATCGTAAAACAAACATACTAAATTAATTAACATAAATAACATTGTTAATGAATAATAATTTAAATAGAAACATACATATTCAAATGTTTGAAATTAATAAAATTCTTTTTGTGCGCATAAAAATAAAGGATTTTGCTACGGTGACATGACATGGACTTTTCGGTCGACCTAATCCAACATGCGGTCGACCGAATGGACTAATTCATGTATGTGGGGTTCCGAGAAGCGGTCGACCTCTTACATAATATGGTCGACCTCTTTGGTGGTCTAACAGAATGAAAGGTCGACCCAAATATCTCATAGGCCGACCCTTGTGCACCTAACAGGTCGACCGCATTATGAAGAGGTCGACCGCCTTCACACCGTATCCGTATTGGATATGGATTCCAACACCAGGAAGGTTCCACAATTGGACAAGGAAACGAATTAGGTCGACCCATTCACGTCCTAAATCTCTATAAATACGAATATAAGTCCCCTTCAACGCCACCAAGTCTGAATTAGGTTTTTTCCGACTTAAAGCCTTTGTGAAGAAGATCGTTCGCGGTTGCTGTTGTACGTGTTGGAAGTGGTCGACCAGGTCTAAGGTGCGGTCGACCTAATGTAGCATTCGCCGTCTTCTTTTTTAATGCGTGATTTCCACCGGCTAACTTGATATATTGTTGGGTGCAGAATTAAATTCGGTCGACCGTGACGTCAACCAGGTCGACCTGACGAGACAATTCTTCGTATTTGAATTTAGGCCACAACACTTGGACTTCTGTACTTGCGAGGTAACCCAATTGGTCGACCTAATGGGTTTCAAGGTCGACCGTTTATGTTTTTTTGGTTATTCAACCTGAATGTCGACTTTGGCTTTGTTTGTATGACTATGTTGTGCTTGAAAAGGTCGACCGCGCCAGATATCTGGTCGACCTATCCTTTTTTCGGTTTAATTTTGAACTTACTTTTTGTTGTTAATTGTTATTTTCCTGCTGGATAGGTCGACCTAGGAATAACAGAGGTCGACCTGACGAGTTGTGGTAGTCACTATTTGTCTTCCAGGTCGACCTAATACTTTGTCAGGTCGACCACGTCTTTGTGTTTTGGTCAATTGTAGAAATTTGTACTTGAATTATGATTTGAATTTTTCTTTAAATTGTTTAGACGATGACGCATGATGAGAAAATGCATCAAGATTTGGGTGAAATCATGAAATTGTTGAAAGCCACACAAGAGAAGCTGGTGGTGTGTCAAACACAAGTCAATGACTTTCAGAAGTCCATGCGTGATAGAGTGGAGCAATTGTCAGTTCGACTGACAGATATGACTGGGATGATGCATGACGGGTTTGAGAGGCTAGAAGGTGCTATCAAAGATATAAGTGCAGAACGAATGGAGAATGGCGGAAGAAATGGTAAAGGAAGGAAATTTGACTTTGGTAAAGAGGAGGAAGACCATGATGACTCTGAAAATTGCTACCAGAGCATAGACGATTTATTGAAAGAGCACATTTTAAAGGTATCCAAGTATATTCATATGTGATTGATATTAGTATTACTATCATTAGTGCTAATTTGTTTTGTTTATATGTTTGACAGAGTGAAACAACGAATGGCCGCAAGGGTTCCTCTCCTAATTACAAGAGACCGCGATATGAAAGTGACTCCTACACAACTCCACAGAAGGATCAATTTGTAAGAAAGGGACTATTTAGTGATGATAGCGATGAAGATGAATCTAAGAGTCCTTTCGAAAAGCACGGGGTACAGTTTACGTTACATATTCATCTATAATGTGTGTTTGTGTTCATATGTTACTTTAATTTTAACTATGATTTGTAGGTCATGAAAGTTGAGGGTCTAGAAGGATTCACCAAAAATCTTCAAAATCCAGTTGAAGACTTGTATTATGTTGTTACTAAAGAGAAGGTTGGGGACAAGAATTGGGACAAGTAAGACGTTTTTTAGTACGTGTGGTCGACCGTTTGTCCAATAAGGTCTACCGTGACTGTGAACAGGTCGACCTGTACGTTGCAAATCACAATTGACATTTCTGTTATTTTGGTTTTTGCTGTTTGACCGTTGTGGACTTTTTTCTGAAAACGTGCAACGACATTATTTGAGTTCGGTCATTAGCGAGAATAGCTGGGTTTGCTCATCAGTAAGTACTATACTACTACGACTTTCGTATGAATTGTGCACTATTTATGTTACGATTTACGATGATTTTGTGTTTGATTGTTGGATGGTAGGTAGTGGATTTGTGTGCAAGGGCACTAACAATGTCTGAAAAACATGATGTGAAAGAGCCAAATGTGTGGTATTTGCCAAATATGTTTTCGGTTAGAGCCGTAATGTCAAATTATTTGTCATAACCTAGTTATTTATATTGTACCATGTCAATTCATCTCAACTAAAACATGGTGCAGAAAATGGTACGCGCTAACATGAAGGCCAGACAAATTCGTAACAAGTTGACGAATGATGGCGTGGACTTTATGCCGAATGTCAGTGCATGCCAGAAGGTTAGTCTAGTCAATGTCCCTATATCATTAAATTTCAAAAGTGCATTTGTTTGTATTCGCTGTTTATAACATATAGTGAGTGTTTCGTTGCTAGATATTTATGCCAGTTCTTGACGATGAAGCACGTCATTGGTTTCTGTATCTCGTCAATGTCCAGCAAAAAACTGCATTTTTGCTTGACAGTCTACCTTCAACTAGTGAGGCGAATCGTAGGCGTAAATCAGCACTATGCAAGAAATTGGTAAGTGTTTCCTATAATTTTCTGACTACTAAGCGTTACGTATTATGCTAGAAGCTTAAAATATTCGTTATTTGTGTGTAGTTGTCCACTTTGGATGATATTTTGAAAACAGAGCGCATGAGCAATGTAGTAGTACCAAATTTTGGAAGAAGAACAAGGTATAGCTTTCAGTCCTCTTTTTCATTTGAGTTGATTCTTGCCTTCTTCTTTTTGTTTTCAAAAAATCTAAAGATGGAAAAGAGGGATTTTTCCTTCTGTTCGTCAGAAGCGGTCGACCTGTTCATTATCGTGGTCGACCGCAACTGGCTTTTAATCTATTGTATTTCTGTTTTATGGACTGAGGTCGACCTATGATGATATTGAGGTCGACCTGTGATGTTTTTCTATGATGGTTCTGAGGTCGACCTATGAAGGCAAAAGTTCGAGTTATTTGTGCTAAACTTGTTGAGGTCGACCTGTGATGATATTGAGGTCGACCTCGGGCCATTCATTTCGAAAATGTGACTAACGTGTATTCTTGCTTGTTTGATCGCAGGATGTTTGGCGGTAGAAAGAAAAGAAAGGCACAAAAAGCTGCTGCCTCAAGTTCGGAATGGGAAGAGTTCAATCCGAATTTGTTCCAGACCAAGGAGCAAAGTGAGAACTATGAAGAGAAGAGTATGCACAACCGCAGGGTGGCTCCGGGAAGGCCATTGACGACGGATGCGTATTCCCATTTCGAGAATTATGGGTTTCTGGGACCCTTCATCGAGTAGGAGTGGCTGAAGGTGATATCACTCAATGTACCATACTACCCAAAACTGGTACAATACTTCTACAACAACATCGTCTACGAGCGCAATGCAAATGGATCCATTCACGCATTCAAATCCTATGTGAATGGGGTGGCGATGCGCATCAGCAAGAATGTGTTGGCACAAGTACTGGAGGCTCCAAACGATGGGAGGAGAATCAATTCTTACGGTGCTTGGAATGAAACGCATTTCACGAGAGCCAAGCAAATCCAGACGGTATGTGGGATGAAGAGGAAGATGCTCAGGGGCGCAATAGGCCAACGAGTAACCACCTGACTATTCAAGCCAGAGTTCTTCACCACATGCTTTCCTACAACATTCTGCCAAAGGGTGGACATCGGGAGACAGTCACCTACTTCGACATGGAGCTCCTCACCAACCTACTGTTAAACGAGAAGGTGAACTTGCCATACTTGATCTTTAACCACATGCTTACTGCTGCAGAGAGTTCAAACAGGAATCTTCCCTATGGGATGATCCTCACTGTGATATTTGAGCATTTTAATGTGAATTTAAATGAAGAGGTGGGGTTAAGAATCTCAAGGCAGGAGTTCTATACTGTTTCATCTCTGAAAAAATGGGCTTTGAGCTGCGGAATGGTGAGTATGTCAGAGCAAACAATGCTCATGGTGGTGATGATGATGATGATGAGGATGATGATGGTGATGAAGGAGCTCGAGACGAGCTAATGGGGGAGGCACAGACTTCAACTCCCCCGATCACCTTACAGCGTGTGTGGGAGCGCATGGATGGCATGTACGAGTACATGGGCCAGATGTCCACCCAGATGACTGGCATGTACGACTACATGGGGCAAATGACCGCCCAGATGAGCACAATGCAGGTGACCGTGAATGAGATGCGAGATGAGTGGCGATCTTTCAGCGGAAGATACATGCATCCCACCACATCCGACCACCATCATGCTACCACCACCAATGAAAAAAATGAAGAAAATGTGGATGAGGGAGAGGGGGGAGATGAGTAGGAGAGAGGAGATTTTATATTGTGTGTTTTAGTTTTCAAAACGATTGTTGATTGTTATTCTGTTGTTTTTTTAGTTTTATTTTTATGTGTGAACAATTATGATTTCTGTTTTATTTTTAGTTGTTATGCTATGAATTGATGAGTCCTTGTTATAATCATTAATTACTAATTATGATGGTTTGAAACATAATTTATACGATTAAAAGAACCACACAAATCGACATACATAAGCAAAAAAGACACGGGGCATAGGTTGACTTTCTTGTATTCGGTCGACCTCGTACCGGATTAGGTCGACCGAGAAACCAACACTTGATCTTCATTTTACGTCAAATGATTGGACACTTTGATAGAACACTTATCTTCTATCTGGTCGACCTCTTTCCTTATCCGGTCGACCATTTTGTTAATGACTGCCATCAAGTGGTCGACCAGATATATTAGGTGGTCGACCATGCTGTATCTGACTCCAACGAAATGGCCGACCGAGGTTTTATTCTGGTCGACCAAAAATAACAACTTAAACTAAGTGCGGTCGACCGCAATGCTTTCTCGTGCTGCCCAAATTAGTCAATTCGGTCGACCGCCTTGACGAATAGGTCGACCGAAAAGTGCATGTCACCGTGACATGCATGTCATAGTAGGCATACCCAAAAATAAATCGTATTGGTTGTTTGGTAAATAATTTAATCGTATTGGTTGTTTTAAATAATTTAATCGAATACAAAGCAACACTCGTTAGACTCTTAGAAGAGGTATACATCTTCTTAGAAATGCAGTCTTTTTGACAGAAAAAGGGGGGATCCGAGGATCTCTTAATACCCGATTTTCCCAGGTAATGGGAGGATATGATAATCGCTTAAAACCCCATTTCCTTAGACGTGCATCTCTTTATAAAGAGTCGAAGTAAGTGGCGCTATGTATTCGATTAAATTATTGAAAACCACCAACACGATTAAAAAATCAACATAAATTTATTTTATATTACACTAGGCACATTAACAAAATAAAAGAAGGACAAATGGTGAAGAATTGTATGTACGGGGTGAGCGTTCCAAACATCCCTTGACCGATGGTTGGGTTGGTCGTACAAGTCGGTTGGATCCAACGGTCCTTGCTCGAGATAATACCGTTGGTTGTATATATCGACGTCCTCCCCAACCTACGAGAAAATAACAACGAGGTTAGTACATAGATTAATTAAAAAACTTATAACAACAACAAAAATTAAATCAAAATAATGAGTACATACCGCTTGAAATTCATCAACATAAACTCCCTCTCCTTGCCACCAATCGGCCATTTTTTCGGCGCAATTCGGACAGAGCTTCGGCTCGGCTCGGCGGGTTTTGAGGAAAAAACCTAAGAAATATTTTCTAATGGCAGATCGGACTTAGCCGCAACCAACAGACTTCTATTTCCTAGGCTTTTGGGAGGAGAGGGTTTAGAGAGATAAAATCTAGAGAGAGAAGGAAGAATGGGTTGTGGTGTGAAGAAATGAGAGGGGGAGGGGGGGTATTTATACCCAACAGACCGCACCCTCCAGGGGCGGTCTGGTAATTTTGCCAAAGCAGAAACCGCTCCCTTCCTATGCGGTCTCCGCTTCCCGAGGCGCTGACCGCTCTGGAACGATGCGTTCCGTGATTCAAGGCGCCCAACCGCTCCTCCTTGCTGCGTTCTGCGATCCACGGTGCGGATTGCTGACGTGACATTGCTCCTGCCCGCTAGATCGCACTACAATCCTGCGGTCTGTAAGGCCGCTGCCCACCAAACGTAGAACGCACCTTGGAGGTGCGTTTCTCATTTTGACGTGGCATAAACCGCACCTTAGAGGTGCGTTTTATGTAGGAAACGCACCCTTAGGATGCGGTTTCTTTATAAAACGCACCTCTAAGGTGCGTTCCATAAAAAAAGGTGCTAGTAGTGTAAATTTTTTCGGATGTGTGCTATTTTTGTAATTTTTTTTTATAATGGTGCTAGAATTGGAAAAAACTCAAATATGTGTCTGTTAATTCAGGTGGAGAGGCTTGGGTTTCATTTTTGAAAGATTGTTGTCCAGTCTCCCTTCATGTCGGATTTCTACAGGTCCATGTATACTTATGTGGCAGCCGATACCAAGTTCATCCTTCTGAAAGAGCACGGATCTCCCTCAAGATAGAAGGACGCCAGGTGTGCCTTCCGCTCTTCTCGGATCGGGTGGTTCCTGAACCACCACTCTGCTGTATAAAGCCATAAGCCCACATCCCCAGACCCATCGAACATGGGAAACTCTATCACCGGCGATTTAGCTCTAAATACCAGTTCATCCTCAGCATCATACAGGGGGTACTGTATCTATACCTGTCTGTGTTTGGTGGTGGCTTTCGATTCATCGGGCCACTATGTTAGTAGCTTCCCTCGGCTCGCTGCTGGTAAGAGTAGGGCCAGTCACCTGTCATCTCCTGGTTGTTCCCGCCGTACTCTGGTTTGTCCCAGATCCCTCCCTAATTTCCCGACAGCCTCGGCCTCGCCCTCCCCCTTCCCGCGGTGTACTCCATGGTGGATACCCATACCCCGGACCCTTTCCGAAGCCCCTGCCCGGTGCGCCCCAGCTGCTGTCCGCCGGTTGGTGACCCAGTTCGGTTCGGTCCGGTTCGACCAATTCGGGTCCGATACCCAGCCCAATCTCGGTAGTCGGTCCAGTTCGCCCGACTTGGGGTCCGTTACCCAACCCAATCTCGCCTCCTCTGGGCCTTGGTCCATCCATCTTTCCTGGTCCTCGAAGCTAAACTCATCCTCCTCCCCAGGCCCAATCAGCCATGGGTCCTCTCCGCCGGGCCTAGTCGGCCACTGCTCTACTTTGTATCCCGCCATCTTCTACTTCTCACGAGCTTTGTCGTGGGCCTGGTCCGTCGGTATCGGCAGTAAACCTGGGCCGCTGAACACCGTCTCTGGCGCGCTTATCACGCCCAAGTCTCCTTCCTCCACGGCGCGGCTGTGCGGCATATATGGAAGAACTCCCCGGTACGCCGCCCTTAGCGGTCGAGACCCACGCCGACCCTGCTTCACCACCACCGCTCGACGGCTTCTCCTTCGTCGGCGCCACCTCCCGAATCGCCACCGCCGTGGCCACTACAGCTCCAGCGCCGCCGCTCGGCGGATTCTCCTTGCTCGTCGTCGCCACCACTAGGACCGGCCAGCTTCTCTGCGGTCGTTGTCGGCATCACCGCTAGGGCTGCGGTTGCCGGTTGCTCACGATTCTTGAGAACCTGGGTTAGCACCTCCTTCATTGTTGCTGCCTGGGCTCCGTATATGTTTTCAGCCACACTCTTGCCCGTCTCTTTGATGGATGCCTTGATCTGGTCACCCATGGATTCAATTGCATCGATCGAGCCCCTCGAGGCCTCAAATTCCATCACAGTAACCTCCGTCAGGCTTTCCAATGACGCCGTCATCGCGTCATACTTGCTTGTCGTCACATCCTTGATCGTCACGATCTCCTTGTTCTGACGCGGCGGTTGTTGTTTGTCCGTAGGGCTCGTCATCTTCGGATTACAGTACTTTTTCAAAAAATCGGCACACCAGCCAGACTCTGATACCACTGAAAGAGCACGGATATAGGTGTGCGATTAGGGATTGCGATTGGTATGAGAATTGGGGATTTGGGTGAGGTAGAATAGGAATTAGGGTTGAAAGGAAGAGGAATCGGGTCACTGGGATGGAGGCCGACGAGTAGAGAGGGAGAAGAAGGGGGCTCGACTAGAGAGAGAGGGAGAGAGTGCTTAGGGAATAATTCTGTTGTTATTCCTTAACCCTAACTTATGCCTAACACGTAATATATATAATTCGACTAATTCCCTATAACTACCAAAGACTTAACCTAACCGATTTGACCCCAATAATTCCCGAAATATCCAATCTAACATAAAACAACCAAATTACAATTAAACCCCCAAAGAACATGTATCTGACACCTTCTAATTAAGTGCGATCCATATACAAGTGTCTCATCTCAACAAAGTTTGTTGGCAATGCAGATTTCCCGCTTCAAGTGACATGGTGTTCGCAAGTACCATCCAAAAGTAACGCATTTATGTGGATTGTCATGCATAAGAAGATTCTCTCGCACGAAAACCTCAAGAAGAGAAGATGGAGCCTTGCTAGCAGATCTGTCCTGTGTGAAGAAGCTGAAGAGAATGTTGATCATCTTTTCTATGAGTGTTCCTACAACAAGTCCATTCGGACCCTCTTCCTGACAGTAACTGGAATATATGGTCAGTACTCGAATTTCATTGATGTTCTAATAAAAAACTGGGAACACCAAAATCATGCACTCAACGTGGAAAGGATGGATCCGCAATCGCCTCCTGCATGGCTTCAAAATAGGCAAAGAAAGAAATGCTAGTACTTTAAGAGACGAGGCAATAAGCAATCAGAATGCAAATGAATGGCTCTCTTTGTTGCAGTGTTGCAGCTGTGAAGACGGTTGAGTGAGAACCTCATTGTTTTTGCTGTTTTGGTTGGTGGGTTTGGATGGTGTAGTTATGTTTTCATGGGGTTTTCTTCCTTAGGGGATTTGACTGTCACTGTTGTCCTTTTCGAATCTACAACACAGTATTTATCAGAATATGTTTTCTATTTCATTACCATTCATTTGTCGTTATAATTATTGTCATAAACGTAATTATAGATGTGTACACTTTATCTCCAATTTTCTAAAGCCTAAAATTAACCCCCACGAACTACCTTTTATCCGGACCGTATTCTAACACA
Organism: Linum tenue; assembly: GCA_946122785.1. Classification (NCBI taxonomy): domain Eukaryota; kingdom Viridiplantae; phylum Streptophyta; class Magnoliopsida; order Malpighiales; family Linaceae; genus Linum; species Linum tenue. Next base: position 49,722,006 of record CAMGYJ010000004.1, on the reverse strand, counting down.
TATCATTTTATCCTGAAGAGTTCGGTTCACTTTCTGATTTTTTTTCTTCTACAAGATTTTGAAAATTATTATCAATGTGTTAAAAATAATGAGTTATTTTCTGGATTAAACGAAACTAATGACTTAAGTAGTATGGTATATTGAAAGAGATTTGTTCAGCATCGTAGACAGTTCGTGTATTTTACAATGTTCTCCAAAATATGATAACACGTCGTGGAATTTTATGTAACTTGTACTAGCCGAATATTTTCTTATTTAAATTTTTTAAATATTGAATATTTATTTAATTTTTAAAAGGGACACCCCTATATACAATTTCTGGGTATGCCACTACCTTCAGGGACAATTTAACCCATCACCTTACAACTCTCCGACGCTCGGTGCGGGTATGCATCAGTGGTGTAGGGGGTGTAGCCTTAGTGTCTTCTCAACGATTGCGTTCAAGTATGGAAGTTGAGACACTACAGATTCGTCAATCAACGATTTTCCCTTGACCGATGGCAACAACTGTTAGCGGATTAGTAGATTGGGTTAAGCCCATTTGTATATATGTATCTCTTGTGTAGGTTTTTGTTGGACTAAGTACATTTTCAGCCCATGGAATTGTAGAGGGCTAAGGGTACATGTAAGTGCATGGGGTTAGGGTTTGGTGAGTATATATACTCATCTAGAGACTATAGCCAATTCATTCAAGTACACTACGAATAAGATATCAGCTGGAGAGGCTTCTCTCCCGTGGACTAGTCAAGAAAATCGGGGATACCACGTACATTAAGTGTTCTTCTTTCTTGCTTGATTGTTTGGTTAGGGTATGATTATTAACATGGTATCAGAGCTTTCGTCTGGCGATTCTGTTCGTCTTGTTGTTCGTCTGAACTCCAAGAATTACGCTGTCTGGGAGTTTCATTTCCGTGTCTATGTAGAAGGAAAGGGTTTGCTCGGCTGGATCGATGGTACGTCACCGAAGCCCCCAACTACGGCTGAAGAAATTGCAAAATGGTCTCAACAGGATGCTAAGGTGAGATCGCTGATTTTGGGGTCTGTAGATCCCACGATTGTCCTGGGTCTTCGATTGCTGGCTGATGCTCGGTCGATGTGGAGGCATCTCGCAACAACGTACTCCTCCCACAATATGGCTCGACAGTTTGAAGTGCAAACAGGGCTTGATCGGATGACCCAAGGTGATATGGATGTATCGACATATTATAATGCTGGCCAAGAATTGTGGACTGAACAAGACTTGCTAACAGCTGCTCTTCGTTCCACGCAAGCTTCTGCGGAGGTCATTGCCGATCGTCAACAACAAAGGATTCTCCAATTCTTGATGCGTCTACGCCCAGAGTTTGAGTCTGCTCGCTCCACTTTGGTTAATCAAGATACCCTCACAATGGAGGGAATTTTGGGCAAGCTGATGCGTGAAGAAGCTCGCGGAGGCCCGCCATCTGCTAGCATTGTGGTTTGAAATCGATTCTTTATCAATGGCCCACTCCGCACACAGTCCCAGTTGAACGCTCGTCCCGGCGAAGGAGAAGCTGTCTTCTCCGCTACGGCTGCTGCGCAAGGATCGCAGGCTGGTTCTGATTCAGCCTATGTTGTTGGGCGCCCGCAGTTTCAGCAACGTATCCCCATCTCAGAAATTGAATGCCACCATTGCCATGTGAAGGGCCACCTTCAGAAACATTGCCGACAATGCAATTTTTGCGTTTATTGCAAGAAATCAGATCATATAGTTCTTGATTGTCCCTCCGCAAAGGCCCGACGTAGAAATAATGGTGGTTCTCGGTCTGAGGGTTCGAGTACAGGGGCTCCTCCTCCTGCTTTTGCTATGCAAGCTGCTGTCCCCTTTGCAACGCAAGCTGCCGTTCCCGTAAACACTCCTGGCGCACAACTTACTGTCGAGGCTGTTGAGGGGTTGGTGAATGCTGCTCTCCAACGCTCTCTTCCCACAGCCCTCATCTCTGCGTTTGCCTCGTTGCAAACTACAGGTATACTCAAGGCTTGGCTTTTAGATTCTGCATGTTTTAATCACATGACGAGTGATACGAGTTGCTTGAAAAATGTATCCTCTATTCAGAATCTATCCCTCCAGGTTGCTAATGGTCAAAAATTAAATGTTGCGAGTATGGGTAGTTTTCAGAATTCGACTATTGCACTGCCTAATACCCTACATGTTCCTCAATTATTACCTAACCTTGTGTCTGTGGGACAGCTTACTGAGCAAGGATATCGGGTTGTGTTTTCTCCATCTGGTTGTGTTGTACAGGACGAGACGACGGGGAGGCAGGTCGGGCGCGGGAGTAAACCTGGACGGGTTTTTCAGTTGGAGGAACTCTCGGATCAGCCATCATCGAGTCAGTCCTTGTCTGTGTCTAGTCACCTATCAAAGTCTATGTTCTCTTGTTCTGTTTTTTCGAGTCTAGCTGATCAAACTTTCAATTTGTGGCACTCTCGCCTTGGTCATCCCCATTCGAGTCGGCTTGTATCCTTGTTTAAACGTCAGTTGCTTGGAAATAATAAGATGGTTGCTAGTTCCCCCACTCTTGCTTGTACTAGTTGCGTAGAGGCTAAGTCTTCTCGGAAAAGCTTTCCTGCTAGTACGACCGTTATTGATGATTCTTTCCATCTTATCCATACGGACTTGTGGGGTCCCTCTCCTGTTCTTTCTCGGCATGGCTACCGCTACTTTGCATTATTTGTGGACCATGCTACTTGTTTTGTCTGGGTTTACTTTCTTCGCCTAAAGTCTGATCTCCTTCCTATTGCTACTGAGTTCCTTGCTATGATTCGTACCCAGTTCAATAAGCCTGTTAAGATTGTTCGATCTGACGAGGGTGGCGAGTTTAGCTCAAATAGCCTGCTTGATCTGTATCGAGCCTTGGGTATTTTGTATCAGAAGGCCTGTCCTGGTGTATCCCAGCAAAATGGTGTAGTTGAACGTAAGAACCGCCATGTCCTTGACATCACTAGAGCCCTTCTTCTTGAGTCATCTGTGCCACCTCGGTTCTGGCCTGAAGCTGTGTCTACTGCTGTCCGTCTAATTAATTACCAGATCACGTCTGTTCTTCATGATAAGAGCCCTTATTTCGCCTTGTTCTCCTGTCATCCTGACTATGCTAGTCTCCGTGTGTTTGGTTGTACATGTTTTGTCCTTCTTCCCCGTCGTGAACATGACAAACTCTCATCCAAAACTGCCAAGTGTGCCTTTCTGGGTTATAGTTCCGTTCACAAGGGCTATGTTTTCTATGACCCATCCACTGATCGTATACGTATTTCATGTAATGTGGTGTTTTTCGAGCACCTTCCGTTCTTTGAGTCCTCCTCCGAGTCTAGGTCCTTTGTCTCCCACTTGTGCCCCTTGTCGTTTGAGTCTACTGATCCGGGAGACCTCTTTGCTGCTGATAATGGCCCCGATCCGCCGCCGAACCTGTCCCCTCCTCCATCCCCGCCCGCCAGTCCAGCTTCGTCTGGGTCGCCTTCGCCGTCTCCTCTGCCAGTGGCTCCTCGGCGGTCTACCCGTTCTACGTTGGGTAGCTCCCATCTCACTTTCGTGATTATGTTACTTATAATGTTGATGGTGTGGTGATTCCGACCATGTATAAGCAGGCTCGAGGTCATCCACAATGGGAAGCTGCTATGGATGTTGAAAAGGATGCCCTCCATGCCAACAACACCTGGACTCTTGTTGATCGTCCCCTGCCACCCATTCCCGTCATTGGTAGCCGCTGGGTCTATGATCTGAAGCTGCATCTGGATGGAAGTCTTGAGCGCTATAAAGCGCGTGTTGTAGCACAAGGTTTCAGTCAGGAGTTTGGTATCGACTATACTGAAACCTTTGCTCCCGTTGCGAAGATGCAGACTGTTCGCACTCTTCTTGCCGTGGCTGCCATGCAGGGGTGGCCATTACTGCAGCTGGATGTGAAGAATGCGTTTCTTCACGGGGACTTACAGGAGGTGGTTTATATGGAGAAACCTCATGGGTACGAGTATGGTACTCCTAATCAGGTGTGTCGCCTTAATAAGTCACTCTATGGTCTGAAGCAGGCTCCTCGGGCCTGGTTTGATAAGCTCCATCAGACTGTTAGGGATCTGGGTCTTTGCCAAAGCCTCAATGATCCGTCTCTCTTTACTCGCCAGTCTTCGGCTGGTCTAGTGATTCTCTTGATATATGTTGACGACATGGTTGTGACTGGTGATGATGATGCTGGTATTCGTGCATTGAATGATGGTCTACATAAGGCCTTTAGTCTTAAAGAACTCGGGTCCTTGTCTTACTTCTTAGGCCTTGAGGTAACTCGTACATCTGATGGGATTTTTTTGAATCAGCATAAATATATTGATGATCTGTTGCAGGATACTCACTTTGATACCAGTCGTCCGGTTTCTACTCCCATGGAGGTTAATGTTAAACTTGGGCGAGATACCGGCACTCCTCTTCCCGATGGCTCTCGTTAACGATCTATCGTTGGAAGTTTGATTTACCTCTGTCATACTCGTCCTGACATATCATATGCAGTTCAGGTGGTCAGTCAGTTCATGGCCAACCCTCGTGATGCTCACCTTCTTGCTGTTCAACGCATTCTGCGGTATCTTCATCAGACAGCACATGTGGGTCTCTTCTTTCCCTCGAAAGGGAAGATTGAGCTCCAAGCCTACTCTGACTCTGATTTTGCAGGCTGCATTGATACTCGTTGCTCTACGAGTGGTTGGTGTGTTCGCTTCGGGGAGGCCTTCATTTCTTGGCGCTGTAAAAAGCAGGACAAGGTGTCCAAGTCTTCGACTGAAGCTGAATATCGAGCGATGTCTGAAGTGAGTTCGGAGTTGGTTTGGCTTCGTCGTTTGCTTGCTGATGTTGGTGTTTCCTGCCCGGCTCCTATGTCCTTATATGTGGATAATACTAGTGCTATCCAGATTGCTGTCAACCCTGTCCTTCACGGTTGGACGAAACACATCGAGATACATATTCACTACATCCGTGATCTGGTTCGAGAAGAGGTGGTACTTCTCCATTACTTACCGACTGAGGAGCAGGTGGCCGATCTCTTTACTAAAGCCTTCTCTTCCAACCGGCATTGGTACCTGTCTAGCAAATTGATGCTTTGCGAGCTGCATCAATTTGGGGGAGGCTGTTAGCGGATTAGTAGATTGGGTTAAGCCCATTTGTATATATGTATCTCTTGTGTAGGTTTTTGTTGGACTAAGTACATTTTCAGCCCATGGAATAGTAGAGGGCTAAGGGTACATGTACGTGCATGGGGTTAGGGTTTGGTGAGTATATAAACTCATCTAGAGACTGTAGCCGATTCGTTCAAGTACACTACGAATAAGATATCAGCTGGAGAGGCTTTTCTCCCGTGGACTAGTCCCGAACATTGGGGATACCACGTACATCGAGTGTTCTTGTTTCTTGCTTGATTGTTTGGTTAGGGTCGGATTATTAACAACAACTATGTCTTCAGCTCCTCTCGCAGGTTGCCCATTGCTCCCTCGTTTCGAATCAGCTATGCCGTCGCCCATTCTGTTGCAGCCATGAATAGTTCCTACAAGAAACCAAAGGAAAAGCTAAACGTACTCAAGCTAATCTTGTTGTGTAAACTAGGAAATCGAATTAATTTTTATTTTATTTTTTGAACTTGCGAGACTCAACCAGTCAATCAGGTCATAATCGAGTTCATTTTCTAGGAAAATTTCAAGAAGTCTTCAACACCATATTGCTCTCTCTATCGACGCTCTCTCCTCTCTTTGACGCAAGGCTCTCAAACGGGTTAGATTAATAAGATTGTTTTAAAATATGCCAAATATAAGAATAGTTTATTTGGAATTGGCGATTTTCTCACATGTTAAAATCGACTTTAAATATATTTATCATCCAATTTGCAAAATGAGTGATTGTTATATCTAAACTTTTAGTTGAGATTCCAGAAATAGTTAAGTTAAAATTGTTTGACATAATCACACATAACAAACGTTGTATTAATATATTATTAATATTTTGAGAAGACAATTATTCCATGTAATCTGAACAAACAAAGATTTACAAAAAGTTAGTAGTAGCCGAGATACATTATGGGTCCCCACTCCCTTTGTTATTGAAAAGCTAACTTCCAAGCTTGGTCTTCATGATATTCACACCTACGCTTGAGGGGGCGTGTTATGGGATTCACACATGCATGGTAAGAGCACGACCATGAGACCAGTGTAGCAAGCGTTCTGAAGACAGTTTACCTCACGGCCTCATCTCATGGTCGTGAGATTGAGGCGTGATATCAGGACGCGTTTGGTTAGTTGGTGTAGTTTGGGTGGTTCTTGGTAATTATCCAAGGTGCATAATTTTCATCTATTAATCCAAGAGTTTTAGCTGAGTGAGACATTACTATATATAAAGCTAAAGCCAGGTTACTGTTTCCTAAAAGTGATTAATTAACATCTGTTCTCCCGACTTTTGCCTCAGCTCGGGTCAACAGGTGAACTACAACAAGTCGATCCTCTATGTCTCGCCCAATATCTCGCGGAGGATAGCAGAGGACTTGAGCACGTGTGCAGGGATTCCCCTCAAGGCAGCTCTTGGCAGATACCTCGGGATACAGGCGATTCATGAACGAGTTACCAAAGGACGCTACCAGTCACTTCTGCTTCGCATTCAGAAGAAGATGACTCCTTGGAAAGTTAAACGGCTCTCCTTTGCTGCTCGCCTCACCGTGGCTAAATCGGTAACTGCTTCTTTACCTGTGTATAATATGCATACCGAGCTGATCCCGAGCGGTGTGTGTAGGAGCATTGACAAAATCAGCAGGGACTTTATCTGGGGTGATGAGGAGGAGAAAGCTAAGATGCACCTCGTTGCTTGGGTACTTTGAGTACGCCTAAGGAGCAAGGGGGAGTAAGTTTAAGACCGACGCGACAAGCCAACATAGCCATGCTTGCTAAAGGCTGCTGGCGGTTGCTCAAGGAGAAGGAAAATCTCTGGTCCCGTATCCTCCACTCCAAGTACGGAAGAAAACGCCAAGGCCTAGACATATTCCGGAAGTGTCAGGGAAGTTCCTTCACCTGGAATAGCTTGCTGAAAGCGGCTGATCTGTTTAAGAAGGGATGTGCGTGGAATATTAAGAATGGGAAACGGACTAATTTTTGGTTGGACCCGTGGGTTTTGCAGGGACCCCTTAAGGAGGAGGCCACGGGAGCTATCCCAGGGAACATGGAGCTAGCAACGGCGGATTTTGTTAGGGACGATAGCAGCTGGTGTACAGAGCTTTTTGAAGACCTACTGCGTCCGGATATCTGTAACAAAATCCTGAGTACGGCGGTGGACAAGCTATCTCAAGAAGAAGATTCTCTGTTCTGGTCCGAGACGGCAGATGGCAGGTTCTCTACTAAGTCTGCCTATTGTTTGCTGACTAAGCAAGGAGAACAAGCTTTGGATAACATTTGGAAGGCTATTTGGAGGCTGACGGTCCCATAGCGAGTAAGAGGTTTCGTTTGGCTCACTATGCAGGGGAGGATTGCAACTAATGATTTGTGATTCCACAGGAAGAGTGCTGCCTCGCCTTGCTGCCTCCGGTGCCCTGGGCAAATTGAATCAATCCTCCATTTATTGAGGGATTGTGCCCCTGCGAGGTACTTTTGGACCAGGTCTGTTCCGCAGGAAAGGCAGCAAGCCTTTTTTTACCTCCAATCAAGAAGCGTGGATGCGCAGCAACATTTTGAGCAAAGACTCCATGGCATCGGGTATTGGGTAGTCGGCGTTCTTCAGTATGGCGATTTGGATGATATGGAAAAATCGCACGGTTGCTTCTTTTAAAGGAGTTGGGGCTGCCTTGTCCGCACCCACCCTCATGAACTCAATCCTGGTGAAGAGTAAGCTTTGGTTTGATTCATGGAATTCCCCGAGTTTGGTTTTTTATCACAGGAAGCAGCAAGGCGAGCGTGTGAGCGCTAACATCGGCTGGGACCCACCTGCGGAGGGATGGGTCATGCTGAACACCGACGGGGCTTCCAATGGCAACCCCGGAGCGGCCGGTGCAGGAGGAGTCATCCGCGAAAGTCTGGGGAATTGGAAAGGCGGCTTCGCGGCGAACGTTGGAACTGCTACGACGGCTTTGGCTGAACTGTGGGCTATCTACTATGGCCTCGAGTTAACTTGGAGACTTGGTTTCCGGTTGGTGCGGGTGGCTTCAGACTCTCAGCTAGCCATCCAATTGATCCAGAACAGGCATGATCTCATCCACCCCTATGCTACTCTGTTAGGCCTTATTCGCAGGAAGCTAAGTCAGGATTGGCTGGTCAGCCTATCTCATACATACCGCGAAGGAAATAGAGTCGCGGACTGGCTCTCGAAGCACAGTCTCGTCTATCCCTACGGGATGCATGAGTTGGTGGACCCGCCCATTGGTGTTGCTCCGTTGCTTCAGGACGACGTGCAATGTGTCACTTTTGAGCGCCGTGTTGTTGTGGCTAATTCTTCTCCCCATGTATAATCTCCTTCTGTATTCTTTCTCGGCCTAAAGCCTCCATCTGATGCAAAAAAAAATTAACATATGTTCTCATTTTTCTCTTGTGAGTGCGCGTGATCTACATGCTTTATTCTGATTGGGCTTAGGTCCATGGGCTACGGATTTGCAATGGATTGGGCTTAAGCCTACGAATTGTAGACAGTGAGGAGGAGGGTGATTTCGATGAAAGTATGATGTAGGCTCCAGAGAGAGGCATTTGCTGTGCTCTGCTGATTTCAACCCAATTATACAGACTGAAAAAAGAAAGATTATGCATGCAAGAAAGAATTAGAAATCAAGGCCAGGCCAGCTACCAGAAATCTCCTCTTTGATTGAAAAACCCCTTTCGAGTTCCATCTGTAAACGTTTGACGAAGAGCAAGGGGGAGAGAGTAGAAGAGGGATTTTGCAATCCTGAGCAACTAATTTCCATTCAGTTTGGAGAAATAAAAAATGATTGAACAGACCGTTACTAAAATTGTTCATGAAAGTGGGAGGATCTGCATGCAAGGTAAAACTAATTAGAAGGTTGAAGTTTCATCCACCGATTTTGTTTTTGGTTGGGACAGAAGAATAAAAAAGAAAATCACACAAGGAAATATAACACCATTTCACATAATTTTTTCTCAAATCGGTAGAGCGGGAAAAAACGAAAATGAAGGGGCAGAAGGGAATGGGGGAAAAGTTTCCATATCTGATTTTTTAAATTTATGAAGACAACGAATAGGAAGGAAAAGAATGGAGAGGGGAATCGATTGTATTTGCAGAGTGAGGCTCTGGGTTTTGTAGTCCGACTATTACCAAATTTTTTGAAGAAGATGGATGATTGTACCTGCAGAAGAAGTCGAAGAAGCGCAGTTTTAGGAGAGAAACAGAGGGAGACGATGGCGAGATCTAGAAAGCTAAGTCTATGAATTGAAAATAAAAACAAAAAATAGAGGAAAAGAGGTGTTATGGCAGCGTCTTAGGGTGGGGCGTGTGGTGGGGCTAATGCGCTTCACAATATTAAAAATGTGATGGGGCTTATCATTTCTTTCATACATGGCCGCAGCGTGATGCGGGTCTTTTCCTAGTTCATATATAAAGTTGAAGTGAGGTTACTGTTACCTACAAATTTACATTTTGATACCCCAAATTTAATTAAATTACAACTTAGTAATTATAATGTACATTTTACATTTTGATACCCCAAATTTAATTTTAATATAAAATAATTGAAATTTATATTTTGATATCTAAATTTTATGAGATATTTATACCTATAGTTTTTTAAATTTACATATTGGTCCAATGTTTAGATTTCTTTTGAATCAATGAATCCAATCCACCAATTTTTTTGAACCAATCCATGAATCCAATCCACCATAACATAAAGTATAAATTTAGTTAGTACAATACAAGATATTGTATAACGCAACTTTAGGAGAAGATTCGACCATTTTACAAGAGCGAATTTATAAACTCATTTAATACATATACGAGAACTAAACAAACTTTTACTAACTACATGTAACAAAATATGTGACATCTTCAAAAGGAAGTGTCAATAAATTGCTACGGTGAAAAGGGTTGACTGTTGTATTGACAGTCAACTAAAAGAATTGGTCAAAACCTTTCCATCGTCTATTTCCTCTTCGTTTATTTTTCACTAACCTTCCATAGACCATAACGCTTTCTTTATTTCTTTATTTGCCTTCTTTGTCTAACCCTAATTAGTATACTATTTTTATGTATTCTAATCACAAGTATTAACGGGTCCATACACAACTCACCAACAGGCTAGAAAACTAACAATTGAACCATGAACCACTAACTTTTTTAGCTCAATGTCGAGTCCAATTAAAAATAAATTTAAATGGTTATTACTTATTAGAAAATCGCGATTTTCCACTTTGGGATTTGAGGGCGTGAAATTGAAGCGAGTTCTTTTTCTTCTCTCTAGAGTTTTTCTGTTTCACCCGGGCTAGAATTTTCAACAGTTATACATGGAATGTTTGGCTAAGTATCAAATTCATATTTTCCATTTTTATACCAAAAAGATAAATAATTATGATCTTAAATACATCACCATAAAAGGAATTAAGCATCAACTAAGCAAATTACAGTTTTGTACCTAAACTTAATATATCTTTAGATGTATAACCTAAATTTATCTTTGTGACATATAAGTCCTCAAAATATTGATGAAACAATACATTTTAGTACCTAAATTTTTTGTGTATTACATTTTGGTACCTAAACTTTTGAAGTTCTGAGGTATAATTTTTGTATGTGTAATTAAAACACCCTCGAATAAATGGGTATCCATACCTAACTCATACAAAATTAGATTATGCAAGTAAATATCCATACCCTACCTAAACCCATCTACAAACTTTCAAACTCATATATACGTCACACATACCCTACCTATAATAATCAATGGGTCTACTTGGGTTTTGGTAAATATCATTTACTAGCCAAAATTTTCAAAAATCTTTAAATTGGATGTTGACCACCATATATATATTCTTAGTCAATATCATATTGTCAAATCAATATTACTAACAAAACTGCTAACAAAAAATTAATGTTAGCCTAATAATACTAATAAAATATCATAACGGACCACATAATACATGCAAATCGGTCATCTCCACCCGCGACAAGACGCGACATCACTATCTAGTATATATATATGTTTGGTGTAAGCCGTGTTGGCTGTGAGTGTATGTGGAAATTCCCAAGAACCCTAATAATATTATTCTAGCCGAAGACTCCTTGAGGGGGTTTTCCATGAATTAGTCCCGTTCTTATGAATGAGTATACCAAGTAAATCGTCGAGTCTTTTCCTTTTGTTTCTTGAGTTTTAGCAATGGATCATATACCATTTAGATACTAACCTAGTACTAGTGCTGGTTATTTGGTCCGGATTGTTTGATTTTATTCGAAACCGGACCGTATAACCCGAACTGGGACCGGATAGCAAACAATCCAATATCATATTCGGGTTTAGATTTGAGGTAAAAAAAACCTAGCTAAAGACCGGATAAGAGACCCCCAACACCTAAAATCAAGATCAAATTAGGACCAGACTGAGTCAAGACCGGACCGGATCAAGACGGAACTGTATCCAATCCAATCTTTGGTCTTTATATTTTCCAAAATACCGGAATGGGACCGGATCAATTTGGTCCAATTTAACCGGACCGGACACTAAGTTATATAAACACTACAACAAAACAGTGATTTAGCGACGGTCATACCCTTTTAATGACGGACAGAACCGTCGCTAAAATATTTAATGACGGACAGCAAACCGTCGCTGACTCGGCAGTCCTTAAATTTTTTAGTGACGGTTTGGTCGACCGTCGCATTGGCCGTGGGTAATTTTAGTGACGGTACAAACCCGACGCAATCTTTCGGACAACTGTCGTTAAACACCTATTTCATAAATTAATTAAATTATTTAGTGACAGATCTGACCGTCGCTAAAAGAAATAGTCGTCGCTAAAAGATACAGCCTTTTAAAGAACCACCTGCTTTAGGAATACAGCCTGCTTTGATTTTTTTTCTTCATAGGAAGCCTGCAGTGATTTTCTGAATAACAAATCACAAATATACAAAATACAAATCTACCTGCTCTAAATTACCATATAAAAAATATCAACCATCAATCCTTCAATTCTGGAAGAATCAAATCTAGTCAAACCACTAACAAAAGTTCAAAACCTATAATCTAAAGTTTACTACTCATTTAAACTACTTACAAAAGTGCAAAATTCCCACCTACAGTCCCTATTAGCTCCTTATACCTCCAAATCAAGTCAGATGCCTTTGAAGCAACAAAGATCACCTTTCGTCATTAACTTGCAGCCCTGCATAATCAACAATATAAATCATTTAAACTAAGTTCTCATAGCTCATTATGATTAACAAATCAGAAAATCAGAATGCAGGATATGCAGGCAATGGGATCAAAAATTTCAGATGGCAACAATGGAAAGCCTTTAGATGACTTATTAATCTGAAAATGCATTCTGCAAATTGCACCAAGTAGTATCTTTTAAAGAGTGCTACCTCTGTTGTCTCGGACCGCCAGTCGAAGAGTGGGCAGAATGCTGAGCACTGAGCAGTGGAGTCAAAAGAGCACTGAAAATATAAACAAGATAAAAGAAAGAAAAGAAATGCCTAGATTATTTACAGGACTAAGAGTCAGAGTTCAATTTGTAAGGCATAAGATGGCCAAGCAGAGTATATGGTACATGGCTAGCAAGATCGTGAGCTAATCAGTCATAAGAGTGGAAAAAGTACCACTATTTATCCAGAATCAATCTAAAGTTATTGTACCAAACTACTGTAAGTTCATGAAAATAAAGTTCAACAATTTAGCTTTCTAGCCTGTTCTAGTTACTTCCCAAGATTTCGCTAGTGGAATAATGCTTCACCGGGCGAGGCTGGTTGTTGTTTAAATCCTAATGATAGCCATCCAGATGATGATGATAACATATTAAGCAGCAAACACAATATATGGGGTCCAACACATAATTCCTCAATTCTCTACTCAAAAAGACAAAAAGAAAAATATATATGCATTAATTCTCTACACACTATATGGATTCCTTGAATAGGACATGCATACCTTGCAAAATTGTTGACCAGATGAAGAAACACTTAACTTCTTCCTCACTTTCAACAACACATCTCTATATGAAGACCTCCAACCCCTTTCATAAAAAAACAATACAAGAGAGACACAGTGTCAAAACCCAACATCAAAGACATAATAATCCTCAGTTCAATCAAACATCATAACCACTGTCTGGAAACGAAAATACCTCCATTGGAGAACAGTCTCTTCCATAAACCTTGCTCCCAGTTTGAGCATTCTTCTTAGGCTGAAAGTCCTACGATTTCTTCAAAACCAAAACAATTTCAATTCAAGAAGATAACCAAGTCAGAGGCCGAATGGAGAGTAGATAACCAAGTCAAAAGCAAACGAATGGAGGGTGACATGCATCATTAGGTTAAAGGTAAGATAAGGAAGCATATATCTCCACTTTTCAAAACAAAATCGACTTCATATTACCCATCACTAGCAGCTCGGGAAGCATAACATTTAATAAGGAAACACACAGCTCGGGTAGCATATTCGGGTGTTGTCCTTATTTTTTCAAGGCTGCATCTTTTTGCATTGAATTAGCAGCTAAAGAATCACAAAACAAATGAAGACTCAATTCAATCCATCAGAACCAAGCAAACTTTCTACTACCACTACCTATAGATAGCTTATTAACTACCACATATATATATATATATAAAGAGAGAGAGAGAAAGAGATGGGGGAGGGAGAGAGAGAAAGTTGAATAAAATGTTCCAATGATGACCCTAAGCGTTGCTCTCCAAAGCTAAGGATAAGCTCAACCCCTATTTGGTCACGTCAAGTTTGCTGGAGGTCTTATATTCAACATGTATATGCAGTACAAAACATGAATGAAATGAAATCAAGTTCCAAAATACATTGTAAAACAGAAGCGGAAAATGCTAAAAACATAGCTTGTATGAAATCCAAACATATAGAAAGCACATAATACTATATATTTACCTTAAAACCCATATACTGCTCATTTAGTTCTATGTCCAGATCATCTATGACATTCAAGTGCTTTGAAACAGTTGGTTTGCTCGCCCATCATGAATTTCGTAGAATTCAGTCTCAATCTGTTGAGCAGGGTTGTAACTTGTTAGAATAAATTTCCATTTTACAATTTACTTGTGTTTCCGTATTTGACAATGACAAAGAAGCACATTTGAGCCAAGAGAAGACTGAGGAACAAGAGAGGACTGAGGCTTCACCTGAGCAACTTGTTGATGGTGATGAAGGAGATGATGGATACAGAGTCTCGCTTTTCCGTCCACGAGATCTGAACCCTTCCTTAGATCCTTCCACATTGGAGGAAGATCGAGTTTCCAGCCAGAGCAATTCCACAGGAGCTTAATAGAAACCTTAAAAAATGATCAAACAAGAACATAGTTAGTTCAAACAATGCAACTATGCAACTACAAATAAGAACTCTAACCCTTTGCAAAGTAATGTTATTTCGTAGGTTAGGGCAACAAAATTGCAGAAGCACTTAGAAGGAATAACGACTGTTATCTTATATGAACAAACAAGAACATAGTTAGTTCAAACTTCCATAACCAATCTGTCAATAAGACCCGATATTAACTAGAAGTAGCATAAGGGCAATATTTTACTATGCCAGGAGAAGAGGAGACAGTGAGATAGCTTGAGGCAATAAATGATGAAAGTAAACTAAACACCAGTTTGGACTTCACCAATAAGTTATGTTGGGAATGAGAATACAGATTCCAGACGGGTCTCGCTACTTATTCAAGATTTCTTATGCAACGTCAGCTTGTTACAACAACAACAAAAAAACACAATAGGACCAACCACACTGAATCATTCTAGTGAACTTACCAGCATCCTTTTGTTCCTCTGCCACTACAATTGATAGTATACAAATGAGAGAAGAGATCAAAGGGAATGTAAGAACAAAAACACATAGACACATTGTATAAACATGCAGCATAATGAGGACCTTGCTTTCTATTGTCACCATGATCTCTATATTTAAAACCAAGAAGCCTGATACTTCAAGAGAATTAATAAATCCAGGATATTCACCTACAACAGAAAATCTATATACCTTGCCGAGAAATCGATGAAATCAACATAGGGACTGAAAATCAAGGTTTTCATTCGCCTCTTCCTTGAGCATACAAGTGTATTTTCTAGGAGGTAGCCCCTAAGAAATACTCTGCAGATGTAAAGCAACGAAAAGAAAGTAGATGGTTCGTCATCTGGCAAACTAAAACATGAATGCGGGAAGTAATATCTTCTAATTTTATGGCAACTAATAATGATGAATACTTAACTATGTATCGAACAGTGAAGGTACCCCAACTGCAGCAGAAAGAATCGGCTTCACACCGAACGAGCTGTCATCAGGGCCTTAAGCCCCCGCCCAAGGAAATAGAATCCCCATCCTGATTGCAGCTTTGTCTATTGTAGAACTTATGCTGTGTAAGTTTGCTGATCATCATCCTCTTCCCTACAACCACACTAGCAGCGCTGTCGAATAGAATCTCCTTCCTGATCTCGCCGCCGGGTGAATTTCGACAAGAAATACGTCAAACACTCAGGACTCGCCACTAAAGTAAGCGGTCAGAAAGGTTGCAATCACAGATTGCGAGGAACTCTATCCTCTAGAATCGACGCCTAAAGTCATGCTCGCTTCCGCATTCATCACCGACAACCACTCGGCCGACAGCGGGCTCCTGCAGCTTACCCTCGACGCTGTGAGGAGGACACCGCCAGAGTCCACTACGATGCCTTCGAGGCCTCCGTCCTTTACGATGAAGTGGCCGGGGAAGCGTTGATAAGGAACCAAAAGGCTTGAATTTGGGCTTCAACGAAATTTCTAGGGTTCCAAATTTGGGGATCTCGAAAGGAAAGCAGAGCATCGGGACGAGAGGAGAGAGGAGAGAGAAGAGAGAGACGATGATGAGAACGAGATAATACCTTTTGTTTCTTATTTATTTCATATATAAAATGTATTATTTTAATTTTGAATAAGATATTATGGGAAATGGGAATAAACAGTGTCTAGTCCATTAAGCATGCATGGACATTAATTTTGGCGACGGCTAATTGAAGGGCGGAACTTCGGCGTTGAAATTCAACAATTGACGACGGCTAGCCCAAATGTCACCAAGTGGACGTCGCTATACCTGTGCTTTCTTGTAGTGAAAGTTGATACGGCAAAAACAAACACACTTCACTCGTGAATATGGATGGGGACGAGAAGGGGGTGAACTATGAGGTAAGTAGCAAAATTTGACCTGATAATAGTATTACCCGACGTCACTTGTCGTCCAGCTTCAATAATTAAGAGCCGGCCTGATTTACAGTAGCAAACAATGCTATCGTACTTTGCTTCGTTTATAGAGGTACACAGTATAGTTACAACCAACACCAGCCTAAGTACACGACGAAGTTAGCTTGATTTGTCATTTTGTTTTTCCAAGGATAGGACCGTTTATATGCAACGAATTGTCTAATCTGATAATTAAAAAGCTTTACACAATGTCGAAAATTCAACTTTTCATCAATGCATATATTAAAGTCTATTAGTATGTCATACTTAATAAACTTCATGTTAAGGGCATTTCGACGTTCATCTGGCTGATAACATACAAACATATTCTCACGAGCCTGCCTCGTGATTAGTTTCATATATGGACTCTCTTTTGGTAACTACATGGAATGACTCGTAGCACCCAAACTAATATTAATTAAAGATCTCATAATGAATACCGGTTGGGAACAAGAAGCAGAGGTTGTTCCTTTTGCAACGTGAACCCAAACTTCTCACTCATATCCAGCTCCGCTGGATCTTTTCCATCGGGGAGGCACCAATCGAAGTTTCGAACGAAAGCAGCCAAAATCAACGAAATCTGTCTGGTGGCCAACGGCACTCCGGGACACATCCTCCTCCCAGCACCAAATGGCAGAAACTCA
Source organism: Linum tenue (assembly GCA_946122785.1). Lineage (NCBI taxonomy): Eukaryota > Viridiplantae > Streptophyta > Magnoliopsida > Malpighiales > Linaceae > Linum > Linum tenue. The sequence goes on along the minus strand of CAMGYJ010000004.1, from coordinate 49,704,955 downwards.
AAATCATGCCCTCTAAAATCCACCTTCGACCCAATAAACCTCTCCGGCTTGAACGACGTTGGATCATCCTCCCATACTGTTGGATCCCTTGAAATTGCCCACACGTTGACCAAAATCTTAGCTCCTTTAGGGACCGTGAAATTCATCACCTCGCAAGTCTCCGATGCGCGGTGCGGCAGCATGAGCGGCCCCGACGGGTGTAGCCTCAGTGTCTCCTTCACGATTGCATTCAAGTACGGAAGTCGAGAAACTACAGATTCATCGAGCGGCAGTTTTCTCTCGAGCGGCGACGACAATTCTGCGTTGAGCTCCTCCCGCAGCTTGTTCATCGCTCCCTTGTTTCGAATCAACTCTGTCATGGCCCATTCTATTGCAGTCGTGTTAGTGTCTGTACCGGCCATGAACAGTTCCTGCAAGAAAACCAATGGGAAAAGCTAAACTCAAGCTTGTAAGAGAGTGGTATAAGATCTAGAATAACCTTCTCCCAACAACTCGAGTTATTGAGACTAAGTGCTTCTGGACATGGTATCAGAGTTAGTTTGACCAAAATGTCATTTGTTCAAATCTGCACGACTCCCAATATTAAGCGTAGGTTGATTTTCGGGTAGTGAGTTGTTGGGACTAACTAGTTCTTGTCGCTAAGCACAAAATTGGATTGAAATTTTTTTCTTTCTTTTTCCTTGTGAACTTACGAGACTCAACCAGTCAATCTGATCATCATCGAGTCCATTTTCCAGGAAAATATCCAAGAAGTCTTGAGCACCATATCGCTCTCCCTGCCGACGCTCTCGCCTCTCTTTGACGTAGGGCTGCCAAACGGAGTAGAGCTCATTGCAACAACGAAACGTCTCACGTCTCAGCCCCTGGGGATCCCATTTCTTCAGAATTGGAAAGAATTCGGCGAGATTAGGAGAAGTCCCCAATTCCATCATCCTCCAAATCAGTGACTTCAATCGATTGGCTGTCTCGCTACTCTCGAACCCTATGCAATCTCGCGACAACATGAGATTCGACAGCGAGTCAAATATAGCAGCGAAAACCACTTGGCCGATACTAACCGACTCCCCCAACTTCCCCTCGAGAAATCTCACCATCTCGGCAGCTTTCCTCTCCCTGGCGGCGGCCTGAGATTCGATGGCCTTGGTCGAGAAGATCTGGTTCCTGAACATTGCTCGGAAGGCCTTCCACTGGTCGTTGCTGCAGTTGGAAGCCCAAACAATGGCCTTGCGGTCGAGCTCCATCATGTCGTATGGCAGGCCTGTGGAGACGTATCTAGAGGAGAGCAGGCGGTCGTGGGTTCTCAAGATTTCGGCGGCTGCCGCGGGGGAAGAGGCGACGACGAGGAGCTGGGAGCCGAGGCGGAGGGAGATGAGAGAGCCGTACAGCTGGGAGAAGTGTTGGAGGGAGATGTGAGCTTGCTTGCCGAGGTGAGGGAGGTTTCCGATGATGGGCCATGGCTTAGGGCCTGGAGGCAGCGGCGGTGAGCGGTGTTTGGAAGCTGCAGAGGTGGTGAGAAATCGTGAAACGGTGAATGCGACCAGGATGGTGATGGAGATTGGGAGGAGGAGAATATATATAAGTGCCATTTTGTCAGGAGATGTGATTTGGAGAATTCGATATGGCTTAAGATATCTGCTGGGGATTCATTTATAGAGCCACCGGTACACTGACATCTAATAAATTAAAGATGCATGGCTTGAACAAGTCCCGGGTGGGCGAAGAGAAGATGCATGCATGGCTTTTTTTATGTAGGCTACTTTTCACCTGTCTCCTTCATACTAAACATCATATTCTCGTACGGGTCTATAACTGGGTATAATAATTAATTGTCACCCAAATTGGAATTAGCCTACGCAAAATATATAAGGGTTAATTGTCACCCAAAGTGGAATTAGTACTCTACGCCAAACTACGCATGGCATGGGTATAATAATCACTACAAAATTAATGAGTTATAGGGACCAGTATAAGGGACAATTACTTTTTTTGGTCACCGGAAATATAACTTAAGTTAAATAAGGGACGCCCATGCTATAGTTGTCCCCATATGATAATTAGCAGAGTTTGGGTCCCCTCAAAATCGTCCCCAGAGAAATTGTGTATGCGGTGCGGGTCCGAAACAATGGAGAATGAAAATGCTAGGTTGAGCGCCCATGGGCCAATGGAAAGAGTTCCCAATGGAAAAGGAAAGACAAAAAAACCTTCCTGTACGTACGTATCTCTTGGGCTTCATTTTTTATTTTATTTTTTTTATATATGTTTTCTGTCCCAATCCTCGTTTGCTTGGTATTGCCTTTACTTTTTTATTTGACCGAATCAGTTGTTATTATTACTAATTAGTGTGGTCTGTGTATTCCTTTTCCTTCTTTGATTAGTAATTAGGGTAGTTTATAAATAAGGGGGGACGGCTACTCTGGTGAAGCAAATTCACTTTGGAATTCGTTTATGATATCCGGATAAAGACTTGCATAATAATTTATGCGTGTCAAATTTTGTTTGTGATGGATGCTTTAATTTGGGTTATAAACTTATAATTACTAAAGCAACGGGTTATAGTTTGTAGTTGTTTCTTAAGTTTGGGATTATAATTACCCTAGAAATTGCTTCTCTAAGGTATGCTCTCTTCAATTTTCGTTTCCCTCTTGAAAGTTGGAAATTTCTTGTGTTGTTTTTTCTTGCACAATGTTTTTAAATACTATTCCACATTTTTCATAAAAAGGGGACAAGTAATTCTAAAGGAAGAAAAAAAACCTTCCGCATCCATACTTCTCTTTAGAGGTGGCAATTGGATCGAATTCGTGGATTCGTGGATCCATTGATCAAATGGATTGGATCCAATGGATTGGTGAATTTATGGATTGGATCCAATGGATTGGTGGATTGATCCATGAATCCAAATAACATCCAAGGCTTGGACCAAAATGTAAATTTTGAAAAGTTTAGGCACTAAAATGTCATAATGAAAAATTTTAGGTACCAAAATGTAATTTTCCAATGATATTTTTCATATAAAAAAATAAATTTTAGGTACCAAATTGTAAAATATAAATAATATAGGTACCAAATTGTAATTTGCCATTTAGATCCATGGATTGATCCATGAATCCACCAATCCAGTTGGATTTGGATCAAATAAATTGGATTTAAATGGATTGGATTAGGTGAATAATTTGGTGGATTGATTGGATTGGATTCATGGATTTGGATCTTCATTGCCACCTCTACTTCTCTTTCACTTAATTTATTTTGTTCAATTTGTAATAGTATTTCGGTTCCCTTGCTTTTTGTAGTAGTAAGTTCTTATTGGTCCGAGTATTCCTTTTCCTTTTTGTTTTTAGATTGGTAAGAAGATATTATAAATAGGGATGTAGTCATGGTGTGAGATATCCGTTGAAAAGTCTGCAATATATATATATATATATTTTTTAGATATTGTTCTCTTTGATGCTCTAATTTTTGTTTTCTTCTTTTCGTTGAATCTTGGTGCTCTAAATTGGGTTACAGTTTTGAGTTACTTTTCTTGACGGAGTTTTAAATATTAGAATTTGTTTCATATCATACTCAAGCAATTGCTTCTCTACGATATGCTCTTCATAATTATTTTGTTAATTCTTGAAAGTCAAATATTTTTATTTTTATTTTTTGTCTGTCATTATTTTTAAATATTTTTATTCTTTTTTACGGTTAATGTTTTTTTCTAATAATTCATACTTAATGTATCTTTTTACATAAAATGATTCCAAACAAAGAATGGATGAGTACAGAACAAGAGAGAATCGAGATTCAGGGAAGACGTAAATTATGTCATTGAATATGCGTTTTCTCACCGTGCCAACAAAAAAATCATTCGTTGTTCTTGTACAAAGTGTAGAAATGCATTATATAAAGGTTGTTATGAGGTTTGATTTCATCTGCTAAAAAATGGAATTTTGGAGAATTATACAACTTGGAAATTCCATGGAGAAGGTACCAGTGGTAATACTCAGGAGTTGACGAGTAGCCAAGAACTGGATGAGGACCATATGCTTGAAGATACTCTTGATGATATGGAAGGATTGGTAGGTGACTTGTATGACATGAGAGGCAAAAAAGAAGATTTGAGGATTCACGCAAAAGAGTCTGAAGAAGAGCCTAATCAAGCGGCTACCTTCTATCACTTGTTGCAAGAGGCTAAGGAAAAATTCAGTGGCGGACCCAAAATTTTTCCATAGGGGTGTCCTCTTTTAAAAAATAAATTAAATAAAAATAAAAATAATTAATAAAAATAAAATCGTAAATAGGAAAATACCTTACTCGTACAGGTTAAAAAAGTCCATGATGTGTTTTCATATTCGAAAATAATTGTAGAATACACTTGGTGTTTATAGTGTTAAAAGAAAATTCTCTATATACCCTACTAGACAATCATTCAGAAACTTACCGCATATTCGATTTGTAAACTTGTTCTTGATGTAACCCAAAGCTGAAAGACTCTTCAACATTTGCCGTACAATCATAAAATCAATACTAATTAAGGCTAGATTGAAATTAGTTTAGATTGAAATAATTAGAGATAGGGAATGACTTTTTACTATTACACATTGTTCAAAATCGAACAACAAATGAGTTGTAGCTCAACGGAAATTAAGTTTATTAATAATAATAGTGTTCTAGATTTGAATTACCCAACCTACCATTTATATTTTTACACACAAATGACAGTAGGATAATCATTTTTTCAAATTTCAGGGGTGTCCCTCACTATTAATTATATATATTTTTTGTCTATACGTAAATTACCACCGGGGGTTGGATAATCATTTTCCCGAAATTTAGGGGTGTCCGAGGACACTCCTAAAACCCCCTGGGTCCGCCCCTGGAAAAATTGTATCCATACTGTGAGTACACTAAACTATAGACGATTGTGAAACTACTTCATCTTAAAAGTATTCACAAGTCGACTAATAAGTCATTCGATGACTTACTTGGCACTTTGAGGGTCATATAATTCCCGATGGCAAGGTTAACTTGTATGATTCGTTCAACAGTGCTCGTAAGTATATTTTTTATTTAGGCCTTGGTTATGAGAAGTACGATGTTTGTGAGAAGTTGATGCTACTCATTAATCAACCTCAACTGTTTATGGCGATTGTTTCGATCCTTTGGAGGATTTTGAGATCACGAAAATGGGTTATTTTTTAGAGCAAATAGTTTGGCATTCCAGTTCTAATCCGACACTTCAACCAGCAATACCAGGAGTGGTTAATTTGCCAGTTGATCGTGGTCGCCAAGTTTCCATCCCACTAACTAAGCCTTTGGATGTTGTGCATCCGAGCTCTATAGTCTACATATGGGTGGGGCAACTATAAGTGGATCCCATTCGGCGGGAGGGATGATTATTCTAAACCAAGGTGGGGAAGTCCTCTTGGCAAAAGGAGTGCAATTTCCGGAGATTGATGGTCCTATGATTGTTGAACTGCTTGTGCTCCGCGAGGCTATTTTCTTGTGTCTAAGCCAGGGATTTATATATGGAAATAATAACTTTTCTCAGATATACGGGTTAATCCGGACTAAACTGATTGACCTTGCAAGGATCAAAAGAAAATTGAAATTAATTAAAAAAAGGGTAAATACAATATATTAGCCACAACTATTATGAAACGGGGAATTATATCCACAACTATGAAAATTCAAATTATTAGCTATAACTATTGTTGCGGGTCAAGATATGACTAACTGTCCGTTACTGTTATCAAATTTTTTACGGAGAAGGCCACGTCATCGGCCGCGGCAGCGGCCACGTCGGAATGCTTTTAATTTATAACTTTAAAACATAAAAGTTTAGTTAGTTTTACTAACTGGAATTGTTAACAGATAGTTAACGTTTGGCTAATAATTTGAATTTCCATAGTTATGGCTATAATTCCCCGCTTCATAATAGTTGTGGCTAATATATTGTATTTACTCTTAAAAAAATGCAAATTGAAATTACCAAAACAAATTACAACCCTCTCAGCCGCTTTCTCAATTGACTGGCGGGCCTTTTAGCCAAAAGTTTGCGGGCTAAAAATTTGAAATTGGCCGCTTTCTCAAACCCTCAGCTTTTCCCTTGCGCGATTCTTTTCAATACCCTTTTCCTCTTCGTTTATCAATTGTTTGGCGGCAAAAATCCGACTTTCTCTAGCTTTCCTTTCGAAATGAATAAGATACACCCAAATCTCCCACAGTTTCGATTAAAACGATACCCTCAAATCTCTATGCAATCAATCCCACATATATTCTCTGCTTCATCCATCTCTGTAGACTCAAGAACTGCCGCCAGCAAAGTGTTGATCGGAGATTGAAGAACTGCGCTCAAGAACTGTCGTCGGTAAGTTAATCTCTCTCAACTAGGGATCTACAGCCTTTTGTGATTCATCTCGGCCTGGGTCCGGTTGTTCCAGACCCTTTGTTTTTACATGTCTGTTTTCTGAGCAGGGTCTTTGCTGTTAATTAATCTTTTTCTTTTTCAATCTAACCATGTTGGTAAATCTGTTTTGCAGAGATGATTCGTACAGGGAACAAAAGGGCGAAACATAGAGCACGTCCTGCGCTCATATCTACAGACACAGGAATCGTGAACATGTCTTGTGTTCCAGAAACTGAAGTGCCTACTATGAATCTTCACCCCCAATCTGCGTGCATCTGCTAGTGAAGAACATGGCTCGTTGAATTTATAAGGTAATTAAAGCTTTGTTCAAATTAGCATGTGTAGGGCTGCTGCTTCCGTTGTTGCTAGCTATTAATTGTAGCTTCAATATGGGATTGAATCCATGGCATGATTGGTTATACCTTATAATGGGATTGAACCCATGCCATAATAGGTTATTCCTTATAATTAATGGTGAGATTAAATTTTGTAACACATCTTTAACCGCCAGACACGTTCCTTTGGAGTTGGTTCAGCTGACTTCGAATCCATGGCCTCTTTTGTGGTACTGTATATTCATTCAAATTAGCGGTGGCTTTTGTTTCCCTGCAGTGTTGGCTTGGTGTTGTACAGGCTACACGTATGAAGAAGAAACGAGCTGCATCAGTCATGCAGGTTTCAAACTCAAAAAGGACAGATAGGTAATCACGAGTTTTCTTTTGATTCAAAGAAGCTAGCTAGCTAGCTTACGTAGTAGAATTGATTGGTACTCTCTTTAAGCTGCAATGCCTTTGGTTTTGGAATGATTTTTTGGTCATATAGATAAATTGGTACTAATATGTTTCCCTGGCCGCAAATTATAAGTATGTAGCTTTTCGTTTTTATATATGATGCGCACCTGCTTTTCTTTTTCGAGCTGTGTCCATACTTCCATTTGATTCAATAGATGTCGTTGCCCTATATCTAACTTTTAAATTTTGTTGATTACATTTTCAGGAGATAAGAGAAGAAGGATGTTTGTTGGTCAGAACATGGTGTGGTACGCAGAGATAAGCTTTAGTACCCAGCTTTTTTTTTTGTTAGAGATATAATAGAACAATTTATGGATTTGAAACTTGTTATCTATTTCAATTTTATTTTTCTAGTTTCACTAGAGAATGTTTTGCATTGCAAAAGATAAATGTTGATTTTCCTATTGTTGAATGGGATGACATTGTATTAGTTTTGTTTTAATTTGTTGTGGAGATGATTTTATGACATTTTTGCTATATTGAGTTTAAATGTGCTATGTCATTCCTAAAAGCTTTATCATATTAGTCATGATTTACGAGGTAACAGGTGACATAAAATTTTTATAGGCGACCAAAGACATTGGTGAAGGGACATATGATTGTCCCCACAACTTTCAAATGCGGCAATCTCTCATCCCCAAAGACACCGTTTAACCGACACCTTGTCGTCCCTAGAGTTTACATAGACAACATTTCAGCGTCCCTAATGACACCACTTAAGAGACAATTAGTCGTCTCGAAAGATAAAACTTAAAGACAGCTGGGTGCCCCTAAAAGGTATATAGGTGACAAATTAACGCCCCAAAAAACATTGCATAAGGGATGATTGGTCGTCCCTACCAGTTAAATAGGTGACAATTAGGCATCCTCAAAAATACAGTGTAAGGGACAATTGATCATCCCCACATGTGATACAAGTGTCAATTAGTCGTCCCCAAAGACACATGCTAAGGGACAACATGTCGTTCATACGAGTTACTTAGGGGACAATTAGTCATCTCCAAAATGTGCATAAGTGACAACTCCTCGTCCCCCAATACACAAGTTAAGGGACAATTGTTCGTCCCTAAAATTCATAGGTGACAACTTGTCGTCTCTAAAGATATAGTATAGGAGACCACTCGTAGTCTTTGAATAAAGCTTTTGGGGACCATTTTTGGACTCCAATTAGACACATATAGGAATGACATGTTGACCCTATAGAAAGAAAAGGGGACAACAAATTATCCCCATATTGGCCTAGAGCAATTAAGAAATCGATTATGTGAGACAACAATTTGTCCCTATAAATGATGTTTAGGGGACAACTTATTGTCGCTAAAGTTATAGCTATGGGGACGACATGTTGTCTTTCGTGGAAAAGAAACGAGACGACGACTTGCGTTATTGGGGACGACAGTCGTCCCTAGTCATGGGGACGACCTAGATTTTTGTCGTCCCCAAAAGAATAGAGGACAAGAGTATAGGGAACCACGCATTGGGGACGACTAAGTCGTCCCCAACAACTATAAGGACGATTTTTCCTATTTCCGGGGACGACTTTTGTCGTCCTCAAACCTCCTCTTTTTTGTAGTGAATTAATAATTTCGGTTTTGGAACTTCGGGTTTCAAGGATTTGGAGGCTGAATTTTGACATACAAAATTACAAATACTAAATCAAATAGACAAACAATGTTCTCTTTCGAATACAAAATGCACAATCCATTATAATTTAATCCAAAAGTTTCCAAAACTCAACCCCTTCATTTTCAAATCCAACAACCAAACGAGCCCTTAAACAAACTTCAAATAAGGTCATGCAAATCAAGACATGTCTTGTAGCTAGAGGAGACTGTTTTGGCTCTGTCTTGACGAATTTTGGCTCAACAATGAAAATTAATGGGTATTTGACTTGATGTCGACCCGGTTAAAGCGAGTTCGACCCGGCGTTGGTCGAGTTTTTGCTACCACGCTTAAATCAATGGATATTCGACTTAATTCGATCCATGTAGAGCGAGTTGAACTTGGTGATAACGAAATTTGGGTCGAAATCAATGGATATTTAACTTAATGTCGACTCGATGAAAGCGAGTTTGTCCCAATGTTGGCGAGTTTTTGCTTACACGCTTAAATCAATGGATACTCGACCTAATTCAATCCGGTTAGAGCGAGTTGAACTTAGTGTTAACAAATATTGGGTCAAGGACGAGTTTTACATGATTTTCTAATTGGAGGGTTTTGTCAGTGTGATCTTATTTAAAACTCGCCCTAATTGCCTTTGTTGCCGTTTTAAACTTAGTTTCGTTTCCATTATTAAGAGAGTTGAACCCGGTGTTGGCTAATTTTTTATCGACAACGAGTTTTTACATGCTCAAATCAATGGGTATTTGTTCTAATTCGACCCGGTTAAAGCAAATTGAACTCGATGTTCATGAATTTTGGGTTCGGTGTAGATTTATTTCCTTTTGTGATAATTGAATCTATTTTGGGTCGGGAATGAATTTTACCAGATTTTGTGATTAACGGATTGGGTCGGGTGTGGATTTTGTTTAAAATTCGCCCCGCTTTATCAAGCCGGTCAAATCGAGTAGAATCCAATGTTGCCGAATTTTAGTTCGTTTTGGATGGTGGACTAGTTTTACTCACTTTTGTAGTTGTCGGGTTGGGTCAGTCTGATTCGCCCGGGTCAAAGAGAGTTAAACGCGTTGTTGATGAATTTCGGGTCGGGAATGAATTTTAGCCGTTTTTGTAATTGACAGATTGGGTCGGGTATAGATTTTGTTAACAACTCACTCCGGTTTATCAAGCCCGTCAAAGCGATTTGAAACTATTGTTTACAAATTTTGAGGTCGGGTGTGGATTTTGTTAAAAACTATTAGCCTCACTCTATCACGACAATCAAAGCGAGTTGAATCCGGTGTTGATGAATTTTAGGGTCGTTTGGGCTCGTGTACGAGTTTTACCTCTTTTTTAATTGCCGGGTTGGTAAGTGCATATTTATTTTCTTTTGTCGCACTTGAACCCAAATCCATGTGTATTCAGTTTAATTCGACGGGGTCAAGGTATGGGTGGCCATTCGGTCGGTTTGGTTTCGACCGAACCGAAATTATACATACCGAGTACCTTAATTCCATAAATATCAAACCGAATTTGAAACGAATTATAATTTGGTTCGGTCGGTCTAAACCGAATTATAATTCGGTTTTGTTCGGAATTGCACACAAAACCGAATTTGTGAGGCTACTTGTATCTTCTTCCTTCTAAATTATTTTCACTACTAATGTAAACAATAAATATGCATTTATATGCATCATCAATGAAAAAATCAAGCATTCAACACATAAGTCATAAAACACTAACATGATTTAAGTCTCAAAACAACTACAAACATAAAAATTAACCATTTGGAGCTTGTATATATTGTAGTAATTTGGTTTAATTTTATTTCGGTTCGGTTCGGTTCGAGTTTACCAAACCGTTGGCCCACCCCTAGGTCAAGGCGCATTTAATGCTCCCAAGTCATTGGTGAAAAATTCTGGACCCTTATCAGCTTGAATCCGCTTCACCTGTTTATCAAACTGAGTTGGCACCATCTCACAAAACATGACAATATATCTGGCAACCTATGACTTAAACTTTATCAAGTAAATCCACACACTGCGAATGAAATCAACTATCGTTAAGAAATAATGTGCTCCACTGAGAGAAGCCATATGATACCCACCCCATATATCCATATGCACCAACTGATAACAATCCGATGTTTTTTATGTGACTAGAATGAAATGGTAATCACGCAAATTTTGCACGTGAACCCGAATGACAAGGACCATGTGACTTTTCCTTGAACAAAGGAAGAAAATGACTGAGATGCGAGACCTTTCCCGATGATGGATGGCCGAGACTATTGTATGGCACGTCTCCTCCGAAACGAATCGCCCACCATGAGCAGAAAATGTCAAGTTCTCACTGTTTCCAAACAACTTCAAGTAATACAAACCTTCACAGAGAATCCCTTCCCAATCACGCTCCTGGAGCGTAAGTCCTGAAGTATACACAGATCTCGCATGAATATGAGATCCACATCATTATCCTTGGTTAAACGACAAACCGAAAATAAGTTGCCTCGAAAATCTGAAACATGCAGTACCCGATCCAGCTATAAACCTATAGATAAAGTGACTGAACCAACACCCTTAATGGGAATACTATCACCATTGGGTATTCTAACCAGCTGACTACATGAAATATTTATGTAATTTGAGTGACCAACCATGTAATTTAGCCATTACTATATTATCCTTAATGAAAGTTTTAGCACCCTATCTCTTCTGGGGGCAAGAGTGATGGGTTTTTGGAGCATACGGTGAGGATGGGTTTAGAGATTTTTGGTTTTCTTATTTTTATTTTTTATGTTTTTTATTTCTATCTTTTTCCATGTCAAATAAATACGTGAAAGCTTAGTAGAACAGATGAGGGTCATCGGGATTTGAATCGAAGACCTCTCGGTCACAGAAGGCTATGATACCATGTGAGGAACCAGTTGATCCCAATAACTTGAATTGTTGGGAGAGGTTCAATTATGTATTATATATCCTTTAGATACTAACATAGTACTGATCAGTAAGTTATATAAAGTTGAAACGGCAAAGGCAAATTTTTGCAAGCGGGAAGAAAAACAAAAACACTTTACTCGTGAATATGGATGGTGGCAAAGGGTTTAGTTGCTAAATGTTTAAAGAGTTAACACCATCCTAACTACACTAGCTTGGACCCAGCCAGTTGACCGGAATACTTTTAGGATTTTTAAAATAAGAATATTGTTAGGTATATTATTTGATAAATTATTACAAGTTTACATTTTTGTCAAGTAATATAATGGAATTTTTTAAGTTTCCACCATAATGTATGAGGATTTTCTCGATCGTGATATTTTAAACATTCTTAATAGTTAATTTACTCATTCAGTGTGTCATTTAGTGTGTGAGTAAATTATGCACAATTTTATGTCCAAGTATTATCAACATTATCTAGAGGCTACATAACTTGTTTGCTTTTTTCTTTAGTTCTAAAATAGTCATGATTTGACTATTAAAATTTTTTTTATAATATTTAAGTCATATACATAAGCTTTGTTCATTTATAGCAATTACATACATAAGTTCTTATAGTATTCAAAACACAAAAATAGTAGGAGTTCTGCACTGAGTAGAGTGTGGGGAGATGTCGTTTTCCCGTGGGATAGGAGCGTTTGGCAGGTATTATGGAGAGAAATCGAAAGAGAGAGAGTGAGAAAGTCTGTTTCCTACTTTTTCCGACCTTTTTCTTCGGTGGAGTAAATGCTATATTTATAGTAGCTACATGTTAGGTAGAAAAAGGCGTGACGTGACTTGTCTGTCAGAGCAGGTGCGCGTCTTCCCGAGGAACTCCTTGGGCGGCGAGAGGAGGAATTGTTGAGCGGCGAGTGGGAAGAGGCGTGCTAACCGCGCTGGGAGCGCCTACCCCAACAATTGCCCCCAGCATGAGGTAAGCCGTGGTTGCCTCCTGCGCCTGACTTGTCTGATACCGCGTACCGCTCTGTTTGCGCGCCCTTCCATATGCGCTTCAAAGCTATCCCGTAGGTGACGCGGTTTCACTCCGCTGGTGAGAGTCGACTCCGAGTTGGTGCTGCGCTAGGTTTCGGCTTCCTCCCATTGAATCATTTGCCGAAGCCCCCCACCCGGATTATAACCCTAGTACAGCGGTAGGACTTAGATTCTTATCTTGTTCTTTTTCGTAACCGCTCCTTTGTCGCGGTTGTATATATGCCCCCCCCCCTCAGCCGTTGAGGCTTGTTCCTGCTTCATTTCCGCAATTGCACGCTTCCTTCTGCTCATCGCGGTTATGGTCGACATGTCGTGCCTGATGACGAAAATGGGATTTTCCTCGTTCCTTTTCTTAACCGCTTCTTTGTCGCGGTTGTATTGATGCCCCCCAGTCGGTTGCTGAGACCCTTTCGTGTTTATTTTCCGCAATTGCATGCTTCCTTTTGCGTACCGCGGTTGTGGTTGCCATACCGTGCTCGATTGATTAAAACTCCAATGGCGGGGTAGGGTTGCCCCACAGCCGACGCCGCGTTGGGCGACGTGGGGTCGGTTATTCTTCTTTGCCACGTGGCGGGTTTGAGACCGCTTTTTAGGGAGGTGGATTTGAAATTCAAATTTCAAAACTGACATGACGTATCGGCGTGGGTTTCGAAGGGTCGCGTGTCGATTGGCTGTCTTGGCGGCTCTCTCGGCTTTAAAAGGGGGAAGGTGGTGAGTGTTTTCACTCCCCAAGTTTCTCTCTTCTTCTATTTTGCTCGTCTTTGACTTCGATCATCGTCCCCAAATCGCTGCTCCCTCTCCTCAAAATGTCTTCAGCAAAAGCTGGCGACCAGGCTGTGATCGAGATCGACGATGGAGGTAATGACCATTCTGAATCCCATGTAGATGCTAGGAATGTAGATTTAAGAGTAGAAACTTCGTCCCTACCCAGCACTCCTGGGTTTGATCCGGCCGGCGGCAGTGAGTTCCTCCGCAGATCCTCCGACAGTTTGGCCGGCTGCTGTGGGGGTGAAGAAAATCTCTGGGACGGTGGACTACGGGACGTGGATTCCGGTGTGCCCCGACGTGAGGGAAAAGAGCAGGCGGTGGAAGAAACATCCAGCCAAGAGTGGGTCGTGGATGAAGGTGTGGCGGCCGGTGAGATGGAAACAGATAGTTCCCTTACTCTATCTAAGGCGGACGTTGAGTCGGAGCCGTTCTTTCCCGCGGAGCCGCTGATACCCGTCGCCATTGCCCGAGTCATAGAAGCTTTTGCATGTCGCGGCGCGCGCGGTTTGAGTGCGGAATACAACATCATTGGTTGGGCGGATATGTTCCCCGACGATGCGGTTCCTTCGCAGCACTTGGCCCGGGGCCCGGACCATCCCTCCATTCTCAGCCGCGAAGATGTGGAGATGTACATGCACGGCCTCGGTTTGCCGCACACCTGGCAGTACGCGGTGCCGTCTGAGTTCAGTCGCGTTGGCAATTGCCCCGAGGGCTGGTTCGGCGTCTATACAGAGTATTGGCGCATGGGATTCAAGTTTCCCATTGATCCTCTACTTTGCCATTTGTACAGTTTGGTGAAGTGCTCGCTTGCGCGCTTCTCACCGTCTCTTATCTTCCACTCCTGCGTGCTACGGGCTATGTGCAAACGGCGGAACTTGCTCCCCACCTACGGCTTGTTTCGCCATATCTACAAGCTGGAGGTTCCCCGGCTGACCGGACCTAACAGGGGGAACGAGCTATATATCAAGAGGCGCGATAACAAACCCGAAGGGTATGTTTACAGGTCACCGAAGCTGGACAAGAATTGGTTCGAGAAGTTTTTCTACGTTCGTCCAATTCCGGGCGAGATAACAGTCGTGCCAGTATAGTTTCCCCCCCCCCCCTGGTCGAATGGGCATGTGAAGGATTACGATTCGAATTTGGGGAAGTATCCGCTTCTTCAAAGGCACTATGACTTGTTGATGCTGGAGCAGGTAAATCTTAATGAGAAGGGCGCGCGCGAGGCTGTGCTTAGCGAGCTTTTTTGTTGATGGTTGGTGTTTTTTCGTGTTTCATATATTTCCTCTTCTGTATTAATCAGATCCTTACGCCTCTTTGTTGTAGGAGTGGATTACAACACTGTTGCCTCCATGATAACGGTTACCGAGGAGCCTCCTGAGCGGAAGCGAAAGGCTGGCGGCGCTGACCGGAACCCTCAGCCCGCGAAGGTCACCCGCACTAACCCTGTGAGCCGAGAGGATGTGCGTCCTGAGATCACCACGAAGTAGCCACCCCCTTCGGATAAGGGATCTGGCGGAAGTAGAGGGAGCTCGAGTTCCCGTCCGACGCAGCAGACCTTGCCGGACATAGCGGTCTTTCAGGACACGTCTGCACTGCAGTATCGCGACTTGCGTATCCCTGCTACGGCCGCTCAGAACCTCCCAGTTGCTCAGCTGTGCCTTAAAGCGATTGTGGGCGTGCTCAGCTTGCCTGAGCGAATGGAGAGCAGGGACCCTTTCGCAGACCTGGCGCTCACCCATTTTCAGGTACTGTCATCTGATGTAGTTGGATTTTTCTAAGTTTTGGTGCGGGGGCATGATCTAATTGGTTGCTTCTAATTGGTTGCCTTCTCGTAGTCATTGCTGGCGTGTTATCGTGCGCAAAAGGATAGAGCCGAGACAATGGCCCGGTTGGGCTCAGAGCAGGCTCAGGTTTTTCAACTGCAAGGGCTCAGAGAAGGCCAAGGCTGAGAAGGACGAGCTGAAGAAAAAGATTGAAGAGCTCGAGAAGGCAGCCGCTGACAAGACGTCTATCGCGACGGAGGCCGTTGGAGCCTACAAGAAGTCGGTTGCTGTCAAACAACAGCTGGCCGAATGCATGTACCACACCATTGTGGCGGTGCGAAAGAAGGTGAGGCCTGACAACCCGGGGTGCCGGAAACACCAAGGACATGTTGCGTCATTTTCAGCCCTTCTTTGCGGACAAGAAGCCGCTCGGACAGCTGGGACATTGATTTCGATCGGAATTATTGCCTCTGTTTTGTATGTTAGGGCGAATGGAGTCTCCCCTGTTGCGGTTTTGTACGTTGTCCGATGTGCCCATAGCACGCTGTGTAGTTCTACCGGCCAATTGCCTTTTGCGTCGTCTAGCCTGGTGTGAAGTCCACGGAAATTTTTTTTATTGGCCGCCTCGGCTTGGCTGTTAGCCTGAGGATAGGCAACGGAGGCGAAACGCGCTATAGTGCCCACCTGATCGCATAAATCAATCACCTCTGCGCAATCGAATTGCATCCCGTGGTCGAAAACGAAGCACTAGGGCGTGCCAAACCTTTCCAGTATGTTTTGAGTGAGGAATCGTGTGACCTGCAGGGCTTTTATGGACGCCAATGGCTCTGCCTCGATCCACTTGGTGAAGTAGTCAACGACGGCGATGAGATATTTCCGTTTGCCCTTCGCGGTGGGGAAGGGGCCGAGGAGATCCACTCCCCACTTCGCAAAGGGCCAAGGACTTATGTTGGATTGAAGCTCGGCCACCGGCAAGTGGTTGAGTCGGGATTGTATTTTGAACTTGTGGCACCTGTCGACGAAGTCTCTAGCGTCCTTCTTGATCCGAGGCAAGTAGTATCCCCACAGCAACATCGTTCGTTCGAGAGTTCTCGACCCGTGATGCATTGCGCATATGCCCTCGTGGGTTTCTTGGATTGTCGTTCTGGACTCAGACTCGCCTAGGCACTTGAGGTATGCTCCTGTGTGGGAGCGACGGTATAGCTGTTGTCCAACCATTGTGCAACGGGCTGACTTTTGCCTCAGCTCCCAAGCCGCTTTCGGGTCGTCTGGCACCTTTCGGTTGTTCAGATATTCCACGATTGGTGTTCGCCAATCTTGTCCACCCTCGTGCCCGTCGATCACCATTACTTGGTTGAAATCGTTGAGATGGGGGGCATCGGATCCGCTCTCCTTTTGCACTGTGACCATGCGTGATTCTTCGAAATCGCTGGCCGACGCAAGTTTTGACAAGGCGTCCGCGTGGACGTACTCCACCGATTGGAATTGTTGCGCCGTTTGTTGTATCCGCCGAACATATTGCGCGAGGCCCTCTTCTTTCTCGTCAAACGTTCCGTTGAGCTGATTCACCACTAAGGTCGAGTCGGAAAGAAACCTCAGCGTACATGCGCGAGGTCAGTCGCTGCACGTAACCCCTCTAAGAGGACCTCATACTCAGCTGCGTTATTCGTTTTTAACACTCGGAAACGTATTGCTATCTCATGCACGGACCCCAAAGGGGTCCGTACGACAACCCCTTCCCCGACTCCGGGCTTGCTGGTTGCCCCATCTACAGGTATCTCCCATGTCCCCGGTTGGGATGGTTCGAGCACAACTCCTTCTGCAATTAAATCCGCCAGTATCTGCCCTTTGATTGCTGGCCTTGGCGCGTATTGGATATTGTATTCCGAGAGCTCCACCGCCCATTTGGTCGGTCTTCCTGACACTTCCCTCGAGCTCAATATCTTGCGCAGTGGTAGGTTGGTTAGGACTGTCATCATGTGGGTCTGGAAGTAGGGACGCAACTTTTGAGAGGCTGAAACGAGCGCAAGTGTCGCCTTTTAGACCGGGGAATACCGCGTACTTGCTGATCAGGCTTGCTGGGATCGAGAGGTACCCCAAAATCGGAGTCGGCGGGGGCCGCTCGCGGTTCTTCTTCCACGCACGTGTCCACGATGTTGGTTCTATTGTGCATTTTGCGCCATTGCACATCCTCTTTGTTCGTTTCCTTTTCCCTGTGCTCTCCCACTGTGTATACGACGCCCTTCGCGGTTGGATACTTCATGAGCTGATGGCATGTTGACGGAAGAGCGCGGAACTTGGCGAGGAAAGGGCGCCCGAGGATGGCGTTATGAGGGGACTGTCATTCTACAATGGTGAACTCAATGTCCTCTGTTTCTCTTGGTGCTTAGTCACCCACGACTACTGGCAGGATTATAGATTCGATGACGGGAACTCGCGATCCCAAGAATCCGACGAGGCTTCCTTCCGTTTGGCGGACCATCCGAGGGTCTATCTTCATTTGGTAGAGAGTGCTCTTGAAAAGTATGTCTGTCGCGCTACCGCTGTCCACGAGCAACTGATGAACCTTCCATCTGGGTATTCGTCGCGGCCGAATGTAATGAGCGCGACTTTTTTGGTACGGCCTCCACTAGATTGACCGCCCTCTGCCTTTTGGTTTTTCTCGCGGGCTGGGCGCCCTCTACCGTGACTACTCCGATCTCTTTTCGCACCAGGAGTTCGTCCATTTTTTCGTCGTAACCCGCCGGCGGCGGTTGGGGAGCTTTTGGATCTGACACTCTGCGCTCTTCTTGGACGTACTCGGACAGATGACCCCGGCGGATTAGAGTTTTGATCTCCCATCGGAGCATGTAGTAGTGCTCTGTTATTTGTCCCGTCTCCCAGTGAAACTCACAGGTCGCGCCTGTTTTCAGGCTGCCATTGAGGCCCGGGCCAGTTAATTCGATAGCCCCTCTCCCGGATTACGTGGAAGATATTCCGCATTGAGTCTTTGAGGGGTGTGTAGTTGCGATCGTTTCTGTTCTTCTCAGGCGATCTTCTTCTGAATTGTTCCGTGGGAGGGGGGTGGCCCTGGGCCTTGTAAGTATTCAGCGGCAGTGGGGGCTGTCGGCGCGGTGGTTCCTCTCTGTAGTTCTTCGGATCAAATCGCCTCACGGAACCTGCTCCCAAGGTTTCTTCGAGGGTGATCGCCTTCTCCACCTTGGCCTCGAGTTCTGAGGATGAGGTGACAGGTCGTTTGGCCAGCGACCGTCTTAGTTCGTGGTTGATTGTGGAGTCCATGAGATGTCGCGCCGCGTTCACCGGGGTAAGATCCCGGAACGCCATGGCCACCATGGACCATCGGGAATAGAATGCCCTAAGGCTCTCCGCCTGTTTCTGTTTTACATCTACTAGCGCTACCGTAAGCAACGGCCTTCGCTTCTGCGATGCGAACTTGGTGGTGAATAGAAGAATGAATTCCTCGAACGTCCGGATGATCCCGTTCGGGAGGCGGTTGTACCAATCGAGACATATCCCCGCGAAAGTAGAAGGAAAGGTTCTGCACAACGCGGCGTTGGAGCATGTTTGGAGCTGCATGCGCAAGCAGAAAGCACTCACGTGGTCTTCCGGGTCGGTCGTTCCGGTGTAGGTGGGGAGGGTAGGGGGGATTTCCGGGCATCTGTTCCGCCTGATCTCGGGGCATAACGGTTGGTGCAACGTGATTCGTCGAGGAGCGCGGTATGCTGGGGACAGATGTTGTTCCAAGAAGTCGAGGTCGGGGCGTGGCGCTCGTTCATCGTGCAAGTTATCTTCCGGGGCGAGTTGTGGACGGAGTGGCACTTTGGGCGGAAGAGCGAGAGGGGCATGAGCGGGAACATTGGCCTGTGCAGCCATCAGAGCCATCATCTAGCTCATCTGGGCTTGCATGTTGGTGATCACCTTGTTTTGTTGTTCCATCTGTTGGCGGATCTCTTTGGGAGATATACCCTCCTCCTCCTCCTTTATCAGGACGGCTTACAAAACCAGGACGCCTTTGGCTAGTGGTGGCCTTGAGCGGGGTGGTGTCGACTTCTGCATCTGGGCCTGTATGAAACCATTTAGAATGCACATAGATTAATAAAAATTACAAATACGATGTCTTAACCGAGAATAGGAATAAACAACGCTCTCTCTCTTCCAGCCCCACATACCCTAACCGTCACCGTTTTTCCCATTTCGATCAAATCTCTCTCTCCCCTCCCTCTTCCAACAAACGTAGTTCATGCAGAGCAGAAAGGAGCGGTGCTGCAGTAGTGGTATCTCCTCCATCTCCCGACTCAGCGATGAGCAGAAACCAGCGGTGTTGTGGTAGTATCTCCTCCGTCAATCCGTCTAGCGACTCAACGGCAACAACGATTGATGCAAAAGTCAGAACACAACGCGGCGACAGGCGGGCACGACGATTGAATGTTTGAGGTCAGTATGAGTGTTGATCTAAGCATGCATGTCGTTTTTCTGTTTGATTTCCACCTTCGAGTTTCAATAGCATCATCGCTCTTTTCGATTCAGGAGAAGAAAGCTTTAATTTTCAATATTGATTTTGATGCATTTGGGGTTTTATGTTTGAATTTGGGTTTCTGATCTTAGGGAGGAGAAGAGATCGGAGAGAGGGGAAATGGCATCGACCCGTAGAGGAGTAGTTTGCGGCAAGGCCAAGAGATGATAGTAGAGGATTCGGTGGACGGCGATGATGCTTGATGGTCATTGACGGCGGTGATGCTTGGGTTTTTTGTCTTCTTTGTTAGGTTTTGGTTAGCAATAGGTATTAAAGAGTTGTGGGCTTGAGGGAATTTTCTTTGGGCTCTATTTGATTTGGGTTGTGAGTTGTGAGATATTTATTTTTGGATTCGGTGAGAATTGGGCTGTGAGAGGTTGAGTAGTTAGTTGGGTTGTAGGATTGGGTTAAAATTTTTGTTCGATTGATCGGTTCGGTTTATCGGAATTCGATTTCAGTTTGTATACCCCTGGTTCCCGAAATAAAGAGTTTTGGCTTCCGAATTCCGAACCGAACAACACTATTTCGGTTTCGGTCCGGGTTTACCGAACCGGTTGCCCACCCCTAGTGGCAACAGTTTTGACCTGTAAAGATTTTATGATGATAGTGTTTTTTATAGTTATGTTAGTAGTTTTTGTGGTTGGTAGAATTTTTCGTAATTTGTGGTAGTGATTCTAGTTAAAAATTGTCAATTGCTACAAATACAAAATTGTCAAGACATTAATAATTACATGAGAATCATTACGTACACTCTAAAAAAGTACTACAGTCAACCTCCAAAATTGTCCGTCACTGGCAACTAAAAATCATAAAATCACTACTATCAGCCAAACGACTAAGTAGTAGCGAATTTTGCAGTGTTTTTTCTCATATAAAATGGCTAAGAGTGAGAATATATTTTATATTTTAGTAGATTTATTATTTTCAATTGTCAAACTGACGTCCACCGCCCCGAACCAAACCAGACTCTGATACCACTTGTCAAACCGGGGTGCTCAATTAGTACGATATTGTCCGCTTTGGGCCAAGCCCGCACGGTTTTACTTTTGAGTGTCCTCACCAAAAGGCCTCGTATTAATTGGGCTAGGTGGACTCTAATATACAAGGGTTCCTTCCCTTGTATTACCGATGTGGTACTTGGATTGTATCATAACAATCCTCCCCTCAAGACAAGGACGACGAACTTCGTGTCCTCTCCTCAGCGATTATCTTGATCCGCCAGATGCCTCGTATCGATGGGCTTCTCGGTACAAGGACTTTCCTAGACGCGGAACTCTCTTTGATCCGCCAAACAAACGTGGATCTCTCCTAGATCCGCCAAACAGTCGTGGATCACAAATCCCGAGGCCACCAAACGAGGGTCCCACCAAACTGACGTCCACCGCCCCGAACTGAACCAGGCTCTGATACCACTTGTCAAACCGGGGTGCTCAATTAGTACGATATGCCGACTTTGTCCAAGCCCGCACGGTTTTACTTTTGGGTGTCCTCACCAAAAGGCCTCGTACTAATGAGGCTAGGTGGACTCTAATATACAATGGTTCCTTCCCTTGTATTACCGATGTGATACTTGGATTGTATCATAACATCAATTTTGTGAAATTCAAATATGTCCTTCATTACCATCCACGATCAGATTGAACATAAAAAAAGGAAGCTGATTAGAGTAGTTAGCACGGTGCTAAATTTTATGAAGTTAACACTCTAACAAGAAGGAAGTGAACTATAAAGTAGCAAAATTTGATTTGATAATAATATTACCGACTTGTCACGCAGCTTCATAATTGGGACCCGGCCTGATTTACAGTAGCAAACAATGCTATCGTACTTGGCTTCGTTTATAGAGGTACACAGTACAGTCACAACCAACACCAGCCTAAGAACATGACGAAGTTAGCTTGATTTGTCTTTTTTTTCTGTCATAGATTTGTCATTTTGTTTTTCCAAGGATAGGACCGTTTATATGAAACAAATTGTCTTATTGTGATTGACAAACTGTTACATTACTTCTCCCACTTTATCAGATTTTTTTTTTAGTTTTAACTTTCGAGAAATCGAGATCTACGATGATAATTGAAAAGCTTTTCACAATGTCGAAAATTCAAACTTTTCATGAATGCATATAGTCAAATCGATTAGTGTGTCGTATTTAAAAAACTTCATCTTATGGGCATTTCGCCGTTCATCTGGCTAATAACATACAAACATATTCTCACGAGCCTGCCTCGTGATTAGTTTCATATATAGACTCTCTTTTGGTAACTACATGAAATGACTCGTAGCACCCAACCAATATTGAAGATCTCATAATGAACACCGGTTGGGAACAAGAAGCAGAGGTTGTTCCTTTTGCAACGTGAACCCAAACTTCTCATTCATACCCAATTCTGCTGGATCTTTTCCATCGGGGAGGCACCAATCGAAGTTCCGAACGATAGCAGCCAATATCAATGAAATCTGTCTGGTGGCCAACGGCACTCCGGGACACATCCTCCTCCCAGCACCAAATGACAGAAACTCGAAATCATGCCCTCTAAAATCCACCTTCGACCCAATAAACCTCTCCGGCTTGAACGACGTTGGATCGTCCTCCAACACTGTCGGATCCCTTGAAATCGCCCACACGTTGACCAAAATCTTAGCTCCTTCAGGGACCGTGAAATTCATCACCTCGCAAGTCTCCGATGCGCGGTGCGGCAGCATGAGCGGCCCCGGCGGGGTGTAGCCTCAATGTCTCCTTCACGATTGCATTCAAGTACGGAAGTCGAGAAACTACAGATTCATCGAGCGGCAGTTTTCTCTCGAGCGGCGACGACAATTCTGCGTTGAGCTCCTCCCGCAGCTTGTTCATCGCTCCCTTGTTTCGAATCAACTCTGTCATGGCCCATTCTATTGCAGTCGTGTTAGTGTTTGTACCGGCCATGAACAGTTCCTGCAAGAAAACCAATGGGAAAAGCTAAACTCAAGCTTGTAAGAGAGTGGTATAAGATCTAGAATAACCTTCTCCCAACAACTCGAGTTATTGAGACTAAGTGCTTCTGGACATGGTATCAGAGTTAGTTTGACCAAAATGTCATTTGTTCAAATCTGCACGACTCCCAATATTAAGCGTAGGTTGATTTTCGGGTAGAGAGTTGTTGGGACTAACTAGTTCTTGTCGCTAAGCACAAAATTGGATTGAAATTTTTTTCTTTCTTTTTCCTTGTGAACTTACGAGACTCAACCAGTCAATCTGATCATCATCGAGTCCATTTTCCAGGAAAATATCCAAGAAGTCTTGAGCACCATATCGCTCTCCCTGCCGACGCTCTCGCCTCTCTTTGACGTAGGGCTGCCAAACGGAGTAGAGCTCATTGCAACAACGAAACGTCTCACGTCTCAGCCCCTGGGGATCCCATTTCTTCAGAATTGGAAAGAATTCGGCGAGATTAGGAGAAGTCCCCAATTCCATCATCCTCCAAATCAGTGACTTCAATCGATTGGCTGTCTCGCTACTCTCGAACCCTATGCAATCTCGCGACAACATGAGATTCGACAGCGAGTCAAATATAGCAGCGAAAACCACTTGGCCGATACTAACCGACTCCCCCAACTTCCCCTCGAGAAATCTCACGCAGCTTTCCTCTCCCTGGCGGCGGCCTGAGATTCGATGGCCTTGGTCGAGAAGATCTGGTTCCTGAACATTGCTCGGAAGGCCTTCCACTGGTCGTTGCTGCAGTTGGAAGCCCAAACAATGGCCTTGCGGTCGAGCTCCATCATGTCGTATGGCAGGCCTGTGGAGACGTATCTAGAGGAGAGCAGGCGGTCGTGGGTTCTCAAGATTTCGGCGGCTGCCACGGGGGAAGAGGCGACGACGAGGAGCTGGGAGCCGAGGCGGAGGGAGATGAGAGAGCCGTACAGCTGGGAGAAGTGTTGGAGGGAGATGTGAGCTTGCTTGCCGAGGTGAGGGAGGTTTCCGATGATGGGCCATGGCTTAGGGCCTGGAGGCAGCGGCGGTGAGCGGTGTTTGGAAGCTGCAGAGGTGGTGAGAAATCGTGAAACGGTGAATGCGACCAGGATGGTGATGGAGATTGGGAGGAGGAGAATATATATAAGTGCCATTTTGTCAGGAGATGTGATTTGGAGAATTCGATATGGCTTAAGATATCTGCTGGGGATTCATTTATAGAGCCACCGGTACACTGACATCTAATAAATTAAAGATGCATGGCTTGAACAAGTCCCGGGTGGGCGAAGAGAAGATGCATGCATGGCTTTTTTTATGTAGGCTACTTTTCACCTGTCTCCTTCATACTAAACATCATATTCTCGTACGGGTCTATAACTGGGTATAATAATTAATTGTCACCCAAATTTGAATTAGCCTATGCAAAATATATAATGATTAATTGTCACCCAAAGTGGAATTAGTAGTCTACGCCAAACTACGCATGGCATGGGTATAATAATTAATTTCGGTTTTGGTACTTCGGGTTTCAAGGATTTGGAGGCTGAATTTTGACATACAAATACTAAATCAACTAGACAAACAATGTTCTCTTTCTAATACAAAATGCACAATTCATTATAATTTAATCCAAAAGTTTCTAAAACTCAACGCCTTCATTTTCAAATCCAACAAGCAAACGAGCCCTTAAACAGACTTCAAATAAGGTCATGCAAATCAAGACATGTGTTGTAGCTAGAGGAGACTGTTTTGGCTCTGTCTTGACGAATTTTGGCTCAACAATGAAAATTAATGGGTATTTGACTTGATGTCGACCCGGTTAAAGTGAGTTCGACCCGGCGTTGGCGAGTTCTTGCTTACACGCTTTAATCAATAGATATTCGACTTAATTCGATCCAGGTAGAGCGAGTTGAACTTGGTGATAACGAAATTTGGGTCGAAATCAATGGATATTTAACTTAATGTCGACTCGGTGAGAGCGAGTTTGTCCCAATGTTGGCGAGTTTTTGCTTACACGCTTAAATAAATGGATACTTGACTTAATTCGATCCGGTTAGAGCGAGTTGAACTTGGTGTTAACAAATTTTAGGTCAAGGACGAGTTTTACATGCTTTTCTAATTGGAGGGTTTGGTCAGTGTGATCTTATTTACAACTCGCACTAGTTTCCTTTGTTGTCGTTTTAAACTTTGTTTTGTTTTCATTATTAAGAGAGTTGAACCCGGTGTTGACTAATTTTTGATCGACAACGAGTTTTACATACTCAAATTAATGGGTATTTGATCTAATTCGACCCGGTTAAAGCAAATTGAACTCGATGTTCACGAATTTTGGGTTCGGTGTAGATTTATTTCCTTTTGTGACAATTGAATCTATTTTGGGTCGGGAATGAATTTTAATTACCAGCTTTTGTGATTAATGGATTGGGTCGGGTGTGGATTTTGTTAAAAATTTGACCCGCTTTATCAAGCCGGTCAAATCGAGTAGAATCCAATGTTGCCGAATTTTAGTTCCTTTTGGATGGTGGACTAGTTTTACTCACTTTTGTAGTTGTCGGGTTGGGTCAGCCTGATTCGCCCAGGTCAAAGAGAGTTAAACGCGTTGTTGACGAATTTCGGGTCGGGAATGAATTTTAGCCGCTTTTGTAATTGACAGATTGGGTCGGGTATAGATTTTGTTAACAACTCACTCCGGTTTACAAGCCAGTCAAAGCGAGTTGAAACTATTCTTTACAAATTTTGAGGTCGGGTGTGGATTTTGTTAAAAACTATTAGCCTCGCTCTATCAAGACGATCAAAGCGAGTTGGATCCGGTGTTGATGAATTTTGGGTCGTTTGGGCTCGTGTACGAGTTTTACCACTTTTTTAATTTTCGGGATGGGTCAGGTACATACTTATTTTCTTTTGTCGCACTTGAACCCAAATCCATGTGTATTCGGCTTAATTCGACCAGGTCAAGGTAGGGGTGGCCATTCGGTCGGTTTGGTTTCGATCAAACCGAAATTATGCATAGCGAGTACCTGAATTCCATAAATCTCAAACCGAATTTGAAACGAATTATAATTTGGTTCGGTCGGTCTAAACCGAATTATAATTCGGTTTTGTTCGGAATTGCACACAAAACCAAATTTGTGAAGCTACTTGTATCTTCTCCCTTTTAAATTATTTTCACTACTAATGTAAACAATAAATATGCATTTATATGCATAATCAATGATAAAATCAAGCATTCAACACATAAGTTATAAAACACTAACATGATTTAAGTCTCAAAACAACTACAAACATAAAAATTAACCATTTGGAGCTTGTAATTATAGTAATTCGGTTTACTATTATTTCGGTTCGGTTCGAGTTTATCAAACAGTTGGCCCGGTCAAGGCGCATTTAATGCTCGCAAGTCATTGGTGAAAAATTCTGGACCCTTATCAGCTTGAATCCGCTTCAACTGTTTATCATACTGAGTTCGCACATCTCACAAAACATGAAAATATATATGGCAACCTATGACTTAAACTTTATCAAGTAAATCCACACACTGCGACTGAAATCAACTATCGTTAAGAAATAATGTGCTCCGCTGGAGAAGCCATATGATACCCACTAACTCGCTCCTACCGTCACTCTAGAACATGGCCAAGTGTAACCACCTCCTAAAGCGTAGTATAGCGGGTTTGGGTTTTAATGTCAACCCGGGTCCTAGATGTGCTGACTACTCAGTGAGTTCTTATTATCTAGCGGTGAAACTTTAGTGCTGGTCCAAACAAGCAAACAAGCAAAGCAAGTAGAAAGGATTCTTTTCAAGTCGAGAGAGGTCAGCCGGATATGGTTCCCCCTAGACTGCAGTTAAGTTGGATTGTAATTTACCAAGTTCAATTTCAATGATAGTTATACTGCGGGAGGTTCTTAAACAGTCTGAAGTCTCGACTAAAGGTCTCCAGACTCTCTCAATCTGAGTCCCCAGCGGGCGACTAACCTCCACCGGAGTAAACAGATTGAGGCCCTAACAAACCAAACCTCCACTACCGAAGCAAATTTGGTACAAAATAGCGAATTGACTCCTCGACTAAAGTCGTTAATTCACCACCTTCAATCAAGGATGCTCTATCAACATAGGCAGATATTCTCATTCTAGGTCAAAGCAGAAATAACAGGAATTTGATCAGGATTCATGCCATTCAACAAATCAAACCTAAATTGAACATAATCAAATCATAGAATCTGTACTTGGGTTCATACAATCAGACCTAACATACAAATCTAGGGTTCTTCATACCTAGGTGAATAAGAAAGTTACTCCATAGAGAGAGATGGGAAATCTAGCTCAGATGCGGAAACCATACTATGAAGGATGATGATCTGCTTCTGGCACTCAATCGGATCTTCTCCAAGCTCAAGCCGGGCTCCAATGGTGATGGAGATCAATCTAGGACACTTGCAGAATAAGGTTCGTCACTTTCTCTCTCTAGGTCGCACTTTTACTCTCTAAAACTCGGAACCCCTCTCCTTTGGCTGGAAATTGGGTTAAAAGCAGAAATCCCCGATTACACGGCCAGGCCACACGGCCGTGTGATTTTTCCAGCTTCCCGTGTGAGTGTTCAAACGCGGCGTTTCGATTAGTGGGCTTCCAGGCTTGCTGCACGGCCGTGTGGATTCCCAGGCTGCCCGTGTGGGATTTTCCGAGCCTTCACACAGCCACAGCGGGTCTTCTACACGGCCAGTGTGGCTTGTCCGTGTAAAATGGTGCCACACGCCCAGGTCACACGGCCGTGTGAGGTGCAAAAGTGCCCATGTGGCTTCCTCAGATTCTCGCCAAACGTCCAATCTTCGTCCAATCGACCCCGAACTCGTTCCCAAGCCTTCATTCACGTGCTAGGACCTGAAATATCACAAACAAGAACAACCTAGCGTGAAATCGGCCTAAAACGCGAGAATCGACATCTCAAACGGCTCAAGAATAGGGGTAAAAACATGTGTAATCAATGGTCTATCAAATTCCCCCTCACTTAACCGTTTGCTTGTCCCCAAGCAAACCTAACTCAAACCAATGCAGCTCTCCAGACCTCTATAGCAACAAACAACCCCGAAAGTCGGTAGTGGATTTTCTAGATCATAAAGCAGCTTACGAGGTCAACTGGTCTTCTAAGACGTCCCCTATCTCTCTCAATGCGAGTACTAGACTCAAGCCAGAATCATGAAAAGAAGTAGAAGTAAGACAGTCAGTTCATGGATAAAGGGACTCACAACATTCACAACCAAGGGCTCATTGCACCGGGGTGCTCTTTCACTTCATTTCACCGTTGGAACCCCTTTTTCTCACTTTCGTTTACATTTTTTCTTTTTTTTCCCCTTTCATTTGGAGGGGTTCCAACTGCAGTCATTTGAACGGTCGACCCCTATTAGTCGAGCAAGAGCAATTTCTGTACATCTGGCGCTCGCCAGAGTACTTCTTTTAACTCCTTTTCTTCAACTCGTGTGGAGGGTCAATGAAATTAAGGGGGTCGGAAGCTCTATCCGTGCCCTTAAAAACACATCCTCGAGTAGGCAAACCGTTCAACGGGTGGAAGTTTTACTTGTACTAGAGACAGCTTAGCTTCACCTTGTAGGAGTACCCCACTAAGGATCACTAAAATCTCTTCCAAAACCCGATTTTGTGCAATGAACGGTGCCACACACGTTGGGCTTACCCCATGTTTAAGATTTTAATGATTTCGACATGGAGGACCAACTGCTTTTCATTTCCCACATGAGCACCCTGTTCAATACACGAGTCCACAACATAATTCAAACAGAGTCCACATTACCACATGAATTCAACGGTCTTAACTCCACTAATTCACAAAATCAACCGGAACAGCAGAGAGCTAGATAGGAAAAATCTTATACTTCAACATCCTCCATAGTGCTACACTACCTCCCTAGGTTGCACATTACTATAGAGACTGTCAATTCAAAGCATACTGGGCAGGCAATTTGCATGGAAACACGTACTTGGAGCCCTCAAATTTAAAAATTTAGACAGTGGACTAGGCTCCAAGCACACAAACAGATCTAATTTAGTCAAAAGAGAAACATCCCCCACACTTAAGTTCGACATTGCCCTCAATGGAGAAGAGGGAAGGATAAGGGGAACGATGTTACCGGTGTGCACAGACTGCATGAGACTGGAAGGGGACCAGTCTGAGTGAAAAGGACTGGAGAGGGGACCAGTCTGAGTGAAAAGGACCGGAGAGGGGACCAGTCAGGGAGACATGCACAGCTAAAGAGAACAGAAGAACTCAAACACAATACGTTAGGTCCAATGGTCAGCCCAATATTACTTTATCCAAAACAAAAGAAAACAAACCAAAACCAAACCAGTTCGCAATCCGGCCCAAAAAAAAAGAAATAAATGAAAACCGTGGTGGGGTTTCCTCCCCACAAGCGTTTCTTTACCGTCTTTTAGCTGGACGCCCATGGTGGATACTCAGGGGGGTGCATGAACAGGTGCCTTCAAGAGCAAATCCACATCGCTCTTGAGATACAGCTTCAGATACTGGCCGTGCACCCGACAGGTGCAACCACCAGCATTGGTCAGCTCGACCTGGCCATCCGGTAGGATGCAAGCGAGTGAGTACTCGGATGGCCAGGGTGGTCGTGGTGCAGGAGGTGGGACCAGCTCATAGTGGTCGCCACCTTTCTTCCGAGCAAGCTTAGCCACCTGTGGCTTCGGCCGCCACTCCTCTTTGATCTGTTTGTTTGGCGGTGAGGTTGAGGGGAGTGGCGGCGAAGGTGTGAGAGGGGGATCCTGCAAAACGAAAGGCACAGGGGGATACACGACAGGCTCGTGTACATGTTCAGAAGTAGCATGCATAGGCGTGACAGCAACCATATCATAGTGATCCAATTCAGAAACAGAAAAAGTGGCATGTTCATTCCTAGCACGCAAGATCAATTTACCACTATGCACATCAATATGTGCCTTGGCGGTGGCGATAAATGGTCTACCCAAAATCAAAGGCACATCCACATCCTTATTTATATCCATAATAACAATATCAACAGGATATGTGAATGCACCTACCTTAAAGAGCAGATCCTTGACGATACCCCTAGGATGCACAATGGAACGGTCAGCTAGTTGAATGCTCATCCTAGTAGGGCTAAGTTCACCTAGGTCTACCTTTTTAAACAACTTATACGTCATGACATTTATGCTAGCGCCTAGGTCCACCAAGGACTTGCCTACATGCATGCTGCCAATAGTAAGAGGGATAGTAAAACTCCCTGGGTCCTTGCGCTTTTCGGGCACCTTGTTCTGCAGGATAGCAGCACTATCGAAAGATCCCCAAGTGTCTTCTTTTTGGTGAGGATATCCTTCATGAACTTGGCGTACTTGGGCATCTTCGACAGTGCCTCCACGAACGGCATGCTGATGTTGAGCTGCTTCAACATTGCCATAAACTTGGTAAACTCAGTCTCCAGCTTGTCTTTGTGTAGGCGAGTGGGGAAGGGAAGTTGGGGTACATGCTCCTTAACCACAAGTTGTGGCTTGGGAGCAGGGGCTTCCTTCTCCACCCGCACTTCTGCATCGTCGGCTGGAAGTGCTGAAGCAGGTAGTGGTTCCTCCTGCCTGGGCTGGGCAGGAGCAGCAGATGTGGTCTTACCACTCCTAGTAAAAATGGCATCCAGCTGCTGGTGAGGCTCGCGAGGATTAGGGATGGTGGTGGCAGGCAGAGTGCCCGGGGCCCTAGTATTATTCTGGTGGGCTATTCCTCCAATCTGATGCTGGAGGTCCTGCAGTATGGCACCTTGGTTCCTCTGACCCGCCTCCAGCGAGGCGATGCTTTGGTCTATCCTGGTAAAATTCGCCTGGCTGGTAGTCATGAATGCCGCCAAAATGTTTTTCAGCTCCGTCATCTGATTATCTGGAGTTGGAGCTGCTGCTGGCTCGACATAATGGCGTTGCGGCTGCTGGAACGGCTGCCCCTGCCTGGGCTGGTAAGGCTGCTGCTGTGGAACTGGCCCCTGTCTAGCCTGGAAAGGCTGCCTCTGCTGAAAACCACCCGCCGGTGCTGGGAAACCAGGGGGTTTAGTGGTGTTGCTGTTCCAAGCAAAGTTGGGATGCTGGCGCCACCCCTCATTGTATGTATTGCTGTATGGGTCAAGGCGCCGAGCATTGGCGATGAAGTCCACCTGCTCTTGGGGAGTAGAAGACTCTCGCATAGCCTGTCAGTCTTCTACCAGATGATTCGGGCTCTCACACCACTGACATTGAGCTACGGGAGGTACAGCCGAACCTCTGTCCGGAATAAGACTGTTGGGCTGCTTCAATGTCTGCACTAACTCAGCCACCTCCCGCTCTAGCCCAGACCTGGCCTCCATGGCGTGTACACGTCGATCTCGGGAATTCCTGCCTCTAGCTCTGTCCCTAGGAATGATCTCTGGTAGCCAAGGTACTGATCATCTGGTTCAGTTCGGGTGGAGTCTTAGTAAGAATATCCCTCCTGGGCATAGAGACTCAATCACCCTCTGGCTTACCGAAGAGAGAGCACTGTAGAAGTTCCCCACGGTGAATGCATCACTGAAGCCATGATGGGGACACTGCCATAAAAATTCCATGTACCGCTCCCATGCATCACGAAGTGACTCGTCTGGCTCCTGGCGGAAGTGAGTGAGCTCCCGCTGGATCTTTGTGGTCTTCGATGCCGGATAGTACCTGTGCACGAACTTGTTGGCCAGATCGTCCCAAGAAGTGATGGACAATGGGGGCTGGGTCTCCAACCACCTCTTAGCATGCCCCGCCATAGAATGGGGGAAGAGGTGAAGACGAATCGCATCATCGGGTACACCGTTCATCTTGAACCCGTTCGTCAGCTGCAGGAAACGGGAGAGATGCACCTTGCCTCCTCATCCTTCAAGCCATGAAACTGGATAGAGGGTGTAATGAGTTGAATCCAGCATGGCTTAATCTCGAAGTTGTTCGCTGGAATAGATGGATAGAGGATGACAGGGCGGATATCAGCGACTTGTGGAGTGTAGTAGTACTCCAAGGTGGGACCCGGTGGCGGTGGTGGATGTTGAACCCCATCTGCATGGGATATGGGGTTGTTTCCCCAGATCTGATTCACCGGGGGAACCTAAATAGGTATCCCCAGGGGTGGGTTGTGTTCGTCTTCCATCTCGTACTCTTCCTCAGAATCGCTGCTCAAGTGGCTGTCTATGCACTCCTCCGTAGCCAGTCTAGCTCGCTGTTGTCTCCTAAGTTGGCGACAGGTGCGTTCAAGCTCCGGATCCAACGACAGTAAACCTCCCGACTGGCTACTGGTCATGCACTATCTGCACACACTCAAGCAATGCAAACCCGTGAAGGCACAAGTGGGAAAGAACAAACAGTCAATGCGAAAATGAAAATGCTAAAAACTTGACTCGCTCCTACCGTCACTCTAGAACATGGCCAAGTGTAACCACCTCCTAAAGCGTAGTATAGCGGGTTTGGATTTTAATGTCATCCCGGGTCCTAGATGTGCTGACTACTCAGTGAGTTCTTATTATCTAGCGGTGAAACTTTAGTGCAGGTCCAAACAAGCAAACAAGCAGAGCAAGTAGAAAGGGTTGTTTTCAAGTCGAGAGAGGTCACCCGGATATGGTTCCCCCTAGACTACAGTTAAGCCGGATTGTAATTTACCAAGTTCAATTTCAATGATAGTTATACTGCGGGAGGTTCTTAAACAGTCTGAAGTCTCGACTAAAGGTCTCCAGACTCTCTCAATCTGAGTCCCCAGCGGGCGACTAACCTCCACCGGAGTAAACAGATTGAGGCCCTAACAAACCAAACCTCCACTACCGAAGCAAATTCGGTACAAAATAGCGAATTGACTCCTCGACTAAAGTCGTTAATTCACCACCTTCAATCAAGGATGCTCTATCAACATAGGCAGATATTCTCATTCTAGGTCAAAGCAGAAATAACAGGAATTTGATCAGGATTCATGCCATTCAACAAATCAAACCTAAATTGAACATAATCAAATCATAGAATCTGTACTTGGGTTCATACAATCAGACCTAACATACAAATCTAGGGTTCTTCATACCTAGGTGAATAAGAAAGTTACTCCATAGAGAGAGATGGGAAATCTAGCTCAAATGCGGAAACCATACTGTGAAGGATGATGATCGGCTTCTGGCACTCAATCGGATCTTCTCCAAGCTCAAGCTGGGCTCCAATGGTGATGGAGATCGATCTAGGACACTTGCAGAATCACGTTCGTCACTTTCTCTCTCTAGGTCGCACTTTTTCTCACTAAAAATCGGAACCCCTCTCTTTTGGCTGGAAATTGGGTTAAAAGCAATCCCCGATCACACGGCCAGGCCACACGGCCGTGTGATTTTCCCAGCTGCCCGTGTGAGTGTTCAAACGCGGCGTTTCGATTAGTGGGCTTCCAGGCTTGCTGCACGGCCAGGGCCACACGGCTGTGTGGATTCCCAGGCTGCCCGTGTGGGATTTGCCGAGCCTTCACACGACCACAGTGGGTCTCCTACACGGCCAGTATGGCTTGTCCGTGTAAAATGGTGTCACACGGCCGTGTGAGGTGCAAAAGTGCCCGTATGGTTTCCACAGATTCTCGCCAAACGTTCAATCTTCGTCCAATCGACCCCGAACTCGTTCCCAAGCCTTCATTCACGTGCTAAGACCTGAAATATCACAAACAAGAACAACCTAGCGTGAAATCGGCCTAAAACGCGGGAATCGACATCTCAAACGACTCAAGAATAGGGGTAAAAACATGTGCAATCAATGGTCTATCACCCACCCCATATATCCATATGCACCAACTGATAACAATCGGAAGTTTTTGATGTGACTAGAATTAAATGGTAATCACTCAAATTTGGCACGTGAACCCGAATGACAAGGACCATGTGACTTTTCCTTGAACAAAGGAAGAAAATGACTGAGCTGCGAGACCTTTCAGATGATGGATGGCCGAGCTAATTGTGGCACGTCTCCTCCGAAATGAATCGCCCACCATGATGCGAAAATGTCAAGTTCTCACTGTTACCAAACAACTTCAAGTAATACAAACCTTCATAGAGAATCCCCTCCCAATCACGCTCCTGGAGCGTAATCCTGAAGTATACACAGATCTCGCATGAATATGAGATCCACATCATTATCCTTGGTTAAACGACTAACAGACAATAAGTTGCATAAAAAATCCAAAACATGTTGTACACGATCCAGCTATAAACCTATAGATAAAGTTACTGAACCAACACCCTTCATGGGAATACTATCACCATTGGGTATTCTAACCAACTGATTACATGAAATATTTATGTAATTTGAGTGACCAACCATTTAATTTAGCCATTACTATAGTATCCTTAATGAAAGTGTTAGCACCCTATCTCTTCTCGAGGCAAGAGTGATGGGTTCTGGGAGCATACAGTGAGGATGGGTTTAGAGATTTTTGGTTTTCTTATTTTTATTTTTTATGTTTTTTATTTTTATTTTTTCATCTCATATAAATATGTGGAAGCTTAGTAGAACAGATGAGGGTCATCGGGATTTGAATCGAAGACCTCTCGGTCACAGAAGGCTATGATACCATGTCAGGAACCAGTTGATCCCAATAACTTGAGTTGTTGGGAGAGGTTCAATTATGTATCATATATCATTTAGATACTAACCTAGTACTGATCAGTAAGTTGTATAAAGTTGAAACGGCAAAGGCAAATTTTCCCAAGCGAGAAGAAAAACAAAAACACTTTACTCGTGAATATGGATGGCGGCAAAGGGTTTAGTTGCTAAATGTTTAAAGGGTTAACACCATCCTAACTACACTAGCTTGGACTCGGCCAGTTGGCCGGAATACTTTTAGGTTAACACCATCCTAACTACATCGCAAACCAAAGAAAACAATGACACAATGTGACCTCTAACTCGATATCTTGTGGCGGTCAACTCGGCGGGGGCGTGCGGTCCATTTTTCTCACCGGGTCAGGGTCAAAGTGGGTTGACAACCTTGCCGATGGGTAAATGTGGGGCCGGACCGTAGTTAATTAGTGGCAAATAGGGGTGGGCATCGGTTCAGTTCGGTTTTAACACACAAACCGTCTAGGAGCCATCCCCGAAACTTTCTAGGAGCAAAACCGAGTTCGAACCGAAATTTAATTTGGTTCGGTGCACCCGAACCAAGTTAAACATCGGTTTGGTTCAATTTTAACATACAAACCGAAGATTTATAAACAACGCTCTCTCTCTCCCAGCCCCACATACCCTAACCCTCACCGTTTTTCCTATTTCGATCAAATATCTCTCTCTCTCTCTCTCTCCCCTCCCTCTTCCAACAAACGCAGTTGATGTAGAGCAGAAAGGAGCGGTGCTGCAGTGGTGGTATCTCCTCCGTCTCCCGACTCAGGGACGAGCAGAAAGCAGCGGTGTTGCGGTAGTATCTCCTCCGTCAGTCCGTCTGGCGACTCAAGGGCAATGGCGATTGATGCGGAAGTCAGAACACAACGCGGCGACAAGCGGGCATGACGATTGAATGTTTGAGGTCAGTATGAGTGTTGATCTAAGCATG
Source organism: Linum tenue (assembly GCA_946122785.1). Lineage (NCBI taxonomy): Eukaryota > Viridiplantae > Streptophyta > Magnoliopsida > Malpighiales > Linaceae > Linum > Linum tenue. Next base: position 49,669,655 of record CAMGYJ010000004.1, on the reverse strand, counting down.
CATGTCATTTTTCTGTTTGATTTCCACCTTCGAGTTTCAGTAGCATCATTGCTCTTTTCGATTCAGGAGAAGAAAGCTTTGATTTTCAATATTGATTTTGATGCATTTGGGGTTTTATGTTTGAATTTGGGTTTCTGGTCTCAGGGAGGAGAAGAGACCGGAGAGAGGGGAAATGTCATCGACCCGTAGAGGAGAAGTTTGCGGCAAGGCCAAGAGATGATAGGAGGATTCGGTGGACGACGGTAATGCTTGATGGTTCGGTTGATCGGTTCGGTTGATCGGAATTCGGTTTCGGTCTGTATACCCCTGGTTCCCGAAATAAAGGGTTTTGGCTTTCGAATTCCGAACCGAACAACACCAATTCGGTTTCGGTCCATGTTTACCGAACCGGTTGCCTACCCCTATTGGCAACAGTTTTGGCCTGTAAAGATTTTATGATGATAGTGTTTTGTAGTTATATTAGTAGTTTTTTTGGTTGGTTGAATTTTTTGTAATTTGTGGTAGTGATTCTAGTTAAAAATTGTCAATTGGGTTTGGTCTAGTGGTAATACCACTAGCTTTGAACCTAGAGGACCCAGGTTCAAATCCCTTCAATAGTACCTACCTAATCACAAAAAGTAAACCTATATCACCCTTATTAAAAAAAAATTGTCAATTGCTACAAATACAAAATTGTCAAGACATTAATAATTATATGAGAATCACTACGTACACTCTAAAAAAGTACTACAGTCAACCTCCAAAATTGTCCGTTACTGGCAAATAAAAATCATAAAATCACTAATATCAGCCAAGCTACTAAGTAGTAGCGAATTTAGTAGTGTTTTTTCTCGTATAAAATGGCTAAGAGATAGAATATATTTTAGTAGATTTATTATTTTTAATTTTGTGAAATTTCAAATATGTCCTTCATTACCATCCACGATAAGATTGAACATAAAAAAAATGGAAGCTGATTAGAGTAGTTAGCACGGTGCTAACTTTTATGAAGTTAACACTCTAACCTCTAACAAGAAGGAAGTGAACTATAAAGTAGCAAAATTTGATTTGATAATAATATTACCGACTTGTCACGCAACTTCAATAATTGGGACCCGGCCTGATTTACAGTAGCGAACAATGCTATCGTACTTGGCTTCGTTTATAGAGGTACACAGTACAGTCACAACCAACACCAGCCTAAGAACATTACGAAGTAAGCTTGATTTGTCTTTTTTTTTTTTTCTGTCATAGATTTGTCATTTTGTTGTTCCAAGGATAGGACCGTTTATATGCGACAAATTGTCTAATTGTGATTGACAAACTATTACATTAATTCTCCCACCTTATCAGATTTTTTTTTCTTAGTTTTAACTTTCAAGAAATCGATATCTACGATGATAATTAAAAAGCCTTTCACAATGTCAAAAATTCAACTTTTCATGAATGCATATATTAAAGTCGATTAGTATGTCGTACTTAATAAACTTCATGTTAAGGGCATTCCGACGTTCATCTGGCTGATAACATACAAACATATTCTCACAAGCCTGCCTCGTGATTAGTTTCATATATGGACTCTCTTTTGGTAACTACATGGAATGACTCGTAGCACCCAAACCAATATTATTTGAAGATCTCATAATGAACACCGGTTGGGAACAAGAAGCAGAGGTTGTTCCTTTTGCAACGTGAACCCGAACTTCTCACTCATATCCAGCTCCGCTGGATCTTTTCCATTGGTTGGTAGAATTTTTCGTAATTTGTGGTAGTGATTCTAGTTAAAAATTGTCAATTGCTACAAATATAAAATTGTCAAGACATTAATAATTACATGAGAATCACTACGTACACTCTGAACAAGTACTATAGTCAACCTCCAAAATTGTCCGTCACTGGCAACTAAAAATCATAAAATTACTACTATCAGCCAAACGACTAAGTAGTAGCGAATTTAGTAGTGTTTTATATCGTATAAAATGGCAAAGAGAGAGAATATATTTTATATTTTAGTAGATTTATTATTTTTAATTTTTTGAAATTTCAAATATGTCCTTCATTACCATCCACGATCAGATTGAACATAAAAAAATGAAAGATGATTAGAGTAGTTAGCACGGTGCTAACTTTTATGAAGTTAACACTGTAACCTCTAACAAGATGGAAGTGAACTATAAAGTAGCAAAATTTGATTTGATAATAATATTACCGACTTGTCACGCAGCTTCAATAATTGGGACCCGGCCTCGTGATTAGTTTCATATATTAAAGTCGATTAGTATGTCGTACTTAATAAACTTCATGTTAAGGGCATTCCGACGTTCATCTGGCTGATAACATGCAAACATATTCTCAGGAGCCTGCCTCGTGATTAGTTTCATATATGGACTCTCTTTTGGTAACTACATGGAATGACTCGTAGCACCGAAACCAATATTAATTGAAGATCTCATATTGAACACCGGTTGGGAACAAGAAGCAGAGGTTGTTCCTTTTGCAACGTGAACCCAAACTTCTCACTCATATCCAGCTCCGCTGGATCTTTTCCATCGGGGAGGCACCAATCGAAGTTTCGAACGAAAGCAGCCAAAATCAACGAAATCTGTCTGGTGGCCAACGGCACTCCGGGACACATCCTCCTCCCAGCACCAAATGGCAGAAACTCGAAATCATGCCCTCTAAAATCCACCTTCGACCCAATAAACCTCTCTGGCTTGAACGACGTTGGATCATCCTCCCACACTGTCGGATCCCTTGAAATTGCCCACACGTTGACCAAAATCTTAGCCCCTTCAGGGACCGTGTAATTCATCACCTCGCAAGTCTCCGAAGCGCGGTGCGGCAGCATGAGCGGCCCCGGCGGGTGTAGCCTCAGTGTCTCCTTCACGATTGCATTCAAGTACGGAAGCCGAGACACTGCAGATTCGTCGATCAACGATTTTCTCTCGAGCGGCAGCGACAATTCTGCGTTGAGCTCCTCCCGCAGCTTGTTCATCGCTCCCTTGTTTCGAATCAACTCTGTCATGGCCCATTCTATTGCAGTCGTGTTAGTGTCTGTACCGGCCATGAACAGTTCCTGCAAGAAAAACAATGGGAAAAGCTAAACTCAAGCTTGTAAGAGAGTGGTATAAGATCTAGAATAACCTTCTCCCAACAAGTCGAGTTATTGGGACTAACTGCTTCTGGACATGGTATCAGAGTTAGTTTGACCAAAATGTCATTTGTTCAAATCTGCACGACTCCCAATATTAACCGTAGGTTGATTTTCGGGTAGTGAGTTGTTGGGACTAACTAGTTCTTGTCGCTAAGCACAAAATTGGATTGAAATTTTTTTCTTTCTTTTTCCTTGTGAACTTACGAGACTCAACCAATCAATCTGGTCATCATCGAGTCCATTTTCCAGGAAAATATCCAAGAAGTCTTGAGCACCATATCGCTCTCTCTGCCGACGCTCTCGCCTCTCTTTGACGTAGGGCTGCCAAACGGAGTAGAGCTCATTGCAACAACGAAACGTCTCACGTCTCAGCCCCTGGGGATCCCATTTCTTCAGAATTGGAAAGAATTCGGCGAGATTAGGAGAAGTCCCCAATTCCATCATCCTCCAAATCAGTGACTTCAATCGATTGGCTGTCTCGCTACTCTCGAACCCTATGCAATCTCGCGACAACATGAGATTCGACAGCGAGTCAAATATAGCAGCGAAAACCACTTGGCCGATACTAACCGACTCCCCCAACTTCCCCTCGAGAAATCTCACCATCTCGGCAGCTTTCCTCTCCCTGGCGGCGGCCTGAGATTCGATGGCCTTGGTCGAGAAGATCTGGTTCCTGAACATTGCTCGGAAGGCCTTCCACTGGTCGTTGCTGCAGTTGGAAGCCCAAACAATGGCCTTGCGGTCGAGCTCCATCATGTCGTATGGCAGGCCTGTGGAGACGTATCTAGAGGAGAGCAGGCGGTCGTGGGTTCTCAAGATTTCGGCGGCTGCCGCGGGGGAAGAGGCGACGACGAGGAGCTGGGAGCCGAGGCGGAGGGAGATGAGAGGGCCGTACAGCTGGGAGAAGTGTTGGAGGGAGATGTGAGCTTGCTTGCCGAGGTGAGGGAGGTTTCCGATGATGGGCCATGGCTTAGGGCCTGGAGGCAGCGGCGGTGAGCGGTGTTTGGAAGCTGCAGAGGTGGTGAGAAATCGTGAAACGGTGATGGCGACGAGGATGGTGATGGAGATTGGGAGGAGGAGAAGATATATAAGTGCCATTTTGTCAGGAGATGTGATTTTGATAAATGATATATATATGTTGTTATTTATATAGAGCCACCAGTACGTTAATGCTCCACCATGAATCAATGATTTAGCATTGAGAGAGAGAGAGAGAGCTAATCAAGGGAGATGGAAATTGTATTTACTACCCAACAAGCCGATTGATCCCTTTTCTTCAAGGAAACGGGTGAACGCATGAAAACAACATAGTTGTCTCGAGAGGAAGAGACACAGGAAACTAGCAAACCATGATTCCAATATTGTCTAGTCGACTACAAAGAAATGGGCCTAGCCCAGGGGTTTCCTTTCTGGGGTTCCCCTAACCGCTGCTGGGCTTTTGTTATGTATACCTTTGGCAGCAAATCCTCCGGCGGTTATTACACCCGTTGAGAAGCCCAACCGTTTAAATTATATTTCAATTTTTTATTTGTACGAAAATAAAGCATGATGAGGGGAAAATTGGATCCCGAGCTCATCCGCAAAAGTTAAAATGCTAACAAGCCCTTTTGTTAGCAGATACTAACTCGTATCTAAAATGGCTGAACTAGTATCCACCTTATAGACAAAATTATGGCTACTGAAAATATTTCGATAAAACTAGAAAAATTAGGAAAAAAAATAGATGAATATCAAGAAAATCTAATAAATATATTAGAAGACAATAATAAACAATTAAAATCAATATTAGAATATCAAGGTAATGAAAAAAAATATATATATATTCAGATTTAGAACACGCTAAGGATACAATTACCAATATAATAGTGGATATAAAACAAAGAGAAATAGTAATGGGAAAAACAACTCCAAATTCTAAAGAAATAGTATTACCGGTAGAAGATCTTAAGGAAATCATTATTAAACTTCAGAAAATAATAATTAAATTAGATAATAAAAGGAGCATTACAATTGAAGATATAAAAGAATATTTGAATGAGCATAAATCAGGAAAACCTAGCCCATTAACTATCATGGCACCCTACAAACTTCTATGACTAGTATTGACGAACAAATTAATAAATTAAATGATTTACTAGCCGCAATTACTATTGAATAAGAACCAGAGATAGAAGAAAATATAGAAAATGATAAAATAGTTCTTGACTATAGTAGCGACGAAAACCCCTATAAAAATTACACAAATACAAATTACACAAAAACTGAAACTGAGGATCAAGCTGAAACATCACGAATGCGTGATTTTAATGACTATAAAGATGGTCAACTATTTTTTGATGAATACTTATATAAAAATTTGTATACACCTCGCAAAGGGGGAGGATGGAGTAAAATACCTCAATCTTACATACCAAAATATTCCACCACTAGTTTTAACAGTCCTGATATATTAGATCTTGATTGTTGCATCAATCCATTAAAAGAATTAGAAGACTGGAAAAATCGAACAGGATTACTAATACAAACTAATGAAGATCTAAAGAAATTACACCCTAATGAAATGTTTAATTTCTTAATATATAAAACAACTGGGGCAGTTTATCATTATCTTAACAACATGGATATTCCTACTAAGACAACGTTATATGGAACAACGGATGCAACGAATACCTTTGAAAAAGTCTTAAATGCAATAACTCATGAATTCTTAGGACGACATCCTCGAGAAGATAAACCAAACACGACCGTAAGTCAACAAGCTATTTGGCATTTAACTAATCTCAGAATCTGCAACATGTGCTTCTTAGAACCATTTATTTGTGAATTCAGAACACACTATTATCAAGTCACCCCTTCGATAAGAAAAGAGCTAGATAAATTACTCTATGCTAAATTACCACCTAATGTCTCTGAAAAAGTCGAAGCTATCTTTAATGAAACTTTGGCAAAAGAAGAAATACCAGATACATTAGGAGGACGAATATTAGTTTTACAAGAATGGCATAAACGAGCTTGTAATAAGGAAAAACTAAAGAAACAAGCTAAAATTAAACTCTGTTGTGAAGAAACAATGGACAGAGTTGGAAAGTATGGGTGTAATGATGATCGTAAGATCATTAAAACTCGTAAAAAATATAGAAATTATAAAAAATGGAGAAAAATACCTTATAAAGAATATAGAAAAAATAGGTTTAGAAAACCAAATAAATATTTCAGAAATAGAAAACAGTTTAAACAAAAATCAAGACAACAAGAATACTGTCCTAAAGGAAAAACAAATTATAGATGTTGGTTATGTAACGAAGAAGGACACTACGCAAATAAATGTCCTAAAAAAAATACTAACACTAGAAAACAAGAAGTCCTTAGATTAGCTTACGATTGTGGTTTTGAACCAATCGAAGAAACAGATTTTGAACTTTCCGATATAGAAATTATTGAATATATTTCAACCTCAGAAACCTCTTCAGATGAGTCAGAAGAAGGTATTAACTAAGGGCAATCCTAACGCAACATTTATTAAAATTGAAATAGAGAAGAAAAGCTTCTTAGCATATATTGATACAGGGGCAACCTTATGTTTTGCCAAAAAAATCAACCATAAAAAAATGGGGATAAACTTGAAAAACCTTTAAAAATTATAGTGGCAGACAAATCTATCCATGAAATTTGGTATGTAAAACAATATGTACCAATAATCATTGAAAAACATATCTTCACAGCTAAAACAATCTATCAACATGACTCAGGACTAGATATAATAATAGGAAATAACTTTCTAAAATTATATCAACCATTTATCCAAAGGATTAGAACAATCAGCCTTAGATGTCCTAAAACAATAGACCAGGAATCTAAGATAATCACAACAAGAATAATCACAAAAAATGAAGTGCTAAAAATTGTACTTCAAAACCTCAAAAATAGACTAGAATATATACAGATTACCTATAGCATTCTAGAGGATACTTTAGACCAGGTGTGTAGTGAACATCCTTTAGATAAAGATAAAAATACCAATCAAGAACTTATCAAAATTAAACTAAAAGATCCTAAAATGGAAGTTAATGTCCCTAAAAAAATTCAATATACTCAACGAGATGTAGAAGAATTCCAAAAGGAATGTTCAGAGTTAGCTGAAAAAGGTATAATACGAGAAAGTAAAAGTCCTCACAGTGCACCAGCCTTTTATGTAGAAAATAATAATGAAATCAAAAGAGGAAAAAGAAGAATGGTAATAAACTATAAAAAACTAAACGAACAAACAATAGGAGATAGCTATAAACTACCTAGGAAAGACTATATATTAGAAAGATTAAAAGGTCAAACATGGTTTAGTAGTTTAGATGCTAAATCTGGATATTGGCAACTTCGTCTACATGAGAATACCAAACCTTTAACAGCCTTTTCATGTCCACCACAAAAACATTACGAATGGAATGTTCTCCCATTTGGAATGAAACAAGCACCAGCTATTTACCAACGGTTTATGGATCATGTATTAGAAGGTTTTCAATCGTTCTGTTTAGCATACATTGATGATATTATTATTTTGACAAATCAATCAGAAGAAGACCATCGTGAAAAAATCTTTATAGTTTTACAGAGAATAAAAGAAAAAGGTCTAATTATCTCTAAGAAGAAATCGAAACTTCTTCAAAGAGAAATTGAATATCTTGGTATGAAGATTAATAATTTGGGTGAAATTGAGTTGTCACCAAACACTAAAGAAAAAATCGATAAATTCCCAAACCAACTTGAAAATAGAAAACAAATTCAACGTTTTCTTGGATGCTTAAATTATATAAGCGAACAAGGATTTTTAAAAGATTTAGCAAAAGAGTGAAAACATTTACAGAAAAAGATTTCTGACAAAATCCCTTGGTCATGGAATGATCAAGATACAAAAATAGTTTTATTAATGAAGGAAAAATGTCAGCATTTACCAAAATTATATAACCCTTGTGAAAACGATTTTCTAATAATTCAAACGGATGCCTCTAAGGACACTTGGGCAGGGTGTATGTTAGCAATACAAAATGGTAAGGGATTATTACAAATGGACAATTTTGGTAATGTCAAAATAGACAATAACGAGGCTACTGTCTCTGGCCAAGAGCCTAAAGATTATCAGTCTTCGGACAATATTATTGAACTTTCAAGTTCTCAATCATCAGTTCCTTTCAACAGTGATAAATATTCTAAGAAATTATGTAAATATATTTCTGGAACGTTTACCGCCACTGAACAGAACTATCCGATCCACGAATTAGAGACACTAGCCTGTCTCAGAACATTGAAAAAATGGAAGCTTGAATTATTATCTACAAGGTTTGAACTTCAAACCGACTCTAAATATGTAACAGGTTTTTGGAGGTACAAGCTTCAGGCAGATTTCAACAAAGGGAGATTAATCAGGTGGCAGCAACAACTCCATTATTACAATCCTTATCTGAAGTATATCAAGTCCAGCAACAATCCATTCACATACACACTGACTCGAGAATGGAAGAATTCATAAAAACCCTCATCAATCAACTAAGGCAGAAGCAGGAAAAGAGTGCAGCACTGGAACAACAACTTCTCCTTTGCAGGGGGGAGGAAGAAGCAATAATTCAATCAATCGACGTCATTCAGCAACAGTTAAAAATCAACTACATCAACGTCAGTACATTAACAACTAGCTCCACTAGTGGAAAGCCATCAACACTCACCACAGAACCTGCTGAAAAAGAAAAGTCGACTGCAACACAATCATCCACCACTACCAACAATAATATACAAAAGACGACACGATGGGCAGACATCGTTGAACAAGAAGAAAAAGAAACAAAAGATTCCCACTATGAAGAAGATGACAGAAAAGGCAGCAAATGGTATGTCATATTTAATGGACCATACCGAGGAGTATATCATAACTGGGCCATTGCTAGCCAGCACATCAACGGCAAACCAGTCCAACATCAATCGTTTAAAACAAAAGAAACAGCCGACGAAGCATATAGACAATCATACAAGGTGATGGCAATGAAAGAACCAGCCAAGAATCAAGAGCAACAATCGCAGAAACTCGTCATGAAGATTCCCAGTATCAAGAGCATCCTAACCACCAAGGAAAAAGAAGAGCAATTAAAACCAATCTTTCAGAAGTTCATATCCAACTGGGATATGATAATCAACTATGAAGAAAAACACACGACCATGGGTTTCTACCCCGTCAATCGAGGAGGACCCAAAGCAGTAATCACAGAAGAAGCATCACCAGAACTCTCTTTTGAGTTTCATCAATATGGATTAATCGACACTATCTACACTACAACCATGAAGGTATTTGAATACTTCCCACAAAGAATGAGGAACGTAATCAGAAGATATCCCGAGCTATTTGCCAAGGAACGAGAAATATTTCTCAAGTATACAAGCAGCTACCCCGTATTCGATCAAGACAAACTATTGATCGGATCAAAGGCAGTTATCCTCATGGGAGTATCAAACCATGATTACCCTACCAGAGATGACCTACGAGACTATGAGAAGAACCCAGACTACCAAGTAAAGGGTCTTCTTGCAGTATGCAGAGCATTAACCAAAATTGAACCGGAAAGCCAGATTAAAGTCAATTACAGCAGCCCCGATGCCATCATCACAAGCAAAACAAGAGGAAACATGACCAAAGAAGAATGGGCAATCATTACAGATAAAATTAAGGAATTCACGGAAATTAATGGGAATCTGTCAGCCCTCCCCATTCAAATCAAGAAACAGTTATGCAATGAGCTTACTATCTATGAAGACCATCTCTGTGAGTGGTGTGCATCAACTGACGAAGACATCAGTGGACCAGCAGACCAAGACTGACAGAAGCATGTGAAGAAAAAGGAATCAAACAAATATGGAATAAAGCGACAAAAGAAGGTTGGCCGACTCCTTTAAAAAAGTCGTGCATTATTGTATTTTATCAGCTTTTCTTATCGTTTCGCGCACTTTTGACGTGTTAGCTTTACGTCCCTGTCTAACAGACGTAAGCAAAGACGTCTTTGTATTTCCTCTCAGCTCTATATAAGAGCAAGAGTTTTCAATGAAATAAGGCAGAACGAGTTTGGCCATAAAATTGCCTGTTTACTCTCTCCCTCTAGCTAGCTAGTTGTAAGGCTTGGATCCACTGATCCTGGAGGCCACAATCATCTTCAATATAATCAAACGCACGGAAAGAAGCTACAATCATCAAGCGATCATCAAAAGGCTCAGAATTTCATCAGAAAAGCAAGTCAGGTATGTCTGATAATCCTACCTCAAGTTATTTTGACTATTTAAACAAAAATGATAATGAAAACTACTTCTTAGATGGTGTTATAGACATTAAGAAAATTAGAGAAAAAACTAATTTTACTATTTCAGAAACTCAGAACTTTATCACTAAGTCTTTTTTATCAAAACTTTTCGATAGAGAAAACATTATTAAATATGGTAAAATGATAGGTGAAGTAGCAGTCCCTATTGATCAAACTAAGGGTGATTTCCTAATCCAAGTAATAAACAAAGAACAAATCAGAAAAAGATTAGCTAAACTAAGATCAGAAGAACGAAATAAAATAGCTTATATTCATATTAGTACAATTCAAATTATATTAAATTCAACCATGAAAATAGGAATTGACGCACCTATGGAATTAGAAATTCGTGATGATAGGCTCCTAAACGAAGAAGAAAGTATTATTGCTAAAGGAACGGGAAATTTAGGAGTAGGAATAATTAAATTTGATATTAACCTGCAACAAGGATTAAGCCTTGCAGATGGTAATCTTGACTCTTCTATCATTATAAAGTACGAATTAAAACGAGAAAATTTTATGAAAGAAAATAGCAAACCATTTTCAGTAACTTATCAAATAAACTATGCATTAACAAATAGTCACCACAGCTTAACCTTCAAAAATAAGGAAGTAATTACTATAGAAGATTTATATAAACCTTTAATTCAACTAGAAGCACCATTAAATAAAGACTGTTATGATAGAACCTAGTCGACCATCAATAACCCAAGATCAAAGACGATTAATTAAAACACAATCAGAGAGAATTAGGCATATCCCAGTAATATAACAAAATTTAGAACAAGAAGAGATAACCAATAATCAAGTGAATAAATTAATTGAAGAAATAACCAATAATCAAGTAATAAACAAGCTAGAAAAATTGCAACATTCAATAGCAAATTTAGAGAATAAAATCTAAATATGCCTACTAACTATCATATAAATAAATTAATTGAAGGATTAGATGCTATAGATCTCACCTCAATAAATTATATCAGTACAGTCACACAAGAATTGACTTACTTTGCCTCAGAAATTGTAGAAGAACAAATAAGTATTGGAACCACAGAAACATTAGAAGAAACTATCTCTAAAACCGAATTAATTACTGATATAATAACCAGCTTAAACAAAATTAAACAAAGATTATTAAATCAGTAAGTCTAGTAATAAAACAATTATTAAATCAGTAAGTCTAGTGCTAAAACATGGTATCAGAGCCCAAACCGATCAACTACCCGAATTATTTAGTTCACAAAGACTTAGATATTAGTTCATACACTATTGGATATCAGTTAGTATATACTAACAAAAAGACCAGTTAGCAGATTAACCAGGTTGGAGCTCATCAGTTCCGCGATGGAATGGAACAATTTCCTTTCTCCGAATCCTAAGATCGTAATAGGCGAGACCCCCAATCACCGAGAAAAATCATGGTCTTTGCCTCTCTTTCTTTGATCTCTACCGTTTGAAACTTAGATCTATGTTAGATCTACTCAGATGAACCATCGTGTTCGGCCATATCTCCTTCTCCGACGGGAGTTTGAGCTTCAAGAAATCCAGTTCCGAACGCCATTGCCCGTCCCTCTGGTTCCCCATCTTTTCATTCTCGTACGCTGGTTAGAACTCCTGTATTTGATTTTCGCTTTCTCTCTGTTTTTGTTTAGGTTTTCGGCGAAGTCTCTCTCGGTTGCGCTGTCGGCCTCTAGCACGGAGGCGAAGTCTACAAGCTTTGAAACTTCAGTTTTGATAACGGAGATGAATTTCGTGCTTGTTGTGTGCGCTGAGGAGAAGCGGGAGGTGAAGCACTTGATCAATGTCGATGATTGTAAGAGGTATATAGGGTTTGGTATTTTCTTGTTTCAATTATTGATTTGCATCAATTATGACTAAATAGGTAATGATTAAAATTGCGCATAAACCTCTTGGTCTTGTGATGAGGATAATATTCCCGTAGAGCCAAGAGAAAGCTTCAATCCAATTTTTCTTATATTGACTGCAATCGAAATATTTCGTGTTGTACCTTTTTGCATTTTAAGTCTTAGTGTAGCATGAAAGCACGAAAGTGAAGTTGAGCTGAGTTCCATGTTGGCAATTTGGGTCCTCTGTTTTCTTGTTGTTGTTGTTGTTGTTTTTTGATGGTGTTGATATTTTTTTCAAAACTGCTATTTACTTGGGCCTGGTTCATTTATTATTGTTTGATGTAGATACATGCTTGAGAATCCTTGACTGAAGCCTATTCTCAAGACTCAATGAGTGATAATAACTATACTGATTCTATACTTTTTAATTTTTGGCTTCCTCTCATGATTCACCCTTTTTCTGTGGTCTTAGAACTTATGCAGGTGTGAACTATAGAAAGTCGAAGCATTATTGAATTGCATTGAGGTCAAGGTAACATTTTGACTCTATTACTTTATCTCGGTTATGCTTGATTTGTTTAAGTTTCTAAAGAGAAATGAATACTAGAGAATATATGTGAATCCCCCTTTTTATGATTCTGCAGCAGAGCTGAGGTTCCTCAAGGTATATTTTCTTTATAACTTCAAGTTTTTCTTTCATTTACATGAGTGTTGATGTGCATCATTCTTAGTGTTGCTGTTGTTGTAATTTGCTGCAAAGCCAAAGTGTTGCACAGGGCTGAACAAAGGGTAACTCAAAACATTACACAAATACCTTCTTTCGTGCAGTACATGTTGTGTCGTATGTCATCCGTTCTTTCTGGAATTCCAGGTCATCAAATAATTTATGCTCTTTGAGTTGAGCTTTCTTCCCTCATTATTCTAGGTCAAAATCTAATCTTTGTGTAATCTCTTTTTCTAGTTCAGGTTAGCTTTAACCAATCAGAGTCAAAGGTTAGGATCATATTGTTGCAGTGTTAGGTGTTTCTTTGATACTTAACTAAAGTTTTCTTCTGTGAGTTTTTCTCCACTTAGTTTCTTGTTCTATGTTTATGTTTCTTTACCATGCTATTTAGTGAGAACTTTTATTTGTTTTATGCCTTTGTAACAGGTGAATATGGTTTCAAAAGAAAGCAATGAATGATGTGGCTGATGTAGAAGACAACAATGTTTGATATTGTGGATCTTGCTAGAACTTGTCTTTGTTCAAGTTTAACATTATACCTTTCATTGTGAATCGTTAGTTGTTGAGTTTTTATTGATTTGATTTCTTTTTGATAATTAATGCAGTGAGTAATTTGTATTGTGAGTGAACTTAGCAATTTATGAGAAATTTGAAATGCAGAAGCAGGTAATAGGGGTTCTTGAAATTTATAAGAAAATTGAATGCAAATCCACTTGCTAAATTCGTCATTAAATATTAATTTCCAGGGGTTTGGATTGTTGCTAAACTGGATGGCTAAACGTCGTCCTAGTTTTATTATTATCGCCCTAACTTAAAATATAATATTACGTAATTGTCCTTTATTAATCCATAAAAATTCAGTAGAAGAAACAGATCCCTAGAATTTCTAATCCTCTACCAACATCGCTTAACAACTCCCCTGCTAAATGCCGGATAAAAATTTCCAACAGCAGGGGATCTAAATCGTCTTATCTAACACCTATAATCGCTGCTAAGTATTCTATTTGACGGAATCAAAAAAACAATCGGCGGCCGTTTTGACCGCTTTAGAACCGTCGCAAGGACTTCCACTAGCGGTTGAGGTGACCGCTGGGTACCTGTTTCCTCGGGAAAACCAAATGCCACCGCCGGTGCCGAATTCGTTTCCGGCGATGTTGATTTGATGTTTCACGATGGAAACTCTTGCGGTGCCGATTGAACGGATGCACCGCCGATTGCTGAAATCGAGACGATCGTCAAATATCCGCCGCCGAATGTCGGCGCCGTTGATTTGATCGATGCACCTCTAAATGGTGAAATCGACGTGATCGTCAAATATCCGCCACCGAATGTCGGCGTCGTTGATTTAATCGATTCACCTCTGACTTCTAACCAACGCGACCGTTACTACGGTCCGCACCTCTCCAAACTACGTTCGAACGAGGGTGTTTGAGTTTTTGAGGAATCTACGCTACCGCTACTCCTATGGAGATTCCTGTGGAGAGCTCCGCGACTACGACTAAGACTACAACTATGGAGATCCTTCCTGGAAGGAGAGCTCCGCGAAGGAGTTACAGAGAAAAGGTAAAGTTTGACAGATGTGTTTCTGTGTTGATTTGGTTGTCCTTTCTCTCTCCTTGCTCCACTGCTTTTATTCGAAAAACTGCTTCGTAGCCTTCACGCTCGGTGGAACCGCTTCCTCAACTGCTCCGTTGTGAAATCCCACGTGTCTCAACTGCCTTGATCTCCTCTTTCTGCTTTGCATAAAAATCACGTGCCATCGAAACCGCTCCTGTTTGCAGAAACTTGGCGAAAAGCCAAATCCTACAACCTTGTCCATGCAACGATGTCGTTTCACCAATACCGCGGCATCACCTTTCACTAATCGATGCTGACAAACAATGTCGTTTTCCATTCCGCGACATTGTTTCTTTTGCAACCAAACGGCACCGTTGTGCTTGCCAGGCCTCGCCAAAATCCAAACCATTGTGGTATGGTTTTTAACTAAACGACACCGCTTAGTGATACTGCGGCGTTGTTGATGCCTTAAACGGTGTCGTTTTTAACTGAGCAGCACCGCTTGATTCTACCCGCGACATCGTTTTAACATTAAACGACTCCGCGACACTGTTTATTATTAAACACTGTCGTTTGCTAATCCGCGGTACCGTTGGGCTTACTCGCGGTACCGTTTTGAATTAAACGACACCGCCGATATAGCCAAAAAATATTAATCCATGGAACGAGTCGCAGTCGGTGCTCGCATTGGGTCGGGTGAATTTTGGTCACTTGCCCGATATGATTTTTAATTAATCGGTACCGCTTACCAGGCTCTCGCGGCACCGTTTTTAAATCCGCGGTACCGTTTTAACTCTCCGCGATACCGCTTGTCTCCATGCGGTACCGATTTTCCCTTTCCAACCAGTAATAAAAATATTAATTAATTATAAACAAAACTCCTTCCCCAACACCTACACTAGAACGCGCGGCCCCTCTCCAGTTCCGCGGTACCGCTGAGCTTCCTCGCGGCACCGGTTTTCTGTTTCGCGGTACCGGTTTTCTGTTTCGCGGTACCGTTTTAACTCTCCGCGGTGGCGCTTCTCCCCTTCCCACAAGGAATAACAATAATAATAATAATAAACTCCCTTTCCAACACCAATACCAAAACGCGCGTTCTTATTTTCCGGCGGTGTCGTTTTCTGTGTCACGGTACCGCTGAGCTTCCTTGCGGTACCGCTTTTCTGTTTCGCGGTATCGTTTTAACTCTCCGCGACACCGCTC
This sequence comes from Linum tenue, assembly GCA_946122785.1. Classification (NCBI taxonomy): domain Eukaryota; kingdom Viridiplantae; phylum Streptophyta; class Magnoliopsida; order Malpighiales; family Linaceae; genus Linum; species Linum tenue. The sequence continues at coordinate 49,653,860 of CAMGYJ010000004.1, read as the reverse complement.
GACTCCAAACGACACCGTTTTTTATCCGCGGTATCGAATTAAATGCCGAGACTAATTAATGCGGCATTTAATTCAGGACAAATTAATTTTAGGTGTCAACAGTACCTTTGCAGCCATGTTTTGCTTTAGCACCCAACTACCTGGAACTCAATCTGTGTGTGCAACTCCATAGTTGAAATGTGGTTGGTGGGTCAATGCGTTGAGAAAATTAGCATTTTTAACCTTAAAAAAAAATACATCTTGGGTTTCAAATCACCGGATCAACACAAAAATGCATATAAGCTTTTTCGAGCTCACCGTGAATTAGTATTGTTTACGTCAAACAAGGATACCACGTAAAACTCTCTTGTTTTGTGTTCGTTTTAATTCCGCATTATCAAATTCTACATGGTATCATAGCGAAACTCGATCCGTATTAGGGCTTGATTCGTTTCTTGTCTACGTCTCCGCTGCTGGTTTCTCTGTCTTGCGGATCGTCACCAGGTCAGAAGCAAAGGAGTTCCCGCCGTTGTCGAGGTCATCAGTCCGACCTCTCCGTTGTTCCTCCATTCGTCGTATTCTCCAAGTCAGGGATCATCGTACAACAGCTGTCTGTGTTCGTTCCGAACGAAGCCACTGAGCTTTCTCCTCTCCTAGGCGTTGCCAGCCACCAAATCTTGTTCGCTGTTGGTTACAAAGAGGCCACCGTCATCAGGCCTCAAATCCGACCCCGAGCGCGTCTCAGTCTCCATCACGATCGACAGTCAAGGTCCCAGAAGTCGAGGTGTGTTGAGGATATTAATTACTTAGTCAAAAAGTAATTAATTTCTTGTCCTCCAAGTCCCTTGTTTCCTTGTCCCGGTAAAAGAAGGAACTTGGTTGTCATTAGGGTTTTAACCCTAAGTCTATCTCTATATAAGGTTAGCTACGAGATTGTCGTAAGCAAGCCGTCACAATGTAGTCCCTAATAAAATATCAGTCGTGAGCTCGTTCCGAGCTCACCGTGGATTAGTCTAGATCAATCCAATCGATCGAGGATACCACGTAAAACTCTTGTGTTCGTGTGTTCGTTTCATCTTCCGCGTCATCAAATTCTACATGGTATCAGAGCTGAACTCGATCCTTCGTTAGGGTTTCGAGCTTCCGCGGTCTATATCGGTTTGTCTGGTCGTCTTCACCAATCAGTCTGTGCGAAGACAGACCTAGCGACAAAATTAAAGACGTTGTTGAGAGAGTCGACATCACCTGTCCGACGTCTCCTCCGTCTCTTCAATCGCTCGGCAGCAAGCAAGAATGAGAAGCGGCAGATGTCAGTTGCTTCTGACATCATTGCATCGCCGCCGTCCGAGGTCTCCGAAGTCCTCTTCATCTTGGCAACACGAAGCCAAGCCCAGTCATTGTCACATGATGCTCGCCGCTCGTTCACCATCGTCGTCCGCGCCAATATCGTCTCCATCAGCCTCCGCGTCCCATCATCAGTTGCAGTCAAGAAGCAGGAGAAGGCGGCAGTGGCGGATTCTGTGCCCAGAGTTTTGTCTGCGTCATCTTGTCAACGTTGGCAGCTATAGCTTGCAGTGCAGGTCACCAAGTCTCCTACCGATTTCAGTCATCAATGGTCACCGAAGGTCAGGTTGCCATGTCTCCGTCACCGTCGAGTATGTTCATCACCGCCAAGAACTTCCCCTCGAGGTCGCCTCGCATCAGCGCGCAGCTCTCGATCTGTTTCGGCGCTCCGTCCGGTCCGCGATCTCTCCTCGCAGCCATCATCATCATCGTTGCCAACAACAGCCCCGAGGACATCGACGTCCCTATCCTTCCTCTGCTCTCGCCATCGCCTGCAGCTCCAGGCCTCCGAGAAGTCTATTCGGCATTGCTCTCGCCATCGCGAGCAGCTCCAGGCCTTCTGTCCTCGTCAGAATCAAGTCCACTTCGAGCAGTCGGTTCATCAGTTCAGTTTGGACATCATCATCATCATCTCATTCCGTCAAGGGGCTTCCTACAGCATAGCCGATCGGTGGCGTGGTATTCATCTTCTCAACGTCATCGTGTCTCATCTGAAGCCGATGTTAGTCATCAGTCGCCAAAGGTTATGCTGTTGTTAAGTGGGCCACGTTGCAAGGAAGGATAAGGTTTTCCTCCGTTGCTTTGTTTCGTGGTTTGGTTAATTATCTTTGACTACCGATTGAATGGAAGTAAACTTTTGGTGGGACACTTGTCTAGCATTAGGGAAGAAGAAATTAAAGAAAATAGCATCGTGGTTCAGCAAAGTTTGTCTTCAGAAGCATGTACAAGAGCTAGAACAAGTCACCCGAAGTCCCTCTCCATTTTAGCGACTGTATGGTTTTGTGAAGCCGTTGACATTGTGTTTTGTCAAAAGGTTGGGTCATCTTCATCAAGTTCATGTAGACAACAAATCTTCACCAATACCATGGCGTTGAAGAAAATCGGTGGTCGTAGCTAGTGTTGGGGAGACACGACAAATTTTGTCAAACAAAGAAATTCAAGTCATCAAGCGAGGCAGTCACGATCAAAGAAGCGATCGTCCCCTCCGCGTTCAGCATCAGTCAATCTTGATTCATCATTATTCTAACTTTCAAGCTGGGCATTCACGTCGTTCATGCTCCAGTTTGAGGGGGAGAATAGGGAATCATCACACGTAGGTCGACTAGTTCAGTCATCAAGTCGACCACGTCTATCGATCAGTCAGGTTGCTCGGAGAAGCACAATCAGCAGTGCAGTTAGAAGTCTCCAAAGTCAGCAACCCGGTCATCAGTCTCCGGTCTCATCCAAGACGTCAAGGTAATTCCGCCATGTGGAGTTCACTATTGTTGAACTAGGTCAAGCATGAAGTCGGATCAGTCTCATCCAAGACGTCAAGGAATTTCACCATGCTGAGTTCACTGTCAAAAGAACTGGGTCAAGCATGGAGTAGTTTCATCATTTGTCTTCATCTCCCGCAAGCGAACTAAGTCACAGCCTGTTGTCAGCAAGAGGTTGTTTGAGTGTTGTTCAGTTTCAAGCTCGACATTCTTGTCATTCATGTCTTCGCTTGAGGGGGAGTGTTGAGGATATTAATTACTTAGTCAAAAAGTAATTAATTTCTTGTCCTCCAAGTCCCTTGTTTCCTTGTCCCGGTAAAAGAAGGAACTTGGTTGTCATTAGGGTTTTAACCCTAAGTCTATCTCTATATAAGCTTAGCTACGAGATTGTCGTAAGCAAGCCGTCACAATGTAGTCCCTAATAAAATATCAGTCGTGAGCTCGTTCCGAGCTCACCGTGAATTAGTTTCGATCAATCCAATCAATCGAGGATACCACGTAAAACTCTTGTGTTCGTGTGTTCGTTTCATTTTCCGCGTCATCAAATTCTACAAGGCGTCAACCGTGAGACACCTTCCTCAATCTCACGGTAAGGTTTGGTTGCCTGCCGAGACGATTGGCGTTCATCTTTCATCCAAAAAGCAAGGTCAAATCATGGCCTGATTTTCATCCTGGCATCGCTACCAGAGATACGGATGTCGTCTCCGTCAACGACTCCCATGCTATCGTCGTCCAAGACAGTTCCTGTCATCACCGCCGAACCCCGTGCTATCGTCATCATCGCCGTTAGTCTCCATGTCACTAGACCCGGTCGTAGCCATCATCTCCAGCTCCAGGCCGCCGACCATCGCCATCGTCGATCTCGTCCGCGCCCTTGTCGTCGCCAACCATCGTCGTCCGCGCCATCGTCGCCAACAAACATGGCTGCCATCGCTCCATCTCCGAGCTCCCGCCAACGTCGCCCTCTCTAGTGGGCCGCCATCGCTCCATCTCCTGTTGCCGCGCCGCCGGGTTCCATTGTCGTGCAAACCAGCCTCGGGACGAGCAGAAGCCAAGGGAAAGAGGAGGCAGGAGAAGGGGTTTCCGGACCACACTATTTTTCACCCTTTGGGCCGCCATCAACACTTCAGCCTTGGTTTTGTTTGAGGATTATGGGTCAGGCCCATTCACAAATGGCATATTCAGGTGTTCATTATTTAGGTCTCCGAGGGTGCATTGATTTGGATTGTCAGTCGGTTGGAAATTATCATCATCCGTTCAAAGAGGGTTGAAGACAGTCGCGACCTGCAATGGTCGTCGCTTCAATTGTTAGTGTTGGGGAGATATAGCATTCGTCAATAAAGCTTTTCAAGTCATCAAAAGAGGCAGTCACAATCAAAGATCTCTTCGGTTGAGCCATGTGCTACCGAAGGTGATTTTCGGTTGGTCCATGGTACAACCGAAAACTGCCTTCGGTTGAGCCATGGTACAATCGAAAATCGGCTTCGGTTGATGGGTTTCGGAATTTTTTTGGATTTGTTTGGTTTATATTAATAATTTTTTTATTTTACTACGATTTATGGTTCGGTCCATAAGATAATTTGTTGGATTTTGATTTATATTTTTTTTAGATTTATGGGAGGGGTTGTTTGTTTTGTGTTTGATTTTGAATTTCAAAATGGACAATTCGGTAAATTACATATTAAATTAGGACGATGATTAGTAATTTTTAGGACAACCTTTAACCATTCAGAAAAACAAAACTCATAATAATATGTCTCTTTCTCCATAGTACTAAATCAAAGCGAAGATCTGAATTCAGATCTCATTTTTTTTTAACATACACAGGTATTGCATAAATGACCTGCTTCTCCACTGCCAAAAGAACCTGCTACTGGATTTAAAAAAAACAAAAGAACCTGCTACGTACCACTCTTTTCCAGTTGAAGCCGAGGTCAGAAGCTTCATTATTATGACATCCCAGATTCCCACTACGACACTACCTCTGCAGTACTATATTTGGCAACTAGGGTCTAGGAGTCCAAATTCAACTAGGGTTAGGGATGGCAATGAGTCAGGTTGGGGGCGGATAATGCATATCCATTATCCGTTACCCTACCCAAAGTACTTCGGGTTTTACCCATATCCATACCCAATGTGAAACGGGTAGAAAATCAAAACCATGCCCATATCCGTTCGGATTTCGGGTATCCACGGTTATCCATGGATATTAATTTCTCTTCATAACTCCAACCAATATGTTAACATTCACACGTATTCTTATATTAAGTAAGAGAAAAAGTACGACAAGAATTCACTAGAATGAAGAAAATTAACTAAAACAACACAATTTCATGAAAATGTTATATTTATATGCTAAATATAAAATATGTTAGAGAAAAATAATGATTATTTCTAGACAAAATACATATGCATGTGTATAATCGGGCGGGTTCGGGTCGGATAGTGAGAAACCCATGCCCACCCATTACCCGCAATATTCGGGTTCGGGTTTTACCCGTACCCACTAAGTGTCCTTCGGGTTCGGATTTTACCCTACCCGACTAGGCTGGATTCGGGCGGATATCCACGGTTGCGGATATTTTTGCCATCCCTAACTAGGGTGCACCTTGAAGGTAAATTGTAGGATGTAAGTGGTGGTGAAAATTATTATTTCCACGAAAAAGTAGGAAGTGTAAATTACATAAATTATATTATTATATAATGTATTTATCTAAAAAAAATAAGTATATAATAATTATAAATATAATAATTTACTTAAAAATAATTATTAAATAGTAATTAATTATAGTCATTGTAATAATCATTGATCGAGCAACCTCGAAAGTTGAAGCCCAATTCGTAACTGATCATTCTATAGGGTTTTCGTGCACAGTTTAGCTTTAAATTTGATCTGCGCAAACTTAGTCAAACATGTTCGAATATGTAAATTTAACCATTTAGTCAAGTAAACAGAGTCAACCAAACCGTTCCTCACTCTACATTTTCCACAAACACTTCTTCTCTCTAATTTTTAATGCAAATTTTAGTCAACCAAGAAAATTCGACTTGACTATACAAACATTTACAAACTTGCTCCAGGAGTCACCCCTGAACAACGTCTACATTAATGAAAACTATAATTTTTTTTATAATATTACTGATTATATAATTGTAAAACATTTAAAAATAAAAAGCCATAATTTCTCTCATTCCCATCTTCGTCCCTCCTCCTTCCTTCCCTTGAACCCCAGGTAAGCCGGAATAGTAAATTTGCACCACGTTGTGCACCCCTTACTGTTACAAATTAACCAAAAAATTACGAATTTCTTGAAAACTATATTTCCCCTCTGATTTGCAGCCCCTCCCCTTCCCCTCTAACCAAACAGAGTGCTAGTCACTCACCATTAACACCATTCAGAGTTTGATATTTCAGCTATAGTCTAGGATGAAACTGAGATAAGGTAATCACGGTTGTAATAATTCACAGAGATTAGGCAAAGTAATGAAGCAGTTAGGATCTGATTATATGTATAATTATTAATGCAGGTTTTACAAGGAAACACCCTTAATTAGATTTAGCGACCACCTGCCCTTTCCTTTCAAGACAAAACTAGGTGACAAACACACTATGGATTTGATGGAGGGAGGACAGTGAAAACACTCTGATTTGAGAAAACGACTTATGATAACGCAAGTGGTAATGGTGAGAATTATAAAGAGCACCACAAAAGAAAAAGTCTTGACCTTTGGCTTTGAGGGAACATCACTAATTAGTGTGTATTAACAGTTGACTGTTCCTACTTGCCCAACGAAAGTCGGCAGTACTCTCCAATTGAAGTCCTAATTGCCCAACCCACTCCCACGAGTGTAACTTAAAATTTGGTTTTGGAACAAGGGGAGGAAAATGAAGAGAAGAGGGAAAATTACAAAGGAAAGGAAAATTAATTAAGAAAGAAGAGAATGAGGGAGGAAAATGTTATTTTATGAGGAAAAAAGTTGGATAAAAATAGTATATTATGAAGTGTAATAGATGTGTTATTTTATTGATTATCTAAAATTAAAATAGGAGGAAAATAGGGTGGAAATGAATATTATAAACCAACTTCTTTTTAACCATGACCGTTTTCATTATTTTTTTAAACTGAAAGTTCATTTTAACTCGATTTGAAATTTTTCTATAAAAATTGGATTACCTCTGCTGTACAAGTTGACATATATTCTGTAAAAATTTAATACTCTAATGTCGTTTTAATTGGAATGTAACACGTTTTTATGTCTCATGTGACAGTTTTTCATGTCGCGTAAACAAAGTAATGCTTTATGTAAATCAGTGTTGTGTTCCATATTTTGGGACATGATACTATACCCTAAAATCTAATGGGTGAACTCTAGCGAGTTTCTAATTCTCTAACCCAAATCATAAGATTTATTTATTTTAAAATAATAACCAACATAATGTGTGATAGATATGTATTTTTATTAATGTGTTATAGTGAAAATAGTAAAAAATAATTCATGATAACATTTTTTTAATAATTATGTTTTTATAGAAATTATTTTCACCAAACCTTTTTCATTTTATAAACTAAAAAACTGACAAACAAATTTCCTAAAATAATAGGCACTTTTTGATGAGTCCAAAATGTAAAAACGTATGTTTCTTTTTTTTTATTGCTTCGAAGTGCATTTTCCGCTACACTGTTAGCATAGAGTATTTTGCGTTTTAATAGTAGTTCAAACGTAGTTTAACCATCTCATAGCAGTTACCTTCTATACCAACCCGAACTCCAATAAAAAAAATTGATTCAAGATTCGATTTCTTGTCGTATATACATGCATTATGTATATATATATACATCAATAAATTGTGAACAACCGAATGCAAGTGTAAAAATTATCAACTAAACTATATTATTCATTCAATTTCTGAGCTCCAGCCTCCGGGGTGGGAAGGGGGAAAAGAGGAAAAGTGTAGTTGTCTTTTCCCTCCAAATTTGAGGGGTGGGTTCCCAGTAACAAATCCTCACTTTCCCCCCCTTAATTTCCCTGGTCACTGTTTTTTTATTTTTTATAAATGAGTAGTACTCTTTATTAAAGTGACACTAATGGGTGTCAAGTAACGAGAAGGAAAGGAAAGAGGTATAGAGGAAGGAGAATTTCTGTTCTTTGGAAAGAGGAACAAAGCTAGGAGAATTCTGCAGAAGAACAGAAAGAAATGTGAAAGGAAAGGAAAGAGCTTGGTATGACAGCACTAGCTCCTGGAATATCATGGAGGTTGGAACGTTTGCTGCGAATTGTGATCCGTAGAGCAAAGATCAGTAGAAGCTTTCCCATGAGTGGTGGGGAATATCGTTATTAGCAAAGTTCCAGCTGCAAATGTCTTGAAGAACAACATTGGTCATGGAGAAAGATGTGGATTTTGTATCTCTGAATATGCGTGCATTTCGTTCCAACTAGATTCTCCAAAACACCACCTGTGGAAGGGGTGTAAGATCGAGCCTCACCAATATATCATCTAGAGTAGAGAATCTGGAGGGAAAAAAAATTTATCTATACATAAACTAGCATTTTGCCCGGCCAGTTGGCCGGATGAGTTTTGTTACTGTATTAATATGTGTGATATAAACAAAGTTGTCAACCAATTTAAACTATTAAGTTAATAAAGTAAGTGGTTTTAAGGTTTCACAATCGGATCAATTTCCAACCTATTTATCAGTTTTAGACATATTTCAAAAATATATGCGTGTAAGATATGGATTTAAGATTTTAATATTTGGAGTTTAATTTAGATTTCTAAACATAATTTTGCATGTTCTCATTCAACATATAATAAAGTTAAAAAAATACATCCTAACGTTCACAATCACCTGACCTCTTTCCATTGCTCTCTTTGTCGTCCTCCTGGTTCTTTCCTCTCTCTTTATATCTCTTTTCCTCTTCTCCATATCTATATCTAGAACAAATTAGTTTCAATAAGTTGAGTTATTAGATATGTTTCATTATCGATCTTATATCATTTAATAACACCTCATTCCCCCCCCTTCTTTCTCTAAAGCCCTCTCCACCTCTCTTTCTTAGTCATGAATCATTGTTTGACAACCATAAAATTATGAAAGTAAGCACCAATATGCAACTGTGAGCCCCATGGTGGTGAACTCTAATATTGTAATCTCGACTCTTACAATAATGCATCATTGTTTAAAGGGTAAATACAATATATTATCCATAACTATTAAGCAGCGGAGAATTATAGCCATAATTATCGAAATACAAATTATTAGCCATAACTATTGTTGTGGGTCAAGATTTGGCTAACAGCCCGTTACTGTTTTCACATTTTTAACGTAGAAGGTCATATCAGCATCGTAAAAAATATGATATGATGACTGCCACGTGGGAGCCAGCTCACCATCGTAAAAGTTTAGTCATCATTACTAACAGAAGTGTTAACGAAAACTTAACGATTGGCTAATAATTTGTATTTCGATAGTTGTGGCTATAATTCCGCGCTGCTTGATAGTTATGGCTAATATATTGTATTTGCCCTTGTTTAAAATACTCCAATTTATTGAAGATTTATTGCTCACTTGTCAACCTGTCAATTCTTCCTCTTCCTCTCCCTCTCCCTCTCCCTCTCCCTCTCTATATCTCTTTTCCTTTTCTCCATGTTTTGAACTAATTCGTCTCAATAAGTTTAGTTACCCAAAGATGTCCAATTATATATCTTATATCATTTACTTACACTCCATTTTTCTCCCTTTTTTCTCTCAAGCCCTCTCCACCTCTATTTCTTAGTAATGAATCACTGTTTAACAACCATGAAAGTAAGTGTCAATAGGTTTCTCCCTTCTTTCTCTCAAGCCCTCTCCACCTCTCTTTCTCAGTAATGAATCACTGTTTGACAACCATGAAAGTAAGTGTCAATAGGTGTATGCGCCTCATGGTGGTGAACTCTAATATTGCAATCTCAACTCTTAGGTTAAGCATACACTTGTATTCAAAATTCTCTTCATTTAACTTACTACTCGAACTTTATTTGATTCTCTTATCTTGAGTCTTATTATCTTCCCTCGGACAATTTAATATCTTGTTTTAGAGTCTTGAATAAAATATATCCAACAAAGACATTCAAATTCATTGTATTATGCCCCATTATAAACCACACCAGCCATAGGTTTAAGACACCACAATGATTTTGCAATGATGTTTCATAATTTAAAATACTACAGTTGATTGAAAATTTAGTAACTTATATATATTTATGGCAAAGGCTAGCATGCGTCTGACATATGTATATGCATGCGTTCACCCCTATTATATAGATGTACTTTGAAATATTTTGATAAATTAGAATTTTTGTTATTATTTTTAGATTAAATTAATTTTATGATTTAGCTTCGAAAATTATGAAATGAGTTAGCCCTCCGAATGAACATCGAGTTCTGCTGGCGGCAAGGTACTTTGAACACGGGCCAGAAACCTGGTTTGTGGGGTGGAGATATGACTGTAAGGAGCTGGTTTGGGGTGAGTTTGTAGCTGCCCTATGTAGACGTTTTGCTAATGGATCATTTAGTGGAACACTGGGTGAATTCAACAAGTTGCAGCAAAGAGGCTCATTGTTGGAATACCAGGAAAAGTTTGAAGAACTAAGATCTCGGCTGGTTAGATATACTTGTATCCTGGACGAAGAGTATTTCATTTCGAGGTTTATTAGTTGCCTGAAAGGAGACTTGAAGTGGGTGGTTCAGATGCTGCAGCCCCAAACATTAGCTGAAGCTTATCAGCAAGCTCGATTGGAGCAATTAGTTGTTTGTGATGGTGCTCTTCCTGGGGAAGAAATGGAGCAGACTAAGAACTCAGTTCCACCCCTTGAAGTCTTAGGCATAATGGGAAACAACATAACAATTGAAGCAATTCCTACTATCGAGGCTTGCCTTGCATTCGAACCGACTTGGAAGAAGTTGAACTTGGATGAGAAAGCACTCAAAGCTGAAGATGATGACCTAAGTGCGAAGGCCTCTGATGCACCACCTCTGCAAAGTTCTGAAGCCCATAAACCTTCTACGGAGTTCAAGCTCAATATTTGGGCCAACCCTTTTTGTTCTCTTTTTGTGAGTTTTGTGCCAGTGACTTCTGCAGCAACAGTGCCAAAACTTGGTGGGATGGCTTACAAGCCATACAACTTTCCTGTATTACTCACTTCTGCTAGTGGAGTTTTGTTTGATGGGGTCAATGGGAAGTTAAATGTGGCATTGTGTAAAGAATCAGCTGGTGATTGTAGACGTTCTCAGGTTCTCGACGATGTGGGACGTTTGTCTACTATCAACGGTGGTAGTCTTGGCCAAATGACAGTTGATGTTTCTGTTAGTGCAGCAAAGGCCATAGATGAAGTTAAACTTCCTGGAGTCGAGCTTATTTATGCAAATGCTAGGAATGGAACAACGGGGGCTCGACCGTTCGTCTTCGTGTTGGCAAAACATGATTCAGAGTTAACTGAAGTGGGACATGTTAAACTGGAAGCTCACAATTCTGCTTCTTTGATTGGAATTGCAGACACAGTTATTAGGTTGTTTGACCCTGGTGGAATTGGGTTGTTGAGTGAGCTCATTGTTGTTGGATCAACTCACAAGCTCTATTTTCCATTTGATCTTAAGGTTGGTGCCAACTACTGTTATATTGTGGTGTCTAAGGGAAGTGGAGATTGTCCCAATTTTAAAGGGCCGTATAAGGATTGGGAATACTGTGGTAGTGAAATTCTGGAGGTGGATGTTGCTGCTATTTCCATAATGCTCTTGGTAGGTGCAATAGGACAGGGAGAGGGGTTGGTAAAGGAAGGCATATGCTATAGACCTGTTTGGGTTCACCTTCTGGGTTCCATGCTTGCTGCAAGGCTAGTTGTAAACACAATGATGAAGTTACTTCCATTCAAGAGATGTTGGTTGCTGTTGAATATGAAGAGCTTGCAGCTTAGCACAAGAACACTTCAACAACCTAATTGCAATGGAGCTGAGGCCTTTTATAAAGCTTCAATTACATTCTTGAACTCTTGCAAAGAATTGTCAATGTTTCCGCAAATGGTGATGGAGCAACCTATGAGCAATTCTAGATCGTGCCAAGGAGCAAGCAATAGGCCTTGTAGCTGCGTTTGCTACTGTTTCTCTATATGTTCTCAGTCCATTCCATTGTCTTCTCCAGTGTCTTTGTTGATTATTTGTTACTTGGCTAGACTTGAGGACAAGTCTACTCTCAAGGCGTTGGGAGTTGTAACGAACCAATGTAAGGGTAGGGGGTTAATTGTAATGTGAGTTAGTTTGGGGAGCAATGTGTAATTAGTGTGTCATATAAATGAGTATGTGTTGTATGGAGAAAGGCATCGAGAATCAATTACAGAAATCCCTTTGTTCCTTCCCTGCTTTCCTCTCTGCTTCTTCTCCTTCCTTCTCTGTATTCTCCTTTCTTCTTTTTCTTCCCTAATTCTCTAATCAATTCCACAGTGTGTTCAATTAACTCGCCGGGAAAGTTCCAGCTTTCGACCTCAATCGTCACACATGAAATCCCCAATTTTTCATCATTGAAGGCAGGGGAGATGCAGGGAGGAAGATCGAAATTCTTCTCGCTCTTCCCACTACCAATGGCAAATCAAGGAGGACTCTAGGCGACGACGGACGAGGAGGTGATGTTAATGAGACAGGGAGATCGCGATTTGTGATTGAAGAGAGAGGAGGACGGTGACCTCGAATAGCTTTGCCAGGGTAAAAAAAAACGACGCAACGGAGAAGGGAATTGGGAAAGGAACTTGGGAAAGGAACTAAGGGGAGAGAGCACGAGTTCGCCAGAAGGAGATGTCTGGTGGTACCGGGTGTCAAGAAGCATATGGGAATGAATGGGGAAAGGGAGACCTAAGGCGGCGATGGTTGTTGGACTAGGTTCAGCTTGCCGGTTACTTACCGGTGCACCGACTTGCCATCGGTTAGCCACCGCAAACCGCCGGTTAGCAATTAATTTCAAACTGGACACCGAGACCATTTTAGCGATTTCGGTATTGGGTCGGTTTTTTTGGTTACTCGACTAACCTAACAAAGAAGTTGAAAGGTAGGTTTTGAAACCCTAGAAGGCTTGCTTTGATTTTCATTGAGATGTTGTTTAAATAGTTCCAGTACATCAGAAGAAGACAATCTTCACAGCTTACACTCTTGCTGTGTTGCTTAACTTGAAAAGGAAAGAAAGGACATGCTTGGCAGAGAAGAAAACGTTAAACAGGGATGACAAATGGAACGCAGCACTTCAGCCCAAAACGGTGTGCTTTGACAAAGTGATCTTCTTCTTCATTCCGCAGCGCGCGTTGACTCCAACGGTCAAAATCAATTTTGATTTTCAATCCCCTGCTCTGTTACCCCCCCCCCCCCCCCCCCCCCCCGCGCAAGCTGGTGGGCACAGATTGTGCACACCAAGCTTGGAGAGAAGAAGGCGAAAAGGAGCTGGGGAGAGAGGTTTTGTAAACAAATCCGCGAGCTGGTGAGCGGAAGAAACGTGAAGCAGCTTGAGAGTGTTGTTGAGGATCTTCTCGCGCACCAAGTGACAATCGAGTTCGATGTGCTTGGTGCGCTCGTGGAAAGTAGGGTTTTGAGCGATATAAATCGTGCTCTGATTATCACAGAACAGAGTGGCAGGCTGCGAGTGAGGTACCTGGAAGTCAGCAAGAAGATAGAGCAGCCACTGGATTTCGCAGCTGGTAAAAGCAAGGGCGCGATACTCGGCCTCGCAAGAAGAGCGAGAAACGGTCTTCTGCTTTTTACTTTTCCACGAAATGATCGAATTACCAAGGTAGATGCAGTAGCCAGAAACAGAGCGACGAGTATCGACACAAGCTGCCCAGTCCGAATCAGTGAAGCCTTTCAATTGAAAAGAACCTTTGCTGGGATAGAAGAGACCAGTGGTGGGTGCTGACTTGAGGTAACGCAAAATCCTTTCAACTGCTTTGTAGTGAACTGTACTTGGGTTGGACATAAACTGACTAACTTGTTGTGTGGCATAAGAGATGTCGGGCCTGGTAGTGGTCAAGTATATCAATTTGCCAACCAAAGTCCTGTAACGTTCTGGGTCTGGATATGGTGTTGGACAGTCTGATGTGAGATGCAATTGATAGTCCATAGGTGTTGAAACCGATTTACTGTCCAGTAGATGTGCCTCCTCAATGATTTCCAAAGTGTATTTGCGTTGGGAGAGATGAATCCCAGTAGCATTTCTGGCAACTTCAATGCCTAAAAAATAACGGAGTGATCCCAGGTCTTTGATGCTGAATGTTGAATGCAGAGAGGCCTTGAGCCTGTTGATTTCTTGTAAATCATTCCCACCAACCAGTAAATCATCAACATAAATGAGTATAGCAGTGTAGGAAGTGTCTGTGACTCGGTAGAAGAGGGAGTGATCTGCTTTACTCTGTAGATAACCTTCCTGAAGTAGATGATCATTCAACTTAGAGAACCATTGCCTAGAAGCCTGTTTGAGGCCATAGAGAGATTTTCTAAGGCGACAAACAGGGTTCTTAAAACCAGCAGGAGGTGTGTAACCCTTAGGTAAAGTCATGTAGACTTCTTCCTCTAAATCCCCATGTAAGAAGGCATTATTCACATCTAAATGGTGAATATGCCAGTTTCTGAGTGCTGCAATTGCCAAAAAATTCCTGACTGTGGTCAGTTTAATAACAGGAGCAAAAGTGTCCTGAAAATCAACCCCCTCTTGTTGTGTGTTGCCCTTTGCAACCAACCTTGCTTTGAAACGATCAAGGAAACCAGTAGGTAGAAATTTAACTTTGTAAACCCATTTATTGCCAATGGGTTTCTTGCCTGGGGGCAGTTCCACAATGTCCCAGGTATGATTCTTTATCAAAGCTTTAGTCTCAAGCTGCATAGCAGCATTCCATTCATCAGATTGAGAGGCCTCCTTGTAGGAGTTTGGTTCAATGTAAGAGGATATGTTGAGTAAGTAGTTTCTGTGATGAGGGGCCAGAGAATCATAAGAGAGGATAGAAGAGAGGGAGTACCTTGTCTTAGGAGCCTGAGGTGGAGAGGATGAAGTGGAGGTGCCAGACTGTTGGAGGAGGTAGCAGTGATAGTCTTTGGTGAGGTGTGTGGGGGGTTTGGAAGGTCGTGTGGATTTTCTAATGGGATTTGGTGGTGGTGGTGGTGGAGAAGAAGGAATAGGAGGGGGAGAAGGAATTGGAGAAGAGGTAGGACTGTTGTCTTGGAAGGTGGGTGGGGAAGATGATTGAGAATGGATTGGAGAAGCTGGTTGATGGGGAATGGATGATGGGGAAGTAGGTGCTGGATTGGTAGGTTGAGAAGAGGGAGGAGATGATGTGTCATCATCAAGATAGGGTAAAGTAGGAGTGGGGAACAAGTCTGTTTGTGAGGGTTCAGGAGAAGGAATGGGAGGATCATCACTGTTGCTAAGGTCTTTGAAAGGAAAGTGGTCTTCATAGAAGATCACATCTCGGGAAATAAAGGTATCATGAGAAATTAAGTCATAAACCTTATAACCCTTGATGCCTGAAACATATCCAAGAAAAACACACTTTCTAGCTCTAGGTTGGAACTTTGTCCTGTGGTTACCTAGGGTACTAGCAAAGCAAAGACAACCGAAGACCTTAAGGTCTGAGAAATCTGGAGTTTTGTTATGAAGAACCTCAAACGGAGTCTTGTTTGACAGTATAGAAGTAGGGACTCTGTTTATAAAAAAAACAGCATGTTTAACACAGTCCCCCCAAAACCCAGCTTGCAGATCAGCTTGAAATTTTAGAGCCCTAGCAACTGCTAAAATGTGTTGATGTTTGCGTTCCACCTTACTGTTTTGTTGAGGTGTTTCCACGCAAGACATCTCATGTATGATTCCTAAAATCAGACATATGGAACTCCTTTCCTTGGTCTGACCTGATTCTTTTGACACTGGATTGAAACTGTCTTTCTGCCTGTTTACAGAATGAAAGGAGTCGAGGTCTAGCCTCAGATTTGAGAGTCAATAAAACAATCCAAGTCATGCGAGAAAAGTCATCAACAATTGTTAAAAAATACTTGTAACCATCAAAAGAAGGAACTGGATTAGGCCCCCAAATATCAACATGTAGTAGCTCAAATGGTTTAGAGGTTACAGACTTGCTAACAGGAAAAGAAAGTCGTCTTTGCTTAGCAAAGTGACAAACATCACAGGGTCTATCTGTTTGAGTTTCAATGGAGGTACAAAATTGTGAAAGGAAAGGCACTTTGGAATGAGAAACATGTCCCAAACGAAAGTGCCAGAGATCAAAACAGTTGGCCCTAGCAGCAGTGATGACTTTAGGAGGGGAATCTAAATCTAATAGGTAAAGGCCATTAGACAGTCTAGCAGAACCACTCACTCTCTTCATCCTCAAGTCCTGTATAAGACAACAGTCAGAAAAGAATGTTAAGCAGAGAGAATTGATGGTGGTAAGCTTGCTGACAGAGATTAAGTTGAAAGTGAAATTGGGAACAAAGAGGACATCTTGTAGTATAAGGGTCTCAGTGCAAGGGGTAGTCCCAATATGAGTGGCTTGTAGCTGTTTCCCAGTGGGTAGAGTAATGAAAATGTCTGTAACTGGTTTGTAATTGTGTAACAAATCCAAAGAGCAGACAATGTGATCACTTGCTCCAGTGTCCACAATCCAAGTTGTGGATAAAGTAGGCTTTTTGAAATGAGGAGGCACTGATAGGAGATATTTACCTGAACTGCCAAAGGTTTTAGTGTAAGCAGCTGCAGTGAATGAAGAACCAGAACCTTTAGAAGAGTGCATGAGACTCATGAGCTTGTCATAGTCTGCCTTAGTTAGCTTGACTTCAGTTTCTTCAGAATCAGTGGAAACAGAATTGGCAAACTGTTTTCCCTTGCCCTGCACACCTTGAATGCGAGGAGGGAAACCATGTTTGGCATAGCACCTGTCTTCAGTATGGCCCTGCCTCTTGCAGAAAGTGCATTCAAATGTTCTTGTTTGGGGAGATGGTGTGGATCTGGTCATTCCAGGGGGCCAGCCGTGTTTGTGATAGCAAATCTCTTCGGTGTGACCATCTCTTTTGCAATAAGTACAGTAGGGTCTTTTGATGTTTGAGGCAGGGCGTCGAGAAGAACCTTGTGCACTGAGGACAATGGAATCAGAGGAAACAGTAGCAACTGTTTTACCCCTTTGAGTACCATAAAGCTGTCGCTCATGTTGCAACATACGTTGGAAAACACGATTGATAGTTGGCAACTCTTCACCAAAAAGTACTTGAGAACGAACAGAGGAAAAAATTTCATTCAATCCCCTTAAGAACTTGATAACGTAGTTTGTATCATGGTATTCATAGACCCTCTTCATAGCTCTGCAATCTCTATGGCTTGTTGGTGTACAGTCGCAAGCAATAAGTGGTTGGTAGTTATCGAGTTCATCCTTGAGAGTGATGACACGACCATAGTACTCAGTGATTGTTTCATTACCTTGTTTCAGGTTGGAAAGAGCTTCTTCGATCTCAGCAACTCGGATGATGTCACCAGCTCCATAACGTGATTGCAGACTTCTCCAAGCTTCAAGAGCAGTTTTGGAAGAAAGGATAGTCTTTCTGATTTCTGGTTCAACAGCTTGCTGAATCCAGCTCAAAATCATCACATTGTTGCGCATCCAGATGCCACGAAGTGGATCTGGGTCTTCAGGTTCCAGGATGGAGCCATGAATGAAACCCATTTTGTTCTTCGCAGCCAAGGCATTCAACATGCCTCTACTCCAGTCGTTGTAGTTGGTGGTGTTGAGCTTCTCGGCAACCAACAGAAGGCCAGGTTGCTCAGATCCGTGGAGGTAGAAGGGATCCTCCAGCTGGTAGTGAGATCCAGGCGTCGGATCTGTGCTGGTGGTGGCATTCTGTCGATTATCTTGAGTTTCTGCTTGTGTTTGAGTGGTAGTATCGTGTGTTTGATCAGCCATGGTGGCGGCGGCAACAGAGCTTTGTTAGGGCTCTGATACCATAACAAAGAAGTTGAAAGGTAGGTTTTGAAACCCTAGAAGGCTTGCTTTGATTCTCATTGAGATGTTGTTTAAATAGTTCCAGTACATCAGAAGAAGACAATCTTCACAGCTTACACTCTTGTTGTGTTGCTTAACTTGAAAAGGAAAGAAAGGACATGCTTGGCAGAGAAGAAAACGTTAAACAGGGATGACAAATGGAACGCAGCACTTTAGCCCAAAACGGTGTGCTTTGACAAAGTGATCTTCTTCTTCATTCCGCAGCGCGCGTTGACTCCAACGGTCAAAATCAATTTTGATTTTCAATCCCCTGCTCTGTTATAACCTGCTACCTATTATCGGCCTAGAAAAATCAATCGACCACTATACAACATTACAACTCCTATTTTGTTTGTTTATCTTTTAGCTATATATTCATTAAATAACAGAAATTAAGAGGTAATGCTGGGAGGGTAAAGTCAATTAAGCCATCATTATTGTTGTCTTTGTATATTAAAAAGAGAATACCATAAAAAAAATTAATTGCAAAGATGAAAAATGAGAAAATACAAATAGGCTGCAAAATATTATGAACTAGTGAGAATGATCTTTAGGAGAACACAAAAATGGAAGTAACTCATAAATTTTATTTCGATTGCCAGAAGGACATTATTTTTAAATAACGATGGAATATTTTTTATTTATTAGTTTATGGTATTATTTTCATTTTATCAGATTAGAAACAGACGGCCCTATTCATTCCTAGCCCTTTAGTGGAGGATAATAACAAAGCATGTTGTTGACGGAGATAAGTGAGTGTAAAAGTCTATTTGAAAGAGAGACGATGATGTGCATGTGGTGCATGTGACGGATCAGAGAATGGTCGGCGACGACGCAAGGTTAGGGGCAGAGGCATAACATCGGGATACATATATGATTTGTTTAATTAATATAACAAATTATGTTAAAATTAATTACAAAAATATATTATATATTTATTTATATATCTACTATTTTTAAATCATAGGTAGCAACGATAAATAAGCACCACATAAATCAATGGTTTTGATTTCCTTTAGGTCAACTATTAACTTTAACCGTCAACAAAATTTCTTGAATCAGAAATGACATTCACCTAAATAATTTTAGGGTTAATACCTTAGTTTGGCCCGGACTATACACATACTTTCTACTTTGGTCCGTGGTATTGAAAATTGCTACTATGGCCTGAACTATGTAGCAAACTTACTCATTAGGCCTGGAGGCGGGTTTGACGGTCAAATTAGACCGGTCAAACCTGTTGACCGTTAGTCAATGTGACCAAACATGAACGATTTTAGTAAACCCAGTGACCATCCTTGCAATTAACCCTTAGTCTTAATTAAATACTAGGGGAGTTAAGTCGCGCTCTACAGCGGCTCTAGATGGGCTTTTAGTTTGATTGTTTGCAAACCCATTTGCCCATGAAGGCACGTACAATCGATTATATGGGTAGTTTTTTTTCATTTTTGACAATTTTAGCTCCCCCGTTAAATTCATTCTGTGTCTATTAAATTGGGAAAACCCCACAATTGACAACTAGCTTTTTATCCCACCGGCAGGCGGCAGTCTCTCTACCTCAGTGCCTCTCCTTCCTCTCTCCTTCTCTCTTGTACAGATAAACAAACCTAGACCTCTATAAATCTATCCATTCATCTCCATTCCATCATCAATTGGGGAAATCCTCTTTAGAAAATAATAAAAGAAATTCAAATTTCCTTGGATCTTCTCACTACAGGAAAAAGGACATCTTGCAACACTTGGATTGCAACACTATTTTAAAGTGTTGCGTTATATATATAATAGCAACACATTTTTTTAGAGTTTGTAGAAATTGATGATGCGGAAATATGAAATAACACGAGAACACAAGGGATTTTACGTGGTATCCTCGATCGATTGATCCAGACTAATCCACGGTGAGCTCGAAAGAGCTCACGGCTGACGTTTTATTGAACGACTACATTGTGACGGCTTGCTTACGACAGTCTCCGTAGCTAAGCTTATATAGACGTAGGGTTAAAACCCTAATGACAACAAAGTTTCCTTCTTTGACAAGGACAAGGAAACAAGGGACTTGGAGGACAAGGAATTAATTATTTTTTACTAAATAATTAATATCCTCAACACTCCCCCTCAAGCGAAGACATGAGTGACAAGAATGTCGAGCTTGAAAAAGGAAATGTGACGAACAAGCATGACAAGCTTGAACATTAAAACTCGAGATGAATAACATCTCGGACGAGGTTGATTTGGAGACGACTGACTCTCTCCCTTGAACAACCTGATGAAGACGGTTGACTGCATCTTCTTGAACGTCGTTACAAAGACGGTTGATTACGTCTATTGAACGACCTGACGGAGACGGTCGATTGCGTCTCTTGAATGACTTGACGGAGACGATTGACTGCGTCTCTCCGTATGATATGGTGGAGATGGTTGACTGCATCTCCTGAACAACTTGACTTTCTATTACTTGGAGGACAAGGAATTAATTATTTTTCACTAAATAATTAATATCCCCAACAGAGTTGCGTATTAGATCATTTACGCAACCAAAATTAATTACCTTAAAAAATGGGTTGCGCTTGTTATCCTTATGCAACACTTATATTAGAAATGATTTTTTTGCTGCAAAAGGTATGTATTGATAACTTCTAATATATATTGGTTAAAATCATCACAAGTATGACAAAAAAGAGTTGTCACTTTTCATGTTATATGTGACAACTAACTTATGAAATTCACTCCAACAAGAAACACAAACTTCTGAAAATTATTCATATGAAAATATCTTTAATCAAGCAAGAATTCACTTCTCCCAACTTTACCCAAATTGAGACAATTTTCTCATACTTCTCTTCGTGAAATTCCCCTGCTCGAGATAAAGTCTCCGGCGTGAACCCCCTGCCTAAAAATTCTCAAGCAGCGCAGAGAAGGCCGGATAATCAGATTAGTTCCAGTGTTTCGGTTAATTAGTAACGTCATACCTCCTCGAATAATCATAGCTTTCTTTCTCGATGATGATGGGTCTTATCTTCGGCAGTCCACATTCGCTTGCTTAAATTATATTGTAATACAAATTAACTACAAAGAGATAAACCCAAATATTGGGTAGACAAAAAAATAAAAAAAAAATATATTGGGAAGGAGAAGATCTGGCGGGATTACGTTTGCCTTCATCTCGAATTAGTTACCACATTAACATGTTATCGTATCAAGTTACAGAAGCCCTTCTCTTGCCTTTCCACGCCGCCTAAGGGCATAAACCCTCCACAATTACAAAAGCTCTGAATTTGTTATTCAGTCTACTACAATAAAAAATTCCCAATCAACCTCCCTTCCTCTCATCTTTCCCAGCCGCCTACCAATCTCCATGGGTGGAATCCTGATCGGTCGACTCATCTGATTCTTCGACAAGCTCGTCGATCGTAATCAACCTACGTCTCTACTCTTCTGTGCTCTTGGGGTACGGTATTAAAGGTTAAAAGGCTTAACTATCCCTTTCCCAACAACTCGAGTTATTGGGACCAAGTGATTAGTTCGCTAACATGGTATCAGAGCCTAGAACCGAAAGGTCATGGTTTCGAATCTCGTGGTTTGGCAGCACAAGGGTTCAACCTGTGCAAACCGTAAAAATCCACAATTCGGCATCGGCTTTCGTTTGAGGGGGCGTATTAGAGGTTAAAAGGTCGCTAACATACTGTGCTTATATAATCTGCTTTCTCCTTTACTGACGGTTACTATGCTTTCTAATCGGATTTTCTTGTCTCCTTCCATTCAGAGGTAAAGTCGAGTTAAGAATATCATCTACGATTAGAGGCACAGTTAGGAGCGCAAAACAAGAAGTTGCAAGTACACCTTACTGACCTTGAGGAAAGCATTTGAAAGCCATGGAAGAATTTTTGTCTTCGGAATTAACTCTCCAATTTGACGATGACAAGAGAGAACCTCATCAGTCTCCCATGCATTTATGGTTTTAAGTTTTATGTAATACTATTTAGTATCTTCTAATAACAATAGAGTTCAAAGATATTTTTGTCTGCTATGTTGTAACCATTCTCGTCACAACAATACTTCTTTGTTGATTGCATGGTTTGTGAGAGAATCACGCCATCAGTAGTGGCTTATCAGGCTCTTTCATCGTAGTCCGGTTGCATACGGACTATCGTGCAATTTTTGAGCTAGTGTGTAATTGTATCAAGTCTTTGTCCCATGCCCTTTGGGCTTGCCTTGGGAAAAAAAAAACCTTTGAATTAGTCATAAGAAAAATTGTTGCAGCTCATATGAGAAGTGACAACAAACTTTGTCACTTAAAATCTTTTTTGTGGCAACATGCATTGTATAATAACGTTGCTTCAGTGATGAAATTTTTTTCATTAAAATGATCGATATCCTGTAGTGACATTCATATAGTCATGAATGTACATTATCAGTGACGAACCTAATTCATCACACATAGTGTTGCATATGTCACAAATAGTCACTTTAGTGACAACAAATCTGTCCCCTGGATAACAATTATAGTGATAGATAACAATTATTTGTGACACTTGAACATGTCACTATTTTGATTTTAGTGTCATCACTAAATTGTCACAAAAGGTATCTTTATTGATGATAGCATTGTCACGAAAATATTACTATTTGTTACCCACAAAATTGTCACAACAGGGTTAGTCATTTGTGACGATTAAGACTCGTCACAAATAAAATTATATATGTTGAGAAAATTTGTAAAATTGAATTTGCCGAACATTTTATTTTTTAAATGAAAACACCGTTACCTATGAGCATAATAGGAGTTCTAGTTTACCGGCCATCGTTTCTAGCTAGTTAATTAGTTTATACTTTATAGTTAAGAAGTCAAATGTTAGGATTAGGAATGACTAGTAGTGGATTAAATACTCCGTTTAATACACGTATTCGTACGTACTTTATCTGTTTAAAACTTATGTATCCGTATTATTGTCAAGATATTTCATTTTTTCCCGTTCATTTGATGGATCCCGTAGTAAACACATAAAAAACCCGTATAGCACGTTTAATATCCGTATTTAATGAATTAAATTGCTAATTTTACTATTATTTATATGTTTATTTATTTTTCAAATAATTATTTTTTTTATATATATGACTATTAAGATACTATTAAACGTAACATTAGCTTAAAGACAAAGTAAAATACTCATACATATTTTATACATAACTTTCCCGTACCGTATTTTACTAACTATGGTAGTAGTACACTTAATGCAACTATTAAATTAGTGCTAAAAAACAGTTGAAATTATGCCGTGGAAGCTAAACACGAGGGGATTAAATTAGAATCTTATTTAAGACAATTAAGGTCGTCGTAGTAGCCATGTGCAGCTACTGCAAGAATATATATACCGCCATTTCATGACTTTAACTCATTAGCTTCCCACTGATCCAACGTCTGCACAAAGGTGATGAAAAAGAATAGAAGATATTCTTTGTAATTGTACCTATGTGCACATATTCTTGATTTGTTTATTTATTAAACGACTCAATTATTTTGGGCATATATTCTATTCTTATTTCTTAAGGAGGGGTTGGGCAAACAGAGTTTCCTTTCCTCCCACACGCTAGAGAAATTCCAAAAATCAACAAATCCGTGTGTGGATAGGAGAAAAATGAAACCAACGGCCCAAATCCTAATAAATAATATGCCATTCCATGCACACTCATTCCCACGCCTTCTTTTCTAGTAGCCCTTTCTTCATTATCCAATCCATCCCGTTCATTTTCTTCCCCCGCGCCACTCTTTTTTTCACTGAGAACAGCAAAAAGAACTCAATTTTGCTACGTTTAATCAGACATATGGTGGTTTTTCTCCTACTTTGATCTCGACTGTCACTACAACAAAAACTAGCTTTTGCAACCAAAATTTTTACAACCAAACTAAAATTGGTTGTAAAAAGGATAGTATATACAACCAATTATATTTTGGTAGCTAAAATATTAAAAATTTGGTTGTCTATTAAAGTCAAAATATTGATAACCAAATAAAACTTGAAGAGACCAAATGATTTGGTAGCAAAATGATTTTTACTTTTTCCAACCAAAAATTTTTGGTAGCAAAATGATTTTTACTTTTTCCAACCAAATAATTTGGTAGCATATTGATTTTTACTTTCTCCAACCAAATATGATTGGTTATGAATTTAAGCAAGAAATTTGAAAATCTGAGATATAACTAAATAATTTGGTTGCAAATTCAATAAAAAATTTACAGCAACTAAATTATATGGTTGTCATAGTGTTTTATAAAAATGTAGGTACTATTCTGACTATTATTAAAACATAGGGGCTGTCATAATAATTTTGAACAAAACAATCCAATATTAGCGTTCACTATTAAGTCTCTCGACAAATCCTTTGTCAGAGGTGAATTCGATCCCATCCAAGTGGTCGGGTAAGAGACAAGGTTTTGGTAATTCGAATCCATCCGATTTCTCCTTCTCCTCTTATTCTTCTGTCTCCTCGATCATGTCGATTCCATTCGGTTTCTCCTCCTCTTCTTCTCGATTCAGATTTCGATTTCGATTTCGATTTCGATTTCGATTCTGACTCCAACTCTTCCTCTTCTCCAGTCTCCAGAGGAATCACGGTTTCAAGCAAGCAAAGAGTTCGTCTGCTTCGCTCAATAATTCCTCCCTCCCGATCGATTCTCAAAAGGTAACTTCAGATCCTAGCTGAGGTACCGTCAGAGATCTCTCCTCCTTCGCCGATCTGAAATCGATCACTGTGATTTTGATCGCCAAATATCTCGCCTCCATTTTTGGCCAATTCCTTCTCCGCTTCTTCTCGTAACAACTCCTGTTTTCTAGACTATTCCGGATCGAATCCCTCGCCAGCGTCTGTGAGCACCCCATCGTCGTCAAGACGACTCCGCTTTGACTTCGATTGCGGCCGATTGTGTCGGTGTCGGCGTCGGCGACGGCCGAGGAAGAGGAGAAGGCACATACGCCAGCCTAGAGCACGAGCGCCGCTCCAATCCCTCGCCAGCGTTGCTGCGATTTTGATCGCGAGTAGTGCTGCCGCCGAAGGAACCGATGCTTTCTCCTTCGTCTCTCCGATCTCGCCCTTGGTCCGTGCGTCGGGTAAGAACTGATCAGTTATCGATATTCTAATTCGTTGTGTGGCATCGATGGCTAGGCTTCAGAGGTGCTTGTTCATGTTTTGTGGAAGGTTTCTGTAGGATCTCGGTGTGGTGGGATTCGAACTTTCTTCCCTTCAATTTGTTTGCTTCTTCTTCTGTGTATGAGAATCATGTGGAGTCTACTGATATCAACTATCAATCTGACTGCTTTTATGTGAGGGAGTGTAACCTTGAGAATCATTTTGATTCCGCAACTATTAGCATGTTAATGTATGATTAGGGATCAACCTCAAAACATATGCAGATTGGTACAAGGAGAAGCAACAATTACCTCTTATAACTCTTATTATTCTTTACAAGTACTGAATGTGGCCACTAGCCAGAAGTAGTGGTCCATACTTTACAAAAATGAGAGCAATTTTTAAGGTGTGAGGAGATAACTGAGAGAGAAGTGGGGAAGGAGAGCAGAGTTAGAGGCTCTGAAGTAGTATTGGTCCTTGTCACGTTTCCATTACTTATCGGCTTTGCTGTTGCTGGGTTCTTAAGATACTTTGCTTTTGAACTGTCCCCACTCCTCAAGGTTAGACCATCTTCTTTGGTTCTTGGTCAGGTCGTGTTGAGTTTGACATTCAGTAGGAGTTCATTTGATCTTAAGTATGTTTATGGCATGGATGATTTTTATTATTGTACGATGCTAGTGAAAATTTGAGGGAGCAGAATCGTGGTGTTCTTTAGTTGATGTTCCTTTCTCAGTGGCAGAGAAGAATGAACAGTAGTTCAGAGGTTTAAACTGATTGAACTGTCCATTGAGTGTTGTTTGCAGGATGCGGAAGTTCCATGGCATTTGATTGCGATTGCAGCCTTCTTTGCATTGATCAAATTGCCAGGCCCTTATTACCCTTTCTGGGGTCGCATATTCATTCCACACTTGGCCAATGGAGTATTATGGAGGACTTTGATGCATCTGGGTTTCCAGAGCATCCTATCAGGGGTGCTCTCATGATCGCCATCGGCTGCGTTTGCTGGGCTGGTTTTGTCAATCTCCAAGTAGTTAACCTTTTCTCAGATCAACACCCTACATAGTTTCCCTAGCATAAGCTTAATTAGTTCCTCAAAAAAATATTAATTTCTAAATTGATCGTGTAGGCAATCACATTGGAATCATACCCTGGGAAGCTGTCCTTAACAGCTCTAATATGCATGATGGGAGCAATGGAGGGATCAGTAGTGGCAGTTGGTCTGGAGTGGAAGAACCCTTCAGCATGGACAATTGGTTTCGACACCGAGTTACTAGCTGCTTTCTATAGTGTAAGGCCACCACAAAGTCGGAAATTTCAACCATTACTGGGTGTTTGTGTTTCCGTAAATAACATGGTGAATGAATTTGCAGGGGATTATATCGTCAGGAGTAGTGTACTCGATTCAAGGACTAGTGATGCAGAGAATGTTGACAGGTCTATGGTGTTGTTTTACTATCAGCCCAGCACGGTCGAGATTGAGGAGAAGAAAAAAATGAAATTGGGCCTGTCAATGAGAAGACCAGCTAGCTAGTTGCTGACTTGATGACAGACAGAGAAGAGGAGGAGACTGGTAGTTGCTCGCTCGATCGGAGGTTAGATCTGGTATGTATCCTTCTTCAATTCATTTTTCCAAACTTAGCTGAGGGGTGAAGCATAAATATATATTAATCAATTACTGCGAAGAATATCTTATATTAATGATCAGAGCAGTTCTACAAGCAGTAGTGACAACTGACAAGGAACAAATAAATTAATGTCTTCATGTGAACAACAATTTCATTGAGATCATCTATATATCGATTGATGTGAAGAAATTTTCTATAAAAGCTGGGAAACCCACATATGTACACAAGCTGGCTAGCCAGCCATAAACTAAACCCAAAACAGCTAGAAAAGAAGAGAAGAGAAGAGAACATAATGGATAGAAAGAAACAGAAACAAAAACAGGCTGATCGAACTACTTGGTAATAATCAAACGGCAGCAGCGTAGGAGACAAAGATGCTCCAATCAGAGCTCTTCATGATTGTACTCCCCTAATCTAAGGTAATAATCTAGCGCTCCCTTTCTCTCACTCTCTCTCTATCTATCTATCTATTGTCATGAAAAAGATTCTCAGGCAGTAGTCACCCTAAGTTAGTTGCTTATTACCTTATGTTAGTAAAATGGTATTGTTTTCATGAATGTGAATGTCATCCTGTTGGTGGAGCATAAACATTGGAGCCTACTGATTTTGGTTTATTTGTGTATCTTTTTTGTAGTAAAAGCAGTAGGATCTCAAGAGGAGCTTCATAATTTAATGGTGAATCGTGAACTGAGATGATCAATCATGGAAGCATGGGAATTTAGAAATCCATAATTCCACTGATTATCAGCAACAACATCTCTGCGTATGGAGGTGACTCTAACAGGTGAGTAATGGTGCCTCTGCTTTCCCAATTCCCATCATGTCTTCAAGTTTACAGTGAACTTCCATTATATGCCTCCAGTTAATTAATGATCAAACTTTTCTTATTTTACAATGAATGGGTTTTCTCAGCACATTAACTGATGGGTTTTGCAGGAAAGGAATGGAGTCCGAATCTTGTGATTTGCTTGTCGCGATGCATGAGAGTGGAGTCGTTGTTGATGTTTCGATTTGTGGGGATGTGGCTAGGCAGCTCTGAATGTTAAATGAGTTTGACAAGGCTAAGGTGCAGGTTGATATGGTTAGTAGAATTGAAACAGGCGAGAGATGATGAAGAGGAAGAAGATGGTGATGGAAGTGGCAATGATGAGTGTGAAAATGTTTCTGAAGTAAGTTTCAAAAGTCGGTCACCTGCACTTTGACAAACAGAAGCTTGTTATGCTTTGGCTGCTGAGTGAAGAGTACTCCCAAAATTGGCTGCTGAGTGGAGTCGAAGATTAGAGATCACAGCAGATGTACCCACAAGGTCGCGAAGCGCTGGAGAAAGCAGCTGTAAAACTTGTCGCTGCAGGTGTCAGATTAGATGACATGGATATGGTGTGTGGATAATTTTGGTTGGTAAACTATTTTGTTATATGAAATAATTTTTTACTATAATTCTATTAATTTTTAATATTTTCATTTTAGTGACCCAAATCTCATCTACCAAATTTCATTTTTACGATAATTCTATTAATTTTTAAACTTTCATAACCAATTCCATTGGTCACCAAAATGGTTTAATTGGTTGAGATATGTGTTTTTCACGACCAATTGTTATAGTTGTGTTAAACTTTTATAACAAATATAATTAGTCGTCTAAAATGATATAATTGGTCGGGATATGTGTCTTTCACGACCAAATTTCATAGTTGTGTTAAATTTTCGTAACTTAATCAATTGGTTGTTGCAATGATATAATTGGTTGACATATGTTAATT
This sequence comes from Linum tenue, assembly GCA_946122785.1. Taxonomy (NCBI): domain Eukaryota; kingdom Viridiplantae; phylum Streptophyta; class Magnoliopsida; order Malpighiales; family Linaceae; genus Linum; species Linum tenue. The sequence continues at coordinate 49,625,524 of CAMGYJ010000004.1, read as the reverse complement.
TCCCAACCAAATTGAATGGTCACCTATAAACGTACGCAAATTCTATTTGCGACCAAAAAAATAAGTTACTAATAACCACATCAAATTGGTTGTCATTTTTATTTTTTGCGACCAATCAATTATATTTCCCAACCATTAAGTTGGACTATGACAACCAAATTAAAATGGTCGCGAAAAAATAAGGTTTTTTTACCATTGGTGAATTTGGTTGCGAAAGCTTTCTTTTTCGCTACCAATCCACATTTTGGTTGCGCTAGGAATTAGTAACGCGGCTATAGCGACCAATGCTGCTACCAAAATATTTTGGTCGCAAAAAGGTATTTATAACTAATTTTTGATCTTTAGGAACCAATTTTATTGGTTGCAAAAAGCCATTTTTCTTGTAGTGTGTGATGATAATACGTTATTTTGGGTTTTGTCATCCAAATTCTTTTTTTGTTATGCTAGTTTTTCTTTTCCATCACAGAAAATTAAGGGACTACATTATTAAGGGTCGTTTGGTTTTAGTGATAATTAAATTGATGCATTGTCATCAATGCATGCATAATAATATACATGTATAAAGAAAACTGGTGTATTGTAGTTTACATTGTTTGGTTTTTGTGATAGTTATTCAAAATTAAAATAAGATATTACTTTTTGGATGAAATGTCACTTTTGCCATTTGTTTTTAATATTAAAAAAGCAACACATATAAAAAGGTAGGGACATAGTTGGAACAAAACAAAACAAAACCCAACAATCTCTACCAAACAATCTCAACCAAAACTTGAGATTTAACTATCACTCATTTTGAGTGATAGTTTGTGTCAAATCAAGCAAACAATACATGTACTTTTTGTGCATAAAATTTAAAAAAAAAATGATGCATTATGGACAATACATGTATTGTAACTATCACAACCTAACTATTACCAAAACCAAACGAATGGTTTGATCGTATTCGTATCGAATCAAATTGACATTTGGATTGAAAAAAAGTAGAGTGAATGCAGTGATGGTCTGAACCATAATTAATGTTGCAACTTGCAACCCCTATAATTAAGTGTTATAATCGCTAAAAATACAATGTACTATCATTGATAAAAGGTTATTGTAATTTCAAATTGAAAACTAATTTTGATGTCATCTTAATATTTTATGAAATTAAGCATTTCAAATAATTTTGAAAAATTAAAATAAACTTTGTTATATGATATATCCATGGTAGGAGCCGTTTTTCATGCGACAACACTATGAGGAAGAATGAATGGAGACTCTGTTTTTTCTTAGATTTCCTCTGGGTTTCTGCTTCATTCAAGTCTTGGGGTTTCCTTCGAGGGCGGATCATGTGACTAGGGGTGCTTAGTCACTTGATTAAGCCCCTCCCAATTTTTAGATCTGGACACAGCAATCCAATGGATAAAAATGGGAAGGGCATTTTAATTATTAACAGGGGTAGTTTCGGTATTATGAAAATTTACGAAGTATACAAAACTGACTTACAAACAGTACAAACGGTACAAATTAGAACGATAAAACATACAAACAGATTTACAAACAATACAAACATACCAACTATACAAACAGATTGACTTTGGAGGCTCCATCCCTATATACAGGGGCACCATCCGAAAGTCAACCCGGTTGTTTTTTAGACATACAAACATTACAAACATGTCTGACAAAAATGACAAACTAGACTGACAAACCATATAAAAGAGAAAACACCCGGGTTGACTTTGGAGGCTCCATATCTATATATATGAGGATGTTTTTTCTAAATAAAAAATATTACAAACATGACTGACAAAAGTAACAAAGCTTACCAACATTACAATATAACAAAGCTTACAAATAGTACATAATAAACCGACAAACATTACAAAGCATACAAACAATACAAAAAACACTACTTACAATACAAATTGGTAAAGTTGTATTACAAATCAATGAATACAAAGTATACAAATCATAACATAAAGTATACAAACTAGACTAACAAATATTATAAATCAAAATATATATACAAAATAGTCATATAAACTGTACAAACACAATAGACAAAAATAACAAACTAGAATGATAAACTCTACAAACCCAATTGATATAAACATTACAAACTGAACTTTTAAAACATTACAAAATATGTCGACAAACATCACGAATCCAGCATAGCAACCGGAAACTCCTCCTCCGCTGTCGTCGGTTGCCGAAAAGCCTCATCCGCCGTTGCCGGAAAATCTCTCTCTCTCTCTCTCTCTTGGTGGTAAACGGAGCACTAAAGGGCGCTCCAACCTTTAAACATTATCAGGGATCAAACGGGGTAAGCTAACCCCAACCGAGTCATAATACAACCAATATGAGAGCATCGGGCAGGGGGTAGTGATATTGTGGTCACCCGGCGGGAGGCCATGGCCTAGGGACGCCAATTAATCAGAAACAACTAGACCTGGAAAATTACAACCCGACCCGTTGACCCGAACCCGATAACCCTTGATTTTTTGGGTCGGGTTGGGTGGGTTAGCGGGTTGATCCGTTAGACTCGTTCCATTTAATATACTACTACCAAAATATGATAAAATAACTCATAAATTGGTGAGGTGTTTAAAAAAAATCACAAGGATTTGAATGACATGTTTGGAGTTTAAGGATAATCAAATATCATGTGTTTCTTGTAGTAGTATTAATCTTGTGATTGTTTTTTGACGATTTGCACAATTTATATTTCATTTCATTAGCGTGGGAGGATTTGAGAACTTGTTAATTGACATGTGTTAGGTAAACTATTGTCGTGCATATGTGAAAATTTGTGTTCTTTAAGAAAATATGAAGCATGTTTGATATTGTTTCTGAGAACGCTCATAACCCGAAATGACCTGTAACCCGACCCGAAACCGAATGGGTTGGGCCAATATTTGACCCGAAATAAGCCAACCAAATATGACCCGACCCGTAACCGAAGTTCTCAAACCGAAATTACCCGACCCGACCCGATTGCCAGGTCTAGCAACAACATTACCCTCTCTAAACACATGATGAAGCTCCACCTCCCAATCCTGAGCGAGGAGTCTCTGAGCTTCCAAGATCATAGCTGAGCGTGGGTGACGAAAACCCGCCATCGTGATTAGCTGAATAGCCGTCCTTGAGTCCGTCTGCACGATCAATTTCCTGATCGCCATCTCCCAGGCAGCTTGAAGTCCATGTACCAACCTCGTTATCTCAGCTCGAGTGATAGTTCCCTCCCCTAGATTCCGAGCGAAAGCCCTCAACATTCGTCCATCTACATCTCTAATAACTCCTCCTGCACCTGCATGACTCTACACCACCGACCCATCGGTGTCCAAGCAAGCCCACCCCTGGCGATGAGGTTTCCAGTTGATCAGTTGTCGTGAGTAGGTGTTGTGCCCGCCAAAAATTGCCCCCGTTTTTGTTGCAGCTTCCGCTATCTGCTACTGTAGGACGACAGCTCTTCGACAGATACTACTCGGATGCTCCAGCTTCTTTTAAAAAACATGGGTGTTTCGGTTCTTCCAATGCATCCAACAAAGAACAGCAAACCTTGTGGCGTCAACATGTGCGCTCCTCCCCGAGAGATAGTGTAACATCCATTTTGACTGATCTTCCTAGAAGAAGACTTCATCGGACTCTCCACCCAGAAATTCGGCCCAAGCTGCCCGTGCGAAAGAGCAATCCTGAATGACATGAAGGGTGGTCTCTTCATCCCCACCACAAAATCGGGCAGGCTGTTGAATCCGTTAAATGGCGTCTTTGATTGGTAAGCTAACAACGATGCGCCGCAAGCCAGAAAAAGGCTCGGACCCGTTGCGTTGCTGGCGTTCACCAAACTCCTCGCCACACCTGGTGTGTACCATTCGGCTGCTCCTGATCATCGGTGAGTGCGTACACTGTCTTGAGGGAGAAAGTTCCATCCGATGTCAGCCGCATATTGGAATGTCATCCGCTTGGCTTTGCGGTGGCTGGTGCAGCTGAATCTGCTGAATAACATCCTCCGCTAGGAAAGATCACAGAAAGGCAGGTTCCATTCCCCGTTTAGGACCAGCTCAGCAACCGTGTTCTGCCAAAGTTGGCCCATCCTGAAGCCACCTGTTCGTCCAGAATCGGGTATGAGCTCCACTTTGAACGTTCCACATAAGAGCTTGCAGCAGGAGGTGCAGGATGCGCAGCACACCCCGCTAGAGGTAGAGAGTCTACCACTAACTCGCGGCTGCCACCCATCTGTGGTTTTAAATCAAATACTTTGCCCGAATGACCTCGACCCATAAGCTATCCGGCTCTGCAGTCAATCTCCAAGCAATCTTTATCATGAAGGCTTCATTCATCCTCGTAGCATTGCAAAGTCCTAGTCCCCCTTCTTCTCTCGCCGACAGATTGTATCCCAATCTACTAAGTGAGTCTTACGCCCTGCCTCTGAGCTTACCCAAATGAAAGCTCGAAGCTTCTTATCAATGTACTCTCTGACACTAGCCGACAGAAACGATGTTTGCATAGTATAAGTTGGCAAGTTAAATTAGAATCATTAAATTTAAATGAGGTTGGATAACTGAGATGCACTTAATCACATAACTAAGAGAACTCCGTTAATCAACTGATCTTAGCTCGTTTCCTCCTTCATTTTGCTGTAAGAAATAACCTTAATTTTCTTTTTAAAACAAATTGATTAAAGCATTTAAAATGGGGGACCGTGTAACAAAAAGAAAGCGACAATAAAGAATTTTCACTTTATTCCAACCCAACCTTTTCTCTCTCCCCATTCTTCTTCTTCTTCGCGTCACCCTTACTCCATTTATTAAACCATTCCTGTCTCCCTCTCTCTGTCACAGAAACAGAGCGGGAAGAAGAAAATGGTGGCGCCTTCTCCCTTCCCTGCCCCGCCTTCCTTTCGCCTCTACCACCTCCTCCTCTACCACTAAACTAAAGCCCTTCCAAACTAACTACTTCTTCCTTTCCATTCACCCCACAAAATTCCCAATCCCTTTCCCCAGATCTACAATCACCTCTCTCCCCAGCACCCTGCCGATCGGTCAATCTCAACATTTTCAAACTTTTCTTTGATGGGAGCTGGTTTCTCCGACTTACTAGATCGAGACGACGGGAGGACCTCTCTCGGCGACGTGCCGGAGAGCTGCGCGGCGTCCATTCTCGTGTGCTTGGACCCGCCGGAGATTTGCCGGCTGGCGGGGCTGAACAGGGCCTTCCGCGGCGCCTCGTGGGCCGACTTTGTCTGGGAGACCAAACTGCCCTCCAATTATAAGTTCCTGGTGGAGAAAGTACTGGGAGACAAAACGACGCCGGAGAAGAGCAGCCGGAAGGAGATTTACTCCCGGCTCTGCGCGCCCAATTGCTTCGCCGATGACGAAAACAAGGTAGGAAATGAAATCCACATTACTACCTAACCAGTCAATTAACGTTAATGGTTGAGGGAGCTTAAAAAGGAAAATTGCGTCTTTAATTAGATGGTTTGGCTGGAGAAGAGCAGCGGCAAAGTCTGTGTGTTGGTTTCGTACAAGGCAATGAGGATCACGGGGATCGATGACCGCCGATATTGGACCCATATTCCCTCCGACGAGTCCAGGTAACTCCGGCGGCTATTTTGCTTTCCTTTTTTTTTTTATTTTTTATACTTCCACCCATGTATTTGTGATAGTGATGGGCTATTGCGATGACAGATTAGGCAAATTACTATGTTGAATTTTGGTTAAGCAGCAGCTTTCAATACCTATGACCTAATGAAGAATGGGGGAAAATAATTGGGTTTGCCGTAGGGCTGTCACCCGGTCGGTTTCGGTTTAACCGAAAACCGAAATCTCGGTTTTCGGTTAAACCGAGACCTGACCTGTCACCACCGGCCACCGACCGACCCTGGCACCTCGGTTATCCGAAAACCGACCGGGCAGTTTCGGTTAAGGCACGGTTAAACCGCCGACACCGAAAAAGGGAAGGGCGGTTCGGTCTGCTGGTCTGACCGACCGAAAACCGAAATAAACCGACCGAAAACCGAAATAAACCGACGCGCCACCATCTCTTCTTCCTTCCCTTACCTCAACAAGACCAACTGCTCAAACAAAACCCCTTGCAGCATCATCACCAAACACCAATCCACCAAAAAGCATTCAACAATCGACATAAATCCACCAAAACCACCATTCCAATCCACCAAAATCATTGGACAATCGACAATTCCACATAAATCCACCAAAATCATCACCAATCCACCAAAATCATTCGACATACATAATTCTGGAGGGGGAAAGGGGGACGAGCTGCTTCAAAATTGGCGATTGAAACTGCTGCTTCCTTCTGGAGGGCGGCGGGGCAACGAGAAGGAGGCCGGCGGGGCGACGTCGAGGTGGAGGCGGCGGGGCGACGAGAAGGAGGGCGGCGGGGCGACGTCGAGGTGGAAGCGGCGGTCGTGACTCGTCGTGAGGGACGGAGGGCTGGGGGTCGGAAGGCGAGGGCTGGGGCTGGGGGTCGGAGGGCGGGGCGACGTCGAGGTGGAGGCGGCGGGGGGTCGGAGGGCTGGGGGTCGCCGGTCGTGAGGGAGGATGGAGGCTGAGCGAAGAGGGTTAGGTCGAAGAGGAATAGAGGATGGAGGCTGCTGGACGAAGAGGCGAAGTCGCGAAGAAGAACGAGCCTAGGGTTTGGTCGTTTTTCCTCTTAGCCAAAACGACGCCGTATCGTCGGTCGGTTAGCGTCGGTTAGCCGGTTAACCGGCTTCGGTTACTCGGCTAACCGGCTAACCCTATTATGTTTCCGACAACCGACCGCTGCATATAAATTTCTGTTTCCGGTTAGCCGTTAACCGGTGGTCAACGGTTAAACCAGCCGGTTAACCGCTAACCGGAAACCGAATTGACACCCCTAGTTTGCCGGTTGTGTCGCTGTTCTTGACCGCAACAAAAGCTGTTAAACTCGTTTCATATAAAATATCTCAATTGGGAAATGATATCTTCCTGGGCCATAGCTTAAGATGTAGATGGGTGGGCACTATTACTGTGTTGCTACTTGCTAGATTCATCACATACTTTGCCCAAGTGGGTTAGATTGTGTAATCATGGTGTTGATGGAATGCTTTTGTGGATTGCTAGATTCCATCACATTCACCTAGTTGAGCCCAATCCATGTCCACCAGAGAAAGGGTAGCTCTCATTTGGGATTTCTAAATTTCCCCGTGCCTTCCCAATTTCTTCGACACAATAATAATGGTTTATGAGTTTATGGCACCAAGGTGATATAGGTTTTTTTTTTTAATAAGGTACTATTTAAGGGATTTGAACCTGGAATCTCCAGGTTCTAGATTAGTGGTATTACCACTTGACCAAACCCTTGTTCGTGTGCATTTGATTCTATTCGGTCTGTTTAAGGGATTTTCGAAACTGAATTTGTATCGCTTTATGTTCGATCCAGTCCGGTATGAATTAAATGTTGATTTGATGTGGAGTAGATCGAATTATTGCATGACCCCTGTATACGTGGTAACTACAACTGAATAATCTCATCTTCACACTAAACCACTAATTGATTCTAGATTCAATAGGCATGGTCAAAGTAGATTTCGATTTAAGTTTCCATAGTGAATTCCTTTTTAACGATCTGGTTCTATTTTTATATCAATTTGGTCCGGATCATTCCCACTTGTAGGGATCAATTTACTCCTAAAACCATTGACCAACAGCCGCCAATTAAATACACTCCAATCCCTTGAAACATGATCAAGTTTCGGATAGAGAGATTTAATTATTCATACTTCCACAATTCCCATTACGTAGGAAGCCAAATATTGCACTCTGCCTCTGCCTTTCAGTTGAAGCATGGAAACTCTAATATCCATATATGCATACTTCAATAATACAAACACCAATCGTCACGAATGCAATATTCTACGATATCTTTTTGCCAACCGTACGTATATAATGTGCACAATATATATATATAATACAGGTTCAAACAGATAGCGTATCTTCAGCAAACGTGGTGGCTGGAAGTGGTTGGGGAGCTGGACGACTTCCACTTCCCCGCTGGCACCTACACCCTCTTCTTCAAGCTCCACCTCGGCAAGCCATCCGCCGCCTCCAAACAGTTCATCGGCGGCCGCCGCGTCAGCAGCTCGGACCAGGTTCACGGCTGGGACAAGAAACCCGTCAGGTTCCAACTGTCCACCTCCAACGGCCGCCAAACCGCCTCGTCGGAGCGCTACCTGGCGGAACAGGGCAGCTGGGCGCACTACCGCGCCGGCGAGTTCACCGTCGACAACCCGGACGTTCCGACCAAGATCAAGTTCTCGATGATGCAGATTGATTGCACGCACACGAAAGGCTGGTTGTGCTTGGATTCCGTCCTGGTTTGTCCTAAGGAATTGGGAGATGGAGTGATGATGAAGCAATTAATATGAGTAGAATTTTGATCAGTCAAATTTGCTATGGAAATGGAGGTTTTTATATGTATGTTACGTATTTGTTTATGTATATATACGCGGCGAGATTATATTCATTGCTATTGTTAGCGAGGCAGAGCTGTGTAACAGAGTAAAAAGAAGAAGAGAAAATACAATATAAAGTGGGTGATGAGGAGGTTTTCTTTTGTCTTCAATTCTTGTCGCCTTCTGTGTAATTTTCTCCTCGTGGAGAAAATGTAGTATTTGTTAATTGAATGGAATCCATTGAAGAACGTTGGCCGATCTTCTTCCCCATGTGCAAGGAAAAGAAGCTGTCTTCTGCTAGTTTCTGACTTTTGATGATTCGGTTTCCACGGAAGAATGTCGGAAGGAACTAGGGATGACAATAAAACCCGAACCCACGGGTACCCACCCGATCCAATCCGGTCAATGCGGGTAAAATTCGTGTTGACGGGTTTTGGGCTGGATTTGGGTTTAAACCCATTCACTATTCACCGGGTTATGTTGGATTTGGGTTTAGATAAACCGACCCATGGGTACCCGCCCACACCCATATAATTAATTTTTCGGTATATTTAATATTCTAAACAACTAATCTTATTTATATTTGTGGAGACATGTCTAATTTTTTCTTTTTAATTGTGTAGAATGCAGTTGATGTTATCGAGTGGAGAGTGAAGAAACTTAATTGAAAGGAAGAAGCTTTCAATTAATCATGTTATTTATAGATAATTTGTGATTTGCTTCAGTTTTCTTGAGTTTTCTAGATTGGCGTTGAACAATTTGTATAGTTAATTTGTGATTTGCTTGAATATTCTAGAATGGTGTTTTATATATGGATAATTTGTATTAAGAGATTGATATTTGATTTTAATTTTGATAGGAACTTGTTATTGTTATTGTAAATTTTTTATGACAAAAACCCGTGGGTACCCATGAACCCGCGGATACACAACAGGTGGGTTGGGTTTGAGTTTTTCAAACCCAGTGGATTTTACCCCGGGTTTTTTTCACGGATAAACCCATAAGTTTGGATTTGGGTGTGGCAAAACCAGACCCAATCCGACCCATTGCCATCCCTAGAAGCAACTCTGGAAAGTAAGGCAGGGGAGGTGGCGGAACTGTACTGAATTGGTGTTTTGGTCCAGGAAGAGCCCAGTGGGCCGTGAATTTGTGGGTGATGGCACTGGTAAACTAATCGATTCTCAACCTCCCCCATTTACCTTCCGTTGGGCCCAGTTTCTACTGGGCTTTCTGTTCGGAGCTATGGCCCATTGAGACGGTTAGCGACTTAGCGAGGCACTTGCTGAGATTTTCCTCGTTGCCAAGGTTGTCAACCCGTGGGTTGACCCGGACCCGGTCGAGCTAGTGGGTCAAGGGTTAATGGGTCACTCGGTTTAGCCCATTTTAGCCCGGAAATATGAAAAGAGTCATTATATTGTACTTTACTTGATAAATTATATCAAATGTCATCTAACATATGAGTAATAACATATAACATTACATCAAAGTAACATGTCGTACTTAGATCCAACATATAGTGAAAATTCACACACGCTTATATAACATCAATATTCAAATGTTCAACTAAGGATTCCAAAGATTGAGTTAGGCGAAAAGAAAAATCGGAAAATAGGCGCATTTCGCAAACTAAAGAAGAAAAAATGACATAATTTGACCTCCAACTCGATACCTTATAGCGGTTGACCCGGCGGGTGCGTACGACCCGTTTTTCTCATCGGGTCAGGGTCAAAGTGGATCAACCCAGGAATCGACCCGCGGGTTGACAACATTGCTCGTTGCACAAGCTAAATAGGGCGGAACTCTGCTACAGAAGTCGGTTTCCGCTTCTTTGCAGTAAGAGCAACAAAAGGGTCTCTTTCAATTGAATTGTTTTAGGCTTTCAATCGAATCGTCTACCGCCGGAAAAAAGTAACAAGATGTAATTTCGTCTTCATTTTGTTCCTTTTTTTACTGGTTTGCTTGTTCGTTCCTTAGGTCAATAGGCTGCTTTTTCACATTCCCATGGTCACCTGATTACTGTTATTGAGATTTGAGAAACAGGGTTTCTTTGATCATGATATTAGAGCAGATCGAAGATGGTTATGGAGAAGATGTAGAGGCTAAGGCTGAAGAAGATGAGAAGATGAAGATGAAGTTGGCTGTAACCTGAAGCGACGCCGTTTCCTTCCTCCGTTATGTAGCAGCCGTTAGTCAATAGTCATTCAGTTAGTGCCACGTGTTTAGGCACAGTAATTTCCTTTTAAATTATCATTTAACTTACCTTCAACTTTTACTGTGGACAATTTCTTTGCTATATAAGAGAACAGAGAAGCACACTGCTCTGAGTTTTCCCCTCCAATTCACGAGCTGCTGGACCTAGCAGCTTCGTTTTCTTCTTTCCTCTCCTTCTACTTCTTATGGTATCAGAGCGGTATTGATCCATTGCTCCGCTTTATAGTCTGCTATGGCGAACAATCCACCTCCACAGACGCCAGCAGGTTCACAAAACTCAGGAATCGTCTACTTCCCGGACTTACGTCGACCAACTTCGCTTCTGCCAGGCGTATCTAGCGAGTCTTTCCCCAACCAACACCGACGATTGTAGACTCACCGGCAATCCATTGCCCCCGCTGCCGGCAGAGTTAGGCGGGGATCGGCGTGTTCCATTTCAGATTCAAGAAAATCGCCCATCAAATGTTCGACGAATTGACGAGCAGAAGGTTTCTACGATGAAGACTCCTTTGCCGGTGGTAGTTTCTTCTGCCTTCATTCCAACCATCTCCCTGCCGCAACTAGAATTCACAGCCTACCGGAAGGTAATTCTCCATCTACTCAGCTTTTGGAGTTTCCCTCTTTCGTCAATGAGTTTAACGAGCTTAGGCAGCAAGGGTCGCTGTCAGAGTATCAAGCACAGTTTGCGAAATTGAAATCACTGATGGCTCGATTTAGTCCTGCATTGGACGAGGAGTTTTTCATTTCGAGGTTTATCAGTGGTTTAGAGGAAGAGCTACGACCAGTTCTGTCCATGTTGCAGCCCTATATTAGAACATTAGCTCAAGCCTACAATCGAGCTCAATGGAAAGAAGATGCCATTGCGACCTGCAAATTACAGCTTGATTTCGTAGGTTCGGAGGAACCAACAAAGACTGTGACTGCGGAATCTTTTCTTTCTCCAAACATGGTTGATGGGAATGGTGGTTTACTTGCTGAAAAAGAATATATTCCTATTGCTACCACTGACTCAACTATAAAAGAACCTGGAGATGAGTCTGCTCATACGGGACTTGCAAAGGCTAATGGGTTGACCGACACTTTTCCAAAAGGAAATGTTTCCTTGGGTTACATGAATTCAAGCTATTACACTGATGCTTCTGTTCGTATTGTGGATAGTCTGCTGGAGACTACTATATCTTCAGCAATGGGAGCAGTTGCCACAGGGGTGGATTTTGTTGTTGGATCATATCTCGACGTTCCTGTCGGGCGGGAAATCCACCTTCCAGCTGATGCTTCAGGTGATGAGGGTGTTCTGACAAGCAGCTTGCTCCCAGTGAGTCCGGTAATTGCAGTGGACATTCCTAGCATAGTTTCTAGTTTTACTGCAATGGGCGATGGATTTGGTGCGACTAAGGCCAACAAAGTTCAAAGCCCTGGACTAGAATCATCTCTCTTAATGGGCTCAGGGATAGTGTCTGCCAACTCGGATAACAGTATGAGTCATTCATCAACAGAAAGAGATCATGGCTGTGAAAAGCAGACGATTGTCGAGAAGATGCCGGAGTTTGATGACATTGATGAGCAAGAAGCAGTTTGTGATAGTGGGCATGAGGACCAAAGCTTTATTGATAAGAATCATATGTCTCCCAAGGGTACTATGCTTCAATTGTTGGAACAGAAATCTGTCAAAGTTCAGGGCAAGCCTGTGGAGCAGAACCATGAATGGTCTGTTGAAGCTCCTCTGTGTATGACCAAAGGAGAGAACGCCAACAGAAGGCAGCATGCGGCTGCTATTGATGATGCTGAGTATAATCACAGGAAGATGGTCAATATCAAAGCTAACCATAAGCCGCAATTACAGGTGGACTTTCAAGCACATGCGGAGAAACATGAATTGGGTGTTAATGATGTTTTTGATAAGGTTGTGCAAAGTGTTGTTTCTTCTTATTCAGAGGCTGTAAGTATGGTGTTTGTGCACAATCAGGGGTATTGGTGGCCTCGAGTCAAGCTTAGACTAAGGGATGTTTGTCTTAACTTCAAGGAACCGTATAAAGACTGTGTTTCCGAGGGCAGACCTGTGGGGGAGTTGTTTAATTGGCATCGCTATGATGAACCATGTGACTAGGGGTTGTATTGCAGCACTATGACTGTCACTTGTCGTGCATTTGATTTGATTTTTATTGGTTGTTGCTGTGTAGACATTGAATCAAGTGGACACGGTCATTGGCTTGATTTTAAAGAGCCATATAAGGAGATTGCAACCGATTTTGCGGCTCGTGCACTTCGAGCTGTTAATTCTGTTGTGTGCTTGAGGACTATGGAAGTGCTGTGTTTAGCAGGCTGGAATGGTTGCAATGGGTGGATTGAGGGAGTTTGGCAACAGCTGTTGCTCTTCCTACTGCAAGAAGTTGTTGAGTTCTAATTCAGATTAATTGTCAGTGTTATAGCCTGCAAGCTTCCAGCCAATGGGTCATCACAGACCTCAACCGTTTACTGTCTTTGTATTGTTTACTGCTGTTGTGTTAGTCTTGTGTTTTACTCGGCTTGAGGACAAGCCTGTTTTCAAGAGGTGGGGATTGTAACGATAGGGATCTGGTTGTAATGGGGTATAATATGGGGATCATTTTGTAATTAGGCTTTCATATAAATAGGCTTGGTTGTACTGAACAAAGGGTATGGAATAACAATTTACACAATTTGCTTCTTCTGTCCTATCTCTTCTCTTCTACTTTCCTTCCCTGTATTCTCCTCTGTTTCTTCTTCCTCCTGTTCTTCCTCTTCTTCTTCAACTTTCTTTCCCTTTCTTACTCTTTCTCTGTAACCAAACAACTCGCCAAGACTATTCTTTCTCCCAGGATGTGACATTGACTGAAGTGGCAGATTGGTAGATATGGCAGGGAGCTCAAACGGCTCCAAGAACAAATGCAAAAGTGTTGAGAAACCGGGCAGCAACCAAAAACAAGAATAGAATGCACAAGACACACGATTTTTACGTGGAAAACCCAAATCGGGAAAAAACCACGGGACCTTTGTCCAAGCCACAACTCCACTAGACTTTGGTGGGATTACAAGTCCTCTCTAGACTAGCTAGAGGATTACAAATACCTCAAGAACACCCTTCTTGGATCAACAATCAACCATAATAGCTCTCACCAACATGGTGGATAACAAGAACAAGAGCAAGACAAAGAGAGGTTGAGAGATACCCAAAAACAGATTCGTACACCTTCTGTCCACCAGTTATTCCCGACGAACTAGACATCAGAATGACGATCCCTTCGGTCAGTCTGAAGCCCAGACAATTTCAAACCCACTGTCCAAATTTCAGGACGATCCAACGGTTCAATCTTCCAGAATTCTCACTTGAACAGGCTGCCCTGCTGCAGAAACGAAAAACTGCAGCTCTTCCTCTCTTCTCTCTTTTTCCTTATCTCTTCTCTTTTCTTGATTCTCTCTCTACAAATGAAAGGTTGTCACCTCTTTTCACTTTTAACTAGACAATAACTCTCTATTTTGAAAATAGATGATCTTCTAGAAACCAACCAAAAACTCAAACTCAAACCGGTTAATCCAACCACCATATGAGTTGGACCAACCCAACAAATCTCCCCCTCCAGCTCATATGGGGGGTAGCACCAAACCTGCTTCATCTTGACAGAAGATATGTTTTCCACTTGGTAGAGACTTAGTCATCATGTCCGAACCATTGTCATCCGTATGCACTTTGTTGAGCTCCAACAACTTCTCTTCCAAAACATCACGAATCCAATGACATCGAACATCTATGTGCTTCGACCTTGAGTGGAAAGTAGGATTCTTGCAAAGATGGATTGCACTTTGACTATCACAATAGAGCACATACCTCTCTTGCTTGATGCCCAACTCTTGAAGAAACTTCTTCAACCATAGCATGTCTTTGCAAGCTTCTGTCACAGCTATGTACTCGGCTTCTGTTGTTGATAATGCAACACATTTTTGCAGTTTAGATTGCCATGAAATTGCAGCACCTGAAAAAGTCATCATGTATCCAGAAGTCGACTTTCTAGAGTCCACATCACCTGCCATGTTAGCATCAGTATATCCATCAAGTATGGTCTTGCCATTACCAAAGCATAGACACACTCTAGAAGTACATCTCAAGTAGCGAAGAATCCACTTCACTGCTGTCCAATGTTCTTTCCCCGGATTGGAAAGAAACCGACTGACAATCCCAACTGCATGAGCAATATCCGGTCTTGTGCAAACCATAGCATACATCAAGCTCCCAACAGCTGATGCATAAGGCACATTCTTCATTGCTTCTTTCTCTTCCTCACTTGCAGGACAATGCTTCGAACTCAATATGAAATGTCCTCCAAGTGGAGTACTAACCGCCTTAGCCTTGCTCATGTTGAACCGCTCAAGAACTCTTTCAATATACCTTTCTTGAGACAACCAAATTTTTTCATTCCTCCGATCCCTAGAGATTCTCATCCCTAGAATTTGTTTCGCCGGTCCTAGGTCCTTCATGGCAAAGGATTTACTCAACTCCTTTTTCAATCTATCAATCTCTCCAACATTCCGACCCACGATCAACATGTCATCCACGTAAAGCAAGAGAATGATGAAATCATTTTCAGCAAAGTATTTCACAAACACACAATGATCGGAGGTAGTTCTTGCATACCCGCGGTTGACCATGAATGAGTCAAATTTCTTGTACCATTGCCTTGGTGCTTGCTTCAACCCATATAGGCTCTTTCTTAATCTGCATACAAGATCTTCTTTGCCCTTAACCTCGAACCCTTCCGGCTGATCCATGTATATCTCTTCCTCTAAATCACCATGAAGAAACGTCGTCTTCACATCGAGTTGTTCAACTTCTAAGTCCAAACTTGCAGCCAACCCAAGCACAACTCGGATAGAGGACATCTTCACCACGGGAGAGAAAATTTCTTCAAAGTCAACACCTTTCTTTTGGTTGAAACCCTTCACAACTAGTCGCGCCCTAAACCGAGGCTTTGAACTAGTTTCCTCCGTCTTTAACTTGTAGACCCACTTGTTCTTAAGTGATCTTTTTCCTTTGGGTAGTTTCACCAAATCATAGGTGTGATTCTCTTGCAAAGACTTCATCTCTTCTTGCATTGCTTTGTTCCACTCCTCCTTGTCTTAATGAGACATGGCTTCTTGACAATATTCGGGTTCTCCCCCGTCAGTCAACAATAGGTACTCATGAGGGGAGTACCAAGTGGAAGCTTTGTGATGACTCGGTATTTGCACATGTTTTCCCCTTTGTTTCTTGATTGTTTCAGCTTGAATTATCATGTCTTTGGCCTATTTTATGCTAGGTTGTGTTCCTTTGTCACATTTCAGGTCCTAGCACATAAAGTGAAGCATAGGCGCAAGTTTCAAGTCAATCAGAGATCAATTGACGATTCGGGAGAAGAAACTCGGGTATGACCTGAAGAAAAATGGATTTCTACCTCACTTTATGGACAAAGAATCATGCAAGCTTGTCATGAAAAGAAAGAGGACGAGACTACGAGCGTCTGGGATCAAACGGCGACTGATTCGGAGTTTGGACGAGGGAGAAACGAAGCATTAAATAGAGGTTGAGCAAGCCACACGGCCACAACCCACACGGCCGTGCAAGGGGCACTTTTGCCCGTGTGGAATTCACCGAGCATTCACACGGGCAGCTGGGAAAGCCACACGGCCGTGTGGCCTGGCCGTGTGAGTCGGGAATTGATGTTTAAAACCCGATTTTCAGCAAAAGGAAAGGGGGAGAGCTGGGTTTTGGATCCCAAACACCCAAGGGACGAACCCTAGAGAGAGAGCGACTTGGGAACATTCTTGGAGCTATTTTGGAGGATTTCTTCGCCATTGGAGCTCAGGAATCAAGCTTAGAGATGGAGATTGAAGATCTAGATCAGATTTCTGCAGTCTCTCTCTTCTCTATGGAGTAACTTCCCTTCACTTAGGTTTTGAGGAACCCTAGTTCCATGAGTTAGGATCTTTCTTGTATGAAGTTTTGGATGCTATATTGTTTGATTATAATCGATTGAGGCATGATTTATTGAGTCAATTGGATCTTGATCAAATTCTCTTGATTTCTGCTTTAACCTATGATAGATAGAATCTGATTAGGTTAAGAGAGTTTCCTTGATTGATAGTAGTGAATTGGTTGTGCGAGAGTCAATCAATTCACTGCTTTGTACTGGAATTCATTCCAGTAGTGGAGATCTGTGTGAATCGCCTTAGCAGTCTATCCCGGTGAAGGCTAGTCGCCTGCCGGGTATTCTGTCTGAGAGGGCTTGGTCAGCTTAAGAGATTCCAAGCTAATTTAGGATCTTCCGCAGTTTAATCAACAGTAGATCAACCAAAGGTAATTGCAACTTGGACCTAATTGAGGAGCTAGGGGGAATCATACCTAAGTGAGTTCCCAACTTGTAATTAGTAGAGTAGTCAGTAGAGTAGTTTATCAATCAATTCTTAATCTAGTTTGCTAGATAATGAACTGAAGCTGAGTAATAGTAACTCTAGAGACCCGTGGATTCGATATTTATTACTTGTGCCCCTATACTGCAGTCCCTTTCATTGGTTACACTTGGCCATTGTTAGGTGTTGTGTTTTAGCGAGTCAAGTTTTTGGCGCCGTTGCCGGGGACTTTCTAGATTATTAGGAAAGGCAGAAGTTTGTTACTTTAGCGTTTTTCTTTTGTTTTCCGCCCTTGCTTTTCACTTGGGTGTTTTTTGTTTTTGTTGGTGCAGATCTGAATCATGGACCCTCATGGCTTCTCCAATCATTGGGGGTATCCACCACCATCCGAGTGGTATTACCCCGAGACTCCATGGAGTAACCAAGGAGGAGAAGACTATGGAGTCGGGTTCCAGTACCAACCCCCTTTCTACGGAGAACAATCAGACCCCTGGGCATATCAAGAACAACCTCCTTATCGAGAAGAATTTCTCCCACAACCAGAGGGGCCATTGGAGCTGGAGTTACCCATGGCGGCCTTCACGGGCCATTCTGCAGAGCCATGCTACACTCCATAGCCAGATCCAAACTATGAATTGAGGCTTCTCATGGAGCAGTTTGCTCGAGACTGTGAGAGATCATGCTCTAGGATGGATCATTGTGTCCAGGCCTATCGTGAAACAGAGGAGATCCTCCTGAGTCTTAAAAAGAGCGTCGATGATCTTGAGCAATCTTGTGCACAACCTGCTCTAGATCACCCTTATGTTACCATGCTAGAAGAGGAGGAGGAAGAAGAAGGCTACAAGGACATTGTGGAGCACACTGAAGCTGTCACGGAGAGCTCTCGTGATGATCATGATCAGGAATGTCCTATCATAGCCGACCACACCTTCCCACATCCCACACCGAGCTTTGAAGAGGCGGGCATGAGTGAGGAGATGCAAGAAGATCTCATGAAAGAAATTGCTTGGCAACTTGCTCTCCAATCCGTGCTAGAAGAAGAAGAGCAAGAAAGGGTGCAGAAAGAAGTTGTGGAGGATGACGAAAGTGAAGCAGGAGGAGTTCTTGATCATTTCACAGGGGTGATACCACATGTAGAAGAAAGGGAGGTTGAAGAAGAAATTGGCGTCCAGGCTGAGGACGGAGTTAAGGTGGAAGAGGCATGCACCGGCCATGAGTTACATGTGATATCTCCACCAAACTTCGAGGAGCTGCTTGGCAAGGACCCATTTGCAGTGTCTCTTTGCCAGACCAAGGCCACATCGACATCGGTCCCTCTTGGTGGACGCGATGGTGGCCAATCGATGTTGTCTTATCTGGTTTGGGGCAATGAGACGAGAGAAGAGAAGAAGAGGTCTCGAGGGTGGAGACTTCATCTGCATCAAGTGCACGAGCCTTCATCACCTGCCACACCACCTGCTTGTGACTTGAGACTCCACCTCATAGATGAGAACCTCAACTTCAAGGAGGTTCTAGCATGGACCGAAACTTAGGAGCCATCGTCCGGCTCACGACGTGAAAGAAGCGCTTGTTGGGAGGCAACCCAACCAGTCGATTTGCATTTCTTTCTCTATTTATCCTCGGTTGAGTCAGTTTTGTTATTTGATTTTAGAGTCAATAACTCAACCTTTGTGAGATTTTGTGTGGTGTTTGTGTTCTGATTACTCTCTCTTCCTGGAATGCACCGCCTGACCCGTACATCATCATTCACCCTTGATCTGGTAACTTCGTTCTACCCTCCTTATCTTTCCTCCATTGAGGACAATGTCGTGCTTAAGTGTGGGGGGGGGGGGTGTTCGATTATGTATGCGAGTGAATGTTTGGCTGTTTGTGTGCTTGGAGCCTAGTCCACTGTCCAAATTTCGATTTGAGGGCTCCAAGTACGTGTTTCCATGCAAATTGCCTGCTCAGTATGCTTTGAATTGACAGACTCTATAGTAATGTGCAACCTGGGGAGGTAGTGTAGCACTATGGAGGATGTTGAAGTATAAGATTTTTCCTATCTAGCTCTTTGCTGTGCCAGTTGATTTTGTGAATGAGTAGAGCTAAGACCATTGAATTCATGTGGTAATGTGGACTCTGTTTGGATTGTGTTATGGACTAGTGTATCGAACAGGGTGCTCATGTGGAAAATGAAAAGCAGTTGGTCCTCCATGTCGAAATCATTAAAATCTTAAACATGGGGTAAGCCCGACATGTGTGGCACTGTTCATTGCACAAAATCGGGTTTTGGAAGAGATTTTAGTGATCCTTAGTGGGGTACTCCTACAAGGTGAAGCTAAGCTGTCTCTAGTACAAGTAAAACTTCCACCCGTTGAGCGGTTTGCCTACTTGAGGATGTGTTTTTAAGGGCACGGATAGAGCTTCCGACCCCCCTTAATTTCATTGACCCTCCACACGAGTTGAGGAAAAGGAGTTAAAAGAAGTACTCTGGCGAGCGCCAGATGTACAGAAATTGCTCTTGCTCGACTAATAAGGGTCGACCGTGCAAAAGACTGCAGTTGGAACCCCACCAAATGAAAGAAAAAAAAAAAGAGAAGAAATGTAAATGAAAGTGAGAAAAAGGGGTTCCAACGGTGAATGGAAGTGAAAGAGCACCCCGGTACAACGAGTCCTTGGTTGTGAATGGTGTGAGTCCCTTTATCCATGAACTGACTGTCTTACTTCTATTTTTTCTCATGATCCTGGCTTGAGTCTAGTACTCGAATTGAGAGAGATAGGGAACGTCTTAGAAGACCAGTTGACCTCGTAAGCTGCTATATGATCTAGGAAATCCTCTACCGACGATCCGGGTTGTATGTTGCTAAAGAGCTCTAGAGAGCTGCATTGGTTTGAGTTAGGTTTGCTTGATGACTCGGTATTTGCACATGTTTTCCCCTTTGTTTCTTGATTGTTTCAGCTTGAATTATCGTGTCTTTGGCCTATTTTATGCTAGGTTGTGTTCCTTTGTCACATTTCAGGTCCTAGCACATAAAGTGAAGCATAGGCGCAAGTTTCAAGTCAATCAGAGATCAATTGACGATTCGGGAGAAGAAACTCGGGTATGACCTGAAGAAGAATGGATTTCTACCTCACTTTATGGACAAAGAATCATGCAAGCTTGTCATGAAAAGAAAGAGGACGAGACTACGAGCATCTGGGATCAAACGGCGACTGATTCGGAGTCTGGACGAGGGAGAAACGAAGCATTAAACAGAGGCTGAGCAAGCCACACGGGCACAACCCACACGGCCGTGCAAGGGGCACTTTTGCCCGTGTGGAATTCACCGAGCCTTCACACGGGCAGCTGAGAAAGCCACACGGCCGTGTGGCCTGGCCGTGTGAGTCGGGAATTGATGTTTAAAACCCGATTTTCAGCAAAAGGAAAGGGGGAGAGCTGGGTTTTGGATCCCAAACACCCAAGGGACGAACCCTAGAGAGAGAGAGAGCGACTTGGGAACATTCTTGGAGCTATTTTGGAGGATTTCTTTGCCATTGGAGCTCAGGAATCAAGCTTGGAGATGGAGATTGAAGATCTAGATCAGATTTCTGCAGTCTCTCTCTTCTCTATGGAGTAACTTCCCTTCACTTAGGTTTTGAGGAACCCTAGTTCCATGAGTTAGGATCTTTCTTGTATGAATTTTTGGATGCTATATTGTTTGATTATAATCGATTGAGGCATGATTTATTGAGTCAATTGGATCTTGATCAAATTCTCTTGATTTCTGCTTTAACCTATGATAAATAGAATCTGATTAGGTTAAGAGAGCTTCCTTGATTGATAGTAGTGAATTGATTGTGCGAGAGTCAATCAATTCACTGCTTTGTACTGGAATTTCCAGTAGTGAAGATCTGTGTGAATCGCCTTAGCAGTCTATCCCGGTGAAGGCTAGTCGCCTGCCGGGTATTCTGTCTGAGAGGGCTTGGTCAGCTTAAGAGATTCCAAGCTAATTTAGGATCTTCCGCAGTTTAATCAACAGTAGATCAACCAAAGGTAATTGCAACTTGGACCTAATTGAGGAGCTAGGGGGAATCATACCTAAGTGAGTTCCCAACTTGTAATTAGTAGAGTAGTCAGTAGAGTAGTTTATCAATCAATTCTTAATCTAGTTTGCTAGATAATGAACTGAAGCTGAGTAATAGTAACTCTAGAGACCCGTGGATTCGATATTTATTATTTGTGCCACTATACTGCAGTCCCTTTCATTGGTTACACTTGGCCATTGTTAGGTGTCGTGTTTTAGCGAGTCACTTTGCGATCTCTTGTTGACTTTCTTAGTTCGGATAGAGGTTGCTCTTCTTCAACTTGTTCTTCTTGCTCCAATTGCTCTTCTCCTTGCACTTCTTGATCTAGTGCACCTTGGGGCTCATTATGCACTACTTCCTCAACATTTTCATGCATTTGGGATGGAGATATAGACTCCAAATTAACTGGACCAGCTGCTGTATTTTTCTTCTTTTCACCCCTTTCGATGTCTTCATTTGTCTCATCTTCAAGAAAAATCACATCCCGGCTCCTAACAATTTTCCTTGCAATTGGATCCCATAATCGGTATCCAAACTCTTCACGCCCATAGCCCATGAATATACATGGCTTTGCTTTGTCATCAAGCTTTGCTCTCTCATCTTTTGGAACATGAACATAAGCTTTGCAACCAAACACTCGCACGTGTTCATATGAGACTTCCTTTCCGGTCCATACTCGTTGAGGCACGTCACCCTCCAAAGGGACCGATGGCGAAAGGTTGATTAGATCAACGGCTGTCCGCATTGCTTCTCCCTTAGAATATTCCTCAGAATAACTGATTAATAATTAATTATTAATAATTAATTTCGTTCGGAATTTCTCTAAAAAATATGTATATAGTGTCAAGTGATCCATCCATCCATCCAAGTGGGTCACCCCAAGGGGCATGCTCTTAGGAGAGAGGCTCCTATCTTTATACTCATTTCACCAAGTAAAACTACCAATGTGGTAGTTTTTCCACTTGAGACTCTATAGCTTTCAAAACTATTCATACACATTTCCAACGATTTTCTGTCCCACCGCTCCAACTCTGCACCTGTAGAGAGCATTGCGATCGACTTCCCCTGGGAATGCCACGGATGTTCTGCCGTCAGCAGCTTCAGCACTTGTCCATCAGTGGGTACTTCACGTTCGAATTGGGATGGATTGCTGCTTCCATCGCTCGCCATGGTCACCACAAATCTCTCGAGGCTCTCAGGTTGGAGGGAATTTTTCTTGGAAGCTGTGGTGAGTTTGCTTTGGGCTTCGAATTGCTTCAAACACTGGAGCTGCGTGGTTGCCATTTGTCCCCAGGCAATGATCCTTTTGCCAATCTCCCTTGTTTGAGCTGCCTCAAGATAATCGAATGCCCGGCATCTAGTATGCTGAAAATATCTGGATATCGGCTGCTAGACCTCGAGATTAAGAGCCTGGACTGCCTCTCTCGTGGCTACGAAGTTGTGGGCTCCGAAGCTGAAATCTTTTCGATTTCGAGGTCATTTAGCAGAGCTGGTGAAGCTGAACATTCGTGCTCTGGATTATTCGCGAATGTCGACCTTCTGTGGTAGATCCGTCGGGACTACAACAGCACCATGACGACGGAATGGATGAATCGTGCATATGTGAAGTTGTTGGGCGAGCTGCATCATGCAGAGTCTCTCTACCTACGTTTTGACAAGGTCCTGTGTCTTGATATCCCATCATCATACACCACTCCTTGGTTGGTTCGTGCAAGAATACTGATTTGTGGTCCGTAATTGGTGTCTTTTTGGATTGGAATTTGATATATATTGCGTTGCTTTTACAATTTGTTGAAGGTTGGGAAGCACTGGGGACAAGATCAATTTCCTCTCAACAACATTGACTCATTAATGGAGGCTGGAGTCACTCCTTTTGTTCGATTGAAGACCGTAAGAGTGGAGTACCAACCAACAAGAGCCGCCAGACACAGCTTATCAAGCTTTTAATTGCTTTTTTGAAGAGGTAGTAGTAATGCAGAACGAAAGTACATCGAGTTTGAAAAGAGAATCGACCAAGTCGCACCTTATGATGGGACATGGTGTGCAAATTTCTTGTAGTAGATGTTATAATCCAGCCTTCCAATCGGATATGATCCTTAATTACAGGTACATGGTGCAATCTTTTCAACCTAATACATTACAGGAAGTTGTTAGGATGTTGGAAATAAAATATTGCTACTAGCACAAACGTTTTTTTTAACAAATACATCCATAAAGGTAGTAGTCAAGAGTCATACAAAGTACAAAAGTAAACCAGGTAGTACGACTGTTGTCGAACTACTTATGAGAGGGCCGTTAGTGCCACAAAAGGGCAGCCCTATAAGTAGCTAAACCTGCAAAATGGACAAACACAGACTAGAAAAGAGCCGAAATTTCACAAACAAGAATAACCATGATCTCGAGCAATCATCTTCTCCATCTCAAGATATTAGTCTTCAAAGATTCAGGTCACCGGTTGACAGATTACTGAGATTGTCACAGGTCCCCTTTCACCTTGGCTGGGAATCGACCAAGAAGTTCCCTGCAAAATGAACAAAATAATAGCCCAACAAGGCAAGGTCAAAGAGCCGGGGAAGGCCAAGCAGGCCCAAGAGTCAAAAGCAGCAGGGGCTAGAGATCATTAGTGCTTTTTGCACCCACTTAGGGCTGCAAATGAGCCGAGCTACTCGCGAGCGGCTCGACGTTCGACTTGAGAAAAGCTCTTTCGAAACTCGGCTTGTTAATAAACGAGCCGAACATGAGCTAAGCTTTATTCAACTCGTGAAACTCGCGAGCTAGCTCGACTCGGTGGCTTGTTGAGCTAAGCTCGTGAGTTGGCTCGTTTAGAGCTCATGATATGTCTCAACATGTGGCTAGAGAGCCAACTCGATTACCGACTTATGGACGAATCAATCTATATCTTATGATTTTAATTCATATGGTTGTTAAATTATATATCTCGTCATATATAAAGTTTTAACACGTTGAGTATGTGAGCAAATATATATTATTTCTATTTTTTTAAAAAATTATGTATCATAGATTGCTTCGATACTATGAAATAATATAATTTAGAGTAGTTAAAATTTATTAATTAAATAATATATGGTACCAACAAAGTATAATATGATATTAGCTAAAAAAATAAATCATATGTATCATGATATACTAAAAGAAGTACCAAATAAAAGTCAAGATTTAGTAAACAAGCTAGCTCGAACCGAGCTTAAACTGGGGTAAAACTCGACTCGACTCATTTGCAGCCCTCATTAAAATTAAAACCAAGTGGAGGCATAAGCATGTCAAAGTCTCGACTAAAGAATTAAAAACGAAACTCTTATCCACCAAAAAGAGGTACACTGACCAACACTAACGATAAACATCCACTGAAGCAAAGATTAATAATATTAAGGATACGTTAAGAGTTATCAGTTGATCAGACCCAAGTCTACCGCCTCAAGCCACAGAAGAGTTTAGTTCCTGAAGTTTTTTGCCACACAACACGTGTGCTGGAGTGGGATAAGAACCAAGCCACGTGGCATCCCAACCCCTCTGCTGTTTCCGCTAAGCTCGAAAAGATAGAGCCAACCGCACCGCCGCGCTGTCGCCGTCTGTCCAAGATCGCACAATGAACGGAGAAGCATAGAAACAAATCCTGCTCTCAGAAACCCAAACACAGAAAAAACAAGCCCCAAAACAAGACACTAATGGCCAAATTGAACGCAGAAGCC
Organism: Linum tenue; assembly: GCA_946122785.1. NCBI lineage: Eukaryota > Viridiplantae > Streptophyta > Magnoliopsida > Malpighiales > Linaceae > Linum > Linum tenue. Next base: position 49,600,741 of record CAMGYJ010000004.1, on the reverse strand, counting down.
CGGTAACTAGCAAAGCAAAATGAGAGGCCGCAGGCCAAGAGCGAACACCACCACGCTAACGTCGACAAAAAAATCGAGATGACCAAAACAAAGCATGCAAGACGGCAGAGTATGGAAAACATCACCCAGAATGAAAACAAATCAAAAGCTAAGCAAAATTCAGAACTCAAATCAACCAAACCAACTCCAAAATTAAGCATGCATTCAAAAACAGTAGAATAAGAAGTGCAAGAAGAAAGGATTGAATCGGTCAAATCGGAGCAGCGGAAACGAAATCCAAAACCATGCGTTCATCCTTTTGGACCCTTCAATTCAAGTTCTTGGAAGCTCCTTGGAAGAGAAAAGTTTTAGAGACCCCTTGCACTTTATTCCTCGTGAAATCAATCCCCCGCCGCCTCAGCAGCTCGATGGAGTCCGGCGCGTGGGAGTCACGCTCCACGTCGAAGTCCCTGATATTGAACTCCCAGGTGAACCTCTGCGTCGCTCCGGTGCCCAGATCCGGTAGGTTGCCGTCGGAATCGGAGAGGGTGAGGCCGACCTGGATGAGATTGAGCGCGTCGACGTTGGATTTCAGGAGCTTGTAGTGTGGTCCGAGGGGTTTTGGTGAACAGAACAGACTGTTTCAGTCAACGCGAAGATTTATGCCTACTAGCACAAACGTTTATGTGGAGAATATAAAAGAGACATGTTACATTTGTAGACTCCATTATTCCAAAGTCTTAGGACGAATGTGGAAAAAAAGAACAATACAACAATTACTGACAAGAACTAAACCAAATAGATGAGGTCATCAAGATTCGAAAAGAAGATCTCTCCATCACATAAGGTTTTGATATGTGACGGTTTTAATATAATGTCAAGAACTAATTGATCCCAATAATTTAAATTATTGAAAGATATTCAATAATAAATCATATGCCGTTTAGTTTAATAACTACATGAATATATTTTTTATTAGATATGACGACTTGGGAGTTGGGTGTGAAACTTTGGAAGGACTAGAAGTACAAAGGAGAGTAGTGGAGTTAGTGGAATTGGATTGAAGTGGACTTCTTGGTCCAAGAAGAGTCCAGTAGGCAGTTGGTCATGGCGCCAGTGTCAGCATGACGACGGAGATGGTTTCGATATCACTTCATAGCTTTATACAAATTAAGCGATCTTATCCTCTGCCAAGAAGGATAGCTTGCCTCTCTTCTCTGTCCTCCCACCAAAGTTGTCAAACTTGTATAGTTGTATTTAGGGGTGGCTATACGGTCCGGTCCGGTTAAATTGGCCCAAATTGATCCGGTCCAGTCCAGTTTTTTTGAAAATATAAGGACCGAAGATTGGATTGGATACAGTCCGGTCTTGATCCGGTCCGGTCTTGACCCTGTCCGGTCCCAATTCGGTCTTGATTTTATATTGAGATTGTGGGAATTTGAGTGGCCTAAGGCCTAAAAGGGTGAGGAGTTGGTTAAGTTTTGTACTAAGTGCAAAGGTTTGTGACCATTTATGCAAATTACCCTTAAGTTTTGGGTGTTGAGCTTTCTTATCCGGTCTTTATCCGGTTTTTTACCTCAAATCTAAACCCAAAGATTGGATTGGATTGTTTACGATCCGGTCCCGGTCCGGTCTCGGTCCGGGTTATACGGTCCGGTTTCGGGTTTTTCATCCGGTCCCGGTCCAAATAGCCAGCCCTAGTTGTATTCGGTCGGTTGGTTCAACTAAATCTGGCCAAAACCAATCATATAAACTGTTGGAATCATAGTTGTCATTTTTTGGCATGTCAGCTGATGAAGCTGGTTCCACTGATACCGGTCAGGAAATCGGTATGAACACCACTGGTATGACGGGCATGATCGATTTAAGATTTTTAAGTAAAATGACATTGTTTTAGTGAATGTATTTAATTAAAAAAAATTATAATTTATTTTATAAATTTAAAAGTTAAAAATTGGTGTTATTTGTTGAATTCAAGTATGAGTTTACTTATTCGCGTTAAATATTGTATTTAAATAATGATGTTAATGGTTATTCATGTTTTTCTTATTTTGTTAGAGCGGTATGAATCGGCACAAGTTGGTTGTACCATCGGTAGAACTATTTCACTTGCTAAATCGGCACAACGGTATAAACAGGTTTGACAACCTTGGTTGGAATACACTTTGGTTGGACGGTTCTGGAAAAACTCAAAACAGGATTAAGTCAGTCAAAAGTGGATTTGAAGATGAGGATTGATAATTTTGTAATATATATTTCTTTGAAGAAATAATTTGGTAATGTATAAGTATAGATTAGAGAGTTTGTTTTATAATATATTAAATATATGCATAATCTAGTTGGTATTAGCTTTTTCTCACATATTATGTTAGAACCAACTTGAACTAGTTAAACTCGATTCCACCATCAAATCTCAAACCACTTTTTTTGGCACCACTTATCTTTTATTGGGCCCTGTTTCCACTGGGCTTTCTGTTCGGACTGAGGGCCCATTTTGCATTTCTCTCTTCCGGTCTACTCGTTACATAATTGGAGGTAGGGATGGTAATCGGTAATTCGGTATACCGTTTAGAGTCGGCATCGGTATTAAGCAGACAGAAAATGGTATTGGTAATACCGAATAATAAAGGGTATATACCGATGGGGAAACGGTATACCGTAATACCGGATGTAACAACAAGAATAATTTATATGCTTTATTCTAGGGGAAAAGGGCAGCGGATTGTCCCCCCCCCCCCCCCCCCCCCTCCCCCAAGTTGCCAACCCTAATTTTCCAGGAGCATTCACGCCGTCGAGCTTCCTCTTCTCTTCTGTCCCGAGCGAGTCGTCTCCGTCTTCCTTTTCTCTTCAGCACCAGCCACCACCAGATCGGAGAGGTATCGTCGTTGCTTGAAGCCTCACCACAGTGCTTCAGCCGACGTCGAGTAATCGTCGAGTTTGAGGGTAGAGAAGTGGAATATGGACGACTGACGAGGACGATTGGTGGTGCGGACGAGTCTGATTGACGAGGACGACTGACGGGCGACGGCACAGGCGATTTCGACGGGGACGGTTCTTCCCAATTCCGGCGCGTTCGTTTCAGGGTGGCGGTAGAGTTTCTGAAAGGCCTGGACGACGGGGCTTGCAATCGTCCCTCGCTGCGACCCTCACCCTGCGACATTGAATTTTGCAGGTGAGTCAAGTTGAAGTAAGTATGTAGGGATCCATTTAGTTAGTTATTTGTGCTAGTCGAATGAAGGAATTACAAATTAAGTAACATTCTAAAAAATAAAAGGTGAAAAACTGCCCAAAATAGCCCATTCAGTATCGGTTTGTAATTGGTTTATTGGCTCTCCATCACGTGGGCGTTCCTTTGCTGTCGAGTTTCGATATACTAGTTACCGATTATCCGGTATACCGACTCAAAAGCTGTATCGATATTTGGTGGTCACAATTTCACTTCTCGGTATATGAATACGATAATTGGTAACCAGTATATCGAACACCGACCGATTCCCACCCTAATTGGAGGTTCCACCTGTTGGAAGTTGGAACAAGCAAATAACATACCCCACTATACATACATTAACATAACAACCTTCCTAGTTGCTTTTACCTTTAATTATGGCATGCAACGTGGCCATTCTCAACCATAATTATGCTCACCATTACACGTACGTACCCAAACCCAGCCAAGCCCATAACTATACGTTAGTACTTCACTAAAGCCATGATACAATCTCATAAAAGTTCCATCTTTCGTGTACTTACAGAGCCGTTTTTTTGTTGTTGTTACTTGTTATGAAACCTAAGGGTGAACAAATCCACCTGTATATCGAACACTCGTCCAATTCGACCCAACCCATCCATATTTATCGCTAAAAAGAAGGTTTTTGGTTGAGTGAGAGTTTTATTTTGTACAATCCGCCTCTTTTGGGTTGGATTTGGATTTTGGATTACACAACCTATAGAATCTGACCCAACCCGTGTTCCAACTATTGGTAGGAGTTCATATCCAAAAATTATTTATGTCGTATATAGCCATACTTATAAGAAAATTAAGATATTTCGCCATGTTTTTCTTTCATGGTCTCCCTAATCTAATGCATTTTTTGGCTTAAAAGTTTAGACATAGATTTAATATAGCTACGATTCACGTAATCCTTTTTCTTGTGTACAATTTTAATAGAATAACATATTATGAGTGCATTCGTTTATAACCTTTTTAGCCTATTTCAACAAATATCATGAAAAAAACTAGACATATGTTGAAGTAAATCACATTTTATTAAAATTCAAACAACATTTGTGAATTTTGATACCTTTCACCTCGGTTTATTCATTAGAAATTTTAATCGGGGTGATTAAAATGGCTAAACCTAGACCACCCGACCCATGTACACCCCTAATGAAACCACTTCTACATGGCTAGGATACGGTCAGTAACCCCTGGTTACTGACCAATGAGTAACCAAATCTCAGACATCAAATTTAAGTGGACCCAAAAAATTCAGATCTAAGGATGGAGAATTAAATGCATTTTATTTTCCCTAGTTTTCTTAATCAATTCTTATCTTTTTGTTCTAACTCGGATTATAATTTTTTTGCACAGATGGAACGAGTTCGTTGTGCTCTACAAAATGAGATCAATTTTCAATATTTTGTGAGTAATTTTTTTTTCATACCTCTCGTTACCAACTCCATACCATATGATAACTCCTTCGTTTTTAAGTTGTTTTTGAAAACATTTGCGCATAAGGAATGAGTTCATCATGATCTATTTGGATCTACAAATGTCTGGGTGAAAAAAATACAGGACCAAAAATTACCATACTTTACCACCCTGGTATGGAGGTGGTAACTTATGGTAAACAATGATGAAAGTCATAAATGACAGTTAGTATACTTCTACTATCATGTATTCAACCTTTCTACAGTCTTGGTATGTTCATACCATCATGGTACACTTTCTTACTATATGGTATGCTCCTATTAAATATCATATGGTATTGACTCGTAAAAAATGCCTCAAATGTTTTTGTTCTAAAAATATATCAAAGTGGATATCATTTTAAAGAGCACAATTAATCTAATTTATCTGTGCAAAAAATTTTAAATTTTTTACTTAAAATGATAGAGAAATCGTCCGTTAAAGATTAAATGGAAAAAGATAAAAGGTTTTCTCATGAGAGAGAGGGATGCTGATGTCACACTGATGTGAACAGATTACTCATGATTACTGACCCTGTGGTTACTGACTTGATCCGCTCCCATTCTACAGGGCATTTTGACACCATGAATCCATGCTCTCTTGTATTGACAGACTCGATCAGTTCAAATAGACTTGTACTCCGTTATAAAAATTCGGATGAAAACCCATGAAATGAAAGAAACAACCAAGGAGGTGAAAGAGAGCGTGAAGTATCAATTATCTATAAGAAATTTATGTGTTTCATTTGTATACACTAACAACTTTGTAAGAAAAACATTATAGCAGGGAGCACTTCTACTATGCTATAAAGCATTTGTGCTTTAATGTACAACTTAAATTTGTACTATAACGTTAAATGTATAAGTTTAGGTTGTACCATAAAAGAATTTATACCTTTATGTTATGATACAACTTTGCAACTTAAAGTTGTACCATCACATAAATGTACAAGTTCAAGTTGTACCATAAAAGAATTTGTACAAAAAACTGTAGGTGCAACCTGAAATTGTATCATAACGTTAACAGTACAACTTCAAATTGCACCGTAAATGCATAAAGCTATAACACCAATGCTATATAGTATTGTAAAATTTCTCTATATTAGGAGGTTTCTGTTGGAAACTCGACAGATGGATTGGGTTAGGGCTCGGTCCTATTTGTATATTTGAGTATTTCATTATTAATTTTTAGTTTGTTATTTGTGGACAACCCTATTTAAAGGGTGAGAATTGTTATTTCCCAATAATGGAAAAACATATTTAAAATTCCTAATCTTCTCAATCTTCCTTCTCTCAACTATATACTCTCCTGTTCTTTCCCAATTCTTCTCATTGTTCAACCCTATATTCTTCTCTCAATTTCTCCCAATTCTCTATCGTTCTTATAATGGTATCAGAGCCTAGTTGTGAATGTGAGTTCATCACAACTCTGAACTAGGGAATAGGAGCAACAACCATAGAAAAAAATGCGCAAAGTCATGGAAGCACTGGAAAGATCGACGACGCGGTGGAGGGCGGCATGTGGCATGCCCGTCAAGTGGACCATCGCGACATAGGAGGCAACGACGATGGTGGAGCACCCGATGGAGGCCGCATCGTTAACCGCGCTCGCCAGAGGAAGACGCACGACTAAAGACATCGTCGAGCATCGAGACGGCATAATTTCAGAAGGGTCCTAGCCAGGATTGTAGGACCGACGGGGATGAGGTTCCTAGCGTTGGCTGTGGGGTCCCTCGATCGTGCTCGTGGACAGCAAGGTGTCGGTTAAATTCGTGGGACAGGATTTCTCCAGTGCGCTCAGAGTGGCGGCGCGACAAGTAAAATCATTCACAGTTAAGGAGACAAACGACATTGCCCTGGAGTGCGACTAGAAGTACTCAGCTTTCCCCCTCCAGATTCAAGGCCTAGAGGTAACAACGTATTTGTTTTCATTGCAATTGCAAGGTTTTGATGTGATATTATTAGGCTTGCCATTGTTGAAGAGTCTGGGTCTGGTCATCAGTGATTGGACAAAAATGAGTATGAAGTTGAAAGTGGAATGATAAAGAGTGGGAATTACAAGTCATGACCACCGGTTCCGGGCCACGAACCAATTAGCTGGGGAGGATCAGCAGCTAACAGAAGGAGTCTAGATTGCAGTGACCTACTAGCTTATAGCAACATGAAGGGGTCGATAATAGCGCCCGAGTTACAGCTCTTGCTCGACAGCTACACGGTCCTGTTTGAGAAACCCTAACAACTACCCCAGCTAGCCTAGTGGATCATCGGATTTGATTAAAGGAGGGGACAGATACGGTCAATGTACGCCTGTACAAATAAGCTCACTCGCAGAAGGCCTAAGTAGAGTGACATATACAGAGATGTAGACCACATGATTGATCAGACATAGTTTCAGTCCTTTCTCTTCACCAGTATTGTTAGTTAATAAAAAAATATGGCACCTGGCAATTCTGCACAGACTATAAGGCCCTGAATGAGGCCACAAGTTTGAGATTCTGACAGTTGAGGATATGTTGGATGAGCTCAGGAGAGCTTGCTCCTTCACCAAACTGGATTTGAGAACATGATATCGTTAGATCCGGATGCATGAATAGGACATTCACAAGACGATATTTCTCACACATAGTGGGCATTATGAGTACTTTGTGATACCGTTTGGACTCTACAATATACCATCGACATTTTGGGTAGCCAAGAATAGAATCTTTTGGCCATTTCTACGTAGGTTGTGCTCGTATTTTCTTGTGATATCCTGATTTATACTCCATCGTGAGAAGAACACCTGCAATAGGTGTTCGAGATCTTGAAGAAGAACCAGGTCTTTGCCGAAGCATCAAAATGTGCTTTTGGAGTACATGAAGTGGATTATCTAGGACATATCATCTTATCATAGTGGGTATGAGTTGATCCACGAAGGTACAGGCGATAATCGATTAGCCGATACCGAACACTATGACGAAGCTGAGGGAATTTCTGGAATTGCAGGTTACTACCAAAAGTTTGTGAAGCACTATAGTTCCATAGCTGGCCCATTGACTAACCTATTGAAGAAAGAAGGGTTCGGCTGGAACCCTAAGGCAGAGTAGGCATTCGGCATGGTGAAGGTCGTCATGACCAATGCAGTCAAAAAATCGCGCTTTAAAACTTAAAAACTTACGAGTTTACGCATTTAGATTAGCAAAACACTTTCGTTTCCATATAAAAACTTTAGTGCAAAAATCGGACTAAATTGCATTTTTACGCTTCTAGTTCACCAAAATGCTTTACGTTTTTAGGCTTTTAGTTCACCAAATAAGTATTCTTTTCATGAAATTAAAGGTAAATTACCAATAATATGATACATTTGATATTAAAGGTACATATCAGGTACTTGGATGCATTCTTAGCTTCAATAGAGTAATCTAATTCACCAGACAGGCTCTTCCCAAATTCATTAGCATAGAGGGGACGGTGGCTTATTGTTAAGATTTATGTTTATGAACTTATTATTAAGAGACTATAAGTTGTTCTACTTTTAGGCATGAATTGCAGGTATTTATTAAGTTATCTAACTTATGTGCACTCATATTTTATATAGTATATGTCGTACTTAATAGATTTTTAGTTAATTTACAGCATGCGTCAAGAACTTACGTTTTTACGCTTTAATTATACGCTTTACGATTTTTCCCATTTTCCGCTTCTAGGTAGAATCGCGCTTTTGACAGCATTGGTCATGACCACGACACTCACTTTGGCCCTTCCGGATTTTTCAAGGCCCTTTGACATTGAGGCATATGCATCTGAGCATAGTATTGGGGCAGTCTTGTCTCATAATGGGCACCTGATAGCATTCATGAGCAAGAACCTGGCTCCAACAAAGGAGGCCTAGTCGACGTACCAAAGGAGATGCTCGACATCTCCACTGTAGTACAAACTTGGAGATCATACATGTTGGGACAAAAGTTCTATATTTTTATTGATCAGTAAAGCCTACGTCATCTCCTCAACCAAAAGATATCTACTCTAGATTAGTAAAATTGGGTGGTGAAGTTGTTGGGCTATGACTATGCGCTCCACTACAAATCGGGTCCCATTAACAATATCGCAAACCCCTTGTCTCAGATTGAGATCATGTCAATTATGGTTGTAGTATCCTGTCGTGTAGTACGTTTCTAGGATAAAGATAGGCGGGTAATGGAGTCCAACCCATATCTGCAGAAGTGCAAGGACATAGCCCTCAACATAATACCGGGTGAGCTTGAGTTTTTGCTATGGGTTTTTTTTTTTGTGGGTGTGTTGTGTTACTAGCAGAAACAACCTTGACGACCTCGGTGATCAGGGAGTTCCATGATTCACTGATAGGAGGGTATTCAAGCCACGAGCGCACCCTGCAGGAGATCAAGAGTTTGTTATATGGCATCATATGGTCCTAGTGATGACAATTTGGATCGACTCACCTAATATGCTCATTGCATGGCATTAGTTTACCAGTACACGACCAAGACTGTGGCAGAACAGTTTTTTTCAGGGGTGTTGCGGCATCATGGGTTTCTGCGGTCGATCTTCGGCGACAGGGATGCCTTGATCCTGGGGCCGTTTTGCCAGAAGGTCTTTGTGTTGGCCAGCACTGAATTGCGGATGAGTTCAATATATCACCCGCAAAGCGACGAACAAACTGGGGAGGTTAATAAGTATCTGAATCACTACCTGCAGTGTTTTGCAAATCAGCAACCTCACAGTTGGTTGGCGATGTTGCCCTGGGTGGAGCTGTGGTATAACGCCAATTATCATCGAGTGATACAGATGACTCCCTTTGAGGCACTCTATGGGCGGACACCCCCATCGTTGATTCGATATCAACCAGTACCCGTGCGGATGATGTAGTGGACAAGTGGCTTGCTGAGAGGGATGTGACATTGGACCAGTTAAGGCGAACTTGGCAGCACCCAACAATCGAATGAAGCAGGCCGGATTTGGGTCGTTGGGAAGAGGAGTTTGAGGTTGGGGACTGGGATTGGGTTCTATTAGGTCTCCACCCATGCAGGCAGACTTCTATGTTCAAGTGCACATAAAAGAAGTTAGCAACTCGCTACTTTGGCCCTTACCAAGTGGAGGCCCAAGTTGGGGCGGTGGCGTATCGCTTGCAATTGTCAGCGTCGTCACGCATGCATCCGACATTAGGGATGGCAATTTACCCACCTATGGGTAATTTTGCCCAAGCCCAAGTAGACCCATTTATTATGGGTAGGGTTTGGGTGATGTGTGTATGGGTTTGGGGTTTGTATATGGGTTTGGGTTAGATATGGATATTATCTAAATGGGTATGGGTTGGATATGGATATCCATTTACTTGAGGGTGTTTTAACTACACATGCAAAAATTGGACCTATTTGTAAAACTTGAAAAGTTTAGGTACCAAAATGTAAGACCAAAAAAATTTAGGTACCAAAACGTAATTTTCCATCGATATTTTGAGGACTTATATGCAAAAAAAAATTAAAATTAGGTACTAATATGCATATCTATTAAGTTTAGGTACCAAATTGTAATTTGTATTTGGGCATGGGAACAAACCCAAATCCATTTGTTATAAACCCAACCCAACCCAAAGTAAATGGGTATGGGTACAAACCCATCAAACTTTACCCATATCCATATATTTGGATTTCATACCCCAACCCAATTGGGTTGGATAGTAAAATACCCATGGGTATGAGCAAAATTGCCATCCCTATCCGACATTCCATGTGTCCTAATTGCGCAAGTACAGAGGAGCCACTATCCAAGATCATACTCCAGTGTCGCCCGTCAATGAGGATGGTGCACTTGAGCTCGAGCCGATGGAGGTCTTGCAGACGATATGTGTTCTCAATGGGAATTAGAGGACGGAGGAGAGCCGTATCTATTGGCAGCACATGGGACCAAAATATAACACGTGGGAGTTTTCATGGCCTTACTCTAACACAAAGACCATTCAACAGACACATCTTGCTTTCAACCTTGAGGACATGGTCGGTCTTTCAGAGGAGGGGAATGTCAGGAACCCGACGGACGAGTTGGGTAAGGGCTCAACCCTATTTGTGTATTTGGGTATTTTATTATTAATTGTTAGTTTGTTATTTGTGGACAATCCTATTTAAAGTGTGAGAATTATTTTTTTTTTCTTTTTTGGTATTATGAAAAAATAGAATTAAAATCTCTTATCTTTTCAATCTTCCTTCTCTCAATTCCTCTCTTGTTCTTTCCCGATTCTTCTCAATTTCCAATCCCTAATTCGAAATTCTTCTCTCAATTTCCCCCAATTCTCTACCGTTCTTACAGTTTCATCAATAAACTTCAGAAAAATTATTCTACCTGCACTAGGCTTGCTAAACTCGACAAATTTCTCGTGTTTTTTTTCTCATGAGTTAAATTATATTTTTTACTAGTTGACACCCGTTGATACTTACTAACACTACGAGGACACTTAATGCTCAAAACGATTCTTTTCAACTTACTGATTGCAATTCAATCACATTAAAATAACAACACCTCGTTATTCCATGTTTCAAAAACGACCCCTATCTCATCGTTTTCTACCGAAAACAAAAACAAAAAGTACTTTCTTCATTGAATAATTGTCAGTAGAGATTCTTTGAGTTTCATCACCCTGATCTAATTAGCCATGACCTACTGACCACTGGTGCATGACATCAACGTATAACTTGCAAATAAGTGTCGTTCTTTTGCCTCTTTGGGTTCTAAACTGAAAAGGAAAAAAGACAAGCAGACATTGCAGTTTGCACAATTATAACAATCACCATAATTACTATTCATAAAAAAGAACAAACACCTAGTTTCTGCCGATATTTGTATGATCCACCAAACGATAACACAACGGTGCGTGGCGATGGCAATGGCGATGGCAGTGGCATGGATAGACCCGACGAGAAGAAAGCGACAAAACCCGCCCGTTGAAATCGGTGGATGCGTGCAATTTTCTATCCACCACCGGACCAATTCCCACTCGACAGCCGTAGATTAGTTAACACCAGTTTATTTTTTAAATTAATATTTTGATTAGGTACAGTGCTCTTTTTTTAAATAGACGTCAAATCTGATCCATTGTTATCCTTTATTAGCTCCATTATTATCATTATAGCTCAGTTCAAGAAATCCACTCTCGCCGGCTGCTGAGCCGTCCCATTCGGTGGTGGCGTCGACGTTTTTTTTTTTTGTCTCTGTTTCGATCCCTCTCGAAATTCACAGCTCAGCTTTTGCCCTCTTCTCCGATTTCGTGTCCCCATTATGCGCCCCTCATCCTGAGAGGGATTATTAGATCGTAAAGGTTGGAGCTTTTTCGCGCTACCGCTCGCCGCCGTCGAATCCCAGAGAAAGGTACGCTCGAGAATTGAAGTTTCACTGTTTGGATTTTGTCGATTACGATTTTTGGGTTGTTGTTGCTGAGGTGCTTGAATTTAATCTGCTGGATTTGATTGATGTTCTTCCGTTGTTGGTAACTGGGGATTGTATAAAGATATGAACTTTCGGGTTTGCTTGAGAAATTGCAGCAGGTTTTGTAGTGTTTAGGCTGTTGATTATTGATGGGTTACTGGTTTAGATAATTGGATTCGGTTTTGATAAATTCAGGTGGGGTTCTTCAATTGCTAGACTTTGCCTGCAGTCGGTTTGTTTGATCCGTGTTTATACAATGGCCCAGACAAGGGAAAAGTGCGGTGACCTGATGCAATGGCTTGGAGTTGACATGTTTATTCAGGTTCTGATGCATTTGGATGACCCTTCTGATCTCGTTCGTCTTTGTGCCGTTTCAAGTTCTTGGCGCCGGTTTGGTATGCTTTAACTCTTCTTCATTTGCTTAAGCATCTGTTCGATTTCGTGAAATTGAATAGTTTGAGAAGTACGAGTATTATGGTTGTGTTTGGCAGTGATTGAACATGGCATCTGCAAACAGCTCTGCTTGAGGAAGTTTCCTGGAATGTGTAGTAACGTTGATCTCATTGAAGTGGATAATCTGATTGAACCGGTAGGTCGGACTAGTGACTGTAGAAGGAGCTGGGAGTGGCTCAAGAGGAACCATAGAGTCTACGCGTTTCTGGCACGTGGCCTTTCTCCAGTTGTGACGAAAGACTGCATCTCGGAGGCCATCTGTGCATCCAGCACAGATAATTACCCAGAAGAGACGATTCAGAATACCTTGGAGGCAGGCGATAGAGTTGAGGATCGAGCATCCTACTGGTCTAGTAAAGGGCAAGCCAATCCAGACGTTCCTGAGAGATTAGTTTACAAGTTGGCATCCAAGTTATGTCTAGTCACTGAAATCCATGTTCAGCCTTTTCAAGGTAATTGCTTATTTTGCCTTCACTCTATCATGTTCTGAGAATGGGATTATGGGAACGACAAGCATAACGACTTCATTGTTCGGTGTATCAGCGTACTTCCAGTATGGGTTCCCTATATACTCATCAAAAAGCGTTCGGTTTAGACTCGGTCATTCAAAGTTCCCAATGGAGTTGGAGGATGATATAGCGATTGTTACATATGGCCATAGACCAAGAGATGACCATTTTGTCTGGTCTTACACCTCCCCTGAATTTCCCATGGCTCAGGTAGTTAATTCTAAGCTATAATTGGCTTTTCCGAAGCTCCTCCTAATTGCCAAATTTTGATTTATTGAGCTGCTACGGTTAAAGGTTTATGTCAATAATCGATCTCTTCCTGATATTATGCTACCTTATTCCTTGCACTAAAAGCTCCCCAGTTGCTTGTTATGTTGAGTAAGCTTCTGATCCATATCTAGAGTAGTCCTGTGGGAGAAGAAACTGGAAAGGAAAAGGTCATAGAAATGTTCGGAATAGTTATGCAACGAATACTTAGCTTTTGATATATTGCTAATTAGTTCTTTAGAATTTTCTTTTCCAATTTGCATACTCAATCTATTGGCCTCATCTGCAGGAAAGCCAACTGCAAAAATTCAAGCTGCCAGAACCGGTACTTTGCATAGGAGGGATTCTGCAAGTTGAGCTACTTGGCAGAGCTCAGAGACAAGAGATAGATGGTTTACATTACATCTGGTGCTCTCTCGTTCCCCTTTATACGCTCTCTTTTCTCTTTTTCCCAGCACGGCTACTCCAGTTTCTCCACAGGCTATAAACCTGTGAAGAACTTCATTCTATTGGCTTCACTACACTGACACATGCACTTTTCAAGCGGTGGTTGCAGTCTCTCTCATGTTCAAGCAGCTGGACAGCAGCTCATGAAACCATTTGACGTCGAGCTAACTGACTCCACTGGAGAGTGCTCCTTAGAGTACACTCCCGAAACAGAATCTAGTGAATCGGCCAGTGCATCCCTACGAGGGAGAAGAATTGCAGCTTCTCTTTTGCGCAGTTTTGTTGTCAGACTTTTGGGGAGAGAATCAAGGGATCAAGGGGATGCCTCCCACCAGGCTAGCTCCTGAGTGTGAAGATTGTCATAAGAGCGACTAATTGCCGATCATCGGTCATGAACAACTTGAAGCCATCTCCATGCTATGGCTTCGGTTACTATGGGGGCATTCGTTATCATCGATTACCATTGATAATGAAAATGTATATCATATTAGCTTACTAGTTATCATCATAGTACATTACAAATTGCATGACCAGAAACACGGAGAGGAATAATGGCAGCTATTACCTATTTAAGCACAATAAGTTTTGTTCCCTTACGATTCGCAATAAACGGTTCTGGGAGGGGAGAGTATAATTCTGTACAAACGAGATGGCCAAAAAACTCATTCAATAAAACCAAACAACTAAGCTAAGAGCCAAAACCAGAAGTTGTTTATTATGCTTTCCAGTCATAGCCCATAGTATCGCCAAGGTCACTGTTAAAAAACCCACTATCTGAAAACTCAGCAGCGATATCTTGCATGTCATTCTGCAGCTGCTGCAAATTCTGATTAGGCATGTCCCCAACCTTTTGATTGTTATTATTATAACCACTGCCACTGCCGCCACCACCACCAGCTGACGAATCACTGGGTGAAGCAGCAGCAGCTTTGAAACTGTTGCTCCGACTTGCTGCAGGTCTACCTCCAGAGATGGCAGGGCCCACACTGTTCCTTCCTGCAGAACCACCATTCCCATTCTGTGCAGAAACAGAACGCTGCAGCTGAGCTCCTCCTCCCCCGCTACTGTTATTTGACATCTCCTGCAGCAGTTGCTGTATCATCTGCTGTTCCAATGCCTGATTGCTGCCTTGAGAGCTTTGTTGATGATGGTTTTGTTGAAACAAATTATTGGAACTCGATGAACGCTGATGTTGCTGCTGTTGTTGTTGGTGTAAGTTTTGCATGGGTCCTCCGGGAGGGAAACCAGCAGGTCCTTGGAAGTTGGAAGATGGACTTGGGGCAGAATTATTGTTGAAGGAAGATGAAGGAGGTTCGTGTTGAAGCGAGCTGGAGTTTGAATTCATGGAGTTTTGCCTCGTGAGAAGATTTTGGTAGTTGGAAAGGGCCAATGCAGCCTGGGCCGAACCACTTAAACCTACTGCTCCTCGATTACCGAAGTGGTGATTATTGTTGTTGTTGACGTTCATGGCAGTATTTATTCCGGCAGAGGGCTGCAAAGCCATCAGCTTATTGAGGGTGTTCCGGTCAGTAGGTACACCCTGAGAGCTTGCCAGCTGCTCCATTTCTTGCATCTTTTGCATCTGGAGCTTGGCTGCAGAGTTATTATGCCGAGGGTAAACTTTTAGGCTCTCTGCAAGTAAAATTGAAAGTTTGTTAGCAGTTACCAGAGGGATGCCTCCAGACATCAAGTAATCAATTTTCAGTTAACACAGGCAAATACAATAAAGCACTATATAATCATATCAAAATTCTAACATTATTCAGAGCGAGTGCATATCTTGAAAGACTTCATGGATTCATGAATTACCCCCAAATTTCTAGAGAAAGAATGGACAAGGCAAGTGCAACAGGGAGAAAGAAGAAGAATTACCAATTGGCCCAGCCTTTTGTTCCCGACAGAAATCAATCAAATCCTTCATGCTATTGACAACCTCGGAGATCTGCCACCAGGTATAATATCATATTCGCAAGAAAAGTAAGATTCTTGGCGTCGCGAACATGAGAAAACAAAACGGCAGTATTCTAATAAGCAATGAAATATACCTGCAAACATCTAACATATCTTTTGGAGAACCCCAAATCATTCAGAGACTGTAACTCCAAACTCTTAGCAAGCTGGCGCCCAGCTGTCAGGACCCTGTGCAGCAGAAAGAGAATGCAAGTTAGTGAAAATTAATAAATAAGATTGGGTCACTTGGTATTAATCTCTGCTATTACAATTTAACAAAAAGGAGGCACAAGCTTGAGGTGACTGCCAAAGGCCCAAATATATAATAAGAGTCGGGTGATTGCCAAAGTCAACTTACATATTGCTACTTGCTTGGAGATCCTGCTGTGAAACACCATCAGCTCCACTTTCAGAAATTGTGCTCTGACACTTCTGTGCAACCTGTACCAGCTGATTTACCTGTTTGAAGAAGAAGAGCTCGATGTAAGTTGTTTTCAAATAAGAAATAAACAGAAACCAGACTGGAGAAGAAACACAGCAAGTAACTTTAGAGAGCCCAAGCAGGACACACCAGGGAGAGCCACCTCAAAACAATATCGAGATAAGGCCAATAAGAGATGAAAGGAACAACCCAATAAGAATTGTACTCGGCCATAATTTTCTCCCAGACTTTATCATATTATCACATTATACAATCCCCCTTCAAATTCTTTTATAGGTCATGTCAACAGTCCGTTCACTTCATCTTTTGTTCCATACTTCTCATCTGATTTGGTTAATGGTGAGGATCAACTGATTCCACCATAGAAATAACTCAATCAAACATATATTTGTGTCAACCAAATTTCTGGAATCTCATCCAGTTTCAAAAGCTATCACTTTCCAGGATGTATCGAACAGGATACACGTGAGATTGATTCCAGCACTTTATCCTGAACATTCAACCTTTTGCTTTTCGAACTGTTAATAGCAGTTCAACCTATGAACCATGAACATTTAGCACAACAGATATTTAGAAGAGTAAACAGAACTCCAGTTCCCACGGGTTGTGGCTAGTGGTAGGGGCAGAAGAAAAACATGTAGTCCATCATATGTTCAAAGCAGGGCTGCAATTCACAGATTGAAGAAGCAATTATACCTGAGGAGCTACCACCCTACGAGGAAGCAGTTCTTCATGGCGCCGTGCACAAAATTCCCAGGACAATATCTAAAATTCACGGAAGAAATACCATATTAATGCAATTGTAATTTAAAACTGATAATTCAGCACATAAAAAATTATGCTTTGCTGTTGTTGACCTTCAAATCGTGGGTGAATATAACACGAAGCTGGCCCTCACGAACAACACGAAGTTGCTCATATACACTCTCCTGGACTGCTTTACCATACTCCAGCATCATTATTCCAGAAGAAAATCTACATTCACGAGGCAGGTCCAAAAACAAAAGCTCGTCGATGACGCCACTACCAAACTTTATTTCATTAAGTCGAGGTAGCACTTCAAAAGTTGCCTCTACAAAAGAAAAATAATCCCAGATAGTGCTTAAATCATTACGAGGCGCCAAACAAACCATATGAATGCTACTGTATGACATGAGACTTGATCGTGGCGAAAACTCAAGTTTGCAATAGACGTCATCTAGAATTCTGTCCTAAACATGGTCAAAAATTACATCCATAATTTCCAACGAGCCTATCCAAGCCAGATTAAAATGCCATATCCACTTACCAAATCCTCTTCCGGACTTCGAACCACAGATGTCACACTGCCATGCCTCCTACATATATATACCATAAAAAAGAAGTTAAGAAAGTTCCAATAGGAAACAAACCCACCTTGTAAATTTCAAGGTTGTTACAAAAACTCAGCTGAAAGAAGGTGAGACCGCCTAGCAATAAAATGGTGGATAAATGATAAATTGAAGCCCACAACTATAACACTGCTCATCTAGATCAAGCAAATAAGAAGGAATAAAAAAGATGCCAAATAAGCATTATAGAAACTAGAAAGCATAGATTTTCCAACGGAAAAAGAACTAACCATTGCTGCTTGGGGAAATACCCCTAGTGCATGATGCCCAACATTATCATATAATGACAAGCACCACCTTTTCTTTGCCCGAGGGGAATAGTACTCTGCTACAAATTTTCTCCAATATGCAATAGTATTCTCCTGGCAAAGCAATAGGAATTAGATAAGGAATTTTCTCAATGATATATGGTTAGATTGAAAGGTATACCCTTGAACATAAAGGAGGCTAGAGTGAGACAACCATTGATCAGAATACTCTTATGCATTTGGGATGTAGCAAGACAGATACTTACAGCTGGCCTCTGTCGCTGATGATACAGATACTGCATCATCCGTCGAGCACATACACCCCCATCGTAGGGACGCTTAACGGGAACAGATGTCGGCTGCATGGCCTGTTGTTGGTGTTGTTGTTGCTGCATTTGCTGCTGCCTCAACTGCAGCTGCTGCTGTTGCTGAAATTGGGCTCTCTGCATCGGTGGCATAAATTGGAGAATCTGCTGTTGCTGCCTCAGTCTCTGCTGCTGAAGCAGTGATTGTAGTTGTGGGTTACGCGCCTGCATCTGAATGGGGTCCTGCCTCTGCAACATCTGCTGCAACACTTGCTGCTGCAGAATATCTTCCTGCTTGATATCTAACCGGGGCTTCTTTTGTACCTGTGATAAATTAGGGTCCTGAAAATAAGATCCAGGAACTCGTCCATCCATGGGAAGTGACATTTGCCCATTTTGTGATGAGGGTAAAGATGTAGCACTTGAAGCCCCATGTTGTTGCTGCTGCTGACTTTGCTGGTGCTGTGGTGCACTAGATTCTTGGTGATTTCCTTGCTGCACCACCGAAGAACCATCGACAACTGAAGAGCCAGAGATGCTTACGTTATTGGAAGAAAATGACATAGGTGAAGCTGGCAAGCGCATGTACGACTCTGTGTTAATGCTGGCACTTCTCTGCAAACGAGGGCCTCCTCCAGAGAATGCCGAATTCGCATCAGTCACCAATGAACTTGCCCCAACACTTGGCCCAGAATTTGCGACACTGTTTAAAACAGCATTATTCATATCCCCAGAAACTGGACCCAGGTTGGGACGCCCAGTCCCAGGAATCGAACTGGATGAGTTCCCAAATGATGAGGCTAAGTGAGAGTTATGTACAGCCTGGGAGTGCCCATCCCCCTGAAAGAAAATTCCAGAACTTGAGGAAGATTGGGCTAACCCTCCAACCACACGAGAGGGTGCCATGGAAGGCACTCCTCCCTGGTGGCTGGAGTCTAAGTAGCTTTCCAGAGCCAGGGCCTGAAATATGTTCAATCAGCTCGATATCACAACACGCACGAAACCCCTAAAAAAGCACAACCCCAGATTTGTCACAACAAAATCAGAATCGTAACTACCCAAAAAGAGAGTCAAAATCCGAATCCAACTGCAAAGATTGGGCTACTGATCAATGGTTTTTAATCCAATTTCTATAAAGCTCTTCTATGGACCAAAAGAGGAGCAATTTTTCGTGATCTGTTTGAGCTTTCAACAATTTGTTGATTGAAGAGATCTAAGCAAATGACAACTAAACAATAGCAACACCAGCGAGAAGAATACATACGCCAAAAAAAAAAAAAACAAAGAAGAAATTAGCTTTTTGAGAAATTGAACTTTCCCCAATTAATCGATTACATAGTCCCACAAAACCCCTAACTTTGCAAACAGCTAAACTCAACCACAAAGACACTAACAAACAATCCCCTTGAACCCCAATTCACAGCACACCCGCAGCAAAATCGCACAAGTCTCTCCAGTTTAGGCTATTCAAGCTCGCCGTCCCCTCAATCACACACATTATAGAAGAACAAGAGACTGCTCGAACTCAATCCAAAACCCACCATACGAATAGAAAAATAACAAAGAAGAGAAAGAGAACACACACACCAAAAACAAAAAACACTGGCGCACCCAGGAGAACTTCTAATCGACCAGGACAAACCTAATTCAGTAACCTAGCTCTATAACTGAAACGATCGACGGAAATTAGCTGACCCATCGTTCATTGACTGGGGAAGGACTAGGAGAAAAAGAAATTCATCCTAGCTATCAGAGAGATCGATCAAAAGACCAAAACCGCTCCACTGACAGCATGAATTGACTAGGGGAGAAGGAAGGAAGAAATCATTGGAAGGCCAGATAAACTTCCAAATGTAATCAAAAGGAGGAATGGAGAAGAAGAAGAAGAAGATGGAAGCCAAAGCCAAGCTACTGACCTTGAAACGGCGAGCTGGATAAAGCGAAGCGTTTTTTTTTTTTTTTCTTCTTCCTTTCCACTGTATTAATACCGATTTTTTTGTGGGAAAGAAATAACTACAGAACCGGAAGGAAGAGAGAGAGGGCGCTCGAGAGAAAAGAGACCGGTTTATATACCTAGCGCGAAAAAGTTAGTCTAACATCTAGCACAGATTTGGTATGGCACCGAAATCTGTACCACGGCTTGCCTTGGCCTAGAATATTATTTCTTGGTGCAGCTCCTTGTGCAGCAACTTCAGCATCTTCTTCCTCATTCTCCTCTCGCAACGGCGGTGGATTACGTCGCGCTCTCTTCGTGGTTCGCGGATTTCTGGCCATTGATAAATCGATGCACAAACAAATATACAGATATATCAACCAAATATCTAGATAAATTAAACGAATATCCAGATAAATCAAAACAAATATCCAGATATGCCAAACAAATATCCAGATAAATCAAACAAATATCCCGATATGTCAAATAAATATCCAGATATTTAAAACAACTATCCAGGCAAGTAACAACTGATATCATGCTTGTCAAAACCAATATCCAGATATATATATCAAAGAAACAATCCAAGCAAAATAAAATATATAAATCAAACGAATATCCAGATAAATCAAACAAATATCCAGATATGCCAAACAAAAATCCAGATAAATCAAACAAATATCCCTGTATGTCAAACAAATATCCAGATATGTAAAACAACTATCCAGGCAAGTAACAACTGATATCATGCTTGTCAAAACCAATATCCAGATATATAGTACAAAGAAACAATCCAAGCAAAATAAAATATATAATGTCCGAAATCTATACCTCCGATTTTTCCGACCTCGAGCTGCTCCTTGTGCAGCTGTTTCTGCTTCGACTTCATCATCTTGTTGTGCAGCTCCTTCTGCTTCGGATTCAGCATTTTCTTCTTCCTCATCTTCCTCTCGCTGTCGCGGTGGTGGTGGTGGAGGGGGTGAAGTCGGTGGCGCTCTTTTCCCGCTCGTTTTAGTCTTTGCCATAGATAAATCACCTGCAAAGACAAATACCCTGATCCAATAAAACAACTATCCAGGAAAGTGAAAACTAATATCATGCTCGAAAAAAACCAATATCAATAGAAACATAACTAATATCGGCAGAAACCGAACTAATATCGACACGAACAAAACTAATATCGGCACAAACCGAACTGATATCGACACAAACCGAACAAATATCGACACGAACAAAACTAATATCGGCACAAACCGAACTGATATCGACACAAACAGAACTAAATATCGACACAAACAGAAGCCATTCCACAAAACCCAGAAACAAAATCCACAGAAGAACGCAGCCATGCAACCCTAACTCAAAGCTGTCCAATCGAAAACTAATATCCACCAAACTATGCTTAAAAACTTACTTGATCAAGAACCCGAGTCACCTGCAAACCGCCGCCGCCGAGATCGCTGCTTCGTCGCCGCCGACAAGATCGATGCCGCCGAGATTGCCGCCGCCGAGTTTGCTGCAGAGTCGTCGCCGCCGAGATCTCCGAGTTAGTGCAAGGTCGCCGCCGTCGTGATCTCCGACTTCGCTGCTTCGCCGCCGCCGCCGAGATCTCCGCCTTCGCTGCAAGACGTCGCCGCCGATATCTCCGATTCGCAGCAAGGTCGCGCCGCCGAGATCTCCTCCTTCGCTGCAAGGTCGCCGCCGCCGCCTAGATCGTCGCCGCCGCCAGACTTTGCTGCCGCCTAATTCGACGCCGCCGAGTTCCAATCACCGCGGGTCGCGACGTCTGCGTTCGGGAGAGGAAGAAAGGCAGAGGAAAGGGAGAGAGAAACGGGGGGAGAGAGTGGGGGGAAACTGATTTGGGGAAAGTGATTTGGGTTAGGGTTTAGGATATTTTTTTGACCGTGTTTTTGAATTAGTGGGCCCGGCGGGCCCCGCCAGCCGGAGTGGGCTTGGCCCAGCCGATGGAATCGGCTCTCATCTCTCACACGGGCCAGCGCGTTTCTCCTCCACCGATGGATGGCGGCTTGGCGACGTGGAGGCCCATCCAGCCATGTCAGTATCTCCTAACAAAATACCCTGTTAGGAGCATAACTAGATTGTACCTAGCGGGGGGATTGTTTGATTGACCGCCTGACCGGCCGAACCACTAACCAGCCCAGTGGGTCACTGGCTGTGCCCGGTTACTAGTAGCACCACGTGTCGGGGCGGGAGTAGGACGACGTCGTTGCCGTCGGATCGAGCGGTGGAGGCAGATCGTTGCCTTTTGTTGTGGTCAGTGAGGACAGGAAAAAAGCTCCGGGTCCGGTCCGGGGAAGAGAGAGAATTGGAAATTGTGGTTTTACCTTCGTGTCCCTAGAAAGGTGTATTGTTAGAATTGTGTTGGGGTAATTATCCTATGCGGTAGTAAGGTTGAGTATGATGTTGGTTTAGCTAGAGGTGTAAATGGTCGGGTGGTTTAGGTTTAGTCATTTTAATTATCCGACCCATGCATTACGGTTTGGAAAATATTAAATCCAAACCCACTCAAAAAAAATAAAATTTTACGGTTTGTTTCTAATTAGGTTGGGTTGGGTTGAGTCGGGTTGACGATATTTTTAAGTAAAAACCCAACCCAACACAAAATATGTAATTATTCTACACCATAAAATATTTTATAACTAATTAAAATTTTAAACGAATAAACCGAGGTGAAAGGTATCAAAATTCAAAATATGTTGTTTAAAATTTAAATTTTAATAAAATAGGATTTACTTCAACATATGTCTAGTTTTTTCACGATATTTGTTGAGATAGGCAAAAAATGTTATAAACGAACGCATCCATAATATGTTATTCTATTAAAATTGTAAACAAGAAAAAGGATTACGTGAATCATAGCTATATTAAATCTATGTCTAAACTTTAAGCCGAAGAATGCATTAGATTAGAGAGAATATGAGAGAAAAACATGGCGAAATATCTTAATTTTCTCATAAGTATGACTACATACGACATAAATATTTTTTGTATACGAACTCATATCAATAGTTAGAACACGGGTTGGGTCGGATTCTACGGGTTGTGTAATCCAAAATCCAAATCCAACCCAAAAGAGGCGGGTTGTACAAAATAAAACCCTCATCCAACCCAAAACCTTAGTTTTAGCTATAAATACGGGTGGGTTGAGTCGGGTTGGACGGGTGTGTCGGTTTGCGGGTGTGTTTGTTCACCCCTAGGTTTAGCCATGTCAGTATCAGCGTGGGATGTGTGGTTAATAGCCGATAGGGGAGCGATTGGAAACAAAGTTGTCAACCCGCGGGTCGACCCAGACCCGGATGAGCTAGTGGGTCAAGGGTTAATGGATCATTCAGATTAGCTCAGATTAGCCTGGATTAGCCCGGAAATATGAAAAAAAGTCAATGTATTATACTTATCCTGAATCCAACATAGAAAAAATGCAACACTACACAATTTTTTAGCGGATGTGTGTCGGTTATTACTGTAAATGACACAAATTTTGGGGTTTGAATTTGATGAAATTTATTTAGCTCCAAAAAGTGAACCACCCACCCAAATTTCCCCCTTTAATTTCACCCAAAAATTTCTCTCTTTATTTTATTCTTTCCCTCATGACCATCAAACCATCTCTCTCTTTCTTGCCTCTCACCCTTTTCCCCTCTCTTTCCTTTTCTTCTTCCTCTTCTCAGAATAGAGAAAAACACCGCCCCAACCCAACTTCTTTCATCGTCACGAGCCTCTCCACAAATTCTAACCAAACCTCCCTATGTTCTCCACGATTATCACACAGGTCCAGATGGATCGTTGGCGAAAACTTAGAGATCCGGGGACTACGTGACTTGCAAAGATTCGGTGACAACTTGACTAGCTTTCTTGCGAAGATCGGCGAGCAAAGGAAGGGAGGCCGTTTGCGGCTAGCGCGGTCGCCGATTGCTGGGAGGAAGACTCCGGCGACCTGGGGCGGCGGTCTATGCTGGGGAGGACACTCCAAAATTGAAACGGCGCCACACAGGAAGGAGGCCCGCTAACCCTCTCCCTCGGTCAAACCGCCCGGGTTCGCCGGGTTTGTCCGCGTTTGACTGAATCCGGGCTGATTGTTCACTAGGCCGCTGTAGCCCGTTTTTAGCAACGGGTCCGGGTTAATCTGGGTCGACCCGTGGGTTGACAATCTTGATTGGAAGTGTACGTTGATGGGAGGTAGGAGTCCACATGGCTGCGATCGACGGGTGTGCAAGGGATATTGCTACACTGTCGGTCCAGATAATAACGGCCGCTACAATATTAATAATAAGTAGTTGTATCAATGTTGTCAAACAAGTTTATATCTTTGCTCCGATTTAGCAAAGTGTAATTGTTCGATGAGGTGTACGGTTTGTAATGGTTTACCAAAATATATATGAACTTATAATTGAATTTATATTTAAATAAGATACGATATTTCAAATTAAATAATAAATACTCATATTTAAATACAACATTTAAAGTCAATATCTAATCGTTTGTACTTGAATCCAACAAATAATATCAACCTTTAAATTTGAAATTCATAAACTAAATAGAAATTAATTTTTATTAATTAGATTCACTGAAACGACGTCATTTTGCTTAGAGGTTGTAAATCGATCATACTGGTGGTGTTCATGTCGGTTTCATTACCAGCAATCCACCAACGTGACAATCATCAGCAGTATAGTTAGTTAATTACTTATGTCTTCTTATACCAATAAGTAAATATAACATTAATTATAATTACTTTATTTTTCAATAGCTATTCATTACGCTATGTTGTTATTTTGTGTTAATACCACTACATCACCTAAATTATCCCAAAAATGTCACGTATGTCCTCTTTGTGACTTTGTACCTTAACGCTCTCGCTGACCTTTATAGATAACGGTTAACCAAATGGTGGTCAAATTGATGTTGACTTTCGTTGATGTGGCAAACAGTGACAGTCACATAGATGTCATGTTATTGACATGTCATAAATTTTAATTAAAATTAACAAAACATAAAGAAAATAGAAAAAAATTCTCTATGTTGATCCTCTCCCCTCCTTTGTTCCTTCGTCTAGAGCACCCAGACCTCCGCTTCTCTAACCCTCCAGTCGCCCCCTCCAATGCATCCCTCCAGATCTTCACTTTCCATGTGGTTAACACCGGCGATCAGACGATGACTTTCAATTCTTCTTCAACGCTACAACGTAGCTCACTTTATGCTCCCTCGACTATTGAATCATCTAAAGCTGTGACTCTGAGGCAGAGTTTTCCAATACAAGTCGAGGGTGGCAACATACAGACAAAGACTGAAGAGTTTTAGGCATCAACGACAAACTATGGGTCGTCAATGGCGCATTATGGGCAGCTTCTTCCTTCGGCTTCTCCTTGATGACTTCATTCTTTCATTTATCATTCCCAATCTCCTTCCCTATTCTTGATCGCAAGGGATAACCATAGTAGAGGAGACGGTCTATAGTCTAGCTTCCCTCTGATGCGTTTGATCGATCTTTCAATTTGTAAGTCGAAGCACACTCTAGTCACTCCTAATAAAGCCAAGTATAACTAAGCTATGGATGTAGTAATGTGGCTATGTCGTATTCCTAGGGGACCTTAAGCTTATTATTACTTCGCTCCAAACTACTTTCTAATCAAATCGGAAGGTTGGGTGAAGTTCTAATCTAACCTAACTAAAAATAAAACAATCAACCACTTGGTTGGGAGACCGCTATCAATGAGATGGTTGCCTAGAATTGAATTCCTCTAGATATAGTTTGGGGTTCAAAAGTTAAGGTGCAGAACTCGCTAAAGTGAGGGTTTCAAGGATTACTCTACCTCCTCCTAGTACGCTCCCAGAGACCCATTGTCACCTTAGTCAAAGCTCACATACTAAGGAGTAACCGCTAGTTCCTCTCAATAGGTTCGACCTATCATGCACACTAAAGCGAGGGATCGATGATGCTTGCATCATCTCTATCATTCTCTCAGGAAAGCATTCCTCTAGCAGAGATTTGGTCGTCTCATCCACTAAAAGGAACCCTAAGAATCATTCATCTACCTCTAATTAGCCTTAAGGCTCTCACCAGTCTAACTCTAAAACTCCCACCTTGTTCTGAGACTCAGCTGTAGGCTAGTAGGAAAGAGTTGGGAGACAAGCCAAGCATAATCAAGTATAAATGAAGCATATAATCACTGAAACAAACAAATCCATACACAAACCCGTAACAAACTATAAATTAGGGTTCATCTTTACAAAACAATCATAGGGATTGAAGTCATAAAGGGAGAAAATACAAACTAAGAAGAGGAGGAATGGTGGAAACTTTTTCTCCTTGGATTGCACCTCCTTGCTCCTTGGGTGGATTGGATTTTCCTCTAAGCACTCCTAAGGTGTTTCTCCCTCTAAAAGATCTCCTTTGTCAACTGCATAAAAGAGGATATTTATAGTGTTTTGATGCAGATTACGACCTCGAGGGATTTACCCGATGGTCGTGGTCTTCACCTGGACGTGACCAGCCTGGAACGATGCAGAATCGCTCGAAATTTTGCAGTTTGACATCGTATTCAAGTTTCAAGATCGCTACCTCATTTATGAGATCACGACCGCGATCTTTGGTATCACGGGGGTGATATTTTTGGCGGTAAAAAAGCTCAGTAACCACGATTCAAGTGTCGAAATTTTCTGCACTCTCGTTGGTTGCCTGCTGAAGTTTTAGGCCACTGTTCACGGCCGCGAACATGGACACGGCTTGGTCAAGGTTCGTGGCGTGGTCATGACCTGTGCTTTTTCCTCCCTTGTTGCTCCTATGCTTCCCAATGGTGCTAAGATGAACTCCAAACGATTCCTAATCAATCCTAGATGACTTTACGTCCTGGAATTTCATCGAAAACACTAGAAAAGCATAAAATACGACAAAGTGGGGTCGATTTCCCCAAGAAAACCTTCATATCAAGAAAACATATGACAAAATGGATGTTTTTTTATGGAAACTGATAGACCGATAATTATACATGTTTTCGCCCCTTTTCTGAAGCCGTTTTGTGATGAGGAATCTCGTGTTTTAAGCCGATTTTACGCTAGGTTGTGTGTTTATGTCATATTTCAGGTCCCGGCGTTGGAATCGAGGCGGAGAAACGAGTTCTGGGTCGAAAGGAGCGAAGTTGGGACGAAGTGGGCAGTAGGAGGAAAATACCCGGTCAGGTGGCCAAATACCCGATTGGGTATTCATCACTTTTGGGCGCCCGAGAAGCAGAGAGGGGCCCGGGCACAACAGCAAAATCCCCGGTCGGGGATTATGGCGAGTGACCGGGGATTTCTCCTTTGACTGAAACGGTGCGCTGCGATAATACCCGGTCGAAATCCAAGATACCCGACCGGGTATTTCGACCGGGTATCGCGACCAGGCAGCTGATATAAGGAAGAAGAAGGCCAACATTGAAGGGTTCCGAGTTTTTGAGAGAGAAAGCGATACCTAGAGAGAGAAAGCGACGAACCAGAGTTCCCAAGCGCCATAGATCGATCTTCAACACCATTGGAGCCCGGTTTGAGCTTGGAGAAGTGCGATTAAACATCCAGGAGCAGAAATCCAACTTCACAGTATGATTTCCGCGTCTGAATCTGCTTTTGCTTCTTTCTCTATGGAGTAGTTTCCCCATTCATCTGGGTATGGGGAACCCTAGATTTGTATGCTAGGTCTGATTGTATGAACCCAAGTACAAAATTTGTGAATTGATTATATTCGATTGAGGTTTGAATGATTGAATGACTTGAATCCTGATCATATTCCTGTTGTTTCTGCTTTGACCTGGAATGAGAATATCTGCCTAGGTTGATAGAGTACCCTTAATCGAAGGTGGCGAATTGGTGACTTTGGTCGAGGAGCCAATTCGCTATTCTGTACCGAAGTTAATTCGGTAGTGGAGGTTTGGTTCGTTAGGGCCTCAATCTGTTTACTCCGGTGGAGGTTAGTCGCCCGCTAGAGACTCAGATTGAGAGGGTCTGGAGACCTTTAGTCGAGACTTCAGGCTAATTGAGAACCTTCCGCAGTATAACTTTCATGAAAACTGAACTTGGTAAATGGCAATCCGACTTAACTGCAGTCTAGGGGGAACCATATCCGGGTGACCTCTCTTGACTTGACAACAAACCGTTTACTTGCTTTGTGTTTTGTTTGCTTGAGTTGCACTAAAAGTTCACCGCTAAATAACAAGAATTCACCGAGTAGTCATCACATCTAGGACCCGGGTTGATAATAAAACCCAAACCCGCTATACTACGCTTTAGGAAGTGGTTACACTTGGCCATTTTCTAGAGTGACAGTAGGAGTGAGTCAAGTTTTTGGCGCCGTTGCCGGGGACTGCTAGGTTGTTGAAGAAAAGTGATTTCTGTTACTTTAGCATTTTCATTTTCGCATTGAGTTTTTGTTTTTTCCCACTTGTGCCTTCACGGGTTTGCATTGCTTGATTGTGTGCAGATAGTGCATGACCCGTAGCCAGTCGGGAGGTTTACTGCCATTGAATCCTGAGATTGAGCGCACCTGCAAACAACTTCGGAGACAACAGCGAGCTAGACTGGCTACGGTGGAGCGCCGAGACGGCCAATTGAGCAGCGACACCGAGGACGAGTACGAGATGGAAGGCGATCAGAACCCGCCTCCTTAGAACCATTCTCCTCTTCCCCCATTCTCTGGCGGGGAATGCTAAGAGGTGGTTGGAGACCCAGCCCCCAGTGTCCATCACCTCTTGGGACGATCTGGCTGACAAGTTCGTGCACCGGTATTATCCGGCATCGAAGACCACGGAGATACAGCGGGAGATCACTCACTTCCGCCAAGAGCCAGATGAGTCCCTTCGTGATGCATGGGAGCGGTACATGGGATACTTCTGGCAGTGTCCCCATCATGGCTTCAGCGATGCTTTCACAGTAGGGAACTTCTATAGCGCCCTCACTCCAGACAGCCAGAGGGTGATTGAGTCTCTATGCCCAGGAGGGGATGTCCTTACTAAGACTCCACCCGAGCTGAACCAGATGATCAGTACCTTGGCTGCCCGAGACCACTCCTTGGGGAAGAACAACAGAGGCAGGAACTCCCGGGACCGGGGTGTGCATGCTATGGAGGCCAGGTCCGGGTTAGAGCGGCAGGTGGCTGAGTTGGTGCAGACATTGAAGCAGCCTAACAGTCTCCTTCCGGGCCGAGGTGTAGCTACGCCTCCAGTAGCTCAGTGTCAGTGGTGCGAGAGCCCAAACCACCTGGTGGAGGATTGTTAGTCTATGAGGGAGTCTTCTACTCCCCAAGAGCAGGTGGACTTCATAGCAAATGCTCGGCGCCTGGATCCTTACAGCAGTACCTATAACGAGGGATGGCGCCAGCATCCCAACTTTGCCTGGAGCAGCAACACCAACAAGCCACCTGGTTTCCCAGCACCAGCAGGTGGTTTCCAGCAGAGGCAGCCCTTCCAGGCTAGGCAGGGGCCACCACCACAGCAGCAGCCCTACCAGCCTAGGCAAGGGCAGCCATTCCAGCAGCCCCAGAGCCAGTTTGCGCAGCCTCCAGCAGCCGCAGCTCCAGATAATCAGATGGCTGATCTGAAGAATATTTTGGCGACATTCATGACCACCAGCCAGGCGAATTTCACGAGGGTGGATCAGAGCATAGCCTCTTTGGAGGCAGGACAGAGGAACCAGGGTGCTATTCTGCAAGATCTACAGCACCAAGTCGGTGTCCTAGCGCGCCAGCTTACCGCTCGGGCCCCGGGGACTCTACCTGCCACCACCATCCCCAATCCGCGGGACCCGCACGAGCAGCTGGGTGCCATTTTCACCAGGAGGGGCAGGCCTACATCAGCTGATCCTGCCCCGACCAGGCAGGAGGAACCACTACCTGCTTCAGCACTTCCAGCCGGTGATGCAGAAGTGCGGGTGGAGAAGGAAGCCCCTGCTCCCCAGCCACAACCAGTGGTGAAGGAGCATGTACCCCAGCTTCCCTTCCCCACTCGCCTTCACAAAGACAAGCTGGAGACTGAGTTTGCCAAGTTTATGGCAATGTTGAAGCAGCTCAACATCAGCGTACCATTTGTGAAGGCACTGTCGAAGATGCCCAAGTACGCAAAGTTCATGAAAGATCTCTGCACCAACAAGAAGAAACTTGAGGATCTCTCGACAGTGCTGCTGAGCGAGGAGTGTTCTGCTATCCTGCAGAACAAGCTGCCCGAAAAGCGCAAGGATCCAGGGAGTTTTACTATCCCTCTTTCTATTGGCAGCATGCATGTAGGAAAGTCCTTGGCGGACCTAGGCGCTAGCATTAATGTCATGCCATATAAACTGTTCAAAAAGCTAGACCTAGGTGAACTTAGCCCTACTAGGATGAGCATTCAGCTAGCTGATCGTTCTGTTGTGCATCCTAGGGGTATCATAGAGGATCTGCTTGTTAATGTTGGTGCATTCACTTATCCTGTTGATTTTGTTATCCTGGACATAAATGATGATGTGGATGTGCCTTTGATTCTGGGTAGACCATTTCTTGCCACCGCCAAGGCATTGATTGATGTGCATGATGGTAAACTGATCTTGCGTGCTGGGAATGAACAAGCTACTTTTTCTGTGACTGAGTTTGATCATTGTGCTATGATTTCTGTATCACCTGTGCATGCTATTTCTGATCAGGTACACGAGCCTGTCGTGTATCCTTCTGCACCTCTCATTTTGCAGGACCCTCCTATCATTCCTTCGCCGCCACTCCATCCAGCCTCATCACCGAATAAAAAACTCAAAGAGGAGTGGCGGCCAAAGCAGCAGGTGCCTAGGCCTACTCGGAAGAAAGGTGGAGACCACTATGAGCTGGTCCCACCTCCTGCATCACGATCACCCTGGCCATCCGAGTACTCACTCGCCTGCATCTTGCCGGATGGCCAGGTCGAGCTGACCTCTGCTGGTGGTTGCAATCGTCGGGTGCATGGCCACCACCTGAAGCTGTACCTTAAGAGCGACGTGGATCCGCTCTTGGAGGCACCTGTTCCTGCACCTCCCTGAGTATCCACCATGGGCGTCCAGCTAAAAGACGGTAAAGAAGCGCTTGTGGGGAGGCAACCCCACCATGGTTTTTATTTATTTGTTTTGTTTCGAGTCGGATTGCGATTTGGTTCGGTTTTGGTTTGTTTTCCTTTGTTTTGGACGATGTATTATTGGGCTGACCATTGGACCTAACATATCGTGTTTGAGCTCTTTGGTTTCCTTTAGCTGTGCCTGTGTTACCGACTGGTCCTCTCTCTAGTCCGCTTCATCCTGACTGGTCCATTTCCCGTCTTCTGCAGTCTGTGCATACCGGTAACATCGTTCCCCTTTCCTTCCCTCGTCTCCATTGAGGGCAATGTCGATCTTAAGTGTGGGGGGGGGGGGGTGTTTATCTTTAGACTGCATTAGATATGTTTGTGTGCTTGGAGCCTAGTCCACTGTCCAAATTTTTATATTTGAGGGCTCCAAGTATGTGTTCCTTGCAATTACCTGCTCAGTATGCTTTGAATTGACAGTCTCTGTAGTGATTTACAACCTAGGGAGGTAGTGTAGCACTATGGAGGATGTTGATGCATTTAAGAAGTCTCATTTCTTCTTCATATTGTGTTGGTTGATTGGGTGAATTAGTGATCTTAGGACCCTTGAATAGTGTGGTGTTGTGGACTCTCTGCCTGTCATGGACTCTTGTATCATGTTTTGAATGTAACAGGTGCTCGAAATGTGCTTTTAAATAACGTCTCCCGTGCGAATAGGGCGAAAGTGTGTAAGGGGAGACGGGAATCCGTTCCCAATTTCCACCTACTACCTCCAGCCCCCTTACATGTCTTTCCCCTGCACGAGGCTCGAGACACCCGCTCCTGGCATGGCCGGTAAGAGCCGGGCTCCCGCGAAACCTTTGCTAGGTGGGAGCCCCCGTTTTCTGCAGAAACAGGTTGGAACCCGTGGAAAAAAAAAAGAGAGAAAAACAGAAAAACAAGCAAAAAGAAGAAAGAAAAGGGTTCCAACCATGTTCAAAACGAGAATCGAGCACCTTGAATTAATGAGAGTCCATGATCTTTTGTTTGTGAGAGTCTCTTCATCCACGATTCATTTGTCCTCTGTTCACTATTTGCCATGATGCCGATTCGAGACTAGCGTTCTCGCCGAAGAGGCTATGAGATGACTTGTACGTCGGTTGACCTCGTAAGCTACTAAATGATCTAGGAAGTCCGCTACCTACGATCGAGGTTGTTTGTTGTTATAGAGGTCTGGAGAGTTGCATTGGTTTGAGTTAGGTTTGCTTGGGGACAAGCAAACGGTTAAGTGTGGGGGAGTTTGATAGACCGATAATTATACATGTTTTCACCCCTTTTCTGAAGCCGTTTGTGATGAGGAATCTCGTGTTTTAAGCCGATTTTACGCTAGGTTGTGTGTTTATGTCATATTTCAGGTCCCGCGTTGGAATCGAGGCGGAGAAACGAGTTCTGGGTCGAAAGGAGCGAAGTTGGGACGAAGTGGGTAGTAGGAGGAAAATACCCGGTCAGGTGGCCAAATACCCGACCGGGTATTCATCACTTTTGGGCGCCCGAGAAGCAGAGAGGGGCCCGGGCACAACAGCAAAATCCCCGGTCGGGGATTATGGCGAGTGACCGGGGATTTCTCCTTTGACTGAAACGGTGCGCTGCGATAATACCCGGTCGAAATCCAAGATACCCGACCGGGTATTTCGACCGGGTATCGCGACCAGGCAGCTGATATAAGGAAGAAGAAGGCCAACATTGAAGGGTTCCGAGTTTTTGAGAGAGAAAGCGATACCTAGAGAGAGAAAGCGACGAACCAGAGTTCCCAAGCGCCATAGATCGATCTTCAACACCATTGGAGCCCGGTTTGAGCTTGGAGAAGTGCGATTAAACATCCAGGAGCAGAAATCCAACTTCACAGTATGATTTCCGCGTCTGAATCTGCTTTTGCTTCTTTCTCTATGGAGTAGTTTCCCCATTCATCTGGGTATGGGGAACCCTAGATTTGTATGCTAGGTCTGATTGTATGAACCCAAGTACAGAGTTTGTGAATTGATTATATTCGATTGAGGTTTGAATGATTGAATGACTTGAATCCTGATCAAATTCCTGTTGTTTCTGCTTTGACCTGGAATGAGAATATCTGCCTAGGTTGATAGAGTACCCTTAATCGAAGGTGGCGAATTGGTGACTTTGGTCGAGGAGCCAATTCGCTATTCTGTACCGAAGTTAATTCGGTAGTGGAGGTTTGGTTCGTTAGGGCCTCAATCTGTTTACTCCTGTGGAGGTTAGTCGCCCGCTAGAGACTCAGATTGAGAGGGTCTGGAGACCTTTAGTCGAGACTTCAGGCTAATTGAGAACCTTCCGCAGTATAACTTTCATGAAAACTGAACTTGGTAAATGGCAATCCGACTTAACTGCAGTCTAGGGGGAACCATATCCGGGTGACCTCTCTTGACTTGACAACAAACCGTTTACTTGCTTTGTGTTTTGTTTGCTTGAGTTGCACTAAAAGTTCACCGCTAAATAACAAGAATTCACCGAGTAGTCATCACATCTAGGACCCGGGTTGATAATAAAACCCAAACCCGCTATACTACGCTTTAGGAAGTGGTTACACTTGGCCATTTTCTAGAGTGACAGTAGGAGTGAGTCAGAAACCAACTTCATTAGGGTTTCTATATTTATTATTATAATTACTAATAGGGTAATTCTTATTATGGTTAGTAGTATTCTAGTAGAATTAGGTTTATTAGTAAGGTTTTCCTATATTCGATATAAATATGTACGAGGCCTAGTCATTTGGAATCAATAAGAAGAATATTAAGAAACAATCTCCTAAACCCTAATCTCCCAATCCTCTCAGTTCTAGATCTCAATCCCTCTAAAGGCCTAGGCCGATTCTCTATCTTTCTCTTCTCAAATCGCTAATTCTGTTCTTAATCCCTAAATCCCAATCTCACGACCAGACCCGATAGAACCCTGATCCCAGGTTCTATCATTTGGTATCAGAGCCATGGCCGAAAATCTGAGTTTGCCACAACTCTCAATCGAGGATACCCTCAAGAAGAGGAAGGAGGAGTGGGAACGACGATCGGCAGAGCAACGGTGGTTGATTGAAAAGATCTTACGAATCCTCGATTCGCCTCGGCAAACCAAGCCACCAACCACCACCGTTGTGGTATCACCACCACCACCACCTGCAGAAGCATCACTAGCGCCGTTAGCACCACCAATCGTGGTTGTTGTCCCAACAACAACTCAAGTTATCCAACAAGATGAGGTCTCATCATCGGCAATCACAGACGGGACTACAGTCGCCGCCACCAAAGTGCCGGGGAAAATAGTTCTTTTTGTGCCTCAAGCCAACGTTACAGAGGAGGAAGAGGCGGCGAAGAGCTGCCGGGGGGTCTCGCCGGTGAATAGCATCATGTCGAAGAAAGAAGCAAAGGCGATGGGGGGGTGAGCAATCCCTAGCGGCTTCGGCTGCTGCATCGAGCGCTGAGGAGCCTGCATCGGATCTGGAATGGGAGAAGGTGAATTCCAGAACGAACCCAATCCTATTAGAAATTCCAATCGATGGTTGGAAATTCAGGAAGAAGAAGAAGGGAGGCGGCGGTGAGTTTCCTCCCTCGCCGCCGGAGAGAGAGAAGATGAAGGGTGGCAACGACTTCCCTTCTCGCACTGTTCGAGGATCCGGCGGGGTATTCCGGTCGACAATCGCGAAGGGAGAAGATGCGCCGCGGTCACCGGCAGATGCAGTCAGGGCGACGGGAACCAGGCAGGCTGTTGTCTCGCCGTCGGGGATGGAGGAGAAGAAGGTTCCACCGGAGCTGCGTTTTGGTAAATGAGAACCGATCGTGGCAACATCGACGTGAATACTATTGATGGTGGAAATGGGAGGAGAGCTCGGGGAGAAGGAGGTCGAGGTGGAGAAAGACTCGCCGTCAACGATGGAGGCGCGGGAGTGGAGGAAGAGGGAGGGCGGCGACGGGGAGGCGGAATCAGGGGCGGACGGTGCGGCTCCCCTTGCAGCAAAGACGAACGAAGATCCGCTCGAGGCGATGGTGGACGAGGAGGTGGGGTTGAAGGCGATGGCGGAAGCAGGCTGGACTTGCTGTCGGGGAATCTCGTCACCGCCGCAGGAGATGCTGAGGGTGAAGAAGGAAAAGGAGGAGAGTGATGGCGACCTTCTCGCGAAACCTAGGGTTCCACCCTTGGGTCGAACACAGCAGCGGCCGGGTTTGGTGGGCCGCGCGGGTTCCTGGGCCACCGGGTCGGACGGATCAAGCTTTGGGTCGACTCATTTAGGCCTTGGCGGGCCGAAGCTGAGGGGAACAGGTGGGCCGAGTGTTGGGAGGAAACAGGCCGAGAGGAAGTCTGAAGATGGGCCGGAGTTGAGATTGCATTGGGCCGAGGAAGATCTTAGGGTGGAGCCGAGATGTGCTTCGCACGGGCCAGCCTTGGGACCTCCCAAGTACAACTTAACAAGTGCACTATTATATGACGTTGGGCCGAGACATGAAGGGTTTGAGGTCAATATGGGCTGTGTTTTGAAGAAGGTGGGTTTAGAGGAAGGGTGTAGAGGCTTAGTTGGTGGGATTGCAAGAGAGCAAGGGCTAAATGCAATTGGAGAAGTTTATGGGCTACCTCCAATAATAAAATTTGCAGGTCTTGATGAGTTGGGACTTAAGGATGAGTTCTTGAATGAGAATGAATTCTTACATTCCTTGAGTTGCCGGAGGTCGATTATTGCGAAAGAAGAATTATTGAAGTTTGAATACTTCGAGGATACGAGGATCATGCCACCGGAAATGCAAGTCACGACCATGCGTAAGAAATGGGTTAGTCAGCTTACAAATTGCGGGGAAAGTAAGAAAATTTGGGTCAATACGGTCAACCTTGAGGACAAGGTTGGTTTGAAGGGGGAGGAGATGATGGAAACCAACTTCATTAGGGTTTCTATATTTATTATTATAATTACTAATAGGGTAAATCTTATTATGGTTAGTAGTATTCTAGTAGAATTAGGTTTATTAGTAGGGTTTTCCTATATTCGATTTAAATATGTACGAGGCCTAGTCATTTGGAATCAATAAGAAGAATATTAAGAAACAGTCTCCTAAACCCTAATCTCCCAATCCTCTCAGTTCTAGATCTCAATCGCTCTAAAGGCCTAGGCCGATTCTCTATCTTTCTCTTCTCAAATCCCTAATCCCTAAATCCCAATCTCACGACCAGATCCGATAGAACCCTGATCCCAGGTTCTATCAGTTTTGCAAATAGGAACGAAAATAGGCCTAAACTAGTTTGATATGTGGCCTAGACATGGTTATTTAGCACGCAAATACCTTGAGAATAAGGGTTAAATAACGCCTATTTTAGGTGTTATCACCCTCCTTAGCACTTTTATCAATCATGAAAGTCGATTGTATTTGTGTGCTTCCTAATTAAAACCCTAAAACTTGGGATTTTTTTTTGCAGCCGACGGTGGGGAGTGGTTGGGAAATAGCAAGGCAAAAGGTGTAACGACCCTTTACTGATGGCATAGGCTGACGTGTACGAGGGGGGCCAATGTATAAATAGGAGAACTCATATTGTGATTGGTTATCTTCTTACCCAATAAAATGGCCGATAGCTACTTTACCAATTTTCTGTCAGTTAGCTAGAAACTCATAACTCTTCTTTGTATCTCCTTGGGTTAAAGACACATTTGGTCACTGAGATTACAAAATCGGGACATGTTTAGTCACTAGAAAAAGTTAATATCAAATTTGTTCACTACAATTACTAAAACTGGACACATTTAGTCACTCGCCGTTAGTCTCCGTCCAACTCCGTTAATGAAGTCCGTTAAGTGCTGATGTGGCAAACAGAATTGCCTAATCAGCCGGATATAATCCAACAAAAATAAAACCCAACCCGCCACGTCATTAAAACCAACCCAACCCAACCCTTCTTCCTCCTTCCTCCCACCTCCCACCTCCTTCTTTCCCCAAAACTACCGGGGCCGCTCTCCTCCTTCCTCCCACCTCCTCCCGCAAACCTGTTCGACCTAACCCAGCAGACCAATCCTTCACCAACGAGGCCATTGACGTCGTAGTTAGACTTCTCGCCGATATGGAATTCGACCGCCGTCTCTCAGTCGGGAGCAGGGCACCACTTGTGCCCCTTTTTCCCCTCGATGTAGGACCGACGGAGGACCCTAGCGTATTTCTCCACGTACCGGCCGTCGCTGACTAGGGTTCCGACGGTGGATTGGCAGACCAAGACAGGGCAATTGGGCTCCGGGCACCAGAGAGTTAGGCATCCAACGCCGTCGTCGTCGATGCTCAGCTCGATGTACCTCGACCAGCAGATCCTGCAAAAGGAATGGCCGCAGGAGAGCGAGGCTCGCTCCTCGATTTCGAATCTCTCGAAACAGATCTGACACTCATCACGACTCTCTACCCCACCACCACCGTCCGCCTCCGCGGTCAGGCCGTAGGAGCGGCGCATCTTCTCCTCATCGGAGAACCAGTTCTCCTGGGCCGTGTCGGAATCCCACTTGAATTTGACGAGGAGCGCAATCGCGACGGCTCTCGGGGCAGAGAGGAGGGTGGAAACGTCCGCGATCAGAGCCTCCTAGTGCCACTCGATGTCGACTTTGCTGAGCGTTGAGAAAGCTGCGGCGGCAGCGGCTTTGGTGTTTCTATCGTCGTCCTCCTCGATGTAATCACTGTGTTCATCGTTGTACTCTTTGATGTAATCACTGGGTTCATCGTCGTCCTCGTCGTCCATGTAATCACTGGGATTCTTTATGAACGTCAATGACCTCGTTGGTGAAGGATTGGTCTGCTGGGTTAGGTCGAACAGGTTTGCGGGAGGAGGTGGGAGGAAGGAGGAGAGCGGCGGCGGTGGTTTTGGGGAAAGAAGGAGGTGGGAGGTGGGAGGTGGGAGGAAGGAGGAAGAAGGGTTGGGTGGGGTTGGGTCATGGGTTGGGTTGGTTTTAATGACGTGGCGGGTCGGGTTTTACTTTTGTTGGGTTATATCCGGCTGATTAGGCAATTCTGTTTGCCACATCAGCACTTAACGGACTTCATTAACGGAGTTGGACAGAGACTAACGGCGAGTGACTAAATGTGTCCAGTTTTAGTAATTGTAGTGACCAAATTTGATATTAACTTTTTCTAGTGACTAAACATGTCCCGATTTTGTAATCTCAGTGACCAAATGTGTCTTTAACCCGTATCTCCTTCTTCTTCCATTTCCTTTGCTAGAGCAACTTACGACGATCCTTACAAGTGATATTAGAGCCTGGTTCTCTGGCAATGGCAACGAATACCTCTTGCATCGTTGATTTGGAGGCTCATATGGGGACGGTGCATCTGAAGATGGACTCCCAGCATCAAGACTTCGAAGGACGCCAATACAGCTATTGAGTCTTTGATAAAAGATAACATTGACGCTCTCACCACTTCGTTGGCTCATCTCCGCGAGAAATCGCCGATTCGCTCGCCGCCAAACGCCATTCACAGTGCTTTCGCCGACTCCCAACACTTCCATTCTTAGAAACGCCGTTCGTCTATCTTGGATCATTACCATCGCCTCGTGGTGGCTGCATTCAATCAATTACGGCAGGCAGCTTCCGTCTCTCGCTACCATGAATAATTTGAGGAGCTTCGTACGCGGATGCTTCGATTGAATCTTAAACTTCATGAGCACTACTTCACAAGGATAGCAGATTCTTTTCTTTATGACATTCAATTGAGAATACGAGATTCTTCTCATCCTGGATTAAGGAGAGATGGTGGAATCGGCAACTACTAGGTGATTCTCCTCATTGAATTAATTGATGCTGCTAGAGATCGCCTGCCCCTTCCACACGAATACATCATTGTCGCCATCGTCATGGATCGTTCTCATTTCGAAGTAGAGCAAGAGGCTCCAGAACTCTGGCTCAGACAAGGAGTTGCAAATGACACTGCTAGATTTCCTATTCGATTTGCTCGTAGGTTGGATCAAGATCCAAAGTCAGAGGTAGCGGCGATGCTCCACCAGGACCTGGTCGTATCGAACACTATATCAATCGGATTGTCTGGAGCGATTGGATCTATGGGAAGAAAGGATATAAATTGAGAGAACGGGCAAGTGGAAAGACGTCGCGGATGTGATGTTGCTGATGGAGGGTTTTTTGTTTTCTATTTGTACAAGAATCAGAAAGGATGAAATGGGCCAGATGAAAGAGAACGAGAAGAGAAGATGATCGATAATGAGAAGATAAGGAGAGGAAAGTGTGCGTTGGAAAAGGAAAAGAGAAAACTCTCTAAATTCATGCACTGACCCATAAGTGACCCTAAATAGTGTTCAATACTTGAATAAAGAGACGAAGAGAATTCCTCCCAAAGTTGAACTCAAAAGTGACGGATGGCGACTTGAGGTCCCACAATTCAGACATGGAGGCTCCACGATCACAACATTGGTGGGTTGAGGAGAGGATGTGCAGTAGGAGTGGGGAAAACCTATCAAGCCTCTCTGCGACCTCTTGTCACGTCCCATCAAATACCATCCTAACCCCAAGACTGCTCCATGACTTAACCGAAGACCATTCCGTCCACCAGTGACCAACGCGCGTTTTCTTCTTGGCCACGCAGTGTAGTACTTCCCGTCAACTCAAGCCTACTAGTGGCCAACGCGTGTCTTCGCTGATCAAGTGGGAGATCCCTCCCAACCAAAAGCCAGATCAAATGCATAAACCAAGGATACACATGGCCCAACTCAGGCTAGCAACCAATAAAAAATCGGATCTCAAGACATTAGCCAATCATAAAACGACAAATAGTAAAATTAGGTCTAAATGAGCAGTAAATTGTATCTTGGTGTACAGTAAAACGTGAGTGAGTGTACAATGTAAGGCGTTTTGTGCTATTATACTTTTAATTTTTAAATTATTTTTAGGGTTTTTTAAAATTTCCAGTTTTAATTTCATTCATTTTCTATGAGAAAAATAAAGATAAAATTATTAAAAAGTATATGTCAGAGGCCATACCAATGCTAACTAGATTTTCTGTTAACTACTAACAATCAACACTATAAAAAAATCATATTTAATAAAATAGGACACAAATGACACTTTTTTTATAGTTTGGGTGTTGTAGTGGTATTAGCCTTTTTTCAAATAATAACAATGGAGAAAAGTTAGACAAAAACCTCTACCCAAAGCAACATCTTATTGAAGCCATCCTATAAAATCAAAGAAGGCTAGCTAAAAAGAAGACAACAATAGGATTTTACGTGCCACTCTATAGTCAGCCTAGTTGACAGTCCGTAGAACCGCCCTAAAAATTAAGCATTGAGAGTACGACTCTTGTAACTAACGACACTCTCAAAGAAGGGTCCTGACAAACGAATCTACCACCACCCTCTAGCGAATTTTTTGGATCATCACTTCGGAATCACCTTCAACAATAAGTCGATCAGACTTCTTGAGGCCGCAAGTGAAATGACATGTCTAGCCGTACCGTGAATTAGGGATTGGACACACCCTAGTGTCAGGGACCCAAGGCCAATAGAACATGCCAGTCAGCACCATGCACGACAAGGCTAAACGAGCAACCAGAGTCATGGACAACAACATCAAAGTTGATCTTCAAAATCTTAA
The DNA here is from genome assembly GCA_946122785.1 of Linum tenue. Lineage (NCBI taxonomy): Eukaryota > Viridiplantae > Streptophyta > Magnoliopsida > Malpighiales > Linaceae > Linum > Linum tenue. The sequence continues at coordinate 49,560,087 of CAMGYJ010000004.1, read as the reverse complement.
GGTTGACATTCCCAGATAATTAGGCGAGGGAATGTATTGAGAAGTCTGGGAGGGCTTAAATGCAGAGGATAATTTAAGAACTTGGAATGAGGATTGAAAGGCAAGAGAACATGAATATTACCGAGTGTGCACAAATACCACTTTATCACGTGATTTCAACATTTTCCATAGTGGAAAAACGCATTGACTAGCAGAACATGTCCGTCTGCACCATGCACGACAAGGCTACCATAAATGCTTATGATTCTAGTGTATGCTACTGTATGCATTGTGCTTAGTATTGCCTAGAATTTCAAGACACTACCTTCTAGGGTTACTCCATTAATGTTACACCAGTATGCGAGGATTGATCACTCATTTATGCTTCGAGTAGTATCAATGCTTGATTGTTAGATCATCGATGCTATAGAATAATGTTATGGTTCGTAGAAGCCCACAGATAACCATATGTTATCCTAACTTACCTGTTCTTCATTTATTAGGTAATGGCATGAAGCAAAAGCAAGCACTAGCTAGTTAAATCTCTATCTCAAGAGGCGCATGCACAAGTAGTGAGTGGCCTTAGAGGAAGGGATAGGGCATTACAATATATGAACCATCAATGCATGATATGAATGAGCCCTAGTTCGCATGATCATCTTCAAGTTCACAATCTAGTACAATAGCGTATCTTTACTTTAATGCATCTATAAATAGAAAATTCCTAAACAACTTTACTCTTCTTGCTTTGTTTGTTTGTCTACAGAAAACCTTTAAGTGTCTTTCATTTTCGTGCATGTATAATAGTTGGTGTGAGTAGTTATGCATTAGAAGAAGTCGAGGAATACGACCACATAGCATCCTAGGACATTTTATCACTTGCATTAACTACACAATCATGTCCCCTGCTGAGATCGACCGACGAACCCTTTATGCATGAGACAACCGGAGCTGACATCACTATAGTAGTTCGAGGTAAAAAGGTGATCGTAGATAGACCCTAGTGCTCAACGTAAAAAAACCTACGTTGGCTACAACCCGGACATCAACACATACATACAGTTATTAGCAACCCCAAAGAGTTGATCTAGCAATATTGTGTGATAAGATTCACCATTCTTTGTGTGTGAATCATGAGCGCAACAATCATCCTAAAGGATAGAGTTTTTTTTAAGTCAAAGGACGGTAGAGTTATTGGGTAGTTTTTTGTGTTATATGCAGTGGTTCTAGTACAATTGAAGCCCAGTTGAGTAGTTGATTTTGATGTCAAAGGGATTTGGTTACCTTCAGCATTCCAAAATTCTCGACGTAAATTCCTACAGAGTATTATGGCCAGTTAATTGAGCCGAAATCTCCATACACAAATGAACTTTTCCACGACTGCAAAACAAGTCATTATTAGACGATGAATCAAAGTCTACCGAATAACTTGTAATTAGCTCGAATATTATACAAGAAAATAAATAATTGACATGTATGGATCGTCAAGATGTATCATATTGCACATGTGCTTTTTTGGAGCAAAATGATGTCTTGTTTGAGAGTGTGATAGTTTTTAGTTATTTAAAATAACTATCCCTCTCGGTGTTATTTGAAAAAACTCAATAATGAGTTGATTCAAATGACTCGACACGAAATACTATTTCTCCAATATTTTTTCAATCAATTTATTTTTATTCAATTAATAAAAGGGATTATTTTGACCCAATAAGTTATTACAATAACTCATGTAAAGTAAATTATATCTCTAGGAGGTCATTTGGATGAGTGATTTACATGAGTTATTCTGGTCCAAATAACTTAGTCTGAGTTATATTCACCAGAATAACTCGTTTGGGTTCCAAAATGTGTAACGAGTTAATTGGTTATGAGTTATTTACAAATAATACAAATAACTCGAAAACGAGTATATACATATACGCGTTACTTAAACAATAAGTTCAGATAGTTAGCGTGTGGCAATCACCACGAGTTATGATCCGTGAACATATAAATCGTTTTGAGCCTTTGTTTAGATTGACTATTCCACTCCTTTCTAACTCAAAGGAAATATCTGAAATAGAGATGGTAGTTTTGCCTCATAGACATTTCTTCCACTTAAAGTTAAGGCTATCAAGTGTTTCCCCGACAATAACATACCCAAAGCGAGTTTGAAAAGTGGATCACATCGTCAATAGTGGTTGCGACTATTCTTAAAGCAAAAACCCATGGCATGGAGATATTATTGTATCATTTTAAAAACTTTGCTATGTGTTTTGTATAAAGGAAGAAACCACTATTGAATATTGATTAACCAAAAAAACAAACAATTATAGTATGAAATTGTAGCAAGAGTGTCTCTTCTTTTGTAGGGTGGAATATGGAAACACGATATTTGCTAACTCCCTAGTCCTAGCTATTGTGGATGTAAATCATCCTAATATGCTTTCTCTTGATAATTATATTAACTAAATCTACCTAGATATTGCCATATTTTGTGAACTAGTTTTTATCTGGTTGAAGAATTTCATTATATCATTTATATTAATCAATTTATTTATATGTTTAAAATTTTATGGATATTTTAGATATTTTATGCTCTTTAATAAGTGAGTATGCGTGGCTATATTGGAATTCTTAATACTTAGTAGTTAGTAGTTAACGCACTCGCTCATGATTTTCTAATCGAGAATCATGTTTTGAATGTTATCACGTCCCATTTAAGATCGTATATCAAGATGTATCAACAAAGATGCTCAAATTTGTTATCTTATACAACATATATCACTTCGTTATTCTCGAGTTGGGATGAACTCTCAACCAATTATTGAGAGTTCAAATTATTGGATCAAAATATTCTATTACTAAATACATTCTTCTTATCTCAATTGAAAATTGCCATACGTCCTGTCCCTTAGGATGATTAAATTCTCTAGTCTTCACTTATTTTCAACGTGGATGTTCATCAAGTCTAGGTATAGGATCTTATGAGAAAATTTGTCTATCATAACACTCAAATTCACTATCTTATACAATATGTATCGACTGTTAATTCTTGAAATTTGGAATCTCAATCCAAGACACTCACATACACTATCGAGGGTTCTGGTCTTAACATGGCCATTTAGTATATAATTTTTTTAACTTTTTGAATGTGCATTTGCTAAAAAAATTATATTTAGTGTTTATTCTGAAACAAAATTCCATTACTTATATGAATAAATGATAAAGTATGTCTACAACCCACAGATTCCAGGTGCATTTAAAATGATGTATCGCTAGAACAATTAATTGATAACTTTTTAAAAAATAATTTTTTTGGAAATTTAAAAATTCATACAATTAATTCATCGTTGACCGGAATATGAAAATAAAATTTTGTGGCTAGGATAGCTTAATGTAAATACAACTGTTACAAACTAAAATGTTTTCGTTTCGAGACTTTGATATCGAAAATTTTTTTGTTGTTGCCAAAATTTGTCGAAGAAGGAAACCAGTCAATGTTGGAATGATCTCAATACTCAATAAGAAATGAACCTGGCGAAGATGCTTGAGAGAGAAATGAGCCGATAGGTGAGCCTGAAAAATGGACAAGAACTGTGAATCGTTGCTAGTGAACAAGAGATCACCTACGTACATAAGAAAGTAAGGCAGTACAACATCTTGGTTGTAAACAAACAAGGAGGCATCTAAGCAAGTCTTCACAAACCCAAAGGTCACAAGAAACATACTGAGCGCTTTATTCCGATCCCGAGGAGCTTGGCGAAGGCCATAAATAGCCCAATGAAAACGACATACATGACGAGGAAAATCATGATCACGAAACCCTGGTGGTTGAGCCATATAAACCTCCTCTGTGAGAGGTCTATACAAACCGTAAAAGTAGTAACAGGTTTCAACACAGGACTGAAGGTTTCGAAGTAATCAACACAGGGCATTGGTGAAAGAATTTGGAGACTAAGCACACTCGATGGTACCATCCGACTTGCAATACGCCAATTGGGGAATGCAGGGCCTCATCCACAAACATAGGCGCAAGGGGAGGTACTATATAAGACGTTTAATGCACATCAACATACTTCATTTTAGGCTTAAAATGTTATTCTTACTCCTTGTTTGCATGACATTTGGGTAGGGCTAACTTGAAGGAGGGACTAAGGGATCTACAACTGACCGAGAAGGTATGGCCAAAGGCTGACTATTCAAGGGTTTGGGATGATAGGAAATAGGTGGAGTGAGATCCCTAACCATGTAGCGGAGGAGGGATCAACGGATGAGGAAGAAGAAGAATAAGGAACTGACACTCCTGGAAATACATGTTCAACAAAGGCAACATGAGTACATGACGAGACAAAATAGACCTGTTGAGGGAGAGGATCAAGAAATCGATAGGCACTTTGTTGATGAGATTAAGCTAGAAAGACATAGGAGTGAGAACGCGACTGAAGTTTATTCAAATTATAGGGATGAAGCTAAGGAAAAGGTGTGGAAAACTGAGAAAAAGATGATACTACTGCTGCTGCCACAGATGGTGATGTAGTCATTGTTTGTGATGCCGGTTTTGTTAACCTTGCTTGTCAAGAGAGTACATGGGTTGTTGACTCGGGTGCCTCATTTCATGTGACCTCACGGGTTGACTTTTTCTCTTCCTACACAAACGGTAACTATGGTTGTGAGAGGATGGGAAATGATGGCGCATCAAAGATTGTTGGCATGGGTGATATTCATCTAGAGACCAACACAGGTTGCAAGCTAATCTTGAAGGATGTGAGACATGTTCCTGACATGAGGCTGAATTTGATATCCACGGGAAAGCTTGATGATGATGGTTATTCCAACTATTTTGGAGAAGGAAAATGGAAGCTCTCAAGAGGTTCTCTTGTGGTGGCTAAAGGCAAGAAGGAAAGTACGCTCTACATGACAAATGCAAAGCATAGCAAGGGAGGAATCAATGTTGCTGAGAAAGATTCTTCTATTGAGCTTTGGCATAAGAGACTCGGTCATTTGAGCGAGAAGGGGCTGCAAATACTCTCCAAGAAACAACTCTTGCCCGGAGCTAAAGGTACTCTTCTTAAAACTTGTGTTGATTGCTTAGCCGGAAAAACTCATAGAGTTGCATTTCATAGATTTCCACCTTCTAGAAGGATTATAGTACTTGATCTAATTCACACCGATGTTTGTTTCATGCGAGATAAAACTCTTGGTGGTGCAAGCTATTATGTTACCTTCATCGATGATCACTCAAGGAAGGTGTGGACATATGCTTTGAAAACGAAGGATCAAGTGCTAAATGTTTTCAAGCAATTTCATGCTGAAGTGGAAAGGGAAACCGACCTCAAGTTGAAGTGTGTAAGGGCTGATAACGGGGGAGAGTATAGAGGTCCATTCGAAAGCTACAGCAGATTGCACGGAATTAAACTGCAGAAAAGTGTACCCAAGACTCCACAACAAAATGGTGTCGCCGAGAGGATGAACAGAACAATTTGTGAGAGAATCAAGTGTATGCTCTCACATGCCAAGCTACCTAAATCATTTTGGGGAGAAGCAATGCGGACAGCCGTTGATCTAATCAACCTTTCGCCATCGGTCCCTTTGGAGGGTGACGTGCCTCAACGAGTATGGACGGGAAAGGAAGTCTCATATGAGCACTTGCGAGTGTTCGGTTGCAAAGCCTATGTTCATGTTCCAAAAGATGAGAGAGCAAAACTTGATGACAAAGCAAAGCCATGTATATTCATGGGCTATGGGCGTGAAGAGTTTGAGTACAGATTATGGGATCCAATTGCAAGGAAAATTGTTAGGAGCCGGGATGTGATTTTTCTTGAAGATGAGACAAGTGAAGACATCGAAAGGGGTGAAAAGAAGAAAAATACAGCAGCTGGTCCGGTTAATTTGGAGCCTATATCTCCATCCCAGATGCATGAAAATGTTGAGGAAGTAGTGCATAATGAGCCCCAAGGTGCACTAGATCAAGAAGTGCAAGGAGAAGAGCAATTGGAGCAAGAAGAACAAGTTGAAGAAGAGCAACCTCTACCCGAACCAAGAAAGTCAACAAGAGATCGCAAAACTTCCACTTGGTACTCCCCTCATGAGTACCTATTGTTGACTGACGGGGGAGAACCCGAATATTATCAAGAAGCCATGTCTCCTGAAGACAAGGAGGAGTGGAACAAAGCAATGCAAGAAGAGATGAAGTCTTTGCAAGAGAATCACACCTATGATTTGGTGAAACTACCCAAAGGAAAAAGATCACTTAAGAACAAGTGGGTCTACAAGTTAAAGACGGAGGAAACTAGTTCAAAGCCTCGGTTTAGGGCGCGACTAGTTGTGAAGGGTTTCAACCAAAAGACAGGTGTTGACTTTGAAGAAATTTTCTCTCCCGTGGTGAAGATGTCCTCTATCTGAGTTGTACTTGGGTTGGCTGCAAGTTTGGACTTGGAAGTTGAACAACTCGATGTGAAGACGGCGTTTCTTCATGGTGACTTAGAGGAAGAGATATACATGGATCAGCCGGAAGGGTTCGAGGTTAGAGGCAAAGAAGATCTTGTATGCATATTGAGAAAGAGCTTATATGGGTTGAAGCAAGCACCAAGGCAATGGTACAAGAAATTTGACTCATTCATGGTAAAAAACGGGTATGCAAGAACTACCTCCGATCATTGTGTGTTTGTGAAATACTTTGCTGAAAATGATTTCATCATTCTCTTGCTTTACGTGGATGACATGTTGATCGTGGGTCGGAATGTTGGAGAGATTGATAGATTGAAAAAGGAGTTGAGTAAATCCTTTGCCATGAAGGACCTAGGACCTGCAAAACAAATTCTAGGGATGAGAATCTCTAGGGATCGGAGGAATGGAAAAATTTGGTTGTCTCAAGAAAGGTATATTGAAAGAGTTCTTGAGCGGTTTAACATGAGCAAGGCTAAGGCGGTTAGTACTCCACTTGGAGGACATTTCAAGTTGAGTGTGAAGCATTGTCCTACAAGTGATGAAGAGAAAGAAGCAATGAAGAATGTGCCTTATGCATCAGTTGTTGGAAGCTTGATGTATGCCTAGGTTTGCACAAGGCCGGATATTGCTCATGGCGTTGGGATTGTTAGTCGGTTTCTTTCCAATCCGGGGAAAGAACATTGGACAGCAGTGAAGTGGATTCTTCGCTACTTGAGAGGTACTTCTAGAGTGTGTCTATGGTTTGGTAATGGCAAGACCATACTTGATGGATATACCGATGCTAACATGGTAGGTGATGTGGACTCTAGAAAGTCGACTTCTGGATACATGATGACTTTTGCAGGTGCTGCAGTTTCATGGCAATCTAAACTGCAAAAATGTGTTGCATTATCAACAACAGAAGCCGAGTACATAGCTGTGACAGAAGCTTGCAAAGAGATGCTATGGTTGAAGAAGTTTCTTCAAGAGTTGGGCATCAAGCAAGAGTGGTATGTGCTCTATTGTGATAGCCAAAGTGCAATCCATCTTTGCAAGAATCCTACTTTCCACTCAAGTTCGAAACACATAGATGTTCGATATCATTGGATTCGTGATGTTTTGGAAGAGAAGTTGTTGGAGCTCAACAAAGTGCATACGGATGACAATGGTTCGGACATGATGACTAAGTCTCTACCAAGTGGAAAACATATCTTCTGTCGAGATGAAGCAGGTTTGGTGCTACCCCCCATATGACCTGGAGGGGGAGATTTGTTGGGTTGGTCCAACTCATATGGTGGTTGGATTAACCGGTTTGAGTTTGAGTTTTGGTTGGTTTCTAGAAGATTCTCTATTTTCAAAATAGAGAGTTATTGTCTACTCAAAAGTAAAAAGAGGTAACAGCCTTTCATTTTCAGAGAGAGAGAATCAAGAAAAGAGAAGAGATAAGGAAAAAGAGAGAAGAGAGGAAGAGCTGCAGTGTTTCGTTTCTGCAGCAGGGCAGCCTGTTCAAGTGAGAGTTCTGGAAGATTGAACCGTTGGATCGTCCTAAAATTTGGACAGTGGGTTTGCAATTGGCTGGGATTCATTCTGACTGAAGGGATCGTCATTCAGAGGTCTAGTTCGTCGGGAATCGCTGCTTGACAGAAGGTGTACGAATCTGTTTTTGGGTATCTCTCAACCTTTCTTTGTCTTGCTCTTGTTCCTGTTATCCACCATGTTGGTGAGAGCTATTATGGTTGATTGTTGATACAAGAAGGGTGTTATTGAGGTATTTGTAATCCTCTAGCTAGTCTAGAGAGGACTTGTAATCCCACCAAAGTCTAGTGGAGTTGTGGCTTGGACAAAGGTCCCGTGGTTTTTCCCGATTTGGGTTTTCCACGTAAAAATCGTGTGTCTTGTGCATTCTATTCTTGCTTGTGGTTGCTGTCCGGTTTCTCAACAGTGGTATCAGAGCATTAGGTTGTTTGGGGGCTGTGTTTGGTGAATGGCAAGAATGGATGACTCAAGTGGAGCAATGATTAAGTTGACATCATCCAACTACTCTATTTGGAAGCCACGGATGGAGGATATTCTGTTTTGCAAGGATCTCTATGAGCCAATTGAAAATGGCAGCGAGAAGCCGGAAGACAAGACCGAGAAGCAATGGGAGGTCTTGCATAGAAAGGCGGTGGCAATCATTCGACAATGGATTGACCAAAGCATCTTTCATCATGTTGCAAAAGATACAAGAGCAGATGAATTGTGGCAGAAATTGGAGTCCATGTATGAGAGGCAATCGGCTCAAAATAAAGCCTCACTCATTCGAAGAATTGTGAACTTGAAGTACAAGGATGGGCATAGTGTCTCGGAGCATTTGAGTGACTTTCAAGGGCTTGTGAACCAGCTAACTACTATGAAGTTAGCACTTGATGATGAAGTGCAAGCATTGTTACTTCTTAGTTCTTTGCCGGATAGTTGGGAGACTTTGGTGGTCTCACTTAGCAACTCAGCACCTAATGGCAAGTTGACGATGGACATTGTCAAGGATAGCATGCTGAATGAAGAGGCAAGGAGAAAATAGTTGGGGATTACATCGGAGTCACATGCTTTGGTGGCGGATAATTCTGGAAGTCGTGGAAGAAGCAGAAATCGAAATTCCAACTTCAAGAACTCTCAGAATCGAAGTAACAGCCGAGGGAGATCAAAAGGGAGATCAAAATCATTGTCAAGACCAAGAGGAGAAATCACATGTTATCATTGCAATCAGCCCGGACACATGAAGAGAGAGTGCAGAATCTTGAAATGGGAACAAGCTAGAGGAAAAGGTGTGGAAAACCGAGAAAAAGATGATACTACTGCTGCTGCCACAGATGGTGATGTAGTCATTGTTTGTGATGCCGGTTTTGTTAACCTTGCTTGTCAAGAGAGTACATGGGTTGTTGACTCGGGTGCCTCATTTCATGTGACCTCACGGGTTGACTTTTTCTCTTCCTACACAAACGGTAACTATGGTTGTGTGAGGATGGGAAATGATGGCGCATCAAAGATTGTTGGCATGGGTGATATTCATCTAGAGACCAACACAGGTTGCAAGCTAATCTTGAAGGATGTGAGACATGTTCCTGACATGAGGCTGAATTTGATATCCACGGGAAAGCTTGATGATGATGGTTATTCCAACTATTTTGGAGAAGGAAAATGGAAGCTCTCAAGAGGTTCTCTTGTGGTGGCTAAAGGCAAGAAGGAAAGTACGCTCTACATGACAAATGCAAAGCATAGCAAGGGAGGAATCAATGTTGCTGAGAAAGATTCTTCTATTGAGGTTTGGCATAAGAGACTCGGTCATTTGAGCGAGAAGGGGCTGCAAATACTCTCCAAGAAACAACTCTTGCCCGGAGCTAAAGGTACTCTTCTTAAAACTTGTGTTGATTGCTTAGCCGGAAAAACTCATAGAGTTGCATTTCATAGATTTCCACCTTCTAGAAGGATTATAGTACTTGATCTAATTCACACCGATGTTTGTTTCATGCGAGATAAAACTCTTGGTGGTGCAAGCTATTATGTTACCTTCATCGATGATCACTCAAGGAAGGTGTGGACATATGCTTTGAAAACGAAGGATCAAGTGCTAAATGTTTTCAAGCAATTTCATGCTGAAGTGGAAAGGGAAACCGACCTCAAGTTGAAGTGTGTAAGGGCTGATAACGGGGGAGAGTATAGAGGTCCATTCGAAAGCTACTGCAGATTGCACGGAATTAAACTGCAGAAAAGTGTACCCAAGACTCCACAACAAAATGGTGTCGCCGAGAGGATGAACAGAACAATTTGTGAGAGAATCAAGTGTATGCTCTCCATTAACAATTTCTTTAAATGATGGTGAGTTGGCAGATGTTTTGCTGACGTGAAAGAGACATTCTCATGTGGCAGTTAACGAAATGCCACATTAGCCGATCAACCATACCAACTTATTTATTAATTAGTTATTTTAAAAATTTAAAACAAAAGGAACTGGCGGTCGTTTCTTCTTCTCTTCTTCTTCGCCCCTTCCTCTCTATCGTAGCCAGTTCCCCACAATTGTAGAAACTAGAAAGAAAAGACACCAATTCTCCACTTTCAAGCAACATGTGAACTAAAAAAATTGGGAAAGGATATCGGAATTGATTCTGCTTCTTCAAACCAGAAGGAGGAAGGGTAGGTCTCTTCCGCTGCAGTCATAGTTGTCGAAGGCCGCAAATCCACCACGAGGTTCAAGTTCTCCCGCTTCAATCGACGTCACTGGCATGATTAAGTGAGGTGCAACTTCCACCACAGTTGTTGGTGCTGCGAAAAGGGTAGGATCCAGAAAGGGTCGGAGCTTGAGGGCATGGATCTGGGAAGTCGATAGGGATCCGGAGCTTGAGGGTCAGAGCTTGGGGCGGATCGATACGCGGTTGGTCTGGGTCACTGTTGGGACTTGGCTGCGGTGGAGGAATCGGAAGAAGATGTCTCTTGTCGGTCCCCATTTCCTTCCGGCGGGATTTTTCGGCGTCCCCTTTTGTTTAGCGGGGCTTTTTCTCTCCCTGTTCCCATTTTCTTTGCGATCGCTGCGTTTTCCTAGGAAAAGATGCGACCTTCGGTGGTCGTTGGCAGGGGAGAAGTATTTTTTCCATTAGTGGCTGATGACTCAATATTTGCACATGTTTTCCCCATTGTTTCTTAATCGTTTAAGCTTGCATTATCGCTTCTTTGGCCTATTTTACGCTAGGTTGTGTTCCTTTGTCACATTTCAGGTCCTAGCACATAATGTGAAGCATAGGCGCAAGTTTCAAGTCAATCGGAGATCAATTGGCGATTCGGGAGAAGAAACTCTGGCATGACCTGAAGAAGAATGGATTTCTACCTCACTTTATGGACAAAGAATCGTTCAAGCTTGTCATGAAAAGAAAGAGGAAGAGACTACGAGCGTCTGGGATCAAACAGCGACTGATTCGGAGTCCGGACGAGGGAGAAACGAAGCATTAAATATAGGGGAACAAGTTCGGCAATAAAAACACGGGCAGGAGGCCTTCAGAACACGGCCGTGTAATTAACCCTAGCCAAAGCACGGGCGGGCTGAGGCAAAGCACGGCCGTTCCCTCGACCGTGCTTTGGCCACTGATGCCCTTTTAGGCAGATTTTCAGCCAAAAGAGGGGGGATTCGAGTTTTAGAGAGACAGAGCGATTCCTAGAGAGAGAAAGCGACGAACAAGAGTCTCCAAGTGCCCTAGCTTGATCTTCATCACCATTGGAGCTTGGCTTGAGCTTGGAGAAGTGCCGATTCAACGTCCAGGAGCTGAAATCCATCCTTCACAGTATGGTTTCCGCATCTGATTCTGCTTTTGCTTCTTTCTCCATGGAGTAGTTCTCCCATTCATCTGGGTGTGGGAAACCCTAGATCTGTATGTTAGGATTGATTGTATGAACCCAAGTACTGTTTCTATGATTTGATTATATTCGATTGAGGTTTGAATGATTGAATGGCATGAATACTGATCAAATTCCTGTTGTTTCTGCTTTAACCTAGAATGATAATATCTGCCTAGGTTGATAGAGTATCCTTAATCGAAGGTAGTGAATTGGTGACTTTAGTCGAGGAGCCAATTCACTATTCTGTACCGAATTCAATTCGGTAGTGGAGGTTTTGTTCATAGGGCCTCAATCTGTTTACTCCGGTGGAGGTTAGTCGCCCGCTAGAGACTCAGATTGAGAGGGTCTGAAGACCTTTAGTCGAGACTTCAGACTGTTTGAGAACCTTCCGCAGTATAACTATCATAGAAATTGAACTTGGTAATTACAATCCGGCTTAACTGCAGTCTAGGGGGAACCATATCCAGGTGACCTCTCATAACTTGAAAACAACCGTTTAGTTGCTTTGCTTGCTTGTTAGTTTAGATCTTCACTAAAGTTTCATTGCTAGATAATACGAATTCACTGAGTAGTCATCACATCTAGGACCCGAGTTGATATTAAAACCCAAACCCGCTATACTACGCTTTAGGAAGTGGTTACACTTGGCCATTTTCTAGAGTGACAGTAGGAGTGAGTCAGTGGCTTTGCGGAGGAATAAGAGGAAGGGGGGAAGAATATGAGGGGAAAGCAGGGGAGAAGAAACACGACCCTCCAGTTTAGGCTTTTTCTAATTATAAATAAAAAATCATTTGATGTGGAAGGTGATGTGGCTGCTGACGTGGCATTTTCCTTTATAAAGTTAATAACGATAACGAATTGTTATCCATCCATTTATGGGCAACAATAATTATGACTAATAATTAGTATTTTCATAGTTAGGACTATTATTTTCCTCTTCTTATTAGTTCTGGCTAATATATTGTATTTACCCTTTATTTTTTTCCATTTCATTAAACATGAATATGAGCACGACACGATAGGGATGACAATTTCGACCTGACCCGTTTTACCCGATCTGTTTGACCTGTTTTGGGGCGGGGCGAGGCGGGCATGGGTAGTCTCATCGACCCGACCTGCCCTGAACCGCCCCATTCTCGACCCGTTCTTGTCTAAATTACATGTAATCTTAGTCGAATTACTTAGGATTTTCCTTTTATTGCATCATATTTTTAGCTATACGAAAGTTGTAAATTAGTGAAAACCTCAATTTCTCCAATAATTTAACTACAATTGTCATAATATTGTTTGTTTTCTTAGTCTTATAATAAAAATAACGAATATTGCTAATGTTTTTAATATAAATTGCATACCCATTGGGTCGACCTGCCCCGACCCGCGACCCGAGATCAATTACCCGATCTGGACCCGACCTGCCACGGGGGCGGGTCTGGGTACCAAGAAACCCGCCCCGGACCTGCCCCATTGCCATTCCTACGACACGAGCACGAATAGGCACGACACGATTCAAACGGTGCCCGAACCTAGGCCGGTCCTAGCAAAATTAACAAATGGATTGGCATGGCAGGACACGAAATCTGACAAGCCGTCCCAAGCACGACACGAAATAAATTGGCCTGAAGCATGCCTGTTGACACGCTAAAACACAACACCAAACTGCGACCAAGTGTAATCGCAGTCCGGAAATGCAGAATAGTGGCAAGTTCTATTTATCAACTCGGGGTCTAGATCTACTGCCTACTCCGTGATTATCTATTATCTAGCAAACTAAGTCGAGTGATTGTGATTTTAAGCAAAAGCAGTAAGAAAGCAGGAAATGGTTCGGAGTTCTTAAGCAAGGGAAGAGTCACTCGGGAATGAGTCTCCCATGCTCCTTAGTTAGGTCAAAGTTGTAATTACCTTTGGTTGATTTACTGTAGATTAAACTGCGGAAGATCCGACAGTAGCTTGGAATCTCTTAAGCTGACCAAGCCCTCTCAGACAGGCTAACCGGCAGGCGTCTAGCCTTCACCGGGATAGACTGCTGAGGCAATAAACACAGAACTCCACTACTGGAATTGGATTCTAGTACAAAGCAGTAAATCGATTAACTCTCCTATAACCAATCTACTACTACCGATTGATGAAGCTCTAACAACCTAATCAGATTCTATCATTCTCAGGTTGCAGCAGAAATGAAGAAAAGATGATCAGGCTTCAATTGACTCAATGAATCATGCATCAATCGATTAAAATCAATCAGTATATCAATCCAAAGTCAAGATTCCTAACACATGGAACTAGGGTTCTTCATACCCAAGTGAGAGAAGGTTTTACTCCATAGAGAGAGAGAGAGGAAAACAGAAATCAGAGCAGTCATACTCATAAAGATGGGGATAATCTTCTCTGGGATGTCCATCTTCACTCCTGGGGATGCAATCTTGGCTTCAATGGTGAGAAATCCACTCCAAATAGCTCCTATGGTTTGTTCTTCGCACTTTCTCTCTCTAAAATCTGTTTTTTGCTCAAATACTCGATTCCCTTTCCTTTGGCTTGAATCTGCCTCAAAAACCCGATTCTGGACAAAACACGGTCGAGGACACGGCCTTATTTAACTTTTGCCCGTCCGTGTTCTTGCCACGTGTAGAAAAGACGCCCGTGTCTGCCTAAAACACGATCGTTCCCAATAATTGACACGGTCGTGTTTTACTTCAATGGTGCCCGTGTTTTGGACTTCTCAACAGCCTCCAAGAACACTCTCTCGGCATAAAAAGCACGGTCTGAGACACGGTCGTGTTTTTCTTTAGTGCAGCCCATGTTTTGCTTCTTCATCGATTCAACTCTCGCACTGAAAAGCACTGTCGTGCTCATTTGTGTACACGACCCTGCTCTTCAGGCCTCCTGCCCGTTTTTTACCCCAGTTCGAGCGAATGACCTCCAAAAGCCTCAAAACTCGTGCCTAGCCTTCCCTTCGACGTGTGGGACCTGAAATGTGACAAAGTAGCACAACCCAGCGTAAAATAGGCAAAAAATACACGAATACGAGCCGCAAACGGATAAGAATTAAGGGTGCAAACATGTGCAAATACATCGTTATCACCTGTGTCGTGCCGGCCCAAGCACGGCCCACCGTCCATGTACAAGGTCCGACGTGTACCATCCGCCCAGTACCCGGTCTCGACTGAATACTCGCAAGCATCTCGATTCATAATGGTGACCCTGTGCCGACTGCTCTTCCGATTGTCTTTGTCCATTATTTATATGGCTTTATCAGAATGGACCTTACCTTGTGCGTCATTCGTCCTTGCTCAGTGGATTTGATTTACGAACCATTGGTTCGTTTTCCAGAATGTCATCTCAACAATGGCAGAGATTGGCAGTGCATGAACCCCCTTATAGACGTTGTTTATACTCTCACTCGAGTTCGTTGTGGCAATACCCCACTTGGTACCTCCGTCCTTTTGAAAAGTCCACATGGTTAAGTCATGTCTATCCAGCCATAACGCACTTTCAAGGCATAGCTCACGGATCTTAGGAGAGGTATACATCTCTTTAGAAACACAACCATTTTTTCTATAAAAAAGGGGGATCCGAGGATCGCTTAATACCCAATTTTCCGAGGAAATGGGAGGATTATGATCGCTTAAGACCCCATTTCCTTAAGAACGCATCTCTTTATAAAGAGTATAAGTAAGTGTTGCATTCTATTTCCTAGCAGCCTTTCCCTGGTAACAAAATTAACTCACCAACAAAATAGAATGTTTACCGGTCCACCATAGATTATCAGCAAGCTTCCTCCAATTGAAATGATGGTTCCACTTACTTTTGAAGTGTCGTATGCACCACCTCTGGGATCACTTCCAGATTGGATCCAAGCATAAGATGGCAGCTCTGATCACTACGTGGCGATCAGAGATGATTGTCAGGTTCGTCCTCCTGGTGATGTGGAGGTGAATTTGTCTGAAGAACCATCCATAGCTTTTGGTATTCTCTACCTCAACAATGGCGAAGGCTAAAGGAAATACACTTCTATTTGCATCCGCTCCACTGGCAATCAAGAGAGTTCCCTTGTACTTGTCGGTAAGGAATGTTCCATCCGCTTGCATCACAGGGACACATAAGGGAAAACCATCAATAAATTGCTTGAATGACCAGAAAAGACGCTTTAAATGGCGTTCGTTACCGACACACCTCTAACATCACACTAGAACGTGGCCAAGTGTAACCATCTACTAATGCGTAGTATAGAGGGTTCAGTTCTAAATGTCAACCCGGGTCCTAGGTGTGATGACTACTCCGTGAAAATCTTATTATTTAGCGGTTCAAGTGTAGTGAAGGTTTAACTAAACTAGCAAGCAAAAGCAGTGAAAGTTGTGTTCAAAGTTGAGAGAGGTCACCCAGATATGGTTCCCCCTAGACTGCAGTTAAGCCAGGTTGTAATTCACCAAGTTCAAGTTCAATGATAGTTATACCACGGGAGGTTCTTAAACAGTCTGCAATCTCGACTAAAGGTCTCCAGACCCTCTCAATCTGAGTCCCCAGCGGGCGACTAACCTCCACCGGAGTAAGCAGATTGAGGACCTAACGAACCAAACCTCCTCTACTGAAGTAAATCCGATACAGAATAGTGAATTGACTCCTCGACTAAAGTCTTCAATTCACTACCTTCAATCAAGGGTGCTTTATCAACTTAGGCAGATATTCTCTTTCTAGGTTAAAGCAGAAATAACAAGAATTTGATCAAGATTCATGTCATTCAGGAAATCAAACCTCAATTGAATATAATCAACATCAATGAATTCGTACTTGGGTTCATACAATCAGACCTAACATACAAATCTAGGGTTCTTCATACCCAGGTGAGTGAGAGAGTTTACTCCATAGAGAGAGAATGAAAATCTAGCTCAGATGCGGAAACCATGCTGTGAAGGATGGGGTTCTGCTTCTGGCAATCAATCGGCACTTCTCCAAGTTTAAGCCGAGCTCCAATGGTGATGAAGATCGATCTAGGGCGCTTGGAGAATCTGGTCCGTCACTCTCTCTCTCTCTAGCTATCAGCTTTCTATCTTAAAAACTCGGAACCCTTCAAAAAGTGGTCTTCTTTCCCTTAAACATCAGCAGGTCACGATCCCCGACAATAATACCCGGTCGGGCATTTCAGGTGCCCGGTCGGGTATTTTTAAATGCTGTGCAGTGGGGAAAAAGTAAATACCCGATCAAGGTTCAGAATCCCCGATCGGGTATATTAGAAATCCGGTCTAGACCCCTTCTGGAACTCTGGCATCCAAAACATGAAATCCCCTGCCTCTCTTTGCATTTTACCCGGCCGGGTATTTTAACTCCTGCCGGGTATTTTGCTCTTCCAGCGCCCTTCATTCAAGTGTCCTCCTTTTTGACCCGAAACTCGTTTCCTCGCATTCACGTCAACGCCAAGTCCTGAAATATGACATAAACACACAACCTAGCATGAAATCGGCTTAAAACACGAGAGTTGACTCTCAAACAGCTCAAGAATGGAGGTTTAAATATGTGCAATCAATGGTCTATCAAATTCCCCCATACTTAACCGTTTGCTTGTCCCCAAGCAAACCTAACTCAAACCAATGCAGCTCTCCAGACCCGTATAGCAACACACAACCCCGATCGTCGGTAGAGGATTTCCTAGATCATATAGCAGCTTACGAGGTCAACCGATGCACATGTCATCTCCTAACTTCTTCGGCGAGAACGCTAGTGTCGAGTCGGCATCATGGCAAATAGTGATCAGAGGACAAATGAATCGTGGACGAATGGACTCTCAAAAATAAAAGATCATGGACTCGCATTTTTAAGGTGCTCTATTTTCTTCTTGAAGATAGTTGGAACCCCTTTCCTTTCTTTTTTTCTTGTTTTTCTAATTTGTGTTTTTTTTTCTTTTTCTTTTCACGGGTTCCAACCTGTTTTTTCAGAAAATGGGGGCTCCCATCTAGCAAAGGTTTTGCGGGAGCCAGGCTCTTACCGGCCATGCCAGGAGCAGATGTCTCGAGCCTCGTGCGGGGGAAAGAAATGCAAGGGGCTGGAGGTAGTAGGTGGAAATTGGGAATGGATTCCCGTCTCCCCTTGCACACTTTCACCCTATTCGCACGGGAGACGTTATTTTAAAGCACATTTTTTAGCACCTTTCTTTTCAAAACATGATACAGGAGTCCATGACAGGTAGAGTGTCCACAACACCACACAATTCAAGGGTCCTAAGATCACTAATCCACACCGGGTAGTCCAGTGGTGCTCCTGTGGCGGATGGCAGGACTGTAGCAGGTGCTCCTGATAATCCATCATCCGGCGGTTACGATCCCGCTCCCGCTCGATGCGAGCACTGGTGACTCCCTGCTGAGCCTCCATCCGATCGAGGCGCTCATCTAGAACCGCCATCCGAGAGTGGTACTCGGCCTGGTGGGCCGAATGCTGTTGATAAAACTGGACCTGATGGTCCATGAGCTGCTGGTTCTGGACCCCGAGCTGCTGAAACTGGAGCCCCATATGATGGAACTACTCCATGAAGAAGTCCATCGAAGGACCATAGGAGGAGTGGCCTCGATCGAGTGTGCGTCGTGGCTGAAGATCCCTTAGGGGGAGAGCGGGGGCTCTGGCTCATCAGCATCCATCGCACCACCATCATCATCATCATCCTCGGCCTCATTCGCGGTGGTGTAGTCCTCGTCCTCCTCGTCTTCATCATCATCTTCCTCATCCTCTTCGGGAGGCATGGACAACCCATCCACCCAGGATCGTCTGCCATCGGAGGCCAGTAGCACGGCGTTAAGAAGCACCTCCCATCTGAGAAGGTGCGGAACCACCCACTGCTGTGGCGTCAGTCAATCCATCGAAAGAGATCTCAAAATGGCGCGCCAGTTTCGTGATTAGGGGACCACAGAAGAAGTATGTGGGTTTGCTGTGGCACCAAACAAAGGTGGTGGCCACAACAGACCCCAGGTGCAGCAGTTGGTTAGGGAGCCCCATCGAGTACATGGCATACAACACTCGCTTCGGTATCTTGTGAGATCCGATGGCATTGGGCGTGATCGAGCGGGTGAGCAGAAGGTTGAGGATGTGCCACTCCGTCCGAAGGTTGGAGACATAGGTCTGGCCGGCGTCGAAGGTGTCGAACTGGTAGTCGGGACGAGCGATGCTCTGGTAGAACACGTCCTGCAGCCAGTCCTTCGGGTGAGCGACCTCCTTCTCATGGTGGGAGAACGGTTGGTAATGGATTCCCAATGCATGGGCCAACTCGTCGATAATTAGCTCCCGCATATGGCCGCCGAGCCGAAAAGTCACCGCAGTGGGGAGTCTCTGGCCGCCTTGGGGCGGTACTGGAAGGTGGAGTAGAACTCCCAAACCAGCTCCGTGTAAGTGGAGTCCTTTATGCTCAGGAGCACTCGCCAGTGTGGGTGGCTGATGGCGGTGGTGATATCATCCATGCAGTGGAGCTGCTGGAAAATGCCCCACACCAAGTGGTGATGGCGGTGGAACACCCCGTTGATGACCCGGCGGTACTGGTCATCGAACTCCAGGTGCAAGTCCTGCATGAATGGATGGTCGAGAGACATTATCCTGCAAAATCAACAAACCAAAGGTGGAGCCAAGAAAATACTCGTTAGGACCACACATATGGGTTCAACAGTTCCCTCACACTCTAAGGACACCTATGGTAAGCAAACACGCATAAACGGTCGATTTGCAAGCAAACAATCACAATTTAAGCAGGAATCATGCAGAACACGACACATTCAAGCATAGGGACATCAAACAGGAAAAAATCCCACTGTACACATGTTTTTTAAAAAAATTCTCAAAATACACACTTTATGAAAATATTTCCCAATCTACGCATGTTTGGGCCTTCACCGCGTCTGAGCAAGGCGGTGATTGCATCACCACATGAAAGAAAGGCGGTGATTGCATCACCGCTGTAGAGGAAGGTGGTGATTGAATCACCGCTCTAGAGAAACGCGGTGAAGGCATGACCTGCGTCAAAACTTTAAAAAAATATAACTTTGTGCTCGGTTATCCGATCGTAGCGAATTCTTTTTTTGAAAAATTATGCGGAATCAAAAAAAATTCACCACGATCGGATAACCGAGCACAAAGTTACGTTCGTTTAAAGTTTCGACGCAGGTTAGGCATTCACCGCGGCCGTTTAATGCGGTGAAGCTATCACTGTCTTTCTCTACAGCGGTGATTCAATCACCGTCCTCCTCTAATGCGGTGATGCAATCACCGCTCTTCTTTAATGCGGTGATGCAATCACCACCTTGCTCTGACGCGGTGAATACCCAAACATGCGTAGATTGGGAATTTTTTTCATAACGTGTGTATTTTGAGAATTTTTTTTAAAAACATGTGTACAGTGGGATTTTTTCCCATCAAACATGCATTCTCCATTTCTAACCACGGTATCCCTCACCCTATTCTAATTCAAACATGCCTCCAATTCACAGTTCTCGGTCCTAACATCTACAGTTCAATTTTCCATAAAAAAAAGAACAAATCGAGCAAGCAACACACCTGGAAACACAAGGAGAACTGAAGAGGGGACACGAATAGAGGGTGAGGGATGCGAAACCACGCCCAAAACGAGCCTGGAAAATTCGTCGAAAAACCCGCCAGAAAGTCGCCAGAAAATGGCGGCGGCGGCGGCCCAACGGCGCGGTGGCGACGGCCCCCGTGCAGTGGCCGGGGATTAGCTTTTATAGGAAAAATACCCGTCTGGGCTTCAAAAATACCCGGTCGGGTATTTCGAGGCCACGGTCAGGTATTCTGCCTGAGTCGCCAATCACGAACAGGGGGGCTTCCGGTCGTGAGGCCAAAATACCCGGTCGGGAATTTTGGCTCCTGGTCGGGGATTTCAATCTCGGCGCCCCCTGAAGAGAAGGGGTCCCGGCCGCGATGCCAAAATACCCGGTCGGGTATTTTGAATCACGGCAGGGTATTTTCCCCTTCGCGGCCAAATTACACCTTTTCTCATTTCTTCGAACTCCCCTGCACGAAAACACCAAAACGAGGCATACCAGACGACCTAAATTCAGCACAGGCATGCAACTGACTCGAAGACAACACAAAACACAGGGAAAAAGGGAAAAAGAAATGCAAACCGTGGTGGGATTGCCTCCCCCAAGCGCTTCTTTACCGTCTCTATGCTGGACGCCCATGGCGGAACTAAGGGTCCGCGAGTTCAACCACCAACTCCGAACGTTCGACCTCGTCTCCCAGATGGAGCTTGAGACGATGGCCTTTCACTTTAAATAGCCAGTTTGCGGGTTGGAAATCTCAATCGTGCCATACGGGAACACCTGTGTGACCGTGAACGGTCCAGACCACCGGGAGCGGAGCTTTCCTGGAAAGAGTTTCAGGCGAGAGTTATAGAGGAGAACTCGATCACCAACCTGAAAATCCTTCATACCCCTTAACCGAGCGTTGTGAAGGCGCTTAGTACGCTCCTTATATAGCTTGGTGTTCTCATAGGCATGGTAACACCATTCCTCCAGCTCCAGCATCTGCAATTTTCGTTCAACACCTGCAACACTAACATCCAAGTTGAGCAGCTTAAGGGCGTAAAAGGTCTTGAGCTCTAGCTCCATGGGCAAGTGACATGCCTTTCCATAGACAAGCCGGTACGGTGAAGTACCAATTGGTCTTGTAGGTAGTCCGGTATGCCTAGAGAGCATCATTGAGCTTGGTGGACCAATCACTGCGAGATTGATCCACTGTTTTCTCCAGTATACGCTTGAGCTCCCAGTTCGTCAGCTCGGCCTGACCACTCATTTGAGGGTGATAGGCCACGGACACCTTATGAGTGACACCATAGCGAGACAGTAATTTATCAAACTAGCCCTGGAAATGGGTGCCTCGGTCGCTTATGATGGCTCTAGGTGTCCCGAACCGGGAGAATAGCTGCTTCAAAAATCCACAAACACGTCTAGCATCATTAGTGGGAAAAGCTTGCGCCTCAGTCCACCTAGAGACGTAATCAACAACAACTAAGATGTAAGTATTACCAAAGGATGGAGGAAAGGGGCCCATGAAGTCGATACCCCAGACATAAAAAATCTCACAGGTTATAAATACATTCTGGGGCATCTCATCATGGGCAGAGATATAACATGACCTCTGGCATCGGTCGCACCTGCGTGCGAAGGCGTCTGCATCCTTGAAGAGCGTGGGCCAGTAAAAGCCCGACTGTAGCACCTTTCTCGCCGTGCGGTTACCGCCATGGTGACCGCCAGTAGCTCCCTCATGTCAATGAGATAGAATGCCCTCCATCTCATTTACCATGACACAACGACGGATGATCCCGTCGGCTCCGATCCTGAAGAGATGAGGGTCATCCCAGAAGTAGTGCTTCAGGTCGGAGAAGAACTTCCACCTGGTGTGAGTCGTCATCCCCTTAGGTAGCTGCTGGCCTACCAGATAATTTGCAAAATCGGAGTACCAAGGGGTGATACTCTCCACCAGGCACATCATCATCAATCGCTCATCTGGGAAGGAGTCGTTGATCTCCTCCACGAGGTTGTAAGCAGGTGGTGCGTCCAACCGGGAGAGGTGATCAGCAGCAACATTTCCAGCTTCCTTCTTGTCCCGAATCTCGATGTCGAACTCCTGTAGTAGTAGGATCCATCGTATGAGTCTAGGCTTGGCATCGACCTTGCACATCAGGTATCGTATCGCGAAGTGATCTATGTACACGGTCACATGGGACAATACCAGATAAGGACGAAACTTGTCTAAGGTGAACACCACCGTGAATAGCTCCTTCTCTGTGGTGGTGTAGTTCTCCTGAGCATCGTTTAGGGTCTTTGAGGCGTAGTAGATAGGACAGAAGTGTTGATCTCGCCTCTGCCCCAAGACAACAGCAAAGTCACTGGCATCGCACATCACTTCGAACGGTAGGGACCAGTCAGGAGCGACCATGATAGGAGCATGAGTGAGCTTCTCCTTCAAGGTCGTGAATGCCGCTGTGCATGCATCGGTGAACTGGAAGGGGGCATCCTTCTCAAGGAGCTTTGTCAGGGGCAGGGCGATCTTCGAGAAATCCTTGATGAACCGCTTGTAGAACCTTGCATGGCCTAAGAAACTCCGGATCCCCTTAACAGATGTGGGAGGAGGCAGCTTACTGATAGTCTCGATCTTGGCTCTGTCCACCTCAATCCCCATCTTGGAGATCATATGCCCCAGAATTATGCCTTCGCGAACCATGAAGTGACACTTCTCCCAGCTCAGTGCCAGGTTAGTCTCTTCACACCGTTTGAGGACGAGTTCTAGGTTATGGAGACAGTGAGAGAATGAGGCCCCATAAACCGAAAAGTCATCCATAAACACCTTCATAATCTCGCCGACCAGGCGGTCAAAGATGGCAAGCATGCATCGCTGAAAAGTGGCAGGGGCATTGCATAGCCCGAATGGGATCCTCCGACAGGCGAATGTGCCGAAGGGGCAGGTGAAAGTGGTCTTCGTCTGGTCCTCCGATGCAATGGGGATCTGGAAATACCCGGACTTCCCATCCAGGAAACAGTAGAACTCGTGCCCCTCCAGTCTCTCCAGCATCTGATCAATGAACGACAACGGGAAATGATCCTTCCGGGTGGCGTCGTTGAGGCGACGGTAGTCGATGCAGACGTGGTACCCGGTCACTGTTCGCATAGGTATGAGCTCATTCTTCTCATTGGGTACCACGGTCGTCCCGCCCTTCTTAGGAACCATCTGGGTGGGACTAACCCACTCACTGTTGGAGATGGCGAAGATGATCCCCGCGTCCATCAGCTTCACGATCTCCGCCCGAACCACAGCCTCCTTTGCCCACCATTTTGCAGCCCATCTCGAAATACTATTGGCGGAATCCTAAGTTGTTCCCCATCATCGTTTCCCAAGGTCGCTACCACAAATTTTGTATTGGGACCGAGTTTCATCCCCTTTAGTGTTTTTTCTTTTTCTTTTTCCTTTCTGTTGAGCATGATCACAATTGAACCCAATGCCGCTACCGAAACTCATACCATATCTACTCAATGTTGGCGAGTTTTGTATCGGGATCGAGTTTCGTTCGCTTTAGTATTTTTTTTCTTTCACTTTTTCCTTTTTGTTGAGCATGATCACAATTGAACCCAAATCCATGGGTATCCAACCTAATTCGATCCAGTCAAAGCGGCTTGATACCGACTTTAGTGTTTATAAATTTCTCTTTATTTTCTTCTTTTGGTTGGTAAGACAATTGAACCCGAATCTAAGATTTTGACGAGTGTTGTATTGTGAGTGAGCTTTATCAGCTTTTGTAGGTGGCAGGTTGGACCAAGTGTTAATTTGTTAAAAAAGTTGTTCAAAGCGAGTTGAACACGTTGTTGACCAGTTTTAGATCGAAAGAGAGCTTTGTACGCTTAAATATTTTTTTTATTTCCCATTTTCCGTTTTCATTTAGAATGACAATTGAACTCTCACCCATTGTTGGCGCGTTTCGTATCGAGAGCGAGTTTTATCCGCTTTTGTAATTGAAAGGTTGTGTAAATTGTGAATTTGTTCAAAATAGGTCGACCCGGTCAAAGTCAGTTGAACGCAGTGTTGAGAGTTTGGGGTCATGAGCGAGTTTTATCCGCTTTAGTGTTTTTTTTTATCTTTTTTCTTTTGGTTGGGAGTGACAATTGAGTCCAAACACATGGATATACAACCTAATTCGACCCGACCAAAGCGACTTGAACCCGATTTCATAGATTCTTGGTGGGAGCGAGTTTTATATGTTTTTGTAATTGGCGTGTTGTGTGCAGGTGTGAATGTTTTCAAAACTCGGTCCAAACAGGTCAAAGCGAGTTGAACCTAGTTTTATCGAGTTTTGAGTGGGTAGCGAGTTTTAGATTTAGTGTTTTTCATTTCACTTTTTCCTTTTGTTTAGAAAGACAATTGAACCCAAATTTATGAGTATCCAACCTAATTTGACTCGATTAATGCGAGTTGAACCTCCTCAAACCTGCAATCAGTCCAAAAATGTCACAAAAAAAAAACAAAAGAGTACGACTATGTTTGGCCCGAATTTTAGAAGTTTTATGTTTCAAAAGTTGAAACCAAGCCAAACACCTTCGCTTTTTAAAAAACTGAAAGTTTTTCGTAACTTAAAAGCAGAAGCTCCAATTTGAAAATACAAAAATTTCCTTACCATATATTATTCTTTTTCTAGAAAACAATATTTTATTTCATTTATATCATTATAAAAAAGATAAATGAAAAAATAGTATTATGTAATAATGTATAAATCTAATGTGATCCATTTTAAATACTTTTTAATTTTTGAATTTGTATTCATATTTTATGTTAGAAATATTTTTTAGTCATTTTCCATTAACTCTTATATTAAAAAGTAATTCTGATAGTTTTTCAGCTAAACACTCAATAATTTTTCTTAAATACTTTTTGAAAAAAATCAGAGAAGCTGCTTCATTCTGCAAAAGTTACAGCAGGATCAACTACTACCATACAAATTGAAACATTAGCGTCATGAAAGAAGTTTAAACATAAATAATCTATTCGACGATCCTTCTACCTTATGCAAGTTCATCGACCATATACTATTGTAAATAAGAAACCTATGAAAAGAATGGTTAAGAATGAAATAAGATTACTTTCACTTTTGGGTTAAAATTAAAACTATTACTTTTTACAATCTCTATTTTTTTGACATGTGAAGCGATAGCGAGCGGCTTTTGCTAGTCTGAATATAATTGTAAACTGAACCAACTTTTTTTAGAACATAATAACAAAATAATATCTAGCCTTACCCATCGATGTGGAGCAGCAGTCTTGCAGGTTGTCTTATGTATGTGCTCTGTAAGAGCTGGTACAGAATCCACCTGATGACCAACCACTTAGTCACTTACCATCAAGACCAGTAGATACGGAACTATTATCTATATCTTATTATTTTCTTTTGAAGAAAAAAACTTATTATTCAATATATATTTTATGACTGGGGTCGGCTCTGGTTTCACGACGGCAAAGTGTTCATCGCAACCCTAGGGGCGGAGCCGCTGTGATACAATATGAGATTTCTAGATAGAAATTTGGAAAAAATCAGAACCCTCAAATAGGGATGGCAATTACCCAAAGATGGCTGGGACAAGACCAAAGAATGGGTTGACCTTCTCCACGCTTTGACTCTGAAGGGCAGCGGTCTTGATCTCGACGTTGAGATTATGAACAAGTCCATGAGCATTCTTAAGGTAAAGATTCACCAGGCAGCAGAGGGTATACTTGCTGCCGACGCCCAAGACCTTGCCCTTCCCCACTACTTAGCCGCTCACAAAGGTACGTACGTACGATTATTTGCCGCCCAGTCTTTTACTATTATTTGTCTCCTCTCGTCATCGGTTTCTGTATGAGAAACAAGGACACGTAAAAAGGATCGTCGAATAGACAAAACAGCTGAGCTGGATCGTTAAAAAAAAATGCATGATTGAGGGACAAGAAGATCCATCGATATACAAAACAGCTGAGCTGGATCGTAAAAAGGAACAGTGACGTATTGTTGCAGAGTAATTTATGAACCTGCAGTAACTAAATTCTACCTTGGTTTTTCCTGTTTCCTGAAGAGTCTCATTCTCTGTGCTCTGGCGTACTGTAAAACAAAAGCATAAAAAAAGAAACGCCCTGACATTCTTTAAAAAAAGAATAAAAAGAAAACGCCGGCATAAAACCAAAGAGGAACGAAGACTGATGCGTTAACTGGCTTTTCTTTTGCAATAAAGATCAACGAGCTTTTCTAGAGACTACCGATCTAGAATACACGTAGGTATGATCGAGGGACCAAGAAGAGAGGAGAGCAGCAGATCGACAGACAGCTTACATGCTCGATCGAGATGTGGAAGGATTCTGCAATGCCGGCCGGCTATTTGCGCTAGACAGAGATGAATTGCTTGTAGGGCTTCGCTGTTACTTGACTGGGTTTTGCGCTCTAGGGTTTTATCCTCTCACGTTTCTTGCTCACAATCTATCTCTTCCGTTTCTGAGAAAGATTAGGAGTTAGTGAGATACTCGGAATGGGATACGGTGCTATAAAGGGCAATTTAGTCAAAATACTAACCGTTCCTCCTAAACCCTAATATATCTACACATAATACATCATTCAAATTGACGGCGGGAGAAGTGGGTTGTCGAGGGTGGGATGTGCTTGAGCGCTGATGACCAAGGATTATAAATTTATAATAAATGGAAGAAAAACAATCCATCTTTGTGGTAGTATGAGAAGTCATGTTTTGGTTTTATCTAGATTTGTAGTACTGGTTTTTCATATTTGTGGTAATGATTCTCACAACGGTTTATAGCACTAGTATTAGTAGCGATTTTACAGATGTGGATCGTATTAGTAGTGATTATGTTACATTACTTTCTAAAATTCACTAATTATGATAATTTAAAATTTCTATATCACTACTAATAACAATTAAATCACTACAAGAACAAATAAAATTGTTAATACAACCACCAAAATCACTACTGATTAATGTAGTAGTAGTTTCCGTACTAATATTTTTCACATCTAAATCGATCTCTACTAAGAAAGAGAAAATTATTTTAAATCTTAATTTATTAATTCAATAATTTTTTGATATACCAAATATGCCCCTCATTATTCTCCACCGTCATTATTCTCGACAAAATACAGCACAACCAAGAACTACACTTGAGAGAGCTTCAATACTAGACTTTAAAGCTAAAGAGATAGACAAACCAAATCACAGAAGAAGACACTGGAAAAGATGGAGCACATCAGAATTCCCACTTCACACAACTGATAAAACCGAGAGAGGGAAAGGAATATCGCATCTTATATCACCATATCCAATTGAGAATGCACATGAAGAAAGCAGTGGAGAAGCTTCAATTTCAATCCCAAATGGTTACACAGAATTGAGAAATTCTCTCTTCTACTTCCATAGTTCAATCTGGTAAAACGAGCATGGAATTTCAATCCCCCTACCGAAATTTGTAAATCTAGAACATCCCAATATAATCCCTAAACTGATAGCCATACTAACCGGAAAATTGAATAAAATTGTAGAACTGTAAGCACTAACCGGAAAAAGTTGCAGTGGAGGAGGTAGGTCTTCGTTTGCTATCGATGGGAAGAGGGGGTTCTGTGCAGGGTCTTCGTTTGCTATCGATGGGAAGAGGGGGTTCTGTGCAGGGTCTTCGTTTGCTATCGATGGGAAGAGGGTCTTCGTTTGCAATCGACGAAGAGATGCTCGCTCTCGTCGTCCCCTGCTCGCCGCCTTCACTGTCGTCGTCGGAATCCGGCTCGCCGCAGTCAAAGAGATGCTGCAATCGACAAGCTTCTTCTACTCGTCGTCACCCACTGCTCGCCGTCTTCACTGTGTCGTCAGAATCTGGCTCGCGTGGAGAGGATCGAAGGAAGAGTAAACGGCGGTGAGAAGAGGTGAGAATAAGGCATTGTGAATTGAATTCGTAAAAAAACTTCAGACAACCGGTTGTACCGGTTCTCCACCCACAAATAAAATAACAAATTAATAATTTAAATAAAATCTATGGTTGATATAGTTTGAACATAATCTAATGGCTGTAAATGTTTTATAGCACCAATACTATAAAGCACACTAAAATGCCTCACCCAAAATAACTATAATTAATAGGGGTGCCATTTTTACAACCCTTAGAGGATAGTCAAGCTAACTCATCCCAGACACCATGGTGACTATACTCTGCGAATTTACATGTTATCGGAGGAGATGTTTGGAGAGTAAGTTTATTTCGAGGTTTAAATATGAGATCTTCATGACGAAAATTGCCAATGGAACCGAATGGTCAAATCTTGTC
Source organism: Linum tenue (assembly GCA_946122785.1). NCBI lineage: Eukaryota > Viridiplantae > Streptophyta > Magnoliopsida > Malpighiales > Linaceae > Linum > Linum tenue. The sequence continues at coordinate 49,531,512 of CAMGYJ010000004.1, read as the reverse complement.
CGCGTTCCTCAACTTTTTTAATTGACTAATAATATATTGTGATTAGGCCTGAGTTCAGGTACTTAACCCTCATTCTTTAAGTAAGGTATTAAAGCGTTTTTATTGGCTAGCTGGGTGTTAGGTAGTTAAGGTATTTAGGGAATTGTAAATCTACACAATAAATCCCTCTATAATATATAATAGTATTTCATGAGATTTTGAGTATTTCAAATTCCTTGCACTCTCATTAATTGTAGCTAGGGGTAAATTTGTAAGTTCAACTTAGAACTTAAATATCTTCTTACGAGAAAAAAATGTCATTACGAAGTTTTGAACTTGAGTCCTTCATATTGATAGTCAATATCCCTAACCAACAACTAGACTACAACAATGTTTATGTATTTTTTGAATTAAAGGGAATATCTCAAAATCATAAGACTATCCACCGCAACAATCAATCATCAAATTAATTAATAATTGTAATTATTTACAAAGTGAATCATCATGATATACCTAGTTTTATGAATCAACTAAGTGAGTTCCTCTAATCACACAATTCTTCACCAAGAATCAAATAGTACATTTTGAGTTTATGTATGTCTTACAATTTTTACATTTATTAGGTTACATGACTTTGTAGTTTGTAGCAATACAAGGATTGTTTACAAAAGTGCCATACAAAATTTTATTTCAAAACATAAAATTTGACTTTTGTGATCTATGGTTTTGTAACGAGACATTTTCAATGCTATAAGTGAATGACCAAAATTCATTGGCTAACAATTTCCCTAATGATTGACAATTATAACCATGGTTTTTTTACGAATCAGTTACCTGCATGAGTTGTGTTGTTTACTTTTCAAAAGGACATTTGTCCATGAATGATCAAGATGTTGTAAAACTTCTAATGTAGTTTTTTAATATTTTGAGTAATTGAATAATTTAGTTTCTTTCATGATAACAATTAGGGTTAATACCCTAGTTTGGCTTGAAGTTTAGCGTAAGTGTCAATTTTGGCCCGACTTTTCTAATAAGACATTTGTGGCCTACTTTGCAAAGTATTGGACAAATTTTGCCCGAAACTTATGTTGACTGTTAAAACTGACGGTCAACTATTTTTCCGTCAGTGACTCAGCATCAAAATGTTGTGGTGGATCTCAGGTGGTTGCCACATCATTGATTTAAATTCAAAAATTCAAAAACCAAAAAACCCAAAATACAATTTCCAATCTCCACGTAACTCCCTCCCTTCACAAGTAAATCACAACTCAATTCACTCCCCGCCACCCAAAAATCATCCCTAACAATCATCGAAACCCTACCCTCGCTACCCATCTCGCCAGTTGCCACCATTCCCATCTTCAGCTACCCGCGCTCCATCTCCCCAACCGTTCTTTTGTCCGTCCGCTTCTGCTACTGCTCCTTCGAGATCCCGTCCACAAGACAGAAGCTGCTGCCTCTGCCTGTCCATATCCCTCTTCTCGTCGGGCTCGTGACGGTGGCTCAACCGCGGAGGCGAAATGGGAAGCGCTAGTGGCAGCGGCGGCGGTGCGACGCGCGTGCATCCGGTGAGCGCGAGGTGCCGAACCAGAGGGAAGGGGATGGATTGCCGATCTCCTTGTCCTGAATCTGCCGATCTCGTTATCGAACTTGTAGGTGGCGGGCGGTCCTAGGGCAGAAGAAACAACAGAGATGATGGCGACGGCGGCAAGCTAGTTTGGACAGCAACGTCATGTCCTGGGTGGCGTCGTCATCGGGATTGTCTTGAACCTGATGCGGCTGGTGAGGCCTTCTAAGGCGGCGGGTCGTGGGTTTAATTTAGTGCGGCGATTTTTGCCAGGACCGGGGAGAAAATGACGGCGGTGCTGAGTTTATTTAGGGTTGCGATTTGGGTAAGGGAGAAAGAGGGGAAATGGGATGCGGGTTTGGTTTATTTAGGGTTGGGGGGGTAAAATTATCCAAGAGAGACAGAGGGAATTTTTTTAGTTTGTTAATTTTTTATTGAATTAATAAACTAAAATAATATGATTTAGTGACGTGGCATGACACATTAGCTATTTTTTGTTGAGTCACTAACGGAATAGTGTTTGACTGTTAGATTGAAAGTCAACATAAGTTTCGGGCCAAATTTGTCCAATACTTTGCAAAGTTGGCCACAAATTTCTTATTAGAAAATTCGGGCCAAAACTGACACTTACGTTAACTTCAGGCCAAACTAGGGTATTAACACTAACAAATAAATTATTCGTATAATTACTATTAATATTAGTATTTATACGATTGTTGTTATTTATCCGGCCAACGGGCGGGCCCAACTCTAGTATATTCTATCCAAAGTATTGTATTCAATATATATAACCCACAAAGACCTACTCTTGGGAAAAGTCGCCTAATGGTGGGTTATAAAGTAAAAAATAAAATTATGTATTTGCTTCCCATATATATATATGATGCTGCATTAGATAAAAAAACCCACAGAAAATTTACGAAACTCTTGAGGGAATTTTTTCAGAACGATCAAATTTGGGTTTCTTTTAGCAAGGAAAAACAAGTAGATGGAGACAGAAAAATGGGCTTCAAATTTCAGACATTGAAAGTTCTAGGCCTAGCTAATACCTTACTAGTGAGGTGATATTCATCCAATTTATAGTTTACGTGCTATTTAATGAATTCGAACTTTAGACTTTCAGGTTGAAACTAGCTAATATATTTTTTTTTTTATGTAGAGAACTGAAAAACCCTAGAAAATGGAACCCTAATGGATAAGCTAACTATTCCAATGGATGGTTTGTGCGGATGGACATTAGTGTGGTAGAACCGCAATTGCGGTTGAACCAAACCGAACCATGAAGCTTGCAATTTGTCCTACGATATATGTTTTAATTAGTTGTTCGCTGATTTGCGTTGACCGAAAGTGAATTGCTTCTATAATTGCATAGCGAAAAAGATAGAATCTTCGGAGCTCAATCACCGAAATACGACATTGACAACTATTTAATTAGATTATAAAACAAATGTATGTGCAGTTTAAAAGTGGTTATGAATCTTTCAGTTTATGATTTGGTGTTATTGTGTGTGTATATATTTTGAGAGTGTATTTGTAGCTAATTAGCTATCTAATTTCTGTATGAGAAAACAGTAATAATGATGATTGATGAAGGGCGTTGAAGGTATTGATGAACACCATCCCTGTTCATTTCGATATGCTTAGCGAAGAGATTCTAGGCAATATGTAGGATTGATTCACACCTCGGTCGAAAAATGATGACTTCGTAAATGTATAGTTCCACAGAAAACAAATAAGAATATGTGATGGCAGCTAGCTTTGAATGGAACGACGCGTTTTTTTGGTTCTAATCTCCACAGCAGCAACGCACCAGAAAGAGCTGTCAAAGCATCTCCATCTTCACCTTCTGGTCTTCGTCTTCAAGCATCTCCATCTTCACCTTCTGAACAGCAACCTCAGTTAACACGGGCAGAGGCATAATGGATTGATTCAGCGCCAATTTCTTTTTGTTTGAGGGTCGCCAGCCATGTTGGGATCCAATGCCGATTTCCTTTCGTTTGAGCGTGGCCCTGTTGGGTGCTGATCTCTTGGAGCGAAGAGCAGCACAGAGATGATCGAATTCCTCCCTCGCCTTATCAAACTGCTTGATCAGTGACTCTTGATGAAGCTCCTCCTCATCTCTTACCACCACAATATTCTCTTTCACCAGGCCAAGCTTTACCGCTATGTTCTTGATGAGCGACGACGACGACCAAGATTCTTCGGGCTTCTTGTCTCCATCGCACAGGCTGGGTGCTGCTGCTGCAATCTCTTTCACCAGACCAACCTTCGCCGCTATCTTCCCGTTTATCTCCTCTTCCAGCTTACGGATCTCAAGCATTGTTGTCTTCTTGAGGCCGTCTTTGTCGTCCTTGTAACCATCAGCTTGGACCTTCTCTTCTTTGTGTGCGCAGGCCTTACCTATCTCGAAAAAAGGAATGCGCAAGTTACTACAGTCTACATATACATGACACTTACGTTCTGATACGCTCGTCACAGCTATTGCCAATGAACTAGTGATTAGTGAAAAGCAACCAACTAGATAGTTTTCGAAAAATTCTACTGCGACAGAATTAGGAATGATAATGGGGCAGGTCCGGGGCGGGTTTCTTGGTACCCAGACCCGCCCCGTGGCAGGTCGGGTCCGGGTCGGGGCAGGTCGACCCAATAGGTATGCAATTTATATGAAAACATTAGAAATATTTGTTATTTTTATTATAAGACTAAGAAAACAAACAATATTATGACAATTGTAGTTAAATTATTGGAGAAATTGAGGTTTTTACTAATTTACAACTTTATTATAGCTAAAATATGAAGCAATAAATGGAAAATTCTAAGTAATTTGACTAAGATTACATGTAATTTAGACAAGAATGGGTCGAGAATGGGGCGGGTCAGGACAGGTCGGGTTGATGAGACTACTCATGCCCGCCCCGCCCCGCCTACGGGGCGGGTCGGACCCACCCCAAAACAAGTCAAACAAGTCGGGTAAAACGGGTTAGGTCAAAATTGCCATCTCTAGACAGAATCTTCTTGTATATATATATATAAATAGCGTATTTAAATTAAAAACAAATTGATAATAATTATAAGTTTGGTGACAAATAATAGTAAAAGACTGGTCTAGAATCTTCTTATATATATATATAAATATATAAATAGCGTATTTAAATTAAAAACAAATTGATAATAATTATAAGTTTGGTGACAAATAATAGTAAAAGACTGGGCAGCAAATAATCGTACGTACCTTTGTGAGCGGCTAAGTAGCGGGGAAGGGCAAGGTCTTGGCCGTCGGCAGCAAGTATACCCTCTGCTGCCTGGTGAATCTTTACCTTAAGAATGCTCAGGGACTTGTTCATAATCTCAACGTCGAGATCAAGACCGCTGCCCTTCAGAGTCAAAGCGTGGAGAAGGTCAACCCATTCTTTGGTCTTGTCCCAGCCATCTTTGCGAAGCCTTGGTTGAACTCTAGTCTGCGGTATAGCCTCCGTGTCAATGAAGGCTTCGACCTTCTGAGCCATAGCGTCGCGCTCCCTCAGAGTCTCGACGTAATCCTTCGCTCTCATCTCCATTTCGTTGCTCCGCTCGATGGTGGCGGCGGCTGTCTCTCCGACGACCGTCCAGACCGTCCTGTCGTCCCGAACCCCACGCGGCCTTGGAATGTACTCGCGATACAGCTGGCTGTAATCAGTAAAACCCAAAACCGGCTCAATAATTCCTAGCAGGGTAGCAGATATCTCCAGCGCGGCCGTAATGTTCACATCCAGGCTAGCGACTCGTGCCGCGTCGCCGGCGGCTGCGGCGGCGCACCGGCGCTCCTTAAGAAGCTTGATCTTTTCGATAGCTATAGCTTGTCTGTCTGCAAACCCGCAGCAGAACACGTCTGGCAGCATGACCGACCTTGGCCATCGGGAGCGCCTGTTACAGAAACAGGAAGTGGACCGAAAATTTTATACGATTTGTGAGATTTTCAATTTCGGCCATAACTAATCTACTAAATCGTTATATTAGAGGCTAGAACGCAAATAGGAATTTAACGATAAGTCTATATGATTTTAAATTCCTAAAGTGGAAAACTCAATTCCAAACCGAAGAAAATATCAGGAAAGCAGAAACAGACAAGATATTGCACAGAGAAGAAGGGGCAACAAAGGACTCTTTGGTAATAGTTAAATTGATGCATTGTTATTGGTCAATGTATGCATGATAATATACATGTATATAAGAAAATTAGTGTATTGTAGTTTACAACATTTGATTTCTGTGATGGTTATTGTAGTATTTAAACAAGCAATATTACTTTTTGGATGAAATATCACTCTTACCTTTTAATTTGTTTTTAATATGAAAAGATAGAGACATAGTTCACAGAAAACTTGAGATTTAGCAATAATTTGTATCACATCAAGCAAACAATGCATGTATTGCTTGTACAGAAAATTCAGAAAATGATGCATTGTAACTATCTCAACCAAACTATCATAGCTGCAGAGTAATTTCTGAACCATTAACTAAATTATCTACCTTGTGTTTTCCTTTTTCTTCTTGAAGATACGCATTAGTCCTCTTTAACAAAACAAAAGAAAAAAAACGCATTAACTGGATTTTCTTTTGCAGTAAGATCAAACATCGGTCGATTGAAAGAAAAATGCATAATCGAGGGACCGGAAGATCCATCGATCATAAAATAAAACATAAACATATTGAACAAAATAGAAAAGAAAAAACATAGTCCCATTGTTGTAGAGTAATTTTTGAATTATTAACTAAATTATCAAACCTTGTTTCTTCCTTTTTCTTGAAGAAATGCACTGGCCCTCTGTAACAAAAAAAAAAAGATATAGTACATTGAAAAAACAAACACATAACTGGATTTTCTTTTGCAATAAGTATCAACAATCAATCGACGCAAGATCGAGGGACAAAAAGATCTATCATAAAATAGAACAAAAACCTATTGAACAAAAAAGAAAAAAAAATATAGTTCCATTGTTGCCGAGTAATCTCTGAATCGTTAACTAAATTATCTACCTGGGTATTTCATTTCTCTTAGAAGTGCCACTTTAGCCCTCTGTAACAAAAAGGATAGAAAAAATTGTACCAGCAAACGCATTAAGTGGATTTTCTTTTACTGTAAGATCAACGATCGATTAAAATGAAAATGCATGATCTAGTGACCAGAAGATCCATCGATCCAAGAAATAGATCGATCGTAAAATAGAACAAAGACCTATTGAACAGAAAAGAAAAGAAAGATTGTGTCCCATTGCTGCAGACTCATATTCTGAACCACTAGCTAAATTATCTACCTTGGGTTTTCCTCTTTCTTGAAGAAACGCATTATCCATCTGCAACAAAAAGATAGAAAAAAATGATTTGCAGGCATTAGCTGGATTGAAAGAAAATTGCATGATTGAGGGGCCAAAAGATCAATCGATCTAAGAGACAGATTGATCGTAAAATAGAATAGAGACCTATTGAACAGAAAAGAAAAAAGAAAAAACAGAATCCAATTGCTGCAGAGTAATGTCTGAACCATTAACTAGATAGTCTACCTTGTTTTTTCCTCTTTCCTGAAGAGATGCCTTAGCCCTCTGTAACAAAATGGATACAAAAAATTGAACCAACAAAAGCTGACATAGATACAAAGAGGAACGAAGACTAGTGATTTAACCAAATTTTCTTTTGAAGTAAGATGAACAATCCATCGATTGAAAAAAAAAATGCATGATTGAGGGACAAGAAGATCCACCGATATACAAAACAGCTGAGCTGGATCGTCAAGAGGAACAGTGACGTATTGTTGCAGAGTAATTTATGAACCTGCGGTAACTAATTAATTCTACCTTGGTTTTTCCTGTTTCCTGAAGAGTCTCATTCTCTGTGCTCTGGCGTACTGTAAAACAAAAGCATAAAAAAAGAAACGCCCTGACATTCTTTAAAAAAACAATAAAAAGAAAACGCCGGCATAAAACCAAAGAGGAACGAAGACTGATGCGTTAACTGGCTTTTCTTTTGCAATAAAGATCAACGAGCTTTTCTAGAGACTACCGATCTAGAATACACGTAGGTTAGGTATGATCGAGGGACCAAGAAGAGAGGAGAGCAGTAGATCGACAGACGGCTTACATGCTCGATCGAGATGCTAGCTGCTGTGGAAGGATTCTGCAATGCCGGCCGGCCGGCTATTTGCGCTAGACAGAGTGAGTTACAGAGATGAATTGCTAGTAGGGCTTCGCTAGCTGTTACTTGACTGGGTTTTGCGCTCTAGGGTTTTATCCTCTCACGTTTCTTGCTCACAATCTATATATCTCTTCCGTTTCTGAGAAAGATTAGGAGTTAGTGAGATACTCGGAATGGGATACGGTGCTATAAAGGGCAATTTAGTCAAAATACTAACCGTTCCTTCCTCCTAAACCCCATGGTCCATGAAACCGTACCGGAAAAGTCAGCGATAGAGTATTTTATGACAAAATCGTGATTTAACCGTAGTTCAACCGTTAGTACCGTTAAATACTGCCTATCGGTTTAGCCTCCGATACTGGTATTTTGTGGTTGAACCGTCGGTACGGTACGATTTAATGGACCATGCTAAACCCTAATATATCTACACATAATACATCACTCGCTCACCCTCTCTCCTTATTCTCTGAATAATCGTCCGCCTCCCACCATTTTTCCACAAACTGCTGCACCCTGAATGGCGTGATGATCACAAACTCTCGCTCATCTTTCTTCTCCGCCAACTGGCCGGCGACGTGGTCATGGAAAATAGTGGCCAAGGAGAAGACGTCATCAATCTCCAACTCCTCACGGTAACGGGCGACCAAAGACACCCTCGACAATGATGACCGGCCGGTTACACGGAGAATTCCATTCAAATTGACGGCGGGAGAAGTGGGTTGTCGAGGGTGGGATGTGCTTGAGCGCTGACGACCAAGGATTATAATAAATGGAAGAAAAACAATCGGATCTTTGTACTAGTATGAGGAGTCATGTTTTGGTTTTATCTAGATTTGTAGTACTGGTTTTTCATATTTGTGGTAATGATTCTCACAACGATTTATAGCAGTAGTATTAGTAGCGATTTTACAGATGTGGATCGTATTAGTAGTGATTATGTTACATTACTTTCTAAAATTCACTAATTATGATAATTTAAAATTTCTAAATCACTACAAGAACAAATAAAATTGCTAATACAACCAGCAAAATCACTACTGATTAATGTAGTAGTAGTTTCCGTACTAATATTTTTCACATCTAAATCGATCTCTACTAAGAAAGAGAAAATTATTTTAAATCTTAATTTATTAATTCAATAATTTTTTGATATACGAAATATGCCCCTCATTATTCTCCACCGTCATATTTAAATTAAAAGTAATGAACTGTTTGAATAAAAAAAACTGTAATGAACAGTGATTATAGTGGTTAGTACGATGCTAACTCCTATTCAGTTAGCACTCTATCTAGTACTCCAATTATTTAGATTTTTTAACCTATAAAATAGTATAAGAATTAGAACTCTTATCGGGATGATGTTGCATCCTAGCATTTCAAATTGAGGGTCCTTTCGTGTTTCAAACTTTCATCATGCTCCATGCATATAAAAAAAAATTGAACCTAAAGAAATACCATCATTCACGTCACCATAAAATTAATCAGGACCCTCTCGAGTCTCGACCCACCCCACCCCACCCCACCTTTTCAATCACATTCACATATTTTCAAGCCGCGGCGCGGATCCAAAAGGATAAAGTATTGACCCACATTTGAAAAGAGGTGGTGAGGATTGGACCGTTGCTCGACAAACACTAAAACGAATATTTAAAATCGAATATTTACGAGTACTATACTAATTCTGGATCCAGTGTACGGCTGGGCCGTGGTCGGGGGCGGCCCCCTAGATCCGCCATTGTTTTCAAGATATATTTTGTTGTTTTATGAGCTAATGATGCATCCATCACACTAAAAATAACATTTTTACTTAGCTTCTTAGGAAATACTCAATTCGCTTAACAAAAGAAATTATCGCATTTTTCTTAATCCAACTCGAGCAATGTAACACCGCTTAAGTTGGCAACAAGTTATACCTAGATGAAACAGAAATGAATAATGTCTTCGAAATTACTCGGCAATGGAAAGCTAATCCGGGTTAGATCCGGTACTTAAACCTATAAGTTTAGGAGTTTCTTAAAGCCTTCCCATTGACTGGAAGGAATCTAGGTAGTTATTAGGGAGTTAGTTGTTAATAGGTAGTTAAGGGTAGAAGTTGGTATTGTATAACCATCATTAATATAATGAATATTAAATAGTTAATCTAAGAAAGGTAATAATAGAAAAACCTAGACCATTCTCTCTCGGTCATCTCTCATTCATTCCCCACCCATCCACCGACAACAACCAGCTTGTCATCTTAGAGGTGTTCAAAATGACGTGGTTACCGTAGTAACCGTTTAAACTGGTAGTATTTGGCTAATTTGGTTTGGTTAACATTTTTAGCTAATATATAATATATATTATATACACATACTTAGGGGGTGTTTGGAGAATATGAGTTTAAATCTATAGAATGTTAACAATCTAAAAATTCTAACTCTACGGATTGTTGAAAATAGATTTTAAAATGGTTATTTTCTGGTAACTGTGATTGTTAACATTCAATGAAAATAAAAAAAAATTAATTTTATATTAAATCACATGTTTATCTTTAATAAAAAATTAAAGTGGTCGAGAAATATTTAAAACTTTGTTGACAAATATTTAATATGATAAATAAATAAAAGAAAACGAGAAAATGTAGGAGAAAAAAACTCACGAATCAAGATATTAAATCTCTCTGATATCCGTAGATTTTAGAGATTTGAAATCTATAAAGCTAAAATCCACAGTACAAAAAGCAAAAAAAAAAACATAATTTTTTACAAAATCTACGGATTCAATAAATCCGCGCCCTAAATCCCGTTCTCCAAACGACTCCTAAATATTGTTATCAATTCTTTACCATTATATTATTAACAATTTTGGATAAATTGTTATCGCTTTATATTTTCGTCATCAACGCTTATAAATAACTTATTAAAGTTATACCACATCATTATTAATTATTCAAATATCATTAGGGGCCTCTTCTAAAGTCATATTGAAGGTATATTTTATTATAGTTATTTTAAAGTCACTATTGAATTACAACATCTTAATTAACTATTCATATTTCCACGTCATGTTCATAACTAGCCAATCATGACCTCGTATAATGACTTCTAATGGCATTATCAACATTTTACAATCAATTGATATCGCTTTATATTATCGTTCTTTGGTGTCTAGGCAGAAAAATTTATGATTAACTCTAGTTATCTTCATTATTTTCATATGCTCATGGCTGTTGGATCGTACTCTGGTATATAGGGAGAACAATCTTACGTGATGTGTTCTTCGTTCTCATTGTTCTTGCAACCTATAAAAGATAGAATCCCAATAAAAAAATGTTAACAACCATATTATAAACCATTAATAATAGGGGTGGAAATTGGGATGGGTGTGGTTACCCGCCCCACATTTTGCGGGTAACCACACCAACAAATATAGAATTATACTACCCACAACGCGTCCCGCAGTGGGTAGTGGTTAACCACTACCCGCTGCAGGTTGGTGCGGGTTGGTTGTGGATACCCACAAAAATTTCACATTAAATATAATAATATTTTAATTAAATAGTGATGTTGTATTTCTTCTCACACAAAAATAAAAACATACATAAAAGAAAGTTAATAAAGTGTAAAATAAATTATAAATTTAGAATACAATAGATTAGTTAGTGTGAATTCAGAAGTGATGGATTTGGAAAGAGATTTGAAATATAACGGAGAGGCAGAATGATATGTTACCAGATTAACATCGTTGCATGTCACGACTCCTCCGATGGCAACAACAGCAAAACACAAAAGTGGCTCGATAAGTGCAGTCGCCCACTTTTAATGAATCGATTATTCTCCACTCACGACTATAGTCTTGTGTTGTTGGTAGTTGGTTGCATGTTGTGTTGTTCGTGAGTTCGTGGAGAAATGGAGATGAGTTTGGGTATCTGACTAACCTTTATCGATTATTCTCCTCTTTTAACGAATCAATTAATTTATCTGACTATATCTATGGACTTGGTTTTTTGTTATAAGATAAACATATAACATAGGGACAATGCTTATTTAATAAAAGTATCTCACATGAACATTGCGTATTGACTTGGTTTTGTTTTATAGAATAAGTGCATATTTGATTTTGGTAGCTACTTTAATTCTTCGTCTTCCAAGTTTCACAAACTAATATAACTAATGTGGTTAATGTGGGTTACAAAGTATTTGAAGAAATAAATATAACTAATGTGGGTTTTGTGGGTAAAACGTTGTGGGTAGTGCTTTATCACTACTATTTGTCTGTATCTTGATATTCATCATTTTCATAACATATGACAGTTTTGAAATTTTTTTGCATTCAGGGTAAAGAGGGCAATTAGCATCTTTGAGGAGCCTTGCCAATGCACCATTATTATTAGGACCGTGGGAAGGTTCAACGGTTGTTAGACACTCATTCGCCCTACCAAAATCACCCAACATTTCAGACATGTCGGTCTGTAAACCACTCTCTTCATTATGAACATCGTGGGTTTACACCGCTACTACTAACACCATATGGCTCACCATGATGGACCCACGTTTTATATGTCTCGACCATGCCATGCTTAAATATTTCTCCCCGCACCTGGACTAATGTCTTAAAGTAGAGATTATTGCAGTTCTTGCACGAACATCTAACTCTACCAATTGCATCGACATGCTTAGAAGCAGCTTCCATGAACTCATTAACACCCAACTCATAATCAGCACACCAATGATCTTTAAGCATGATCCACTAATGACTCATTACGCGTTAAGGTATAACGAACCTTTGATTGCAGTCTGTAACTTGACGCAGCAGGTTGTAATCGACCCGAGAGATACTAACCTGCATGTAGTATTAAACCTTGAAATTAGTTCAAAGGGGCTCAAATCTAGTAAACAAATTATGCTTGTTTGAACTTAAGAAGGAGATAAACAGTACAAGCAACATGCTGCTGGAGCTTACAACAACTTATATTTACCACCACCAGTAAAGAGATAGTCATCTTAGTTAAACCCAAAAAGCATGGTGATTCACATCATACACGTTTCAAAATCAACAAGAATAAGGGCACATTAACCAATTGCAGCAAGAAACGAAGAAGACCAATCTGTTTTCATGACACAACATATGAATTGGGGTTTTCTGAAAAACATCCACATTTTGAAAACAACCACCATCCCCATCAAAAACCACTTTTCACAAATATCGCCTTCATCAAAATCCATTCCATCAAATTGACTCATCTCGCGCACCAGATAAAAAGATTGCCTAACAGCTATCTATGTAAGCCAATCCATACACTGGGTACACATAATCGAATGCCAAACTTACTCGAATTGTCGACAGAGAGAACTCCCGGCAGCGAAGGCAGGACATTGAAGCAGAGTTGCGATCTTCTTGTCGGAGACTGTTGATTCAGAGCGAAATCCCTACACTTGTGCAAGAGCGCCTATGAACGACAGAGATAGAAGAAGAAACATTAGGAACCCAACTCTGCTTTTATCGGAATCAAGCATCCACCATGCAAATCAAAATCAAAATCACAGAGGACAAGGAGTCCAGGGCGATGAGAAGAGCGAGACTTACCGGACAATCGATTCGCAGGGTGGAGAACGTAGCCAGACGAATCGCTAAAGAGGGTACGGGGAGAGCGATTTGGACTTTTCAATTCGCAGAGGAGAAGGAATTGGGGTTTCTGCTCTTGGCGCTGAAGGGTTAGAGAGGATTGGGGTCTTTTTTTGTCTTGGAGGGAAGGGGAATAATAGTCCCGCCGAATGGACTTGTTGATGAAAATAGCAATTCTAAAACATTTTCACAAAAATGTTTATTTCATTTTGCACGACATATTATGAGAAAATCTATTGTCATATTAGAGGAGTTTTTGAACCTAATGTGACAAACCATAAGGTGACAGTGTGTTTGTCATTCTGTAGCCGATTTGCGCGGTAAATAAGACATATAGTGACAACATTCTAATGACAACAAGAAATTTGTCACAATTTAACTCTACTATGACAACTTCTAATGACAAATATAACTTTTATCGCACATAGTCAATTAAACGTGATAAGTCCTTTTTTGTCATAGTTGGTGGCCTAATATGACAAATAATTTATGACAAAAAAATTAATTTGTCATTTAAGGTCAAATTTCTTGTAGTGTAGGTGGATCAGCTTTTGGCCAAAGGTGTTAACGTGACTATATATAATGGCCAGGTAAGGCAACACTGGTTTTGGACATTTTCTCTGTCGTTTCTTCCACGCCATAAAATGTCTAGTTGCAGCGCGGTTACGGTGCTAACACTCAGAACCCATAAAACTTGCTAATCTTGAGATGTTCGGTTTAAAATTCGGCGGATAAGGTTTCCCCTCTCCTTAGCTATGATAGTACTCGAGTTACGAATTTGTTTTCGTGGTTGTAGCTCGACGTAATCTGTGCAACAAAAGGGACAGAGGCATGGGTTCAAAAGCTCAAGTGAGTATTGATCTCATCATCATTGATTGATCTTCAATGATATGTAATTCTATATTGGTTTCCGATGATGGGATTGCAGGTGGAAAGAGCTTTCTAACTTCACAACAACGAGTAGAATTGCTCTGTACTGCAGCAAAGGTGGAACGAAAGGGTTCTTCAAATCCTACAAGAACCTCCACTTCTATTGGATCCTTGGAGCAGGCCATTTCGAAAGTCCTTGTTTTAGCCTTCCATTGTTATGTTTTGAGGACAGAGGGAGACAAAGAAGATGATGATCCATGGTTTGCTTAATTGTGTTCTTTCAATGTTGGTTGCACTGAACATGGCTCATGAGATTACGCAATCACCGGCCTCTCCTGTGCTTGGAGATGGAGTCCCAATCCGCACTCTGTAGGGGAAGCGATGGGATCTTGCAGAGGAGGAGACAAAATGTAGATAAGAAGATGAGAACTTCCAAGAGGGGGGAAGAAGCTGATAATAGTACTCAGGATTAATGCAGAGGGTTCGATTATTGAAACATAATAATACAATGGAGGTGCATGCATGCCCTTCAATTCTTGAATAGAATAGCCACTCATAAGATTGCTTCTATGTAATAATAACATTCGTGTTAAGGATTCAAAATTCGCTACAAAACATCCTCTCTTTGCTCTTAGTTATACGTGGAAGGCGAACGTTTAGCACCCACTAATTCTTTCTCCCATCTGACGTGCATAATTGTATGAACGCAAATCGAACAGCTAAGAAGATGTAGCCGCGATATGTTAGAAACCGATTTATATATTTATTGTTATAATTATTATTATTATGGTAATTCTTATTATGGTTAGTAGTCTTTTAGTAAAATTAGATTTATTATTAGGGTTTCCTAGTATTTTCCTATAAATATGTACTTTGGGTCTTTTGTCATATGAAACAGAAGTCAATAAAAGAATTATCTCCTTAATCTCTCTCCCTATCCTCTCAATTCTTGATCTCAATCCCTCTAAATGCTTAGGCCGATTCTCTTCTCAAATCCCTAAATTCCCAATTATGTTCTATAAACCCTAAATTCTCAATCTCTAGATCTGATCTAGAAACTCGTTAGAAACTTTGTTTCTAACACGATAACTTGACCTAGCGAGTTCAACGAGATACCGATTTCGATACTTTCGAGCTATATCCTAACAAGAAAAGCTCAAGTTTGGGGAAGCTTTGGCAACACTGTGGCGGATTGTCAAACATTATTCCCAGCTTGCAGACCGGGAGATTTGATTTTCAGAAAACTTGAATCTTTTAAAAAAGGCCTATATACTATCGATTGGGAGGGTTAGTATACGTAGCGTAGGGTGAATGATTTGCCAGACGAAGACAATTACAATGCACTTCAATCATTCAAAAGCAACGTGCACAACATCTGAGTTAAGCCTATTAAGGCAGAGATATCAGGGCGACAATTCGTAGGAGCATTTCATGCCGAAAACTAATAAATATGGCACGTGAAAAATACATATAAGACGGATAAGAGGAGAGGAGGACTGGGGATTCGTGACCTGCACCTGCACAATAAAGCTCTTCTTCTCAAATGGTTGTGGAGGTTTGCTTCTGAGAGACAAAGTTGGTGGAGGGAACTCATTGACACTACAAGAAAATCACTTTTTAGCGACTAAATTATAGAGTCAAATATTGTATATGTTGCTAAAAGTACTTATACACAACATATATTCAATCTGCCTCTATAAGTATTATTATTTGCCTGCAATAATATTATGGTGTCTTATATATGAAATTATGTAAAATAACCTATTACTTTTGGAGGCAAAGTTTCGGCGACTGTCTTCTTTAAGTTTTAGCTTATAGGCTAACAGAGGCAAATACTTATTTGTTGGCAATTCATTGCTTTAGGAGACGAAAATGAATGTCGCCATTACTTTTGCATATAGCTAATTAACTTTCCGTGGCACATAAAAGGATATGCAATTTTTTTCTAATGGAAAATAGGTATGTGGTTCTGAATATAACAAATATATATGTTTCTAATGGAAATATTGTAAAATTCGATTTTTTCCTAAAAAATAAATGCATCAACTCCTTGGAATAGAAAAGCAACTAACTGTAAAAAAAGAAAAGATTTCTCAAAATACCCGGTATCCATCCATCCACTATATAAGATATTCCGTCCTTTTTGTTTAAATGAGATAATTGATGGTTGGTTAACTTCTCGAAATTTCAGGGAGTAAAACACCTTAATCGAGATTACATATTTATTTCATAGAAAAATAGTAGTGCTTTAGTGGGTGTTCATTAAAAAAAAGCAGTGGGATGGACTCTTGCGTACAAAATGGAAGGGATAGAGGTGGATTGATGGCAGAGCATATCACAGAAACATACATGATTCCTTTTCTTCTTTCATTCCAGAGAAAAATTTCGTCTGTGGAACTATAGAACAGGAGGTTAAATAAACCACGAGAAAGAGGTTGGTTGGATCAGACTAGATGATGAGGATTCTTCAAGGCGACAATGTTTTCCATCTCTCTTTGCCGAGCTCTCTTATCTTTCGATGGCGCCGCAACGATGTAGAAAGTGTCTGAGATCAGAAAGTAAGAGAGGTGATTGTTGCTGCTCCAAAGATTCATTCCAAATCTTACAATCGCCAAATATAGGCTATTTCCTTAGTTTCATTCCTATTGTTTTGTTGTTTCAACTTTATTTTCTTCTCTGAACTATCGATTTTCAGAGTCATGTCAATGCGAAGTTATTGAAGTCGTAGAAAGTGATATAGAAGAAAGAACAGACCAAAACCAGAGGTGCCAATTGAAGTCGTGCTAAGTGTTATTGATTTTCAGAGACTTGCTATGAAGGACATGAATGGCGTTGATGTGACCTTCCTAGTAAACCACCAAAAACCTTCAAGTCTGCACAGGATTGACAGTACTCTACCCACGCAGCAACAACAATTGGGATGGGGGACAAAACTATTAAGTAGAAGTTTCACTAATTTTGTTGATTGTATTTTTTTTTTTTGTGAAAATTATACCAGACTATGTATTAGTGTACTGCTAGTGAAATAAATTCTCATATAGATAAATTTATATAAAAAGTTAGCATAAATAATTAGTTACGTTGTGGTAATCAACTCTAAAAACTAAAATTAGCATAAAATACATTTTTTGTAAAAAAAAAAGAATTAGAGGCGGTTAGTCTGCCTCTAGAGATAAAATGTATAATTATGTAAAGGTAAAATTAGCGTCAAATAATTACTAATTAGAGGCACATAGTTTGTGCCGGAAGCATTAATATATATCGCTAAAAATAATATTAGTGACAAATATTTGTACTACTAAGCAATAAAATAGTAATTTAAAAGTTAAATTGGCAACAAAACTATTTGTTGGGAATCCCTAAATTTGAGGCGGATAATATTTGCCGCTAACATCTGCCGCTAAATAGATTTAGCGGCAGCAGTATTGACAGCACACAATTATGTGTCGCTAAAGAGCTATTGCGGCACATAAATCACTTATCGTGGCAAACAAACTTAGCCGTTAATTGTCATTTTTCTTGTAGTGTGATTTAAAATTCCCGAATAAGATTTCGGAGTGGTTCTCTGGTCAAGTGCCTGGGAGTATGGGCTGCAGCCCTTGGGCACAGATTTGCAAGCATAAAAGCACCTTCTGGAAGATGGCTCAAGTGGAGCAGGGCACGGGTACGCAGATTTCTTTCTGGTTCGACGTCTGGGCTAAAGGAATCTGTCTGGCTGACGATTACCCCAGGGTGCTGGCTGCTGCGGAGTCCTCGAGCTCCCGAGTTGCAGACTACATGAGTAATAACGGTGAGGCTGTTTCATGGGAAGTTCCCTTAAAAAATTTTCTTCGGGGTGGGGCTGAGAGGGAGCGGGTGAGGCTTATGGGTTGGTTGGAAAGTCTTTCGGTTTCTAACCTTGTTGCAGGACCGGTGAGATTAATTTGGCATCCATCACCCTGAACCGGATTCATAGTGCGGTCGACTTTGGAGGAGCTGGTGGCCGAGACCTCTGCTGAAATGGATGGCTTTCCGTACAAGTTCGTGTGGCAGAGTTTGATTCCAAGCAAGATTTGTATCTTCCTTTGGATTGTGTTTCATAAAAGGATCTTGACTTTGGATAACTTGAAGAAGAGAGGAACTAGCTTGCCGAACAGATGCTCGCTTTGCAAACAGGAAGAAGAAAGCATAAATCACATCTTTGTGAGCTGTAATTTTGCTATGGAGCTTTGGAGCATTCTGAAAGCTTTCGTTAAAATTGAGGACGAGGCTTGCAGAGCTACTGATATCACTGACAAGATCAGATTGTGGAAAAAGAAACGCCCGGGTGATGCCGCTCAATGGGCCTCAAGAGTGTTTCTCCATGCTTTTTGTTGGAACCTATGGCTCGAAAGAAATGCGAGAGTTTTCAAGGATATGAAAGCTTCCCCTTGAGTTGTGGCCTTCAGAATTGGGAGTGTTATCGCCCAATGGCTTATTGCAGCAAAGAAAGTCGACAGAGAGATTCCCGAAAGCTGGCTAAACGTGTTAAAACTGAGGCTGTTTCCCCCCAGGACTTGAGCACTTTTGTTTCCTTGGCCCTTGCTGGCTTTTGTGACTGTGATGCTTCTGCTGTTTCTTTTCTTCGTTTCCTTTTTTTCCTTTTGTTCCTCTTTGTTTGATCCCTGACGCAGTTTACTCCTTCTGTGTTTTTCTCTGGAGACTGCGCGGGGTAGTATTGTTTCGGTTGCCTCTTCTTGGGCTTCTGTTTGTCCGCTTCTTTTATTCCTAATTAATACTATATCATTCTTATAAAAAAAATTACATATAAACTATACAAAACGAATCGAGAATGAAGCAAGATGGGCGATAAGAGAGTCCAAGCTGCCCCTTCTCGTCCATTGGGCACCCACAGCCAAGGAATCTCATTAAGCAAGGACCAAAGGCGAGTAGGGCGGGTCAGGCGAAATTGGCATCTCCTACTTGTATGGACTAATAACTAGCACAAATGAAGTGCTAAAACGATGAGCAAGTCTTGAATCAGCAGTGCTCTGCTCTCAGTCTGTGTACTATGCCACTGTTGTATATATGTAAAACGTTTATTGTTATATATTCTTTCTTTGGGAATGAATGGACCATCTCATATATGGAGCGGATGCTAGAATTAATAATACAACCGATGACTGATCTCTCACCTCATCAACTGAGAATAAATCCCCAGCTATATTACAAGATATACAAACCCTACCAGCATGGTGTAAAAAAAAAAGGCAATGCAGAATCCGGGAGACATTATACACCTCACTCAAGAAACTAGCAAAAACTGCAAAGAAAAGTAAAGAGGGTAAGGATCTGAGAACAATACTGGCAGTCGAATTCAACGAGCCTAGAGGAAGGCATGAAACATGAAAACATAAAATTCAAGAAGAACAAGGGATGTACCAAAGTTGAGCGAGCACTCAGCCCGGCTCGATCTTTTCTACTGTTTCCAGCCTGGTTTTCCTCTTCCAGCCTTCATTGCTGCCACAAGGTTCACCCGTCCAACTACTTGGCTCTTGGTGTACGTACTCCTGCATTTCCAGTGTTCACGGCGTGAGATAGAATATCACTTGAGTGTTTTCTTTGACTAATTCAGCATTGAATTTCAGTGGATTGTTCCCATTCAGGCCTTGGAAAGCACGAGCCCAGTGGACATATTCGGTTTCTGGAAAGTAATAAGCCTGCACAAAGTTATCGACATATAAATCATAGTGATTTAAGCCGATTCAGGAAGCCCACCGGTTTTCTGAAATTTACGCACTGAATTTTTAGTATATGTGTAGGCTCGCCTAGTCAAAATACACATGCATAGCCATAACTTTGCACTTTATGATAATAATAGCCAATTTAAAAAAGATACACGGATATAGCCATTTCATCAATAACTTTTCTTTTGGTGACTAGACTACCTTTTCTTTTGGTGATGTGGCGACACTTTGCCATATTGGAAATGACCCATTAACTTTATAAAAAACAAAAAATAAAGAAATTGAAAAGGGAACCTCTCTCTCGCTAAAGGCCAGCCGACCAAGGAAGCTCCATGCCCCGAGCTTCATCTCTTCCGCAGACGTCTCGGAACCAGAAAAATGATGCGATAAAGAAGAAGTGGTGCAAGTTGTATAGTTCGCGGCATCGTATGATTTTACAACATGGATTAGAAGCTCTTGATCTGTCGGGACCAGATCAGGTCAGTAACTGATGGGTCAGTAACCCATCAGTAACCTCCCCTCTTGTCGCCACATGTCAGTCCTTTTTTTATTTAAATTAAATGCGAAAGGACAATAAGGTAAAATTGCTCCTACCTCTATTTATTGCTAACGCTGACTTTTGACCGGATAACATCAGCGCCTTCTCTCTCCTCGAAAAACTTTTAATTTTCCTTCTTTTAATCTTTAACGGACGATTTCTCACTCGTTTTAAGTCCGAATTTAATTTTTTTTTGCACAGTTAGATCATATTAATTGTGCTCTTCAAAATAATATCCACTTTGATATTTTTTGGACATAAATTTTTTTGTCAGTTATTACCAGTCTATACCATATGGTATTGACTGGTATTGACCATACCATATGGTATGAAAAAATTTGTCACATCAATATAGATTACGTTACCACCCAATACCATATGGTATAGTGTGATAATATCAATATATATTTCGTTACCACCCAATATCATATGGTATAGTGTGGTAATATCAATATATATTTCGTTACCACATAATATCATATGGTATATTGTG
The DNA here is from genome assembly GCA_946122785.1 of Linum tenue. Lineage (NCBI taxonomy): Eukaryota > Viridiplantae > Streptophyta > Magnoliopsida > Malpighiales > Linaceae > Linum > Linum tenue. Next base: position 49,510,588 of record CAMGYJ010000004.1, on the reverse strand, counting down.
GTAATATCACACAATACCATATGGTATAGTGTGGTAATATCAATATATAATTCGTTACCACACAATATCATACATTACCATATGGTATAGTGTGGTAATATCAATATATATTTCGTTACCACCGAATACCATATGGTATAGTGTGGTAATATCAATATATATTTCGTTACCACCGAATACCATATGGTATAGTGTTATAATATCAATATATCTTATCTAAAAGGAAAAAAAACAGAAGGAGGTAGAGAAAAAAAATCGTCTTGTGTCGCCTCTCATTTTCTCTTCCGCAATCAAGAACACCAAAATGCCGACAAAAATGAGAAAGATCGAAATTGAGGCCAACGAGATGATGAAGAGAAGAAATGAAATGAAAAAGAGTGGCTCCAATTTTTATTCGTCATGGAAAAAAAATAAAGAAGAAGAGAAGAGATCAGATTTAGATCTAGAAATGAGATTGAGAGAGAAAAAGGAAGAGAGAAAGAGAGAGGATCTGGAAAAGATATTGGGAGAGAAAAAGGAAGAGAGAAGAAAGATAGAAAGTTGCAGAGAAGTGATTTCTCTTTCCTTCTTTTAAAGTGCAGTCATTAAATACGAAATAAAATAAAATAAAGAAGTTAATGTATAAACGAAAATAAATACCCTTACCCACTCAGCGTCCGGCCCAACCACACGGTTGCCAACCTCTTAGATGTATGGTCCTTATTTATTACTGACATGTTAGTAACCACTTGGTTACTGACCCTATCTGCTGTCTGATCTGCCTCTGTCTGGATCTGGGCAGATTAGGAAATTTTCCGATATAGAAATTAGGGTTCATAGATTGGGGATTTCAAAATCCACCACTGTCAAATCCTTCCGAACGGTGGTCCGCCAAATCAACCATTATGCCGTCGCCACCCGGAATGTCGTCCTCGATCTCGACGAAAACGACCAGATCCTTCACTTTAGCGCCCTCCACCATCAATCCTTCTTCCTCCTATCTCCCCTGCAAAATCCCCTTTCCATCCTTGGATCCTCCGTATAAACCTTTTGTGGAATCCCTATGGCCTTCGGCTCTTGCTCTGCCTCGGTTACAGCAGCACTGACCATATCCACATTCTCAACCCGACGACGATCGCAAATGCTCTCTTACGTTGTTTTGTCCGGCGGTTTATTAGGGAAAGCAGGTTACTCGATTTGGGAGCTCATTGTTTGTTACGGGTTTAGTGTTCATCAGGCAACCATAGCCAGTAACCTCTGAAGCCCATTCGAGTCCAGAACCCTACTCTCTACCTGTTCTTTTACCCCCTGTTCTCAAGATATTGAGGTCCCTATTTGTTTACAACAGCTGCTACACCGTCAAATACAAATCTCTGTATATGTTCCCCAAAATTAAAGCAGCAGAGTTTTGAGCTAGATATATTCTCATCCTAAGCAATTCAACGGAATGAATGCTACCATAATGAACCTTCGCCTGATTCTCTATGCATCTCTTATTAATGAGCGAAACGACATTTCTCCTTTAATTGCTTCATCGTTTTGGTTACGCAAAATACCAGTAAGAGTGAAGTCAGAGATAACAGTCATCTTATAAAGATGAGTTACTCTAGAAAGTGGCACGACGGGGTTTGACTCACAAATTAATATATTAATTAGTTAATTATTAATATATAAAAGCCTAAATTTGAGTTACTATTCATTAGTGGCTCTCACACTCCTCCAAGTGTAAGTGGGAAAGTTCCAAGTCCTTTTACCGCACTCTCCATTCTACAACCTTTATATTTAGTTAATTGTTCGCTAGGTTTTCGTCTATGATTTTTTGTATAAATTATCGCCTTTGTGTTTTGTTATTGTTCGTTAGGTTTTCGCCTTTGGCTTTTTGCACAAATCATCGCCTTTGCCCACCATTTTGCAGTCCATCTCAAAATACTGTCGGCGGAATCCAAAGTTATTCCTCACCATCATTTCTCAATGTCGTTACCACGAGTTTTGTATCGGACCGAGTTTCGTCCTCTTTAGTGTTTTTTTCTTTTTTTTCTTTCCTTTTTGTTGAGCATGATCACAATTGAACACATTGGTATCCTAATTTGAACACACATCATCGCCTTGCCAACCATTTGGCAGCCCATCTCGAAATATTGCCGGCGGAATCCTAAATTGTTCCCCATCATCGTTTCCCAAGGCGGATACCACGAGTTTTGTATCGGGATCGAGTTTCATCCTCTAGCAATATCCGGTTGGAGCAGAAGGAGGGGCTGATCCCCCGGATATCAGTGATCTTCCACGCCAGAGCTCGCTCGTAGTGCTTCAGCAAGGCCACCAGTCTGACTTTCTGCTCGGGTGTGAGGGTCGAGCTAATGATGACTGGAAGCTTGTTCCCCTCCCGGAGAAATGCATACTCCAAATGAGGAGGGAGGGGCTTTAGCTCCAGCTTTGGTGGCTCCTCCAAGGAGCTAGTGATGCGAGGTGAGGATGAGATCAGTTTGAACAGCCTATCGCCCTCCAGTAATGAGCCACTCTCTAGCGCGGCCAACTGCTCCTTCAGTTACGGCTCCTGCGTTGCCTGCTCACCTAGCAAACTACAACACTCAAGAGCATCGTCAGTACCCGCACTCGTTATGGCGAGTGCGGTCTCAAAATTAGCAAGCATATCACAGTAATCTAAGTCATCATGAAAATGAGTGTGCTTCCCATTCTCAGACACAGAAAAAGTAGCATGTTCATCCCCAGCACGCAGGATCAGTTTACCACTATGCACATCAATTAGCGCCTTGGCGGTGGCGAGAAATGGTCTAACCAAAATCAAAGGCACATTCACATCCTCATTTATATCCAGAATAACAAAATCAACAGGATATGTGAATGCGCCTACATTAACAAGCAGATCTTCTATGATACCCCTAGGATGCACAATAGAGCGATCAGCTAACTGAATGCTCATTCTAGTAGTTCTAGGTTCGCCTAGGCCTAGCTTCTTGAACAATTTATAAGGCATGACATTAATGCTAGCGCCTAAATCTGCCAAGGACTTTCCTACATGCATATTGCCAATAACAAGAGGGATAGTAAAACTCCTTGGGTCTTTGCGCTTCTCGGGCAGCTTGTTCTGCAGGATGGCAGAACACTCCTCGCTCAGCATCACTGTCGAGAGATCCCCAAATTTCTTTTTGTTGGTGAGGAGACCCTTCATGAATTTGGCGTACTTGGGCATCTTTGACAGTGCCTCCACGAACGGCATGCTGATGATGTTCACCTGCTTCAACATTGCCATGAACTTGGCAAACTCAGCCTCCAGCTTGTCTTTGTGTAGGCGAGTGGGGAAGGAAAGCTGGGGTACATGCTCCTTAACCACTAGTTGTGGCTTGGGAGCAGGTGCTTCTTTCTCCATCCCCACTTCTGAATCGTCAGCTGGAAGTGCTGAAATAGGTAGTGGCATCCAGCTACCGGAGAGGCTCACGAGGATTTGGAATGGTGGTGGCAGGCAGAGTCCCTTGTGCTCTGGTGTTATGTTGGCGAGCTATGCCACCAATCTGATTCTGGAGATCCTGCAATATAGGACCCTGGTTCCTCTGGCCTGCCTCTAGTGAGGTTATGTTCTGGTCCATCCTGGCAAAATTTGCCTGGCTGGTAGTCATGAAGGCCTGCAAAATATTTTTCAGCTCCGTCATCTGGGTATTTGGAGCTGGAGTTGCAGGCAGCTGGGCATACTGGCGCTGCGGCTGCTGGAATGGTTGCCCCTGTCTAGGCTGGTAAGTCTGCTGCTTGGCCTGGAAGGGATGCCTCTACTAAAAGCCACCTACTGGTGCTGGGAAACCAGGTGGTTTAGTGGTGTTCCTATTATTGGCATTCCAGGAGAAGTTGGGTTGCTGGCGTCACCCTTCATTATATGTTCCACTGAAAGGATCAAGGCGGCGAGCATTGGCGATCAAGTCCAACTGCTCCTGGGGTGTAGAGGATTCCCGCATAGCCTGGCAGTCTTCCACCAGATGGTTCGAACTCTCACACCACTGACATTGTGCAACTGAAGGCCCGGCCAGCCCTCTGCTCTGGACCAACTCGGCCACCTCCCACTCTAGCCCGGACCTAGCCTCCATGGCGTGCACACCTTGGTCTCGGGAACTCCTACTTTTGGTGCTCTGCCCCCAAGAGTGATCCCTGGAAGCCAAAGTGTTGATCATCTGATTCAGCTCGGGTGGAGTCTTGGTGAGAATATCCCCTCCTGGGCATAGAGACTCGATCATCCTCTGGCTCTCTGGGGTTAGAGTGTTGTAGAAATTCCCCACTGTGAATGCATCACGGAAACAGTGATGGGGACACTGCCATAAAATCCCGGGTACCGCTCCCAAGCATCACGTAGTGACTCATCTAGCTCCTGGCGGAAATGAGTGATCTCTCGCTGAATCTCCATGGTCTTTGAGGCCGGATAGTACCTGTGCACAAACTTGTCGGCCAAATGTGTAGTATAGCGGGTTCAGTTCTAAATGTCAACCCGAGTCCTAGGTGTGATGACTACTACGTGAAAATCTTATTATTTAGCGGTTCAAGTGTAGTGAAGGTTTAACTAAACTAGCAAGCAAAAGCAGTGAAAGTTGTGTTCAAAGTTTAGAGACGTCACCTAGATATGGTTCCCCCTAGACTACAGTTAAGCCAGGTTGTAATTCACCAAGTTCAAGTTCAATGATAGTTATACTGTGGGAGGTTCTTAAACAGTCTGCAATCTCTACTAAAGGTCTACAGACCCTCTCAATCTGAGTCCCCAGCGGGCGACTAACCTCCACCGGAGTAAGCAGATTGAGGACCTAACGAACCAAACCTCCTCTACCGAAGTAAATCCGGTACAAAATAGTGAATTGACTCCTCGACTAAAGTCGTCAATTCACTACCTTCAATCAAGGGTGCTCTATCAACCTAGGAAGATATTATCTTTCTAGGTTAAAGCAGAAATAACAGGAATTTGATCAAGATTCATGCAATTCAGGAAATTAAACCTCAATTGAATATAATCAACATCAATGAATTCGTACTTGGGTTCATACAATCAGACCTAACATACAAATCTAGGGTTCTTCATACCCAGGTGAGTGAGAGAGAAGGAAAATCTAGCTCAGATGCGGAAACCATGTTGTGAAGGATGGGGTTCTGCTTCTGGCAATCAATCGGCACTTCTCCAAGTTTAAGCCAGGCTCCAATGGTGATGAAGATCGATCTAGGGCGCTTGGAGAATCTGGTTCGTCACTCTCTCTCTCTCTCTAGCTATCAACTTTCTACCTAAAAAACTCGGAACCCTTCAAAAAGTGGTCTTCTTTCCCTTAAAATCAGCAGGTCGCGATCCTCGACAATAATACCCGGTTGAGTATTTCAGGTGCCCGGCCGGGTATTTTTAAACTGCGCAGTGGGGAAAAGGGAAATACCCGATCAAGGTTCAGAATCCCCGGTCAGGTATTTTAGCCATCCGGCCAGTACCGCTTCTCGAACTCTGGCATCCAAAACATGAAATTCCCTGCCTCTCTTTGCATTTTACCTGACCGGGTATTTTAACTCCTGGCCGGGTATTTTGCTCTTCCAGCGCCCTTCACTCAAGTGTCCTCCTTTTTTACCTGAAAGTCGTTTCCTCGCCTTCATGTCAACGCCAAGTCCTGAAATATGACGTAAACACACAACCTAGCGTGAAATCGGCTTAAAACACGAGAATCGACTCTCAAACGGCTCAAGAATGGAGGTATAAACATGTGCAATCAATGGTCTATCAAATTCCCCCATACTTAACCGTTTGCTTGTCCCCAAGCAAACCTAACTCAAACCAAAGCAGCTCTCTAGACCTATATAGCAACACACAACCCCGATCATCGGTAGAGGATTTCCTAGATCATATAGCAGCTTACGAGGTCAACCGACGCACAAGTCATCTCCTAACTTCTTCGGCGAGAACGCAAGTCTCGAGTCAGCATCATGGCAAATAGTGATCAGAGGACAAATGAATCGTGGACGAATGGACTCTCAAAAACAAAAGATCATGGACTCGCATTTTTAAGGTCCTCTATTTTCTTCTTGAAGATGGTTGGAACCCCTTTCCTTTCTTTTTTCTTGTTTTTCTGATTTGTGTTTTTTTTTTTCTTTTTCTTTTCACGGGTTCCAACCTGTTTTTTCAGAAAATGGGGGCTCCCACCTAGCAAAGGTTTTGCGGGAGCTCAGCTCTTACCAGCCATGCCAAGATAAGATGTCTCGAGCCTCGTGCAAGGGAAAGAAATGCAAGGGGCTGGAGGTAGTAGGTGGGAATTGGGTATGGATTCCCGTCTCCCCTTACACACTTTCGCCCTATTCGCACGGGAGACGTTATTTTAAAGCACATTTTTTAGCACCTTTCTTTTCAAAACATGATACAGGAGCCCATGACAGGTAGAGAGTCCACAACACCACACAATTCAAGTGTTCTAATATCACTAATCCACACCGGGTAGTCCAGTGGTGCTCCTGTGGCGGATGGCAGGACTGTAGCAGGTGCTCCTGATAATCCATCATCCGGCGGTTACGATCCCGCTCCCGCTCGATGCGAGCACTGGTGACTCCCTGCTGAGCCTCCATCCGGTCGAGGCGCTCGTCCAGAACCGCCATCGGAGAGTGGTACTCGGCCTGGTGGTTCGAATACTAATGGTAAAACTGGACCTGATGGTCCATGAGATGCTGGTTCTGGACCCCGAGCTACTAAAACTGGAGCCCTATCTGATGAAACTGCTCCGTGAAGAAGTCCATCGACGGACCAGAAGGGCCATAGGAGGAATGGCCTCTCTCGGGTCTCCGTCGTGGCTGAAGATCCCTTGGGGGGAGGGGGGCTCTGGCTCATCAGCATCCATCGCACCACCATCATCGTCATCATCGTCGGCCTCATTCGCGGTGGTGTAGTCCTCGTCCTCCTCGTCTTCATCATCATCTTCCTCATCCTCTTCGGGAGGCATGGACAACCCATCCACCCAGGATCGTCTGCCATCGGAGGCCAGTAGCACGGCGTTAAGAAGCACCTCCCATATGAGAAGGTGCGGAACCACCCACTATTGTGGCGTCAGTCAATCCATCGAAAGAGATCTCAAAATGGCGCGCCAGCTTCGTGATTAGGGGACCACAGAAGAAATATGTGGGTTTGCTGTGGCACCAAACAAAGGTGGTGGCCACAACAGACCCAGGTGCAGCAGGTGGTTAGGGAGCCCCATCGAGTACATGGCATACAATACTCGCTTCGGTATCTTGTGAGATCCGATGGCATTGGGCGTGATCGAGCGGGTGAGCAGAAGGTTGAGGATGTGCCACTCCGTCCGAAGGGTGGAAACATAGGTCTGGCCGGCGTCGAAGGTGTCGAACTGGTAGTCGGGACGGGCGATGCTCTGGTAGAACACGTCCTGCAGCCAATCCTTCGGGTGAGCGACCTCCTTCTCATGGTGGGAGAACGGTTGGTAATGGATTCCCAGTGCATGGGCCAACTCGTCGATAATTAGCTCCCGCATATGGCCGCCGAGCTGAAAAGTCACCGCGGTGGGGAGTCTCTGACCGCCTTGGGGCGGTACTGGAAGGTGGAGTATAACTCCCACACCAGCTCCGTGTAAGTAGAGTCCTTTATGCTCAGGTGCGCTCGCCAGTGTGGGTGGCTGATGGCGGCGGCAATCTCATCCATGCGGTGGAGCTACTGGAAAATGCCCCACACCAAGTGGTGATGGCGGTGGAACACCCCGTTGATGACCCGGAGGTACTGGTCATCGAACTCCGGGTGCAGGTCCTGCATGAATGGATGGTCGAGAGACATTATCCTGCAAAATCAACAAACCAAAGGTGGAGCCAAGAAAATACTCGTTAGGACCACACAAGTATGGGTTCAACAGTTCCCTCACACTCTAAGGACACCTATGGTAAGCAATCACGCACAAACAGTCGATTTGCAAGCAAACAACCGCAATTTAAGCAGGAATCATGCAGAACATGACACATTCAAGCATAGGGACATCAAACATGCATTCTCCATTTCTAACCACGGTATCCCTCACCCTATTCTAATTCAAACATGCTGGCAATTCACAATTCTAGGTCCTAACATCTACAGTCCGATTTTCGAGAAAAAAGAACAAATCGAGCAAGCAACACACCTGGAAATACAAGGAGAACTGAAGAGGGGATGCGAATAGAGGGTGAGGGACGCGAAACCACGCCCAAAACGGGCCTGGAAAATTCATCGAAAAACCCGGCGGAAAGTCGCCGGAAAACGGCGGTGGCGGCCGGCGGAGGCGAGGTGGCGACAGCCGCCGGGCAGTGGCCGGGGATTAGCTTTTATAGGAAAAATACCCGGACGGGCCTTCAAAATACTCGGTCGGGTATGTCGAGGCCACATTCGGGTATTCTGCCTAACTCGCCAATCGCGAACAGGGGGGTCCCGGCCGCGAGGCCAAAATACCCGGTCGGGTATTTTGGCTCCTGGTCGGGGATTTCAATCTCGGCGCCCCCTGAAGAGAAGGGGTCCTGGCCGCGATGCCAAAATACCCGGTCGGGTATTTTGAATCACGGCTGGGTATTTTCCCCTTCGCGGCCAAATTACACCTTTTCTCATTTCTTCGAACTCCCCTGCACGAAAACACCAAAACGAGGCATACTAGACGACCTAACATCAGCACAGGCATGAAACTGACTCCAAGACAACACAAAACACAGGAAAAAGGGAAAAAGAAATGCAAACTGTGGTGGGATTGCCTCCCCCAAGCGCTTCTTTACCGTCTTTTAGCTGGACACCCATGGCGGAACTAAGGGTCCGCGAGTTCAACCACCAACTCCGCACGTTCGACCTCGTCTCCCAGATAGAGCTCGAGACAATGGACTTTCACTTTAAACAGCTTAGTTTGCGGGTTAGAAATCTCAATCGTGCCATACGGGAACACCTGTGTGACCGTGAACGGTCCAGACCATCGGGAGCGGAGCTTTCCAGGAAAGAGTTTCAGGCGAGAGTTATAGAGGAGAACTCGATCACCAACCTGAAACTCCTTCAGACCCCTTAACCGAGCATCGTGAAGGCGCTTAGTACGCTTCTTATATAGCTTGGTGTTCTCATAGGCGTGGTAACACCATTCCTCCAGCTCCAGCATCTGCAATTTTTGTTCCAACGCCTGCAACACTAACATCCAAGTTGAGCAGTTTAAGAGCGCAAAAGGCCTTGAGCTCTAGCTCCATGAGCAAGTGACATGCCTTTCCATAGATAAGCCGGTACGGTGAATTACTAATTGGCGTCTTGTAGGCAGTCCGGTATGCCCAGAGAGCATCATCGAGCTTGGTAGACCAATCCCTGCGAGATTGATCCACCGTTTTCTCCAGTATACGCTTGAGCTCTCGGTTTGTCAGCTCGGCCTGACCACTCGTTTGAGGGTGATAGGCCACGAACACCTTATGAGTAACACCATAGCGAGATAGTAATTTATCAAACTAGCCCTGAAAATGGGTGCCTCAGTCGCTTATGATGGATCTAAGTGTCCCGAACCGGGAGAAAGCTTCTTCAAATATCCACAAACACGTCTAGCATCATTAGTGGGCAAAACTTGCGCCTCAGCCCGCCTAGAGACGTAATCAACAACAACTAAGATGTAAGTATTGCCAAAGGATGGAGGAAAGGGGTCCATGAAGTCGATACCCCATACATCAAAAATCTCACAAGTTATAAATACATTCTGGGGCATCTCATCCTGGGCAGAGATATTACCTGACCTCTGGCATCAGTCTCACCTGCGTCCGAAGGGGTCTGCATCCTTGAAGAGCGTGGGCCAGTAAAGGCCCGACTGTAGCACCTTTCTTGTCGTGCGGTTACCACCATGGTGACTGCCAGTAGGTCCCTCGTGTCAATGAGATAGAATGCCCTCCATCTCATTTTCCATGACATAACAATGGATGATCCCGTCGGCTCCGATCCTGAAGAGATGAGGGTCATCCCAGAAGTAGTGCTTCAGGTCGGAGAAGAACTTCCACCTGGTGTGAGTTGTCATCCCCTTAGTTAGTTGCTGGCCCACCAGATAATTTGCAAAATCGGAGTACCAAGGGGTGACACTCTCCACCAGGCACATCATCATCAGTCGCTCATCTGGGAAGGATTTGTTGATCTCCTCCACGAGGTTGTCCGCAGCTGGTGCGTCCAACCGGGAGAGGTGATCAACAGCAACATTTCCAGCTCCCTTCTTGTCCCGAATCTCGATGTCGAACTCCTGCAGTAGTAGGATCCATCGTATGAGTCTAGGCTTGGCATCGACCTTGCTTATCAGGTATCGTATCGCGAAGTGATCTGTGTACACGGTCACAAAGGACAAGACCAGATAAGAATGGAACTTGTCGAAGGCGAACACCACCGCGAGCAACTCCTTCTTCGTGGAGATAGTGAGAGAATGAGTCCCCATAAATCGAAAAGTCGTCCATAAACACCTCCATAATTTTGCCGACCAGGCGGTCAAAGATGGCAAGCATGTATCGCTGAAAAGTGGCAGGGGCATTGCATAGCCCGAATGGTATCGTCCGGTAGGCGAATGTGCCGAAGGGGCAGGTGAAAGTGGTCTTCGTCTGGTCCTCCGATGCAATGGGGATCTGGAAATACCCGGACATCCCATCAAGGAAACAGTAGAATTCGTACCCCGCCAGTCTCTCCAGCATCTGATCAATGAACGGAAATGGGAAATTATCCTTCCGGGTGGCATCGTTGAGGCGACGGTAGTCAATGCAGACGCGGTACCCGGTCACTGTGCACATAGGTATGAGCTCATTCTTCTCATTGGATACCACAATCATCCTGCCCTTCTTTGGAACCATCTGGGTCATTGTCGGAGATGGCGAAGATGATCCCTGCGTCCATCAGCTTCACGATCTCTGCCCGAACCACAGCCTCCAGGTTCAGGGTCAATCTTCGCTGGGGCTGTCTTATCGGCCGCATCTCATCCTCTAGAAATATCCTGTGGGAGCATAAGGAGGGGCTGATCCCCCGGATATCAGTGATCTTCCACGCCAGAGCTAACTCGTAGTGCATCAGCAAGGCCACCAGTCTGACCTTCTGCTCGGGTGTGAGGGTCGAGCTAATGATGACTGGAAGCTTGTTCCCCTCCCGGAGAAATGCATACTCCAAATGAGGAGGGAGGGGCTTTAGCTCCAGCTTTGGTGGCTCCTCCAAGGAGGTATTTATGCCAAGTGAGGATGAGATCGGTTTGAACAGCCTATCGCCCTCCAGTAATGCGCCACTCGCCAGCGCGGCCAACTGCTCCTCCAGCTACAGCTCCTGCGTTGCCTCCTCACCGAGCAAAATACAACGCTCAAGAGCATTGTCAATACCCGCACTCGTTATGGCGAGTGCGGTCTCAAAATCAGCAAGCATATCACAGTAATCTAAGTCATCATGCAAAAGGGAGTGCTTCCCATTCTCAGACAAAGAAAAAGTAGCATGTTCATCCCCAACACGTAAGATCATCAGTTTACCACTATGCACATCAATAAGCGCCTTGGCGGTGGCGAGAAATGGTCTACCCAAAATCAAAGGCACATTCACATCCTCATTTATATCCAGAATAACAAAATCAATGGGATATGTGAATGCGCCTACATTAACAAACAGATCTTCTATGATACCCCTAGGATGCACAATAGAGCGATCAGCTAACTGAATGCTCATCCTAGTAGTTCTAGGTTCACCTAGGCCTAGCTTCTTGAACAATTTATAAGGCATGACATTAATGCTAGCGCCTAAATCTGCCATGGACTTTCCTACATGCATACTTCCAATAACAAGAGGGATAGTAAAACTCCCTGGGTCTTTGCGCTTCTCGGGCAGCTTGTTCTGCAGGATGGCAGAACACTCCTCGCTCAGCATCACTGTCGAGAGATCCCCAAATTTCTTTCTGTTGGTGAGGAGACCCTTCATGAATTTGGAGTACTTGGGCATCTTCGACAGTGACTCCACGAACGGCATGCTGATGTTGACCTGCTTCAACATTGCCATGAACTTGGCAAACTCATTCTCGAGCGTGTCTTTGTGTAGGCGAGTGGGGAAGTGAAGCTGGGGTACATGCTCCTTAACCACTGGTTGTGGCTTGGGAGCAGGTGCTTCTTTCTCCATCCCCACTTCTGCATCATCAGCTGGAGTTGTTGAAACAGGTAGTGGCTCTTCTTGCCTGGCCGAGCAGGGGAAGCAGATGTTGTCTTGCCACTCCTGGTAGTGATGGCATCCAGCTGCTGGTGAGGCTCGCGAGGATTTGGAATGGTGGTGGCAGGCAGAGTACCTTGTGCTCTGGTGTTATTTTGGCGAGCTATGCCACCAATCTGATTCTGGAGATCCTGCAATATAGCACCCTGGTTCCTCTGGCCTGCCTCTAGTGAGGTTATGTTTTGGTCCATCCTGGTGAAATTCGCCTGGCGGGTAGTCATGAATGCTTGCAAAATGTTTTTCAGCTACGTCATCTGGGTATTTGGAGCTGGAGCTGCTAGCAGCTGGGCATACTGGTGCTGTGGCTGGTGGAATGGATCAAGGCGCCACCCTTCATTATATGTTCCATTGTAAGGATCAAGGCGTTGAGCATTCGCGATGAATTCCAACTGCTCCTGGGGTTTAGAGGATTCCCGCATAGCCTGACAGTCTTCCACCAGATGGTTCGAACTCTCACACCACTGACATTGTGCAACTGAAGGCCCGACCAGCCCTCTGCCCGGAATAAGATTATTTGGCTGCTTCAATGTCTGGACCAACTCGGCCACCTCCCGCTCTAGCCCGGACCTAGCCTCCATGGCGGGCACACCTCGGTCTCGGGAACTCCTGCTTCTGGTGCTCTGCCCCCAAGAGTGATCCCAGGAAGCCAAAGTGCTTATCATCTGATTCAGCTTGGGTGGAGTCTTGGTGAGAATATCCCCTCCTGGGCATAGAGACTCGATCACCCTCTGGCTCTCTGGGGTCAGAGGGTTGTAGAAATTCCCCATTGTGAATGCATCACTGAAACAGTGATGGGGACACTGCCATAAAATCCCGGGTACCGCTCCCAAGCATCACGTAGTGACTCATCTGGCTCCTGGCGGAAATGAGTGATTTCCCGCTGAATCTCCATGGTCTTTGAGGCCGGATAGTACCTGTGCACAAACTTGTCGGCCAAATGTGTAGTATAGCGGGTTCAGTTCTAAATGTCAACCCGGGTCCTAGGTGTGATGACTACTCCGTGAAAATCTTATTATTTAGCGGTTCAAGTGTAGTGAAGGTTTAACTACACTAGCAAGCAAAAGCAGTGAAAGTTGTGTTCAAAGTTAAGAGGGGTCACCCAGATATGGTTCCCCCTAGACTGCAGTTAAGCCAGGTTGTAACTCCCCAAATTCAAGTTCAATGATAGTTATACTGCGGGAGGTTCTTAAACAGTCTGCAATCTCGACTAAAGGTCTCCAGACCCTCTCAATCTGAGTCCCCAGCGGGCGACTAACCTCCACCGGAACAAGCAGATTGAGGACCTAACGAACCAAAACTCCTCTACCGAAGTAAATCCGGTACAAAATAGTGAATTGACTCCTCGACTAAAGTCGCCAATTCACTACCTTCAATCAAGGGTGCTCTATCAACCTAGGTGGATATTCTCTTATTAGGTTAAAGCAGAAATAACAGGAATTTGATCAAGATTCATGCCATTCAGGAAATCAAACCTCAATTGAATATAATCAACATCAATGAATTTGTACTTTAGTTCATACAATCAGACCTAACATACAAATCTAGGGTTCTTCATACCCAGGTGAGTGAGAGAGTTTACTCCATAGAGAAAGAAGGGAAATCTAGTTCAGATGCGGAAACCATGCTGTGAAGGATGGAGTTCTGCTTCTGGCAATCAATCGGCACTTCTCCAAGCTTATGCCGAACTCCAATGGTGATGAAAATCGATCTAGGGCACTTGGAGAATCTGGTTTGTCACTCTCTCTCTAGCTATCAGCTTTCTATCTCTAAAACTCGGAACCCTTCAAAGATTGGTCTTCTTTCCCTTAAAAATCAGCAGGTCGTGATCCCCGGCCATAATACTCGATCGGGTATTTCAGGTGCCCGGCCGGGTATTTTTAAACTCTGCGTAGTGGGGAAAAGGGAAATACCCGATCAAGGTTCAGAATACCCGATCGGGTATTTTAGCCATCCGGTCGGGACCCCTTCTGGAACTCTGGCGTCCAAAACATGAAATCCCCGACCACTCTTTGCATTTTACCCGGCCGGGTATTTTAACTCCTGCCGGGTATTTTGCTCTTCCAGCGCCCTTCACTCAAGTGTCCTCCTTTTTTACCCGAAACTCGTTTCCTCGCCTTCACGTCAACGCCAAGTCCTGAAATATGACATAAACACACAACCTATCGTGAAATCGACATAAAACACGAGAATCGACTCTCAAACGGCTCAAGAATGGAGGTATAAACATGTGCAATCAATGGTCTATCAGTTACCGGGCTCTGACGACTAGAATTCTTCATCTTGGTAGAGGGGGGGGGGGGGGGGGAGAAAACAGTGTCAGGGTTAGATGCCTCCAATGCCACAATCAATATGGGAAGGAATGAATATGATTCAGTAACCAAACACGACGATCAAGGCTTTCTGCTTTCCATGACACACCTTATTATGGTTAATAATATATCCATAACGACTACAAATGTCGGTGATAACCACCCTAGATTTCAACTGTCAATAGCCTTGGGATATTATGGATGATACACATGTGTGAGTACTCACCGCACAAGATATGACCCAATGTCCTACTCTCTTGCTCTTGATGGCCCGGGCCCTAGCCTTGCATCCCTTGTGTTGATTTTGACATCCAACTATGAGCCTCTTTGGATCAAAACAAGTTGTGTGTCATTCAAAACGCCGAGTCATTGCTTCAGTGTCAATAGCGTGTCGCACCTCCTTCTTCGTACCAAATTGTTGGCCCTTCGTAAACCCAGTGAGTGGAAGGCTCCATTCCAAATGAAAATTGGAATGTGATTGTAGTACGGGTTTCTGGGCTGGGGCGTCGGCTTGTCTTATTTCAATTTGCGAATGCAGAGATTTGCCAGTGGGTGTTCAAGAATGGTCCTTTGCATCATAGAGGAAATCTATTATTCCTTCGCAAGTGGGAACCAGGTATCAGTCTGTTAAAGCTTGATAAGTCTGCCCTGCCAATTTGGATTAAGCTATCTCATCTGCCGATGGAGCTTATATCTAAAGAAGGACTGGGAAGGGTTGCAAGTTCCTTGGGTCGGCCTCTTTGTATGGATAAGTCAACTACCAGGGTGGAAGGTTGGTTTTGCTCATATTTGGGTTGAAGTAAAGGCAGCAGCAAAGAAAGTTCCTAAGTTGAGTGTAACTCCTTATGGTTTATCTGAAATTTTCATTGATGTTGAATACTGTCATATGCCTAAAGTCTATGAGAAGTGTAATTTTTTTTGACATACTTGTGCCAAATCTCCTGATCTTATTCCAAGAGTTTGGGTGAAGAAGGTACCAGTGATTGGGGAGGCTTCGGAAGTGCAGGAAGGTGCAGAGCAGTTGGTTGCAGTTCAGACCGTGGAAGAAACTCTAGAAGAGCAGCCAGAAGTGGGGAATGAGGCCAATCAAGGGAAATGTAAAGAGTTGGTAATTGTCCCTGATTAAGTTGTCATTGGGAGGGTGGCTGAGCAGCCTGCCGTGATATAAAAAACTCAATGTCCTCGTGGTGATATAGTTGATGCTTATGTATTCACTCTGGTGGTGAGTATAAAGCAGAAGGTATGGTTAGGATCAAGTTCTAGCAGCCTATGGCAGCAGTCCAATTCTAGCCAGATAAGGAATAGAAGTACTTGTGTTGGTTTAGTCCCTCCTCCTCCTCCTCCAAAAGGGAGAGGTAGAGGGAAGAAACGAGGCAAATAAAGATTCTGAGGCTGGAAAATCAGGGGTTTTAATGCCCCTGATAAACACTCATTTGTTCGTGAACAATTGAGATTGGAGCAAATAGATATAGTAGGCCTGTTAGAAACAAGGGTTATGGAAGATGATAGTAATAAATAATAGCAGGTGTGTTTTCTGCCTGGAAACATTTAGCTAACTATTCAAAATCTCTGTCTGGAAGGGTGTGGATTTTCTGGAGGGCAGGGTTGAATGTTT
Source organism: Linum tenue (assembly GCA_946122785.1). Lineage (NCBI taxonomy): Eukaryota > Viridiplantae > Streptophyta > Magnoliopsida > Malpighiales > Linaceae > Linum > Linum tenue. The sequence continues at coordinate 49,494,489 of CAMGYJ010000004.1, read as the reverse complement.
CTCGAGTTGAAGAGGAGGAGCACTTTATTTAGATTTTGGTTGAGGACAGTAAGCCGTTTATGGTGGTGTTTGTTTACAATCCAAACAAGGAACTGGGAGGAAAATGCTATATCAGGAGCTTATGCTTAGAAAGGATAATAGTATTCCGATGGTGCTGCTAGGGGATTTCAATGCAATTGCTGAGGTCAATGAAGCATCAAATGTCCAACAAATTACTCAAAGTATGCAGTATTTCCGAACTTGGATGTGTAATATGGAGTTGGTTGATCATAAGGTAGCAGGGACATGGTTTACTTGGTGGAATCGACGGAGAAATAACCTTATTGCTCATAGAATTGATAGAATTGTTATGAATGAAACTTGGTTAGAAATTTTCCGTGACAGTTCTGCCCATACTAATCCTCCGGGGGTTTCTAACCATTGTGGGTTGATTTTGAATACTTCTCCAAACCTAAGAACACTTCCTAAGCCTTTTAAGTACTTCACTTTCTAGCAATCCCATCCCACTTACTTGGACATTATCAAGTCAGCATGGCGAAACAAGTTACTGGTTATCCTTACTATATCTTTTATGGCAAGCTACAGCAGGTCAAGAAAGGGTTGAAGGGTCTGAATCGAGCAGAATACTCTGACATCTCAAACAGAGTCAAGGAATCAGCAGTAGAGTTGGAAAAAGCTCGGATGGAAGTGCTTACTAATCCTACTGAGGAGTTCATTGATGAAGAAAAGCGGGTTAGTAAGGAGTTCTTGGCATTGAATAAAGCAGAGGAATTATATTATATGCAGAAGTAAAGAGTTCAGGTTATCAAAGAAGGGGATTCTAATACTTCATTCTTCCATAAAATTGTTAAGGTAAAGATTCAAAGGCAGCAGATAACTCGCATGTTGAATGAGCAAGGTGAGGTAACAACAGATATTCAGCAAATTGGGGCAGTTGCAATGGATTTTTATACAAAACTCATTGGTACTGAGGACTTGAATGTAGAACAATAGTCTGTGGCTTACTATTAAGTATTAAGAACTTTTGCAGCATACGCTTTCAATTGAAGACAAGGAATTGCTAATGTCTGGTATCTCAAGGGCTGAAGTAAAGCAGGCATTTCTTAAGTTTGGAAAGGATAAGGCTCCATGGCCGGATGGATTTCCTGCTGAGTTCTTTACAACTCATTGGGACATTATTGGCAGAGAAGTTGAGGAGGTACTATTGGATTTCTTTTCCACTGGTTTTATGCCATCTATAGTGAACAATACTATCTATACCTTGGTAGCAAAGATCCCTAGTGCTGAGAAAATGAAAGACTTTAGGCCTATTGCTTGTTGCAACACTCTTTACAAAGGTATCTCGAAAATTCTTTCAAATAGGTTAGCTCTATTGCTTACTAGTGTTATTAGTCGATCTCAAAGGGCCTTTATTAAAGGTAGAGCAATAAGTGACAATATTTTGTTAGTGTCTGAGCTTGTGAAGGACTATCATCGAAAGAACATTACTCCCCAGATGTGTGGTTAAAATAGACATAATGAAAACTTTTGACTCTGTAAATTGGGGCTTTCTTTTTACGATTATGGAAGTTATGGGATTCCCTTATGGATATCCAAAGTTGTTGTCTGCTTGTGTCACTAAACCAACAATCAAGGTGTCTGTTAATGGTGGTCTGTGTGGTAGTATTCGAGCTTGCAAAGGTCTAAGACAGGGAGATCCATTATCTCCCTATCTTTTTATCATTTCCATGGAAATCCTCCATTGTTTGGCAAGTAAGGCAATTCAGGACAACCAGATTCCTTTTCATCCTAGATGTAAACCCCTCAAGATTACACACTTGTGCTTCGCGAATGATCTGATGATGTTCACAAATGGATCTATTAGGGGTGTGGCAGGTATAAGAAGGTTAATGGACTGGTTTTATAAGCTATCAAAGTTGAAGTGTAATGCTTCCAAGTGCTAGTTATATTGTGCAGGGATACCACAGGAAGAGAAGCAAGCTATTTCTGATTATACTGAGTTTCTTCTTGGTGAACTTCCTGTCAAATACCTAGGTGTTCCACTCATTTCTAGGAAGCTTAATCGAAAGGATCGTCAAGTCCTTATTGACAAGATTACACAGAGGCTTCGTAGCTGGAGATCTAGACTGTTAAGCTATGCAGGCAAAATTCAACTGATATCTACTGTGATTGCAAGTACACGGCAGTATTGGCTCAACATTTTTCTTCTGCCTCAGTACATTATTAAGGAAGTTGAGCGTTTGTGTAATGAGTTTTTGTGGGATTCTGCTAAGAACGGGTCCAGAAAGAGAGTTGTCATGTCTTGGGATAAGATTACACTGCCTAGGAAGGAGGGGGACTGGGAATTCGCAATTTCAGTATGTGGAATAGAGCTTGTGTGCTAAGGCACATTTGGGAAATCCTGACATCAGGAGGGTCATTATGGGTTAGGTCACCAGATATAGGCTAAAGTAGAAGTCCATCTAGAAAATCTCTGGTTCTTCTGCTGGCACTTGGATTTGGATGAGATTCCTGAAATGCAGAGACTTGGCTTACCTCTTCATTTCTGACAATATTCCTCATATCCTTTGGGAGGGGGAAAAGATGCAGCGATACTCAGTGACTAGGTTATGGAACTCTATTCGAACTCATGAGCAGGAATTGCCCTGGTGGAAAATTTTCTGGGCAAAGGAGAATATTCCAAAGCATGGATTTATCCTATGGTTAGCTTTGCGTGATAAGCTAGTCACTCTGGACAAGCTTTTATCGTGGGGGAAACCATTAACAGGCCATTGTTTGCTCTGTCCAGAAGGTATTGAGAATATGGATCATCTATTGGTTTCTTGTTCTTATACAGGTTGGGTGATGAAGCAGTGCTTGAAAAGTATATCTCCTCCCACTGAAGGGGACTGGGACAGTATGGTTGCTTGGTGTGTGCAGCATTGGAGGGGGAAGAATCCAAGCCAGGTCTTATGCAGGTTGGTTTGGAGCTCGCTAGTCAGTCATGTCTGGCGAGAGCGTTGTACCCGTTTGTATGGAGCAAAGGGAATTAAAAGCCCATGGGAGTTAGTGAAAGTGATAAACACAGAAGTTTGTACCGTGTTTCTGGGGATTCTGTTCTCCAGGCTGAGTTAGACCATATAGAAAGCTTATAGTTGATAGATTCATAGAGTGGTAACGTTTTTGTTTACTGGTTGTAAAGGTTTAGAGGCTCATCAGTTTTTTTTCTGATGTTAGCCAAAGCTTAATGAAAGTTTTTTTTTTATTTCGCATAAAAAAAAAGTATACAAAGAACAACATAAAGTATAAAAACTAGACAAACAAATATTACAAATTAAAATGTATACAAATTAGTCATATAAACATTACAAACATAATAGATAAAAATAACAAACTAGAATTATAAATGATACAAAACGAATTGATACAAAATCACAAAACATACTTACAAACATTACAAAATCGTCCGACAAACATAACAAAACAGACGTTGTCACCGAAAAATCTCTCATCGCCGTCGCTGAAAAATTCATCGATGACGAATCTCTCTCTCTCTCTCTCTCTCTCTCTCTCTCTCTCTCTCTCTCTCTCTCTCTCTCTCTCTCTCTCTCTCTCTCTCTCTCTCTCTCTCTCTCTCTCTCTCTCTCTCTCTCTCTCTCTCTCTCTCTCTCTCTCTCTCTCGTTTGGGCACCTAGGGGAAATTCCCTTAAAAAGGTGGGGGTGGGGAAATTATTCTCAGGGAATGGCCAAAATAAATCCACGCTTCTATAGGGGAAATCGGCGGCAACAATTTCCCCGACGGGAAGGTTATTTCTCGCGGGAGGAAGCTCATATTATTTATTTATTTATTATTTTAATTAATAAATTAAATAATCATTATTACTACATTGCTCTTCATTGAATTGAATTAATTGGAGCCTTTGGTTTTAATGAAGTGGAACCACATCTTAGCTCGCGCGGGGCAGCTGTACTATTGGTCTCTCACTCCTCCAGAATATGGGCTCAGCCCACAAACTGAGAGGCCGGTTCAATTATGGGCCGAGATACCCAGCTTTCAGCTTTGCTTTGGGTAGCAGAGCCGGGCCCATAAATATTTTCCCTCTTCCCTCTCTCTCTCTCTCTCTCTCTCTCTAGTCTACAATTCGTTTTACAGAGAATCAATTTGTCATTTCTCTGAGGAGCCAAACAACCGGAGAAGAAAGAAAAATGAGCAGCCTATCAATCGGTCCGTTAATTCAGTTGGGATACAACAGTCGCCGTCTCCCTGGCAATCGAATCAGAAAATCCATCGGAATCCGGGCCGACGGCTTCCCAGCGAGCAAAGATCAGCAGGAGCAGCTCAACGTCTCCGTTCTCCGCTTCACATTCGGTAAGTAGAACCAGTCGTCTGTTACCTTTAGCTCTTCTCCTGGCTGCTACTAATGGCTGGCTGGCTGGCTGGCTGACTGGCTTGATAGGTATTCCTGGATTGGACGAGACCTACCTGCCGAGATGGATAGGATACGGATTCGGCTCACTTCTTCTATTGAACCACTTCGTCGGCTCCGATTCCGCCGCTACCTCGGCGCAGCTGGTAAGCGATTGATTTGCTCTTTTCTCCCCGCACGTTGAATTGTTAGTGCCGGAATTCTTCTGGAACTATGGGATGGTGGTGCAGGTACGGATTTCTGAGTTTGGTTCTATGGTTTTTGTTTTAGAGGACGGAGGGTTTGGGGCTTTCCTTGGCAGCTTTCTCCATCGCTCTTCCTTACTTAGGCAGATTTCTCAAGGTGATTTTGCTTCGTCTTGTTTTCTGTATGCTGTTAGCTGGAATTTACTTAATCACGTGTGTGTTGTGAATCTCTCGCGGGAGTAGGGTGCCACTAGAGTGGACCAGGTGGCTCTTCCTGAAGGTGCTCGGCAGATTTTTGTAATGTCGCCTGCCATTTCTGACGATGAGAAGGAGGAATTTGCTTGGGGGAGTTATGTTTTGCTGCGTAATACGAACACCGTAGCTGTGGTAGGTTGCATTTCGAGCTCAGCGGGAATATGATTGCAAGCATATGGGACACTAATTTCTTTGGTTTCTGTTCTCATGCATCTGTAGTTGATATCAATCCAAGGAGAATTGTGTGTTCGTGGGTACTGGAATGTGCCGTATGCTGAGGATGCTGAAAAAGCTCCTGTTCTTGATTGGTTCCGGAGACAGATTGAAAATATCGGTTTAGGAAACTTGAAAGACGTCCTATATTTTCCCCAGGTGCCAGGTAAACTGTGAACTAGATTCTTTGTTTTATTTCCTGGTTTCCTTTTTAGGGTGGAATTCCAAACCCCAGTATCAGTATGGTGAATTGGTGATGTCTTGTAGCAGGATCTGAACTCTGGGAGATGCTACCCAATGGGACTCGGTCACTGCTGGTGGTGCCGGTGCTTCAATCTAGAGATCAAAGTGGCAATGAAATAGTAAAGAACAGAGGGTTTGTTATGTTGGCTTCGAACATCGAGTATGCATATACTGAGAAAGACCGAGCGTGGATAAAAGTAATTGCAAACAAGTTCAGAGGTGAGAACGCTTGTTCCAAACTCTGACATATGTTAATTGATTTTCAGCATCAAGTCAGTATAAATGTTGGATCGATAGCCAACAATGCGTGCTTCTCCTGCCTTTTTGTGAATGGCATGTTGCTGGATTGTGATAGCGCAGCTTTATAAATGGAATGGTCAGCTTAAACAGTAGTGGAGCATCCTTAGTTCAGAATCACTGGTCCTTAATACTTCTCTGTGATAGTGCAGTTTTATAAACGGTCAGTTTAAACCTCAAATGCCAATAACTGGGGAGGTTGAACCAAAATTTTCGAGGATCAAAGGAACCTTGGATCTATCATGTTTAATTGCTCCTCTTATCCAACACGTTTCGCTAGTGTGGAACAGATATAGATTTAATATACTCATCTCTCTACTAAACAGTATCCTCTTCTCTGCTGTGTTCCCTTTTTGAAAAAGCCCAGTCTGCAGAAGACATGTTTTCTTCAACTGCTTGTTTGCTTCCAGTAATGAGGGAACTTTACTAGTTTCCTACAAAAATTTCTCCAGGCCGTACACTAGATTCTGCCACAATAACAATATGATGGTGTTACTAAGCAGTACATCATTGATAGCACAGCATCTCAATAGAGCAGTAGAAAGTAGAGAGGATTTTACCTTAAGACGGATCACCTTTCTAATTGCCAAGATTAGACCAGGCATAAGGCTCTGCACGCCTGTTATGTCATGCTTGACGGAGTAAACCTGTGGGTTTAGGAACATGAAGTCACATGTGTCAAGCTACAGATGCATTCGCATAATAATGTTTCTGATGTTTGACCAGATACAAACCTCTCCTGGGCCAGAGAAGTAAACTGTTGTGCTGGAAGGGAGCCCTGGTAGTACCATACTGTGCACCCTGACCCCATCTTCTCCAAGAACTTGTCCCCTTGCCTATGTAGGATCAAATGCAAAGGAGTAGTCTACTCATTACTAATTTTAGACTAGACATCACATCATATGGATTCAATGATCCATAAAATCTCACTTGGTTCTGCCATATTTGTCGCCAACCAAGCAACATTTTAGTTTCCATTGTTGTGATTAATATAAAACACTTTTCTAGTTTTCTTTTTATCTTTTACCATCATTCCAGCTGGTACTATAAGCGAAATGAGGTTTTCAGTACTATTTATCACTGGTATCTGTTCTGTTTTTGTTTTGAAATTCAGCTTACCGCAACATCTGTTGTTATATCTCCCTTGTTGTAGAACTGCCCCAGGTTGGAGAGGTTTTTTGCAATTTGGACAGCATCTGCTGATGGAAGGTCCTGCATGAGTGAGACACGTTTACATTATTCACTACTTCTTGCACGAGGTCGGTGTTCGTGAACCTTATTCTGTCTTCTGGATAAGGCTTGGAAGTGTTTTATTCATCGACAAGCTTTGCTGTATTATTTACTATACTAGCATGGCTGATGTTGGTGTTAATTACTGAAAACATACTGTTCTTACAGTTGCATCTGCTGCTGATTCCAGGATTTCTACATTGTTGTAGTGGAAGGAAGCTGAAATAGCTGCTTGCTGGAGGAGAATCGATCCGATTGATAGAGTTGGCGCAACCAGACACCCCTGTAAGTTTGCAAACCACAACTTGAAATCTTGAATCCAAAGCCACAAAACTTGATATTAACTGCAGAAAGTACCAACCACAAAATAAAATATGAACATTTTCTCACCCTGTGCTCACCATGCTGGCCTTATCACAGAATGCTGACAATGCCCCTACGGTGTCTACTTTAATCCGGGGCACATACACCACACTTCTCATCCCAAATGCCGTCGCCTGGTATGCAAAATTCGATCACAACTTAGCACTTAAACACCTACGCCGTAACCACAGTCTAAAAGCTCTCTCCTTTGATTTCACAGTGCAGCCAAGTTCATGGAAAAGAGAGCAAAAATACCTGCTTGACATTATCGTAAACCGTGGAAGGATCAGTGAAGTCAACAACCACTCCTGTCTCTTTCGACTGCCATAATATGCAGAAAGCTTCTTATCATCATCAGTTCTTCACTAGCATTTCCCATTCATGGATATGAACGAATGGACAAACAAGACAATCGCCATTTTACCTGAGATATGGAACCTAGAACCATGGTGAGATCATTTATCACTGGTATTTCCAGCGGTTCTTCCATGTCACAGAGCTACCTCCGGAAACACACAAAAGCAGGATGAAAATTCCTTCCTCCAATTCTTTTGCCATTGCCGAAGAAGGGAAAAGAAAGAAAAAACAGTGAGGAAAAAACCTTTCCAATATCTTCTCCGACAAATTGTTTGTCAACAGCACCAGCAACTTCCATCCCTCTGGCTTTGGTAACTGCCAACACAGCTGCCCTCCCTATCTCTTTTGCTGCTCCATTTATCACTACCTGTTTTCCTTTTTCATCATTCATACACTAAGGACTAAAGTGGAAAAAGGAAAGATTCATTCTTTTTTTCTCTCCTGTTAATAACAACCAACCCATACCTTGATGTTGCTCTGAGTAGGCTGAATCGAGCAGGAGACAGAAGAAGACCTGGCTTTCACATTCTTGGAAACTCTATGAAACGTGAACTGAAAATGGCAGCTCAAGGATTCCATAGCTTCTCCCTCCTTAAGCTGAAAATGGGTAATCTGCCACTCGATAGTCTTCTCTCTCTCAGCTCTCAGAGTAGCATGTGCTCTTGTGGTTCATTCTTGTTCGTGTTGGGATAAGGTTATTATTATTTTTTATCATCTTCACCAGTTTTTTTCCCCTCCCTTCCCTTGCTTGTTGTGGATAGGGGACCTTGTTTGGAGGGAAATTGGGGGGACAGTGACTCGTGGATGCTGGCATGTGCAAATGGGAGACATGGGCGGCAAGTACCAGTTGGATTCTGTTTTTTTTTCTTTCTTTCTTTTTCTTCTTTCTTTATTCCCCTTTTTTAGCGCCTTACTATTTCATGAGTGTCATTCTGGTGCCAAATTCATTGCTGGCTGGCTGTAGTTAACATGGGAGGAGAAGAAGAAGAGGCACTGGAGAGACACGTGATTCAATCCAGGCTTCAATCCTTGGTCGTCTCAACACTGTTCATTTCCTTCAGTGCCCCAAAAGACGCCATCAAATTCAAGGCGCCATCGCTCTCCTGGGTCATGATGCTAATTGGTGCCAATAATCGAGAGCCCCTTATCTGCTGACGACGCAGCAACGAAAAGGTGAAATCTGTGTTGCCCTTATCTTAAACAGAAGAAATAATTGAAGTTTGAAGTAGCAACAACGAGGGGGAGGCGATGAATTGTGGAAAGACAGTAGGGTGACAGACAGTTCAACATTTTTGGCGACGACGGGGAATGAATATTGGCTGGGCCGGCTTCTCTTATTTATTGCGTCATGGTGGGCTCTTCCGCCGGCTGGATTTGATGGAGACGGTATTCCAAGGTTAGATCGACTCCACCCTATGATTGTCCTGTCTTATACTTTTTTAGGATTGTAAAATCATACCATAGGTTGTATCGGAAGAAAATAGTTTTGATGCTGAAATTATGGTTTGGTATAATTCACCAATGAAAGGAGTGAAAAAGGGGGAACGTTATAGGATTATCATGATTCACAGAGACGATGATTAGTTTTTGGTAAATTGTCTAGTTTTGGTAAAAGGGTCAATTGTTTGTCCATTCTTAGTAGGTTTTCAGTGGGGGATTTAAACATAATTGATCGGGACAGCACATTAAGGGCACATAAGGGTAATGATGGGGGAAAGGAAATTTTGGGGCCAAAAAGGCCAATCTGGGTAGGGTTTGCTTCATGATAATTAATTATTTGCAGGAATATCATTTTGATTTGAGTCACATTATATTACAAATCCTAGCTAGGAATTGCAAAAACTTTGTGCTCTCATCTCCTCCTCCAACATGACATGATATCTATATGATTATCTCTTTCTTGATTCTCATTTTACTTTAACCCACATTTCGTGTCTTTATAGTTTTGTTGCTCAATTTCTTTACACACTCCTAAAATTTGGGGAAATTATTGATTCACTGGCAATAGTTTGAATCTGGGAAAAATAGGTGGTAGTCTCTATGATTTGGATCTGTGTCACTACAGTTATCAATTAACATATTTTCCGTAAGGCTGCAATTTATATGATGTTGTAGTTCAAACGAAACCAAAAAAAAAAATTCAGTTACACCCTTTAATTGTCAAGGTTTATCAAACAACGTGCATTGTTGTTACATTCTTACCAAAGTATTATGTCATACCTATAGATTATACAATTTCATAACCGATTATTTAGTTTCTTTTTTTTATGTATAGAAATCAAAGTGCAACAGGGCACCCCGGCTTGTAGTATTAATCGAAACGGGACTCACAGACTCTTTGAACATCAGAGTATAGGCGATATAGCATCAGAACCTCACATTACTACAATGAAGATTATGACCCAAATTAGCAGGAAAACCATCTGCATCACTGGCTTCGTGGTAGGTATAGTTGTTTCGGACTTCCCAGCCATGCCTACGATTGATGAGCATCTTGAATCGACGAGCGAGTTAGATGACATTGATAGTCACATCTATCGATATCCTGTCGCAATCACGATGGGTGTACTTGATTTAATCTGTATATTTTTATGTATTACACATTAGTATTAGATTAATCATTCCATGCTTAGGAGGGAGAGAACATAGGATTACTATTTATGTTCATTGTTTAAGACAGTGTGTTTGGTTTATATTTTATCCACAATTGACAGGTGAACTATAGCTAAGCTAGGGAGCTCTATTGGAGGAAATAATTTTGACTTTGGAGATAAAGAGATAACACTGCTAGCATTACACTTAAACTACACGTCAATCCTGTAATTGCAAATGGACGGCCACTTTCGAGTTAGCTATAGAGCAAAGGATATATTTTCTATCACTATTTCCCCCCATCAAATATCACTTTCCATTGTCATTTCACTTGATTATTGATGAAGATATTCAAAATATTTAATGAAGATTGAACTAGTTAAATTTTTTGGGGAGAAACAACGATCATTAGTAACCGTTATGGTACTAGACTGGTAGTTTTACAAAGCTGGCCAATGACAACATTGTGTAGTTCATGAGTGTGATAAATCTCCTTCAAGTAACCGTTATATTATTAACCACTGGCACCAACACTAATACGACTTGTCGTACAAGAGTATACTAAATGAGTTTTCCCCTGATTAATTTTTCATTTTCTTACAATTTAAGTTGAAAATGTTGTTTGGACGAAACAAACTCCTCTCGTTTATACTTTATATATTTGAAACAAGTATTTGTACAAGATGTCAATGAAACGGAGTCAGAAATCTGAAGGAGACTACGAGAGAGAGACTGATTTGAATTGTGATAATTGGAGAGAGAGAGAGAGAGAGAGTTGAGACCTTATCGATTTCACCTATTTCAAAGTTGAAGGGGATTATGACCTCTTATGACTTTAGCATAGTTCCGCCAGTACGAGACGTTACAACTTCGTAAACTATGAAAACCCACATCACCTAGAAATGTTTGCTCACTAGAAGTGATTGAACCCCATTGAATTGAAAAGTTTGTTCATCCTTCAACTTCGTGGTGAGGTACCATCAACACTACAAAATAAGAATTTGTTAGTAACTTAAAGCTTAAGAAGTGAAGAGTATGGAGTTAACCAAAATAAAAGGGGATGATCTGGTATCAGGTCATCGACTATGGAACTTTCCTGTAAAAGGGAAGGTTAAGGAAGTGTCCATTTGAACTACCATCCATAGCATAAATTAAAACTATCGTAGCAAACTAATTAAATCAATGAGGCCATAAGAATTGGTTGTCTGTATTAAGGTCATTGATCGAATAACCGTTATTTTTAATTTATTATAAATGTGAATAATAATATTAATCAAAGTTGGGATAATGGGCTCCTCGAATTGTTGGTGTTGTTGTCTTTGGTTCAACGTTCTTTGAACTGAAAATAGCAAAAAAGACGTAATCCTCGAAACAATGGAACAGACAACAGGTTCCTTGCTTGCTCCTCCCTCAGTTCCCTATTACATTGCATTAGATTAGATGGAACATTATTATTATATTCAGATTCTAAACGTCGAAATGATCACCAAAAGGAATTCAATTAGCCATAATGTCATAACTTAAAGTCGTGATTAAAAGAGAATTAATTAAGTTTTAATCCCAAGTCCAAAACGGAAGGACAAGAACATACAACCACGTGCTGGCTGTTTTTGACCAAGTCACATGAAACCATTGGCGACCCAACTGGTTTCTGTAAAATAAAATTGATGTTCAAGAACAACCCATTTTGTTCCAGGTTCTTAGGTTCCTAATCCAACAGCAAAACCTGCCCTTTTAATTAAATCTTCTAACTGACCACTTAATTTTTTTTAATTATAGCACTTCTCATTGATTAACTCTCTTAATTTCTATTAGTTCCCCTCCCAGCCCTAGGGGGGATCGGAGGAGTATTATACTTTTTTAATATATTAGCTCTGTTTGTCTAGTAATTGTTGCTTGGCAATGAATAAAAAATCCCAGCATATTTTTAATTTGTTTACTTAATTATGATGGAAAATTGTGATGTATGTTGTACATTTTGTGGCTATATATCTTAGCTAGCTTGGTAGACAGGGGAATATATTGTTGTTAGCGGTATAGCTAGCAAGGTTGCAGGAGAATATTCATAATATTTTTTAATTATATATATATATATATATATATATATATATATAAAACATGATCAGTAGGGTTGTTAGCTGTAGCTAAAACATGGATCTGCCATTGAAAATTTTAATGTTCTTCGTAACAAAAGGTCGATTACTTCATCTTCATGATATATACTATGACGAATTAATGTAGTTAGAGAAGAGAGAATGAATATCCATTTCTTCTTGTTCGTCTTTGGTAAAAAGCAAAAGGCAAATGTGTTCAAAGATTACAAGGTCTATCAGCTACCCAATATGCAAATGTTTTAAATGTTTTTTACCATACTCAACCGGTTCTGACACCCACAAACACTAACTTGATCATTTAGAAACATTCTTTAATTTCGAACAAAATATATATCAATAGCTTATTACGCAATATAGTGTCGTGTGACGAAGAGCCAATACATAACTCAATCACAGTTTAATTAGTCTACCTAGATTCTACACAAAATATGCATGGGTAGTTCGAAATGCATATCGTGTAAATGCGATATTTGTTGACAATTACCACGTTTCACAACATACCAACACATAAATATCAGTTTGAATCATCACGTTTCACAATATTTTGTACGAACCTTATACCAACACGTAAATATCAGTTTAGGTTACCGATTCACACGTGCATGTTCTGCACACTTTCCTCTATGCTCCGGCAGGCGGCACCCCCCCCCCCCCCCCCCCCCCCCCCACCATCCCTAATTTTCTGTAATCAACACGAGAGTAAAAGGAAACTGACTTTTAGTGTTTTTTCTTGTATAGGGACAAGAATTCATTAACAACTGACAAATCAAGATTATGTATCATCTGCGGTTTAATGCAATGAACTTTATTAATCAAATCCCCAGTCCCACAACATCATTTTGCAAGAAATTTCCTTCTAATCGGATCAGTAGGAGGTTACACTGTCTTAATCGTAATCCCATCCCACCGGCCTTCTCCAATCCCACCCAATCGCCGGAGAACAGTCAAATACCATCAACTGGCACGAATCGACGGAGACTGCCTCCATCGCACGTGCGAGGGCTTCTTCGTCCTCCGGTCGAAAAGTTACCCCATTCGGGGAATTTTGAATTTTTGACCGTCACCCAAGCCAAGCGTGCGGCTCATACGTGTGGAAGTGTCGGTGGAAGAAAAGTCAGAACTGGAGAAGAGTGTCCGTGTTGTACGTAAAAAAGGCAAACGCACAGAGATTAATCGAAAGTCAGAACAGTGAAAAAGGTAAAAGAAAGATTACACAAGACCGTGAAATCGAAGGAGGGAGGGACCCTAGATTCTGTCTGCGTGCTGATTTTGAGTCCACCGATGCTCGCCACGTGGAATTTGACTGCCCCTAGCCCGTGACGTCAACTGTTGCTGGTGACTGGCGAAAGAAAGAAACGGAGGGAGGGGGAGAGGAATTTCTCGAACTCTGCCACTGCTGCTGCTGCTGTTCCTTTTTCCGGTTCTGGGCTTTCTGAGTTTTTATTTATTTATTTTGATTTTATTTCCCAGTAGTTTTGTCATCTTAAATTACAAAGAACTTTTATTTATTTATTTGTTACAAAACATTGGAACAAGAGAGCACAGCCACCCGTAAATTACAAAGAACTTTCATAAGCTTGTTTTATACTTTTATTAGGGTTTTTTTCACAACTTGGAAGTGAACGAAACAGAAATAGGGGTTAAATTGCTTGGTCACTGAAAGTGTCAAAAAATTCACGTTTGATAAAAAAAAATTCATTTCGTTCGTAATCACTGAAAGTGGTAACGTTTCACGTTTGGTCACTCTCCGTTAGTTTTCGTTAACACCGTTAGTGATTTGCTGACATGGCTAACAGAAGTACCTAATCAGCAAATTTTAATATGCCACGTCACAAAATTCAACCCCTATTTAACTCGCCACGTCATAAGAGCTGACCCGCCCACGTCACCCCTACTACATAACCCAAACCCAATTCAACCCCCTCACTCGAGCTGACCCGACCGTTTTTACACTAGCCGCCTCTTAAACGTCGTCCCTCTCATCCTCTATCCCCATCTCCGAGACTCGTCTCTCTCTCCCCCACCTGCGTCGTCAACTCCTCCGCCATCACTTTCAACCTCACCAACAACGGCCTCCATATCCCATCCGCCCTCCAGACCAGCAGCCTACCCTTGACCTCCGAATCCCCCTGCAATGATAATTCCCGTCGTTTGAGCGCCTTATGGAACTTCGCTAATTTACCACCGCGATTTCGGCCCCCCCGTTCTCCCTCCTCCCCATTACAATAATTGACATCCTCTTCTCTGACAAATGGGCTGACCCTCCTTGCTCTCCATCCTCTCCATCACAATAACCATGTTTATCTCTCAGTCGGATTGCGGCAACTAACAAATTAGCCCACAACAATCAAACCGACAACTCTAAATTAGTTTAAACGGAGAGAAGCAATCGCTCTTCTGCTGAGCGAAAGAAAGAGAGAAAGAGAATCGGGGTTGCTAAGAGGGTTCAATCAGAGACAGAGAGAGGTAGGACCTTTGCCATTCCTTATATCGAGATTTTAATTGGAATCTCAACCATAGTAATTTCCTTTACTTCTTTTGGTGATGAGTTGGAGAGGAAGAACCTTCCTAAATTTTCACGGCCATCATTATTCTTTTCTTCCTTCAAGTAGGTCATGACCGCGATGTCGTTCAATTACGGCTTGATGTTGGGAGATGGACATTTGGTTGAGAAGAAGTGGTGACGCCGTCGGTCGGTGTTGCATAATATCCAACCGTGGGCTATCCATGGCTCATTTAAAGCTTCACAAAGAGAGAGCGAGAGAGGCAGAGAAAAGAGTCTGAAGGAGATAGCGTAATTGAAGCTTCACACAGAGAGAGGCAGAGCTAGATAAAAGAGAGAGAGGGCGGGGCGGGGCATTGGTTTGGTTAGGATTAGGGTTCTGATATGGTGGGTTGGATTTTGTGACGTGGCATATTAAAATTTACTGATTAGGCACTTCTGTTAGCCATGTCAGCAAATCACTAACGGTGTTAACGGAGGTTAACGGAAACTAACGGAGAGTGACCAAACGTGAAACGTTGACCACTTTCAGTGATTACGAACGGAATAAAATTCTTTTAGTGACAAAACGTGAATTTTTAGCACTTTCAGTGACCAACCTTGCAATTTACCCCAGAAATATGACATAACAAACTAATGATCTCCTTCGTATATGAAATTTGGTTTTTGATTTTCACGATTGAGAAATTGTAACGAGATTATCAAAGCACTTCAACAAGGATGAAACAACTTCAATAAACTAAAAGATGTAACAAATTTTAGTTTGCTAAAAATGACTTACCTTTTGCTATAATTGTAGATTATCACCACTCTACATGATAATTTTTTTTGTGGGTATTTGTACGTGAAGCGATTTTCCCCCTTTCTTCTCATCCTGGTATTTTGTCACCAATCTTGCGAGTTAGCATATTAGTTTTTGTTTGTTCTCTTTGAGTTTTGGTTGATTTGCATGATTTCTTCGAGTTTTTTTTTTCCTCTTGGTTTTGTATCGGGGTTCATTTTAATGTATTTTTTTTCTTTATTTTTGTTGTTAATTAATCTCATCATTCATAATTTCATAAAAGAAAAAGAAAATCTCTTTTTACTCTTTTGAATTTGCATGCAAGATGGAAATAGTCCCAACTGATTATCGCAAAGGTGAAAGGCCACTAGCTAGCTAGATTAGCCAAAATCCACGTTTGTTGATATTGACTTCACATTTTTCTTATCAATTTTGGACCCATATATCATATCATATGGACAGACAGCCTAACCATCCTATTCAACCCTCACTTGCTCTTCATCTTTGGAAGGATTATAGTTTATTTATTCCTTCCGTGACAACCCCACTTGCAATAATTAATTAATTTGTTTATTTGCCAAAACTTACAAAGCTTAATTAATTAGCATCCACGCTACCCCCCTCGGTTAAACACACCGTTTATGTTGGAAGGTCTACGTCACTGATCCCGTCGCGTTTGCTTGCTTCTTTCCTGTACGGACATCGAAACGACAGCGCAGTAAAAGGAACCGGCAGTTCCGACCGCACTTCCGGCGACGGAGCAGAGAGCTTGAAGGCTCAAACCAAACCCAACAAACAAGCAAAGACTTTCTGACGAATCATTTTACCTACTGGGTTGGCTTCGCTGATACAGATACACACACAAACACAACGAGACAGCTCAGCACCCGCCACATTTGACTGCCACGTGTAACCAGTCCTACTCTACTCTTGGCAACCACCACGCACTCATTTGAGATGGCCCCCACAATGATTAGAGCATCCACATTGGTATTGCATTCTCAATTGCAAAATGACATGGCATAGGTGTTTGCAATTGCAAAACCAATTGCATTGATGTTGCTACCAATTGCATATATGCAAACTTGCAACAAATGCAATTGCATATGCAAGTCAAAAAAGCCTAAAAAAATGGGACTTTTTATTTTATATTGTTTTCTTTTCTACTTAATTTCTATAATTTAAATATAATATTTAATTACATTTGCAATTGCAAGTTAATTGCATTGATGTAGGTGATTGAAATGAATGTGATGTGGATTGCAAAAAAATTGAGTTAACAATAAAAAACATAAATGCAATTTTTTTTGCAATTGCATTGATGGAGATGCTCTTAGGTGTCTAGGGCTCGCCAGAATTCCCCTACTTGCCCCTCTCTCTTCACACGTGGGCCTCCACGAATGTGCCTCCGTACCGAGATTCGGTGCGCCATCGCCTACGCGATCATTCACCCTCTCTATATTTGATCCCAAACCAACTAATTGCTTCTCTCTAATTATCACGTAAGAATTCGGTGATGCCTCAATTACATCATTAATCTACACATTCTCGTCAATTTGACCCAACTTTTTTTCTAGGTGCTTTTTACAAGTTGAATACGCTTATATTACATTATCAAAATCACGGTTACAAGAAGTAGATTACATATAAAAATTGGAACAAAACGACAACGGAACTCTAACGTCTGGAAGAATAATTCCTATAGAAAGAAAGTCACAATAACGATCAAGAAAGATTGAACTAAACCAACAACAAAAACTATCACAGATACCAAAGGGGTACTAAAGTGACGGCTAACGCGCATGAGAAGTTCAAAGGAGAAATCTAGAAAGATAGAGAGAGGGGAGAGCTAATTCGAACTAGAGAGAGCTTCCTGCCAACTCTTCCAAGTTTTGTTTGCACTTTTCATGTTACTGTGTCAATTTCATCATATAATAGGAGTGTAAACTCACTTAGGTCAATACGAAAAACGAACTTGAATTCGTTTAATGAATAGACGATATTAAAGAATAATATCGACATTTATGATGTGGATTTGAACTGGTCATGGTAATGAATTTGGTTTTGATTGTATACAGATTAAAATAAGCTTATCAATGTCAACGGAAGAGAGACCATGTGAGCTTGTGATCGCTAATTTGAGTTTTTTTTTTTATTGAAACCTGTTGATGTGTGATACTAGAGGGGCGGGGAAAATGGAAACAAGCGTCGTCTCTGAGATTCAAATTTGGGAGGTCTAGATTGAAAATCAACTATAAGACCACTTGACCATTTAGATATAAAATACAAAATCATATATTAGTTATTCCAAAATTCATTATCCATTATGTATCTACGCGTAATAAGATAGAATTTAACTGTGGCGACAACCGAGAAGGTTCAGCGGTCAATTGAATTGACAAAATCACGGCGGTTAAACGTAGTTAGCACTTAGTAGTTAGTAGGTTAGGGTTTTCAGCTCAGAGCTAAATAACAGTGGAGTTGATTGGGCGTCTGGCGGCTTCTGTAGGTTTTTTTTCTTCTTCTTCAGATAATTAATAATTAAGCAATAATACGCGTCAATAATCAATTTCCTTTTTTCTATTAAAATAAGAGGGGGAATATACGTATATATATAGCTCACAAGTCAGAACAAGAACAGCTCAGTTAGCCGTCCACTCGTTTTTTTTTTTATAGTTACTTCTTCATTTCCCCCTTTCCTTTCCTCTCTCTCTCTGTTTGTCCATCTTTCCCTCTGTTCCTCCGCGAAATCTCCAGACCAGCAATCCTCTCACAGAGAGAGGGAGAGAATCTCTGGAAGTCTACAGTTGTGGGATTTCGATTTCCACTTCTGTCTCACAAATTTCTTTTCCCCATTTCTTTGTTATTATTATTATTATTCAATCTCCCATTGATTTCTCCGGCGACTTACTCTTCGCCGCCGGGGACTCTTTTTTGAGAGGTAAATAAATAATAGATACCTGCCACTCCTTCCTCCCTATTTGTTCGCCGGTTACCACATTCGGAGCCTCCCCCGAGATCCGCCAATTGCCGTCGGTTTGTCTTCCTTCCTTTTCCGGCGAGGCAGGCTTCAGTTACCCTTTGAATTACCCCCCGGGAAATCGGAGATTCAGTTTGCTTTCTCTCGCCGTTGATTTTGCGACGACGTCGTAGGAGGAGAAGTAGAGAAAGGGAAGTAGGGAGTTACGCCTAAACCTACGCGTGGCGGTCGGGGCTGGGATTCGTGTAATGCTGCTGCTGGGTAGAAGAAGAAGAAGAGTCAAACCTTTTCCAGAACAGGGGAAATTAAATTCCCCTTCCTCCCTATCCTTATCTTCTTTGCCGCTCTGATTTCTGTTCGAGATCGAGTGGATTCGGGGGAAAGTCAGTTCCTTCCTAGAGATCTGAAGTTGCAGAGGAATCTGCCATAATTTCCTTTTTTTGGGGTTTGTGGTGTTTGTTTTCCTTGTAACCGGCGGCAGAGGCAGCCAAAAGAAGAAGAGATGATGAGAATGAAGAATAAACCACCGACGGCGGCTGGGGGCTCACCAGATTCCATGGGAGCAGAGTGGGAGATGAGACCCGGCGGAATGCTGGTTCAGAAGCGAAACCCAGATTCCGATCACAGGTCCATTCCTCCACCGACAATTCGGGTCCGGGTCAAGTACGGGTCAACCTACCACGAAATCAACATCAGCTCTCAAGCTTCTTTCGGTAAGTAAAAATCTCGCCTTTCTCCCTTTCTTTTTCTCTCCCGTCTTTCCGGTTTCGATTTGGGTTTTGGCTGAATTGGGTGTGGGGAAAAAAAAAAAAAAAAACAGGGGAGCTGAAGAAGATGTTGACCGGACCGACTGGGCTACACCATCAAGACCAGAAGCTGATTTACAAAGACAAAGAGAGGGACTCCAAGGCTTTCCTGGATATGACAGGGGTGAAAGACAAGTCCAAAATGGTGCTGCTTGAAGACCCAATTAGCCAGGAGAAGCGTTACCTTGAGATGAGAAAGAATGCCAAGATGGAGAAAGCTTCCAAGTCCATCTCCGAGATCAGCTTGGAAGTCGACCGCCTCGCTGGTCGGGTATGTAACCTTTTTTTCTCTTTTGATCATCTTCTTCCACCGATTGCAGATAATTCGATTAGGAAAACACTAATCCGGGCGTTGAATTTGGTGGGTTTCTTATAGGTTTCGGCTCTCGAATCAGTGATTAGTAAAGGTGGGAAGGTAGCGGAGAAGGATGTTTTGAGCTTGATCGAATTGTTGATGAACGAGCTGCTGAAGTTGGACGGAATTATGGGTGATGGAGATGTCAAACTGCAGAGGAAGTTGCAGGTGAAAGGAGTTCAAAATTTTCGATCCATCAAAAGCTCCAAACTTTAGAAACATTAGTCCTGTTTTGAGTTCCCATTTGACTTCAATTTGGTTAAAATTGTACAGGTGAAAAGAGTTCAGAAGTATGTTGAGACATTAGACATGTTGAAGGTGAAGAACTCATCTTTGGCAAACGGCAATGGAACCCACCACAGCAAATCAAACCACCATCAGCACAAGCAAAGCAATGGACATAGGTTAGCTCCGATCGAGGAACATCCACCAAGGTACTCCAATGGCGACCACCACCAACAACAGCAGCAGCAGCAGCATCACGTGCGCTCAGTTCGCCATCCCACGGCATACCAGCATCAACAAGAACAGCAGCAGTCATCAAAGCATTCGACTTCCGCGCAGCCGGTGGTTGTTACCACACAATGGGAAACATTTGATTCAACACCAGGGACATCGTCGGCTGCAGTTCCTCCGGCAGCAGGCAACAATAATTCAGCCCATAATCAACCAAAGTTCCCATGGGATTTCTTCGGTTGAGATTGATCAAATAAACTACAGCAACAGCAGCAGCAAGCAAGTTCTATCCCCGCAGTAGTACTTTGTTCTATTTTCCCCCTCTATTGTGCCTTGTTCTTTGTGTGTGGATGTGCTTTCTCTTGGGTTTGTGACACCTTTTTTTCTTTCTCCCTTTCATTTTCACCATTTTTTTAGTTTGGGTTTCCCTAATTCTTTCATGTACTTAGATTTATTAGCCCACCCTCCCCTTTTTACTTCTTTTAGCTCTACTACTATTGTCCAAAATTCAGTTCCACCAGAAATAAACATGGGGGGCTCTCTACTACTAAAAATGATAGCAGCAGTAGCAGCAGTCAAGTTTCTCTGTTCCATCATCTTGTTCTGTTCTATTATGGATGTACATTGGCAAGATTCATTTCTTCCTGTGGCAAAATTCATCAAGACTTTTTTGGGTTTCTTTATGGTGACTTATTGTAGCAAACTAGCAATATATTTGTACATTTACTTTGCTTCCTGGATTGGCTACAAGCTGACAAAATGGGGGTTGCGAGGAGCAATCATGCAACTACCCCAGATCAATGATTACACATTTGAAGTGTCAGAGTGAAATGATGAAAGGAAGTGAGTGAGTCAGGTCCTCTTTTGGGCCATGGCCTGAAGGCAGAGCTTGTGGTATTTCCAAACCCAGTAAAACCTTCTTGTTTAGGACATATTTTTGGGTATTAATTGCTGTGGTTTTGGCCTTGTGGGAGTGAGAGAGAAAGAAGAGCTATAATGGGTTTGGTTTTGGACCCTCAACCTGCCGAGCAATCTCTCATATGAGATTCACTGTGATGAATCGTTTCGAAATGATTTTCAGGAGGCGGCTTATGGCGTGATTATCATCAACAGCCATGGTCAAGTTTGTGATGGGAGAGCTGGGACTCTTCTTTGCGCATCTCCAATCAAAGCAGAAGCGAAGGCTCTACTGGAAGCTCTCAAATTAGCTCAAGGATTACATTGCCCGATTACGGTGTGTTCGGATTGCCTCACTTTGGTAACAGCTCTTCAGAATCCTCTCCTGGTACAGCCGTGGAGATATTCTGCCCTGATGAGTGTCATGTCTGGAATCCTCTCCAGCTGGCCGTTGATCAAAGTGAGATTCATCGGACGTTTGCTCAATACCAGAGCGGACTGGGTGGCCAGATCGCTCCTTAATCACTCTCTCCCCAGTGACTGGGTTGTTGTCCTTGATTTAATTTCTGAGTTCCTGGTGTAACTGTTCAACAATGTTTTTCGGTTGGTGGTACAATACAAGTGATCCCTTGTAAAAAAAAAACTGCCTCCAACACCAACTGATGAGCCAACAGAATGAGTATATTGATCCCTTGTAAAAAAAAAAAAAAAAACTGCCTCCAACACCAACTGATGAGCCAACAGAATGAGTGCTGGACAAGGCATGTTGTTCTCTCTCTCTCTCTCTCTCTCTTTTTTTGGGGGGGGGGGGGGGGGGGGTTCTCTCGACCTATAGGCAGCAAGCAAGGCTGTGCCATTTGGTGGGTTTTGCTTCAATCCCAAGAAAACATGTGGCATGGTTCAGGGTTTCTTCAGCCAATCATGTGATGCTGATAAAAGCTGCTGCTTCTTCTTCTTCATCCTGCTGCCAAATGGGAATCGCACAACTGGACATCTGGTGTTATGTTTGGTGGGGGGGATTTTTGTGCTTGGATGGTGACTTTTCCTTCAATGGAGTGCTGCAGGTGTTGGTTTGGAGCTGAAAGAGTACAGCTCGCTTTGCCAATGTGGTGTTGATGAATGATGGGAAGATCTCCCTCGGAGGCTGGAGCTATAAGCTTATACGGTAAAGTACACTAATGGGGAAGAGAAAGAATGCTAGAAAAAAGGGACAAAAGATTAGGCCTTTTGGGGGGGTTAAAAAAATAGCTAAATAAAGGGAAAGCAAAACAATTTCCTTCCTTTGGAGCAAAGAGTTAAAATAAACTCAGCCACATTGAGAGCAATTGACCAACAACATTATCGGTCCATAACTCCATATGAAAATATGCCCTTTTTAAAAGTTACTAATACTTGGTATTTGGACATGTGAGATTAGAAGAGGGGAAATCATATTCTTTTTCAATATAACAATAGAGTTTAAAATGTTTCTAAAAACGGTACTTACTGAAATGCACATCAATCATCATTGTTAATATCTTGATAGTATATAGTGCTCTCTATGAATGTATAATTTAGTAACATCGTGTAGATGTTTATTTACCATATGATAAACATCATTCATGCACAATTAGCACCTTAATGAAAAGATCTATTTATCTCTTCCAAATATCAAAATGAACATAAAAATGAGTTCGCAGATTATCATGTTATTATAAGAATTAAAATAAAGGAAATAAGATACACCAAATAGTATTAAGTGAAAGCATGATGAATCGTAACCCACAAGCGAGAGAAAGACGTTGGTGTCTATAAACCTTTGATTTATTTGATTAATACGAACTAATGCTAAAGGTACATATTTATAGACTAGAAAAGCATAATACGTAACGTAATTCTATCCGAATCCTAATAATTAACCTAGCCCACTCGGCACCCTAACATAGACTCCTAATCCCATTCGGCCACCAACCTAAGCTCATGCACTAACAACCTAGCACCCACGTACATACCATCCCAACCCAAGCCTAAATCTGAGCCTAATAATCTAAACCCATAAACATGATTAATCAAAACACATAAACTAATAATCCCAAAGTCCCAAACCCAAAATAACCTCATCACAGCATTGAGTGGTGGGGTTTTGATTGGGGAAGCAAAGACGCTATAAATGTAATCGTCGTCGTCAGCTGTCGGTGGCAGCCAAATAAATAGTTTTTTTTTTTTTTGAGAAACGCCAAATAAATAGTTGGATCAAAGAAGAAAGAAGCAAAACAGAAAGAAAAGGAAAGGTGAACGATTCATGGGGTTGGTTCACTTGGTTGCTGGGTTCGGTTGGGGTGTTTGGTTGATTTGGTTATTTGTAAAGCAACTCCACAAACAACAAGCCTTAAGGTCCGGTCCCTCCACCGTAACTACTTCGGCTTCCATCCTTTAGCCTTTACGCAACTACATACTTTCCTGCTACGTATAAAAAGGTGGTTGTCAGTATTTTCCTTCTTTGTACTTCCATGTTACTGCGGCTGCTCCGAATGAACAAAACTCCTCGTGACCGACTCCATCCGTAAATTTTCTTTTTGGTACTCTACTGGTTATATATAACAAGTTGTTTAGAGAGCTGCCTTGTTGTTAAAGGATTCAAATTTGAGTTAGCTTCCGCTCAATTTGTCGGGCTCACAGGTGTATGTATTGATCCGATGGCTCGTTGGCCGTTTTGCTCTTTTCTTCTTTCATTTGTTGTTTGATGTTTCTTCTTCTTGCTGTGGTTGTTTTGACTTGAACTCTCTGTTTCGTTTGTCTCTGCTCCTATAGTTGTTTAAACTCTCAGGTCATCTTCAGGCCAACTTGTGCTAAGCTTGACAAGAGCAATTTCAATTGGATAATTTTAATTGGAACGAAGCTCAAACACATTTGCTATAGCTTAAATCGAATTCGAGTGAAATGAAAACTCGACGCAGTTCAGCTCGATTGCGGCCCTGCTTCCTGGATGCCACGTTAATTTCCGATTAGAATGTCGCAGCTAGGAGTGGAGGTTCGGTTACCGGTTATCGTTAACCGGTCTGTTAAATCAATAACCGACCGGCTATCCACTAACCAATAACCGAGATAACGAAATTCGGTGAGTGTTCGAAGGCTGGCCGAGATGGTTTTGGTCTTGGAGGTGGTTCGGTTAACCGAAGCCTAAATCCCTATTTTGGTCGGTTGTCGGTAAGGGGTGTCGGCAGTTCGATTTACCGATAACCGCCCAATCAGTTACCGGTTATAACCGAACTAACCGACACTCCACTCTAGTCGCGACAGTAGCTGAGCAAATTAAATTACACCCCATTGTATATAATGTCTTTCTTCAGCCCTCTGGAGAAAAAGAAAACCAGTTGTTGTGACACCAAGGCTTTGTGGATTCACTTGGGCTTTTGTAGCTGTCGTGGCTGAATCCTAGTTGCAAGGGCCCAACCCAAGCATCCTCAGATGCTGGGCTTCACAATCATTTTATTTTGTTGTTAGCTGCACTGCAATTTTTCTCTGCCCAATTGTAGATGGAAACCAGCCTTGGCCCATGGGTATAGCTGAGCTCTGTGGGTAGAAAAGTGTACATATCCATGAGATTGAGCCGTTCCTATGTCAATTATTTTCATGCTGCACTACCAGATTTGATCGTTGGCAAAAGACAAGACACCAATTTATTTTAGTTCAGATAATAACTTGGTTTAAATATCATCACATACGAACCACAATTATAATGGCCATTATTAATGTTATTGTGCACACGATAAAAGTGTCCAGGGTCGTGTATCGTTTTTTTTTTGCATTAGATAATTCTTATTATCGAGAAATACAAGTTACGGAGTCTGAAGAATCAAAGCGATTGAAACCGCCCAATAAAATCAAAACCCACCAATAATAATGACGGCCTCAATGAAAGAGCTTTCCTTGCCACAAGATGGGCAACCCTATTCCTATTACGACCCACAAAGACGCAGTCAAAATGTTGGAAGGAGGAACGAAACGCCTAAACTTCTTGCAAAATAACTCCACCAAGGGCATCTTGCACCTCTCCAATCTTAACCTTCTGCAACACGGTCTGCGTATCCCCCATAAATTCGACCGAAAACCACCCTCTGTCTGCACACCAACGAACTGCATTCCGCAAGGCCAACAATTCAACCAGAAAAGGCTCATGAACACCTTGATAATGCCGAGCAGCACTAGCCAAAAGAGAACCGATCGACATCATTATGCAGGGGCGGAGCCAGGATTTCGAGACCGGGTGGGCTGAAAATAGATAAATGTAAATAAAAATAAAATAATTATTTTAAAGTATACAACTTTCTTTGAGATCATTGAAATCTTTCAAAATAGCATCTAAACTAAAAAATTTAGCTATCTTTCTTTCAATATAAATAACTAAATCATTAACAAGAAAATTATCATTTATTTTATTTCGCAATCCATTTTTCACTATCTTTATACCTGAAAACATGCACGATCACATGTAGCTTTGGAAACTTGGAAGAGTTAGAAGAAGACAAATCAACCTATCAACAAAATAAAATTCTTTTGACAATCATCTTTCTCTTGATTCAGACATAGATAAAAAAAATATATCATATAGTTTCTATAAAGAGCTAAAATTTCTGTGAACTAAATAGAGGTTGACTTTTTCATTTGTAGTTGGATTAAAGTAACAAAAAGAATGA
This sequence comes from Linum tenue, assembly GCA_946122785.1. Taxonomy (NCBI): domain Eukaryota; kingdom Viridiplantae; phylum Streptophyta; class Magnoliopsida; order Malpighiales; family Linaceae; genus Linum; species Linum tenue. Next base: position 49,468,780 of record CAMGYJ010000004.1, on the reverse strand, counting down.
AAAGGAGTGGGTTTCCGTTTGCTTTGGTGCAGGACCTTGTGGAGGAGAATTAAGATAATAAAGTCCAAAAAGTAGTTAAAGCAAAAATCAGGTTGTTGTGGATCAAACCAGTTAACTTCAGGCTAACGATTTAGCTTAGCTACCAGTAGACTACATGACTATTGCATGAGACAATGTATAGTTCAAACACTACTTATCCAAATTTTATCTAAATATCCTTACGGTACTAGAGACCGAGACTATTTCCGGGTGGGCCGGGCCCATCCTAGTCTCTAAGTAGCTCCGCCCCTGTCATGATGCGATGATATAGAATTGAATTATATTGGTACAACTGAGAAATTTTACAATGCTATATAGTATTGGTGCTATAGGTTTTTGCCTTTATGGTACAACTTAAAATTGTATATTTACATTATGGTACAACTTCTGATTGTACCTATACTTTTTGTACAAATTCTTTTATGGTACAACTTGAACTTGTACTTTTATGTGATGGTACAACTTCAAGTTGTAAAGTTGTACCATAACATAACGGTACAAATTGCTATGGTACAACCTAAACTTATACATCTACGGGTCGTTTGCTTCATTGATTTGAAAAATGAGGGTTTTGGTAAAACTTGGGTTTTGGAAAACCATGGATATATGATGGATTTGGTGGCATTATGGATTTGACCAAGTCTATTGTTTGCTTGTTGGATTTGATTATAGATTTTGTTTGAATAGATTTGTGGATATGAAATTCAAATTACCTTGTTACCCTTATCTTATCTAATTATATTTCTATATTATAATCCATAAATTTCATTAAAAAAATCCAACGCATACAATGAAATTTTAAACTCTTTACCACTATGTGGACTAATAATTCAACTACAAATATAGAAATGTATTATAGTTTGGCACTAATTAACAACTCATCTAATAATGTACGCAATATTATGTATCAATTGCAACCAATTGCTCGCTTTATTGCTACAACTCATCAACTTCTTGCTAACTCCCCGATTTTGGAATCCGACAATCAATCAAATAATAATGCACAAGACGAGCATAAGATGTTTATAGTTGAATCTAACAAATCACATATACATTCATATTTAAATAAACTATGATATTACAAAACGAAATGAAAAATTCTCATATATATAACATACGACATTATAAAAGTTTATAATTGCATGACCATTGAATTAAAGTAGGACAACTTTGTAATTAAACTAATACGTAAGGGTAGAAAGGTAATTTCCCATCATGGATTTTAATCCATCACCCAAATCCCACCTCAAGAGGTGGAACTTCCAAGTCCGTGGGGTCCACGGATTTGGAACCCCAAAAGTGGCGGGACCCACAAATTCCATCTCCCTAATTCCCTAAGGCAAACGATGGATTTCTGTTAAAGTCCATGATGGATAGAATTCCATCACCAAATCCATCACCAAAACCCTCAAGCAAACGACCCGCTAATGTTATGGTACAACTTTAAGTTGTACATTAAAGCACTAATCTTATATAGCATAGTAGAAGTGGTCTGGTACAGCTTAGTGACTTGATTATTTATTGTCTCTTTCATTCTTCTAAATCAAGTGGACGGAAAAGGGGGAGTGTGCATGGCGTATGCAATATGCAAAAGTAGGAGTCGCAGTAACAGTAGGCAGGAAAGGATCCATCCATCCACTAACTAAATTCCCACTAACCTTTGTTTATAATATAACCACTCTACTCGTTAAGAACTGTACGTAGGTTAAACGCGTCTTAAAACATCTCCTTTTACATTTCACAGTCGCTGGCCTAAAAGCTACAGCCAAATATCTTACTTCACGATCAATATACTGACAAAATGGTTACTACGTATAGTAGCGTGAGGTGATGAGAGAATGCTAGTTTTTAGAAGAGACTTTTCTCGTACGTATAGGAGAGTTGACTGCTGAGCCCATAGAAAAAGAGTGAGTAGATGTCAAGAACCAGTTAGTTCTAATAATTCGTATTGTTGGAAGATGTTCAATTGTAGATCATATCTAACAGACATAGGTATGTACACCATGTGTTTAACAGATCAAATGAGGGTTATTAGGATCCGAACAAGAGACCTTTCGATTACAGAAGGCTCTGAGAACATGTCATGAATCAGCTAATTCTAATAACTCGAGTTGTTGGTAGATGTTCAATTATGGATCATATATAATTTACCAACAGAAAAAAGAACGAAAATAATTGAAATAGTCAAAGGATGCTCAGGGTCATCACTGAACCCCATATGACACGTTGTTCTTGTTTTTTTTTTCTTCTTTTGTTGTATTTTCTTTGTGGAACGACAGTTTTACATATTTATTTATGCAGAGATGATCTGTTCACACTTGCATGCATGGGGAAGCCTAGCGCTTTAAAGTTTAAAGTAACTTATACATAAAAATGTGATAATATGCGTGCATCATTTTTGGCATCTCGTTCCTGGAGCTAGCTTCTAAGGGAGCTGAAAGATGTGCAGTCTGCTATGTTTCTGAAGTTAATTAAGTAACGTGCTAATAATAGATTAAATGTGAAGATTAACAAGTAATGAAGGAGGTGCGTGTTTTAATAAATTGGATTTGGGAAATACTCAAACATTGAGTTTTTTCTTTTGCCATCCCCAGCTAAAACAAAGTTGTATTGTATGATCACTCCGTACGCTGCCGTATACGTAAAATTATGTATTGAATGTCTACTGACAGGGCGCAACTGCTTGTGCTGCTCCCATTTTGCCCGGCCAATTCCATTGCGCAAGTAAGTACGTCTAAAAGACTAATAAAACTACAATATAACGTCTTTAATGTCCATAATCTCTACTTTTACATGCAAGTGGCCCCATTATATATATTCGATTCCTAAGAAAGAAAGATAAGGACCACGTGGCACGTACCCTTCATCAACTTAAATAATTACTTTTGCTTAATTATACACCGGTAATGATAATTATCTTAATTCAGCTTTTGGATAGGCGTTGGTAAGATCGAATCCGATTCCGAGGTATACACGAGCAGCGATATTAGAATTTGTAAGAAAAGGTGGTGAAAATATAAACAATATTCCTTTCGTACGCAGGAGTTTTTGTTTGAATTGAATTGTACGTGGAATTCAAGTATTGTGGGAATGTGGGTGGAGAAGAGAAGAGAAGGCCCAATGAAAAGGAGAGATTTCAATTAGCTGGATTGGGACCTTGCAGGCTAACTAGGTCATCAGTGAGAGATTGGGTTGGGATCATGCATCATCAATGACGTGAGCGTGCATTTAATTACGGTTTATCACTAAAAAAAATCACTTATACTACATTGATTATTTTTAACGAGTGGTAGTGGTTTATAAGGCCAATATAATCATATTAATTAAATTAGTTTAAAATGAGCCTAAATGATGATATTTTGGACTTCATACATGATATCTCAACACACACCACTTGACCCACAAAACACGCACCTGTCAAACATGACATCATTCAAGAGGGGTTGAGCACAATGTCATGGAAGGGGGTCAAGCGTCAACCATCCAAGTAGGCATGGTGGAGACAAAATTTGGCTAAGTGTTGAGACCCAACCACAAGGGGGGTCAAACGTGACATCATCCAAGGGGAGTCAAGCATGATGTCATGCAAGGAGAGCCTCACAGTCAAACATTTAGCCACCCACGTATCAACCATCAAGGAGATCAAGCACCAGAGTGACAAGCATAACACCATGCCAAGGTGGTAGACACAAAGCACCCTCATACTAAGTAGTCAGACATGTTATACCTCGTAGTCGTGAATGGTACCCGGTAGACAATGTCATTAAGTTTCTAAGTATCAACCCTCCAAGCACCATGGTGCCAAAGATGACATCATGCAAGGGTGGTCAACATGAGTACCACCAAGGCATCAAACATCAAGATGAAGACAAACGAGATACCTCCATGACACAAGGTGGCTACCTGCCAAGTGAAGTCATCAATCCATCAAGATACCAAGTGGTAAGAAGGCAAGCAAGGCGGTTAAGACATCAAGCAAGAAGTACCAAGCACCAAGCATAGGAGGCAGCGATTACCAGAGGTAGTTACAAGGAATAGCTATAAATAGGAGAAACAAAGACGAAACAAGGGTTCCACAACCAACCATTTGACACACCATGTCAAACTTTTATCTGCAAATTAGCCATATCCTTAGTTTTCGGAGCTCTCACTGAACCTCCATAGAAGTAGGAGTAATGCTCAAGAACGTTGGGGTCAATACCCAACACCCACTCGTGAAATGGGGGGACCATCACAAGTCACAACCAACTGATAATCTTAAAGCTAGCATAGAGGTGGACAACTCAATGGCTACCAGGATCAAGGTGAGAGTAACGGATAAGGGCAAACATGTCCATGCTCAAAATGATACTAAGGGAAAAGGTTTGGAAGTTAGCTTTCAAGAAGATGATGGGTATGAGGCTGAAATGGGTGATTACATTGGAGAAGACACGCTGGAAGATGAGCATCCCAATCCTAAGTTCGATAGAGGCAACAAGGATGATAAATGGGATGACCAATGACCCCCTTTGACAATCCAGTTTGGAAGCTTACCGCCAGTGGTGGTCATGAACTACATACTAACTATGGTCTTCCAATTCAATGAGGAAAATTAGGATAGGTATGTGGAGGATGAAGATGAAGTAGAAGAGGCCGAAGATGCAGACAAGTATGTTGCTGAGTTAGCTGAAGCATTTGCCCGTTTGGAAGCAAGTGATGAACCATGGGGTGTTAGGATGACTCGATTGGGAAGTAGAATCGATCTAGCCAGTGAGGTGGCAAGACAAGGTAGGAGTTCGCAACAAAAATTAAAAGAACTCCATGAGGTTGGCCACAAGTATTTGATGTTCTGGAACGAGGAAGGAATAGTGGAGGTAGTACAAGCAGACACCAAGCCCTTTGCAGTTGGTGCTAATGTGGCTGAGGCTCCACTCTATCATGGAGACTTCGGGCCTCTAAAGGTGAGGAGTATGGATGGGGGGTCGTGCACAGTGGTGATGTCAAGTGCTAAGGTATTGAGTAAGACATGCCTTGACCCACTTTCCGACATTGTGAGACCATCTATGATTGTTTTGGTGGTCCACCTAAAGCTGAAACAAGTATCAATGATGAGTAGAACACTTCGAGACGAGGTGGTGGGCAAGGCCTAAGTGACAACCTTGTTGGAGAAGTTAGCCATCTATCAATGCGAACAGAGGTTAGCTTGTGAGGAAGCGGTGTTGACTGTGTGCCCGAGATGACTTGCGTGAAGAAGGTGACGTACCAAGTATATCTATAGAAGACCAGAGGCTTATGACGTCTCGTGATGTGTTGGAGGAGATCAACCTTGGCACTGAATACGACCCACGTTCTACTTTCACCAGTGCCATGCTCCCCGAAGCCGAGAGGTATGAGTTAATTAATGTGTTAAAAGAATTTAAGGAGAAAGTGTTGATTGGTGAGTTAATTAAGATTTAAGTGACAACCTTGTTCTACGGCCCATAAATGCTATCTTTCATGACTTGATTGGTGAGTTGGTTGAATTTTATGTGGACAAATCCACTTAAAAGTATAAGGTAACAAGTATAAGGTAACAAGTCAACATTTATCTCATCTTCACATGGCCTTCTTATGTATGAGGGACCATACCTTGAAGATAAATCCACTTAAGTGTGCATTTGGTGTGTCCGCGGGTGATTTCCTAGGGTTCCTCGTGAGCCAACATGGCATTGAGGTTAATAAGAGCAAAACCAAGGCCATCATTGAGGCCATGCCACCAAGTAATAATAAAGAACTTCAAAGGTTCCTCGGCCAAGTTAACTACATTTGATGTTTCATCTCGAACTATGATGGCCGAACCCAAGTCTTCTCTCCTTTGTTGAAGCTGAAGCAAGAAGATGAGTTCTTATGGCGTTAAGAGCATCAACAAGCCTTTGATGACATCAAGAAGTACCTGACAACCTTGCGGGTACTAAACTCTCCAATCCCACATCGGCCATTGAAGTTGTACCTTTCATCCACTAACACCTCTGTAGCGTGTCTGTTGACTCAAGATAGTGACTCTGGCCATGAACAGGTTATGTACTACTTAAAGTAGGCTATTAAATGAGGCAGAACAAAAGTAATCCCCTGTAGAGAAGCTTTGTTTAGCCATATATTTTTCTTGTATAGAGCTAAGGTACTACTTGATGTCTGTTTAAGGGCAACTGATATGTAAGACCGATATAATAAAGTACATGTTGTCCCGATCAATCATCCATGGGAATATTGGTAAGTGGACACTTGCCCTATCTGAGTTCAATTTGCAATATGTGCCTCAAAAGGGTCAAGCATTGGATGACTTTTTAGCTGACCACCCATGTGTGGAGGTGTTAGCCGAGCTGGTAGAAGTAGATATGGTGGATGAGGCCCCTTGGACCTTGTAATTAGATGGATGAAAGACACGATCTAGAGCGAGTGTTGGCGTGGTCCGCACTTCCCCATCAGGGCATGCCATGTACTTTGCCATTACGCTTGATCTCCCATGCACTAACAATCAAGCCGAGTATGAGGCTTTAGTGGTAGGGAACCCATAACTCCTAAGAAGCATTGCGATGGTGTTACGGTCCCTCTCCTCAAGTTACGGTCGATGCCGTAACTCACTAAGGAGGCCATAACTCTTGTACGAAGACAGTGCAACAAAGGCGCCGTTTCTCAGCAAGTTACGGGCTGGCAAGGTGAGTTACGATCGTAACTGGCGGATTCTCAGTCTATTTATAGGGTGCTTGGGAAATTTGCAAGGGGAGAGCTGGGTTTTGGATCCAAAACACCCAAGGGACGAACCCTAGAGAGAGAGCACCTTGGGAACATTCTTGGAGCTATTTTGGAGGATTTCTTCACCATTGGAGCTCGGGAATCAAGCTTGGAGATGGAGATTGAAGATCTAGATCAGATTTCTATATTCTCTCTCTTCTCTATGGAGTAACTTCCCTTCATTTAGGTTTTGAGGAACCCTAGCCATGTTTGTTTGATTGGATGATTGTATTAGTACTCTTACTTGCTAATCTTGAGTTCATATTCAATCTATGCATGTTTTCATCATTCAATTCTGCTTTAGTCGAGATTATTGATTTTGCTTTGATCATATGAGAGCGAATACCCGATTAGGTCAATAGAGCACATAGATCAATAGTATTGTATCGATTGCTTTAGTTGAGGGTTGATTCACTTTTTTTATTGATTGAGAACCTCATTCGATAGAGGACATCTAGTTCAGAACGCCTTGATCGATTGTTCTAGAGAAGGATACGTCCCTCTAGGCAATTGACTTAAGAAGGCCTTGTTCCTTTTGTTCGGGACACCGAGAGATCCTTCCTCAGGATGGACATCTTTATCCAATCCATCAGTGAATCTGAGGAGGCTATTCAGTGCTCGGGGAAGCAAACAAAGCGGGTTGAGCAAGTTTGTGCACAGCTTTCTCAAGATCGCCTTTCTGCTTCCATACAGGAAGAGGAGGAGGATGAAGAAGGCTAGAAGGACATTGTGGAGCAAACAGAAGTTGTCACGGAGAGCTCCCGTGATGATCATGATCAAGAATGCCCTGTTGTAGCCAATCACACCTTCCCACATCCCACACTGAGCTTTGAAGAGGTGGGCATGAGCAAGGAGATGCAAGATGATCTCATGAAAGAAATTGCTTGGCGACTTGCTCTCCCTTCCGTGCTAGAAGAAGAAGAGAGAGAAAGGATGGGGAAAGAAGTTGCAGAGGATGACGGAAGTGAATTAGAGGAAGTTCTTGATCTTTTCCGAAAGGAGGAATTATATTCTGAAGAAGGAAGGGGAGTTGAAGAAGCAATTGGCGTCCAGGCTAAGGATGAAGTTTAGGTGGAAGAGGCTTGCACCGACCATGAGTTACATGTAATATCTCAACCAAACTTTGAGGACCTGCTAAGCAAGGACCCATTTGCAGTGTCTCTTTGCTCGACCAAGGCCACATCAACATTGGTCCCTCTCGGTGGATGCAATGGTGGTCAATCGGTGCCATCATATCTGGTTTGGGGCAATGAGGCAAAAGAAGATACGAAGGAGAGGTCTCGTGTGTGGAGACTGCATCCTCGAGTGCACGAGCCTTCATCACCTTCTACACCACTTGCTCGTGACTTGAGACTCCACCTCATCGACGAGAACCTCAACTTCAAAGAGGTTCTGGGGTGTACCGAAACTTAGGAGCCATCGTCCGGCTCATGACGTGAAAGAAGAGCTTGTTGGGAGGCAACCCAACCATTCAGTTTGCATTTCTTTCCCTATTTCTCTTCAGTTGAGTCTGTTTTGTTCTTTGATTTTAGAGTCAATAACTCAACCTTTGTGAGATTTTGTGTGGTGTTTGTGTTCCGATTACTTTCTCCTCCTGGAATGCATCGCTTGCCCTGTCCACCATCATTCACACTTGATCTGGTAACTTCGTTCTACCTCCTTATCTTTCCTCCATTGAGGACAATGTCGTGCTTAAGTATGGGGGGATGTTCGATTATACATGCGTGTGAATGATTGGTTGTATGTGTGTTCTTGGAGCCTAGTCCACTGTCCAAATCTCGAGATTTGAGGGCTCCAAGTACAAATGTTTGCATGATCTTACTGGCAATGTAATGGTATGTGGTGAATCGATTTGCTATTGGCATTAATGCATGGTAACTTGCTTGTGACTAGGACAACCTAAACTGATGATTGAGACGTGCAGTAGACCGTGTAGGGGTTCAGTTTTTCAACTGTTTGCTTACCAACTGTGACTTGAATTGACCACTTATTTGCTACAGTCGTTTATGCATTTTGTTCAGGGAATCAAAATGAGAGATAGAGCATATAGGTAGTCATGTGAGATTTGAGCATGCTCGTTTTTTTCCTGGTGTGATAGATCCCTCTTCCATGATGTGTAGCATTCACGTTGTCACTAGTTAAGATGATGGAGGCATAGGATTAGCCCACGACCAAATTGTTTGTCCTGGTGTCATATCCCTAATTAGCCGCTTTGAGCCATGTAACTTCCTTTCTTCTGGTCTTCAATGAAAAATCACCCTTTTGCATCTCTTAGGGGTTCCACAGAGTGGTCTTTACATGTTCTGTGTTGTTCTGCTTAAAACAATATTAGGGATGAAGGTAGTTCTTAAATGCTGGGCATCTGTTTGAAAGCAAAGTGAAAAGGTGGTGGTTCTCTAAATAAATGTAAAACAAAAAGAAAAAAAGAAAATAAAAATGAAAGCAAAAGAGAGCCACCACAAAAATCTAAATCATGTCCATTAAGTAGTTGTTTCTTAGCAATCTGGCTGGGGAAATACTAACAAAATTGTTACCTCCTTCACTCTTGTGCTCTAAAGAATCGGATTAATGAGGAATGGCAGAAGGGAAGTAAATGGTTTGAATGATTGTGACTTTGTTGGTTTTGGAACTGTGGAACCCTATGCTTTGAATTCTTCCACCACCTAAAAGGGTTATTCCCCATGTCCAAGACCCTAGCCAGTCATCTGAACCTGTGTCTAAGACCTCCGGATTAGTTAGTGGTGACTCCCGATATGTGAACTCTAGCATTTAGAGGCTGCCATCACGGTGAAGAGATGTTAGGATTCAGAGAAGGAGCATGCGCATCTTTCGCATCAAATTGTCCCGACCCCACTGGTTGAGAGTGAGCGATTCATTTTCCTATATTCTTTACATTCTCTACCCCAGTGAGGACCAAGACTGCTCGGTCTTGATTCTGATGCCTTGAATTTTATGCATAAGGTGACTATTTTGAGTAAGTGGTTGAGTCAAGTCTATTTTGGTTGGTGAACACAAGGGAGACTCTTCCTTTACTCGATTCTGCTGCACTCGAATATCATCTGTAGTGGTTGTCCGTGTTGCTGTTGTTGTTGCCATGTGTTGATGTCTGGTAGCTAGTTTGATTCACGTGTTTGTGCCGGTATGATATGTCCCCAAGGTTTGCATGGTTAAGATATTTTGAGCTTACCGGGTGACTGATTCAGTTTGATTGGGGACAAGCAAACGGTTAAGTGTGGGGGAATTTGATAACACGGAATTTGCACATGTTTTATCCCTCATTTCTTGACCGTTCTCTCTTGGTTTTTCACTCTCGTGACCTATTTTACGCTAGGTTGTGCTCATTTATGATGTTTCAGGATTTAACATGTGAAAGGGTGCGAAAGAGCAAAGTTCGGGACGATTTGGAGTGGAAGGGCAGTTTCCTCCTATGAGTTACGACCATACCTTACAAGTTACGGTCTGGCCCGTAACTCAACAAATGAGCCCGTAAGTTGCAGAGTGAACATGAAAGAGTTCCAGGAGATTCTCTTAACTTACGAGTTGACCCCTCAAGTTACGGCCATGGCCGTAACTCGTAACTCCTAAGAAGCATTGCGATGGAGTTCCAGAACTTTTTTAAGAGTTACGGTCCCTCTCCTAAAGTTACTGTCGATGTCGTAACTCACTAAGGAGGCCGTAACTCTTGGACGAAGACAGTGCAATAAGGGTGCAATTTCTTAGCAAGTAAAGGGCTGACAAGGCGAGTTACGGCCGTAACTCGGGCCTTAACTTGCGGATTCTCAATCTATTTATAGGCTGCTCGGGAAATTTGCAAGGGGAGAGATGGGTTTTGGATCCCAAACACCCAAGGGACGAACCCAAGAGAGAGAGCACCTTAGGAACATTCTTGGAGCTATTTTGGAGGATTTCTTCACCATTGGAGCTCGAGAATCAAGATTGGAGATGGAGATTAAAGATCTAGATCAGATTTCTGCATTCTCTCTCTTCTCTATGGAGTACTTCCCGTTACTTAGGTTTTGAGGAATCCTAGCCATGTTTGTTTGATTGGATGAGTACTCTTACTTGATAATCTTGAGTTAATATTCAATCTATGCATGCTTTCATCATTCAATTATGCTTTAGTCTAGATTATTGATTCTGCTTTGATCCTATGAGAGCGAATACCTGATTAGGTCAATAGAGCACATAGATCGATAGTATTGGATCGATTGCTTTAGTCGAGGGTTGATTCACTATTTTGTATCGATTGAGAACCTCATTCGATAGAGGGAATCTAGTTCAGAATACCTTGATTGGTTGTTCTAGAGAAGGATACGTCCCTCTAGGCAATTGACTCAAGAGGGTCTTGTTCCTTCACTCGAGACTCAAGGTCTAGTTAAGTATTCTCCGCATTGTGAATGAAAGTGAAACAGGTTAGAGATCATCAATCATTAATCTGGCTAGTGGCTAGGGGGAATCATACCTAAGTGAGTTCCCAACCTGTAATTAGATTAACTTTAACCGTAGTTTGCTAGAGCAGTTTTAATTGTTCTATTTTAATCTGGTTTGCTAGATGACACGCTAAAACACAACACCAAATTGCGACCAAGTGTAATCGCAGTCCAGAAATGCAGTAAGTGGCAAGCTCTATTAGTCAACCCAGGGCCTAGATCTACTGCCTACTCCGTGATTATTTATTATCTAGCAAACTAAGTCGAGTGATTGTGGTTTTAACTAAAAGCAGTAAGAAAGCAGGAAATGGTTCGGTTTTCTAACGCAAGGGAAGAGTCACTCGAGAATGAGTCCCCCTATCTCCTTAGTTAGGTCACAATTTTAATTACTTTTGGTTGCTTTACTGTTGATTATACTGCGGAAGATCCGACAGTAGCTTGGAATCTCTTAAGCTGACCAAGCCCTCTCAGTCAAACTACCCGACAGATGACTAGTCTTCACCGGGATAGAAAGCTGAGGCTATGAACACAAAACTCCACTACTGGAATTGAATTCCAGTACAAAGCAGTGAATCGACTAACTCTCGTGTAATCTATTCACTACTACCGACTGAAGAAGCTCTAACAACCTAATCAGATTCTATCTATCTCAGGTTGCAGTAGAAATCAATAAAAGATGATCAGGCTTCAATTGACTCAATCAACACACTTCAATCGATTATAATCCAACAATATCACAATCCAAACGTCGTTACAACAATGATCCCTAACACATAGAACTAGGGTTCTTCATGCCCAAGTGAGAGAGGGTTCTACTCCATAGAGAGAGAGAGAGAGAGAGGAAAACAACAAACAAAGCGATCATACTCATCAAGATGGGAAGAATCTGCTCCGGGATGATGATCTTCACTCCAAGGATGATTTCCAAGCTTGATTGATGAAACGCAGCTCCAAAACCACTCTTAGGGGTGTTCTTCGCACTTCCTCTCTTTAGGGTTCTGTTTTTGCTCCAGAAAATCGATTCCCTCTCCTCAGGCTCGAAATTGGGTTAAAACCCAGAATTTCCCGACCACACAGCCGAGTGGCTTTCCAGTCTGTCCTTGTGAGTATCAAAACGCCACGTTTCACTTAGTGGTCTTCAGGCACGCTGCACGGCCAGAAGCACACGGTCGTGTGGATTTCCAGTCTGGCCGTGTGAGCTCCCTGGACTTTCCACACGACCACAAGGGGTCCAATACACGGCCAGTGTGGCTTGGCCGCGTTATGGGATTCCACACGGCCACACCACAAGGCCGTGTGGCTGCTAGGTCTGGCAGTGTGGATTCCTTAGCTCCTCGCCAGACGTCCAACTTTCGTCCAATCGACCCGAAACTCGCTCCCAAACCTCCAATTGTGTATTAGGACCTGAAATAACACAAACGAGAACAACCTAGCATGAAATCGGCCTAAGATACGAGAAATGAGGCTCAAACGGTATAAGAATGGTGGATAAAAACATGTGTATATATCAAGTCATCACTAGATAATGAAATGAAGCTAAGTAATAGAAACTCTAGAGACCCGTGGATTTGATATTTATTACTTTAGACACTATACTACAGTCCATTTCATTGGTTACACTTGGCCTTTGTTAGGAGTTGTGTTTTAGCGAGTCAAGTTTTTGGCGTCGTTGCTGGGAACTTTCTAGATTATTAGGAAAGACAAAAGTTTGTTAATTTAGCTTTTCTTTCTTTTGTTTTTCTTTTCCAGTTCCACCCTTGCTTTTCACTTGGGTGTTTTTGTTTTTTTTGCTGCAGATCTGCAAGATGTGCCTCGTGGCTTCTTCCACCATTGGGGGTATCCACCACCATCCGAGTGCTATTATCCCGAGACTTCCTCGAGCAATCAAGGAGGAGAAGACTATGGATTCGGGTTCCAGTACCAGCCCCCTTACTACGAAAAACAATCAGACCCCTGGGCATATCAATAACATCCTCGTTATCAAGAAGAATTCCTCCCACAGCTAGATGAGCCATCGAAGCTGGAGTTAGCCACGACAGCCTTCACGGGCCAATCTGCAGAGCCATGCTACAGCCCACAACAAGATCCACGACAGCCTTCCTTAGGATGGACCTCCTCATCCAATCCATTTGTGAATCTGAGGAGGTTGTTCAGCGCTCAGCGAAGCAAACAAAGTGGGTTGAGCAAGTTTGTGCACAGCTTGCTCAAGATCGCCTTTCTGCTTCCAATGAAGAAGAGGAGGAGGATGAAGAAGGATACAAGGACATTGTGGAGCAAACAGAAGTTGTCACGGAGAGCTCCCGTGATGATCATGATCAAGAATGTCCTGTTGTAGCCGACCACACCTTCCCACATCCCACACCGAGCTTTGAAGTGGTGGGCATGAGCAATGAGATGCAAGGTGATCTCATGAGAGAAATTTCTTGGCGACTTGCTCTCCAATCTGTGCTAGAAGAAGAAGAGCGAGAAAGGATGGGGGAAAAAGTTGTGGAGGATGACGAAAGTGAATTAGAGGAAGTTCTTGTTAGATAATGAACTAAAGCTGAGTAATAGTAACTCTAAGACCCGTGGATTCGATTTTATTACTTGAGCCACTATATTGCAGCCCCTTTCATTGGTTACACTTTGCCTTTGTTAGGAGTTGTGTTTTAGTGAGTCACTAAACTTACCCATTGGGGATAAGGATCCCAAGTTTGGCAAGTGGTCTCCCAACTAGCGTGGCCCCTTCATAGTCCATGCTACCCGGTCCAATGGAGCTTACCTGTTAAAAGATCTAGATGGTGTGTTTCATGATCGATTGATCAATGGAAAGTATCTCAAACTTTATGCCATTCGCTTTGGGACATGGAGTGTTAGCGTTTTTGATGTTAGTCAGCCACCATAATGGACGACATGCCAAGCCTCCCACGCCCTAAGGCATGACATGACACCCTTTTGGTAGATAGGGATTGCATAGCTAGCCATGACACAAAGGGTATGTTGGGTTGACAATATGATAATGATAGTTGGGGGCAGTGAAGCAAAGTAGGTTGGTATCACACTCTATCTTACAATAGAGGAAATTTATTACTAAGGCATTGGAAATATTTTGAGTTAATGGATTTGTGTTTAAAGCCAAAATTTTCCAATTAAGAGAGCGATGTTGGATTTCTCTTCGATTAAGCATATCCATTGCTTTGTGTCGTGGGTTACCTTTGGGCTAATATCTTATCAAGCCAAAATGAGGCCAAAGAGTGGTTGGGTGAAAAGACGGTAATGACAGGCCATGATTGAAGCTATGAGATTTGAGACGTGGTGGTAGGCTTAAAGCCAATAATTTGGCTAAGGAAAATTTAATAAAAATGACTTGGTAGTTGGGCTGGTGGTGGGATAAGTTGCCTTGGTAATTTCTAGAAATTTCAAATTGCAAAGCATTGTTAGCCGCTATGTGTACGAGTGGTTACTGGGGTGGTTTGACTTTATTAATAAAGCCAAAGAGAGTTTTTGTTTTATAGTTGGTATAAATTGTAAACTACTTAGTCCATAATCCTTATGCACTAAGTAGGGGGCATTTGTTTACCACTTAAGAAAATCACTTGATGCCACATTGATTATTTTACAGTAGTGGTAGCGGTTTATAAGGCCAACTTAACTATATTAATTAAATTGGTTTAAGCTGGGCCTAAATGATGGTATTTTGGGCTTCATACAAGGTACCTCAGCACACATTCCTTGACCCACCGAACACCCACTTGTTAAACATGACATCATCCAAGGGGGGTCGAGCACGATTTCGTTGAAGGGGGTCAAAAGTCGACCACCCAAGTAGGCATGGTGGAGGCGAAATTTGGCTAAGTGTTGAGACCCAACCACAAGACATAATCCAAGGGGGGTCAAGCATGATGTCATGCAAGGAGGGCCTCGAATTCAAGCATTTAGCCACCCACGTACCAACCACCAAGGGGGTCAAGCACCATGGTGCCAGGCATGATGCCATGCCAAAGTGGTAGACACAAAGCACCCTCATACCAAGTATTCATGCATGCTATACCTCGTAGTCGTGCATGGTACCCGGTAAACAAGGTCGTTAAGTTTCTAAGTGTCAGCCATGTATATCATCACATGATAGACCACCTTGTCAAGACCCTGCAAGCCTGATGCCCCTCCAAATGGGGCCAGTATGCATCCATGAACCCTCCAGGAACCCTAGTGCAAAGCATAACGTCCTGCAAGGGTGGTGAGCATGAGTACCACCAATGCATCAAACATCAAGATGAATACAAACGAGATACCTCCACGACACAAGGTGGCTACCTGTCAAGTGAAGTCATCAATCCATCAAGATACCAAGTTGTCAGCAGGCTAGCAAGGCGGTTAAAGACATCAAGCAAGTAGCACCAAGCATGAGATGCATCAGTTACAAGAAGCAGTCACATGGCGGTTACAAGGAATGACTATGATATGATCCCAATTGGATCAATCCACAATTCACAATTACTTGTCAAGGAAGCTATCTCACCTCACTTGAAGAATTCTGATCTTTGGCTAAGTGTTGAAACAGTTTCAAGTAGCCTACGTTGGAAGCTTCTATCTCACAAATGGCTCCATGGAAATTGGAGATCAAGGGTTTGTTTTGCAGATAAAGTTACCATGTTTCCAATGGTATGCTTTATGGATCCATACGATGTCATTAAGGTTGTTTTCCAAGGCCTCAAAGTTGCTACCTCAAAACTGGAAAACTGCCAGAAAATGGTTAAGTCTGGAAACTATTTTGTGAAGCCTACTTTGGAGCTTAATTCGAGGAGTATGGATCTGATTCAAGTCCAAAGGCTTCCAAAAAATGAAACTAGGTATGTTTATCTACCAAGATAATTGGAGTTCGGGAAGGCCTCGAACGAAGGGCGCGAAGTTAGTACGAAAGCTGTCTTTTGACTGTTTTGCTGGCAGCTTACTTGTGCGCCAAGAAAGGAAGTTTATGGCCGAATTTTGAGTCCTTTTTAGACTTTGTTTTTACCATAATTGTTTCCTAGTTCTATTAGGTTTGTATTAGGTTTTTATTGTCTTTAAATAGCTTTCATTCTCACGTTGTAAGGGATCCAAGTTTTAGTTGAATGAAAATTGCTCCTTTGTGAGAATTGTGTTCTTTGAGAGTTCTCAAGAATCAAACCCTTGAGTTAGTTGTGTGAGGAATTCCATTGCTAATTCGAGAACCCTTGTGAGGCTTTTCTGTGAGGATTCCAGATTCGTTTTGCAAGTTTCTTATCAATCAAGTAATCACCTTGATTGTGGCGAAATTCTACCTATCCGTTTTATTTTTCGTTGAAGAATTTTGAGCTGTGTATTGTGATCAAACAAAGCACCCCCTGGTGCTTTATCAAGTGGTATCAGAGCCCCGTTCAATTCAGTGGCGAGAAGGATTGATCAAGGCTGTATTCGTCGAATTAAATCGCAAAAAAATCAGAGGAAAGCAGAGTAACAATGGCGGCAGCAGAGTTAGCCAATTCTATGATCTTCACGCGTTGCTTAATCGAGGAGCAGCTGTGTTTAGTTCTCGTGGATGGAGGCAGGGAGAGGAATTTGATTTCCTCTCGAGTTGTGAGCAAGCTAGGGCTGCAAACGCAGATGATTCCGAAGCCCTATGTTTTCGAATCACCATACGAACACAGATTTGGCATCGTAGTATCTCAGGTGAATGTGAAGTTTTCGATAGGCCAGTACGAGGATCATATTACGTGTGATGTGATATATAACCTCCCCAGCAGCATCGTATTGGGACAACCATGGTTCAGAGATCATCAAGTTTGCTTTGTAAGTCGACGGAGCAAGAAGTTTTGACTTTGGAGTCAAAACAAAGTGTTCGTTGTGAACCCTTTGGCTCCAGAAGCAACAGTCAATGACTTGAAGGCGCTGCAAAGAATCCAGGAGGAGTATCAAAGGGAGCTGCTGGCAAAACCATGGCCGTGGAAGTCCAATTCAGCCAAAACGTCGGGCAGAGAAGGAAGCCTCTGTTCGTCGACAGCAGAGCAACGCAGAGACGAGAAAGGATTGGGCAACGACGTGGGGAAGCATTTGAGCAAAACCAATGATTCAGAAGCCTCTGTAGACACCCCAGAATTGAATTGGAAGGAAGGAACAAGATCGATTCAAGCTGAAGCGCTGATTTCAATTCCTTCTGAACACTCCTGTTTTTCGACGATAGAGCAGGGGAAGAGAGAGGGTCAATTGGGGGGAGAGTTCGGCGACGAGTCGAAGTCACCCACCGGTGCCGACGCGATCCCCACGAACCCAGAAACGTCAGAAGAAGCTTCATTGGAGTTGAACGTCCCCAGAATTGACGATTCGATCGGCACCAATACGCCCCTGTTCGTGAAGCAAACGGCCGACGAAGACCCACTCTTGGGTGGAGCAACCCAGCTCGATTCGAGCCAAAAAAACGACACAGAATCGTTCAATGATGTCCATGAAACGTGTAGAAGTCTTCAATTCGCCTTGGAAAAGCCGGAATAAAAAACGCCCAATTTAAGTTTGGGGTCGCCGGAGACTGGGTATTGCTCGCCGGAAACTGGGTTTCCTTCGCCGGATTCTGGAATTTTCGAAATTCCCGATGGCGGGAAACGCGGGAGATGCGATTGGGATCGATTCTGGCAGAATCAAATCTGGGCAATGGTTGGAATCGAATCCTGCAAGCTCGGTAAATCGATTTCAAGCAATGAATTGGAGCGAGAAGGTGATAAGAAGAAATCCCCAATTTTGGAGCTCCCGCCGGAGTTCTCGCCGGCGCCGGATTCTGGAAAAATTCAAGGAAGAGTTCTGGGTTTGTTTGAGCATGCTATCTGCGTGGGAAAGGTCCATTGGAGTCCCACGAACGTCATGGAACTTAAATCGTGGAAGACAGCGACCAATTCGCGAGTTAATGAAGTTTTGAAGTTCGACATTGCAAGTTCGAGGTACCTATTTCGTGACTCGATTTGGGAGGAATTTTGTGACGATTTTGACAAAAGAAAGCTTCAAGCTTTGAGGTCAAAGCTTTTTGAAGAGGGGAAGCCTGATATGATCCCAATTGGATCAATCCACAATTCATAATTACCTGTCAAATAAGCTATCTCACCTCACTTGAAGAATTTTGATTTTTGGCTAAGTGTTGAAACAGTTTCAGGTAGCCTACGTTGGAAGCTTCTATCTCACAAATGGCTCCATGGAAATTGGAGATCAAGGGTTTGTTTTGCAGATAAAGTTACCATGTTTCCAATGGTATGCGTTATTGATCCATACGATGTCATTAAGGTTGTTTTCCAAGGCCTCAAAGTTGCTACCTCAAAACTGGAAAACTGCAAGAAAATGGGTTAAGTCTGGAAACTGTTTTGTGAAGCCTATTTTGGAGCTTAATTCGAGGAGTATGGATCTGATTCAAGTCCAAAGGCTTCCAAAAAATGAAACTAGGTATGTTTATCTACCAAGAGAAGGAATCGGATGAAGAATTGGAGTTCGGGAAGGCCTCGAACGAAGGGCGCGAAGTTAGTAGGAAAGCTGTCTTTTGACTGTTTTGCTGGCAGCTTACTTGTGCGCCAAGAAAGGAAGTTTATGGCCGAATTTTGAGTCCTTTTTAGACTTTGTTTTTACCATAATTGTTTCCTAGTTCTATTAGTTTTGTATTAGGTTTTTATTGTCTTTAAATAGCTTTCATTCTCACGTTGTAAGGGATCCAAGTTTTAGTTGAATGAAAATTGCTCCTTTGTGAGAATTGTGTTCTTTGAGAAATCTCAAGAATCAAACCCTTGAGTTAGTTGTGTGAGGAATTCCATTGCTAATTCGAGAACCCTTGTGAGGCTTTTCTGTGAGGATTCCAGATTCGTTTTACAAGTTTCTTATCAATTAAGTAATCACCTTGATTGTGGCAAAATTCTACCTATCCGTTTTATTTTCCGTTGAAGAATTTTGAGCTGCGTATTGTGATCAAACAAAGCACCCCCTGGTGCTTTATCAAGTGGTATCAGAGCCCCGTTCAATTCAGTGGCGAGAAGGATTGATCAAGGCTGTATTCGTCGAATTAAATCGCAAAAAAATCAGAGGAAAGCAGAGTAACAATGGCGGCAGCAGAGTTAGCCAATTCTATGATCTTCACGCGTTGCTTGATCGAGGAGAAGCTGTGTTTAGTTCTCGTGGATGGAGGCAGGGAGAGGAATTTGATTTCCTCTCGAGTTGTGAGCAAGCTACGGCTGCAAACGCAGTGATTCCGAAGCCCTATGTTTTCGAATCACCATACGAAAACAGATTCGGCATCGTAGTATCTCAGGTGAATGTGAAGTTTTCGATAGGCCAGTACGAGGATCATATTACGTGTGATGTGATATATAACCTCCCCAACAGCATCATATTGGGACAGCCATGGTTCAGAGATCATCAAGTTTGCTTTGTAAGTCGACGGAGCAAGAAGTTTCGACTTCGGAGTCAAAACAAAGTGTTCGTTGTGAACCCTTTGGCTCCAGAAGCAGCAGTCAGTGACTTGAAGGCGCTGCAAAGAATCCAGGAGGAGTATCAAAGGGAGCTGCTGGCAAAACCATGGCTGTGGAAGTCCAATTCAGCCAAAACGTCGGGCAGAGAAGGAAGCCTCTGTTCGTCGACAGCAGAGCAACGCAGAGACGAGAAAGGATTGGGCAACGACGTGGGGAAGCATTTGAGCAAAACCAATGATTCAGAAGCCTCTGTAGACACCCCAGAATTGAATTGGAAGGAAGGAACAAGATCGATTCAAGCTGAAGCGCTGATTTCAATTCTTTCTGAACACTCCTGTTTTTCGACGATAGAGCAGGGGAAGAGAGAGGGTCAATTGGGGGGAGAGTTCGGCGACGAGTCGAAGTCACCCACCAGTGCCGACGCGATCCCCACGAACCCAGAAACGTCAGAAGAAGCTTCATTGGAGTTGAACGTCCCCAGAATTGATGATTCGATCGTCACCAATACGCCCCTGTTCGTGAAGAAAACGGCCGACGAAGACCCACTCTTGGGTGGAGCAACCCAGCTCGATTCGAGCCAAAAAAACGACACAGAATCGTTCAATGATGTCCATGAAACGTGTAGAAGTCTTCAATTCGCCTTGGAAAAGCCGGAATAAAAAACGCCCAATTTAAGTTTGGGGTCTCTGGAGACTGGGTATTGCTCGCCGAAAACTGGGTTTCCTTCGCCGGATTCTGGAATTTTCGAAATTCCCGATGGCGGGAAACGCGGGAGATGCGATTGGGATCGATTCTGGCAGAATAAAATCTGGGCAATGGTTGGAATTGACTCCAGCAAGCTCGGTAAATCGATTTCAAGCAATGAATTGGAGCGAGAAGGTGATAAGAAGAAATCCCCAATTTTGGAGCTCCTGCCGGAGTTCTCGCCGGCGCCGGATTCTGGAAAAATTCAAGGAAGAGTTATGGGTTTGTTTCAGCATGCTATCTGCGTGGGAAAGGTCCATTGGAGTCCCACGAACGTCATGGAACTTAAATCGTGGAAGACAGCGACCAATTCGCGAGTTAATGAAGTTTTGAAGTTCGACATTGCAAGTTCGAGGTACCTATTTCGTGACTCGATTTGGGAGGAATTTTGTGACGATTTTGACAAAAGAAAGCTTCAAGCTTTGAGGTCAAAGCTTTTTGAAGAGGGGAAGCCAGATATGATCCCAATTGGATCAATCCACAATTCACAATTACCAGTCAAAGAAGCTATCTCACCTCACTTGAAGAATTCTGATTTTTGGCTAAGTGTTGAAACAGTTTAAGGTAGCCTACATTGGAAGCTTCTATCTCACAAATGGCTCCATGGAAATTGGAGATCAAGGGTTTGTTTTGCAGATAAAGTTACCATGTTTCCAATGGTATGCTTTATGGATCCATACGATGTCATTAAGGTTGTTTTCCAAGGCCTCAAAGTTGCTACCTCAAAACTGGAAAACTGCCAGAAAATGGTTAAGTCTGGAAACTGTTTTGTGAAGCCTACTTTGGAGCTTAATTCGAGGAGTATGGATCTGATTCAAGTCCAAAGGCTTCCACAAAATGAAACTAGGTATGTTTATCTACCAAGAGAAGGAATCGGATGAAGAATTGGAGTTCGGGAAAGCCTCGAACGAAGGGCGCAAAGTTAGTACGAAAGCTGTCTTTTGACTGTTTTGCTGGCAGCTTACTTGTGCGCCAAGAAAGGAAGTTTATGGCCGAATTTTGAGTCCTTTTTAGACTTGGTTTTTACCATAATTTTTTCCTAGTTCTATTAGGTTTTTATTGTCTTTAAATAGCTTTCATTCTCACGTTGTAAGGGATCCAAGTTTTAGTTGAATGAAAATTGCTCCTTTGTGAGAATTGTGTTCTTTGAGAGTTCTCAAGAATCAAACCCTTGAGTTAGTTATGTGATGAATTCCATTGCTAATTCAAGAACCCTTGTGAGGCTTTTTTGTGAGGATTCCAGATTCGTTTTACAAGTTTCTTATCAATCAAGTAATCACCTTGATTGTGGCGAAATTCTACCTATCCGTTTTATTTTTCGTTGAAGAATTTTGAGCTGCGTATTCTGATCAAACAAAGCACCCCCTGGTGCTTTATCAGACTATAAATAGGAGAGGAGTGATTTAACTAAACCTCCATAGGAGTACGGGTAATTTAACATAGCTTGTTCCCAAAAAAGAAAACCATAAAAGCATCAAACATCCTCGTTCGAACATTGTTCGGAGAGGAGTGAACCGTATTTAGAATCGTTGGTCAAGAAGTCAATGTGCATTAATTGAGTTAAAAAACAAGATTTTCCTCGCCGGAAAACAGTAATGTTGGTGAAATCAGAGTTGGGACCTCGGGCCTCGGCACGACGGTTGATCGGTCGAAAGCATGCATGGCGAGTACACTTTACGATGATAAGTGGGAATGGAACCTTGAACCTTCTTCCCACTACAAGGGAACATACATATAGTAGGGCTTTAGTAGCAGGGGTTCCTATAACCCTTGCCGCAATTATAAATTTTTATTTAAAAACAGTCCTATCTAGCGGTTAAGGAAATCGGTGCATATTTTCAATTTTAAAAAACCGGTTAAAAGCTTCTCGTCTCCAAAAAAAAAAAAAGGAAAACAAAACAAAAACAAAAAGTATTCTAGCCTCTTCCTCTCTGCTCTCTCGTAAACAAATCCCTAACCCTAACAATCGCCTCAACTCTTCCTCACCGCCTTTGATCTCTCAACCGGCTTGGGCGATCTCTCTGCCGCTTCTATGATTGTTAGAAGTAGTGACACCTTCGATCATGGGGCAATTTTCGTTGTCACCTCAATTCAAGCGATGTTTCCTCTAACCTTCTACTCAACCGATTTTCTCCCGCTATTCGTCTCGACTCATGCTTCTGACGTTGCAGCTCTAATTGATCGTACATCATATATCTTATCGATAGCCCAACGCTCGTTACCCTTGCTTTCTCACGCCGTCCATACTATGAGCGAGCTTCACTACTCATAGGAGGTTCACTAACACCCAAATCAGTATTTCACGAACCTCTCAGCCTCAGGTATAAACTTCTTACTATTTATATGGATAATAATGGATGAAACTGAGCAATGTTCCTTTCCCATTTTCTCTTTCAAATCTATTGCATATTGGTGCTTGGAGATGGAGTTGGAGTGGGCATGCAGGGGTTGGAGGAACGGAAGAAGTAGAGGTACAAGAGCACTAGTGATCAAATTATATGATTGATTCCTTTACTTCCTTCCTTTCCATCTGGTTGTGATTTTCTTTCATTGTTCACATTTTTCTCTTATTACATTACTATTCGAGGTTTGAATGCTTGTCTCTTATCCAATCTTCCTTTCCTAATAAATTGTTTTGAATACCCAGGTCACTGTTGTTTGACTCCCAAGATTTAAACTAAAAGGACAATAGCTAGTAGTTGTTTTTTATTTGTGTAAAATATGTAGTGGACGCTGCCATTTCAATACTACCATCTATATACTTCCAATGTTCAATATACATATCTACTAAGAGGTTTTAGTTTCAACTAATCGGTATTAGGATATGGATTTAACTACATAAGAAATTAGCCTCCTCTAACTGATACTGCACATATACATATTAACTCATTCTTAATTATTGTCAACCCGAAGAATCAAAATTGATTAACCGTCAGCTAAGGTATATGTATATGTAGCTAGGCATAATGAGGATAAGCTGGTAGGCATTTCGTGAAGTCGCTTAAATGTGTTAAACAAATATATTATGGCATGCAACTGAGAGGGAAGGATCTCAATGGATCGAGCACCCGGAACCTCCCTAACTTGAGAGGGAGTTGGAATCTGGTCAACAAGTCATTAAAATAGAGATACATACATTGACTTAACTTCAGTTTCATGTCTTATTTTTTAGCGTGGGGCAATGGTTCATGATATAATAATTTATATATATAATGAGTTTTACAAAGAGCTAAGCAGGAAGTAACTTTATCCACTATTTTAGATTTGTGAACTTTCTTGAGTCCATCACTCTCCATTGTTGCTTTTCAGCTCCCTCATTTTAAATTTTCTGGGTTATCTTTACCCACAACATGCCTTTGTCCCTCTACATATGTTCCTCTGTAATTTGAAGGGGCCGACAGTTCCATAACCAACACTTGCTGCAAAAGTATGAGTAGCAAATAGGCTTCAAGATAGACATACATGGATTGGATCCCCAAGGCATGGGTAGGGTGGGTCATGCTGACTTGTGGCATTGCTTTGTGGCTTTCCATTTATATGGACGATGATGGTAGTTTAGGAGGAAACCTTTTTTGATCCCACCCTCAAAGACGCTTTGTAACACCCTTACACCATTGACACGTCACTAGCAATCATTTCTTATACTAATAAAAATATGTGGAGAGTTCAGTTCCGCCATCCACCTCACGACAACCGACTTGTTTTCTTCTATCACGATCCCTTTGAATCTGGGAAAAAAAATATTGACGGGGTGAGACGTCACTCAATGAGTAAACCATAACCTAATACAAATATCAATACCAAAATAGTAACGAGTGATGATGTACCCCCGAAGTACTTCTCCTATCATCCATGACACATTCATATCACTTACCATACTGTAACAACCGACAATACATAGTCATTTTCAAGCATGGTCTCACAACACATGTCATATACCACATCACAGATAGATCACGGCACTAGAGATTTCATTCGATAACACATACATCTATTCATTTCATCAAGCACTCCAATATCATATCAATGTAGTAAACTCATAGAAAACCATCACATAACTATATCATCCACATGCACATTTCATTTATCAGATCATAGGAAGTCATTACATAATCTCATCATAGGAAATCTTTATACAAGGATTCAATCACATAGGTTGATTCATTGGCTTTTACTTCATTAGCTTGTCAAATCATACACTCTTCCAAGATATAGGAATAGGGATTACTACTGGTTCTAATAAAACCTATCACCGCGGAACGTATCTCAGCCCGGTGCCATTATACCACTGCGGGACGTACCCAGCCCAGTCTCATCATATCACATACCACCGCGGAACGAATCACCGTCCGGTGTCATCATACCATGTTCTCCCTTTTCCCATATCTTGTGTTGAGTGTATCACAAGGCAAGCATTATGTTTGGTTTAGTTGACCATGCAATAACATTTCCATGTATGCCATTAAGGCCAATCAATTCCCCTTTCATATACAGATAGTCTACTTTTAACCATCTTCTAACCTTTCTCATTCATGTGCCTTATAGGCCATTTCCATATTCTAATCATGCACTTTCGTTCTAGGCAAGGTATCTTGCCTATCATTTCTCTTTAGCACCTCAAATGTTACTCCCGGTTTCATGTACCCGATATCTCATTTTATATCACATCGTCATAGCCCATATATCATACCGAAAACCATCATGCAATATATTATACAATACATGTCACATACCAACATGATCATTCAAGTAAGTATGCACACATGCAAGTTATCATCCATTTTCATACAAACAACATTATGATATCACACGAATCAAACAATACTAACTTACCCTGTACTCGAGTCACTTCATGACCCGAATACTATAATCGCATTAATATAAGCATTAGGTTAAGATTTACTCACCGTATGCTTGGTATTCAGCTATACCCTTTCATTTCATCGATGTTTCTTCTTGCTGCTTCCCTTTTTAAAAGTTTATACAAAATAGTTTCAGAAACTATGAAGGCTAATAAACCAGCTAATAATAACCATGACACTCTTAGTTAAAACATGGAACCCAACTAGAAAGATATAACTTTCTATTAATTCACTTAGTTGCATGCAAGCCACGTTGACCACATTCCCTTCCCTCTATTCATCCATTATTCTTACACATGTCCATATTAAATATTAATATTATCTCTTATTTTAGTACTCCATCCAACGTCCCATGTTAAACTTAAACCCCTAATTATAATTACCTTACACATGCATGCATACCAAAGTTTCTAAGTTTATAGAGATATTAGCTCATACTACTTATACCCAATTCTAATATATGTCGGTTCAATTGTAGAAAGGCAGACTCACCCATGAAAATCAAGGGTTTATTTCCGCCAATGAAGGTCATAATCACTTAATAGTTACGCATGCTACAATGAATGAAAAATATGATACCATCCCAACTCCCGCTTTGATCGATCAAGAAGGTAACTACGTTTTACCCACTCAAATGAATGGAAATAACCGAAAGAGGATAGAGAGATCACCTTCTACGATAGATGACTACTTTGTTAATCCTACTCGCCTACTTCCCTTCTTCTTAGGAGACCTCAAGCGATTATGAAAATGGAGCAGTGGTGCTGCCGTGCTGGAGATTATCTACATACCACTACTTTCTCTTTCTCAAGAAAATGGCAGAGAAATGGAGGTTGCTTTTTGGTATCCATTCCCCTCTCTCTCCCAACTATTTAATTGCTCAGCTATGGATGAGGTATTACACGTGGGTTCATTTGAGGTGGGTTGGGAACTAGCTAGTTCTACGTGGAAGGGAGAAATGGCACAATGTGATTTCACATAAATGAAATGCCATCCTCCAAAAGCTCCCCTTCACAAGCAACACTACACGTGTGTTGCTAGGTGGCAAAAAGCCCTTTAAAATCACACCTGCCAATTTGAAAATGAGAACAAATGGCAAGGTTGTGTTTTGACGTGTTTGGTATGGGAAGGGATTGGGAATGGATTATTTAGTGGTATCAATGAGGACCAGAAACATTGTTGTCTCCCTTTCTTTCTCATTTTGTTAAGGGGAATATGGAGGCAAGTATGATGAACTACATAGTTATTAACTACTAGTGGTTTTGACATTTATAGAAGAGACGAGGATGTTACACGCTTGCTTGATATTTCTTCCAATTTTGACACTAGAAAGCGTTTGCTGAGTACACTTCCAGAACAACATTTGAACAGTCATTGACATATTGTCTGGTTTGCAGGTCAGTTGCATCATTTAGATCAATGAAGATTTTATTTAAAATTTGGTAGCTCTGGAATTTCAGCTTTATGTTAACTCTTTTGCGAACGAGATTGGTCAGCAATCGTCACGACGAGATTGTTCTGGATGGTAGGTATGTTGATCGGCTACATCTTATACAATGCAGAAAACCATATTGTGAAAGTTGCGGATGAGTTCAATGAAACAGGGGAACTGAAAAGTAGAGCTGAAGGTGCTGATATAGCAAAATCACAGGTAATGTTCTTATATTGTCCTTTCTAATCAACAATTGTATTTATTTAATTCTTTGGCATGTGTTAACCACCACTCTTGAATCTTTTTAATGACAGTTTCTTAGACTATGTTCCTTCTATACTTGGATCTAAATATTAAAAGTATTGCATAAGTAGTAGACAAGGAAAGAAAAGCATGTTGAATTTCCTTCATATAATTATTTGATCTTATACTCATTCTCCAGGAACCATCATTGCCTTTAATGGATAGACAAGGAAGAAAAAGCATGTTGGTCACAAGCTTCTTTGAAATGGTACCCCATTAATTTTACTTCTGTGACATCTGATTTCTGTAGAATTTTGTCCTATTTTTTATTGAGTTTTCCGAGATTCTTTCTTGAACAATTAGATGTTATCTTGATGAAATCTCTGGCTGATTGTTTATGAGATTCTCTTATATGTTAACTAATCAAATTGAAGACTGACTTCTATTTGTTTGGTTGGCCATGTAACAGGCTAAGATGAGTTTCAGAAGAAAGCGTTATATTATAGGGCTAATTTCACTAGAAAGCTCAAACTATTCAAAAAGTGGCATGTGTGTTCTAAACTATTCAATATGACAAATCTTACACTTGCATCCGAAGGGATGGAAGTAACTCAGATTAGGTTTCCTATCCTTCCAAAGCTCATAGGGTGTTTGATTAAGTTTAGGTCTAATGAGAGCTCTGTTAGTAACATAACATGCCGTGTTAATTGCTTCTCCCCAGAATTGTTTTGGAACACCATAGTCATTTAACACCATTTTGCTGACGTGTTCTAGGTGCTGAAAAGTTGTGAGTTATTCCTTTCTTGTTGCAAAACATTCCGAATTTTTCAGAGATGAATTCCCCTCCATGATCACTTCTTATGCTAACTATACCAGATTGTTTTTCCTTTTCAACACGTTTTACAAATTCCTTGAAGTTTTGATTGGCTTCATCCTTGCTTGTAAGGAAAAGAACCCAGGTAAACCTAGAAAATTCATCTACGATTACAAAGGAACAGTATTTGCCTTCTAGATTCACGACATTACTTGGTCCAAACAAGTCTAAATATAACACCTCTAGAGGTCTAGAAGTGGAGATAATAGTTTCGGTTTTGAATGATGATATGGTGTGCTTTCCATTAGCACATGCATCACAGAAGAACTCCTTCTTGATGAGTAGTTTTAGAACTTCTCTAACAATCCCTAGATTTACTAGTTTTGATAGAATTCCAATGCTTATGTACCCAAACCTTTTCACTCCGTTTGGCAACGAGGGGGGTGCAAATTCGAGGAGGGTGCAAACTATGGTGTAAATTAGAGGAGGGGGTAAATTTAAAGTGGGTGCAAATTGAGGGGTAAATCGTTGTTTGGAAGAAAAAGCAGGAGGGTGCAAATTGGTGTGATAGATGTATTAATTAATAATATTTAGAAAAAATTAATAGGAAATTGGAAATTTAATTTTGTTCTTTTTTCTCTTTCTTCCTCTCGCATATCCTTTCCTTTCTCAGTCATACGTTCAACTTCAGCCTCTTTCTGCCTTCCTTTTCTTTCTCTATCTCCCTTTCTCTCTCTCCCCAATCCTTTCGATGAAAATAATCGACCGCAACGGAGAACTCCTCTCTCTTTCCCTCTCCGACTCTCTCCCGCCGGCAGTACGGAGAAATAGAGGGCGCCGCCGAAGGTAGCGAGAAACCGAGGGCGTCGCAGCCGGTATGGAAGAGCGTCGCCGGTCGGGAGAAACAGAGGGCGCCGCCGACGTAGGGAGAAACAGAGCGAGCCGCCGCCGATAGTGAGAAATAGAGGGATCCACCACCAGATTCCGGATCGACAATCAACGTCGCCGTTGAGAATGGTTGAAGATCTAACGGAGAAGAGATGGTGGCTTGCTGTAGTTGCTGTGAAAAAAAAATCCGGAAAAAGTGTTAAACGTTCCAAGCTTTTCTCTCTCCACTTCCGCCCAAATTTGGGGGGCTTGCTGGAACAGTATATTTGCCCCTCGTATCTTCCGCCCCCCTACTGTTCAAAATTTTGCCAAACAGGGGCAAACGCATCGGGAAGGCAATTTACGACCGGAATTTGCTCCCCCCCTTATTTACGCCTCTTTCCAAACAGAGCGTTTATGCCACTCAATTTGATCATTTTTGTCAACTGAAAACTAGACATGTTTCATTAAATGTTGATTTGTCTTCAAGATCAATGATGAACAGTTTTTCTTTTCGTTTCCCTTTACAATAAGCTTTTAACACACTATATTTTCAACAAAGCATTTTTCTTGTTAAAAAAACAACTTTGTTTTCATTCCCACACAGCTGGCCAATGACTCACTCCTACTGTCACTCTAGAAAATGGCCAAGTGTAACCACTTCCTAAAGCGTAGTATAGCGGGTTTGGGTGTTAATGTCAACCCGGGTCCTAGATGTGATGACTACTCAGTGAATTCGTATTATCTAGCAATGAAACTTTAGTGAAGATCTAAACTAACAAGCAAGCAAAGAAACTAAACGGTTGTTTTCAGGTTAAGAGAGGTCACCCGGATATGGTTCCCCCTAGACTGCAGTTAAGCCGGATTGTAATTACCAAGTTCAATTTCTATGATAGTTATACTGCGGAAGGTTCTCAAACAGTCTGAAGTCTCGACTAAAGGTCTTCAGACCCTTTCAATCTGAGTCTCTAGCGGGCGACTAACCTCCACCTGAGTAAACAGATTGAGGCCCTAACGAACCAAACCTCCACTACCGAATCGAATTCGGTACAGAATAGCGAATTGGCTCCTCGACTAAAGTCACCAATTCACTATCTTCAATTAAGGACGCTCTATCAACCTAGGCAGATATTCTCATTCTAGGTTAAAGCAGAAACAACAGGAATTTGATCAGGATTCATGCCATACAATCATTCACCTCAATCGAATATAATCAAATCATAGAAACAATACTTGGGTTCATACAATCAATCCTAACATACAGATCTAGGGTTTCCCACACC
The DNA here is from genome assembly GCA_946122785.1 of Linum tenue. Taxonomy (NCBI): domain Eukaryota; kingdom Viridiplantae; phylum Streptophyta; class Magnoliopsida; order Malpighiales; family Linaceae; genus Linum; species Linum tenue. The sequence goes on along the minus strand of CAMGYJ010000004.1, from coordinate 49,438,884 downwards.
CAGATGAATGGGAGAACTACTCTATGGAGAAAGAAGCAAAAGCAGAATCAGATGCGGAAACCATACTGTGAAGGATGGGTTTCAGCTCCTGGACGTTGATCGGCACTCTTCCAAGCTCAAGCCAAGCTCCAATGGTGATGAAGATCAAGCTAGGGCACTTGGAGAATCTTGTTCGTCGCTTTCTCTCTCTAGGAATCGCTCTGTCTCTCTAAAACTCGAATCCCCCTTCTTTTGGCTGAAAATCTGCCTAAAAGGGCATCACTGGCCAGAACACGGTCGAGGGCACGGCCGTGTTCTGGTCCAGCCCGCCCGTGCTTTGGCTAGGGTTAATTACACGGGCACGGGCTGGGGAAACACGGGCGTGTTCTGTGTGGGACACGGCCGTGTTCTGGTTGACCCCGCCCGTGTTTTTTAGCTGGTGTAGCCCTCCTGTTGGGCAGCCTCGGCAGTAAAAACACGGCCAGGAACGCGGCCGTGTTCTGAAGGCCTCCTGCCCGTGTTTTGGCTCCAGCTCGACGAAATGACTTCCGAATGCCCCGAAAATCGTGCTTAGCCTTTCCTTTGACGCCTGGGACCTGAAATAGGACAAAATAGCACATCCCGGCGTAAAATAGGCCAAAACACACAACCATGCCCCGCAAATGAATAAGAACTAGGGGTATAAAATCATGCAATTACATCGTTATCAAACTCCCCCACACTTAACCGTTTGCTTGTCCCCAAGCAAACCAAGTCAGACACAAGGTAAGCTCAAAACAGGGCACTTCATATCAGCACAAAACACGCGGATCATACGGGCTTTCGATCAGTAACACATGGACAACCTCAATGACAACCTAGACAACCACCACAGATGACATTTGAATGCAGTAAAATTGAGCAAAGGAAGAGTTCTCTCCTGTTCACCAACCAACATAGACTTGACTCAATCATTTGTTCAAAACAGTCACTTCATGCACAAAGCTCAAGATATCAGAATTAAGACCGAGCAATCTAGGTCCTCACCGGGGTAAAGAGTATAGAGAATATGAGAAAATGAATCACTCACTCTCGACCAGTGGGGTCAGGACAATTTGATGCGAAAAATGCGCATGCTTATTCTCTCAATCCCTAACGTCTCTTCACCATGAATGCAGCCTCTAAATGCTAGAGTTCACATAAGGGGGTGTCACCACTAACTAATCCGGAGGTCTTAGACACAGGTTCAAATGACTGGCTAGGGTCTTGGACATGGGGAAACGGCCTTTTAGGTGGTGGTAGTTCTAGCACAAGGTTCCACATTTCCAAACCCGACAAAACCACAGTCAAGCAAACCAGTAACTTTCATTCTGCTATTCTGCATTACTCAACTTCTTTAGGCACAAGAGCGAAGGAGGTTATAAAAACACTACCTAATGGGCACTATTCAGAATTTTGGTGGTGGCTCTCTTTTGCTTTCATTTTTTTTTCTTTGTTTTTCTTTATTTTTTTCTTTATTCATTCCTTAAGAGAACCACCACCTCTGCACATTTTTCAAATACACGCCCAACTTTTAAGCACTACCTCCAACCCTCACATTACATTTAGCAGAAATAGCAGAGAACATGTAAAAATCACTCTGTGGAACATTCTAAAAGATGCAAAAGGGTGACTTTTCATTGAAGACCGAAAGAAAGGAAAACACACGGCTCAAAGGGGCTGACTAGGGGTATGACACACCAGGACAGTCAATTTGGTCGTGGGCTAATCCTATGCCTCCATCATCTTAGCTAGTGACAACGTGAATGCTACATTTCATGGAAGAGGGATCTATCGCACAAGAAAGAAACGAACAGGCTCACATCTCACATGGCTACCTATATGCTCTATCTCACATTCTGATTCCCTGAACTAGATGCATAAATGACTGTCAAAAGCAAGTGATCAAACCCAAGTCACATTTGGTGAGCAGACAGTTGAAAAACTGAACCCCTACACAATTCTACTGCACATCTCAGTCATCACAATAAGTTGTCTAAGTCACACTCAAGTTGTCATGTATCAAGTCAAAAGCCATTCAATTCACTAATCACATCCACAGTGCCAATACGATCAATCATCAAGCAAACAGCCGTGCTTGGAGCCCTCAAATTTAAAAATTTGGACAGTGGATTAGGCTCCAAGCACACAAACAGATCTAATGCAGTCAAAAGATAAACACCCCCCACACTTAAGATCGACATTGCCCTCAATGGAGAAGAGGGAAGGGAAAAGGGGAACGATGTTACTGGTATGCACGGATTGCAGGAGACTAGAAGTGGACCAGTCGAGTGAAGCGGACTGGAGAGGGACCAGTCTGGAACAAAGCACAGCTAAAGGGGAACAGGAGAGCTCAAACACAATATGTTAGGTCCAATGGTCAGCCCAATAATATATCATCCAAAACAAAGGAAAACAAACCAAAACCAAACCGGTTTACAATCCGACTCAAAACACAAGAAAGAAAGTCAAACCGTGGTGGGGTTGCCTCCCCACAAGCGCTTCTTTACCGTCTTTTAGCTGGACGCCCATGGTGGATACTCAGGGAGGTGCAGGAACAAGTGCCTCCAAGAGCGGATCCACGTCGCTCTTGAGGTACAACTTCAGGTTGTGGCCATGCACCCGACGGATGCGACCACCATCATCGGTCAGCTCGACCTAGCCATCCGGCAAGATGCAGGCGAGTGAGTACCCAGATGGCCAGGGTGGTCGTGGTGCAGGGGGCGGGACCAGCTCGTAGTGGTCTCCACCCTTCTTCCGAGCAGGCTTAGCAACCTGCTGCTTCGGCCGCCACTCCTCTTTGAGCTTTTTATTCGGTGGTGAGGCTGGAGGGAGCGGCGGCGAAGGAGTGAGAGGGGGGTCCTGCAAAATGGGAGGTGCAGAAGGATACACGACAGGCTCGTGTACCTGATCAGAAATGGCATGCACAGGTGTGACAGCAATCATAGCACAGTGATCGAAATCAGTCACAGAAAAAGTAGCCTGTTCATTCCCAGCACGCAGGATCAGTTTACCATCATGCACATCAATAAGTGCCTTGGCGGTGGCGAGAAATGGTCTCCCTAAAATCAAAGGCACATCCACATCATCATTTATATCCAGAATAACAAAATCAACAGGATATGTGAATGCACCCACTTTAACAAGCAGATCCTCTATGATACCCCTAGGATGCACAACGGAACGGTCAGCTAGCTGAATGCTCATCCTAGTAGGGCTAAGTTCACCTAGGTCTAGCTTCGTGAACAATTTGTATGGCATGACATTAATGCTAGCGCCTAGGTCCGCCAAGGACTTTCCTATATGCATGCTGCCAATAGTAAGAGGGATAGTAAAACTCCCTGGGTCCTTGCGCTTTTCGGGCAGCTTGTTCTGCAGGACAGCAGAACATTCCTCGCTCAGCAGCACTGTCGAGAGATCCCCAAGTTTCTTCTTGTTGGTGAGGAGATTTTCATGAACTTTGCGTACTTGGGCATCTTCGACAGTGCCTCCACAAACGGTATGCTGATGTTGAGCTGCTTCAACATTGCCATAAACTTGGCAAACTCAGTCTCCAGCTTGTCTTTGTGTAGGCGAGTGGGGAAGGGAAGCTGAGGTATGTGCTCCTTAACCACTGGTTGTGGCTTGGGAGCAGGGGCTTCCTTCTCCACCCTCACTTCTGTATCATCGGCTGGAAGTGCTGAAGCAGGTAGTGGTTCCTCCTGCCTGGTCGGGGCAGGATCACCCGATGTGGGCCTGCCACTCCTGGTGAAGATGGCATCCAGCTGCTCGTGCGGCTCCCGTGGATTGGGGATGGTGGTGGCAGGTAGAGTCCCCGGGGCCCGAGCAGTAAGTTGGCGCGCTAGGGCACCGACTTGGTGTTGTAAATCTTGCAGAATAGCACCCTGGTTCCTCTGACCTGCCTCCAGAGAGGCTATGCTCTGGTCCACCCTCGTGAAATTTGCCTGGCTAGTGGTCATGAATGCCGCCAAAATATTCTTCAGATCAGTCATCTGGTTATCGGGAGCTGGGGCTGCTGCTAGCTCGGCATACTGTCGCTGGGGCTGCTGAAATAGCTGCCCCTGCCTAGGCTGGTAGGGCTGCTGCTGTGGTGGTGGCCCCTGCCTAGCCTGGAAGGGCTGCCTCTGCTGAAAACCACCCGATGGTGCTGGGAAACCAGGTGGTTTGTTGGTGTTGCTGCTTCAGGCAAAGTTGGGATGCTGGCGCCATCCCTCATTGTAGGTATTGATGTACGAGTCCAGGCGCCGAGCATTGGCGATGAAGTCCACTTGCTCTTGGGGAGTAGAGGACTCCCTCATAGACTGACAATCCTCCACCAGGTGGTTCGGGCTCTCACACCACTGACACTGAGCTACTGGAGGCGTAGCTACACCTCGGCCCGGAAGGAGGCTGTTGGGCTGCTTCAATGTCTGCACCAACTCAGCCACCTGCTGCTCTAACCCGGACCTGGCCTCCACAGCGTGCACACCACGGTCCCAGGAATGTCTGCCTCTGCTGCTCTGCCCCCAGGAATGATCGCGGGCAGCCAAGGTACTGATCATCTGGTTCAGCTCGGGTGGAGTCTTAGTGAGAATATCCCCCCTGGGCATAGAGACTCGATCACCCTCTAGTTGTCTGGAGTGAGGGCGCTGTAGAAGTTCCCCACTGTGAATGCATCGCTGAAGCCATGATGGGGACACTGCCAGAAGTATCCCATGTACCGCTCCCATGCATCCCGAAGTGACTCATCTGGCTCTTGGCGGAAGTGAGTGATCTCCCGCTGAATCTCTGTGGTCTTCGATGCCGGATAGTACCTGTGCACGAACTTATCGCAAGATTGATAGACCGTCATTTACACATGTTTTTACCCCCGTTCTTACACCGTTTGAGGTATTGATTCTCGTGTTTTAGGCCGATTTCACGCTAGGTTGTGCTTGTTTGTGATATTTCAGGTCCTAGTACGTGAATGAAGGCTTGGGAGCGAGTCTGGGGTCGATTGGACGAAGATCGGACGATTGGCGAGATTTCAAGGAAGCTGCACGGGCAGACCATGGCATCGCACGGCCGTGCGAAGGCCAAGCCAAGCCGTGCGGGATTATGCGAGAGCACGCACGGGCAACCCATGAAAATCACACGGCCGTGCAAAGTGCAACCCTGGCCGTGTGGTTTTTGCCGAGGCCGAGCACGGGCTGGATGGAAACCCTACACGGCCGTGCACCCTGGCCCGGTGAGAAGCCTAAGATCGAACTAAACCATACGTCGCGTTTTGAGCCGCACGGCCAAAGTGGTGATCTGCACGGCCGTGTGGCCTAGCCGTGCGAGTCGGGAAATCCTGGTTTTAGAGCCTATTCCGAGCCAAAAGGAGAAGAATCGAGTTTTCAGAGCAAAACAGAGCCCTAAAGAGAGAAAGTGCGAAGAACACATCCTAGAAGCTATCTCGGAGCTGGGTTTCGTCGAATCGAGCTTGGAGATCGTCATAGGAGTGGAAATCATCATCCCGGAGCAGATTTTCCTCATCGTTATGAGTATGACTACTCCGATTACTGTTTTCTCTTCTCTCTCTATGGAGTAGAACCTTTCTCTCACTTGGGTATGAAGAACCCTAGTTCCTTTTGTTAGGGATTTGATTGTAATGACTTGGGATGATATTATTGTTTGATTTTAATCGAATGATGCATGTTTATTGAATTGATTGGAGTCTGATCAGCTTTTCTCAATTTCTGCTGCAACCTGAGATAGATAGAATCTGATTAGGTTGTTAGAGCTTCTTCATTCGATAGTAGGAGATTGGCTATACGAGAGTTAGCCAGTTTACTGCTTTGTACTGGAACTCAATTCCAGTAGTGGAGTTCTGTGCTTACTGCTTCAGCTTTCTATCCCGGTGAAGACTAGTCGTCTGCCGGGTAGTTAGACTGAGAGGGCTTGGTCAGCTTAAGAGATTCCAAGCTACTGTCGGATCTTACGCAGTCTAATCAACAGTAAATCAACCCAGGGAATTACAATTGAACCTGACTAAGGGGCTAGGGGGACTCATTCCCGAGTGACTCTTACCTGCTTTAGAAAACCGAACAGTTTACTGCTTTCTTACTACTTTTGCTTTTAAACAACAATCACTCGAATTAGTTTGCTAGATAATAGAGAATCACGGAGTAAGCAGTAGATCTAGATCCCGGGTTGATAATATAACTTGCCTGTTACTGCATTCCCGGACTGCGATTACACTTGGTCGCAGTTTGGTGTTGTGTTTTGGCGTGTCAAGTTTTTGGCGCCGTTGCCGGGGAACCCTCTAGGTTACTGGGTAAACGTGAGAATTTGTTACTCTAGCTCTTTCTTTATTGCATTTTTCTCTTCCACCTGTGTGCCTTCACGGGTTGTTTCTGCTGACTGTGTGCAGGTAGTGCATGACCCGTAGCCAGTCGGGAGATCTACTACCATTAGACCAGGAGCTTGAACGAACTTGCAGGAACTTCAAGCGGGCTCTAAAGGCACGACTGGCTGCGGAGGAGGAGCTATCACAGCTGCAGTTAGAAGAAGAAGAAGAAGAAGAGATGGCTGATCCACAGAACCATGACGTGATCAACCCAGAGGAGCAGACCATGGGATCCTACTGGACCGCTAGAGCTGCGGATATGAGGTCACCCAACCCATTCAACACCCTCATGTCCCAGCCAACAACTTTGAGGTGAGCACCTCAGTGATCACCATGCTGCGCGGTTCAGTGGTGTTCCGTGGTAAGGAGGGAGAGTGCCCCCGATCACATCTCAGGCGATTCCACGAGCTCATCGATGGAATCAAGATCAATGGGGTGCCAGCAGATGCCATCCAGCTGAGGTACTTCCCCTTCACGCTGGAGGGGCAAGCCAAGGAGTGGCTAGACACTCGACCTCCGAGGCTCCATTACCACGTTCGCCAACCTGGCGGACAAGTTCCTCACCCGCTACCATCCTCCATCCAAGACAGCTGACCTGCAGAAGCAAATTACACATTTTGCTCAGGATGAGACCATCAGAGATGCATGGGAGAGGTACAACAGTCTCTTCCTGAGGTGTCCAAATCATGGCTTCAATGATGCCTTCAAGGTGGGCACTTTCTATCACGCCCTCTTCCCGGAGGACAAGCAGCTGATCGATTCGGTCTGTGGCGGGAACATGCTGACCAAAACCCCGCCACAGCTGAATCAACTCTTTGAGGAGATGGCGAAGAACGGTTATGATTGGGGCACTGCCAGGAGGTCGAGGCGAGCACCCAGCCGAGGTGTACATTCTGTGGGAGCCCATCCCTCTGATTTGGTGCAGGTAGTATCGAAGCTGGTCTTAGCTATCGATCATTCTGGGATGATTCCAGGGACCGGAGAGCAGTAGGCGATGCTCTGCCACTGGTGCGAAAGCACCCATCATACGGTGGAAGACTGCCAGGCGATGAAGAAATCAACCACACCCCAGGAGCAGGTGAACTTCATCAATAATGTCCGGCGCAACGACCCCTACAGCAACACTTACAACAAGGGGTGGCGCCAGCATCCTAACTTCTCCTGGGGTGGGGCAAATTCCAGACCACCAGTCCCCTAGGGACCATCGGGCTTCCAGAGGCCACCATATCAGCCCAGGCAGGGGCAATTCCAGCAGTAACAACAGTCTCTTTATCAGCCCATGCAAGGGCATGCTGCTCATTCACAGCCGCGACCTTTCCAGCAGCCAGGTGCAGCCCCAGTGCAGAATGATCAGATGGCTGAACTGCGGGACTTGGTGGGTTCGCTCGCCAGTTCTAGTGCTCAGAAATTCAACACCATTGAGCAGTTCATGGAGAAGGCCTCGGGAAAATTCTTGGCTCTTGAGGCTGGTCAGAGGAACACACAGGCTGTGTTGCAGGATATACAGACCCAGCTGGGGAGCGTGGCTCAGGCAGTGGCTCAAAGGGCTCCCGGTACTCTACCCGGGCAGACCATCCCTCATCCGCCGACACCGAATGAGCACTGCAATGCCATCATGACCAGGAGTGGCAAGATGACTGTTGATCCACCTGTTCGGGAACAGGAGAGAGAGACCCCTGCCTCGGCATCTCCAGCAGCTGAAGAAGAAGTAGAGAAGGAGGTTGAGGTGCCTGCACCTAAACCGCAACCAGTAGTGAAGGAGTATATCCCTAAACTCCCCTTCCCTACTCGGTTGCACAAAGACAGGTTAGAGGCAGAGTTCGAGAACTTCATGGCCATGCTTAGGAAGCTGAATGTCCAAGTGCCTTTCCTGGAGGCACTATCTCAAATGCCTAAGTATGCGAAGTTCCTAAAGGATCTTCTCTCAAAGAAGCAGAAGCTGAGCGAGCTGGCCACTGTGGAGCTCAGCGAGGAGTGCTCGGCCATTCTGCAGAACAAGCTTCCGCAGAAACAGAAGGACCCAGGTAGTTTTACTATCCCGTGCTCTATTGAGAATTTGCATGTAGAGAGGTCCTTGGCGGATTTAGGTGCTAGTATAAATGTTATACCATATAAACTGTTTAAGAAACTAGGCCTAGGTGAACCCCGTGCTACTAGGATGAGCCTTCAATTAGCAGACCGATCTGTAGTGCATCCTAGGGGCATAGTGGAAGACCTTCTGGTTAAGGTTGGCAAATTCAATTATCCTGTTGATTTTGTGATTTTGGACATAAATGAGGATGTGAATGTGCCATTGATACTGGGAAGGCCTTTCCTGGCCACCGCCAAGGCCCTCATAGATGTGCATGATGGGACCTTAGTTTTGAGGGATGGCGAGGAGCGAATAACGTTTTCAGTTGCTGGCACTATACCTGCTTCGTTACCTCTGCATGCTGTATCTCACCAGGAGCACGAGTCTGTCGTGTATCCTTCTGTGTTTCCTATTTTGCAGGACCCGCCTCCCACACCTTCGCCGCCACTCCGGACCACTCCGTCATCAAAAGAACAGATCAAGGAGGAGTGGCGGCCGAAACTGCAGGCAGCTAAGCCTACTCGAAAGAGCGCCGGAGACCACTGCGAGCTGGTCCCGCCCCCACCTTGGCCATCCGAGTATTCACTCGCTTGCATCCTGCCGAATGGCCAAGTCGAGCTGGCAAATGCAGGTGGCCACATTCGTCGCGTGCATGGCCACCATTTGAAGCTGTACCTCAAGAGCGATGTGGATCCGCTCTTGAAGGCACCTGATCCTACACTTCCCTGAGCATCCATACTGGCGTCCAGCTAAAAGACGGTAAAGAAGCGCTTGTGGGGAGGCAACCCCACCGAGGTTTGCATTTTCTTACTCTTTTTCCTTTGATTTTTTGTGTTTTTGAGTCTTGAGACGTTGATCCAGAGTCAATTGTCGTTTTTGAGTGAAAACAGGTTGATTTTGGGGCTCCAGCATGTCGCACGGCCAGGTCCTCAACTTGCACGGTCGTGCGGAAATCCCCCCTTGGCCGTGCAAGCTCTCGGTAAAAGTCGCACGGCCAAAAGTGCATGTTGCACGGCCGTGTGACTCAGCCTGGTCTGACCGTGTGGCCGACACGGGCACAATTTGTCTCGCACGGCCGTGTGGAATTTTCACCCTGGCCGTGCGAGCTCTCGGTAAAAATCGCACGGCCAAATGTGCCAGGTGCACGGCCGTGCGAAGATCCTCGGCCAGGCCGTGTCGGCCTGCACGGGCAAAAGCTCCCCTGCACGGCCGTGCGTGCCTGCCCGTGCGGCCGAGGCACGGCCTATATATTTGGCCTGCACGGCCAGTCTGGTCAGAAAATCCAAAAATCTCGCCGGAATCTTCTGCCCTCGCCGGAAAACCGCGACAAAACCACCCTTTTTCGATTTTTTCGGCCACTTTGGGTCATTTTTTCACCAAATCAACGTCAAACCCACCCTTTCTACACCCAAAGCGGCCTATCCCTCGATTTTGAGCGAGTTTGGGCGACGTTTTTGTCACCGCAGGCGATTTCCGGCGAGACTCCACTTCCGGCCAGTTTTTCGGCGTTTCGTCGCTTCCATTGCCTTCCCCTCATCATCCCCTACACCTCTACTTGAGTCTCCAGGTTTGATTTTGCCCTTAACTGTGTTAATTGTGGAGAATTGAGTGTGTAGGGTGTATGTTAGAGAACCTTATTGAATCATGGGATTTTTGTGAAATTGATTAAGGGGAATGCATGGAATGTGTTTGATTTGTGTTGGGCAAAGTCCCCCTTGCTTGTTTGAGCCCTTGTGTGCAAGAATTGTGCCAATTTCATACCTAGCTTAATAGTGCACGCAAGGTGTTCGATGAAATGCCTGTCTTTCATGCCATGTTGTGGCCACCGGTTGGGGCCCTTAATGACGTAGTTTGAGGATGTATTTGCTATGGATGTAAACCTTGAGTTGCCTATTTTCTCGTGAATGTGCACCCCCACTCAGATTATGCTTGATTTATCGAGTTGTTGACCCCCGGACTATGGATGAAACTATGGTTCGGCTGTTTTTCTGTTCTTAATTGTGGGGGTGTGATTGACGTTTTCTTTGGCTCTTTTGGTTCCACTTTGGGGTATTCTTTTGCAGGACAATGTCGAAACCTGACCTCAAGCACCCGTTCATCCGGGATCTACGGAGGGGCCCCACCGAGGCTCGCTTCAAGGAGGTCCTGGCGACCCCGTTTGGGCAACACCATTGCTGGTCCAAACGGGAGTTTCGGAAATTGCACTGCTACGAGCAACTCTCCGCTGCCCTCGAAAACCGCACCTGGCGCCGTCTTCTCACCGTCTGTGAGAAGGTCTACTACGAGCCCGTCCTGGAGTTCTACACGACTTTCAGGCACACACAGACGACCGATTGGAAAGACGGTACAGCCATCAGATTCAGGCTAGGCGGTGCCCCCCGGTCGATGAGCTACCATGAGCTGGCCGAGGCTCTCGACCTGGATGATGATGTGGACTACATCACCGAGGTCAACGATCCTCCGGAGGTGGATTTCATGCGGCTGTACACCCGCCTAGCTAAGCCAGGCCAGAGGAAACCCTTCGCGGTTGGGAGGACGAAGGCCACTACACTGATGCTCGACAACCGACTTCTCCACCACCTGCTGACGAAGTCTTACACCCCCGCGTCCGACAGTGCCAGCGCCATCACCAAGAGGGCCCTGTACTTCATCGCTTCGATGCGCCAGTTCGATCACCCTCTCCACTTGGGATCGGTGGTGGCCAGGACCTTTGAGAAGACTGCCAAGGACCTGAAGAGCCTCCACTGCGCCCCTCTCATCACCCGCATTGCCACCTACTTCGGGCTGTCGCTGCAGGGGTGCACACAGCAGGGAGACACCGTCGTCTTTGGCAGGACGACGATCAGTCACATGCACCTGTTGCGAGAGAACCGCGGCGTTTTATGGGTCGAGGGATTTCCGGAACCCCGCGGAGCCCGAGCCAGAGGTCCAGCCAGAGGGCCAGGAGGAGGAGGCAGGTGAGGATATTCACCCAGAGGATGTGGATGCTGCTGCTGATGACCCACCACAGACTGACTTCCATTACGGGGGTAGCAGCTCCGCTTTCCCGGGCCAGGATTACTTCTCCTATCAGTTCGAGCAGCTACGGATCCAGAACCAGCAGATCCTCGACCAGCAGATGCAGTTCCAGCAGCATTATGCGGAACACCAGGCCCAGTACCAGAGCAGGATGGAGGCTTATGATGAGCGTCTGGACATGCTCCAGACGCAGCGGGGAGTGACTCTCGCCCACATCGAGCGGGAGAAGCGTCGTTCACGGCGCATGCAGGAGGTTCAGCAGCACCTGCTCCAGCTGCTCCCGGGCGAGCAGCTCGTCTGGAGGACTCCCTGGGAGGACTCTCCACTCCCCCATGCCCCAGCTGATGGTGATGATGGTACTGATGGAGCTGCTGATGATGACGCCTTCATGGCTGACATCGACATCGACTTGGATGATCTTGGCGACGAGTAGGCTGTACTCGTTGCCCGTCTCAGTGTTTTTTTTTCCCGTTTTAGACTTTTGTGTGTTTGCTCCCTGTGTGAGGAGCTTGAACTTAGTGTCGTTTTTTTTTTCTTTTTCTTTTTCTTTTGTGGTTTGTTTTTGATGTAGCCGTCTGGGCTAACACTTATCCCTAACGCACAGTGTGCTAGTGTGTTTCTGGTGTTCAATTTGTGCAGAACTGTCCCTTCTCCAGTTTGTTTCTCGCTGACTGGTCCACTTCCAGTTCCCCAGCAGTGTTTCAATCCGGTAACATCGTTCCCCTTATCTCTCCCTCTACTCCATTGAGGGCAATGTCGTGCTTAAGTGTGGGGGGGTGCTTTGTATCGGTTGGAATATATATTTGGGTGCTTGGAGCCTAGTCCGCTGTCCGAATCTTACGATTTGAGGGCCCCGAGTACTGCTGTTTGATCATATTGGCACTGTGTTTTGATGGATGAATTGATTGGTTTTCGGCTTAATGCATGACAACTTGTTTGCGACTAGGACAACCTATGATGAGGACTGAGATGTGCAGTAGAACGATGTAGGGGTTCGGTTTTTCAACTGTTTGCTTGCCAACTGTGACTTGATCTGATCACTTGTTCTTGACAGTCGTTTATGCATCTAGTTCAGGGTATCAGAATGTGAGATAGAGCATATAGGTAGCCATGTGAGATTTGAGCCTGCTCGTTTCTTTCTTGTGCGATAGATCCCTCTTCCATGATGTGTAGCATTCACGTTGTCACTAGCTAAGATGATGGGGGCATAGGATTAGCCCACGCCCAAAACTGACTGTCCTGATGTGTCATATCCCCTAGTCAGCCCCTTTGAGCCGTGTGTTATCCTTTCTTTTGGTCTATAACGGAAAAAATCACCCTTGTTGCATCTTTTAGAAGGTTCCACAGAGTGGTTTTTTTCATATTCTCTGCTGTTTCTGCTATAATTTATGTGAGTGTTGGAGGTAGTGCTTAAAAGTTGGGCAGGTGTTTGAAAAATGTGCAGAAGTGGTGGCTCTCTTGAGAAATGAAAAGAAAAATGAAAGTAAAACAAAGAAAAATTGAAAGCAAAAGAGAGCCACTACCCAAAAATCGTGATTGATGCCCAGTAAGTAGTGTTTCTTAGCAGTCTGGCTTGGAAATGCTGACATTTATACCTCCTTCGCTTTTGTGCTCTTGAGATATTGAGTAATGCAGAATAGCAGAAAGAAAATACCGGTTTGTTTGACTGTGATTGTGTGTTTGGAAATGTGGAACCTTGTGCTATGAATACTTCCACCACCTAAAAGGCCTTTTCCCCATGTCCAAGACCCTAGCCAGTCATTTGAACCTGTGTCTAAGACCTCCTAATTAGTTAGTGGTGACACCCCATATGTGAACTCTAGCATTTAGAGGCTGCCATCATGGTGAAGAGATGTTAGGGATAGAGAGAAATAGCATTCGCATCTTTCGCATTAAATTGTCCTGACCCCACTGGTCGAGAGTGAGTGATTCATTTTCATATTCTTTATACTCTTGTGCCCCGGTGAGGACCTAGATTGCTCGGTCTCTATTCTGATGTATTGAGTTGGATGCATGAGTTGACTGTTTTGAGTAAGTGGTTGAATCAAGTCTAGGTTGGCCAGTGAACAGAAGGGAGACCCTTCCTTTACTTGATTTGCTGCACTCGAATGTCCTTTGTGGTGGTTGTCCAGGTTGCTATTGAGGTTGTTCATGTGTGGATGTTTGAAAACCAGTGCGATTCACGTGTTCTGTGCCTTTATGACTTGTCCCCAATGTTGGTCGATTGAAATATGTAAGCTTACCTGGTGTCTGACTTGGTTTGCTTGGGGACAAGCAAACGGTTAAGTGTGGGGGAGTTTGATAGACCGTCATTTACACATGTTTTTACCCCCGTTCTTACACCGTTTGAGGTATTGATTCTCGTGTTTTAGGCCGATTTCACACTAGGTTGTGCTTGTTTGTGATATTTCAGGTCCTAGTACGTGAATCAAGGCTTGGGAGCGAGTCTGGGGTCGATTGGACGAAGATCGGACGATTGGCGAGATTTCAAGGAAGCTGCACGGGCATACCATGGCATTGCACGGCCGTGCGAAGGCCAAGCCAGGCCGTGCGGGATTATGCGAGAGCACGCACGGGCAACCCATGAAAATCACACGGCCGTGCAAAGTGCAACCCTGGCCGTGTGGTTTTTGCCGAGGCCGAGCACGGGCTGGATGGAAACCCTACACGGCCGTGCACCCTGGCCGTGTGAGAAGCCTAAGATCGAACTAAACCATACGCCGCGTTTTGAGCCGCACGGCCAAAGTGGTGATCTGCACGGCCGTGTGGCCTGGCCGTGCGAGTCGGGAAATCATGGTTTTAGAGCCTATTCCGAGCCAAAAGGAGAAGAATCGAGTTTTCAGAGCAAAAACAGAGCCCTAGAGAGAGAAAGTGGGAAGAACACATCCTAGAAGCTATCTCGGAGCTGGGTTTCGTCGAATCGAGCTTGGAGATCGTCATAGGAGTGGAAATCATCATCTCGGAGCAGATTTTCCTCATCGTTATGAGTATGACTACTCCGATTACTGTTTTCTCTTCTCTCTCTATGGAGTAGAACCTTTCTCTCACTTGGGTATGAAGAACCCTAGTTCCTTTTGTTAGGGATTTGATTGTAATGACTTGGGATGATATTATTCTTTGATTTTAATCGAATGATGCATGTTTATTGAATTGATTGGAGTCTGATCAGCTTTTCTCAATTTCTGCTGCAACCTGAGATAGATAGAATCTGATTAGGTTGTTAGAGCTTCTTCATTCGATAGTAGGAGATTGGCTATACGAGAGTTAGCCAGTTTACTGCTTTGTAATGGAACTCAATTCCAGTAGTGGAGTTCTGTGCTTACTGCTTCAGCTTTCTATCCCGGTGAAGACTAGTCGTCTGCCGGGTAGTTAGACTGAGAGGGCTTGGTCAGCTTAAGAGATTCCAAGCTACTGTCGGATCTTCCGCAGTCTAATCAACAGTAAATCAACCCAGGGAATTACAATTGAACCTGACTAAGGGGCTAGGGGGACTCATTCCCGAGTGACTCTTACCTGCTTTAGAAAACCGAACAGTTTACTGCTTTCTTACTGCTTTTGCTTTTAAACAACAATCACTCGAACTAGATAATAGTGAATCACGGAGTAAGCAGTAGATCTAGATCCCGGGTTGATAATATAACTTGCCTGTTACTGCATTCCCGGACTGCGATTACACTTGGTTGCAGTTTGGTGTTGTGTTTTGGCGTGTCAAAGATCATCCCAAGAAGTTATGGACAATGGGGGCTGGGTCTCCAACCACCTCTTAGCATTCCCCGCCAGAGAATGGGGGAAGAGGTGAAGGCGGATTGCGTCATCCGGAACACCGTTCAGCTTGAACCCGTTTGTTAGCTGCAGAAAACGGGAAAGATGTGTCCGGGCCTCCTCATCCTTTAAGCCATGGAACTAGATAGAGGATGTAATGAGTTGAATCCAGCATGGCTTGATCTCGAAGTTGTTTGCTGAAATTAGCGGATAGAGGATGACCGGGCGGATGTCAGCAATCCGCGGAGTGTAGTAGTACTCCAAGGTGGGACCTGGTGGTGGTGGATGATGATGGACCCCAGCTGCCTGGGAATTGGGGTCGTTCCCTAGGAACTGGTTCTCCGGAGGTGGGTTGTGATCGCCTTCCATTTCGTACTCGTCCTCGGACTCGCTGCTCAATTGGCCGTCTCTGCGCTCTTCTGTAGCCAGTATAGCTCGCTGTTGGCGGCTGGTGCGTTCAATCTCTGGATCCAACGGCAGTAAACCTGCCAACTGGCTACGGGTCATGCACTATCTGCACACAATCAAGCAATGCAAACCCGTGAAGGCACAAGTGGGAAAGAAGAAACACTCAATGCGAAAATGAAAATGCTAAAGTAACAGAAATCACTTTTCTTCAACAACCTAGCCGTCCCCGGCAACGGCGCCAAAAACTTGACCCACTCCTACTGTCACTCTAGAAAGTGGCCAAGTGTAACCACTTCCTAAAGCGTAGTATAGCGGGTTTGGGTTTTAATGTCAACCCGGGTCCTAGATGTGATAACTACTCAGTGAATTCGTATTATCTAGCAATGAAACTTTAGTGAAGATCTAAACTAACAAGCAAGCAAAGCAACTAAACGGTTGTTTTCAGGTTAAGAGAGGTCACCCGGATATGGTTCCCCCTAGACTGCAGTTAAGCCGGATTGTAATTACCAAGTTCAATTTCTATGATAGTTATACTGCGGAAGGTTCTCAAACAGTCTGAAGTC
This sequence comes from Linum tenue, assembly GCA_946122785.1. Taxonomy (NCBI): domain Eukaryota; kingdom Viridiplantae; phylum Streptophyta; class Magnoliopsida; order Malpighiales; family Linaceae; genus Linum; species Linum tenue. The sequence goes on along the minus strand of CAMGYJ010000004.1, from coordinate 49,422,716 downwards.
TCGACTAAAGGTCTTCAGACCCTCTCAATCTGAGTCTCTAGCGGGCGACTAACCTCCGCCGTAGTAAACAGATTGAGGCCCTAACGAATTGGCTCCTCGACTAAAGTCACCAATTCACTACCTTCAATTAAGGACGCTCTATCAACCTAGGCAGATATTCTCATTCTAGGTTAAAGCAGAAACAACAGGAATTTGATCAGGTTCATGCCATTCAATCATTCACCTCAATCGAATATAATCAAATCATAGAAACAGTACTTGGGTTCATACAATCAATCCTAACATACAGATCTAGGGTTTCCCACACCCAGATGAATGGGAGAACTACTCCATGGAGAAAGAAGCAAAAGCAGAATCAGATGTGGAAACCATACTGTGAAGGATGGGTTTCAGCTCCTGGACGTTGATCGACACTCTTCCAAGCTCAAGCCAAGCTCCAATGGTGATGAAGATCAAGCTAGGGCACTTGGAGACTCTTGTTCGTCGCTTTCTCTCTCTAGGAATCGCTTTGTCTCTCTAAAACTCGAATCCCCCTTCTTTTGGCTGAAAATCTGCCTAAAAGGGCATCACTGGCCAGAACACGGTCGAGGGCACGGCCGTGTTCTGGTCCAGCCCGCCCGTGCTTTGGCTAGGGTTAATTACACGGGCACGGGCTGGGGAAACACGGGAGTGTTCTGTGTGGGACACGGCCGTGTTCTGGTTGACCCCGCCCGTGTTTTTTAGCTGATGTAGCCCTCCTGTTGGGCAGCCTCGGCAGTAAAAACACGGCCAGAAACACGGCCGTGTTCTGAAGGCCTCCTGCCCGTGTTTTGGCTCCAGCTCGACGAAATGACTTCCGAATGCCCCGAAACTCGTGCTTAGCCTTTCCTTTGACGCTTGAGACCTGAAATAGGACAAAACACACAACCATGCCCCGCAAATGAATAAGAACTAGGGGTATAAAATCATGCAATTACATCGTTATCAGCCAATTGACAGAAGATTGTGTTTTAAATCTTTTACCAGTAGAACATTACTAATTGATGGCACAGTTCCCACTCGACCTTTCCCTAGGATTTTAGTGCTAAAGTTATCACCAATAAATTATTTTCCTTTATTTTCCAAGGTTAGTTTTGAGAAAAGTTTTTATTACCCATCATGTGATGTGAGAATCCACTATCGAGTATCCAAATGGTGTCTTCGATGCTCACTTGGAGACAAGTCTGCAAGAACAAATACAATTATTTAGCATTGGGTCTCCGTACAAGCTTAGATACCCTCCAACGTTGAAATGATTTAGTATGTAGTGACAAGTTGAAATGATGGCTCCAACTCACGTTGAAATGATTTTCTATGTTGCTATGACATAAATATTTTATCCTATTCTCTTCGGCGATTCGTTTTCTGCAATGAGCAATATAGTGACAAGTTTTGTGACAGTAAAAGCATTCATGTTTTTCATGAACAATTGTTCTTCTGACAGGTTTAGATTTTACTTTAATTTTCATTTTTATCTGAGTTAGTTCGACTTCAGTGACTTCAATTTCCCCTTTTAACATATAATTTTCACGTATTAGTTCTTGAAGTTTGTTCTCTAAACTTAATTTCTCAATCATCAGTCTTTCAAAATCACTTTGTAATTTTTTATAACTAACTTTAATTGTGGTATACTTGTGCTTCACATTTACAAACTCCTTTTGAATGTCCCTAATGGTTTCTTCTAACAATTAATCATCACTACATGTGTCAAAGTAGTAAGATCTTACCTGTGATTCTTCGGCTTCACATTCTGACACGCTAAAACGCAACACCAAACTGCGACCAAGTGCAATCGCAGTCCGGAAATGCAGAATAGTGGCAAGTTCTATTTATCAACCCGGGGTCTAGATCTACTGCCTACTCCGTGATTATCTATTATCTAGAAACTAAGTCGAGTGATTATGGTTTCAACTAAAAGCAGTAAGAAAGCATGAAATTGTTCGGTTTTGTAAAGCAAGGGAAGAGTCACTCGGGAATGAGTCCCCCTAGCTCCTTAGTTAGGTCACAGTTGTAATTACCCTGGGTTGATTAACTGTTGGTTAGACTGCGGAAGATCCGACAGTAGCTTGGAATCTGTTAAGCTGACCAAGCCCTCTCAGTCCAACTACCCTGCAAACGACTAGTCTTCACCGGGATAGAAAGCTGAGGCTATGAACGTAGAACTCCACTACGGCAATTGGATTCCAGTACAAAGCATTAAATCGATTAACTCTCGTATAACCAATCTACCACTACCGATTGATGAAGCTCTAACAACCTAATCAGATTCTATCTATCTCAGGTTGCAGCAGAAATCAAGAAAAGATGATCAGACTTTAATTGACTCAATGAATCATGCATCAATCGATTAAAATCAAACTTATAACAATCCCAAGTCATTACAATCAAGATCCCTAACACATGGAACTAGGGTTCTTCATACCCAAGTGAGAGAAAGTTCTACTCCATAGAGAGAGAGAGGAAAACAGAAATCAGAGTAGTCATACTCATAAAGATGAGGATAATCTGCTCTAGGATAATGATCTTCACTCCTGAGGATGCAATCTGGGCTTCAATGGTGAGAAATCCACTCCAAATAGCTCCTAGGGTTTGTTCTTCGCACTTTCTCTCTCTAAAACTCTGTTTTTGCTCCAAAAAGTCGATTCCCTCTCCTTTGGCTCGAAATTGGGTTAAAACCCAGAATTTCCCAACCACACGGCCAGGCCACACGGCCGTGTGGCTTTCCAGTATGCCAGTGTGGATGTGAAAACGCCGCGTTTCGATTAGTGGACTTCAGGCACGCTGCACGGCCAGATTCACACGGCCGTGTGAATTTCCAGTATGGCCGTGTGAGCTCCCTGGAATTTCCACACGGCCACAGGGGTCCCATACACGGCCAGTGTGGCTTGGCCGCATAATGGGATTCCACACGGCCAAGTCACACGGCCGTGTGGAATTTAGGTATGCCCGTGTGGAATTTCCAGTTTTTCGTCAAACGTCCCAACTTCGTCCAATTGACCCCGAACTCGTGCCCAAACCTTCCTTCACGTACTAGGACCTGAAATATCACAAACAAGAACAACCTAGCGTGAAATCGGCCTAAAACACGAGAGATGAGACTCAAACGGTACAGGAATGGTGGACAAAAACATGTGTAAATATCGAGTCATCACATTCGTCAATGGCCATATAAGCGCTGAACTTGTGATTAGACTCATCATCATCTTCATGTTTTTCGTTTTGACTCCAGGTAGCAGCATATGCTCTTTCTTTCTTGATTAGAGGGCACTTAGCCTTAATGTGCCCTGTCTTTCCACATCTGAAGCATCCAGCTTGAGGCTAGAGTCTTTTAGTACTAGCACCTTCTCTTCTATTCCTGAACCCTTCTCAACCTCCTTAGTTGGGTTCTTTACCATTTTCACCTTCCTTTGATCTGTTGGGGAAGCTTCCTCTTTTCTTTTCTCTTCTTATTATGAGAAGCTTCGCAACGTGCTTGCTGAGCATAGCAATCTCACCGTCCTGCATTTCCTCTAGGAAATCCAAGCCATCTTCTTGAGATGTGGCTTTGAAAGCTATACCCTTTTCTCTCTTTTTGGTTCTTCCAAGTCTTCCCTCTTTTGCTTTTCTTCATGCTTGACTAGGGAACCAATCAGCTCGTCCAAGCTTAAATTGGTGAGATCCTTGGACTCTTCAATTGCGGTGACTTTGGGAGTCCCTTTTCTTGGGGAGTGCCCAAAGAACTTTGCGAACTAGACCAACATTATCATATTTGACATCTAAGTTTCTCAGACTATTGACTATGGTAGTAAATCGATCATTCATCTCCTTAATTGATTCTATAGGCTTCATGATAAACGACTCGAATTCCTGCTTTAGACTGTTTATTCTTGAATCTTGACATGAGAGGTACCTTTGTGTGCGAGTTGCAACTTGTCCCAAATTCTTTTGACGTTTTGCAGTCGTTCACTCTATGATACTCCTCTGGCCCTAATACACAGTACATCAGGTTGTTGCCTTCGAATTGAGTTGGAAATTTTCTTGTCAGCTTCTGTCCATTTGCCGCGAGCTTCTTTCACTTCGAGATGACCATCCATCACTATGTTCCCACAAATCAGGATAAGTGGATCCAATGAAGAGCTCCTTCCAATTTCTCCAGTAGCCATAGTGAACACCCTCAAACCTTGGCGGCCGATTTTGTGAAAATCCATCGGCCATGAAAATTCCGCTTGCCGATCCCGAGCTCATCTTCTCCGAAGATGGTTGCGTCTTTAAGTGAAGACCTAACTTCCTCTTTTATGATAATTCACCTTTCATGCAAAACCCTAATCGAGTAATCGACTGAGCAAGTGAAGAACTTGAGACTAGAAATATATCTTTTGTGGAAAAAGAATTGTGACTTACTTCTATTTGCAAGAAACAAAACTAAAAGAACTTTTGTTTAATCCGAACTCACAGTGGGCTTTAAGCCCAATCTACTGAAATGAGAGACTTGTGCTTAAACTTAGTCAAGCCTGTTCAGTCTATAACTGGTGTTCTTCTTCCTCGTGCTCCACACTTCAGTTCCCCTGTAACTTGCTATTCTTAGAACTTGAACACACAAACCAGAGAACCAATACACACAGAATTGCAAAATTTTAAACAAACTTAACATAGAGGCAATTTTTACGTGGTATTCGATATTGGGAGAATAAGGATCCCAATATTGACTAATCAATGGTAGAAAATTCTCCTCTTGAGATTTCTTACTTCACCAGTAGAACACTCAGCATCTCAAGCTACTCTCCCAGATTAGCTAGTCTTGTTTTTCAATCAAAAGACTACAATTGCAACTTCAACTCTCTGCTTTTGACTTACCTGAAAAATGCATAGCTAACCAGTCCTGCCCTTTCGACTTATATATTCTGCTTCACTTGAACTAGCCGTTGTAGAGGGTTGTGATTTGATTTCCTTAGAATCTTCTATAGCCTTCCTTCTTTGCTTGGTTTGATTTTTCGGGTCTTTCCTTCTTTGTTATTGACAAGCTTCACTCAACACATATTATACCTTTATAATTGAAATCCTTATCAATTCTTTTTTGATACGTGCATCAACTAACGAGAGTATAGCGAAGATGAGAAAGTTGTACATTATGCGAGCATTGGAATCATAACTTTTGGGTTCCGACGCTATAACTACTAGACTGTCCCTATTGGGATATATAAAGTCTCTTTTCAATATTTTATGAAGGACCTCATTTTAGTGAACTCTTGCTCATGTGAATGCATGGATCACAAATGGCATATATTCTTTTGCATATGGGTTTTGTTCGAGATGAATCATAAAGTTGACACGCAACTCTGTGCCTAGTCGACTGTTGCCCAGTAGGACTGGACTGTACCCCGACGAGAAGAGGATTTAACGTCATTACTTGATTAGCATACACATTTTAAGGTGGCCAAAGAAGAACCAGAGCTAGACAACGAAGTAAGAGATGGTGAGGAAGCTGCAGTAGACATTAGGGGCGTGCGAGGAGGCGAAGCATCAGAGCTAAATGTGGATTGATGAGAAGATTAGGAGGCGTCACAGTTGGAGGTGGAGAGAATCGAATGTTCGCCAGGGGACTAGAAAGTCAAGGGAGCTGGCTGGCTAGAGGAGCTCTTTCGCCTTGATATTACATCGATTGCTCTAGAAAAATCACATGACAACTGATACCCATTTGGCGATTGACTGTATCATAACACAAGTAGCCCTTGTGTTAATGACTGTAACCCAGGAAGACACTCCGAGCTGCTTTTGGTGACATGAGCTTTAACGGTCCTTCTGAGGAAGAAGGAAGAAGCAAACACATTAAAAAACACGCAAGAAAGAATAATCAGGGTCCTTGTTATACAACCGAGAGAAAGATGACTTGTGCTCGAGAACTTTGGTAACTTGTCGATTAATTAAGTAAACCACAGTACTAACTATTTCCACCCAAAATCTAGCAGGCACCATGGACCGAAACAAGATGGCACGAGTTAGCTCAAGAACATGACGTTTCTTGCGCTCAACCAGGTCATTCTGCTGGGAGACGCTGGTACAAGACTTTTGAAGAAGAATAAATGATGATTAGTAAAACTACATCAAAGGATGAGAAGTAAACTCTCCACTCGAATTGACTAAAATATCTTGACCGTTTTACCAAACTGAGTGAGTACCATATGAAAATTTTTGCTAGTACAAGGCCCTCGCGAAATATGGATAATAAATGAGTCTCATGAGGATGACCAAGGAAAGATGCACCAGTAAGTAGATGGTCGACGAGAGGAAGGTGTCGATCTAGGTTGGTGATCGTCGGTTGCTAACGAACGGAGTAGAAAGCTCATGTGGCACGACGAGATTGAGTGAAGAGAGCTTGATTGAGATGACGAGATGAAAGACCCTCTTCGTCACTTGTGAAATTTTGAAGAAAGAAACAAAAAATTCATGGTGAAGAAGAAACAATGATTCGGAAACAAATAATAGAAATGGAAGAATAGGAGTGAGTTTATGAAAAAGTGACAAAGGACATAATTGAAAAGTTTAGACTAAATAATGAATCATTTGGAAATAACTCATGGATAGCGAGGCAGTTGGAAATGACTAAATAGGGTCATTTGAGACTGTCACATGAATGAAATGACTCATGCATTTTTCTGCTAGCAAACGAGTCATTTGGTGCCAAATGGCTCAAGCAAATGACCCATAGTTTCCTCATTTACCCTAGCTACACGGCCCAGGATAAACTACAAATAGGTACACATAATATGAATATCTCTGGACCAAACCAGACTGTATATTTTGGTCCAGACCGTAGATCATTAAGAATGGTCTGGTATGGTCCATAGTCTGTATGATAAAATATCTTGATTTCTTGTTATGGTCCAATCTAGATCGCAACTTACCAGATCAAACCATGGACCCAACCCATTATCCGGTTGGTGTTAGCAGCTCACTAGACCACTCTTTCAACTCTTCAACTAGACCCAAGTCTCAATCCTAATTTTACATAGCTTGTCACCTCCTCGATTCATAAAGCAGACCACATTAAGAAATTGTGTCTCCATATGATATTATGCTACAAGTTGATTCACTTTTTTAATGATTCACTTTTTTATGTGGTTGACCAATCAAACTGTTTATTTTTTACTTAATCTGGTCTCCATGGACCAGATCGCACAGACGTGATCTGATCTGGACATAATATTACTAGTTTAAAACCTGTAGGTACCAAATTTAAATTCTTTAAATAGTTCCTTGATAAAAAAAAACCTTTATCACCATTATAACAAAAAATTTAGTCTTAGTCTTTGGTCTACATTCCAACTTCATGGTCTATCCCATAGACGGTAATACTGTGTGACACCAAGGCTTTGTGGATTTACTTGGGCTTTGCAGCTGCCGTGGCTGAGTCCTGGTTGTAAGGGCCCAACCCAAGCCAACCTCAAATGCTGGGCTCCGCAATAATTTTATTTTCTTGTTAGCTGCACACCGCAATTTTTCTCTTCGCATTTGTTGAGGCCTTAATCTTTTGTTCATGGAAACCAGCCACAACCCATAGGTATAGCAGAACTCTGTGGGCAGAAAAGTCTACTTATTCGGCCCATGAGATTAAGCCGGCCCTAGAAAAATTATTTTCGTGCTGGACTACCAGATTTGATAGTCTGCAAAAGACACACCAATTTCTTTTAGTCCAGATAATAACTTGGTTTAAATATCATCAGATACGAACCACAATTTTAATAGCCATTAGTAACTTGGTTCGTTATCGTCTCTTCATTTTTCTAATAACGTTGACGTATAAAAAAAACTATTTTGCTTTCCTAAAACACTCAAATCTCCCTTCTCGTACATTAAAGGGTCGTTTGCTTCAAGGATTATAAAATGAGGGTTTTTACTTAAACGTGGGATTTAAAAATCTAAGATTTTATTTGGGATTTGGGGCATTTTGGATTTGTGAAAATCTTTCGTTTGTTTCTTCATTTTGATCATGGATTTATTGGTTTGGGTTTTAGAAACAAAAAAATGCGTTTACGCTATTACCCTTTTTTACCCATATAAAGGATGGGGGTTCCATTGTATATAACGTTTCCCTGCTTTCCTCTTTCACAAAAAAGGCCTTCTTCCTTCTGAATTCCCTAAATGATGGATATTGCTCAGGCTCGGAATCAACAAAATCCCTCTCGAATGTGTCGACACCTCCCTCTTTCTTGATGAAATTGTGCAGTAGAAAACATGAATTAATTATTCGAACCATGACTTCAGGAGAGAACCAACTTGAATCTCTTAGGATGCCCCATCTCATTTTATTTATTCCAAATGCTCTCTCAATACAGTTCCTTGCCCCAGCATGCTTCATGTTGAAGTATTCTTCGGGCGTTGCTGGCCTTAAAGCCCCCCATTCTTTAAGATGATATCTCTGCCCCCGATACGGTGTTAGGAAGCCATCACAATTGCTATATCCTTGATCACATAGGTAGTAAGATCCTAGGAAATGGAAGGAATAAGTTAATCCTAGGTTCGCATATAACATGATTTTGTTTGGTTTTCTTTTAGTAAGCTTAGTCGACATTACCTTTGGGAACACGCAGCCCATTTGGCCTTAACAAAGCATCCCTAAGCACCTTCTCATCGTGAGCTGAACCCTCCCACCCAGCTAAGCAATACAGGAACTCAACATTCTGATTAACCACTCCCAACACATTCATTGAAATTGCCCCCTTGCGGTCTCGATATCTAGGTTGGTCTTCATTCCTGACACGCACCTTAATATGCGTTCCATCTAGTGCCCCTAAGCAACCCTAAAGACCAAAAAAAAATCCTTAGTCTAAAGTTAAATCAGCAGCCAATATAGAGAATAAATAACAGTTTGTCACCTTAAAGTACTTCCACTTCACATCATCTGAGTTCTCAGATACAGGTTCAGGCTGCGGAATTAAGATGTGGTGGAATCGAAGAACGCCATGAAGGACCTTGTGAAATACTTGGGAAATAGTTTGCCCCGATCGACAAAAATCCAATTGTAATGTCCTGTTCTTTGCGTTGTGACCAATTGTGATCAAGAAGATCATCACCATCTCATCTACGTCTACGTTGTCAGTACCTTTTAACCCCCCCCCCCTCACTAACAAGGAGGTCACACAACCTCCTAAACAAGGTTCGATTCATTCTAACCTTATTAATACAATGAGTGTCGGATAACCCAATTATGCGCCTGATATAACGTCTTCTATCGTGTTCACGATCAAATATGCTATCTATAGGGGTGTTAGGAGGTCTGCTAGTCTCAAGCTTTTTCCTAAGTAAAAGCTCTAACAGTTCAATTAACAAGGAAAAATAGCTAAGCAACAACCCTAAGACAGCCCGAATTGCTGCCGCAGCTTCTCGGTTACGAGCAGAACGCACTCTGGTCAATCTAGCCATGTCCTTTATATGTAAGACAAAATGGAAATTAATTAGCTAAGAACAACAATGAACTGATCAATCAATAATACAACATCTAAAGAAAACAAACACAACATTAGATAGCTAGAAATTAACCAAAGCAGTAAACCTTCTCCATTACTGAACACCAAAAGCAGAAATGGTTGGGGACAGTGAAATGGTTGGGGACAGTATAATGGTTGGGAATAGCAGAAATCCCTGTGCAGGTTGGGAAAAGCAGAAAGGGTTCATCGAACAAGAGGGAGATTGCAAGGAAGGGAGTGCTCACCTGGGTTCGCTGCCGGAGATTTATGCCGCCTGAACGTAGGCTGATCGCCGGTAGAAGAAAGTCCCTGTTCCGCTATTCGTGCGCGCTGCTCCTCGGTGCAGAACTCCTCTTCGCAGTAGCTCCTCTGTTTGGCGTTCAATGGGCAGAGGGAGAGTGGAAACGACATATATGTGAGTGATAGAGAGGGCATTTTTGGTTTAATGAAAAATGATGAGGATAGGAGTGTCAATTGGCATCTTGGTTTTTCTGCATATAACCAATTCCCTAATAATCGTGTGGGATTTACAAAGCCGTGGGCCCCACGGATTTGAAACAAAAAAAATAACCCAAATCCGTGGGGCCCACAGATTTGTATAAAAATTTTGTGACAGGCAAACAAGGGATTGTGGTTAAATCCCTAATGGTTAGGTTTTTAGTGTCAAATCCATGATAACATTCCTTGAAGCAAACGACCCATAAATCACTTGGATCTCATCCAACCGCTTGAGTTTTTTTTTTTAACTACGGTTGGCTACCACTTTAGCTAATTACCATATTGCTTACTGGATTGAAACAGAAACAGTAACAATAACACGCAGTTGTGTAGCTGAAAATTAGGGGCGGCTATTTGGTCTTTTTTTTATCTGAAACCGGATCGTATAACCCGGATCTAGACCGGATAGTAAACAATCCAATCCCGTTTTCGGGATTAGATTTGAGGTTAAAACCCGTTCGGGACCGGACCGGAAACCGAATAAAGACCGAATAAGAGAGTCCAACACCCATAACCTAACCAACTCCTCACCCTTCTAGGCATCAGCCCACTCAAACCCCCACAAGTTCAATCTAAAATCAAGACCGAGTTGGGACTGGACCGAATCAAGACCAAACTGTATCCAATCCAATCTTCGGTCTTCATATTCTCGAAAAGACTGGACCGAAACCGAATCAATTGGAGCCAATTTAACCGGAGCGGACCGGACCGAAAAGCCACCTCTACTGAAAATGACACTTATGACAATAATTAAGAATCCATAATTCAAGCACGTGATGAGGAGGTTTTCTAAATTTGACGTCTTCTCTATATAGTATATCTTGCACTAATATTTTACACGCAATTAGTCGTGGGCAAAAAAAAAGGAAAGAGTGTGCATGGCGTATGCAAGATGCAAATGCCGCGGATAGGGTAGCCGTCGCAGTAACACTAGGCAGAATCGGGGGCTGCCTGTTACCCACCACCACACCAAAATCCCACTAACCAGACCACCTTTATATATACTGTTATGCCACCGCTCCACTCGATCATTACTAACCGTAGATTAATTCACTAAACGCGTCTTAAAACTTCTCACTCTACACTTTACATACGTCTAAAAAGCTACAGGCAAATATATCTCTGATACTTCACAATCCTAGGCTGCTGTCAATTGTCCTAACAGAAGCTATCTCATCAAAATTCTACATATTGACAAAATGGTTACTACGTATAGTAGCGTGAGGTGATGAGAGAATGCTAGTTTTTAGAAGAGACTTTTCCCGTACGTATAGCCCAATGTTGTCACAATCAAACCGGAGCATGACCCGGTAATGCGAACAGCTCGCACTTTAGTGGTTCAACCGACATTAGACCGTTCAAAAACCGTTAGAGAACCGGTACCTAATAAACGTTATCAGTATAAATAGTGGACATTTATTAATCAGAGCTCATCTCTTTCCTTCGAAATTGTGAAATGGAAATAAGGATTCAGTTTGAGAGCCCGCCGTTTTTGGTTTATTTCAATTTTAAATTTTCTGCAATTTTTTTAATTAAATTTAGTGGCTGAATGGCAAAAACCGGACGAGCGGCTCAATCGGCTCTAATGGTTAACCGTCTCGGCCGCTCGCCAACCGCTACATTAAACCGGAGCGACTTTTAGACTGTTTCGAGCCGATTTTATAACCGGGTGACGGTTTTACCAGTCGGGCCGAGCGGCTCGGCTCGGCTTTAATAACACTGGTATAGTCTATAGGAGCTGAACTGGATAAAGATGTGCAGTCTCTGCTACATATCTTAATTAACGTGCTAATTAATTGATTAAAATTTAAATGTGTATTAATAAAGTAATGAAGTGGGGTGCGGGCGTGTTTGTGCATTAACTTGGCGTTATTAGGAGGCGTGAATGAGGGTCATGTTTTTATGTATTGTGCATTATTTAACGAAGTTTGCTAGCTAGGTAAAGATAATGTTAGGGATACCGGAATCCACGGCATATTGCTGATGGAGATGTCTCGTAATCGCGAGGCATGCATGCGGCTCATCATCACTAGTGTGGTATATATATAGTTAAATCACAAAGCTAGCTAGTAAGCTAGTGAGCAAGTGGGAAGAATTTGAGGGATGAAAACTATATATCTCATGTTGCTATTACTTGAAGACAGATTATCTGCCATAGAATGTCAGTCACGATGTATGAGGTTATACACACATATCGTTTATTGTTTTGGGTCTGATCGGTAACATTTTCTTTTTCATGTTGGATTAGAGTTAGACCTTTAAAATAGTGTGAAACTTGCTAACACATTTCAAGTTATTAATCACATAAATACGTGTTGTTATAACTGCGCTGCTACGGATCGGAAAATCGCCGGAATCGACCAAACAAGAAAAAAACGAAAACAGAAAACACACGACACACGATTTACGTGGTTCACTAACACAATGTGTGTTAGCTATTCCAGTCGTAGCGGCTGATAGTCCGATTCAAGTCACATCAACAAATCTTCACCTTAATCCTCTTCTCTGTCCTCAAGAAATGATACCTCATATCGATGTGCTTAGTCCTCTCATGGTGGACTTGATCCTTGGCCAAACATATTGCACTCAAACTGTCGCCGAGCAGCGAGACCCCCGACTATTCAAGTCATAACGGCTGATAGTCCGATTCAAGTCAAATCAACATGTGTTCCATTCCATCTTTACTTTCTTAATTACATTATCTATTTCCGGTTCACGGCTCAAGACAAAGTTTATGTGGCCGCCGGCCTGTTTCTGGTTAATTAGTATGAGCATTCGTACGCAGCCGTGTACGTAATTATGTTTTGGATGTCGACTGGACAGGGCGCAACTGCTTGTGCTGCTCCCATTTTCCCCGCCCAATTCCATTACGCAAGTAATTAAGTACGTCTCTAAAACTACTATATATCATGTCGTTAGCCCCTAATCCCTACTTTTACATGCAAGTGGTCCCATTATATATTTACTGTCACTATGTTCGATTTGTAAGAAAGATAAGGACCACCATTCAACTTAATCGTTACTTCTGCTTAATTATACACCGATAGTGATAATTATCTTAATGCAGCTTTTGAACAGGCGCGTTGGTAAGATCGAAACGAGGAAAATGATGAGCAGCAACGTTTGAATTTGTAAGAAAAGGTGGGGAAAAGGGAATTGCCAAATGAAAAGGAGATTTGAGTGGGCTGGATTGGGATCATGCATCATCGACGACGTAAGCGCGCATTTACTTACGTTGGCGAATCGAGTTTCGAGAGTTGGGACTTGGGCAATAGTACTGTTAATCAATCGATGGAATTCGAAAGCGTGCATGGCGACTACAGCTTTTGACGACGATGATGATAAATGCGCAAGTAATTAACAAGTACAGGCGCATGCATGCATGCGTGTGGGAATGGAAATCTTCTTCTTCGACCAGGCAGGTCGATCGTTTATATAGTACGTACATAGTACTATAACACGTCCCCTCAAACGAAAATCACTCACTATAAGTTTGAAGTTTGCGGTGGTTCGACATATCATGTGTTTTTAACAAATGAGATCACTAGGACTCGAACAGAGGACGTCCAAATCACCAAAATGCTCATGTAAAAAAATCAAATGATCTCAACAATTCGCGTTCTTGGGAGTTGAATAATGGACCACCTACTAAACGTAGTCATGTCGCGGATGCGTTGGCTGTAACTATAGTGCTGTATTTGTAGAGGGGCGCCATTAATTCATCTTTGTTGGGGTCGTTTTGGCTTCTGGCCTTTCACTGTTTTCAAAAGTTGACACGCAACTGATCTGTGCCTTGTTGGCTGTTGCCCAGTAGGACTGGACTCTTATCTATCCAGAAGAATTTACTAGCGTCGTCATCATTGCCTTCATTTTTATTCAAAGTACGTAATTAATTAGTGTTGCATTCTCCTTCTAATTTATTATCCCATGGTGAACATGTTTTATGATGGTTTATAACAATGCAGTCAAGATTGCCATTTAAACATTAAAAGTTGGGCAATGTCTATTTTTTACCCAAATCTTTTTCAGATTCTTTTATTTTAACCAAACCTATTGAATTCCTAAAAATACCTCTTTGTAAAATCACATTTTTCAATTACAAGTATAGTCAAAATCTATACTTTAAAGATTTAACGCTTACAGCTTTACATTTCTAAATCACTAAAATGTAGACTGATCGATCTTTCTCCTCATCTCCTGCACTTTTGTCTCGTTGGATGAAAGAATATGTTCGGTATATTTTGATAACAAAGGAGTATGTTTGTAAAAAGAAATTAACAAAAGAATATATTTGTTAACTTTTAATAGTAAAATAGTATAAAATTCTATTACCAATATATGATGCCGTTCTTGTATATGTATTATTTATTCTCTAATTGGATCTTTATAAAATTTATCATTCATTTTTTCAAGAAGAGTAAAAAAAAAAATTAATACTGAAAAGGAGAGTCAACATGAAAAAGAAATGAAAGGATAATTAGGGGGCAGAAGTCAACCACAATATTAATCGTGCCGGCCGGTTGTTTTCTGGCGCCGGTGCGGTTGAACCGATTACTACTGGCCGTGCCATCTCCCACGAGTTGGTGAAAATTAATAATTATGAATAATATCCTTGAATCTTCAGCAGTCTCTCTCATTTATTTACTTAAACATGGGGATTGAGTCCTAATTAATTTGTTTGACCTAGTCAAATACCATTTCTTTATCATTTCGTTTTTCAGAAGAATAAAAAGAGATTCCACGGTGTTTTTTTAAATGGAAAGCAAAAGTTCTCCTCCCACGCTGTTTAACCACAAACTAGGTTGGACGTGTAAAAGAAAAACAAGTGTTGACTCGACTCGTTTTTTCTCTTTTTGTAATGAATCATGAGTCATGACACGTAATTAACTGTCCCTTGACACCGGCTAAGTAGTGGGTTCAATATATATAAAAACAAAAGTCAAATGTTGGGGAGAAAAAGCCTCGTTAATCATATTTTTTCTAAGTAAAAAGGTCCACCTGTATTGCTCGCCTCGGTACTCAAAATTAAGACACATTAACAGTGTGAATTGTGAGGTTATTCGTAGCCGAGTGAGGACTGGATTAACTATTTCTAACAAATGAAAGTCCCAACGTCTTTTGACATGACCAAATTACGTTATAATTCTCGGTACCACTATGAAATTTTGAAAAGATTCTTACTATTTGCACGATTAATTATCCCAATAATGACACTATATATATGTCGCTGGAAATTTTCAAATACTCTTTTCTTTCCTCTTTACCTGCAGCGACATCTTATATCAGTAAAAATATATAAATAAGTGTTAATATTTTGGTCTGACTCGAATTTTTCCTATTTTTAACATTCCGGCCAATCTTTTCAATATATAATATCGTGGTCTGAACTAAGTCTTAAATTTAAATAATTGACCAAACCCGAGAGTTCATCAAGACCGTTGACTAACGTTCAACCCGTCAGATCAACATATTTTGATTTAAAATATTCATAATTTTCACAAAATATCAATTTTCTATTTATTTTCGGGAAAATAATGAATATTTTAAGTCAAAATATGATAACCTGGCGGTGATCGTTAGTTGACGGTCTTGATCGTTCAACATAACTGCCAATTTTTCAGTTTGGTCAACTAAGTAAAGTCAGGGTTAGTTCAGATCACAATGTTATATATTGAAAAAATGACCAGTACGTTAAAGATGAGAAAAGTTTGAATCAGACAAAATATTAACCCTAAAAATAACGATCAGTAACATAAGACATTGTCTCTGACTCGCGATGAATTCCCTAACTACGCCGAGCAGGGTGTAGAGTCCCTTCATCATTTGGCTCTCCCTGTGTTGATATGACTTGAATCGGACTATCAGCCGCTACGACTGGTAATCGGGGGTCTCGCTGCCCGGTCAGTGAGTGGGGTCCAGGGGCAACGCCCCGGTGGGTGCGCGGGGGTAACGCCCCTGGCCCACGGTGTATGGGCTCAATGTTATTTGGGTTCGAGTTCTGGGTCTGGTCTGTAACTGTTTCCTTTGCCAGATTGGATTAGGTTTAGACCCACATGGAGAAGTACTATAAATACTTCTCATACTCCTCTGTAATCTGTAATCTCCTCGATATAGTGAAACTGGCTCTCTCTCGCCCGTGGACTAGCTAACACACATCGTGTTAGTGAACCACGTAAATCGTGTGTCTGTGTTTTTTTTCGATTCTCGCTTTCGTATTCTTGCTTTGTCGATTCCGGCGATTTGCCGATCCGTAGCAGCGCGTTTATAACACCCTGCGTGCAAGGAACCAAGATAAGTGCCCCTTCATTAATTTATGTCAAAATACTACACCATTATGAGTTTGCTTGGTTCCTAGTTGATCAAAATTTGTGATCAGCTTGTTGGCTTCCAGATTCGATACTTAAAATATCTAATCAAAATACATAGAATGTCGTGTGATCTTCTTCTCTTGGGTTCATGTTTTCATTCATAAGATCTCCTACGCACATTTCACTATTTCAGAATCCTAGCTAAGCTATATTCCCATAGTTTGACCATAAATTTTGGGATTCCCGAACCAGTAGCTGTGATGGCTTGCGTGCCGCCGGTCAAACGCAAACGATCCAGCCTTTTTAGATTTAGTACCGTCGATCGAGACAACTCCAAACTATAGCTCACGGCGGCCGGCAAACAATCTCTCTATTATTTAGCCAAATCACAGATCTTTCCGGTAGAAATTAGGAAGGAAAAAATGAGTTTATAAAATGCCACATGTTATATGGTTTCGATCTTTGGGATTTGGCTAACTAATTACCGCAAATAGTGGCATAGTCAGTGGCGGATGCAGGGGGTGGCCACCCCGGGCCACGGCCCAGCCCTCCTCTGGATTCGAAGTTAGTATAGCCCTTATAAATTTTTCGATTTTAGATATTCGGTCTAGTGTATTTTATAATTATAAGATTGTGTGTAACTAGAAAAATGGTTTAGATGAATATATTCAAATCACTACTCTAAATTTGGCCTAGAAATTCTATCCTCAATGATTTTGGTAAAAAAATATGGAAACCTAAAATTCTAAAAGTTTAAAATGTCAAAGACTAAAAGAAATATCGAGTTTGTTCCTTTAAAAAATTACTAGAGCGGCTAGTGGAATAGTGATGGACACACAATATAAATTGATTAGTTGATTGATTTGTCTAGTGTTGATGTTGCCCGTTTCAACAACTACTAGTCTACTATGGAGAGAACATTTTCAACAATGAAACATGAGAAAACTAATTTGTGAAACAATTGAGAGATGAATTTTTTGCCGGTTGCTTAACTATTTTATTTGAAAGAGAGTGTATTATTAGTATGGATATAGACTCCATTATTGATGAATTCACTAAATTTGAAACTGTCGTGTACAATTGACTTGTAAAAAAACTACGGTTGTTATATTTTTGTACGGTTTCTAATTTTCTAATGAAATGCGGCCCAGTACTCTACTATATCCTGGATCCGCCGCTGGGCATAGTCAGAATTTTGAGTGAAAATGAACCAAAAATTAAAAGTCACAATAACTTGGCAAGATAAAAAATTGAATTTTAGAGAAAGACAGACTAATAATAATTAGCTCCACCGTTCTCTTTTCAATATTTGCTCAATACATGCGGACTGGTTATTTATAGTAATCATCGTGGTTACTAAGGGCAAAGTGAATATGACAAAAAAATTATTAAATACCTTTTTGAACAAATTAGAGTTATGAAGAGTATTTATAAAACTCTTCTCCTAATTCCAAACAGAAAACCAAACACATTTTCCCAAACATACAAGGAAAAAATCAAAACAAAGCACAAACACAAACCCAAACAAAATAGCCCAAAACACAAAACAAACTCAATCAAATTGAAGTCATATTCTAACACTACCATTTCGCAAAACACCAATATCATTGCAGAGTTAATCAATACCATTACATGATAACCAATACCAATGCGGAAAAAACAATACCAATACGAAAAATAATATCAATACGAAAAGCAATACCAATACATAAAAAGAATACTACCATTTCAAAAAAAAGCAATACGCTTACATGATAATCAATACCAATGCGAAAAAAATACTATCACTATGTAAAAATCACTACCAATGCGAAAACAACGTACCAATAAAAAATCAATAATCTTGTTCTCTAGTGAGAGAGGGTAGAGAGAATGGCGGGCTGAATGTGGTGGGAGGGGAGAGGCGGTGGTGGGTGGGGTGAGGAAGGAAGAAGGGAGGGGCGGCGATGGAGTATGTGGGGAGAGGAGAGGCAGTGGATGAGGCAGGGAAAGGGAGAAGCGAGGGGGTGAAGGGAGAGTGGGAGGAGTGGTCGGTAGTGGGACTTGGGGTGGGGGGGGGGGGGATGGGCCGCGGAGGGGTGAGGGGAGGAGAGGGAGGACCGCGATGCAGTTTCTTGCCGGGAAGAGAGTGAGATGGATGGTTTTAGGGTTTGGGTAGAAGAAGGATATAGTAAATTATAAATATAGGTCATAATCTGGTGTACTAATATTTTTCTTCCAAAATTATCCTTAATCTAATCTTGATGTTATTTTTAAAAAAGGAAAAATAGAGCTAATTAACGGTTTAAATGTGGGTTGCCACAATGGTTACTAAAAAACTAGTATTCACCATAACGCATTCACAATACATGCATATTCATATTTTTAACCACACATCCAATGTAAAGGGATTGTACATAAAACTTATATAATCACTCGTAGACTACACGTAGGTCTGACTTCGCGACATCAATTGTTTATATCAAAATAAATTTATTAATTATCACATTTAGTATTTATTGATAATTAGGACACTTTAAGTAGTTTTCCCTATGGTAGCCGCCATTCAAGATGGTGACTATACCAACTATGGTTACTGTTACCATTCATCATAATGGATACCATCCAACTCCTATTATGGATGGTATCATCTCAATCGCAATGGATACCATCCAACTCTATAAATGGATGGTAGTGTCCAACATAATGGATACCATCCAAACCTTATTATGGATGGTGTCATCTAAGATCATGGATACCATCCCAACATCATGGATACTATACCAACCCTAAGTGGACGATGTCGTCCAAATAAGAGGGATATTGTCGAATCATAAATGGATGGTGTCATTTTGTCTCATGTTACCATCCAAATTACTAAGTGGATGGTATCATCCATAATATTGTATGGTGACCATCTACTCTGGTTATCATCCATGGATTATTGTCCTAGTCAACATGGATATATCCAGGTTGTTTGATGTATGGTGACCATCTAATGACCCATCCATGCTATGCAGGGTTGGTTGTCCAGTGACATGATGACGTGTTGAAAGTGGTTACCGAAGGAGTAGTAGACTTATAAAGGATGCTTAGAGAGGAGTTAAAGGATGCTACGTGGAGCTGATTTTGAGGAAGAGAGAGAGAGAAGGCAGTTGGAGGGGACGCAGAAAAAAACTGCAATAGGCTTCTGGATGAAGGGCAGACAAATCAAATTATAAACAGTCTCGTCAAAATTTATATTTTTCTCTCTAGAAAAGTAATCGTAGCAGTCGCACCACGGACCCTCCATGAGGCTTCTCTGTTAGTTACAGTCAGTAGTTGCGGAGCTCTCAAGGAATCTCTATAAAAGTAGAGGTAACAGTAACTATATCCTTTGATGTATGCATCGAACACCCTCGTTCGAATAGTGTTTGAAGATGTGTGAACCGAGTAATATCATTTTCTGTTTTCTTGAAGTCAGGATGCATTGATCACGCGAAATTCCACAAAAAAAAATTGGCATACCTGGTGGGACAACGTGTGTTGGATATGGCTCAACGACAAAGGATTAAGGATGGCGATCCTCCACAAGGTTCTGTGGAGGAGGAGTGGTTGGTCAATGTTGATGTCGACCAAGCAGGAGGAAACAATGCTGGAGCAGAGGGTCCACCCAAGGTGCCTAATGCAGATCCAAGTGAAGCAGCACCATCGATCCGCCAAATGGTGGATGAAACTCGCCAACTGGTGGTTGGGATGAACAGAAACTACCAGCAGGTAACCCTTCATCTTGCTTTTGGATGGGCGCATTGATGCTTTGAGTTCACATACTGATAGACAATTTTTTCAATTATTTGAGATGGTAAACAAAAATACGAATGATTTGGGTGAGTTTAGACAGTTGTTGAACAGACCAGTTTTACAAACTAGGGCTTTTATCTTCAGATGGTCAAGACTTTCCAAATCTTGAAAGTGAAAAATTTTAACCTACCATCCAACGGTGGTGGTCGAGGTGACCAGCCACGGTCAGAAATCCTACACCGGCGATAACCACCGTACCAACACCTCAGAGGGTGAATGTTGGCGAGATTCATGCCACTTCATATCAGGTCCATGTTGGGCAACCTCCACCTGTGCAAGGTGTTGCTCGAGAAAACATTCCAGAAGCCAGACCATACATGGCTTCTGTTAATGTTGTGATGAGTTTGGGTCCAAACAATATTGACCATATACAACCACGTAAGGAACCCGTAGCAAATCCCACCCCTTGAGAACATGCAAGGCATGGATCTTGGTGGATTCATACCGCTTGAGGGGAAACAGAGGGGCACGATGTGAGTATACTCAGTGATCAGATGTCACAGTTGTTGGCTGAACAATTTGGTTTTGGTATGAGACCAACAATGCCACTTGTCTATCTAAGCCTTATCCAGAGTGGAAGGATAGAATGTATCTGTTACAAAAAGGGTTTAGGGTACCAAAGTTTGTACCCTTTATTGGAACGGGTGACCAATCTACGGTGGAGCATGGTACACAATTTACTATCCAATGTGGTGCTGTAGGTGATTTTGTCAAGTTATGTTTGTTTGGAAACTCTTTGACGGGACCTGCCTTTGCATGGTATGTCAATCTACCATCTAATTTAGTGCAGACTTCGCAACAAATGTAACAAATATTTCATGCGCAATTTTATCATTCCGAACCAGAAGTGACTATTGCGGAGTTGGCACGTATGCGGCAACAACTAGTGGAGACAGTGGAACACTTCTTAACAAATTTTAAAAATGCACATAATCGTTGTTTTTTCAACTTGACACAACATGAATTTGTCAAGCTATCACAAGGTGGTTTAAACTTTGAACTTCATAAAAAATTTCAAGATAGGGAGTTCTCTTATTTATTCCAATTGATGTCATGTGATGTTAGGTATGAGACTCTTCTGCGTGAAGAGGAGAGTAAAAGTAGTGCATCTATGGGACAATACCACCCTTGCTTTGATTATACTATCAACCATGCTGCTCAGAATGTGGAATGGTGTCGAGATAGATTTGGCTGAAATTGTGCAAGGCGGTGGCGTAGCCAGGATTTCGTTTAAGGTGGGTCACCTAGAAAAAAATACACATGATGAAATAGTTTTTGTTAATATAATCTTAAATTGAAATTTTTTGGTAAATTTAAATGCATTAGTAGTAAAAAAATATCAAGAATATCATTTACGTACCAAACAATTTGTTTAGTTAGTCGTACACTCTTACGGTTTCAAATGGTGTTCTTTGTCAAGAACCGTTAGTAACAATAAATCGAGTTGTTGATAGAGGTTTAATAATAAATCATACACCAATCAATAATTCATGATTTAGCTTTCGAATAATGTTCTTTGTAAAAAAAAACATTTAGTATCAACAAATCAAGTTGTTGGAAGAGATTCAATAATATATATGATACCATTTACTAGCATGCTCCCTCATAAGAAAATCAACTTATACGAAATTGAAGTTTGCACAAATATGTATATCGTATTAGATTCAAACACAAAACTACTATTATCAACTAAATGTGACCTAATTTTTTATATCAATTAATTATCGTACCTAATTTAATCATTTTCCTCCCGAACCAGGGTGGTCCCGGGACCCACCCTGTTACCCTCTCCCTCCGCCATTGGTGCAAGGGAAGCCATATGTTTGTGCTTCCTTAGCCAAAATTGATAATGAACAATAAGTTGTAAAATCTAACCGTGCTCCAATTCAACCTAGAAAGTTTTCCTTTGATGTTTCCAAGTTAGACGTAATTTTTGACCAGTTGTACAAGGATGGTCGGATTAAGCTGTCTGGGGGGCATAGTAATGACTCACATGAAACTACACTGCGATTTAATCCCGAATAGAGCCCAAGTTTTTAAACTCTAGCAGGGTGCAGTATAGGGCAAGTATTTAATTGTCAAACCTGGGCCGGTCCATATACCCTTACTTTAATAACTTAGGTTGTTATCTAGCAAAACGGTTTTGGGTTTAAAACTAAGAAAAATACAAAATAAACAAACAAGTAAAGTAAATCGAGGAGAATTCTATATGAGAGGACTTCACTTGGGTATTGGTTCCCCTAGTCTCGTGCTAAGAAACAATGAACGAAACCCTTGTGTGAAGGATATGTTTATATACCGTGGCGGGTGCAACAAGCTAGGAGCAAACTGTTCTAGGTCGATCAATCAAGGATTGCTACAAACGCTAGGGAACATAGCTCTCTTAACCTCTCGGGTAGGGATTGCAACAATAAGCTAGGGGTCCTAGCTCTCTTGTTCGATCACGAAGAAAACCCTAACTCTCTTAGTTGACCAACTAAGGATTGTCGCAATAAGTTAGTAGACTAACTCTCGTAACCTTTCGACCAAGGATTGCGACAATAGGCTAGGCAATCTAACCCTCTTAACTGGTCAACTAAGGATTGCAAACCAAACCCTATGAACTTAATCTGGATGGCGGAGAGACCAATCACAAAAGAATCATGGTACTAATCCAATACTTGAGGTTTTTGCCCTATATTAACCTAGAAGGGGTTACCCAAGAGGCTAGGAGGTCGAGCTCCCTATGGGCCAAAGGGGGATTTCCACCCTCTAGGTTAATTTGACCAATAATGAGATAATGCAAGCAACACTCAATCATTCATGATTAAATACCTCAAATATTATATAAAACACACAATCAACACAATGGAATCAAGTTCTTACATCCTAACATACATCTAGACTAGGATTCACAATACCCAAGTGATTAGGTGGGCTATTCCATGGCTAGGCAAAGGAAAACAACAAAGAGGAGAGAAAGAATATGAAGAGATGACAATCTTCCTTCCTCCTTGCTTGAATCTCCCTTGAGAGGTAAGAATCTTCACTCCTCTCAATCATAATGGACACCATCCAACTCTATAAGTGGATGGTAGTGTCCAACATAATGGATACAATCCAAACCCTATCATGGATGGTGTCATCTAAGATCGTGGATACCATCCCAACCCTATGGTGGATCGTACCATCCCAACATCATGGATACTGTCCCAACTCTAAGTGGACGATGTCGTCCAAATAATAGAGATACCGTCCAATCATATATGGATGATGTCGTTTTGTCTCATGGTTACCATCCAAATTACTAACTGGATGGTACCATCCATATTATGGTATGGTGACCATCTAGTCTGGATATCATCCATGGATTATTGTCCTCGTCAACATAGATACATCTAGGTTTTTTGATGTATGGTGACCATCCAATGGCCCATCCATGGTACACAGGGTTAGTTGTCCAGTGACATGATTACGTGTCGAAGGTGGTTACTGAAGGAGCAGCTGACTTGCAAAGGACACTCAAAGAGGAGTTAATTGATGCTATGTGGAGCTGATTTTTGGTAGAGAGAGAGAGAGAGACAAGGCAGTTGGAGAGGAGGCTGAACAAAACTGGCAACATACTTCTGGATGAAGGGCAGACAAATCAAGTCATAAACCGTCTCGTCAAAGTTTATCTTTTTCTCTCTGGAACAGTAACCGTGGCAGTAGCACCAGGGACCCTCCACGAGGCTTCTCAGTTAGTTGTAGTCAGTAGTTGCGCAACTCTCAAGGAAACTATATAGGAGTAGAGGTAACAATAACTAGATCCTTTGATGTATGCATCGAACACCCTCGTTGGAATAGTGTTTGAAGAGGTGTGAACCGAATAACATCGTTTTCTATTTTCTTTAAGTCAGTGTGCATTGATCATGCAAAATTCCACTAAGAACACCAATACCCATGGCCAGCAAGTAGGAATACCACTAATTCTAGAAATCATGATGCAGTTGTAAAGTGGAAGAAATGAAGGTCGGCCTCTAGGGCCCCTGTGTTTCTCCTTATAGCCGGGCATGCCCTCCAAGTGACTGGAAACGAACCATCTTGAGTCTTGACGACGATCGGTGATCATGATTTCATGATGTTGATCTATTGATTCGAACGTGAAACCAATTTTCCCTCTGTGGAATTTTCTGGTAATTAATTAGCCCTGATTACTGGATCAAATTTCTGTCGGGGATGAGAACAAGTCAATGAGACTAGAAGTAAATAATAATGTTGGAAGTTTACGTAGCTAGAAAGCTCCAGCCAGGCAGGCATATAGGAGATCTTCACCACGATCCACAAATATGTCAGCAACACACACATATTAATGCATCCGCCAATCGATCATTAGAACACAATTATTATCCCAAGCCAAATCTCCGTCGCTTGAAGGGTCAGTCAACCTTTTGATTTTCTTTTCTTCGCTGCATATGTTGTTGTATGCATGATTTAAGTCGGATTACCTTCTCAATTTCTGTAATGTATATCTCTTTAAATATAGTAAAATTGGCATTTTTGTCGAATGAATTAGCTAACACACATCGTATTAGTAAAACACATAAGTTTGTATATTTTTTACCTTTTTGTATTGTTAATTTTCCATTTCGTTATAAAAAATTAATGAATGGAAAACTCCTAAAGTGGGCGAGTAAGTAACTCAAACGAGGGTAATAGAAAAATTTTGGTATGAGAAATTTGAAATGTGATAATTCAGTCGCCGTTCATCGGGGTTTTGGTTGCTAGCTCCCCTATCACCAGCTAGCAACGTTTTTTACCTTCCGGACCTGGGCAAGCGTCGGCCCCCATACATGGTTGGAGCCTTGGAGGAGTTATAAAAGTCTTCTTAATTTCTCAACTTTTCAAATTCATTTAAAATTTACATGTAATTTTATCAACAGTTAGGACTATATCTTCTATCTTGTGATATAGATTTGGTTTTTAATTAGGTGTTATTTAAGTTATTCGAATATGATACCTTTAGTTTTAAATCCAATAATATTACTATTGGACCAAACATCTTTTCCAAGAAATTAATAGTAATTAAAATATTTTTCGTAAGTACGATTAAGGAAATGAAAAATATTTATATTCACAAATGTCGTATTCCTACCGCAGATAAATATTATCAAAGTTGAAGTGGTAAGGGTGTTGCACTCACTTGTTCATTGCTAACGATTATAAATGTTAAAAACCATAATCATCTCAATAACTCAAGTTATTAACCAACCTCTTTCTTACGGATGGTGAATAAGGAAAATTGGTTTTTTTCTCTGAATGGTGAACCTTGTTATCTCTTCGCCGTCAGCTTCTTTACCTCCTCCGGCAAGCAAACCTCCCGATCCACGCCTCAACAAACTCA
This sequence comes from Linum tenue, assembly GCA_946122785.1. Taxonomy (NCBI): domain Eukaryota; kingdom Viridiplantae; phylum Streptophyta; class Magnoliopsida; order Malpighiales; family Linaceae; genus Linum; species Linum tenue. The sequence goes on along the minus strand of CAMGYJ010000004.1, from coordinate 49,397,268 downwards.
GCAGGATACCCCTCCAATTGGTCCTGATGGAAATGCCGCTCTGGTGTCTTACAAGAATGTGCTCACAGGTCAGGCCTCGGAAAGAGTAACCAAAGCTAGCCAATGGCCTTCGTGAGTGAACACGATATGGTGGCCGACACTCTCAATGGCGATCCTGCACTTAACTTCTCGGAAAAATTCAAGGAATGAATCTGTGATCCATGGAAGAAGACCCTGATTGTTCGTCTTCTAGGCCGGTCAGTCTCTTATTCATATTTATGCTCTCAACTCAGATGGATGTGGCGGCCCTCAGGGTCACTGGACATCATTGATTTGAACAACGAGACTTTCTTGGTGACATTTAACAACGATCATGATTATCTCAAAGCGCTTACAGGTGGTCCATGGGTGATCTTAGACCACTATCTTCTTGTTCATCAATGGACCAAGCTTCCGATCTACGGACAAACCTCACCGATCGGTCGTTGCTTGCGTCCAATTTCTTGAGCTGCCAGTGCATTTCTACCACAAAGAAGTTTTATTTGCAATTGGAAACTTAATTGGTCGCACAGTGAAGTTGGATTACCACACGGAAACGCTTCAACTAGGGAAATTTGCCAGGATTGATATTAAGTTAGATCCGACAAAACCTCTTCCGACAAAGGTTTACCTTGACGGCATTCGACAGCAGGTTCTATACGAAAATCTCCCTCAGATTTGCTATGAGTGTGGCAGAATTGGACACCTCAAAGAACATTGCCCGAATCGGTCACCATCCCAGGAGCTAGCTCTGGTTTTAGTTCCCGACAACGCATCGCCGAGCTTGCCAGCGAATCAATCATCGGAAACCCCTCCGGCTACGGTCCGTGGATGCAAGTCACTCGAAAGTCATGGAAGCCGAATAAACCCAAATCGGGTAACTACTCGAACTTTCCTCATCATTTGGTACTGATTCAGGTAAAGCTGTACCAAAATCAGGGGGGAAAGGGAAAGGAGAATCACACAAAGGAGTGATCCGCGCAGACAAAAAAGGAAAGAAAGAAATAAATGAAGAGAAAAAAAAGGAATACATGGTGCTCAGAAAGGGAAAGCAGAGGATATGGAATCAGAGACTAATAACGGGAAGAAGAAAGCTAACGGCTCTCAGGAATGGCGGGAGAAAGATTCAAAAGGCAACTCCACTAGTGAAACTCAGCCAACAAAAGCCCAAGGAATTCTTGTGGGCCAGGCCTCTTCGTCCAACACGACTTCATCCAAAGACGTGATTCTGGGCCCAAACAACACGACGATCCGCATTCTATCCGTTCCCCCACTGGTGGTTGACCAGAAAGAAAATTTTGAACCCAATTCAAAAAGTACAGCAGCCGCCAACGGTCACAAAAGAAAACAGAGGAGAGCTCTCTTAAACATAACCAAGGCAAGGGGATCAATCTCAAGGGCATCAAGAAACCTCTTCAAATCAATTCTGCCACAAAGAAGGCCCGGCCCAAGAAAACGACGAACAATAACTTCCCCATAACCCTGAAAGCCATCGAGGAGTTCTATGCTCACACTCAATTGAAGGCCCAGGAGTTCCAAAATATTCTCTCGGGGAAACCTACTAATGTGGACATGGTGGAGATGCATGCCGCGACCACCGCTAAGAATCAATTGGAAAATGGAGACAACCAGAGAGACCAAACAGCTGTCTCCGAGGCTCACGTTTAATTTTTTGGATATTTTCTTGTCACTACTCCTTTGTTAGTTCCTTTCACTTTTTTACCTTATGTCTATACAACCAAATTTAAAGTGCTAGCGTGGAATGTTTGTGGTGCAGGTAGCAAAGACGTCAGACGAGCTATCAAGTTGCTTGTCGAGTCTTACACGCCGAATTTTCTCATTCTGTTCGAACCCCAGATTAGCGATGATCGTGCTAACAAAGTTTGTGGCAATCTGGGTTTTGATGAAGTGGTGAGATTTGATGCTGAGAGAAGAATTGGTGGTATTTGGCTAGCCTGGAAAGCTGGGGATTTCAATGTACATCTTATAGATGCCAGCAAACAACACATCACCATTAGAGCTTCCAAAGATGTCAGGGAGAGTGGCTGCTCACTGGGGTTTATGGGATCCCTCAGTACAAGTTCCATCAACAGCTGTGGGATCATCTTATTCATACCAACAACAATAACCATTTGCCTTGGCTCGTAACTGGTGACTTCAATGCCTATCGATTCCCCTCGGAGAAAACAAGATCAATCTCTCCCGCATCCCTTAGACGCTGTCATAATTTTGCCAATTGGATTGATGTTGCTAACTTGATTGATTTGGGTTTCTCTGGAGCTCGTTTCACCTGGTTTCGAGGAAACTTAGGAACTGGCCATAAAGCTAGCAGAATTGATCATCCTTTTGCAATTCTGTTTGGAATTCCTCCTTCCCTGACACCGTGGTCCAACATCTCCCCAAGTTGCATTCAGATCATCTACCTATTCTAACCAACAGTGTTGGGATGGCTCCTATTGCAAGTGGTGAAAGACCTTTTCGTTTCGAGGCAGCCTGGTTACTTCATGAGGATTTTCATAGTTTCTTTGAAGGCTCCTAGAATAAAGATGTTAACCTTCATCAAGCTCTCCATGAAATCTCCATCAAACTCCAAAGATGGAACAAGGAGACTTTCAGGATCATTCAGCACAGGAAGAAGAGGCTTTTGGCTAGATTGAAAGGAATACAAATCAATATAGCCAACAACTTCAATCCTGGTCTCCTCAAGCTGCAAGCAAAAATTGAAACTGAGTTCGATAATCTTCTTGTGCAAGAAGAGATCATCCGGTTCCAGAGGGCTAAAGAAAATTGGGCGACCCTCGGAGATCATAATTTTGCCTATTTTCACCATCAAGCTACTAAAAAGAGAAGGAAAAGCAAAATTCTGGCTCTCAAAGATGAGGCTGGGAACTGGGTGGAGAATCTGGTGGAGCTAGAACAGCTTGTTGTTTCCTTCTACTCCTAGCTTTTTAAGCAGGACTCCTCTCCTTACCTGGACCTCATGCCCAAAAACGTTTTCCCCAGAATTGACCAGGGAGAACTTCTTCATCCTTTCTCTATCTTAGATATTCATAAAGCAATCTTGGGAATGAAACCTTTCTCTGCCCCTGCCCGGATGTTTTCAAGCTGTCTTTTATAAAAAACTGTGGTCTTTGGTAGAGTAAACTACTGCTAACTAGGGGTGGGCAACGGGACGGGCTGGGTACCCGTCCAGTTTGATACGGGTACCCAAACCCATTTGGAGAGAAAACTCCATCCCATTCCCAAACCCGTACGGATTAACGGCCTAACGGGTACCCATTACCCGTACGGGACGGATAACGGGTACCCGCGGGTAACCCGTAAATACCTAAAATAACAAAAATTGAAGTGATCCACCTTAAAATAGCCGCTCATTATCTGCAAAAGAATTTTTATTCTTTACTATTTCTCTATTCCTACTTATTCTCCCCATGTACTCTACTCACTTCAATTCTGTTCGTACTTCAGAAGAACGTGTATGCCTCTGTTACCTACAAACCATCATTGTACCAATACATTAGGATAAAGAGATCAATACATATATGTTGAGTTTCTTCCGCATTATTTCACTTGCAATATCTCTTTCACCCCCACATTCGCCACCCATTACCAACTTCTTCAACCCAGTAAATAACACTACCAGACGTAAAATAAACAATTGCGATTGAGACAGAAGTAATGGAAACTTTTGCCTTCCCACATCATCATCTAAACCACCAACATAAAAAGTATGATCATGATAATGTTGTAAATGAAAATTAGAACAGAGAACTAATGGTTTAGGGAATGTAGTTATGGGCGGGTAGTACGGGTACCCGTAATACCCAAACGGGTATTAACGGGTAACCGCGGGTACCCATTGTAGAACTGGTTGATCCCAAATCCCCCCAAAAAAAAATTACGGGTATTTGGGTACTCGTAACCCTCAAAAAACGGACAGGTATGGGTATACCCAAATACCCGTTTCCGTTGCCCACCCCTATTGCTAACTTAGCTATTTGTTTCTTTGAAACAGGTCATCTTCCTACTGATATGATGGATTTCACCATTGTTCTTATTCCCAAAGTTACCCACCCTGATTCCCCTACTCAGCTTTGACCTATTTGCCTCAACAATGTGAGCCTCAAAGCCATCACTAAGGCCATTCCCAACAGATTGAAACCGTTGATGAGCAAATTGGTAGCTCCTACCCAAAGTGGTTTTATTCCCAAGAGACAAACGAATGACAACATCATCATCCTGCAAGAGGTGCTACATTCTCTTCGATCTAGAAAAGGAAAAAAAGGAGGAATGGTGATCAAAATAGACCTTGAGAAGGCTTACGTTAATGTAGTCAAAATCGCGTTTTAAAACTTAAAAATTTTCGATTTTGCGTTTCTAGTTCACTAAAACGCTTCTACACAAAATCTCAGTTTTATAACTTATGTAGTTAAAAACTCCGCTTTAATACTTAAAAACTTACGATTTTACGCTTCTAGATCACCATAACGTTTCTACGTAGAAACTCGCTTTTGACTACATTGCTTACAACAGGTTAAGATGGGAGTTCATTAGGGACACTTTGATTGAAATTGGTCTCCCAAGTACCTAGATAAGAGGATCATGAAAACTGTAGAGGAAAACAGAATGAAGATCAGTTGGAATGGCACCTTGACTGATTGAATTCATCCTTCTCGGGGGGGGGGGGGGGGGAGAGACCGTCTTTCTCCCTACCTCTTCGTCCTCTGTATGGAAAGACTCTCCCATAAGATCAATTTAGCTGTGGAAAACAAACAACGGAAACCCTTATCTCTTACCTCCCATGGCTTTAAATTGTCTCACCTATTTTTCGCAGATGACTTGATCTTGTTTGCAGAGACAGGTTCTAATCAAGTAGAGACTATCAAGAGCTGCCTAGATGATTTTTTGAGAGATCGGGACAAAAGGTCAACCTGAGAAAATCAATGATGTATGTCTCTCCAAACTTCAATCGACAGAAAGCGCAACACCTCTGTGACCAAGCCAATATCCCTCTCACCAGCGATTTGGGGCGATATCTAGGGCTCAATGCCATTCATGGAAGAGTCTCCAAAACTAGATACAAAGATTTAGTGTTGTGCATTCAGAAGAAACTTGCTTCCTGGAAGACGAATTACCTGTCTCTGGCTTCTCTCATGACTCTGGTGAGATCAGTCTCTTTCTCCATGGCTGTTTACCCAATGTTTTCAGAGTCACTTCCAGCCTCTGTTTGCAATTCTGTGGACAGGGCTAACAGAAAGTTCATTTGGGGGGAAGAAGAAGGGAAAAGGAAATTTCACCCGATTGCGTGGAACTGGGAACAATTAACCTTACCAAGAGATCAAGGTGGTGCTAGGATTCTCCCTACAAGTTGGCAAACTAGGCAATGTTGGCGAAGGTAGCTGGAAGTTAGCGACGAGGGAAGAAACTCTCTAGACAAGACTTTTTCTTGACAAATATGCTGGGAACAGAGAAGGCATCAACATTCTGCAAAAGAAACAGGGAAGTTCTCTTGCTTGGAGGAGCTTTGTCTCTATGACCAATGTGCTTAAGAAGGATTTTGCTATGAACATTAAAAATGGTAGGGGAACTAATTTTTGGTGTGATCCCTGGATTTCGCAGGTTCCTCTAAAAGATCTCGCCACTGCAGAACTTTCAGAGGAGAACAAAAAGGAAAGCGTGGCTGAGTTTTGGGACCCCGATCGAGGATGGAAGCTTGAAGAGTTCCAACAACTTCTCCCTATGCAAACGGTGAACAAAATTAGAGCAGCCATGGTCGACCCCCTTTCCATGGAGGACGATCAAGATTTATGGAGCCTAACTGCTAATGGATGCTTCTCTGCTAAGTCAGCCTTCAAAGCAGCTCAACTCCAAAATGAACAGCTACCCAATTCCATCAGGAAACGAATCTGGAAACTTCAAATTCCGGAACGAGTCAGGGTCTTCATTTGGATGGTTGTTCAGGGAAAATTAACGACAAACAGCATCAGAAAATTCAGGCACTTGACTAAGATGATTCGTGCCCTGATTGCAGCGACATAATTGAGACCAACCTTCACTGTTTAAGAGATTGTAGAAGGTCCAAATCAGTATGGGACATAATTCTAGACCAAGACAGGAACAAAGCTTTTTCAGTGGTAGCCTTGATGACTGGATGGGTTTCAATCTTCGTGACGACTCAACTGGAAATTGGCCTGGTCAGTGGAGCAGTTTCTTCAGCTTAATCTTGTGGTACCTTTGGAAATGCCGAAATGAGGGGATTTTCAAAGGAGTGAAACTGACTGCCTCCTCTCTTCAACACTACGTAGTAGCCAAAGCTACATAATGGGTGAAAGCTTGGAAACCGATTCAGCAAGCTGCTATAATAAATGAGACGCAAAGGAGAACAGAAGAGTTAATTGGATAGATCAAACCCCTACAGGATGGCACAAGCTTAACACAGTTGGAGCTGCTCAGAGCAATCCTAGCATGGTGACAGCAGGGGGAGTTCTACGAGATAATGTGGGGATTGGATTGGTGGTTTATGCAGCAAAATGGGTCTGGTACCGCGTTGCTTGCGGAGCTCTGGGGCATCCTACAAGGCCTAGAATTAGCTTGGAAGAAGGGCTCAAGATTCCTCATTCTAGAAACGGACTCGAAATTGGCTTTACAAATCATTGAGAAGAGAAACGACAGAGTGCATCTTATGCCACGATCCTTGGATCAATCAGACGAGCGGCTAGAGAATGGGTTGTGAGATTGGTTCATACTTATCGCGAAAGGAATAGAATCACGGAATGGCTCTCGAAGCACAGTCTCGTCTATCCCTTCGATACGTATGAATTAATTGACCCCATTAGAACTCAACAGAATCTGCCAGGAGGACATAATTGGAGTTAGCTTTCCTAGGCAAGTGATCCGAACTAGTGATGATTAGATTGGGATTCTCTGTTTCTTCTATGATCCCCTGTTCCATTCTGGTTTGTTGCCTGTCTCTGCTCCTAGCCATTAGGAGTATGTAAGGTTGGCGGTTTGCCTCCATTCAATAAAAAAAAAACCAACCTCTTTCTTATACTTTTTCACTCCTGCCATTTTGTGGATCATGTCTTGCGATCCGTGTTTGGCATTTCTAATGAATCATCTCTTGTAAAGCTTTTATTGTGAGTTTGAATAAAATCTTTCGTCTTTAAAAAAAAAACTCATGTTTGTTAATAGAGGTTCATGTATGATTTTATATCATTCTCTTACATGCCCTTTCTAAAATGAAGTTCAATTTATGGGTTTAACTTTCATAATCCACCATATCTCGGGCTTATATCAAATGTTAGTATTAGATGTCGCTGAGATTCGAGTATGAGATATCTTGGTCAAAAAGCTCAATGTACCATGTTATAACACCGTATTGATCTTATAGTAACTTGCACAAATTACTAAGATGTCTATATATGAACATTGTATCCTTCCCTTATATGTCAATGACCTGTTAGTCCCATAATTCAAATGGTTGTGAGTTCTACCGTTTGTAGCTGTCAAATTGAGATTTTACGTAAAATAAAACATGGGTGTAAAATCATAATCGTAAAATTGAATCGTAAAATTATAGGATTTTAATGTCTATATAAAACAATGTCGGAATAATATTAATAAGAAAAATCATGAATAACAAAAAAAAAAACATAACACTTACAATTATAATTTCTCAAGGTTAATGTTCCAATTTATCAAGGTTAAGGTTGGGAAGCGGTGAATGGATAATGAATATGTTGATGTGAATTGATGATGACCGATGTTGGTTACTCTGAGAGAACTAGATGATGTTGGTGGAGGAGAAGGAAAAGAGGCATCATTTGCGAATTCCCTGGAAGATAACTAAAATTAACCCAAAGATTTGAATTGTAAATCGTAAGATTTTAAGGATTTAAATCGTGAATAGTGTATGATTTTGAGGTTTATAATTTTGTAGTGAAATCAAGATCGAAATAAGTAAATGAAATCGTAATTTCATAAGATTTTAAAATTTAAATCGAGATTTTGGTTGCTTTGCTACCGTTGTAAAAATCTATACATATTGACATATGGCAAGTCGAGGGAATCATATTGCTAAGCAACAGGCGCATTACAGATATCATGCTATCTCTATCCTTGTAGCCAAAGATTTCCCAGTCATGGGTAAAGTTCCCAGTTGGCTTTACGGCTCCATCCTTCTTGAGCAACGCGTTATTTTTGGATGTATTTTATTGTATCTGCGATCGGGAAGAGCTTAGCAGCTAGCTATAGCTAGGGATCGTGTCAAAGCTAGCTAAGGGAACATCAAAGCTTGAGGTGTAAATCTGGTCCCTGTCCATTAGCCGATGGAAGGAGGAAAAGGAGAGCCGGCCGGCCGCCGCTTGCCACGGCGGCACGTCATAGATGTTAGAGGGCGAACAACCGACAGACAGCCCTCCTAGATATTAAATTTAATTACTTATTCTAACCACCATTCTGCAGAGTTTACAATACAAAAATTAAGAAATAATTTAAAATTTTAATAATAATAATAATAATAATATAAAATAATAATGATGAATAATAATATAATAATAAAATAAAAAAATAATAATAATATAACCTTAGGATCCAGCTATGGGGTATCAATTAGAATCCTTATAGATATCATATAATCCTTTTTTTACAAGTATATCATATCTCATCCAATGCGTTTGTTAATTACTCTTAAATTAATTTTGCGAATAATCTTAGAAGAATTCAAGATATTAATAAAAATCACCAATGTCAACGAACTCACTTACGTTGTCCAACCTAGTCAAATTCGAGCATTGTATAGTATTAATACATATTTTTTTGCCGCCATGCATTATCCTTTGTTCTTTCATATGACCTCGGGGTCGAACTCAGATCCTTACACGTCCAAGATTTTTAAGCATAGAAATCATTCCCGACTTAATCTCATAATTGTTGTTGAGGATAGTTGGGCAGAACAATTATGATATGGATTGGAAGTCTATCCGAGGCAAGTGTTTGAATCTATTATGACATATTTGTACGTGTGTATCAACGAAAAACTCCGCGAAAGAACGAAATGTAAGCGATAGACGCGCCAACTTTGCCTATTTTACATTATTCCAATTAAATCTATTCGAAAAATTCGATTTGGAATTAACCAAATAAAAAGTAAGTGGACAATTATCTGGTCGCAGAAACTCCTACTTCTCGATTTTCGCCTAAACATCATGTTTGTTACTAAGAAAACTAATTAACTTCACGTTGAACAATAATTTTTTTTTAATTTTATTAGTATTCACTATAATTAGTTCAACATTTCAATTTGGGTCATTGGGCGTTAACTTCCGCCAAATTTTGATAAAGTTGTCAGGCTTATTATGACGTGGCTGACGAAAATGCGAAGTCATCCAAATTTAACCAGAGAAAAATAAAACCCGACTCGTCATGTCATGATAATACCCATCACGTCATATAATTCAATCCAACCCGTGAATATACCCATTCTATAAATACAATTCTCCACCGCGAAAAAAAGCTCGCAACTGTGCCACCGAACATCATCTCTAAATCCGCCAGTTGGTTCCAATAATTCGAATTGTTAAGAGGGGTTTTTACATAAATTTTAACCACTTCTTTACATCACTAATGTGTGGTACCACATCAACCCAAGTTATACATAGACAAATCAGTTTTTTTTTTTTGGAAAGTTTATGTAGTATTCATTGCTCTTAATTAGGAACCCATATCGGGGGCCAAGGCCAGGAATAACAAGACTGTGCCAGCCTGAAGCTAGCTGGTGTGATTGCAACAGATAAGAAAAATGCTGTCCCAAAAGGGGCGAGGGAGGCTCAACAGAAAGGAAAAAGAAGGTGATAATTATATGCCAATTGGCTTCGATCGATATGTATATATTGGGCCAGAAAGGAAAACTGATCAATCAGCGCATGCATGCAAATTCGATGCTGCGGCCCACACCATTATCTATCTGGCATTCGATGCAAATGAGTAGTATATTATTTCTCTCTAGATATAGTTAGTGCAGGCGGTGCCCAAGATTAAATCTGAAGCAAGATCTCTGTTAATCATTAACCCAAATCTTCCTAGCTAACAAAATGGTAATGACTCAATGGCTAATCGTCCAAGTTCTGGTACAAAATGAAAAATTAGGATTAAGCAATAGATATAAGTTTTGGTGGGGGACAGTAAGGAAGTTGTTAAGTATGTGATCAGTTGATTTGAGACATGGTATCAAAGCTGTTTGTTTTTTAGATCATGTGTTAAAGTCCTCACGATCTGAATATTAATCATTATTCTAAAAACACATGGTAAGTGGAGGCTTGTGCAAATGTCAAGCCTAAATCGGCTTTCGTTTGAGGGGCGTGTATGAAAGTGATTAAGTACCATAAGTCCATAATTGACCTCTCCGAGCAACTTAAACTATTGAGAATAGTTGGTTTGCGCCAGAGACCACCTAGATGGATATTTTCGTGGTTCAACCATTTCGACAATCATCTTGGTGATATTACTTTTTAAAGGTGAAAATTCTTTGCGTCTGATTTACAGGTGTTTAGTTAAAAAGAACAATTGTGAGTGTAGATTTCCTTATACATGACTATAAGTAATTTTCAAAGGAAACTAGGAAAGAGAAATCTTTTTATTTTTATTTCTTGATCAAAAGAGAGAGACTTATTGAATACAACCTTTAACTCAATGTAAGGGCACAAAGAAAAACAATTGAAGGTGGGCATCATCTTAGGAGTCAGCTTAAAACTTCCCAACAGAGAATTTTATTGGGGAAAAGCAAACAAAAAGGAAAAGAAAAGGAAATGTGGGGAAACAGAATTTGTTTTTGTTCCCCTCTTTGAGGATAAGTAGATGATGACCACTTTCATGGGCCAATATCATCAGCATATGTAAGTATATGTAACCAACTTATAAGTAACCTGTCTCCCTCCCATGATCAAAGTGTATAACACAAACAAAAAGCAAACCAGTAAAGAGAAAACAACAAAAAGCATCACAAATATCCTCGTATTTTGGTAATTAATTAGACTGTGATTACAAAGAAAGAGATTTTGCAGCACACAACGAACTCGATACATATGACATCCTTCTAATATTTAGGTTTATCTCAAAATATCTCATATAATAAATGATGATCTAACCCCTCATAATACGGTGCAAGTAAATTGTCTTAACAATCTTGAGAAACAGGTTATTGCATGCTGAGAAATTGTTCTGTTAACAACAATGTAGTAAAAAATGTAGCTTGGCGAGCGAACTTGCAATCAAGTCATCTGTCACTGATGCCACCATAATAATTGTAAAGATATTTACCATTTTTTTTAAGTAAATGATTTTTGGTTCATTATTCAATGTCACTATTACGAAGAGGAGAAAAAACTATTATGCATAAGAGGTGCCAAATATGGAACTCGTGTACCACAACTCATGTCACAATAATTGGATCGATACCTTAACTTCGACACAAAAGATCCCTCATTATAAAAAAGAAAAAGATTTGAATCGGGTTCGAATTTTCATTACGTAATTTCTATCTATATAAACTTTGTTATCTTTGTAAAACAAAAAATAAATATATCAAAGAAGAAACCAAAAAAAAATTATTTGTAGATGGACTAAACAATTGAATATTGCCTATCCAACTGGTCACCACTCCCCCAAAAGAATGTGAACAATCCTCCTTGATTTCAGCGTTATTATTATCCTTATTAGTACCCAAATCCTTGTTCTTAATCATATCATCCTCCTCCTGATCCTCCACGTCATCATGATGACGAGCCAAATCCCCTGTCAGCTTTTGCGCCCTCCGTGCCTCCCCTTCCCAATCGGTCCGACCCAAGACCACCAGCATGGTCAGTGCGCACGACCCTTGGGCCGCCAGCAACCCGAGCCACAGCCCTTGGAAGTCGAACCCGGCCCAAAACGCCAACCAAACCGCGACCGGCGTCCCGACCAGGTAAAAACACCCCAAATTGATATTCGCCCCAATCCTCGGCCTCGCCGTCCCTCTCAGAACCCCGCACCCGGTCGTCTGCGGGCAGTTCCCCAGCTCGCACAGCCCAATGATCGGCAGAACCATCGCCGTCAGCGCCACAATCTCTTCGTCGTCGGTGAACATCGTCGCCCAGATTTTCCTCACGGTAATCGCGAAGCTCAGCGCCGAAAACCCGAGGAAGAAGCTCGACAGAGCCCCACGACGGCGGCCGTCTTCGCTTCCCCGGCCGATTCGCGCCCAATTCGTTCCCGACCCTCGTCGAGACGCTGAAGCTCAGGGAAGAAGGGAAGATGTAGATTAGCGAGGTGGTCTGGATCAGAATCCCCATGGAGGCGATGGTCGCTCTAGGGTTTATCAGCAGACCGCAGAGGAGGATCATGATCTCGTACCACCACCACTCGAGGCAGACGGAGACGCAGCTGGGGATCGCCAAATCGAGGAGCGACTTCCACTCTCTGAAGCTTTCGAGGGAGAATCCGCCCCAGGTCTTCTTGTGGACTCCGGAGAAGATGATGTAGAGGATCAGGGAAGCGACGAGGTTGAAATTGGTCCAAACCCCACTCAACGCGACGCCCTTGATCCCCAAATTGAGGTGGGTAACGAGGTAATAGTTGATTGGTATGTGCAGGAGAATGGAAATGGTGGCGCAGAATGTTAGAGGTAAGGTGATGGATTGGCTCTGAGGTAGATTCTCAGTGGGTGGAGGAAAGATTGGGCTAAAAGGTCAGGAACAGAGTAAATTAGGTACAATTGCGCTTTCGAGGCGATTTCCAAATCCTGCCCGCAGAATAACAGGATTGATTTCATGTTCAGCCACAGGAAAGTGATGGGCAAGGAAGTTAGGAGCAGGAGCAGGACCGCTCGTTGCAGAGTGAGGCCGAGGAGATGGTGCTTCTGTGCACCAAAGGCTTGGCCACAGATAGGCTCCATCCCCATAGCTAAGCCAGACAGGATCGAGTAGCCGGTAATGTTGGCGAAACCTAGAGCGAGCGATCCCCCAGCTAAGGAGAGCTCTCCTAGTCGGCCCAGGAAGAGCATGGAGATCATGGACCGGGAGTAGAGCAGTAGCCCGGTAAGGATCATGGGGAAGGCTATTCTGGCTATGGAGATTGCCTCTGCCACAATGGGTGCTCTTGTTGCTGATTTAGTGGTAGTTGCATCAGTATCTGATGTTGTTGGGGTTTTGGAGATCAATGGTGTGGACATGTTGTTGGGTTGTTGTTGCTGTTGGTGTTTGATGGTGACAAGGTAAGATTGTGGGCAGCAGCATTGGGCTTGGTGGTCATCTCCCTGGCTGAGGGGAAGGGAGACTTGCTGCTGGCACATTATGATGGGCCTGTTTGGTCTCTGGAAAAAGGGGAAGAGTGGGAAGGAGGGAAAGAATGGAACTTTGGGAGCAGAAATGGAGAAGGTGAGGAGGGGAGGTTTTAGAGGAAGGGGGAGGGAGGGAGGGTTTTATAGCAGAAGTGGGGAGACTCTAGTCTCGAAGCCACTAAGCCTGAAAAGGTGACAGCTTTGAATTTCTCTCCACACGCACAGTCCCTCCCTCTTCTTTGTGGATGGACTGTAGTGGCCGGCCTGCTGCTCCTCTAAGGTCCAATTGCAATAAAGGGGCAAAAAGGGGAGGCAAAGTGAGTAGGAAAGGCCCCCAAAAAAGGAAAGAAAATATGAAGGATGGAGAGGAGGATGAGGAGAAGAAAGAAGAATGGAATTGGATGCCCTGGAACTGAGAGGCATGGAAGCTTTGAGATATCCTGATATGGAAATTTGAAGAATTGATTAACGAGGTAATTAATTTTATCTGGGTTTTAATTATGTGTATTGCGAAACTGAAGCAAAAACTCTTTTTGATTTTCCGGTAAAGTTCCTGGGGGAAATAAAATTAAAAACCTGAAGCCGGTTGACGATAGAGATGGTATAATTAATATTAATTTACATGTGTTGGTATAATTAATTGGTTGATTAAGGTTGTCAAATGAGGGGGGTGGTTTCGAATTTTTGATGTCTCAAAAGTAAGGACAAAATCCCGTCTTGGACAGTACCCATATTGCCAAGAGCGGGATTAAGGGGCCAATTAAAGCTGTGGACGAAACCACCGAAAAATTGTGCTTGCAAAAGTTTTATCGGTTTCGCAATTAGTTGTTATTTACAATGAACAATGTTACATACCGGTTTGACTATATTTTTTTTTATTGGATTCTAAATCGGTAGGTGGTATTTAGTTATATGGAACGGTTGAATCATAGTTAAACCACAGTTTCAAAATAAAATATCTTATCGGTAACTTTTCCAGTAGAACTTCCGCAAAAGTTTTGCAATCATTGCTTATTTATAGCAGGTGATGGGCTGGTTGCAACGAGTGGCATAGCTAGCATTTTATGTAAATTGTAGGGGTGACTATACTGTCCAGTTAAATTGACCCGAATTGATCCGGTCCCAGTCCGGTCTTTTCGAGAATATAAAGACTAAAGATTGGATTGGATACAGTCCGGTCTTGAATCGGTTCGGTCCTAATTTGGTCTTGATTTTAGATTGAGCAAGTGGGGATTTGATGAGGCCCGAAAGGGTGAGAAGGTTAAATTTTGGGTGTTGGACTCTCTTATCCGGTATTTCTCCGATTTTTCGAACTTTTTTGAAGTGTCAACTAACGGTCAAACGAACGGAAAGTTGACGATTTGGATATTAGATTGTTTTCGAAAAGGTTTGGCTATTATATTGTTTAAAATGAAAGGTTTGGATATTAAATTGTATTTACCCTTAAAACAAAATACTGTAAGATAATTTTTTTTATAAACTTTATAGTGTTCAATAACATATTTTTGTAAGACACATTCATATGATATCAATCTTGTTATATTCTATAAAATACTCATCTATGATTTTATTAGTTCATCAAAGTGAAATGTGTTTTTACATAGTTGATTGCAAATGTCCATTCAAAACTTGTAGAGCATACTAGTAGCAACAACGGTACCTGCTTCTGTTGATGACCATGGTTTTGAAAAGTTAAGGAATTCTATTTGATTCTAGAAAAACTTGTAGTATTTCTCCAAATCATATATATAATAATATAGTTGAGGTTGAAAATCTAAAATATGTTATCTAATAACTCATTATTAGGTTAAATGGAAGATAGCAATTTTCAACATGAAGAGGATCATTTGGTGGAAGAAGTTAACATTAGGGTATCTTGTGTTGAAGTCCTCTTTTAATCGTGGTTCAATCGTTATATACCACTAAAAATTACTTGTCAATTTAGACTTTGATAACAAGTTTTTCCGATTGGATTGTCGGTACGGTCTCATCAACACCGCTTTAAAATCATTATGTACTGCAAGTCATATTAAATTCCATCTGGTTTTAGTTGGAAATATTGTAGAGTTCGAATGATGAAAAACATCCATATCATGAACTAATCACAAATAGCACAAGAAACATAACAAATTAAAAACTTTTATGGTGAATTAGGTTTAGAGGCGGGATACATGTATTGACACAATTGGAAAAGTGAAATCAATGAAAATAGAGTTGCTTTCCTTTGAAATTCTGAACTCTAAAGTATAGAAATTGGTAAGAGGCGAGTAAGAGTATGTGGATGAGGATGAGACAAGGGCAACTAAACTCATCCCCAATATATTCTTTCTCACTATTTGCCCCATCTATAGTATTGCGCGAATTTCCCTTGTTCATCGGATTAGAGGAATCAGGTCTTTATAGTTAGTATGGTAGAATTGTCATTCCTAACATGGAGTGGTCATGACTCAAACTCATCACCATTGAATTGCAATACTAATTGATATTGTTCAACTATAACTTCGTGCTAATACATGTAATTTTTTTTTCTATTTTCTAACCGTCCACACACATTATTATTATTATGCAAACCCTTTTGTTTCAATTATCTTAGACGATCTAAATATCTTCAATAGAACATTAACATCATTATTATTTTATCTCGGAGGCTTATATTTTATAGGGAAAACTTTGAAAGAGAAAATTTTATTTTGGAGTATTAAGCAATTTCAAGCAATGATCCACTACTTTCAATAGTGGCTGGCCGGTGAAATGTGGCCATGAGTGGATAGCAAAACGGCAAAAGTAAACAATTTTCAGTTACAATTCTCAATCTCTAGCTACTTGCAACGTAGTGCTCTGCATATTTGGGTTTTGGGATTTGAGTTTGACTGTATTTTTTCTGCATTTGACCTCGACGGATTGAGTTTGACTGGTATTAAACAAGTGATCAGCAGACCCTATCGAATTTTGGGTACTATCTTCTTGGTTCTTAGTACTAGGAGGAAAATATTCCGTTTTTTGTTGATTGTAAGTAAATATTAACTCCACTCAATAATATTAATTAACTTCTTTCTTCATGGGATAGTTCAAAGTAGGCTTTTTCATTCCCAGTACTTCAAAAGTAAGTAGCTACAACTCCTTTCAAAAAATTTGGTTAATATGTCAGGATCACATTATCATCCCCTTCTTTGGGATATCGTAGCGGGTACCTCAATATTCATGTCTCATCCGACACTTATGTTGGTTGGGACGAGTAATATACATGCAGGTACGGACGCGGCAGGTTGACCCACTCTTACATGTTATTTGGAAGAAAAAAAACTACACACAAATTTACCCTTTTCAATAAAACGAAGAGAAAACACTTTATGAATGAAAAATATCGATAATGGAATGTGTAATTAAGTTTAACTAGTTGAATGATGAATTCTAACTGGTTGAACAAAAGCCAAAATATGAGAATTATGAATAGAAAGTGTAAGAAATTGAGATAAAATGGCCAAGAACGGGCCAGGGTGGAGCAGACATGTCGAAAGTAGATATTCATGTCCCGCACCACGCTACTTTGGATCAGATAATACTCACCCTAATCGTAGGTCAGGTCGGATATTACCTGTGGGGCGGGTTCAAATTTCTGAACTCGGAGTGTAGGAGATGTTCCACATGTAGACTTTTGCAACCTACTCAAACATATTAAATTAACAAATGAGTGTTTGTAACCGGATAACCACTTCCTCCTCTAGCTGGTGCATAAAGAGTGGATTTGGAAGTATACAATGCCGACCTGACAAAGTGACAATTGTCGTTTGGGTAGGGCACCATCTTTGATTTCGGCATCAGTTGTTATAATAAAAAAACTCCCCACACACAACCGTGCGATCGAATGGCGCCACTCCGATCAGTCCAAACCGGCCGTCGGCGAGAATATATGCACACAGTGGCATAGAATAGATTACCTTGCCCGCCAATTGATTCCCATCTAAATCCGATGAGCTGTGGACCGGCGATTTGCAGCTTCGAACCCTAGCCCAGCACGCGTTGCTCCCACAATTAACCTTCTTACCTAATTCAGAGGCAACATTATTCCTCTTCCTGTTTCCAGAAGCAAAGCTAAGCTCAATTTGTCTTCTCTTTTCCACTACCGTTTTGTCGTCTTTGCTTTGAAACTTTCCTCTCTCAGCCGATTTCTGGTTCGACATTTTCCCATTTCCCCCAATTTAAGTTCACTGTGCACCAACTGTCCACTTCCATACCGCACGCTTGAAAACAACTCATATTATATATAGGTTGATTATTACTATGCATGATATTTTTTTCTTCTTCTTCCAATTGGAAGTTTCTCAAAGAATGAAAATCAAACCCTATCAAATTACATAACGTAGAAAGAGCTTTTTTTTTTTGTCACCAAGTGGGCTAACACTATTGCTATTTCCGATCGACCGACAAAACTTGACAACACCATGAGGGAGACTGAATGAGTTAGGGTGGCTACCAGACTACATCAATATCCGCCATCCATTTTTCTCTCTTCCGTTTTTTTTAATCTTACAGTTAATTTTACTTTAGAGTAATTTTGGAAACAAAAAAAAAAATATCACACCCAATTATTCTATTTATCCTATGCAAACCTTAACTCAATCCCCACCGCAAGCACTTCTCCCACCCTTCCCTACCGCCGTTTCTCCACCCCACTCCACAACCCACATCCGTCGACCACTCCTTCCCTCTCTCCTCCCTTCCGCCACATCCCACCACCACTACTTCTCTCGCTCCTTCCTCCCCCACTCCACCACTGCCTCTTCACCCCTAATTCCCTCCTTCCTTCCCCTGCTCTCTCCACCGCACCAGAGCCCACATCAACCACCACTCCCGCGATAACCTTTGAGCAGATTTCATATAAGAGTTTTATTTATTTTTTTGGTACTTTTTTATTATTTTATTTTTTGAAATGCTATAGTTTTATTTTTATATTGGTATTAATTTATTGGGTGCGCCTATGGTGACATGCATGTCACCGTAACATGCACTTTTCGGTCGACCTATTACTAACCGCAATCGATCGAATACTCTAATGTGGGCAAATATGATGACTTATCACAGTCGGCCTTTAAAATGTAGCGGTCGACTGTTTTGAGTTAAGTTGTGACATTACCGGTCGACCACAATAAAACATGGGTCGCCCTTTTCATTGTAGTCTGAAGCAAACTGGTCGACCGTAAAGGTAATGAGGTCGACCATTTGATTGTGGTCATACACCAAAATGGTCGACCAGACAGAAGAGTAAAGTGCTCTATCCATTTATCCATCCCTTTTCGACGTAAAATGAAGATCGAGTGTTGGTCTCGAGGTCGACCGAATACAGTAAGAGGTTGACCGGATTAAGGAAATTTAGCCTATGACCTTCGACTTTTTTGCATATGTATGTCGATGTGTGTGGTTCGTTTTATCGTTCAAATTGCGTTTGATAGTCATTGGAATCAGTCTTATATCATGATAGCAAAAACCCATAACTTCTTAACATAACAACGTAACACACTAACAAGAAATATAATAAAACACACTTCATAATTTTCCACATAAAACACACTTCATGAAATCGAATACCACATAACAACAAAAAAATACAAGCTAAACTCATGGAGTTCCTACACCTCTCTACTCTCTAAAACAACAAATCCAGTCACTATGCACATGATCAGCCAGATGTGGTTGTAAAACAGTCCAGTCCCACTCACATAAGATTAATATATTATCCTATAAACGAATTCTAATTGCAATAATGACCTAATCGGATCTCTTTTCTCCTTATGCCTATTCGATTTTTTCCCAACAACCCTGAAATTGTCTAGCGACAGCGACAATTCCACTAGTTTTGATTCTACGAATTACAACTGCAAATGTAAAAAGAGCATTTTTCAGCTTTGATTTATATTAAGAACAAGTTTCCATGTCGATTTGGCGACCAATTTGCTAATGCTAATTTAGTGAGATACATTGAAAAGACTTATTTAATAGTGTAGAGGACAAATGTTTTTGCGTTTCTTTCACAATATGTAATCTCTCCGTGGTTGTTAAAAACAATGATTGTATAGTTGGTTATTTTTAATCTATGAATGAATTATGCAGATATAATTATTTTTAATTAAATATTTATATATTTATATTATGAATAGATGACAGGGATGATTTGAAATGCTGACTCCGCCACTGCGTGATCCTGCAAAACCCAACCACCCTCACGTGCCAGGCAAATCCCTACAAGTCGCTACATCCACAACTATCCCTAACATCCAAGGGTAAAGAGATCGAAAGACACTCACCACTTCAACCCAAGTCATCCCACACCAGGCATAGTTTTGCCCTGTTGGTTCCTACACCAACGAAACATAATCTCCCACTTCGCAATCTGCAAAAGAAAAAGGAAAAAACTCATAAATCAAAATCAATACATAAATAGTGAACAAAGTAATAAAAAAATAATAATTACCCTATGGTACGGCATCCGTAGATGTAGAACCAAGCACCACCACCCTTATG
The DNA here is from genome assembly GCA_946122785.1 of Linum tenue. Taxonomy (NCBI): domain Eukaryota; kingdom Viridiplantae; phylum Streptophyta; class Magnoliopsida; order Malpighiales; family Linaceae; genus Linum; species Linum tenue. The sequence continues at coordinate 49,377,419 of CAMGYJ010000004.1, read as the reverse complement.
ACATCCTCCTTTGCCCGCCCACTCCGATCAAACAACTTTTTTTTCTTTTTTTTGGTGTGAGATCTGTAACACGTTAAGCAAATCCCACATCGATAAAAGCACTGAAGAGATCCATGGTTCATAAGTAAGAAATCGACCTTAACTGACAAGATGCGTTTTGGGGTGAAATGGAGGAGTTCTTGTAAGAACTCTGAAGTTAAACGTGCTCAGTGTGGAGTAGTACTACAAGGATGGGTGACTTTATGGGAAGTCACCTCAAATTGCACCCCAAGTCTAAAACCGTGAGGGTCGAGGCCCAAAGCGGACAGTATCTTCGTCGGGAAAAGGTTCGGGATGTTACAAGATCAAACAACTTTCTCAAAAAAAAAAAAAAACCACATTGTCCATCAATCTTGTAATATTTTTTCAATCAATATGATTATCTTTTGTTAAAAAAATAAATCGATCAGTTATTTTCTTTTTTTTATCGTTGAATTCGATCAGTTATTTTCTCTAATCAAAGAACCATTTAACAAATACATCTAAATGAATTACCGGAAAAAAATACTTCTAAATGCAAGTTAGGCAAGTACTATAGCATAAAAGACTAACAACATCCATCTACAAACAATTGTAAAAAAAAAAAAAAAAAATCTATCTATAAACAGATACAACACCAAGAAAAATTAACATATTTCCACCACAAATGATGTTTGAATCAATAGTTTATGCGGACGGTACATCACATCACCAATACTATTGGAGAAGTAGTCTTTAAACTGCATGCGAAGACTGAAAGACTCAACGGGGCGACAAGTAGGCTACTCCAGTCTCCAACCAAATTAATGGATTAACGATCAATTAGCAGTCGAGCTGAACAAATCAAAGTCAGGTTAGCTTGTATTTTGGGCACACAAGAGTTTTACGTAGACTTTAACACTAGCTCCAGTCAGTTAGTCAGTCCCAAACATTTGAAAAAGGGACCGCAGCTAGCCTTTTGTCCTTATATAGGTTCGCAAAACCGCACCCACTAGTTCAGAGAAAGTGGATTGGTCGTCCACGTATAGGTCGGTTTTCCTTTTGGGGGGGGCCAGAGGTCTAGCTAATTAACCAGCCGGAAAAGCCACCGGTTTGGGCTCGTCTTTTTTGACTGGCTCGGTCAACGTGTACACGTGTTGAGAGCACCATGCATTGCATCTATCAAATTTGAGTGAGTCAGCTGATGATCATATTTTGATACTGGGTCCGGTTATCAATAATATCTACCATTTTCGTAGAAAGAGTAGTGACGAAACCAGAATTTCGAGTGAATTAAAATTAACGTCTCGGTGGATTTGAATAAGGATTTTAGATGGGCTGGGTAATCAGACATTCTATCTCTTCTTGATATCTAATTACCACATGATTCGTGTTACGACCTAAAATCAAAATTTGACGATGGGTTACAGCTTACTTTGTACTACACATACATCCACCATTGTGGACAGGGGTGTTACATATGAACCCAACTTGTTCATGGACATTCAACCCGGTCAATGTGCTCGGTTCCCAAGGAATGGTTGGAGATTAATGATTGCTTAAGGTCAACAGTTCAATGACACTATAACAGTGTAGTGACTTGGCGAAGGAAAAGTGTTCGAGTTTCGACGACTTTTCTACAGTCATTATGTTCTAGATCATAATGTAGACATATATAGCTAGTAGTTGAGAGTGTCCTTTCTAGTGTCATTTGTCGTCTTTCTGTGGAAGTGTGCTTCCGGTGGATCCGTAGAATGCATGAACTAACTTATTCGTTGACATGCGACTCCGTCAATATTCGATTTCGGGAAAAGCTATTTCGGAATTAGGGTTGTTAGAGAACGGTTCGATTGGCAAGGGACTTGACGCTAAAAAAATGTTCGAGTTTCAACGACTTCTCTACTACGATCATTACTGTAGTAGCTGAGAATGTGTTACTCTAGTGTAGAGGTGGCAATTGGATCGGATTCGTGGATTCGTGGATTGGATTCGTGGATCCATGGATCAAATGGATTGGATCAATGGATTGGTGGATTCATGGATTGGATCAAATGGATTGGTGGATTGATCCATGAATCCAAATGACATCCAAGGCTTGGACCAAAATGTAATTTTTGAAAAGTTTAGGTACTAAAATGTCATGATGAAAAATTTTAGGTACCAAAATGTAATTTTCCAATGATATTTTTCGTATAAAAATATAAATTTTAGGTACCAAAATGTAAAATATAAAAAATATAGGTACCAAATCGTAATTTGCTATTTGGATCCATGGATTGATCCATGAATCCACCAATCCAATTGGATTTGGATCAAATGGATTGGATTTAAATGGATTGGATTAGGTGGATAATTTGGTGGATGGATTGGATTGGATTCATGGATTTGGATCCTAATTGCCACCTCTACTCTAGTGACATTTGTCTTATTGAGTGGACTGTGGCCTTTCGGTGAATCCGTTGAATGCATGCACGGGCAGCTAGCTGTAGGGATATCATCGTAGGAACATAATCAAAGAAGAAGCCTCTTCCCCAACAGTGAAGGACTGACACGAGACGAAAACGAAACGCCCCAATATTGAATTACGTGACCAATCAGCAGCCACCAAAGAAAAAAAAAGGGTAGAAGCGGGGATTCCTTTTGTTTATTTTTTGGGACCAAAAAGAGGGAACAGTGGCAAAGAAAAAAAAAAGGGGGAATTGAGGCCCAAAGTACAACTGCTGGAATGCCGAAAGTGGATTGTGTCCCGAAATTCTATTCTTTCATTGGAAGGAAAGTAATGCAAAACATTCTCCTCCGTTGAGTGCTCGTTGAGACACACAAGTGTTCGACTAGGAATTCGACGTGTCGATTGCTAGCTAGCAATTGTTTTTGTTGAAGATATGTGATCATATATGTTTGGCCTGTTTTGGAAGAGACAAAGTGAGATCCTTCAAAGTATAACATTTTTATCGGCTAAATTACACGTTTGGTCACTCGAATTACATAAATATTTCACGTTTACCACTCGAATTACTTTTCTTTCTTATTCACCACTAACTTTACGAATCGTTTCACCGTTGGTCACCGACCGTTAGTTTCCGTTAGACACCGTTAACTCCGTCAGTTTTCTAATGATGTGGCAAACAGAAATGCTGACTCGACCGTTAACTTTGTGACATGTAATTTATAAAAAAAAAATTTGACCGCCTGGTCAGCCTCACCCAACCCTATCAACAGTACAATTTCTAAATTCCCTTTCCTCTTCTATCCATCGCCGACCTCTGGAAATGGAGCCATCGCCTTCCACCGCCCCGCCGGCTACAACCACCGACAGGTCTAAGCTGCCTCATGTAGTTACGGAGGCCAGATAATCCCCCGCCCTTGAACCAATTCTCTCTTCTACGCCGGCGGCGACACCCTCATTATCACAGTCCCTACCACCCCCACGCATTGTCGCCATCCTTCGCCTCGGAACACCGTTCGCTCTCAGAAGTCGCGTCTTTCGAATTGGGATATTGGGGATCCGGGTCAGAGAGAAAGGGGGGGGGGGGAGACGATCCGCCGTCGCCACTCGCCACCATCAACCTCTATTGCCCACAACCAAAACCCACCCCCTTCCGCCGCCGCCCTCAATTTCAATCTCAACCACGACGACTCATCCCCCTCCACAGTAGACGACGAATTGGACGCGGAAAAAAGGGGTGATGATGATAGAAAAGGAAGGGATGTTTGAGAAGTCGTCGACTCCATCCGATGTGGGGAAGCTACTCGGGATTTTGCTTGTAGGGATTTGGCCGGATAGCAAGTTGTGGCTGGGGTCGATAGACTGTACCAATGTAGGACTGGGTGATTTAGGGAAGAGGATGGTTTCGGTAAGGGAATTTCGAGAGGAGCTGGAGGTTTGGAGGGTCGACAATGAAGGAGGGATTGAGCCATCGAGTCGATTGCCGGCTAGGGAGACGGAAGCGAGACGGATGCTGCCTAAGCTCGGATGGATGGGGCCTGCGAGGGTAGATAGCTTAAGGCGACAATGGTTGTGGGGGAGATGGCGGGATCCCCAACACCGGTTTCAATTGCGAGATCCACAGCTAGCGAACGCTCCCTGATCCGGCTGAGGCGAGCTTGATGTTGTTTCCCTCGATCAACACGGCGACGGAGTGGCACTTCCTAGACGAAGAACAGAGGAAGGTTGAGAGGAGGTCTCAAGGGTTTGGGGATTTCTTTCAGATGATTCGGACGGCGGCGAGTGGAGGAGAAGAAGGAGAAGTGGAAGGGTAAGGCGAAAGAGGGGACGAGAAGGATTGTGATTTAATTTTCTTTTTCTTTTTAGCTCTTAAGAAAATGAAGAAAAATTAAATATGAAGTTTTGGTCAATTGGATTGGATGTGGCTGACTAGGCGGTCAATTTGTATGACTCAGCCTTTTTGTGAGCCCACTCAATAGTTCTGTATTGCCACGTCATCAAAAAGTTAACGGAGTTAACGGAATCTGACGGAGATTAACGGTCGGTGACTAACGGTGAAACAAATCGTAAAGTTAGTGGCGAATAAGAAAGAAAAGTAATTCGGGTGACAAACGTGAAATATTTATATAATTTGAGTGATCAAACGTGTAATTTAGCCCATTTTTATCAAATATACAAATCTTTGGTTTTTGGCTGTACCAACACACATTACACTCAAGATTTAAGTGTCTCTTCGTCTATCTTTTGATACGCATATGAACTGCCAAATCCACCACCTAACTTTCGATCGATCCTCTCAAAATATTGTATAGATATTTCATTTCTCGCATTATGTTTCTATCTAAATCAATCTCACAAGTTTTTTTCTTTTGAAAAAATTATCTTTCACGGATAAAAATATATTAAAAAAGATAGAATAATCTCACCGGCAATCTCTAACAACGTTTAGTTAATAGACTTGTAGAACATTGGATTAAATATATCTACCTGTTGATGGCGTAGACTCCACAAAACCCCTTCAATGTCTTTCAACTGTTTCATGCTCAAAACTAAGACTCGAAAATGAAGACTCTTACCCTAAGGTCGATCAACTAGACATGATCTAAGGACAAAAAAAGCCGATATTTGGGTATTGTATATAATATATATCAATCCAATTCATTATGGGTCCATTTAATATTTGATTTATTTTAAATTATTCAATTTTATAGTTTGGATCTAAACTGGATTCATAATATTGAGTATTCAAAAGAAAATGGATACACATTCTAATGCAACTTTTTGCCTTATTTTTTTGTTATGAAACAAAGAGAAAGGTGGAAACACCTATATTAAAGTTGTATTTGGGTTGAAAACAGTTAATGAGATTATTGATATAGTTTTTTTTGTGTACGAGCATCTGAATCCAAATAGTATCATTTGGATCTAACCCAAATGAGTTAACGCAAATTGAACTCAATTCAAACCCAAACTATTAAAATTACCTATGGGTTCATTTGGGTCCGACAAAATATCCATATGAATGTGATCATGACAAATATATCAAATTACCCAACTAGACGACCTCTGTTACGTATATTACTAATAGCTTTATTAATTAGGAGTTTTGGCTAGTATAGGAATTTTTAAAGTGATGTTTTAATTATAATAGGATTAGTATTTTGGGAGTAGTGGCCAAGTAAGCCTTGCCGAGTAGGATTAGAACTAGTTTATTAGGGGTTTTTACCCCTATAAATATGTATGTACGACGTTAGTTAGAGGATACTGTCCCGGAGAAAAATAGTTGTTAGCTTCTTTTTCACCTCAATTGATCTCTTCGTTCTAACTATATTTATTTCGATTATCATACGATTCTTACGACGTACGTTGCGTGGAAGTTGTCACAGGAGAAATACATGTAACAACCTCATTGTCATGCCTATCATGATCAACAAAATTATGTTAGTGGCATGCATTTTGCATTTAAACAATTTGAGATGTGTAAATTAAATAAAAACCCCCAAAATTTCAATGAAAAATTGTATTCCTTCTATCTTTTGAATCAACGTTTGAAAAATGTACTTATTAATTAGTCCAATCAAACACACCCTATGGTTTAGATTCCATTCTCATGTCTTTCAACACACAGAATTTCTGAAAATCTAACTTCCTCACAAAATCAACAGGGCACTATGTGTGAAAATGAGAAGCAAAAGGATCTTAAACACTAAAATATAGTTGTCGCCATGGTTGGATGGTGACCTAAGGGAAAAGAGAACACACGAGGACCAATTAAGGGAAAAGGCAGTTGCTGTTGAATAACAGTACAGGACATGAATTTTATATCTATTTTGAAGAGAGTCCAATACTTTACTTCACTGGATCGATCACTACAAGTTCGAAATTCTTTGGGCATGACCGTAGAAGAAGAACACATTTAGAATGTTGAAAACGGTGGCAACTGCAATGATTCGTTCTTCTACCCACTGAACCAGTGAATCTCCAAGCGTGAAGTACCAAATAACTCATGATCATGACAAAAGGATTATATATATATTTTTCCCCTTAACCGACAAATCTAGATTTCTGTTGTCTAAGATTTCTTTTGCCAATGCTTTCTATAAACAATTCCTTCTATTGATGAGGGTCATCCACATCATGCAAGAGAATTGTATGAAAACGCTATCCAGATCTTGAATTGACTGATCTTTCAGACATGATACTATACTCTAACTTTTAAAGATCAAAGTCTAGGTCTTAATTCTATAAATCTTATACTCCAAGATCAATTTAATTAGAAACAATAATCGACGGTTATGATTCGTCCAAATATAGGCAAAAAAAAAAAAAAAATGAATGCACCATCTTAGGGTTTATAGTTTATGATTTAGATAATTAGAACCTAGAGTTCGCTCATAAAGGGTTAGGGTATAGTATCATGCCAAAAATCCTGCTAATTCGAGGTATAGATAGTGTTTCCAAATTTGTGATACCTAGGCAAGAAGAAGAAAATGCAAGGAAACTACTAAACATTTGATAATGAACGGTGTTTAATGTCAAGAAACATTCCATCCTAGTATATACCGAAACACTAATGATAATGGACCGTTACCATTGTCTTTGTCCCAAGTTAACCAAACATTTATATCCTCCGACCCATCTAAACCAAAGCAACTTGTAGGCAGCTTCTATGTGACAGAGGTTAACGAAAACTCGAAAACTTCAAGTGTATGTGTCAATATATGCCTTGCAAGACTTGGAAGGGACTTCATATATATCGATCATCACCCTGCAAACTTAACTTTAGCTCTCTCACCAAACCCTTTTTTTGTTTTTCCCGGCAGACCATATTGGCGGTTTGCCAAAGGACATGCATCATAGAACAACGTATGGACAACCCTCAGTTTTGTCTCGCCGGAAAATGCCTGACCATGTGAGGACAACCTTGGAACTTGTCTCACCGGAAATGCCAAACTTTTGCGGCATACAAAACAAAACCAAAATTTGTCTCAGGCGCACGAGGGGACAGCTCAAAACCATCAATTAGCTGTGCCAGAGGAAGTTGTAACAACAACGGAGTGGATAACAATCTCGTTTGAACCGTCCTAAGCTTTCTCGTCATCATGTGCCTTATCTTTGATTCGTTAAAAGCTGTCGTGGAAATGCTAGGAAATGTTGTGTAGTGTAGCGATAAGCTTGATGAGTCGGGCACGGACGGTTAAGAGCTAGTTGAGTGGCTTGTCTATGAGTGAGTCTCATTGGGCAATATGTTTGAGGTGGATTGCAAGGAAAAAGCATGCGCAAAGCCAATAAAACAAGAAGGAATGCCACCTGACACACTTCTCACTATGTAATTAGGTTTAGGCAGGTTTGGTTATTTGGTCCGGACTTTTTGGTTTTACCCGAAATCGGATCGTATAACCCGAACTGGGACCGGATAGCAAACAAACCAATTCAATTTTCGGGTCTAGATTTGAGGTACAAAATCGTTTGGGACCGGATCGAAAACCAGATAAGAGAACCCAACTCTCAAAATTTAACCTCCTCACCCTTTCAGCCCTTAGGCCACTCAAATCCCCCCTCAGGCCACTCAAATCCCCACAAACTCAATCTAAAATCATAATCGAATTGGGATCGGACCGGATCAAGACCGGATTGTATCCAATTCAATTTTTGTTCCTTATATTCTCGAAAAGACCAGATCAGAACTGGAATAATTCGGGCCAATTTAACCAGACCGGACCGTATAGCCACCCTAGGTTTATGTATCACTTATCACCATCGTAATAATAACTTAATTGAGTGGGATTTATGATGATCGTATAAGGATGTAGAGTTATTCGACTTCATGGCCCTTGTACAGTCTCAATCTCTTGATTTTTTTGTATACCGCGCGAATTCGTATAAGTTGAAAATATTTGTTTTTTTTTATCACAGAAATCCGAATCATTTGTTTATTAATTAGGCGGCAAGCTAGCGAACCAAATCAACGAGAATGAATGACATGTTGATTCTCATCTTTTATTCAGTCTCAATCTCTTCACTTCCCTTGTTTGTAGATTTAACTCTCATGGAGATGATGATGATGATGATGGACATGTCAAGAAACAAGAACTTCATAAACAAAAAAAAAAAAAAAGGACATGTCAATGAACAAGAGGTGGGATGTTATCGATAAACTCCTCTGGTTCTCAGTCTCCAAGTAGGAAGTAGATTAGAACTCTTCAAAATAAAATACCAAAATGGACAGCTTTCCCTTCATGAATAAAGAAAGTTGAGTTTTTATGTCCCAAATGAAAAATTCCTTTCTTGACTGTCCTCTGTCTCTTTTGGTCGTTTCTGTCTTTCTCCCGAAAGCCATTCCCATTGCAATTGGACACCAATGCCGCAATAAGAGACAGCTAGTTGATTTCGAATATAATAATAATACCTTCTCTTATCATAAGCCTAAATGTTGATAACCCTCCTATGATTTCTACTTATCTACTGAGACTTGATGCTGCGATTTAATGGCAATTGTCAACACAAAGTAAGGCTTTGTACTGGTGGCAAAGGTGAAAAAAAAAACGAATAGATAAGTACTTGTGCTTTTGAAACCTTCTGAAAGAAGATCAAGATATATGGGCTCCCCCACCAAGGCTTTTCCCCTTTACAAGATGGAGATTCTTGTAAATCTCATTTTGTTATCCTGCATGTAAACTATAGAATCAAAATCCCAAAAAGGGAAACAGATAAAAAAGAGGCTTATGATTTGCGGGCGGATTACATCTACATGCATTTGCATTACTTCACATTTTGCCCATTTTCTGAGACTTTCCGAAAAGGTTAGGGCACCCCTACTGCGACGTGAACTGGGCTGGCTCATAATAAAGAGATCAGATTCTTTTGGTTTCCCCTTTTGATAAACTTAACTATGCTGTATAGCCACCACCATCTTTCCTCTCGTCATCATTTGTTTATTAATTACAATCCAATTTCTGTGATGACATCACTAAGAGATGTCAAGGGGACTACAATCCAAAAGTGGTTGTCTCATGGTTGGGTCAATGGAAATTAGAGTGCCTCTTCATGAATTTCTGTTGCCACTGCTGTGAGGTCGGGCAATGCTTCTATGAGGAAACAAGTCGCGAAGTTAAATGGGGGCAAAGTTCATGAGGAATGCAATGCAATTATTTCGGAGGAAATTCGGTATAGTTCTGCCATTGCGGAAAAGACTAGACTCTTATTGGTGGGAATAAGGCTATTAGAGATAGGTTACGGTGATTACTACAAAAGTAGTAATCACCATTGTTACTAAGGGTAAATTGGGTATGGAAAAATAAATTGTATTAATTATTTTTTTAATAAATTTTATTTTAGGTAGTTACAAAATTCTATTAATTACAATTCTTTATCTTTCTCTCACTTCCGTAATCTCCAGCCAGATCCCCTTCCTTTATTTTCTCAATCTTTCCGCAAAAGAAAAAAAAAACACGAAATCACTACCAATCCATTGGACAACCACTACCACTTTGAAAAACATGAATACCATTACAGAAATAAATCTATACCATTACACGAAAACTACCAATATCAACAATATACCAATATAAATCTATACCATTTCACAAAAAATCAATACCATTGCAGATTTGATCAATACCAGTACATGCAAATTACTACCATTACATGATAATCAATACCAATGCGACAAAAATAATACCAATGCAACAAAAGCAATACCAATGCAACAAAAACAATATCATTAAGGCGAGAGGGTCAGAGATAAAAGGATGGCCAGCACCGCCGATTGCTTTGACAACCTCCAAGGTCCAGGTCGCTTGTCCATCGGCTCCTCCCTACTGCCGAGTAGAGAGAGAGAGAGAGAGAGAGAGAGAGGGAAGGGATGGAGGAGGAAGGAGGGAGGGACGGCGGAGTGGTTAGGGGAGAGAGGGAGGGATGGTGGGGAGGGGAGAGGCAATGGGGAGGAAGGAGGGAGGGGTGGAGGAGGAAGAAAGGGTGGGACGGCAGGGGGATAGGGTGGGGTGGGGTGGGGAGAGAGGCGGCCGGTGAGCTTGGATTTGGCTGGGAATAAGGAGAGGGTAGAATTAGGGTTTTTGTATATATAGAATAATTCAATGTGGTTTCTTTTTTATTTTCAAAATTATCCTCGAACAATCATAATCGTGAGATTAAAAAAATAGAAAAAAAGAAAAAATGGATGGTGGATATTGATGTAGCCAAGATGGCTACTATAATTTTAATAATCATACTATTGGTTCCAGGCTATTACAGTCAGGAAACGGACTGAGTGCCCATGCTTTAGTCGAAAGAGTACGGATTTTCCAAGAATATCCTGCGTCAAACAAAATGTTCAATATGGGATTTTATGCTTGAATAAACATTCTTTTTCTTTTAACATATCCTGAACCCTGACAGTAACTCAAGAACGGAAAAATCATGCTTCTGATTCATAGACGAAATGAATGTTGACCATTCTTGTTGATACGCCTCCAGAGAGATACACAAGCAAGGGGAGGCTGTGAGAACTACGGATCTAGGCGTGCGATTTAGGGATTAAACGAATTAGGGATTGGGAATTTAGGTGAGAAAGAGTTGGGAATTGGATGAGAGAGAAGAGAGAGTCGGGTTCCCGGGAGGGAGCCGCCGACCGTGAAGAGAGGAGAGGGAGGTTCGTCTAGGTGAGAGAGAGAGAGAGAGAGTTTGGGAAGAATTCTGTATTATTGCTTGCTCTTGACCTAACATAACATGACATATATATAAATCGACTATTTCCTGTTTACTACCCGAATAATTAACCTAACCGAATAAACCCTCATAATTCCCTCCCTAGCACAATATCCGAATAATACGCAAATAACAAATAAACCCCAAGAATTATGTTTCTCACAATCCATCCCCCTTGAAACCCACCTTGCCCTCAAGGTGGGCCATCTTTCTTGTCGTCCTCCTTCATTTCTCCTCCTTCCGCTCCTAGCTCCAGTTCCTCTCCTTCGTCTTCCCAATTGCCGACCAGTAGCATTAAGTGCCCCTTAGTGCACTGATGTCCCACGGTATACCTCTCATCACAATTGAAACAACGAACGTCCCTGTGCTTCTGATCCATCTCCGCCTGAGTAAGTCTCACGAACCTGCGTGGCGGTGTCCTAGCCGGAAATCAGGTTCCTGCGGCAGCCCCCGCGACTGGCGGGCTCGACGTCGTAGCCGAGGGTGACACTGCCCCCGCACCAGCGCCGCTAATCGCTCCTCCACTAGCCTTCTGTATCCTACCCACGGACGATCTCCAGCTGGCTAGCTCTTCCTCCTTCCGACCTGCAAGTCTAAAAGCCACACGAAGAGAATCAGGTTCAAAGACCTTGACTGCTGTGGCCAACTCTGGTCGCAGTCCGGCCATACACAGCCCCACCAGTGTCTCCTCAGTCATCTCCTTGCATTGATTCCCAAGTTTCAGGAACTCGGCCTGGTATTCGGCCACGGACCCTGTCTGCTTCAGCTTGGCCAGCTGCTCTGGTGCCCATCCCTCTGCTCTGCCGAACTGGTAACGGAGCTCCTCTTGAAACCGAGTCCAGGAGATGCCTGCGCCTGCTGCCGCATATGCTCACTCAGCCCATTCCCACCATTGGAGGGCATCCCCTTCCAAATAGAAGGACGCCAGATGCGCCTTCCTTTCTGCCTTGATCGGGTGGTTCTTCAACCACCGCTCCGCTGCATATAACCACAACCCAACATCCCCCGTACCATCAAATTTCGGAAATTCAATAACCGGAGGTTTAGCTTTGAACACCAGCTCATCATCATAGTCATACAGGGGATTGTTGTATCCATACCTGCCGCCATCTGACGGTTGCATTGGGTAACCCGGCCCATAGTGCCGGTATTCAGGATCCGCATCCCGTCTCCCCGCGTAGGCCCAGTCAGCCATCTCTCGCTGGTAGTCTTCCTCCCCGTTAAGCTTAGTCCCGAAGCCCTGTCCCTCTTCCATCCTGCGCCCTCTGCGCCCGTGATCCGCTCGCGGAGTGCCCCACAGCAGATAGCCCGCCTCGGGACCTGGTCGCTCACGCCCGGGTCCGCCACCATACCTGCTCCAGCCACTGCCCTGTGGAAATCGCCCCTGTTCGGGTTGGGTTTGCCCGGTTCGACTCAGTTCGGTTTGACCCATCTTGGTCAGACCGATCCCGGTTCGTCAGGTGCTGGTCCGACTGGCCATTGAACCGCCCGGCCGCCCGGCTTGGTCCACCGTTGGGTCAGCCACCCAGTTCTTGTCAGGCTCATCGGGCCCACGGTCCATCCACAAATCCTCTTGGTCCGCGAAGCTCAGCTCATCATCCTCCGGCCCCAACTCTTCAAACTCGACCACCTTCTTCTTCCCGTGGGCCTCCGCGATCTCCTGGGCCGTTGGGACAGGCAACAGGCCCCGCCCAATGAAGGGCGGCATGGCCCGCTCCTCTCTGTCGTCGCCCATTAAGCCGACCGCTCTCGGCACAAAGGGCCGGCCCTCCTTGCGCCCCGCCGGCCCTGGCGGGTTGGTGATAGCCGCCCCGGCACCGCCGCCTGCCGCGCTCCCCTGCGCCGCGACCCCCTTGCCGGCTTCTGCCCCCGGCGGCCTGACTGTCGCCGTTGCCGAAGCCCCGCTCGAGCCCCCTGCCGCTACCGAGGCCCCACTGGAGCCTCCTGCCGCGCCGCCTGTCACCCCAGCCTGCGCCGCGACCTCCTCGATAGTCGCCGCCACTTCAGTCGGGCTCGCGCCCTTAGTCTCTGCCGGCGGAGCTTCTAGCGCCGGCTCCTTGCTCTTCAAGACGCCGACCAACACCTCACTCATACCACTGCAGGGTTCAATAAATCAGCATGCTAGCCAGGCTCTGATACCACTGTGAGAACTACGGATCCAGGCGTGCGATTTAGGGATTGAACAAATTAGGGATTGGGAATTTAGGTGAGAAAGAGTTGGGAATTGGATGAGAGAGAAGGTAGAGTCGGGTTCCCGGGAGGGAGCCGCCGACGATGAAGAGAGGAGAGGGAGGTTCGGCTAGGTGAGAGAGAGAGAGAGAGTTTGAGAACAATTCTGTATTATTGCTTGCCCTTGACCTAACATAACATGACATATATATAAATTGACTATTTCCTGTTTACTACCCGAATAATTAACCTAACCGAATAAACCTGACACGCCAAAACACAACACCAAACTGCGACCAAGTGTAATCGCAGTCCGGGAATGCAGTAACAGGCAAGTTATATTATCAACCCGGGGTCTAGATCTACTGCTTACTCCGTGATTCTCTACTATCTAGCAAACTAGTTCGAGTGATTGTTGTGAAAAGCAAAAGCAGTAAGAAAGCAGTAAATTGTTCGATTTTCTAAAGCAGGCAAGAGTCACTCGGGAATGAGTCCCCCTAGCCCCTTAGTTAGGTTCAATTGCAATTCCCTGGGTTGATTTACTGTTGATTAGACTGCGGAAGATCTGACAGTAGTTTGGAATCTCTTAAGCTGACCAAGCTCTCTCAGTCTAACTACCCGGCAGACGACTAGTCTTCACCGGGATAGAAAGCTGAGGCTATGAACACAGAACTCCACTACTGGCGCCAAGAACACCAGTACAAAGCAGTAAACTGGCTAACTCTCGTATAGCCAACCTCCTACTATCGAATGAAGAGGCTCTAACAACCTAATCAGATTCTATCTATCTCAGGTTGCAGCAGAAATTGAGAAAAGCTTATCAGACTCCAATCAATTCAATAAACATGCATCATTTGATTAAAATCAAACAGTAATATCATCCCAAGTCATTACAATCAAATCCCTAACACAAGAAACTAGGGTTCTTCATACCCAAGTGAGAGAAAGGTTCTACTCCATAGAGAGAGAAAGGAAAACAGAAATCAGAGTAGTCATACTCATAAAGATGAGGAAAATCTGCTCTGGGATGTCAATCTTCACTCCTAGGGACGCAATCTGGGCTTCAATGATGAGAAATCCACTCCAAAATAGCTCATAGGGTTTGTTCTTCGCTCTTTCTCTCTCTAAAACTCTGTTTTTGCCCAGAAAATCGAATTCCTCTTCCTTGGCTCGAATCTGCCTCCAAAAACCCGACTCTGGGCGAATTACGGGCAGAATTACGGCCGTAATCACGTCCTGCCCGTAATTCGCACCAAAACGCACGTTTCACTTAGGCTGCAGGAGGAGGAGATACCCCCGTAATTTCCCAATTACCGCCAGTAATTTGGGAATTACGGCCGTAATTCTTGGGGTCTTGCCCGTAATTTTACCACCGAGAGGGAATTCTGGGGAGAAGGCTCGGCCATTTAATTACGGGCATGCCCTGGCCAATTACGGCCGTAATTTGGCAGGGGCTGCCCGTAATTCCCTCTGTGATTCGCCATTTGACCTCCAAATGACTCGAAACTTGCGCCTATGCACCTCTTTACTTGCTAGGACCTGAAATATGAAAAAACAACACAACCTAGCGTAAAATAGGCCAAGGAACAATCAATTCGAGCCAAAATGGACAGGAAACCAGAGTGAAAACACGTGCAAATACGATGCTATCAAAACCCTCATAATTCCCTCCCTAGCACAATATCCGAATAATACGCAAATAAAAAATAAACCCCAAGAATTATGTTTCTCACAGAGGCAGACCGAGTTGAGCGCTGATCGGTAGAGGCATTGTTTGACATCACAAACCAGTATTCTGTTACAGAGTGGTTTAAGATCCAACATAATCTTCTCCCAACAACTCGAGTTATTGAGATCAACTGGTTTATGACACGGTATCAGAGCTGGATTGACCAAATGGTCATGTGTTCGAATCTCCACGGCCACCAATATTAACAGTTGATTAAAGCACAAGGTATGGTGGGCCTATGCAAACTTCAAGCCCATGAGTTGACTTTCGTTTGAGAGCCGTTTGAGAGAGCGTATTAGAGAGTGGTTTAACATGCAGCGTCGGGACTGTCTCATTATGATAACTCTTCCAAAGTGATTGTTTGCATAATGTGGAATGTACCGTGTGGTGTCTCAGATTGTGCAAAACAAAAGGGTTTCACAAACGCATGTATGTAGTATAAAAGGATAGTTTGGACGAGAGCAAAAACAGTATGAGTAAGAGTACAAAGGTCCTACCAGATTGGTCCTATAAGAAGCTAAACTTAAGTATTGACCAAAGCTAGCAGTTAAGTTTCCTAAAATGAAATATAAAAATTATGAGCCAGATAAGATATTACTGACTCGCTAAAACACAACATCAAACGATGACCAAGTGTAATCGTAGAATAGAAATGTAGAATAGTCGTTCAGTTTTAATGTCAATCGAGGTCCTAGATGTGCTGCCTACTCCGTGAATTTCTATTATCTAGCAGCAAAAGTGTAGTGAGTTGTTCAAAATCAGAGTAAACAGAAAGCAGTAAATGTTCTGGTTTCAAGCGGCTAAAGGTCATCTAGATATGAGTTCCCCTAGTATGCAGTTAGTTCAGATTATATGTTACCAATTTGCTCTGATTGATAGGTATAATGCGGAAAGTTATTGACAAGTTTGGAATCTCGATTAAAGTAATCCATACACTCTCAATTTGAATACCTGGCGAGCGACTCTAAAAGTAATCCATACCCTCTCAATTTGAGACTGTAACTTCAAGGTCCTGGCAGTAACTCTAAAAGTTTGTCTGGATCCCTGGCTTTTTTTTCCTCCAAAGTTACGGGCTGCATGGGGAAGTTACGGTCCAAAACATAACTTGCAAGGTCTGGTCGTAACTTTTACCTGCTCTCTGCCCGATCGCTCCAAAACGTCTCAAAACTCTCTCCTTCACACTCATTCACGTACTAGGACCTGAAACTCTCTCCTTCACAAACTCTCTCCTTCATACAAGAAAGATCCTAACACATGGAACTAGGGTTCCACAAAACCTAAGTGAAGGGAAGTTACTCCATAGAGAAGAGAGAGACTGCAAAAATCTGATCTAGATCTTCAATCTCCATCTCCAAGCTTGATTCCCGAGCTCCAATGGCGAAGAAATCCTCCAAAATAGCTCCAAAAATGTTCCCAAGTCGCTCTCTCTCTCTAGGGTTCGTCCCTTGGGTGTTTGGGAACCAAAAACCCCGCTCTCCCCTTTCCTTTTGCTGAAAATCGGGTTTTAAACAGAAATTCCCGATCACGCGGCCAGGCCACACGGCCGTGTGAATTTCCGAGCTGCCCGTTTGAAGGCTCGGTGATTTCCACACGGCCACGACCCACACGGCCGTGTGGAGTTCCAGGATGCCCGTGTGGCTTACCCAGCCTCTGTTTAATGCTTCATTTCTTCCTCGTCCGGACTCCGAATCAGTCGCCGTTTGATCCCAGACGCTCGTAGTCTCGTCTGTTGGAAGATGGCAAGCTTGCTTCAGGCTCTATTTGAGGAAATTGCTTGAACAAAAGGAAATTCCACTCTCGAGTGAACAACTAAGGAAGGCATCACCAAATCAGAATCAAAGCAAGATCAACTTAATTGATTGTGTGAGGATTAACGGTTGGGAGGACATTTTGTATAAAGAGAAAAAGCTATGGGTAGAGAGAGGTGTCCTTTTCGAGAAAATCAAAACAAGAGCAAAGAGTGCAGTAAGAGTTTTGATTAGAGAAGGAGAGTGCTGTCAGAGAGATAGCTTGAAGGAGTGGTGTGAGTTTGAACTACAGCAGGGAGCAGTAGGTTCGAAGGGGTTCTGATCAAAGTGACGGGGAGTCACTGTGAGATCAAGCTGTACACTGTAATCCGAAACACAGAGTATAGTATAACGTCGAAGGTCTCATATCAGAGATCCTTCGACCGTGGATTAGTCGGTGTTAGGTTCCATTGATTGCCTAACACCGGATACCACGTAAAAAGATCGTGTCTGAGTTTATTTAAGTTTTTACTGTTTCATTTCATTTCCAGTTATTTCTAAAAGACCTTGATCTAGTGCGAAGTGTGAATTTTACAGAGCAGGTTTGATTCTCTGGCTCGAGGGAGGAAGAAGAAAGAAGTGTTTGCAAAACGCAGAGTTTAACTCAAGCAAGTTGGGCCGGTTTCACTTTAGCCTTCTGATACTCATTAGAGCCCAACCCGTTTCAATTAACTTGGTGCCGTTTTGACAAATACAAAGAGAGAAGTCTCTTTACTCTTATCGCTGACTTATTTTCAATTCATTTCACCTTCCTCACTTGATTTGGCCGAAATCGCAGTTAGGGTTTTCAGATTCCCAAATTGTCGAAGAACAGGGGAGATTTGGCTCTTGAGTCTCGCGCTCGACTCTACCAACATCGTCCTCTTTCTTTTCATGACAAAATTACATGATTATTTGTCCATAATATGAGGTAGAAGTCCATTATTCCTCAGGTCATGCTCGTGTTTCTTCTCCCGAAGTGCCAAATGATCTCCGATTGACTTGAAACTTGCGCCTATGCTTCAATTTACATGCTAGGACCTGAAATGTCACAAAGGACACAACCTAGCGTAAAATAGTCCAAGAAAGCAGAAACTCAAGCCAAAATGAAGAAGAAATGAGGGTGCAAACATGTGCAAATTCGATGTTATCAAGACACCAATTTATCTTCAATGAAACACCGACTATGAAATAGATTGCATGCTGCTCGTCCGACTCCCTTTGCTTGTTGACGAAAACAGGGGACTTTTCTTTGCCACAAAATTGGGGCTGCTTGGCCTCGGTACTGCACTCCACCATCTCCTTTTGCGTAGAACAGAAATTGCCCATGAAACTCAAGTACAAACAGCAGCTGCAAGGCACAAACAAGGGCTGCCTTGTTTTGAACTCGAACTCTGTTTGTACCAAAACAGTCGATTCTTCTTCTCCTTCGCCCTTGTATAGAACCGGGCTCTGATACCACTTGATATGACCCTGGGGGTTGTATGTGATGAAAGTAACGCAGCTAACGATTCAATCAAAGAATCGATTGAACTCGAATCAAGAATGAAACGTTCTTAATATGAACTTGGATAAAACGGGACCAACGGACAATTCCACACCTGGGGAAAGCTCGTATGGTATAAAAGAGTAGTTGCTCGACCACGATTGAAGGGACTATTCAATCAATATAGAAGCTCAGCAAGTTTGGAATCCACCAAACCCAAAACAAGTTGCAACTTGCGCAAACCAATAAGTCCTAACAACAATCTAATATAAAAAGGAACTAAAAAGTAGCAAAAGAACCTAATTCTAATCGAGTAAGTAAAACAAAACTCTGTTTTACAAAGCAGAATTTCTGTGACTTTGTACAACCATGAAGCCTTTTGTTTGAAGCATTTCAGGTATCGAATTCTTCATCCAATTCCTTTTCTCTGTAGACAAACATACCTACATTCATGTGGTAGAAGCCTCTTGACTTGAATCTTATCTATTCTCCTCGAATTGAGATCAAGAGTAGGCTTCACAATTACAGATTTATACTTACACAGATTCTGGCAGTTTTCCTATTTTTCAATACACTTTTGAACAGCTTGAAAACAAGCTATCAAACTAGAATTTTCATCGAGCCAATTGAGAGAAACGTGCCTGCAAAGTAGGCTACTTGAACACGGAAAATGACTTGGACACTTTTTTGTTTCTTTCTCAGAATTCGACTTGGCCTCTTGGACGATC
Organism: Linum tenue; assembly: GCA_946122785.1. Classification (NCBI taxonomy): domain Eukaryota; kingdom Viridiplantae; phylum Streptophyta; class Magnoliopsida; order Malpighiales; family Linaceae; genus Linum; species Linum tenue. The sequence continues at coordinate 49,358,392 of CAMGYJ010000004.1, read as the reverse complement.
AATCCTGGATGGAATTTAATCGATTCGAGGATTTTATCACTCCTTTTCCACAATTCGTGTGGAGGATCAATAAAATTGAGGGAGAGGGGGGGGGGGGTCGAAGCTCTATCCATGCCCATAAAAACACATCCTCGAGTAGGCAAACAATTCAACGGGTGGAATTTTTACTTGTACTAGAGACGGCTTAGCTTCACCTTGTAGGCCTACCGCACGAAGGATCACTAAAATCTCTTTAAAACCCGATTTTTGTGAAATAAATGGTGGCACACACGTTGGGTATACCCCATCTTTCAAATTGAGAATTTCAAACATGGAGGACCAACTGCTTCTAATTATGCATAACTGAGCACCCTTTTACAATACATGAGTTGACTACACAACATAAGGGGAGTCATCGATACCACATGAATCAAAGGTCCTAAAGCCACTAGTTCACACAATCAACCGGCACAACAAAGAGAAAGATATGACATATCTTACACTTTAGAATCCTCCATAGTGCTACAACTAACTCCCTAGGTTGCATACTACTATACAGTCTGTTAATTCAAAGCAGATTGAGTAGGCAATTGCAAGAAACACGTCTTGGATCCCCCAAATCGTAAAATTTGGACATTGGACTAGGCTCCAAACACACAAGCGCATCTAAGCAGTCAAAGATAAACACGCCCCACACTTAAGGTCGAAATTGCCCTCAATGGATAAGAGGGAAAGATAGGGGGAACTATGTTACCGTGAAGAATGGATTGCAGTGGGACTAGAGATGGGACTAGTCATCATGAGTAGACTGGAAGAAGGACCAATTTCTGAGAATGAAGGTAAGACAAAACAGAACCACTCACACTAGGTAAGAGTTAGGATAACAGTTGCCAGACCCATGGATTCACAAAAAAAGAAAAGTAAAACAAAACACACAAATTATACAGTTCGACACACAGAAGCAAAAACTAAAAACACCACACATGGTCAAAGGGCAATGTGTGGTCAAAGGGTAATCTCAATCATTCACGTCAGCATCCCGAGCAGGGGAAGGGTGCCAGAAGGTCTGGGTGGTGTCCATGTCGGCCTCCGAGCATTGGTGCTTTAGCAGGAATCGAGAGTAATGGCGGGCGTCACGCTCATGGTCCATGCGCGCCTCAATTCAATCGAAGCTAGCCTCCATGATCGCCCAATGGTCGTCGGACGACGCAGTTGATGAAGAACCGGCACCGGAGGAACCGGGGAAGAATTGAAACGGGTCGAGATGATCCTGATGTGGTGCGGTCTGACCTGTGGCAGGAGCTTCAGCCTCCGCTGCCTCTGCATACTCGTCAGGGAACATGCCCTTGAGCTAATGGACCCACAGGTCTGTCCTCGAGACCCGAATAGCCCCATGGAGTACAGGGTCTCGTAGAGGAAGTCTTTGGTGCGGGGTGCGCCCAACCCAGGTACACCTGTCGAGAGGCACATCATGTTGTAGAAACACTACTTATCTTCAAAAAAAGCTATCAAACTAGAATTTTCATCGAGCCAATTGAGAGAAACGTGCCTCCAAAGTCGGCTACTTGAACACGGAAAATGACTTGGACAATTTTATGTTTCTTTCTCAGAATTCGACTTGGCCTCTTTGACGATCAATCCTAGATGGAATTTGATCAATTCGAGGATTGTATCAATCGTTTGGATCGAATTGCCTCCAAACTCCCCAACCCATACGGCCATTCGTGCCTCGTGTATGAGCATCTTCAAGGGTAAGTGAGCTCGAATTGGAAATCGCAAGCTAGGTTGATTCGACCCAATCAAATTGGTGGAAGGGATTCCCTGAGCATCATGTAATGTATCGACGTCTTTGTCTGTTGCGAGTCTCGCTGGAGAGCTCCACCCAATTTCACCATTTCTTCCTCGTGTGCGAGCTCCTGCAGGGGTGTTTTAGCTCGACCCGGATCCTGTAAATTAGGATGATTCGATTCAATCCAATTGATAGGAGCTCTTCTTGTTGACTCATGGTACAATTCGGCATCAGTGGCTGAGTTTGGATCGCTTCCCAGATCACTAGCCAACTCTCCCTCTCCCCTGCCCTATTTCGCGGAAACGTGGCAGACTAGCGTAGACTCCTTCAATGGCACGATTTGAGCAATGCCAGGGACCTCTGAATCTTCTAATCCACTGTTAACATTCATCCAACTTCAATGAAGACGTCTCCACTTGCCTGGTCGCTCGAATCCTCCTTTAGATCCACGAGTTCGCCGGGCTGCTCAAGACTCTGTTTTCCCGGCGCAAAATAGAGGTTATTCTGGGCCGGACAGGGGTCATCCGGGGCATTGGATTCCGACCTTGACACTGATCTCTAGAGATTTTCATGCTCATAAAGTTGAAGCCAACTCGTCTCTGCACCCAAAACTGAGCTTGAGACTCCTTACCTGTGTTTCTCTTCTCTTCCATCTGCTTTTGATCATTGAAAAACGTCGTCCGGGGAAAGGGGTGCAAGAACTATCTTCTTGTTGTAATGCTCCAACTTGTATCGATTGGTCCAGCCGTCGTGTGTGACCTTACGGTCGAATTGCCAAGGTCGACCTAGTATTAGGTGAGCATTTTGCATCGCTACAACACCAAAAAGCACCTCATCTTCGTATCTGCCTAGTTTAAAACGAACCAAAACTCGTTTCGTCACATTGATCGTCCTGTGTTCATTGATCCAACTGAGTTGGTAAGGCTGAGGATGTTTTTGAGTCGTCAATCCAAGCTTCTTAACGGCGTCTAAGCTGACGAGGTTAGCACAGCTGCCTCCATCGATTACTAGAGACATGACACGCTAAAACACAACACCTAACAATGGCCAAGTGTAACCAATGAAAGGGACTGCAGTATAGTGGCACAAGTAATAAATATCGAATCCACGGGTCTCTAGAGTTACTATTACTCAGCTTCAGTTCATTATCTAGCAAACTAGATTAAGGATTGATTTATACACTACTCTACTGACTACTCTACTAATTGCAAGTTGTGAACTCACTTAGGTATGATTCCCCCTAGCTCCTCAATTAGGTCCAAGTTGCAATTACCTTTGGTTGATCTACTGTTGATTAAACTGCGGAAGATCCGACAGTAGCTTGGAATCTCTTAAACTGACCAAGCCCTCTCAGTCCAACTACCCGGCAGGCGACTAACCTTCACCGGGATAGAAAGCTGAGGCTATGAACACAGAACTCCACTACCGGAATTGGATTCCAGTACAAAGCAGTAGATTGACTAACTCTCGTATAACCAATTCACCACTATCAATCAAGGAAGCTCTCTTAACCTAATCAGATTCTATCTATCATAGGTTAAAGCAGAAATCAAGAGAATTTGATCAAGATTCAATTGACTCAATAAATCATGCCTCAATCGATTATAATCAAACAATGTAGCATCCAAAACTTCATACAAGAAAGATCCTAACACATGGAACTAGGGTTCCTCAAAACCTAAGTGAAGGGAAGTTACTCCATAGAGAAGAGAGAGACTGCAAAAATCTGATCTAGATCTTCAATCTCCATCTCCAAGCTTGATTCCCGAGCTCCAATGGCGAAGAAATCCTCCAAAATAGCTCCAAAAATGTTCCCAAGTCGCTCTCTCTCTCTAGGGTTCGTCCCTTGGGTGTTTGGGAACCAAAAACCCCGCTCTCCCCTTTCCTTTTGCTGAAAATCGGGTTTTAAACAGAAATTCCCGATCACGCGGCCAGGCCACACGGCCGTGTGACTTTCCGAGCTGCCTGTGTGAAGGCTCGGTGATTTCCACACGGCCACGACCCACACGGCCGTGTGGAGTTCCAGGATGCCCGTGTGGCTTACCCAGCCTCTGTTTAATGCTTCATTTCTCCCTCGTCCGGACTCCGAATCAGTCGCCGTTTGATCCCAGACGCTCGTAGTCTCGTCCTCTTTCTTTTCATGACAAAATTACATGATTATTTGTCCATAATATGAGGTAGAAGTCCATTATTCCTCAGGTCATGCTCGTGTTTCTTCTCCCGAAGTGCCAAATGATCTCCGATTGACTTGAAACTTGCGCCTATGCTTCAATTTACATGCTAGGACCTGAAATGTCACAAAGGACACAACCTAGCGTAAAATAGTCCAAGAAAGCAGAAACTCAAGCCAAAATGAAGAAGAAATGAGGGTGCAAACATGTGCAAATTCGATGTTATCATGACACCAATTTATCTTCAATGAAACACCGACTATGAAATAGGTTGCATGCTGCTCGTCCGACTCCCTTTGCTTGTTGACGAAGACAGGGGACTTTTCTTTGCCACAAAATTGGGGCTGCTTGGCCTCGGTACTGCACTCCACCATCTCCTTTTGCGTAGAACAGAAATTGCCCATGAAACTCAAGTACAAACAGCAGCTGCAAGGCACAAACAAGGGCTGCCTTGTTTTGAACTCGAACTCTGTTTTTACCAAAACAGTCGATTCTTCTTCTCCTTCGCCCTTGTATAGAACCGGGCTCTGATACCACTTGATATGACCCTGGGGGATGTATGTGATGAAAGTAACGCAGCTAACGATTCAATCAAAGAATCGATTGAACTCGAATCAAGAATGAAACGTTCTTAATATGAACTTGGATAAAACGGGACCAACGGACAATTCCACACCTGGGGAAAGCTCGTATGGTATAAAAGAGTAGTTGCTCGACCACGATTGAAGGGACTATTCAATCAATATAGAGGCTCAGCAAGTTTGGAATCCACCAAACCCAAAACAAGTCGCAACTTGCGCAAACCAATAAGTCCTAACAACAATCTAATATAAAAAGGAACTAAAAAGTAGCAAAAGAACCTAATTCTAATCGAATAAGTAAAACAAAACTCTGTTTTACAAAGCAGAATTTCTGTGACTTTGTACAACCATGAAGCCTTTTGTTTGAAGCATTTCAGGTATCGAATTCTTCATCCAATTCCTTTTCTCTGTAGACAAACATACCTACATTCATGTGGTAGAAGCCTCTTGACTTGAATCTTATCTATTCTCCTCGAATTGAGATCAAGAGTAGGCTTCACAATTACAGATTTATACTTACACAGATTCTGGCAGTTTTCCTATTTTTCAATACACTTTTGAACAGCTTGAAAACAAGCTATCAAACTAGAATTTTCATCGAGCCAATTGAGAGAAACGTGCCTGCAAAGTAGGCTACTTGAACACGGAAAATGACTTGGACACTTTTTTGTTTCTTTCTCAGAATTCGACTTGGCCTCTTGGACGATCAATCCTGGATGGAATTTAATCGATTCGAGGATTTTATCACTCCTTTTCCTCAATTCGTGTGGAGGATCAATAAAATTGAGGGAGAGGGGGGGGGGGGGGTCGAAGCTCTATCCATGCCCATAAAAACACATCCTCGAGTAGGCAAACAATTCAACGGGTGGAATTTTTACTTGTAGTAGAGACGGCTTAGCTTCACCTTGTAGGCCTACCGCACGAAGGATCACTAAAATCTCTTTAAAACCCGATTTTTGTGAAATAAATGGTGGCACACACGTTGGGTATACCCCATCTTTCAAATTGAGAATTTCAAACATGGAGGACCAACTGCTTCTAATTATGCATAACTGAGCACCCTTTTACAATACATGAGTTGACTACACAACATAAGGGGAGTCATCGATACCACATGAATCAAAGGTCCTAAAGCCACTAGTTCACACAATCAACCGGCACAACAAAGAGAAAGATATGACATATCTTACACTTTAGAATCCTCCATAGTGCTACAACTAACTCCCTAGGTTGCATACTACTATACAGTCTGTTAATTCAAAGCAGATTGAGTAGGCAATTGCAAGAAACACGTCTTGGATCCCTCAAATCGTAAAATTTGGACATTGGACTAGGCTCCAAACACACAAGCGCATCTAAGCAGTCAAAGATAAACACGCCCCACACTTAAGGTCGAAATTGCCCTCAATGGATAAGAGGGAAAGATAGGGGGAACTATGTTACCGTGAAGAATGGATTGCAGTGGGACTAGAGATGGGACTAGTCATCATGAGTAGACTGGAAGAAGGACCAATTTCTGAGAATGAAGGTAAGACAAAACAGAACCACTCACACTAGGTAAGAGTTAGGATAACAGTTGCCAGACCCATGGATTCACAAAAAAAGAAAAGTAAAACAAAACACACAAATTATACAGTTCGACACACAGAAGCAAAAACTAAAAACACCACACATGGTCAAAGGGCAATGTGTGGTCAAAGGGTAATCTCAATCATTCACGTCAGCATCCCGAGCAGGGGAAGGGTGCCAGAAGGTCTGGGTGGTGTCCATGTCGGCCTCCGAGCATTGGTGCTTTAGCAGGAATCGAGAGTAATGGCGGGCGTCACGCTCATGGTCCATGCGCGCCTCAATTCAATCGAAGCTAGCCTCCATGATCGCCCAATGGTCGTCGGACGACGCAGTTGATGAAGAACCGGCACCGGAGGAACCGGGGAAGAATTGAAACGGGTCGAGATGATCCTGATGTGGTGCGGTCTGACCTGTGGCAGGAGCTTCAGCCTCCGCTGCCTCTGCATACTCGTCAGGGAACATGCCCTTGAGCCAATGGACCCACAGGTCTGTCCTCGAGACCCGAATAGCCCCATGGAGTACAGGGTCTCGTAGAGGAAGTCTTTGGTGCGGGGTGCGCCCAACCCAGGTACACCTGTCGAGAGGCACTCCAAAGTATCATGCCAGACGAGTGATGTAGGGCCCCCGTGTAGTGTGAGAACCTTCAAGTGATTCTTCACCCGAGAGAAGGAGATCGCCAAGATCGAGCCGAGGTCGAGGTCATCCCGGACGGGGGATATGATGAGCAGAGAGAGTAAATGTGGCGCTTGGTCACTTGGCAGGAAGCGTCTTGGCTGGGTTGGCGGAGTGAGCCTGCAAGACCTGCAGGAAGCACCACGGGGTCTGGAACTGACTGGTCGGGGTCCGACTGTGGGCATATTGGACCGCAGCATGCTGGTGTAGGCAATCTGTTGGTAGAAGGCATGGAAGTCCTCCTGCGGTATGGTGGTCTACACTATGAACATGCCACTGTGGTCTAGGCCGAGAGCCGTGGTGAAGTCGATGTAAGACAAGCTGTGATGCTAACCCCCTAGCCGGAAGGTAACCTCAATCGTGAGTCTACCGCTTCCGGGTGTGGCGAAAAGTGTTGTAGAACTCCACAATGAGCTCCTCAAAAATTTCGTCCTAGATCTCCAGCAGGAGCTTCCACTTGTGGTGAGGAAATTGTCGCTTCAATGGCAGCGTACACCAGGAACAGCTCGAAATTAGCCAGATTGAGGCAATAGTGCCACCCATTCTTTGCCTCCATCATCTTGGCGAAAGGCCTGTCATAAGCCTCGGTGTAGCGGAGGCCCTATAGGAAGGCGTGGTCTAGGTTGACCATCATCTTGCAAAAACAAGCAACCACACACCTCAAAACCCGTTAGTACTAACATAATTGGGGGAACATAAACCAGCAGAGCTAGCACTCCCCCACACTTAAGCTCAATCCAGGCTATCCTGTAGAATTACAATCCAACATGCTCGGGATACTATAATGGAACTAACAGATCCTTCTAAGACAGTTCACAATAAGCAATCATCAACATAGTCATTTTCCCACCTAATAATCTAATCATGCAAAATAGCCTAAGTTCTCCCTATCACCCTACCATCCAATTCCCCAAACCATAGACGACCAACCTAGAGACACAAGTTGGAGGAAGGGGAAGGGAGACGACTGGAGTACAACGATAGAAGATCGAACGCGAAAACTGCTACCAAAGGCAATTTCCGGCAAGGATGAAAACTCGGCAATGGGGAATCGGCCGATGGAGGGAGGTGATTCCGAAATCAGAGCTCGAGAACGACCAAAAAGAGGAAAAAATGCGGCAGCGAGTGGCGGCGGCGCTTGGTTCCGGCGGGGTTGGTGGAGTTTTCTGGAGAGGATTTTACGGGGCGTAACTCTCCTTTTATAGATGAAGCCGAAGTTACAGCTTCATAGGAGAGTTACGGCCGCAACTCTGGCTATAACTCGTCTGACTCGGGTGAGTCAAAGGTTACAGGTTCATCAACCGAGTTACGATCCGTAACTCGGGCTGTGAATCGTCGGTGACTCGGGAAAGGAGAAGTTATGATCCAGTCTCAAAGTTACGATCACGACCATAACATCGAGACTCGGTCCGTAACTTTGGAAAATTTTCCCAAACGTTCCATGCTGCAATTAAGAGTTACGGGCAAGGAGGAAAGTTATGGTCGAGAACATAACTTTGCACCACATGCCGTCTCTCCTGAGAACAATATGCCTTATTCCTCCTAAACACGCTATAAATCACACCAAACATTGAGAAACACCCCTCAGACCCTCGAAATCGAGAATTCACAGTAAAAGACCCCCCCCCCCCAAGATACAACAATTGACCACAAAACTTCTTGTTCGTCACACGACACACACAAAAACACACATCAAAACGGAAAAGGAGAAGAAAATGCAAACTGAGGCGGAGTTGCCTCCCCACAAGCGCTTCTTTACCTTCGTTTAGCTGGACGTAGATGGCAGAACTAAAGGTGCGCAAGATCAACCACCAACTCCGCTCGTTCGACATCGCCTCCCAAGTACAACTTGAGGCGGTGCTCGTTCACCTTGAAGGGCTTAGTTTGCGGATTGGCGATCTTGATGGTGCAATAGGGAAACACCCGAGTGATCGTGAATGGTCCAGACCATCCGGAGCGCAGCTTTCCAGGAAAGAGTCACAGGTGGGAGTTTTACAGAAAAACTCGATCGCCCACCTGAAACTTATTCCGGCCTTTGAGACGAGCATCATGGAGACGCTTGGTTCCCTCCTTATATAGTTTAGTGTTCTCATTGGCGTGATAACGCCATTCTTACAACTCAGCCAGCTACATTTCCGCTTGGTACCTATGAGACTCAAATCAATGTTTAGCAGCTTAAAGGCCCGGAAGGCCTTGTACACTAGCTTGAGGTTAAATAAAAAACATTTCCATAGATAAGCCAATACGGAGAAGTACCAATCGGAGTCTTGTAGGCTATCATATACGCCCACAGAGAATCATCGAGCTTGGTGGATCAATCCTTGCATGATTGATCCACCGTCTTTTCAATTATCTGTTTCAGTTCCTGGTTCGTCAACTTGGCTTGACCATTTGTTTGGGGATGGTAAGCCACCGACGCCATATACGTGACATCATAGCAAAAAAGGAGTTTAGGGGATTTCCCTTTAAAATGGATTCCTCTATCGCTAATACTTTCTTGAGGGGTCCCGAACCAGGAAAAGAACTACTTAAGAAATGAGCAGACACGTCTTGCATCATTGATGGGCATAGTCTGAGCTTCTGCCCACCTCGAGATGTATTGCACAACAACCAAGATATACAGATTATTGAATGAAAGAGGAAAAGACCCCATGAAGTCGATGCCATATACATAAAAAATTTACAAGTCACAAACAACTTCTGGGACATCTCATCATGGGCAGAGATGTTACCTGGTCACTAAAAACGATCGCACTGGCTTGCGAAGGTATCCACATCCTTGAAGTGTGTGGACAACCCGACTATAGCACCTTCTGTGTTGTGCGGTTTCCACCATGATGACCGCCAACGGGTCCTTCGTAATAGTGAGACATGATATCTCCCATCTCGTGCTCCATCATGCATCGTCGAATCACGCCATTTACTCTGATCCTGAAGAGGTAGGGATCCTTCCATAAATAGTAATTCAGGTCAGAGAAGAATTTGCACTTAGCGTGAGTGGACATCCCTATAGCTAACTGTTTGCCTACCAGATAGTTGGCAAAATCATAGTACCAAAGGGTGACACTCTCCAACAAGCACAACGACAACAATCTCTCACCTGGGAAGGAGTCGTTAATCTCTTCCACGAAGTTGTCCACCAGAGAGGCTTCCAACTGTGAAAGATGATATGTGGAAATGTTCTCCGCTCCTTTCTTGTCTCGTATCTCAATATCAAACTCATGCAGCAGTAGGATCCAATGGATGAGCCAAGACATGGCGTCAACCTTGGGCATCAATTAGCAGATGGCAGAGTGTTCTGCATACACCACTACAAGGAGCTCCTTCTCTATGGTGGTGTAGTTATCTTGTGAATCATTCAAGTTCTCTAACACGTAATAGATGGGTCGGAAATGCTTATCGCGTCTCTAACCAAGAACAGCTCTGACTGCGTAGTCACTCACATCGCACATCAACTCAAATGGTACAGACCAATCTGGAGTCATCATAATGGATGCATGGGTAAGCTTCTCCTTCAAGGTCTCGAATGTAGTTGTGCACTCTAGAGTGAAGTGAATGGTGCGTTTTCTCTAGTAGCTTGGTCAACGACAAGACTATCTTCGAGAAATCCTAGATGAAGCGCCAGTAGAAGCCTGCATGACCCATAAAGCTGTGGATCCCCATCACATAAACATGAGGAGGTAGCTTGTTGATCATCTCTATCTTTGCACAGTCTACATCAATCCCCTACTTGGAGATCTTGTGCCCGAGCATAATGTCTTCACGAACCATGAACTGGCACTTCTCCCAACTAAGTGCCAAGTTTGTCCCCTCGCACCGCATTAGGACTAGTTCTAGGTTATGAAGACACTGTGAGAGGGATTTTTCATATATCCAAAAGTCATCCATGAAGACTTCCATAATCTCTCCAACCAGTCGGTCGAAGATAGGCAACATGCACCGCTGGAAGGTCGCCGGTGTGTTGCAGAGACCGAATGGAATCCGTCGATAAGCAAATGTGCCTAAAGGGCAGGTGAAAGAGGTCTTCGCCTGATCCTCCAATGCGACCGGGATCTGGAAATACCCTTGATCGCTGTGCCTCCTAACTCCGCGGGTTGCTCAGCCAACTGCAGCTCCTATGATGCCTGATCCTTTAGCAAAGACAACACTCAAGGAAATCATTAGTACCCGCACTTGTGATGGCGAGTGTGGTCTTATAATCATCAACCAAATCGTAGTCCAAATCATCATTGAGTTGGGGGTGTTTCATATTATCAGAAACAGAAAAAATGATTTGTTCTCCCCCATCCCTCAAAATAAACTTGTTGTCATTCACATCAATGAGTGCCTTAGCGGTGGCAAGAAAATGTCGAACCAGAATCAAAGTCACCTCCACATCCTCATTTATATCAAGAATCACAAAATCAACAGGATATTCAAATTTCCCTACAATAACTATCAGATCCTCTAAAATTCCTCTAGGATGCCCAATAGATCGATCAGCTAACTTTTATGCTCATCCTAGTGTTACTGGGTTCACCTAGGCCTAGTTTCTTAAACAGCTTATATGCCATGACGTTTATGCTAGCGCCTTAATCTGCCATAGACTTTCCTACATGCAAGCTACCTATAATTGCAACGGATTGTAAAACTCACTGGGTCTTTGCTCTCCTCTGGTAGCTTGTTCTGTAGGATGGTAAAACACTCCACATTCAACATCACCGTCGAGAGCTTCCAAAGCTTCTTTTTGTTGGTGATAAGATCCTTCATGCACTTCACGTACTTGGGCATCTTCGACAGTGCCTCCACGAAAGGCATGCTGATGTTCACCTACTTCAGCATTGCCATAAAATTGGCAAAGTCACTCTCATGTCGGTCTTTGTGCATCCGAGTGGGGAAGGGAAGTTGAGCGACATACTCCTTTACCACTAGTTGTCGCTTAGGAGCAGGCACCTCGACCTCCTTCTCCATTTCTTCCTCATTTGCTGGAACTGCTGAAGCATGTCTTTCTTCCTCCTGCCTAGCCTTGATGGGAATATCTACTGTCATCTTTCAGCTCCTGGTGGTAATGGCACTGCATTGGGAATCCGAGTCTCGGGGGTCTTTGGGATTAGGAATGGTATGACCCGATAAGGTATCTGAAGCCCCCTACGCTACGGCTTTGTGGAGACTTCCAAGTTGGACCTGGATATCCTGCAGAATAGCCTCTGTATTCCTCTAACTTGCTTCAAGGGACTTCTAACCAGTTTCAAGATCCAGGAACAGTCCGTAGGCCTTCTCCATGAACCGGTCCATATTGCCAAATTTATGAGCGCTCTTGCTGGCAAGGCCCGCCACAATGTCGCGCACCTCGGCCATTGGATCACTCTGTATTAGGGTTGTAGGCACTGCATCCAGCTGTTGAAATAACCTCGGCTGCGGTTGAGAAAGAGTTTATCCCTGTTTGGTCAGATAGAGAGGCTGATGCCGCTGCTGGAACTGCCCTGGTGGGCCTGGTACGATGGTCTCTAAAAGCCTGGTGGTCCTTGGGAGACTAGTGACTGATGATTACTATTACCCCTTCAAAAGAAGTTAGGATGGTGGTGCCACCCCTCGTTATAAGTGTTGCTTTAGGGGTTGAAGCGCCTAGCATTGCTGTTGAAGTCCAATTGCTCTTGAGGTGTAGTAGATTCCCTCATTGCCTAACAGTCTTCTATTGTGTGGTGGCTACTCTCGCACAATTTTCAATACATCGCTTGCTACAGCCTTGTACGGGAAACATCCCATTTCTATCAAGTTCCATGACCAGCTTAGTGACCACACTCACCATATCGAACGACTAGGTGTGCACATCATGAACACCACGACCCGGTGTCCTCCGAGTCCTCCTTACAGACCCCCAATCATAACCCTGATCTGCCATTTCTTCAAAGATCTGGTTCAGCCGTGGTGACATCTTTGTCAGCATGTTCCCGCCACAGACCGAGTCAATCAGCTGCTTGTCTTCAAGAAAGAGAGCCCAATTGAAGGTTCCCACCTTGAAGGCATCATTGAAACCATGGCCAGGACACTTTAGGAAGAGACCAATGTATCCCTCCCAAGCGTCCCATGGTCTCTTCCTCCTCCGATGCAAAATGGGTAATCTCCTTCTGCAGGTCTATTGTTTTAGAAGGAGGATGGTAGCGGGTCAGGAATATGTTGGCCTAGTTGGTGAATGTAATGATTGACCCCGTAGGCTGGTTTTCCAGCCACAGCTTGGCTTGTCCGTCCAGAGTAAATAGAAAGTAGCAGAGTTGGATGGTGTCTTGAGGAACACTATTGATCTTGATTCCATTAATCAGCTCATGGAATTGCCGCAGATACACGCGGGGGCAATTGCCTATCTTCCCACAGAACATCACTGAACCCTTCATCATAGTGATAATAGAGGTCTGCACCTCAAAGTTGTTGACGACAACTTGAGGGTGATGGATACTCGACATCATGTCCTCGGCCTTGGCGGTCCAGTATTGTCTCATGGTCCGCTCCTAGGCCTAATCTTGAGCCGCATTTGGGTGTCCCAACGGATTCACAGGTCCCTTATCTCAACTTCTTCCTCTCACTCAGATCCGTCAGCGACAATGACTTTATCCTAGTCCTCCTACATAGCCAGTCTCAATTTGAGCGCTCTGAGCTGGCGACAAGTCTGTTCGATTTCTGTGTCTAGTTGTAGCAGTTCTCCCGACTAGCTTTGGGTCATGCACTACTTGCACGCTGACTGCAAACACAACCCATGAAGGCAAACATGTGGAGGAATACAAATGCAGAAAACTAAATGCTAAAGTAACGGATCTTTACGTTTCCATAATAACCTTGAAGTCCCCGGCAATGGCGCCAAAAACTTGACTTGTTAAAACAAAACACCAAACTACGACCAAGTGTAATCGTAGAATGGAAATGTAGAATAGTGATTCATTTTTAATGTCAACCGAGGTCCTAGATGTACTGCCTACTCCGTGAATTTCTATTATCTAGAAGCAAAAGTATATTGAGTAGTTCAAAAGCAAAGTAAATAAAAAGCAAGAAATGTTCTAGTTTTTAAGCGGCTAAAGGTCATCCATATATGAGTCCTCCTAGTATGCAGTTAGTTCAGATTATATGTTCCCAAATTGCTCTGATAGATAGGTATACTGCGGAAAGTTCTGGACAAGTCTGGAATCTCGACTAAAGTAATCCAGACCCTCTAAGTTTGAATACACGGCGGGCGACTAACCTACACCAGCATAAACTAAACAAGGCAATAACACACCAAACTTCCCCTACTAGCTTTAATTCCAGTGCAGAATAGTGAATCGATTTCTCGACTAAAGCAATCGATACACCATTTCCAATTTAAAGTTGTTCTATTAACCTATGCAAAAACTATCATTCTAGGTTAAAGCAGGAATCACAAAAGTTTGATCAAGACTCATGAAATTGTGATTAATTCCTCAATTGAATATATCGAATCAATCATTCACAAATAGGGTCATACAACCATTCCTAACGTACAAAACTAGGGTTCTTCATACCCAGATGAAAAGGGAGTTCACTCCATGGAGAGAAGGGAAAATATCAAGTTAGGAAGAGAAATCATCATGTGAGGAATGAAAATCTTCTCCAAGCTAGAAATCGGCACTCCGAGGGTGAAAGATCGAGCTCCAATGTCCTTAGATCGCTCCAATCCGCTACCAAGGTTGTTCTTCGTCACTTTCTCTCTCTAGGACAATCTTTCTGCTCTTTAGAAATAAAAAAAAAAACTGGATCCTTTGCAATCTGCCCGAGCTGGCCTTTTAAAGGATGGAGATTCGCGAGTTACGGTCGTAACTCTCTTGCCCATCCCGTAACTTCTCGTAAAACGACGATGCTTCCTGCTCTTTTCAAACCAAGAGTTACGACTCTAAAGGTGAAGTTATGATTGGGATCATAACTTTGAGGAGAAGGTCATAACTTTAAAAATGCTCTTGGAACCTCATCCCCGCTTCCTCGGAGTTACAGGCATGGAAGGTAAGTTACGATTCAGAGCTTAACTTCAAGGGTCTGGCCGTAACTCTAAAAGTTTGACTGGATCCCTGGCTTTTGCTCCTCCAAAGTTATGGGCTGCATGGGGAAGTTACGGTCCAGACCGTAACTTTCAAGATCTGGCCATAACTTTTCCCTACTCTCTGCTCGATCGCTAGAAAACGTCCCAAAACTCGCTCCTTAGCACCCATTCACGTACTAGGACATGAAACATCATAAACCAACACAACCTAGCGTAAAATAGGCCACGAGAGCGATATAGTGAGCTCAAACAATCAAGAAATGACGGGAAAAATTGTCCAAATATGGTATTATCAGTTACCAGACTTCATGTCGATTCTTTCAATCCTCCCATATCGCTTGAAAAGTCGTTGTAGCTCTGACTGGCATTCATCATACTCAAAATTACCACAAAAGATATGTCTCATCTTGGAGTTTCGTCAATTAAGAATTACCAGGGCTCTGCATCCCCTGAAAACTAACTAACGACAACCCTCCATTTATGCTTCAACTAAAGCATACAACTATCACGAATCAGAGATTTCAATAACCTACAACAGCATATCGGGATCGAAAATCATCAGATCCACCTAAACCAGTATAATACGAATGCATATCATATCAAGAGAAACAATTTCTAGAGACTAGACCAAGCACCTCAAATGAAATCGTCAAACTCGATTTGTTTTCTCCCTCGTATACCAAACAAAATTTACAGCAGCAAGACGAAGGAAGACATACAATACAGTGATGGAATAGATAAGAGAGATTCAATACAGTAGTTCACTTGATGAGAGCAGCAATCGAGAGATGGTGGAAACCACAACACTCCAAAACACTAATAGGAAAAAAGTCGAAAAATGCGCTGGTGGATTTATTTTCTTGACAACACTCCAATCCGGTAGATATATAGCAAATAATGACAAAATTAGTATTTTTTCTCCGAAAAGGCCCCTTACACTGATTTTGCAAGAATATCCCTCCTCCAAAGTCCTCTTGACTTCTGCTTTAGAATAAATATCTCCCACTTGGAGTAATTTAGGCAAAATATCTCTTTATTGCAAATTTCGAGCATTTAATTTTTTCTATATGACAAATATGTTTTTATAACGTCCAACACCCTTTACGGTTATCATCTTTGGTGACATCATGGTCGGTCAAATTGCGGGATTGATTATCATTATTTGTGACTGAAGTCAAACCAAGGTATCGTAGAGGGAACGCCCACTCCGCACGGCGGCAGTGGCTCGAACACACAAATTGCATGTGCCAAACTCCTTCCACTTTCGTTGGGATATTTACCTCATTGGTTGACAAATAGGTACATGAGATCTAAATTTGGTCCCGAGTGAAAATTGAAGTTAATCGTTAGCGGTTAGTGTAAATGTGTTAATAGGCCGACAAACAAAAGAATATAACGTAAGAGTCCAATTATATATTATCCAATAGTTAATTTGTTATTTTCATATATGGTATCAAATAAGGAAATAAGAAGGAGATAAAATTCTTAAACAAGTTCAAACAAGCTTTTTCCGGTCTCTCGATAGTAAACCTCTCCAAAAATGATGAACTTATTGCCACCTAGCTAAGCAAAACTTGCAGTGCCAAACAAGTTTAAACTATGATCTATTCTTTATTTGAGTTCCAACATAGTGATACCAGTTGTCCAACTATAAACCAAACTAACCTCTACCATGTAAGGAGTCTAAGAAATTGGCCTTTCTTGGGCCAAACATGAAGTCTTGGTCAACAAATATTATCGCAACAAACTTGATATACTTCTTACCAAACTGTAAAACTAATATTCTTTTACTTTGTTTTAACATCATATTATCTTCTTATACTTCATCAACTTTCAATGGTTGATTTGTTCCGCATAATTTTTAATCTAATGACATCAACTATCATCTCTGTTTCAAAAGGATGTCCAGTTCTCAGTTTCAGGTAGACATTCAACGAACTGATCGGCCCAATCCTGTGAATTATATAACAAACAGATAAAAATATATTAGTGTTTTTAATTATGATATATCTTATTATCATGTCTAATTGTTTGAAGTAGTTAACATTGTACCTTATTTTCTAATAATGCTTCAATCTCTGGTAGAAATGAGTTGTTGGGATTGAACTCTATAGTTCTCCTTTCACTCTCCTCATGCTAAAAGCAACATGATTGCCATTAATTCTTGTTATTTTATTGCTAAAATTTAAATAAATGTTACTTTGGAAAGTCATTAACGTATGGACTCACCAGTTTATCATCGAAGGAATTGAACTCACTCTCGAGATTGCTTCTATCGGCAAAGTTTGTTGGATTTGCATAATCACACACACTTTGAACCTAGCATGAAAATCTAACTGTTTAATTGAAAGCTTGAGTAAGTCATGTATTAGTTAATATAACATAATTTACCTTACTATGGTCATCTAAGAGTAATTCAAGGTTGGTAGTTTGCTCAATATGGTGTGACAACTCATTAGACAAGTTGTGGGGTGGCAACTCAGTTACAAGACTGTTCACTTCAGTAGAACCATAATGAGGATTGTCATTTGAGAATGTGAACTTTGCTACTCCGTCTATTTGCTGCATGAAAGGAAAACTAGATCCAGTTATTGCATACCATATATACTTGGTTGTTCTAAAACAACATGATTACTAGTAATGCTTGTTTTATAATCAGTATACAAAATATAAGTGAGGAACTAATACTCTTACTTTTGGAAACAATTAATATTTGGACTCACCTGCTTGTCGTTGATGGGATTAACCTCACACTCAAAATTGATTTTATCATCACAGTTGGATGTATTCGCCTGCCCACACACACCATGACCCTAGTATGAATATATGAGTATTTTGAAAGGTGGATGAATCAATATACAATGTAATGTGAGATAAAACAGTATAATTTAGCCAACTAGAGGCATCTAAAAGTAGTTCAAGGTTGGTAGTTTGCTCAGTATGATGTGAGTCATGTGACAACTCATTAGAAAAGTTGGGGGTGTGACAACTCGGCCACAAAATTGTTCATTCGAATAGCACTATAGTGGGAAATTTCATTTGAGAATGTGAATTTTTTACCTCCATATTTTTTACGCATGAATGAAAGACTAGATCCCATTATTACAGAGAACAGAGACTTGGCCATGCTAAACTAGTATGATTGTCATTAACACTTATAAAATATGTATGCAAATTAAAAGTGAAGTACTAATGTTATTATTTTGTAAAACCATTAGCATTTGGACTCACTGCTTATCAGTGAGGAGATTAAAATCAGTGTCGAAATTGCTTCTATCTCCATAGTTGGTTGGATTCGTATGCTTACGCACACCTTGAACTTAGCGATAAATTGTGACTATTTATTTGGAAAAGTGAGTTGGTAATTGTATAAAATTATATGAGATAAAGTATCGGATTTTACCCGGCTAGAGGCATCTAAAAGCATTCCAAGGTTTGTAGTTTGCTCAATGTGGTTTGACGACTCGTTATAGAAGTTGGGTTGTGCGAATTCGCTTGCACGGTTATTCATTTCAATAGCACCATAGTAAGAGTTGTCACTTGATAATGTGAACTTTGTAACTCTATCTTCTTGCTTGGTGAATGGAAACTAGATCCAATTATTACAGAGGATAGATATTTGACCATGCCATTTAAAACAACATGGTTGTCATGAAAGCTTTTAAGATTCGTACGCAAATTAAAACTGAATCATTCATGGTATTATTATAGAAAGACATTGGCATGTATACTCATATCCCTTATCATTGATGGGATTTAACTCACTCTTGAAATTACCTTTTACTTATTTTGTCAAAGTTAGTTTAATTCGCATGCTCATGCACACATGACGCATTGAAGCTAAACTTTCTAGCTCTATAATTATTACTATTTTATTTGAAAATGTGGGCGAGTAGATATATAATATTATATGAGATAAGATAATGAAGTTTACCTGACTAGAGACATCTAATAGTACTTCAAGGTTTGTAGTTTGCTCGGTATGGTGTGATAGCGCAGTAGAGAAGTTGGAGTGTTGTGGCATCTGTGTAACAAGATTGTTCATTTTAATATCACCATACACTTATATATGATAAACATTTGGCTGTGCTATGAACATAATAATGAAATAGTTTGCTATATTTGAACCTGGTTTGTGTCTGAAAAAAGAGAGATGGAATTGTTGGGTTGAATTCCACTTTTCTCGATGTCATCAAGTATATGATGGTTGAACATATCATCACCAAAGGATGGATGATCGTTAACCAAATTGGTAGAGATGTTATCCATCATAGTGAAAGCATCAACATGGTTGTTTGTTCCTCCTCCTCCATTTGAAGTCCCAAATAACTTGACTTGTTGTCCCAATGGTCTTGACAATCCCAAGTAGTTGTCTTTATCATTGTTATTGCTTGATGGAAATGTGAATTGGTTTGTAGCATAACTATGACTTAACGGTTCATTCTTCGTCAATGTTGGTGCAACATTCATGTATCCACTAGACACCTGGTTTGTCAATCCAAGATTTGCAGCATCACATCCAACATTTGGAAGCAATCCATTACTCTTATTGAATGATGGATTACTAGCTCCAATAGTATCGTAGTTCATACCATTCAATTGCATGTCGATATACCTATCGAAGTCGAGTTTTTGACTTTGATAAGGACTACCCATCATAGTCATTGGAGTACCGAGAGAGCGATTACCTGAAATTTGATTATTACCATAACCTCCAACTTGTGATGTTGTCCCAATCTTATAGTATGTAGAAGTATCACCAAATTTTGGAAGCTCTTGATTGGAATTTGTAAGATTTCCTCGAATGTTTCCGGATTGTAATAGATGGGTATGATAGTTGCTCGATTCTGACAAAAATTTTGTAAAATTGAACTTATAATTAGTATTTAGTTGTTAAAATATTTGGAATGATAATCCAATGAGATAGCTTGTTACCTCGAAATCTAGATGCATGTGAAAGTTGTTGATTGTAGTGTCGTAGATTGATAAAGTTAGAACTCTCATATGCTGATTCAAACATTGGATTGAGCCTTCTTATGCTTAGCATATCTAATTCTTCTAATTTGGTTCTTCTATAGAGCAATGATGAACCAGAAGCAAAGGACCGCAAAGTCCTTTGTGAAAGGGTCGACGGGAAAAATCCACCATTTTCTGTAAGCTTTTTCAAAAAGAGACGATATTTCTACAAGGAAAACCATATCAACACAATAAAGCTCAAGGTAAATATAAAGGACTATTAAAACGTAATTATATAAATGAACTGTATAGTCAAATTTGAAATGCATGTGGCTTTTTGATGTTGTTAAAAGGTGACATAAATATTTTCTATTGAAAATATAAAAGATATAAGAAACAATTATTTTTAGCTATGTTAAGTTATAATTACACTACTTATGAGCAGGTGAGAAATTGAACCTGTAGATGACTTGCGATATTTTCTCTTGTGATTCCTGGCACGCCCATATACTGAAGGATTCTCTTGGGCACGGCCTCTGCAATAAAGCATCCAAGTCATTAATTACAGTATAGTGAAAGTTTGAATATGAAAAGTAAAAAATATGGATTTCTTACTGTCAAGCCCGATATGGTTAACAGCAAGCAGAAAACGAGAGTGAAGTGAGCTCGTCCACACCATTTTCGTCCTCTTTCCAACACGATCGTTTAGTTCTCCATCGCCATCGCCATCGCCATCACAATCATGTTTATTGTCATCTTCTTCATCCTTTTTCTTTCTATCCCTTTTCCTTCCCACTTTTGAAACGATACTTTGTTGGTCTCTACTAAGATTGATGTCATTATTGATAGACGACGTTGACTTGGTATCATGGTTCAAATACGAATCGCCGTCCCCTTCATCAACCACAATAGATTTTCCTCTCTTTGTGGTAACAACATATTGCCACACGTTCTTAATGTCTTCCATTTTAATCGGTTTAAATAAATAAAAAATGGCTCCGTCCTCTAAAGTCTTGAGCATTAAATGCTCGTTATCATCAGCTGACATCACTACAAGTTGTAGAAACATAAACATGCAAATGGTGTCACGAAAATTAAAGATGATAATTCAGTAGGAGCAAGATAAGTGATGAAGTAGATCTTTACCTATTAGAGGAACCTTGAGTTCCCGAACAACTTGTCTTTGAAACTCCATTCCATTCACCTCCTCCATGTGTAGACTCATAATAACAATATCGAAAATGTGTTCATTGTGTTGAGTTCTCAAAGCCTCGAACGAGCTTTTCGTCGTTGCCATTGTGACTCTTACCGTATCATCTATGAAATTATCATAATTAAGAGAGAATATTTAGAAAGGCACCAACATAAGGTATTACCATTAAGAAGAAAAGGCAACGCATTAAATATATAAGCTTGTTCAAGGCCTAGTAATAATGGAGAACTCTATTAAATTCTATCAGTTATGATTAGACTTTGATAAAAATCGAAACCCACAACTATTCTTTAACATAGGTTTTATATAATAAATAAATTAGAAGTGGATAAGATTGATAAAATCAAAATCCAAACTTATCATCACAACACATTAACATAACAAAAAATTGGAAAATGATGTCCTACAAAATTACATCCACAAGTGTTAAACCAATTAGCCAATAATAAACAAAAAAAAAACAACCATTCAATTGAATGTTTTTATCTCAAACCCAATATCCGCAACCTTTTTCTTCAAAAATATAATTGCTCTAGTGAATCACTAAATTAGGCTTTTTTCTCCCAACCTTCAATGCATCTACAGAAATTGTTCATACGATTTCAATATATAAAAATGTGCAAGGGTAATTACTTGTATTTTTCATATAAATTTTAGCTCTTTCATGAAAAAATTAAAAAAAAGATTCATTTGTTGAACTATCTTATGGTGGAAATATGACAGTTTAGTTTTAAATGTGAGGTATTGAAAAGTTGTGCCTATGATATATTTTTTATTTTGTATGCATAACCTTGTATTTATCATTTTTATCATCAGATTTATCTTAAATTGTTCTCAATCTTCAATTTTATAAAAATGAAACAATAAAATGTGTCAATTTATACAACAACTGTCTACAATTTTGGATGCACAATTTCATCATTGTCAATTTGATCAACATATTTGTGTCAAAAGGATCACAATCGTACAATAATGAAAAAAATCTATAATTTACGAGCAAATTGTCTATAAATCACATGCTTTTGAAATTATTACGAACCCTACTAGGGTACAACTCTAAATATCCATTTTACGAATAAAATTATAAGGCAAATACATGGATTCGTTCTCTTTTCTGGCTAAACAAATATCAATAGTTAATATTTAAGATTTGATGACTGAAATATGATTTTAGGCTAGGGTGCACCATATACATCCGAAATTGAGAGTGAAACGTAGGCTCAACCTTCTTACAGAAAAATTTATATATTTATATTAAAGATGTGTAAAAAACCAAACACCCTTGACCATGAATTATAAATAACTCCAAAAATGAAAATAAAAGGGCAAATCATTGGAAATTGACAAAACAATATAACAAGACAAGTAACTACTATGGAAGCTATAATTTTAAGACTAAATTTTCAATAGATGTACCTTCCGATGGTCGACATCGTTTCAATAATTCTGTCACGATAGAAAGACATGTTGGATCGTCATCCACGACCAAGATTTGGATAGGCAAAATACAAGCGTTGGATTTGGCGTTGCGGGGTTCAGATTGACTTGGGAAAACAACCTCACAAGATGGACTTCCCATTCTGTCTTCCATCATTCTGATTTTTTGCGGTTGCTTTGAAGATGTGCTCCAAAAGTTATAAAAAAGTGAAATTTATAGGGCAGTTATGGACATACTTGCAATAAATAATTTCTTACACTTGTCACATATTATTGTTTTCCTTTTAAAGTCAAGTAATGAAATAAGACAAGTCTACAAGTTATTGCTTAGGTTTCAACCGTTCACACATATTTTAAACTTTTTTTATTAATCAAATTACCATATTGGTGTGCATACTAATGTGGTAAAAAAAAAATTGTGCAAACGTTTCCCAATGCCCTTCCAAACCACTTTAAAATTTAAGAAAGTCAATTTCGAAAAATATTTTGTTCTATTTATTATTTATCATAATTCCATAAATAAGAGATTACTATATAAAAAATCTTCTCCAAAAAGATTCTGAAATCTTTTTTGTTGCAATTTTCATTAATAATATCATGTCATTTTGATTTGAAAAATCTTCGAAAATCTTTGGAATAGGATATAACTCTAACATATTTTGGGTTCAAAGATAAAATTAATTTATTAATTGATTTTCCAAAACTAAAACTTATAACTAATGGCATTATAATGAATTTTTGAAATATAATTACATAGAAATAAAAACAAATAAATCAACAATATATTTTAATACGGATATACCAAGAGATACAGATGACGAATAAAATAGATCGATGATAGTTATAGTTTCGTTTTGTTGAATGAAACAGTTATCTGTTTTGTAAAATAAAACTACTTGAAAAAATGTATACTCCAAAGACCCAGTTGTCTTGCATGTTCTCTATATATAACACCAAATTCTTGCTACACAAAAAATTGTAATCTAACCAGAATTTTGAAGGCTGTCCCTTATGGTGATGATACGCCCCAAGAAGAACGATCCAACAATTAACACTTCATTTAAAAAGTGATAACATCCGCTAACAAACATCTGCTAGCCAACTCTGTTGCCCACAATAACAAGAGAATCACAAATGAAATGCGCAAATGAACAAAGTTATAAAAAAGTAATCATTATTTTTTTTATTAGGCAAACCTATCGAAATACTAAAATTAGCCAAACGTTTTGTAATGCATCATAATATTATCCATTTTTACGTTATCGTTTATAATTTTGTAACTCTTTTTTTACTTAAAATATTAAACTTTTGGAATGTTAATTTCTATGTATCTCTTACA
Source organism: Linum tenue (assembly GCA_946122785.1). NCBI lineage: Eukaryota > Viridiplantae > Streptophyta > Magnoliopsida > Malpighiales > Linaceae > Linum > Linum tenue. Next base: position 49,334,666 of record CAMGYJ010000004.1, on the reverse strand, counting down.
AGTCAGTATCATGTCGTCAAGTCAATATTACTAACAAATTTGCTAACTGGAAGTTAATATTTGGCTAATTATTATTAATTCGATAGGTTTGACCAAGGTTCAAGAAGGCGCTAGGCGTAAGGCATGCGTTGAGGCTTGCCTAGTCGCCTAGCTCGCCTAGGCGTAGATCAAGCGTGCCTAAGCGTTGGAAGAAAAGTAGCTATTTGCACTGCATGATGAATGAAATAATAATCTACAACACTTCCTCACTTTGGTTAAAATGTTTAATAACTTACTCAACACTTAATGACAATAACATAGCTTACGTATTCATAGAATCATAGCTCAATAGCCCACAAAGATCCAGAGCTATTGAAAATATTGATATAGAAGAGTCTTAGATGCCGCTTTAAAGTTGACTTTAATTTCCTCATTTAATGTTGACTTCCTAGCTCCATCTAATTATGTATAGGAGAGTCTTAGATGCCGCTTTACTCCATTGACGTGTTTCAGTATCTAACTAGGCGTGAAAGTCCTAGGCGAGGCGTTTTGTCATTGTTTTGCGCCTAGACGTGCCTAAGCATAAGGTTAAACGTGTCTCTTTTAAACCATGGGTTTGGCTAACAATAATCCTTCTAATTATTTGGGATCAATTGAAATTTTACTTACCCTTGAGTTGAATTTATTAAATCTCAAATTTCATACATCGAATTTATAGAAATGTTAATGTCACGTAAGTAAGATAGATATTATTGTTTCCATAAACAAAAAGTACCACTAAACTAACTATAGATAACACTCTAGTAAAATATGATTTATCAAAGATTTTTATTAATTAAAGTGCAAAACACCAAAATATTAACATTTTTGGTGTAATTATGAGCGTAACGGTCTTCAAATGGGTTAAACGTCCAACTGAAAAGAAAACAAAATATTAAAAACTTATCTACATTTTTTTCCTTGACATTGGTGGAGGTTCATCACATTTATTAAGAGTAAATGAAAATGTTGCCTACAAGTTAAACTCGAGAGTCTCAATATTTTGCCATTGCAATTCAAGAGGCATTTATGAAAAACAATAAACACAGAAGAAAACAAATTATATTCAACCCCTCAACCAATCCATTCTAAATAATCTTTAAATTTTTGTAAGAACTCGTAGACTATTTTGTAATAAGATCTATTTCTTTTCATATGTAACGAGTCCCACACTTTTCTTATATTGGCATTGCACCTCTCACCTATTGTTTTCATTTTTGTTTTATCGGCTTTCAGTTTAAATTAAAAGCAAAATCGATACAAACCAAATTTTTTTTTTAAATGAAACTGATATCACATTCCTAAGTATAGTAATATAATGAGATTAAAACTGAAATTTAGTGATGCAAATGTTTAAGTGACCATAAATGAATAACAAAATACATTTTTCTATAAATCCCTAATGTCTTTATGACCGCCAGATGAGGCGTTTCCCCTCCTTGCGTACTTCCTTTCCCCGAAAAATTGAATACCAGTCGACTATACTCTATAGTTATACCAGTGGCTTCACCACACCGTCGTCGTCTCCTCCGAAAATCCATAGGGCTGGGAAACGGTATGGTCTGGTCCAGACCAGACCATATATACGGTCTATGGTCCAGATCGAGAGGCTAAAGTATAGACCACAGACCAGACTACAGACTATACGGTCCGGTCCAGACCACGCCTGTGCGGTCTGGTTCGGTCTGGTCTGGTCCAGATAGACCACACTCAACGAAAAATGAATAATTTGTTTAGTCAACCACACAAAAAATTGAACCAATAACCAAGAAAATAATTGTTATTTGCCTTAAAACATTAATCTTAACATGCATGAATAATTTTGATACTCTAAATCTTAGTACATAACAAAGATACAAAGTAAAAACATTCCAGCTTGCACCATAACGTCATAAACATTAACATAATGTCATATGGAGACACTATTATCTCTACTCTCTGGTTAAATGTGGTTGTGAATGAAGGAGGGAAGAGATTCACAAAATTAAGGTTGAGACTTGGGTGTCGTTGTGGGAGTTTGGAGAGTGATCGAATGGGCTGTTAACACGTATTGACAAGTCAGTTGGGTCCACGGTTTGGTCCGGTAAACCGCGGTCTCGACCAGACCAGACCAAGAGATCAAATCATAAAATAATACAGACCATGAACCAGACCAGACCATACTTCACGGTCTACGGTCCGGACCAAACTGTTCGGTACGGTTTGGACCACGGTTTTTCTAACGGTCTGATAGCGGAAAAAACCGCGGAATTAAAAAGAAAGATCTTCGACAGGATGGCAGAATTAGATGATCCGTTACATGCGTCTTTTTGGGTTGAAGAACGATTTCGACTTGTTACGGAAGCACTTCTTACTAATAAGGAGCAAAGGATTTATTTTCGCAGCCTATCCATATTCACTCGCGATTCAGTTGCAGAGCATGTCGTGCACTTGAGCTTCCTCGGGTGTCCGAAAATCATCAAAGAATACAAATTGTAGAATTAAGCAAGACTCAAATAAAAAATATAATTATCACAAGACTTAATGAATTATTAAGCTGCCAATCAAATAAAAAAACATCTTTCCATTTCTACAATAATTTGTCTTAAGCATTCTTGGTTTGGATTTTGAAAACTATGGTTGTCATTGTTGATTGTTTTAATAAAGAGCACTTCTACTATGCTATATAGTATCAGTGCTTTAATTTACCATTTAAAGTTGTACTATAGCATTAAATGTATATGTTTAGGTTGTACCATAAAGGAATTTGTATCATTATGTTATGGTACAACTTTACAACTTGAAGTTGTACCATTAAATAAAGGTACTAGTTCAAGTTGTACCATAAAAGAATTTGTACAAAATGTATAGGTACAATATGAAGTTGTACCATAACCTTAAAGGTACAATTTTAAGTTGTACCATAAAAACAAAAACTTATAGCACCAATGCTATATAGCATTGTAAAATTCCTTTTTAATAAAACTTTAGAAAATTTCTTCGTGAAGGTTTTCTTGATGGTAGGAGTTTTCCATTTCATGATGAACTAGAAATCCCTTTTTTTATATAGGAAATCTAGAAAATTATATTAAGTAGGATCAATCCTGGCCCAAGTCAACCTCAAGCATACAACGAAGAGTGGGGGGAGGGTTATCAAGCCAAACCATCTGGTGGTCCCAACCAGACCAAAAGTAACCTAACCAGTGAGCCAGCGAGTTTGTCTTCCTTCGTGAAAAAATCCATTTGACCATCCTACCCGACATAGTCTCATTCACAATCGCTAGGTTCTTAAGTTTTTCGCACTAGACCCCAAGTTTTGTGAAGTCAATCTCGCCCCTCTTCATCAAATGCACCAGAACCTGGAAATCGAATTCAACGATCAGCCGCTGAGTAGTCTTCGATTAGCTTCCCGCAGTCGCATAATCATCGCCTTGGCTTCTGCTTCAACTAGCCGGAAGATCCCCTTTTCTCTCTTAACCATCGCACCCACAAATTCTCCTCTCCAGTCACAAATTCCACAATGTCTAGTAGGGGTGAAACTGGGTCGGGTTTATCCCTGACCCTAAGAAATCGTGGCTCGGCTCGAACCTATAGGGTCATATTTAAATTTGGCCCAGCCCGACCGTATTTATTTCTAGACCCAATTTGACTCGGCACGCCAGGGTGAGTCGAGCCATAGCGCGCTAGAGGGTCGGTCTGCTTGGCCCTATATTCCGTGGTTCCATTCTTTCCTCTGTCTCTCTCTCTCATCTCTTTGTAAAAAATAAAAATCCACAAAAGCAAAGGCTAATGAAAAATCATTATAATCCTCTCAGTTCTCTCTATTAATATCTGGACTGCCGGCGGAGGAGGCAACCCACTAGAATCTTCTTCCAACAACCAAAAAGTATCGATCGCCTCTTTGGCAAACAATTCGCTTGATATATCACAAGAATAATAAAAAAAAATTGGTGACGACACTCGACCTCGCAACCTTCACCCAAAGTTGGTTGATCTACGCTAGTGCCTCCAATGTTGAACTTGTGTTGCAAGGTACCTGAAATTACAACACCAATTGTGGTATTTTCGCATTTTTTTTTTACAATTCTAGATATGCTCTTATGAATCTCAATTGGGTCTTCAATTCCCGACGTGGGGAGGAACTTCTCGGCTTCTAGTGATGATTCCAAAGCAATGATGGAAGATGAACTTCATCAGAGCAAGCATCCATTTTAATCAGAATTGCATGAGTCCTGATCAAACTTTTGTGATTTTACTTTAAACTAGAACGATAGTCTCCACATAGGTTAAAAGAGCAACCTTAAATTGAAAGTGGTGAATCGATTGCTTTAGTCGAGAAGTCGATTTGCTGCTCTGTATTGGAATCAAAGCCAGTAGAAGAAGTTTTGTGTTTTTTTACCTCAATTAGTTTATGCCGGTGGCGGTTAGTCGCCCGTTGGGTATTCGAACTGAGAGGGTCTGGATAACTTTAGTCGAGAGTCAGACCAGTTAAGAACTTTCCGAAGTATATCTCTCAATCTGAATGGATTGAGAATATATAACCTGAACTAGCTACATACTAGGGGGAAACATACATGGATGACCTTTAGTACTTGAGAAAAACCAGAACATTACTTGTCTTTTTTTTCCCCCCGTAGTTTCAATCACTTCACTAATGTTTCCCTGCTAGATAATAAGAAATACACAGAGTAGTCATCACATCTAGGACCTGGGTTTGAAAATTATTACTTGAACCACTATACTGTATTTCCACTCTGTGATTACACTTGGTTGCAGTTTGAGATCGTGTCGTAGCGAGTCAATTTTTTAACGCTGTTGTCGGGGACGACTAGGTTGTTGAAGAAACGTGATTTATGTTACTTTAGCATTTCCTTTTTGCCTTGTTTTTCTTTACTACTTCCCACTTCTGCCTTCACGGGTTCGATTGCTTAGCTGTGTGCAGGTAGTGTATGTCTCGTAGCCATTCGGGAGCATTACTACCGTTGGATCAGGAATTCGAACGAACTTGTCGTTGGCGGAAGAAAGCACAGTGAGCGAGACTGTGTGCGGAGGAAGAGCATGTGGACGGCCGAAAAAAAAGCGACTCCGAGCAGGAGGACGATATGGGAGATGAGCACAACAGGCTGAAATTCAACTTGGGGCAGAATCCACCTCCACACCAGGGTGGGGATGCCTCTCCAGAGTCCCCCAGTGAATCAGGTTCTGCCTAATAACGACATTCCCCAAGAAGATGATGCCCACCATTATCGACCTCCACAGGGGCACACTATGGAGTACTTTTACACTCCACGAATCGTCGACATCCACTAAGTGATCCAGTATCCACCCATACTTTCCAACAACTTTGAGATCAAGCCTTGTAGATGACATCCTCTATCCAGTTCCATGAGCTTAAGGATGAAGAGGCAAGGGTACACCTTTCACGGTTATTGCAGATGACCAATGACTTCATGTTGAATGGTGTTTCAGATGATGCGATCCGCCACCACCTCTTCCCTCACTCACTGGCCGGGCACGCAAAGAGGTGGCTAGAGACTCAGCCGACATTTTTCATCACTTCCCGGGATGATCTGGCTAATAAATTTGTGCACCGGTACTATTCGGCCTCCAACACTTTGGAGATCCAGCGTGAGATTACCCATTTCCTCCAGTAAGATGATGAGTCCCTGAGAGACAACTAGGAACGGTATTCTAGACTGTTCTGAAAGTGTCCTCACCACGACTTCTGCGATGCATTCACCGTGGGGAACTTCTACAGTGCTTTGTCCCTAGAGAGTCAACGGTTGATCGAGTCTTTGTGCCCAGGTGGAGACATTCTCACTAAGACTCCACCAGAGTTGAACCAGATGATAAGTACTTTGGGCGTCTGGGATCATTCTTGGGGGCAGACCACCAGAGGTAGGAACTCGAGGGACAAAAGGTGTGCATGCCATGGAGACCAGATCAATGCATGAATAAGAAATGGCAAAGCTAGTTCAGACATTGAAGCATCCTAACAACCTCAATCCAGTGGTGTGAGAGCTCCAACCATTTGGTGGAGGATTGCCAGGCCATGACGGAATCCAACACCCCACAGGAGTAGTTGGCCTTCATTAACAATACTCGGCGCCTCGACCCCTACAACGATACTTATAATGAAGGGTGGCGCCAGCATCCCTGATGACTTGATATTTACACATGTTTTTGTCAACCATTCCTGTACTGTTTGAGCCTCATTTCTGGTGTTTTAAACCGATTTCACGCTAGGGTGCTCTTGTTAGCGATATTTCAGGTCCTAGTATGTGAATGGAGGTTTGGGCACGAGTTCGCGGTCGATTGTACGAAGTTGGGACGTTTGACGAAAAGCTGAGGAAACCACGCGGCCTGACCAAAATTCCACACGGCCGTGTGACTTGGCCGTGTGGAACACCTTTACGTGGGCAAAGCCATGCGGGCCGTGTAAGGACCCCTTTTGGCCGTGTGGGATTTCCAGAGAGTTACACGAGCTAGCCAGATTTCCACACAACAGTGTAGTTTTGGCCGTGTAGCGTACCTAGAGTCACTAAATCGAACGCATCGTTTTGGAGAGTCCCGGGCATCTGGGGATTTCATACGTCTGTGTGGCCTGGTCGTGTGATCGGGCAGAATTGGGTTTTTAACCCAATTTCGAGTCTTGGAAGAGGGGAATCGATTTTCGAGAGCAAAAACAGAGTCCTAGAGAGAGAAAGTGCGAAGAACAAATCCTAGAGGTGATTTTGCAGCTGGGTTTCATCAATCAAGCTTGGATTTCATCCCTGGAGTGAAGATTATCATCCCAAAGCGGATTCTTTCCATCATTATGAGTATGACTGCTTTGTATTCTATTTTCCTCTCTCTCTCTCTCTCTCTCTCTCTATGGAGTAGAACTCTCTCTCACTTGGGTATGAAGAACCCTAGTTCCATGTGTTAGGGATCATGTTGTAATGACTTTGGTTTGAGATACTACTTAAGAGATTCCAAGCTAATTTAGGATCTTCAGCAGTTTAATCAATAATGAATCAACCAAAGGGAATTACAACTCTGGCCTAACTAAGGAGCTAGGGGGATTCATTCCCGAGCGACTCTTCCCTTGCTTAAGAACTTCGACAATTTCCTGCTTTCTTACTACTTTTATTTGCAATCACTCTCACTACACATAGTCCCGCTAGATAACAGGTAGTCACGGAGTAAGCAGTAGACCTAGACCCCGAGTTGATAAATTGAACTTGCCACTATTCTGCATTTACGGGCTGCGGTTATACTTGGTCATAGTTTGGTGTTGTGTAATAGCGTAAAAGGGTCCATTCCAGCTACAACAGCAGCCAATGCACCAAGCGATAGTAGCACCAGCAGTCCCAGTACAGGGTGACTAGATTTCCGAGCTGTGAGATTTGGTCACAACCTTTGTCAGTACTAGTACCCAGAAGCTCGCAAAGATAGATCAGTTCAAGGATTTCTCCATAGGAAAATTCAATGAATTGGAGGCAGTTCAAAAGAACCAGCAGGCACTTCTGCAGGATATGGACACCAAAATCGAGCACCTGGCAAATGCCCTTGCTTCCCGAACGGTTGGCACACTTCCTGACCAACCCCTGCCGAACGCAAGAAATCATAAGGAGGGGTTGCAAGCCATCATGCTAAGGAGTGAGACTGTGATTGAGGATGCACTGTCGAGGATTGCAAAGAAGGTGACGCATATCACCCCCCACCGAAAGAGGACATGGTGATGGAAAAGGAGCAGAGGTTTGAGCCTCAAAGCCCTAGCCAGTAGGGGCTGAACAAACCTACGCTCCCTTTTCCCAGTTGGATGCACAAAGACCGGCTATAGGCAGAGTTTGGGAACTTCATGACCATGCTTAAGAAGATGAATGTTCAAGTGCCTATCCTAGAGGCATTATCTTAGATGCCTAAATATGCAAAGTTCTTGAAAGAACTTCTCTCTCTCTCGAAGAAGCTGAGCGATTTGTCCACTGTGGAGCTCAGCGATGAGTGCTTAGCCATTCTACAGAACAAGTTTCTGCAGAAACAGAGGGACCCAGTTAGTTTTACTATCCCGTGCTCTATTAATAAATTTCATGCAGAGAGGTTGACTCGCCTGTACTGTCACACTGGAAACAGGTCCAGTTTCAGCAGCAGTACTTGGCCCACCAGGCTGAGTACGCCACCAGGATGATTGTGCTAGACGAGTGCCTCGACCGTATGGAGGCTCAATAGGGAGTCACCAGTGCTCACATTGAGCTGGAGCGGGCCCGAAACCGCCGGATGATGGAGTACTAGGAACACTTGCTAGAGTCCTGTCATCCACCACAGAAGCACCACTGGACAAATCCGTGGGCCCACTCACCACCACCACCACCGACGGACGAACGGAGTCGACGACCTTATGGAGCAGATTGACTTCAGCCAGCTCGAATAGGTTGTACTCGCTGGCACTTTTGTGTTTCTTTTGTTTTGCGTCGGAGTGCAAACTGGATTTTGTGTTTGGTTTGGTTTTTTTTCCTTTGGATGATGTACTATTGGGATGACAACTCTACTAACATGTCTGTGTTTGAGTGATTGTGTTTTCTCTAGCCCGTGCCTGTTCCTACCGGTAACATCGTTCCCCTTATCTTTCCCTCTTCTCCATTGAGGGCAATGTCGAACTTAAGTGTGGGGGTGTTTCTATTTGAATGCTTAGCTCTGTTTGTGTGCTTGGATCCTAGTCTTCTATCCAAATTTTTAAATTTGAGGGCTCCAAGTACGTGTTCCTAGCAATTGTCTGGTCATTATGCTTTGAATTGATAGTCTTTATAGTAATATGCAACCTAGGTAGGTAGTGTAGCACTATGGAGGATGTTGATGCATGTAAGAAGTCTCCTTTCTTTTTCATATTGTGTTGGTTGATTGTGTGAATAAGTGATTTTAGGACCTTGGAATTGTGTGGTATTGTGGACTCTCTACTGGTCGTGGACTCTTGTATCATCTTCGAAAAGAAAGGTGCTTTAAAATGTGCTTTCAAATAACGTCTCCCGTGCGAAAAGGGCAAAAGTGTGTAAGGGGAGACGAGAATCTGTTCCCAATTTTCACCTACTACCTCCAGCCCCCTTCATTTCTTTCCCCCGCACGAGGCTCGAGACATCTGCTCCTGGCATGGCCGGTAAGAGCCGGGATCCCTCAAAACCTTCAATTGATGGGAGTCCCGTTTTTTGAAATAACAGATTGGGACCCTTGGAAAAAAAAACAATATAACAAAGAAAAGAAAAAACAAAGAAAAAAGGGGTTCCAACCAGCTTCAAGAAGAAAATAGAGCACCTTAAGAGAAGAAGTCCATCTGGCGGAGTAGAAGGACCGGAGGAGGACTGGCCTCGCTCGGGTCTCCGTCGTGGAAGAAGATCCCCTGGAGGGGAGAGTGGGTGCTCCGGTATCTCAGCATCCATAGCCCCTCCATCATCATCATCATCATCATCATCAGCAGCGGCCTCATCCTCGCTAGTGTAGTCCTCGTCCTCCTCGTCACCCTCATCATCCGCATCATCCTCTTCCGGAGGCATGGCAGCCCATCAACCCACGATCTCCTATCATCAGAGGCCAGTAGGAGTGTGTTGTGAAGCACTTCCCGGCCAAGATGGGAGGAACCGCCCTGTGCTGTGGCATTAGTCAACCTCTCCAAGTCAATCTCGAAGTGGCGCGCCAGCTTCGTGATTAGGGGACCACAGAAGAAGTAGGTGGGGTTTGTCGTGGCATCGAGCAAATGTGGTGGCCACGACAGACCCCAAGTGCAGCATGTGGTCAGGGCGCCCCATCGAGTACATGGCATAGAGCACCAGCTTTGGTATCTTGTGAGATCCGTTGGCATTGGCGGTGATCGAGCGGGTGACTTTAGTCGGATGGTGGAAACATACGTCTGCCCGGCGTCGAAGTCGTCCCGACGGTAGTCCTTTCTGGCGATGGTGCGGTAGAACAAATTCGGATTCTAGTCCTTGGGATGGGTGACCTCCTTCTCGTGGAAAAAGTACGAGTGGTAGTGGATCCCCAGTGCATGAGCCAACCCGTCGATGCTCATCTCTCGCATGTGGCCGCCGAGCTGGAAAGTGACACGGTGGGGGAGTCTCGGGCCGCCTTGGGGCCATATTGAAAAGTGGAGTAGAACTCCCACATCAGCTCCGTGTAGGTGGGATCGTGGGTGCACATGAGAGCCCATAAGTGTGTGTGGCGGATGGCGGCGGGGATCTCATCATGGCAGTGGAGCTGTTGGAAAACTCCCCACACAAGATGGTGGTGGCGGTGAAACACACGTTAAGGATCCATTGGAACTGGCCCGCATAGTCGGGGTGGAGGCGCAGGCCCTGCACGTAGGGGTGGTCGAGATCATGATCCTACAGAATGAATAACCCAAAGGTGGAACCAAGAAAATTCTTGTTAGGACCGCAAGCAGGGGTTCAATAGTTCCCCACACTTAAGGACCACCTAGGCTAGGCAATCAAGCACAAAGCAGTTGATATGCACACAAAATAACCGCAATTCCTGCACGAATCATGGTAAAGGCGAGTCATTCAAACAGTTGGGCATTCAGCATGCACTAGCAAATCACATCCACGGCATCCTCACCCTATAGTTCAAACATGCCACACAATTCACAGTTCTCAGGCCTGACATCTACATTTCAATTTTCCAAGAAAAAGAAAAATTGATCAAGATACACACCTGAAAACACAAGTAGGACCGTAGAGGGACACGAGAAACGGGTGAAGGATGCGAAACCACCAAAAAAAATGGCCCCAAGGACTTGCCGGAAAGTTGTCGGAGAGTAGATGTCGGCGGCGGTTGTGGCCGGAAAAAGAACTTCGCCCAAATCGAGTGAAATTTCTGGCGAATTTGCGCCCCGCAACGTAGATCCCGAATCCACGAACGGATTTTAATTTGGAGGTCGAACGAAGACGTGATCTACAAAACTCCCATGGGGAAAATTGCTCCGACGAGAGAGCAGGGGAGGAAGAGAGAAGGAAGAGAGGGGGGATTATGAAAAAATGAGAGGAGAGAGAAGATAGCTGGCGGGGTATTTGCTTTTAAAAGGAAACTACCCGGCCGGGCCTCAAAAATACCCGGTCGGGTATTTTAGGCCCGCAGCCGATTCGCCCTTCAAGGCGAATCATGATCAGGGGATCCCGGCTAAGAGACCAAAATACCCGGCCGGGTATTTTGAGCTCGGCCGGGTATTGGAGTTTTTCGACCCCCTGTTCATAAGGGATTCCGGCCGCGAGGCCAAAATACCCGGTCGGGTATTTTGAGTCGCGGTAGGGTATTTTACCCATCTCGGCCAAAATCTTCTTTTCCCCATTTTTTTGAACTCCCCTGCACGAAAACACCAAAACGAGGTATACCTGACGACCTAACTTCATCACAGATGTGCAACTGGCTTGACACACCACAAAACAAAAGAAAAGGGGACAAAGAAATACAAACCGATGTGGGGTTGCCTCCCCACAAGTGCTTCTTTACCGTCTTTTAGCTGGACTACTCCTAACAAACAGTGTTCTAGTGCTTCTTCACCTGGCAATCCGCAAAGTCGATCCTGCCCCTTCTGCAAGATCTGCAGTGGCGAGAGCTCCGGGGGAAGATCCTTGCCTTATTCAGCAACTGCTTACCATGATAAAAAAAATCTGTATCGTCTCATCAACGGGGTTGTGCTCTCCCCATTACAAGTTCAGTTTCTCCCTCAAAGTCGAAATTCCTCTCATCCAGCTAAGACGCCCTATTCGCGATTCTTTCTCCTCGACCAATTCTGCAGGAAATTAAACTGATCTGAGGTATGAAAAGAGTCAGGTAGTAAAAGTTCTCTCTCAACTTGTCTCTTGTGTTTGATCGGTAAAAGAAAAGGGAACTGCAGGAAATCAAGAGAGAAAAGAAAGAAAGGAAAAAAAAGTTTTACTATTTCAGAAGCTTTGAAAGCTCTGCCTATCAGACCTTATATGGTCTGTTTAGGTATCCGATTTCAGACCTCTCCTTTTAATCAAAACCTCTGAGGTTTGTGAAATGCTCAAACCAATCCGACAAAGAGCTGTCTGGTTGTTTATTAATTTTACATAAAAAAAATTCCTTCACCTCCAATTAACGTATGGGTATACTTTGTTGGAATTGTCGTGGTATCGGCCCCATCACTACCACGAGATCATTGAAAGAGATTGTGAACTGATTTGCACCATATTTATTGTTTCTGAGTGAAACAAAAAATAAAGATGATGATGATGTTAAAAAGACAATTCAACAAATTGGTTTTAAGAAGGTTGAGTTAGTGAGCGCCATAGGATCATCAGGTGGACTTGCGGTGGTTTGGAAACCCGATGTATAATGTACTATTATTAAAAGGGATCGTCATTTCTTTCATATAGAATGTCAACATCCTGAGTTGGGGATCGCCTCCTTTATTTTTGTCCATCTTAGCTGTGAGACAAGAACCAGGGAGTCCCAATTGAATGGCATTTCCAACTTAGTCTTTGCTTGCTCCCATCCAATCTCTGTGCTAGGGGATTTCAACTGTATTCTCCAGTCATATGAAAAGACAGGGGGTAGGAGCCCAGCCCTTACAACTCTTGACCAGCTAAGAGATTTCTGCTCTCAAGCTGGGTTACAGGATATGGGTTTTTGTGGCCCCCAGTACAGTTGGTCTAATCGTCAATCGGCGGAGGACCACATTATTCTCAACACTTGGCCTCAAGCCCAATGACTCACTTAACGGACTCGGGATCTGATCATCGAATGATCATTTTACATCTCGAATCTTAAATTAAATTGGGTAGGAGTCGCTTTCATTTTGATAGTCGTTGGACAAGTAATTCTGTAACAAAATAAAAAGTTCTAGGAAATTGGTGGGACCAAGTAGGCAATTTAAGTTCTTTACCCAATTAAAAGGTGCACGATATAACCTTGTAGAGTGGATGTCTAAAGGAACCACCAACTTCAGCTCGTCAGATTAGAGAAATAAGAGATGCTATTGACAAAGCTCGAGATAGATTCCCTTCCTATGGTGACTAACCTAGGTCTTGTCAGTAAAGTGGATCTCTTTATGAACTCCTCCTTAAAAACCCTGGTTTCTCAAGAGGAAATTAAGAGAGTTACTTTCATTATTGGAGCATATCAGGCTCCGGGCATAGATGGCTTCACCGGACTTTTTTACCAGACCTATTGGGAGGATATTAGTAACTCGCTATGTGAGACCATCCAAGCTTTCTTTCACTCAGGAAGACTCCTCTATAATTTCAATCACACTCTAATTACCCTGATTCCCAAAGTTTCAAACGCTGTATACATGAGACAAATGTGACCTATAGGACTATGCCAAGTTTTCTACAAAATTATTGCAAAAATCATGGCGGACAGACTAAGCCATATATTACCATTCATAGTGGGTCCTAACCAAATTTTTTTTGTAAAGGGTAGGTCTATTGTTGAAAATATCCTGATTGGTCAAGAAGTAATGCAATTCCTCAAGACGAAAGACTATGGAAAAGAAAAATGAATGGCGCTAAAACTTGACATGGAGAAAGCCTAGGATCATGTAGAATGGGAATTTCTAATAAATGTAATGGAAGTATTGGGATTCAGTGATCAATGGATTAAATGGATCCGCTCTTGTATCGCTACTGTCTCCTTCTCGATAATCTTGAATGGCTCAACCCACGGGTTTTTTCAAACCTCAGAGGGGACTACGTCAAGGGTGTCCGCTCTCTCCATTATGTTTGCCATCTACACAGAGGCCTTTTCAACTATGATCCAAGTTGATATCTCAAACTATTCTATCCATGGGCTCCGCGTTCATAGGGAGGCTCCCATGACCTCTCACCTCTTTTTGTTGATGACTCATATCTCTTTCTTAGAGTATCAAGACCAGAAATAACAAATTTGTTGGGATTACTGCAATCATATGAAGCTGCAAGCGGTCAACGAGTTAACCTCCAAAAATTGGATGTTACCTTTAGTTCCAATATCTCTAAACAAGAGACTATAGAATTAGCAAATGCTCTAGGAGTCGCCAAAATAGGGACCCATGATCGATATCTAGGGCTTCCATCAAGAATCCATCGATCTAAAGTCCTTACCTTTCGGTATATTGAGGACTCTTTAGAGGCTCGGATCCAGAACTGGAAATCTAAACATATGCCATTGGAAGCCAAAGAAGTGGTGATAAAATCGATAGGAAAAGCCGTACCAATCTATGCCATGTCATGTGTCCGCATTCCTTTTACCCAATACCGAAGACTTAATAGCTAATTGGCCCGATTTTGGTGCGCTAGCCAAGACAAAGACAAAGGAATGCATTGGCTTTCATGGCCTGAAGTATGTAATAGTAAATTTGAGGGATTTCTGGGATTTAGAGACTTCGATCGATTTAACATAGCCATGTTAGCTAAACAAGCTTGGAAACTACTAATAGATCCTGACAATACTTTGGCAAAAATATATAAAGCCTGGTATCACCCTAATGACCATTTCCTAAATGCGAGAGCAGGACCCGTCCTTCTTGGGCTTGGCAAGGTATTCTTGAAGGGAATAACCTCCTTAAAAAGGGCCTGCTGACTCACTCCTACTGTCACTCTAGAAAATGGCCAAGTGTAACCACTTCCTAAAGCGTAGTATAGCGGGTTTGGGTTTTATTGTCAACCCGGGTCCTAGATGTGATGACTACTCGGTGAATTCTCGTTATCTAGCAGTGAACTTTTAGTGCAAATTAAAGCAAAAAAAAAAAACACAAAGCAAGTAAACGGTTGTTGTCAAGTCAAGAGAGGTCACCCGGATATGGTTCCCCCTAGACTGCAGTTAAGTCGGATTGCAATTTACCAAGTTCAATTTTCATGAAAGTTATACTGTGGAAGGTTCTTAATTAGCCTGAAGTCTCGACTAAAGGTCTCCAGACCCTCTCAATCTGAGTCTCTAGCGGGCGACAAACCTCCACCGGAGTAAACAGATTGAGGCCCTAGCGAACCAAACCTCCACTACCGAATTGAGTTCGGTACAGAATAGCGAATTGGCTCCTCGACTAAAGTCACCAATTCGCCACCTTCGATTAAAGATACTCTATCAACCTAGGCAGATATTCTCATTCTAGGTCAAAGAAGAAACAACAGGAATTTGATCAGGATTCAAGTCATTCAATCATTCAAACCTCAATCGAATATAATCAATTCACAAACTCTGTACTTCGGTTCATACAATCAGACCTAGCATACAAATCTAGGGTTCCCCATACCTAGATGAATGGGGGAACTACTCCATAGAGAAAGAAGCAAAAGCAGATTCAGACGCGGAAATCATACTGTGAAGACGGATTTCTGCTCCTGGACGTTTAATCGGCACTTCTCCAAGCTCAAGCCGGGCTCCAATGGTGATGAAGATCAAGCTATGGCACTTGGGAACTCTGGTTCGTTGCTTTCTCTCTCTAGGGATCGCTTTCTCTCTCAAAAACTCCGAACCCTTCAATGTTGGCCTTCTTTCTCCTTAAATTGGTTGCCTGGTCGCGATACTCGGTCGAAATACCCGGTCGGGTATTTCGGGTTTCGACCGGGTATATGCAAAACGCGCCGCTTTGATAAAGTAAAAATCCCCGGTCACTTTCCATAATCCCCGACCGAGGATTTAAGTCATCTGCCCGGGCCCCTCTCTGTTTCTCGGGCGCCCAAAATAGTGAATACCCGGTCGGGTATTTGGCCACCTGACCGGGTATTTTCCTCCTGCGGCTTACTTTGTCCCAACTTCGCTCCTTTCGACCCAGAACTCGTTTCTCCTCCTCGATTTCAACGTCGGGACCTGAAATATGACATAAACACACACCCTAGCGTGAAATCGGCTTAAAACACTAGAATCCACATCTCAAACGGCTTCAGAATGGGGTGAAAACTGAAAACATGTGTAATTATTGGTCTATCACCTGCGATGGCAAGTGCGATCAGGGTCCTCAATATACACTTTACAGGATCCGTAGATACCTTAAGATCCACCCTCCTGCCCAATCATGAAGACGGGAATGACCTTAGAAGGTCTAGTAGTATCCTACCTTATCGATCCAATAACGTTTACTTAGAACTCTAACAAGATTCGATCCTTTTTCTACCCTGCTTCTGCCGAACTAATTCTGTCCATACCTTTACCCTCATATCCGAGGGAATATAAAATCATTTGGCATTATGATAAATCTGGTCAATATACAGTGAAATCGGGGTACCACCTTTTAACAAATGAAATCTACCCATTTCATGATAGTATACCAGACTACTTGGACACAAAATTTTGGAGATCATTATGGAGTATACCAGTGCCACCAAAACTGAAATTCTTCCTTTGGAGGGTAGTTCGGGGGTTGCTTCCTGTTCGCAGAATGTTGCAAATTCAAATATTGACTACTTCTAGCGAGTGTCCTGTGTTGTGAGCCAACCGAGGACATTAATCATTACTTTTTTTAATGTAGGATTGCGAAAGAGTTATGAATTATGGCTGGATTGGAGCATCGTAGAAACTCAATGCGCTCCTTCCAACCAGATCTGGCATGGAAAAATCTATTCTGCGCTACTCACATCTCAAGATCGAGATTGTCGATACGTTTTTCCTATTCTGGCGAATTTGTAAAGGAAGATGCAAAGCTACTTATGCATTAGTATTATTTCAAGCTCAAGTTTTGTTCCGACAACTAACAACGCATATAGAGGAATGGCGAATGGCGGAGGGACAGAAAGCTCGGCAATCCCAAGGTGTCCAGAGATCATCAACGAATCCTAACAATCCAATAGGATCTCGAAGGAGTCGTTCAGATTCCATATGCCCTAATAACGGTATCCTGGTGAGATTTGACGGAGCCGTGAAGAAAATCCAAGGAGGCTCAATCGGATTTGCGGTATCCTCGAGAGACGGTACGCTATCATTTGTTTTTGGTAAATATTATGAAGGAATTTCGGAGGCTTACATTTCTGATCTTCTAGCTCTTAGAGACGCTATGAGATGGTGCTTAACACATAATTTTTTGGTGGTTTCATTTTGTGGAGATGCTCAACTAGTTATCAAGCACGCTATGGCAAAGAACGCTTCTCACTCTCGAGTAGGGGCTGTCTTGGAGGAAGTTCATTCCATTTCTCGTTTTTTGAGTCAGTGTCGTGTCATTTTTCTCCTCGGAGCTTTAACAGTGCTACCCATGTAGTGGCTAATCAGGCTCTTTCATCGGGAATCCGCTTGCTTACGGATTACCATCCTTTTTTGGAGTCTACTTGTATATGAGTAGAGTCTTTGTCCCATTCCCTCTGGGCTTGCCTTGGAAAAAAATAGCACAAAAAAAACATGATTATCTGTTTTTGAGAGTCGCTTTGTACATGAATCATTTGTCCTCCGATCATTGCTTGGCATGATCCCGACTCGGGACTAGAATTCTCGCTGAATAAGTTAGGAGGTGGCTTGTGTGTTGGTTGACCTTCTAAGCTGCTAAATGACCTAGGAAGTCCTCTACCCACGATCGGGGATGCATGTTGTTGCAGAGGTCTGAAGAGTTGCATTGGTTTGAGTCAGGTTTGCTTGGAGAGATGCAAACAGGTAACTGTGGGGGAATTTGATAACACTATATTTGGGCATGTTTTTCCATTCATTTCTTAACAATTTAAGCTTGGTTTATCGCTCTCGTGGTCTATTTTATGCTAGCTTGTGTTAGTTTATGATGTTTAAGGTCCTAGTACATGAATGGGTGTAAAGGAGCGAGTTTCGGGACATTTTGGAGCGAACGGGCAGAGAGAAGGGGAAAGTTACGGTCTAGACCGTAACTTTCCCACGGCTCCTGTAACTTTGAAGGGGAGGCGCCAAGCATCCAGATGCTATTTGAAAGTTACGGCCAGACCCTTAAAGTTACGGTTTGGGCCGCAACTTCCTCCCCAGGCCCGTAACTCTGAGGAAGCGGATGCCAGTTATTCCAGAAGCCATTTCAAAGTTACGGCCCCCTCCACAAAGTTACGGTCACAATCGTAACTTCCTCCTTGATGTCGTAACTCTTTATTTATGGAAAGCTTTGAAGTGTTGTCGTTTTGAGGAAGTTACGGGCTGGCAAGCAGAGTTACGACCATAACTTTGGTCGTAACTCGCGAAACTCCAGCATATAAAAGGGGAGCTCGGGCAGATTGCACACAATCCGGATTTTTGAGTTCTAAAGACTAGAAAGAGAGCTCTAGAGAGAGAAAATGACGAAGGACAACCCTTGGGCAATGATTTGAGCGACCTGAAGACTCGGAGCTCGATTCCTCACTCTTAGAGTACAAATTAGCCGCCAAGAGCAGATTTTCATTATGGGCATGATGATTTCTTCTCCTAGCATGATGTTTCCACATCTCTCCATGTAGTAAGCTTCATTTTCATCTAGGTATGAAGAACCCTAGTTTTGTATGTTAGGAATGGTTGTATGAACCCGTTTGCGAATGATTGATTTGATATATTATATTGAGGGTTTAATCAGAATTGCATGAGTCCTGATCAAACTTTTGTGATCCTGCTTTAACCTAGAACGATAGTCTCTGCATAAGTTAAACGAGCAACCTTAAATTGAAAGTGGTGAATCGACTGCTTTAGTCGAGAAATCGATTCACTGCTACATACTGGAATCAAAGCCAGTAGAGGAAGTTTTCTGTGTTTTACCTCGGTTAGTTTATGTCGATGGAGGTTAGTCGTCCGTCGGGTATTCGAACCGAGAGGGTCTTGATAACTTTAGTCGAGAGTCCAGAACAGTTAAGAACTTTCCGCAGTATATCTGTCTATTTGAGTGTATTGGGAATATACAACTTGAACTAGCTGCATACTAGGGGGAAACATACCTGGATGATCTTTAGTACATGAGAAAAACCAGAACATTCCTTGTCTTTGTTTTCATAGTGTCAATCACTTCACTAAAGTATCCCCGCTAGAGTCAACAGTTCATGGGGCTTGAAGCTGGTCAGAGGAACTTGAGTCATGGGGCTTGAAGCTTGACAATTATTACTTGAATCTTGACAATTATTACTTGAATCACTATATTACTTGAATCTTGACAATTATTACTTGAATCAAAAGTTCATGGGGCTTGAAGCTTGACAATTATTACTTGAATCACTATACTGCATTTCCACTCTGCAATTACACTTGGTAGCAGTTTGGTGTCGTGTCGTAGTGAGTCAACAGTTCATGGGGCTTGAAGCTGGTCAGAGTAACCAGCTGGCACTTTTGCTGGACTTGGACCCAAAAGTCGGGCACCTCACAGAACTGACTCTTGCTCAACCAATAAGGGTTGACCTTGAAACTGCAGGTTGGAACCCCGCCAATGAAATTGAATGGAAAATAAAATAAAAGAGTAAGAAAAAGGAGTTCCAACAAATCTAATAAAACGGAAAAGAGCACCTGAAAAGATGAGTCCTTGGTTCTGTGTCGTTTGAGAGTCTCTTCATCCACAAATCTTCTGTCTTAGGTCCACTACTTGGCATGATCCCGACATGGGACTACAGTTCTCACCGAAGAGTTAGGAGATAACTTGTGTATCGGTTGACCTCGTAAGTTGCTAAGTGGTCTAGACTGACGATCATGGTTGCGCGTTTCTGTGGAGGTCTAGTGAGCTGAATTGGTTTGTGTTAAGTTTGCTTGGGTACAAGAAAATAGTTAAGTGTGGGGGAGTTTGATCACACCATATTTTTACATGTTTGTACCCCTCATTTCTTGATTGTTTAGCTTGGTGTTTATCATACTTTGGCCAAATTTATGCTAGATTGTGTTCCTTTGTCACATTTCAGGTCCTAGCACGTAAAGTGAAGCATAGGCGCAAGTTTCAAGTAAATCAAAGATCAATAGGTGACAAGGGGGAAGGAACTCGGGCAAAACCCAAAGAAGAACGGATTTCTACCTCATTTTATGGACAAAGAATGATGTAAGCTTGTCATGAAATGAAAAAAGACAAGATTGAGAGCATCTAGGATCAAATGGCACCTGATTCGAAGTTCAGACAAGGGAGAAACGAAGAATCAAAGCTAGGGTACCCATAAATGTGAAATCCCTGGTCATGTGGTTCCTATTCCCCAATCCCCGATAGGGAATCTGAGAAATCTGACCAGCGAATTCCCCTTTTGAGTAGAAAAGTGACCCGACACGTTTTGAAGATCCTCGATCACTTAATCAATTCCCTGACCTAGGAATGTAACCGCGGAAGGCCATTTTGCAGCATATTTAAGCAAGACTAGGGGTTTGAGAAGGCCAATCCCGGTCGTCGGTAGAGGAGTTCCTAGGTCATTTAGCAGCTTACATGGTCAACCAACGCCTAAGTCACCTCCTAGCTTCTTCGACGAGAACTCTAGTCCTGAGTTGGGATCATGCCAAGTAGTGAACGTAGTACAAGTGATCCGTGGATAAAGAGACTCTCAAAAATATAAAGATCATGGACTCACCTTTTTAGGTGCTCTATTTTTTTCTTTAAATATGGTTGGAACTGTTGGTTGCGTCGAGCGCGAGACTTTATGCCTGTGTTTTGTTCACTTTGAACCTAACTCACCAATTTTGCTTGAACAAAAACAAACACGATTAAATCATAAAAGCAATTTAACTATAAGATGAATATTTTAGTAATGTAATATACCTAGTGGTTTCTACTACTAACAGTAACTAATTCAAGAATGCTAAAACTCAACCTCCCCACAATTTCCACTCTCCCACGTTACCTTTGGCTTCTAATACAAAGTCTGTTTGCTTGGGCTTTATGGGAACTAATTAATCCACTTGCACTAGATGGACCAAGCAGTAGTGATGCAGCCCGATAGTCTAAGCCGACCCAACTGACTAACTAATTAAAACAATGAGTTTCAGATTTAAACACACACAGATTTCCCACTCCCCTTGTTTTCGATCAAACCAAACACCAAGACTAAAGTTTGCACACACAAAGTTACGAACACTAAGAACCGGGAAGAAACAGAGCAGATGAGGCCAAAAACTTCGAGCCAAATAAAACCAACTCTGGTTTTAACAAGATCACCAACCCAGTTTGATGTTCGACTTCCTTAGCTGCTCTTAGAGCTGCTTTCCCTGCACAAACAGAACTCGAACACAACGATGCAAACGAAGCAGAAACAGAAATGCAGAAAGTAAAGGCAACCCACGATTTTTTACGTGGTTTCCAGTATTGGGAGAATGAGGATCCCAATACTGACTATTCCACGGTCAGAGAATCATTGTTGTGTGATCTCCGACGATTCACTAAAGATATAGCATTGAAGTTCGATGTAACTCTATCTACCCAAGAACCCTTTGATCAATCTCAACCCGATTGATCAAACTCTATCTTCTCAAACCCCGAATTGCTTCCCCAGCAACTCGTAACCGTGTTTCCCCAACACTAACCCTCAAAGCAATTCTCCCCGAACCCTTTGAGAACCCCTTTTCTATCAACCTTGCTACTCTCACAAAATCCCCTTTTGTCTTAGCTAGCTATGTTGATCTCTTGAAAAGGTTGCAATTGGTGGTTCTTCAGATCGCCTTTTATAGGGAGGAATATGACCGTTAGTCATTCAAATTCCTTCCCTATTTGTGATGATTTGATTGAGAACTCAATCCTCTAATTTGATTTGTAGTGAGTTGGTCATTTGAGCCTCATTGTGCACTGTTGTATCCAATCTTCTTGATCTGATTTCTTCTCTAATTTTTCAGCCGTTAGAACCTTCCTTCTTTGTGTTGATTTGCTAGGTGGCAAATCAGCATCTTTGAGCATAGCTAGCCATTGAGAAGTTCTTTCCTTTATTGTTCTTGCTGATTGCAGAATCTCTCCTCCTTGAGCTGTCTTTGATTTTCTTTCCTTTACTTACAAGATTGCAGCATTTTCCTTCTTTTATTGAGGCCATTGATATGCTTGACTCAACATACTCCCCCTAAGCTTGTCAATGGCCCAATATATAGCTGCTGTATACTGCACACTTCAACAAACAATTTGGTGCAGCCTGTCCTAATAATATGCTTAAAAGAATACATTTAAACCTAAAACAGCAAGGAATCATTTTCTTCAAAGGCAACGAAAATCAAAGAACATTTGATACTTGGATGAAGTACAAACAACTAGACTGACTCTCCCAAAATAAACTAGGACTCTTAGACTTTCCAAAGAGTAGTTATGGATCTCCCCCTAAACCTAATTGCTGATACTCCTAGTAAGAATACTCTGGAGAAGACATGAATGCTATTTCAGTAGCTTTGCCGTTGTCTCCCCCTGGGACATTGACGAGCTTTCAACGGGACAAATGACGAGCTGAACTGGGAAAAGTTGGAGGTGGGGCAATTCGTATCAACCCAATTAAAGGACCCATTAAATAGAAGAAGATTGGATTCTATCGCATCCACCGTCATGAGATTCGAGCTTCCTTTGGGGAAGATTTGAAAGGGAATATTTACGAAGAATTGATAGAGCTTGAGCTGTTAGGGATTTTAGGATGCAACTCGACACTAGAGGAAGATGGAAAGGCAAGCTTTACCTTCCTTGAATCACACGAACGAAATTAACACAAGGGAATCAGCTCACAAAGCCTGATGAGCGGCTCTAAACTTAGGAAAATTAAATTAAAGATGTTGGCTCAACTTTTGCAACAAATGCTAGGGAATTTGATGATATTTTTAGAACTTAGGAAAATTAATTTGAGCCTCAACAGCACAAGCTAATTATAACCTAAATCTTTAAGCTCACTAGAAAGTAGAAGTCCAAGTTCTCGAAGAATGGTCAGAAACTGATCCACACTAAGAGGTTTAGTAAAGATATCAGCCCATTGATTTTTCGTAGGCACAAACTCAAGCTGAATTTGGCCTTCTTCAACCAATTCTCGAATGAAATGATACCTAATTTCTATGTGTTTGGTTCGAGAATGTTGTACGGGATTTTTTGCCATGTTAATGGCACTCGTATTGTCACACAATACGGGCATGGACATGATTTCTAACCCGTAGTCACAAAGTTGATGCTTCATCCAAAGGAGTTGAGTACAACATAGGCCAGCGGCCACGTATTCAGCCTCGGCGGTGGATAGAGCAACAGAACTTTGTTTTTTACTAAACCAAGACACAAGAGAATTTCCTAGAAATTGACATGTCCCAGAAGTACTCTTACGATCAACTATGCACCCAGCATAGTCTGAGTCACTATATACAATTAAATCAAGACTTGACTCACAATCATACCATAGACCTAGATCCATTGTACCAGCTAAGTAACGAAAGATTCTTTTGACAGCAGTCAGATGACTTTCTTTAGGAGCACTTTGAAATCTAGCACAAAGACACACACTAAACTGAATATCGGGTCTACTAGCAGTAAGATACATTAGTGACCCAATCATTCCTCTATAGAACTTCTCGTCAATTGACTTACCCGACTCATCCTTGTCTAGTTTAATGGTAGAAGCCATAGGGGTGGTGGCAGTTTTTAGATTCCCGAATTCAAACCGTTTTAACATATTTTTGAATGTACTTGGTTTGACTAATGAAAATGCCTCGAGTTGTTTGTTTAATTTTCAAACCCAAAAAATATGTTAGTTCTCCCATTGCACTCATTTCAAAAGTTTTCTTCATGATATTTTCAAAATATTCGCACAACTCTTTGCTAGAAGATCCAAATATAATGTCATCAACATATATTTGAACTAGTAACATATGTTGTCCTTTATTTTTTATAAAGAGAATTTAATCCACTGAGCCCCTTTTAAAACCTTCTCCTAAAAGAAAAGAACTAAGTTTTTCATACCATGCCGGGGGTGCTTGTTTAAGTCCATATAGTGCTTTCTTTAATTTATAGACATGGTTTGGGTATCGAAAGTCTTCAAAACCGGGTGGTTGTTCAACATACACTTCCTCTTTTAAATCTCCATTTAGAAAGGCACTTTTGACGTCCATTTGAAAAAGTTTGAAACCCTTAGAGCTAGCAAATGCACATAACATTCTAATAGCCTCTAATCTAGCGACTGGGGCAAAGGTTTCATCGAAATCTATTCCCTCTTCTTGATATACCCTTTAGCTACCAACCTAGCCCTATTTCTAGTTGCTACCCCATTTTCATTTGACTTGATCTTGTAGATCCACTTAGTCCCGATAATAACTCTATTAGGTGGTCTGGGTACCAACTCCCACACATTAGCTCGTTCAAACTGACTCATTTCTTCATTCATAGCAGCATTCCAATTTTCATCATTCAAGGCATCTATCACGTTTTTAGGTTCAACCAATGACACAAAAGCAGTATGCACAATTGAATTTCTAGAGCGAGTGACCATACCTTCATTTAGCCCTCCTATCATAAGTGAAGAAGGATGACGTTTAGCAATATGTGGAGGAGGTTGCCTTACATCATTGTCTTCCTCGATCAGAGAGTTTGTGGTACTTACTGCTTTATCTTGATCTTCAGATATGATTGTTCTGAGTTCAGATTTCTCCGTGTTTGATTTCCTTGGTAGATCATAGCTCCCACCAAGTCCAAAATCATCTTCATCTATCTCATCTGAACACTCATTAGCAGATTCATCAAATATCACATTTATGGACTCTTCCACTTTGAGAGTCCTTTTGTTGAATATTTTATATGCTCTGCTAGTCATGGAATAGCCCAAAAACACACATTCATCGGATTTAGCATCAAACTTCCTAAGATGATCTTTGGTGTTTAATGCAAAGCACATGCAACCAAAGGGATGGAAGTAACTCAGATTGGGTTTTCTTCCTCTCCAAATCTCATAAGGAGTCTTCTTAATTCCAGATCTGATCAAAGCTCGATTAGTAATATAGCATGCAGTATTTATGGCTTCAGCCCAGAAGTACTTAGGCAAACCATAGTCATGTAACATTGTTCGAGCTATGTCAATCAAAGTCCGATTTTTCCTTTCCACCACTCCATTTTGTTGCGGAGTTCGAGGAGCAAAAAAATTGTGACTTATTCCTAGCTTATTGCAGAAGATTTCAAATTCTTCTGAGATGAATTCTCCACCATGATCACTTCTAATGCTAGCAACCTTAGATTGTTTTTCATTTTCCAATTTCTTAGTTAGAGACTCAAAATTTTGAAAAGCTTCACTTTTGCTAGCTAGAAACATTACCCAAGTGAAACGAGAGTAGTCATCTACAATTACAAAAGCATAGGACTTACCTCCATAGCTTACCACATTGGTTGGTCCAAAGAGATCAAGATGAAGTAGTTCAAGTGGTCTCGATGTAGATATTACCGACTTACTCTTGAAGCTAGACCTTGTATGCTTTCCTTTAGCACAAGCATCACAAAAGAATTCTTTTTTGCCTTTTAACTTAGGCAGACCTCTAACTAGCTCAAGATCACTTAGTTTAGACAGAATTCCTATACTCACATGTCCAAGCTTCCTATGCCAATCTATTTGATCATTTTTCTCTAATGACATTAGACAAGTTATCTTAAAACTTTCTTTATCATCGAGATTTATGACATACAGCTTATTTTTACGTCTTCCGGTGAAAAGCACTTTCTTATCAACTAAAGACTCAATGTAGCAGCAATCATGTTCAAAGATTATCCTCTTATCTTTACCACACATTTGACTAATAGAAAACATATTATGCTGAAGCCCTTTTACTAGGATCACATTCTCAATGCAAGGATCTGAACCTACTATTCCTCTTCCTATTATTTCGGCAGAATTATTGTCACCAAAAAATACCTTACCACCTTTACCTTCCTTGAGTGTGGTGAATAGGTTTCGATTTCCTGTCATGTGGTGTGAGCATCCACTATCTAGTATCCATTCAGTTGCCTCCATGCTCACTTGGAAGCAAACCTGCGCCATTAGCAGTCATGCAGTTTTGGGTTTTTGTATCCAGACTTTCTTGGATACAGTTTGTTTGTGATCTTTAATAGAACAAAATCTACTAATGTGACCAACTTGATGACAAGTAAAACAAGTTCTATATTTTTCGTTTAGTATTCTCTTTCTACATACTTGCCTAATGTGCCCAAACTTATGACAATATAAACATTCTATGTTTCTATATCTTTGTTTTGATGTTCCAATCCTCTCATGTTTTATTGATTCTTCAAAAATCTTTGACTTGCCTTTACTACATGAATTTGATCCTAAGTTTTCACAACATCCCTTAGTGGAATGATTTAGGTAAGGATTACCTTCCTTTCTTAGAGATTCAATTTTATTTCCTTCTAATGATTCTTGAAGTTTTACCGTGAGACTCGATTTCTCATTTTCTAAGATTTCAACTTTCTTAGTAGTTTCTTCTAACTCTTCTTTTAATCTGACCGCCTCCTTCTTTAGTTCATCATATTCAATGTTTATTTTGGCATAATCAGATTTTAGTTTAGAATATTTTACTTTAACATTTCCAAACTCTAACTGAATTTCCTTGATAGTGGACACTAATTGATCATCATCACTATAGTAATCATTATCACTGAAATAAGTATGGTTGGAAGATTTTACCTTGTTTGGGTTATTTCTTTCTGATGGCTCTTCAACTTCAATTGCCATGTAGCTTTCTTCTCTTGTTTCCTCTCCATCCTCATCTTCTTCTTCGCTGCAGCTCCATGTTGCAGCCATGGCTCGTTCTTTTCTAGCTAGAGGACATTAAGCCTTGATATGCCTAGTTTTCCCACATCTAAAGCATCCGGTAGTGTTTTGAACCTTAATCGGCTGAAGCTGTTCAATCCTGCTTTTGTGGAATGCTCTTGATTGAGGATATTTTGATGTACCACCTTCTTTCTCAACTTCTCTATTCTTGTTAATGAAGTTTCCTCTTCGTTTTTCTCTTCTCACTCGAAGTAGTCTACTAATTTGTTTGCTTAGTAGAGTCAATTCTTCATCCTCCATATCATCGAGATCTTCGGTGTCTTCATTGTATGTGGTAGCTTTGAAGGCTATCCCCTTTTTCCCTTTATCATGATTTCCCTTGTTGAACTTGTCTTCATGAGTTGCTAATGACCCGATGAGTTCATCTATGGCTAACTTCTCTAGGTCTTTAGCTTCCTCTATTGCGGTTACCTTTGGAGTCCATTGCTCTGGGAGACTCCATAAAATTTTTCTAACAAGATCTTCGCTCTCATACGATTTCCCAAGGTTCTCCAGACTGTTCACAATGTTTGTGAAACGCTCGTACATTTGCCGGATAGATTCTCCTTCTTCCATTTTGAACAACTCAAATTGTTGTTTTAAAGAATTGATTCGAGATGTTTTGACTTGAGAAGTACCTTCATAAGTAACCTGAAGTTTATCCCAAATTTTCTTAGCAGTCTTGCAACCGGCAACTTTGTGATATTCTTCTGGACCGAGTGCACAATACATAAGATTAGTTGCCTTGCAGTTTTGCTGAAATTTTTCAAAATCCTCGTCTGTCCATTTTTCCTCATCCGCCTTGAGTTCATACGGACCCTTGATGACTCTAGCCCAGAGTTTTGGATCTGTAGATCCAACAAATAATTCCATGCGATTTTTCCAATACCCATAATTAACTCCTTCAAATCTGGGAGGCCAATTTTGAGCGAATCCGTCAGCCAGATAGAGTGGAGCATTTTTCTTGGAACCCGATGCCATTTTGATTAGCACCGAAGGTCGTTGAACCTTGTTCTACGGTGACCGTGCTCTGATACCACGTGTTGGTTGCATCGAGCGCGAGACTTTATGCCTGTGTTTTGTTCACTTTGAACCTAACTCACCAATTTTGCTTGAACAAAAACAAACACGATTAAAGCATAAAATCAATTTAACTATAAGATGAATATTTTAGTAATGTAATATACCTAGTGGTTTCTACTACTAACAGTAACTAATTCAAGAATGCTAAAACTCAACCTCCCCACAATTTCCACTCTCCCACGTTACCTTTGGCTTCTAATACAAAGTCTGTTTGCTTGGGCTTTATGGGAACTAATTAGTCCACTTGCACTAGATGGATCAAGCAGTAGTGATGCAGCCCGTTAGTCTAAGCCGACCCAACTGACTAACTAATTAAAACGGTGAGTTTCAGATTTAAACACACACAGATTTCCCACTCCCCTTGTTTTCGATCAAACCAAACACCAAGACTAAAGTTTGCACACACAAAGTTACGAACACTAAGAACCGGGAAGAAACAGAGCAGATGAGGCCAAAAACTTCGCGCCAAATAAAACCAACTCTGGTTTTAACAAGATCACCAACCCAGTTTGATGTTCGACTTCCTTAGCTGCTCTTAGAGCTGCTTTCCCTGCACAAACAGAACTCGAACACAACGATGCAAACGAAGCAGAAACAGAAATGCAGAAAGTAAAGGCAACCCACGATTTTTTACGTGGTTTCCAGTATTGGGAGAATGAGGATCCCAATACTGACTATTCCACGGTCAGAGAATCACTGGTGTGTGATCTCCGACGATTCACTAAAGATATAGCGTTGAAGTTCGATGTAACTCTATCTACCCAAGAACCCTTTGATCAATCTCAACCCGATTGATCAAACTCTATCTTCTCAAACCCCGAATTGCTTCCCCAACAACTCATAACCGTGTTTCCCCAACACTAACCCTCAAAGCAATTCTCCCCGAACCCTTTGAGAACCCCTTTTCTATCAACCTTGCTACTCTCACAAAATCCCCTTTTGTCTTAGCTAGCTATGTTGATCTCTTGAAAAGGTTGCAATTGGTGGTTCTTCAGATCGCCTTTTATAGGGAGGAATATGACCGTTAGTCATTCAAATTCCTTCCCTATTTGTGATGATTTGATTGAGAACTCAATCCTCTAATTTGATTTGTAGTGAGTTGGTCATTTGAGCCTCATTGTGCACTGTTGTATCCAATCTTCTTGATCTGATTTCTTCTCTAATTTTTCAGCCGTTAGAACCTTCCTTCTTTGTGTTGATTTGCTAGGTGGCAAATCAGCATCTTTGAGCATAGCTAGCCATTGAGAAGTTCTTTCCTTTATTGTTCTTGCTGATTGCAGAATCTCTCCTTCTTTATGCTGTCTTTGATTTTCTTTCCTTTACTTACAAGATTGCAGCATTTTCCTTCTTTGATTGAGGCCATTGATATGATTGACTCAACAGGAACCCCCTTTTTCATTTTCTTTTTTGTTTATTATTTTTCTTTGCTTGCAAGGGTTTCGACCTTTAATTTCCAGAAAACGGGGCTCCCATCTAGAAAAGGTTTTGAGGGAGTCCGGCTCTTACCGGCCATGCCGGGAGCAGATATCTCAAGCCTTGTGCGGGGGAAAGAAATGTAAGGGGGTTGTATGTAGTAGGTGGAAGTTGGGAACAGATTCTCGTCTCCTCTTACACACTTTCACTAATTTCGACACGGGAGACATTGTTTTAAAATCACAATTTAGAGCACCTTTTTGAAAACATGATAAAGGAGTCCATGACAGGTAGAGAGTCATCGATACCACACGATTCAAGTGAACTAAGATCACTAATTCACACAATCATCCAACACAATCTGAAAAAGAAAGGAGACTTCTTAAATGCATCAACATCCTCCATAGTGCTGCACTACCTCCCTAAGTTGCATATCACTGTAAAGACTGTCAATTCAAAGCATACTGAGCAGCTAATTGCAAGGAACACATAATTGGAGCCCTTAAATCGTAAAATGTGGACAGTGGACTAGGCTCCAAGCACACACATACAACCAAACATTCACACAGCAAAGGGTGGGAACACCTAATTCCCCCACACTTAAGCACGACATTCCCCTCAATGGAGGAAAGATAAGGAGGGTAGAACGAAGTTACCAGATCAAGTGTGGACAAGGCACGAGGTGCATTCTAGGTGAGCAGAGAGAGCAGTAGGAACATAAACACCACACAATATCTCATAGAGGTTGAGTTATTTACTCTATAATCAAAGAACCAAACTGAATCCACCGAAGAGAAATAGGGAAAGAAAAGCAAACCGACTGGTTGGGTTGCCTCCCAACAAGCGCTTCTTTGGGCTCCTAAACTTCGGTCCACCCTATAACCTCCTTGAAGTTAAGGTTCTCGTCGATAAGGTGGAGCCTCAAGTCATGAGCATGTGGCATGGCAGGTGATCAAGGCTCGTGCACTTGATTCATATGAATTCTCCACCCTCAAGACCTCTTCTTTTCTTCTTTTCTCGTGTCATTGCCCCAAACCAGATATGAAAGCATAGATTGACCACCTTCGCATCCACCTAGAGGGACAGATGTCGATGTGGCCTTGGTATGGCAAAGAGACACTGCAAATGGGTCCTTGCCAAGCAGCTCCTCTAATTTTGGTGGAGATATCACATGTAACTCATGGCCGGTGCAAGCCTCTTCCACTTCAACTTCGTCCTCAGCCTGGACGACAATTGTTTCCTCAACCCCCCTTCCTTCCTCAGAATTTGATTCCTCCCTTTGGAAAAGATTAAGAACTTCCTCTGCTTCATTTCCGTCATCCTCCACAACTTCTTTCCTCATCATTTCTCGCTCTTCTTCTTCCAATATGGATGGGAGAGCAAGTCGCCAAGAAATTTCTTTGATGAGATCATCTCGCATCTCCTCACTCATGCCCACCTCTTCAAAGCTCGGTGTGGGATGTGGAAAGGTGTGGCCGGCTACAACATAACATTCCTGATTATGATCATCACGAGAGCTCTTCGTGACAACTTCTGTCTACTCCACAATATCCTTGTAGCATTCGTCCCTCCTCCTCTTCTAGTATGATAGCAGAAGGATGATCTTGAGCAGGCTGTGCATAAGCTTTCTCAAGATCCTCGAGGCACTTCTTAATTCTCCAAAGGGTCTCCTCTATTTCATGGTAGGAGAACTCAGTTTGGGCAATGGCCTGGGTATAAAGATCCATCTTGGAGCATGATCTCTCAGTGTCTCAAGCAAACGGCTTCACGAGAAACCTCAAGTGATAGTTTGAGGTAAAATATGTGCAAATTCAGTGTTATCAATCACCTAGAGAAGAATTTCATCTTTCACACGATGATTTCTACATCCAGCTTTGTGTTTTCTATTCTCTCCATGGAGTAATCTCTCTTCTCATCCGGGTTTGAAGAAATCTTATATTCAAATAAGGCATTATTCAGAATTGCATGAAACCTGATTAAATTCATGTGTTTCCCGCTTTAACCTAGAACAATAGTCTCTGGCTCTCTGCATAGTTTAAAAGTGCAATCTTAATTGGAAGTAGTGAATCGATTACTTTAGTCGAGAGGCCGATTCACTGCTCTGTACTAGAATTGAAATCCAACAGAGGAAGTTTTGTGGGTAGTGCTGTGGGTTTGGGGCCGTGGGCTTGGATTTTGTAAGTTCGGTTGGTCGGTTTGGAAATCGAAAATTAGTTTCAGTTGGGCAGACCCTGGTTTCCGAAATACTGGGTTTTGCCTTCCGAATTCCGAACCGAATAATGATATTTCGGTTTTCGTTCGGTTTAGTTTGGTTTTAAAACCAAACCGGATGCGCACCCCTAATTCAAACCGAGAGGTTCTGGAGTTTTTTCATCGACACTCCAGACTTTCAAGAACTTTCTGCAATATAATTATCAATTGAAATGAACTTGGGAAATTACAACCCGACTTAACTGCAAACTAGGGTGATACATACATGGGTGACCTTTCTCATTTGTGAAAACCAGAACATTTGTCTGCTTTCTTCCTGCAATTACTTACAATCAACTTCACCCAAATTCGATCGCTAGATAATAAAATTTCACCTAGTAACCAGTACACCTAGGACCCTGTTTGACAATTAAAACCTGAACCTACGATTATACTTAGTCGTAGTTTAGTTGTGTTGGTATTGGTGTGTCAAGTGTATCAACCTTCGTTTGTGAGTAGTGCTCATCGACGGCTGGGGGCGGCCAGTGTGGGTGCTGATCTTCCGTTGTTACTGTCGAGGAGTTTGTTTTAGGCCCTTTTCCAAATCAATATTTGAATTAAATATTTCTACTGGCTAAACATGACACTTTTTTTGTAAACCTAGTGACCAATATTACAGTGTACCCTTAATTTTATATATGGCCGGTTGGAATAGTTTCAAAAAGTGTTATAATAAAATTTTAAATTGTTAAGTATCATAACGTGTGTTCTCATATTTTGAAAAACATATAAGTTAATAATTATTAATGATTTCTTCACATATTCAATACTAAAGAGCATGGTTTAAGAAACCTTATCGTACTATCAATTCTAACCGGAAAATGCCATATACCAAGCCCTAAATGGTAGGTTGTTTTAGCGATACAAAACTGTTGAACCATGGTTTCACAATAATTTTAGTACAAAATACATTACCACTAACTTTTCCGGTATAACTTACAGTACCATTTTATAAAAATTGCTAAAGAGTATTTTTCTAATTAGGATCATTGCAAATATCCTTTCAACACTTATAGTGGAGGCTTAGGTAGTAACAAAGATAACGTACTTCTTTCAATGACCATAATCCTAAAAAAACTCAAGAATTCCATCTAGTTTAACTTGTAACAATCTAGTTGAGGTTCATAATCTAATATATTTTTATTAGAGAACTCATTATCCGGATAAAAGAAAGCCAAAAAATTTCAACTAAAGGAGGGTATGGTGGAAGAAGAAGAATAAACTTAAGAATTTGAAAATTGAAAGATGAATTTATATATTTTTATAGGAGATGAAATTATATTTTGTGAAATATTATTTATGTAGAAATAGAGTGTAATATATATAAATAAAGACTAGTAATTTCATTATTTAATTGCGGTTATGTGATAAAAATATTAACTAATTGAAAAACTTTTAAAACAGCAGATTACATAAGATACATGAAATATTTTGATTAAAAAATTATAAATATAAAATTAACATTAATTTTTAGAACTACCATACAACTATAATATCTTTCTTCTAATTATAAATGATTGATTTTCTAAAGCTTTTTGTATCGGTTAAAATCCTAAACACCTTTACAATCTATATCAATATATTTGATCAAGCTTTTACAACACTGATTACTAGCTTATAACCCGACCCGTTGGTTGGAGGAGCTGAGACGAATTTTGAATTATTGGTATGGGCGTATTTATGTTCTTAGTTCATGTATATTGTGAGGCCAGCATCTCATTAGTCACTTGTCATTAGTTGGTAATGGAATAGGGAATAAGTGACGTGAATTTATTTCGGTGTTTATAATAACAAAGAAGACTGCAGAAATGAGACCTACTCCAAGTTAATTAAACTGAACATCTAGCAAATATTCATTGTATCTACCAGACAGGCGAGGACAATACTTCAATTCAAATTGGATAAGAGATTTCCAGGAATAGGCAAACCCCTTATAGTTGCAAAAGTAATTAGGAGAAAGATTAAAATTTGAAGATGTGACAAACACATACAATCTTTGACAATAATAACATCAACATCAATGTTGTCAGTACTTCCGTGTAGTGATGGCCTAGGTGGGGATCCAAGGGTTGGTCATAGATTGGTAAGATGAATGCACACTCTGGCTGCATGTGCTAAAAAAATAAAAGGGTGAGAATGGTAAAAAAAATATACATGACTTTGTCTTCATTCAAATAAATCTTTTCATAACTAATAAAGAATTGTAATGTCAAAAAGAGGATGGACTCTAATCATTACAACATCTATTGTCTCTAGATCCACACAAGTTCAACTGAATGTAGTTACCTAAGTTGACCTGAAAATAAGCAAAAATGTCTACAACCCGATAAGAAAAAGTTGCACTCATACTTAAAGATCTCTATGCACAACCCACACGGCAGGAATAAGTAGCAAAATATTTTCAAATCCAAAAGAGAACTTAAAAATTCTTATTCTTGGAATTAGCATCATGCAAAAGACACCCACGTAAACATATACAAGTATGTTTTTTTGATAGTTGAAGCAACCAAAATTGATTGAAAAAACATTAGGCATTGATATGATATAAGCTAAAGGTTGATGGCATTCCAATTCTCCTCAAACCCTCAAAAGTTTACATATAAGAAAAGCAACCTTGGCATATACATTCAGAAAGGACACTAAAAAATAAGAAAACCACTTACAGAGGAGGGTGAGGGATAAGCTCGAGGAAGGGGTTTTCTTCAAATAGTCAACTATGCAATTTTCTATAATTCAAAGAGGAGCAGCTTCATACCAGTAAACTACATGAATGCCAATCAGCTAGATCACTTCTATTTGAATAGTAATCAAGTAATCAAACTATTCATTGTGTCAAATGATATAATGTTCATACTATTTCTAAGTGAAAAAATAATAATTGTTAGAAAATAATAATATTGGACTCACGGGGAGTTACTATAACCCATTTTTGTATGAACAGGCGGAACCTTAATGACCTCGATGCCGGCACCTAAACCGAAGGCTTTGAAGAAGGCATCATAACCCTAAATTTAACTACAATCAAGCACAAATGAGTAATATTTTCGATTTTTCTTAGAGTTAACTACACAAAGAGAACAATTGAAGCATAGAAGCATATCTGAAATGCTCCAAGCAAGTTGAAGGCAAACCAAAACTTTAAGATTTGGTCATTATAATAGCCTTCAAGTATTGATGATTTTGAGAACTATTATGCCCAACTCCTACCTATACAACTACGTAGCCATAGTAGTTAGTTGTATAATGATGAAATGTTACAAAGAAAACTACATAAACAACCAAATGTAAGTAAATATTGAAACCAACAACTGATAAAACTTAAAAGCTCTCTATTGATTTAAATGTACATGTTAGTAACTATTATGCAATCGAGTATAGATGATTTTTAGGCGCAGAATAAGAAAAGCATAGATGACTCACAAATAAAAACCCAGCAGCTGAGGGTAGCGCACAAAAACCAAAATAGAAAAAAGAGATAAGCAAAAAGGAGATAAACAGTAAACAACAGAAAAAAACCAACATAGGAATACCTTGCTCACTCTAGTGACTCTCTGCCAGAACAAACAACCCTCTAGAAAATCCAAAACCTTGAGACATCAAACAAACCTCCCACACACTAATGTATGGCATGCCAATTTTCGGGTTTGTCCAATGACACGCCAAAACACAACACCAAACTGCGACCAAGTGTAATCGCAGTCCGGGAATGCAGTAACAGGCAAGTTATATTATCAACCCGGGGTCTAGATCTACTGCTTACTCCGTGATTCTCTATTATCTAGCAAACTAGTTCGAGTGATTGTTGTTTAAAGCAAAAGTAGTAAGAAAGCAGGAAATGGTTCGGTTTTCAAAAGCAGTTAAGAGTCACTCGGGATTGAGTCCCCCTAGCCCCTTAGTTAGGTTCAATTGCAATTCCCTGGGTTGATTTACTGTTGATTAGACTGCGGAAGATCCGACAGTAGCTTGGAATCTCTTAAGCTGACCAAGCCCTCTCAGTCTAACTACCCGGCAGACGACTAGTCTTCACCGGGATAGAAAGCTGAGGCTATAAACACAGAACTCCACTACTGGCGTTAAGAACACCAGTACAAAGCAGTAAACTGGCTAACTCTCGTATAGCCAATCTCCTACTATCGAATGAAGAAGCTCTAACAACCTAATCAGATTCTATCTATCTCAGGTTGAAGCAGAAATTGAAACAAGCTGATCAGACTCCAATCAATTCATGAAACATGCGTCATTCGATTAAAATCAAACAATAATATCATCCCAAGTCATTACAATCAAATCCCTAACATCAGGAACTAGGGTTCTTCATACCCAAGTGAGAGAAAGGTTCTACTCCATAGAGAGAGAAGAGAAAACAGAAATCAGAGTAGTCATACTCATAAAGATGAGGAAAATCTGCTCTGGGATGTCAATCTTCACTCCTAGGGACGCAATCCGGGCTTCAATGATGAGAAATCCACTCCAAAATAGCTCCTAGGGTTTGTTCTTCGCTCTTTCTCTCTCTAAAACTCTGTTTTTGCCCAGAAAATCGAATTCCCTTCTCTTTGGCTGAAAATCTGCCTAAAAGGGCGTCACTGGCCAAAGCACTGTCGAGGGCACGGCCGTGCTTTGCCTCAGCCCGCCCGTGCTTTGGCCAGGGTTAATTACACGGCCACATGTTGGTGAAAACACGGCCGTGCTTTAGGGAGAACACGGCCGTGCTTTGCTGAAAACACGCCCGTGCTTTATCTCAGCCCTGCCCGTGTAATCAGCTCATGTCTGCCAAACTCGGATTTGCTCTCGGCAGTAAAAGCACGGTCACAGAACACGGCCGTGTTTTGAAGGCCTCCTGCCCGTGTTTTTACTGCCGAACCTGTTCCCCTATATTCAATGCTTCGTTTCTCCCTCGTCCGGACTCCGAATCAGTCGCCGTTTGATCCCAGACGCTCGTAGTCTCGTCCTCTTTCTTTTCATGACAAGCTTGCATGATTCTTTGTCCATAAGTGAGGTAGAAATCCATTCTTCTTCAGGTCATACCCGAGTTTCTTCTCCCGAATCGTCAATTGATTTCTGATTGACTTGAAACTTGCGCCTATGCTTCACTTTATGTGCTAGGACCTGAAATGTGACAAAGGAACACAACCTAGCGTAAAATAGGCCAAGGAACAATCAATTCGAGCCAAAATGGGCAGGAAACCAGAGTGAAAACACGTGCAAATACGATGCTATCAAATTCCCCCACACTTAACTGTTTGCTTGTCCCCAAGCAAACCAAGTACTACACAAGGTAAGCTCACATATTTCAATCAACCAACATTGGGGACAAGTCATAAAGGCACAGAACATGTGAATCAAACTGGTTTTCAAGCATCAACACATGAACAACTTTAATAGCAACCTGAACAACCACCACAAAGGACATTCGAGTGCAGCAAAATCGAGCAACGGAAGAGTTTCCCTTCTGTTCACCAACCAACCCAGACTTGGCTCGACCACTCACTCAAAACAGTCAACTCATGCATCAAACTCAAGACATCAGAACAGAGACCGAGCAATCTAGGTCCTCACCGGGGTACAAGAGTATAGAGAATATGTCAATGAATCACTCACTCTCGACCAGTGGGGTCAGGACAATTTGATGCGAAAGATGCGCATGCTATTTCTCTCAATACCTAACGTCTCTTCACCATGAATGCAGCCTCTAAATGCTAGAGTTCACATAAGGGGGTGTCACCACTAACTAATCCGGAGGTCTTAGACACAGGTTCAAATGACTGGCTAGGGTCTTGGACATGGGGAAAAGGCCTTTTAGGTGGTGGAAGTATTCATAGCAAAAGGTTCCACATTTTCCAAAAACACAATCACAGTCAAACAACCTGGTATTTTCTTTCTGCTATTCTGCATTACTCAATATCTTACGAGCACAAGAGCGAAGGAGGCATAAACATCAGCATTTCCAAGCCAGACTGCTAAGAAACACTACTTACTGGGCATTATTCAGATTTTTGGTAGTGGCTCTCTTTTGCTTTCAATTTTTCTTTGTTTTTCTTTCATTTTTCTTTTCATTTCTTAAGAGAGCCACCACTTCTGCATAAATTTCAAACACCTGCCCAACTTTTAAGCACTACCTCCAACACTCACATAGACTTTAGCAGAAACAGCAGAGAATATATAAAAACCACTATGTGGAACCTTCTAAAAGATGCAACAAGGGTGATTTGTTTCATTATAGACCAAAAGAAAGGATAACACACGGCTCAAAGGGGCTGACTAGGGGATATGACACATCAGGACAGTCAGTTTGGT
Source organism: Linum tenue (assembly GCA_946122785.1). NCBI lineage: Eukaryota > Viridiplantae > Streptophyta > Magnoliopsida > Malpighiales > Linaceae > Linum > Linum tenue. Next base: position 49,297,071 of record CAMGYJ010000004.1, on the reverse strand, counting down.
CGTGGGCTAATCCTATGCCTCCATCATCTTAGCTAGTGACAACGTGAATGCTACATTTCATGGAAGAGGGAACTATCGCACAAGAAAGAAACGAGCAGGCTCAAATCTCACATGGCTACCTATATGCTCTATCTCACATTCTGATTCCCTGAACTAGATGCATAAACGACTGTCAAGAACAAGTAATCAGATCAAGTCAGATCAAGTCACAGTTGGCAAGCAAACAGTTGAGAAACTGAACCCCTACATCGTTCTACTGCACATCTCAGTCCTTATCATAGGTTGTCCTAGTCGCAAACAAGTTGTCATGCATTAATCCGAAAACCAATCAATTCATCCAACAAAACACAGTGCCAATATGATCAAACAGCAGTACTTGGAGCCCTCAAATCGTAAGATTCGGACAGTGGACTAGGCTCCAAGCACCATCTAAAATATTCCAACCGATACAAAACATCCCCCCACACTTAAGCACGACATTGCCCTCAATGGAGTAGAGGGAAAGATAAGGGGAACGATGTTACCGGATAAGAACACTGCTGGGGGACTGGAAGTGGACCAGTCGGCGGGGCTAGCATCAGCAAAACACACTGGGTGATAGAAACCATAGTTCCAAGTGGATAAACCGACAAAAACAAATAAAAGAAAAACAAACCTTGGTGGGGTTGCCTCCCCACAAGCGCTTCTTTACCGTCTTTTAGCTGGACGCCAGTATGGATGCTCAGAGAAGAGTAGGATCAGGTGCCTTCAAGAGCGGATCCACATCGCTCTTGAGGTACAGCTTCAAATGGTGGCCATGCACGCGACGAATGTGGCCACCAGCATTTGCCAGCTCGACTTGGCCATCCGGTAAGATGCAAGCGAGTGAATACTCGGATGGCCAAGGTGGGGGCGGGACCAGCTCATAGTGGTCTCCGACTTTCTTTCGAGCAGGCTTAGCTGCCAGCAGTTTCGGCCGCCACTCCTCCTTGACCTGTTCTTTGGATGATGGAGTGGTCCGGAGTGGCGGCGAAGGTGTGAGAGGCGGGTCCTGCAAAACAGGCAGCACAGAAGGATACACGACAGACTCGTGCTCCTGGTGAGAGACAGCATGCAGAGGTAACGAAGCAGGTATAGTGTTAGCAACAGAAAATGTTATTCGCTCCTCGCCATCCCTCAGAACTAAGGTCCCATCATGCACATCTATGAGAGCCTTGGCGGTGGCCAGGAAAGGCCTTCCCAGTATAAGAGGCACTTCTGTGTCCTCACTGATGTCCAGGATAACAAAATCCACAGGATATGTGAATTTGCCAACCTTGACCAGAAGGTCTTCCACTATACCCCTAGGATGCACTACCGATCTGTCAGCTAATTGAAGGGTCATCCTAGTAGCACGGGGTTCACCTAGGCCTAGTTTCATGAACAATTTATATGGAATAACATTGATACTAGCACCTAAATCCGCCAAGGACTTCTCTACATGCAATTTACCAATAGAGCACGGGATAGTGAAGCTACCTGGGTCCTTTTTCTTCTGCGGAAGCTTGTTCTGCAGAATAGCCGAGCATTCCTCGCTGAGCTCCACGGTGGCCAGCTCATTCAGCTTCTGCTTCTTTGAGAGAAGCTCTTTCATAAACTTCGCATACTTCGGCATTTGCGATAGTGCCTCCAGGAAGGGCACTTGGACATTCAGCTTCTTGAGCATGGCCATGAAGTTCTCGAACTCTGTCTCCAGCCTGTCTCTGTGCAACCGAGTAGGGAAAGGGAGTTTAGGGACATACTCCTTCACTACTGGTTGCGGTTTAGGTGCAGGCACCTCAACCTCCTTCTCTACTTCTTGTTCCACCGCCGGAGATGCTGCAACAGGGCTTTCTCTCTCCGGTTCCCGAGCAGGGGGATCGACAGTCAGCTTGCCACTCCTGGTCATGATGGCATTGACCCGCTCATCCGGGGTCTGCGGGTGAGGAATGGTCTGCGCTGGTAGAGTACCAGGTGCCCTTTGAGCCACTGCTTGGGCCACGCTTCCCAGCTGGGTCTGGATATCCTGCAAAACAGCCCGTGTATTCCTCTGACCAGCTTCCAGAGACAGGAGTTGACCCGAGGCCTTCTCCATGAACTGCTCATAGGTGTTGAATTTCTGAGCGCTAACACTGGCGAGAGAACCCACCAAGTCCCGCAGTTCAGCCATCTGATCATTCTGCACTAGGGCAGCAGGGGCTGCACCCGGCTGCTGGAATTGCCCCTGTCTGGGCTGATATGGTGGCCTCTGGAAGCCCGGTGGTCCCTGTGGAGCTGGTGGTCTGGGATTTGGCCCAGCCCAGGAGAAGTTAGGATGCTGGCGCCACCCCTCATTGTACGTGTTGCTGTAGGGGTCATTGCGCCTGACATTGTTGATGAAGTTCACCTGCTCCTGGGGTGTGGTCGATTCCTTCATCGCCTGGCAGTCTTCCACCATATGATGGGTGCTCTCGCACCACTGGCAGAGCATCGCCTGCTGCTGTCCGGTCCCTGGAATCATCCCGGACCGATCGATAGCTGAGACCAGCTTCGATACTACCTGCACCAAATCAGATGACTGGGTGCCCACAGCATGCACACCCCGGCCTGATGCTCTCCTCGATCTCCTGGCAGTGCCCCAATCATAACCATTCTCCGCCATCTCTTCAAAGAGTTGATTCAGCTGTGGCGGGGTTTTGGTCAGCATGTTCCCGCCACAAACCGAATCGATCAGCTGCTTGTCCTCCGGGAAGAGAGCGTGATAGAAGGTGCCCACCTTGAATGCATCATTAAAACCATGATTGGGACACCTGAGAAAAAGACTGTTGTACCTTTCCCATGCATCCCTGATGGTCTCATCCTCATCCTGAGCAAAATGTGTAATTTGCTTCTGCAGGGCAGCTGTCTTGGATGGAGGATGGTAGCGGGTGAGGAACTTGTCCGCCAGGTTGGCGAACGTGGTGATGGAGCCCGGAGGTCGAGTGTCTAGCCACTCCTTGGCCTGCCCCTCCAGAGTGAATGGGAAGTACCTCAGCTGAATGGCATCTGCTGGTACCCCATTGATCTTGATTCCATCGATGAGCTCGTGGAATCGCCTGAGATGTGATCGAGGGCACTCTCCCTCCTTGCCACGGAACACCACTGAACCGCGCAGCATGGTGATCACTGAGGTGCTCACCTCAAAGTTGTTGGCTGGGACATGAGGGTGCTGAATGGGTGACCTCATGTCCGCAGCCCTAGCGGCCCAGTAGGATCCCATGGTCTGCTCCTCGGGGATCACATCGTGATTCTGCGGATCACCCATCTCGCCTTCTTCTTCTTCTCCGATCTGTAGCTGTGTGAGCGCTTCCTCCGCAGCCAGTCGCGCCTTTAGAGCCCGCTTGAAGTTCCTACAAGTTCGTTCAAGCTCCTGGTCTAATGGTAGTAGATCTCCCGACTGGCTACGGGTCATGCACTACCTGCACACACTCAGAAGAAACAACCCGTGAAGGCACACAGGTGGAAGAAAGAAAATGCAGAAAATAAAAGCTAGAGTAACAAATTCTCACGTTTCCCCAATAACCTAGAGGTTCCCCGGCAACGGCGCCAAAAGCTTGACACGCCAAAACACAACACCAAACTGCGACCAAGTGTAATCGCAGTCCGGGAATGCAGTAACAGGCAAGTTATATTATCAACCCGGGGTCTAGATCTACTGCTTACTCCGTGATTCTCTATTATCTAGCAAACTAGTTCGAGTGATTGTTGTTTAAAGCAAAAGTAGTAAGAAAGCAGGAAATGGTTCGGTTTTCAAAAGCAGTTAAGAGTCACTCGGGATTGAGTCCCCCTAGCCCCTTAGTTAGGTTCAATTGCAATTCCCTGGGTTGATTTACTGTTGATTAGACTGCGGAAGATCCGACAGTAGCTTGGAATCTCTTAAGCTGACCAAGCCCTCTCAGTCTAACTACCCGGCAGACGACTAGTCTTCACCGGGATAGAAAGCTGAGGCTATAAACACAGAACTCCACTACTGGCGTTAAGAACACCAGTACAAAGCAGTAAACTGGCTAACTCTCGTATAGCCAATCTCCTACTATCGAATGAAGAAGCTCTAACAACCTAATCAGATTCTATCTATCTCAGGTTGAAGCAGAAATTGAAACAAGCTGATCAGACTCCAATCAATTCATGAAACATGCGTCATTCGATTAAAATCAAACAATAATATCATCCCAAGTCATTACAATCAAATCCCTAACATCAGGAACTAGGGTTCTTCATACCCAAGTGAGAGAAAGGTTCTACTCCATAGAGAGAGAAGAGAAAACAGAAATCAGAGTAGTCATACTCATAAAGATGAGGAAAATCTGCTCTGGGATGTCAATCTTCACTCCTAGGGACGCAATCCGGGCTTCAATGATGAGAAATCCACTCCAAAATAGCTCCTAGGGTTTGTTCTTCGCTCTTTCTCTCTCTAAAACTCTGTTTTTGCCCAGAAAATCGAATTCCCTTCTCTTTGGCTGAAAATCTGCCTAAAAGGGCGTCACTGGCCAAAGCACTGTCGAGGGCACGGCCGTGCTTTGCCTCAGCCCGCCCGTGCTTTGGCCAGGGTTAATTACACGGCCACATGTTGGTGAAAACACGGCCGTGCTTTAGGGAGAACACGGCCGTGCTTTGCTGAAAACACGCCCGTGCTTTATCTCAGCCCTGCCCGTGTAATCAGCTCATGTCTGCCAAACTCGGATTTGCTCTCGGCAGTAAAAGCACGGTCACAGAACACGGCCGTGTTTTGAAGGCCTCCTGCCCGTGTTTTTACTGCCGAACCTGTTCCCCTATATTCAATGCTTCGTTTCTCCCTCGTCCGGACTCCGAATCAGTCGCCGTTTGATCCCAGACGCTCGTAGTCTCGTCCTCTTTCTTTTCATGACAAGCTTGCATGATTCTTTGTCCATAAGTGAGGTAGAAATCCATTCTTCTTCAGGTCATACCCGAGTTTCTTCTCCCGAATCGTCAATTGATTTCTGATTGACTTGAAACTTGCGCCTATGCTTCACTTTATGTGCTAGGACCTGAAATGTGACAAAGGAACACAACCTAGCGTAAAATAGGCCAAGGAACAATCAATTCGAGCCAAAATGGGCAGGAAACCAGAGTGAAAACACGTGCAAATACGATGCTATCATCCAATTTAAAATTCAAAACGAAATTCCTTCATTGGATTACTTCTAAATAAATGGACTTTTCACCATAAAACCAAAACTCACAATTATTAATCGTTAATGCAAAGACATACATTTCTCAGGCCAATAACATCATTTAAGCACAACTTTTAGTTGAAAAGAACAACTTAGCATTTAACTAAACGATGTAGTAGAATATATCAATCTCCTTCCTGCTAATGATATAAGCGTATACCGATACCATCATTGTATCATGACCTGCCATTTGCGATAAGTTACTTTGAAATACAACTTCATTGTAGAGAATAAACACCCATACGGGCATTACGAAACCAAGTTTACTAAAAACTCTTTATATTCCACTTCGAAGGTTCCATTTCAAAAATTGGAGAGTTTAACATGTCAAATCACTCATTTGAAAAATATCAAACCACTATTAATGAATGCAATATAAAGGCACATTTAAAAATAATCCCAAATCATTATCAATTAATGCCTCAACTACCTGATGTGCAGAATACCTCTGGAGCTGTATTGTTGTTTGCAATGGTCTACCTTCAAACATAGCCGCATCACAAACAAAAACAATTAAGGAAAAATCTTCATATTCCAAATAGAATGACTCAATTCAATTTGGCCAACGCTTTATACATATCGGTTACCCCTGGACCTGTTGCACTTGTTGCCTTAAGATCTTCATGAACACAATACAACTAAGTAAAGAAGGTTGACAATGGAGTGGAGTGTGTTAATTAAGTGAATCACCATACAACTGAACAAACGAGTCTTCTTGATTAGCTATCAGAACACTTGGGGTAGCTGCAATCCGTTGGTTGCTCCCTCTGCACATTCCAATTAGAATCTCTGGCCTAGGTTGTAGAGATTAGGGTTTAGTGAGAACTTTGGAATAGGGGGAGAGTAGGTTTGAGGGGGAGGATATGACCCGGTGTGTAGAATGTGAAGCTTTGTCGAGGTTGCGATGGGTGCACGATTAGTGGACCGAATCACAGTTTTCGCCCGTTTAAATCAAAACATGTTTTTACTTTCGTGCTCAATAGACCGGCCACACCGACGCCTTCTAAAATTATCCCTCAAAAAATTGCTATGGATGCAACAAATTTGAAAAGAGATCCCTCATTTCTCATTTCACATTTGTATTATGTGTAGTTTGTGATGAGTGATGAGTGTACATGTAGACTCGTCATTGTTCTAGAAATTCAATAACACACCAAAAAGTGGTGAAATGAGCCACCCTATTAACTCAATCTAGTATAATGATCATTGGATCCAATCAAGCCAGATTAGTAAGATTCTTAAAACGCAGGAGTTAACCCTACTAAAACGTTAAAAGAACCAGTCCCATATAGTTTGCACAAAGATATGATTGCTTCGTAGTAGTTCTGAAAACTAATACTAATTTATGAAGTCAAAATCGCTTCTACATATTCAATATTGCAATTCGATATGCAATATTCAAACTAGTGATATTTAGGATGTAATTTTAGGTTTATCATATATTTATAAGATATATAGAAATTTAAATTAAGTATTAACCTACAATAAAAATATGAAAAATGAAGTATCAAAACACCAAATAAGTACTTACGGGAGATTCAGTAGTCAGCTAATCGTTGGAAAAGTCATATGATTTTCAGAGTTTAGGTTCATAATTTTATTTAAAAAGATACAACAAATATATTTAGTGTGATTGGTTATGATCATTGCTTTTCTTTAAAGTGATCATGGTTCGAATCCCAGTACATCTTTTTTTATGAATAAATAAAAAGAAATAAGTAATTGTGAATACGAAAATGTACTTCCTATTTTCATTCCCATTCCAGGAAATTTGAAATGGAGTAATTTCACTCTCATGTAAGGAAATGTGAAATGGAGCAACGTTTTTTCTCATTCCCGTGTGGTCCATAATTAATTGGTGCTTGCCAGTTATCTTCAGTCTTTTATTTTTTTATTTGTTATTGTCAGCTGCCGGTTCTCTTCACTTTGTTTACTTTATTGTTTTTGTTGCCAGTTTTTGTTATATGGAAAGAATCTAAAGCAAAATCATGGTCTCACAGTTTTAATTATTTAGGTATAGCTAATTTGGTTTAATTAGTTTATTTATGGTGCTTCAAATAATTTTATAAGTTAATGGCTTAGTGTTTATATATAAATATTTAAATAGGGATGTTTATGTATGAGTCAACCACCAAATTATAATCATTTATTGTTCACAATTTGAATTAGTTTCATAAAATTTTCATATAATGATTCAAATATTGACTCGCTCTAACTATCACAATAAAGTCCCAGCTAAAGTCCAAGTATAAACCTTAGATGGGTGCAATATATGGCAAGTATGTTTAAATATCGACCCGAGTCAGTCCATGTACCGCTACTTCGACTACTTGAAACATTATCTAGCGGATCAGTTGTGGTGCAAACAAAGGTTGAAAAATAAATTACTTTGCCAAGGTAAAATGGATTTGGCTCTAGTTGAGAAAGCTTCACCCTGGTGTTGCTCCCCCTAGCTAACAATAACGAGTTGAAGAATCGAATGACCGTGTGTGGTTAGGGTGTCAAGAACTGTAGGAAATTCTAGGAGGCATACAATGCCCAAGGAAAACCATCTCTAGTAGAGCCTCTTAAGTTAAGGAGGGTTCTATCTAACCTAGCTTAGGAGGCATTGAATGCCCAAGGAAACCCATCTCGAAATGAGCCTCTTAGGTTAAGGAGGGTTCTCTCCAAACTAGTTTAGGAGGCTTTGAATGTCCAAGGAAACCAAACATCTTGGGTGAAGGAGGTTTCCTCCCTAAACTAGTCTAGGAGGCATGAAATGCCCAAGAACCCCATCTCAATAATGAGCCTCTTAACCTAAGGAGGTTTTCTCTCTAAACTAGCCTAGGAGGCTTGAAATGCCCAAGAATACCCAATGAAACTCCTAACCTAAGGAGGTCTCCTCCCTAATCTAGGTTAAATTGGCAATTAGATTGATAGCGCTTTCACACAACACAATCATTTCTGAATAATACCTCCACATTCACATTAAAACACAACCACACACAAATCATTCAATTCATACAAGAATTCACATAATTGTAGCTAGGGTTTACAAACACCCCAGTGAAATAAGGGACTACTCCATGCTACGATAAGGGAATACACAAAAGAGGGAAAGGAAAACCATCATGAAGATGCAAGCCTTGCTCCTTGTGTTGAAGAAAACTCAAATCCTTGCTTGGAGATCAAACCCTAGCTTTTCCTCTTCTTTTGGTTCTTCACTTTCTCACTCTAAAATCTGAAGAAGGAGAAGTTTTCTCACTCTAGGTCTCTCCCCTTTCTGCTTTCCTTCATCTTTCCTTTTAAGTGGGAGACCGCGCTGAGTTCACGACCGTGAACATTTAAACACGTCTGTGAACTCAGTGCCGCGACCAAAACGCACCGCTTCAATTGCTTGGGTTAACGGTCAGTGGCCCCTATTCACGATGTTAGCGACCGTGAACTTCTTGGGCTCCAGTAACTTGAAAACCGCCTCTGTTTGCTCCTCACTTCACGGGCCATGGCTCCAGTTCACGGTCTTATAAGACCGTGAACTCCAACTTCTGGCTATGAACTGCGGCAGTCTCCACCTCTTAGCCCGGTCTTTGCTCCTTTTTTCCAACTTTCGACTATGGGTTTGGTTTTCCTGTTAGGATCTGAAACACGCTAATACACAAGCAACCTCGCGTAAAACCAACTTTTTTGGAGTTCAAATGCAACAAACGTCAAAGTTAATCGGGGGTAAAATGTGTACAATTAGGCCCGAATCACTCCCCCACACTTAGACGTTTGCTTGTCCCCAAGCAAACCATTTCACACAAGGTAATCTCTCAAACTAACAAAATGCTTTGGGGATAAATCAAAGGGCACAAAGTGGCGAATCTCAATGGCTATTGGCAATTAACACATGGACTGTCCCAAGCAATACCGACATCCACCACAAACGACATTCGCAGTCACCAAAAATGGGCAAACGAAAAGTTCTCACCTTGTTCATGAATCACTGCAAGTCTCAACAAGATCACTTATAAACCACGACTAACCACGACTAATCAGTAGCTTGTCCGGAGGTCTTAGACACAGGTTCAAATGACTAACAATTGTCTTGGAGATGGGGAAAAGGCTTTTTGGGTGGTGGAAAACACATCATGAGGTCCTACATCTTCACCCTAAACCCAAAGGTTCTATGGTTTCGAATAAGAACCTTCCCTACAAACAATGACCACTAGCATCGGCCAAAAACCTTGCTTCTCCATTCCAACCTATCACCCGTCATGAACTACCTTTAAGCGCTCTTCATCGGTTTTTCTTGCTATCACATTTCGACTTGGTAGTGAAGGAGTTCTAAAACACTATTGTGGGGGGTTTCAATGGCTTGCATGCCAAGAAACCCTAGTTAGAGCATACTCTTCTAATATTTTGTAGCACTCTCTACTTTATTTACCCCGTTTTATTACCTCTTTTTCGCTTCTCTTTCTTTTTCTTTCTTTCTACTTTCCTTTTTTTTTCTTTTTCATTTCATTTTTAGTGTTTTACTAGAGAGTTAAACACTTGCCGCACTACTTTTGATAACCAATGCTCTCCTTTAAGAACTCACTCCAACACTACTCTTTTCTCTTTCATTCCTAGCAAGAACCGCGCATAATCCTCCTATGTAGAACCTTGATGGAACTCAAAAGCGAGAGCTCTGGGACACAAGGATGACACACGTATAGATACGAAGAAAGGATGGGGGTATTTCTATCAAGTACCATTAAGCTCTGAAGCAAAAAGCTCCTAATCTGAGAACGACCCCCAAAGTCACAGGGCTCAAAGGGGTTGACTAGGGGATATAACTTTTCGGGACAATCAACATTTGGGCATGGACTAATCCTATGCCTCCATCATACTCACTAGTGAAAACTTTGATGTTACTCGCCATGGTAAGAGGGATCTAAGCACAAAAGAATAAAACGATCGGCTCAAAACTTACATGGCTACCTAGTCACCCAATCATTCATTCCACTTTCAGAAAACACAATGCATGGCAATTGTAATCAACAAGTAATCGAGTCAAAACATCCATTCATTTTTGCACACATGAGAACTAAACTTTTGCACTATCCTAATGCATCTCTCAGTCATCATCATAGGACACACTCGATCACATGCAACAATTCAAGGTCAATGCCAATAAACATGATATTCTCCTACAAACCGGCCACTTTGATCATGCAAACATTGCTTGGAGCCCTCAAATTTTTCAAATTTGGGCATACATGCTCCAAGCATCAATCACACTCACACAAGCATAAGAATAAAATACCCCCCCCCCCCCCCACACACACACTTAAATTCGACATTGCCCTCAATGGCGTAAGATAGGGGTAGAACGAGTTTACCATTTTGCTTGGTGAGTGAAAGTTGGAATTGGTCTGGGGTAGGATATTTAAGCTTCAAGGAGAAGACAAAAACACCCATACACAAACAAAATATGACTCGCTCGAGATGAGGTTATTACACATCGCAATACGAAGATAGTAGTAGTTTATGATCAGACACACCAAATAAAAGAAAGCAAAAATAATACAAAAGAGTTCAGATTTCCAAGTGGAGTAGTGGGGCGAAAGGAATCGGCTCTGCCACATATCTCCCTCATCGGTTACCTCTCACTAGGTCGAAGGCCCTGGCTCATCATCTGGAATGAGGCCTTAGCGTCGAGCCATCTGCTCAAGGAGGTCGGACTGTCGGTCGAGTCAGGAAGTCACTCCCACGACATGGGTCTCGAGGCGATCCATCCTCTAGACAAGGGCATCACCAGCTGGTGGTGCTGATGGTGGTACTCGTCGCTGGAGCGCAGGACACCGATGGCGACTGGCAGCTCGAGCAGCTGGCTGCTCTGGAGGTGGTACCTCTACATCTGGCTCCACTGGAGCCAGGTCAACCACTGGTCTCATTACTCATGAGGGTCGGAGCCCCTTAAGGTACTCCACTCCCCGCTCTCCCTGAAGCACTAGCTTCTGGTTGTAGAGAGTCGACACTAAGAACGGCTTTGTCCATCCCACGATGGAGCACCGCTCCAGATCCACCTGAAAGTGGCAGGCTAGCCTCGTGATGATGCCCCCCATATACATGGTGTCCACCCTGTTTCGCCGCAGACATCTGGCGAAAGAGGTGGCGATCAGTGATCCTAGGTGGATCGGCTTTGCTGGATGTCTCATGGAGAAAAGAGCTAGCAACCCTCTGTTCATGATCAGATGTTCCGACTGCAGGTTGGGGACGACAAAGCTGGTGAGCAGGGTATGCAGGATCCTCCAAGGGGTCCTCAATTTCACTACATTGGTGCGGCTTGCCTTGTACTCCTCGTGCTCATGCTCTGGACGATTGGCGACCCTGAATGTGGCCCGATAGTGGAAGTCGGCTGTGTACTGCCGCTCCATCATCGTCATATATGTCGGGTCGAGCCCCATGGCCCGGGTGAAGGCATTATAAGTCAGCACTCGAGTTTGACCTCCCAGCATGAACTCCACATATGGCAGGCTCTTCTTACCGGTCGGGATACGTGGGTGACTCGCTAAAACACAACACCTAACAATGGCCAAGTGTAACCAATGAAAGGGACTGCAGTATAGTGGCTCAAGTAATAAATATCGAATCCACGGGTCTCTAGAGTTACTATTACTCAGCTTCAGTTCGTTATCTACCAAAACAGATTAAGTTGAAAGAACTAAAACTACTCTAGCAAACTACAGTTAAAGTTAATCTAATTACAGGTTGGGAACTCACGTAGGTATGATTCCCCCTAGCCACTAGCCAGATTAATGATTGATGATTTCTAACTTGTTTCACTTTCATTCACAATGCGGAGAATCCTTGACTAGACCTTGAGTCTCGACTAAAGGAACAAGGCCCTCTTGAGTCAATTGCCTAGAGGGACGTATCCTTCTCTAGAACAACCGATCAAGGCGTTCTGAACTAGACTCCCTCTATCGAATGAGGTTCTCAATCGATACAAAGCAGTGAATCAACCCTCGACTAAAGCAATCGATCCACTACTATCAATCTATGGTGCTCTATTGACCTAATCAGGTATTCGCTCTCATAGGATCAAAGCAGAATCAATAATCTCGACTAAAGCAGAATTGAATCGTGAAAACATGCATAGATTGAATATGAACTCAAGATTATCAAGTCAGAGTACTCATACAATCATCCAATCAAACAAACATAGCTAGGGTTCCTCAAAACCTAAGTGAAGGGAAGTTACTCCATAGAGAAGAGAGAGACTGCAGTAAGAATCTTCAGATGATCAGTCTTCAAGTCCGGGCTTGTTCCTCGAGCTTCCAAGGTGAAGAAATCCTCCAATTCCACTCCAAGAATGCCCTCAAATCGCCCTCTCTTTCTTTGGTTCGTCCCTTGGGTGTTTGGGATCCAAAACCCAGCTCTCTCCCTCAAAAACGCACAAAACAGGCTTTTAACAGCCTGCGTCCGCGATCCCCGGTCGAAATACCCGGTCGGGTATTTCAGGGTTCGACCGGGTATTTCATAAAACGCGACGTTCCACTTTGGGGAAAATCCCCGGTCCAACATCAAAATCCCCGACCGGGGATTTATGGCCATCGCCCGGGCCCCCTTCTGCTTCTCACGGGTGCCAAAAACGATAAATACCCGGTCGGGTATTTTGCCATCCGACCGGGTATTTTCCTGTGCAGCTCCCTTAGTCCCAACTCGGCTCCTTTCGACCCAGAACTCGTTTCTCCGCCTCGATTCCAACGCTGGGTCCTGAAATATGACATAAACACACAACCTAGCGTGAAATCGGCTTAAAACACGAGATTCCACATCACAAACGGCTTCAGAATAGGGGTGAAAACATGTGTAATTATCGGTCTATCAGTGGGTGAACGTGGAGTAGAACTCCACGCAGAGCTTGTGATAGATGAGCTCGTCAATCGAGAGCACCAAGGACCACTGGGGGTGACAAACGACCCCTGACATTGTGGCTCGGCACCTGAGCATGTTAAACATATCCAGGTCCAGCCGCCAATGCTGCCCAATCGGGTTGTCCCACTGGTAGGCAAACTTATCTCTGAACCGGGCATGGTTCACCAGATAACTGATGTACTCATGCTCCACGTTCAACATCCTTCAAGATCGACAAACATGCACCATACGTGCAATGGCGGAGCCAGGAATCTGAATGAGGGGGGCTAAAAAAATTGCGTTCAAAGGTTTGAACTGGGAAGGGGGTCTAAAGCCTTACCACCTCCTCTATTATCCAAATTTGCTGTTAAATTTACATGTAAATTTACAAAATTTTGAGAGTTGAGGGGGGCTATAGCCCCTCTGGCCAACAACGTGGCTTCGCCACTGCATACGTGGAAATAAACGTCAATCACACCTCATTAGGAGGAAAAAGAATCCCCCCACACTTAAATTTCCACTACGGCTCCATGCTAATCAAAACAATTAAGCTTAAACACACCGCATCACGGTTCTAGGCGGTCACGGATTATCTCACACAGAAATTCAAAACTGAACCATGCCACGATGGCTACCAACCACCACTCAATCAAAACATTTCTTATCATTCAACATATAGCAGTTGTTGAGCAAGTTTCGCAAATACAAGCAATTCGAATTAAAACATGCCCACCAAGGCTCAAATAAGCTCAAGCAACATCATTCAATCACCTTAATTCACCTAATTCCTCGCCCTAATTCTAAGTTCAACATTCAATTCACTAAAATTTTGCTCACTTCACTACCTAATCCGATTCTCCCAAAATAAATAAGATAGAGCTGAAAACCAACTTTGAGATTTAATTGGGATGTAGGAGGAAGTGAGGTGCGGGGAGGAAGGTGAAAATCGACCAAAAAATAGACCGAATAAGGGTCGCCGGAGACTGGCGGCGACTTCGCGGAAAAAAATGTGCTCCTAATCACCCCAATATCTCAGCGAATGCCGCTTTTGATGAGGGGAGAATGGGCCTGTGCTTGGTTTTGGGTTTTGCTCGCTGGAAATGGGGGAAATGGCCAAAAATCCTCGGAATTTCGCGGTTTTCCTGCGAGATTTAAATTTTTCGGGGAGTTTTAGGTCGTGAAGTGAAGAGTCAACGTTCACGCCCCTTTTATAGGCGAGGCTCGCAGTTCACGGACGCGTTTGCTAGTTCACGGTCTTAGAGACTGTGAACTCTACAATCCGTCTACGAACTGGAGATGGTCGACAAGTGTTACACTCGTGGAAGTGCCTAGTTCATGGACGTGTTTGCCTGTTCACGGTCTTGTAAGACCGTGAACTTGGCAATCCGTCCGTGAACATCAATGAAAACAGGGCAATTCTGGAAAAAAAATTGACTCGACCTAATCCAGCCTTCAATTGACCACGACACAACTTTAACATGCGCAACCAAAAAACGTGGCACGGGGATACCACTCGACCACTAGAAATCTTCACTTGACACACAAAAATGAAAATAAGGAAAAGAAAACAAACCTACGTTGGGTTGCCTCCCAACAAGCGCTAAGTTAACGTCACTAGCTTGACGTTGCGGATCTATCATGTTTTGGAACATGATGTCACCGAGAGTGGATCCGCCACGTTCTCAGGGCGAGGCATGTTGCCTCCCAACTTAAGCTCCATTGGATGGCCTTCTTGGCTAATCACTTTTGCCTTTCCCTGTTCCTTCCATTGGGCATTAACACGACTTATCCTTTCCCTCCAAGCTACTTTCTTCCTTCCTTTCTTCGGCGAGATGCCCTCCTTGCTTCCTTGCTTCACATCATCACAAGAACCAAAAATAATAGTGGGGTTCGCCTTGCAAGGCTTCCCTCCACTTGCATTCATATCACTCGGTTGAACTTCCTTCACTTCCTCTCTCCTAGGCTTAAGAACAATTCCAAGAGTAATTCTCTCCTCACTATCCCTCAAGATCAAAGTTCCCTCATTTACATCAATTAATGCCTCAGCGGTGGCTAGGAAAGGGCGTCCTAGTATGAGTGGAATCTCAGAATCCTCACTTATATCCAGGATCAAAAAATCCGTCGGATAACAGAATTTCCCCACTCGTACTAGCACGTCCTCCACTATGCCCCTCGGACTAATGACAGCGATCGGCCAATGTGACACTAAGCCTAAATTCCTAGTATTCTTTAGTTCACTTATGTCTAGCCTCTTAAAAACTTATATGGCATCACATTTATGCTCACCACTAAGTCTGCCAAGGAATTTTCTATGTGATGAGAACCAATGCAAAGAGGTATAGTGAAACTACCTGGATCGGGTTGCTTCTTGGGGAACCTGTTGAGGAAGAAGGCTGAGCACTCCTTGCGTAAGGTGACATTGGCGAGGTGTTCGAACTTTGGCTTCTTGGAAAGATACCCCTTGAGGTATCTTGAATACCTTAGCATGTGGGCCATCGCTTTGAGGAAGGGAATGTTGAGGTGGAGCTTTCGGAGCATCTCCATGAAACCTCCACATTCCACTTCCAATCTTTCCTTGTGCACTCTCGTGGGAAAATTTAGGGGTGGCTTGTACTCAGCCACAGGTGGTGGCGTCGGCAGTTCCTTCCTCGCCACTCCTCTCTTTTCTCCCAAGGATTCCTCTTCTTCACCCTCGGATAGACGGTCTTCCTTCTCATTCACTTCTTTGGCAACGACCTCCGGGGTCACCTTCCCGCTCCTCAAGAAAATTGCATTGCACCCTGCTTGATCTTTGGGGTTGGCAATGGTTTGAAAGGGTAGGGCTCCCTTTGGTCTCTCGGTGAGGATCCTAACAAGATTGCTAATTTGCACTTCCAAGTTTTGGAGACTCGCTTGATGGCTTCGGAGTCCCACCTTAACCGAGGTAAATTTGGATGTTGCCACATCCATGAATTGCTCAATCTTCTCGAACTTCTGCGATCTAGTACTCACAAAGGCGTTCACAAGGTCTTCAAGTTTAGAGAACTTGTCACCTTGTTGTTGTTGTTGAAAACCTTGACCGCCTTGTGCTTGGAATGGTTGTTGAAAGTTTGAGTTTTGGAATTGAGGCCTTTGTTGGATGAATGTTGGCCGAGGTTAGTAGTTTCCCTTTGGACCTTGGAAACCTGGAGGTCTTGGATTGGTATGGGAAGACCAAGCACAATGGGTTGTAGGTGTTGCTATAAGGGTTGTTCCCTCTAGCATTGGCAATGAAGCTCACTTGCTCCTCGGGGGTACTCGACTCCTTCATCGCTTGGCAATCCGCAAACGCCAATCACAAGACATCACCGCTCTCTTTCCTTGCTTCTTGTCCTCAAGGATCACCTCTATCAACTTTTTAAGCTTCAAGTGGAGCACTCGCTCCCACACTTCTTACTTTTCGATCGTTACTTCTCTTCCCACTTCTTGTCAAGCCCCAATCATATCCCTTAAGAGCCATATCTTCAAGCAATTCGGTGACTTGAGGAGGGGTCATGTTCATCAACCTCCCTTGGCATAGAGAGTCAATGAGGATCTGGTCATCTTGAATGATTCCTCCATAGAAAGTTTCTATCCGAAATTTCTCCTCGAATCCATGGTGAGCGCATTGGAGTAAGTAGTTGGAGAATCTTTCCCATGCATCCCTCAATGTCCCATCCTCCTCTTCCTCAAGTGAGTGATCTTCTTCCTCTACTCGGCCGTCTTGGAAGGAGGACAATATCGGGTCATGAACTTATTGAGTAGATCACCCCAAGAGGTGATGGATTGAGATGGAAGGTTGTTGAGTCATCGGAGTACCTTCCCCTCCAAAGAATAGGGGAAGAAATTCAATCGTAATGCCTCCTCAGGGACGCCATTAATCTTCAAACTTCCCGCTAGCTCAAGAAACCTTTGGACGTGCTCTCGTGGTGATTCATGGGATAGCCCGTGGAAGTAAGCATTTTTTTTAATCATCCTCACGAGAGAGGGCTCGATCTCAAAGTTTTGGCAGCCACGGGTGGATGTAAAATGGGAGCTTGGATATCTGCCGCCCATGGAGCCATGTAATAGTCCATAGCCCTTGGCCTTTCCTTGACTTCCGCTTCTCCGTTTGGGTTTGGAAGAGCATTAGCCCCTCGATGTTGATTGCCCGCCATCTCAACTACAACTCCTTCACTTACTTCAATTCCGGGATCAACTTGTTGTACCCTTTCTTCACTTCTCCTTCTTGCCTCCACTTGCTCCCTCTCTCGAGCTAGAAGTCGGAGGATTCGGTTGATGTCCTCGTCCAATGGTGTCAAAGGCGCCGAATTGCTCCGGGTCATGCACCTCCCGACACACACTCAAAGAACACAACACGTCTAGCACAAGCAAAGACTTCACAACTTAACAAAAAACAGAAATTAAAAACTAGATTAACACCAAACAACTTTTCTTGATAAAAGTTTTGTTGTTCCCCGACAACGGCGCCAAAAACTTGACTCGCTCTAACTATCACAATAAAATCCCACCTAAGGTCCAAGTATAAACCTTGGATGGGTGAAATATAGCGCAAGTATGTTTAAATATCGACCCGAGACGGTCCATGTACCGCTACTTCGACTGTTTGAAACATTATACAGCGGATCCTTTTTGGTGAAAACAAAGGTTGAAAACTAAATTACTTTGCAAAGCTAAAATGGATTTGACCCTAGTTGAGAAAGCTTCACCCGGGTGTTGCTACTCTAGCTAACAATTACGACTTGAAGAATCGAGCGACCGTGAGTGGTTAGGGGGGTCATAAACCATAGGGAAGTCTAACAAGCAAACAAAGTTACCCTCTTAGACTCTAGGTTGAGGAATGGGATACGATTCAAGCCACTGATGTGACCCTCTCAACCTATTGACTAAGGAATGGTTAGACTTCACCCTCGAAAGGGAGTTCGTACGGCCACCCACAACCAAACCCTAAGTGTTTAAATACGAATTAGGAGGTTTTCCCCTTAACTAACCTGGACTAGGAGGCATAGAATGCCCAAGGAAACCCATCTCTAGTAGAGCCTCTTAAGTGAGGAGGGTTCACTCTAACCTAGCTTAGGAGGCATTGAATTCCCAAGTAAACTGACTCACTCCTACTGTCACTCTAGAAAATGGCCAAGTGTAACCACTTCCTAAAGCGTCGTATAGCGGGTTTGGGTTTTATTGTCAACCCGGGTCCTAGATGTGATGACTACTCGGTGAATTCTCGTTATCTAGCAGTGAACTTTTAGTGCAGATTCAAGCAAACAAAAACACAAAGCAAGTTAAACGGTTGTTCAAGTCAAGAGAGGTCACCCGGATATGGTTCCCCCTAGACTGCAGTTAAGTCGGATTGCAATTTACCAAGTTCAGTTTTCATGAAAATTATACTGCAGAAGGTTCTTAAATAGTCTGAAGTCTCGACTAAAGGTCTCCAGACCCTCTCAAACTGAGTCTCTAGCGGGCGACTAACCTCCACCGGAGTAAACAAATTGAGGCCCTAACGAACCAAACCTCCACTACCGAATTGAATTCGGTACAGAATAGCGAATTGGCTCCTCGACTAAAGTCACCAATTCGCCACCTTCGATTAAGGATACTCTATCAACCTAGGCAGATACTCTCATTCTAGGTCAATGCAGAAACAACAGGAATTTGATCAGGATTCAAGTCATTCAATCATTCAAACCTCAATCGAATATAATCAATTCACAAACTCTGTACTTGGGTTCATACAATCAGACCTAGCATACAAATCTAGGGTTCCCCATACCCAGATGAATGGGGGAACTAATCAATAGAGAAAGAAGCAAAAGCAGATTCAGACGCGGAAATCATACTGTGAAGACGGATTTCTGCTCCTGGACGTTTAATCGGCACTTCTCCAAGCTCAAGCCGGGCTCCAATGGTGATGAAGATCAAGCTATGGCACTTGGGAACTCTGGTTCGTCGCTTTCTCTCTCTAGGGATCGCTTTCTCTCTCAAAAACTCGGAACCCCTCAATGTTGGCCTTCTTCTTCCTTTTATCAGCTGCCAGATCGCGATACCCGGTCGAAATACCCGGTCGGGTATTTCGGGTCTCGACCAGGTATAAATGGAATGCACCGTTTCATTCAAGGGGAAAATCCCCGGTCGCTTTCCATAATCCCCGACCGGGGGTTTAAGCCGTTTGCCCGGGCCCCCTTCTGTTTCTAGCGGGGCGCCCAAATGAATAATACCCGGCCGGGTATTCTTAGTCATGGCCGGGTATTTTCATCCATCAGCCTCCTTTGTCCCAATTTCGCTCCTTTCGACCCATAACTCGTTTCTCCGCCTCGATTCCAATGCCGGGTCCTAAAATATGACATAAACACACAACCTAGCGTGAAATCGGCTTAAAACACGAGATTCCACATCACAAACGGCTTCAGAATAGGGGTGAAAATGTGTGTAATTATCGGTCTATCAAACTCCCCCACACTTAACCGTTTGCTTGTCCCCAAGCAAACCTAACTCAAACCAATGCAGCTCTCCAGACCTCTATAGCAACAAACAACCTCGATCGTAGGTAGAGGACTTCCTAGATCATTTAGCAACTTACGAGGTCAACCGACGCACAAGTCATCTCATAGCTTCTTCGGCGAGAGCACTAGTCTCGAGTCGGCATCATGGCAAATAGTGAACAGAGGACAAATGAATCGTGGATGAAGAGACTCTCAAAAACAAAAGATCATGGACTCACATTAATTCAAGGTGCTCGATTTTCTTTTTGAAGATGGTTGGAACCCCTTTTCTTTCTTCTTTTTGCTTGTTTTCTGTTTTTCTTTTTTTCCTTTTTTAACGGGTTCCAACCTGTTTTTGTAGAAAACGGGGGCTCCCACCTAGCAAAGGTTTTGCGGGAGCCCGGCTCTTACCGGCCATGCCAGGAGCGGGTGTCTCGAGCCTTGTGCGGGGGAAAGACATGTAAGGGGGCTGGAGGTAGTAGGTGGAAATTGGGAACGGATTCCCGTCTCCCCTTACACACTTTTGCCCTATTCGCACGGGAGACGTTATTTTAAAGCACATTTTCGAGTACCTGTTATTTTCAAAACATGATACAAGAGTCCATGACAGGAAGAGAGTCCACAACACCACACAATTCAAGGGTCCTAAGATCACTAATTCACTCAATCAACCAACACAATATGAAGAAGAAATGAGACTTCTTAAATGCATCAACATCCTCCATAGTGCTACACTACCTCCATAGGTTGCAAATCACTGCAGAGACTGTCAATTCAAAGCATACTGAGCAGGCAATTGCAAGGAACACGTTGACACGCTAAAACACAACACCTAACAATGGCCAAGTGTAACCAATGAAAGGGACTGCAGTATAGTGGCACAAGTAATAAATATCGAATCCACGGGTCTCTAGAGTTACTATTACTCAGCTTCAGTTCATTATCTAGCAAACTAGATTAAGGATTGATTTATAAACTACTCTACTAATTACAAGTTGGGAACTCACTTAGGTATAATTCCCCCTAGCTCCTCAATTAGGTCCAAGTTGCAATTACCTTTGGTTGATCTACTGTTGATTAAACTGCGGAAGATCCGAAAGTAGCTTGGAATCTCTTAAGCCGACCAAGCCCTCTCAGTCCAACTACCCGGCAGGCGACTAACCTTCACCGGGATAGAAAGCTGAGGCTATGAACACAGAACTCCACTACCGGAATTGGATTCCAGTACAAAGCAGTAGATTGACTAACTCTCGTATAACCAATTCACCACTATCAATCAAGGAAGCTCTCTTAACCTAATTAGATTCTATCTATCATAGGTTAAAGCAGAAATCAAGAGAATTTGATCAAGATTCAATTACTTCAATAAATCATGCCTCAATCAATTATAATCAAACAATATAGCATCCAAAACTTCATACAAGAAAGATCCTAACACATGGAACTAGGGTTCCTCAAAACCTAAGTTAAGGGAAGTTACTCCATAGAGAAGAGAGAGACTGCAGAAATCTGATCTAGATCTTCAATCTCCATCTCCAAGCTTGATTCCCGAGCTCCAATGGCGAAGAAATCCTCCAAAATAGCTCCAAGAATGCTCCCAATCCGCTCTCTCTCTCTAGGGTTCGTCCCTTGGGTGCTTGGGAACCAAAACCCAGCTCTCCCTTTCCTTTGGCTCGAATCTGCCTCAAAAACCCGATTCTGGGCGAATTACGGGCTGAATTACGGTCGTAATTCTTCCATGCCCATATTTTGCCCAAAACAAGCGTTTTGGTTAAGTTTCAGCGCACCCAAAGCTCCTCTCGGCAGTGAAATTACGGGCATGGGAGGACAAATTACGGTCGTAATTCACCTGCCCGTAATTCTTCCTCCGCTCCTGTTCAAAGCTTCGTTTCTCCCTCGTCCGGACTCCAAATCAGTCGCCGTTTGAACCCAGACGCTCGTAGTCTCGTCCTCTTTCTTTTCATAACAAACTTCCATGATTATTTGTTCATAAAGTGAGGTAGAAATCCATTCTTCTTCAGGTCATGCTCGTGTTTCTTCTCCCGAATTGCCAAATGATCTCCGATTGACTTGAAACTTGCGCCTATGCTTCAATTTACATGCTAGGACCTGAAATGTGACAAAGGAACACAATCTAGCGTAAAATAGGCCAAAGAAGCGATAATGCAAGCTTAAACGATCAAGAAACAATGGGGAAAACATGTGCAAATATCGAGTCATCAAATTCCCCCACACTTAACTGTTTGCTTGTCCCCAAGCAAACCTAACTCAAACCAATGCAGCTCTCCAGCCTCTATAGCAACAAACAACCCCGATCGTAGGTAGAGGATTTCCTAGATCATATAGCAGCTTACGAGGTCAACTGGTCTTCTAAGACGTCCCCTATCTCTCTCAATGCGAGTTCTAGACTCAAGCCAGGATCATGAGAAGAAGTAGAAGGAAGACAGTCAGTTCATGGACAAAGGGACTCACAACATTCAAAACCAAGGACTCGTTGTACCGGGGTGCTCTTTCACTTCATTTCACCGTTGGAACCCTTTTTGCACTTTCATTCACATTTTCCTTGTTTATTTTTTTCTTTCACTTAGCAGGGGTTCCAACTGCAGTCTTTTGCACGGTCGACCCTTATTAGTCGAGCAAGAGCAATTTATGTACACCTGGCGCTCGCCAGGGTACTTCTTTTAACTCCTTTTCCTCAACTCGTGTGGAGGGTCAATGAAATTAAGGGGGGTCGGAAGATCTATCCGTGCCCTTAAAAACATATCCTCAAGTAGGCAAACCGTTCAACGGGTGGAAGTTTTACTTGTACTAGAGACCGCTTAGCTTCACCTTGTAGGAGTACCCCACTAAGGATCACTAAAATCTCTTCCAAAACCCGATTTTGTGCAATGAACGGTGCCGCACACGTTGGGCTTACCCCATGTTTAAGATTTAATGATTCTGACATGGAGGACCAACTGCTTCCCATTTTCCATATGAGCACCCTGTTCGATACACGAGTCCATAACATAATCCAAACAGAGTCACCATTACCACATGAATTCAACGGTCTTAGCTCCACTAATTCACAAAATCAACTGGCACAACAAAGAGCTAGATAGGAAAAATCTTATACTTCAACATCCTCCATAGTGCTACACTACCTCCCTAGGTTGCACATTACTATAGAGACTGTCAATTCAAAGCATACTGAGCAGGCAATTTGCAAGGAAACACGTACTTGGAGCCCTCAAATTTAAAAATTTGGACAGTGGACTAGGCTCCAAGCACACAAACAGCCAAACATTCACCCGCATACATAATCGAACATCCCCCCACACTTAAGCACGACATTGTCCTCAATGGAGGAAAGATAAGGAGGGTAGAACCAAGTTACCAGATCAAGGGTGAATGATGATGGACGGGTCAGGCGGTGCATTCCAGGAAGAGAGAGTAATCAGAACACAAACACCACACAAAATCTCACAAAGGTTGAGTTATTGACTCTAAAATCAAATAACAAAACTGACTCAACCGAGGAGAAATAGAGAAAGAAATGCAAACCGACTGGTTGGGTTGCCTCCCAACAAGCGCTTCTTTCACGTCGTGAGCCGGACGATGGATCCTAAGTTTCGGTCCATGCTAGAACCTCCTTGAAGTTGAGGTTCTCGTCGATGAGGTGGAGTCTCAAGTCACGAGCATGTGGTGTGGCAGGTGATGAAGGCTCGTGCACTTGATGCAGATGAAGTCTCCACCCTCGAGACTTCTTCTTTTCTTCCTCACTCGTCTCATTGCCCCAAACCAGATATGACAGCATTGACCGACCACCATCGCGTCCACCAAGAGGGACCGATGTCAATGTGGCCTTGGTCTGGCAGAGAGACACTGCAAATGGGTCCCTGCCAAGCAGCTCCTCGAAGTTTGGTGGAGATATCACATGTAACTCATGGCCGGTGCAAGCCTCTTCCACCTCAACTTCGTCCTCGGCCTGGACGCCAAGTGCTTCTTCAACCTCCCTTCCTTCTTCATGTGGTATCACCCCTGGAAAATGATCAAGAACTCCTTCTGCTTCATTTTCGTCGTCCTCCACAACTTCTTTCTGCACCCTTTCTCGCTCTTCTTCTTCTAGCACGGATTGGATAGCAAGTTTCCAAGCAATTTCTTTCATGAGATCTTCTTGCATCTCCTCACTCATGCCCGCCTCTTCAAAGCTCAGTTTGGGATGTGGGAAGGTGTGGTCGGCTACGACAGGACATTCCTGATCATGATCATCACGGGAGCTCTCCGTGACAACTTCAGTGTGCTCCACAATGTCCTTGTAGCCTTCTTCTTCCTCCTCCTCTTCTAGTATGGCAGCAGAAGGGTGATCTGGAGCGGTTTGTGCACAAGATCGCTCAAGATCATCGACGCTCTTCTTAAGGCTCAGGAGGATCTCCTCTGTTTCACGATAGGCCTGGGTACAAAGATCCATCCTAGACAATGATCTCTCACTGTCTCGAGCAAACTGCTCCATGAGAAGCCTCAATTCATAGTTTGGATCTGGTTGTGGAGTGTAGCATGGCTCTGGAGAATGGCCTGTGAAGGCCGCCATGGGTAACTCCAGCTCCGATGGCCCTTCTAGTTGTGGGAGAAAGTCTTCTTGATAATGAGGTTGTTCTTGATATGCCCAGGGGTCTGGTTGTTCTCCGTAGTAAGGGGGTTGGTGCTGGAACCCGAATCCATATTCTTCTCCTCCTTGATTGCTCCAGGGGGTCTCGGGGTAATACCACTCGGATGGTGGTGGATACCCCCAATGATTGGAGAAGCCATGAGGATCCATGATTCAGATCTGCACCAACAAAAACAAAAACACCCAAGTGAAAAGCAAGGGTAGAAAAGAAAAGAAAAACGCTAAAGTAACAAACTTCTGCCTTTCCTAATAATCTAGAAAGTCCCCGGCAACGGCGCCAAAAACTTGACACGCTAAAACACAACACCTAACAATGGCCAAGTGTAACCAATGAAAGGGACTGCAGTATAGTGGCACAAGTAATAAATATCGAATCCACGGGTCTCTAGAGTTACTATTACTCAGCTTCAGTTCATTATCTAGCAAACTAGATTAAGGATTGATTTATAAACTACTCTACTGACTACTCTACTAATTACAAGTTGGGAACTCACTTAGGTATAATTCCCCCTAGCTCCTCAATTAGGTCCAAGTTGCAATTACCTTTGGTTGATCTACTGTTGATTAAACTGCGGAAGATCCGACAGTAGCTTGGAATCTCTTAAGCTGACCAAGCCCTCTCAGTCCAACTACCCGGCAGGCGACTAACCTTCACCGGGATAGAAAGCTGAGGCTGTGAACACAGAACTCCACTACCGGAATTGGATTCCAGTACAAAGCAGTAGATTGACTAACTCTCGTATAACCAATTCACCACTATCAATCAAGGAAGCTCTCTTAACCTAATTAGATTCTATCTATCATAGGTTAAAGCAGAAATCAAGAGAATTTGTTCAAGATTTAATTGACTCAATAAATCATGCCTCAATCAATTATAATCAAACAATATAGCATCCAAAACTTCATACAAGAAAGATCCTAACACATGGAACTAGGGTTCCTCAAAACCTAAGTGAAGGGAAGTTACTCCATAGAGAAGAGAGAGACTGCAGAAATCTGATCTAGATCTTCAATCTCCATCTCCAAGCTTGATTCCCGAGCTCCAATGGCGAAGAAATCCTCCAAAATACCTCCAAGAATGTTCCCAATCCGCTCTCTCTCTAGGGTTCGTCCCTTGGGTGCTTGGGAACCAAAACCCAGCTCTCCCTTTCCTTTGGCTCGAATCTGCCTCAAAAACCCGATTCTGGGCGAATTACGGGCTGAATTACGGTCGTAATTCTTCCATGCCCATATTTTGCCCAAAACACGCGTTTTGGTTAAGTTTCAGCGCACCCAAAGCTCCTCTCGGCAGTGAAATTACGGGCATGGGAGGCCAAATTACGGTTGTAATTCTCCTGCCCGTAATTCTTCCTCCGCTCCTGTTCAAAGCTTCGTTTCTCCCTCGTCCGGACTCCAAATCAGTCGCCGTTTGAACCCAGACGCTCGTAGTCTCGTCCTCTTTCTATTCATAACAAACTTCCATGATTATTTGTTCATAAAGTGAGGTAGAAATCCATTCTTCTTCAGGTCATGCTCGTGTTTCTTCTCCCGAATTGCCAAATGATCTCCGATTGACTTGAAACTTGCGCCTATGCTTCAATTTACATGCTAGGACCTGAAATGTGACAAAGGAACACAACCTAGCGTAAAATAGGCCAAAGAAGCGATAATGCAAGCTTAAACGATCAAGAAACAATGGGGAAAACATGTGCAAATATCGAGTCATCACACGTACTTGGAGCCCTCAAATTTAAAAATTTGGACAGTGGACTAGGCTCCAAGCACACAAACAGATCTAATGCAGTCAAAAGATAAACATCCCCCCCCCCCCACACTTAAGATCGACATTGCCCTCAATGGAGAAGAGGGAAGGAAAGGGGAACGATGTTACCGGTGTGCACAGATTGCAGGAGACGGGAAATGGACCAGTCGGCATGAAACGGACTGGAGAGAGGACCAGTCAGGAACACAGGCAGAGCTAAAAGAAACCAAAGAGCTCAACACAATACGTTAGGTCTAATGGTCAGCCCAATAGTACAGCATCCAAAAAGAAAAAACAAACCGACATAAAACAAACAGTTTGCATGCTGACAAAGACAAAAACACTCAAAACAGGCCCCTAGGGCCCGCCAAGACCGGAGAAGTCGATCTAGTTCATGAGGTCGTCGTCGCCATCCGCCGGGGGCTGCTGTGGCGGGGAATGATCCCACAGGGTGGTCCAGTGGTGCTCCTCTGGAGGGTGACAAGCCTGGAGCAGATGCTCGGAATACTCCATCAGACGGCGGCCTCGATCTCTCTCCCGCTCGATGAGAGCACTAGTGACTCCCATGTGGGTCTCCAAGCGGCCAAGGCGCTCGTCAACTCCCGCCATCCTGGACCGGTACTCGGCCTGGTGGGCCAAATACTGCTGGTAGAACTGGACGTGATGGTCCATGAGCTGCTGGTTCTGAAGATCGAGCTGCTGAAACTGGAGCCCCATCTGCTGGAACTGCTCGGTGAAGAAGTCCATCGACGGGCCAGAAGCCATCGACGGACCAGAAGGACCAGAGGAGGACTCACCTCTCACTGGTCTCCGTCGAGGCTGAAGGTCCCCAGGTGGGGAGAGCGAGGGCTCCGACTCATCGGCATCCATGGCGCCGTCATCATCATCATCCTCATCCACCTCCTCACCTGAATAGTCAGCATCCTCCTCGTCCTCATCCAGATCGATCACCTCCTCGGGGGGCATAGAAAGCCCGTCCACCCATGTACGGATGTCATTGGTGGCCAGGAGGCGCGCGCTGTAGAGCACGTCCCGGCTGAGGGGTGCGGATCCGCCCCGTGAAGACGCATCATGAAGCCCCTGGAAGCTGATGTCGAAATGCCGCGCCAACCGTGTGATCAGGGGACCACAGAAGAGGTGGGTGGGATTTCCGTGGCACCGGGAGAAGGTGGTGGCCACGAAAGATCCCAAGTGGAGCATGTGCTCCGGGTACCCCATCGAGGACATGGCATACAACACCCGCTTCGGAATCTTATGCGAGCCGGTGGCGTTGGGGACGATAGAGCGGGTGATAAGCAGGTTCACGATGTGCCACTGCGGCTTGAGGGTGCTGACGTAGGTCTGGCCAGCATCGAAGTAGTCGTATCCATGAGCGCGCCTGGCTATCCGGCGGTAGAACCCATCCTGGTTCCAGTCGGTCGGGTTGGCGATCTCGATCTCATGGGCATCGATCGGGTGGTACTCGATCCCCAAAGCGTAGGCCAACCCGTCGATGGTCAGCTCCCTGTGATGGCCACCCATCCTGAATGTCACCGCATAGGCGTCCCGGGGCTGCTTGCGGTCATAATGAAATGTGGTGTAGAACTCCCACACCAGCTCCGTGTAGGTAGGTTCGTCGATGGTCAGCAACGTCCGCCAATCGCGGTGACTGATGGCGGCGCTGAGCTCCTCCAGACAGTGGAGCTGCTCGAACACCGCCCACTCGAGGTGGTAGTGGCGCTCCAATCTCCCCCGGATCACCTTGCGGAACTGATCCGCGTAGTCCGCGTGCAGGCGCAGACCCTGCACAAACGGATGGTCCTGCGACATGTTCCTGCAAAATCAATACACCAAAGGTGGAGCCAAGAAAAACTGGTCAGGACCAACAGCATGGGTTCATCACTTCCCCCACACTTAAGGCCACCTAGGCTAACAGTGATACGCACAGCCGGTTGAATCACAGGCGACTCAACCGGAATCAAAGCAAGGATCACAGAACCAATCGCATTCACGACAAGGGCAGTACATACACCAATGGTAAACCCATGCAAGCTTAAGGCATCCCTCACCCTACTCTAAATCAGGCATGCAAACACAGTTCTCGGTCCTACAGTCTACAGTTCGATTCTCCATAAAAAGAGTAAGTAATAAGAAACACACCTGGAAACACAAGTGGAACTGTAGTGAGGACACGAGAAAGGGGTGAGGGATGCGAGAGGGGGCCAAAAATCGGCTGAGGAGAGTCGCCGGAAAATGGCCGGAAGACCGCCGTAAAGTCGCCGGTGGTGACCGGCGGCGACGGCGGAGGGCGGCCGGCGTGGCTCAAGAAGAGAGAGGGGAGAGGATTTGAGAGGAAGAGAGAGGGGAAATTTTGGAAAAATGAGGGTAGAGAGAGAAACGGACCGGGGGTTTGCTATTTATAGCAAAAATACTCGGTCGGGTATTTTCGAGTCCACGACCGGGGGTTCGTCAAACGCCGCGTTTTATAGAAGCGAGGATCCCCGATCTCGCGCCAAAAATCCCCGGTCGGGTATTTTTGGCGAGAGATCGGGGGTTCCCTAAACGCAGTGTATCAAGGCCAGGAAATCCCCGGTCTCGAGCCAAAAATACCCGGTCGGGTATTATTGGTCCGAGGTCGGGGAATTGACCTTTTGGCGCCCCGGAAGGCAGAAGGGGGCCCGGGCACGAGTATTTTGGCTCATGACCGGGTATTTTACCCTTCCGCCCAAAATTCTCATTCTCCAAAATTTCGACCTCTCCTGCACGAAAACACCAAATCGAGGCATCACAGACGACCAAACTTCACTACAGACATGCAACTGACTCGACACGACACAAAAAACTCAGGAAAGGGAAAAGAAAATGCAAACCGTGGTGGGGTTGCCTCCCCACAAGCGCTTCTTTACCGTCTTTTAGCTGGACGCCCATGGCGGAACTAAGGGTCCGCGAGTTCCACCACCAACTCCGCACGTTCGACCTCGTC
The DNA here is from genome assembly GCA_946122785.1 of Linum tenue. Classification (NCBI taxonomy): domain Eukaryota; kingdom Viridiplantae; phylum Streptophyta; class Magnoliopsida; order Malpighiales; family Linaceae; genus Linum; species Linum tenue. The sequence continues at coordinate 49,268,171 of CAMGYJ010000004.1, read as the reverse complement.
TCCCTGGTAGAGTTTGAGACGATGGCCATTCACTTTAAACGGCTCAGTCTGCGGGTTGGCAATCTCAATAGTGCCATACGGGAACACTTGGGTGACCGTGAACGGTCCAGACCACCGGGAACGGAGTTTTCCGGGAAAGAGTTTCAGGCGAGAGTTATAGAGAAGAACTCGATCACCAACCTGGAACTCTTTCGGACCCCGCAACCGGGCATCGTGCAGGCGCTTAGTGCGCTCCTTGTACAGCCGGGTGTTCTCATAGGCGTGGTAACGCCACTCTTCCAGCTCCAACATCTGCATTTTTCGCTCAATACCTGCAACATGAACATCCAAGTTGAGCAGCTTAAGGGCCCAGAAGGCCTTGTCCTCTAGCTCCACGGGCAGATGGCATGCCTTTCCATAGACAAGCCGGTACGGTGAAGTACCAATGGGTGTCTTGTAGGCAGTGCGATACGCCCAGAGAGCATCATCGAGCTTGGTGGACCAATCTTTGCGGGACTGATCCACTGTTTTCTCCAGGATCCGCTTGAGCTCCCGGTTGGTCAGCTCGGCCTGGCCACTGGTCTGAGGATGATAGGCCACGGACACCTTGTGAGTCACACCATTGCGAGATAGTAGCTTATCGAATTGGCCCTGGAAATGGGTGCCTCGATCGCTTATGATGGCCCTAGGTTTCCCGAACCGGGAGAATAGCTGCTTCAAAAAAACACAAACACGTCTAGCATCATTAGTGGGCAAAGCTTGCGCCTCATCCCACCTAGAGACGTAGTCAACAGCAACCAGAATATAGGTGTTACCAAAAGATGGAGGGAAGGGGCCCATGAAGTCGATACCCCAGACATAAAAAATCTCACAAGTTATAAACACATTCTGGGGCATCTCATCACGGGCAGAGATGTTACCTGAACTCTGGCATCGGTCGCACCTGCGTGCGAAGGTGTCTGCATCCTTGAAGAGCGTGGGCCAGTAAAAGCCCGACTGGAGCACCTTCCTTGCCGTGCGGTTTCCTCCGTGGTGACCGCCAGTAGGTCCCTCATGACAGTGAGATAGAATGCCCTCCATCTCACTCTCCATAACACAACGACGGATGATCCCGTCGGCTCCAATCCGAAAAAGATGAGGGTCATCCCACAAGTAGTACTTCAGATCGGAGAAAAACTTCCTCTTGGCGTGAGTTGTCATCCCCTTGGGCAGCTGCTGGCCCACCAAATAGTTCGCAAAATCAGAATACCAGGGGGTGACACTCTCCACCAAGCACATCATCATCAACCTCTCATCTGGGAAGGATTCGTCAATCTCCTCCACGAGGTTGTCCGTAGGAGGTGCGTCCAACCGAGAGAGGTGATCAGCTGCAACATTTTATGCTCCCTTCTTGTCCCGGATCTCAATATCAAACTCCTGCAGTAGTAAGATCCATCGTATGAGCCTAGGCTTGGCATCGGCCTTGCTCATCAGGTATCGAATCGCGGAGTGATCTGTGTACACGGTCACATGGGACAAGACCAGATAGGGGCGAAATTTATCGAAGGCAAACACCACTGCAAGCAGCTCCTTCTCTGTGGTGGTGTAGTTCTCCTGGGCATCATTAAGAGTCTTCGAGGCGTAGTAGATAGGTAGGAAGTGTTGATCTCGCCTCTGCCCCAAAACAGCTCCAACAGCAAAGTCACTGGCGTCGCACATCAGCTCAAATGGTAGGGACCAGTCAGGAACAACCATGATAGGAGCCTGGGTGAGCTTCTCCTTCAAGGTGGTGAACGCCGCTATGCCCGCATCAGTGAACTGGAAGGGGGCATCCTTCTCTAGAAGCTTAGTTAGGGGCAGGGCAATCTTCGAGAAATCCTTGATGAACTGCCTGTAGAAACCTGCATGGCCAAGAAAACTCCGGATCCCCTTAACAGATGTAGCAGGAGGCAGCTTGCTGATAGTCTCGATCTTTGCTCTGTCCACCTCAATCCCCATCTTGGAGATCTTATGCCCAAGAACGATGCCTTCTCGAACCATGAAGTGACACTTCTCCCAACTCAGTGCCAGGTTCGTTTCTTCACACCGTTTAAGAACAAGTTCCAGGTTATGGAGACAGTGAGAGAAGGAGTCTCCATAAACCGAGAAATCGTCCATAAACACCTCCATGATCTCGCCGACCAGACGGTCAAAGATGGCGAGCATGCATCGCTAAAAGGTGGCTGGGGCGTTGCATAGCCCGAATGGAATCCTCCGGTAAGCAAATGTGCCGAAGGGACAGGTGAAAGTGGTCTTCGCCTGGTCCTCCGGTGCTATAGGGATCTGAAAGTACCCGGACATCCCATCCATGAAGCAGTAGAACTCGTGCCCCGCCAATCTCTCCAGCATCTGATCAATGAACGGCAGCGGGAAATGGTCCTTCCGAGTGGCGTCGTTGAGACGCCGATAGTCGATGCAAATACGGTACCCAGTCACCGTGCGCATCGGGATGAGCTCGTTCTTCTCGTTAGGCACCACGGTCATCCCACCCTTTTTGGGCACCACCTGGGTGGGACTAACCCACTCGCTGTCAGAAATGGCGAAGATGATCCCCGCGTCCATCAGCTTCACGATCTCTGCCCGAACCACAGCCTCTAGGTTCGGTGTCAATCTCCTCTGCGGCTGCCTCACTGGCCGCATCTCATCCTCCAGCAGTATCTGGTGGGAGAAAAAGGAGGGGTTGATCCCCCGGATATCTGTGATCTTCCATGCTAAAGCTCGCTCGTACTGCTTCAGCAAGGCCACCAGTCTGGTCTTCTGCTCGGGTGTGAGGGTCGAGCTGATGATGACTGGCAGCTTATTCCCTTCCTGGAGAAATGCATACTCCAAATGAGGAGGGAGGGGCTTAAGCTCCAGCTCTGGTGGTTCCTCCAAGGAGGTGGTGATGCGAGTGGAGGATGAGATCGGTTTAAACAGCCTGTCGCCCTCCAAGAAGGGGCCACTCTCCAATGCGGCCAACTGCTCCCCCAACTGCGGCTCCTGCGATGCCTGCTCACCTAGCAAAATACAACGCTCAAGAGCATCATCAGTACCCGCACTCGTGATGGCGAGTGCGGTCTCAAAATCGGTAAGCACATCACAGTAATCTATGTCATCATGCAAATGAGAATGTTTCCCATTGTCAGACACAGAAAAAGTAGCCTGTTCATCACCAGCACGCAAGATCAATTTACCACTATGCACATCAATAAGCGCCTTGGCGGTGGCGAGGAACGGTCTACCCAAAATCAAAGGCACATCCACATCCTCATTTATATCCAAAATAACAAAATCAACAGGATATGTGAATGCACCTACATTAACAAGCAAGTCCTCAATGATACCCCTAGGATGCACGATAGAACGATCAGCTAACTGAATGCTCATCCTAGTAGCTCTAGGTTCACCTAGGTCTAGCTTCTTAAACAATTTATAGGGCACGACATTTATGCTAGCGCCTAGGTCCGCCAAGGACTTTTCTACATGCATGCTGCCAATAACAAGAGGGATAGTGAAACTCCCAGGGTCTTTGCGCTTCTCGGGCAGCTTGTTCTGCAGGATAGCAGAACACTCCTCGCTGAGCATCACTTTCGAAAGATCCCCAAGTTTCTTCTTGTTGGTGAGGAGGTCTTTCATAAACTTGGCATACTTGGGCATCTTCGACAGTGCCTCCACGAACGGCATGCTGATGTTAACCTGTTTCAACATTGCCATGAACTTGGCAAACTCTGTCTCCAGCTTGTCTTTATGAAGTCGAGTGGGGAAGGGCAGCTGAGGTGTATGCTCCTTAACCACAGGTTGCGGCTTGGGAGCAGGTGCTGCGCGGCCTTCCCCCACTTCTGCAGTATCAGCTGGAGGTGTTGAAGCAGGTAGTGGGTCGTCTCGCCTGGGCTGGGCAGGAGCAGCAGATATGGTCTTGCCACTCCTGGTGGTGATGGCGTCTAGCTGCTGGAGAGGGTCACGAGGATTGGGAACAGTGGTGGCAGGCAGAGTCCCCGGTGCCCTGGTAGTGTTCTGGCGAGCTAAGCTCCCAATCTGATTCTGTAGATCCTGCAGAATGGCACCTTGGTTTCTCTGGCCTGCCTCCAGTGAGGCTATGTTCTGATCCATCCTCGTGAAATTCGCTTGACTGGTGGTCATGAATGCCTGCAAAATGTTCTTCAGATCAGCCATCTGATTATCTGGAGCTGCGGTTGCTGGAGGCTGAGCAAACTGGCGCTGGGGCTGCTGGAATGGCTCCCCTTGCCTAGGCTGGTAGGGCTGCTGCTGTGGTGGTGGCCCCTGCCTAGCCTGGAAGGGCTGCCTCTGCTGAAAACCACCTGCTGGTGCTGGGAAACCAGGTGGTTTGTTGGTGTTGCTGCTCCAGGCAAAGTTGGGATGCTGGCGCCATCCCTCATTGTAGGTACTGCTGTATGGGTCCAGGCGCCGAGCATTGGCGATGAAGTCCACCTGCTCTTGGGGAGTAGAGGACTCCCTCATAGACTGACAGTCCTCCACCAGGTGATTCGGGCTCTCACACCACTGACACTGAGCTACTGGAGGCGTAGCTACACCTCGGCCCGGAAGGAGACTGTTAGGCTGCTTCAATGTCTGCACCAACTCAGCCACCTGCTGCTCTAACCCGGACCTGGCCTCCATAGCATGCACACCCCGGTCCCGGGAATTCCTGCCTCTGTTGTTCTGTCCCCAAGAATGATCTCGGGCAGCCAAGGTACTAATCATCTGGTTCAGCTCGGGTGGAGTCTTAGTAAGAATATCCCCTCCCGGGCATAGAGACTCGATCACCCTCTGGCTGCCTGGAGTGAGGGTGCTGTAGAAGTTCCCCACTGTGAATGCATCGCTGAAGCCATGATGGGGACACTACCAGAAGTATCCCATGTACCGCTCCCATGCATCACGAAGTGACTCATCTGGCTCTTGGCGGAAGTGAGTGATCTCCCGCTGAATCTCTGTGGTCTTCGATGCCGGATAGTACCTGTGCACGAACTTGTCAGCCAGATCGTCCCAAGAAGTGATGGACAATGGAGACTGGGTCTCCAGCCACCTCTTAGCATTCCCCGCCAGAGAATGGGGGAAGAGATGAAGGCGGATTGCGTCATCCGGGACACCGTTCAGCTTGAACCCGTTCGTCAGCTGCAGAAAACGGGAAAGATGTACCCGGGCTTCCTCATCCTTCAAGCCATGGAACTGGATAGAGGATGTAATGAGTTGAATCTAGCATGGCTTGATCTCGAAGTTGTTTGCAGGAATGGGCGGATAGAGGATGACCGGGCGGATGTCAGCAATCCGTGGAGTATAGTAGTACTCCAAGGTGGGACCCGGTGGTGGTGGATGATGATGGACCCCAGCTCCCTGGGGATTGGGGTCGTTCCCCAGGATCTGGTTCACCGGAGGTGGGTTTTGATCGCCTTCCATCTCGTACTCGTCCTCAGATTCGCTGCTCAATTGGCCGTCTCGGCGCTCCACCGTAGCCAGTCTAGCTCGCTGTTGTCTCCGAAGTTGGTTGCAGGTGCGTTCAATCTCAGGATCCAACGGCAGTAAACCTCCCGACTGGCTACGGGTCATGCACTATCTGCACACAATCAAGCAATGCAAACCCGTGAAGGCACAAGTGGGAAAGAACAAACACTCAATGCGAAAATGAAAATGCTAAAGTAACAGAAATCACTTTTCTTCAACAACCTAGCCGTCCCCGGCAACGGCGCCAAAAAATTGACTCACTCCTACTGTCACTCTAGAAAATGGCCAAGTGTAACCACTTCCTAAAGCGTAGTATAGCGGGTTTGGGTTTTATTGTCAACCCGGGTCCTAGATGTGATGACTACTCGGTGAATTCTCGTTATCTAGCAGTGAACTTTTAGTGCAGATTCAAGCAAACAAAAACACAAAGCAAGTTAAACGGTTGTTCAAGTCAAGAGAGGTCACCCGGATATGGTTCCCCCTAGACTGCAGTTAAGTCGGATTGCAATTTACCAAGTTCAGTTTTCATGAAAATTATACTGCAGAAGGTTCTTAAATAGTCTGAAGTCTCGACTAAAGGTCTCCAGACCCTCTCAATCTGAGTCTCTAGCGGGCGACTAACCTCCACCGGAGTAAACAGATTGAGGCCCTAACGAACCAAACCTCCACTACCGAATTGAATTCGGTACAGAATAGCGAATTGGCTCCTCGACTAAAGTCACCAATTCGCCACCTTCGATTAAGGATACTCTATCAACCTAGGCAGATACTCTCATTCTAGGTCAAAGCAGAAACAACAGGAATTTGATCAGGATTCAAGTCATTCAATCATTCAAACCTCAATTGAATATAATCAATTCACAAACTCTGTACTTGGGTTCATACAATCAGACCTAGCATACAAATCTAGGGTTCCCCATACCCAGATGAATGGGGGAACTACTCCATAGAGAAAGAAGCAAAAGCAGATTCAGACGCGGAAATCATACTGTGAAGACGGATTTCTGCTCCTGGACGTTTAATCGGCACTTCTCCAAGCTCAACCCGGGCTCCAATGGTGATGAAGATCAAGCTATGGCACTTGGGAACTCTGGTTCGTCGCTTTCTCTCTCTAGGGATCGCTTTCTCTCTCAAAAACTCGGAACCCCTCAATGGTGGCCTTCTTCTTCCTTTTATCAGCTGCCAGATCGCGATACCCGGTCGAAATACCCGGTCGGGTATTTCGGGTCTCGACCGGGTATAAATGGAACGCACCGTTTCATTCAAGGGGAAAATCCCCGGTCGCTTTCCATAATCCCCGACCGGGGGTTTAAGCCGTTTGCCCGGGCCCCCTTCTGTTTCTCGCGGGGCGCCCAAATGAATAATACCCGGCCGGGTATTCTTAGTCATGGCCGGGTATTTTCATCCATCAGCCTCCTTTGTCCCAACTTCGCTCCTCTCGACCCAGAACTCGTTTCTCCGCCTCGATTCCAACGCCGGGTCCTGAAATATGACATAAACACACAACCTAGTGTGAAATCGGCTTAAAACACGAGATTCCACATCACAAACGGCTTCTGAATAGGGGTGAAAATGTGTGTAATTATCGATCTATCATAAACCCATCTCGAAATGAGCCTCTTATGTTAAGGAGGGTTCTCTCTAAAATAGTTTAGGAAGGCTTTGAATGCCCAAGGAAACCAAACCTTTTGGGTGAAGGAAGTTTCCTCTCTAAACTAGCCTAGGAGTCATGAAATGCCCAAGAATCACATCTCAATAATGAGCCTCTTAACCTAAGGAGGTTTCCTCTCTAAACTAGCCTAGGAGGCTTGAAATTCCCAAGAACATCCAATGAAACCCCTAACCTAAGGAGGTATCCTCTCTAATCAAGGTTAAATTGGCAATTAGATTGATAGGCTTTCAGACAACACAATCATTTCTGAATAATACCTCCACATTCACATTAAAACACAACCACACACAAATCATTCAATTCATACAAGCATTCACATAATTGTAGCTAGCGTTTACAAATATCCAAGTGAAATAAGGGACTACTCCATGCTAGGAGAAGGGAAAAACAAAAGAGGGAAAAGAAAACCATCATGAAGATGCAAGCCTTGCTCCTTGTGTTGAAGAAAACCCAAATCATTGCTTGGAGATCAAACCCTAGTTTTTCCTCTTCTTTGGTTCGTCACTTTCTCACTCAAAAATCTGAAGAAGGATAAGTTTTCTCACTCTAGGTCTCTCCCCCTTTCTTCTTTCCTTCGGTTTTCTTTTAAGTGGGAGATCGCTCTGAGTTCACAGCCGTGAACATTGAAACGTGTCTGCGAACTCAGCTAGCCATTTTTTTTCTTTTCGCTACTACCATTCTCAGCAATCCACCCCTTTGTTTAGCGAGCAAGTCATTACCAGAGATCAAATTACGGGCTTCACCCTAACCATGTAGAATGACTTCAGCGAGCTCTGCCATTCTGAGGTCTCAAACCCTCAACCATCATGAACTCCCCTTTCAGTCCCATTCGCTAAGCATCTCTTTACGCTTACCGGATTCTCACCGAAATCCTTCCTCCTCCTTCCCCGGTGGCCGGAAACACCTGCGCACCACATTCAAGTCAACAATTAATGATTTTAAAATTGGTTGCCCTCAGGACAGTTGCAAGGCTTTATGCCCAAAAACGGCTTGCACTGGAAAAGACTTAATTGGTCTTTCAAATCGTCAATTTTATGATGAGTTAGAGCACCTCGAAGCTCCAAAAAAACAGAGCCTACCGTGACTGTTGCTCCCATCATTATGAAGGGCGGAATCAAAGGGATTTCCATGTTCAAATCATCTCCAAATCACTATTTAATATTTCAAAACTTCGATGTGATAATAAATCAATAGGGAGAGAAACAGAGTGCTTGAGATTAAATGGTCGTATTATGGAATAGTTCCATCACTTGTTAGCTTGGATTTATAAAACATTAGGTTACAAGGACGCTGCTCCTGGAGGCGCCCAACCGTCGCTCTTCATCCAACCACCCGGGAAGAAGAACCCCAGTCTCGCATCTTGTTTCTGCGACGAGGAGACAAGGAGCCCATAATGGGTTGAAACCCTCCACCGATCCTCAAGTTTGGCCAACAAGTGGGCCTCAGAGTTTCACAAATGGATCGAGGCCTCTTGACACAGTGCCTAGGCCATTTGGAGAAGGGACCAGCAGGCCAAGGAATGATATTGTTACATGCAGAGATAGTGGGCCCGATGCAGACCATGGAACTTTTCTCAAAGACATGACTATGATGGTGATCCCTATGGTAAATAACATAAATCCATTACAAGTCCATTCACCTTCATATGGGATAGGTAACTTATTCTACAACGAAGATCCTGGCTTTTTATTTGAAAATATGGGAGACTCGCACTCACATATTTTACAAGATTCGGAGATTGATCTAATCCTAGCAGGCAACAAAGAAGGGTCCACCGATTCAGCACAATCTTGATCTCCAATTGGCCGCATAAGAGAGGGACAATCTAAAGGGAATGCAATCATGGTCGAGTCTTCGGGGACACCAAAAGTGTACATGAGGAGGAACTCGGGGATTTGTATAAGGGAACCTGAGGAAGATGTAGTGGAGTCGGGCCCAAAACGGTCCAAAGTGGCAAATGGAGAAAGGGTGGAGGAAGCCAACCCAAAATGGCCCAAAATGATAAATGAATGTCTACGCGTGAAATTGTCAAAGAATAGGGAGCACCTTGACTTTCGAGACGCTGAAAGCTCGCCGCAACATTTCCAAGTCTTTCTTGTTTTTGTGTGAAACCATGTCCCCGAGAGACAAGGTCATAACCTTTATGTCTAAGTTAGGATTTTCTGATTGTCACCCTGTCGACCCTATCAGCCTTTCGGGGGGTCTTGTCTTTGCTTGGCCATCATCGGCCTCAATATCAGTTGTCGGGTCTTCGTCCTGCTATGTTGCCATTTCGATTAATAATAATAATCCAGTTTAATGTGGAGAATGACCTCGCTTTGTACTTATAGGATTCTACTTTTCTTATATCGTGACCAAACGCCGGTCTCAACTAGAAGAAATCGCCAATTTTTGCGCTCGACTATCGGATCCGTATAATCTAATTGCAGACTTCAACATTTCTCTATCCCCGCTAGAAAAGTCAAGAGGCTCCCCATGGAGGATGGACAAAGCCCGCCCCCTCTGGGACTTTGTTAACTTCCTAGGACTGTTCGAAACTAGCTTCCAAGGTCCTAAATTTACATGGAAAAATCGCGGAAGAAACAGAATCCTGAATGAACAAAAAATAGATAGAGCATTCGTATATCTATCATGGATGAACGTCTTACCTTCTTCTAGTTTATACCATCTCACGGATAGAGGCTCAGATCACAGATTATTATGCTTTTGGACATGTCCTAATATGACTAGAGCTAAACGCCTCTTTCGGTTCGACATTAGATGGACTCAAATGCCAGAAATTGAACTCATTATCTCATATGTCTAGAACCTAGCAATATCAGGTTCATTGCAATACTATCTTTTTAGTAAACTCCAGCGCACTAGGCACACACTAGTTGGTTGGTCCAAAGGAAGCACTTCTAACTCCGCTTGATTGATAAACGATCTAAATCAGGCCTTAGAGGTGGCTAGGTCAGTTCATCGGTAAATTGGGCCTTAATAAGATCTCTGGAAAAGGAGCTCACTGTCCAATACAATCGAGAAGAAATCTTTTGGAGGCAAAAATCTAGAGTCGAGTGGCTACAAGGTGGAGATAAGAATTCATCATACTTTCATAGAGTTACCACAGCCCGTCGTCAAGTAACTATAATCCGGGGCTTTGAAAACCCTCAAGGAGTATGGTGTACCACGGAACATGAGAAATCGGATATTGATGTGGAGTACTTCAAAGATATCTTCCACTCACAAGGTTTGACAGATATCGATCTATCCAATCTCCCTTTTGAAGAAACTGTAGAGGAGACCCAAAATCAAAATCTTATTGCTCTAATAACCTTCGATGAAATCAAGAAGGTAGTCTTCAGCATAGGGAAGACCCAAGCCCCAGATCCGGATGGTTTTACAGCTGGATTCTTCTAAAAATATTGGGAGTTAACGAATAAAGATGTCATTCAAGCGGTGCTAGACTTCTTTCATTCTGGTCGGTTATTAAGGTACTTCAATCGAACTGTTAGTGATGTAAGAACCATGAAAAATCTAAAGCCCATAAGCCTCTGTCAAGTAATCTACAAGATCATTGCCAAAATATTGGCAAATAGACTTAGCAGAGTGCTACCTAGTATCATATCCCAATCCCAAAATGGGTTTATCAAAGGACGGCAAATCTCGGACAATATTCTGATTAGCCATGAGATGGTTCATCACCTCAAGACCTCAAAAGCTAGAAAGAAAAAGTGGATGACAGTGAAGTTGGACATGGAAAAAGCATATGATCGGGTAGAATAACCCTTCCTTTTTGAAATGATGAGAGTACTTGCCATTCATCCTAAGTTTATCTCATGGGTAAAAGAGTGTGTCACAACAGTATCCTATTCAGTTCTTCTCAACGGTTCCTCATCCGACTATTTCAGGCCATCCAGAGGATTAAGACAAGGCGGTCCCCTTTCCTCCCTTCTCTTCGCCATCTGTGCAGAAGGATTTTCAAGTATGATAAGGAAAGCAACGTCCCTAGGATACTTAGAAGGAATCAGGCTTAGACCACTTTGCCCGGTGGTTTCTCACCCTTTCTTCGCAGATGACTCATATTTTTTCTTAGCGGCTTCCCCGCAATACTGCAATTTTCTCCTGTCACTCCTTCAAGCCTATGAGGATTTGAGCGGTCAACGAGTGAATTTAAACAAATCGGCCATCCTCTTTAGTCATAATAAGGATCCTAATGAGGCACAAAGCATGGGTGCTCAGTTGGGAGTTGGGAGCATAGGAGAGCAAGACTCTTATTTAGGATTACCAGCAATCCTTTCAAGATTGAAAAGAGATACCTTCCTCTTTGTGGAGGAGAAGCTGATCAAGAAATTACAAGGATGGAAAAAACGATCCCTGTCCAAAGCCGGGAAAGATACTCTTATTAGATCCTCAACCACTAATTTACCGGTCCTCGGGATGTCTTGTTTTAAAATCCCCAAAGAAAATTGTAGACGACTTAAAGGTCACGTGTCAAATTTTTGGTGGGGAACGGCAGAAAATACGGATCATCCGATCCACTAGCTCTCATGGAAAAATTTAGCTCATAGTAAATTCCATGAAAAACTTGGATTCAGGGATTTTGGTACTTTTAACCAAGCCCTTTTAGCGAAACTATGTTGGAGAATCTGGACTAATCCAATTTCTCTCATCTCACAGATATACAAGGATCGATACTTTCCCCAATGTGCAATCTTAGAAGCTTTATTAGTTCCAATCCATCATGAAGTTTGTTGTTTGGAAGGGACCTCATCACACAAGGAATAAGATGGCAAATAGGCGACGACCAACAGACAAAGGCATTCTCTGATATTTGGATTCCGGGAGACTTCCCTTCAGTCTCAAATATACGAGTTCAGAACCCGAATGGCTCCAACATGGTCTCTTATTTCATTGAAGGAGGTTGAGGGGAGTGGAATATCCCAAGGCTTCAATTTTTCTTTGAGCCTCAATCCGTTGATTTAATCAAAAGGATTCCTCTGCCTCGTCTCCCACAGCAAGATGTTCGAGTGTGGCACTACACCAAAGATGGAAAATACACGGTCAAATCGGGCTATCATCTATTATTGGAAGCAAATCTGGCAGTAAACAGGAAACCGATGGTCTTTATTATCGATCCCCCAATCTGGAAAAAGACTTTGAACATTCAAGTTCCTCCCAAGCTTAAATTCTTCATTTGGAAATGCCTTAGGGTCATTCTCCCCACAGTGGTTTCTTTATAAACAAGTGGAGTAAATTGTCTCAACAGATGTACCGTGGGCTGGAGACATAAAGAGAGCATTGAACATTTATTCTTCAGATGCCCCCTAGCCACCAAGTTGTGGAAATTAGTGGGATTGAGCAACTTCATTGAATCAGCCCCGACTATTAACTTTAGTCTATGGTGGCGACATGTCATGATCTCTGAGATCTCCTCATTCCACATTCTTGAATGCGTCTGCTTGCTTTGGAGAATCTGGAAGTCCAAAAATAAAGTAATTTTTGAATTTTACCAACCTCATGTCCGTTCTCTAGCCAGACAATTCTACAACCAGGTCCTCGAAGTTTCCAGTTTGCCCCCCCCCCCTCCTCCACTCCCCATATTCTCTCTCCTCCATCCGACCTCCTCCTACTTGGATGCCTCCACCAGACATTTTCTTTTTGAAGGTCAATTTCGATGCAGTAGTTGGTGACTTAGGATGTTCGTCAGGTCTCATTGTCCGCGGTTTAGACGGGCATGTGGTGGTGGCAGTCGGTCTGCAACACCAAGGAGTAGTCAACCCTTACCTGGCAGAGCTTCTTGCAGCAAGAGATGTTATCTATTCTTAGTCGCTTCAAGAGCTTTGTCCCACGTGGTGGTGGAAGGTGATTTCGAGGTGGTCATCAACCAGATCAATCTTGGCGTCCTAGAAGATTCCATTAGAGGTCCGGTGCTTCGGGATTATCATCAGGTTCTAGACTCCTTATCAATTTGTATAGAGTTTAGGGCGGTTTCTAGGGCCGCCAACAGTGTTGCCCATAGAGTGGCGCGCAAGGCACTGCTGTTGTATTTCGTAGAGCTAGAGTCTTCTGATTTTCTTGGGTGGCTTCATTAGGGGTTCGTTTGTTAGGGTTTCCTGGGTAGAGTTGTTTTATAACTCTTGTCGTCTCTTGTTATCTGTCGGAAATAATAAAAAAACTCAGTGTCGCAACCAAAACGCACTACTTCAATTGCTTGGGTTCACGGTCTTAGCGATCGTGAACTGCCTGAACGCCAAATCAAATATCAATAGTAAATCACTAAATTAAAATTATTTTCATAAATTTTACGTCACTAAAACATATAATAACTATCAAAAAATGTTTCTTCTTCACAAATTAGACGATTGATAAGATAATGCAATAAAGTATGCTTAATGATTATCAATTTTCTAATTATTATTCCTATCTTTTCGTTATGTTTAGCCATTAAGGTTAGGATATCCTTTTTTTTTATTTTTCATCTTGGAAAGTGATAATTTTAAATACATATTTTTGCAATCACTCTATGTACACTACGTATTCCAAAAGTACATATAATCATAGAATTATAACTCGTAAACATGGTTGTCATGTCGGTGGCATATTGGGTTGAACCTGGTTCAATCTGTATTTATTATTATATTCTAGCATATTTAGGGTTAATTGTATGGTTGGTCACTGAGATTATAAAAAACGTTCAAGTTTGGTCACTCGAAATATTTAAATCCATTGTTGGTACTTCAGTTTATTGAAACCGTTCATGTTTGGTCACTCTCCGTCCAACTCCGTTAACTTTTGCTTACGTGGCGGTCAACTCTAAAAATTGACCGTTAAATGTGTGACGTGGCAATTAAAAAATTATTAAAAAATAAAATTTAATCTTTGTATAATTTCCACCTCATTTCCACAAATATTAAAAATTAAAAATTAAAAATTAAAACCCACTAATTTTTTATCCCCTCCAACAAACCTCAGACCTTATTCCATCAACGTTCCCAACAAGGATATCCTCCACCGGATAGAAATTCCTCAACGTGTCTAGCAGAAACCCCCTGTGCCCGAACAGTGGCGCGTCGCGGATCTCCACCCCGACCGGCACGCGCCGCCGCCCCCACACCAACTAGGAGAAGGTTTCCAGCCCCCGCATGGCTCCCCACACGGTGGCAGCGGTGAGATTTGCGATTGCGGAATTGGTGATGGAGAGGGTGTAGGACTCGCCAACGCCGTGGACGAGCACAGTGGCGAGGTCAGCGACGGAGATGGAGAGGGATTGGAGGGGAGAGGGCGATGTAAAGAAGTTGTTGGTGGTGGTGGTGTCGGATATGGCGCGGTGGCACTCAGAGGAGATGAGGCGGTGGTAGCGGGTGACGGCGGCGGAGAGGTAGTGGTTGGATGATGATGAGGGGGAATCAAATTGGAAGGTTCGGGAGAGTGTGGCGATCGTGTGCGGCAATGACTAGGATATGAAGGTGGGTTTGGGCCAAACGTTGCTCGACAAAGCTGTGGCTGAAGAAGAATGAATGAGGAGGGGGTGAGTATCGTGGAGAAGAATAGTTGGACAGTGGTGGAAAAAGGTATGGTGGCGGAATAGTGTGGTGAAGGGTTCTTCCTGCTACTACTGGTTCTCATTAGCAGAGCTATAAGATCCCTCCTTTTTCATTTGTGTGATCTTTATTTGAGATGCATGATTCATTTCTTGTTTTTTTCGTTCGGAACGTTGATGGAATAAGGTCTGAGGTTGGTTGGAAGGGATAAAAAATTAGGGGTTTTTATTTTTTAATTTTTAATATTTATGAAAATGAGGTGGAAATTACAAAGATTAAATTTTATTTTTTAATATTTTTTAATTGCCACGTCAAACATTTAACGGTCAACTTTTAGAGTTGACCGCTAATGGATTTAAATATTTCGAGTGACCAAACTTGAACGTTTTTTGTAATCTCAGTGACCAACATGCAATTAACCTAGTATATTTATTATTCTTCTTGATATTCGTTTATTATTTTTACTAATTTATCTATTTCATTGAAATTTTTTGATTAGTCATTCTAGTAATAATATGTTTAGAAGGTTATCTAATTATTATATTAAATAAAACTTGTTAAAATATAGTTTTCAATGTTTTTAAAAATTCTGGGTATCAAAAAATAATTAAAAATTAGGGTTGGATGAAAAAGTAAATGGATGCACATTTTAGCAACTTTAATGATACCAACTCCCTATTCAAATTTAAGTGGTATGTTTCCCTGATTCTCAAACTTAATGGCAGGTATTTTACCTTTTAAACAATGCCCTGCGTTCCGATTTACACAGCACAAAGACTCCCAAGTGAGTTGCGTAAACAGGCCTCCCGGTGAATTTCTATTTGGGCCTGCTTTTGTCTCCACTCTCCAATCATTAATCCATATTCCCTTCATTTTTTATATATTTTCTACAGGTAAGTTAAACCACGTGTATGGCCTAGGAAAATGCTGTACATGAGCTTTTTACTTAACCCACATCAAAGGGATATGTAAAAATTTAAAACTGAAAAAGGAAATTTCATTTTCCCACACTTCATTCGATTCATTGGAGAATTTTAAATCAAACTGGGTTTTTCTATAACACAATAATTAGGTCTTTTAGTTGGGACGAATAGCCAAATATGCTTTGTTTTTTTTATATATATTATCAATCGGGTTAAACCATGGATAAGAAAATTTCTTGCTTCATGCTTAACACCTAACACCTACTAAAGATGTGGGCCTTCGATTCGTTTTGAAGCGTGCATTATTATTACTTTCACAATCAATTTCTTACTTTGCTTTGTATCTTTACCATGCGTTGCAACAATATTTGAATCGGATTGGGTCTCACGTTGTTGGTATGAATGCTTAACTTGCATTGGTAATTTTGGGAGATGATTTTTTTTTTATTATTATTAGGGGTGAACAAACACATTCGTAAACCGACCTATCCGCTCAATCCGACCCAACCCATCCGTATTTATCGCTAAAATGAAGATATTGGGTTGGTGATGGTTTTCTTTTGTACAACCCGCCTCTTTTGGGTTGGGTTTGGATTTTGGATTACACAACCCGTATAACCCGACCCAATCTGTGTCCAACTATTGGTATGAGTTCGTATCCAAAAAACATTTATGTTGTATATAGTCATATTTATGAGAAAATTAAGATATTTCGTCATGTTTTTCTCTCATGGTCTCCCTAATCTAATGCATTATTCCACTTAAAGTTTAGACATAAATTTAATATAGCTATGATTCACGCAATTCTTTTTCTAGTGTACAATTTTAATAGAATAATATATTATGGATGCGTTCGTTTATAACCTTTTTAGCCTATTTCAACAAATATCGTGAAAAAACTAGACATATGTTGATGTAAATCACATTTCATTAAAATTTAAACAACATTTGTGAATTTTGATACCTTTCACTTCAGTTTATTCGTTTGAAATTTTAATTAGTTATAAAATAATTTTATGGTGCAGAATAATTACATATTTTGTGTTGGGTTGGGTTTTTACTTACAAATATCGCCAACCCGGCCCAACCCAATTAGAAACAAACCGTCGTGTTTAAATTTTTTAGGGTGGGTTTGGGTTTAATATTTCCCAAAATGTGTGGTTGTTGGACATATCTCATATATGGCCGTCATTTGGACACTAAATAAAAACAATACATTTTTCAGCTAACTATTACAGTCCGATTAGCCGATTAGCATATCCTATTCATGTAATGTAATGGAGGAAGGATAGGTAGATTGGAAGAAGAAGAAGTGTTCTCTTTAATGGCGAGAACAGAACCTCTAACCTTTTTCGAGAAAAACCAACTTTTCAAATTAACACGTAGGTGTGTAAAACCCATTTTCTGATTATACTTAATTGATTCGTCTTTCCTCTATCACATGCTACTTTAAATAGACAACTAATAACCCTAAAAACGAGACCTAACGGAAACAACAAAACAAACCTAAACTAAGTCCCCAATTCTAACTTACCAATAACTCACTAAGTACCCACTACTCCAAGTCATTAACCAATCCTTATAGTTAGTAAAATACGGTACGAAAAAGTTAAGTATAAAATACGTACGGGTATTTTATTTTGTCTCTAAGCTAATGTTACGTTTAATAGTACGTTAATAGTCATAAATATATGAAAATAAATTATTTGAAAATAAATAAATATATAAATAATAGTACATTTAACAATTTAAGCAATTAAATACGGATATTAAACATGTTATACGGGTTTTATACGTGTTTAATACGGGAGCCATAAAATGAATGGTAAAAAATGAAATAGGTTGACAATAGTACGGATACGAAAGTTTTATACGAATAAAATATGTACGGGTACATATATGTGTATTAAACGGAGTATTTACTAACTATTAACAACCCATAATTAATTATTAATAATAATTAAGTAAATGCACATCACATTACAATTGGTGCAATGATCAACCAGAAAGATTATTATTTGGGGGAGAGTTTGCATGGACACTCTAAATTTCATCAAAATACATGCATTTTCTTCTACAATGAAGAGTGATTTTGCATGTCACATAAAGCAACTCTCATTTTCTTAGTGGACTATTTATATATAATTAAGACTTATTTGCGAATATGTATAGTTGAATATATGACATCAAATTCAAAACTATATATTTGTTGCGTGAAATTACTACATTGCTGGTGGTTATATTTTTAATCAAAAGTCAATTGGGGCATTCAAAAAACACTTCTACAACTAACTATTGGTGATAACTTTGCATCAAGCCATATATATTTGAAATCCTGCAATCTCGGTCCATTACCGTTGGTGTGATCAACAAAAATGATCCCTATTGGAAAAAACACTTCACAGTAAATATTGACTTTGTTGTGAGAGAGAGAAACGATCGAATTTTTATTTCAACAAAAGTAAAGTTTACACTGTTCAATATTACATTATATATTAGTTCTATTCTACTTAATTACAAAACAGTACATAAAGTAAACAAATATTACAGTTTGGTCCTATATCTATTCTATACACTAACACCCTCCCTCAAGCTGGAGCATGTATGTCAAGAGTGCCCAGCTTGGACACAAGGCCTGAAAAGACAGCAGTAGGCAAGGATTTTGTAAATAAGTCAGCAATCTGGTTAATGGTAGAAACATGTAACAGTTTAATGAGACCAGAAGCAAGTTTATCACGGGTTAAGTGACAATCTAACTCAATGTGCTTAGTGCGCTCATGAGCAACCGGATTCTCAGCGATCCTTATAGCAGACTGGCTATCAGAAAACATGGCAGTAGGTTTATTGAAAGACAAGCCTAAATCAGCAAACAGATAATGTAACCACTGGATTTCACAAGTTAAATCAGCCATGGCTCGATACTCAGCCTCGGTTGATGATCGAGAAATGGTTTGCTGCTTCTTGGAACGCCATGAAACCAAGGAGCTGCCTAAAAAAACACAGAACCCAGTTGTGGATCTCCTGGAATCAGGACAACCTGCCCAATCACTGTCAGAAAAAGCCTTAAGAGTGAGATCAGTTTGTGAAGAAAAAAATAGACCACGCCCAGGTGAGCCTTTCAAATAATGAAGTACTCTGTGAGCTGCTGCCAAATGAACATCAGTTGGTGCACTCATGAACTGGGTCAATTGGTGGACAGTAAACGCAATATGAGGTCGAGTATTACACAAGTATAATAAGCGACCAACTAATCTCCTATAAACAGCAGGATCATCCAAAAGAACACCAGATTTAATAGAGAGGCGAACACCAGGATTACAAGGAGTGGCAACAGGTTTGGCTCCAAGTAAACCAGAATCTTTTAACAAATCTAACACATACTTACGTTGACAAATTGAGATGCCTGTTTCATTTCTAGCTATTTCAAGTCCTAGGAAATATTTAAGATTGCCAAGATCTTTTATTTTAAAGGCATCATCTAACTTCTGTTTGAGAGACTCAATTTCACTAAGGAAATCACCCCCCCCCCCCCCATTATAATGTCGTCAACATACACCAAAACAGCAAGAAACTTACCATCTTGATGTTTTGTAAACAATGAACAATCAGCTTTGGATTGCACATAACCAGCTTGTAATAGGAATTCAGTTAGTTTATGATTCCATTGTCTACTAGCTTGCTTTAAACCATAAAGAGATTTATTTAGTTTACAAACAAGATTAGAAGTATCACCAGGAAGTTTTAAACCTAAAGGAAGCTTCATATAAACATCCTCAACTAAATCTCCATGAAGGAAGGCATTATTTACATCAAGCTGATGTAAATGCCAACCTTTAATGGAGGCAAGAGCAAGCAATGACCAGACAGTAGTTAACTTAGCAACAGGAGAGAAAGTGTCTAAGTAATCTATGCCCGGTGTTTGAGTATATCCTTTGGCGACAAGTCGAGCTTTTTCTCGCTCAACTGTACCATTGGAATGAAATTTTACCTTGTAAACCCATTTGTTTCCAATGGGTTTGACATCCGGTGGTTTCGGTACGACTGTGAAGGTGTTTGTGCGAAGCAGAGCATCTATTTCCAGATCCATAGCTGCACTCCACTTGTCATGTTGGGATGCTTCTTTGTATGTTTTGGGACAAAAAAACTGTAGAAACAGCTAAAGCAAACTTGGAATGATGGTCAACAAGTCTGTTAGTAGATATAACAGAAGACAGAGGATAGGAAATGTTTGAATCAACTACTGAATTACAAATGTAGACACGGAACTTAAGAGGTTGTTGTCTCTTTCGTGTGGGACGAGGGTCTGGTTCATCATCAAAGGATGGAGGATACTCAGGAGGAGCTTCTCCATCATCATCATTTGAAGAATCAAAAAGAGGGGAAGTGGTAGGGGAAATATGTAGGTCGGGTGCCGAACCGGTAGATGTCTCTGGATTATCACTAACATCATGTGCAATGGTATCCATTGAAGAGACAGAGATGACAGGGAAAAAAAATCTGATGAAACATGAGAAAAGTCTTTGGAAAAGAAGGGAGAGATCTTTTCATGAAAAACCACATCACGAGACTCACACAAAGACTCTGTAACCAAATTTTAGAGTTTGTAACCTTTAGTTCAAAGGGGAAGCCTAGGAAAACACAAGGGTGTGCTCTAGGATCAAATTTAGGACGATTATGTGCTAAGGTAGACATGTAGGCTAAACAACCAAAGACACGAAAGGTTGAATAATCAGGAACAGAATGGTGTAACAACTCATATGGAGACTTATTATCTAAGACAGGAGTAGGTAGTCTATTAATCAGAAAAGTGGCATGTAAGACAGCATGACTCCAAAACTTAGAAGGAAGAAAGGACTGGAATAACAGAGCACGAGCAACAGCAATAATATGCTGCTGCTTACGCTCCACCCGACCGTTTTGTTGTGAGGATGCAACACATGTGGTTTGATGCACTATTCCTAAAGAGTTATAGAATGCAGGCATGTGAAATTCAAGACCATTATCAGAACGGATAACTTTAGGCTTAAGATTATACTGAGTTTGAACATGACTAATAAAGAAAATCAGCAAGTCACGAGCTTCAGATTTCTTATGCATCAAGTAAACCCAAGTATTGCGTGAGAAATCATCGACAATTGTTAAGAAATACCGATAACCATCAATGGAAGTAACACCATATGGACCCCATATGTCTATATGGATCAAATCAAACAAAGCAAGAGAGTGAGACTCACTTACCATGAATGGCAAACGTTTCTGTTTAGACATGGGACAAACAGTGCAGTGCTTAGTTCTATCAGAAACAACACTAGAATCTTTAGACATAACAGTGTTCAAAGGATTACAAGAAGCATGCCCAAGTCTATAGTGGCTAATGTCAATGTCATGAATAGTAGTGTCAAAGACAACAGAAAAACAACTGGATTCTGGTGTAGAAGCAGTAATTGGGGCAGGAAGAGAGCTGTTGAAGGTAGGTGTGAAGCAATAAAGCCCACCAGACTCTCTAGCTGTACCAATCAGCTTGCGCGAGACCAGATCCTGGATAATGCAGTGATTATGAAAAAAACGTCAAAGAACATGCTGTGTCTTTTGTTAACCTACTGACAGAGATTAGATTGAAGCCAAAAAAAGGAATATAGAGCACATTCCTAAGTACTAGCAAATCAGACAAGCAAACAGAACCAATGTGAGTAACTTGCACTTTTGCACCATTAGGAAGAGAGACATTCACATCATTAACAGCAGAGTAGTGACTAAAATAATCTAAGCTGGAAATGACATGATCAGATGCCCCACTGTCTATGACCCAAGAAATCTCAGTTTTAGGCAAATGACCATTAGCTAGAACATACTTACCTCCAGAAGAGGAAGGTGCAGCAGAGTCAGTAGAAGCACCTCCAGTTGTAAAGGCATTGGCCACTGGGACATGTGCAACAGGAGCAGAAGGCTGACTCATGGAAAACTGCTGAGCAACAAGAGCTCGGTACTGCTGCTGTGTGAGAACAACTGAATCGGAGGCCTGACCTCCGTTCTCAAGAGAAACAGAAACATCAGTAGACTTAGACTCACTAACTACAACATTAACCCTAGATTTCCCTTTGTAACCAGGGGTATAACCATGCTTCTTGAAGCATTTGTCAACAGTGTGACCAGTCAATCCATAGAAAGTGCAAACAGGATGTTTGGACTGACTCTTAAACTGATTGTTCTGAACAGCACAGGCCAAAGGATTGGCACTAGCAGTAGTAGACATCTTGTTCTGACGCTCAAACTGAACAATCGTGGAAAAAACCGTGTTGATTGGAGGAAGAGGATCCATCAACAAGATCGAGGAACGAACAGACTCAAAATCCTCACCAAGACCCCTCAAGAACCTAATAATCTGATCAGATCTCGCATACTCAGCACAAGAACACTTAGGGACACATGAACAGGACTTAATCGGACGATATGTCATCAACTCATCCCAAAGAACCCTAAGTTTAGTGAAGAATTCACTCACAGACATGCTGCCGTGCTTGAGTGCGAAAACCTCGTCTTGAAGGTCAGCAATGCGAACAAGATCGGCGATGCTGAAGCGCTCGCTGAGATCTCTCCAGACTTCGACTGCGGAATCAAGCCAAAGAACGCTCTGACTGATGTCTGGAGCCAAAGAGCGTAGAATCCAGCCGAGCACCATCATATCGCACTGCTACCAAGCAGTGTAGAGAGGATCGCCCGGTGGCGGCGTCGGAACGGCTGGATCGATGAAAGCGAGTTTGTTCTTCGACAGAAGACCGAAGCGCATGGATCTCGCCCAGGAATGGTAGTTCGGCCCGGTGAGCACGATTGACACGATCTGACCAGGCTCTGATACCATGTTGTGAGAGAGAGAAACGATCGAATTTTTATTTACCAAAAGTAAAGTTTACACTGTTCAATATTACATTATATATTAGTTCTATTCTACTTAATTACAAAACAGTACATAAAGTAAACAAATATTACAGTTTGGTCCTATATCTATTCTATACACTAACAGACTTTGATCAGAGGCCAATCGATTTTTTTTTCATCTTGAAGCTTGATTATGTATGCATAGTATATAGGAAGCAATGATTTAATTAAAGTAGACATTTTATTTATAAATACTGAAACAATATTACTTACGTTTATTTGTTACTCATCATATTTCTCCTCTTTTTATTATGCTATAAGTACATTAAACATGGACCATTTGCCAAGATGTTACCAACAAAACTACGATACAAAGAAAACATTCTATTGAGGAATGGCAAAGGTCTAGGTCGGTGCCGAATAGTTCATTTTCTTTATCCTACCCAAAACAGTTCGAGTTTTATCCATACTCATACCCATACAAGAAATGGGACGTAGAATATCAAAAAATATACTCATACTTGAGCAAATTTCAGGTATTCACGGTTATCCATGAATAATAATTCTTCTTTATTACTTCAACCTATTTGTTAACAATTGCAAATATGCTAATTACATCAATAGATTGCTAAATTGAAGAAAATTAGTTAAAACAACACAGTTTCATGAATATATTAGATATGTATGATAAATATTATATATGTTGAGAAAATATTAATCATTTGTAAACAAAATACAAAATGCATATTCATAAAAAAAATATATAAAATGCATATGTATAATCGAGCGGATTTGGATTGGATAGTGAGAAAATTATAACCGGTTTTCAACCTTACGAACCGCCAACTAATGGTAACGAAAACCCTATTTCTATATACGTGCCTCTCTGCCATTTTACCTCTGTGTCTTGGTTAAGCTTTCCTCTATATCTCTTTCTCCATTCGCTCAACATCTCCTGTTTTGTTGTGTGAATTCTCGCTAGCTCCGGTATCGTCTGAAAAAGCTGTCATGGACTATTTTACCGAGTTTGGGGTTCAGAATCAGAACATCAAAACTGTTAAGCTTGTGAAGCCCAAATTCCCCAACGAGCTCCTGGCGCGGTGCTGCAATTCCATGCTTCAAACATTTTGCAGAAGTATAATATGATTCAACAATCAACATGTACGCAGTCTCTCTCACTCCATTTCAGCATTATGCACGCAGTCTCTCCAGGCCTGTCAGCACAGGGCCTCCACTGAAATTAATAAGCCTATAGAATCTAATTAGGTTATCCGATTTTATTATGGGCCTCCTTTATAATAACATAAAATATAATTGTTGTATAATAAGCCCATCAGGCTCTGATTATTATTCATTGTTTTGCTTTTGAGCTTAGTAATCAATTACTAATTATCTTTCACCAAAACAATGATTACTAAGTAATTAGGTTACCAGAACATTCTCATTAACATTAAAATGGTGATAACTAAATCAAAGCCACAAGTATTTAATATTTTCCCGTAACCACACTACCCAAGTTAACAACGATAAGAAATAAAATTACTTGATAAAGATATTACTATTATATTTAACATGTAATCTGAACTTAGCACCTAAAAAAAACTTGTGATCTGAATTCAAATTCAAATCATTTAGAATTGAAAATGAATTCTTTTAAATACCAAATATAGAAAGTTTTCATTTTAAAATGAATTCCTCAAAATGTACGGAATTCATTTATATCAAACCGTATGTTAATAAAAAAAAAAAATTCTATTCTTTGCTTGTCCCCTTAGCTTCTCCTCTTAGGATCAATTGAGTTCTCCTAATAACGATAAGATAATCAGGATTTTCCAGGATTTGATCATGTACAGTTACTATTTACGCATGTTCTTATTACTATTTTGGAATTGCTGTGAAGGAGTTTGATCCAATGTTAATGTGTCATGTGTGTATGGATGTACTGGCTGAGATTATGGCTGTGAATGACAGACAAGTAAAAGTTATGCATTTCCCATAAATTTTCACAGTATGTATTCCACACGTCTAGCTTCTTGGTGATTTTACATTGGGAAGACTAGGGTTGGGTTGGATCCACAGACCCTAGGTACGTAAGACTATGTTCTTTTGTGGAAAATTGCAAGAGCAACCAAAGTTAACTTGTTAGAGCTGAGGCATGGAATTTGTGAGCAGAATCGCGAATAAAGAGCATGTTAGCAAAATTCAAGCTACGAAGAACATCACGAAGAACTCGTTCTCATTAAGGGATAACACACTCGACCTTAACTCTTACGCAGCTTCACCACCTTCGCTAGAAATATACATGATTCGAGCTCTGTAAATGAAATTAACTTCAGAAGTGGGTTTCTTTTTCATTTTTAGTCGCGAGACCCAGTGGGGTTGAGAACACCTCGGGCATTTTATCGAACACTTGGTGTGCATTTGCTTGCTTTTGCAGAGTTCGGCAGCGAGATTGCTCCATCTCTGCCGCCGATTCGCTGGAGATGTGAGAAATGCCCACCAGGGAAATTGCCTCTGGCTCGGCGAGCTCGGTTCTCCAAGCATGCACCTGGGATGTCTGTCTATTCTGGACTAGGAATAAGGTATTGGCTTCGATCATGAGGAAGCAAATCAGCTTCATTGCATTGACAAATGGTTTAGTGAGTCCAGTGATCGGGCTGAAAATTGGATTGTTGGAGAATAGGAGAAACAGAGATATGTGAAGAGTCTCCATTGATGTTGGGGGAAGAGTTTGAGCGCGTTGAGGATTATATTGTTTGGGAATTATTTAACCACCGCCCATAGGTAACGAATCAGGTAAAGACCAATGTTTTAGAAATATACATATCGGTTGGTTGGACTAGAAAAATTGAAAATCAAGGTCCAAATTGGATGTGATTTTAGTTGTTTAAAACTAATAAATCAATTGGAAGAAACCTTGATAGTGACTTTCTATCATGGATGTTAGATAGAGAGAGAGAGAGAGTCAGAGTCGGGAACGTTCGGCGGGGGAGTGATCCAGAGTGGGGAAGTGCAAAGGGCGAGTCTAACCCTTCTCGTGATTTCTTTTCTTGTTCGTTTCCTTCTGTTTGTTCGCGCAAGTCACAGGCTCAGAGCCCGAACGATGGCGACGGCCGACAATTGGAAGAGTGCTCTCTGAATTAGACTAAGCTTATCTCGATTGGTAGGGAAGAAGCTGGCAGTGTAAGATGGTACAAGATTCAAGTGTCAGAAGGCTCGAAAAGTTGGTTCATCTTGCTTAGTGAGGACCTGTTAGCTTGGCTGCAAGGCATCCTACAAACTGCTGTAATGCGAGCATGGAGGTTCGGAAAGGGTTATGTAAAAATTAAAAAGCGGATCCAGAGTAGTTAATGTTGGTAGAACCTCCATTAAGAATGAGTCTGTTCTTCAGATTTCCGAAAGGGTCGCTTGTGGTCGGGTGTTTAACATTTTGATTCCGGAATCGGAAGGAAGATCGGGTTGGGCTCCCTTCCTACATTATTACAGGATTTCTATAAACTGGATCATCGATCAAGGGGTTTTCTCCTCGGTAGCTCCAACACTCATTTGCTGCTCCCACCGCCCGACGAGTTTTCATTCCAGATCATTTGCTGAGGTTGTTAAGGGTCGGGGATTTTATGGGGCGGAGAAGTGTCATATCAAAGGAGCTGGGAGAGATAGGTTCACCGAAATCGGAGAGGAAGGAGTTCAAATCAGACAAGAACTTTTGTGGAAATGGCCGGTGATCAAGCTTTTGTCGGGCACTATTAGAGCTTGCATACAAAAGGACGCCGACGATTTCAGAAGATGGGCGGACAGAAATTGGGCGATGGATTCAAACTTTCAATGGGTCAGTAGTGGCTTGGGGGAATAGATGCTTTTATGTCCCAGTTGGCACCAAGCAATGCAAATCAAGAACTTTGATCAAAGCATGTTTCGGAACCTATCGATCAACATATCGCACTGGAAAAAAGATAACAGTGGTTGTCTCGCGAATACTATAGGGGTTCTGGTGATCGGTATTCCGTTGCACTTGAAGAGTATCGATCTAATCAAAGAGATTGGGGAATTTTGTGGAACTCTGGTTGAAGTCGATTGGAATCATTAGTCGGCCGACTTTGTCAGAATTCGAATTAGGGCTGGGAATGGTTTGCCGGAAAGTATTCCAATTAGATTCGCCGGAACTGTGTACAAGCTGATTATCGTGCCGGCCTCGGGAGTCTCCATCGTGGTACCGCCGCCTATGCGCGGGAAAAATGGCGGAGAAACCCACCTCGGAAGCCAAATCGCTTCATGGGGATAGCTGCTGGCTTGGCTGCATGGCGGGTTCTTCAGGGAGTGGCGGTTCGCCTTCGGGGGATTCAAATTCTAGATCTGTTTCCAAAAAGAACCCCATTGGGCTTACCCATAAAGGTCGGGTCAGGAAGTTCAGACCCATTTGGATGAAGCCAGACGCTCTGTCGAGGTTAAGCTTGCTTCCCTGCGCGGGCCCTGCCGGCCTCCTTGCTGGATCTGGGTCAGGGCCTGTTTCTTCATTCAGAGCCAAACTTAACCTTTTATCTTTCAGCCCTTCTAGCGTCTTCCGCTTCTTCTCCAACCTAATTCCAAACCCGGTCCCCAACAGTCAACCCTTTTCTTGCCTGTCCCTGGTCAATCTGAACCAATAGATAACTTCTCTTTCCTTGTTTACCCTCTACTCAAATTCATCCTCCTCCCTCGTCTTGAACTTGTCATCCTCCTTTTCTAACACTTTCCCTGCCCCAATCCAAGTCCTAAGCCATCCGCTGCCAGCCACCAACATCAATTTAACCTCTTCCCCCAACCAAAATTGTCATCATCCTCCCCTGACTACTCTGATCCCTCCCTTTGTCTTCCTTTCCCCAATTCCAACATTGATCCTTCAGCCTTGTTCCCCTCCTCTATCGCCCTTAATCTCTTCCCCACCTCAATCGAATCCTAGCTCTTCTTTCTTTGCTTTAGAAACCTCTAGCCCAACTATCGAACTACAATCAGATCTCTCATCTCCTTCTTGTGTTCCGGATAGCCAAGACATGGAATGGAGGTTGAATTTTTTCCCGTTTGATGTGGAGACTCTAGTCAACAGAAGCCGTGAAGTGGGAAAATTGATCAACTTGGATCATGAAGACGGACAAGCACGAGGAGAAATGATTATTGAGAGTAAGGTCAGGCTTATGCATTAAAGGAAGGTGCGCCCACACAGGTCAAAACTGGAAATGGAACAACGAAGGTTGGGGATTGCGGAAACACCAATGACTGGATCTTGGAGGATCAAGAGGAGAGATGAGGAAGACAGTTCTTTTAAAGTATAATGAATTCATCGATCATTGTGTGGAATGTTAGATGTCTTGCTGATTTAAATAAAAGGGCAAGGGTTAAAAGACTTCTCGCAAGAAGAAAAGCCAACATTGTGGGCCTCGTTGAAACCAAGTGGACTTAGTGTAGCGATGAGCTCATTTCAGAGGTTAGTAGAAGCAGGGACAGGGGTTGGGTTGCCAAGAACGCAGTTAACAGTGCGGGGAGAATTGCAATTTTATGGGAAAAAAGTTGTTTTCGGGCCATTTCCACAAGAGCTGGAGCTTTTTACCTTCTTGTTGATCTACAGGAAGTTTGCTCGCAGAAACTCTGGTCTCTTGCTGTGGTTTATGGTCCTCAAGAAAGGGAAGATAAACTGGAGTTTATTAGGGAGATTCATGATCTGTGTCTTTCCACTCAAACTCCGGTGTGTATTGTTGGCGATTTCAACCTTGTTCGCACACATGAGGATTACAGAGGCGTTCGACGAAATGCTAATTTGATGGAGGAGTTTAACGAATGCATTGAGATTTGAGAATAATGCCCTTATGGAGCTTCCTCTCAGTGAAAGCCGATTTACTTGGTGTACAGGTGATGGCTTTAATTCCCTCTCGCGCATTGACAGAGCGTTTATCACCCAGGGGTTTGATCAGTTATTTCCGAATTGCGGCCTGATGGCCCTTGAGCGGATTGAATCAGATCATAACCCAATCCTGATTAGGTGGGGAGACCCAGAAGGATTAGAAGAACTTGGAAGTTTGAGAACATGTGGTTACAAGATGAGAAATTCTTCAAGGAGCTTGATCTATGGATGAGGAACGATATTGAGGGGTTTGGGGCAGCTTTCCGGTGAAGTAAGAGATTGCAGAATCTGAAGGGGCACATTAAAGTTTGAAATAGAGATGTCTTTGGTAATGTTAATATGCAGATTGAGTTGGCTTTGTCCAAGATTAAAGACCTAGATTTGGCCGAGGAATCGAGGACACTAAGCAATAATGAGGTGATCAATAGGTATCAGTTTAAGATGGAGTTAAGCAGATTACTTTTCCTCCAAGAAATCTCGTGGAGACAGAAAGTGAAGGAACACTGGCTGAGTTTGGGGACGATAATACTAGGTACTTCCATGTGATGGCAAACTACAAGAAGGAGTTTAATCTTATTGAATGCATCAATATCCAAGGGGAAAGGTTTGAAGGTAGAGAAGACCTGGTGAAAGGGGTGGTTGAGTTCTATACCTCTTTCTTTAAAGAATCTGTTGCTAAACGACCTTTTCCAAGGGACTTAGCGGTTGGTAGGATGGATGATGCGGAAGCTATTGTGCTTACTCAGAACTTTTCCGAAGCTGAAATTTGGACGAGCCTTAGGGATAGTGACAGGTGGAAAGTCCCGAGATCAGACGGTTTCTCGTGGGATTTTTATAAGAAATGTTGGGCCATTATTCGTGTGGAGGTCCTGAATGCTTTGTCTTAGTTCTACGATTCGGGTGCTCTTCCCAAGTGCATCACCCACTCTTCCTAAGCGTGATGCCGCAGAAGATATCAATGATTTGAGGCCAATCAGTTTGATGTGCAGTCTGAATAAACTTATCAGCAAGATTTTGGCTCGTAGACTTAGTTAGGTGATTCTCCAGCTTGTCTCCCCTTCCCAGCAGGCTTAGGTTCGTGGTAGACAGATCTCGGAGGCTGGTCTGATCGCTTTCGAACTCTTGGACAGCAGAAAGAAAAGTCGAAGACCTAGGTTAATGTTTAAACTTGATATTGAGCGGGCGTTTGATTGTGCGAGTTGGGGCTGTCTATTCAAGGTTCTTGCGGCAATGGGGTTTCCAAGGAAATGGTGTGATTGGATTAGAAGGACGATGTGTTCTCCGGTTATTTCGACAATAATAAATGGGGAGGCTAATGGTTTTTTTAAAACAAGGAAAGGACTCCGTCAGGGAGATCCACTCTCTCTTGGACTATTTACGCTAATCATGGAGTTACTCTTGTTCATGTTGTCCAGGCTCAAAGAGGAGGGTAAGATCAGGGGTTCTGTATGGACGAGATTAGTGGTGTTCGGGAAGTCACTCATTTATTGTTCATCGACGACACGCTGATCTTTTGTGAGGCTTACGTGGATCAGGTTCTTAATATTCTTTTTGTGCTTGTCTGCTTTCAAGCTATCACCGGGCTGGATTAATCTCCAGAAATCGGTGATGATTGTGGTTGGAGATGTCCCAAATCCGGAGTTTTTGATGCTGTGTTTGGCTGTAATTGGACTAGGGACGTCTCGAAATACCTGGGATTTCCTCTTGGTGTGAAAGTGAACTCCGCTGCAATCTCGGATCCTATTATTGATAAGTTCAAAAGACGGCTTGCAGGATGGAAAGGATGTCTTCTCTCGCTTGGAGGCGTTTGGTGTTAAATAGCGTTGTCTTGACAAGTCGTCCGGTCTACTACTTTTTGCTGTTTCGTGCCCCTGGAGGAGCTGTTCAGAAAATGGGAAAAATTTAGAGAAGGTTCATTTTGGGCGGGGTTAGTGAGGATCGCAAGATCCCGCTTGTTAATTGGGAGCTTTGCAAGGCTCTCAAGGAGAATGGTGGGCTAGGTATCAAGGACTTAACCTGCTTTAACAAGGCTCTCTTAGCCAAATGGCTGTGAAAATATGTCAATGATAGAGGAAGATGGTGGAGAGAGTTAATTTCAAAAAAATATCCTTCTGATTCAGATTGGCAGAGTAAAAGGTGCAGGGGTGGTTTTGGGGAATCTGGTTGGGCCAATATAACGAAAGAGTACGAGTCGTTCTGGAAAGTTTGTTACGTTGATCCGGGGAGTGGAGAATGGGTATCTTTCTGGAAGGATTGCGGGATCCCAAATCTGGTGTTGGCTAAAGCATTTCCGAGAGTTGTTGCCGTCGCTGGCATGCCTGATGCCTGGGTGTCGGACCTCACCAACAATGCAGGTAGGCAAACTGAATGGAACATTGTACTTAATACGAATTTGAGAGGGGGTCTGAGAGGGAGAGAGCTGAGTTTGTTAACCTTATTAATTATGTGGATGCTAACTTGGTCCCTTGCGGACCTAGTAGACTGGTATGGTCTCCAAATCCAGATTGTGTGTTTTCTGTTCGTCGTATGTACAGGCAGTTGACAAGTAGCAGATTCTCAGGCTTGATTGGCTTTCCGGACGAGTCTGTTTGGTGGAGCTCAATCTCTCACAAGATTCGGGCTTTCATGTGGCTGGTCGCGCATAAGAAAAATCCTCACCTCGGACAATCTGCAGAGGAGAGGATGGAATCTGGCCAAGTGATGTTTTATGTGTCATAGAGCGGAGTAAAACATAAACCACCTGTTTGTTGATTGTGATTTCGTCAAGTAAGTTTGTAATGTGGTTGGTAGCATGTGCAGCAACATTACTCCACCTGGCGGCGATATTTTAACCACCATCAGGAGATGGAGCTGCGACTCCCCTGATTGGATTGGTTTTGGTGCGCTTCATG
The DNA here is from genome assembly GCA_946122785.1 of Linum tenue. NCBI lineage: Eukaryota > Viridiplantae > Streptophyta > Magnoliopsida > Malpighiales > Linaceae > Linum > Linum tenue. Next base: position 49,236,975 of record CAMGYJ010000004.1, on the reverse strand, counting down.
TGATCTGCTAGCACGTGTGGCTTGAAAGAAACAACCGTGCTTTCAGGGATCGATTCTTTTCTTGCTAGGATTGGAAATCCTGTATTATTAGGCGTTGTTGATGTTCTTCAGAAGTCCTTCGCCTTAATTGTGGATGGTCTAGTTGTTCATGGCAAGATCAGCAGGGAGTAGGGTCAGGAGTGGATGCTCGCTTTTCGTCGAAGAAGCTCTTAGGATTTCCTCTGTTCTGGGCTTTGGCAGCTGCAGGGTTGTTTTTGGTCGAGGTGGAGTTTTTTGCGGGTGTTGTTTGGATCTTCCCTTGGGCTTTTGGTTCGAAACCTACTTGTCAGAATAGGGGCCGCCTGGCCGGCCCAGTCCTTTTGTGAGAAGTTTTCTGATCTTTTTGTTTTTTTGTTGTTTTCTTGTTTTGGTTTTTCCGGCGTTTTAATGTCTTTGTTTTGGATTTCGCCTTCTATGCGGGTTGTACCTCTTGTGCGGCCTCTTCTTTGTACTAGACTATCTTTTTTTTCTTTTTTAATGCATTATTCACCTTCATCAAAAAAAATTAATCACTGTTTAAACATAAAATAGTAAAATATCATATTGACTCTTTTAACAACCTCCAATATAATTTTACAATCCTTACAATACACACACTTGCCATTCAAACCGGAATCCATTAAAAAATTCCAATCAAGCCCATCGCCCAAGTTTTGCACTAAATCCGCATAAAAACTTAACACAATCCTCATTTCTTCAGGAAAAAATGGAGAAATGACGTAGTTTATGTAGAGGCACACAATGGTTATGTAGAGGTGTGATATCGAGTAGGGAATTTATTGGAATAACAAGGCATCTAATGACATAATTAATCAAAGTTGGGATAGACAAGAAATGTAAATTACAATTTTCACATTTTTATTATTTGAGCACTTATTTTAAAATTGTTTGAGCGTTGAAGCGGCATGTAACGTGATCTTTATTTTATTTTTATATAATAAAATATCAATCACTTTGAAATAAGATATAATCTCATGCGGCAAGTCGTTTTTATTGTTTTGGTAAATATGTTATTTCCGAGTTGTCACACTGCCCAAATACAATGTTCAATATTTGTATTCATAACAAGAGTAATAGTTCGTATGTCGAAATAACGTATGCGTCGATATACAACCCAACTTTCCATCTAGCTCCACATGTTAGTGGATCCAGCTGCATCCCATGGATGTCATGTGTCTGGTTCATTCACGTGGCCCATTTTATGTACGTAGTAGGGTTTATCTGTAGTTTGGCCGAAGAGAACTTGGTGATTTCGACTATTTATGTTCTCCTCTTTGTACTGCTCATCATCCAGTAATAATCATCAGTACCTCGGAGAGTCTTGTGGGTCTCCGTATTTCGATTTACTTTCGATATATCTAACATGGTATCAGAGCCATCGTCCAACAATTATGATCTCCTCATCATTCTTCTTGATCCAAAGAACTACGATGTTTTGGAATTTCAATTCCACATATTCGTTGAAGGCAAGGGTCTTCTGTCGATCCTTGATGGTACATCTAAGAAGCCGAACGTTTCGCCTGCTTCTGAGCGAGAGCTATCTTGTTGGATTACGAACAATGCCAGGGTTAAGTCTTGCATTTTGGGTTTCTTTAATTCTTCTATTATTCTGGGTCTTTGATTGTTTTCGACCGCGTTTGAATTGCGGTATCATCTGGCTGCGATGTATACGACCAAGAATACGACGCAGCAGTTTGAATTGAAAACCTGAGCTTGCCGCATTCGTGACATGGATGTCGCTGCCTATTACAATGCCTCCGTTGTTCTTTGGACTAAGGAGGATCTACTTTTGGCGTCTCTCCGTTTCGCGGTGGTGTGTGAAGAGGTTCGTGCAAAATGCAACAAGTACAACCGCTTAATTTTTTGATGAAACTCCGCCCGGAGTTTGAATCCATTCGCTCCCCCTTGATTAATCAGGATGATCTGGAGTTCGATGAGGTGTTGGCTGGCCTCAATTTAGGAATAAAATCTTTTTCGTACATTCGATCCGGCCTGACACGAGTGAAGGTATTTGTTCCGATGCCAACGTTAAGCATGATGGGCATGATGATGATCACGCTGCATATGCCGCCCATCTACCCCAATTTCAGCGTCACCCTCCCACGTTAGAGCCGACCTGCATGTTTTGTGATGAAAAAGATCATGTCTAAAAGCATTGCAAGAAGCACAATTGTTGTGTGTATTGTTAACGTTCAAGTCACATCATCAGCGGCTGTCGTACTCTTCAACATCGCCAACATCAATTCTCTAGCCGCCAGGATTCAGGTCATGCGGATTCTGGCCGTATAGAAGCTCATCAATTTGGCTCTACAAAAATCCATTCTTGTAGCCATCAACTCCGCCTTTGCTTCCCTCTGAGTCTCAAGTAAACACAAACCTTGGATGCTACACTCCGCCTGCTTCAATCATATGACGAGTGATTCCTCGTCTCTTCGTCATATTGTTAATGTCACTAACTTGCAGCTTCAAGTTGCAAATGACGAGCGTATCTCTGTCGCTGGTCTCGGCGTACTTAAGCAGCCAAAAGTGGAACTTAATAATGTACTTCATGTTCCTAAGCTGCATCCGAACCTCATTTTTGTGGGATAGTTGATTGATGATAATTGCTATGTTTTGTTCGCACCTTCTGGGAGCTTTATACAGGATCTGACGACGAGGAGGCTGATCGAAAGAGGGAGTAAGAAGCTTTACCTCGGAGGAATGAACTAGTCGAGGATGTCAGCCTTTCGTGCCCTAGGTGTTTAGCGTGTCTTTTGTCTCTATTCTGAGTCCCCCTCTTGTGTTTTAGAGTCAATCGGATAGTCAGTGGAGTCTTTGGCATAATCGTTAAGGTCATCCAAATTCTAGTCGGTTACAATTGATGTTTAAACAATAATTGCTTGGTAATAAATCAGTTAGTTGTTCTTCCCATTCCCCATGTTATAATTGTGTTGAAGCCAAGGCCAAAAGCATTTCATTTCCCTCCATCCACACCGTCATAACTGAACCATTTCACTTGGTACACACATATTTATATGGGATCTCTCACCCATTACTTCTCGTAAAGGCTACAAATACTTTGCCCTTTATATTGATCATGCCACTCGTTATAAGTGGGTTTACTTTGTTCATCTCAAATCTTATTTATATGATATTACTGTTGAATTTTTTACCATGATCTGTATCCAATTCAACAAGAATGTGAAAATCTTACTCTCGGATCTTGGTGGGGAATTTAGCTCGAACCCATTGCTTGAGTACTATAAATCCCACGGCATTCTTTGTCAAAAGTCTTGCCTGGGTGTCTCACAACAGAATGGCATCGTCAAAAGGTAAAATGTCCATGCGTTAGAGTTAACTAGAGCTTTTTTGCTTGCTTCATTTGTCCCCACTGGTTTTTGGCTTGAGGTTGTAGCTACGGCAGTTAAACTGATTAATTACCAAGTCAATCCTCTGCTCAATAACCATAGTCCTTATTTTGTTCATCATTCCTCCTGTCCTCCGTACTCTGGTTTTTGTGTCTTTGGTTATCTCTATTTTGTTCTCCTTCCCCATCGTGAGCGTCATAAATTATCATCTAAAACTGTGCGTTGTGCATATCTTGGTTATGGTGACATTCACAAGGGATATTTGTGTTTTGATCCATCCCTTTGTCGTAATCGTATTGCTTGTCATGTGATCTTTTTTGAAAATGTCATGTTCTATATGTCATCTTCGTCTGGTCTGTCATCCAGTTGTTCTCCTCCACTCATTTATCTTCCTTTGGTGATGACCTGGACGATGATGACATCCCTCCCGATCTTCCTCCCGAGCAGCCGCTGCATCACCTTGGCTCTCCCTCTTCGTCGGACAGCTCCAGTTTTGACACGTCCTCACCGTCCAATTTTGCTGCTTCCTCTTCCGAGCACATCGTCTGCATCATCTACTACTTCACCGCCCTCGCCTCCCGTTGCTCCTCGCAAGTCTAGCCGAGCAAACTTTGGACTGCCCCCAGCTCGATTTGGTGACTTTATGGCTCATGCGGTTGATTCTATTACGATTCCTACTTGGTACTCACAGGAAAAGGGTGATCCTTGTTGTGACCAATCTATGATCCATGAGTTTATTGCTCTTGACGCTAACCATACATGGATGATTGTGAACCGTCCTCTTCACTCGAATGGTAGTCTTGAACAATATAAGGCCCGGGTGGTGGCACAAGGTTTCACGCAGGAGTATGGTATTGATTTTGATGAGACCTTTGCCCCGGTGGCTAAGATGCAGAATGTTCGTACATTGCTCGCGGTTGCTGCGGTTGGCAACTAGCCACTCTTCCAGCTTGATATTAAGAATGCTTTTCTCCATGGAGATTTGAAGGAGGTTGTCTAAATGGAAATTCTTCCTGGTTATCCACAGGGATTTCCTGGTTAGGTTTTTCTTCTTCATCGGTCCATGGAGATTTGAGGGCATGGTTTGAGAAGTTTCAACAGACTATTCTCAGCTTTGGCTTTCAGTAGAGCCAGAATGATCATTCCTTATTCATTCAGACTACTTCTCGGGGTCGGGTCATTCTGTTGATCTACGTTGATGATATGATCGTAACTGGTGATTTTATCCTTGGCATTGATCACCTCAAGTCGAATATGCGAGCTACATTTAGCCTCAAGGACATCGGGTGTCTTTCTTATTTTCTGGGTATTGAACTTCATCGGTCTGATAGGTCTATTCTTCTGAGTCAGCACAAGTACATCATGGACCTTCTTGAGGATCATCGATTTAGTGACTGCATTCTTGTTCGTACTCCGATCGAGCTTAATTTGAAGCTTAGACAGGATTCAAGTACTCTCTTGGCCGATGGTCGGGTTTATCGCAACATTGTGGGGAGTCTTATTTATCTTGTTGCTACACATTCGGACATTCCATATGTAATGCAGATTGTTAGCCAGTTCATGGCAACTCCTCGAGTTGATCATCTTGTTGCAGTCCACCATATCTGCGTTACCTTCAAGGAACTCGGGATGTTGGTTTATTTCTCCCCTCAGTTGGTGATTTATGCTTACGTGCTTACTCTGATTCCGATTGTGAAAGCTGCATTGACACTCGCCGTTCGACGACTGGATGGTGCGTTAAGTTTGGTGATGCTTTTATATCATGGCGTTGTAAAAAGCAGGGCAAGGTGTCCAAATCATCCATGGAGGTAGAGTATCGAGCTATGTCTAATGTCGGTTTTGAGTTCTAGTGGCTGCATCGTCCCCTTGCCGATCTTGGGGTCACCATTTCCTCTCCGATGGTTCTCCATGTTGATAACACCAGTGCCATTCTGATTGCTGTTAATCCGGTTCTTCATAACCGCACGAAGCACATCAAGATTCACATCCACTACATTCGAGACTTGGTCCATGCAGGTTTCATTCAGCTGCGCTACATCCCTACTGAGGAATAGGTTGCGGATTTGCTCACAAAGACCGTTACTATGAGTCGACATTGGTATCTTTCTAGCAAATTGATGCTTCGGGACCAACATCAATTTGGGGGAGGCTGTTAGCGGATCCAGCTCCAACCCTTGGATGCCAAGTGCCTGGCCCATGCACGTGGCCCATTTTGTATACGTAGTATTATTTTAGCTGTAGTTTGGTCGAAAGGAACTTGGTGATTTCGACTATTTATGTTCTCCTCTTTGTACTGCTCATCATCAAGTGATAATGATCAGTAGCTCGGAGAGTCTTGTGGCTCTCCCTTGGATTAGTTCTGAACCTTTCAGGGATACACGTAAATCCGTGTCTCCGTATTTCGATTTACTTTCGATATGTCTAACACCACTAGAACGAGATCTTTTGGAAAAGTGCTAAAAAAACAACGTGGCCTATTGATGACTCGGTATTTGCACATGTTTTCCCCTTTGTTTCTTGATTGTTTGAGATTGAATTATCGTGTCTTTGGCCTATTTTACGCTAGGTTGTGTTCCTTTGTCACATTTTAGGTCCTAGCACATAAAGTGAAGCATAGGCGCAAGTTTCAAGTCAATCAGAGATCAATTGACGATTCGGGAGAAGAAACTCGGGTATGACCTGAAGAAGAATGGATTTCTACCTTACTTTATGGAAAAATAATCATGCAAACTTGTAATGAAAAGAAAGAGGACGAGACTACGAGCGTCTGGGATCAAACGGCGACTGATTCGGAGTCCGGACGAGGGAGAAACAAAGCATTAAACAGAGGCTGAGCAAGCCACACGGGCACAACCCACACGGCCGTGTGACATGGCCATGTGGCCGTGTGGAAGTCACCGAGCCTTCACACGGGCAGCTGGGAAAGCCACACGGCCGTGTGGCCTGGCCGTGTGAGTCGGGAATTGCTGGTTAAAACCCGATTTTCAGCAAAAGGAAAGGGGGAGAGCTGGGTTTTGGATCCCAAACGCCCAAGGGACGAACACTAGAGAGAGAGAGCGACTTGGGAACATTCTTGGAGCTATTTTGGGGGATTTCTTCGCCATTGGAGCTCGGGAATCAAGCTTGGAGATGGAGATTGAAGATCTAGATCAGATTTCTGCAGTCTCTCTCTTCTCTATGGAGTAACTTCCCTTCACTTAGGTTTTGAGGAACCCTAGTTCCATGTGTTAGGATCTTTCTTGTATGAAGTTTTGGATGCTATATTGTTTGATTATAATCGATTGAGGCATGATTTAGTGAGTCAATTGAATCTTGATCAAATTCTCTTGATTTCTGCTTTAACCTATGATAGATAGAATCTGATTAGGTTAAGAGAGCTTCCTTGATTGATAGTGGTGAATTGGTTGTGCGAGAGTCAATCAATTTACTGCTTTGTACTGGAATCGAACTCCAGTAGTGGAGTTCTGTGTTCTTAGCCTCAGCTTTCTATCCCGATGAAGACTAGTCGTCTGCCGGGTAGTTTGACTGAGAGGGCTTGGTCAGCTTAAGAGATTCCAAGCTAATTTAGGATCTTCCTCAGTTTAATCAACAGTAGATCAACCAAAGGTAATTGCAGTTTGGACCTAATTGAGGAGCTAGGGGGAATCATACCTAAATGAGTTCCCAAACTGTAATTAGTAGTTTTACTTAGTTTAGTTAGTAGAGTAGTTTAGTTAATCAATCCTTAATCTAGTTTGCTAGATAATGAACTGAAGCTGAGTAATAGTAACTCTAGAGACCCGTGGATTCGATATTTATTACTTGTGCCACTATACTGCAGTCCCTTTCATTGGTTACACTTGGCCATTGTTAGGTGTTGTGTTTTTAGCGTGTCATGTTTTTGGCGCCGTTGCCGGGGACTTTCTAGATTATTAGGAAATGCAGAAGTTTGTTACTTTAGGGTTTTTTTCCACCCTTGCTTTTCACTTGGGTGTTTTTTGTTTTTGTTGGTGCAGATCTGAATCATGGACCCTCATGGCTTCTCCAATCATTGGGGGTATCCACCACCATCCGAGTGGTATTACCCCGAGACTCCCTGGAGTAACCAAGGAGGAGAAGACTATGGAGTCGGGTTCCAGTACCAACCCCCTTTCTACGGAGAATAATCAGACCCTGGGCATATCAAGAACAACCTCCTTATCGAGAAGAATTTCTCCCACAACTAGAGGGGCCATTGGAGCTGGAGTTACCCATGGCGGCCTTCACGGGCCATTCTGCAAAGCCATGCTACACTCCACAGCCAGATCCAAACTATCAATTGAGGCTTCTCATGGAGCAGTTTGCTCGAGACTGTGAGAGATCATGCTCCAGGATGGATCATTGTGTCCAGGCCTATCGTGAAACAAAGGAGATCCTCCTGAGCCTTAAGAAGAGCGTCGATGATCTTGAGCGATCTTGTGCACAAACTGCTCCAGATCACCCTTATGTTACCATACTAGAAGAGGAGGAGGAAGAAGAAGGCTAAAAGGACATTGTGGAGCACACTGAAGTTGTCACGGAGAGCTCTCGTGATAATCATGATCAGGAATGTCCTATCATAGCCGACCACACCTTCCCACATCCCACATCGAGCTTTGAAGAGGCGGGCATGAGTGAGGAGATGCAAGAAGATCTATGAAAGAAATTGCTTGGCAACTTGCTCTCCAATCCGTGCTAGAAGAAGAAGAGCAAGAAAGGGTGCAGAAAGAAGTTGTGGAGGATGACGAAAGTGAAGCAGGACGAGTTCTTGGTCATTTCCCAGGGGTGATACCACATGTAGAAGAAAGGGAGGTTGAAGAAGAAATTGGCGTCCAGGCTGAGGACGGAGTTAAGGTGGAAGAGGCCTGCACCGGCCATGAGTTACATGTGATATCTCCACCAAACTTCGAGGAGCTGCTTGGCAAGGACCCATTTGCAGTGTCTCTTTGCCAGACCAAGGCCACATCGACATTGGTCCCTCTTGGTGGACGCGATGGTGGCCAATCGATGCTGTCTTATCTGGTTTGGGGCAATGAGACAAGAGAAGAGAAGAAGAGGTCTCGAGGATGGAGACTTCATCTGCATCAAGTGCACGAGCTTCCATCACCAGTCATACCACATGCTCGTGACTTGCGACTCCACCTCATTGACGAGAACCTCAACTTCAAGGAGGTGCTAGCATGGACCGAAACTTAGGAGCCATCGTCCGGCTCACGACGTGAAAGAAGCGCTTGTTGGGAGGCAACCCAACCAGTCGGTTTGCATTTCTTTCTCTATTTCTCCTCGGTTGAGTCAGTTGTGTTATTTGATTTTAGAGTCAATAACTCAACCTTTGTGAGATTTTGTGTGGTGTTTGTGTTCTGATTACTCTCTCTTCCTGGAGTGCACCGCCTGCCCCGTCCATCATCATTCACCCTTGATCTGGTAACTTCGTTCTACCCTCCTTATCTTTCCTCCATTGAGGACAATGTCGTGCTTAAGTGTGGGGGGATGTTCGATTATGTATGCGGGTGAATGTTTGGCTTTTTGTGTGCTTGGAGCCTAGTCCACTGTCCAAATTTTTAAATTTGAGGGCTCCAAGTACGTGTTTCCTTGCAAATTGTCTGCTCAGTATGCTTTGAATTGACAGTCTCTATAGTAATGTGCAACCTGGGGAGGTAGTGTAGCACTATGGAGGATGTTGAAGTATAAGATTTTTCCTATCTAGCTCTCTGCTGTGTAGGTTGATTTTGTGAATTAGTGGAGCTAAGACCGTTGAATTCATGTGGTAATGGTGACTCTATTTGGATTGTGTTATGGACTCGTGTATCGAACAGGGTGCTCATGTGGAAAATGAAAAGCAGTTGGTCCTCCATGTCGAAATCATTAAAATCTTAAACATGGGGTAAGTCCAACGTGTGCGGCACCGTTCATTGCACAAAATCGGGTTTTGGAAGAGATTTTAGTGATCCTTAGTGGGGTACTCCTACAAGGTGAAGCTAAGTTGTCTCTAGTACAAGTAAAACTTCCACCCGTTGAACGATTTGCCTACTTGAGGATGTGTTTTTAAGGGCACGGATAGAGCTTCCGACCCCCCTTAATTTCATTGACCCTCCACACGAGTTGAGGAAAAGGAGTTAAAAGAAGTACCCTGGCGAGCGCCAGGTGTACAAAAATTGCTCTTGTCGACCAATAAGGGTCGACCGTGCAAAAGACTGCAGTTGGAACCCCTGGATAGTGAAAGGAAAAAAACAAGGAAAATGTGAATGAAAGTGCAAAAAGGGGTTCCAACGGTGAAATGAAGTGAAAGAGCACCCCGGTACAACGAGTCCTTGGTTGTGAATGGTGTGAGTCCCTTTATCCATGAACTGACTGTCTTACTTCTACTTTTTCTCATGATCCTGGCTTGAGTCTAGTACTCGCATTGAGAGAGATAGGGAACGTCTTAGAAGACCAGTTGACCTCGTAAGCTGCTATATGATCTAGGAAATCCTCTAACGACGATCGGGGTTGTATGTTGCTATAGAGCTCTGGAGAGCTGCATTGGTTTGAGTTAGGTTTGCTTGGGGACAAGCAAACAGTTAAGTGTGGGGGGATTTGATGACTCGGTATTTGCACATGTTTTCCCCTTTGTTTCTTGATTGTTTGAGCTTGAATTATCGTGTATTTGGCCTATTTTACGCTAGGTTGTGTTCCTTTGTCACATTTCAGGTCCTAGCACATAAAGTGAAGCATAGGCGCAAGTTTCAAGTCAATCAGAGATTAATTGACGATTCGGGAGAAGAAACTCAGGTATGACCTGAAGAAGAATGGATTTCTACCTTACTTTATGGACAAAGAATCATGCAAGCTTGTCATGAAAAGAAAGAGTACGAGACTACGAGCGTTTGGGATCAAACGGCGACTGATTCGGAGTCCGGACGAGGGAGAAACAAAGCATTAACAGAGGCTGAGCAAGCCACACGGGCACAACCCACACGGCCGTGTGACATGGCCATGTGGACGTGTGGAAATCACCGAGCCTTCACACGGGCAGCTGGGAAAGCCACACGGCCGTGTGGCCTGGCCGTGTGAGTTGGGAATTGCTGGTTAAAACCCGATTTTCAGCAAAAGGAAAGGGGGAGAGCTGGGTTTTGGATCCCAAACGCCCAAGGGACGAACCCTAGAGAGAGAGAGCGACTTGGGAACATTCTTGGAGCTATTTTGGGGGATTTCTTCGCCATTGGAGCTCGGGAATCAAGCTTGGAGATGGAGATTGAAGATCTAGATAAGATTTCTGCAGTCTCTCTCTTCTCTATGGAGTAACTTCCCTTCACTTAGGTTTTGAGGAACCCTAGTTCCATGTGTTAGGATCTTTCTTGTATGAAGTTTTGGATGCTATATTGTTTGATTATAATCGATTGAGGCATGATTTAGTGAGTCAATTGAATCTTGATCAAATTCTCTTGATTTCTGCTTTAACCTATGATAGATAGAATCTGATTAGGTTAAGAGAGCTTCCTTGATTGATAGTGGTGAATTGGTTGTGCGAGAGTCAATCAATATACTGCTTTGCACTGGAATCCAACTCCAGTAGTGGAGTTCTGTGTTCATAGCCTCAGCTTTCTATCCCGGTGAAGACTAGTCGTCTGCCGGGTAGTTTGACTGAGAGGGCTTGGTCAGCTTAAGAGATTCCAAGCTAATTTAGGATCTTCCTCAGTTTAATCAACAGTAGATCAACCAAAGGTAATTGCAACTTGGACCTAATTGAGGAGCTAGGGGGAATCATACCTAAGTGAGTTCCCAAACTGTAATTAGTAGTTTTACTTAGTTTAGTTAGTAGAGTAGTTTAGTTAATCAATCCTTAATCTAGTTTGCTAGATAATGAACTGAAGCTGAGTAATAGTAACTCTAGAGACCCGTGGATTCGATATTTATTACTTGTGCCACTATACTGCAGTCCCTTTCATTGGTTACACTTGGCCATTGTTAGGTGTTGTGTTTTAGCGTGTCACCTATAGAAGACACTATCAAACTAATGTTGACTGAAGGGGGTTAATACAATAACAATAATAATAACTTTTTGTCTAGGTTTTGAGTTCCTATACTTAAACGATACTAGCTTGTAATTTCATCTATTTCGTACTTTTAATTAAAGGCAAAATACACTTGGATAGCCATAACTATTCGCTTATTGACAATAATAGCCAAATTCTAAAAAATACACAAATGTAGTCACATTTTGAAAACTAATTTGACAAATTTAGCAATTTCCGTTAGTAATTTTAACACCGTTAACTCTTTGTTGACATGGCCGTACACGTTATCAAATATGAAGTAAAAGTCAAATTCAAATCACATATTCAATGCCACTTGTCAGCCACCTCAGCTTAGATTATTATTTTAAAATAATTATTTAATTTAAGTTTTTTTTTTTTCAATTCTCCTATCATCTTCCCTACGAGACCTAAAACTCCAGCCTTCTGTCCGTCACTCTCCGACATATGTCCGTCGATGCCAGTTTCGGCGCTCGATTCCCTTGTCCCCTCATCATCTCTGTCTCCGTTCTCTCTTTCTTCTCTCCCAACGACCTCTCCACTGCCGGCAGCTGCTGTGCTACAAAGCTTGAAAATCGACGGCTTCATCTCTCCCGATCGCAACCTTCGATTCAGAATCTGGCAGATTCTCGACTTAATCCCAAAGCTAATCACCTTCTATTCTCGTTTCTCGATGCCCTGTCCAGTCAATTGGCAGATTCTGACGATCTTGTAGTAGTTGAATTCCAAATCGTACCTCAACCCGTAACCAATAATCAACTCCCAAATCGAGTAACCAGCTTTCCCCAATAAACCGTCGGACAAAAAAACGTAAGAGAGCATTTGCGATCGTCACCCGGTTGAGAATGCGAATGTGGTTGGTGCTGCTGTAACCGAGGCAGAGGAAGAGCCGAAGGCCATAGGGGATTCCGTGAAAGGTCTATACGGAGGACGGAAAGGGGATTTTGCAGGGGAGATAGGAGGAAGAAAGGATTGATGGTGGAGGGCACTAAAGTGAAGATCTGGTCGCTTTCGTCGAGATAGAGGACGACATTCCGGGTGGTGGCGGCGAATGATTGATTTGGCGGACCACCGTTCGGAAGGGTTTGACGGTGGTGGATTTTGAAATCCCCAATCTGTGAACCCTAATTTCTTTGTCAGGAAATTCCTAATATGCTCAGATCCAGACAGAGGCAGATCAAGAGCTTCTAATCCATGTTGCTAAAGCATATGCCCTCGATGTCGCGGACTATACACCTTACTCCACTTCTTTCTCGCATCATTTTCCTGGCTCCGAGACGCATAGGCGGAGGCAGGGGCATTAGCCCTTGTCACGGAATAGGGGCAAATTTTGGAGTGAAAAAAATACCCATATATATTTTATATTGATGATGGAACAAACAATTAAATGTGGTATTATAGTATTTTATCAGTATAACACAACTTATTAGTTGTTCATAAATTGATACAAAATTAATTTATTATACTATTAACGAACTTTTAATTGCAATAAAGACCTAATAAAATCTTTTTTCTCCTTATGTCTATTCGTTTTTCTCCAATAATCCTGAAATTTTTCAGCGACAACGGCAATTTCACTAGTTTTGATACTATTAATTTGCAACTACAAGTGCAGAAAGAGCATTTTTCATCTTTGAGTTATATTAAGAACAAGTTTTGAATTCGAATTGGCGATCAGTTTGCTAATGATTGTTTAGTGCGATACATTAAAAGAGACTTACTTAACATTGTAGACAACAAATGTTTTGTGTTTTTTTCACAATATGAAATTCCGTCGTGGTTGCTTATGAAAACAATGATTTTATTAGTCGATTATTTTTTATATGTGAATGAATTATTTGGATATAATTAGTTTTAATTTTATTTATTAAATAATTATTAATTAAATATTTATATATTTATATTATGAAAAGAGGACATGAGTAGTTTCAAATCCTGCCTTCGCCACTGCCGAGACGTCTGCGGAAGAGATGAAGCTCGAGGCATGGAGCTATCCCTGGTCGACTGGCCTTTAGCGAGAGAGAGGTTCCTTTTCAATTTCTTTTTTTTTTAAGTTAATGGGGTCATTTCCAGTGGGCAATATCTGTGTATCTTTTAAAAATTGACTATTATTGTCATAATGTGCAAAGTTATGGCTATGAAGGTATATTTTGCAAATTACAAAGTGAGAAGAATATAATGACCACGTATATGTATACTTGACACTACTCGATCCATCATTTCAAACCTTAATGCCATTGATTGAAGGCCGGGCGGCAGGGGCACACCCATATACTCGAAAAATAAATGCCTACCCTTTTAATTAGGTCATGAATTAATGACCGCTCTCTAATGCTAGCTGTAGCGCTCCGGCGACTTAACCACACCTGCCGCCGCTGACCGTGAAAGTTGAAACCCCGTCGACAAGATTCTAAGACGTCCACCAACCGGAATAAAAAGCCATTAAACCCTGCTGCCTAAAGGCCGGCCTTAGATTTGATTAGATATTCATCGTCATCATGACCCAATTCAAAATTTTGTTTAGGAATATGAACCGTCAATCATGAGAACGACCCAACCAATTAATTTCAAAAGGATGGTTAGGTCAAATGTTATGGGCATCTGGCAACAGTCCATCAATTAACTTGGTCCTCTCGTCATGTGGGCAAGGGCAACAGTCCATTTAAAGTCGTATTTCATTCAAACTTAGAAAGTCGCATTTCCAATAGATTCAATTATTGGTCAATCGGCCGGTTTCTTTACCGGCGGATCTGAGTGCTCTGATCATCAGGTCCAGCTACGTACTTTTCACTGCTGCTGCTTTCATTCTTCAGATGCAACTGATCGAGGGCAATGCTGTAATTAGCAAGTCATGATTAACAGCTTGATTACTGTTGATTATTTTTGTTATATAAAAGGTGGGGATCTTTATACGACTGGGTTCTTTTCATTGGGGAATCGACTGTGTTTTGGCAATGTTCCATAGTCCAAACAGAGATCTTCAAGTATGTCCAAGGCATAATTCTGTCCCCAAATCATCTGTTAGCTAGATGCATATTGTTTGATCCATATTAATTTTTGCAATATACTATCTACAAGACCTGTTGTTTACTCTATGATGACATGGCTTTTTGCTCATGAGGAGATCTCTAACGACAAATTGTCTTGGATGTGTTGTACGATAACTTCCTAGAGATGAGGTAAGATGTGATGCTCAACCTCTCATCCAAACCACGTTTGACCTGACAGTGAAGCAGCCCAGGATTGGCAATAGGGATGGCAACAGGTCGGGTCTTTGAGGTGGATAGTGCATATCCGTTACTCTACCTAAAGTAATTTGGATTTTACTCATATTCATAACCAAATAAGAATTGGGTAGAAAATCAAAATCATATCCGTTCGGGTTTCGGGTTTCCACGATTATTCATGGGTAATAATAATATAATATCTCTTTACAACTCCAACCAACATGTTTACATTCACACGTATACTCACAGAAAATGTACAACAATATTTAACTAGAATGAAGAAAATTAATTTCAAACAATACAATTTCCTGAAAATATTATATTTGTATGCTAAATATAAAACATGTTGATAAAAAATAATTATCATGTCTAGACAAAATACATAATGTGTATAATCGAGCAGGTTGATCTGTATGGATAGTGAGAAAATCATGCCTACTCATTACCCTCAATATTCAGGTTCGGGTTTTACCCGTACCTACTGAAAACAGTTCGAATTTGGATTTTATCCTACCCAATTAGGTCGGATTCAGATGGATTAATATCCACGGTTTCAGATATTTTTGTCATCTCAAATTGACAAAGGCGTGCCAATTGTGGTAGGTTTGCTTTAGCCTTTAGGTCACAGACACAAGTGGTCATTGTCAATATCTAACGAGTCAAGAAGCATTCATACATACAATACAGAATGATACGGAGTCGATTAACAATAAAAATAATTCGAAAGATACAACTCAATTTATCACCTATACCGCGTTCAAGTTGACTTATCGATTACTATACAACTTTTTACAACACATCTCATATAACCTACCAATATTTGAGACCAAATTATTGTTCTAGAAATCATGGCAACTGCAAACTTCAACTGTAACATTTAATTACTCCAATATGCAAACCACCCTTAGGAGAACACATTCATTCCCACTTGCCTTATACCCTCCCTCCCAAAAGCTCCATTGATTTTCAGCAGACTATGTCTGAAAGCTCCAATTCAGCAGCAAAGGAAACTTCATTACAGAGGGGGACCAAAGCAACATAACCATACTATACTACCAGCTATCTAGTTAACTGAGAAATCGAGGACCATTAATCCATATATATTCCAATGGAAGGGCGCAGATCGAGAAAGAGAAGAAGGGAAGAAAAAAACAGTGATGTCCACTACCAGAAACAACAGTAGTACACCCAGCCAGCCTCTCTCTGCATGTTTAATGTTAATTAAAGGTACTAATATCTATTCTATGGTGACCACAATTTGCCAACAGACTGACACCTAATTAGCAGCTAGCTAGGCAAAAGGCAGGCCCTCCCTTGGCAAAGGCACTAGAAGAAAGGAGAGCCGATCGAGGGCCGGGTTTAATGCCCCTTTAAAATGTTTGTCTCAGACCCTTTTGTACTATACAAAACTTACCATTGTGGGCATAAATGAAAACATTAATATTATGATGAAAACGAAAGAATGGCAGAAGGGGAGACAAGTGAATTTGGAGGTTAAGGGCAGTCACTACCAACAAAAGTTTTAAGTGGAGTGCATGTCGACCTTTATGAAGTTTTTTCTTTTTGTTTTTAATGGAAGCTAACCCCCATATTAGAGGCATAATCAGTAGTGAACCCATTCACTCATTCTACCCTAAAGAAGAAAGTAAAAACATTCAATGAATAATATCAATAACTCACTTATTATATATATATATGGTGGCGTATTCAGTGCACCAACTTTTTTTGGTGCACTCAGTACACCCGCCTCATAATTGTCATTCTGAGCATGTGATTCATGTCAAAACGGTATCAATTGTTGCTTATGATATTATGAACAAGAAGCACATGAATTTGAAAAAAATTCATTCAAAATTTACTTTAATTTGAAGGATTTAGGGATTTAGGGTTAGGGATTAGGTTTAAATTTTGGGATTTTGGATTGGGATTTAAAATTGAAGGTTAAGGGGTTAGGGTAATAAATTGATTTGTTATGATTCTATGTCATATCATCATATTAGATTGAGAGTACTAATTAAAGTTCGAAATTTCATGTAATATGGACACTTTTAGAGTAGGTGCACTGAGTGCACCCAAAAAAGTGAGTGCGCAGAAGTAGCCACTATATATATATATATATATATATATATATATATATATATATATATATATATATTATACTCCTGCACTACGTACCCCAAATAGGGGTGGACATTAGGGGTGGGCATTCCGAATAAGATTAATGAAAACCAACCTTGTTAAGAAGGTAGCATCAAACAAGATTGATGAAACCCACCCTTGTTATGAAGGTAGTATGAAATAATATTTTTTTTTGTTTCTAGAGTGTACAAAACGTCTAAGAGAGTAAGAGTCTTGTTAGAGGTAAAGTTCGATTCCATACTCAAAGAATAAGAAACGATAATGGTGTGGGTAGTACCCAATAACACTTTCATGTCATCATATGTTTCAATGTAAGTCTTGAACATAACACGGTTTCTGGACACATGCTTCGAGTCGCCAACATCCAAACACAAACCTCCAAAGTTACTAGTAAGGTTAATTTCAGCTATTATCTCTTTTACCATAGCTAACAACTCCTTTTCTTCAGTCAAGTTAAACTAGGACCAGTACTAGACTTGTTCCTATATTTTCATGCAATACGACTTTGTTTTCATAATTATAATGGAGAGATGGAGTGTCATTCTTAGAAGATTAGGCCATGAATTTGTTGTTACCACAAAAAGTACCATTTGGATTGGTTTGAATCTAGTTCACTTTGCGATTCTGGTCGTTGAAAATTTCTAGTATGGTTACAGAGCCTCATGAGGAGTAGGTCACTTAGTACCGACAAATAACACGCATTACTTCATATGTTGTTTGCGAGCATCCTCATCAGTCGAAAGTCGAGTTATCAAACTATCCAACAAAAGTTATTTTGTTTTTATGTCTAAGAACATGCATTTTTAAAATCTTTCCACGGAGAATGCAACTTATCATTACTAGCAACTTCAATCTAATTGTCAAGAGGTATACCTTCCAATATATCTCATATCTCATTTGCAATCTTTAGGTGTTCATAAGATTGAACTTCAACCAACACTTCGTCCAACATCAAGTATCGTAGGTAGCAGCTGGCATCATACTTATTGGCTCCAAACTCCTCAGTTTCGTACTTCTTATGGAGAGCTTCCCGCACCATCTTTGTCGTATTGTTCTAATTAGTGTAGTAGCCGTAGAGAACATCCGCAAGACCATTAAGGGTTTAGTTCTTGCACAAGAAATCATCCTCTCTCCAACTTTCAATTTCCAACAATGAACTTCTCCGCATCAGTAGGATCTTCAGGCAAAACATGTGGCATAGAGGTTAGGGAGTTAGCCAACTTTTTGATTGTAAGGTAAAACAAGATATTTTGTCTCCAATGATAAGAACATCTAAAAATTGATAATGCTAGATCAAGATACAATATTCTATTATGTAGCACTGATGTACAAACACACAACATCTTAAAATTGGTAGAAACCAAACGAGAAAACTAGGGTTACCAATCTGACTGAGTCGCAAATTAGGTCCCTCACTTTAAGATGTTCGCGATACTACCTCGTAATTGTGCACAACATACTATCAGTCAGTGTAACACCTTAGGAAAATCTGACATCGACAAAGGACGAGAGAGATCCATGGTTCATAAGTAAAAAACCAACCTTAATTGACAAGGCGTGTTTTGGGGTGAAATGGAATAGTTCTTGTGAGAAATCTGAAGTTAAACGTGCTCAATGTGGAGTACAACAAGGATGGGTGACCTTACGGGAAGTCACCTTGAATTGCACCCCAAATCAGAAACCGTGAGGGTCGAGGCACAAAGCGGACGATATATTGGTCGGGAAAAGATTCGGGATGTTACAGTGAGTGGACTACAAGATAAAACAATAACTCCCTATTCTCTTTGTTGATGCGAAAACCAAGAGATCTACGAAAACACTTCTTTCTTTTTTTCTGTTCTATTTTGTGTGGTTATAGTTTGGTAGCTCTGCTATTCTTTTATAGGGGCACAATCTTCCGAATTTTCCTTCTTTTATAAAGAATTTGTTAAACAAGTTCTAGGAGGATAACTACTCCGCCAACACTAAATATTATATTTAATAAGAATTATTAGATTGAGCTCAATTAAACATCGTTTTTTGGTATTATAAAATAATTAAAATGAATTATCTAAAGAAAATACTCTGAACCCCGACCCACTCGCTTGATGGATAACACAGGAAACTACAATCTTATAGAGAGAAACGTAGCCTTAAAAGACCCTTGACAATGTTGATTTCATCAATATTGTATTTTTTAGACTTTCGTTAACTTTTATAGGCCATTCACATTCTCAACACGGACGTTAGTTCTCATCCATGTGTATACAAGCCGCGATAACTCTTATACGTGTACTCAAAGCAAAAAAACGACTCCCATCGATCACATTCCCGTCATCTCTAATCTACGATCAGCAAGACAGAAACCAACACAGAACCACGTCGTTGTCACGCTCAACAGTACCCACACACAAGCCCACGAGTAACCTTTCTTACCTCTGTTGCCGAACAGCCCAAATGGTATGGTTGTCATTTGTCAATCTCTCGTATACATTAATTTCCATACATAATACGTTGTCGGCTTCAGACTGTTGGCTGTGCCATATATATCATGACCAACTCCTCCATGTTCCAAAAACACCACCAGCTAATTTAAGTTACAGCTAATCCTACAACACAAACGGCCGGACGAGGAGATTGTGTGTGCTCTCTGTGCTGTGGTGGACTTGTGAGCATCTAAGACGTGTTTGGGGAGTGTCGCCTCACAAAACTCCAAAAGAAAGATGGCAAAGTTGCAATCACATCACTTTTCTTCAAAAAGTCGCAGGCGGCCCCCCGCGAATTGGCCGCGCTATTTACCCTTCCTTTTACTTGCTTCCTAAACAAAAAAAATATAAACACCCCCACACCCCCTCTGTCCCCCTTTCCCATAAATCATAATCCCCTTTTCCTACAACTTTGTCAAAAACCAAACACCCCCTTAACCATCGACATCCTTTTCTTTTTTTTTATTTTTCTTATTATTCAAAAAAATAAAAAATAAAACCCTCCCAATTCCCATCATTTACCTCTTTAGTCCCTTTCACCTCTTTATTTTCCCCCCTCTAGCATAAAAATACATTTAAATCCCTTTTTCTTCCCCGTATATATATATACCGTGGGGGGAAAACAAATTGTCCTAGTCCATCACATGGCCGCCAATCGCCCTGACCTTCCCCTTCCTCCTCCTAGTGAGCCCTCCCAATCCAACCAACCACCGCCTCCTCCGCCGTCGCCGTCGCCGCTCATTCTCCCATCTCCGCCGCAATCTACTCCCCCTAACCCTACTCCAACTCCCACTTCAACAACAACAACTACAACTCCTACCTTCACTTTCATCACTCCGATTCCGATCCCAAATTCGATCACATCTTCCCAGCTTCTGCCAGCAGCTGTCACCACCACCACCGCCGCTGCAACTACAACAACCACTCCCTGCTCCTCCCCGACCTCCCCTTCTTCCGGGAAGCACCCGGCGTACAGGGGGATCCGGGCCCGGAGCGGGAAGTGGGTGTCGGAGATCCGGGAGCCCAAGAAGACGACCCGGATATGGCTGGGAACCTACCCGACCCCGGAGATGGCGGCCGCAGCGTACGACGTCGCTGCGCTGGCGCTCAAGGGTCCCACCGCCCCGCTCAATTTCCCCAACTCCATCATCGCCTACCCTATCCCGGCCTCCCCTTCCGCCTCCGACATTCGCGCCGCCGCCGCCAAGGCAGCCCTCGCCCGCCTGCCCAAACCGGTTCCCGTTGCCAGTAGTACCGCTGATCATCCGCCCGCCGCCTCCTCCTCCTCATCCTCCGTGGAGGAGATCAAAGTGGTGGTTGTCAAGGAGAAGGAGGAGGAGGAGGAGGAGGAGTTCATGGACGTGGATGAGCTGCTGAACATGCCGAATCTGCTGGTGGATATGGCCGGAGGGATGATGGTCAGCCCGCCCAGGATGGATACGCCGTCGTCGATACATGATTCGCCGGATAATTCGGATGCCGGGGATTCGCTCTGGTCGTATCACTTGGGAAAGTGATCAACACACACAAGGAAGAAAAGGAAATTAAAAAAAAAAAAAAAACAACAACACGTCCCACCCGATTATTGTTTAATCTATATTTACGATGGTAATATATATATTATACTTATAGAGAGATCTCTATTTATATTTATATTCTTCAACATGTATGCTACTCTCTGATTTGTTTTCTTCGATTTGTTTTCTTTATTTCCGTTTCTTGTTTTCGCCCTGCCGGGTAGGGTTGATTACCGGTCCAGCCCGCTGCTAGGTAATTAGTTGGACGGATCAGGTGACGGCCGGCGGGAATCATAACCAGCAGCTGCGTGATCAGTTGATGGCTTCTCCTTAGTTTTCTTCCCCTTTGGTAATTTTCAGAGTGATCACATATTGTTTGTCCCTGGGGGGGATCTAGCTAGCAAGCTAGCTGCTCCTCCTTAATGATCAATTGACGACAAATTTGCCTCTTGCTTTATGATTGATTGTCAAGTAGTACTCATGATGATGTGATGATCAGTTTTTTTGTGTCTTTGTCATCTGCATTCCAAATCACCATCACATCCCATTAGGGTTCATATGTGTGCTTGGCCATATTGATTCGTGTTGCTATGACTTTGAACGGATTATCTGTCATTGAAAGTCTATAATGTATGAGCTTATACATATTTGTGTTACTGTTTCCTGTTCCGGTCTCGGTAACATTTCTTCTCTCCAGGTTGGGTTGGATCAGGATTAGTCCGTTTGTGAAGGTGTTACATACACGATGCAATCCGTATCTCCTCAAATACAGTGAAATTGGTCTCTCCTGCTCATAACTTAGTTAACACACATCGTGTTAGTGAACCACACATAAATCTATGTACTCTTTACTTTCTTGTATTGTCGATTTCCCGTTCCTTAACGACATTTCGATCAGCACTAAGTCAAACCGTTTATGCTCAGATGAATGTGTTTGATTCCCTAATCCTCTTCGAGGTACTGCAGCAGCCTCTACTAGATGGATGCTACTGCAGATAGGTGCAGTGGTTGATGTGTAGAGTACTTGTTGCAGCAATGTCGCTCTGTCAAGTTGTGCATGGCATGATTGCCAGGATTTGCGTATACATGTAGTAGTAGACCAAGAAAGAGAGAAACTTGTTGCAGTTAACTTCTTACATAGTGGAAAAACAAGGCAAGAGTAGGGATGGGAGGGAGAGAAAAAAAAACCCTGCAGAAGGGTCAGTGATACAGTTTTTTTCTCTACAGGTGAAAAACAGAAACACAAACATAGATCTTCCCATATATTTATGGTAAAAAATGTTGGGGCGGCATTTTGAAGATACCCAAATAGACGTCTAGGGTAAACTATAAATCTAACACCGATCTTGGCTTTCCCTTTATCATTTCCTGTGGAAATTTATGGCTCCTTTCCTGACCGTACGCATATATGGCATATGTCATATGTGTTTCTGCTGCTGGTTTTAATTTGCTGGCCATTGAAATTAACGGTTTGGAGTTGAAGCCGGATTGAGGACGTGGGTGGACAGAGAGCACAAAGTTGATGTAGCTTGGATCTTAATTGATTGAGTCGAAAGTAAAGTGTGGTAGCTAGCCCAGCAAAATAGGCCTGCAAACCTAGAGCCCTAATCACCCACTTTTGTACATTTTGCAGCTTTTATATATAACATTCTCATGCGGCCTTACTGCACTAGTATACATAGTATTCTTCTTGGTAACAATTTGGTTGGTGCATGCATGTCAGGAAATGTTCATTTGTTTAGTCTCTCCTGAACTTTGTTTTGTTGAGTTGAATTGGCTTCTGAGATGTATCAAAGGACGTTATAATTTCTCTTTATAACAATTCATGCGTGCAATATATTAAAAAATTTCCTAAAATATAACACAAATACGTGCTTAATAAGTAGGGTCGGAGTAAATATACATCATGTTAAAGAAAATACCCGTTACCAATGTGTTCAATTGGACCGTTCCCAAATACATTTTGAGGGAAGAGCAAAAATGATCCAATTGTGACCCTTAATTTTTCTGCAAGCTAACTACCGGGTCAATCTAATTTTATACCCCATATATCAACAACTGAAATAAGGATAATGTTAATGATGAGCTAGGTCTAACTTCAAGATCAATTAGACATAATATTCATTTTGAACGTCTCTCCACGATACGAGATTTATGTGACTAACATGTTAAAGTGTGTCATCACCCACAAGATATGTGTCTGATCTTCTCTACGTCATACCGTTGTTGAGTTTAAGATACAAAATAGAATCTCGTCTTTCATAGTGTCATTTCGTAATGGTTAGCCCTAGTCAAGGACAAAAAGAAATCCACAAAGAAAAGTTTCTCTTTCCTTGAAACTTACTCCTTCCACTTCCCTCGAGCAAAAAAATAACAACTCCTCCGTTAATTAACAAGTAGTAGATTATTCTTTTGATTATCCGTAAATCCTCGTTAATTAACACGTATATTTCCCGTACTCGTTATGCTTTGCATGATGTATTTTGTTATCAATGTTGAGGGGATTCAACTCCAGCAGAAGTGAAGGGAAAACATAACAAATTAAACAGTAGTTTTAGTCTGGTCTGGTGACACCAGAAACCAGCTATGCTACTAGATATCTTTGCCTTTGGCCTTTGCTTTTGTGCATTGAAAGTACATAATTTCATCTAGAAAAAAAGGCAGCAGCAATTGCTAATTCAAGGGTACACCAACCATCAAACGAGCCAGCAGCTTTTTACCTTCTACCATATATGCTGTTGATGAGGACGACATTGAAGGGAGGATGTGGGATCGAGACACTAGCTAGCTAGCTAGATAGATTAATTGGTGTCAGATATCCTGAACATATGCAATGCAGTGTTAATTGATCATTCATTAGCTGCTAGCTACATTTACATGTGTAATGAATTCACCAGAGTTAATTTTGTAAAGGCTTAAATATCATGCATGTGCCCACTGGTTGAAATGGAATAATTGAACATTTATTTTGGGGCTTCAGACTGGTTTTTAGTGTCATCTGCCAAAAAAAAAAATACTTATATGTAGTTGCATATTTCACTCGTGTTACTTTCTTTTTACATGACCGGTTTTCTTTGCCGTAAAAATGAATGGGTGTGGACTTTGTTGGATCATATGCCTTCATATAGTTACGATTGTTGTAAACCGTGTTATCTGTACGTGGGGCGATCCAACAATTTCAACATACATTAGGTGATATCAACATTCATAAAAATTGTAGTTAATTGTAGTAGTACAACATCAAGGATTTAATTAGCTTGTCGTGTCAGAAAAACAAGTTGGAGGGGAAGCTAGCTAGCTTTAGCACAAATGGTTTTGGATGACGATGCGCATTGCCATGGATTTTCACCAGCCTCATGATATATGGCAAATACCAAAATGCCATATAATGCATTATTAGACAAATAAGTTAATCAAACTGTTTTTGTCCTTTCCTCGCCTCATAATTAGGGCTAGCGACTCTCCCATATGCCAATATTCGAATTCGAATTCTAGAAGTGATGATAGGATTTGTTATGGAAGAATGATTCGTTTTTTTTTTTTTGGGGAACATTCATATATCCAATACCCATTTTCCTCTCTTTTGGTGGCATAATATTCAATTCCGTTCGATTTGCAGATTTATTAACTTCTTATTCATCTCAATATAATCATTTCTTGGTAAGAAAAGATGTAAAACTATAGCTTGTACTTAGTGGAAGAATAATAATATGGATGTCTCGAATTCGAATCACTTTAATAACATTTAATTATAAAAGTCGACCTATTTCACTCTATTCAAAAATTAATTACCAACGATGGACTTGTAGTCAGTCACCGATATTACTAGAGTAATTCAATAGTAGTGCATTCGAGTTATGTTGTTTCCTTGTAGATCTCTAGTTATCATAACCATATATCTCGTACTGTTATAAGTTAATCTATACTTTCATTTCCTTTTTTACCAATTAAGCTATGATCCAGATTTGATTTCATGAATACTTGACGAATCCATAAAAACCGATGATTCGTGCACGCTACCCCACTAATCGATAACTACAAATAGACTCTCGTTCTTAGAATGGTAGGCCAACTTATACGATCCTAGTAAGAAATGGAGGGTTGAAAGATCCAGCGGCAGATCTATAACACAGTAGAGCAGTAAGCCGCATTTTATTAGAAAATTAGATACCGTAAAAAAAAATAATGATCATAGTTTTTTTACAATGCCAATTGTACACGACAGTCATTTATGGCTGAATGTGGTGGGAGGGGAGAGGCGGTGGTGGGTGGGGTGAGGAAGGAAGAAGGGAGGGGCGGCGATGGAGTATGTGGGGAGAGGAGAGGCAGTGGATGAGGCAGGGAAAGGGAGAAGCGAGGGGGTGAAGGGAGAGTGGGAGGAGTGGTCGGTAGTGGGACTTGGGGTGGGGGGGGGGGGGGGATGGGCCGGCGGAGGGGTGAGGGGGGGCGGGGGAGGACCGCGATGCAGTTTCTTGCCGGGAAGAGAGTGAGATGGATGGTTTTAGGGTTTGGGTAGAAGAAGGATATAGTAAATTATAAATATAGGTCATAATCTGGTGTACTAATATTTTTCTTCCAAAATTATCCTTAATCTAATCTTGATGTTATTTTTAAAAAAGGAAAAATAGAGCTAATTAACGGTTTAAATGTGGGTTGCCACAATGGTTACTAAAAAACTAGTATTCACCATAACGCATTCACAATACATGCATATTCATATTTTTAACCACACATCCAATGTAAAGGGATTGTACATAAAACTTATATAATCACTCGTAGACTACACGTAGGTCTGACTTCGCGACATCAATTGTTTATATCAAAATAAATTTATTAATTATCACATTTAGTATTTATTGATAATTAGGACACTTTAAGTAGTTTTCCCTATGGTAGCCGCCATTCAAGATGGTGACTATACCAACTATGGTTACTGTTACCATTCATCATAATGGATACCATCCAACTCCTATTATGGATGGTATCATCTCAATCGCAATGGATACCATCCAACTCTATAAATGGATGGTAGTGTCCAACATAATGGATACCATCCAAACCTTATTATGGATGGTGTCATCTAAGATCATGGATACCATCCCAACATCATGGATACTATACCAACCCTAAGTGGACGATGTCGTCCAAATAAGAGGGATATTGTCGAATCATAAATGGATGGTGTCATTTTGTCTCATGTTACCATCCAAATTACTAAGTGGATGGTATCATCCATAATATTGTATGGTGACCATCTACTCTGGTTATCATCCATGGATTATTGTCCTAGTCAACATGGATATATCCAGGTTGTTTGATGTATGGTGACCATCTAATGACCCATCCATGCTATGCAGGGTTGGTTGTCCAGTGACATGATGACGTGTTGAAAGTGGTTACCGAAGGAGTAGTAGACTTATAAAGGATGCTTAGAGAGGAGTTAAAGGATGCTACGTGGAGCTGATTTTGAGGAAGAGAGAGAGAGAAGGCAGTTGGAGGGGACGCAGAAAAAAACTGCAATAGGCTTCTGGATGAAGGGCAGACAAATCAAATTATAAACAGTCTCGTCAAAATTTATATTTTTCTCTCTAGAAAAGTAATCGTAGCAGTCGCACCACGGACCCTCCATGAGGCTTCTCTGTTAGTTACAGTCAGTAGTTGCGGAGCTCTCAAGGAATCTCTATAAAAGTAGAGGTAACAGTAACTATATCCTTTGATGTATGCATCGAACACCCTCGTTCGAATAGTGTTTGAAGATGTGTGAACCGAGTAATATCATTTTCTGTTTTCTTGAAGTCAGGATGCATTGATCACGCGAAATTCCACAAAAAAAAATTGGCATACCTGGTGGGACAACGTGTGTTGGATATGGCTCAACGACAAAGGATTAAGGATGGCGATCCTCCACAAGGTTCTGTGGAGGAGGAGTGGTTGGTCAATGTTGATGTCGACCAAGCAGGAGGAAACAATGCTGGAGCAGAGGGTCCACCCAAGGTGCCTAATGCAGATCCAAGTGAAGCAGCACCATCGATCCGCCAAATGGTGGATGAAACTCGCCAACTGGTGGTTGGGATGAACAGAAACTACCAGCAGGTAACCCTTCATCTTGCTTCTTTGGATGGGCGCATTGATGCTTTGAGTTCACATACTGATAGACAATTTTTTCAATTATTTGAGATGGTAAACAAAAATACGAATGATTTGGGTGAGTTTAGACAGTTGTTGAACAGACCAGTTTTACAAACTAGGGCTTTTATCTTCAGATGGTCAAGACTTTCCAAATCTTGAAAGTGAAAATTTTAACCTACCATCCAACGGTGGTGGTCGAGGTGACCAGCCACGGTCAAGAAATCCTACACCGGCGATAACCACCGTACCAACACCTCAGAGGGTGAATGTTGGCGAGATTCATGCCACTTCATATCAGGTCCATGTTGGGCAACCTCCACCTGTGCAAGGTGTTGCTCGAGAAAACATTCCAGAAGCCAGACCATACATGGCTTCTGTTAATGTTGTGATGAGTTTGGGTCCAAACAATATTGACCATATACAACCACGTAAGGAACCCGTAGCAAATCCCACCCCTTGAGAACATGCAAGGCATGGATCTTGGTGGATTCATACCGCTTGAGGGGAAACAAGAGGGGCACGATGTGAGTATACTCAGTGATCAGATGTCACAGTTGTTGGCTGAACAATTTGGTTTTGGTATGAGACCAACAATGCCACTTGTCTATCTAAAGCCTTATCCAGAGTGGAAGGATAGAATGTATCTGTTACAAAAAGGGTTTAGGGTACCAAAGTTTGTACCCTTTATTGGAACGGGTGACCAATCTACGGTGGAGCATGGTACACAATTTACTATCCAATGTGGTGCTGTAGGTGATTTTGTCAAGTTATGTTTGTTTGGAAACTCTTTGACGGGACCTGCCTTTGCATGGTATGTCAATCTACCATCTAATTTAGTGCAGACTTCGCAACAAATGTAACAAATATTTCATGCGCAATTTTATCATTCCGAACCAGAAGTGACTATTGCGGAGTTGGCACGTATGCGGCAACAACTAGTGGAGACAGTGGAACACTTCTTAACAAATTTTAAAAATGCACATAATCGTTGTTTTTTCAACTTGACACAACATGAATTTGTCAAGCTATCACAAGGTGGTTTAAACTTTGAACTTCATAAAAAATTTCAAGATAGGGAGTTCTCTTATTTATTCCAATTGATGTCATGTGATGTTAGGTATGAGACTCTTCTGCGTGAAGAGGAGAGTAAAAGTAGTGCATCTATGGGACAATACCACCCTTGCTTTGATTATACTATCAACCATGCTGCTCAGAATGTGGAATGGTGTCGAGATAGATTTGGCTGAAATTGTGCAAGGCGGTGGCGTAGCCAGGATTTCGTTTAAGGTGGGTCACCTAGAAAAAAATACACATGATGAAATAGTTTTTGTTAATATAATCTTAAATTGAAATTTTTTGGTAAATTTAAATGCATTAGTAGTAAAAAAATATCAAGAATATCATTCTACGTACCAAACAATTATTGTTTAGTTAGTCGTACA
This sequence comes from Linum tenue, assembly GCA_946122785.1. NCBI lineage: Eukaryota > Viridiplantae > Streptophyta > Magnoliopsida > Malpighiales > Linaceae > Linum > Linum tenue. Next base: position 49,208,658 of record CAMGYJ010000004.1, on the reverse strand, counting down.
CTCTTACGGTTTCAAATGGTGTTCTTTGTCAAGAACCGTTAGTAACAATAAATCGAGTTGTTGATAGAGGTTTAATAATAAATCATACACCAATCAATAATTCATGATTTAGCTTTCGAATAATGTTCTTTGTAAAAAAAAACATTTAGTATCAACAAATCAAGTTGTTGGAAGAGATTCAATAATATATATGATACCATTTACTAGCATGCTCCCTCATAAGAAAATCAACTTATACGAAATTGAAGTTTGCACAAATATGTATATCGTATTAGATTCAAACACAAAACTACTATTATCAATTAAATGTGACCTAATTTTTTATATCAATTAATTATCGTACCTAATTTAATCATTTTCCTCCCGAACCAGGGTGAGTCCCGGGACCCACCCTGTTACCCTCTCCCTCCGCCATTGGTGCAAGGGAAGCCATATGTTTGTGCTTCCTTAGCCAAAATTGATAATGAACAATAAGTTGTAAAATCTAACCGTGCTCCAATTCAACCTAGAAAGTTTTCCTTTGATGTTTCCAAGTTAGACGTAATTTTTGACCAGTTGTACAAGGATGGTCGGATTAAGCTGTCTGGGGGGCATAGTAATGACTCACATGAAACTACACTGCGATTTAATCCCGAATAGAGCCCAAGTTTTTAAACTCTAGCAGGGTGCAGTATAGGGCAAGTATTTAATTGTCAAACCTGGGCCGGTCCATATACCCTTACTTTAATAACTTAGGTTGTTATCTAGCAAAACGGTTTTGGGTTTAAAACTAAGAAAAATACAAAATAAACAAACAAGTAAAGTAAATCGAGGAGAATTCTATATGAGAGGACTTCACTTGGGTATTGGTTCCCCTAGTCTCGTGCTAAGAAACAATGAACGAAACCCTTGTGTGAAGGATATGTTTATATACCGTGAGGCGGGTGCAACAAGCTAGGAGCAAACTGTTCTAGGTCGATCAATCAAGGATTGCTACAATACGCTAGGGAACATAGCTCTCTTAACCTCTCGGGTAGGGATTGCAACAATAAGCTAGGGGTCCTAGCTCTCTTGTTCGATCAACGAAGAAAACCCTAACTCTCTTAGTTGACCAACTAAGGATTGTCGCAATAAGTTAGTAGACTAACTCTCGTAACCTTTCGACCAAGGATTGCGACAATAGGCTAGGCAATCTAACCCTCTTAACTGGTCAACTAAGGATTGCAAACCAAACCCTATGAACTTAATCTGGATGGCGGAGAGACCAATCACAAAAGAATCATGGTACTAATCCAATACTTGAGGTTTTTGCCCTATATTAACCTAGAAGGGGTTACCCAAGAGGCTAGGAGGTCGAGCTCCCTATGGGCCAAAGGGGGATTTCCACCCTCTAGGTTAATTTGACCAATAATGAGATAATGCAAGCAACACTCAATCATTCATGATTAAATACCTCAAATATTATATAAAACACACAATCAACACAATGGAATCAAGTTCTTACATCCTAACATACATCTAGACTAGGATTCACAATACCCAAGTGATTAGGTGGGCTATTCCATGGCTAGGCAAAGGAAAACAACAAAGAGGAGAGAAAGAATTATGAAGAGATGACAATCTTCCTTCCTCCTTGCTTGAATCTCCCTTGAGAGGTAAGAATCTTCACTCCTCTCAATCATAATGGACACCATCCAACTCTATAAGTGGATGGTAGTGTCCAACATAATGGATACAATCCAAACCCTATCATGGATGGTGTCATCTAAGATCGTGGATACCATCCCAACCCTATGGTGGATCGTACCATCCCAACATCATGGATACTGTCCCAACTCTAAGTGGACGATGTCGTCCAAATAATAGAGATACCGTCCAATCATATATGGATGATGTCGTTTTGTCTCATGGTTACCATCCAAATTACTAACTGGATGGTACCATCCATATTATGGTATGGTGACCATCTAGTCTGGATATCATCCATGGATTATTGTCCTCGTCAACATAGATACATCTAGGTTTTTTTATGTATGGTGACCATCCAATGGCCCATCCATGGTACACAGGGTTAGTTGTCCAGTGACATGATTACGTGTCGAAGGTGGTTACCTGAAGGAGCAGCTGACTTGCAAAGGACACTCAAAGAGGAGTTAATTGATGCTATGTGGAGCTGATTTTTTGGTAGAGAGAGAGAGAGAGACAAGGCAGTTGGAGAGGAGGCTGAACAAAACTGGCAACATACTTCTGGATGAAGGGCAGACAAATCAAGTCATAAACCGTCTCGTCAAAGTTTATCTTTTTCTCTCTGGAACAGTAACCGTGGCAGTAGCACCAGGGACCCTCCACGAGGCTTCTCAGTTAGTTGTAGTCAGTAGTTGCGCAACTCTCAAGGAAACTATATAGGAGTAGAGGTAACAATAACTAGATCCTTTGATGTATGCATCGAACACCCTCGTTGGAATAGTGTTTGAAGAGGTGTGAACCGAATAACATCGTTTTCTATTTTCTTTAAGTCAGTGTGCATTGATCATGCAAAATTCCACTAAGAACACCAATACCCATGGCCAGCAAGTAGGAATACCACTAATTCTAGAAATCATGATGCAGTTGTAAAGTGGAAGAAATGAAGGTCGGCCTCTAGGGCCCCTGTGTTTCTCCTTATAGCCGGGCATGCCCTCCAAGTGACTGGAAACGAACCATCTTGAGTCTTGACGACGATCGGTGATCATGATTTCATGATGTTGATCTATTGATTCGAACGTGAAACCAATTTTCCCTCTGTGGAATTTTCTGGTAATTAATTAGCCCTGATTACTGGATCAAATTTCTGTCGGGGATGAGAACAAGTCAATGAGACTAGAAGTAAATAATAATGTTGGAAGTTTACGTAGCTAGAAAGCTCCAGCCAGGCAGGCATATAGGAGATCTTCACCACGATCCACAAATATGTCAGCAACACACACATATTAATGCATCCGCCAATCGATCATTAGAACACAATTATTATCCCAAGCCAAATCTCCGTCGCTTGAAGGGTCAGTCAACCTTTTGATTTTCTTTTCTTCGCTGCATATGTTGTTGTATGCATGATTTAAGTCGGATTACCTTCTCAATTTCTGTAATGTATATCTCTTTAAATATAGTAAAATTGGCATTTTTGTCGAATGAATTAGCTAACACACATCGTATTAGTAAAACACATAAGTTTGTATATTTTTTACCTTTTTGTATTGTTAATTTTCCATTTCGTTATAAAAAATTAATGAATGGAAAACTCCTAAAGTGGGCGAGTAAGTAACTCAAACGAGGGTAATAGAAAAATTTTGGTATGAGAAATTTGAAATGTGATAATTCAGTCGCCGTTCATCGGGGTTTTGGTTGCTAGCTCCCCTATCACCAGCTAGGCAACGTTTTTTACCTTCCGGCCCTGGGCAAGCGTCGGCCCCCATACATGGTTGGAGCCTTGGAGGAGTTATAAAAGTCTTCTTAATTTCTCAACTTTTCAAATTCATTTAAAATTTACATGTAATTTTATCAACAGTTTAGGACTATATCTTCTATCTTGTGATATAGATTTGGTTTTTAATTAGGTGTTATTTAAGTTATTCGAATATGATACCTTTAGTTTTAAATCCAATAATATTACTATTGGACCAAACATCTTTTCCAAGAAAATTAATAGTAATTAAAATATTTTTCGTAAGTACGATTAAGGAAATGAAAAATATTTATATTCACAAATGTCGTATTCCTACCGCAGATAATAATATTATCAAAGTTGAAGTGGTAAGGGTGTTGCACTCACTTGTTCATTGCTAACGATTATAAATGTTAAAAACCATAATCATCTCAATAACTCAAGTTATTAACCAACCTCTTTCTTACGGATGGTGAATAAGGAAAATTGGTTTTTTCTCTGAATGGTGAACCTTGTTATCTCTTCGCCGTCAGCTTCTTTACCTCCTCCGGCAAGCAAACCTCCCGATCCACCGCCTCAACAAACTCAGCAGGATACCCCTCCAATTGGTCCTGATGGAAATGCCGCTCTGGTGTCTTACAAGAATGTGCTCACAGGTCAGGCCTCGGAAAGAGTAACCAAAGCTAGCCAATGGGCCTTCGTGAGTGAACACGATATGGTGGCCGACACTCTCAATGGCGATCCTGCACTTAACTTCTCGGAAAAATTCAAGGAATGAATCTGTGATCCATGGAAGAAGACCCTGATTGTTCGTCTTCTAGGCCGGTCAGTCTCTTATTCATATTTATGCTCTCAACTCAGATGGATGTGGCGGCCCTCAGGGTCACTGGACATCATTGATTTGAACAACGAGACTTTCTTGGTGACATTTAACAACGATCATGATTATCTCAAAGCGCTTACAGGTGGTCCATGGGTGATCTTAGACCACTATCTTCTTGTTCATCAATGGACGCCAAGCTTCCGATCTACGGACAAACCTCACCGATCGGTCGTTGCTTGCGTCCAATTTCTTGAGCTGCCAGTGCATTTCTACCACAAAGAAGTTTTATTTGCAATTGGAAACTTAATTGGTCGCACAGTGAAGTTGGATTACCACACGGAAACGCTTCAACTAGGGAAATTTGCCAGGATTGATATTAAGTTAGATCCGACAAAACCTCTTCCGACAAAGGTTTACCTTGACGGCATTCGACAGCAGGTTCTATACGAAAATCTCCCTCAGATTTGCTATGAGTGTGGCAGAATTGGACACCTCAAAGAACATTGCCCGAATCGGTCACCATCCCAGGAGCTAGCTCTGGTTTTAGTTCCCGACAACGCATCGCCGAGCTTGCCAGCGAATCAATCATCGGAAACCCCTCCGGCTACGGTCCGTGGATGCAAGTCACTCGAAAGTCATGGAAGCCGAATAAACCCAAATCGGGTAACTACTCGAACTTTCCTCATTCATTTGGTACTGATTCAGGTAAAGCTGTACCAAAATCAGGGGGGAAAGGGAAAGGAGAATCACACAAAGGAGTGATCCGCGCAGACAAAAAAGGAAAGAAAGAAATAAATGAAGAGAAAAAAAAGGAATACGTGGTGCTCAGAAAGGGAAAGCAGAGGATATGGAATCAGAGACTAATAACGGGAAGAAGAAAGCTAACGGCTCTCAGGAATGGCGGGAGAAAGATTCAAAAGGCAACTCCACTAGTGAAACTCAGCCAACAAAAGCCCAAGGAATTCTTGTGGGCCAGGCCTCTTCGTCCAACACGACTTCATCCAAAGACGTGATTCTGGGCCCAAACAACACGACGATCCGCATTCTATCCGTTCCCCCACTGGTGGTTGACCAGAAAGAAAATTTTGAACCCAATTCAAAAAGTACAGCAGCCCGCCAACGGTCACAAAAGAAAACAGAGGAGAGCTCTCTTAAACAGAACCAAGGCAAGGGGATCAATCTCAAGGGCATCAAGAAACCTCTTCAAATCAATTCTGCCACAAAGAAGGCCCGGCCCAAGAAAACGACGAACAATAACTTCCCCATAACCCTGAAAGCCATCGAGGAGTTCTATGCTCACACTCAATTGAAGGCCCAGGAGTTCCAAAATATTCTCTCGGGGAAACCTACTAATGTGGACATGGTGGAGATGCATGCCGCGACCACCGCTAAGAATCAATTGGAAAATGGAGACAACCAGAGAGACCAAACAGCTGTCTCCGAGGCTCACGTTTAATTTTTTGGATATTTTCTTGTCACTACTCCTTTGTTAGTTCCTTTCACTTTTTTACCTTATGTCTATACAACCAAAGTTTAAAGTGCTAGCGTGGAATGTTTGTGGTGCAGGTAGCAAAGACGTCAGACGAGCTATCAAGTTGCTTGTCGAGTCTTACACGCCGAATTTTCTCATTCTGTTCGAACCCCAGATTAGCGATGATCGTGCTAACAAAGTTTGTGGCAATCTGGGTTTTGATGAAGTGGTGAGATTTGATGCTGAGAGAAGAATTGGTGGTATTTGGCTAGCCTGGAAAGCTGGGGATTTCAATGTACATCTTATAGATGCCAGCAAACAACACATCACCATTAGAGCTTCCAAAGATGGTCAGGGAGAGTGGCTGCTCACTGGGGTTTATGGGATCCCTCAGTACAAGTTCCATCAACAGCTGTGGGATCATCTTATTCATACCAACAACAATAACCATTTGCCTTGGCTCGTAACTGGTGACTTCAATGCCTATCGATTCCCCTCGGAGAAAACAAGATCAATCTCTCCCGCATCCCTTAGACGCTGTCATAATTTTGCCAATTGGATTGATGTTGCTAACTTGATTGATTTGGGTTTCTCTGGAGCTCGTTTCACCTGGTTTCGAGGAAACTTAGGAACTGGCCATAAAGCTAGCAGAATTGATCATTCCTTTTGCAATTCTGTTTGGAATTCCTCCTTCCCTGACACCGTGGTCCAACATCTCCCCAAGTTGCATTCAGATCATCTACCTATTCTAACCAACAGTGTTGGGATGGCTCCTATTGCAAGTGGTGAAAGACCTTTTCGTTTCGAGGCAGCCTGGTTACTTCATGAGGATTTTCATAGTTTCTTTGAAGGCTCCTAGAATAAAGATGTTAACCTTCATCAAGCTCTCCATGAAATCTCCATCAAACTCCAAAGATGGAACAAGGAGACTTTCAGGATCATTCAGCACAGGAAGAAGAGGCTTTTGGCTAGATTGAAAGGAATACAAATCAATATAGCCAACAACTTCAATCCTGGTCTCCTCAAGCTGCAAGCAAAAATTGAAACTGAGTTCGATAATCTTCTTGTGCAAGAAGAGATCATCCGGTTCCAGAGGGCTAAAGAAAATTGGGCGACCCTCGGAGATCATAATTTTGCCTATTTTCACCATCAAGCTACTAAAAAGAGAAGGAAAAGCAAAATTCTGACTCTCAAAGATGAGGCTGGGAACTGGGTGGAGAATCTGGTGGAGCTAGAACAGCTTGTTGTTTCCTTCTACTCCTAGCTTTTTAAGCAGGACTCCTCTCCTTACCTGGACCTCATGCCCAAAAACGTTTTCACCAGAATTGACCAGGGAGAACTTCTTCATCCTTTCTCTATCTTAGATATTCATAAAGCAATCTTGGGAATGAAACCTTTCTCTGCCCCTTGCCCGGATGGTTTTCAAGCTGTCTTTTATAAAAAACTGTGGTCTTTGGTAGAGTAAACTACTGCTAACTAGGGGTGGGCAACGGGACGGGACTGGGTACCCGTCCAGTTTGATACGGGTACCCAAACCCATTTGGAGAGAAAACTCCATCCCATTCCCAAACCCGTACGGATTAACGGCCTAACGGGTACCCATTACCCGTACGGGACGGATAACGGGTACCCGCGGGTAACCCGTAAATACCTAAAATAACAAAAATTGAAGTGATCCACCTTAAAATAGCCGCTCATTATCTGCAAAAGAATTTTTATTCTTTACTATTTCTCTATTCCTACTTATTCTCCCCATGTACTCTACTCACTTCAATTCTGTTCATACTTCAGAAGAACGTGTATGCCTCTGTTACCTACAAACCATCATTGTACCAATACATTAGGATCCAAAGAGATCAATACATATATGTTGAGTTTCTTCCGCATTATTTCACTTGCAATATCTCTTTCACCCCCACATTCGCCACCCATTACCAACTTCTTCAACCCAGTAAATAACACTACCAGACGTAAAATAAACAATTGCGATTGAGACAGAAGTAATGGAAACTTTTGCCTTCCCACATCATCATCTAAACCACCAACATAAAAAGTATGATCATGATAATGTTGTAAATGAAAATTAGAACAGAGAACTAATGGTTTAGGGAATGTAGTTATGGGCGGGTAGTACGGGTACCCGTAATACCCAAACGGGTATTAACGGGTAACTCGCGGGTACCCATTGTAGAACTGGTTGATCCCAAATCCCATCCTGCAAAAAAAAATTACGGGTATTTGGGTACTCGTAACCCTCAAAAAACGGGACAGGTATGGGTATACCCAAATACCCGTTTCCCGTTGCCCACCCCTATTGCTAACTTAGCTATTTGTTTCTTTGAAACAGGTCATCTTCCTACTGATATGATGGATTTCACCATTGTTCTTATTCCCAAAGTTACCCACCCTGATTCCCCTACTCAGCTTTGACCTATTTGCCTCAACAATGTGAGCCTCAAAGCCATCACTAAGGCCATTCCCAACAGATTGAAACCGTTGATGAGCAAATTGGTAGCTCCTACCCAAAGTGGTTTTATTCCCAAGAGACAAACGAATGACAACATCATCATCCTGCAAGAGGTGCTACATTCTCTTCGATCCAGAAAAGGAAAAAAAAGGAGGAATGGTGATCAAAATAGACCTTGAGAAGGCTTACGTTAATGTAGTCAAAATCGCGTTTTAAAACTTAAAAATTTTTGATTTTGCGTTTCTAGTTCACTAAAACGCTTCTACACAAAATCTCAGTTTTATAACTTATGTAGTTAAAAACTCCGCTTTAATACTTAAAAACTTACGATTTTACGCTTCTAGATCACCATAACGTTTCTACGTAGAAACTCGCTTTTGACTACATTGCTTACAACAGGTTAAGATGGGAGTTCATTAGGGACACTTTGATTGAAATTGGTCTCCCAAGTACCTAGATAAGCAGGATCATGAAAACTGTAGAGGAAAACAGAATGAAGATCAGTTGGAATGGCACCTTGACTGATTGAATTCATCCTTCTCGGGGGGGGGGGGGGGGGGGGAGGTAGGGAGACCGTCTTTCTCCCTACCTCTTCGTCCTCTGTATGGAAAGACTCTCCCATAAGATCAATTTAGCTGTGGAAAACAAACAACGGAAACCCTTATCTCTTACCTCCCATGGCTTTAAATTGTCTCACCTATTTTTCGCAGATGACTTGATCTTGTTTGCAGAGACAGGTTCTAATCAAGTAGAGACTATCAAGAGCTGCCTAGATGAATTTTTTGAGAGATCGGGACAAAAGGTCAACCTGAGAAAATCAATGATGTATGTCTCTCCAAACTTCAATCGACAGAAAGCGCAACACCTCTGTGACCAAGCCAATATCCCTCTCACCAGCGATTTGGGGCGATATCTAGGGCTCAATGCCATTCATGGAAGAGTCTCCAAAACTAGATACAAAGTTTTAGTGTTGTGCATTCAGAAGAAACTTGCTTCCTGGAAGACGAATTACCTGTCTCTGGCTTCTCTCATGACTCTGGTGAGATCAGTCTCTTTCTCCATGGCTGTTTACCCAATGTTTTCAGAGTCACTTCCAGCCTCTGTTTGCAATTCTGTGGACAGGGCTAACAGAAAGTTCATTTGGGGGGAAGAAGAAGGGAAAAGGAAATTTCACCCGATTGCGTGCGAACTGGGAACAATTAACCTTACCAAGAGATCAAGGTGGTGCTAGGATTCTCCCTACAAAGTTGGCAAACTAGGCAATGTTGGCGAAGGTTAGCTGGAAGTTAGCGACGAGGGAAGAAACTCTCTGGACAAGACTTTTTCTTGACAAATATGCTGGGAACAGAGAAGGCATCAACATTCTGCAAAAGAAACAGGGAAGTTATCTTGCTTGGAGGAGCTTTGTCTCTATGACCAATGTGCTTAAGAAGGATTTTGCTATGAACATTAAAAATGGTAGGGGAACTAATTTTTGGTGTGATCCCTGGATTTCGCAGGTTCCTCTAAAAGATCTCGCCACTGCAGAACTTTCAGAGGAGAACAAAAAAGAAAGCGTGGCTGAGTTTTGGGACCCCGATCGAGGATGGAAGCTTGAAGAGTTCCAACAACTTCTCCCTATGCAAACGGTGAACAAAATTAGAGCAGCCATGGTCGACCCCCTTTCCATGGAGGACGATCAAGATTTATGGAGCCTAACTGCTAATGGATGCTTCTCTGCTAAGTCAGCCTTCAAAGCAGCGCAACTCCAAAATGAACAGCTACCCAATTCCATCAGGAAACGAATCTGGAAACTTCAAATTTCGGAACGAGTCAGGGTCTTCATTTGGATGGTTGTTCAGGGAAAATTAACGACAAACAACATCAGAAAATTCAGGCACTTGACTAAGATGATTCGTGCCCTGATTGCAGCGACATAATTGAGACCAACCTTCACTGTTTAAGAGATTGTAGAAGGTCCAAATCAGTATGGGACATAATTCTAGACCAAGACAGGAAACAAAGCTTTTTCAGTGGTAGCCTTGATGACTGGATGGGTTTCAATCTTCGTGACGACTCAACTGGAAATTGGCCTGGTCAGTGGAGCAGTTTCTTCAGCTTAATCTTGTGGTACCTTTGGAAATGCCGAAATGAGGGGATTTTCAAAGGAGTGAAACTGACTGCCTCCTCTCTTCAACACTACGTAGTAGCCAAAGCTACAGAATGGGTGAAAGCTTGGAAACCGATTCAGCAAGCTGCTATAATAAATGAGACGCAAAGGAGAACAGAAGAGTTAATTGGATGGATCAAACCCCCTACAGGATGGCACAAGCTTAACACAGATGGAGCTGCTCAGAGCAATCCTAGCATGGTGACAGCAGGGGGAGTTCTACGAGATAATGGTGGGGATTGGATTGGTGGTTTATGCAGCAACAATGGGTCTGGTACCGCGTTGCTTGCGGAGCTCTGGGGCATCCTACAAGGCCTAGAATTAGCTTGGAAGAAGGGCTCAAGATTCCTCATTCTAGAAACGGACTCGAAATTGGCTTTACAAATCATTGAGAAGAGAAACGATAGAGTGCATCCTTATGCCACGATCCTTGGATCAATCAGACGAGCTTCGGCTAGAGAATGGGTTGTGAGATTGGTTCATACTTATCGCGAAAGGAATAGAATCGCGGAATGGCTCTCGAAGCACAGTCTCGTCTATCCCTTCGATACGTATGAATTAATTGACCCCATTAGAACTCAACAGAATCTGCCAGGAGGACATAATTGGAGTTAGCTTTCCTAGGCAAGTGATCCGAACTAGTGATGATTAGATTGGGATTCTCTGTTTCTTCTATGATCCCCTGTTCCATTCTGGTTTGTTGCCTGTCTCTGCTCCTAGCCATTAGGAGTATGTAAGGTTGGCGGTTTGCCTCCATTCAATAAAAAAAAAACCCAACCTCTTTCTTATACTTTTTCACTCCTGCCATTTTGTGGATCATGTCTTGCGATCCGTGTTTGGCATTTCTAATGAATCATCTCTTGTAAAGCTTTTATTGTGAGTTTGAATAAAATCTTTCGTCTTTATAAAAAAAAACTCATGTTTGTTAATAGAGGTTCATGTATGATTTTATATCATTCTCTTACATGCCCTTTCTAAAATGAAGTTCAATTTATGGGTTTAACTTTCATAATCCACCATATCTCGGGCTTATATTAAATGTTAGTATTAGATGTCGCTGAGATTCGAGTATGAGATATCTTGGTCAAAAAGCTCAATGTACCATGTTATAACACCGTATTGATCTTATAGTAACTTGCACAAATTACTAAGATGTCTATATATGAACATTGTATCCTTCCCTTATATGTCAATGACCTGTTAGTCCCATAATTCAAATGGTTGTGAGTTCTACCGTTTGTAGCTGTCAAATTGGGATTTTACGTAAAATAAAAAATGGGTGTAAAATCATAATCGTAAAATTGAATCGTAAAATTATAGGATTTTAATGTCTATATAAAACAATGTCGGAATAATATTAATAAGAAAAATCATGAATAACAAAAAAAAAAACATAACACGTACAATTATAATTTCTCAAGGTTAATGTTCCAATTTATCAAGGTTAAGGTTGGGAAGCGGTGAATGGATAATGATTAATATGTTGATGTGAATTGATGATGACCGATGTTGGTTACTCTGAGAGAACTAGATGATGTTGGTGGAGGAGAAGGAAAAGAGGCATCATTTGCGAATTCCCTGGAAGATAACTAAAATTAACCCAAAGATTTGAATTGTAAATCGTAAGATTTTAATGATTTAAATCGTGAATAGTGTATGATTTTGAGGTTTATAATTTTGTAGTGAAATCAAGATCGAAATAAGTAAATGAAATCGTAATTTCATAAGATTTTAAAATTTAAATCGAGATTTTGGTTGCTTTGCTACCGTTGTAAAAATCTATACATATTGACATATGGCAAGTCGAGGGAATCATATTGCTAAGCAACAGGCGCATTACAGATATCATGCTATCTCTATCCTTGTAGCCAAAGATTTCCCAGTCATGGGTAAAGTTCCCAGTTGGCTTTACGGCTCCATCCTTCTTGAGCAACGCGTTATTTTTGGATGTATTCTTTATTGTATCTGCGATCGGGAAGAGCTTAGCAGCTAGCTATAGCTAGGGATCGTGTCAAAGCTAAGCTAAGGGAACATCAAAGCTTGAGGTGTAAATCTGGTCCCTGTCCATTAGCCGATGGAAGGAGGAAAAGGAGAGCCGGCCGGCCGCCGCTTGCCACGGCGGCACGTCATAGATGTTAGTGGGCGAACAACCGACAGACAGCCCTCCTAGATATTAAATTTAATTAGTCTTTTCTAACCACCATTCTGCAGAGTTTACAATACAAAAATTAAAGAAATAATTTAAAATTTTATAATAATAATAATAATAATAATAGTAAAATAATAATGATGAATAACCTTAGGATCCAGCTATGGGGTATCAATTAGAATCCTTATAGATATCATATATAATCCTTTTTTTTTACAAGTATATCATATCTCATCCAATGCGTTTGTTAATTACTCTTAAATTAATTTTGCGAAATAATCTTAGAAGAATTCAAGATATTAATAAAAATCACCAATGTCAACGAACTCACTTACGTTGTCCAACCTAGTCAAATTCGAGCATTGTATAGTATTAATACATATTTTTTTGCCGCCATGCATTATCCTTTGTTCTTTCATATGACCTCGAGGGTCGAACTCAGATCCTTACACGTCCAAGATTTTTAAGCATAGAAATCATTCCCGACTTAATCTCATAATTGTTGTTGAGGATAGTTGGGCAGAACAATTATGATATGGATTGGAAGTCTATCCGAGGCAAGTGTTTGAATCTATTATGACATATTTGTACGTGTGTATCAACGAAAAACTCCGCGAAAGAACGAAATGTAAGCGATAGACGCGCCAACTTTACCTATTTTACATTATTCCAATTAAATATCTATTTGAAAAATTCGATTTGGAATTAACCAAATAAAAAGTAAGTGGACAATTATCTGGTCGCAGAAACTCCTACTTCTCGATTTTCGCCTAAACATCATGTTTGTTACTAAGAAAACTAATTAACTTCACGTTGAACAATAATTTTTTTTTAATTTTATTAGTATTCACTATAATTAGTTCAACATTTCAATTTGGGTCATTGGGCGTTAACTTCCGCCAAATTTTGATAAAGTTGTCAGGCTTATTATGACGTGGCTGACGAAAATGCGAAGTCATCCAAATTTAACCAGAGAAAAATAAAACCCGACTCGTCATGTCATGATAATACCCATCACGTCATATAATTCAATCCAACCCGTGAATATACCCATTCTATAAATACAATTCTCCACCGCGAAAAAAGCTCGCAACTGTGCCACCGATAACATCATCTCTAAATCCGCCAGTTGGTTCCAATAATTCGAATTGTTAAGAGGGGTTTTTACATAAATTTTAACCACTTCTTTACATCACTAATGTGTGGTACCACATCAACCCAAGTTATACATAGACAAATCAGTTTTTTTTTTTTGGAAAGTTTATGTAGTATTCATTGCTCTTAATTAGGAACCCATATCGGGGGCCAAGGCCAGGAATAACAAGACTGTGCCAGCCTGAAGCTAGCTGGTGTGATTGCAACAGATAAGAAAAATGCTGTCCCAAAAGGGGCGAGGGAGGCTCAACAGAAAGGAAAAAGAAGGTGATAATTATATGCCAATTGGCTTCGATCGATATGTATATATTGGGCCAGAAAGGAAAACTGATCAATCAGCGCATGCATGCAAATTCGATGCTGCGGCCCACACCATTATCTATCTGGCATTCGATGCAAATGAGTAGTATATTATTTCTCTCTAGATATAGTTAGTGCAGGCGGTGCCCAAGATTAAATCTGAAGCAAGATCTCTGTTAATCATTAACCCAAATCTTCCTAGCTAACAAAATGGTAATGACTCAATGGCTAATCGTCCAAGTTCTGGTACAAAATGAAAAAATTAGGATTAAGCAATAGATATAAGTTTTGGTGGGGGGGACAGTAAGGAAGTTGTTAAGTATGTGATCAGTTGATTTGAGACATGGTATCAAAGCTGTTTTGTTTTTTAGATCATGTGTTAAAGTCCTCACGATCTGAATATTAATCATTATTCTAAAAACACATGGTAAGTGGAGGCTTGTGCAAATGTCAAGCCTAAATCGGCTTTCGTTTGAGGGGCGTGTATGAAAGTGATTAAGTACCATAAGTCCATAATTGACCTCTCCGAGCAACTTAAACTATTGAGAATAGTTGGTTTGCGCCAGAGACCACCTAGATGCGATATTTTCGTGGTTCAACCATTTCGACAATCATCTTGGTGATATTACTTTTTAAAGGTGAAAATTCTTTGCGTCTGATTTACAGGTGTTTAGTTAAAAAGAACAATTGTGAGTGTAGATTTCCTTATACATGACTATAAGTAATTTTCAAAGGAAACTAGGAAAGAGAAATCTTTTTATTTTTATTTCTTGATCAAAAGAGAGAGACTTATTGAATACAACCTTTAACTCAATGTAAGGGCACAAAGAAAAACAATTGAAGGTGGGCATCATCTTAGGAGTCAGCTTAAAACTTCCCAACAGAGAATTTTATTGGGGAAAAGCAAACAAAAAGGAAAAGAAAAGGAAATGTGGGGAAACAGAATTTGTTTTTGTTCCCCTCTTTGAGGATAAGTAGATGATGACCACTTTCATGGGCCAATATCATCAGCATATGTAAGTATATGTAACCAACTTATAAGTAACCTGTCTCCCTCCCATGATCAAAGTGTATAACACAAACAAAAAGCAAACCAGTAAAGAGAAAACAACAAAAAGCATCACAAATATCCTCGTATTTTGGTAATTAATTAGACTGTGATTACAAAGAAAGAGATTTTGCAGCACACAACGAACTCGATACATATGACATCCTTCTAATATTTAGGTTTATCTCAAAATATCTCATATAATAAATGATGATCTAACCCCTCATAATACGGTGCAAGTAAATTGTCTTAACAATCCTTGAGAAACAGGTTATTGCATGCTGAGAAATTGTTCTGTTAACAACAATGTAGTAAAAAATGTAGCTTGGCGAGCGAACTTGCAATCAAGTCATCTGTCACTGATGCCACCATAATAATTGTAAAGATATTTACCATTTTTTTTAAGTAAATGATTTTTGGTTCATTATTCAATGTCACTATTACGAAGAGGAGAAAAAACTATTATGCATAAGAGGTGCCAAATATGGAACTCGTGTACCACAACTCATGTCACAATAATTGGATCGATACCTTAACTTCGACACAAAAGATCCCTCATTATAAAAAAGAAAAAGATTTGAATCGGGTTCGAATTTTCATTACGGTAATTTCTATCTATATAAACTTTGTTATCTTTGTAAAACAAAAAATAAATATATCAAAGAAGAAACCAAAAAAAAATTATTTGTAGATGGACTAAACAATTGAATATTGCCTATCCAACTGGTCACCACCTCCCCCAAAAGAATGTGAACAATCCTCCTTGATTTCAGCGTTATTATTATCCTTATTAGTACCCAAATCCTTGTTCTTAATCATATCATCCTCCTCCTGATCCTCCACGTCATCATGATGACGAGCCAAATCCCCTGTCAGCTTTTGGGCCCTCCGTGCCTCCCCTTCCCAATCGGTCCGACCCAAGACCACCAGCATGGTCAGTGCGCACGACCCTTGGGCCGCCAGCAACCCGAGCCACAGCCCTTGGAAGTCGAACCCGGCCCAAAACGCCAACCAAACCGCGACCGGCGTCCCGACCAGGTAAAAACACCCCAAATTGATATTCGCCCCAATCCTCGGCCTCGCCGTCCCTCTCAGAACCCCGCACCCGGTCGTCTGCGGGCAGTTCCCCAGCTCGCACAGCCCGATGATCGGCAGAACCATCGCCGTCAGCGCCACAATCTCTTCGTCGTCGGTGAACATCGTCGCCCAGATTTTCCTCACGGTAATGGCGAAGCTCAGCGCCGTGAACCCGAGGAAGAAGCTCGAGCAGAGCCCCACGACGGCGGCCGTCTTCGCCTTCCCCGGCCGATTCGCGCCCAATTCGTTCCCGACCCTCGTCGAGACGCTGAAGCTCAGGGAAGAAGGGAAGATGTAGATTAGCGAGGTGGTCTGGATCAGAATCCCCATGGAGGCGATGGTCGCTCTAGGGTTTATCAGCAGACCGCAGAGGAGGATCATGATCTCGTACCACCACCACTCGAGGCAGACGGAGACGCAGCTGGGGATCGCCAAATCGAGGAGCGACTTCCACTCTCTGAAGCATTCGAGGGAGAATCCGCCCCAGGTCTTCTTGTGGACTCCGGAGAAGATGATGTAGAGGATCAGGGAAGCGACGAGGTTGAAATTGGTCCAAACCCCACTCAACGCGACGCCCTTGATCCCCAAATTGAGGTGGGTAACGAGGTAATAGTTGATTGGTATGTGCAGGAGAATGGAAATGGTGGCGCAGAATGTTAAAGGTAAGGTGATGGATTGAGCTCTGAGGTAGATTCTCAGTGGGTGGAGGAAAGATTGGGCTAAAAGGTCAGGAACAGAGTAAATTAGGTACAATTGCGCTTTCGAGGCGATTTCCAAATCCTGCCCGCAGAATAACAGGATTGATTTCATGTTCAGCCACAGGAAAGTGATGGGCAAGGAAGTTAGGAGCAGGAGCAGGACCGCTCGTTGCAGAGTGAGGCCGAGGAGATGGTGCTTCTGTGCACCAAAGGCTTGGCCACAGATAGGCTCCATCCCCATAGCTAAGCCAGACAGGATCGAGTAGCCGGTAATGTTGGCGAAACCTAGAGCGAGCGATCCCCCAGCTAAGGAGAGCTCTCCTAGTCGGCCCAGGAAGAGCATGGAGATCATGGACCGGGAGTAGAGCAGTAGCCCGGTAAGGATCATGGGGAAGGCTATTCTGGCTATGGAGATTGCCTCTGCCACAATGGGTGCTCTTGTTGCTGATTTAGTGGTAGTTGCATCAGTATCTGATGTTGTTGGGGTTTTGGAGATCAATGGTGTGGACATGTTGTTGGGTTGTTGTTGCTGTTGGTGTTTGATGGTGACAAGGTAAGATTGTGGGCAGCAGCATTGGGCTTGGTGGTCATCTCCCTGGCTGAGGGGAAGGGAGACTTGCTGCTGGCACATTATGATGGGCCTGTTTGGTCTCTGAGAAAAAGGGGAAGAGTGGGAAGGAGGGAAAGAATGGAACTTTGGGAGCAGAAATGGAGAGGGTGAGGAGGGGAGGTTTTAGAGGAAGGGGGAGGGAGGGAGGGTTTTATAGCAGAAGTGGGGAGACTCTAGTCTCGAAGCCACTAAGCCTGAAAAGGTGACAGCTTTGAATTTCTCTCCACACGCACAGTCCCTCCCTCTTCTTTGTGGATGGACTGTAGTGGCCGGCCTGCTGCTCCTCTAAGGTCCAATTGCAATAAAGGGGCAAAAAGGGGAGGCAAAGTGAGTAGGAAAGGCCCCCAAAAAAGGAAAGAAAATATGAAGGATGGAGAGGAGGATGAGGAGAAGAAAGAAGAATGGAATTGGATGCCCTGGAACTGAGAGGCATGGAAGCTTTGAGATATCCTGATATGGAAATTTGAAGAATTGATTAACGAGGTAATCAATATTATCTGGGTTTTAATGTGTATTGTGAAACTGAAGCAAAAACTCTTGTTTGATTTTCCGGTAAAGTTCCTGGGGGAAATAAAATTAAAAACCTGAAGCCGGTTGACGATAGAGATGGTATAATTAATATTAATTTACATGTGTTGGTATAATTAATTGGTTGATTAAGGTTGTCAAATGAGGGGGGTGGTTTCGAATTTTTGATGTCTCAAAAGTAAGGACAAAATCCCGTCTTGGACAGTACCCATATTTCCAAGAGCGGGATTAAGGGGCCAGTTAAAGCTGTGGACGAAACCACCGAAAAATTGTGCTTGCAAAAGTTTTATCGGTTTCGCAATTAGTTGTTATTTACAATGAACAATGTTACATACCGGTTTGACTATATTTTTTTTATTGGATTCTAAATCGGTAGGTGGTATTTAGTTATATGGAACGGTTGAATCATAGTTAAACCACAGTTTCAAAATAAAATATCTTATCGGTAACTTTTCCAGTAGAACTTCCGCAAAAGTCTTGCAATCATTGCTTATTTATAGCAGGTGAAGGGCTGGTTGCAACGAGTGGCATAGCTAGCATTTTATGTAAATTGTAGGGGTAGCTATACTGTCCAGTTAAATTGACCAGAATTGATCTGGTTCCAGTCCGGTCTTTTCGAGAATATAAAGACTAAAGATTGGATTGGATACAGTCCGGTCTTGAATCGGTTCGGTCCTAATTTAGTCTTGATTTTAGATTGAGCAAGTGGGGATTTGAGTGGCCTGAGGCTCGAAAGGGTGAGAAGGTTAAATTTTGGGTGTTGGACTCTCTTATCCGGTATTTCTCCGATTTTTCGGTCCGGAATGTTTTTTTTTACCTCAAATCTAGGCCCGAATATGGGATTGGATTGTTTGCTATCTGGTCCAGTCTCGGTCCGGGTTATACAGTCTGCTTTTGGGTAAACCCAAAAGCCCGGACTAAATAGCCACCCTTAATAAATTGTACCGAATTTAAAACAATGGTAAATACAATTTAATATCCAAACCTTTCATTTTAAACAATATAATAGCCAAACTTTTTCGAAAACAATCTAATATCCAAATCGTCAACTTTCCGTTCGTTTGACCGTTAGTTGACACTTCAAAAAAGTTCGAAGTACGACGCTTCATCAATATTCATCGATATCTTCTATGAAAAACCACCAACATATCGTGGTTCCAAACCCGTGAAGTTCATGACTCCACCATGATGGTATAGAATTTCTAAATATTCAGTCATCTTCAGTGCCAAAACAAGAAAACAAAGTTGTATTGTGACAATTTCCCCTAAACAATGTTTTTTTGAAGTGTCAACCAACGGTCAAACGGACGGAAAGTTGACGATTTGGATATTAGATTGTTTTCGAAAAGGTTTGGCTATTATATTGTTTAAAATGAAAGGTTTGGATATTAAATTGTATTTACCCTTAAAACAAAATACCGTAAGATAATTTTTTTATAAACTTTATAGTGTTCAATAACATATTTTTGTAAGACACATTCATATGATATCAATCTTGTTATATTCTATAAAATACTCATCTATGATTTTATTAGTTCATCAAAGTGAAATGTGTTTTTACATAGTTGATTGCAAATGTCCATTCAAAACTTGTAGAGCATACTAGTAGCAACAACGGTACCTGCTTCTGTTGATGACCATGGTTTTGAAAAGTTAAGGAATTCTATTTGATTCTAGAAAAACTTGTAGTATTTCTCCAAATCATATATATAATAATATAGTTGAGGTTCAAAATCTAAAATATGATTATCTGATAACTCATTATTAGGTTAAATGGAAGATAGCAATTTTCAACATGAAGAGGATCATTTGGTGGAAGAAGTTTAACATTAGGGTATCTTGTGTTGAAGTCCTCTTTTAATCGTGATTCAATCGTTATATACCACTACAAATTACTTGTCAATTTAGACTTTGACAGCAAATTTTTCCGATTGGATTGTCTGTACGGTTTCATAAACACCGCTTTAAAATCATTATGTACTGCAAGTCATATTAAATTCCATGTGGTTTTAGTTGAAAATATTGTAGAGTTCGAATGATGGATAAACATCATATCATGAACTAATCCCAAATAGCACAAGAAACATAACAAATTAAAAACTTTTATGGTGAATTAGGTTTAAGAGGTGGGATACATTTATTGACACAATTGGAAAAGTGAAATCAATGAAAATAGGGTTGTTTTCCTTTGAAATTCTGAACTCTAAATTATGGAAATTGGTGCGAGGCGAGTAAGAGTATGTGGATGAGGATGAGGCAAGGGCAACTAAACTCATCCCCAATATATTCTTTGCGGGATTTCTCACTATTTGCCCCATCTATAGTATTGCGCGAATTTCCCTTGTTCATCGGATTAGAGGAATCAGGTCTTTATAGTTATGGTAGAATTGTCATTCTTGACATGGAGTGGTCATGACTCAAACTCATCACCATTGAATTGCAATACTAATTGATTTTGTTCAACTATAACTTCGTGCTAATACATGTAATTTTTTCTTTCTATTTTCTAACCGTCCACACATTATTATTATTATACAAACCCTTTTGTTTCAATTATCTTAGACGATCTAAATATCTTCAATAGAACATTAACATCATTATTATTTTATCTCGGAGGCTTAAATTTTATAGGAAAAACTTTGAAAGAGAAAATTTTATTTTTGGAGTATTAAGCAAGCAATGATCCACTACTTTCAATAGTGGCTGGCCGGTGAAATGTGGCCATGAGTGGATAGCAAAACGGCAAAAGTAAACAATTTTCAGTTACAATTCTCAATCTCTAGCTACTTGCAACGTAGTGCTCTGCATATTTGGGTTTTGGGATTTGAGTTTGACTGTATTTTTTCTGCATTTGACCTCGACGGATTGAGTTTGACTGGTATTAAACAAGTGATCAGCAGACCCTATCGAATTTTGGGTACTATCTTCTTAGTTCTTAGTCCTAGGAGGAAAATATTCCGTTTGATTTTTGTTGATAAATATTAACTCCACTCAATGATATTAATTAACTTCTTTCTTCATGGAAAATTCAAATTAGGCTTTTTCATTCCCAGTAGCTTCAAAAGTACAACTTCAAAAAATTTGGTTTATATGCCAGGATCACATTGTCATCCCCCTTCTTTGGGATATAGACATATAGTAGTGCGTACTTCAATATTCATGTCTCGTCCCACACTACTGTTGGTTGGTGCGGGTAATACCCAGGTACGTACGGGCGCGACGGGTCGACCCACTCTTACATGTTATTTGCAAAAAAAAAAAAAAAAAAACTACACAAAAAAATTTACCTTTTCCAATAAAACGAAGAGAAAACACTATATGAATGAAAAATATCGATAATGGAATGTGTAATTAAGTCTAACTAGTTGAATGATCAATTCTAACTGGTTGACAAAAGCCAAAATAAGAGAAATATGAATAGAAAGTGTAAGAAATTGAGGTAAAATGGCCAAGAACGGACCATGGTGGAACAAATATGTCGGAAGTAGATACTCATGTCCCGAATCACGCTACTTTGGATCTAATAATAGTCACCCCCACCGTAGGTTAGATCGGATATTACCCGTGGGGCGGTTCAAATTTCTGAACTCGGAGTGTAGTAGATGTTCCACATGTAGACTTTTGCAACCTACTCAAACATATTTAATTAACAAATGAGTGTTTGTAACCGGATAACCACTTCCTCCTCTAGCTGGTGCATAAAGAGTGGATTTGGAAGTATGCAATGCCGACCTGACAATTGTCGTTTGGGTAGGGCACCATCTTTGATTTCGGCATCAGTTGTTATAATAAAAAAACTCCCCACACACAACCGTGCGATCGAATGGCGCCACTCCGATCAGTCCAAACCGGCCGTCGTCGAGAATATATGCACACAGTGGCATAGAATAGATTACCTTGCCCGCCAATGATTCCCATCTAAATCCGATGAGCTGTGGACCGGCGATTTGCAGCTTCGAACCCTAGCCCAGCACGCGTTGCTCCCACAATTAACCTTCTTACCTAATTCAGAGGCAACATTATTCCTCATTCCTTCCTGTTTCCAGAAGCAAAGCTAAGCTCAATTTGTCTTCTCTTTTCCACTACCGTTTTGTCGTCTTTGCTTTGAAACTTTCCTCTCTCAGCCGATTTCTGGTTCGACATTTTCCCATTTCCCCCAATTTAAGTTCACTGTGCACCAACTGTCCACTTCCATACCGCACGCTTGAAAACAACTTATATTATATATAGGTTGATTATTACTATGCATGATATTTTTTTCTTCTTCTTCTTCCAATTGGAAGTTTCTCAAAGAATGAAAATCAAACCCTATCAAATTACATAACGTAGAAAGAGCTTCTTTTTTTTTTGTCACCAAGTGGGCTAACGCTATTGCTATTTCCGATCGACCGACAAAACTTGACAACACCATGAGGGAGACTGAATGAGTTAGGGTGGCTACTAGACTACATCAATATCCGCCATCCATTTTTCTCTCTTCCCTTTTTTTTTAATCTTACAATTAATTTTACTTTAGAGTAATTTTGGAAACAAAAAAAAAATATCACACCCAATTATTCTATTTATCCTATGCAAACCTTAACTCAATCCCCACCACAAGCACTTCTCCCACCCTTCCCTACCGCCGTTTCTCCACCCCACTCCACAACCCACATCCGTCGACCACTCCTTCCCTCTCTCCTCCCTTCCGCCACATCCCACCACCACTACTTCTCTCGCTCCTTCCTCCCCCACTCCACCACTGCCTCTTCACCCCTAATTCCCTCCTTCCTTCCCCTGCTCTCTCCACCGCACCAGAGCCCACATCAACCACCACTCCCGCGATAACCTTTGAGCAGATTTCATATAAGAGTTTTATTTATTTATTTTGGTAATTTTTTATTATTTTATTTTTTTGAAATGCTATTGTTTTATTTTTATATTGGTATTAATTTATTGGGTGCGCCTATGGTGACATGCATGTCACCGTAACATGTACTTTTCGGTCGACCTATTCCTAACCGAAATCGATCGAATACTCTAATGTGGGCAAATATGATGACTTATCACGGTCGGCCTTTAAAATGTAGCGGTCGACTGTTTTGAGTTAAGTTGTGACATTATCGGTCGATCACAATAAAACATGGGTCGCCCTTTTCATTGTAGTCTGAAGCAAACTGGTCGACCGTAAAGGTAATGAGGTCGACCACTTGATTGTGGTCATACACCAAAATGGTCGACCATTTACAGAAATAGGTCGACCAGGCAAAAGAGTAAAGTGCTCTATCCATTTATCCATCCCTTTTTGACGTGAAATGAAGATCGAGTGTTGGTCTCGAGGTCGACCGAATACAGTAAGAGGTTGACCGGATTAAGGAAATTTAGCCTATGACCTTCGACTTTTTTGCATATGTATGTCGATGTGGGTGGTTCGTTTTATCGTTCAAATTACGTTTGATAGTCATTGGAATCAGTCTAATATAATGATAGCAAAAACCCATAACTTCTTAACATAACAACGTAACACACTAACAAGAAATATAATAAAACACACTTCATAATTTTCCACATAAAACACGTACACTTCATGAAATCGAATACCACATAACAACAAAAAAACACAAGCTAAACTCATGGAGTTCCTACACCTCTCTACTCTCTAAAACAACAAATCAGGTCGACCTAATCCTATATTAGGTCGACCAAAAAGTGCATGTTACGGTGACATGCATCTCACCGTAGCAAATTCCTAATTTATTTCTTCAATGATATTGTTTTGAATTCATAATATTAGTGGTATTGGTTTGACCTTGTAATGGTATAGATTGTTTATATTGGTAATTTTAGTGTAATGGTATTGATTTCCATAATGGTATTAATTTATTTTTATAGTGGTATAGATTGTTTATATTGGTAGTTGTAGTGTAATTGTATTGATTTATTTCTGCAATGGTATTGGTATTTTCCGAAACGGTGGTGACTGTTTAACGGATTGGTATTGATTTATTATGCAATGATATTGGTATTTTTCGAAAATGGTAGTGGTTATTTAACGGATTGGTATTTATTTATTTGTATTGGTGTTTTCCGAAATGGTAGTGATTGCCTAACTAATTGATATTGATTCTTGTTTTATTTTTGCAGTGTTATTATTTTTGATTGAACGGAGAAGGAAAAGATTGAGAAAAAAAAAAAGAAAGAAAGAGAGATCTGGCTGGAGATTGTGGAAGTGAGAGAAATAGATAAAAAATTATAATTAATATATTTTTGTAACTACTAAAAAAATTATTTATTAAAAAAATAATTAATATTTTTTTTTCATACCCAATTTTTCTTAGTAACAAATGTTATTACTATTTTATAGTAATCAACGAAACCTGTCCCTGAGGGAGACAGATTCAGAAGCGGTTGGATTTTTTCGAGAATAGCTCAACAACAACGAGCAGGCACCAATTGACCGGGACAGGTAACAGTGGTTACTATAAAATAGTAATTACCGTGGTTACTAAGGGCAAACTAGGTATGACAAAAAAAAATTTAATTAAAATTTTTAATAATTTACCGTTTAGGAAGTTACACAAATATATTAACTATAATTTTCTCTCTCTCTCTCTCTCTCTCTTTCTTTCACGTCCAGAATCTCGAGGCATATCTCCTTTCTTTCTTTATTCTCAATATTTTCCTTGTTTTCGTTCAACCAAACTAATACCGCTGCAACAATAAAATAATAATTCAATACAAATCCATTAAAAATACTACCATTGCACAAAACACCAATATTATTCGAGAGATAAGAATACTACCATTTCACAAAAACACCAATACCATTGCTGATTTGACTAATACCAATACAAACAAATCAATACCATTACATGATAATCAATACCAATGCGAAAAGCACTACCAATGTCATTTCACAAAACAACAATACCCTTACATATAATCAATACCAATGCAGAAAAACAATACCAATGCAAAAAAAAACCACTACCACTATGAAAATATCACTACCAATGCGAAAAAAAATATACCAATAATAAACCAAGCATCTTATTCTCTAGTCAATTCCCCAGATTTTTACTGTTTTCCAGCCGTCATTTTCAGGAGAGAGAGGGGGGGTGGAGAGGCGGGGGTTGTGGGGTGGGGTGGGTTTTACAGCAGTGGCAGAATGGGGTGGGTTGAGGAGGAGGGAGGAGGGATGGGGGGGGGGGGGGGGAGAGAGAGATGGCGGGGAGGAAGTTGGATATGGGGATGGCGGCGGGGTGGTGGAGGTGTTGGTAGGCAGCGGGGGTTGGGATGGGGCAGAGAGAGAGCTTGCAGAGGATTTGGATGGAGGGAGAGAGAGTATAATTAGGATTAGGGTAGAATATATAGAATAATCAAGTGTGGTTCTATGTTGTCTTTCAAAATTATCATGAAATAATCTTAACTGTGAGATTAAAAAAAGTGAAAAAAATGAAAAATAGATGGTGAATACTAGTGTAGCTACGGTGGCTACTAGAATTCTAGTAATCACCTTAATGCGTTCCCCAATTGACCGCCAATCAATCAGCCTGTCTAACACCCCTTTCGCGTCACCAAAAAGCACCACCTTCTATATACCCCTATACAATGAATTGCATCGTGAATGGCCGAACTCCCCCCCCCCCCCCCTAGAGAATGGAGTAGCAATAGCCTCATAAACGTGTTTCCGTCGCAACCACCATACATCCGTGGCGGAGGGAGGCCCATTAGGCCTTATCCCGAGACAGGGGTAAATTTCGAAGGAACAAAAGTATGTCATGTATATGTATACTAGCGTGGGCCCCGGCCATTTGGCCGGAGGAAGGTGAGGTATGAAATTTGATAATGTAATGGGGTGTATAGCTTATTGTTGTATAGTTGTTTTTGGAAAACACGTGATAAAAATAGTGAATTTTAGTAGGAAAGAGATATGAATGATGCAACGAATCAAAAATCAGCCTTATGAACCAAAATCAAGTACTTGTTACCTCGTGAAACAATATTGTTTCTGGTAATATGATGAGGTGGAGTAAGTTTTATAGAAACCGAATTCTAGAAAATCGAATAAAAAATCGCCCATCCCGCCGGTTTTCGGGAAATGAGCATCTCACAATCGTTGCTAGCTTTTATTCGGCCCGTTGGCCGATTAATTTGCTTTATAAAACTTTCAACTTGTCATCATTGTGCTTTCTGATTTTTTGCCAAGTCATGATAAAATCTAAAGAAATCAAGAATGAACAACACGATTTGGGATAGGAACCACTGTTTCTGTATCCTTAGAAAATGGTGGTAAACACAGACTCACCTGCCAAACTGGTTTGAATTGAGATTTTTATCGGGTTAAAGGGAACCATGTGATTATAAATTAGACTTGATCAAAACGGGCCAAAACTTGAAATTCACCCTGTTTGACCGACCCATTCCAAATTCTAATTATTCTTTACTTTTAAACTTTCTATTTGAAAATAAAAAATAATGAAAGAAAAGAGATGACTGCAATTCGCCATTTGCACATCACTGATTCGGGAATAAAACTATAGAATTTCGAAAGGGAACTGAAAATGTTTAGGATCGTTTTAATGTTAAAAATAACCAAATAGATCTTTCTGTTTAGTTTTTTATTAACAAATACCAAACGATTCTCTATAATATACACTATAATTTAATCATTATGATATCAAATAATTACATAATATATATTTGAAATGATAAAAATTGGACTAATTGGGTTGGTCGAGGTTGAACCATTGAATAACTTTAAAATGCATTATATTTTAGCCACTAAGATATAAAATAATAGCATAATATATATTATGCTAGAGAAAAAATAGCTGGTTTTAGAATGGCAAACCCATGATGCTCATTTGTTTTACTTGATGGGCAAATCTCGTGTAGGTCAGGCCCATTCAACTCTTTTATTTTATGATTAGCGGTTAGCCCATTAGAATCCATGCATTAGTTTATTGTTAATTTTTTTTCTTTTTAGCAATAAAAAGGAGTATTATTTTTGCCTTTTCATATATATTTTACCACCACGGAGAAATTAAAGGACTTAAAGAAAACAATTGTCACTCCTGGACCCGTTTAAATCCGCATGTGTACGGTAAGTTGGCCCGTTCCACAGAGAAAAAAGAAAAAAATTGACACTCTCTCTTCTACCCTTCCTACAAACGCTCCTGGATCTAGGAATTTGAAATGAGGGAAGGGTTTTTTCCTCTCTGCGATTATATGTTTTTAATTTAAAAAGATATAACAAATGTACTTAGTGTGATTGGTTATGATCTTTGCTTTTCTTTAAAGTGGTCATGGTTCGAATCCTAGTAAGTGTTCATTTAATGAATAAAAAAAAGTAATTGTGAAGATCAAAATGTCCTTCTTACTTTCACTCTAGATGCAGGAAATTTGAAATGAGGCTTCAAGTTTTCTCATTTGGCTTTTATTTATTGTGTTGATTGGTGATGCAAAACAATACTTATAGGTAGTATGAGAGTATTTTTGTCACTACAGCACAACTCATTACTTATTCATCATTTGACATAAAATTAAAAAAAAATTTGTAAGAAAATGGGGTGCTAAAAGGGCACCCCTGCCTGGCACGTTAAATTAATCTGGTTTGGGTGATGCCCATACAATCATACAGGACCCAAAATGAGAGGCCCGAATCCGAAACACTAAAATCATGAACTCCTAAACTAAGCTCATGGCCACGATTTGCAAGATAGTCAGCCGCCTTATTGCATTCCCTATAGACATGAGAGATTTTCACTTCCCAATTCCGATTCAAGAGCCTCTGGAATTGCTTGATGAGAATGAGATACCTTTGGTCCTCTTGATCAGTGGTGGTGAGCAGTTGGAGCGCAGTTGTCGAGTCAATTCCCACCATTACTTTTCTGTAGCCATAGTCCCAAGCTCAGTTAAGTCCTTCAATTACCCCCTTTATCACTTCTCTAGTAATGGTACATGCTCCAAGATTCCCTGAGAAAGCAACCAGACATCTTCCCATGTGATCTCGAATCAGACCTCCAGTCGCAGCCAAAGCACCAGGCTGACGAACAGAGCCGTCCCCGGCGGTGGTTCCCATGCCAAACTGGTGACTTCTTTCGGTGTTGATTCATCATTTGTGAGCCTATCACTTTCCTTGGCTTGTTCCACGATCTTAGTCCAGCTTTTTATTCGTTGAGCGAGGACTTTCGCATCGAACGTCTTGTGTTGGAATATAGATTCATTCCTCTGCTTCCATAGATACCAAGCTGTCACTCCGAAAAGCAAGCCATCCTTCTCTGAGTGCAGCCTTTTCACCAACCAATCTGCACACGGGACAACCACAGTATGATAGTCATCCTTTATACCATAAAATGTTCCATACCTGTTCCGCTCTTGGACAGTTTTTGACGACATGCTCTTTTCTGGGCCTGCATTGCAAAAGCAGCACTTATCATCAGTGGTAAGCTTCCTCCTTTTTTTTCCACGTTAGTCAGCAGCCGATCATGAGCTACGAGCCATAGGAAGTGCACAATTCTGTTCGGCCCCTTCCACTTCCAAATCTCCTTCCATTTCGGTGGACTTGTTGGATTTGCACCATCCTCCTCTTCATTTTGCAGCCACTCGACAACAACCTTATATGCTGATTTGAGCCTGAAGCGCCCATCTGCCTCCGGTCCCCAGGTCGTGATGTCCTCTCCAAGCTACGGGTCAGGAGTATCAGTACCTGCAATAAGGTTGAGGAGTTCATTAGGCAGATGTGGTTGTAAAACAGTCCAGTCCCACTCACCTGTTTCCGTTGTAAGCTCCGAAACTGAGGCTTCCCAACGGATCCCCACTCCATCACTATGCACATGATCAGCCAGATGTGGTTGTAAAACAGTCCAGTCCCACTCACATAAGATTAATTTAATATACTATAAACGAATTCTAATTGGAATAATGACCTAATCGGATCTCTTTTCTCCTTATGCCTATTCGATTTTTTCCCAACAACCCTGAAATTGTCTAGCGACAGCGACAATTCCACTAGTTTTGATTCTACGAATTACAATTGCAAATGTAAAAAGAGCATTTTTCAGCTTTGATTTATATTAAGAACAAGTTTCCATGTCGATTTGGCGACCAATTTGCTAATGCTAATTTAGTGAGATACATTGAAAATACTTATTTAATAGTGTAGAGGACAAATGTTTTTGCGTTTCTTTCACAATATGAAATCTCTCCGTGGCTGTTAAAAACAATGTTTGTATAGTTGGTTATTTTTAATCTATGAATGAATTATGCAGATATAATTATTTATAATTAAATTATTTTTAATTAAATATTTATATATTTATATTATAAATAGAGGACAGGGATGATTTGAAATGCTGGCTCCGCCACTTAGTGATCCTCCAAAACCCAACCACCCTCACGTGCCAGGCAAATCCCTACAAGTCGCTACATCCACAACTATCCCTAACATCCAAGGGTAAAGAGATCGAAAGACACTCACCACTTCAACCCAAGTCATCCCACACCAGGCATAGTTTTGCCCTGTTGGTTCCTACACCAACGAAACATAATCTCCCACTTCGCAATCTGCAAAAGAAAAAGGAAAAAATTCATAAATCAAAATCAATACATAAATAGTGAACAAAGTAATAAAAAAAAAAAAAAAAATTACCCTATGGTAAGGCATCCGTAGATGTAGAACCAAGCACCACCACCCTTTTTTTTCTTTTTTTTTTTTTTGTGTGAGATCTGTAACACCTTAAGCAAATCCCACATCGATAAAGCACTGAAGAAATCCATGGTTCATAAGTAAGCGATCGACCTTAACTGACAAGACGCGTTTTGGGGTGAAATGGAGGAATTCTTGTAAGAACTCTGAAGTTAAACGAGCTCAGTGTGGAGTAGTACTACAAGGATGTGTGACCTTATGGGAAGTCACCTCGAATTGCACCCCAAGTCTAAAACCGTGAGGGTCGAGGCCCAAAGCGGACAATATCTTCGTCGGGAAAAGGTTCGGGATGTTACAAGATCAAACAACTTTCTCAAAAAAAATTTTTTTTTTACCACATTGTCCATCAACCTTGTAATATTTTTTTCAATCAATATGATTATCTTTTGTAGGGGTGGGCATTGGGTGGGTCGGGTGGATTTTGACCATAAAATGCACCCACCCGCGCTTAAACGGATTGATAATTTTTAACCCACCACCCACCCACATTTAGTCTCGGGTTGGGTCGGGCGGATGGTGGATGATGCGGGTGGGTTTGTGGGTTCACCCACATCACAATGTATATAATATAAAGGAGTCAACTTGACATGATAATAGGTGAAGAGAATCATCGAGGGAAACAAGAAGTTGAAATAGGGCGAAAAATGTCGAATTAGTTCTTAAATTGGATAGAAATTCTATTATGAAAGAGTTTTCTACAGATTGAGACGATTATTAGGTGCAAGGAACTAAGGAAAATTATTCCACAAAGGAAAGAGCGGTGATCTAGGCACAAGAATTAGAGGAAAAAGTAAAGGGAAGAAGAAGGGATCTCTATTTGGAAGGTTGACTTTGAGGTTCAAACTCCAGGAGCAGTCCGAGTTTATATCTAACGTCTCTACTCTCCTCTCTCTAGCGCCAACGACTTTGATTTTTTTGCTGTTGGGTTGAGCGGGTCACCCGCACACTCACCCACAACCCACCCACCACCCGGCGGATGGCTCCCAGCGCAACCCGTCACCCACCCACAGACCCACCCACTTAACGAAATTCGGGTCAAATGCGGGTGGGTCGGCCCAAACCCGCGGATGATCCGCCCGCATGCCCAGCCCTAATCTTTTGTTAAAAAAATAAATCGATCAGTTATTTTCTTTTTTTTTTGTTGAATTCGATCAGTTATTTTCTCTAATCAAAGAACCATTTTACAAATACATCTAAATGAATTACCGGAAAAAAATACTTCTAAATGCAAGTTAGGCAAGTACTATAGCATAAAAGACTAACAACATCCATCTACAAACAATTGTAAAAAAAAAAAAAAAAACTATCTATAAACAGATACAACACCAAGAAAAATTAACATATTTCCACCACAAATGATGTTTGAATCAATAGTTTATGCTGACGGTACATCACATCACCAATACTATTGGAGAGGTAGTCTTTAAACTGCATGCGAAGACTGAAAGACTCAACGGGGCGACAAGTAGGCTACTCCAGTCTCCAACCAAATTAATGGATTAACGATCAATTAGCAGTCGAGCTGAACAAATCAAAGTCAGGTTAGCTTGTATTTTGGGCACACAAGAGTTTTACGTAGACTTTAACACTAGCTCCAGTCAGTTAGTCAGTCCCAAACATTTGAAAAAGGGACCGCAGCTAGCCTTTTGTCCTTATATAGGTTCGCAAAACCGCACCCACTAGTTCAGAGAAAGTGGATTGGTCGTCCACGTATAGGTCGGTTTTCCTTTTGGCGGGGCCAGAGGTCTAGCTAATTAACCAGCCGGAAAAGCCACCGGTTTGGGCTCGTCTTTTTTGACTGGCTCGGTCAACGTGTACACGTGTTGAGAGCACCATGCATTGCATCTATCAAATTTGAGTGAGTCAGCTGATGATCATATTTTGATAGGTTATCAATAATATCTACCATTTTCGTAGAAAGAGTAGTGACGAAACCAGAATTTCGAGTGAATTAAAAATTAACGTCTCGGTGGATTTGAATAAGGATTTTAGATGGGCTGGGTAATCAGACATTCTATCTCTTCTTGATATCTAATTACCACATGATTCGTGTTACGACCTAAAATCAAAATTTGAAGATGGGTTACAGCTTACTTTGTACTACACATACATCCACCATTGTGGACAGGGGTGTTACAGATGAACCAACTTGTTCATGGACATTCAACCCGGTCAATGTGCTCGGTTCCCGAGGAATGGTTGGAGATTAATGATTGCTTAGGGTCAACAGTTCAATGACACTATAACAACGTAGTAACTTGGCGAAGGAAAAGTGTTCGAGTTTCGACGACTTTTCTACAGTCATTATGTTCTAGATCATAATGTAGACATATATAGCTAGTAGTTGAGAGTGTCCTTTCTAGTGTCATTTGTCGTCTTTCTGTGGAAGTGTGCTTCCGGTGGATCCGTAGAATGCATGAACTAACTTATTCGTTGACATGCGACTCCGTCAATATTCGATTTCGGGAAAGCTATTTCGGAATTAGGGTTGTTAGAGAACGGTTCGATTGGCAAGGGACTTGACGCTAAAAAAATGTTCGAGTTTCAACGACTTCTCTACTACGATCATTACTGTAGTAGCTGAGAATGTGTTACTCTAGTGACATTTGTCTTATTGAGTGGACTGTGGCCTTTCGGTGGATCCGTTGAATGCATGCACGGGCAGCTAGCTGTAGGGATATCATCGTAGGAACATAATCAAAGAAGAAGCCTCTTCCCCAACAGTGAAGGACTGACACGAGACGAAAACGAAACGCCCAAATATTGAATTATGTGACCAATCAGCAGCCACCAAAGAAAAAAAAAAAGGGTAGAAGCGGGGATTCCTTTTGTTTATTTTTTGGGACCAAAAAGAGCGAACAGTGGCAAAGAAAAAAAAAAGGGGGAATTGAGGCCCAAAGTACAACTGCTGGAATGCCGAAAGTGGATTGTGTCCCGAAATTCTATTCTTTCATTGGAAGGAAAGTAATGCAAAACATTCTCCTCCGTTGAGTGCTCGTTGAGACACACAAGTGTTCGACTAGGAATTCGACGTGTCGATTGCTAGCTAGCAATTGTTTTTGTTGAAGATATGTGATCATATATGTTTGGCCTGTTTTGGAAGAGACAAAGTGAGATCCTTCAAAGCATACCATTTTTATCAAATATACAAATCTTTGGTTTTTGGCTGTACCCACACACATTACACTCAAGATTTAAGTGTCTCGTCGTCTATCTTTTGATACGCGTATGAACTGCCAAATCCACCACCTAACTTTCGATCGATCCTCTCAAAATATTGTATAGACATTTCATTTCTCGCATTATATTTCTATCTAAATCAATCTCACAAGTTTTTTTCTTTTGAAAAAATTATCTTTCACGGATAAAAATATATTAAAAAAGATAGAATAATCTCACCGGCAATCTCTAACAACGTTTAGTTAATAGACTTGTAGAACATTGGATTAAATATATCTACCTGTTGATGGCGTAGACTCCACAAAACCCCTTCAATGTCTTTCAACTGTTTCATGCTCAAAACTAAGACTCGAAAATGAAGACTCTTACCCTAAGGTCGATCAACTAGACATGATCTAAGGACAAAAAAATCCGATATTTGGGTATTGTATATAATATATATCAATCCAATTCATTATGGGTCCATTTAATATTTGATTTATTTTAAATTATTCAATTTTTTAGTTTGGATCTAAACTGGATTCATAATATTGAGTATTCAAAAGAAAATGGATACACATTCTAATGCAACTTTTTGCCTTATTTTTTTGTTATGAAACAAAGAGAAAGGTGGAAACACCTATATTAAAGTTGTATTTGGGTTGAAAACAGTTAATGAGATTATTGATATAGTTTTTTTTGTGTACGAGCATCTGAATCCAAATAGTATCATTTGGATCTAACCGAAATAAGTTAACGCAAATTGAACTCAATTCAAACCCAAAACTATTAAAATTACCTATGGGTTCATTTGGGTCCGACAAAATATCCATATGATCATGACAAATATATCAAATTACCCAACTAGACGACCTCTGTTACGTATATTACTAATAGCTTTATGAATTAGGAGTTTTGGCTAGTATAGGAATTTTTAAAGTGATGTTTTAATTATAATAGGATTAGTATTTTGGGAGTAGTGGCCAAGTAAGCCTTGCCGAGTAGGATTAGAACTAGTTTAGGGGTTTTTACCCCTATAAATATGTATGCACGACGTTAGTTAGAGGATACTGTCCCGGAGAAAAATAGTTGTTAGCTTCTTTTTCACCTCAATTGATCTCTTCGTTCTAACTATATTTATTTCGATTATCATACGATTCTTACGACGTACGTTGCGTGGAAGTTGTCACAGGAGAAATACATGTAATTACAACCTCATTGTCATGCCTATCATGATCAACAAAATTATGTTAGTGGCATGCATTTTGCATTTAAACAATTTGAGATGTGTAAATTAAATAAAAACCCTCAAAATTTCAATGAAAAAATTGTATTCCTTCTATCTTTTGAATCAACGTTTGAAAAATGTACTTATTAATTAGTCCAATCAAACACACCCTATGGTTTAGATTCCATTCTCATGTCTTTCAACACACAGAATTTCTGAAAATCTAACTTCCTCACAAAATCAACAGGGCACTATGTGTGAAAATGAGAAGCAAAAGGATCTTAAACACTAAAATATAGTTGTCGCCATGGTTGGATGGTGACCTAAGGGAAAAGAGAACACACGAGGACCAATTAAGGGAAAAGGCAGTTGCTGTTGAATAACAGTACAGGACATGAATTTTATATCTATTTTGAAGAGAGTCCAATACTTTACTTCACTGGATCGATCACTACAAGTTCGAAATTCTTTGGGCATGACCGTAGAAGAAGAACACATTTAGAATGTTGAAAACGGTGGCAACTGCAATGATTCGTTCTTCTACCCACTGAACCAGTGAATCTCCAAGCGTGAAGTACCAAATAACTCATGATCATGACAAAAGGATTGATTATATATATATATTTTTCCCCCTCAACCGACAAATCTAGATTTCTGTTGTCTAAGATTTCTAGTGCCAATGCTTTCTATAAACAATTCCTTCTATTGATTGTACTATTGATGAGGCTCATCCACATCATGTAAGAGAATTGTATGGTCTCTTTGGAAAACTCGAGTTGTTGAGGTAAAAAAATTTTCTATTAAGAGATCTCGTATTGTGATTTATATACATCATATGATCAGGATCTGCAAAATATATATATGGCGAGTTCTACGGTACCTAGCGTGAAATCTGGGGTACCGCATACCTTGAGTATGAAAACGCTCTCCAGACCTTGAATTGACCAATCTTTCAGACATGATACTATACTCTAACCCATAAAGATCAAAGTCTAGGTCTTAATTCTATAAATCTTATACTCCAAGATCAATTTAATTACAAACAATAATCGACGGTTATGATTCTTCCAAATATAGGCAAAAAAACGAATGCACCATCTTAGGGTTTATAGTTTATGATTTAGATAATTAGAACCTAGAATTCGCTCATAAAGGGTTAGGGTATAGTATCATGCCAAAAATCCTGCTAATTCGAGGTCTAGATAGTGTTTCCAAATTTGTGATACCTAGGCAAGAAGAAGAAAATGCAAGGAAACTACTAAACATTTGATAATGAACGGTGTTTAATGTCAAGAAACATTCCATCCTAGTATATACCGAAACACTAATGATAATGGACCGTTACCATTGTCTTTGTCCCAAGTTAACCAAACATTTATATCCTCCGACCCATCTAAACCAAAGCAACTTGTAGGCAGCTTCTATGTGACAGAGGTTAACGAAAACTCGAAAACTTCAAGTGTATGTGTCAATATATGCCTTGCAAGACTTGGAAGGGACTTCATATATATCGATCATCACCCTGCAAACTTAACTTTAGCTCTCTCACCAAACCCTTTTTTTTTGTTTTTCCCGGCAGACCATATTGGCGGTTTGCCAAAGGACATGCATCATAGAACAACGTATGGACAACCCTCAGTTTTGTCTCGCCGGAAAATGCCTGACCATGTGAGGACAACCTTGGAACTTGTCTCACCGGAAATGCCAAACTTTTGCGGCATACAAAACAAAACCAAAATTTGTCTCAGGCGCACGAGGGGACAGCTCAAAACCATCAATTAGCTGTGCCAGAGGAAGTTGTAACAACAATGGAGTGGATAACAATCTCGTTTGAACCGTCCTAAGCTTTCTCGTCATCATGTGCCTTATCTTTGATTCGTTAAAAGCTGTCGTGGAAATGCTAGGAAATGTTGTGTAGTGTAGCGATAAGCTTGATTAGTCGGGCACGGTTAAGAACTAGTTGAGTGGCTTGTCTATGAGTGAGTCTCATTGGGCAATATGTTTGAGGTGGATTGCAAGGAAAAAGCATGCGCAAAGCCAATAAAACAAGAAGGAATGCCACCTGACACACTTCTCACTATGTAATTAGGTTTATGCAGGTTTGGTTATTTGGTCCGGACTTTTTGGTTTTACCCGAAATCGGATCGTATAACCCGAATTGGGACCGGATAGCAAACAAACCAATTCAATTTTCGGGTCTAGATTTGAGGTACAAAACCGTTTGGGACCGGATCGAAAACCAGATAAGAGAACCCAACTCTCAAAATTTAACCTCCTCACCCTTTCAGCCCTTAGGCCACTCAAGTCCCCCCTCAGGCCACTAAAATCCCCACAAACTCAATCTAAAATCATAATCGAATTGGGATCGGACCGGATCAAGACCGGATTGTATCCAATTCAATCTTTGTTCCTTATATTCTCGAAAAGACCAGATCAGAACTGGAATAATTCGGGCCAATTTAACCAGACCAGACCGTATAGCCACCCTAGGTTTATGTATCACTTATCACCATCGTAATAATAACTTAATTGAGTGGGATTTATGATGATCGTATAAGGATGTAGAGTTATTCGACTTCATGGCTCTTGTACAGTCTCAATCTCTTGATTTTTTTGTATACCGCGCGAATTCGTATAAGTTGAAAATATTTGTTTTTTTTTTATCACAGAAATCCGAATCATTTGTTTATTAATTAGGCGGCAAGCTAGCGAACCAAATCAACGAGAATGAATGACATGTTGATTCTCATCTTTTATTCAGTCTCAATCTCTTCACTTCCCTTGTTTGTAGATTTAACTCTCATGGAGATGATGATGATGGACATGTCAAGAAACAAGAACTTCATAAACAAAAAAAAAAAAAAAAAGGACATGTCAATGAACAAGAGGTGGGATGTTATCGATAAACTCCTCTGGTTCTCAGTCTCCAAGTAGGAAGTAGATTAGAACTCTTCAAAATAAAATACCAAAATGGACAGCTTTCCCTTGATGAATAAAGAAAGTTGAGTTTTTATGTCCCAAATGAAAAATTCCTTTGTTGACTGTCCTCTGTCTCTTTTGGTCGTTACTGTCTTTCTCCCGGAAGCCATTCCCATTGCAATTGGACACCAATGCCGCAATAAGAGACAGCTAGTTGATTTCGAATATAATAATAATACCTTCTCTTATCTTATCATAAGCCTAAATATTGATAACCCTCCTATGATTTCTACTTATCTACTGAGACTTGATGCTGCGATTTAATGGCAATTGTCAACACAAAGTAAGGCTCTGTACTAGTGGCAAAGGTGAAAAAAAAAAAAAACGAATAGATAAGTACTTATGCTTTTGAACCCTTCTCCAAGAAAGAAGATCAAGATATATGGGCTCCCCCACCAAAGGCTTTTCCCCTTTACAAGATGGAGATTCTTGTAAATCTCATTTTGTTATCCTGCATGTAAACTATAGAATCAAAATCCCAGAAAGGGAAACAGATAAAAAAGAGGCTTATGATTTGCGGGCGGATTACATCTACATGCATTTGCATTACTTCACCTTTTGCCCATTTTCTGAGACTTTCCGAAAAGGTTAGGGCACCCCTACTGCTACGTGAACTGGGCTGGCTCATAATCAAGAGATCAGATTCTTTTGGTTTCCCCTTTTGATAAACTGTACTCTGCTGTATAGCCACCACCATCTTTCCTCTCGTCATCATTTGTTTATTTATTACAATCCAATTTCTTTGATGACATCACTAAGAGATGTCAAGGGGACTACAATCCAAAAGTGGTTGTCTCATGGTTGGGTCAATGGAAATTAGAGTGCCTCTTCATGAATTTCTGTTGCCTCTACTGTGAGGTCGGGCAATGTTTCTATGAGGAAACATGTTGCCAAGTTGAATGGGGGCAAAGTTCATGAGGAATGCAATGCAATTATTTCGGAGGAAATTCGGTATAGTTCTACCATTGCGGAAAAGACTAGACTCTTCTTGGTGGGAATAAGGCTAGTACAGTCAGGAAACGGACTGAGTGCCCATGCTTTAGCCGAAAGAGTACGGATTTTCCAAGAATATCCTGCGTCAAACAAAATGTTCAATATGGGGTTTTATGCTTCAATAAAAATTCTTTTTGTTTTAACATATCCTGAACCCTGACTGTAACTCAAGAACGGAAAAATCCTGCTTCTGATTCATAGACAAAATGAATGTTGACCATTCTTGTTGATACTCCTCCAGAGAGATACACAAGCAAGGGGAGGCAGACCGAGTCGAGCGCTGATCGGTAGAGACATTGTTTGACTTCACAAACCAGTATTCTGTTACAGAGTGGTTTCAGATCCATCATAATCTTCTCCCAACAATTCGAGTTATTGAGATCAACTGGTTTATGACATGGTATTAGAGCTGGATTGACCAAGTGGTCATGTGTTCGAATCTCCACGACCACCAATATTAACAGTTGATTAAAGCACGAGGTATGGTGGACCTATGCAAACTTCAAGCCCATGAGTTGGCTTTCGTTTGAGAGAGCGTATTAGAGAGTGATTAAACATGCAGCGTCGGGACTGTCTAAAAATTATGAGCCAGATAAGATAATTACTGACTTGCTAAAACACAACACCAAACTATGACCAAGTGTAATCGTAGAATAGAAATATAGAATAGTCGTTCAGTTTTAATGTCAACCGACGTCCTAGATGTGTTGCCTACTCCGTGAATTTCTATTATCTAGTAGCAAAAGTGTAGTGAGTTGTTCAAAATCAGAGTAAACAGAAAGCAGTAAATGTTCTGGTTTCAAGCGGCTAAAGGTCGTCTAGATATGAGTTCCCCTAGTATGCAGTTTGTTTAGATTATATGTTACCAATTTGCTCCGATTGATATGTATAATGCGGAAAGTTATTGACAAGTCTGGAATCTCGATTAAAATAATCCATACCCTCTCAATTTGAATACCTGGCGAGCGGCTAATCTCCACTGGCATAAACTAACCAAGGCAATAACACACCAAACTTCCCCTACTGGCTTTAATTCCAGTGCAGAATAGTAAATCGATTTCTCGACTAAAGCAATCGATTCACCATTTCCAAATTTAAAGTTGTTCTATTAACCTATGCAAAGACTATCATTCTAGGTTGAAGCAAGAATCACAAAAGTTTGATCAAGACTCATGCAATTGTGATTAATTCCTCGATTGAATATATCGAATCGA
This sequence comes from Linum tenue, assembly GCA_946122785.1. Taxonomy (NCBI): domain Eukaryota; kingdom Viridiplantae; phylum Streptophyta; class Magnoliopsida; order Malpighiales; family Linaceae; genus Linum; species Linum tenue. The sequence goes on along the minus strand of CAMGYJ010000004.1, from coordinate 49,169,521 downwards.
TCATTCACAAACAGGGTCATACAATCATTCCTAACGTACAAAACTAGGGTTCTTCATACCCAGATGAAAAGGGAGTTTACTCCATGGAGAGAAGGGAAAACATCAAGTTTGGAAGAGAAATCATCATGTGAGGAATGAAAATCTTCTCCAAGCTAGAAACCGGCACTCCGAGGGTGAAAGATTGAGCTCCAATGTCCTTAGATCGCTCCAATCCGCTACCAAGGTTGTCCTTGGATCCTTTGCAATCTGCCCGAGCTGGCCTTTTAAAGGATGGAGATTCGCGAGTTACGGTCGTAACACTCTTGCCCATCCCGTAACTTCTCGTAAAACGACGACGCTTCCTGCTCTCCGCAAACCAAGAGTTACGACTCTTAAGGGGAAGTTATGATTGGGATCATAACTTTGAGGAGAAGGTCATAACTTTAAAAATGCTCTTGGAACCTCAGCCCCGCTTCCTCAGAGTTACAGGCATGGAAGGTAAGTTACGTTTCAGAACTTAACTTCAAGGGTCTGGTCGTAACTCTAAAAGTTTGACAGGATCCCTGGCTTTTGCTCCTCCAAAGTTATGGGCTGCATGGGGAAGTTACGGTCTAGACCGTAACTTTCAAGATCTAGCCATAACTTTTCCCTGCTCTCTGCTCGATCGCTAGAAAACGTCCCAAAACTCGCTCTTTCGCACCCATTCACGTACTAGGACATGAAACATCATAAACCAACACAACCTAGCGTAAGATAGGCCACGAGAGCGATAAAGTGAGCTCAAACAACCAAGAAATGATGGAAAAAATTGTCGAAATATGGTATTATCAGTTACCAGACTTCATGTCGATTCTTTCAATCCTCCCATATCGCTTGAAAAGTAATTGTAGCTCTGACTGGCATGCATCATACTCAAAGTTACCACAAAAGATATGTCTCATCTTGGTCTGAAAACATTAAACACGAGGCAAAGAACTGTCATTTATCAAATTAAATTGCTACCCATTTCAAATTGTAGATAACCATAGCATCTCTCAACAGTAAAACCATCAACAAGACAGTGGGAGGGTTCAGCTAAAAATTCAAAATATCTCCTAGAACTCCCACAAGCAAAAAATGAAGCCAGCGATCTGCCTAACACCAATTCATATTATCATAGAGTTTCGTCAATTAAGAATTAGCAGGGCTCTGCATCCCTTGAAAACTAACTAACGACAACCCTCCATTTATGCTTCAACTAAAGCATACAACTATCACGAATAAGAGATTTCAATAACCAACAACAGCAGATCGGGATCGAAAATCATCAGATCCACCTAACCCAATATAATACGAATGCATATCATATCAAGAGAAACAATTTCTAGAGACTAGACCAAGCACCTCAAATGAAAACGTCAAACTCGATTTGTTTTCTCCCTCGTATACCAAACAAAAATTAGAGCGGCAAGACGAAGGAAGACACACAGTACAGTGATGGAATATATAAGAGAGATTCAATGCAGTAGCTCACCTGATGAGAGCGGCAATCGAGAGATGGTAGAAACCACAACACTCCAAAACCGTAATAGGAAAAAAGTCAAAAAAGGCGCTGGTGGATTTTTTCTCTTGACAACACTCCAATCCGGTAGATATATAGCAAATAATGACAAAATTAGTATTTTTTTTTGTGAAAAGGTCCCTTACACTGATTTTGCAAGAACGCCGCTCCTCCAGACTCCTCTTGACTTCTGCTTTAGAATAAATATCTCCCACTTGGAGTAATTTAGGCAAAATATCTCTTTATTGCAAATTTTGAGCATTTAGAATGACCCAATTTTTTCTAAATGACAAATATGTTTTTATAACGTCCAACACCCTTTACGGTTATCATCTTTGGTGACGTCTCGGTCGGTCAAATTATGGGATTGATAAATTGCGTGTGCCAAACGGCGGCGGTGGCTCGAACACACAAATTGCGTGTGCCAAACTCCTTCCACTTTCGTTGGGCTATTTACCTCATTGGTTGACAAATAGGTACATGAGATCTAAATTTGGGTCCGAGTGAAAATTGAAGTTAATTGTTAACGGTTTGTGTAAATGTGTTAATAGGCCGAGAAACAAAAGAATATAACATAGGAGTCCAATTATATATTCTCCAATAGTTAATTTGTTATTTACACATATGGTATCAAGTAAGGAAACAAGGAGATAAACTTCTTAAATAAGTTCATACAAACTTTTTCCTGTCTCTCGATAGTAAACCTCTCCAAAAATGATGAACTTATTGCCAACTAGCTAAGCAAAACTTGCAGTGCCAAACAAGTTTAAACTATGGTATATTCTTTATTTGAGTTGCAACATAGCGATACCAACTGTCAACTATAAACCAAACTAACCTCGATCATGTAAGGAGTCTAAGAAATTGGCCTTGTTTGGGCCAAACATGAAGTCTTGGTCAACAAATATTATGGCAACAAACTTGATATACTTCTTACCACACTGTAAAACTAATATTCTTTTACTTTGTTTTAACATCATATTATCTTCTTATACTTCATCAACTTCCAATGGTTGATTTGTTCCGCATAATTTTTAATCTAATGACATCAACCGTCATCTCTGTTTCAAAAGGATGTCCAATTCTCAGTTTCAGGTAGACATTCAACGAACTGATCGGCCCAATCCTGTGAATTATATAACAAACAGATAAAAATATATTAGTGTTTTTAATTATGATATATCTTATTATCATGTCTAATTGTTTGAAGTAGTTAACATTGTACCTTATTTTCTAATAATGCTTCAATCTCTGGTAGAAATGAGTTGTTGGGATTGAACTCTATAGTTCTCCTTTCACTCTCCTCGTGCTAAAAGCAACATGATTGCCATTAATTCTTGTTATTTTATTGCTAAAATTTAAATAAGTGTTACCTTAAAAAGTCATTAACGTATGGACTCACCAGTTTATCATCGAAGGAATTGAACTCACTCTCGAGATTGCTTCTATCGGCAAAGTTTGTTGGATTTGCATAATCACACACACCTTGAACCTAGCATGAAAATCTAACTGTTTAATTGGAAGCTTGAGTAAGTCATGTATGCGTTAATATAACATAATTTACCTTACTATGGCGATCTAAGAGCAATTCAAGGTTGGTAGTTTTCTCAATATGGTGTGACAACTCATTAGACAAGTTGTGGGGCGGCAACTCAGTTACAAGACTGTTCACTTCAGTAGAACCATAATGAGGATTGTCATTTGAGAATGTGAACTTTGCAACTCCGTCTATTTGCTGCATGAAAGGAAAACTAGATCCGGTTATTGCACACCATATATACTTGGTTGTTCTAAAACAACATGATTACCAGTAATGCTTGTTTTATAATCAGTATACAAAATATAAGTGAGGAACTAATACTCTTATTTTTGGAAACAATTAATATTTGGACTCACCTGCTTCTCGTTGATGGGATTAACCTCACACTCAAAATTGATTTTATCGTCACAGTTGGATGTATTCGCCTGCCCACACACACCATGACCCTAGTATGAATATATGAGTATTTATTTTGAAAGGTGGATGAATCAATATACAATGTAATGTAAGATAAAACAATAGAATTTAGCGAGCTAGAGGCATCTAAAAGTAGTTCAAGGTTGGTAGTTTGCTCAGTATGATGTGACCAATGTAGTCAAAATCGCGCTTTAAAACTTACGATTTTACGTTTCCAGATCACTAAAACGCTTCTACACAAAATCTCAGTTTTTATAACTTATGTAGTTAAAAACTCCGCTTTAAAACTTAAAGACATACGATTTTACGCTTCTAGATCCCCAAAACGTTTTTAAGTACAAACTCCCTTTTGACTATATTGGATGTGACAACTCATTAGAAAATTTGGGGGTGTGACAACTCGGCCATAAAATTGTTCATTCGAATAGCACCATACTGGGAAATTTCATTTGAGAATGTGAATTTTTTACCTCCATCTTTTTTGCGCATGAATGGAAGACTAGATCCCATTATTACAGAGAACAGAGACTTGGCCATTCTAAACTAGTATGATTGTCATTAACACTTATAAAATATGTATGCAAATTAAAAGTGAAGTACTAATGTTATTATTTTGGAAAACCATTAACATTTGGACTCACTGGCTTATCAGTGAAGAGATTAAACTTAGTGTCGAAATTTCTTCTATCTCCAAAGTTGGTTGGATTCGTATGCTTACGCACACCTTGAACTTAGCGATAAATTGTGACTATTTATTTGGAAAAGTGAGTTGGTAAATATATAAAATTATATGAGATAAAGTATCGGATTTTACCCGGCTAGAGGCATCTAAAAGCATTTCAAGGTTTGTAGTTTGCTCAATGTGGTTTGACGACTCGTTATAGAAGTTGGGTTGTGAGAATTCACTTACACGGATATTCATTTCAATAGCACCATAGTAAGAGTTTTCACTTGATAATGTGAACTTTGTAACTCCATCTTCTTGCTTGGTGAATGGAAACTAGATCCAATTATTACAGAGCATAGATATTTGACCATGCTATTTAAAACAACATGGTTGTCATTAAAGCTTTTAAGATTCGTACGCAAATTAAAAGTGAATCATTCATGGTATTATTATAGAAAGACATTGGCATTTATACTCATATCCCTTATCATTGATGGGATTTAACTCACTCTTGAAATTACCTTTTACTTATTTCGTCAAAGTTAGTTTAATTCGCATGCTCACGCACACATGGCGCATTGAAACTAAACTTTCTAGCTCTATAATTATTACTATTTTATTTGAAAATATGGGCGAGTAGATATATAATGTTATATGAGATAAGATAATGAAGTTTACCTGACTAGAGACATCTAATAGTACTTCAAGGTTTGTAGTTTGCTCAGTATGGTGTGATAGCGCAGTAGAGAAGTTGGAGTGTTGTGGCATCTGTGTAACAAGATTTTTCATTTTAATATCACCATACACTTATATATGATAAACATTTGGTTGTGCTATGAACAGAATAATGAAATAGTTTGCTATTTTTGAACCTGGTTTGTGTCTGAAAAAAGAGAGATGGAATTGTTGGGTTGAATTCCACTTTTCTCGATGACATCAAGTATATGATGGTTGAACATATCATCATCAAAGGATGGATGATCGTTAACCAAATTGGTAGAGATGTTATCCATCATACTGATAACATCAACATGGTTGTTTGTTCCTCCTCCTGCATTTGAAGTCCCAAATAACTTGACTTGTTGTCCCAATGGTCTTGACAATCCCAAGTAGTTGTCTTGATCATTGTTGTTGCTTGATGGAAATGTGAATAGGTTTGTAGCATAACTATGACTTAACGGTTCATTCTTCGTCAATGTTGGTGCAACATTCATGTATCCACTAGACACCTGATTTGTCAATCCAAGATTTGCAGCATCACATCCAACATTTGGAAGCAATCCATTACTCTTATTGAATGATGGGTTACTAGCTCCAATAGTATCGTAGTTCATACCATTCAATTGCATGTCGATATACGTATCGAAGTCGAGTTTTTGACTTGGATAAGGACTACCCATCATAGTCATTGGAGTACCGAGAGAGCGATTACCTGAATTTTGATTATTACCATAACCTCCAACTTGTGATGTTGTCCCAATCTTATAATATGTAGAAGTATCACCAAATTTTGGAAGCTCTTGATTGGAATTTGTAAGATTTCCTCGAATGTTGCCGGATAGTAATAGATGGGTATGATAGTTGCTCGATTCTGGCAAAAAATTTGTAAAATTTAACTTATATTCAGTATTTAGTTGTTAAAATATTTGGAATGATAATCCAATGAGATAGCTTGTTACCTCGAAATCGAGATGCATGTGAAAGTTGTTGATTGTAGTGTCGTAGATTGATAAAGTTAGAACTCTCATATGCTGATTCAAACATTGGATTGAGCCTTCTTATGCTTTGCATATCTAATTCTTCTAATTTGGTTCTTCTATAGAGCAATGATGAACCAGAAGCAAAGGACCGCAAAGTCCTTTGTGAAAGGGTCGACGGGAAAAATCCACCATTTTCTGTAAGCTTTTTCAAAAAGAGACGATATTTCTACAAGGAAAACCATATCAACACAATAAAGCTCAAGGTAAATAAAGGACTATTAAAACATAATTATATAAATGAACTTGATAGTCGAATTTGAAATGCATGTGGCTTTTTGATGTTGTTAAAAGGTGACATAAATATTTTCTATTGAAAATATAAAAGATATAAGAAACAATTATTTTTAGCTATGTTAAATTATAATTACACTACTTATGAGCAGGTGAGAAATTGAACCTGTAGATGACTTGCGATATTTTCTCTTGTGAGTCCCGGCACACCCATATACTGAAGGATTCTCTTGGGAACGGCCTCTGCAATAAAGCATCCAAGTCATTAATTACAGTATAGTGAAAGTTTGAATATGAAAAGTAAAAAATATGGATTTCTTACTGTCAAGCCCGATATGGTTAACAGCAAGCAGAAAACGAGAGTGAAGTGAGCTCGTCCACACCATTTTCGTCCTCTTTCCAGCACGATCGTTTAGTTCTCCATCGCCAACGCCATCACAATCATGTTTATTGTCATCTTCTTCATCCTTTTTCTTCCTATCCCTTTTCCTTCCCACTTTTGAAACGATATTTTGTTGGTCTCTACTAAGATTGATGTCATTATTGATAGACGACGTTGACTGGGTATCATGATACAAATACGAATCGTCGTCCCCTTCATCAACCACAATAGATTTTCCTCTCTTTGTGTTAACAGCATATTGCCACACGTTCTTAATGTCTTCCATTTTAATCGGTTTAAATAAATAAAAAATGGCTCCGTCCTCTAAAGTCTTGAGCATTAAATGCTCGTTATCATCAGCTGACATCACTACAAGTTGTAGAAACATAAACATGCAAATGGTATTACGAAAATTAAAGATGATAATTCAGTAGGAGCAAGATAAGTGAAGAAGTAGATCTTTACCTATTAGAGGAACCTTGAGTTCCCGAACAACTTGTCTTTGAAACTCCATTCCATTGACCTCCTGCATGTGTAGACTCATAATAACAATATCGAAAATGTGTTCATTGTGTAGAGTTCTCAAAGCCTTGAACGAGCTTTTCGTCGTTGCCATTGTGACTCTTACCGTATCATCTATGAAATTATCATAATTAAGAGAGAATATTTAGAAAGGCACCAACATAAGGTATTATTATTAAGAAGAAAAGGCAACGCATTAAATATATAAGCTTGTTCAAGGCCTAGTAATAATGGAGAACTCTATTAAATTCTGTCAGTTATGATTAGACTTTGATAAAAATCGAAACCCACAACTATTCTTTAACATAGGTTTTATATAATAAATTAGAAGTGGATAAGATTGATAAAATCAAAATCCAAACTTATCATCACAACACATTAACATAACAAAAAATTGGAAAATGATGTCCCACAAAATTACATCCACAAATGTTAGACCAATTAGCCAATAATAAACAAAAAAAAAACCATTCAATTGAATGTTTTTTTCTCAAACCCAATATCCGCAACCTTTTTCTTCAAAAATATAATTGCTCTAGTGAATCACTAAATTAGGCTTTTTTCTCCCAACCTTCAATGCATCTACAGAAATTATTCATACCATTTCAATACATAAAAATGTACGAGGGTAATTACTTGTATTTTTCATATAAATTTTAGCTCTTTTTTGAAAACATTTAAAAAAATTCATTTGTTGAACTATCTTATGGGGAAATGTGACAGTTTAGTTTTAAATGTGAGGTATTGAAAAAGTTGTGCCTATGATATATTTTTTATTTTGGATGCATAACCTTGTATTTATCATTTTTATCATCAGATTTATCTTAAATTGTTCTCAATCTTCAATTTTATAAAAATGAAACAATAAAATGTGTCAATTTATACAACAACGGTCTACAATTTTGGATGCACAATTTCATAATTGTCAATTTGATCAACATATTTGTGTCGAAAGGATCACAATCGTACAATAATGAAAAAAAATCTATAATTTACGAGCAAATTGTCTATAAATCACATGCATTTGAAATAATTACGAACCCTACTAGGGTTCAACTCTAAATATCCATTTTACGAATAAAATTATAAGGCAAATACATGGATTCGTTCTCTTTTCTGGCTAAACAAATATCAATAGTTAATATTTAAGATTTGATGACTGAAATATGATTTTAGGCTAGGGTGCACCATATACATCCGAAATCGAGAGTGAAACGTAGACTCAACCTTCTTACAGAAATTTATATATTTATATTAAAGATGTGTAAAACAACCAAACACCCTTGACCATGAATTATAAATAACTCCAAAAATTAAAATAAAAGGGCAAATCATTGGAAATTGACAATACAATATAACAAGACAAGTAAATACTATGGAAGCTATAATTTTAAGACTAAATTTTCAATAGATGTACCTTCCGATGGTCGACATCGTTTCAATAATTCTGTCACGATAGAAAGACATGTTGGATCGTCATCCACGACCAAGATTTGGATAGGCAAAATACAAGTGTTAGATTTGGCGTTGCGGGGTTCAGTTTGACTTGGGAAAACAACCTCACAAGATGGACTTCCCATTCTTTCTTCCATCATTCTGATTTTTTGTGGTTGCTTTGAAGATGTGCTCCAAAAGTTATAAAAAAAAGTGAAATTTATAGGGCAGTTATGGACATACTTGCAATAAATAATTTCTTACACTTGTCACATATTATTGTTTTCCTTTTAAAGTCAAGTAATGAAATAAGACAAGTCTACAAGTTATTGCTTAGGTTTCAAACCGTTCACACATATTTTAAACTTTTTTTGTTAATCAAATTACCATATTGGTGTGCATACTAATGTGGTAAAAATAATTTTGTGCAAACGTTTTCCAATGCCCTTCCAAACCACTTTAAAATTTAAGAAAGTCAATTTCGAAAAATATTTTCTTCTATTTATTATTTATCATAATTCCATAAATAAGAGATTACTATATAAAAAATCTTCTCCAAAAAGATTCTGAAATCTTTTATCTTGCAATTTTCATTAATAATATCATGTCATTTTGATTCGAAAAATCTTCGAAAATCTTTGGAATAGGATATAACTCTTAACATATTTTGGGTTCAAAGATAAAATTAATTTATTAATTGATTTTCCAAAACTAAAACTTATAATTAATGGCATTATAATGAATTTTGGAAATATAAAATTACATAGAAATAAAAACAAATAAATCAACAATATATTTTAATGCGAATATACCAAGAGACACAGATCACGAATAAAATAGATCGATGATAGTTATAGTTTCGTTTTGTTGAATGAAACAGTTATCTGTTTTGTAAAATAAAACTACTTGAAAAAATGTATACTCCAAAGACTAGGGCTGGGCATGCAGGCGGATCATCCGCGCGTTTGGGCCGACCCACCCACATTTGACCCGAATTTCGTTAAGTGGGTGGGTCTATGGGTGGGTGACGGGTTGCGCTGGGAGCCATCCGCCGGGTGGTGGGTGGGTGCGTGGGTGACCCGCTCAACCCAATAGCAAAAAGATCAAAGTCGTCGGCGCTAGAGAGGGGAGAGTGGAGACATTAGACATAAACTAGGACTGCTCCTGGAGTTTGAACCTCAAAGCCAACCTTCCAAATATCAATCCCCTCTTCTTTCCTTTATTTTTTCCTCTAATTCTTATGCCTAGATCACTGCTCTTTCCTTTGTGGAATTATTTTTCTTAGTTCCTTGTACCTGATAATCATCTCAATCTGTAGAAAACTCATTCATAATAGAATTTCTATCATTTTAAGAACTAATTCGACATTTTTTTGCCCTATTTCATCTTCTTGTTTCCCCATATAACTCTCTTCGCCTATTACCATGTCAAGTTGACTCCTTTATATGATATACATTGTGATGTGGGTGAACCCACAAACCCACCCAAATCATCCACCATCCGCCCGACCCAACCCGAGACTAAATGTGGGTGGGTGGTGAGTTAAAAATTATCAATCCGTTTAAGCACGGGTGGGTGCATTTTATGGTCAAAATCCACCCGACCCACCCAATGCCCACATCTTTGACAAAGACCCAGTTGTCTTGCATGTTCTCTATATATAACACCAAATTCTTACTACACAAAAAATTGTAATCTAACCAGAATTTTGAAGCTTGTCCCTTATGGTGATGACACGCTCCAAGAAGAACGATCCAACAATTAACACTTCATTTAAAAAGTGATAACATCCGCTAACCAACATCTGCTAGCCAAGTCTGTTACCCACAGTAACAAGAGAATCACAAATGAAATGCGCAAATGAACAAAGTTATAAAAAAAGTAATGATTATGTGGTTTTTTAATTAGGAAAACCTATCAAAATACTAAAATTAGCCAAACGTTTTGTAATGCATCATAATATTATCCATTTTTATGTTATCGTTAATAATTTTGTAACTCTTTTTTTACTTAAAATATTAAACTTTTGGAATGTTAATTTCTATGTATCTCTTACAAGTCAGTATCATGTCGTCAAGTCAATATTACTAACAAATTTGCTAACTGGAAGTTAACATTTGGCTAATTATTATTAATTCGATAGGTTTGACCAATGTTCAAGAAGGCGCTAGGCGTAAGGCATGCGTTGAGGCTTGCCTAGTCGCCTAGCTCGCCTAGGCGTAGATCTAGCCTGCCTAAGCGTTGGAAGAAAAATAGCTATTTGCACTGCATGATGAATGAAATAATAATCTACAACACTTCCTCACTTAAGTTAAAATGTTTAATAACTTACTCAACACTTAATGACAATAACATAGCTAACGTATTCACAGAATCATAGCTCAATAGCCCACAAAGATCCATAGCTATTGAAAATATTGATATAGAAAATCGATTTCGTGGTTGACGTTAATTTCCTCATTTAATATTGACTTCCTAGCTCCATCTAATTATGTATAGGAGAGTCTTAGATGCCGCTTTACTCCATTGACGTGTTTCAGTATCTAACTAGGTGTGAAAGTCCTAGGCGAGGCGTTTTGCCATTGTTTTGCGCCTAGACGTGCCTAAGCATAAGGTTAAACGTGTCTTTTAAACCATGGGTTTGGCTAACAATAAACCTTCTAATTATTTGGGATCAATTGAATGCTTACTTACCCTTGAGTTGAATTTATTAAATCTCAAATTTCATACATCGAATTTATAGAAATGTTATTGTCACGTAAGTAAGATAGATATTATTGTTTCCATAAACCAAAAAGTACCACTAAACTAACTATAGATAACACTCTAGTAAAATATTATTTATCAAAGATTTTTATTAATTAAAGTGCAAAACACCAAAATATTAACATTTGAACGGTCTTCAAATGGGTTAAATGTCCGACTGAAAAGAAAACAAAATATTAAAAACTTATCTACATTTTTTTCCTTGACAGTGGTGGAGGTTCACTACATTTATTAAGAGTAAATGAAAATGTTGGCTACAAGTTAAACTCGAGAGTCTCTCAATATTTGTCCATTGCAATTCAAGAGGCATTTATGAAAAACAATAAACACAGAAGAAAACAAATTATATTCAACCCCTCAACCAATCCATTCTAAATAATCTTTAAATTTTTGTAAGAACTCGTAGACTATTTGTAATAAGATCTATTTCTTTTCATATTTAACGAGTCCCACACTTTTCTTATATTGGCATTGCACCTCTCACCTATTGTTTTCATTTTTGTTTTATCGGCTTTCGGTTTAAATTGAAAGCAAAATCGATACAAACCAATTTTTTTTTTTAAATGAAACTGATATCACATTCCTAAGTATCTATAAGATATATAAAGCCAAAACAAGGGTTGAGTTTGCAGGGATTCAAAATTCCAGCACTCTGAGGGTTTCCCGGAAGGACATTGTGGTCATTTTGCCTCCAATTAAATAGAACACTGCGTTTTGTTTCTGCCTAATGCTGGCACCAGCAGCTGCCTCTCTCCTTCAACGTCTTGGGCCCAAATTGGGCCTACGCTTTATTAATGGACTGGGAAGGGTATTGGCGGAGACGAGAAGACTGAAGGACGAGGAGTTTGTGGCTGGGAAGATAAAGGCTCTCAGTTGAGCCCAAATAAAAAAAATATATATGAAAAATAATATTAAATAGTCATTGGTATTAAATTACGATATAGCTCTCAATACACATTACAATTCAGTCACAAAAATCTATCATCAGCACAAGCATACATATAAATTTTTTAAACGTGCACAACACTGGCTAACTAGCCTTATGAATTTTAATTGTATCCGATTTATTCCGAATGGTACCCTACCTTTGCCGGTATGGTTTTTTTTTTGACAAATTTTTTTTCCTATTTCCAAAAATGGTATTTTCCGACACAACAAGGTTAAACCACGGTCGTACCACAAAATACTATGTCACATACAAATCTGATATGACGTCCAGTACGGTTTTACAATCCTTGATGAAACACGAGGACCACAGCTTGAGGACAAGTTGCTTTGTTAATAAGAAACATGCATGTGTACATGGTACTACTTCGGTTGTGTTTTATTTGCATCGTGGATTAGGTTTGTAAGAGAAGGTTGCGGTTGTCATAATGTTTGGAGCACTCTTAAAATTATTGGTATAATAAGACTCCACATTGCTGATTATACGATAATGTCGATAGCAGTTGTTCATTATTTGGTTTCTCTGCTAGATTTTTATGCGACAATCTCACACTTACATGCAAAACAATTTCAAAGTATACCAGTGCATTTCTTTGTGCAAAAGACATAAGGTTAATGTTATACCATGGGTGCTTTCATGCTACCATAGTACCATACCATGGTTGTCTTCTCCTCTCCCTATTATTTACTTTTATCCTCTGGACGGATAGACACTGGAGCTTACTCAATTATATAACTGTCCATGAATCCAACGTTGAACTCCAGGATCCACTTCATCTATTCTCAATAAATAATCATTCAAATCCATTGCCTAAAAAAAAAATCAAAGCTTGCAACAAATGTTTGACAACAACGATAATGACTATTTGACATGTTTTCAGTCAGTTGTTTGGTATTTTATAAACATCACTGATCATATACTTTGATTGCTTCCTAAATTATTTATGAGCAACTACTGAAGCAAAACAACCACCCTTATATTAAATATATGAATCAAACTGAATTATTCATCACACATAATGATACATTAGATTCTTCTTCCGTGAAATTAGTACCCAATTTGGGTCGACAATGGGCTCATCGTCCTGTGATAGGCCTTGAGGTGTACAATGAAAAAACACAGGCTGCCTTTGATTGAAAGTAATGGAAATCCATCACAGGGTAGTGTTGATTTGCCAATGGTCGGTCGCAGAAGTCATGACTGCAGAGCAAACCCACAAAGCCCAGTTTCGTTTGTTGTTCGTTCATCGGCGGTGAGTAGAATCATACTTGAACATGTAAGCCTGAATATAATGAATAAAATATAGTGAATTAGAATTTATTTTCAAACAAAATGAAAAGATGTGCTTTGTTTTCAGATTTCAATGCCGGAACAACTATACTCATGCCAATTCATCGTCAAATTTAAAATGAAACATATTAAAATACATTTCAGATAACAATCCAGTATAATTAAACAACTTTTACATCACCAAAGTTCATTTTCATTTGGCATATAGGGAACAGAAATGTTAATAGTTACTAAGGCATATCTTACCATGTACTTAACATCAATGAAAGGATCATTGACTGCTTCCATTTTCACATCATGCCTAGATCGATGTTGCAATATGCAGAACCATACTTACGGTTCGACCAAACCCTGCATTAGCCCAGTTACACTATTAGTTAGAATCCAGACAACTCTTAGGGAAAAGAAATGTCTCTGACCAACATGGCCTGCCACTTTTCTATTAAATATATATTATAAAAACAAATAATAAGTCCCTAACTGCAATTATCACAACGTTCTTCCACTATGCCACTCATTCTCAAGCTTAACCGAACTTCCTTTCCTGCAAGTCTATATAAGGAACACTTCCAGCCCGTGAAAAGGTTTGCTGCCATCCAAAATACTTACTCTTTTTCATCGTGCGGTATCAGTGATGGCTCTCCGCAATTTATCCCAATTGAACGTACATGATGATGACCAGGCTGTTCGCGTCAGGCTCCTGCGTTTATGGCATACAATGAGGCCTGATGGTGTAACACTTGACCAAATTCACATGTTGTTTCTCGACAACCAGGTACTTTGATTTTCTAAGCCTTCTATTCTTTACACGAGTGGGAAGTACACTATTCAATACTAAAAATACTCAATGATTTTTTACTGTGACTTTTAGGGAACAGAGATGCAGGCCTTAGTTGATATTCTTAATGTTCAGTTGTTTGCTCCTGTTCTTCACGTGGGAAGGATCTATTTCTTGAGCAACTTTTTGGTCCAAGAATATGATGATACTTATAGAGTTTCTCCTGCAACTATCCGAATCCGCTTTCACAATGACACGGTTATTGAGGAACTCCAGAATGCAGCCGACATACCAACATACAGCTTTCGGTTTTTGGCTGCTCAGGATCTTCCCTTTGCTGTCCATAACCATGAATATTTGTCTGGTATTTCTAATTCAAATGAAATATTTATTTGGCCAGTTTGGTTTTCATATTGTGTTCCTAACGATATGTTTGGGATCAGATTTAATTGGGGAGGTCGAAACTGTTGCACAAGAAGAGGTCCTGTTCGAAGATGCTGCTATTTTAAGGCGAAAGGGAGTGCAGCTTAAATTGATTGAGTCAGTTGGTTGCTGTTTTGTACAGGCTACATTTGAAGTGTGCTTACCGTATGCAGACCATTCATTCTTCTCTTTCTTTTTTAAATTTTAGGGGACCTATAGTTGATGTCGTCTTATGGGATGATCTAATTGACGAATTTCAAGTTGTGACGCCTAATGATCCTTTACCAGGAACAGTAGTTGTCTCCACTTCCGTTGTTGTCCGCCACTTCGCAGGTATCTTACATGGTTTTCATTCTAATTTTCCAAGCTGTTCTTTTAGTTCATATTAGTAGTTATTGAGTTTCTAGATGTTATGGTTTTAGGGGAAGAATATTGTGTGGGCTCAAATGCAACGAAAGTATACTGCAACTTGCACTATCCTCACGTGCACCCCCTGCTTGATAAGTAAGTGTTTAACTTTTGTTCAATAGAATCAGTTCTTTTATTATTCTTTCTCTCGTGTTTTGGAATTATTTTTTCTTGATTTACAGTATAGAAAATGTCCCGCTGGCCATTGACTACACGTTGGAGGATGCTATATGGTTAAGTGACATATGTTCCATTTCGGAACTGAATCTATACAAGACTGACTTCAACAACCAGGTAGTTTATATGTACACTCGGTCAAATCCTACAAAAATTTCCAAAGTCATATTTTGCTCCCATTGAATATCATAATTGTTGGCCTGGACAACATGGTTGGATTTCACTGTGTTTCTAATGCTCTAACTTGACCAATGAAATATCAACTATCCTCTTACCATTCCCAAACGTAAGCTTTCATGTGGTTCATATTACAGGGGAATTTGTACCTTACTACTGCAACAGTCAAGGATGTGACTGTTTTTTGGTCAAGTGTGCATCTCAAGTTTATGGTGAAGCTGACTGTTGCTACTGGACCTCATGAGGCTTCTATCATGTTTACGACTACCAAGTTCCGTTGGATAGCAAGCCGTATCATTGAGGCCACAGACAAGGAATGGACCAATGACTTCAGGACTCTCCTAGCTGCTCTCAGGGGTAATTTATTGAAGTTTATGATTGAATTCGGAGATTTCAACGGCCAGACCAATGAGTTTGATTTGGTTATTCGCAAATTATTCTGGTAGAGGGTGTGAAGTACTTGAGCAGTGCTTTATTTCAAAGATAATTTCTGTAGATTTGTTCCAATTATGGATGTTGAACTCTTTGCCCGCATAGATTATTAATTAGCTGCTCCATCTATCTCTTGTGGTTTTTAGCTAATTGAAGTATTGATCATGTTAAAAGATACTTGGTTAGTGAATTTAATTTTTCTACTTATATCCAGGAATGTTTCTGCTACTATTATTATACACCAGACCTTTTTCTTTATCACTCAAAAACACTACTCAATTAAACCAAAGAAGTTTGAAACTTACCTTGCACAATTCCAGCTTTTCTCCTGCTGCAAACGGTTTTCATTAGGCTACTTTCGGATCCTCTCACAACATATGTATGTGTAGGTGTCCAAACATCAACTTTCACTTTCCATACGCCATTTGACTTTTCATTGCCAACCTTCAGGAGATCCTTTCCATGAAGCAGAAAACAATCTGAAACTCATCTTCTGCAGCCTTGGTGGAGCTGAACCTCTTATCCATCCATCCTCCCCTGGCAACAAATCAATGCATATTGGTAGTTAATAATTTCTTCTAAGAATTCTACATATAATCGTTGAACCTCTTCTCACAAGGGAGATATATTTTATCTTTTCTTGGAACAAAGAAAGGATTGAAAGCGTGCTTCTCTAGGGAAGATGAAAGCAAAACTCCTACTGCTAAGACCTCCTGATGAGAGTCTTAAATTAAAAGCAATGATTTTTCTCATAGACCACAGAGCATAATCAAATCTTGGTACAAGAATGAAATTACAGCTACTGTAATAAGGCTAACCCATCAGCACCTTCTTGGTATCTAAAGATACATAAACCATTTTGCCCCTGGTCATGTAATGACTGCAGAAAACCAGAAGATTGTTGTTTAATAACATAGAGTCATAGACTCACCCATCAGCACCTTCTTGGTATAACCTCGACCGGCCCTCTCTACTTTCTTTATCGATAGACCACCACCCCATTATTCTGTGTAGACAAATCATAAATACCAAGTCAGCATTCTCTAGATAAATTCCAAGTTCGTTTAATTGAACATTGACCTAAGAATGAAAGCCAAATATAGTTACATGGAACTTGAATGAATCAATTCCTGGGTCTTCTTGAGATCTTGATTATTCCTATCTCTCCAAAGATGTCGACGGGCCAAGGGAAAAGCAGTCAATTCGACGGGTTGTTGGAGGAACTCACGCCCCAAATCCTGTCCAAGTTGCCGACACCCTCCGCCGTCTTCCGAAGCCGCTGCGTCACCGACATCATCATCACCAACATCAATCGTCGTTGGTTCTTGCTAACCCGTGTCATCACCAATCTGTCCGTTGAAGCTCCATTCGAGGAGACCAGATAAGAGACGGGACGTCTTGAGCTGGCGATTTCACCGTTAGAGCAGGCAGGCTAGAGATCCAAATCGGGGACCCTTTCCTCTACGATAATTAGAACCACAAAATTAAAATGTCAGAACCCTAAATCATAAGAAAGTACCAATAATTCGACATGCAAACTAACTAAACAGATCTTACCTTCATCATCGTCAGTTCTATAATTTGTCACGCTATCGCAACTCAGGCGAGGAGATGAGATAAGAGAGGAGAATTCCCAATCTGACGGCTCCGCTAACAGAGCAGGCGGACTGGGGGGGTACTTTGTCAGAATAATAATGTTTTAATTTTTTTGGTTCCAACAATGAGTTTCATTTCATAGAGAGTTCTTTTTTTTTTAATACTCTAATGGTTAAATTTCAATTACCATATTCAGATGTCAGTTTGTTTTGGGCGAATTTGGTATTTCTATTTACATTTTTCTGGTCATCTCATGTACCATTCTTGCAACAAATTACCAATGTAGTTCTTATTATTATGGTTGCAAGATCTTATTATTATGTTTGCAAGATTATAACCCAATTATTTAATTTCAGCTTCCCTTATAAATACTATAACTTATCAATTTGTAACTGTAAGTTAACAAAACAAATTATACGTTTTCAATTAAGTTTATCTCATATATCATTCATGCAACACATTACCAATGTGATGCTTATTATTATGTTCCCAAGATTACATCCCTTTTATTAAATTTCAACTGCTCTTATAAACACTTTAACCGAACAATTTTTAACTTAAAATGACCAAAAATTAATTCGTTTTCATTTGACTTCATGTTCCAACATTTGTCAAATGATACGCTTATATTTAGTTTACCCGCCCAACGGGCCGGGCCCTGCCAGCGCAAGTAATATAATGAGATTAAAACTGAAATTTAGCGATGCAAATGTTTAAGTGACCATAAATGAATAACAAAATACATTTTTCTATAAATCCCTAATGTCTTTATGACCGCCAGATGAGGCGTTTCCCCTCGTCGCGTACTTCCTTTCCCCGAAAAATTGAAAACCAGTCGACTATACTCTATAGTTATACCAGTGGCTTCACCACACCGTCGTCGTCTCCTTCGAAAATCCATATTCACTCGCGATTCAGTTGCAGAGCATGTAGTGCACTTGAGCTTCCTCGGGTGTCCGAAAATCATCAAAGAATACAAATTGTAGAATTAAGCAAGACTCAAATAAAAAATATAATTACCACAAGACTTAATGAATTAGTAAGCTGCCAATCAAATAAAAAAACATCTTTCCATTTCTACAATAATTTGTCTTAGGACGGTAGCATTCTTGGTTTGGATTTTCAAAACTATGGTTGTCATTGTTGATGGTTTTAATAAAGAGCACTTCTACTATGCTATATAGTATCGGTGCTTTAATTTACAATTTAAAGTTGTACTATAGCATTAAATGCATAAGTTTAGGTTGTACCATAAAGGAATTTGTATCATTATGTTATGGTACAACTTTACAACTTGAAGTTGTACCATTAAATAAAGGTACTAGTTCAAGTTGTACCATAAAAGAATTTGTACAAAATGTATAAGTACAATCTGAAGTTGTACCATAACCTTAAAGGTACAATTTCAAGTTGTACCATAAAAACAAAAACCTATAGCACCAATGCTATATAGCATTGTAAATTTCCTCTTTAATAAAACTTTAGAAAATTTCTTCGTAAGGGTTTTCTTGATGGTAGGAGTTTTCCATTTCATGATGAACTATAAATTCTTTTTTATATAGGAAATCTAGAAAATTATATTAAGTAGGATCAATCCTGGCCCAAGTCAACCTCAAGCATACAACGGAGAGTGAGGGGAGGGTTATCAAGCCAAACCATCTGGTGGTCCCAACCAGACCCAGAGTAACCTAACCAGTGAGCCAGCGAGTTTGTCTTCCTTAGTGAAAAAATCCATTTGACCATCCTACCCGACATAGTCTCATTCACAATCGCTAGCTTCTTAAGTTTGTCGCACTATACCCCAAGTTTTGTAAAGTCAATCTCGCCCCTCTTCATCAAATGCACCAGAACCTGGAAATCGAATTCAACGATCAGCCGCTGAGTAGTCTTCGATTAGCTTCCCGCAGCCCCATAATCATCGCCTTGGCTTCTGCTTCAACTAGCCGGAAGATCCCCCTTTCTCTCTTAACCATCGCACCCACAAATTCTCCTCTCCAGTCACAAATTCCACAATGTCTAGTAGGGGTGAAACTGGGTCGGGTTTATCCCTGACCCTAAGAAATCGTGGCTCGGCCCGAACCTATAGGGTCATATTTAAATTTTGCCCAGCCCGACCCTATTTATTTCTAGACCCAATTTGACTCGGCACGCTAGGGTGAGTCGAGCCATAGCGCGCCAGAGGGTCGGTCTGCTTGGCCCTATATTCTGTGGTTCCATTCTTTCCTCTGTCTCTCTGTCTCTATCTCTCTCTCATCTCTCTGTGGAAAAAAAATTCCACAAAAGCAGAGGCTAATGAAAAATCATTATAATCCTCTCAGTTCTCTCGATTAATATCTGGACTGCCGGCGGAGGAGGCAACCCACCAGAATCTTCTTCCAACAACCAAAAAGTATCGATCGCCTCTTTGGCAAACAATTCGCTTGACATATCACAAGAGTAATAAATAAAATTTGGTGACGACACTCGACCTCGCAACCTTCACCCAAAGTTGGTTGATCTACGCCAGTGCCTCCAATGTTGAACTTGTGTTGCAAGGTACCTGAAATTACAACACCAATTGTGGTATTTTCGCATTTTTTATTTTTTCCGATTTTAGATATGCTGTTATGAATCTCAATTGGCTCTTTGACTCGCTATGACACAACTCCTAACAATGGCCAAGTGTAACCAATGAAAGGGACTGTAGTATAGTGGCTCAAGTAATAAATATCGAATCCACGGGTCTCTAGAGTTACTATTACTCAGCTTCAATTCATTATCTAGCAAACCAGATTAAGATGAAAGAACTAAAACTACTCTAACAAACTACAGTTAAAGTTAATCTAATTACAGGTTGGGAACTCACTTAGGTATGATTCCCCCTAGCCACTAGCCAGATTAACGATTGATGATCTCTAACTTGTTTCACTTTCATTCACAATGAGGAGAATCCTTGACTAGACCTTGAGTCTCGACTAAAGGAACAAGGCCCTCTTGAGTCAATTGCCTAGAGGGACGTATCCTTCTCTAGAACAACTGATCAAGGCGTTCTGAACTAGATTCCCTCTATCGAATGAGGTTCTCAATCGATACAAAGCATTGAATCAACCCTCTATTGACCTAATCAGGTATTCGCTCTCATAGGATCAAAGCAGAATCAATAATCTCGACTAAAGCAGAATTGAATCATGAAAACATGCATAGATTGAATATGAACTCAAGATTATCAAGTCAGAGTACTCATACAATCATCCAATCAAACAAACATGGCTAGGGTTCCTCAAAACCTAAGTGAAGGGAAGTTACTCCATAGAGAAGAGAGAGACTGCAATAAGAATCTTCAGATGATCAATCTTCAAGTCCGGGCTTGATTACCGAGCTCCAATGGCGAAGAAATCCTCCAAAATAGCTCCAAGAATGTTCCCAAGTCGCTCTCTCTCTCTAGGGTTCGTCCCTTGGGTGTTTGGGATCCAAAACCCAGCTCTCCTCCCTTTTGGCTCGGATTAGGCTTAAAAACAGGCTTCCCCGAGTTGCACGGCCAGGTGCACGGCCGTGCACAACACCATTCTGGCCGTGCACCCTCAAAACGCACCGTTTCACTTAATCGATCTCAGCCATCTTGCACGGCCAGGTGCACGGCCGTGCAAGGCTGGATTTTGCCCGTGCAAGGCCTCGGCAGAGAGCGCACGGCCAGAATTATATGTTGCACGGCCGTGCGCCTCCCTGGTCTGCCCGTGCAGCTTGCTCAGCCTCTGTTTAATGCTTCGTTTCTCCCTCGTCCGGACTCCGAATCAGTCGCCGTTTGATCCCAGACGCTCGTAGTCTCGTCCTCTTTCGTTTCATAACAAGCTTGCATGATTCTCTGTCCATAAAGTGAGGTAGAAATCAATTCTTCTTCAGGTCATGCCCGTGTTTCTGCTCCCGAATCGCCAATTGATCTCTGATTGACTTGAAACTTGCGCCTATGCTTCACTTTATGTGCTAGGACCTGAAATGTGACAAAGGAACACAACCTAGCATAAAATAGGCCAAAGACACGGTAATTCAAGCTCAAACAATCAAGAAACAAAGGGGAAAACATGTGCAAATACCGAGTCATCACTCTTCAATTCCCGACGTGGGGAGGAACTTCTCGGCTTCTAGTGATGATTCCAAAGCAATGATGGAAGAGGAACTTCATGAGAGCAAGCATCCATTTTAATCAGAATTGCATGAGTCCTGATCAAACTTTTGTGATTCTTACTTTAAACTAGAACGATAGTCTCCACATAGGTTAAAAGAGCAACCTTAAATTGAAAGTGGTGAATCGATTGCTTTAGTCGAGAAGTCAATTTGCTGCTCTGTATTGAAATCAAAGCTAGTAGAAGAAGTTTTGTGTTTTTTACCTCAATTAGTTTATGCCGGTGGCGGTTAGTCGCCCGTTGGGTATTCGAACCGAGAGGGTCTGGATAACTTTAGTCGAGGGTCATACCAATTAAGAACTTTCCGCAGTATATCTCTCAATCTGAATGGATTGAGAATATATAACATGAACTAGCTACATACTAGGGGGAAACATACATGGATGACCTTTAGTACTTGAGAAAAACCAGAACATTACTTGTCTTTTTTTTCGTAGTTTCAATCACTTCACTAATGTTTCCCTGCTAGATAATAAGAAATTCACGGAGTAGTCATCACATCTAGGACCTGGGTTTGAAAATTATTACTTGAACCACTATACTGTATTTCCAATCTGTGATTACACTTGGTCGCAGTTTGGGGTCGTGTCGTAGCGAGTCAAGTTTTTAGCGCTGTTGTCGGGGACGACTAGGTTGTTGAAGAAATGTGATTTATGTTACTTTAGCATTTCCTTTTTGCCTTGTTTTTCTTTACTACTTCCCACTTTTGCCTTCACGGGTTCGATTGCTTAGCTGTGTGCAGGTAGTGTATGTCTCGTAGCCAGTCGGGACATTACTACCGTTGGATCGGGAATTCGAACGAACTTGTCGTCGGCTGAAGAAAGCACAGTGAGCGAGACTGTGTGTGGAGGAAGAGCATGTGGAAGGCCGAAAAAACAACGACTCCGAGCAGGAGGACGATACGGGAGATGAGCACAACAGGCTGAAATTTAACTTGGGGCAGAATCCACCTCTAAACCAGGGTGGGGATGCCTCTCCAGAGTCCCCCAGTGAATCAGGTCATGCCTAATAACGACATTCCCCAAGAAGATGATGCCCACCATTAGCGACCTCCACATGGGCACACTATGGAGTACTTCTACACTCCACGAATCGCTGACATCCACTCAGTGATTCAGTATCCACCCATACTTGCCAACAACTTTGAGATCAAGCCTTGAAGATGACATCCTCTATCCAGTTCCATGAGCTTAAGGATGAAGAGGCAAGGGTACACCTTTCACGGTTCTTGCAGATGACCAACGACTTCATGTTGAATGGTGTTTCAGATGATGCGATCCGCCACCACCTCTTCCCTCACTCATTGGCAGGGCACGCAAAGAGGTGGCTAGAGACTCAGCCGACATTTTTCATCACTTCCCGGGATGATCTGGCTAACAAATTCGTGCACCGGTATTATTCGGCCTCCAACACTTTGGAGATCCAGCGTGAGATCACCCATTTCCTCCAGTAAGATGATGAGTCCCTGAGAGACAACTAGGAACGATATTATAGACTATTCTGAAAGTGTCCTCACCACGACTTCAGTGATTCATTCACCGTGGGGAACTTCTACAGTGCTTTGTCCCTACAGAGTCAGCGGTTGATCGAGTCTTTGTGCCCAGGTGGAGACATTCTCACTAAGACTCCACCAGAGTTGAACCAGATGATCAGTACTTTGGGCGTCTAGGATCATTCTTGGGGCATACCACCAGAGGTAGGAACTCGAGGGACAAAGGTGTGCATGCCATGGAGACTAGATCAAGGCATGAATAAGAAATGGCATAGCTAGTTCAGACATTGAAGCATCTTAACAACCTCAATCCAGTGGTGTGAAAGCTCCAACCATTTGGTGGAGGATTGTCAAGCCATGACGGAATCCAACACCCCACAGGAGTAGTTGGCCTTCATTGCCAATGCTCGGCGCCTCGACCCCTACAAAGATACTTATAATGAAGGGTGGCACCAGCATCCCTGATGACTTGATATTTACACATGTTTTTGTCAACCATTCCTATACTGTTTGAGCCTCATTTCTGGTGTTTTAAACCGATTTAACGCTAGGGTGCTCTTGTTAGTGATATTCCAGGTCCTAGTATGTGAATGAAGGTTTGGGCACGAGTTCGCGGTCGATTGTACGAAGTTGGGACGTTTGACGAACAGTTGAGGAAACCACGTGGCCTGACCAAAATTCCACACGGCCGTGTGACTTGGCCGTGTGGAACACCTTTACATGGGCAAAGCTACGCGGGCCGTGTAAGGACCCCTTTTGGCCGTGTGGGATTTCCAGAGAGTTACACGAGCTAGCCAGATTTCCACACAGCAGTGTATTTTTGGCCGTGTAGCGTACCTAGTGTCACTAAATCGAACGCATCATTTTGGAGAGTCCCGGGCAGCTGGGGATTTCATACGACTGTGTGGCCTGGTCGTGTGATCGGGCAGAATTGGGTTTTTAACCCAATTTCTGGTCTTTGAAGAGAGGAATCAATTTTCGAGAGCAAAAACAGAGTCTTAGAGAGAGAAAGTGCGAAGAACAAATCCTAGAGGTGATTTTGCAGCTGGGTTTCATAAATCAAGCTTGGATTTTATCCCTGGAGTGAAGATTATCATCCCAAAGCGGATTCTTCCCATCATTATGAGTATGACTGCTTTGTATTCTATTTTCCTCTCTCTCTCTCTCTCTATCTCTCTCTCTCTCTATGGAGTAGAACTCTCTCTCACTTGGGTATGAAGAACCCTAGTTCCATGTGTTAGGGATCATGTTGTAATGACTTTGGTTTGAGATACTGCTTAAAAGATTCCAACTGTTTAATCAACAGTGAATCAACCAAAGGGAATTACAACTTTGGCCTAACTAAGGAGCTAGGGGGATTCATTCCCGAGCGACTCTTCCCTTGCTTAAGAACTTCGACAATTTCCTGCTTTCTTACTGCTTTTATTTGCAATCACTCTCACTGCACATAGTCCCGCTAGATAAGTGGTACTCACGGAGTAAGTAGTAGATCTAGATCCCGAGTTGATAAATTGAACTTACCACTATTCTGCATTTCCGGACTGCGATTATACTTGGTCGTAGTTTGGTGTTGTGTAATAGCGTAAAAGGGTCCATTCTAGCTACAACAGCAGCCAATGCACCAGGAGATAGTAGCACCAGCAGTCCTAGTACAGGGTGACTAGATATCTGAGCTGTGAGATTTGGTCACGACCTTTGTCAGTACTAGTACCCAGAAGCTCGCAAAGATAGATCAGTTCATGGATTTCTCCATAGGAAAATTTAATAAATTGGAGGCAGTTCAAAAGAACCAGCAGGCACTTCTGCAGGATATGGACACCAAAATCGAGCACCTGGAAGATGCCCTTGCTTCCCGACCGGCTGGCACACTTCCTGACCAACCCCTGCCGAACGCAAGAAATCATAAGGAGGGGTTGCAAGCCATCATGCTAAAGAGTGGGACTGTGATTGAGGATGCACTGCCGAGGATTGCAACGAAGGTGACACATATCAACCCCCCCCCCCCACCGGAAGAGGACATGGTGATGGAAAAGGAGCAGAGGTTTGAGCCTCAAAGCCCTAGCCAGTAGTGGCTGAATATAAACATACACTCCCTTTTTCCCAGTTGGATGCACAAAGACCGGCTATAGGCAGATTTCGGGAACTTCATGACCATGCTTAAGAAGATGAATGTTCAAGTGCCTTTCCTGGAGGCATTATCTTAGATGCCTAAATATGCGAAGTTCTTGAAAGAACTTCTCTCTCTCGAAGAAGAAGCTGAGCGATTTGTCCACTGTGGAGCTCAGCGATGAGTGCTTAGCCATTCTGCAGAACAAGCTTCCGCAAAAACAGAGGGACCCAGTTAGTTTTACTATCCCGTGCTCTATTAATAAATTTCATGCAGAGAGGTTGACTCGCCTGTACTGTCACACTGGAAAGCGGCCAAGTGCAACCACCTACTAATGCATAGTATAGCGGGTTTAGTTCTAAATGTCAACCCGGGTCCTAGGTGTGATGACTACTCCATGAAATTCTTATTATTTAGCGGTTCAACTGTAGTGAAGTTCCAACTAAACTAGCAAACAAAAGCAGTAAAGCTTGTGTTCCAAGTTTGAGAGAGGTCGCCCAGATATGGTTCCCCATAGACTGCAGTTAAGCCGAGTCGGAATTCACCCAGTCCAGTTTCAATGATAGTTATACTGCGGAAGGTTCTTAGACAGTTTGAAGTCTCGACTACAGGGCTCCAGAACTTCTCAATCTGAATCCCCAGCGGGCGACTAACCTCCACCGGAGTAAACAGACTGAGGACCTAACGTACCAAACCTCCTCTACTGGAGTAAATCCAGTGCAGAATAGTGAACCGACTCCTCGACTAAAGTCATCAATTCACTACCTTCAATTAAGGGTACTCTATCAACCTAGGCAGATATTCTCTTTCTAGGTCAAAGAAAGAACTACATGAATTTGATCAGGATTCATGCAATTCGAAAAATCATGCCTCAGTTGAATATAATCGATATCAAAGAACATGTACTTGGGTTCATACAATCAAACCTAACATACAAATCTAGGGTTCTTCATACTCAAATGAGTGAGAGAATTTACTCCATAGAGAGAGAAGAGAAATCTGCTTCAAACGAAGAAATCATTATGTGAAGGATGAAAATCTGCTTCTGGTAATCAATCGACACTCCTCCAAGCTTCCACCGAGCTCCAATGGTGATGGAGATCGATTTAGGGCACTTGGAAGTACTGTTGGAACCCCTTTTTTTCTTTGTTTTTTCTTTTCTTTGTTTTGTTGTTTTTATTTTTTTTCAAGGGTCCCAACCTGTTATTTCAAAAAACGGGACTCCCATCAATTGAAGGTTTTGAGGGATCCCGGCTCTTACCGGCCATGCCAGGAGCAGATGTCTCGAGCCTCGTGCGGGGGAAAGAAATGAAGGGGGCTAGAGGTAGTAGGTGAAAATTGGGAACAGATTCCCATCTCCCCTTACACACTGTCGCATTTTTCGCACGGGAGACGTTATTTGAAAGCACATTTTAGAGCACCTTTCTTTTCAAAGATGATACAAGAGTCCATGACCGGTAGAGAGTCCACAATACCACACAATTCAAAGGTCCTAAAATCACTAATTCACACAATCAACCAACACAATATGAAGAAGAAAGGAGACTTCTTACATGCATCAACATCCTCCATAGTGCTACACTACCTACCTAGGTTGCATATTACTATAAAGACTATCAATTCAAAGCATACTGACCAGACAATTGCTAGGAACACGTACTTGGAGCCCTCAAATTTAAAAATTTGGATAGTGGACTAGGCTCCAGGCACACAAACATAGCTAAGCAGTCAAATAGAAACACCCCCACACTTAAGTTCGACATTGCCCTCAATGGAGAAGATGGAAAGATAAGGGGGACGATGTTACCGGTAGGAACATGCACGGGCTAGAGAAAACACAATCACTCAAACACTTACATGTTAGTAGAGTTGTCATCCCAATAGTACATCATCCAAAGGAAAAACAAACCAAACCAAACACAAAATCCAGTTTGCACTCCGACGCAAAACAAAATAAACACAAAAGTGACAGCGAGTACAACCTATTCGAGCTGGCTGAAGTCAATCTGCTCCATAAGGTCGTCGACTCCGTCCGTCGGTGGTGATGGTGGTGGTAAGTGGGCCCACGGAGTTGTCCAGTGGTGCTCTTGTGGTGGATGACAAGACTCCAGCAAGTGTTCCTGGTACTCCATCATCCGGCGGTTTCGGGCCCGCTCCAGCTCAATGTGAGCACCGGTGACTCCCTGCTGAGCCTCCATGCGGTTGAGGCGCTCGTCCAGCACAGTCATCCTAGTGGCGTACTCAGCCTGGTGGGCCAAGTACCGCTGCTGAAACTGGACCTGGTGGTCCATGAGTTGCTGGTTCTGGAGCCTAAGCTGTTGAAACTAGATCCCCATCTGGCGGAACTTCTCCGTGAAGAAGTCCATCGATGGAGTAGAAGGACCGGAGGAGGACTGGCCTCGCTCGGGTCTCCATCGTGGAAGAAGATCCCCTAGAGGGGAGAGTGGGTGCTCTGGTATCTCAGCATCCAGCAGCCTCATCCTCGCCAGTGTAGTCCTCGTCCTCCTCGTCACCCTCATCATCCGCATCATCCTCTTCCGGAGGCATGACAGCCCATCAACCCACAATCTCCTGCCATCAGAGGCCAGTAGGAGTGCGTTGTGAAGCACTTTCCGACCGAGAGGAGAGGAACCGCCCTGTGCTGTGGCGTTAGTCAACCTCTCCAAGTCAATCTAGAAGTGGCGCGCCAGCTTCGTGATTAGGGGACCATAGAAGAAGTAGGTGGGGTTTGTCGTGGCATCGAGCAAAGGTGGTGGCCACGACAGACCCCAAGTGCAGCATGTGGTCAGGGCGCCCCATCGAGTACATGGCATAGAGCACCCGCTTTGGTATCTTGTGAGATCTGGTGGCATTGGGGGTGATCGAGCGAGTGACTTTAGTCGGATTGTGGAAACATACATCTGGCCGGCGTCGAAGTCGTCCCGAAGGTAGTCCTTTCGGGCGATGGTGCGGTAGAACAAATCCGGATTCTAGTCCTTGGGATGGGCGACCTCCTTCTCGTGGCGAGAGTGCGAGTGGTAGTGGATCCCCAATGCATGAGCCAACCCGTCGATGCTCATCTCTCGCATGTGGCCGCCGAGCTGGAGAGTGACACCGGTGGGGGAGTCTCAGGCCGCCTTGGGGAAATACTGAAAAGTGGAGTAGAACTCCCACACCAGCTCCGTGTAGGTGGAATCGTGGGTGCACATGAGAGCCCGTTAGTGTGTGTGGCGGATGGCGGCGGCGATCTCATCATGACAGTGGAGCTGGTGGAAAACTCCCCACACAAGATGGTGGTGGCGGTGAAACACCCCGTTAAGGATCCGTTGGAACTGGCCCGCATAGTCGGGGTGGAGGCGCAGGCCCTGCACGTAGGGGTGGTCAAGATCATGATCCTAGAGAATGAATAACCCAAAGGTGGAACCAAGAAATTTCTTGTTAGGACCGCAAGCAGGGGTTCAACAGTTCCGCACACTTAAGGACCACCTAGGCTAGCCAATCAAGCACAAAGCAGTTGATATGCACACAAAATAACCGCAATTCATGCAAGAATCATGGTAAAGGCGAGTCATTCAAACAGTTGGGCATTCAGCATGCACTAGCAAATCACCTCCATGGCATCCTCACCCTATAGTTCAAACATGCCACACAATTCACAGTTCTTGGGCCTGACATCTACAGTCCGATTTTCCAAAAAAAAAGAAAAATTGATCAAGATACACACCTAAAAACACAAGTAGGACTGTAGAGGGACACGAGAAACGGGTGAAGGACGCGAAACCACAAAAAAAAATGGCCCCAAGGACTTGCCGGAAAGTTGTCGGAGAGTCGCTGCTCGCTGTGGCCGGAAAAAGAACTTCGCCCAAATCGAGTGAAATTTCTGGCAAATGTGCGCCCCGCCACGTAGATCCCGAATCCACGAACGGATTTTAATTTGGAGGTCGAACGAAGACGTGATCTAAAAAAATCCGACGGAAAAAATTGCTCCGACGAGAGAGCAGGGGAGGAAGAGAGAAGGAAGAGAGGGGGGATTATAAAAAAATGAGAGGAGAGAGAAGATAGCTGGCTGGGTATTTTTTTTACACTCTGTTCCCGAAGGACGGAAAACGGAGGAAAGGAAATGGAGGGAAGTGGGGGTTCCAAGAAAGTTTCCCCCGTTTCCGAAGCGTTGCACAGTATCGAGGGGAGGGGAAGGGGAGGGAACGAGTACTGTTTGACCCACCCCTCCAAATCGGAGAGAAAATGCAAGTTACTTATTTTTCTTTTTTTTTCCCCGTCATCTCTGTCCTCTCTCTCTCTCTCTCCTTTTTTCTTCTTTTCACAAATCCCAGAAATTTCTCACCCGCAACAAAGGAAAGAACACAATCAGAATCATTCCAAACAAAAAAAAGAGAAGAATAATTAATCTAAAAAAATCACATATTTCAAGTAAGAGTGTTGAACCACCGATTGATCGTCGGAGAGGAAATCTCCGACCACCTCTGTTTTCTCCTTTCCAATCAAGACTCCAAAACAAGGGGGAAACTCTATAAAACCAAGAAAAGAAAAGTAAAATACACATACATGCCTTTTACGCAATCGAAGCTCTCCCTATCGGATTGGGCTGATCCAAGTTGTTTTCTAGACCGATTACAGAGGAAGAGGAAGAAGAAAGTTGGACTGGCTTCCTTTCTTCTAAATTGGACGAGTTTCCAGAAAAGAGAAAAAAAGAGTCAGTGAAGGGAGATCGAGAGAAAGAAAGAACACAGGGAGGGATGAAATGGGTTTATGTTCTAGAGAAATGAAGAACATAACGGAAGCAAAGATGGAGAAATCAATTTGGCGGTTGCATGATGAATTTGTCCACCGGAATTAAAAGGAGATAGAGCTTCAGATTGCTCTCTGTCTCTCGCTATGAATCGAAGAAGAGGGAGAAAGAGAAAGTGCAGGGAGACAGAGAGAGGAAGTTTGTGGTGATGCAGGTGGGCGGTGGATAAGGAAAAGAAAAGAAAAAATAAAGGAAAAACATAAATAAACAATAGAATAGAATAATTAATTTATCTAATGGTTTGAATGTGTACTTGTTAGTGGGTATTACTATACAGCCAAAAAGTTTAATTAAAGTAATGATCCACTTAATTATATCTTATGGTGAGCTCGCTAGACCATTATTAAACTAATAACACAACTTTTTTATTGAAATAAAGATATACTAGATTTTGTTTATTTGAATTCGTATTGATTATTTTATATGTATGTCTAGTATCAGTAGGTCAAAGAAAAAGGGACAAATAAACAAAAGAAAAAGGGACAAAGAAATACAAACCGATGTGGGGTTGCCTCCCCACAAGTGCTTCTTTACCGTCTTTTAGCTGGACTACTCCTAACAAACATTGTTCTAGTGCTTGGGTAGAGAACTAAGGTACCCACTGATAATTTGATTCAATCTTCACCTGGCAATCCGCAAAGTCGATCCTGCCCCTTCTGCAAGATCTGCAGTGGCGAGAGCTCCGAGAGAAGATCCTTGCCTTATTCAGCAACTGCTTACCATGATAAAAATCTGTATCGTCTCATCAACGGGGTTGTGCTCTCCCCATTACAAGTTCAGTTTCTCCTCTCAAAGTCGAAATTCCTCTCATCCAGCTTAGACGCCTTATTCGCGATTCTTTCTCCTCTACCAATTTTGCAGGAAATTAAACTTATCTGAGGTATGAAAAGAGTCGGGTAGTAAAAGTTCTCTCTCAACTTGTCTCTTGTGTTTGATCGGTAAAAGAAAAGGGAACTGCAGGAAATCGAGAGAGAAAAGAAAGAAAGGAAAAAAAAGTTTTACTATTTCAGAAGCTTTGAAAGCTCTGTCTATCAGACCTTATATATTCTGCTTAGGTATCCGATTTCAGACCTCTCCTTTTAATCAAAACCTCTGAGGTTTGTGAAATGCTCAAACCAATCCGACAAAGAGTTGTCTGGTTGTTTATTAATTTTACATAAACAATTTCCTTCACCTCGAATTAACGGATGTGTATACTTTGTTGGAATTGTCGTGGTGTCGGCCCCATCACTACAAAGAGATCATTGAAAGAGATTGTGAACTGATTTGCACCATATTTATTGTTTCTGAGTGAAACAAAAACTAAAGATGATGATTTTAAAAAGACAATTCAACAAATTGGTTTTAAGAAGGTTGAGTTAGTGAGCGCCATAGGATCATCAGGTGGACTAGCGGTAGCTTGGAAACCTGATGTCCAATGTACTATTATTAAAAGGGATCGTCATTTCTTTCATATAGAATGTCAACATCCTGAGTTGGGGATCGCCTCCTTTATTTTTGTCCATCTTAGCTGTGAGACAAGAACCAGGGAGTCCCAATTGAATGTCATTTCCATCTTAGTCTTTGCTTGCTCCCATCCAATCTTTGTGCTAGGGGATTTCAACTGTATTCTCCGGTCATATGAAAAGACAGGGGGTAGGAGCCCAGCCTTTACAACACTTGACTAGCTAAGAGATTTCTGCTCTCAAGCTGGGTTACAGGATATGGGTTTTTGTGGCCCCCAGTACAGTTGGTCTAATCGTCAATCGGCGGAGAACCACATTATGGTCAGACTCGATAGAGTTATGGATCCTCCCTCATTCTCAACACTTGGCCTCAAGCCCAATGACTCACTTAACGGACTCGGGATCTGATCATCGAATGATCATTTTACATCTCGAATCTTAAATTAAATTGGGCAGGAGTCGCTTTCAATTTGATAGTCGTTGGACAAATAATTCTGAAACAAAAGAAAAAGTGCTAGGAAATTGGTGGGACCAAGTAAAAGGTACAAGGCAATTTAAGTTCTTTACCCAATTAAAAGGTGCACGATATAACCTTGTAGAGTGGATGTCTAAAGGAACCACCAACTTCAGCTCGTCAGATTAGAGAAATAAGTGATGTTATTGACAAAGCTCGAGATGCCCCCTCAGTGGATTGGGATTTGATCAGATCACTAGAAACCTAGTTAACATCAGTCTATCTACAATAGGAGATTTTCTAGAAACAAAAATCGAGAACGACTTATCTTTAGTAAGGGGACTTAAATACTCATTTCTTCCACCAATCCACTATTCAAAGAAGGAGGGAAAACATTATTAAAATTCTTAAAGACGATAATGGGAATCCCCATTCAGATGAACAAAGTAAAGCCTCAATATATGTTGGCTTTTTTGTCCACCTTTTCACATCAAATGGAGTAGATTCCCTTCCTATGGTGACTAACCTAGGTCTTGTCAGTA
This sequence comes from Linum tenue, assembly GCA_946122785.1. Lineage (NCBI taxonomy): Eukaryota > Viridiplantae > Streptophyta > Magnoliopsida > Malpighiales > Linaceae > Linum > Linum tenue. Next base: position 49,137,070 of record CAMGYJ010000004.1, on the reverse strand, counting down.
AAGTGGATCTCTTTATGAACTCCTCCTTAAAAACCCTGGTTTCTTAAGAGGAAATTAAGAGAGTTACTTTCACTATTGGAGCATATCAGGCTCCGAGCATAGATGGCTTCACCGGACTTTTTTACCAGACCTATTGGGAGGATATTAGTAACTCGCTATGTGAGACCATCCAAGCTTTCTTCCACTCAGGAAGACTCCTCTATAATTTCAATCACACTCTAATTACCCTGGTTCCCAAAGTTTCAAACGCTGTATACATGAGACAAATGTGACCTATAGGACTATGCCAAATTTTCTACAAAATTATTGCAAAAATCATGGCGGACAGACTAAGCCATATATTACCATTCATAGTGGGTCCTAACCAAATTTTTTTTTTTTTTTTTGTAAAGGGTAGGTCTATTGTTGAAAATATCCTGATTGGTCAAGAAGTAATGCAATTCCTTAAGACGAAAGACTATGGAAAAGAAAAATGAATGGCGCTAAAACTTGACATGGAGAAAGCCTAGGATCATGTGGAATGGGAATTTTTAATAAATGTAATGGAAGTATTGGGATTCAGTGATCAATGGATTAAATGGATCCGCTCTTGTATCGCTACTGTCTCCTTCTCGATAATCTTGAATGGCTCAACCCACGGGTTTTTCAAACCTCAGAGGGGACTACGTCAAGGGTGTCCTCTCTCTCCATTATTATTTGCCATCTACACAGAGGCCTTTTCGACTATGATCCAAGTTGATATCTCAAACTATTCTCTCCATGGGCTCCGCGTTCATAGGGAGGCTCCCACGACCTCTCACCTCTTTTTGTTGATGACTCATATCTCTTTCTTAGAGAATCAAGACCAGAAATAACAAATTTTTTGGGATTACTGCAATCATATGAAGTTGCAAGCGGTCAACGAGTTAACCTTCAAAAATTGGATGTTACCTTTAGTTCCAATATCTCTAAACAAGAGACTACAGAATTAGAAATGCTCTAGGAGTCGCCAAAATAGGGACCCATGATTGATATCTAGGGCCTCCATCAAGAATCCATCGATCTAAAGTCCTTACCTTTCGGTATATTGAGGACTCTTTAGCGGCTCGAATCCAGAACTGGAAATCTAAACATATGCCATTGGAAGCCAAAGAAGTGGTGATAAAATCGATAGGAAAAGCCGCACCAATCTATGCCATGTCATGTTTCCGCATTCCTTTTACCCAATACCGAAGACTTAATAGCTAATTGGCCCGATTTTGGTGCGCTAAACAAGACAAAGACAAAGGAATTCATTGGCTTTCATGGCCTGAAGTATGTAATAGTAAATTTGAGGGATCTCTGGGATTTAGAGACTTCGATCGATTTAACATAGCCATGTTAGCTAAACAAGCTTGGAAACTACTAATAGATCCTGACAATACTTTGGCAAAAATATATAAAGCCTGGTATCACCCTAATAACTATTTCCTAAATGCGAGAGATCCCGTCCTTCTTGGGCTTGGCAAGGTATTCTTGAAGGGAAGAACCTCCTTAAAAAGGGTCTGCGATGGCAAGTGGGATCAGGGTCCTCAATATACACTTTACAGGATCCGTAGATACCTTAAGATCCACCCTCCTACCCAATCATGAAGACAGGAATGACCTTAGAAGGTCCAGTAGTATCCTACCTTATCGATCCAATAACGTTTACTTGGAACTCTAACAAGATTCGATCCTTTTTCTACCCTGCTGCTGCCGAACTAATTCTGTCCATACCTTTACCCTCATATCCGAGGGAATATAAAATCATTTGGCATTATGATAAATCTGGTCAATATACAGTGAAATCGGGGCACCACCTTTTAACAAATGTAATCAACCCATTTCATAATAGTATACCAGACTACTTGGACACAAAATTTTGGAGATCATTATGGAGTATACCAGTGCCACCAAAACTGAAATTCTTCCTTTGGAGGGTAGTTCGGGGGTTGCTTCCTGTTCGCAGAATGCTGCAAATTCAAATATTGACTACTTCTAGCGAGTGTCCTGTGTTGTGAGCCAACCGAGGACATTAATCATTACTTTTTTGAATGTAGGATTGAGAAAGAGTTATGGATTATGGCTGGATTGGAGCATCGTAGAAACTCAATGCGCTCCTTCCAACCAGACCTGGCATGGAAAAATCTATTCTTCGCTACTCACATCTCAAGATCGAGATTGTCGATACGTTTTTCCTATTCTGGCGAATTTTTAAATGAAGATGCAAAGCTACTTATGCATTAGTATTATTTCAAGCTCAAGTTTTGTTCCGACAACTAACAGCGCATATAGAGGAATGGCGAATGGCGGAGGGACAGAAAGCTCGGCAATCCCGAGGTGTCCATAGATCATCGGCGAATCCTAACAATCCAATAGGATCTCGAAGGAGTTATTCAGATTCCATATGCCCTAATAACGGTATCCTGGTGAGATTTGACGGAGCCGTGAAGATAAACCAAGGAGGCTCAATCGGATTTGCGGTATTCTCGAGAGACGGTACGTTATCATTTGCTTTTGCTAAATATTATGAAGTAATTTCGGAGGCTTACATTTCTGATCTTCTAGCTCTTAGAGACGCTATGAGATGGTGCTTAACACATAATTTTTTGGTGGTTGCATTTTGTGGAGATGCTCAACTGGTTACCAAGCACGCTATGGCAAAGAACGCTTCTCACTCTCGAGTAGGGGCTGTCTTGGAGGAAGTTCATTCCTTTTCTGGTTTTTTTAGTCAGTGCCGTGTCATTTTGCTCCTTGGAGCTTTAACAGTGCTGCCCATGTAGTGGCTAATCAGGCTCTTCCATCGGGAATCCGCTTGCTTACGGATTACCATCCTTTTTTGGAGTCTACTTGTATCTGAGTCGAGTCTTTGTCCCATTCCCTCTGGGCTTGCCTTGGAAAAAAATAGCACAAAAAAATTTTTGAGTCCATGATTTTCTGTTTTTGAGAGTCGCTTTGTACACGAATCATTTGTCCTCCGATCACTGCTTGGCATGATCCCGACTCGGGTTGTAGAATTCTCGCCGAATAAGTTAGGAGGTGGCTTGTGCGTTGGTTGACCTTCTAAGCTGCTAAATGACCTAGGAAGTCCTCTACCCACGATCGGGGATGCATGGTGTTGCAGAGGTCTAAAGAGTTGCATTGGTTTGAGTCAGGTTTGCTTGGAGACAAGCAAACGGGTAACTGTGGGGGAATTTAATAACACTATATTTGGGCATGTTTTTCCCGTCATTTCTTAACAGTTTGAGCTTGGTTTATCGCTCTCGTGGTCTATTTTATGCTAGCTTGTGTTAGTTTACGATGTTTAAGGTCCTAGTACATGAATGGGTGTAAAGGAGCGAGTGTCGGGACGTTTTGGAGCGAACTGGCAGAGATAAGGGGAAAGTTACGGTCTAACACAAGCTAGACCGTAACTTTCCCACGGCTCCTGTAACTCTGAAGGGGAGGCGCCAAGGATCCAGATGCTATTTGAAAGTTATGGCCAGACCCTTACGGTCTGGGCCGTAACTTCCTCCCCAGGCCCGTAACTCTGAGGAAGCGGATGCCAGTTATTCCAGAAGCCATTTCAAAGTTACGGCCCCCTCCACAAAGTTACGGTCGCAACCGTAACTTCCTCCTTGATGTCGTAACTCTTTATTTATGGAAAGCTTTGAAGTGTTGTCGTTTTGAGGAAGTTACGGGCTGGCAAGCAGAGTTACGACCATAACTTTGGTCGTAACTCGCGAAACTCCAGCATATAAAAGGGGAGCTCGGGCAGATTGCACACAATTCGGATTTTTGAGTTCTAAAGAGTAGAAATAGAGCTCTAGAGAGAGAAAATGACGAAGGACAACCCTTGGGCAATGATTTGAGCGATCAGAAGACTCAGAGCTCGATTCCTCACTCTTAGAGTACAAATTAGCCGCCAAGAGCAGATTTTCATTATGGGCATGATGATTTCTTCTCCTAGCATGATGTTTCCACATCTCTCCATGTACTAAGCTTCATTTTCATCTAGGTATGAAGAACCCTAGTTTTGTATGTTAGGAATGGTTGTATGAACCCCGTTTGCAAATGATTGATTTGATATATTAAATTGAGGGCTTAATCAGAATTGCATGAGTCCTGATCAAACCTTTGTGATCCTGTTTTAACCTAGAACGATAGTCTTTGCATAAGTTAAACGAGCAACCTTAAATTGAAAGTGGTGAATCGACTGCTTTAGTCGAGAAACCGATTCACTGCTACATATTGGAATCAAAGCCAGTAGAGGAAGTTTTCTGTGTTTTACCTCGGTTAGTTTATGTCGGTGGAGGTTAGTCGTTCGCCGGGTATTCGAACCGAGAGGGTCTGGATAACTTTAGTCGAGAGTCCATAACAGTTAAGAACTTTCATTGTCTTTGTTTTCATAGTGTCAATCACTTCACTAAAGTATCCCCGCTAGAGTCAACAGTTCACGGGGCTTGAAGCTTGATAATTATTACTTGAATCTTGACAATTATTACTTGAATCACTATATTACTTGAAGCTTGACAATGATTACTTGAATCAAAAGTTCATGGGGCTTGAAGCTTGAAAATTATTACTTGAATCACTATACTGCATTTCCACTCTGCAATTACACTTGGTAGCAGTTTGGTGTCGTGTCGTAGCGAGTCAACAGTTCATGGGGCTTGAAGCTGGTCAGAGGAACCAGCTGGCACTTTTGCTGGACTTGGACACAAAAGTCGGGCACCTCACAGAAATGACTCTTGCTCAACCAATAAGGGTTGACCTTGAAACTGCAGGTTGGAACCCCGCCAATGAAATTGAATGGAAAATAAAATAAAAGAGTAAGAAAAAGGAAAAGAGCACCTGAAAAGATGAGTCCTTGGTTCTGTGTCGTTTGAGAGTCTCTTCATCCACAAATCTTCTGTCTTAGGTCAACTACTTGGCATGATCCCGACATGGGGCTAGAGTTCTCATCGAAGAGTTAGGAGATAACTTGTGTATCGGTTGACCTCGTAAGTTGCTAAGTGGTCTAGACTGACGATCATGGTTGCGCGTTTCTGTGGAGGTCTAGTGAGCTGAATTGGTTTGTGTCAAGTTTGCTTGGGTACAAGAAAATGGTGGGGGAGTTTGATCACACCATACTTTTACATGTTTGTACCCCTCATTTCTTGATTGTTTAGCTTGGTTTTTATCATACTTTGGCCAAATTTATGCTAGATTGTGTTGCTTTGTCACATTTCAGGTCCTAGCACGTAAAGTGAAGCATAGGCACAAGTTTCAAGTAAATCAAAGATCAATAGGTGACAAAGGGGAAGAAACTCGGGCAAAACCCGAAGAAGAACGGATTTCTACCTCATTTTATGGACAAAGAATGATGTAAGCTTGTCATGAAATGAAAAAAGACAAGATTGAGAGCATCTGGGATCAAATGGCACCAGATTCGAAGTTCAGACAAGGGAGAAACAAAGAATCAAAGCTAGGGTACCCATAAATGTGAAATCCCTGGTCATGAGGTTCCTATTCCCCAATCCCCGATAGGGAATCTGAGAAATCTGACCAGCGAATTCCCCTTTTGAGTAGAAAAGTGATCCGACACGTTTTGAAGATCCTCGATCACTTCATCAATTCCCCGACCTAGGAATGTAACCGGGGAAGGCCATTTTGCAGCATATTTAAGCAAGACTAATGTTATGAGAAGGCCAATCTCGGTCGTCGGTAGAGGACTTCCTAGGTCATTTAGCAGCTTACATGGCCAACCAACGCCTAAGTCACCTCCTAGCTTCTTCGACGAGAACTCTAGTCCTGAGTGGGGATCATGCCAAATAGTGAACGTAGTACAAGTGATCCGTGGATAAAGAGAATAAAAAATATAAAGATCATGGACTCACCTTTTTAGGTGCTCTATTTTTTTCTTTAAATATGGTTGGAACCCCCTTTTTCATTTTCTTTTTTGTTTATTATTTTTCTTTGCTTGCAAGGGTTCCGGCCTTTAATTTCCAGAAAACGGGGCTCCCATCTAGAAAAGGTTTTGAGGGATTCCGACTCTTACCGGCCATGCCGGGAGCGGCTCTAACCGGCCATGTCGGGAGCAGATATCTCAAGCCTTGTGCGGGGGAAAGAAATGTAAGGGGGCTGTATGTAGTAGGTGGAAGTTGGGAACAGATTCTCGTCTCCTCTTACACACTTTCACTAATTTCGACACGGGAGACATTGTTTTAAAATCACAATTTAGAGCACCTTTTTGAAAACATGATACAGGAGTCCATGACAGGTAGAGAGTCATCGATACCACATGATTCAAGTGAACTAAGATCACTATTTCACACAATCATCCAACACAATATGAAAAAGAAAGGAGACTTCTTAAATGCATCAACATCCTCCATAGTGTTGCACTACCTCCCTAAGTTGCATATCACTGTAAAGACTGTCAATTCAAAGCATACTGAGCAGCTAATTGCAAGGAATACGTAATTGGAGCCCTTAAATCGTAAAATGTGGAAAGTGGACTAGGCTCCAAGCACACACATACAACCAAACAATCACACAGCAAAGGGTGGGAACGAAGTTACCAGATCAAGTGTGGACGAGGCAAGAGGTGCATTCTAGGTGAGTAGAGAGAGCAGTAGGAACATAAACACCACACAAAATATCATAGAGGGTTGAGTTATTTACTCTATAATCAAAGAACCAAACTGACTCAACCAAAGAGAAATAGAGAAAGAAATGCAAACCGACTGGTTGGGTTGCCTCCCAACAAGCGCTTCTTTGGGCTCCTAAACATCGGTCCACCCCATAACCTCCTTGAAGTTAAGGTTCTCGCCGATAAGGTGGAGTCTCAAGTCATGAGCATGTGGCATGGCAGGTGATCAAGGCTCGTGCACTTGATTCATATGAATTCTCCACCCTCAAGACCTCTTCTTCTCTTCTTTTCTCGTGTCATTGCCCCAAACCATATATGAAAGCATAGATTGACCACCTTCGCATCCACCTAGAGGGACCGATGTCGATGTGGCCTTGGTATGGCAAAGAGACACTGCAAATGGGTCCTTGCCAAGCAGCTCCTCTAAGTTTGGTGGAGATATCACATGTAACTCATGGCCGGTGCAAGCCTCTTCCACTTCAACTTCGTCATGAGCCTGGACGGCAATTGTTTCCTCAACCCCCCCCCCCCTTCCTTCCTCAAAATTTGATTTCATTTCCGTCATCCTCCACAACTTCTTTCCTCATCATTTCTCGCTCTTCTTCTTCCAATATGGATTGAAGAGCAAGTCACCAAGCAATTTCTTTGATGAGATCATCTCGCATCTCCTCACTCATGCCCACCTCTTCAAAGCTCGGTGTGGGATGTGGAAAGGTGTGGTCGGCTACAACATAACATTCTTGATTATGATCATCACGAGAGCTCTTCGTGACAACTTCTGTCTGCTCCATAATATCCTTGTAGCATTCGTCCCTCCTCCTCTTCTAGTATGATAGCATAAGGATGATCTTGAGCAGGCTGTGCATAAGCTTTCTCAAGATCCTCGAGGCACTTCTTAATTCTCCAAAGGGTCTCCTCTATTTCATGGTAGGAGAACTCAGTTTGGGAAATGGCCTGGGTATAAAGATCCATCTTGGAGCATGATCTCTCAGTGTCTCAAGCAAACGACTTCTCGAGAAACCTCAAGTGATAGTTTGAGGTAAAAACATGTGCAAATTCAGTGTTATCAATCACCCATAGAAGAATTTCATCTTTCACACGATGATTTCTACATCCAGCTTTGTGTTTTCTATTCTCTCCATGGAGTAATCTCTCTTCTCATCCGGGTTTGAAGAAATCTTATATTCAAATAAGGCATTATTCAGAATTGCATGAAACCTGATTAAATTCATGTGTTTCCCGCTTTAACCTAGAACAATAGTATCTGCATAGTTTAAAAGTGCAATCTTAATTGGAAGTAGTGAATCGATTACTTTAGTCGAGAGGCCGATTCACTACTTTGTACTAGAATTGAAATCCAATAGAGGAAGTTTTGTGGGTAGTGCTGTGGGTTTGGGGTCGTGGGCTTGGATTGTGTAAGTTCGGTTGGTCAGTTTGGAAATCGAAAAATTAGTTTCAGTTGGGCAGACCCTGGTTTCCGAAATACTGGGTTTTGCCTTCCGAATTCCGAACCGAATAATGATATTTCGATTTTGGTTCGGTTTTAAAACCAATCCGGATGCGCACCCCTAATTCAAACCGAGAGGTTCTGGAGTTTTTTCATCGACACTCCAGACTTTCAAGAACTTTCTGCAGTATAATTATCAATTGAAATGAACTTGGGGAATTACAACCTGACTTAACTGCAAACTAGGGTGATACATACATGGGTGACCTTTCTCATTTGTGAAAACCAGAACATTTGTCTGCTTTCTTCCTGCAATTACTTACAATCAACCTCACCCAAATTCGACCGCTAGATAATAGAATTTCACCTAGTAACCAGTACACCTAGGACCCTGGTTGACAATTAAAACCTGAACCACTATACTGCATTCCCAGATTACGATTATACTTAGTCGTAGTTTAGTTGTGTTGGTATTGGTGTGTCAAGTGTATCAACCTTCGTTTGTAAGTAGTGCTCATCGACGGCTGGGGGCGGCAGTGTGGGTGCTGATCTTCCGTTGTTACTGTCGAGGAGTTTGTTTTAGGCCCTTTTCCAAATCAATATTTGAATTAAATATTTCTACTGGCTAAACATGACACTTATTTTGTAAACCTAGTGACCAACCTTGCCGTGTACCCTTAATTTTATATATGGCAGGTTGGAATAGTTTCAAAAAGTGTTATAATAAAATTTTAAATTGTTAAGTATCATAACGTGTGTTCTCATATTTTGAAAAACATGTAAGTGAATAATTATTAATGATTTCTTCACATATTCAATACTAAAGACATGGTTTAAGAAACCTTATCGTACTATCAATTCTAACCGGAAAATGCCATATACCAAACTCTAAATGGTAGGTTGTTTTAGCGATACAAAACTGTTCAACCATGGTTTAACAATAATTTTAGTACAAAATACATTACCACTAACTTTTCCGGTATAACTTACAGTACCATTTTATAGAAATTGCTAAAGAGTATTTTTCTAATTAGGATCATTGCAAATATCCTTTCAACACTTATAGTGGAGGCTTCGGTAGTAACAAAGATGAAAGACCATAATCGTAAAAAAACTCAAGAATTCCATCTAGTTTAACCTGTAACAATCTAGTTGAGGTTCATAATCTAATATATTTTTATTAGAGAACTCATTATCCGGATAAAAGAAAGCCAAAAAATTTCAACTAAAGGAGGGTATGGTGGAAGAAGAAGAATAAACTTAAGAATTTGAAAATTGAAAGATGAATTTATATATTTTTATAGGAGATGAAATTATATTTTGTGAAATATTATTTATGTAGAAATAGAGTGTAATATATATAAATAAAACTAGTAATTTCATTATTTAATTGGGGTTAGGTGATAAAAATATTAACTAATTGAAAAACTTTTAAAACAGCAGATTACATAAGATACATGAAATATTTTTATTAAAAAATTATAAATATAAAATTAACATTAATTTTTAGAACTACCATACAACTATAATATCTTTCTTCTAATTATAAATGATTGATTTTTTAAAGCTTTTTGTATCGGTTAAAATCTTAAACATCTTTTCAATCTATATCAATATATTTGATCAAGTTTTTACTTACTAGCTTATAACCCGACCCGTTGGTCGGAGGAGCTGAGACGAATTTTCAATTATTGGTATGGCGTATTTATGTTCTTAGTTCATGTATATTGTGAGTCCAGCATCTCATTAGTCACTTTTCATTAGTTGGTAATGGAATAGGGAATAAGTGACGTGAATTTATTTCGGTGTTTATAATAACAAAGAAGACTGCAGAAATGAGACCTACTCCAAGTTAATTAAACTGAACATCTAGCAAATATTCATTGTATCTACCAGACAGGCAAGGACAACACTTCAATTCAAATTGGATAAGAGATTTCCAGAAATAGGCGAGCCCCTTATAGTTGCAAAAGTAATTAGGAGAAAGATTAAAATTTGAAGATGTGACAAACACATGCAATCTTTGACAATAATAACATCAACATCAATGTTGTCAGTACTTCAGTGTAGTGATGGCCTAGGTGGGGATCCAACGGTTGGTCATAGATTGGTAAGATGAATGCACACTCTGGCTGCCTATGCTAAAAAATAAAAGGGTGAGAATGGTAAAAAAAATATACATTATTTTGTCTTCATTCAAATAAATCTTTTCATAACTAATAAAGAATTGTAATGTAAAAAAGAAGATGGACTCTAATCATTACAACATCTATTGTCTCTAGATCCACACCAGTTCAAATGAATGTAGTTACCTAAGTTGACCTGAAAAATAAGCAAAAATGTCCACAACCTGGTAAGAAAAAGTTGCACTCATACTTAAAGATCTCTATGCACAACCCACATGGCAGGAATAAGTAGCAAAATATTTTCAAATCCAAAAGAGATTTTAAAAAATTCTTATTCTTGGAATTAGCATCATGCAAAAGACACCCACGTAAACATATACAAGTATATTTTGTTGATAGTTGAAGCAACCAAAATTGATTGCAAAAACATTAGGCATTGATATGATATAAGCTAAAGATTGATGGCATTCCAATTCTCCTCAAACCCTCAAAAGTTTGCATATAAGAAAAGCAACCTTAGCATATACATTAAGAAAGGACACTAAAAAAAATAAGAAAACCACTTGCAGAGGAGGGTGAGGGATAAGCTCGAGGAAGGGGTTTTCTTCAAATAGCCAACTATGCAATTTTCTATAATTCAAAGAGGAGCAGCTTCATACCAATAAACTACATGAATGTCAATCAGCTAGATCATTTCTATTTGAATAGTAATCAAGTAATCAAACTATGCATTGTGTCAAATGATATAATGTTCATACTATTTCTAAGTGAAAAAATAATAATTGTTAGAAAATAATAATATTGGACTCACGGGGAGTTACTATAACCCATTTTTGTATGAACGGGCGGAACCCTAATGACCTCGGTGCCGGCAACTAAACCGAAGGCTTTGAAGAAGGCAGCATAACCCTAAATTTAACTACAATCAAGCACAAATGAGTAAGATTTTCGATTTTTCTTAGAGTTAACTACACAGAGAGAACAACTGAAGCATATCTGAAATGCTCCAAGCAAGTTGAAGGCAAACCCAAACTTTAAGATTTGGTCATTATAATAGCCTTCAAGTATTCATGATTTTGAGAACTATTATGCCCTACTCCCACCTATACAACTACGTAGCCATAGTAGTTAGTTGTATAATGATGAAATGTTACAAAGAAAACTACATAAACAACCAAATGTAAGTAAATATTGAAACCAACAACTGATAAAACTTAAAAGCTCTCTATTGATTTAAATGTACATGTTAGTAACTATTATGCAATCGAGTATAGATGATTTTTAGGCGCAGAATAAGAAAAGTATAGATGACTCACAAATAAAAACCCAGCAGCTGAGGGTAGTGCACAAAAACCAAAATAGAAAAAGAGATAAGCAAAAAGGAGATAAACAGTAAACAACAGAAAAAAACCCACATAGGAATACCCTCAGCTCTAGTGACTCTCTGTCAGTACAAACAACCCTCTAGAAAATCCAAAACCTTGAGACATCAAACAAACCTCCCACACACTAATGTATGGCATGCCTATTTTTGGGTTTGTCCAATTTAAACTTCAAAACGAAATTCCTTCATTGGATTACTTCTAAATAAATGGACTTTTCACCATAAAACCAAAACTCACAATTATTAATCGATAATGCAAAGACATACATTTCTCAAGCCAATAACATCATTTAAGCACAACTTTTAGTTGAAAAGAACAACTTAGCATTTAACTAAACGATGTAGTAGAATAGATCAATCTTCTTCCTGCTAATAATATAAACGTATACCGATACCATCATTGTATCATAACCTGCCATTTACGATAAGTTAATTTGAAATACAACTTCATTGTAGAGAATAAACACCCATATGAGCATTACGAAACCAAGTTTAATAAAAACTCTTTAAATTCCACTTCGAAGGTTCCATTTCAAAAATTGGAGAGTTTAACATGTCAAATCACTCATTTGAAAAATATCAAACCACTATTAATGAATGCAATATAAAAGCACATTTCAAATTCTGAAGTTTTTGGAATAATCCCAAATCATTATCAATTAATGCCCCAACTACCTGATGTGTAGAATACCTCTGGAGGTGTACTATTGTTTGCAATGGTCTACCTTCAAACATAGCCGCATCACAAACAAAAACAATTAAGGAAAAATCTTCATATTCCAAATAGAATGACTCAATTCAATTTGGCCAACGCTTTATACATATCGGTTACCCCTTGACCTGTTGCACTTGTTGCCTTAAGATCTTTATGAACACAGTACAACTAAGGAAAGGAGGTTGACAATGGAGTGGAGTGTGTTAATTAAGGGAATCACCATACAACTGAACAAACGAGTCTTCTTGATTAGCTATCAGAACACTTGGGGTAGCTGCAATCCGTTGGTTGCTCCCTCTGCACATTCCAATTAGAATCTCTGGCCTAGGTTGTAGAGATTAGGGTTTAGTGAGAACTCTGGAATAGGGGGAGAGTAGGTTTGAGGGGGAGGATATGACCCGGTGAGTAGAATGTGAAGATTTGTCGAGGCTGCGATGGGTGCACGATTAGTGGGCCGAATCACAGTTTTCGCCCGTTTAAATCAAAACATGTTTTTACTTTCGTGCTCAATAGACCGGCCACACCGGCGCCTTCTAAAATTATCCCTCAAAAATTGCTATGGATGCAACAAATTTGAAAAGGGATCCCTCATTTCTCATTTCACATTTGTATTATGTGTAGTTTGTGATGAGTATACATGTAGACTTGTCATTGTTCTACAAATTCAATAACACACCAAAAAGTGGTGAAATGAGCCATCCTATTAACTCAATCTAGTATAATGATCGTTGGATCCAATCAAGCTAGATTAGTAAGATTTTTAAAACGTAGGAGTTAACCCTACTAAAACGTTAAAAGAACAAGTCCCATATAGTCTGCACAAAGATATGATTGCTTCGTAGTAGTTTTGAAAACTAATACTAATTTATGAAGTCGAAATCGCTTCTACATATTCAATATTGCAATTCGATATGCAATATTCAAACTAGTGATATTTAGGATGTAATTTTAGGTTTATCATATATTTATAAGATAGATAGAAATTTAAATTAAGTATTAACCTACAATAAAAATATGAAAAATGAAGTATCAAAACACCAAATAAGTACTTACGGGAGATTCAGTGGTCAGCTAATCGTTGGAAAAGTCATATGATTTTCAGAGTTTAGGTTCATAATTTTATTTAAAAATATACAACAAATATATTTAGTATGATTGGTTATGATCCTTGCTTTTCTTTAAAGTGATTATGGTTCGAATCCCAGTACATCTTTTTTTATGAATAAATAAAAAGAAATAAGTAATTGTGAGTACATCTTTTTTTATGAATAAATAAAAAGAAATAAGTAATTGTGAATACGAAAACGTCCTTCATATTTTCATTCTCATTCCAGAAAATTTGAAATGGAGTACTGTCACTCTCATTTAAGGAAATGTGAAATGGAGCAACGTTTTTTCTCATTCCCATGTGGTCCATAATTAATTGGTGCTTGCAGGTTATCTTCAGTCATTTATTTTTTTTATTTGTTATTGTCAGCTGCCGGTTCTCTTCACTTTGTTTACTTTATTGTTTTTTGTTGCCCGTTATTGTTATATGGAAAGAATCTAAAGCAAAATCATGGTCTCACAGTTTTAATTATTTAGGTATTGCTAATTTGATTTAATTAGTTTATTTATGGTGCTTCAAATATTTTTATAAGTTAATGGCTTAGTGTTTATATATAAATATTTAAATAGGGATGTTTATGTATGAGTCAACCACCAAATTATAATCATTTATTGTTCACAATTTGAATTAGTTTCATAAAATTTTCATATAATGATTCAAATATTTACTCGCTCTAACTATCACAATAAAATCCCTGCTAAAGTCCAAGTATAAACCTTAGATGGGTGCAATATAGGGCAAGTATGTTTAAATATCGACCCGGGTCAGTCCATGAACCGCTACTTCGACTATTTGAAGCATTATCTAGCGGATCAGTTGTGGTGCAAACAAAGGTTGAAAAATAAATTACTTTGCAAAGGTAAAATGGATCTGGCTCTAGTTGAGAAAGCTTCACCCTGGTGTTGCTCCCCCTAGCTAACAATAATGACTCGAAGAATTGAATGACCGTGTGTGGTTAGGGTGTCAAAAACTGTAGGAAATTCTAGGAGGCATAGAATGCCCAAGGAAACCCATCTCTAGTAGAGCCTCTTAATTTAAGGAGGGTTCTTTCTAACCTAGCTTAGGAGGCATTGAATGCCCAAGGAAACCCATCTCGAAATGAGCCTCTTAGGTTAAGGAGGGTTCTCTCTAAACTAGTTTAGGAGGCTTTGAATGTCCAAGGAAACCAAACCTCTTGGGTGAAGGAGGTTTCCTCCCTAAACTAGTCTAGGAGGCATGAAATTCCCAAGAATCCCATCTCAATAATGAGCCTCTTAACCTAAGGAGGTTTTCTCTCTAAACTAGCCTCGGAGGCTTGAAATGCCCAAGAATACCCAATGAAACTCCTAATCTAAGGAGGTCTCCTCCCTAATCTAGGTTAATTTGGCAATTAGATTGATAGCCCTTTCACACAACATAATCATTTCTGAATAATACCTCCACATTCACATAAAAACACAACCACACACAAATCATTCAATTCATACAAGCATTCACATAATTGTAGCTAGGGTTTACAAACACCCTAGTGAAATAAGGGACTACTCCATGGTACGATAAGGGAATACATAAAAGAGGGAAAGGAAAAACATCATGAAGATGCAAGCCTTGCTCCTTGTGTTGAAGAAAACTCAAATCCTTGCTTGGAGATCAAACCCTAACTTTTCCTCTTCTTTTGGTTCTTCACTTTCTCACTCTAAAATCTGAAGGAGAAGTTTTCTCACTCTAGGTCTCTCCCCTTTCTGCTTTCCTTCATCTTTCCTTTTAAGTGGGAGATCGCACTAAGTTCACGGCCGTGAACATTGAAACACGTCTGTGAACTCAGCCGTGAACATTGAAACACGTCTGTGAACTCAGTGCCGCGACCAAAACGCACCGCTTCAATTGCTTGGGTTAACGGTCAGTGGCCTCTATTCACGGTGTTAGCGACCGTGAACTTCCTGGACTCCAGTAACTTGAAAACCGCCTCTGTTTGCTCCTCATTTCACGGGTCATGGCTCCAGTTCACGGTCTTATAAGACCGTGAAATCCAACTTCTAGCTATGAACTGCGGCAATCTCCACCTCTTTGCCCGGTCTTTGCTCCTTTTTTTCCAACTTTCGACTCTGGGTTTGGTTTTACCTGTTAGGATCTGAAACACGCTAATACACAAGCAACCTCGCGTAAAACCAACTTTTTTGTAGTTCAAATGCAACAAACGTCAAAGATAATCGGGGGTAAAAAGTGTACAATTAGGCCCGAATCACTCCCCCACACTTAGACGTTTGCTTGTCCCCAAGCAAACCATTTCACACAAGGTAATCTCTCAAACTAACAAAATGCTTTGGGGATAAATCAAAGGGCACAAAGTGGCGAATCTCAATGGATATTGGCAATTAACACATGGACTGTCGCAAGTAATACCGACATCCACCACAAACGACATTCGCAGTCACCAAAAATGGGCAAACGAAAAGTTCTCACCTTGTTCATGAATCACTGCAAGTCTCAAAAAGATCACTTATAACCCACGAATAACCATGCATAATATTCAAGTCCAAGGAATGGACAAAGGGGCAACAAAGGTCCTCACCGAGGTATGATATGGCATGCAAAGCAAGAACGAATCACTCACTCTCTTGACTAGTGGGGTCGGGACCTCTTTTGTGCAAAAAATATGCACAATCCTCAACACTCGGCCCTATCGTCTCTTCACCATGGCGGAAACCTCTAGTGGTTAGAGTTCACGGGACGGTTGTCATCAGTAGCTTGTCCGGAGGTCTTAGACACGGGTTCAAATGACTAACAATTGTCTTGGACATGGGGAAAAGGCTTTTTGGGTGGTGGAAAACACATCATGAGGTCCTACATCTTCACCCTAAACCCAAAGGTTCTGTGGTTTCGAATAAGAACCTTCTCTACAAACAATGGCCACTAGCATCGGCCAAAAACCTTGCTTCTCCATTCCAACCTATCACCCGTCATGAACTACCTTTAAGCGCTCTTCATCGGTTTTTCTTGCTATCACATTTCGACTTGGTAATGAAGGAGTTCTAAAACACTATTGTGGGGGTTTCAATGGCTTGCATGCCAAGAAACCCTACTTAGAGCATACTCTTCTAATATTGTGTGGCACTCTCTACTTTATTTACCCCGTTTTATTACCTCTTTTTCTCTTCTCTTTCTTTTTCTTTCTTTCTACTTTCCTTTTTTTTCTTTTTCATTTATTTTTTAGTGTTTTACTAGAGAGTTAAACACTTGCCGCACTACTTTTGATAACCAATGCTCTCCTTTAAGAACTCACTCCAACACTTTTCTTTTCTCTTTCATTCCTAGCAAGAACCGCGCATAATCCTCCTATATAGAACCTCGATGGAACTCAAAAGTGAGAGCTCTGTGACACAAGGATGACACACGTATAGATACGAAGAAAGGATGGGGGTATTTCTATCAAGCACCATTAAGCTCTGAAGCAAAAAGCTCCTAATCTGAGAACGACCCCCCAAAGTCACAAGGTTCAAAGGGGTTGACTAGGGGATAAAACATTTCGGGACAATCAACATTTGGGCATGGACTAATCCTATGCCTCCATCATACTCACTAGTGAAAACTTTGATGTTACTCGCCATGGTAAGAGGGATCTAAGCACAAAAGAATTAAACGATCGGCTCAAAACTTACATGGCTACCTAGTCACCCAATCATTCATTCCACTTTCACAAAACACAATGCATGGTAATTGTAATCAACAAGTAATCTAGTCAAGACATCCATTCATTTTTGCACACATGAGAACTAAACTTTTTCACTATCCTAATGCATCTCTCAGTTATCATCATAGGACACACTCGATCACATGCAACAATTCAAGGTCAATGCCAATAAACATGATATTCTCCTACAAACCGGCCACTTTGATCATGCAAACATTGCTTGGAGCCCTCAAATTTTTCAAATTTGGGCATACATCAAGGCTCCAAGCATCAATCACACTCACACAAGCATAAGAATAAACTACCTCCCCCCCCCCACACACACACACACTTAAATTCGACATTGCCCTCAATGGCGTAAGATAGGGGTAGAACGAGTTTACCATTTTGCTTGGTGAGTGAAAGTTGGAATTGGTCCGGGGGTAGGATATTTAAGCGTCAAGGAGAAGACAAAAAAACCCATACACAAACACAATACGACTCGCTCGAGACGAGGTTATTACACATCACAATATGACGATAGTAGTAGTTTATGATCACACACACCAAATAAAAGAAAGCAAAAATAATACAAAAGAGTTCAGATTTCCAAGTGGAGTAGTGGGGCGAAAGGATCGGCTCTGCCACATATCTCCCTCATCGGTTACCTCTCACTAGGTCGAAGGCCCTGGCTCATCATCTGGAATGAGGCCTTAGCGTCGAGCCATCTGCTCAAGGAGGTCGGACTGTCAGTCGAGTCGGGAAGTCACTCCCACGACATGGGTCTCGAGGCGATCCATCCTCTAGACAAGGGCATCACCAGCTGGTGGTGCTGATGGTGGTACTCGTCGCTGGAGCGCAGGACGCTGGTGGCGACCGGCAGCTCGAGCAGGTGGCTGCTCTGGAGGTGGTAACTTTACATCTGGCTCCACTGGAGCCAGGTCAACCACTGGTCTCATTACTCATGAGGGTCAGAGCCCCTCAAGGTATGATGAAGAAAACGCGGGTTAAATCTTCCTGAAACGACGACGTTTCCCGTAGCCACACGACGACGTCTTGGACAGGCTGCGCCTAATCTCCACACGACGACGTCTTGAATTGCAAAACGTTTCTCTTCAGCATCGTCCTTCTAAGTCTTCAGCTCTGATCAAAAGATCGATCTACTCAACCTTAGCCTCCCACCTACGAGGAGCTGTGATGAAGCAGTTCGTCGGTGATGAAGCACAGACATCACCGACAATTCACTAAAGAAATGATAAAGATGGATCAGACGCAAGTCTCGTGCAACGGTCATAGAAGATTTCTAGGTATAAATAGATTATTGTCTGTTGAATTGTGTGTGTGTGTGATAGCGAGAAAGTGAAAGGAGAGTTCTTCGTCTATCTTGAGTTAGTTTATTTGTTCTCTTCAGTAGCTTGATTCACAGTGGTTATCCTGGGTGATTTAAGCTTGGGAAGAGAGTCTTTGTCTGTGTGTTTCTCAAAAGTGTCAACTCAGTTGGCTTGACACTGAGTGATTTAGAGGTTTATTCGTGTAATTCCTTTTCTATCAATAAATTCAGTTTGTTCATTGTGCTCCAGCCAAACACTTGGGGGTGTAAAAACCAACAATTGGTATCAGAGCGTGGTCTTTGAAGGATTAAAATTCGCCAAAGACGATCAAGGACATGGCTGGAGTCATGGCTGCCTCAGCGTCATACTCAGCAAACACAAATCCGCCGTGGTTCGACGGTACGGACTACACAGTTTGGAAAAAGAGAATGAGGATTTACCTGCGAGGTGTCGATGGAGGATTGTGGGCGATTGTCAAGAAAGGGCCAATCCCTATGGACGACGAGGAAGAAGAAAACTGGAAGGATGATCAAAAACTGTCATCACAACAGGACTCGAGGGCAATGCACATCCTTTTCTCAGCTCTCAGTCCAGAAGAAAGGAGTCAGGTGGCCCAATGTGAGACAGCTAAAGAGATTTGGGAGTCTCTTGAGACTACCCACGAAGGTACGTCAGAAGTAAAAGAAAGTAGAATAGACGTATTATTAAATGAGTATGAATCGTTTGAAATGAGTACTGGTGAAACTATCACCAGTATGTATAAAAGGTTTAATGATCTGATAAACAGATTAAAAGGTTTGGGAAAAACCTTTCCAACCAAAGATTTAGTTAGGAAAATTCTGCGAAGTCTCCCCAGAGAATGGCTACCCAAACGAACAGCTATAGAAGAGGCAAAAGACTTAAATGTTTTGTCTATTGAAAGGTTGGTTGGCTCTCTATTAAGTCATGAGGAAGTTATAGTTCAGATGAATAGAGAAGATGGTAGAAGAAAGAAAGTGATTGCTTTCAAGGCACAAGACTTTGAAAGTGAGTCAGAATATGAAATAGGAGAGGAGTTTGAGAGAGAATTTGCTATGATAAGTAGAAAATTTCACAAAATGCTAAAAATAAAAAGAGATCTTGATGATAGAAGAAATCGTGGGAATACAAGACAGATTAACAATCATTCTTATGAGTCAGGAAGACATAGAGATGGATTTAGAAAACCAATAGGTGTAAACTCGGATAGAAATTTAGGAGGAAGTGTTCAAAACAGTGATCAGTTCAGAAAAATTAACAAACCAACTGAAGATCGTGAAAGGCACACTCAGGAGACTAAGGAAGACCATAGGTCTTCCGGTGAGAAGGATCTGATGATTTGCTTTAAGTGTGGTAAGTCAGGTCACATGAGGTCGAGGTGTCCTCTGAACTTAAAACGACAAGAAAAGGCTATGGCAGCAACCTCTTGGAGTGATTACAGCTCGGAAGAGGAGACTGAAGCTAGAGATCTAGCATATATGGCCTTCGCCAACAAAGATGACAATGAGTCAAGTTCACTAGCTAGTTGTGATCATGCGCTCCCCTCAGGATACCAGGTAATATCTGACTCAGAATCTGAAAAATGTGATCTACCTGAAACAAAAAACGAGTTCTTACATGCTCTAAGGAATCTTCAAGATGAATGTAACAAGCTTAGAAGCAGATATTGTTTACTAATGACTGAGAATCATGCTATGAGAAAGGAGCTAAGTAACCTCAAAAAGGTTGTGTCACATCAGCATGAGAGCGAAGTTAAACTAAAAAATCAAATTTTTGAACTAACTGATGAGAACAATGATTTAAAACAAGATCTCAACAATCTGCATCAGTTGAAATCTGGAAATCTTAGCGCAAAGAACAAGCTTCATTCACAAAGAAGCATCTCTAGAACCTCTGAGTATAATAAAGGAAAGCAACAGAAGAAGAATCAAAAGTATGTAGAAATATATGTGTGTTCATACTGTAATCGAAAAGGTCATTTAGCTAAGTTTTGTTATGATTTACAAAAACCAAAGAAACATACTGTTTATAAAACTTTTTGGGTACCAAAATGCACTAATCTGTAACTGATTGCAGAAGCAGGGAGAAAAGGAAAACATTTGGTTTTTGGACAGTGGGTGCTCCCACCACATGACAGGTAGGAAAGAGCTGTTTTCTTCGCTGAGCTATAAAAAGGGAGGTAAAGTAGTGTTTGGAGATGATAGAGTAGGCAGAATAATAGGGAATGGGACTATTGGTAAGAGCCCCCTTCCAGTCATTAAGGATGTTTTATTTGTTGAAGGTTTAAAACACAACTTGTTGTCTATCAGTCAGCTTTGTTCTTCTGAAAATAGAGTAACATTTGAAGCTCAATCATGCAAAATTATCAGAATCCATGATAACAAACTGTTATTCAGTGGTATAAAGAAAAACAACATGTATGTTGTTAACTTGAATAACTTGGAAACTTTCAATGAAATATGTTTTCATGCTGCATCTAATGAAGTGGACATACTCTGGCATAGGAAACTAGGGCATGTATGCATGTCAAAACTGTCTAAACTGTCAAAATCTGAATCTGCCCGAGGGATTCCTTTGTTAAAGGATAGGCAAGATTTTTTCTGTGATGCATGTGCAAGTGGCAAACTTACCAAAAAGAGTTTTAAGTTAAAAAGTGATATAACTACTTCTCGAGCATATGAGTTGATACACATGGATCTGTTTGGTCCAACAAACGTGGTAAGTCTTGGAGGTAAGTCTTATGCACTAGTACTCGTTGATGACTTTTCACGTTTTACATGGGTCTACCTGCTCGCATCCAAGGATGAAGCATTTGCTATGTTTAAAATCTTTGTGTCAAAAACCATAAGTGAGTCAGAACTAGGTATCAAGTCAATAAGAAGTGACAATGGAGGTGAGTTTATCTCAGAGCAGTTTAGTAACTTGTGCAATGACAAAGGCATAACTCATACTTTTTCTGCACCTAGAACACCACAACAAAATGGTGTTGTAGAACGTAAGAACAGAACTATAATAGAGATGGCTAGAACTATGTTATTGGAATATGGAACACCCAAGTTTCTGTGGGGAGAAGCAGTTATGACAGCAGTACATGTTATAAATCGAGTCTTAATAAGAAAAGGTCTGGAAAAAACTCCATATGAGCTGTTGAAGCATAAGACACCAAATCTAAGTTATTTCCATCCATTTGGATGTAAATGCTACATTCTGAA
This sequence comes from Linum tenue, assembly GCA_946122785.1. NCBI lineage: Eukaryota > Viridiplantae > Streptophyta > Magnoliopsida > Malpighiales > Linaceae > Linum > Linum tenue. Next base: position 49,115,467 of record CAMGYJ010000004.1, on the reverse strand, counting down.
TACAAGAGATTATCTCTATAAGTTTGATGCTAAGGCAGAACAGGGAGTGTTTCTAGGATATTCTATCAAAGGACAAGCCTATAGAGTCTATAATCTAAGAACAAGGAAAGTAGAAGAGTCTGTTTTTGTAAAATTTGACGAATCTGGATCTTCTGAGAAAATAAATGCAGAAAATATAGACTTCCTGCTCACCCTACCAACAGTAGAAGAAAAAGATGAAGAAGAAAAGGTGAAAAAGATAGAAGAAGAACAGACCACTCAACCTGAAGAAAAACTGCCCCCTGCTCATATACAGAAACGACATCCAGCCTCTCAAATCATTGGAAACCTAAATGAGGGCATCCACACCAGAAGTAAGTACTATCCAGGTCAGTATGCTTTTGTTTCTTTATTAGAACCAAAAAGTTACAAAGAGGCTTTAACTATAGATGAATGGTTGCTTGCTATGCAAGAAGAGCTTGTACAATTTGCTAGATTACATGTTTGGGAATTGGTACCCAGACCATTTAATAGACTGATTATTGGAACTAAGTGGGTATTCAGAAACAAAATTAATGAGCTTGGTGTGATAACTAAAAACAAGGCTAGGCTTGTTGCACAAGGATACTTACAAGAGGAAGGAATAGACTTTGAGGACTCATTCGCACCAGTTGCTAGAATTGAATCTATAAGAATGTTGTGTGCATATGCCTGCTACATGAAAATTCCATTATATCAAATGGATGTTAAAAGCGCCTTTTTAAATGGAGAAATTAAAGAAGAAGTATACGTGAGTCAGCCTCCTGGTTTCATAGATCATGAGTTCCCTAACCATGTCTTCAAACTGTCAAAAGCCCTGTATGGTCTAAGGCAAGCACCTAGAGCTTGGTATGAAAAGCTGACCTCGTTTCTCATATCTGAGGGCTTCTCTCAGGGAAACGTGGATAAAACCTTATTCATTAAAAGGGAAAATGAGGACACATTAGTGGTACAAATATACGTGGATGACATAATCTTTGGTTCAACAAACCCAAAAATGTGTACAAATTTTTGTGAACTAATGAAATCAGAATTTAAAATGAGCATGATGGGAGAATTGTCTCACTTTCTAGGTCTACAAATCAAGCAAACTGAAACCGGAATGTTCATAAGCCAAACAAATTATATCAAGTCTATGCTTAAGAAATACAACATGAGCACTGCTAATACATGTCAAACTCCAATGGCAACAAATTTAAAATTAGATAAAGATACTGTAGGAGCTTCAGTCTGTGAAAAGAAATTCAGAGGGATGATAGGGTCTCTTTTATACTTGACGGCAAGTAGACCTGATATACAATACAGTGTGGGAGTATGTGCAAGATTTCAATCTGATCCTAAGGAAAGTCATCTAAAGGCTGTAAAACGAATTTTTAGATACCTTAAGGGAACAATTGAACTAGGGTTATGGTATCCACATACTGATTCCTTCGAACTCACAGGGTTTAGCGACTCTGATTTTGGTGGAAGTTTAGTGGATAGGAAAAGTACTTCAGGAAGTGTGCAATTCTTAGGACCAGCTCTTGTATCCTGGTTCAGCAAGAAGCAGGGAGCCGTAGCATTATCAACTGCTGAAGCTGAATATCTCGCAGCTGGCAGCTGTTGTACCCAAATAATGTGGATAAAAACCCAGCTAGCTGATTATGGATTTAAGTTAGAAAGTATCCCTGTCTGGTGTGACAACACAAGTGCAATATCTATGACGAAAAACCCTGTACAACATTCCAGGACTAAGCACATTGAAATCAAATTTCACTATATACGAGATTTGGTGCAAGCAGGTCACATAAGCCTACAGTTTATACCCACTGAGGATCAGTTAGCCGACCTATTCACAAAACCCCTGCCTAGTGAACGCTTCACAAATCTTTGTACTGAATTAGGATTAAGATCTCTTAGCCAACTCTAGTTTCTGAAAAGGGCTGAAAGGCGATTGGATAGGACATTAGGATTAGGATTAAGTCTCAACTCTAGCTAAATCTAGTTTCTAAAAGCAAAAACGTTTATTGGATGTGGTTTACTCAAGGCAGTTTTACTATCTTGGTTTACAAAATAAAAGTACTTTTCAGAACATGCGTATAAACCTGGACTTCTTTCTCTAATCATTCTGCTTCGATATTAGGAGAAAAACTCTTCGACTTCTCTGCTCCCGTCTGCTCTCTTTCTTTATATAAACCACTCGGCTGAGGTTACTGTTCTCCACACCTATCTTCATCAAACCTTAAGCAAACCTACCAAAATCCCTTAGCCAGAAAAAATTCAATCTCTCAAGATGAGCGATCACCTGCCCCGACCTTTCCGATTTGAAGGGTTAGTGCATACTTATCCCGGGTACATGTTTCATGAACCCGTGGTGATCAATCATCATCGCCACCTTCAACATTTCGAGAATAGAAGGCTTCACCATATCATTCAACTCGACCCATATGAGTTTAACCTTTACAAATACGATATCATTTCCCTCATTGAGGCTCTCGGATGGGATTTTCTGCTGCGTCAACCCGTCCATCCAGCCTGTCCTGGTGCAGTCAAATATTTCTACTCGAATCTGAGGTGTCAAGGAATCAGTACCAGAAGTTTCTCAACGGTCATCTATGGTCATCTTCTAACTATCCCTGTAGCAGCCCTAAATGGAATCCTTGGATTTCCTGATCAAGGATTAGACATTGCTCATCCCTCGGAATTCTGGAAGCATGATTTCATCCTTCCCACTGAGTATGCAAACTTCTCCATGGAGCCAACTGGAGGAACTGATGTGCCGATTCCAATCGGATGGCTGACTCCACGCTTGAGAATCTTCCACCATTTCATCACACATGTGTTCTTTCCTAGAACATATAACCTTGATGTTGTCCTGCCACTCGATCTATGGATCATTGCCAGTGCAACGGCAGGACGCAAGCTGAATTTTTCTAGCCTATTGTTTGCAAATCTCCTTCCAGTTGGGGATGAACATTACCAAGGTCTTCTTCCATTCGGGTCTATCATTACTCGAATGTTAATCAATCTGGGAGTTGATCTTTCAGATTATAGAAGTGTGTCTCACACTATGTATGTTGGAGCCCTCAATGTTTTGATGATCCTAGACCTACCCACTGATATCTCTCCATCTCCACCTCCACGTCCATCTGCTTCCCTTCTGGGTCCCCACCCAAATCCTGCCACCTCCAACAAGGGAAAAACAGTTGCTGGAGAATCAAGCAAGAATGCTAATATGGTGTTTACAGTCTCTGATGGAAACTCTTCCTCAGACGACTCTGCAGGGTCAGCACAAGAAGGACCATCCTCTCCCGCTTCTTAAAAAAATTCTTCTGGTAGTTCTTAGGGAGTAGTTTTAGTTAATTGTTTTTCCTTGTAGGTAGTCTTAGTTAGTCTCTAGTAGTCGCAGTAGTTGAGGGGGAAGTTTTTCATTTCAAAGGAGTTGGATCCTTTCTAGCTGTTGCTACCTTGTAACTCTTCTTTACTTATCAAGAAATTGTAGTTTCGGTTCCCTGTGCCTTCTGCTGGCTTTCTTTTGTTGTGTTTATTTTCAGGTTATCTCCAGACTTCTCGGACGAAGGGGGAAATTGATGAAGAAAACGCGGGTTAAATCTTCCTGAAACGACGACGTTTCCCAGAGCGTTTCCCAGAGCCACACGACGACGTCTTGGACAGGCTGCGCCTAATCTCCACACGACGACGTCTTGAATTGCAAAACGTTTCTCTTCAGCATCGTCCTTCTAAGTCTTCAGCTCTGATCAAAAGATCGATCTACTCAACCCTAGCCTCCCACCTACGAGGAGCGGTGATGAAGCAGTTCGTCGGTGATGAAGCACAGACATTACCGACAATTCACTAAAGAAATGATAAAGATGGATCAGACGCAAGTCTCGTGCAACGGTCATAGAAGATTTCTAGGTATAAATAGATTATTGTCTGTTGAATTGTGTGTGTGTGTGATAGCGAGAAAGTGAAAGGAGAGTTCTTCGTCTATCTTGAGTTAGTTTATTTGTTCTCTTCAGTAGCTTGATTCACAGTGGTTATCCTGGGTGATTTAAGCTTGGGAAGAGAGTCTTTGTCTGTGTGTTTCTCAAAAGTGTCAACTCAGTTGGCTTGACACTGAGTGATTTAGCAGCCCTCTGTTCATGATCAGATGTTCCGACTGTAGGCTGGGGACGACAGAGCGGGTGAGCAGGGTATGCATAATCCTCCAAGGGGTCCTCAACTTCAGCGCATTTGTGCGGCTTGCCTTGTACTCCTCGTGCTCATGCTCTGGACGATTGGTGACCCTAAATGTGGCCTGATAGTGGAAGTCGGCTGTGTATTGCCGCTCCATCATCGTCATATATGTCGGGTCGAGCCCCATGGCCTGGGCGAAGGCATTATAAGTCAGCACTCGAGGTTGACCTCCCAGCATGAACTCCACATATGGCAGGCTCTTCTTACCGGTCGGGACTACGTGGGCGAACATGGAGTAGAACTCCACGCAGAGCTTGTGGTAGATGAGCTCGTCAATCGAGAGCACCAAGCGCCACTGGGGGTGACAAACGACCCCTGACATTGTGGCTCGGCACCTGAACATGTTAAACATGTCCAGGTCCAGCCGCCAATGCTGCCCAATCGGGTTGTCCCGCTGGTAGGCAAACGTATTTCTGAACTGGGCATGGTTCACCAGATAACTGATGTACTCATGCTCCAAGTTCAACATCCTGCAAGATCGACAAACATGCACCAGGAATCTGAATGAGGGGGGCTAAAAAATTTGCGTTCAAAGGTTTGAACTGGGGAGGGGGTCTAAAGCCTTACCACCTCCTCTATTATCAAAATTTGCTGTTAAATTTACATGTAAATTTACACAATTTTGAGAGTTGAGGGGGGGCTATAGCCCCTCTGGCCAACAACGTGGCTTCGCCACTGCATACGTGAAAATAAACGTCAATCACACCTCATTGGGAGGAAAAAGAATCCCCCTACACTTAAATTTCCACTATGGCTCCATGCTAATCAAAACAATTAAGCTTAAACACACCACATCGCGGTTCTAGGCGGTCACGGATTATCTCACACAGAAATTCAAACCCGAACCATGCCACGATGGCTACCAACCACCACTCAATCAAAACATTTCTCATCATTCAACAATTAGCAGTTGTTGGGCAAGTTTCGCAAATACAAGCAATTCGAATTAAAACATGCCCACCAAGGCTCAAATAAGCTCAAACAACATCATTCAATCACCTTAATTCACCTAATTCCTCGCCCTAATTCTAAGTTCAACATTCAATTCACTAAAATTTTCCTCACTTCACTACCTAATCACTCCAAAATCTCAGCGAATGCCGCTTTTGATGAGGGGAGAATGGGTATGTGCTTGGTTTTGGGTTTTGCTCGCTGGAAATGGGGGAAATGGCCAAAAATCCTTGGAATTTCGCGGTTTTCCTGCGAGATTTAAATTCTTTGGCGAGTTTTAGGTCGTGAAGTGAAGAGTCAACGTTCAATGACGCGTTTGCTAGTTCACGGTCTTAGAGACCGTGAACTCTGCAATCCGTCTATGAACTGGGGATGGTCGACAAGTGTTACACTCGTGGAAGTGCCTAGTTCACAGACGTGTTTGCCTGTTCACGATCTTGTAAGACCGTGAACTTGGCAATCCGTCCGTGAACATCAATGAAAACAGGGCATTTCTGAAAAACAAATTGACTCGACCTAATCCAGCCTTCAATTGACCACGACACAACTTTAACATGCGCAACCAAAAAATGTGGCACGGGGATACCACTCGACCACTAGAAATCTTCACTTGACACACAAAAGTGAAAATAAGGAAAATAAAACAAACCTACGTTGGGTTGCCTCCCAACAAGCGCTAAGTTAACGTCACTAGCTTGACGTTGCGGATCTATCATGTTTTGGAACATGATGTCACCGAGAGTGGATCCGCCACGTTCTCGGGGCGAGGCATGTTTCCTCCCAACTTAAGCTCCATTGGATGGCCTTCTTGGCTAATCACTTTTGCCTTTCCCTTTTCCTTCCATCGGGCATTAACACGATTTATCCTTTCCCTCCAAGCTACTTTCTTCCTTCCTTTCTTGGGCGAGATGCCCTCCTTGCTTCCCTGCTTCACATCATCACAAGAACCAACAATAATAGTGGGGTTCGCCTTGCAAGGCTTCCCTCCACTTGCATTCATATCACTCGGTTGAACTTCATTCACTTCCTCTCTCTTAGGCTTAAGATCAATTCCAAGAGTAATTCTCTCCTCACTATCCCTCAAGGTCAAAGTTCCCTCATTTACATCAATTAATGCCTCGGCGGTGGCTAGGAAAGGGCGTCCTAGTATGAGCAGCATCTCAGAATCCTCACTTATATCCAGGATCACAAAATCCGTTGGATAACAGAATTTCCCCACTCGTACTAGCACATCCTCCACTATGCCCCTAGGACTAATGACAGCGATCGACCAATGTGACACTAAGCCTAAATGCCTAGTAGTCTTTAGTTCACTTATGTCTAGCCTCTTAAAAACTTATATGGCATCACATTTATGCTCGCCCCTAAGTCCGCCATGGAATTTTCTATGTGATGAGAACCATTGCAAAGAGGTATAGTGAAACTATCTGGATCGGGTTGCTTCTTGGGGAACCTGTTGAGGAAGAAGGCTGAGCACTCCTAGCTTAAGGTGACATTGGCGAGGTGTTCGAACTTTGGCTTCTTGGAAAGATACCCCTTGAGGTATCTTGAATACCTTATCATGTGGTCCATCGCTTTGAGGAAGGGAATGTTGAGGTGGCGCTTTCGGAGCATCTCCATGAAACCTCCACATTCCACTTCCAATCTTTCCTTGTGCACTCTCGTGGGAAAATTTAGGGGTGGCGTGTACTCAGCCACAGGTGGTGGCGTCGGCAGTTCCTTCCTCGCCACTCCCCTCTTTTCTACCGAGGATTCCTCTTCTTCACCCTCGGGTAGACGGTCTTCCTTCTCATTCACTTCTTTGGCAATGACCTCCGGGGTCACCTTCCCGCTCCTCAAGAAAATTGCATTGCACCCTGCTTGATCTTTGGGTTTGGCAATGGTTTGAAAGGGTAGGGCTCCCTTTGGTCTCTCGGTGAGGATCCTAACACTACAAAAAATTAGAATTATAGCGACGAAAACTTTGTGACGGACAAAACTTTTGTCGCCAAAGGTTCACTTTCAGCGACAAATTTAGTATTCCCGTCGCGAATTGTCCATCTTTTCGTCTACCAGTAGAGCGATGCTTTCGCGACGACATTTCACCTTAACGCGACAGATGTATCCGTCGCAGAAGGTTATGGGAGATTGTGCGACGAAAACTTGCGTCGCAGAAAAGTTAGAAAGATTTTGCGACGAAATAGTTTCGTCGCGGAAGTTGGATACGATTTGCGACGATGATGATTCATCGCATTAAATCAATGTAGAACTGGCAACGATACTATTCGTCGCAAATTTTGAAAGCGGCATCATTTTGTGGTCCACCCCTTTAGCTGTATTGATCGATTCCTTTCCAATAATGTGTCGTTTTGGGGAAAAAATTCAAATCATTTTATTTTATTTAACGCCACTACATCTATCACGATTGACGAAATCATCTCCAACCTTGGAAAAAAAATCCCTAGCTCTTCCAAATCGAACCCCCTTCTTCGACCTCCTCTGACAAATCCCTAGCTACCAACATCTTCTCCAAGTCTAGATCCCTTGCCGCGGTGCCCATCATCTCCTCAGTGTCGCCGGATCAAAGTTGCCGATGTCAAAGCCGCAGTATGAGGGTTTTCTATTTATTTCGCCCATTTAGCAAAATGGTGCCGCTGTTGTGGGGATGGGCAATTGGGAGGGTGTTCGGGGCTGTCCCGTCGATCAATAGTCCCCAACCTTTCATGGCTAGATTTGGCGGTTTGAGTGGCTCTCTCCATCCGCTTCGCCTATGGGATTCAGCCTCTCTGTGAATGCGATCTTCAAGAATTGATGGCGACATCTCCGTGAATCCTTCCCTAGCTATGGCAGATTCGCTCCATAAAGGGCCCCTCATGATTCAGTTACGGGGCGCATTCCTTTGTAGTGTTGTACTCTACTGCTGGGGTCCAAACTTAATGTTGCTATATGGGAGAGTTTGTGACTGCGACCATTCCTCTGCCACAGAGATTGACAGTGAAACATGAAGATCCTACACAAGGAAGCTTTAAGGTAACTATCAAGTTTGGCTCCTGGCTTCTTTGCTCTTTTCTTCCCTAGATCCGTTTCGTTTATGATTGTTATGATGGTGGTTTAGCTGTGAAAAGCCTTATTGTCTCCACCATATAGCGCTGAGCAAAGAGAAGAATCAAAATCTTCCTTGTGCATCCACCAATTAGGTCAATGTTATTTATCCTTGAGGTGTAGTAGGTACTTTTCTTTTTCCTCTTTACAGCCTAGCTCTAATTCCATGTTCTGTTGGATGTTTTATGAAGCTTTCATGATTTGTTGTTTGGTTCACTAGATCGATTGATCTTAATCCATGGTGTCTTCCTTTAATAGTTAACTAATCGCATAAATAAATTTATGGTTGGCCTAATTGCGTAGGCTTTTGTCTTCTTTTGGTATGTTTACACTCTTAAGCTGATAGTTTTCTAATGTTTGATTGGTGATGGGGCTGGTGCACAACTTGGCCTAACTAATTATGTAAACTCTGTTAGAGTCAAACTTAGAGGTTCCAGGATTCATCCAGCCAAATATTAAGGCCTGAACTACAACACAATTGATGAAGCTGTAAGTCTATCCGAAAAAGTCCTGAACACCTGATTTCGGTTTTGGTGTTATGGCAGGTTGAGAATGATGAAGTATGGACAATCCTCTCATCCAAATGATTCACATTCAAGTACCTTAAGCTCAAATAATAAAATAGTACATTGAAGCTCTCCTCGGTTATCAATTATTCAACTATATGGATCAAAGACTTCTGATATATCTTTGTTCATTTTCTTTTCATGGTTATGCTAGAGGGATAGATGGGTCGTGGAGGATGGGAAGGCAATAGTAGTATCGTTGCTGAATTTTGTAAGTACTTGCTCACCTCTATTATTTGTACTATACTACTTACCCACCAGACTTTTGTTTATAAATTAATCTATAACCTTGGAGGTGGGATTTCATATCCGATAAGAAGTTTGCCGAGTAGTTGAATGATATATAAATTAGTTAGTTTAGATAGATAATGCAAATATAGAAGCCTCATATAGATTCTACTGTCTGCATTATTGTGTTACAGATATGTAGAAACATCCCATGACTTTGTAAGAAAGTCCTATGAGAATATATAGAAACTTGGTTCTTGGTGATTTGTAACTTGTGATTGTTTTTTATTGATGATTTGTCATGCAGGTTATCAGGGGAGGGTTGAATATTTTGGGAATGGACATGATGATGACAATTCAAGACCATTTTGAGTATGAGTATCAATTGATGATTTTATATATTATTAGTCTATAGTGATATGTATAGAGGTAGGAGCTTATCTCATTTCGAATATCATAGTTGGTAAATGAGCTTAATTAGGAGTCCCTGTACAGTTTCCATGAATAGAGCGAACAATTTGTATGAGATTGTATATTTTATAGTGCTTATTAAAAGGGCTTTGTTATATTTTCCATTTGCACCATTTATTTATTTGTTAATACTTCATCAACAAGGAGGACAAGATTTAGAAGCAAAAGAAAGTAAAATCAACAGTTTTGGCGATGACATATACTTTTGTCGCCAAAAGTATCAGGGACGAAATTTTAAATGCTTAGGATACAATTTGCGATGGACCAGTTCGTAGTGGAAGAATGTTTTGCGACGGACTGTAACATCGCGTAAGGAAGTGTTTTTTGCGACGATATATTCGTCGCGAATGGTTTGTACCGCGACGACGTATTTCGTCGCCAAAACACAGACTTTCCGCGGCGAACAGCATATTCTGCGACGGATGCATAAATTTCGTCGCAGATAGATTCGTCAGGTAACTCCTTTTGCGACGATATATTTCGTCGCAGATAGATACAGCGACCGATTTTAATACTTTTATCGACGAATAATCCCGTCGTTAAAAGGGGGATTTCTTGTAGTGTAACAAGATTGCTAATTTGCACTTCCAAGTTTTGGAGACTTGCTTGATGGCTTCGGAGTCCCACCTTAACCGAGGTAAATTTGGATGTTGCCACATCCATGAATTGCTCAATCTTCTCGAACTTCCGTGATCTAGTAATCACAAAGGCGTTCACAAGGTCTTCAAGTTTAGAGAACTTGTCACCTTGTTGTTGTTGTTGAAAACCTTGACCGCCTTGTGCTTGGAATGGTTGTTGAAAGTTCGATTTTTGGAATTGAGGCCTTTGTTGGATGAATGTTGGTCGAGGTTAGTAGTTGCCCTTTGGACCTTGGAAACCTGGAGGTCTTGGATTGGTATGGGAAGACTAAGCACAATGGGTTGTAGGTGTTGCTATAAGGGTTGTTCCCTCTAGCATTAACAATGAAGCTCACTTGCTCCTCGGGGGTACTCGACTCCTTCATCGCTTGGAAATCCGCAAACGCTAATCACAAGACATCACCGCTCTCTTTCCTTGCTTCTTGTCCTCAAGGATCACCTCTATCAACTTTTCAAGCTTCGCTTCAAGTGGAGCACTCGTTCCCACACTTCTTACTCCTCGATCGTTACTTCTCTTCCCACTTCTTGTCAAGCCCCAATCATATCCCTTAAGAGCCATATCTTCAAGCAATTCGGTGACTTGAGGAGGGGTCATGTTCATCAACCTCCCTTGGCATAGAGAGTCAATGAGGATCTGTTCATCTTGAATGATTCCTCCATAGAAAGTTTCTATCCGAAATTTATCCTCGAATCCATGGTGAGCGCATTGGAGTAAGTAGTCGGAGAATCTTTCCCATGCATCCCTCAATGTCCCATCCTCCTCTTCCTAAAGTGAGTGATCTTCTTCCTCCACTCGGCCGTCTTAGAAGGAGGACAATATCGGGTCATGAACTTATTGAGTAGATCACCCCAAGAGGTGATGGATTGAGACGGAAGGTTGTTGAGTCATCGGAGTGCCTTCCCCTCCAAATAATAGGGGAAGAACTTCAATCGCAATGCCTCCTCGGGGACGCCATTAATGTTCAAACTTCCCGCTAGCTCAAGAAACCTTTGGACATGATCTCGTGGTGATTCATGGGATAGCCCGTGGAAGTAAGCATTTTTTTTAATCATCCTCACGAGAGAGAGGGCTCGATCTCAAAGTTGTTGGCGGCCACGGGTGGATGTAAAATGGGAGATTGGATATCTGCCGCCCATGGAGCCATGTAATAGCCCATAGTCCTTGGCCTTTCCTTGACTAATTTTTTATCCCCTCCAACAAACCTCAGACCTTATTCCATCAACGTTCCCAAGTGAGTTGCGTAAACAGGCCTCCCTGTGAATTTCTATTTGGGCCTGCTTTTGTCTCCACTCTCCAATCATTAATCCATATTCCCTTCATTTTTTATATATTTTCTACAGGTAAGTTAAACCGCGTGTATGGCCTAGGAAAATGCTGTACATAAGCTCTTTTTTTTTTTTTTTGAAAGGTGACCTGTATTCTCAAAATAATCAAATGTTGGGTGTTACAGGGCAATCTGCTAAAAGTTTGGGTATCAAAATAATTGGAGGGCGATCAAACCAAATTTCTGATTCTTCTGGTCGACACCTCACTTTCGCCATTGTGTGGGCACTTTCATTTCCCTTTCTCCCCCAAAATCTCCACTGAACATTTCCTTCCACCAGAGTTGTCTCCCGAATTTCTTCACAAATTCCTTCAATCTCCCAAAGCGTTGCTTCCTTTCGGTCAAGTTTCTGGATCACTGATTTACAATCCGATTCCATTATCAGTGGTAAAAAGTTATGGGTTTTGGCGATTCTCAGTCCCCAAAGAAGAGCAAGGGCTTCCGCCATCTCAGCTGGCCATTGTGTTCGTGTTCGATGAACCGCCGCCATTCGAAACTTCCCCTCCTCATCTCGAATAACCAGTCCATATCCAGTTCCATCCTCCCACAGCGTCGCCGCATCTGTGTTCAATTTGAAGAAGCCCTGTGGAGGAGGTTCCCAATCATATCGAATTCGCTCCGACGAAGCTCCACAGCCATGGATCTGCAACTGCTGATATTCTTCCAAGTAATTCTGTGCTCTCATCACTATCTCCCATTCTTCTAGCTTCGAATTGTTGAAAAGCTGGTTGTTCCGCTCTTTCCATAGGAACCATAGGGTAATCAGTAGTGAAGTAAGTTCCTCTTTGCTTGTTCCTTCTATGAGATTGCATAGCCATTCTTCGCAGTTTTTCCCTTCTCCTATTGTGAAAAATTTCGCCATCGGACTAGGTCTCCAGACTCTTCTCGCCCAGTCGCAATCCCTAGTAATGTGCTCTTGTGTTTCTCTTAACCCACAGAATGGGCATTCGTCATGGGCATCAGGGATTCTTTTGCTTAGATTAGCTCCTGTGGGTAGGATATTACTACCCCATTTCCATATGAAGATGCGAACCTTAGGGGGTAGGTCTAGCAACCACAGTTGCTTCCAGTCGATTGGTACATAGGGTTCCACCTGATCCTCAAACTTTTTCTTCCTCCACTCTTTATATCCTGATCGAACCGAGTACTTTCCTGTTCTGTCCTTGCCCAAAATTCGAATGTCTTGCCTAGGTTGAAAAGGAATTGGGATTTTGTTGATCCGGTCTCGATCTTCTTGTAGGAATTTTTCTTGCAGGAAGCTGCTTTTCCAAGATCTCGTTTCCTGATCAATCAATCTCGATACCTTTTCAGTGATTCCTAGGCCTGTTATGGGTGTTTGTACTCGATAATCCGGCGCTGTTGGAATCCAACGATCCCACCATATTCTAACACTCTCCCCATTTCCAATTCTCCACCTCGTGCCCTCCTTGATAAGTGTTTGTGCCTGCATTAGACTTCTCCAGATATAGCTGGGATTATTTCCCATTTCTGCCTCCAAGATATCACAATGCGGGTAGTATTTTGCTTTAAGAACGCGTGCCGCCATGGAATATGGGGCTTGCATTAAATTCCATACCTGTCGACCCAGTAAAGCTATGTTAAATCCATGTAGCTCTCGAAACCCCATCCCTCCTTCATATTTAGGTCGACATAGTTTATCCCAACTCATCCAGTGGATCCGCCTTTCTTCTCTTTTCTGGCCCCACCAAAAGCTAGCAATCATGCTTTGTATCTCATGTATAACTCCTTGTGGTATGAGGAATACAGACATTGCATAGAGTGTCTGTGCTTGTGCCACAGCCTTTATGAGAACCTCTTTTGCCGCATTAGATAGAAGCTTCCCCTTCCACATTTTGATTTTTTGCCTGATCCTATCAATTAGCTGTGAAAAGACAGCCTTCTTAGCTCTCCCTATGACTGTAGGCAATCCCAGATATTTGTCATGATGCATCACTGTCCTCATCTCCATTATCTCCGCCATTTTCTCTCGGCTTTCATCACTCACATTTGTACTAAAGGATAATTCCGATTTGGCCAGGCTGACCTGTTGCCCTGAAGCATTCTCATAGGTTTGTAGTATTTCCCTTAGCCTCTCCCCTGTTCCTTCTTGTTTTCAAAGAAAAAGATGCTATCATCCGCAAAAAACAAGTGTGTAACCATAGGGCCATTACTACTGACCTTAATTCCTTTCAGTTCTCCTTCCTCCACTGCTTTTTTAGTTAGGGCCGACAGTCCCTCGGCACATAGTAGGAAAAGATAGGGGGAAATAGGATCCCCTGTCTTAATCCCCTCGTTGGTGTGATGATTTCAGTCTGGTGGCCATTTACCAGTGCTGAGTAAGTCACAGTAGTGACACACTGCATAATCAAGTTAACCCAGTCTTCATGGAATCCCATTTTTAGCATGATCCTCTCTAGGAACAGCCACTCCACCCTATCATACGCTTTAGCTATATCTAGTTTTGCAGCCACATAGCCTTTTTCCCCTTGCTTTCTGTTCTTCATAGCATGAAAACACTCAAAGCCAATCATAAGCTTTTTACTTAACCCACATCAAAGGGATATGTAAAAATTTAAAACTGAAAAAGGAAATTTCATTTTCCCACACTTCATTGGATTCATTGGAGAAATTTAAATCAAACTGGATTTTTCTATAACACAATAATTAGGTCTTTTAGTTGGGACGAATAGCCAAATATGCTTTGTTTATTTTTTTTTTATATATTATCGATCGGGTTAAACCATGGATAAGACAAATTCTTGCTTCATGCTTAACACCTAACACCTACTAAAGATGTCGGCCTTCGATTCGTTTTGAAGCGTGCATTATTATTACTTTCACAATCAATTTCTTACTTTGCTTTGTATCTTTACCATGCGTTGCAACAATATATTTGAATCGGATTGGGTCTCACGTTGTTGGGTATGAATGCTTAACTTGCATTGGTAATTTTGGGAGATGATTTTTTTATTATTATTAGGGTGAACAAACACATCCGTAAACCGACCTATCCGCTCTGTTGATATGACTTGAATCGGATTATCAGCCGCTACGACTGGTAATCGGGGGTCTCGCTGCCCGGTCAATGTTATTTGGGTTCGGGTTCTGGGCCTGGTCTGTAACCGTTTCCTTTGCTAGATTGGATTAGGTTTAGACCCACATGGAGAAGTACTATAAATACTTCTCATACTCCTCTGTAATCTGTAATCTCCTCAGATATAGTGAAACTGGCTCTCTCTCGCCCGTGGACTAGCTAACACACATCGTGTTAGTGAACCACGTAAATCGTGTGTCTGTGTTCTTTCGATTCTCGCTTTCGTATTCTTGCTTTGTCGATTCCGGCGATTTCCCGATCCATAGCAGCGCGTTTATAACAAGTGGTATCAGAGCCGCGGCTGGAAATCAGGCTAGGGTTTTCGATTCAGAAGAATGACGTCGGTGAACATGAAGATCGAAAAGTTCACGGGGAAGAACAGCTTCGCTATATGGCAGATCAAGATGCAGGCTTTATTAAAACAGCAAGGGCTGTGGGGGCCGCTGTCTGCGAAACAGAAGAAGGCAGCGGTCGATGACGATGAGTGGAATACCCTGGAGGAGAAGGCCCACTCGACCATCATGCTATCGTTGTCTGATGACGTCATCATTGAAGTCGCTGCTGAGAAGACTGCCGCGGGCTTGTGGTTGAAACTAGAGAGTCTGTACATGACTAAGTCTCTAACCAACAAGCTGCATCTCAAGCAACGGTTGTTTAGCTTGAGGATGCAAGAAGGTACGCCTTTGAGGGAACATCTCGAACAGCTTAACTCTATTTTGCTAGATCTGCGTAATATAGATGTTCAAGTTGATGACGAGGATGCTGCCCTAATCCTGCTGGTTTCTTTGCCGAGTTCATATGAGAATTTTGTTGATTCTTTTATTGCTGGTAAAGAAAGCGTGTCGTTGGAGGATGTCAGGTCTGCTCTTCATACGAGAGAGATCAGACATAAGGCGTCCGGTTCTGGTACAGGTGGTGAGGCATCGGGTTTGGCTGTTACAGGTGGAAAGGGAAAGAAGAAATTTGGTAAAGGGAATTCGAGCAAGAATTCCAAGGGTCCCGGTCCACAGCCAGGTGATGCTTGTCACAACTGTAAGGAAGTGGGGCATTGGAAGTACAACTGTCCCAAGAGAAGAGGGCAACAGAAGAAACAAGCTTCAGTTGCCGTGGCAGAAGTGGACAACAGTTCTGAAGACGATCTCGCCTTGGCTGTAGATGAGAAGGCACATCGTGGGGATGTGTGGCTTCTGGATACTGCAGCCTCATACCATATGTCTAATGTGGTCATGGCTAATGGAGCTGTCTGCAAGGTTGTTGGAATCGGGTCCATAAAGGTTCGGACACATGATGGTTCGTTCTGTACCGTGAATGATGTCAGACATGTTCCACGAATGACGAAGAACCTGATCTCCTTGAGTCTACTCGACAGCAAGGGCTTCAGCTTCAAAGGAAAAGGTGGAGTTGTGTATGTCTGCAAGGGTTCGAGGAAGGTACTGAAGGGCGTGAAGCGTGGGACCTTGTATGCATTACAAGGGTCTGTGTTGTCTGGTTCTGCTGCAGTTGCATCGTCTCAGGTTCAACAGGAGGATATGACCACTCTCTGGCACATGAGACTGAGGCATATGAGTGAACGAGGGATGCAAGTTCTATCAAAGAGGGATCTTCTTTGCGGGCACAAGGTGCAGAATTTGGAATTCTGTGAGCATTGTGTGTTTGGGAAGCTACATCGCAGCAAGTTTCCCAAGAAGGGTATCCACCGGACGAAGGGGATACTAGATTACCTCCACTCCGACTGTTGGGGTCCTTCACGAGTTGAATCCATTGGAGGCAGCAGGTATTTTCTGTCTATTATTGATGATTATTCGAGATTTACTTGGATTTTCATGATGAAGCAGAAAAGTGAGGCTTTCACGAAGTTCAAGCAGTGGAAGACATTGGTGGAGAATCAGACCGGGAAGAAGATCAAGAAGCTGCGAACGGACAATGGTCTGGAGTTCTGCAGTTCTGAGTTCAACGAATTCTGCAAGGATGAAGGGATTGCCCGTCATCGGACTGTTAGAGATACACCCCAGCAGAATGGCGTTGCAGAAAGGATGAACCAGACATTGTTGGAGAGAGCACGGTGCATGCTCTCTAATGCTGGACTAGAGAGAAGATTCTGGGCAGAAGCAGTAAACATGGCGTGCTTCCTGATCAACCGTGGACCTCACACAGGTATCGAGTGTAAGACTCCTTATGAGGTGTGGTATGGTAAGCCTGCTGATTACTCTTCACTGAAAGTTTTTGGGTGTCCTGTTTATTATCATGTGGATGAGGGTAAGCTGAACCCAAGGGCAAAGAAGGGTGTATTTGTGGGTTACGGAGATGGAGTTAAGGGATTTCGAGTCTGGTCACCTTCTGAGCATCGAGTTATACTTAGTAGAAATGTGATATTTGATGAGAAGTCTATGTTTAACCCCATGTTGAAGGTTACTGTTGCTGAAGGTAGCAGGAATGTTGATAAGCAGGTGGAGCTGCAAACTCTCAATGAGAGTGAGTTTGAGCACCAAGGTGGAGAAGATCAACATGATGAGGATGTCTCTGCAGAGCCAGAAACTTCAGAGTCCAGTGCACGAGCTCAACAGTCTATTACTTCCGGTAGACCGAAGAGAGCGACTGCAGGAGTACCTCCACAGAGGTATGGCTTCGAGGACATGGTGGCGTATTCATTTCAGGTTGCTGAAGAAGTGGATGCAGGAGAGCCACAGTCCTATAGAGAAGCAGTTTCGGGCGGTGAAGCTGATCAGTGGCTTGCCGCAATGGGAGATGAGATGGAATCCCATGACAGGAATCAGACTTGGGAGCTAGTCAAACGACCACAGGGAAGGAAGATTGTGACAAACAAGTGGATCTACAAGAAGAAGGAAGGAATCACTTCCAAAGAGGGCATGAAATTTAAAGCTTGGGTGGTTGCACGAGGCTTCTCACAGAGGGAAGGAGTTGACTACAATGAGATTTTCTCACCAGTGGTCAGACATACTTCGATCAGAGTGCTACTAGCAATAGTGGCACATTATGACTTGGAGCTCGAGCAGCTAGACGTGAAGACAGCTTTCCTGCATGGAGAGTTGGAGGAAGAAATTTACATGACTCAGCCAGAAGGATTCGAGGTTCCCGGAAAAGAAGACTATGTTTGTAAGCTGAAGAAGTCCTTGTATGGACTTAAGCAATCTCCGAGGCAGTGGTACAAGAGATTTGACAGTTACATGCTTGAGCTGGGCTACAGGAGAAGTCCATATGATTGTTGTGTATATCACAACAAGGCAGAGGATGGTTCGGTGATATATCTAGTTCTGTATGTGGATGATATGCTCATAGCTGCGAGGTCAAAGTCTGATATCCAGAAGTTAAAGGGGCTTCTCAGTGCTGAGTTTGAGATGAAGGATTTGGGAGCTGCTCAGAAGATCTTGGGTATGGAGATTTACAGGGACAGGTCGAAGAAGAATCTTTTCTTGTCACAGAAGAGCTACATCCAGAAGATATTGTCGAGGTTTGGCATGTCTTCAGCAAAGCCCTTAAATACTCCTAGTGCTTCAAATGTTCATCTATCCTCAGCTTATGCATCGCAGTCAGAGGCTGAGAAGGAGTACATGTCGAGAGTCCCATATGCTAGTGCAGTAGGTAGCTTGATGTACGCTATGGTATGCACTAGACCTGATCTTGCACATGCTGTTAGTGTTGTCAGCAGGTTTATGATACAACCTGGGAAGGAGCATTGGCAGGCTGTGAAGAGGATCTTCCGGTACCTTAAGGGGACACCTGATGTGGGGATTAGCTTCGGAAGTGATACAGAGTGCTTGGTGTCTGGGTATTCTGACTCGGACTATGCTGGAGATGTTGACACGAGGAGATCGATGACCGGTTATGTATTCACTCTTGGGAGTTCTGTAGTGAGCTGGAAGGCAACTTTGCAGTCGGCGGTGACATTGTCTACTACTGAGGCAGAGTATATGGCGTTGACAGAAGCTGCTAAGGAGGGAATATGGTTGAAGGGACTGGTTGGTGATCTTGGTCTACATCATGATCAGGCAGTGGTGTATTGCGACAGTTTGAGTGCAATATGCTTGGCCAAGGATCAAGTCCACCATGAGAGGACTAAGCACATCGACGTGAGGTATCATTTCTTGAGGACAGAGAAGAGGATTAAGGTGAAGAAGGTTGGCACCGCGGATAATCCTGCTGATATGTTCACGAAGCCGGTTCCACATGGCAAGTTCCAACACTGCTTGGACTTGCTGAATGTCTTGAGTGGGTGACTCCGCCCTACGGGGCATTGATGGCGGGAGAGATCGATGACCGGTTATGTATTCACTCTTGGGAGTTCTGTAGTGAGCTGGAAGGCAACTTTGCAGTCGGCGGTGACATTGTCTACTACTGAGGCAGAGTATATGGCGTTGACAGAAGCTGCTAAGGAGGGAATATGGTTGAAGGGACTGGTTGGTGATCTTGGTCTACATCATGATCAGGCAGTGGTGTATTGCGACAGTTTGAGTGCAATATGCTTGGCCAAGGATCAAGTCCACCATGAGAGGACTAAGCACATCGACGTGAGGTATCATTTCTTGAGGACAGAGAAGAGGATTAAGGTGAAGAAGGTTGGCACCGCGGATAATCCTGCTGATATGTTCACGAAGCCGGTTCCACATGGCAAGTTCCAACACTGCTTGGACTTGCTGAATGTCTTGAGTGGGTGACTCCGCCCTACGGGGCATTGATGGCGGGAGAGAGAGAAGGAGCAGAGTACATCAGAGATTTCAGAGGAAGAGGATTCAAGTCAAGGTGGAGATTTGTTGATATGACTTGAATCGGATTATCAGCCGCTACGACTGGTAATCGGGGGTCTCGCTGCCCGGTCAATGTTATTTGGGTCCAGGGTGTATGGGCTCAAAGTTATTTGGGTTCGGGTTCTGGGCCTGGTCTGTAACCGTTTCCTTTGCTAGATTGGATTAGGTTTAGACCCACATGGAGAAGTACTATAAATACTTCTCATACTCCTCTGTAATCTGTAATCTCCTCAGATATAGTGAAACTGGCTCTCTCTCGCCCGTGGACTAGCTAACACACATCGTGTTAGTGAACCACGTAAATCGTGTGTCTGTGTTCTTTCGATTCTCGCTTTCGTATTCTTGCTTTGTCGATTCCGGCGATTTCCCGATCCGTAGCAGCGCGTTTATAACACGCTCAATCCGACCCAACCCATTCGTATTTATCGCTAAAATGAAGATATTGGGTTGGTGAGGGTTTTCTTTTGTACAACCCGCCTCTTTTGGGTTGGGTTTGGATTTTGGATTACACAACCCGTAGAACCCGACCCAATCTGTGTCCAACTATTGGTATGAGTTCGTATCCAAAAAATATTTATGTTGTATATAGTCATATTTATGAGAAAATTAAGATATTTCGCCATGTTTTTCTCTCATGGTCTCCTTAATCTAATGCATTCTTCCACTTAAAGTTTAGACATAAATTTAATATAGCTATGATTCACGCAATCCTTTTTCTAGTGTACAATTTTAATAGAATAATATATTATGGATGCGTTCGTTTATAACATTTTTAGCCTATTTCAACAAATATCGTGAAAAAACTAGACATATATTGATGTAAATCACATTTTATTAAAATTTAAACAACATTTGTGAATTTTGATACCTTTCACCTCAGTTTATTCGTTTGAAATTTTAATTAGTTATAAAATAATTTTATGGTGTAGAATAATTACATATTTTGTGTTGGGTTGGGTTTTTACTTACAAATATCGTCAACCCGGCCCAACCCAATTAGAAACAAACCGTCGTGTTTAAATTTTTTTGAGTGGGTTTGGGTTTAATATTTCCCAAAATGTGTGGTTGTTGGACATATCTCATATATGGCCGTCATTTGGACACTAAATAAAAATAACATTTTTCAGCTAACTATTACAGTCCGATTAGCCGATTAGCATATCCTATTCATGTAATGTAATGGAGAAGGATAGGTAGATTGGAAGAAGAGGTGTTCTCTTTAATGGCGAGAACGGAACCCCTAACCTTTTTCGAGAAAAGCCAACTTTCCAAATTAACACGTAGGTGTGTAAAACCCATTTCCTGATTATACTTAATTGATTCGTCTTTCCTCTATCACATGCTACTTTAAATAGACAACTAATAACCCTACAAACGAGACCTAACGGAAACAACAAAACAAACCTAAACTAAGTCCCCAATTCTAACTTACCAATAACTCACTAAGTACCCACTACTCCACGTCATTAACCAATCCTTATAGTTAGTAAAATACGGTACGAAAAAGTTAAGTATAAAATACGTACGGGTATTTTATTTTGTCTCTAAGCTAATGTTACGTTTAATAGTACGTTAATAGTCATAAATATATTAAAATAAATTATTTGAAAATAAATAAATATATAAATAATAGTACATTTAACAATTTAAGCCATTAAATACGGATATTAAACATGTTATACGGGTTTTATACGTGTTTAATACGGGAGCCATAAAATGAATGGTAAAAAATGAAACAGGTTGACAATAGTACAGATACGAAAGTTTTAAATGAATAAAATACGTACGGGTACATATATGTGTATTAAACAGAGTATTTATTAACTATTAACAACCCATAATTAATTATTAATAATAATTAAGTAAATGCACATCACATTAAAATTGGTGCAATGATCAACCAGAAAGATTATTATTTGGGGGAGAGTTTGCATGGACACTCTAAATTTCATCAAAATACATGCATTTTCTTCTACGATGAAGAGTGATTTTGCATGTCACAAAAAGCAACTCTCATGTTCTTAGTGGACTATTTATATATAATTAAGACTTATTTGCGAATATGTATAGTTGAATATATGACATCAAATTCAAAACTATATATTTGTTGCGTGAAATTACTACATTGCTGGTGGTTATATTTTTAATCAAAAGTCAATTGGGCATTCAAAAAACACTTGTACAACTAACTATTGGTGACAACTTTGCATCAAGCCATATATATTTGAAATCCTGCAATCTCGGATCCATTACCGTTGGTGTGATCAACAAAAATGATTCCTATTGGAAAAACACTTCACAGTAAATATTGACTTTGATCAGAGGCCAATTGATTTTTTTCATCTTGAAGCTTGATTATGTATGCATAGTATATAGGAAGCAATGATTTACTTAAAGTAGACATTTTTATTTATAAATACTGAAACAATATTACTTACGTTTATTTGTTACTCATCATATTTCTCCTCTTTTTATTATCCTATAAGTACATTAAACATGGACCATTTGCCAAGATGTTACCAACAAAACTACTATACAAAGAAAACATTCTATTGAGGAATGGCAAAGGTTTAGGTCGGTGCCGAATAATTCATTTTCTTTATCCTACCTAAAACAGTTCGAGTTTTATCCATACTCATACCCATACAAGAAATGGGATGTAGAATATCAAAAAACATACTCATACTTGAGCAAATTTCAGGTATTCACGGTTATCCATGAATAATAATTCTTCTTTATTACTTCAACCTGTTTGTTAACAATTGCAAATATGCTAATTACATCAATAGATTGCTAAATTGAAAAAAATTAGTTAAAACAACACAGTTTCATGAATATATTAGATATGTATGATAAATATCATATATGTTGAGAAAAATATTAATCATTTGTAAACAAAATACAAAATGCATATTCATTAAAAAAAATACAAAATGCATGTGTATAATCGAGCTGATTTGGACTGGATAATGAGAAAACTATAACCGATTTCGAACCTTATGAACCGCCAACTAATGGTAACGAAAACCCTATTTCTATATACGTGCCTCTCTGCCCTTTTACCTCTGTGTCTTGGTTAAGCTTTCCTCTATATCTCTTTCTCCATTCGCTCAACATCTCCTGTTTTGTTGTGGCAATTCTCGCTAGCTCTGGTATCGTCTGAAAAAGCTGTCATGGACTATTTTACCGAGTTTGGGGTTCAGAATCAGAACATCAAAACTGTTAAGCTTGTGAAGCCCAAATTCCCCAACGACCTCCTGGCGCGGTGCTGCAATTCCATGCTTCAAACATTTTGCAGAGGTATGATATGATATGATTCAACATGTAGTATGGGGGTTGTAACGTGTGTGTATATTTTGTTCAGTTTGTGTTGTCTCTCTCTCTCTCTCACTCCATTTCCGCATCATGCACGCAGTCTCTCCAGGCCCGTCAGCACAGGGTCTCCAGTGAAATTAATAAGCCTATAAAATCTAATTTGGTTATCCGATTTTATTATGGGCCTCCTTTATAATAATATAAAATATAATTGATGTATAATAAGCCCATCACATAATTAACAACTTAGGGCCCAAGTTACATGGCCCATCAGGCTCTGATTATTATTCATTGTTTTGCTTTTGAGCTTAGTAAACAATTACTAATTAGCTTTCACCAAAAAAATGATTAGTAAGTAATTAGCTTACCAGAACACTCTCATTAACATTAAAATGGTGATAACTAAATCAAAGTCACAAGTATTTAATATTTTCCCGTAACCACACTACCCAAGTTAAATAAAAATATTACTATTATATTTAACTTGTAATCTGAACTTAGCACCTAAAAAAACTTGTGATCTGAACTCAAATTCAAATCATTTACTTCTACTCATTTACGTACCGTTTGGTATCAAATGAATCTAGAATTCATTTCATTTTAAAAATGAATTACCGTGTAAAATTCATTGTCAAATGAATTCTTGTATTTGGTATGTCATATTCAAATCTTTAGAAATAAAATGAATTAAATCACCAAACCATGCTTGGCATACGTTTAGAATTGAATTCAATTAAAAGTTCCCAACTACACCCTTATTAATTTCTGTCAGAAACAATTATCATTGAAAATCCATCTTCTAAAATACGCCTTTGGACCTATACGTAGAATATCAAAAGTGTTTTTGTGTGTTTCTATTCTATGAATTAGCTCATTTATAATATCTCATTGATGAACCCTTTTGTGGCTTCTTAACGTACTGATACAGTCGAAGCATAAATATCAAATAACCAGCATATGCTACTATAGCGTTGCGATCAAATTCTTGTCGATGTTCCTCATACTGCATGAATTGGCGCCAAATAATATATGTAAAAGTAATTTAGTTAATAAATAAGGGTAATTATGTAATTCTATTATAATTAGTAAATATTTGTAGAATTCATTTGGAAATTCTATATCAATTCCTCAAAATTGCTATATCTAGTTTCAATTCCGTAGAATTCAAAATTTAGAATTGAAAATGAATTCTTTTAAATACCAAACATAGAAAGTTTTCATTTTAAAATGAATTCCTCAAAACGTATGATATTCATTTATACCAAACAGTATGTTAATAAAAAAATTTTATTCTTTGTTTGTCCCCTTTGCTTTTCTCCTCTTAGGATCAATTGAGTTCTCCTAATAACGATAAGATAATCAGGATTTTCCAGGATTTGATAATGTACAGGGTGTGTTTATATTACTATTTACGCATGTTCTTATTACTATTTTGGAGTTGCTGTGAAGGAGTTTGATCCAATGTTAATGTGTCATGTGTGTATGGATGTACTGGCTGAGATTATGGCTGTGAATGACAGACAAGTAAAAGTTATGCATTTCCCATAATTTTTCACAGTATGTATTCCACACGTCTAGCTTCTTGGTGATTTTACATTGGGAAGACTTGGGTTGGGTTGGATCCACAGACCCTAGGTACGTAAGAGGCTATGTTCTTTTGTGGAAAATTGCAAGAGCAACCAAAGTTAACTTGTTAGAGCTGAGGCATGGAATTTGTGAGCAGAATAGCGAACAAAGAGCATGTTAGCAAAATTCAAGCTACGACGAACATCACGAAGAACTCGTTCTCATTAAGGGATAACACACTCGACATTAACTCCTACGCAGCTTCACCACCTTCGCTAGAAATATACATGATCCGAGCTCTGTAAATGAAATTAACTTCAGAAGTGGGTTTATTTTTCATTTTTAGTCGCGAGACCCAGCGGGGTTGAGAACACATCGGGCATTTTATCGAACACTTGGTGTGCATTTGATTGCTTTTGCAGAGTTCAGCAGCGAGATTGCTCCACCTCTGCCGCCGATTCGCTGGAGATGTGAGAAATGCCCGCCAGCTCGGTTCTCCAAGCATGCACCTGGGATGGCTGTCTATTCTGGACTAGGAATAAGGTATTGGCTCCGATCACGAGGCAGCAAATTAGCTTGATTGCATTGCCAAATGGTTTAGTGAGTCCAGTGATCGGGCTGGAAATTGGATTGTTGGAGAATAGGAGAAACAGAGATATGTGAAGAGTCTCCATTGATGCTGGGGGAAGAGTTTGAGCGCGTTGAGGATTATATTGTTTGGGAATTCTTTAACCACCGCCCATAGGCAACGAATCAGATAAAGACCAATGTTTTAGAAATATACATATCGGTTGGTTGGACTAGAAAAATTAAAAATCAAGGTCCAAATAGGATGTGATTTTCAATTGGAAGAAACCTTGATAGTGACTTTCTATCAGGGATGTTAGAGAGAGAGAGAGTCAGATTCGGGAACGTCCGGCGGGGGAGTGATCCAGTGTGAGGAAGTGCAAAGGGCGAGTCTAACCCTTCTCGTGATTTCTCTTCTTGTTTGTTTCCTTCTGTTTGTTCGCGCAAGTCACAGGCTCAGAGCCCGAACGAAGGCGACGGCCGACAATTGGAAGAGTGCTCGCTGAATTCAAGATTTGGGACTAAGCTTATCTCGATTGGTAGGGAAGAAGTTGGCAGTGTAAGATGGTAGAAGATTCAAGTGTCAGAAGGCTCGAAAAGTTGGTTCATCCTGCTTAGTGAGGACCTGTTAGCTTGACTGCAAGGCATCCTACAAACTGCTACAATGCGAGCATGGAGGTTCGGAAAGGGTTATGTAAAAAAAAGCGGATCAGAGTGGTCAATGTTGGTAGAACCTCCATTAAGAATGAGTTTGTTCTTTAGATTTCCGAAAGGGTCGCTTGTGGTCGGGTGTTTAAGATTTTGATTCCGGAATCGGAAGGAAGATCGGGTTGGGATCCCCTTCCTACATTATTACAGGATTTCTATAAACTGGATCGTCGATAAGGGGTTTTCTCCTCGGTAGCTCCGACACTCCTTTGCTGCTCCAACCCCCCGACGAGTTTTCATTCCAAATCGTTTGCTGAGGTTGTTAAGGGTCAGGGATTCTATGGGGCGGAGAAGTGTCGTATCAAAGGAGCTGGGAGAGATAGGTTCATCGAAATTGGAGAGTAAGGAGTTCAAAGCAGACAAGAACTTTTGTGGAAATGGCTGGTGATCAAGCTTTTGTTGGGCACTGTTAGAACTTGCATACAAAAGGACGCCGACGATTTCAGAAGATGGGCGGACAAAAATTAGGCGATGGATTCAAACTTTCAATGGGTCAGAAGTGGCTTGGGGGAATGGATGCTTTTATGTCCCAGCTGGCACCAAGCAATGCGAATCAAGAACTTTGATTAAAGCATGTTTCGGAACCTATCGATCAACATATGGCATTGGAAAGAAGATAACAGTGGTGGTCTTGCGAATACTATGTGGGTTCTAATGATCGGTATACCGTTGAACTTGAAGAGTATTGATCTAATCAAAGAGATTGGGGAATTCTGTGGAACTCTGGTTGAAGTCGATTGGAATCATTGGTCGGCCGACTTTGTCAGAATTCGGATTAGGGCTGGGAATGGTTTGTCGGAAAGTATTCCAATTAGATTCGCCGGAACTATGTACAAGCTGATTGTCGTGCCGACCTCGGTAGTCTCCAACGTGGTACCGCCGTCTATGCGCGGGAAAAATGACGGAGAAACCCACCTCGGAAGCCGAATCGCTACATGGGGATAGCTGCTGGCTTGGCTGCATGGCGGGTTCTTCAGGGAGTGGCGGCTCGCCTTCGGGGGATTCAAATTCTAGATCTGTTTCCAAAAATAACCCCACTGTGCTTACCCATAAAGTTCGGGTCAAGAGAGTTTGGGTCAGGAAGTTCACACCCATTTGGATGAAGCCAGACGCTCCGTCGAGGTTAGGCTTGCTTTCCTGCGCGGGGCCTGCGGGCCTCCTTGCTGGATCTGGGTCGGGGCCTGTTTCTTCCTTCAGAGCCAAACCCAACCTTTTATCTTTCAGCCCTTCTAGCGTCTTTCGCTTCTTCTCCAACCTAATCCCAAACCCGGTCCCCAACCGTCAACCCTTTTCCTGCCTGTTCCTGGTCAATCTGAACCGAGAGACAGCTTCTCTTTCCTTGTTTACCTTCTACTCAAATTCATCCTCCTCCCTCATCTTGAACTTGTCATCCTCCTTTTCTAACACTTTCCCTGCCCCAATCCAAGTCCTAAGACATCCGCTGCCAACCACAAACATCAATTTAACCTCTTCCCCCAACAAAAATTGTCATCATCCTCCCCTGACTACTCTGATCCCTCCCTTTGTCTTTGTTTCCCCAATTCCAACCTTGATCCTTCAGCCTCGTTCCCTCCTCTATCGCCCTCAATCTCTTCCCCACCTCAATCGAATCCTAGCTCTTCTTTCTTTGCTTTAGAAACCTCTAGCCCAACTATCGAACTGCAATCAGATCTCTCATCTCCTTCTTGTGTTCCGGATAGCCAAGACATGGAATGGAGGTTGAATGTTTTCCCGTTTGATGTGGAGACTCTAGTCAACATAAGTCGTGAAGTGGGAAAATTGATCAACTTGGATCATGAAGACGGACAAGCACGAGGAGAAATGATTATTGAGAGTAAGGCCAGGCTTATGCATTAAAGGAAGGTGCGCCCACACAGGTCAAAACTGGAAATGGAACAACGAAGGTTGGGGATTGCGGAAACACCAATGACTGGATCTTGGAGGATCAAGAGGAGGGATGAGGAAGACAGTTCTTTTAAGGTATAATGAATTCATCGATCATTGTGTGGAATGTTACAGGTCTTGCTGATTTAAATAAAAGGGCAAGGGTTAAAAGACTTCTCGCAAGAAGAAAATCCAACATTGTGGGCCTTGTTGAAACCAAGCGGACTAAGTGTAGGGATGAGCTCATTTCAGAGGTTAATGGAAGCAGGGACAGGGGTTGGGTTGCCAAGAACGCAGTTAACAGTGCGGGGATAATTCCAATTTTTTGGGACAAAAGCTGTTTTCAGGCCATTTCCACAAGAGCTGGAGCTTTTTACCTTCTTGTTGATCTACAGGAAGTTTGCTCGCAGAAACTCTGGTCTCTTGTTGTGGTTTATGGTCCTCAAGAAAGGAAAGATAAACTGGAGTTTATTAGGGAGATTCATGATCTGTGTCTTTCCACTCAAACTTCGGTGTGTATTGTTGGCGATTTCAACCTTGTTCGCACACATGGGGATTACAGAGGCATTTGACGGAATGCTAATTTGATGGAGGAGTTTAACGAATGCATTGAGATTTGAGAATAATGCCCTTATGGAGCTTCCTCTCAGTGGCAGCCGGTTTACTTGGTGTAGAGGTGATGGCTCTAATTCCCTCTCGTGCATTGACAGAGCGTTTATCACCCAGGGGTTTGATTAGTTATTTCCGAATTGCGGCTTGATGGCCCTTGAGCGGATTGAATCATATCATAACCCATTCCTGATTAGGTGGGGAGACCCGGGAAGGATTAGAAGACCTTGGAAGTTTGAGAACATGTGGTTACAGGACGAGAGATTCTTCAGGGAGCTTGATCTGTGGATGAGGAACGATATTGAGGGGTTTGGGGCAGCTTTCCGGTGGAGTAAGAGATTGGAGAATCTGAAGGGGCACATTAAAGTTTGAAATAGAGATGTCCTTGGTAATGTTAATATGCAGATTGAGTTGGCTTTGTCCAAGATTAAAGACCTGGATTTGGCCGAGGAATCGAGGACACTAAGCAATAATGAGGTGATCGATAGGTATCGGTTTAAGATGGAGTTAAGCAGATTGCTTTTCCTCCAAGAAATCTCGTGGAGACAGAAAGTGAAGGAACACTGGCTGAGTTTGGGGACGATAATACTAGGTACTTCCATGTGATAGCAAACTACAAGGAGTTTAATCTGATTGAATGCATCAATATCCAAGGGGAAAGGTTTGAAGGTAGAGAAGACATGGTGAAAGGGGGGGTTGAGTTCTACACCTCTTTCTTTAAAGAATCTGTTGCTAGACGACCTTTTCCAAGGGACTTAGCAGTGGGTAGGCTGGATGATGCGGAAGCTATTGTGCTTACTAAGAACTTTTCCGAAGCTGAAATTTGGGCGAGCCTTAGGGATAGTGACGGGTGGAAAGTCCCAGGCTCAGACGGTTTCTCGTGGGATTTTTATAAGAGTGGAGGTCCTGAATGCTTTGTCTTAGTTCTACAATTCGGGTGCTCTTCCTAAGTGCATCACCTACTCTTCCTAAGCGTGATGTCGTAGAAGATATTAATGATTTGAGGCCAATCAGTTTGATGTGCAGTCTGAATAAACTTATCAGCAAGATTTTGGCTCATAAGCTTAGCTAGGTGATTCTCAAGCTTGTCTCCTCCTCCCAGCAGGCTTCGGTTCGTGGTAGACAGATCTCGGAGGCTGGTCTGATCGCTTTCGAACTCTTGGACAGCAGAAAGAAAAGTCGAAGACCTAGGTTAATGTTTAAACTTGATATTGAGCGGGCGTTTGACTGTGTGAGTTGGGGCTGTCTATTCAAGGTTCTTGCGGTTATGGGGTTTCCAAGGAAATGGTGTGATTGGATTAGAGGGACGATGTGTTCTCCAGTTATTTCGACAATTATAAATGGGGAGGCTAATGGTTTTTTAAAATAAGGAAGGGACTCCGCCAGGGAGATCCACTCTCTCATGGACTATTTACGCTAATCATGGAGTTACTCTTGTTCATGTTGTCCAGGCTCAAAGAGGAGGGTAAGATCAGTGGTTCTGTATGGACTAGATTAGTGGTGTTGGGGAAGTCACTCATTTGTTGTTCATAGACGACACGCTGATATTTTGTGAGGCTTACGTGGATCAGGTTCTTAATATTCTTTTTGTGCTTGTCTGCTTTCAAGCTATCGCCGGGCTCAAGATTAATCTCCATAAATCGGTGATGATTGTGGTTGGAGATGTCCCAAATCCGGAGTTTTTTGCTGCTGTGTTTGGCTGTAATTGGACCAGGGACGTCTCGAAATACCTGGGATTTCCTCTTGGGGCGAAAGTGCACTCCGCTGCAATCTGGGATCCTATTATTGATAAGTTCGAAAGACGCCTTGCAGGATGGAAAGGATGCCTTCTCTCGCTTGGAGGCCGTTTGGTGTTAAATAGCGTTGTCTTGACAAGTCATCCGGTCTACTACTTTTCGCTGTTTCGTGCCCCTAGAGGAGCTGTTCAGAAAATGGAAAAAATTTAGAGAAGGTTCATTTTGGGTGGGGTTAGTGAGGATCGCAAGATCTCGCTTGTTAATTGGGAGCTTTGCAAGGCTCTCAAGGAGAATGGTGGGCTAGGTATCAAGGACTTAACCTGCTTTAACAAGGCTCTCTTAGCCAAATGGCTTTGGAAATACGCCAATGATAGAGGAAGCTGGTGGAGAGAGTTAATTTCAAAAAAATATCCTTCTAATTCAGATTGGCAGAGTAAAAGGTGCAGGGGTGGTTTTGGGGAATCTGGTTGGGCCAATATAACGAAAGAGTACGATTCATTCTGGAAAGTTTGTTATGTTGATCCGGGGAGTGGAGAATGGGTATCTTTCTTGAAGGATTGCTGGATCCCAAATCAGGTTTTGGCTAAAGCATTTCCGAGAGTTGTTGCCATCGCTGGCGTGCCTGATGCCTGGGTGTCGGACCTCGCCAACAATGCAGGTACGCAAACTGAATGGAACATTGTCCTTAATACGAATTTGAGAGGAGGGCTGAGAGGGAGAGAGCTGAGTTTGTTAACCTTATTAATTCTGTGGATGCTAACTTGGTCCCTTGCGGACCTAGTAGACTGGTATGGTCTCCAAATCCAGATTGTGTGTTTTCAGTTTGTCGTATGTACAGGCAGTTGACAAGTAGCAGATTCTCAGGCTTGATTGGCTTTCTGGACGAGTCTGTTTGGTGGAGCTCAATCTCGCACAAGATTTGGGCTTTCATGTGGGTGGTCGCGCATAAGAAAAATCCTCACCTTGGACAATCTGCAGAGGAGAGGGTGGAATCTGGCCAACCGATGTTTTATGTGTCATAGAGCGGAGTAAAACATAAACCACCTATTTGTTGATTGTGATTTCGTCAAGCAAGTTTTGAATGTGGTTGGTAGCGTGTGCAGCAACATTACTCCATCTGTCGGCGATATTTTAACCACCATCTGGAGATGGAGTTGCGACTCCCCTGATTGGATTGGTTTTGGTGCGCTTCATGTGATCTGCTGGCCCGTGTGGCTTGAAAGAAACAACCGTGTTTTCAGGGATCGATGTTTAGGCGTTGTTGATGTTCTTTAGAAGTCCTTCGCCTTAATTATGGATGGTCTGGTTATTCATGGCAAGATCAGCAGGGAGCAGGGTCAGGAGTGGATGCTCGCTTTTAGTCGCAGAAGCTCTTAGGCCTTCCTCTGTTCTGGGCTTTGGCAGCTGCAGGGTTGTTTTTGGCCGAGGTGGAGTTTTTTGCGGGTGTTGTTTGGATCTTCCCTTGGGCTTTTGGTTCGAAACCTGCTTGTCAGAATAGGGGCCGCCTGGCCGGCCTAGTCCTTTTGTGAGAAGTTATCTGATCTTTTTGTTTTTTGGTTGTTTTCTTGTTTTCGTTTTTCCGGCGTTTTTATGTCTTTGTTTTGTATATTGCCTTCTGTGCAGGATGTACCTCTTGTGCGGCCTCTTCTTTGTACTAGACTCTCTTTTTTTTCTTTTTAATGCATTATTCACCTTCATCAAAAAAATTAATCACTATTTAAACATAAAATAGTAAAATATCATATTGACTTTTTTAACAACCTCCAATATAATTTTACAATCCTTACAATACACACACTTTCCATTCAAACCGGAATCCATTAAAAAATTCCAATAAAGCCCATCGCCCAAGTTGTGCACTAAATCCGCATAAAAACTGAACACAATCCTCATTTATCCAGGGAAAAAATGGAGAAATGACGTAGTTTATGTAGAGGCACACAATGGTTATGTAGAGGTGTGATATCAAGTAGGGAATTTATTGGAATAACAAGGCATCTAATGACATAATTAATCATAGTTGGGATAGACAAGAAATCTAAATTACAATTTTCACATTTTTATTATTTGAGCACTTATTTTAAAATTGTTTGAGCGTTGAAGCGGCATGTAACGTGATCTTTATTTTATTTTTATATAATAAAACATCAATCACTTTGAAATAAGATATAATCTCATGCGGCAAGTCGTTTTTATTGTTTTGGTAAATATGTTATTTCCGAGTTGTCACACTGCCCAAATGCAATGTTCAATATTTGTATTCATAACAAGAGTAATAGTTCGTATGTCGGAATAACGTATGCGTCGATATACAACCCAACTGTCCATCTAGCTCCACTTGTTAGTGGATCCAGGTGCAGCCCATGGATGTCATGTGTCTGGTTCATTCATGTGGCCCATTTTGTGTACGTAGTAGTGTTTATCTGTAGTTTGGCTGAAGAGAACTTGGTGTTTTCGACTATTTATGTTCTCCTCTTTGTACTGCTCATCATCAAGTAATAATCATCAGTACCTCGGAGAGTCTTGTGGGTCTCCGTATTTCGATTTACTTTCGATATATCTAACATGGTATCAGAGCCATCGTCCAACAATTATGATCTCCTCAGCATTCTTCTTGATCCGAAGAACTACATGTTTTGGAATTTCAATTCCACATATTCGTTGAAGGCAAGGGTCTTCTGTCGATCCTTGATGGTACATCTAAGAAGCCGATCGTTTCGCCTGCTTATGAGAGAGAGCTATCTCGTTGGATTACAAACAATGCCAGGGTTAAGTCTTGCATTTTGGGTTCCGTTAATTCTTCTATTATTCTGGGTCTTCGATTGTTTTCGACCGCGTTTGAATTGCTGTCTCATCTGGCTGCGATGTATACGACCAAGAATACGACGCAGCAGTTTGAATTGAAAATCTGAGCCTGCCGCATTGGTGACATGGATGTCGCTGCCTATTACAATGCCTCTGTTGGTCTTTGGACTAAGGAGGATCTCCTCTTGGCGTCTCTCCGTTCCGTGGTGGTGTGTGAAGAGGTTCGTGCAAAACGCAACAAGTACAACTTGCTTTATTTTTCGATGAAACTTCGCCCGGAGTTTGAATCCATTCGCTCCCCCTTGATTAATTAGGATGATCTGAAGTTCGATGGGTGTTGGCTGGCCTCATTCATGAATAAAATCATTTTCGTACATAAGAGAAGTTTGATCTACGGCCTGGCACGAGTGAAGCTATTTTTTCCACCGCCAAAGTTAAGCATGATGGGCATCATGATGAGCACGCTGCATATGCCGCCCATCTACCCCAATTTTAGTGTCACCCTCCCACGTAAGAGTCGATCTGCATCTTTTGTGACGAAAAAGATCATGTCCAAAAGCATTGCTAGAAGCGCAATTGTTGTGTGTATTGTAAGCGTTCAAGTCACATCATCAGCGGCTGCCGTACTCTTCAACGTCGCCAACAGTAATTCTCTGGCCGCCATGATTCAGGTCATGCGGATTCTGGCCCAAGTCGTCCTAAGCCTCCTTCCTTTGTTTTTCAACCGGACGAGCCTACTGGGGCTCTTTCTCTCTCTGCTGAGGCCGTATAGAAGCTCATCAATTTGGCTCTACAAAAATCCATTCTTGTGGCCATCAACTCCGCCTTTGCTTCCCTCCGAGTCTCAGGTAAACACAAACCTTGGATGCTAAACTCTGTCTGCTTCAATCATATGATGAGTGATTCCTCGTCTCTTTGTCATATTGCTCCTGTCACTAACTTGCAGCTTCAAGTTGCAAATGACGAGCGTATCTCTGTCGCTGGTCTCGGCGTAATTAAGCAGCCAAAAGTGGAACTTAATAATGTGCTTCATGTTCCTAAGCTGCATCCGAACCTCATTTTTGTGGGACGGTTGATTGATGATAATTGCTATGTTTTGTTCGCACCTTCTGGGAGCTTTATAAAGGATCTGACGACAGGGAGGCTGATCGAAAGAGGGAGTAAGAAGCTTTACCTCAGAGGAATTAACTAGTCGAGGATGTCAGTCTTTTATGCCCTAGGTGTTTAGCGTGTCTTTTGTCTCTGTTCCGAGTCCCCCTCTTATGTTTTAGAGTCAATCGGATAGTCAGTAGAGTCTTTGGCATAATCGTTTAGGTCATCCAAATTCTAGTCGGTTACAATTGATGTTTAAACAACAATTGCTTGGTAATAAATGAGTTGGTTGTTCTTCCCATTCACCATGTTCTAATTGTGTTGAAGCCAAGGCCAAAAGCATTTCGTTTCCCTCCATCCAGACCGTCATAACTGAACCTTTTCACTTGGTACACACATATTTATATGGGATCTCTCACCCATTACTTCTCGTAAAGGCTACAAATACTTTGCCCTTTATATTGACCATGCCACTCGTTATAAGTGGGTTTACCTTGTTCATCTCAAATCTGATTTATATGATATTACTGTTGAATTTTTTACCATGAACTGTATCCAATTCAACAAGAATGTGAAAATCCTACTCTCAGATCTTGGTGGGGAATTTAGCTCGAACCCGTTGCTTGAGTACTATAAATCCCACGGCATTCTTTGTCAAAAGTCTTGCCTAGGTGTCTCACAACAGAATGGCATCATCGAAAGGAAAAATCTCCATGCGTTAGAGTTAACTAGAGCTTTTTTGCTTGCTTCATTTGTCCCCACTCGTTTTTGGCTTGAGGCTGTAGCTACGGCAGTTAAAGTGATTAATTACCAAGTCACTCCTCTGCTCAATAACCGTAGTCCTTATTTTGTTCATCATTCCTCCTGTCCTCCGTACTCTAGTCTTCGTGCCTTTGGTTGTCTCTGTTTTGTTCTCCTTCCCCATCGTGAGCGTCATA
The DNA here is from genome assembly GCA_946122785.1 of Linum tenue. Taxonomy (NCBI): domain Eukaryota; kingdom Viridiplantae; phylum Streptophyta; class Magnoliopsida; order Malpighiales; family Linaceae; genus Linum; species Linum tenue. The sequence goes on along the minus strand of CAMGYJ010000004.1, from coordinate 49,080,894 downwards.
AATTATCCTCTAAAACTGTGCGTTGTGCATTTCTTGATTATGATGACATTCACAAGGGATATTTGTGTTTTGATCCATCCCTTGGTCGTATTCTTATTGCTTGTCATGCGGTCTTTTTTGAAAATTTCATGTTCTATATGCCGTCTTCGTCTGAGTCTGTCATCCAGTTGTTCTCCTCGACTCATGTACCTTCCTTTGGTGATGACTTGGACGATGATGACATCCCTCCTGATCTTCCTCCCGAGCAGCCGCTGCATCACCTTGGCTCTCCCTCCTTGTCGGACAGCTCTAGTTTTGACACGTCCTCACTGTCCAATTTTGCTGCTTCCTCACTGTCGGACATCCTCTTCCTGTTGCTCCTCGCAAGTCTAGCCGAGCAAACTTTGGCCAGCCCCCGGCTCGATTTGGTGACTTTATGGCTCATGCGGTTGATTCTATTACGATTCCTACTTGGTACTCACAGGCGAAGGGTGATCCTTGTTGTGACCAATCTATGATCCATGAGTTTATTGCTCTTGACGCTAACCATACCTGGATGATTGTGGACCGTCCTCTTCACTCGAATGGTAGTCTTGAACAATATAAGGCCCGGGTGGTGGCACAAGGTTTCAAGCAGGAGTATGGTATTGATTTTGATGAGACCTTTGCCCCGGTGGCTAAGATGCAGAATGTTTGTACATTGCTCGCGGTTGCTGCGGTTGGCAACTAGCCACTCTTCCAGCTTGATATTAAGAATGCTTTTCTCCATGGAGATTTGAAGGAGGTTGTCTAAATGGAAATTCTTCCTGGTTATCCACAGGGATCTCCTGGTTAGGTTTTTCTTCTTCATAGGTCCTTATATGGTTTTAAACAAGCACCCTGGGCATGGTTTGAGAAGTTTCAACAGACTATTCTGAGCTTCGGCTTTCAGCAGAGCCAGAATGATCCTTCCTTATTCATTCAGACTACTTCTCGGGGTCGGGTCATTCTATTGATCTACGTTGATGATATGATCGTAACTAGTGATTATCTCCTTGGCATTGATCACCTCAAGTCGAATATGCGAGGTACATTTAGCCTCAAGGACATCGGGTGTCTTTCTTATTTTCTGGGTATTGAACTTCATCGGTCTTATAGGTCTATTCTTTTGAGTCAGCAAAAGTACATCATGGACCTTCTTGAGGATCATCGGTTTAGTGACTGCATTCTTGTTCGTACTCCGGTCGAGCTTAATTTGAAGCTTGGACAGGATTCGGGTGCTCTCTTGGTCGATGGTCGGGTTTATCGCAACATTGTGGGAGTCTTATTTATCTTGTTGCTACACGTCCGGACATTCCATATATAATGCAGATTGTTAGCCAGTTCATGGCAACTTCTCGAGTTGATCATCTTGTTGCAGTCCATCGTATCCTGCGTTACCTTCAAGGAACTCGGGATGTTGGTTTTTTTCTCCCCTCGGCTGGTGATTTATGCTTACGTGCTTACTCTGATTCCGATTGTGAAAGCTGCATTGACACTCGTCGTTCGACGACTGGATGGTGCTTTAAGTTTGGTGATCCTTTTATATCATGGTGTTATAAAAAGCAGAACAAGGTGTCCAAATCATCCACGGAGGTAGAGTATCGAGCTATGTCTAATGTCGGTTCTGAGTTCGAGTGGCTGCATCGTCCCCTTGCCGATCTTGGGGTCACCATTTCCTCTCTGATGGTTCTCCATGTTGATAACACCAGTGCCATTCCGATTGTTGTTAATCCGGTTCTTCATAACCGCACGAAGCACATCGAGATTCACATCCACTACATTCGAGACTTGGTCCATGCAGGTTTCATTCAGCTGTGCTACATCCCTACTGAGGACTAGATGGCGGATTTGCTCACAAAGACCTTTACTACGAGTCGACATTGGTAACTCTCTAGCAAATTGATGCTTCGGGACCAACATCAATTTGGGGAGGCTGTTAGCGGATCCAGCTCCAACCCCTGGATGCCAAGTGCCTGGCCCATGCACGTGGCCCATTTTGTATACATAGTAGGATTTTAGTTGTAGTTTGGTGTAAGGGAACTTTGTGATTTCGACTATTTATGTTCTCCTCTTTGTACTGCTCATCATCAAGTGATAATGATTAGTAGCTCAGAGAATCTTGTGGCTCTCCCTTGGATTAGTTCTGAACCTTTCAGGGATATTACGTAAATCTGTGTCCTCGTATTTCGATTTACTTTCGATATGTCTAACACCACTAGAATGAGATCTTTTGGAAAAGTGCTAGAAAAAATAAACAACGTGGCCTATAGAAGACACTATCAAACTAATGTTGACTGAAGGGAGTTAATACAATAACAATAATAATAACTTTTTGTCTAGGTTTTGAGTTCCTATACTTAAACGATACTAGCTTGTAACTTCATCTATTTCATACTTTTAATTAAAGGCAAAATACACTTGGATAGTCATAACTATTCGCTTATTGACAATAATAGCCAAAATCTAAAAAATACACAAATGTAGTCACATTTTGAAAACTAATTTGACAAATTTAGCAATTTTCGTTAGTAATTTTAACACCGTGAACTCTTTGTTGACATGGCCGTACACGTCATCAAATATGAAGTAAAAGTCAAATTCAAATCACATATTCCATGCCACTTGCCAGCCACCTCAGCTTAGATTATTATTTTAAAATTATTATTTAATTTAAGTTTTTTTTTCAATTCTCCTATCATCTTCCCTGCGAGACCTAAAACTCCGGCCTTCTGTCCGTCACTCTCCGACCTATGTCCGTCGAGGCTAGTTTCGGTGCTCGATTCCCTTGTCCCCTCATCATCTCCGTCTCAGTTCTCTCTTTCTTCTCTCCCAACGACCTCTCCACTGCCGGTGCCGGCAGCTGCTGTGCTACAAAGCTTGAAAATCGACGACTTCATCTCTCCCGATCGCAACCTTCGATTCAGAATCTGGCAGATTCTCAACTTAATCCCAGATTTAATCACCTTCTATTCTCGTTTCTCGCCGCCCTGTCCAGTCAAATGGCAGATTCTGACGATCTTGTAATAGTTGAATTCCAAATCGTACCTGAACCCGTAACCAACAATCTGCTCCCAAATCGAGTAACCAGCTTTTCCTAATAAACCGTCGGACAAAACAACGTAAGAGGGCATTTGTGATCGTCGTCGGGTTGAGAATGTGGATGTGGTGGTGCTGCTGTAACCGAGGCAGGGCAAGAGCCGAAGGCCATAGGGGATTCCTCGAAAGGTCTATACGGAGGACGGAAAGGGGATTTTACAGGGGAGATAGGAGGAAGAAAGGATTGATGGTGGAGGGCACTAAAGTGAAGATCTGGTCGCTTTCGTCGAGATAGAGGACGACATTCCGGGTGGTGGCGGCGAATGATTGATTTGGCGGACCACCGTTCGGAAGGGTTTGACGGTGGTGGATTTTGAAATCCCCAATCTGTGAACCCTAATTTCTATGCCCAGATCCAGACAGAGGCAGATCAAGAGCTTCTAATCCATGTTGCTAAAGCATATGCCCTCGATGTCGCGGACTATACACCTTACTCCACTTCTTTCTCGCATCATTTTCCTGGTTCCGAGACGCATAGGCGGAGGCAGGGGCATTAGCCCTTGTCACGGAACATGGGCAAATTTTGGAGTGAAAAAAATACCCATATATATTTTATATTGATGATGGAACAAACAATTAAATGTGGTATTATAGTATTTTATCAGTATAACACAACTTATTAGTTGTTCATAAATTGATACAAAATTAATTTATTATACTATAAACGAACTTTTAATTGCAATAAAGACCTAATAAAATCTTTTTTCTCCTTATGTCTATTCGTTTTTCCCCAATAATCCTGAAATTTTTCAGCGACAACGGCAATTTCACTAGTTCTGATACTATTAATTTGCAACTACAAGTGCAGAAAGAGCATTTTCATCTTTGAGTTATATTAAGAACAAGTTTTGAAGTCGAATTGGCGATCAGTTTGCTAATGATTGTTTAGTGTGATACATTAAAAGAGACTTACTTAACATTGTAGACAACAAATGTTTTGTGTTTTTTTCACAATATGAAATTCCGTCGTGGTTGCTTATGAAAACAATGATTTTATTAGTCGATTATTTTTTATATGTGAATGAATTATTTGGATATAATTAGTTTTAATTTTATTTATTAAATAATTATTAATTAAATATTTATATATTTATATTATGAAAAGAGGACATGAGTAGTTTCAAATCTTTCCTCCGCCACCGCGGAGACGTCTGCGGAAGAGATGAAGCTCGAGGCATGGAGCTATCCCTGGTCGACTGGCCTTTAGGGAGAGAGAGGTTCCTTTTCAATTTCTTTTTTTTTTTAAGTTAATGGGGCAATTTTCAGTGGGCAATATGGCAAAGTGTCACCACATCACCAAAAGAAAAGGTAGTCCCGTTAGCATTTTCACGTGTTGTTAAAGTTATTGACGGAATGACTATATCTGTGTATTTTTAAAAAATTGACTATTATTGTCACAATTTGCAAAATTACGGCTATGAAGGTATATTTTGCAAATTACAAAGTGAGAAGAATATAATGACCACGTATATGTATACTTGACACTACTCGATCCATCATTTCAAACCTTAATGCCATTGATTGAAGGCCGGGCGGCAGGGGCACACCCATATACTCGAAAAATAAATGCCTACCCTTTTAATTAGGTCATGAATTAATGACCGCTCTCTAATGCTAGCTGTAGCGCTCCGGCGACTTAACCACACCTGCCGCCGCTGACCGTGAAAGTTGAAACCCCGTCGACAAGATTCTAAGACGTCCACCAACCGGAATAAAAAGCCATTAAACCCTGCTGCCTAAAGGCCGGCCTTAGATTTGATTAGATATTCATCGTCATCATGAGCCAATTCAAAATTTTGTTTAGGAATATGAACCGTCAATCATGAGAACGACCCAACCAATTAATTTCAAAAGGATGGTTAGGTCAAATGTTATGGGCATCTGGCAACAGTCCATCAATTAACTTGGCCCTCTCGTCATGTGGGCAAGGGCAACAGTCCATTTAAAGTCGTATTTCATTCAAACTTAGAAAGTCGCATTTCCAATAGATTCAATTATTGGTCAATCGGCCGGTTTCTTTACCGGCGGATCTGAGTGCTCTGATCATCAGGTCCAGCTACGTACTTTTCACTGCTGCTGCTTTCATTCTTCAGATGCAACTGATCGAGGGCAATGCTGTAATTAGCAAGTCATGATTAACAGCTTGATTACTGTTGATTATTTTTGTTATATAAAAGGCGGGGATCTTTATACGACTGGGTTCTTTTCATTGGGGAATCAACTGTGTTTTGGCAATGATCCATAGTCCGAACAGAGATCTTCAAATATGTCCAAGGCATAATTCTGTCCCCAAATCATCCGTTAGCTAGATGCATATTGTTTGATCCATATTAATTTTTGCAATATACTATCTACAAGACCTGTTGTTTACTCTATGATGACATGGCTTTTTGCTCATGAGGAGATCTCTAACGAAAAATTGTCTTGGATGTGTTGTACGATAACTTCCTAGAGATGATGTAAGATGTGATGCTCAACCTCTCATCCAAACCACGTTTGACCTGACAGTGAAGCAGCGCAGGATTTGCAATAGGGATGGCAACAGGTCGGGTCGTTGGGGCGGATAGTGCATATCCGTTACTCTACCCAAAATAGTTTGAATTTGACCCATATCCATAACCAAAATAAGAATTGGGTAGAAAATCAAAACCATATCTGATCGGGTTTCGGGTTTCCACGATTATCCATAGATAATAATATCTCTTTACAACTCCAACCAACATGTTTACATTCACACGTATACTCACATTATATAAATGAAGAAGTACAACAATATTTAACTAGAGTGAAGAAAATTAAGTTCAAACAATACAATTTCTTGAAAATATTATATTTGTATGCTAAATATAAAACATGTTGATAAAAAATAATTATTATGTCTAGACAAAATACATAATGTGTATAATCGAGCAGGTTCTGTATGAATAGTGAGAAAATCGTGCCTACCCATTACCCTCAATATTCAGGTTTGGGTTTTACCCGTACCTACTGAAAACAGTTCGAGTTCGGATTTTACCCTACCCAATTAGGTCGAATTCAGGTGGATATCCACGGTTTCAGATATTTTTGTCATCTCTAATTGACAAAGATGTGCCAATCGTAGGAGGTTTGCTTTAGCCTTTAGGTCACAGACACAAGTGGTCATTGTCGAGATCTAACGTCAAGAAACAGTCATACATAAAATACAGAATGATACAGAGTCGATTAACATAAAAAAAAATAATTCAAAAGATACAATTCAATTTATCACCTATACCGCGTTCAAGTTGACTTATCGATTACTATACAACTTTTTTACAACACATCTCATATAACCTACCAATATTTGAGACCAAATTATTGTTCTAGAAATCATGGCAACTGCAAACTTCAACTGTAACATTTAATTACTCCAATATGCAAACCACCCTTAGGAGAACACATTCATTCCCACTTGCCTTATACCCTCCCTCCCAAAAGCTCTATTGATTTTCAGCAGACTATGTCTGAAAGCTCCAATTCAGCAGCAAAGGAAACTTCATTACAGAGGGGGACCAAAGCAACATAACCATACTATACTAGCAGCTATCTAGCTAACTGAGAAATCGAGGACCATTAATCGATATATATTCCAATGGAAGGGCGCAGATCGAGAAAGAGAAGAAGGGAAGAAAAGAACAGTGATGTCCACTACCAGAAACAAACAGTAGTACCCCCAGCCAGCCTCTCTCTGCATGTTTAATGTTAATTAATTAAAGGTACTAATATCTATTATATGGTGACCACAATTTGCCAACAGACTGACACCTAATTAGCAGCTAGCTAGGCAAAAGGCAGGCCCTCCCTTGGCAAAGGTACTAGAAGAAAGGAGAGCCGATCGAGGGCCGGGTTTAATGCCCCTTTAAAATGTTTGTCTCAGACCCTTTTGTACTATACAAAACTTACCATTGTGGGCATAAATGAAAACATTAATATTATGATGAAAACGAAAGAATGACAGAAGGGGAGACAAGTGAATTTGGAGGTTAAGGGCAGTCACTACCAACAAAAGTTTTAAGTTGAGTGCATGTCGACCTTTATGAAGTTTTTGCTTTTTGTTTTTAATGGAAGCTAACCCCCATATTAGAGGCATAATCAGTAGTGAACCCATTCACTCATTCTACCCTAAAGAAGAAAGTAAAAACATTCAATGAATAATATCAATAACTCACTTATTTTATATATATATATATATATATATGGCAAAGGCTAGCGTACGTCCGGGCGTACGCTAGCCTACCGTACGCCCCATTGAGTTTTGCTATTTAGACAAAGAATTAATCGGAGTTTGGGACATGATATTATACCCTAACCCCTAATGGGTGAATCCCAGTCCCCAATTCACTAACCCAAAGCATGAGATTCGTTTAATCTTAAAAATGAAAATCAACGATTCTGATTCGTCGAAATTTTCATTGGTTTTCATTTTATGATTAAACGAACCTCATGGTTTGGGTTAGAAAATTAGGGACTGGGGTTCAACCATTAGAGGTTAGGGTATAGTATCATGCCCCAAACTCCGATTAATTCATGATCTATATAGCAAAACTCAATGGGGCGTACGCTAGCCTGAACCACACACACACACACACACACACACACACATATATATATATATATATATATATGGTGGCGTATTCAGTGCACCAACTTTTTTTTGTGCACTCAGTACACCCGCCTCATAATTGTCATTCTGAGCATGTGATTCATGTCAAAACGGTATCAATTGTTGCTTATGATATTATGAACAAGAAGCACATGAATTTGAAAAAAATCCATTCAAAATTTACTTTAATTTGAAGGATTTAGGGATTTAAGGTTAGGGATTAGGTTTAAAATTTGGGATTTTGGATTGGGATTCAAAATTGAAGGTTAAGGGGTTAGGGTAATAAATTGATTTGTTATGATTCTATGTCATATCATCATATTAGATTGAGAGTACTAATTAAAGTTCAAAATTTCATGTAATATGGACACTTTTAGAGTGGGTGCACTGAGTGCACCCAAAAAAGTGAGTGCGCCGAAGTAGCCACCATATATATATATATATATATTATACTCCTGCACTACGTACCCCAAATAGGGTGGACATTAGGGGTGGGCATTCCGAATAAGATTAATGAAAACCAACCTTGTTAAGAAGGTAGCATCAAACAAGATTGATGAAACCCACCCTTGTTATGAAGGTAGTATGAAATAAGATTTTTGTTTTTGTTTCTAGAGTGTACAAAACGTCTAAGAGAGTAAGAGTCTTGTTAGAGGTAAAGTTCGATTCCATACTCAAAGAATAAGAAACGATAATGGTGTGGGTAGTACCCAATAACACTTTCATGTCATCATATGTTTCAATGTAAGTCTTGAACATAACACGGTTTCTGGACACATGCTTCGAGTCGCCAACATCCAAACACAACCCTCCAAAGTTACTAGTAAGGTTAATTTCAGCTATTATCTCTTTTACCATAGCTAACAACTCCTTTTCTTCAATCAAGTTAAACTAGGACCAGTACTAGACTTGTTCCTATATTTTCATGCAATACGACTTTGTTTTCATAATTATAATGGAGAGATGGAGTGTCATTCTTAGAAGATTAGGCCATGAATTTGTTGTTACCACAAAAAGTACCATTTCGATTGGTGTGAATCTAGTTCACTTTGCGATTCTGATCGTTGAAAATTTCTAGTATGGTTACAGAGCCTCATGAGGAGTAGGTCACTTAGTACCGACAAACAACACGCATTACTTCATATGTTGTTTGCGAGCATCCTCATCAGTCGAAAGTCGAGTTATCAAACTTTCCAACAAAAGTTATTTTGTTTTTATGTCTAAGAACATGCATTTTTAAAATCTTTCCACGGAGAATGCAACTTATCATTACTAGCAACTTCAATCTAATTGTCAAGAGGTATACCTTCCAATATATCTCATATCTCATTTGCAATCTTTAGGAGTTCATAAGATTGAACTTCAACCAACACTTCGTCCAACATCAAGTATCGTAGGTAGCAGCTGGCATCATACTTATTGGCTCCAGACTCCTCAGTTTCGTACTTCTTATGGAGAGCTTCCCGCACCATCTTTGTCGTATTGTTCTAATTAGTGTAGTAGCCGTAGAGAACATCCGCAAGACCATTAAGGGTTTAGTTCTTGCACAAGAAATCATCCTCTCTCCAACTTTCAATTTCCAACAATGAACTTCTCCGCATCAGTAGGATCTTCAGGCAAAACATGTGGCATAGAGGTTAGCGAGTTAGCCAACTTTTTGATTGTAAGGTAAAACAAGATATTTTGTCTCCAATGATAAGAACATCTAAAAATTGATAATGCTAGATCAAGATACAATATTCTATTATGTAGCACTGATGTACAAACACACAACATCTTAAAATTGTTAGAAACCAAACGAGAAAACTAGGGTTACCAATCTGACTGAGTCGCAAATTAGGTCCCTCACTTTAAGATGTTCGCGACACTACCTCGTAATTGTGCACAACATACTATCAGTCAGTGTAACACCTTAGGAAAATCTGACATCGAAAAAGGACGAGAGAGATCCATGGTTCATAAGTAAAAAACCAACCTTAATTGACAAGGCGTGTTTTGGGGTGAAATGGAATAGTTCTTGTGAGAAATCTGAAGTTAAACGTGCTCAATGTGGAGTACAACAAGGATGGGTGACCTTACGGGAAGTCACCTTGAATTGCACCCCAAATCAGAAACCGTGAGGGTCGAGGCACAAAGCGGACGATATCTTGGTCGGGAAAAGGTTCGGGATGTTACAGTCAGTGGACTACAAGATAAAACAATAACTCTCTATTCTCTTTGTTGATGCGAAAACCAAGAGATCTACGAAAACACTTCTTCTTTTTTTCTGTTCTATTTTGTGTGGTTAGATTTTGGTAGCTCTGCTATTCTTTTATAGGGGCACAATCTTCCGAATTTTCCTTCTTTTATAAAGAATTTGTTAAACAAGTTCTAGGAGGATAACTACTCCGCCAACACAGAATATTATATTTAATAAGAATTATTAAATTGAGCTCAATTATACATCGTTTTTTGGTATTATAAAATAATTAAAATGAATTATCTAAAGAAAATACTCTGAACCCCGACCCACTCGCTTGATGGATAACACAGAAAACTACAATCTTATAGAGAGAAACGTAGCCTTAAAAGACCCTTGACAATGTTGATTTCATTAATATTGTATTTTTTAGACTTTCGTTAACTTTTATAGGCCATTCACATTCTCAACACGGACGTTAGTTCTCATCCATGTGTATACAAGCCGCGATAACTCTTATACGTGTACTTAAAGCAAAAAAACGACCCCCATCGATCTCATTCCCGTCATCTCTAATCTACGATCAGCAAGACAGAAACCAACACAGAACCACGTCGTTGTCACGCTCAACAGTACCCACACACAAGCCCACGAGTAACCTTTCTTACCTCTGTTGCCGAACAGCCCAAATGCCAAATGGTATGGTTGTCATTTGTCAATCTCTCGTATACATTAATTTCCATACATAATATGTTGTCGGCTTGACACTGTTGGCTGTGCCATATATATCATGACCAACTCCTCCATGTTCCAAAAACACCACCAGCTAATTTAAGTTACAGCTAATCCTACAACACAAACGGCCGGACGAGGAGATTGTGTGTGTGCTCTGTGCTGTGGTGGACTTGTGAGCATCTAAGACGTGTTTGGGGAGTGTCGCCTCACAAAACTCCAAAAGAAAGATGGCAAAGTTGCAATCACATCACTTTTCTTCAAAAAGTCGCAGGCGGCCCCCCGCGAATTTGCCGCGCTATTTACCCTCCCCTTTACTTGCTTCCTAAACAAAAAAAATATAAACACCCCCACACCCCCTCTGTCCTGTCCCCCTTTGGCCCTTTCCCATAAATCATAATCCCCTTTTCCTAAAACTTTGTCAAAAACCAAACACCCCCTTAACCATCGACATCCTTTTCTTTTTTTCTTTTTCTTATTATTCAAAAAATAAAAAATAAAACCCTCCCAATTCCCATCATTTACCTCTTTAGTCCCTTCCTTTCACCTCTTTATTTTCCCCCCTCTAGCATAAAAATACATTTAAATCCCTTTTTCTTCCCCATATATATATATATACCGTGGGGGGAAAACAAATTGTCCTAGTCCATCACATGGCCGCCAATCGCCCTGACCTTCCCCTTCCTCCTCCTAGTGAGCCCTCCCAATCCAACCAACCACCGCCTCCTCCGCCGTCGCCGTCGCCGGCGCCGCTCATTCTCCCATCTCCGCCGCAATCTACTCCCCCTAACCCTACTCCAACTCCCACTTCAACAACAACAACAACTACAACTCCTACCTTCACTTTCATAACTCCGATTCCGATCCCAAATTCGATCACATCTTCCCAGCTTCTGCCAGCAGCTGTCACCACCACCACCGCCGCTGCAACTACAACAACCACTCCCTGCTCCTCCCCGACCTCCCCTTCTTCCGGGAAGCACCCGGCGTACAGGGGGATCCGGGCCCGGAGCGGGAAGTGGGTCTCGGAGATCCGGGAGCCCAAGAAGACGACCCGGATATGGCTGGGAACCTACCCGACCCCGGAGATGGCGGCCGCGGCGTACGACGTCGCTGCGCTGGCGCTCAAGGGTCCCACCGCCCCGCTCAATTTCCCCAACTCCATCATCTCCTACCCTATCCCGGCCTCCCCTTCCGCCTCCGACATTCGCGCCGCCGCCGCCAAGGCAGCCCTCGCCCGCCTGCCCAAACCGGTTCCCGTTGCCAGTAGTACCGCTGATCATCCGCCCGCCGCCTCCTCCTCCTCATCCTCCGTGGAGGAGATCAAAGTGGTGGTTGTCAAGGAGAAGGAGGAGGAGGAGGAGGAGGAGTTCATGGACGTGGATGAGCTGCTGAACATGCCGAATCTGCTGGTGGATATGGCCGGAGGGATGATGGTCAGCCCGCCCAGGATGGATACGCCGTCGTCGATACATGATTCGCCGGATAATTCGGATGCCGGGGATTCGCTCTGGTCGTATCACTTGGGAAAGTGATCAACACACACAAGGAAGAAAAGGAAATTAAAAAAAAAAAAAAACAACAACACGTCCCACCCGATTATTGTTTAATCTATATTTACGATGGTAATATATATTATACTTATAGAGATCTCTCTATATATATTTATATTTATATTCTTCAACATGTATGCTACTCTCTGATTTGTTTTCTTCGATTTGTTTTCTTTATTTCCGTTTCTTGTTTTCGCCCTGCCGGGTAGGGTTGATTACCGGTCCAGCCCGCTGCTAGGTAATTAGTTGGACGGATCAGGTGACGGCCGGCGGGAATCATAACCAGCAGCTGCGTGATCAGTTGATGGCTTCTCCTTAGTTTTCTTCCCCTTTGGTAATTTTCAGAGTGATCACATATTGTTTGTCCCTAGGGGGGGGGGGATCTAGCTAGCAAGCTAGCTAGCTGCTCCTTAATGATCAATTGACGACAAATTTGCCTCTTGGTTTATGATTGATTGTCAAGTAGTACTCATGATGATGTGATGATCAGTTTTTTGGTGTCTTTGTCATCTGCATTCCAAATCTTGCCTGCACCATCACATCCCATTAGGGTTCATATGTGTGCCTTGGCCATATTGATTCGTGTTGCTATGACTTTGAACGGATTATCTGTCATCAAATGAAAGTCTATAATGTATGAGCTTATACATATTTGTGTTACTGTTTCCTGTTCTGGTCTCGGTAACATTTCTTCTCTCCAGGTTGGGTTGGATCAGGATTAGTCCGTTTGTGAAGGTGTTACATACACGATGCAATCCGTATCTCCTCAAATACAGTGAAATTGGTCTCTCCTGCTCATAACTTAGTTAACACACATCGTGTTAGTGAACCACACATAAATCTATGTACTCTTTACTTTCTTGTATTGTCGATTTCCCGTTCCGTTGCAACATTTCCATCAGCACTAAGTCAAACCGTTTATGCTCAGATGAATGTGTTTGATTCCCTAATCCTCTTCGAGGTACTGCAGCAGCCTCTACTAGATGGATGCTACTGCAGATAGGTGCAGTGGTTGATGTGTAGAGTACTTGTTGCAGCAATGTCGCTCTGTCAAGTTGTGCATGGCATGATTGCCAGGATTTGCGTATACATGTAGTAGTAGACCAAGAAAGAGAGAAACTTGTGGAAGTTAACTTCTTACATAGTGGGAAAACAAGGCAAGAGTAGGGATGGGAGAAAAAGAAAACCCTGCAGAAGGGTCAGTGATACAGTTTTTTTCTCTACAGGTGAAAAACAGAAACACAAACATAGATCTTCCCATATATTTATGGTAAAAGTTTTTGGGCGACATTTTGAAGATGCCCAGACGTCTAGGGTAAACTATAAATCTACCACCGATTTATGGCTCCTTTCCTGACCGTACGCATATATGGCATATGTGTTTCTGCTGCTGGTTTTAATTTGCTGGCCATTGAAATTAACGGTTTGGAGTTGAAGCCCCGGATTGAGGACGTGGGTAGACAGAGAGCACAAAGTTGATGTAGCTTGGATCTTAATTGATTGAGTCGAAAGTAAAGTGTGGTAGCTAGCCCAGCAAAATATATAGGCCTGCAAACCTAGAGCCCTAATCACCCACTTTTGTACATTTTGCAGCTTTTATATATAACATTCTCATGCGGCCTTACTGCACTAGTATACATAGTATTCTTCTTGGTAACAATTTGGTTGGTGCATGCATGTCAGGAAATGTTCATTTGTTTAGTCTCTCCTGAACTTTGTTTTGTTGAGTTGAATTGGCTTCTGAGATGTATCAAAGGACGTTATAATTACTCTTTATAACAATTCGTGCGTGCAATAGATTAAAAATTTTCCTAAAATATAACACAAATACGTGCTTAATAAGTAGGGTCGGAGTAAATATACATCATGTAAAGAAAATATCCGTTATCAATGTGTTCAATTGGGACCATTCCCAAATACATTTTGAGGGAAGAGCAAAAAGGAACCAATTCTGAACCTCAATTTTCCTGCAAGCTAACTACCGGGTCAATCTAATTTTATACCCCATATATCAACAACTGAAATAAGGATAATGTTAATGACGAGCTATGACTAACTACAAGATCAATTAGATATAATATTCATTTTGAACGTCTCTCCACGATACGAGATTTATGTGACTAACATGTTAAAGTGTGTCATCACCCACAAGGTATGTGTCCGATCTTCTCTACGTTATACCGTTGTTGAGTTTAAGATACAAAATAGAATCTCGTCTTTCATAGTGTCATTTCGTAATGGTTAGCCCTAGTCAGGGAGGAAAATCCACTTAGAAAAGTTTCTCTTTCCTTGAAACTTACTCGTTCCACTTCCCTCGAGCAAAATTAAAAACTCCTCCGTTAATTAACAAGTAGTAAATTATTCTTTTGATTATCCGTAAATCCTCGTTAATTAACACGTATATTTCACGAACTCGTTATGCTTTGCATGATGTATTTTGTTATCAATGTTGAGGGGTTTCAACTCCAGCAGAAGTGAAGGGAAAACATAACAAACAGTAGTTTTAGTCTGGTGACACCAGAAACCAGCTATGCTACTAGATATCTTTGCCTGTGGCCTTTGCTTTTGTGCATTGAAGGTACATAATTTCATCTAGAAAAAAAAAAGCAGCACCAATTGCTAATTTAAGGTTACACCAACTATCAAACGAGCCAGCAGCTTTTTACCTTCTACCATATATGCCGTTGATGAGGACATTGAAGGGAGGATGTGGGATCGAGACACTAGCTAGCTAGCTAGATAGATTAATTGGTGTCAGATATCCTGAACATATGCAATGCAGTGTTAATTGATCATTCATTAGCTGCTAGCTACATTTACATGTGTAATGAATTCACCAGAGTTAATTTTGTAAAGGCTTAAATATCATGCATGTGCCCACTGGTTGAAATGGAATAATTGAACATTTATTTTGGGGCTTCAGACTGGTTTTTAGTGTCATCTGCCAAAAAAAAAAAAAAATACTTACATGTAGTTGCATATTTCACTCGTGTTACTTTCTTTTTACATGACCGGTTTTCTCTACAGTAAAAAATGAATGGGTGTGGACTTTGTTGGATCATATGCCTTCATATAGTTACGACTGTTGTAAATCGTGTTATCTGTACGTGGGGCGATCCAACAATTTCAACATACATTAGGTGATATCAACATTCATAAGAATTGTAGTTAATTGTAGTAGTACAACATTAAGGATTTAATTAGCTTGTCGTGTCAGAAAAACAAGTTGGAGGGGAAGCTAGCTAGCTTTAGCACAAATGGTTTTGGATGACGATGCGCATTGCCATGGATTTTCACCAGCCTCATGATATATGGCAAATACCAAAATGCCATATAATGCATTATTAGACAAATAAGTTAATCAAACTGTTTTTGTCCTTTCCTCGCCTCATAATTAGGGCTAGCGACTCTCCCATATGCCAATATTCGAATTCGAATTCTAGAAGTGATGATAGGATTTGTTATGGAAGAATGATTCGTTTTTTTGGGGGAACATTCATATATCCAATACCCATTTTCCTCTCTTTTGGTGGCATAATATTCAATTCCGTTCGATTTGCAGATTTATTAACTTCTTAATCATCTCAATATAACCATTTCTTGGTAAGAAAAGATGTAAAACTATAGCTTGTATTTAGTGGAAGAATGATAACAACTAATAATAATCTGGATGTCTCGGATTCGAATTACTTTAATAACATTTAATTATAAAAGTCGGCCTATTTCACTCTAATCAAAAATTAATTACCAACGATGGACTTGTAGTCAGTCATCGATACTACTAGAGTAATTCAATAGTAGTGCATTCGAGTTATGTTGTTTCCTTGTAAATATCTAGTTATCATAACCATATATTCTCGTACTGTTATAAGTTAATCTATACTTTCATTTCCTTTTTTACCAATTAAGCTATGATCCAGATTTGATTTCATGAATACTTGACGAATCCATAAAAACCGATGATTCGTGCACGCTACCCCACTAATCGATAACTACAAATAGACTCTCGTTCTTAGAATGGTAGGCCAACTTATACGATCCTAGTAAGAAACGAAGGGTTGAAAGATCCAGCGGAGGATCTATAACACAGTAGAACACTGGGCCGCATTTTATTAGAAAATTAGATACCGTAAAAAAATAATTTAGCGAATGCATCAACAATGGAGTCTGCATCCATCCCAATAGTATACTCTGCTTCAAATAAGATACTTGAGCAATGAGCGAGAATTCATCGCTCATTTTGTTGCGCAAATCAGTTTGTACTTGTTTCATTGTTGAAAATGTTCTCTCCGTAGTAGATGTTTAAACTGGAAGCGTCAACACTAGACAAATCATACGACTAATCAATTTACATTGTGTGTCCATCCCTATATCCACCAGCTGCACTAGTAAATTTTCAAGAGAGCATACCTCATATTTCTTTGTCTTTTATGCTTTAGACTTTTATAATTTTAGATTTCGTTGTTTTTGTTTAGACGAAAATCTTTGGAGCTAAAATTTATAGGCTAAATTTAGAGTAGTAATTTAAATATGTCCATCTTAATCATTTTTCTAATTATACACAATCTAACTATAAAATAACACTGAACTAAATATCCAAATTTGAAAAATTCATAAGGACTATACTAACTTCAGATCCAGAGGAGGGCAAGCACCTGAGTTGGCCACCCCTGGATCCGCCACTACTGGAAAGATTGAATTGACCAACCTAAGTCGCCAAAATATATGACCTCATCATAACGTTAATCAGGCTGTTTTATGCCTAAAGCAATGGTTACTCTGATTTCGAGGGCTGCTAATTGAGATATTAGGTGGCCCTTTCTTTTGACCGCCTCCCTCGATTTTCTTCCAAAGGAATTCAAAACCAGGACCTGCCGCCATGCATAGTCGGCTTGGCAATGACCATAATCGAGCGCTAATTCTGCTCAAAGGGTAAACAAAAGCGGGTACATTGCATCCATCTTCAACAGATTGATGACCCGTTAAGTATTTGACGACCGTTGAGTTTGAACATTTAACTCCAATTTTTGTTAGTTTGAAAACAATTATTGAATCAACATGCGAAGATTGAGGGGAATCTAATTTTGGTCTGGCCGAAATCATTTGTTCGTTTTTTTTTTTTGTTTTTGTTTAAAGGGGAGATATTATATATAGTTAATAATTAGTGGCATGATAATTAATAATGCATTTTCCATGGATGTATTTTAAGCTTTATTTGAAACTGATGAATTACGTTATCATCATGACCTTTGTTTAATTTTGTATAGCCAAAAAGAAGATAAGATTTCCACACAACTCAAAGGGGGAGGGGTGGTGTCTTTTGTAGTTATATGAGCTCAAACAAGTAATGCTGAATTGCTGATGATGTGGGTTTGTGTCACATGATGGTAGTAGAAGTTCCATATTTTGTATGGTAAATTATGGAAGAAACCGATTTATAAACATTACTGGTCGATATTAGTTAAGATAATAAATCATGATTAATTTTCTTTAATTACGGTGCATGAGGGGTGATAAAATATAAACAATTTAGACCAACTAGTACGTTCATTATAGGTAATATCATATACAAAATGAAGAATTTGAGATTGAAACAATGAATATCACATTCCAAATTAGTAACTTATCCATTGGATTGCATTACTCATAAAAGGATATACTATGATCATTTGTTGTTATGCTCTTTTCAATATAGATTTGAATTTTTTTTCTCGTTACTCTTACCAATAGGTCTATACACGTGGAGGGGTAGTCATTGCAAGTCGCAAACAATCAACCACTGAGTCACATTTCTCACTTGATACCACTAGGCCGGGCACAAGTCCTTTTTACTTATTTTTCAAGGTTTTGGGATACCGTATCGTTTTAACGATCAGACCATAAAACCACATACTACCTGCAGCCTGACCGGTAGGGTACATATATGTAAGAAAATTGTGTCCCAACCAATATAACACGGTCAAACTACCTACTAACAATATATAACCTAATTTTTTCATTTACAATCAATATATTATATTGATGTTTTAACCGTTGAATATATTCTCGTATGCTAAAAGTATTCTAACAGGAATATATCTGACTGGTATGCTACTGGTTAACCCAAGATTGTTCACTAAATTTCTCACAAAATCATTCATATTTGAATTTCAGGTTTGACCGAAAGTAAGGAATAAATAATAAAGTTGTTTTCCAAGAAAACATATCATAAAGTTCACTTTTCTATAGTCTTGTCCACCTACCAAACCATCTTATTCAGGATCAAACGCACTACCATAACCAACCTTCAGAAAACTGAAATGATCTTTGATGGTGAACTAATGTCGATCTTTTTGTGCAGAGGGGTTTGTTTTCTTCCTCAGATGCATGTCGATCTTTTGGAAGAGGGTTTTGTTGTTTTTCAAAAGGAATATGTCGATCTTTTTGTGCTTTTCAAGGGTCAGACTCATCTCCAAAGTATATTTGATTTTAAGCCAGAAAAAGGTTATATGATTAGCGAGGTTTTGCATTTTGCTTCTTATCTCTGCTGCTTGTACTGTGCTTACATGTGCAAAAGCCAGGTTTTGTCAATGAACAGGGTAGTGGTGGCACAAATAAGGCCAAGGTATAATGTGGGAATATGATCATTTCATTTCCCAAAAGAGGATAGTGGAGTATAAACAAAAGAGATTATGCTTTTAGTATCACCAATGGAGGTGGGTTTTTGATTTGGTGGGGGACTACTAGTCAACCCAACTCATGTTTTTTCCCCCCTTTTCTTTTCTCTTCAGAAAATGCAAAAGAAGATTCAATATTGGGAATCGCAAGGATTTCATTGTATACAATAATATTTTGTTTTGTCTGGTTGAATGGAATCAGAAGTGGGCAGGGTTCAGCTCACTTTGGTTTGGTGGAAGTGAAAGCTAACCAACTGTTCCAAATGCGGCCCTGCTGCTGCTAATTAAAGATCATTCTATGGCCCAAAATAATTGGACATAGAGGAGAGAATGAAGAAAGAAAGAAAGCCGTTGGGGGTAGGTCAATTTGACTCTAGCTCGGATTAACCAAGGAAAATGCCATGGAAAGACGACCAAAGACCAATTTATGGTTTGTGATGGGGAGTGAGAGGATCATTAGCTATCATTATCTTATATAAGATACCCCATTTGCCCACCACAGGGGCTCTTTTCTCGCAAACCTCTATCAATTACAAGGGGAAGAAGGTAAAAAACCAGTACTATCGGAACTACCATCAGACTAGCCTTCCTCGATCAAGATATTTTCACTGGTCGGGAGGCTTATACACAGCATACGGTCGTCGAAACATGCCATGCCAAAGTTATTAAACTCCTCACAAGAGTCTTCTTATCCTTCATTATTACTTTGGAGAGGACGGCCTTAGGTTAGGGAGTTGCTAGCTACTCGATCGAAGAAGTTAAAGCAAACTATAACAGGTTGAATGATAATCGGTGGTACACAACATGATTGATCCAATTCCTATATATATTGATAATTGGGCATGTCTCAAATAGTGGTTACCTTCTAATGACTTGATATATACACATGATTTTGTCCACCATTCTCATACCGTTTGAGTCTCATTTCTTGTGTTTTAAAACGATTTCACGTTAGGTTGTTTAATTGTTTGTGATTTTTCAGGTCCTAGTACGTGAATGAAGGTTTGGCCACGAGTTCGGGGTCGATTGGACAAAGTTGAGACGTTTGGCGAGAAGCTGAGGAAACCACACGGCAGTGCGACTTGGCCCTGTGGCACCCCTTTGCGCGGGCAAAGCCACACTGGCCGTGTAAGGGCCATTTTTGGCCGTGTGGAATTTTCAGAGTGTTCACACGGGTTGGCAATATTTCTACACGGCCGTGCCGTTCTGGCCGTGTAGCGTACCTGGTGTCACTTAATCAAACGCCGCGCTTAGGGATTTCATACTGCAGCTGGGGATTCCACACGGCCATGTGGCCTGGCCGTGTGGTCATGGAATTCTGGGTTTTAACCCAATTTTGGGTCTTTGAAGAGGGAGACGAGTTTCCAGAGCAAAAAACTAAGTCCTAGAGAGAGAAAGGGCGAAGAACAAACCCTAGAGGTGATTTTGGAGCTGGGTTTCATCAATCAAGCTTGGATTTCATCATTGGAGTGAAGATTATCATCCCAGATAGGGCTGGTAATTTGGACCGGGACCGGATGGAAAACCGGAAACCGGACCGTTTTAAGACCGAGACCGGATGTAAAACAATCCAATCCCGTCTTTGGTCTCAGAATTAGCAAAAAACCCGGACCAATCCAGTCCGGGTCAAAACCGTGTAAAAAACGGAAGACCGGATAAATAAAAACAAATCAGACCAGAGGCAATTCTGACCCAAAGCCAAAGCCCATAAGGGCCCAAATAAACCCACTACCCGCCGGCCCATAGGAGCCCATTGTTAGTTTTAGGGTTGGCTGGAGAGTGGAGACGCAGCCGCTCTGCCTCTCGTGTGTCTCTCTGCCTCTGCCACTCCATCTTCATTCGCCGCTCCATCTTCATCCGCCGAACAAAGCAGCCGCCGCCAGCAAATTGTCGCCCGAAGCCCGCAGCCCACAGTCCGACTCCGCGGCCCACGCCAACCAGCCTCTGCGCCGACCCAGCGACGACCCCGACTCGCCTCTGCGCCGACCCAGCGAGCAGCGACGACCCCGACCCGCCTCCGCGCCGACCCATCGACGACGGCATCAGCCTCGACCCAGCCCCAACGCGACGCCGACTCAGCTCCGAGTCTCCGACCTTCGAACGCGACGCCGGCTCTGTCATAGCCTCGTCGCCCTCCCGCAGCCTCATCGCCGTCCGTCGACTTTTGGGAACAACTGCCGAACTCATAAAAATGGAAGTGAGCAGCAGCTGGGTAAGTACCAGGGTTGCTGGGTAATTGTTTTTATTTTATTTTAATGCCCTCCATCATATATGATCAATTAGGAATTAGCTTACTAGGAATGATCGATGTCTCGCATCACAAGCACATACATTTACATGAAGCTAGGTAGCTAGCGGAATATGCGAAAACCCAGTACCTGTAAAATGAGCAATATATTGTCGAGAGAGAGAGATGTGGAATGGTAATACAAGAAACAAAGACCAATCTAGCTAGTAAGGATTATATTGTCGAGAGAGAGAGATGTGGTCAGTTTTGCCAACAGAAACAGCAACCATTATTTCCTTATAGTCTAAAAGAATTGTTGCATTTGAATGGTGGAATGTGATATACCAAGGCTGGATGAGTTTATTTTTATTTTGAAGTTTGAATTCGACTTTGAGTTTGAAATAGACATGAATGATGGTTGTGATTTTGTATTGGACTATGTTTGGCTTGATTTTTGCTACAAACAGGTTGTCTACATTCCAGGAAAATGGGTATATGCTGCTGAATTTTCTGCAACATGATCAAAATGGGTCAAAACAGGTCAAAACCGGATTGGAACCGGACCGGGTCAAAACCAGACCGTGTCAAAACCGGACTGTACCCAATCCAAGCTTTGGTCCCCATATTTCCAAAAAGACCGGACTGGACCGGATCAATTCGGGCCAATTTAACCGGACCGGACCGTATCGCCACCCCTAATCCCAGAGCAGATTCTTCCCATTGTTATGAATATGACTGCCTTGTATTATGTTTTCCTTTCTCTCTCTATGGAGTAGAACTCTCTCTCACTTGGGTATGAAGAACCTTAGTTCCATGTGTTAAGGATATTGATTGTAATGACTTTTGGATTGATATATTGTGTGATTATAATCGATTGATGCATGATTCATTGAGTCAATTGAAGCTTGATCAACTTTTCTTGATTTCTGCTGCAACCTGAGATAGATAGAATCTGATTAGGTTGTTAGAGCTTCTTCTATCGATAGTAGTGAATCGATTATACGAGAGTTAGTCGATTCACTGCTTTGTACTGGAATCTAATTCCAGTAGTCGAGTTCTGTGTTAATTTCCTCAGCGTTCTATCCCGGTGAAGACAAGTCGTCTGCCAGGTAGTCTGTCTGAGAGGGCTTGGTCAGCTTAAGAGATTCCAAACTACTGTCGGATCTTCCGCAGTTTAATCAACAATAAATCAACCAAAGGAAATTATAACTTTGACCTAACTAAGTAGCTAGGGGGACTCATTTCCGAGTGACTCTTCCCTTGCTTATGAACTTCGAACCATTTCCTGCTTTCTTACTGCTTTTGTTTGCAATCACTCTCACTGCACTTAGTCCCGCTAGATAACAGGTAGTTACTGAGTAGGCAGTAGATCTAGACCCCGGTTTGATAAATTGAACTTTCCACTATTCTACATTTCCATTCTGCTTTTGCACTTGGTCGCAGTTTGATGTTGTGTTTTATCGTGTCAAGTTTTTGGCGCCGTTGTCGGGGACCCTAGGTTTTATCGTGTCAAGTATGTTACTTTAGCTATTTCTTTACTGAATTCTCTCTCTTCCACCTTTGTGCCGTCACGGGTTGTGTTTGCATTTTGTGTGCAGGGAGTGCATGACCCGTAGCCAGTCAGGAGAACTACTGCCGTTAGACCAAGAGCTTGAATGGACTTGTAAAAACTTCAAGCGAGCTTTAAAGGCGCGACTGGCTGCGGAGGAGGCTCTAGCACAGCTGCACATCCACCAGGAGGAAGACATGGGTGAGCCTCAAAACAATGATTTGGTTGTCCCCGACGAGCACACCATGGGATACTACTGGACTGCCAGAGCCGCGGACATGAGGGACTAGATACTATAACAACACTCCTTTTGTTGTTATTGTAACAACACTAGTCTCCAACCAATAGGAAGCTAGGGTTGTGATGACTTTTTATTAGTTGAGTTGACCTAGTGTAAAATCAAAGCAGGGGTGTAATTGTCATTATGAAAAAATAAAAAATAAAAAATAAAAAATATTTTTTTATTTTCTGCCAAAAATTTTGGTCGCCGGAATTCGGCCACCGGTCGTCGGAATCTGGTCGCCGATCACCGGATATGCTTTTCGTCGCCGGAATATGCTATTTTCTCATCGGAATATGCCACCGGCGCCGGAATATGCTTACCGGCAACGGAATCTAGTCATCGGGCCGGAATATGCCTATCGGCGTCTGAATATGCTCACTGACGGTCAACGGTCATCGACCACCGAATGTATGGTCTGCATTGTGAGATTTATGGTTTGGTTTCTCATATTTTCGTATGCCTTTTGTGGTTTGCTTTATCGTGTTTGTGGTTTGCATTGAGAAGTTTCTGGTTTGCTTTATCGTGTTTGTGGTTTGCATTGAGAAGTTTCTGGTTTGCTTTCAAAAAATTTGTGGTTTGCATTGAGGGGTTTCTTGTTTGTTTTAGGAGATTTGTGGTCTGCATTAGGACGTTTATGGTTTGTTTTTTTGTGGTTTGATTTACTGTGTTTGTGGTTTGCATTAGGAGGTTTCTGGTGTGCTTCGCAAATGTTGTGGTTTGCTTTGTTAGGTTTGTGGTTTGTTTTAGGAGATTTTTTATATGCATTCGAAGGTTTCTAGTTTGCTTTATTGTGTTTCTGGTTTGCATTAAGAAGTTTATGGTGTGTTTTCGAAAATTTTATGGTTTGATTTGTGGGGTTTCTGGTTTGTTTTAATATATTTTTGGTCTGCATTAGAAAGTTTGTGGTTTGCTTTAGCATGTTTGTGGTTTGCATTATGAGGTTTCTGGTGTGCTTTCGGAATATTTGTGGTATGCTTTGTGGGGTTTTTGGTTTGTTTTAGGGGATTTGTGGTATGGATTGGGAGGTTTCTTATACGCTTTTTGTGGATTGTTTTACCGTGTTTGTGGACGGCAGGTTTATGAGTGCATTATAAGTAACAAACATCTCCCACCTGAGGATTTTTTTGCAGAATCTTTCTTCCCACTTGCTTCTCCAATTCCTTTTCCAATCGTCCCAAATTGATTCCACAGCCGCAAAATAGGGTATCCTTTTGGAGCGTCTCACTCGACTGTATCCAGAAGAAGACAAAAATGGCAGTCTGTTCTTCTTTCTCATCTATCATCAAAGCTCCCAGTAGGATTTGCTGTCCCATGAGAAGTCGCCCATCATCTCCAAATGCAATCACATTACTTAATCTACTCCCACAAAAGTCCAATCTCAAATTCTCCACATCAATTTCGAATCCCAGCACACGATCTCTCTTCTTTACCAGAACCCCTAAATCCCTGCCCCAAACCCGATTTCCCTCCTCGACCATCCGATCGCTCTTCACTGGAATCGTCGAAGAAATGGTGCAAGTCAAGCACCTGGGCAGCACCCCCGACGGCGGATTCGACCTCAAGATCCGAGCCAGCACCGTCCCCGAGGGCGTCCATCTTGGCGACAACATCGCCATCAACAGTGACCGAGTTCACCGACGAAGACTTCACCCTCGCCTGTCGGCGGCGACGACCCTCGCCCGCCCATCCTCTTCTTGTTGATGAATCGGTGGAACCTCAACATTTCCTTCACCGACGACGGCGGGGAAGAAGCAGGGACGACGGGGAAAAAGCTGGGCAGCAGGGAAGAAGGGAGCGGCGGGGAAGAAGGGTCTCGACTCTCGATGGGTGAAAGAAGATGAGGTCTGCTGCGGGATTAAAGCGACCTTGAATTTTAATCAAATTTATTTTATTATTTTTAGTATAAGTTTACCCTTTTACCCTTAATGAATCATGTTGTTATTATAACAATACAAAGGGTGTTGTTATTCTATCCGGGCCCCGGACATGAGGTCGCCCATCCAACACCCTCAAGTTCCAGCCAATAACTTCGAGGTGAGCATCTCTGTCGTCACCATGCTACGCGGCTCGGTGGTATTCCGTGTAAAGGAGGGGGAGTGTCCCAGATCGCATATGCGATGATTCCACGAGCTCGTCGATCGGATCAAGATAAATGGGGTCTCAGCCGATGCCATCTAGCTGAGATACTTCTCATTCACTCTGGAGGGGCAAGCCAAGGAGTGGCTGGACACTTGGCCTCCAGGATCGATCACCACGTTCGCCAACCTAGCGGACAAGTTCCTCACCCGCTATCATCCTCCGTCAAAGAGCGGACCTGCAAAAGCATATCACCCACTTTGTCTAGGAGTAAGATGAAACCATTCGGGATGCTTGGGAAAGATACACCAGTCTTTTCCTGAAGTGTCCCAATCATGGTCTCAATGAAGCCTTCAAGGTAGGCACCTTCTACCACGCCCTCTTCCCAGAAGACAAGCAGCTGATTGACTCGGTTTGCGGTGGGAACATTCTAACAAAGATCTCGACGCAGCTGAATCAACTCTTTGAAGAGATGGCAGAGCAGGGATATGATTGGGGAACTGCAGGAGATCGAGACGAGCACCAGGTCGGGTTATGCATGTTGTAGCCACCCAGTCGTATGAGTTGGTGCAGGTGGTATCTAAGCTGGTCTCAGCCATTGATCGTTCTGGATTAGTTTCAGGGACAGGACATCATCATACTATAGAAGACTACAACCCATCAGACTGTAGAAGACTGTCAGGCAATGAGGGAGTCGACTACACCCCAGGAGCAGTTGGACTTCATCGGCAATGCCAGGCGTTTCGACCCCTACAACAACACTTACAACGAGGGTTGGCACCAGCATCCCAACTTCTCCTGGAGTGGAACTAATCCTAGGCCACTAGTCTCCCAGGGACCGCCAGGTTTCCAGAGACCTCCTTACCAGCCAAGACTAGGGCAATTCCAGCAACAACAGCATCCTCTCTATCCGCCCAGACAGGGGCCAGTTCCTCCTTAGTTAAAGATGAGGCCATTTCAGCAATCAGGTGCAGCCCCCGCAATCCCAGTACATAGCAATCTGATGGCCGATCTGCGAGTTCGGGTGGGTTCTCTGGCCACCTCCCATGCGAATAAGTTCAGCAACATCAAACAGTTCATGGAGAAAGTCTCAGGTAAATTCATGGAGCTTGAGACTGGCCAGAGAAACACGCAGGTTGTCCTGCGGGATATCCAGACCCAGCTCGGGAGTGTGGCACATGCTATAGCACAGAGGGCTTCAGGTACTTTACCCGGGCAGACCATTCCCCATCCGCAGGACCCAAATGAACACTGCAAGGCCATTATTACCAGGAGTGGCAAAGTGACTGCGGATCCACCTGTCCAGGCACGACAGGACAGAGAGACCCTTGCTTCAGCACCTCCAGCTAATGAAGAAGAAGTGGGGAAGGAGGTTGATGTGCCTACTCCTAAGCCGCAACCAATGGTGAAGGAGTATGTCCCTCAGCTTTCCTTTCCTACTCGGTTGCACAAAGACCGACTGGAGACTGAGTTTTCCAAGTTCATGGCAATGCTCCCTTCGTGGAGGCATTGTCGAAGATGCCCAAGTATGCTAAATTCATGAAGGATCTTGGCGGATTTAGGCGCTAGCATAAACGTAATGCCATATAAACTGTTTAAGAAGCGAGGCCTAGGTGAAGCTAGTAATACTAGGATGAGCATTTAACTTGCTGATAGATCCATTGTGCATCCTAGGGGCATTGCAGAGGACTTGATAGTCGCAATAGGGTCTTTCTCATATCCTGTCGACTTTGTTATTCTTGATATAAATGAGGATGTGGATGTGCCTTTAATACTGGGTAGACCTTTTCTCGCCACCGCCAAGGCGCCAAGGCGCTTATTGTTGTGAATGATGGGAAGTTAATTTATAGGGTTGGGGGGTGAACTAATCACCTTCTCTGTTTTTGATAATATGAAACACGCACAGCTCCATGATGATCTAGATTACTGCAATGTGATTGCTGATTTTGAGACCGCACTCGCCATCACGAGTGCGGGTACTGACGATTTCCTCGAGCGTTGTCTTTTGCTAGGGGAACAGGCATCGCAGGAGTTGAAGTTGGAGGAGCAGCTCGCAGAGCTCGACGAAGCTGCCATCAAAGGATGGGAGAAGCCATTCAAGTCGATCCCTATCTCGCCCCAGATTGCCACATCATTGGAGGAGCCACCAGAGCTTGAGCTTAAGCCCCTCCTCTCTCACCTGGAGTATGCATTTCTCTGGGAGGGGAATAAGCTACCGGTCATTATCAGCTCAGATCTGACCCCCGAGCAGAAGAGCAAACTGGTGGCTCTACTGAAGAAGTATGCTCGGGCCATGGCATGGAAGATAACTGACATCAGAGGCATTAGTCCATCCTTCTGCTCCCACAGAATTCTAATGGAGGATGAGGTTAAGCCAGTCAGGTAGCCGCAGCGGAGATTGACTCCTAACTTGGAGGCAGTGGTCCGGGCAAAATAGTGAAGCTGATGGATGCAGGGATCATCTTTGCTATATCTGATAGCAAGTGGGCCAGTCCCACTCAGGTGGTCCCGAAGAAAGGCGGGATGATTGTGGTCCCGAATGAGAAGAACGAGTTGATCCCGATGCGGACGGTGACTGGCTGGAGAGTTTGCATTGATTACCGGCCCCTGAACGACGCCACCAGGAAAGACCATTTTCCCCTACCTTTCATTGATCAGATGCTGCAGAGGTTGGCGGGCCAAGAGTTCTACTGCTTCCTGGATGGCATGTCTAGATACTTCTAGATTCCCATCGCGCTAGAGGATTAGGCGAAGACCACATTAACTTGCCCCTTTGATACTTTTGCTTACCGGAGGATTCCATTCGGGTTATGTAATGCACCGGCGACCTTCCAGAGATGTATGCTGGCGATCTTCAACCGACTGGTGGGAGAGATTATGGAAGTCTTCATGAACGACTTCTCGGTTTACGGAGACTCCTTCACTCATTGTCTCCATAACCTGGAACTTGTCCTGAAGAGGTGCGAGGAGACTAATTTGGCACTCAACTGGGAGAAGTGTCATTTTATGGTTCGTGAGGGGATTGTGCTCGGGCACAAGATCTCCAAGCAGGGGATCGAGGTGGATCACGCGAAGATAGAGATGATCAGTAAGCTACCTCCTCCCATTTCTGTGAAGGGGATCCACCGCTTTCTGGGTCATGCAGGCTTCTACCAGCGCTTCATCAAGAAATTCTCCAAGATTGCTCTGCCTCTAACCAAGCTGCTAGAGAAGGATGCACCATTCCATTTCACTCCTGAGTGCACAGCTGCATTCGAGACATTGAAGGAGAAGCTTACCCATGCACCCATTATGGTGACTCCTGACTGGTCTCTCCCCTTTGATCTGATGTGCGATGCGAGTAACTATGCAGTCGGAGCTGTTCAGGGTCAGAGAGGTGAGAAGCACTTCCAATCCATCTACTACGCGTCGAAGACCTTGAACGATGCACAGGAGAACTACACCACCACTGAGAAAGAGCTACTTGTCGTGGTGTATGCATTTGACAAGTTCCGACCCTATCTGATGCTCTCCCATGTGGTGGTCTACAGAGACCACTCCGCGATTCGCTATCTGATGAGCAAGGCTGATGGAAAGCCTAGGCTAATTTGCTGGATCCTCCTTTTGCAGGAATTTGATATCGTGATCCGGGACAAGAAGGGAGCCGAAAATGTTGTTGTAGATCATCTTTCACGGTTGGAGGTTCCTCCGGTGGACAACTTCGTGGAAGAGATCATCGACTCCTACCCGGATGAGCGATTGCTGGCGATGACCTTGGTCGAGAGCGTGGCCCCTTGGTATTCTGACTTTGCCAATTATCTGGTGGGCAAACAGCTACCGAGGGGGATGGCCACTCATGCAAAGCGCAAGTTCTTCTCTGACCTGAAGCATTATTTCTAGGAGGATCCTTACCTCTTCAGGGTCGGAGCAGATGGTGTGATCTGGCGCTGCGTCATGGAGCATGAGATGGGAAACATCCTGTCTCAATGCCACGAGGGACCTACTAGCGGGCACCATGGAGGGAACTGTACGGCGCGGAAGGTGCTACAGTCGGGCTTCTACTGGCCCTCACTCTTCAAGGATGCAGACACCTTCGCACGATAGTACGACCGCTGCTAGAGGTCGGGTATCATTTCTTTCCGGGATGAGATGCCCCAACATATATCTGTCGTTTGTGAAATTATTTGTGTTTGGGGCATCGATTTCATGGGCCCATTCCCTCCATCTTTTGGCAATTTGAACATATTGGTTGCGGTAGACTACGTCTCAAGGTGGGCAGAAGCTCAAGCCATGCCCACCAATGACGCAAGACGGGTCTGCTCATTTCTGAAGCAGCTGTTCTCCCGGTTCGGGAAACCTCGTGCCATCATAAGTGATAGAGGAACCCATTTTTAACGGCAATTCACTAAGCTCCTCTCTCGCTATGGTGTTAAGAATCAGGTGTCAGTGGATTACCATCCCCAGAAGAATGGTCAAGCCGAGCTGACGAATCGGGAGCTTAAAAGAATAATTGAAAATACGGTGGATCATTCCTGCAAGGATTGGTCCACCAAGCTCGATGATGCTCTCTAGGCATATAGGAAAACCTACAAAAACCTTATTGGTACTTCACTATATAGGCTTGTCTATGGGTTATTTGCCAGTAGAGCTAGAGTACAAGGCCTTCTGGGCCCTTAAGCTGCTAAATCTGGATTTGAGTGTTGCAGGTACTGAACGTAAGCTGCAACTACTGGAGTTGAAGGAATGGCGTTACCACGCCTACGAGAACACATTGCTCTACAAGGAGTGAACCAAGCGTCTCCACGACGCTCGGCTGAAAGGCCCGAAGGAGTTTCAGGTAGGTGATTGGGTTCTGCTCTTTAATGCAATCCTGAAACTCTTTCCAGGCAAGCTGCGTTCGAGGTGGTCGGGACCCTTCACGATCACCCAAGCATTCTCGCACGGTGCAGTGGAGATCAGCAATGCTCAAACTGAGGCGTTCAAAGTGAACGTCCACCTCTTAAAGTTGTACGTGTGAGGTGATGTCGAGCGAGGAGAGTTGCTTATCAAGCTCGAGGACACTTAGTTCCTCTACTGGCGTCCAGCTAAAAGACAGTAAAGAAGTGTAACACCCCGAACCTTTTCCCGACAAGATACTGTCCGCTTTGGGCCTCTACACCCGCACGGATTTCGACTTGGGGTGCAATTCAGGGTGACTTCCCATAAGGTCACCCATCTTTGTTGTGCTCCACACTGAGCACGTTTAACTTCGGAGTTCTCACAAGAACTCCTCCATTACACCCCAAAACGCGTCTTGTCAGTTAAGGCCGGTTTCCTACTTATGAACCATGGATCTCTCTCGTGCTTTGTCGATGTGGGATTTGCCTAAGGTGTTACAAGAAGCGCTTGTGGGGAGGCACCCCACCACGATTTGCATTTTCATTCCTTTTTCTTTTTAATTTTAGTGTTATTGAGTCATGAGGTGCTGTTGAAGGTTCGGATGCCTCTTTTTCACAAAAACTGATCAAATCCGGGGCTATGGAGTTCCACACGGCCAGGCATAAATTCTGCACGGCCGCGTGGAAATCGCCTTTGGCCGTCTGTAGCCCCTGGAATTCTTGCACGGGCAAAAGGGCGCCTCACACGGCCGTGTCGATTCCTCGACCAGGCCGTGTGAATTTCTCAGCCGCACACGGGCAGGCATTACACCCACACGGCCATGTGGGCCTGCTCGTGTGGCGACCCGTGCGCCTATAAAAAGGGTTCACGCGGCCGTGTGACGCCAGAATTTCAATTTCGCTCGCCGGAATCCTCTCCCCTCGCTGGAAAACTGCAACTTTTCGCACTTTTGGCGATTTTCCGACCATTTTTGGTCGGTTTTTCACAAAACCAACCTCATATCCCATCTCCCCTCCTCATTTTTGGCCTATCCCTTATTTTTTAGGCGATTTAGGTCGGATTGGGGTCACCGGAGTCGATTTCCGGCGAGGCTCTGGCGAGCATTTTTTGGGCAGAATTTTGGGGTTTCTTCGCTTCCATTGCCTTCCCCTCATCATCCCCTACACCTCTACATGTGTCTCCATATTTGATTTTGCCCTTTACATTGTGAATTGTGGAGAATTGGGTGTTATGGTGTATATATAGAGAACCACATTGAAATATGCGATTTGATTACAATGATTGAGGGTAAGGCTTGGGTTATGTGTGGAATGTGTTGTTGGATGTTTCCCTTTTTTGATTGAGCCCTTGTGTGCTAGGAATTCGTCCATTCTATGCTTAATTTAATAGTGCACACAAGGTGTTTGATGAAATGCCAGTTTTTCATACCATTTTGTGGGAGCCGGTTGGGGCCCTTAATGATGTGCTCTGATGGTGTGTTTGCTATGGATGTGAACCTTGAGTTTCCTACTTTATATTGATGTGAATCCCCCACTCAGATTGTGCTTGTTTGCTCGAGTTATTAACCCCCAAACTATGGATGAAACTATGGTTCGGCTGTTTTCTGTTATTAAGTGTGGGGGTGTGATTGACCTTTCCTATGGCTCTCTTGGATCCATTTGGTTCACTTTCTTGCAGGAACATGTCGAAGACAAACCTTGATTCATCAATGATTTGAGGACGGGCGCCCACAAGGATCGATTTAAGCGCGTCCTGGCCTCTAAGTTTGGGAAGCATCACTGTTGGAGCAAGAGGGAATTTCATAAGCTAAATTGCTAGGACACCCTCCTTGTTGTTGCTCGCACGAGAAGGTCTACTACGAGCTGGTGCTAGAGTTCTACACCACCTTTGTGCACACCAAGACCACCGACTGGCAGGACAGCGCCGCCATCAAGTTCATACTAGGCGGTTAACCTCGCTCCATGAGCTACCACGACTTTGTTGTCGCTTTCGACCTCGACATGGACATTGGCGATGATTATGTCACCGAGGTCGTTAAGCCAGTCGATGTTTCCTTCTCAGCTCTATACAGCCAGCTAGCTTAGCCCGCTCATGACCCCTTCACTCCAGGTCGGACGAAGGCCAGCACTCTACAGATAGAGAATCGTCTGCTCCACCACCTGCTCACGAAGTTTTATACTCTAGCTGGCGACAGTGCCAACACCCTGACCAAGCGGTCCCTCTACTTCATCCACTCGATCCACACTCAACTCCATAACCTCCACCTGGGATCTGTGGTGGTGAGGAATATCGACAAGAGTGCGCAGACTCTGGGGACCCTCCACTATACCCCACTCATCACCCTGCTGGCAGACCATTTCCAGATCCCATATCAGAATTGCACAGAGCAGGGTGGCACCTGGTTGTTCGGAGAGGACACAGTCTCGAAGATGTGCTTGCTGAGGGTCTCCCGCGGTGTCAAGTGGATTGAGGGCCTTCCGGTCCCCCCCCCCCCCCATTCCTGACCCACATGCGGATGATTAGGCCGCTGCCCCTGAGGATGATGCCCCTGAGGATGTTACCCCCGAGGATGTGGACGCTGCTACCGACCACCCTGCTCCCTACCAGAGCACCTATGAGCATGGGGGTGGTAGCTCTACGTTTCCATCCCATGACTACTTCTCTCACCAGTTCCAGCAACTTAGTCTTTAGAGCCAACAGATCCTCGAGCATCAGCTCCAGTTCCAGCAGCAGTACTCGGCTCACCAGGCCGAGTATACCACCCGGATGGCTGCATATGATGAACGCCTCGACCGCATGGAGGCCCAGCAGGGGGTCACCCTTGCTCACATTGAGCGGCAGCGCACCCGAGCTCGCCGGATGCAGGAGGTCCAACAGCACCTACTTCAGCTGATACCGGACGAGCCGCCAGTTTGGATGACTCCTTGGGAGGATTCCCCACTCCCACCCCCGCCAGCCATTGACGATGCTTTCATGGAGGACATCAACTTCGACGGCCTCGGCCCCTTCGAGTGAGTTTGTGTATTTTTTTTATTTTTCATGTTTGCTCCATGTGTGTGAGGAGTTTGAACTGAGTCTTTTGTGTGTTTTTCTTTTGTGGATTTTCGTTTTGTGCCCATCTGGGCTGGCACTGATCGCTAACGCATAGTGTGCTAGTGTATTGTTCGTGTTCCCATAGTGCAGAACTATTCCATCGTTCTGTCTGTCCCTGATGACTAGTCCATTTCCAGTTCCTCGACTGTCTTTCTTCCTGGTAACATCGTTCCCCTTATCTTTCCCTATGCTCCATTGAGGGCAATGTCGTGTTTAAGTGTGGGGGGTGTTTATCTATCTTTGACTGCTATATGAGTTTGTGTGCTTGAAGCCTAGTCCCCTGTCCAATTTGATGAATTGAGGGCTCCAAGTACTGTTCCCTGCAAAATCCTGCTCAATATGCTTTGAATTGACAGTCTTTATGGTGATATGCAACCTAGGGAGGTAGTTGTAGCACTATGGAGGATGTTGAAGTATAAGATTTTTCCTATCCTTCTCTCTGCTGTGCCGGTTGATTTTGTGAACTAGTGGATTTAGGACCGTTGATTCATGTGGTATTAATGACTCATCTCATGTTGTGTTGTGGACTCGTGTATCAAAAAAGGTGCTCATCTGTGAAATGAAAAAGCAGTTGGTCCTCCATGTCAAGAACATTGAAATTTTGAGACATGGGGTAAGCCTAACGTGTGTGGCACCGTTCATTGCACAAAATCGGGTTTTGGAATATATTTTAGTGATCCTTGGTGGGGTAGGCCTACAAGGTGAAGCTAAGTTGTCTCTAGTACAAGTAAAATTTCCAACTGTTGAACGGTTTGCCTAATCGAGGATGTGTTTTTAAGGGCACGGATAGAGCTTCCGACACCCCTTAATTTCATTGACCCTCCACACGAAGTGAGGAATAGGAGTTAAAAGAAGTGCTCTGGCCAGCGAAAAATGTACAAAAATTGCTCTTGCTCACCTAATAAGGGCAGACCGCGCATACAAACTGCAGTTGGAACCCAGCAAAATAAAACAAAAGAAAAAGAAACGAATAGTAAGAGGAAGGGGTTCCAACAAGTGAAATGAAATGAAAAAGCACCCGATACAAAGAGTCATTGGCTGTTGAAATGTGTGAGTCTCCCTATCCATGAATTGGCTGTCTTAGTTCCACTGCTTCTCATGATCCTGGCTTGAGTCTAGTACTCGCATTGAGAGAGATAGGGGACGTCTTAGAAGACCAGTTAACCTCTTAAGTTGCTAAATGATCTCGAAAATGCTCTGCCGACAATCAGGGTTGCATGTTGCTGTGAAGGTTTGGAGAACTGCATTGGTTTGAGTCAGGTTTGCTTGGGGAAAAGCAAGCGGTTAAGTGTGGGGGAATTTGATGACTTGATATATACACATATATTTGTTCACCATTCTAATACGTTTGAGACTTATTTCTAGTGTTTTAGACCGATTTCATGCTAGGGTGTTCTTGTTTGTGATTTTTTCAGGTCCTAGTACGTGAATGAAGGTTTGGGCACGAGTTCGGGATCGATTGGACAAAGTTGGGACGTTTGGCGAGAAGCTGAGGAAACCACACGGCCAGACCAAATTTCCACACGACCGTGTGACTTGGTCGTGTGGCACCCCTTAGCGCGGGCAAAGCCACACTGGCCATGTAAGGACCTTTTTTGGCCGTGTGGGATTTCCAAAGAGTTCACACGGGCATGCCATATTTCTACACGGCCGTGCCGTTATGGTCGTGTAGCGTACATGGTGTCACTTAATCAAACGCCGCATTTTGAGATTTCACACTGGCAGCTGGGGATTCCACACGGTCGTGTGGCCTGGCCATGTGGTCATGGAATTCTGGGTGTTAACCCAATTTTGGGTCTTTGAAGAGGGAGACGAATTTCCAGAGCAAAAAATAGAGTCCTAGAGAGAAAGGGCGAAGAACAAACTCTAGAGGTTTTGGAGCTGAGTTTCATCAATCAAGCTTGAATTTCATCCTTGGAGTGAAGATTATCATCCCAGAGCAGATTCTTCCCATTATTATGAGTATGACTGCTTTATATTTTATTTTCCTCTCTCTCTATGGAGTAGAACTCTCTCTCACTTGGGTATGAAGAACCCTAGTTCCATGTGTTAGGGATATTGATTGTAACGACTTTTGGATTGATATACTGTGTGATTATAATCGA
Organism: Linum tenue; assembly: GCA_946122785.1. Taxonomy (NCBI): domain Eukaryota; kingdom Viridiplantae; phylum Streptophyta; class Magnoliopsida; order Malpighiales; family Linaceae; genus Linum; species Linum tenue. The sequence continues at coordinate 49,045,864 of CAMGYJ010000004.1, read as the reverse complement.
TTGATGCATGATTCATTGAGTCAATTGAAGTCTAATCAACTTTTCTTGATTTCTACTGCAACCTGAGATAGATAGAATATGATTAGGTTGTTAGAGCTTCTTCAATCGGTAGTAGTGAATTGATTATACGAGAGTTAGTCGATTCACTGCTTTGTAATGGAATCCAATTCCAGTAGTCGAGTTCTGTGTTAATTTCCTCAGCGTTATATCCCGGTAAAGACTAGTCGTATGTCGGGTAGTCTGTCTGAGAGGGCTTGGTCAGCTTAAGAGATTACAAGCTACTGTCGGATCTTCCGTAGTTTAATTAACAGTAAATTAACCAAAGGAAATTAAAACTTTGACCTAACTAAGGAGCTAGGGGGACTCATTCCCGAGTGACTCTTCCCTTGCTTAGGAACTTTGAACCATTTCATGCTTTCTTATTGCTTTTGTTTGCAATCACTCTCACTACACTTAGTCCCGCTAATAACAGGTAGTCACGGAGTAGGCAGTAGATCTAGACTCCGAGTTGATAAATTGAACTTGCCGCTATTTTTCATTTCCATTCTGCGATTGCATTTATTCGCAGTTTGGTGTTGTGTTTTAGGTTCTCCAATCAAACACAAGAAGGTCATTTAGTGTGCTTCGTGATAAAAAAAAAATCAACACAACTACTCCCTCGAACCCTTTGACAAATCAAAATCAACCCCCAATCATATGTGTAAAGAACTACGCATGCTAATCCAATCACTAATAAATTTCTTTATTGATAAGTCCATCTAGAGCGGTACTCATCTAGCAAAATTTTCAATAACAAGTTACTTTTTAAGGTTATAGATATAATATGTCCCCCTATTATGACGTTTTATCAAATATACCCCTATACTATTTTTTACATCAAATATGCCCTTGTACTTTGAAAAAATTATCAAACATGCCCTTCTATTAAACTTTCCATTGAAAAAATCATCAATCATGGTTGAACCGAGACTTAGACGACCCGACATCTGCAAATGGGAGCGAAAATGTCAGTTTTGTCTCCCGTTTTATTTCACTGGGTCTCTTCAAAGAGAAATTATTTGAATTATTTGGCTATACAAAAGAACCAAAAAAATTCTAAAGTGAAATTATTAGGGATATTTTAGACATTTGTGTCACCCTGTTAATGGAGTTTGGATGGAAATTTAAACAGAAGGGCATGTTTGATAATTTTTCAAAGTACAGAGACATGTTTGATGTAAAAAATAGTTGAGGGGCATGTTTGATAAATCGTCATAATAAATGGGCATATTTTATCTATAACCCTAAAAGAGTCCTTTTCTCTATACTAAAGTGAACTTAGTATACCCCGAATATTGATCATGGCTCAACCATGATAGTAAGTTTCATGGAGAAAAGAACTCATAACAATAATCGTTTCAATGCACATCGTATAACTGACTACTTAGTCAGCCAATATCCCTCATAGTTCGTATTGTCCACGTTAATGGGGTATGAGATTTAAACACAAACCACTTGGTCTATAACCATTATATTTACTAATTAATGGACCACACTCATAAGCCATTAACATGATTGGGGTTTTAAAAGTATCCTCCTTTCTAGATACGAAAAATTACTGTAATAAATAAACCACTAATCTCTTGAAATCTGTGGAAAACCATTGTTTTGTGAGCTAAGGGGGACAGTAAATTTTCTTAAAGAAGAAAGGAATGATATGATGGGTTTGAGCCTGGAGGTTTGACAAATCAGACATCATCACCGCAAAAGGTTAAAAAGCAAAGTTTCCGTCTTCGGAATCATAATAGTCCTTTCCCTTCCAAGAAAACGTAGGTCTTGTCTGTGGAACCTTTTTAACGAACCTATGCTAATTATATTTTAGTTACGGGAATGATACTATAATAATATTAATTAAATAAAAGGGACATATGCTTTGTTAACCACAGCATAATGACAAATGATCGTCCACAGTTACAGGCCAGCGGTTCATAAATTAACACATTATTATAACGAACTATAATAATTTTATCCTTGTTTGGGTATCAAAATTTCACCTTATCTTAGAATACAAGAGAAGTGATTCAAGTCATTTTTCGAAATGAATATATGGACCTAGAGCCTGTTAGACGCGAGGATTCCACCTCATCTTGCCTTGCCTTGCCTTGCCTTAGTCATATATATCAAATTATTTATACACTACGCTCCTTCTGTGCGTTTAATTATAGACAAATCAGTGTTTTTGGGCGTTGTACGGTCAGCGATGGAAGAGGATGATCACTTAGTTAGTGATCATAATGGATAGTCTCGTAAATAATGAAAACAATCATGAACCCTAACCAACAAAATATTGAAATCGTCGATTATTTTTTTTATGGCAATTGCCTTGTTAGTACTGTTTGATTGCTCTCCGCAATAGACCCCATGGGACTTCGGTATGCATCTGTTATCGGGCGAGTCTACCCAAGGAGGCTGCTGTGCTGTACTGCTGTTCACATATTTTCAGCTGAAGGTAGTATTAAATTGGGGTCTAATGGCCCAAGGTGAAGACATTAGTTTCTTTTCTTAAGCAGGCCTTTGCTTATAAGCCCATTAATTGGGAATAGGCTTTCTTGCTTTGTGGGTTGGGTGGGCCTAAGTCGACAAGGTGTCCTATGGCATTTGCATCAAAATCAACCCAAATTGGAAAGCAAAATGGAAGAAAGTCATGCGAATTCTTTGAGTATTGAGTAATGTCAATGTCAATGTGGGAGCAACCTGATAATAAAAATGGATAACTTAATTCTCTTGCTAGAGTTTTGTATAATTATCTCATATTTCAAATTTCTTGCTGATGATCTGCTTGTATTCACTAATGGATCTATGAGGGGTGTAGCTGGTATTAGACGGTTGCTTGATCAGTTCTACATCGTCTCTGTGCTTCAACGTAATATGGCTAAGTGTAGTCTCTATTGTGCTGGAATCTCAGAGGAAGATGAATTTATATCGAGGATTACTAGTTTTCCTTTAGACACTTTGCCTGTCAGGCATCTAGGGGTTCCTCTGATTACTGGGAAATTGAGTACTCTTGATTGCCAGTTATTAGTAGATAAGATAACTACTCGGGTTCGAAGTTGGCAGGCTCGATTTCTCAGTTATGCAGGTCGTCTGCAACTAATCTCAACAGTGATTACCAGTATTTTTCAGTACTGGATGGCGATCTTTCTTCTGCCAATGAAGGTGTTGAAACTCATTAAAAAGATAGGTAAAGATTTCTTGTGGAATGTGGGGGAAGGGGGTAGGAAGAGAGCATCAGTTTCATAGGATCAAGTTGCCTTGCCAAAACAGGAGGGGGTCTAGGTATCAGGGATTTCATAACCTGGAACCAGACTTATGTCATTCGACATATTTGGAATCTTCTTGCAGAGGCAGGGTCGATCTGGACAGCGTGGATATATAAATATAGAGTCAAGCAGAGATCTTTTGGGATTTGATGATATATTAGATCTTGGGTGTGGAGGAGTATCCTGAAATATAGATCCCAAGCTCATACTTTTCTAACTGGAAGTGGCGCTTCACTGCAGGGGGATGGCACTACACTCAAGCGTTACTCAGTAAAGACTATCTGGTCCTCTACACACTCTCCCCATCAGTCAGTCTCTTGCTATAAGGTAATTTGGGGTACGCCTTTTTATCCTAAACATACACTTTTAGTATGGTTGGTGATTATGGATCGCATTGTTACGAAAGACAAGTTGTTGTCTTGGAGGTTAGTACGTGAAGATTTTTGTTTTCTGCCCAGGAGGTTTTAAGTCTCGGTTTCATCTTTTTTATCATTGCCCTTATTCATCATGGGTGTTGAATAGCATTATGCAGCAGACTGGGTGTATGATGCCTTCATTCTGCAGTTGGGAGGATCATCTCCAATGGGGGATACGTAGTTGGAGTGGCTCCAGCTGCTAAAGTTAGTGGACTATTTCTATGGATTTTGGCATTGAGTCACCTTTGGCGTGAGCAATGTAGCCGTTTTGCTGGAGATAGTGATTGGTGTCCTCCTCATATTTTGGTCTCGAAGATCAAATGTGATGCTCGAAACTATGTTGCAGGCAGTACGAAAATGTGATTAATTGGAACAATAGAAATGAATAATTGGAAAGGAAACAACAACTTTTCTTAATTGCTTAGTAGTAAGCATTAATCTCAACCAATGCACTCGGAAGAAAATGTGATTAGTGTTTCTTCAAAAAAAAAGTATTTTTATTGCATTATAAATGGTTTATTTTGTGAATGTCTAGCATACAACGATTGATTATTTATTATATTTTTCCTTGAACCCCAAGTATTATAGGTTGAAACAAATCATTACGTAGTTTTCTGAAACTACATCGACGAGCTTAAAATAATACAATTTTTTAACACCAATTTTACAGATGATTTCATTTATTTGATTCTTTTTTTCTTATATAATTTTATTGTATTATTTATAGTACTTTAAAGTTTAGAGTTTAATATATATGCATTATATCTCACGTCAAGAGAAACAGATATTTGCTAAAAGTCATGGTTATGTTTTTTCTATTTTTGATACGTTTTGTCAGACAAATATTTATTATGTCATTTTTATTTCCAACCACACATAACTAAGTGATTGCATTGTTGAATAAATAGGTCATGAATGATTATGGACGAGTGTAATAATCATTAAGAATTGAATATTCGGTTATTGATGTAAGAATAATATGATTTTAATTAAAATCAAAAAATAATTTCAAAATTACATTAATGTCATACAAAAATAAGCAATTCAAATAATTTAATGAATTAGAATACACATTATGAATACGTTGTGTTCAAATAACATTCCGACCAACTGATTGGGCGCCTAACTAATAATAATTAAGGGAAGTATGCATGTGGGTCCGCTACGCGTTCCCGCGACACGCATCCAACATACTCGCGACATATAATTGCTCTAAAGTCTAAATTATAGCAGTTACACATCTGAGGATTAACTGTCAACTGTGTTAGTTTGGCTATGATCTCGTAGTGCTATTATCCTGGAGCATGACTGTAAGTTGGAAGAAACAAGAGTGTTAACTTTATAGGGTTAGCATCATGTCTACTACGCGTTCCCGCGATATGCATCCAACATACTCCCTCCATATAATTGTTCTAAAGTCTAAATTATAGCAGTTATACATTTGAGGATTAAGTGTCAATTGTGTTAGTTTGGCTCTGATCTCGTAGTTCCATTATCCTGAAGCATGGTTGCAAGTTGGAGGAAACTAGAGTGTTAACTTCATAGGATTAGCATCATGTTAACTCCTATAATCACCGTTCATTATTTTAATTTAATTTGACAATGGAGTATAGTAAAGTACATGTTAGATATTGGTGGATATTAAAGTTAATTAAAAACAACATTTGAGATATCTCTCTTCACCCTTTCATAGAGATTTGGAATAAGACCAGGCGAGGCAAGCTACACTCCCAGACCCACGAAAGTATCAAGAGGCACCTAGGCGGTTGAAGGAGTAACTACCACGTCCAAGGAAGCAGAGAGCGGTTCTTTTTGTGAGTTATCTAAAAGGAGGTATTCTACGATAGTTATCTCTCCATGGCTATAAATAGGAGGAAGAGCCGACATAGACAAGGGTTCCCAAAAACCACACAACTGACTCCTACGTCAAGTTTTATCTTTTCTCTGCAAATGTAGCCATAGTCGTAGTTGGAGCTCCTGTTGAACCTCCATTGGAGTATGAGTAACTTAATTTAGTTTTCGTTTCAAAAACCATTAATCAAACACCCTCGTTCGAACTTTTTTGAAGAGGTGTGAACCATGTTTAGAAATTGTTTTGTAAGAAATCAAAGGTACAATCAAATTCTGTTCAACGTAAGTGTTCTCGACGAAAAATAATAGGATATCATTTCATAAACGAAAATGAGGAAGGATGACGGGAAGCTCCATTTTTGTCAATTGGGAAAAGCTTCGAAGTGGAGTGTGAGGAGAGCAAGTATTGCCAAAATGACAGTTGTAAATAGACTGCAGGGGGAAACAACCATTGAATTATGTGATGTTTAGTTTAGTTCATATTATGGTTTATCTCAATTGGGTGTATATATAAATAAATGTACCTTGTACTCTAGTTATTCTGTTTACACCTAAAAATTATCTTGTACCACATTGATGAACTACAAGGTAATTAAGGGTTTTATAAGACCACATGAATAAAATAAATTAATGTTATTAAGCTGGGTCTTATGGATATTGATTTTAAGCCCAAGCCACTAAGTAATAGTGCGCATGGATATGATTCAATGAGGAACATGGGCTTCTCGTAGGAGGCCATGACATGCCATGCCATTAGATTGTATAAAAATAAACTAAGTCTAGAGAGGCACGTGTAGCTTCAACGAGGAGGTTCATGTCCGTCTAGGATCTACAAGACAAGTCATCTCAACGAGAAGGGTCATGGACGCAAGACAAGAGGCCATGGGTATGGTTGCAAAAAATACTAAGTATGAGAAGGTCATGCCGCTTCACGAGAGAGGTCATGTGCATGTGCGTGATTTGGAGGTCTCCCGCTGGGAAGGACATGTTGCTTCACGAGAGGGGCCATGTGCATGATGGAGAGGTCCATGCCGCCTCACGAGAGGGTCCATGGACAAGAATGAGAAGGACGTGGTGGTGGAGCATTATTTCACTAGTGACTAAGTCCCAAGAGGTTCATGGTCGAGAGAGAAGAAAGCCAAGGACATGAGTAAGAAGTCCATGGCCGCCTGGCAAGAGGACCACGAACCCCTTTGTGAGACACCACATGCTTATCAAAAGACTAGCATGGCACGAGATTGAAAAAGATCAGGCGACGCAAGCTACACTCCAAGATCCACGTCAGTTTCAAGAGAAGCACCTACACGGTTGAAGGAATAACCACCACTTTGAGGAAGCAGGGAGAGGTTCTTTTTGGGAGTTATCCAAGAGGAGGTATTCTACGACAATTAAATCTTCATAGCTATAAATAGGAGGACGGATAGGCAGAGAGAGGGGCTCCACAACCAACCATTTGACACTCATTGTCAAACTTTACCCTTTCCTCTGCAATGTAGCCTTAGTCATAGTTGGATCTCTCGCTGAACCTCCATAAGAGTAGGAGTAACTTAACTTAGAAGTTGTAGGTTTATTTCACCATCAACCAAACACCCTCGTTCGAAATTTATTTGAAGAGGTGCGTTCCGTGTCTTAGTAATCGTTGTCCAAAGAAGTAAAGGTGCAATCAATTTTCTTCAACGCAGGTATTCTCGAGACAAGATCACATGAGACACCTGTCAATGAACGAGTTGGTGAAGATCCATTCAACGTGGATGAGCTACCACCACTTGCTTGCCCACCCACAATGCAACCCCTAGTGAGTAGGCAAGGAGCGGATTATGATGGACTCAAACCATCTAGAGCCCAGCATGGGGGCATGGAAGTCTAACATCCCACAAGATGAAATCGAGAAGTCCACCTAGGGGGCTTGTGGTGTCCAACATGCCACATAAATCACAAGACACACATGCTTGTGGTAAGCATGCTAATATGGCTAAGCCTAGAGAGGGGAGCATGCCACCACCCACAGATAGTAGATGTGGAGGCATATCCAACAAGTTCTTATGTGTCAAGGCCACAAAGAGTCTTGAAAATTTAGCTAAGTATGGATAAGTTATGTCCACGAGGCCATGTGAAGTCCAAGCCACACATGCTTGTGATAAACTTGTGTTTGGCCTTGGTGATGACCTTGTGTGATGACCTCTCACATGGTGGGACCTTGTGTTTGATTTGAATGCTCCAAGACAGAGGAAACAAGAAGGTGACCTCTCTCCAGTAGTAACTCAACCACCCCCTCAATGTGATAGTTGTGGTGAGAGGTTCGCTTCCAGTTTCAACACCAGTGATGAGGTCGTACATGTAGAAGGTGATGTTCAAACACTCATTCTCGAGACAAGATCACATGAGACACCTGTCAATGAACGAGTTGGTGAAGATCCATTCAACGTGGATGAGCTACCACCACTTTCTTGCCCACCCACAATGCCACCCCTAGTGAGTAGGCAAGGAGCGGATTATGATGGACTCAAACCATCTAGAGCCCAGCATGGGGGCATGGAAGTCTAACATCCCACAAGATGAAATCTAGAAGTCCACCTAGGGGGCTGGTGGTGTCCAACATGCCACATAAATCACAAGACACACATGTTTGTGGTAAGCATGCTAATATGGCTAAGCCTAGAGAGGGGAGCATGCCACCACCCACAGATAGTAGATGTGGAGGCATATCCAACAAGTTCTTATGTGTGAAGGCCACAAAGAGTCTTGAAAATTTAGCTAAGTATGGATAAGTTATGTCCACGAGGCCATGTGAAGTCCAAGCCACACATGCTTGTGATAACCATGTTAGTTTGGCTAAGTCTGAACATGGGGGCATGTCACCCATCATGAAGTATGAAATAGGGGGCATGCCTTGGAAGACACAACTGGTCCTAGCCACCCATGGTTTTTGTAAGTGTAAAAATATGGTTAAGTTTGCATAAGATGGCATCCCAGCAATCACAAACAGTGGACATGGGGGCAAGTCCAACCAGGAAAGACGTGGCAAAGCCAAAAAGAGTTATCGTAGTCTTACGAATATAGCTAAGTATGGGAAAGGAGGCATGTCACCCACGATGAATAATGGGGTAGAGGGCATCTCCAAGAAGCTAAAAGAAGTCTAAGCCACACATGCTTGCGAAAAGCATGAAAATTTGGGTTAGTATTGACAAGAGGGTATGCCACCAATCACAAACAATAGACATGGGGGCAAGTCCAACAAGGAAAGACGCGAGAAAGACAGAAAGAGTTTTCGAGGTCTTGCGAATTTGGCTTTCAAACCCGCACATGAAGTTTGTAAGCGTGAGATCATGGACAAGGGTTGACAGGAGGGCAAGTCCATGTCAATGAGTAGTAAGTATTTGTCGCCTGATAACACTGAATTTGCACATGTTTTTACCCCTCCTTTCTTAATTGTTTAGTTTGGTGTTTATCATACTTTGACCTATTTTACGCTAGGTTGTGTTCCTTTGTCACATTCCAGGTCCTCGCACGTAAAGTGAAGCATAGGCTCAATTTTCAAGTCAATCGGAGATCAATTAGCGACTCGAGGGAAGAAACTCGGGCATGAAAAGAAAAAGGATGAGACTACGAGCATCTGGGATCAAACGGCGACTAATTCGAAGTTCGAATGAGGGAGAAGGGATCGAAAGACAACAGCCTATCCAAAGTTACGGGCTGGCCTTCAAAGTTATTATTCATACCGTAACTTTGCCATTTTGGTTGTAAGTCGTAACTCGGGGCCACGGGAGGCAGCATACATTCTAGAAGTTACGGCCTGAACCCCAAAGGTCACGGCCGTAACTTGACTTCTGTGCGCTGTATAAATGCATTTTTGCGGATTTTGAAGAGGGAGAGTTGGGTTTTGGTTCCCAAACACCCAAGGGGCAAACCCTAGAGAGAGAACGAATTGAGATCAATCTTGAAGCTATTTTGGAGGATTTCTTCACCATTGGAGCTCAAGAATGAAGCTTGGAGATGGAGAGTGAAGATCTAGATCAAATTTCTGCATTCTCTCTCTTCTCTATGGAGTAACTTCCTTCACTTAGGTTTTGACAAAACCTAGTTTTGTATGCTAGGGAGAGTTGTATGAACTTGAATTCATGATTGATTGACGTTTTATATTCCGTTGAGGCTTTGATTCAGAATTACTTGAGTCCTGATCAAATTCTTGTGATTCATGCTTTAACCTAGAACGATAGTCTATGCATAGTTTAATAGAACAACCTTAATTGGAAGTAGTGAATCGATTGCTTTAGTTGAGAAGTCGATTCACTACTCTGTACTGGAATTAAAACCAGTAGTGTAAGTTTAGTGTGTTATTGCCCTGGTTAGTTTACGCCAGTGGAGGTTAGTCGCCCGCCGGGTATTCGAACTGAGATGGTCTGGATTACTTTAGTCGAGATTCCAGACTTGTCAATAACTTTCCACAGTGTAAATGTAAGCTAAATTGAATTGGGTGAATTACAACTTGGCCTAGCTACAGACTAGGGGAAATCATACCTAAGTGAGTTTCCAACCTGTAATTAGTAGTTTTACCTAGTTTAGCTAGTAGAGTAGTTTAGTAAATCAATCATTAATCCGGTTTGTTAGATAATGAACCGAAGCTGAGTAATAGTAACTCTAGAGACCCATGGACTTGATATTTATTACTTGTGTCACTATACTGCAATCCCTTTTATTGGTTACACTTGGTGATTGTAGGAGTTGTGTTTTAGCGAGTCATTGCCACCCACAAAGGATGGACAAGGAGGCATTTATTAGAAGTCACTATACATGCCAATCATGCATGATCGCACGAAGATCCAAGGGTGGTTGGTTACTAAGTGTAGGAGCCAATAAGATTTAGATGTTGAGAGACAGAGTCAAGTAGGCCACATGAGTAGTCGCCGACTTTTGAAGCCTAGGTATGAGCTCCAACAACATGAGGAGAATAAGCATGTGTCAACTAGGAGGAAACCAAGACAGAGAAAACCCCATGGTCATCTTCATGATCTAAGGGAGTTGAGAACATCTAGTAGGCTAGCTAAAGCAAGGTATGTGCTGGCTAAGGCAGACGCAGATGAGCATGATACATCATGCAAAGCCACCAAGACAAGACATGTCGATCATGTACCATCCATTGGTAAGATGAAAAATTCAAAACCAATATGTGGGGAGTCATCTCCCATGGAGGAAAAGATTCATGTTGTCTATGGATGGCTTGCCCGGTTTGATCCATAGACTGAAAAGTGGGTGTACACCTTTGGCGCATTAGTTGTTGCGAAAGGTGATGGAGAGCGGTGACATCTGTCACTCCTTGTCACTAGGGATCTGCCTAGCCTTTTAACAAGGTGAGATGAGTCGCTTTGTGTTAAAATATGTGCGAAAAAAATTCTAAGATGTTTGCCCGGCCATGTGGCCAAGTACTAGATGGCAATGAGGATGCAGGTCATAAAATGAGGATATCATTTTAACGTAAGTGTTCTCTACGTAAGTGTTCAACATAAGTGTTCTCGGCGAAAAATAATAGGATATCAGTTCATAAACAAAAGTGAGGAAGAATGACGGGAAGCTCCATTTTTGCCAGTAGGGGAAAAGCTTCAAAGTGAGAGGGAGAGCAAGTATTGCCAAAACGACAGTTGTAAATAGACTGCAGGGGGAACGACCGTTGAATTATGCGATGTTTAGTTTAGTTCATATTATAGTTTATCTCAATTGGGTGTATATATAAATAAATGTACCTTGTACTCTAGTTATTATGTTTACACCTAAAAATTATTTTGTATCACATTGATGAGCTACAATGTAGTTAAGGGTTTTATAAGACCACATTAAATAAATCAATTAATGTTATTAAGTTGTACCTTATGGATATTGATTCTAAGCCCAAGCCACCAAGTAATAGTGGGCATGGATATGATTCAATGAGGAACATGGGCCTCTCGTAGGATGCCATGACATGCCATGCCATGAGATTGCATAAAAATAAACTAAGTCTGGAGACGTACGTGCCACTTAAACAAGGAGGGCCATGTATGTCTAGGATCTAGAAGTATATGTCATCTCAACGAGAAGGGCCATGGATGCAAGACAAAAGGCCCCGGGTATGGTTGGAAAAAATACTAAGTATGAGAAGGCCATGCCGCTTCACGAGAGAGGTCTTGTGCGTGATTTGGAGGTCTCCCACCGCAAATCACACACTTCAAAGAAGACAAAAATATTCTAAGTTTGGGAAGGACGTGCCGCTTCACGAGGAGAGCCATGTCCGTCAAGAATCTAGAGGCACGTGTCGCTTCACGAAGAGGGCCATGTGCGTCTGCAATCTAGAAATACATGCCATCTCAATGAGAGGGACCATGGACATGGAGAAAATTCTCAAGTCACGTGATCATGCCACAAGAAGCCTAAGTCTGAGCGCGAGACAAGAGGCCCTTGGCATGATTGAAAAATGCTAAGTATGATAAGGTAATGCTATGTCACAGGAAGGGCCACATACATGATTGAGAAGTCCATGGCCACGAATAAAGAGGTTGTGCCGCTTAATGACCAAGGACTATGTCAACTGCGGCTAGAGAGATTCTGATCAAGTCTGTAGCCCAATCTCAACTGACATATCCAATGGTTGTGTTCGGAATTCCATAAGGGGTTATTGATGAGGCGCACAAGCTAATAAACAACTTCTGGTGGGGACAAAGAGGAACAGAGAAGAAAGCTCACCGGATAAAGAGAGAAGAGCTAGAAATCCCTAAGGCGAATGGTGGTATGGGTTTCAGAAATCTTCGTGGTTTTAACACAGTGTTGCTGGCTAAGCAACTATGGAACTTACACCAACGACAGGATAATTAATAGCTAAAATAATGAAGGCTAAATATCACAAACACTCGACTGTGTTGGACGTTGATATTGGGTACAGACCAAGTTTTCTTTGGAGGAGCCTGATGAGTGCACAAGAATTCCTGTGTAGGGAGACAGCGTTCATATCTGGGGGGGACTGCTGGGTTCCCGCGGCCCCAGAGGGATTCATTGTTTCTCCACTCAGACTACCACCGGATGCGAAGGTCCGAGAGCTTATCGACCCCGACTCAATGCTACTTGCCGCTTGTTTCGATAAAGACATGGAGGAAGCAGTTAGGAGCATACCACTTCGGGATACATTGGAACAAGATACTCAGTTGTGGGCACACAGTAGAAATGGCGAGTTTGTAGTTCGGGAAGCATACCGCATCTGGGTCGAGCAGGAAAATGAACACCAAGGAGAAGTTGTGGCGGATGCAGTTCCGGTTTGGAAGAAGATTTAGCAGATGAACGTCCCTCCAAAAGTCAGACATTTCATGTGGCGTTTGGCAAAGGACTCGCTCCTAGCTGGAGTGAAAGTTAGTGCCCATAATCCCAGGTGGAGCGATCGGTGCCCATTTTGCGACATGATCAAGACCCAGGCACATACGCTGGGGGATTGCGCTTGGGGAAGACGGATTTGGCGCTCTTCTACTACGAGTGTCTGTTTCGAGAAGAAGGTAAGTGATGTTTGTCTGGCTTGGCTTGAGGTAGTGATAGAGGGAGTGGAGCAAAATCTGCTAAAGCATTGGAGTGTCCTTCTATACTATATTTGGAGAGAACACAATGCCCATTTGTTTAACGGCTACAAGCTGGAGGAGCTGGAAATCGCCTCCGCTGCAGCCACTATGTTAGTTGAGTACCAGACGAGGCAAGAGAAGGAGCTTAACGTTCAGACTTTGGCCCCTGTAAAGCATTGGATCGCACCCCCAAATGGTAGAGTAAAGATTAATTCGGACGCGGGCATACTACCAGGAGGAGGAGCAGGGCTTGGTGTAGTAGCGAGAGATGCAGCAGGGTGTTTTCCTTTTGCAGCAACAAAGAAAGTAACAGGTATTTATGACCCTGAGGATGCCGAAGCTTTGGCAGTCGAGCTTGGTGTGCAGATGGCAGCTCAACTCAACCTCATGAATCCGATGCTGGAGATGGATTGCTTGAATCTTGTGACAGATATCACTCAGGCCGAGAGCATTAGATCGAAAAAGGGAGTTGTTTATCGGAATATCCAGAGATTGCTTGGTCAATTGGGCGATGTCACGTGGCAATATGCTCTGAGGGAAGGAAACGTTGCAGCGCATATAATGGCACATGTGGAGACTATTTGGAACGAAAGATCAGTGTGGATTGATAAGCCTCCCATCAGTTTATTAGATCAGCTAAAGTTGGACAATGTAACCTCCCCTGCTGATTAATGGAAGTTCTACAGGTTCCTACTCAAAAAAAAAATCTTGTAATTTCAACATAGTAAAATTGAATCGGAGGTTGGATTAAATAATCAATAATATAATGTTTTATGCTTAAACTATAATTCAATTATTCCGTACTCCTATACCGACTTGGACTACAATAGAAGGCTTTCTAATCAAGCTACCAATATGACATGATTTCACAAAGACAACTTGGGGCAACTCACATACAAGCTGACTACATGAAGAGCTCAAAAATTATAATGCCAGTCAAATTAAACAGAACAAAGTAATGAACACAAATTTACAATAGAATAAAGATTTGATCCATCATTCACAAGTTCTTCCTATGAAGAAAGAAGCAACAGCCAATAAAGGCTACAAAAAAGACAGACAACCCAAAAGCAGAAACTTCGCCTTACATACACAAAGCGTAAGAACCAACATATTTGCTGTTGGGAAATAAAAATAATCACCACCAAAAAGATATAATTCCAAACCCCAACAAATAAAAAGGACACCAATCTTGACAATGCATTTTGACTGCCAAACTGCATTAGCAAGGAAAAATATAGGAGAACAAACTTGTTTTCCAACTCATCCACCACCCTGGATGCGTTTTGGTAAAATAATACAATCCACCCTTTCCACTTTGCAGCAAGCAAGCAAGCAAAGCTTTTTGGGTAGAGAAACATCTACTTGGTCTTCTTCAGCAGGCTTGATGTCCTAAACTCAGCATCATCCCTTACAAAACTCCACCAGATGTACCCCAGGGGGATGGCTGCTGCGTGCCAGATGGCTTGAGCATCCACGTACCTCCCAAGTGGCGCGAAGTCGTATACTTCGACGAGCATGGACAGGCTTCCTCCCACGAGAACTACCAGCCACAGCTTCCACCTCGATGGATGGCGAGTGGCTGTAGCCCAGATGAGCCATATCAGAACCTGGACTAGGGTCAGTGCCCCGCTTACTTTGGCATTCAGACCTACGATTGGTTGGTACAAGTTTTTCAAATACGTCCAAAGTGGTAAAGGATGGACCGATGGAGGGTAGAAGAGAGAGAGAGATTATTTACCTTTGTCAAAGTTGTAGAAGTTCAAGTACAGGATATGTGTGGTAACGAAAGCAATCACTGGGGCAGCAATCATGACTCTGGCAGCTTCATCCCTAATATCGAAAGCTCGGAGTGTTGCCAAAATAAGGCTGAAGCCAACCCATGCCACTGTGGATGAAAAGTACAGTTTCTCTGTCAACTCCACATCCCTGCAACAGTGAAGTGACGCTTAAAATCAGTGGTGAGATCGAGCTTGCAAGTGAATCATTCATCCCAAGTGCATCACATCATAGATGGCAGAGTCGAAATCTTTTTTTATTGCTTTTCATAAAACTGTGGAATCCAATACTATCGAGAAACTGGAAGCCATACTTGAAGCAACTGAAAGCACTACCATAGCAACTTACCGAGTGTGATACACAGCACACCAGAACCAGGCATTCATGCACAAGAGCGCATAGATGTGCCACAAGCCAGTGTACTCATAGTAAGTCTTCTTATTGGGCCTCAGTGACAGCTTGTAGTATACAAGGATGAAAAAGGATATCCACCCATGAAACTGCAGGGCAAGAATGACTGCAGCGAGAGCAACAGAAACGGGTTCCTGAAACAGACAACAACAAAAGCATATTTTTAATCAGGCTGACCATAGTATGCGACAAATACTAGAGACAGGAATATATAGTGTTTAAAAAAAGAAAACCTGGATGCCATAAACACGATGAAAGGGCCATCTCCCGTGGTACTTGACAGGTTTAAGACCAAGTTCCAACCTCTCATCCTCCCTGGAAATCATGCAATGGTATTCACAGTCGCTTTGACAGTCCCATTGTTTCCACCGCTGATACAGCGGCTCCTGATGATACCAGGGCCCGTCAATCGATTTCCCATCAGACGAGAATTTGCAGTGCTGGAAACACTTCTTCCCCACACACCCCGTTGTCTGGCACTCCTCCAAGCAGCTCCTGGGTCAATGAGCCACATCAAAATTGGTTTTCCAATCACCATAGCAGCAGACATAATAGTGATAATACTAAATATGGAAGCAGGGACCCAGAAATCATCACACAGTAGACTAACAAGTAACAGTCAGATTTCGACACCTACATCGGAAGCTTCTCCACCCACTCCAAATCATTCAAATTCAATCATTATCCCCAACCCCTGAACATTCAATTGACAGATTTGACAGAGCTTTACCGCATTCGAACCCCTTAAGGCCTACAAAATTCACATCCCCCCCCAACATACTGCATTCAACTGTAAGGCAAAAGCAAGAAGCTTTACAGTAGAAGAATCATACCAACTCCCACCCAACACGAAGAAATCAGAAATCAAAGAGGCACGAGTTTGAACTAACTTGTAAACCGGATCGGCATCGCCATCGCTGGCGCCCAGTCCACGAACCAAGCAGAAGAAGGCAACGAAGACGAGGACCCAGCGGCTCCAATCCATTGGACTCGCGAGAAAAAGTCAACTCAGCTGAACTCGTCGAGAATCAGCGGGAAGCAGCGAGGTTCAGTGATTCCATACAACCGCGCAGAAATGTGAGAACACAACAGCTATGAAGTAAAGTCGGAAACCCGAAAAATCCCTCCTCCGGAACAGGCAGCAGACGCCGCCGGCGAATTGGGTTTTCGGAGAGAAGCTGATGGAGGGCGAGGGAAGGGAAGTAAAATCTTTTTTGTGTGGATTTCGATGGGATTCGCGAAGAAGTAGGGGCGAGAGAAGAGGAACAAAAAAAAAAAAGAGAAGAAAATCAAAGAGAGACCAGAATCTCGTGACTAGGCTGATCCTCGGGGCAACTCACGAGGTAACACGTCGATCCTCCTCGGCTCCTCGCTTCACCCAATGTCCGATTTTACCTAACTGCCCCTCCAAACGACGGCGTTTGATCATTGTCGTCCCTGAAGCAAGGCCTCTTCTTTTTTCCTCTTTACCCTGTCTACACGGTTGTTACCTAGCGGAGCACAGCAGCGCCAAATTCCATGGTTTCGTCAGCCTCCACCTCGCTGTTGCTGCTTCACCATCCCACTCCCACGCGCTTGCTGCATCCGATCTCCCACGCGCGCGCCACGAATGGCCTCTGTGACAGGCGGCTCTCTCTCCCTCGCCGACTCCATTTCCCGCCAATTCTACTGTCCGATGCTCCGCGGCGGAGAACGAGGGGCGCGGCTACGATCCCTTTTGCCAACGTTACCGGATCGGCGTCCGACCCTATAGTGAGCGAGCCCGAACGGAAGTCCGACTTGTCGGATGCCGGCGGCGACGAGGAGGAGTGGTCGTCGTCGAAGAAACTGGTAACGTGGGGGCTTCTGTGGAGTCTGCTGCTTAGGCATAAATTGAGAATTGGAATTTCAGTTCTCTCGCTTGTTGGCTGCACTAGTTGCACACTCTCCATGCCCATTTTCTCAGGTAATGATTCGTTGATAATGAGATTTTCTGTTGTTTTGTTTGGTTGCTGAGAAAGTTAGAGCGGTGATTGCATTTGTGATCGGTCATCTTTTGTTTCGTCAAATCTGTAGGGCGATTCTTTGAAGTGCTTGTTGGTGTAAGGCAGGAGCCTCTGTGGAGCCTGCTGGCTAAAGTTGGAATTGCATACGCCATGGAACCAATTTTCACTGTCCTGTATGTTGTTAACATGAACGTTGTGTGGGAGAGTGTAATGTCGACGCTTAGAGCTCAGATTTTCAGGAGAGTTCTGATTCAGAAGGTCGGAACTTGAATCACCATGGTCACCAAGATTTTGTAAAATTTTGAAACTTGATCTTGAGCCATTCATAGTTTGTACTCATGGATTTTCTTTAACCTTTTTGTGTAAACCCAGGTGGAGTTTTTTGATCGGTACAAGGTATGTATCCCTGAACTGCTAACATTAGTAATTTTGTTGAGGTTCTTTTGTCTTCCGCCATGTTTTGAGGTTTTAATGCCAAGAGATTCTCGTTTTGGCATTGGTGTGCAGGTTGGTGAAATCAGTGCATTATTGACAAATGATTTAGGATCTCTTAAAGATGTTGTAAGTGAGAATGTTTCAAGGGATCGTGGGTTTAGGGCGCTTTCTGAGGCAAGCTACTCTATCCAAACCTGAGTGAGCTCAATTTCATATGTTCTGTTCTGTAGGTAGTTTTTGACTCTGATGAACTCTGCATCCTTCTGTCTGTTCTAAGTACATGTTGATCAGAGAAAAACGCTGTTCTCTCTTACCATCTATGAGATTCTGATTCCCATGGATTATGCTCCTTCCTAACTTGCTAATATTTATTTATTTTCTCCCTCCTATTCTATGTCTGTAGATCATTGGGACAGTTTCCATCTTATTCGCCTTGGCTCCCCAGCTGGCTCCAATATTGGGCGCCCTGATGCTTTCAATTTCTGTTTTAGTTGGTAAATCCCCCTTACATCTATGTGCTCATTGCAAGGTTTAAATGTTTACGTAAATCTCAGCATGGTACTGGTGATAGTTTGGCATACTTCATTGAAACCTACATGTGTAGTGAGAAGGGGTAGAAGTTTTGTGCTCCTCTAGTCTTGTTGGTTCCTCTAGTATCCCTATGCAAAATACTGTTGCTTATTTCATTCTTTATTCTTTTTTCCCCATTGCTGATTGGTGTCGTTGATTTGAAGCTGTGTACAAGCGATCCACTGTTCCAGTTTTCAGAGCTCATGGAATGGCCCAAGCGTCAATGTCTGATTGTGTATCAGAAACTTTTTCTGCTATTCGTACTGTAAGAGCTCAACATGCTCTGCTACTTCGCTAACTATTGATCTGCTGCAGTTCATGATATATTGGTTCCGAAAGAGCATCAATAATACTTCATCAATATATTTCCTTTCCCTTACTCTTTCATATGTTGATGTAATCAATTAGAAGATATGTGTCTGTGTTAAGTTTCTATTACTTTTGGTTTTGCAGGTAAGATCTTTTAGTGGTGAACATCGCCAAATGTCAATGTTTGGTAACCAGGTAAGATGGGTGCTTAGACATCTGATGTTGTGGACATCATATCACTATGAAACTGTTGCAATTTTGTCTTTCATTAATCACAAGGAATATGGCAGGTTCTTGCTTACCGACGTAGTGGGATCAGGCTTGGGATGTTTAAATCACTAAACGAATCAGTGACAAGAGTCGCTGTTTACATCTCTCTGATTGCTTTATATTGTCTTGGAGGAAGTAAAGTGAAGGCTGTAAGTGTTCTACATTCTTCCACCTTTTCCTTGCACTTCAAAACCTCGTGGCTGATTGTTTATACATATTTTTGGCAGGGTGAAATTTCTGTTGGGACTTTTGCTTCTTTTATTGGATACACTTTCACACTGACATTCGCTGTGAGTCCTTCTATTCTGGTTTGTTGATATCGGACTTTATGATTTCCTTCTTCATTATTAAACACTCTTTCGTATGTTAACTCTAGGTTCAAGGCCTAGTCAATACATCTGGGGATCTTCGTGCAAGTCTTGCTGCCGTTGAAAGAATAAATTCCGTGCTCTCTGGAGTAGAGGTAGATGAAACCCTTGCCTATGGTCTAGAAAAGGAAATCCAGGAAAAGGGACATCATGACGAGGCAATAAAATTGTTCTCGGATGATGATCATAGCGGGAAGAACTCCCGGACCGTGCATTACATGTCAGCTTTAATATCAACTAACAATCTATCTACTCTTGCTTGGTCTGCTGACATTTGTCTCGAAGGTACCTTTTTTATTGTTATCAATGTATAAATTCCATGTTTTGACTGAAGGTTCTTACTATCTTGTAACCGGGGATTATTGCAGATGTGCATTTCTCCTATCCCTTGAGACCTGATGTAGAAATTTTAAGTGGCCTCGATTTGACCCTGAAGTGTGGAACCGTGACTGCTCTAGTTGGGCCAAGCGGTGCAGGCAAAAGCACTATAGTACAGCTACTATCACGATTCTATGAGGTACGGTTTCTTCTCCCTGCTATTGCTCTTTGTATAGATGATACGTTTTCTGTCACTCTATCACTGAATTATCTTCATCAACATCTTTTTTTGCAGCCAACCAAAGGTCGAATAACACTCTCTGGGGAAGATATCAGGACATTTGAAAAGACAGAGTGGGCTCGTGTGGTCTCCATAGTAAACCAAGTAATGCATTTTATCAGTTCAGTGAAAGCTGGGAAACAGTTAAATCGAAGAGGGACGATCTAGAATGCTAATGCTAAGTTACCAATACTAAAAGCATTTGCTCATGTATACAGGAACCAGTTCTTTTTTCGGTTTCAGTTGGAGAGAACATTGCATATGGGCTTCCTGATGAAAATGTGTCCAAAGATGACATCATAAAGGCTGCCAAAGCTGCAAATGCACACGAGTTCATAGTTTCACTGCCACAGGTTAGATATTATCGTTCTGAAATCTGTTTTTTAGTTTCATGCCTGTATATCTTTTCTTTCTTTTTCCTAAGACTTCATTTGCATCTCAAAAGGGTTACGACACTCTAGTTGGTGAGCGCGGAGGCTTGCTGAGTGGAGGGCAGAGGCAGGTATGTAAACACAACTTATCAATCACAAGCAATAGAAGCTCGAGTTTAATGGATTGGCTTAAACTGCATATTTTTAACTGGTTTTCAATTGTCTAGAGGATTGCTATTGCAAGAGCGCTGCTCAAGAATGCCCCAATCCTTATCCTTGATGAGGTAACCAATGGCTGTTTATAAGCTTCATCATTTGTGTGCACTCCTCATAAGTAACTAGAAAACTATTTTTGTGCAGGCAACCAGTGCACTAGATGCAGTTAGCGAACGGCTAGTCCAGGGAGCACTCAATCATCTGATGAAAGGGAGGACGACAATGGTAATTGCTCACAGATTAAGTACAGTTCAGAATGCTCATCAGATTGCAGTTGTTACTGATGGGAGGATTGCAGAACTCGGAACCCATTTACAGTTGCTGGCCGAAAAGGGTAAATATGATACACTAGTCGGCACTCAAAGACTGGCTTTTGAATGACTCAACCATCCTTTTTGCCTTTTTTTTCCATAGAATAATAGGACCACAGCCTCGTGTAAATCAACAATGATAAGTTTTGAATATACAAAAGTTTTCTCCTCCATACTCTTGCTGTCTTGCTTGTGGTAGTTTGGTAACTGAGGATTGTTCCTAGTGACTCTCCAGAATACATAGTTTCTTCCTATTCGGAAATTGAAATTACCGCATTGAGTATGGCCAGACATTCAGTTGGGAGACTGAGAAAAGTGTTCATGAAAAACATCATCAATTGGATCAACTGAAGCCACCCCAACCAATCTGCATTTCCCTACTTTATCCAACCTCTCCCCTACTCCATTGCGGATGCTTCCTCTCGATTCCTCTGAAGTTAGCACCGTCTTCACCAGCAGCGGAGGAGCTCTGAAGAAACTCCCAGCAGAGAACCAGAAATTGGCAACAAATTCAAGTTCCACCTTACCTGAATCTGGAGCAATCCTGCCCTGAAATGATTCAGGGACTATATCAATCTTCAGGCCCGGCGGCAATGGCAACCCCAAAATCCTGGTGGTCTCGCTCGTCAGTGGTGGAATGTACAGATTTTGCAGGTCGAATGATACTGAAATATGGTCACCATCTTTAGTCCCAATCCCAGTTCCTGTGCCACCTTTGGCATTATAGTCGAAATCAGGATATCTGGAGATGCCAAGCTTGCAAGCTTCCAGAGTTTTGAAGCTGATACTGTAAGCATCGGAATTCGGAAGCTTGGTTGTGCGGCTGGATGCTTGCTGTTTTGGGCTTGAAGAAGCGAAAGAGGAAACTGCTGTAATTCTGAAACTGGGTCTTAAAGTGGAGGACTTGAACACCATTGGAGGGTTTAAAGCGTTGATCTTACAAGTACAACCCATCTGTCAGTTTTTTTTTTCCGAGTGCTGAAGGTAAAAACTGGAAATGGAGGGTATTGGAGTTCTTGGTGGATGACATGATGATATGAGTGGATTAGATAAGAGACAAAAATTGGTGGCTACCATTGAACTGCAATATTCGAGTCCCATAAAGAATTGTGACATGGGCGTTGCGTAGAGCTGATGTCACATTTGAACATGCTGCTGTCGTATATTCAACCTATCTAGTGGTTTGACTTGGTCGGAATTGAATACCATCTTCTATTATAGGACTTTAAATCTTGCACAATGAGAGTTCTCAAGTCATTCAAGGAATCTCTCCTGAATTTGTCAAGTCTTCACCAAAACAAATAACAAAGTCAAAATAGCTTGCAACTGTTCAAGTTGGCTAATGGATTGCCCTTTCACATGCGCAATAATGCCAATCTGGCACCTACTTTTCTTTGCCATGGCTATAGCTGGGGGAGTTAGGTTGGTCATGTTATTCAGTTGCCAAAATGGTAGGGGCCAAAGGAGAAAGAAAGAAACCTTTACAGGGAACCCATTCCAGGGAGGGGATACCCTCTTTTTCTTTTAGCAAAAATGGAATCCAACTAGTTCTAGCTTTCATTCTTTAGTCCTTGCCCCACAAAGCAAATAGACAACAATTCCTCCCAACATCTCCATTTCCCCCGACCTCCTGGGCTATATCCCAATTCCATTTGACCCTGGCTGTTCCCTGCCCTTTGAAGAAAGGGTATAACAATTTAAGGGTCAGTGGACCACACAACTAGCCGTTTGAAAGAAAAGGTTTGGAAATCCACAAAAGAAGATGCTCCTCTAGCCTTGATAGTAACACACAACTCCATTCCAACAAAAAGATGCAGAATCTATACACAGGCCAAACCATGAAAACACCTCCACTCACCCTTACCCTAAACTCAACTGAACATGAACTTCCATGGGACAAACATTATTTGGCACACCACCCTGAACTAGGAGGCTTCTCATGGCTGCAACATAACCTCGCCCAGGCAAGAAATGCATGACACATAACACTCTCTCAGACTCCCCGCTATGAAAGATGATACATTAGATGCTACAATTCTCACGGATGCTTACATAAGTTTTTTTGCGGAGGCGAGCACTCCATATGTGGGTTTTTAGTACTGTCAGCAGGCGTCAGCGCAGCTACTCGCTTTCAGCACACGAGGGACGACCTGAGAGATGATGCAGTAGGAAGATTCGTGCAGGATGCCCAGCGGATCACCGATTCGGTTACCATTAGATCAAGCTGCTCACGCTCCCCAAGACCAATAGTCCGGTACCTCTTGCTGTGCATTCCCAGCACCCTCGGCCCAATTGTCCCCCCTGCACGCTTAAACTCGGACGATATCCTGTGCTGTTCTGAAGCTCCTCCAGCTTCAAATAAAGAAGAAGACTCGGTCTGTGCAAGCACTGCATCTCCTCTGCAACTGTTGCTTCCTTGGTGTTTGATCGTGGGGTCGGGACTGAAGAATGCAAAGCTTGGCATCGAGGACATAGGTGAAGCAAACTCCAAAGGTGCAGACTCACCATCGCTTCGAAATGAAAATCCACCTGATAGAATGCAAGGTGTAGATGGTTGTGCTACCATAGAAGAGAACGATGACCTACTCATTGAAGTCGGTGACTGAACCTCCTCACATATAATATGTGATCCTGTGCCAAAGCTGATGTCCTGATTCCTCGTTATCATCCTCGAGAATGAAGTGCAACCCAAACTCAACTCTCCACAACTTTCTTTCGCGTGCTGACATGTATCTTCGAGGCTCGGTCTTTGGTCATTCATCCACGGGTGATCTACCAAAATAAAGAACTGTGTGATCAAATACTCAGCTCAAGACTCACAAAACATTCAAATTTCAGCAGAAACACATGACCATTATAACCGCACCTAACACCTGCTGACCAGTCAGTCTCTGCACGGGATCCACGCACAACATCCCCTTAACTAATTCTCTCGCCGATTTGGCAACTCTATCCCAAGGATTAGAAGGGAACCGAAGATCTGCCGCCCTAACAGCGTGAAAAATCTGTGACTTAGTCTTGCCCCAGAAAGGGGGCATCCCACTGAGAAGAATGTAGAGGATAACCCCGGCACTCCATATATCAGCACTCTGATTATATCCTCCTGAGAGCACCTCTGGAGCTATGTAAAATGGGCTTCCAACTGTTCCTTTCAGATTCTGACCTGATTGAACCATCAAAGAAGCAAAAAGCTTCAGAGAAACAGTAATTTTAAACGAAAAAAACAGTTGAATGCAACAACTTTGGGGGGGAAAGGAAGTATACCAGGCTGGACATATGTTGCAAGACCGAAATCAGCCAGTTTAATCTGTGAAGAAGAGGAATTTGTTGCCAAGAGGATGTTCTCTGGTTTCAGATCTCTATGAACAACTCCAATTTCATGGCAATGCAATACCACTTGCATTAGATCTCGGAAAAGAACTTTAGCTTCGGACTCACAGAACCGTCCATGCTTCTCTAACAGATGAAAAAGCTCCCCACCAACACAAAGTTCCATCACCAAGTGGATGTAATCTTCATCTTCATAAACTGCCTTGAGATGAACAACATTTGGATGACCAGATAACTTGGTCATTATCTCGATCTCAAGCTTGACACTTCTCGTGTCATCTGATGTCACCAATCTATCCTTGGCGATTGATTTGCAGGCGAACAGCTCCCCTGTAGACTTCTCTGTGCAGACTCTAATGACACCAAATTGTCCCCAGCCCAATTGCTCCCCAAGAACGTACTTTTCTGTCAAGCTTGAGGTCTGCTCCGTCTCCAAAATGGGTTCAGATAAGTTTGAAACAATGTAGCAATTGCAGGGTTGCTTGGATGGCTCAGCGTTGAAGAAGTTGAAGGTGTTGCCTTCAGCAACAGCCATTCCAAAACCCCACCAAGAGATGCCAATTATGAATCCCTCTCAAAACTCACCAAAATTTCCGGGGCTTAATTTCCAGCTCGGGTCTCAGTATTATAACAACCGAGACCAGCTAGAATTCTGGAACTTGAAAAGTCAAAAGTCCCGAACTTTGCTGTCAAAGCCCTAGAAATATGCTCTTCTTTGTCCACGAAGGTCGGATGTGATGATGACGACGCCTGCCGTAAACAGGCAGGGATACAATAACCAGGAAAGTGGGGAAAAGCGGAAACCCCCTCCAACCAGTGTCGAAAGCTTCACACTTGAGGATAAATCAGCTGGATCTGCAGAGATTACATCATAACGAAGCCAAATCAGAACCGAAGAAAGCGCCAAAAGTTTTCGTTTTCTACAGTCAGAACAAAAAACAGGCTTAGTACTACTCGAGACTCAACACGTTTTCTCATTCAAAACACTTCCCCCTTTCAATATTACTCCGAAGGAGCAAGCTTTCAAGTTCAAATAAGCGAAGAAACTAAGAGACATAGAGAAACAGACGAGAATCGGCATCAGAAACCCCATCAGCTGAAAACTTCCCAAAAGAGAGGAAGTAAATTGCCAAAATTGAGAACCCAACCCATCAAATTCTAGCCACCCATGAAGCAACCCAGAGATGATAGGTACATTAAAAGCAACCCATTGTTATAGAGAGAGAGAGTGGGAAGGAGGGAAAGGGACCTGTGGGTAGAAGTGAACAGAGATTCAGAATGAGGGAAACAGAGGAATGGCGGTGAAAGGAATTGAGCAGCCAGAGAGAGAGAGAGAGAGAGCCAGGCGGAGAAGAGAAGGCAGGGGGTGGCCTCGCCTGCCTGCGTCTCTCTGTCGCTGAGCTGTGGGTGGGATTCTCTGATTCTCTCTCTCTCTTTCCTTATAATCTGTTGGCTTGTTCCTCTGTTTCCGAGTTGGGGGAGAAGGGAAAACTCGGAAAAGAAGCCCCGAGTTCCGTTGTGTTGTTATTTTAACTTATTATATTCGGACGGAGTTGTCTGGCTGTCGTTTTCTATTTTATTAAATAATTATTTGTTTTCCATTTTTGGGGTTTCTGGTTTGAAATGGGGAGTGGAGGAGGAGGAGGAGGAGGAGGTTGGGGGAAGCAAGTGCAAGTTTGGGGCTTGCTCTGTAATAATTGCTTCCTTCAACTTCGGACGTGAAAGCCCACTTGGATTCTGTTCAATTACTTTTGGCCAAGCTTGCTTGCTTTGCTTTGGTGCCCCCACTTGATCAACCCCTCTTTTCTAGCCTGGATCCACTCTTTACATTGCTCAATTTGTGTTTCAATTGCAATTTTACTCTTCTCGAGACAATTTGGACATTCTCCAATGTCAAATTGCCCTATTCTGATTAGACCACTGAAATATTCGTGGTCTGAATTGAATATTTGTCAAATATGATATTTGGAATCAATTATCACGTGAAAACTAAGGATGGCAACAAAACTCGAACTCACGGGTACTATACTCGATCCAATTCGGTCAACGCGGGTAAAATTAAAATTGACGGGTTTCGGGCCGGGTTTGGATTTCAACTCACACACTATTCACTGGGTTGGGTTGGATTTGGGTTTAGGGGTACCCGGCCCATAGATACCCGCCCACACTTATTTCGTCGCACTACTCTCCCCAAACCCTACCCTAATTCTAATTTCCTCCAATCTAACTCTCGCTACACTTATTTCGTCTGATTTTATTAAGGGGTCGTTTGGATTCATATTTCTGGATAGGGATTTGGGCCAAAACCCGCCCGTCCCGGATTTTAACAAATTATGTTGTTTGGCTCTGTGCCCAATAACGCGAGATTTGGTTCATGCGGGTTTTGGAAATCCGGTCCATCCCGGAATTGGAAATAACTGGCCTCCCCCAGGTATTTTGAAATCCGATCCAACTTTTATTGTATGTCGATCGTGTCCTTGACTATTCTCTGCCAACTCTCGATCTACCTTGCCCTTCTCTTATTCCCACCCTTCCCTGCGCTCCTCCTTCTCTTCCGTCTTTTATTCTTCGGCCTCATCAACCTTGCCGGACTCGGTGACTCGCTCCTACCGTCACTCTAGAAAATGGCCAAGTGTAACCACCTTTAAAGCGTAGTATAGCGGGTTTGGGTTTTAATGTCAACCCGGGTCCTAAGTGTGATGACTACTCATGAGTTCTTATTATTTAGCGGTGAAACTTTAGTGAAGGTCCAAACAAGCAAACAAGCAAAGCAATAAAAAGAGTGTTTTCAAGTCGAGAGAGGTCACCCGGATATGGTTCCCCCTAGACTGCAGTTAAGCCGGATTGTAATTTACCAAGTTCGATTCCAATGATAGTTATACTGCGGGAGGTTCTTAAACAGTCTGCATTCTCGACTAAAGGTCTCCAGACCCTCTCAATCTGAGTCCCCATCGGGCGACTAACCTCCACCGGAGTAAACATATTGAGGCCCTAACGAACCAAACCTCCACTACCGAAGTAAATTCGGTACAGAATAGTGAATTGACTCCTCGATAAAGTCGTCAATTCACTACCTTCAATCAAGGATTCTCTATCAACCTAGGCAAGTATTCTCATTCTAGGTCAAAGCAGAAATAACAGGAATTTGATCAGGATTCATGCCATACAACAATTCAAACCTCAATTGAATATAATCAAATCATAGAATCTGTACTTGGGTTCATACAATCAGACCTAACATACAAATCTAGGGTTCTTCATACCCAGGTGAATAGGAAAGTTACTCCATAGAGAGAGATGGGAAATCTAGCTCAGATGCGGAAATCATACTGTGAAGGATGATAATCTGCTTCTGGCACTCAATCAGATCTTCTCCAAGCTCAAGCCGGGCTCCAATGGTGATGGAGATCGATCAAGGACACTTGCAGAATCAGGTTCGTCACTTTCTCTCTCTAGGTAGCGCTTTTTCTCTCTAAAACTCGGAACCCCTCAATTTTGCCCTTCTTTTCCCTCAAGAAGTTGTCTGTCGCGATCCCCGGTCTGCATACCCAGTCGGGTATTTTGGGTGGCGCTCGGATATATTCAAAACGCCGTGTGAGACAGGGAAAATTCCCGGTCAAGGCCAGGAATCCCCGACCGGGGATTTAAGCTTCACGCCGGGGCCTCCTCTGCTTCTCAACGTCCAAAATGCCAATTCCCCGGTCTGATCCAAATAATACCCGGCCGGGTATTTCTGCTCATGGCCTGGTATTTTGCTCCTCCAACACACTTCGACCCAAACGTGCTCCTTTCGACCAGAAACTCGTTTCTTCGCCTCGATTCCAACGTCAAGCCCTGAAATATGACATAAACGCACAACCTCACGCGAAATTGGCTTAAAAACGAGAATCAACATCTCAAACGACTCAAGAATAGGGGTAAAAACATGTGCAATCGATGGTCTATCACTCGGCCTTGCCAAAGTTTCTTCCGTCATCAACAAATCTGGAAAGAAACGAGGTTTTCGTTAGAGAACGCTCGGATCTGTAAAGAAACAAGCGGTGAGCGGGTGGGAGCTCAAATTTAATGTTTGGTTGTTCTCATTCGTCGATTTGATTTTTTGGGTTCTAATTCGTCGACTTGGGATTGAAGGGTTCAAGGATTGGATTTCTTCCTCGTCGCACTTGGTTCTCTGTGTCTCGAAGGTCATGGGATTTAGTTCCATCAGGAAGCAAGAGCTTCTCGAATGGTTATGCTTTGAAATCCGCCGAACAATCGCATCAACTTCAAGGAACCAATCGTTGGCAAAGCTCGACGACCCTAGCCCTGTTTGGGATGCTGGTTACCGTCGTTGATTACATGGTCTGCGATTTCGACAAAGGGAGGAAGAAGACGAGTACGACATAGAAGGGGTTAGGGATTATGTTGGGTCTGTGAGTAAAATAAGGAAAAGGACAAAACTTTAATTTTATATTTGTAACTAAAACTTAAATTCTTTGATGACAATTCTGGACATTAAACAAACAAGTATTTATTTAAATCCTGCGTTTTAATCTCATGGTTTTAAATTGAGGAATTTAGATTCAAATCCTTCAATATTCCAATCCCTTATCGACCTCTTAGTGTAATTGTGATATATTTGAATTTTCTAGAATGGTGTTTTATGTATGGATAATTTGTATGGGGAAATTGATGTTTGAATTTTATTTTATATGAACTTGTTATTGTAAATTTTTTACCACAAAAACTCATGGGTGCCTATGAACCCGCAGATACCCAACAGGTTGTGTTGGGTTTGAGTTTTTCAAACCCAGTGGGTTTTACGCCAGTTTTATTTATGGATAAACCATCTGTTTGGGTTTGGCAAAACCCGACCCATTGCCATCCCTAGTGAAAGCCCACTAAGAAGACCAAGATGGTCCTGAACCAGAATCAGTGGTCGGAGCTTCAATCTCCTGATAGATTCAGAACCCCTCAAGGCCTCAACGAGTTCTGCCGCATGCAAAGCCCATACTCGGAGCGTCTTCCTCACTAATTTCTTCTTCTCCAACGCCGATCTTCCCCTGCCTCCGTCATTGGTTTATTCCAGCATGTGCGCCGCATGCATGTGGTTGTCTGCGTTGCAATTGAAGAGAAGGGAAGAAGAGCTACGTCGCTTATGCTAGCGTTGGCATGGCGAAAACGAGTTCCTCTTTTCTTCCTTGTCGTGTTTTGTCTCTATTCTTCCTTCCTTAGGGTTAGCCAGTAAGGAGCGTTTCAAGAGTGTGTTTGGGTGGGCTTCGGCCTGTGAGGGTTGAGGGAGTGTGTTCGGGTGGGCTATGATGGTAGAGGGAGAGAAGTTTGGGCCAAGTGAGTGGGCTAGTTTTAGATGTTCGGTTTTTCATGTCCAATTTCGGAAACTCGATTCGGTCGACAAAACCCTGGTTTCTGAACTAAGCACATTTCCTTTCCGAATTTCGAATCGAACAACTTTTCTTCGATTTTGGTTTGGTCCTGGTTGGTTTTGGCGCAATTCGAATTTTACCGAACCGAATACCCACCCCTAGAGTGAAGTTGAAAGTAATAATGTGTCATGTTTTAATTGCACCACCGTTGCAGGTCGCTCGAGCTAGTCTCGATCATCTACTTATCGACCCCCTAGTCAATACCGACAAAATTGAGTAGAAAAAATCTCGATGGATTTGGGAAGACGAACCACACCAACTATTTAACAGTTGAACATCAAAATCGATAGACACATAAGACATATTTAACAGAATTAGACGACCAGTATAGTACCTAAAGATGAAATAAGATATAAGATTTTTTTTTTGAAAAAAGATAATCATATTGATTTTATAATAGAGACAGTTACATCCTGGAGTTCATCCAGGTCTGAAAATCAAAGAACCGACTCGTAGTTGGGTACAAAGAAAGGGCCTTTCGAGCCACCATATGGGCTACCTATTGTTACTCCGACCTACAAATCTAACAGAAAACCCAGAATGAGCAGCAAAATAATGAATGACTTCTTCAATAACAGCCCCATCCGGTTATCCCTGGATCTGCCTGATTAATTTTATCAATGACCACAAAATTGCCTCCCTGAGCGTGAGTAATTCCACCACTACGGGATCATCAATCAACGGGAACTAGGTTCCCTTAACAAAAAGAACATCCCTAGTCGGTCTCGGGATCACTATCCCGCAGACCGAATGCAACCCACTTTTAGTAGCCCCATTCCACATACACGCAACCGAATCATCCGCAACTGGAAGCTGGTGCTGGACACTGGGAAGGAGGACCGGGGGGATGGCTCCATCGCAGGTGAACCCACTCCTCATACTTTTGATGGAATTGATGCATCAGGGCTGGTAGCCCAAACTGTTTACCCTCGAAGGCAACCCAATTCCGAGATCGCCAATCCTCCAAAGGATGGCAACAACTGCCATGAAAAGAGGAGGTTGACTTAATAGAGGCACCTTCTTCTTGAGAAAAAGAGGGAATGTATGTCGCGGCAATCCTTGACCTAGATACTCCAGGCTCGAATAATCCCAAAGAGCTCGCGCCACCAGCAGTACAAAAACAAATGTTCCATTGTTTCAAACTCAGCCCAGCAAACCGGGCACCTAGGGAGCACCAGAACATCCTTCTCCCTCAGGGCTTCAGTAGTTAGGAGGATTCGGTGGAATATCTGCCACAAGAAGACTTTTAATTTGGGTGGAATAGTAGCCTCCCAAAGACGAATCCAACTGCTTTATCCATTCAACTAGCCGTAGACCGCCATCCCCCCTTTGTTTGTCAAGAGAAACCGCAAGATGATAAGTTGATTTAACTGTGAAAATGCCATCAGCTGAGTAAAATGAGGCGATCCTCCACATCGTGCCGAATCAATGAAATAACTTTAATAGCAGCGCAAGTCGACGGGTCAAACCATTGACTAAGCTTTTCATCACACCAACGTCCCTCCATGACATATCACCTCCTCGACCTTAGCCCCCCCCCCCCTCCGACAACACGCGAGGGTTAGACACAAGGGGCGAAGGATGAGATCGAGGAACCCAATTGAACTGAAGAAGAGAAGCAGTCCTACCATACCCAGCAGTTTTCAACCGTATAAGATACTTTGCCAACCTCAAGAAGTGAGAACGATTCATAGCTTTAAGAAAGGTACCAATAGGAAAATAATCCCTTTATACACTTGAGTTAGAAGGGAATGGGGTTCGTTAAGAATTCGCCAACCAATTTTTGCTAACAAAGCCTGATTGAAATGTTCAAATTGGCTGAACCTCATCCCCCAATCATGCTTACTTTTGCACATATTACGCCAGGATATCCACCTAATCCGAGACTGACCTCAATAGCACCCCACCAGATTGGGCAACGTGTTTGTCGAGGAGTCGGCATAGAGACAGGGGAAGCTTGAAACAAGACATAACATGCAAAGGTAGTGCTAACGCAATCGACTTAATCAGGGTTTCTTAGCAACCTAGGACAATGTCCTCTGTTTCCATCCCTGCAGTCGCTCAAGCAACTTTGCTTCCAAATACCGGAAAGTAGCCATTTTTGATCGGGCAATAAGCGTTGGGAGACCCAAATACTTATCATGAACCCCCACCGCACCGACCCTCAGGATCTGAGCCAAGAATTCTTGGTCCGGTAAACGAATATTTTTGCTAAAGCAAACTGCCGATTTAGCCAAGTTTACCCTCTGACCACTGAGTTCCTCATACTCATTCAAGACCTCAAGTAAATTCTCACTTTCCTGGAGAGAGCCACGCAGGAATAGATAAGAATCATCCTCAAAAAACAAATGGGAAATCCTGGGTGCGCGAGGTGCCACCTTGACTCTTCGAAATTTTATCCGAGATGGCCTTGCGTAGAAGCGCAACAAACCCCTCTGTGCAAATGACGAACAACAGCGGAGAAAGAGGGTCACCTTGTCTGAGGCCCCTGGACTGAGAGAAGAAACCAGAAGGGGTACCATTCATCAAAACCTAGAACGACGTGGATCGGAGGCATTCATGGATCCATCCTCTCCAAACGGAATTAAAGCCATCTTATCCAAAACCGCAAGAAGAAAATGTCATTCGACTCTATCATAGGCCTTTTCCATTTTAAACTATTTGTCATTCCCATATAAAGCGTTCTGCCCATCTGAGATGATTTGAGGTAAGATACTAGCCAGTCTTTCGGCCATGATTTTGGTTATAATTTTATACACAAACTGGCATAAACTGATTGGCCGCAATTGCACCATAGTCTCTACATTTTCCACCTTAGGGATCAGAGTAAGCCAGGTATGATTGAAGCTACAGAGTATTTTACTCGTTGAAAAGAACAAGGAGACTGCATCAACCACCAAACTTTCCACGATGTCCCAGAAGGCCTTAAAGAATTTGTCAGTGAAACCATGTGAACCTGACATGAACTCAAAAACCCTCGTCCATCGCCCTTGGTTGATCGCTAAAGAAGCTAATCCTATTCACTTTGAGAACATGGAGTTTTGGCTAAGCAATGAGACTGTTTCAGGTAGGCTGCTTTACGAGCATGGTTTGGGCGAATGGCATAATAGAAATCGAATTGGAAGGGTATGTTTTGAACCTTGCAAGTTGGTAAGCAACTGGGAATGGCTGGGGCCTCGAGAGAAGGCTGGCAAGTGCTCTTTTCATGATCGACAAGACCCCATGGCAGCACAGGCAAACTGCCAAGAATTGCCCAAGGCATGGAGCGGTTGCAGGCAGGTCACTTTGAAGGCCGATTCACAACATATTGCTGGGAAGTACGTTTCGAGGCTTATACCACAAGAAAGTTCGTACTTTATAGTACAAAGGCAAAGGGTTGGGTTATCGATTCAACAACTGGAAGGCTGTCAATGAGGACTTTGAAGATGGCAGAAAAACTGTTTTTACTTGCGTTTTAGTTTCCGTGTTGCTCTAGGAATTGGATGTTTTCGGTTTCTTTGTTAAATTAGGTTTCCTTTGCAATTAAGGCTGTTTGTAAATCTATTTAAGGCCTACGAAAGTATTGTAATAGTCAGTTTCACGTTCTAAAACAGAGAATACGTCTGAGTTTGAGACAACGAAGTAGGTTGCAGGTCAAGTGATGGACAAAGCAACCATCAACAATTCAGACCTTCTGCAGTCGATTGTGGCGACGTTCCAGCCCAATTCGACCAAATCCAAAATCAATTGGCGGAATTGAGCTTGGCAGTTCAGGCCCCTGTTCCGTCGAGAGCTGCGGCAAAGCATGGCGGCAACCGCCAAATCCAGCTGGGAGGGCAAACAACTGAGGCCAATCAGGAGTTGTTGGCAAGGGTACGGGAACTAGAACAAAGGCTAGCAGTGGCGGTGATTGATCCCGATCAGGGACGACCCATTCGTGAGCATCGCAAACCCAGGGAGGGACGGCCGTAAACAGAGATGGGAATACCTCACGGGATCA
The DNA here is from genome assembly GCA_946122785.1 of Linum tenue. Lineage (NCBI taxonomy): Eukaryota > Viridiplantae > Streptophyta > Magnoliopsida > Malpighiales > Linaceae > Linum > Linum tenue. Next base: position 49,012,372 of record CAMGYJ010000004.1, on the reverse strand, counting down.
AGCTGACGGTTCCATCCCTCCAGAAATGTTGAGCGCTTCTACGTACCTCGATTGAGAGCGGAAGGTCATCCTTTTTCTCCAATGCGACTAGTTTAACGAACAACATAAGTTAGCAATGATCACCTATGAGTTCGCGGATTACGCAGCTCAATGGTGGGAACAATTGCAAATTCGTCGATGATGAAATATCCAACCTCCTGTGGCCACATGGGACGAGTTATAGGGGCTTATAAGGAAGAAATTTGTCGCTACGTACTATCTACATGAGCTGCACGATTCATTGAAAGGCATTACATAGGGTGCGCTAGGTGTTGAAGAATATTTCCGCAAATTGGAGCTGCTATTACTACGAGCGGACGTTAGGGAGGAATGTAAGTTACGATCGCTTGCTCCCTCCACGGATTGAATCATGAAATTGCCAGGAGTAGAATTAAGGGCATTTGTGAATTTAGATGAAGCAGTGCATCTTGCGGTTAAGATCGAGAAATAGCAGAAGAGCACTTCGGGGAGGAGGTTTGCTGGAAAAAAACTGGCAAATGAGACCAATGTTGAGGCTGCCACTCTCCCCCACAAACTGGAGGCACCCAAATTCACGCCACAAAACCCTCCCACGATGAATTGAAACGCACAGGAGCTTCTAGTGGCTCGATTCAGTGCT